>OX031007.1:182988023-185693668 GCA_943735925.1 Pollenia amentaria | reverse complement strand
GATGGGTTAATCTAATTCAAAGTTATGAACAAAAAAATACTTAGTATACAACTGAATTTTGTATAGCCCGTGCACTTTTAGAGCTTCTCCTGCAAAACTGACTTTTTCAACTTAGCATGTTTTGGAATTGAGCTGTCGTTTGAGCTGTTTAATTCTTCAAGCTTCATTCACAATGGTAGCAACACTTTCACTGGTGTCCACAATAAAGCAACAGTTTTTTTCGCAACCCCTTAAACTTTCAATTAAGAAAACGCCTGCAAATATTGCCCACAACAATATGTATATATTATTATTTTTTTTTTTAACATATTGTTAAAACTTTCATTCAGAATTAAATAAAATTATTACAACCGTCATTTTCAATTTCAAACAAATTTTTGCTGGAGTTGAAGTAGACTCATCTTTTTAAAAAAAACTTTTGTACTTTAGGTATTGTTCGAAAACTAAATGGAATATACATATATGAAATACCTTCGGAAGAAAGAAGAAAAAACGAAATTGTTGCTCCCATTGTGAACAAAGCTTAAGGCATTAAAAAATTAAAATATTGTTACGTTACTGCCTCTTCAATAACGTTTTTGGCTTATTTCCTTTATGATAAACCTCTTGAGTTCTGTTCTTGCTACTTTAATAAAATAAACAAAACACTTTTTCAGTTCACAAACTTTATTTAGAACTATGGCACTTTCACAATCTCTATTTATAGCTTTTAGAAACTAATTGCGAACTCTGTGATCTGCACATTTAAACTTTTGTACAAATACCGACTTTTTAGTGCCACTCGAATGTGGTATTTGTACTATATCCCAAGTTTCGAACTGTTTCCGGAATATTCGAGATTTATTATTATTAAACTTAATAGCCAATAACATTATGCATTAACACTTTGGATGAATTAATTGAGCTATTACACGTAATAAAACTAAAGTATGCCTTAAGGCTTAACAGTTATCCATATCGAAAATTCGAGAAATACAGTGGGGTTGATGTACAATTTTGCATAAAAATTTTAACATTACCTTTGCACTAGAAAATTTTGTACAGTAATTTTTATACTAGATATATTCAAAACTAATGCAATAAAAATTTAAACTTATAAAATAACTAACAAATACAAAACAACTTATAAATAAAAGATAACTAATAAATTAAACTAATTTTTAACTAAGTAGCAATATTTATTCGTAGCAATTTTTAAAAAAGATTACAATAATTTACAATTTTTGAGATCATAATATAGATACATATTATGTATCTATATTTGGCTTAACCTTATAGTTGAGAGCCAGATTGGCATATTAAAGCTGATTTTGATTAAATTAATTTAAAGCAAATTTACTTTGGTTCTACCAAATTTTTAATTGATTATATAAAATAAAAATGAACGATTTATACTTAATCTTTTGTACGTCAGATTAATAATAATAAATTTTAAAGAAATATTATTGAATTCATTCAGTATAAGTTTTCTGTACTTTAAACAAATTTCTAAATTTTTATAAACTATAGTAGTCATTATCATTGCCATTTAGTATATTTATTACTTCATTAATATCCAAAAAGGTTTTACTAAAATATTTAACTCGGAACTCATTAAAAATAGGACAAACACCTAAGAAGTGAAACGTATTTTCGGATTCATCTAGATTACAAAGGGTACATAAGCCAACAGAAGAACGTCTTAATGCTCTGCTATTTAAATCTAAAAGGCCTCCACGTACTCTGATTATTAGTTTTGTTGCAAGAGATGGAAATTCTGAAGTAAAAATAGGATTTGCGCTATAGGTTAATTGCGGATATAAATCATGAAATTGAGAGCCTTTTGCATTAGATATAAGATCTTCTCTTTCCGTTGTTATTAAACGTTCAAGTATTGGTTTCCAGTATTCACAGAGGGGTTTATTTTCATTTTCAGGAACATATTGAATTTTTTCACATATATGAAATAATTTTATTAGCTAACATTTGTGGTAATCTAGGTTCAGGCAGTTGTAGAACTATATTGACGTAAGAAAAGTGTAGCTTTAAGGTATCAGTATACAAGGAGTTTAGACCAGTTTCTAGATAGAGCATGTAGTTTGGCGTATTATATGGTAAAAGTAACATTTTCTTTATGAAATATATAAATAATTTTTCCACTTCATCATATTTTTTAGAACCCCAAATTTGAGCACCGTAAAATATTATAGATCGGAAAGCAGCGATGAATATTCTAAGTTTATTTTTGTTCGATATCTTAAGATCATTTATATATCTTAGCCATGTTGATGCAATCGCCATTTTCGATGTTGTTAATTTATTTCCTAGGTGCCTTGTAAGAGATCATTTAAACTTAATATCCATTCCCATCGAAGACTTTTATTAATAAAGTTTGACAGAAAAAAAATAAAACATAGTTTGATAAAACAATTATGTAATTGCTCTAAAACATATTTTTTAAAAAAAATTTTTAATTGAAGAAAAAAAGGGGAATATCTTAAACTGTAATAATTTGAATTAGCTGCAATCAAAATAAAATTATTAATTTGCTGATATTTAATGAAATACCAAGTAAGAAAATATATTGTCGAGGCAATCTTGATTTGATTGGTATTAACTACAATTTAATATAGACAAATGCTTTATGTATGTTTTCATACAGTTAAATCCTTGAATATTACTATCCGTTCTGTCCTTTGTCCTTTGTCATATGTGTCTTGTAATGCATAGCAGTGAAATATTGGATAACAAGTTTACTTCCACCAACAACTTGGAATGCATTCGCCCATAACATTTTGATTACTTACTTCAGTTAAAACAAAAAGTACTGAATTAAATAAATCTGCAACTAGTGAAATGTGCTATTTGTATACCCTATACCACCAGTAGTAGCAAGTGAGGGTAAACTTAGTTTATCATTACGCGTAAAACAAGTGGTGTTGGTTTTCCTGGAGATGACTTTGACTGAAATTTTGAAATGCTTACTAAGTCCAAAATAGCACCAAGCACTATCATTCGTTTTATTTCAAAATCTTTGTTTTGTCCTCGTTTATTACCAGACCACTTTTAGCTGAATCCTTCTTAATCTTCTCAAAGACAGCAGTTCGAGATGTAACTATGTCATTCAATAATGTCAATAGCATCTGCATAAGCGAGGAGCAGATGACTTTTGTCTTCATATTTGCCCTTTTATTTCAAAATTGTATTCACTAAAAAAGTTTAAAAAATTGCACGATAATTTGTCACGTTTTCTGAGACTTCTTGTGGTAGTAAATAATTCGAAGATGACAATTCCAATTCTTACTTCTTACAACAGTTCACTATATAGGAAGCATTAATATATAGAACAAGTAAAGTTACCCGTACGCATTTAAGGGCGTTAGGAGAAATTTGTCTCTCACATAAATTACAAAAAAAATTTAGCTAGACGACTTCAAAAATAAAAATCTTTTTAAAATTATTAGTTCTCAAGAAGCTTCCGATATGCAGATTATAAATTTTAATGAGAGAATTTGTGTTGAAAACGCCAAAGGTACCTGGGTATCTTTCTGCGTACATAAGAGTTAAATTCATCTAAGACATTATAAAGTACATATTTTGTGGGTTAATTAAAAGTCGATTAAGCCATGTACGTCTAGCTGTCCGTCTGTTCTTCTGTTGAAAACACACTCACTTTCAAACGAATCAAAAGAAAATAACAAAGTTGGTGTAAAACTCTTTCTAGTTTTCCTGAGCAATATGCGATTGAAATCCTGCACAATTTATTAAGTAGGATAATAGTTATGAACGCAAGTGTGGAACGACAACCATAAAACAAATTTATATTTGGAATAAATTAATAACAGAACGCAACGATTCTCATTTAATTTTGCACAAATTCCTTTTTTATGTCTGGAAATCATACTAATACATTATGTAAAGATCGGTCCATAACTTAAGTCATCTAAGCCCCTGACAGATCATGCCATTTCAGTCAAATTTGGCCTATTACAGTTTCATACGATTCGAAACCACTGCGCCAAATTTTGTAGAGATCAGTTCATAAATTACAATAGGACCGATAAAGACCTTTCTCTGAAAATAGCATGCCTAAAACCGTAATAAATAATGGTATGGGTGCAAAATTAAGTTTGTCATACTTTTGTAGGAATAGAAACCACTCCGCCAAATTTCATTAAGATTGATCCATAATTTACCATAGTCCCCCAAATCATTTAAATACTCCAAAAACCGTAGCAAATATATATATTGTGGTAAAATGTGGTCCAATTTAGCAATGTATTGCTACAAATAACACCAAGTAATATTGTGATAATCGGTCCATAATAAACCCTAGGTTCCATATAAAACTTCCTTCACAAAAACAACTTAAGAAGTATTCAATTCTAAAAAAATGT
The DNA here is from genome assembly GCA_943735925.1 of Pollenia amentaria. Classification (NCBI taxonomy): domain Eukaryota; kingdom Metazoa; phylum Arthropoda; class Insecta; order Diptera; family Polleniidae; genus Pollenia; species Pollenia amentaria. Next base: position 185,689,292 of record OX031007.1, on the reverse strand, counting down.
TTAATGTATTAAAATTTAGTCTAATTTAGATTTTTGTAATACTAGAAATCACTCCACCGAATTGAATTTAAAAATAGTAACTCCAATATTAAATCGCCTTCTTGAAATCAGTTGGGTTGTTCACGGAAGGCTGGGTATCATATGGTTATTTAGTTTTATTTACAATAACAAAATACATTTATTTAAATTTTCTTAAAATATATTTTGATGGTGTTAATATAACTACATAACCACATTACCTGATAATCCGCCTCTCATAAACAACCCAAGTTTAATGCGTCTAATATATTTCTGAGGCAAGCACAACAAATAAATGCTTTTAACAAACCGTGATATTTTATTTAAATTATGCAGCAAATGACAATACTGTGAGGTCAGCTTTTATTAGGTTTGGCTTAAACTTTTTGTAGATACCATATAAAGCCCACTCCTGAAATATTCGACCACTCGGTGGAGGGTGTCTAAGACACACGTCATCGTTGTCCACAGTGCGGTGGCAATACCTTATAAGAATGCTGGATGAGCCGGACGAATTTGCAGCCAACACTACCATAGTGGTTTTGGCCTGCATGATTCTTAGGCAGTTAATAATTTTAATTTTCCTGTCTTCATAAAAATAATTTAATGAAAATTATATTCAATGAACTTAAGCCTAATTAAAAAAATATCTAAATTTGGATTTTAATTTTCTTCAAATAAATTTTAAAAAAATAAATCTGCTTTTATTTACGATAAAATTAATTCTTTCGCTTATAATTTACGTCAAAAAAAAAAATGCCTTTACTTTTCATTTACGCCAAAATGAATTTTTTCGATATGCAAAAAGAGAAATTTTTTTAACTCATTCTCAATCAACAATCTGTGTCGGCCAGGTGTGCTAACAAATCGATTTAAATTTGCTTAAATTGCTAAGGGTATGCCTAAAACTAGAACGTGTGAACATATTTTGTATTTTGCATTGTGCTTTATTTTGGAACGCTTTTTTCCATCATTTTCTCCCATAGAAAAAATCATAGAAATGTAAAACGTAAACTCTACTATTCCCTATAGAAGAGAGCATTTATGTTTTGTTGGACACTTAACAATGAATAAAAATGTAATACTCAAGCAGTGATGTCCAAAATGTAAACTGTGATTGTATTGCTTCGTATTAGTATTAGTGAATAGAGAGACAAGTATTCTTAATAAAAAAATATGTAGGCATCCGCCACATGTGCACTCGTAGCTTGTTGATTGACGACCAGCGTTGCCAAATGTGCAGATTTATCTGCTTTTTTCAGTTTTTCTAAACATTGAACAGTTTTGAAGTTATTTATTAAAAAAAACAAGTTCTTTTTGTAGATTTTGCAGTTTCTGCATTAAAATTTTTTTAATTTCGATTGAATTTGCCGTTTGCGCAGAGAGTATTATCTTACATGTGGACTCTCAAATAGTTCTAGTATTAATATTATAATAAATGTTATGAGACAGTTGTTATAAGAAATATTATAACAACTATCTTATAAGATGAGCTGTAAAAAATGCACATACATACACACATATAAAACCATAATAAGCCACCATTATTAAAATGTGTAATTTATTAATGCAAATAGTGCCAATATGTATTGTGAAAAGTGTTTAAAAAACAATATTTTTAACTGAAAAATCAAAAAACTAAAAAAAAGAATAAAAACGATACAAGTTTACTGTACGAGAATCAATCGATTATGAAATCTTATAAGATAGATTAATATTAAGATTAACATGAAGAAATGTATTCTCTTATTCTGTCGACGTTCTCTTAGATGTTACATCAGATATTATCTCAGGTGGATACCCTGTGTAACATATACTTGTACAATATAGGTAAGCTTTAAGAGTCAAAGAAAAAATACAAACGGCTTGAGAAATACGTATCTCCTTAACATATAAACCACACAAACCAAAATAATCATTTTTCAATAAATTCTAATCAAAAACTTTTATTCTTTACAATTTGTTATACTTCGTCGTTTCCTTCTTGACTCTGCAAAATTTTTACTTAAATTATTAAATTTAGCACGGTGGCGCAAACAGTACAACGCAAATATACAACGTTTCGATTTTTCTACAAAAATATTTTAATCTATTGTCAAAACGCAAAAGGATTGTACAAACGTACAATTTTGACATGTTTGCCAAGCCGTTTGAGTAGTTTATTTGGCTTTTACTTTTGAAAGTTTAATTACGTCCATGTTTACATTTTGTGATTTTTGGTGTTTTTTTTTTTTTTAAGTTGCATCTGAGTTTTCATGTATGTTCACTTGACAAATAGCAATCTTAGCGCAACCTAAAATAAATTTTGTATTAAATGAAAAAACAAAACAAATCGCAAGAGTACATGTACTTGTGTACCTTTCTTCTACTCTCTTTCATCTAACCAACAAAGTTAATAATATAATGTTGTATTAGTTTCTGTATTACACTTATGTTAAAAAAAAAATTTAGTAAATTATATATATATTTTTTTTTTGACTATTTTTATGTGCAGTTTTTTTAAGTTAAAATGAGATTTTTTTTCTTAAGATGCATTTATTTTCAAAAAATTTATGGCAACGCTGTTGACGACTGAATTGTGTAGTCTCGTGGGCTAAATGAAAGAGCAAATAAATGCGTGTGAATTAATTTCTAAAATGGTGTTATGGGCTGGACATCATGGATTGAGTAACTCAAGCAATACAGTAAATGTTTTATTGTTCTAAACTTAAATATTCAAAACGAGGATCCCTGGAAAGACACAGTTTTAGAACGTAGCATAAATAACTTAGTTATGAGAAAATATTTCATTCAAAGTGCAGTAGAAATGATTGTGGGAAGATGCATTCTTGTTGCAGAAAGCCATGAGATGGACCGAAAGTAACATATGGTAGTCGTAGAGCTTCAGTCAAGGTGTTTTATTTGCCAATCTAATCTCGAATTCCATGCAAAAGCAGAAAGTAATGTGTGGTATGTACTTATCCCGTCTGTGTTGAACACTCATTCAAAGAAACAACATGTGTTTCATGCAAAGAATTTCCGTTTACATATTTTTATTTAAATTTGCATATAGTTTACTACGTTTTAAATAAAAGGACGTCCTTAACAAATCGTTTTACTTTGTATACCCATTTCTTAAGAACTTTAAATTATTACGATATTTTTTAAAAATTCTAAAAAATGTAGTTTGTATTATAAATGCGAAAATGTCATTGAATTTTTGGCATCGGGTGATTAAGGAAAAAAAAAATAGCATAACAAAAATGAAAAAGGTACAGTTATACCCTTAAATATGTTGTTTTCTTTTTGGAAGAGTCGCTGTTTTTCAATGTTCCCGTTCAGTTCTAAATTTTTTTGCATTTGGGTAATTTCATGTCAAATCGACCAAGGGTTAGGACCCGACCCTTTTCAATTTGAATGAAATTTGGTGAGATGGTTCCTTTCATCCTAGTTATAAAGAACATATATCAACGCAAAAAATTTTAATATATTTTTTTTTAAAAGTTATGGCATATTCAAAATATCATAATTTTGCCGAATTAGTCGAATGTGTTGAGTTTATTTTTTCAATACCTCAAAAATTCCTTTACGTATGAAGATGATTTGTATGTCATTTTAAAGAGAATACTTGGGGCTACAAACAATGTACTAAAAAAAATATTTTTTATTTAAAACATGTAATATCTGTAAAATATTAAATTTAAAAATGGGCTTACCCAAAAAAATTTTTTTATTTTTTGGCTGATGTTTTTATTTAATACCTCAAACTGTTCTTTTGAAATCCTAAAATTTTAAAAGCAGTGTTTTTTTTGTCTGTTTTATGGTACGATTAATTTTCTTTCAAAACCTTAAAAAATAATCTTAAAAAAAAATTTTAATTTTATTATCAAAGTTGTTTTTGGGAATACTATTATTTATTAAAAGATTTTGTTTGTTGTGCTTAATTCCCTTTTTAAATAATTGATAAAAAATACTGATATTTATTGTTGGAGGAAAAGCTGTTCCTATGCGCATTTCACTGGTTGCTTAGGCCAGATCATCAGGAAACGTTCTCCTAAATAATTTTAGCAAAGCCAAAGCTATCAGCAAACAAGACTACAGAGGGAATGAGAATTACCTACAAACACTCAAAAAGTCTTTTTTGCAACGATATCAAAGCTTTAACAAAATACCAAACAATAAATCATTGATGAGTTTATCTTTTCTTACATTTCCCGCTACAATTATTTGGAATTCTCCCAACATTAATTGTAGTTGTAAGTGGGTAAAGAAAACATATTAAAAACAAAAAAAAAGTGCTGCTATTGTTTTCGCAAGAAATCAAAATAAAAACAATTTGCCAGTTCAGTTTTTTTATGCACGTGCACTTGCAAAAATTTATTATCAAAGTTGTTTTTGGGAATACTATTATTTATTAAAAGATTTTGTTTGTTGTGCTTAATTTACTTTTTTTAGTGGGAAATGTAAGAAAAGATAAAAAACCATCACTGATTTATTGTTTGGGATTTTGTTTAAGCTTTGATATCGTTGCAAATAAGACTTTTTGAGTGTTTGTAGGTAATTCTCATTCCCTCTGTAGTCTTGTTTGCTGATAGCTTTGGCTTTGCTAAAATTATTTAGGAGAACGTTTCCTGATGATCTGGCCTAAGCAACCAGTGAAATGCGCATAGGAACAGCTTATCCTCCAACAATAAATTTCAGTATTTTTTATCAATTATTTAAAAGGGAATTAAGCACAACAAACAAAATCTTTTAATTAAAATTTTTAATATTATAATTTTCAGCAATAATTATTTATTAAATTTGATTAGATTGATTTAAGGTGTTTGAAATTTGGAGCTCAATGTGGGACAAAATCACATGTAGTTGTTTTTTTTTTTTTGATATTATTCGCCGAAAGTAAAAAATATATATAAATTTTTTTAGAATTCTTGCTTTTTTTATTCACTACAAATAAATACAAATACAGCGAAGGTGAGTTAACGGTGTCCGATTTCTGTATATCTGACAATATAAAAAGACAATACAAAACTTTATTCCGCACAGAATTTTGTATGGAAAGGAAACCAAATATATAGAATTATTATTCGATTGTATCGATGTATGTAAGAAGTAAAAAATATTGTTCATAGGCAATCAAAGAATTATATAATGAGGTTAAGATTGATGTAAAAATTATTTGTGGGTATAAAACAACAACCCAAACTTTGTGTTCTTATACCTACACCACCAAAGGTGGAGAGGGCCCAACAAACCAAAACAATTTAGAAAGAACTTAAGGCTTAGAAAAGTATTCTGATAACTTTTATGAAAGGCTTATTAAAAAGATTTTAATAAAGAAAACTGAACCCTTGCGATAATATTTTTATATATAATTTGTTGATTTTATTTGGCAGTAGGTCATGAGTTTTAAACAAATTTAAATAAAAATATAAGTATATTTTGTTTTAAATTTATCCTTTATATTCCCAATATTTCGTCAACATTGTTGACAATCTTCAGGGGTTTTATATAAAAATACAAAAATGTTACATAAACTATTGTAAGAAATAAACAAAACATTTAGTAAAACGAAAAATGTAATTAATTAGAAAATAATTAAGATATATAATATAATGTAAGCTAAGAACTATAATTATAGAATTAGCTTACAGAAAACTACTTTTCTAATCATGTTTATTATAAGATTACATTCTTTACGAACACTCTGTTTAAATATATATGGCATATAAAAAAATATTTGCTAATATAATATTTAATTACATTTTTAAATTGCTTAAAACACTTTTAAACACTTCACTCTTCGAACAAAACAAAAAGACTGAAATCTTTAACTAATAATACATAATTGAGGCACGCGTCATATAACGGGGCATCATTCCACAGAAAAAAGTGTTTTATCAATTAAAAAATATGGTTTAAAACTTATTTAAATTTAATTAATGTGATAATTGAAACCAATTTTTTTTTTTTTTTTTTTTTGTTGAAAGAAAATTAAAAATTTAGTTTTTTTTTAATTAACATTTTAGTTGTTTTGAAATAACTTTTTAATTAAAATTTTAATTAAATAACACAAAATCTTAATTGACTTTTTTCGTTTAAAATAAAATAATTTAAACATGTAGAATTGTTGTTGGGAATTGTCAATATTTAATTAAATAAATTAACACATTGTTTGAAAAGGCAACGTTTTTTGACCATTTTTTAAATTAAAATTCAAAATGTCATTTATTGAAAAAAAAAAAATATATTCACAATTTTACAATTTTTAGTAATTAATATAATCATTTTGTAATAGGTGCAAAATCAACAAATTGTTTGCTTGATATTATGAATTTGGTATAAATTTGGTGATTGCAGAAAATTAATACTTTTTTCTGTGTTTGAAAAACTCTTACAAAACTATAGCGAGAATAAGTTATTTGCAATTATATTTGTTGTCATATTGTAGTAATTCTCTTATAATCAGCTTATTCTACAACTCATTTACATTTTGCTTGTGGAATGGGCCGTTGGGTATAATATTGGTTCTAGACCCACCTTTTAGTGTACCGATCGAAGTCCGTTTGACTGGCTGACATACATTAAACAAAGTTTTTATTTCTAGATTTCAGTCGATTGGGTCAACTGCCGGCCGTACTAGTAGACTTTAATACGGCTTAATAGCAACGCTTTATAATACTCTTAACGTGGATTTATCTACGCTTTCCAAAAATAATTTTGTCCGGAGAATATTGTTTTACTGAGAGTTTTCTGCAGAAAGATTCAGCCATTTCGGAAAAATTTATCCGGAAAAACAAAGCTACCATAAAGCAGATATAAGCGATGTAAGCAATTATACAAAATAGTAGCACAACTAGAAAACTACTTAAGGTGCCCATAGAAGACATGTTTTTTACTTCTGACTTGTCAAATTTCCCACTGTAAAATACAAACATGTCATGTGTTACCTTTAAAACATTGCATCTGTAAAAGGCAGACGCAAAGTCATCTGACAAAATTTCAATTAGAGCGTGCTCTATTTTCTTCTGACAAACCGTCTGACATTAGCTGCATCAGAAATCTATGCCGGGAAGAAACCGGCAGCGGCGGTGAACTATTGACGGAATCATTAGCCGGCTGAAGTTAATATTTTACAATACCGATATTAATATATGTATAATAATTTCACCATTAAATAGAATATAAAAATGATATATAAAAAACTTGGTTTCTTCGAATTTAAAGAAAAAAACTTCAAGTTGGGTGAATTTTTTTACGACTCAAATAAAAATTTTGGTGGCGGCAGCACGCTATTTTGAAACCGAGATATACTTTGGTTTCTGCAATAACTATGCCAAAAAAAAAAAAAAATAGTGACAATGTCAGAAGCAAATTACATGTACGTTTGTGACCAAATATTATTAACCTTATGTAAAACAGCAATTTTGACAGACATGCACATTTCATGTGACTTGAAAAGTTAACAAGTCAGATGTAAAAAACAAAGTGTAAAAGGGTATCAAAGATTCGGTACAGCTGAAAATTATACTTGTTATTTAAGTACTAATTTAAATGTTTTAAATTTTATATGAAATCCTTTTTATTTATTTTTGCAAATATAATTGTGTGTGATATACGGTACTTTTATTTTATTTGTATTTATTTAAGAGTAAAATTCAATCTCCAGTGCATTGGGGTCAACCATTTTTTTTTTTTTATTTGTATAATAAATTTACGACAACAGAAATAACGTTTTATGAATTTTAAATAAATAACCTCAAAATCATTGTTGGCCTACTTATTGCCACCACTGGCACATATACAAACGAATGCTCGCTCGTGTTGGGGAATTTTGGTCATTAAAGTATAAAAAACCAGCAGTTTTATAAAAATCACATAAAGACATGCACCATATACATACATACATATGAGTAACTAAGTTTATGTATGATAAAAATATATGAATGTATATGTATGTAAATAATACATAGTATGCTTTTATTTATATATGTTTGTAGAGTGAACATCAAAATATGTGTTTTATATACTACATGTATTTGAAACTCAAATAGTGCTATAACCGCTTTAGTCCATACCACTATCATCTCTAATACAAAACAACCAGAAAAATTAAGCGGTTGTGTTAAAATAACTGTATAAAACTTTTTTTTCATTTGGACCATAAAATGACAACCATATGTATTTATATGTAAAGAAAATGTTTCCTTTGCACATAAATCTGTTGAAATTTATGTGTAAAAGGATATAGTTGTGATAAATTTACTAGCGACTTATAATACAGAATCAAGAAATTTAATGACCTTAATTATATTAAAAGAGCTAAACCATATCTAGAGTTAAAAATTTCCAATTATGTTATATTAATTACCCTGCAAGCTAAAGAAGCCAAATATTTTGATATCATGCTTATCTATGGGGGGAAAGGTACGGTATGTTCGTACTTAAAACTCGCCAATAACGATTTAATTTACCGTAAAACTAAACTTTTTTTAATACAGTAAAAAACAGTCGAACATTTTAACACGTTTTTTCTTAAAACTTAGGACCTGATCATGTAAAATGCAACGCAACGCCAAAGAATTACATTGAAAGCACAAACAATGTCATAAATACTTTGTAATTTTGTTGCTGCTTTCTACAGAAATTCTACAGACATTACGTTTTAAAATTTCAAACGCTGCATGGCTTGTGGCGTTGAAAATTTTAAAACGTTACATGAATTACTATAGAAAGCAACAACAAAATTACAAAATATGTATGACATTATTTGTGCTTTAAGTGGTATTCTTTGGCGTTGCTCTGCATTTTACATGATTACGGCCTTAATATAAATATCTTTAATGTGTCGATTTTTAAAATGAACGATCTTCCGATTATTAAAAGTCAGCTAAATCGGTTTATAAATAAATACGATTTGAAAAATACAATATTCGGCCATGTCACAGTGTACAACTCCGTTCGGAAACGGAATTCATACCGTATTTTGGTGCTTCAGAACATTAAGAAAAAACTTAGCGGAATGTAACAATTTTTGTTTTCATGAACGGAATGGGAGTTTTCTGTATCTTAAAGGCCAAAAAACTATCAAATATACTTTCTATCAATAGACAAATATTTTTCTTCACTTCCGAACGGACTCATTCCGAAGGGATTTGTACTCTGTGACATGGCTGATTATTCGAACTTTTTAACAAAACTTGATTAATTTAAGAACCCTACATAATTGTTAGAACTTAGGCTTATTCTTTAATTCGAATTGTTAAGGTCTGTCGATATGAACAGAAGAATAAGCTGTTGCTAAAATAGTCAGAAAACGCAATCAAATTTATTTAGAATATCGGAACCACCTATTGTTGAGTTGTTAAGCATCAATCTTTATTGTTGCGAAGATTCAGTTCAGTTGATGGATGTTTTAGAAAAGCAACACGGCAACAAAAATGTGTAAATTGAAATACAAAAATAATTAGGATATTTTCAGACAAGGAAAACCTTAGCGTAATGTTTGCTTAAACGTTTTTTTTCATGAACAATATAGTTAGAGGGTAATTAAATAAAACAGAGTTGTGAGTTTTTTAAAACTATTTTGTTATGACGTAATTTTTAAATAATCTTTTAGGTGTGTTCATATGGACGCACGAGTACAAAGGCAATAAAAAAAAATTTTTCATCAAGATACATATATTTTTTGCTTTATTTTAGTTCTTTTTTAAACCTCTGCGACTGACGTGGTTGTCTAACAGACACCAATGAAAGAAAAACGGTCTTTTCTCCGTTCCTTTTCAAACATCGGCACTCAACGCATTCAGTACCTTCTTACTACGTTTTCATGTGTACGTTGGTGTGACGAACGCGATTACAGAGAGCACACGCGTCGCGGTGAGCAGAAAAGTGTCTTTAAGACAACCCCCTCAATATTAAGGTAAGAGTCTGAGAAAACACTATCTTAATTTTATAGTTATATTTTCTTAGTGTCTCCTAAACAACACGTCAATATACTTGTTTCGATATTTTATATTTCTTATTATTTTTGTTTTGATGGGTCGTTCTAATACAAAAAAAAAAAAAAAAATCTTCACTGTTCTTAGAAAATATCATCTGAAACTCTTAAAAGCCGCGAAGAACAGATTTTGAACTTTGGATCAAATAATTTGACGTATTCATGTTAGAATATCTAGTTCAATGAACCCTATAAATAAAGTTGTATATTTTTATTAAACCATTAAAATGATCTAATTTATTTATACTGATTAGCTCAGATATGATCTTAACCTAGTGTAAAACTTGTAAAACACCAATAGGAAAGTATTAATTTTTTTTTTTGTTTTTTTAACCCTAGATACACTTTCTTATTTTTAATACACTACACACTTTCTTCGTCGAAGTGACGAAGTCCATTTATGATCTGGCCACAAACCCACCTAATATAAGGAAACAGAAAGATTTTTGTTTAGTTTATAAAATACTTAAGTTTTTGTTCATTCTAACTAGTTTGTTATAGGTAATTTCAAAACTTATTACTACAAACACAACAAAATCAAACAAAGGTTTTTTTGTGGTTTTATAAAAAAGGATAAAAATATAAACTTAAAAAGCAGTATTTCAGATTCCATATTATTTAAAAAAATTAATTAAATCATAAAGTAAATGCATTAAATAAAGAATAATATCAGGTTTCTTAAAGATTGGTTCTTATTTAGTGCATGAGACATAAAGATCAATTTTGTGTTCCCCACATATATGTTTTTTGCAATTTGCACATATAGATTTTGTCATTCTGCGTTTGAAATATGGACGGAATACGGACGGATGGCCATTTATGATTATGACCAATTATGATTGCTTTTTTCCTCACAGGGAAGAATTGACGATTTGTTTCTCAAGGAACTTAGCGGGACATCATCGTCATCCAATATTTCTTCTGCGGTATCATTATATTCTTCATCAATCTGCTCCTCTTCTGCATCGCTGAGTATCTCTTCCTCTGCTTCAACAATCATTTCTTCTTCAATAGCATATACACATTCGCTTTCCGAGTCTGTATTTTCATCACACAGAGCAAGAAATTTTTCAATTTCTGCGTCGTTAAGCCTAACGTCTCTATTCATTTTCTTTATGTAAACTCCAAAAAATAAAATTGCAAAATATACACAAAACACTTTCTTCGTCACTTCGACGAACACGATCAACAAAAAAATCCCACTTACAGGCAACTTGTAAGCACGTACTTTCGCACACCTTCGCACATCTGCAGTAGCTGAAGTTACGTAAAATTTGAGAGAGTTTCAGTTAAAAACTGAGAAGATAAATAAGTATTATTAAACGGTATTCGTTGAAACGACGAAGAAAGTGTATCTAGGGTTAAAGATGTTCTTTAGGGCCATTTTGTGTTATACCATGAAATATTGTTTAAAATTAATTGTCGTTTTGTATTCAAAGATAATTTACAGCAAATAAAAAGCTATAACATTAATCTAAAATAAAAAATAATTTCAGAAGGTTTACAAAACAGAAAATATGAGCCATCTAAATAGTGTCTAGCGTACTACCACGTCATTGGAATTGTAGTTATAAAGTCACGTCCGTCTAAGAGGGTTAATGATTTAAAATTAAATTGAAAACTTGGTAGTGAAATTGAAGGTGGCGAAACCAATGTGCACAGTATTTTTACTGAGCCTTCGGAAAATAAACGTTTTTTATGTAAGTTGAAGAAAACCCTGAAATCGAACTAGAAGGTATTCCAGATCAGAGAACTGCCAAAATCACTTTTTTACTTGATTTCATCCTAAGCTTAAATTTTATTCAATTACAATCATGCAAAACAAAGTTCAACGTTGAGTAAAATAAACATCCTTTAGTTAACATTTTGTTTGTGCATGTGTGAGTTGGATGATTAAACGTGCTCTATTAACATATTGGAATAGAACAGTTTGTGTGTTGAAAAGTTTCAGGTTCGTGTTAGATATCGCTACGTTGGTATGAGTGTGAGTCGCATGAACATGTTTTAGGCATTGGTTTGAATAAATGAATTTTTGTGTTCAATTTATACAAAGAACACAGTTTTTTTAAAAGCGTAACAAGCAGTGTACTTAAATTAAATTGAAATAATTTATATTGTACATCAATGTGTGGGGAATTATGTCTTAAATTTTTTTTAATAATTGTAAAATTCGTTGAAGACTTTTTGCAAAAAATGTGTTTTTAAATGTTTAAGTAATTATTATTATAAAATGAAATTTTAAAAGTTAATATATTTTCCAATTCTTTATATATGTGGACTTTTAACAAAACATCTTAAGTCGAGGGAAAAAATTCCAAGTTTTTTAATCATAAATGATACTTTCCAATACGCTTTGTTTTCACTCATCAGCGTCTTTATACAGGGTGGCCCAAAATTAACGAAGGGATTTGAATTCGTTATAACTGTTTATTTAACAAATAATTATTAATTTTTTTTAATACAGTATATAAATTGGGAATATTTTTATTTAAGTTATGAAAAATAATATCTCGCAAGTGGTGGCCATTTTCTGCTTCGCAAATTCTTGCTCTTTCCAACACATTTTCAAAAACTTTTCGCAAAACTTCAGGTGTTATGTTGTTTATTTCGTCGCGTATATTGCTTTTTAATTGCTGGATGGTTGTGTAGACTTTTACTTTCAAATAACCCCAAATAAAAAATCCGGTGAACGCGGAGGCCAATTGAAATTACTTGTACGCGAAATAATTCGTTCACCAAAGATGTCCCGTATGGATCGTCGATTTGAAAAATAAAGCTCAACAATATGGGCACGTTGTTCAATTGAGTACTGCTCCATTTTAAATTCCCCAAGTCTTCGTTACAAAATACTGAAAAGAAAAAAAAATTATAATAATAAAAAAGTTATAAGCAATTCAAACCCCTTTGGTAATTTTGGGCCACCCTGTAGTTATTTTAGTTTTTGAGATGTCATACAAAAAGTAGTCAACTTAATTGGAGTAGTTGTTGATTTATTTTTAATAAAACAACTTTACTCTAAAATTCTATAAATTTAAAAAAAATGCAAACAAAATTTCCCAACCATCTTATTTCTACTTAGGCGTGTTGGTTTTTGTATAACTTCCTTTACCAAAAATACATATTCCCATTTAAGTGATTATGACAAATGTAAATACTAGGGTATTCATTCGGTTAATCGTTACTCGGGTAACCGGTTAATTACTACCGGATTAACTGATCGGTTAATTTAAAATTGGCTATTTACGATTAACGATTAAGCCGGTTAATTGCAGTCGATTAATCAATTAACCGATGTAGCGAAATTTTTAATTTTTTTTTGGTAATATAACACATTTTTTTGTGTTTTTAATTATTTGTTTCGTCTCATATACAAAAGGTATGTGTTTAGAAAATATTTTTTCATAAATAAGAAGGTGTTTAGTGATTTTCATTTTAAATAGGTGTTTGCTCCCAACAGATGTTTATTTCACGTACTTTTTATATGTATTCTGGAAATCGAAATCACGTGGAATTGGAAACTCTACCGTGTCCAAAGTTCATAAGAATATGTCCTGTTCTTTGAGAACCAACATCTACGTTCATTTTAACAAAAATTCAATTTAAAATCTATATCGATTTAAATTTCACGTTATTTCGATTTTAATAACAAGGCCATATGTGTTTAGTTATTTGTTTCTTTTCATACTTTCTGATATCAATCTTTTAACAAAATTAACCCAAACAATTAGAAGAGTTAAAAATAAAAACAAATTAAAACAGGACTCTAATGGCATAATGGAAGATTTTATACGTTTAGAGGAATCCAGGAAAAGGACTGTGTAATTAGATATTCTGTATTATGGGTTGCTTTCGATTGCTCCAACATCAACGAGAAGTGAAAGAATTTGTTCAAGTCAAGTTTTATTAAAATAAAGAAAGGAATCGCTTAAATCCTAAACAATTTTCTAACAGATTGTTTTTTTTATTAATTTACTAATAAACTCCAAATAATAAATAGCTTATGTATTTTTATTATTAAAATTACCTAATTTATAAAAAAAAAACTTTATTAATCGGTTAACCGATCAATAACAAAATTCACCGATTATTAACCGATTAAACCAAAACCTTGGTTAATTAATCGAGCGATTAACCGGTTACAGCAAAAACCCGATTAAATGAATACCCTAGTATATACATAATTGTATAATAAAATGAGGTTCCTTAATCAAAGTAAGTTAATTTTTCATATTAGTTCATCTCATGTTAATATAAGTACTTTTGTCTAAATTAAAAATAAAAATAATAGTTTTTATTTCCACGTAAGAGCTTTTGGCGGAAGTATTTTTGAAAATAAGTGAAATATAATTACTTCAACTATGGCAAATAAAAAGCTTTTCAGCTAAAGTTAATATTGATGGCGACAAACATGTTGTAAGGCAAGATCTTAAAAACCAGCTAGATTGGGAACCAGTTCCAAATGAAACTTTAACATCACATGACGTAGGTCGGAAAAAGGAATATGTAATAATCGATTACAAAAGAAACAAAGTAAATAGTCCAAACAAATCTGAAGAGGATATTTTTCATGAAAGTGATTACGACGATACCGATTATATTCTTTCAGAGAAATATTCCGAATCAGTTTTAAATTCTACATCAGACAGCATCATGGCTGGTATAGTACATTATAAGCCAACTTGGCTAGTAATGATTCTTCAGAAGTAAGCCAAGTTGAGTTATTTTAACCTAGTTCTAATTCAAGGATGAAAATGAATAAAACTAACAAAAATTTAGGATTACAGTGCGTAACATAGGAAATTATTGTCATTTCTTTTTATTATGATAATATTGGTATGAGTCAATTATGTATGGAACAAAAATATCGGCAAAATAAACGCCGCGACCTCGGCGGCACACCTCCACCCGATGGTTTAAATTTTGGATGAAGCTGAGGCATAATTGAGGTTCTATGCCGTTAATGTGCCGTATTATCGCATCCTTTAACTCTTGACTTGTTGCTGGCTTATCGACGTACACCTTTTCTTTCAAATAACCCCAAAGAAAGAAGTCCTACGGTATCAAATCACATGATCTTGGCGGCCAATTAACATCGCCACGACTTGAGACAATACGGCCATTGAATTTGTCGGGCAAAAGAGTCATTGCTTCGTTAGTTGTGTCGCAAGTGCCACCGTTTTGTTGAAACCACATATCGTCCACATCCATATCTTCCAATTCGGTCCATAAAAAGCTCGTTATCATCTCACGATTGCGAACACCATTCACAGTAACTGCCTAACCGGCCTCATTTTGGAAATAAGCCGCCAGCTTATAAACCGCAGTCACTCTTTGTGGGTGCATTGGTTTTTCGACAATTAATCTTCGATTATCAATCACTTAAATACGGCAATTCTGCTTATTGGGAAATCCACTCCACTGAGGTGAAAATGTTAATTAAATTGACCGAAAAAATCACGAAGTGCACCATATGCATTTTGATTTGAATGCCCATTTTCATAAAAAGCCTGAATAGCTTTAACGATTGTGTATCTTTCCATGGCTCAAATTGAGTTAGTCTGAAATTGAGAAATGTCAAATGAAATGCAGAAAAAAAACTTGACATTTAGGTGTGGGTCACATTCAACATCGGCCCTTAAAATTTAACCATCCTTTAAAAGCAAAAAATATAACAAGGAGCATACTGTTCGCGATCCACCTGTAAAAATGTATACATTTGACTTGCAGCAATGCCTACCAACGCCTTTTTTAAATGCATCTATATTTTTTTATAAGGGACCTTTGTTAAACTTTGTTAAACTTACGATGCACGATGGCGCGACGAGCAAAGCCAACTGTTATATATCGAATCTATTGCAAAGCGCGGTGCAAATGATTTTGGGTTTTGTATATACATATAAATGTCTTCTGGATTTACCAATTTCGGTAAAGCATATCATTTTATATAGCGACTCGTGTGCTGGCCAAAATCGGAATTCTTTTATCTGTGCAATGTTTTCGAAAGTTCTACAGGATCACCCAAGTATTGAAACAATCGATCATAAATTCCTTGTGGTAGGTCATACTCATCTTGAATGTGATACGGTACACGCGCAAATTGAAAAAAAGAAGAAAAATTATTCGGGCTCTATACAACATCCACATGATTGGGCAAACTTAAGAGCCAATACAAACAAAAAATATATGGTTCATTAACTGAAACGAGATAACTTTTATAATTTTCAAGTATTATTAAAGAATAACTATTAATGGAGAACTACTAATACAGCTGGTTTGTGGACATGAATATTAAAATTTTTATTTCTTCGATTAAAATGTTTATTTTTTTTGTGTAGGTGAAAAATTTTAATGGAAGTATATTCGTTGGATGCGATATGTGAGAGACAAGCCAGGAATACTACAACAAACTTTCAAACAGCTGAATATCAACCAACGCCGACGTAAAAATCAAAGCTCATCATTATCCAAATGTTATAATGCTGCAAACAAAAAGCGTGATTTGATTGAAATGCTTCCACTCATAAATTAAAATTTTTATAACTTTTACAAGAATTTAAAAGCAGAAGGGGAGTGTGAAGTTGAGTTGGACTCAGATTTAGATGAAATTGAAATTGTCGAATAATTATTGGTTTACGTGGCTGTCTTATTTATACTTAAACATTAATTATATTATCTTTAATAATTTTAATTTACAATGCAATATCCTTATCTATGCCAATTACATATGTATGTATATATAATTATAATTGTTTTATTATTTTAATACTCTATCTATGCCAATTACATATGTATGTATATATAATTATGATTGTTTTATTATTTTAATACTAAGATCATTTCAGTGAAACTCATCACGAATTTTGAATCTTATTTTCTTTTTATACCCTTCACCACCACTGTGGTGAATGAGGGTATACTAAGCTTGTCATTCCGTGTGAAACTTTTTTATAATACATCTAAGACCCCATAAAGTATTTATATTCTGGCTCCTTGAGTAATTCTAAGTCGATTAAGCCATGACCATCTGTCTGTCCGTCTGTAAGTCTGTTGAAAACGCGCTCACTTTCGAAAAAACGCAAAAGAAAAGAACAAACTTGGTTTCAAATTGCTTGTAGTTATTCGGGCTCGAGCTGTTAAAAAGGTTCTTGCGGATCTCGACATAAACAAGTCTCCTGGCCCGGATGGTATACATCCACTGGTCTTGAAGCAGTGCTCTTCGACGCTAGCTCGTCCCTTAGCAAATCTTTTCAGCACTCTATACCATGCTGGTGAATTTCCCGTCTGCTGGAAAGTTGCTAATGTAACGCCAATTCCTAAAAAAGGAGTGGCTAATAACCCTGAAAATTACCGCCCAATTGCAATTTGTTCGGCACTTTCCAAAGTTATGGAGAGTATGGTAAATCACCATCTTGTAAAATTTTTAGAGTCAAATTACCTACTAAGCGACCGCCAGTATGGCTTTCGTAGAGGTCGTTCTACTGGAGACCTACTGGCCCTGTTATCAGAAAAATGGTGTCGTTCCATTCACCATTTTGGCGAAAGTAAGGTAATTGCTTTAGATATTTCCAAGGCTTTTGACAGAGTCTGGCATGGTGCACTCTTGTCTAAACTTGTTGCATTTGGTGTCGGTGATAATTTCTCTCGATTTATATCGAGCTTTCTCAGAGATCGCACTATACGGGTTGTTATAGATGGGGTTTCATCAAACGAGTTCAAGATTCATTCAGGGGTACCGCAAGGCTCCGTTCTTTCTCCTACTCTATTTCTTATTTTTCTAAATGACCTCTTATGTCAAACTTCCAACCCTATCTATTCTTTTGCAGATGACAGCAACCTTTGCCATTCGTATTCATTTGGTTACAGACCAGGCGTGTCCGATGTTTGTGCTATGAGACAGAACATGAATGATGCGCTTGGCCGTGACCTAGACATAATCTCAGAATGGGGTCGTGCGAATAGGGTCGAATTTAATGCCCGAAAGACCCAATGTTGCGTACTAACGCATAAACGCGCGACGGATCAAGGTGCCTCATCTGTATGTATGGGTGGTATAAATATTGAGGAAACAGAATCTCTTGATGTTCTGGGCATGAGGATACAATGTGATGTCCGATGGACAGAACATATATTCAAGGTGTCGAAAGAAGCATTCAAGTGCCTCGGTTTTTTGAAACGGTGTAAGATATACTTCACTCCATCTGATCTCCTTACTATTTATACCACCTATATCCGACCGAGAATGGAATACAACTCTCATGTGTGGGCCGGTGCTTCAAAGTCTATTTTGGAGCTTCTCGACCGCGTGCAGGAGAGGGCGATGGTTCTCCTTGGCGACAGTAGGGTATCCAATTCTATTGACTCCCTTGAGCACCGTCGCAATGTGGGTTGTACTTGCCTATTTTATCGGTACTACAACGGGATGTGTTCTGATGAAATTAGGGATTTGGTTCCCGAGACCCATAGCTTTGTTCGTAATACACGTTTTTCCTCAAGAGCACATCCTTTTGTGGTCGATTGGCCGGTGAATCGTACAACGCATTACAGGGAAAATTCGTTTTTTGGCCGGACAGTTCGTATGTGGAATAACCTTCCTGCTGAAGTCTTCCCTCTCACTTACAACATGAAAAAGTTCAAGTCGAATGTTCACAAACACTACTCCCTCTTTCCTCCTTCCCAAAACCTATTTTCCTAGTTCCAACACAATGCATTGCATTATTAGGGGTCATCCCCTGAGTGCTGGTCCCAACAAAAAAAAAAAAAAAAAAAAAAGCAGTTTGGGATTGAAATTCAGCAACATCGGTTTAGTAGGATCAGAACTATGAATCAAAATGTGGAACCACTACCCAAAAAAAATAGATAATTTTGATACAAAAACTAACACAAATGGTGGAATAATGCACGGAATAATATAAAATTTTGCACGAATTCGCTTTATACGACTGCAAAATTTCGTGAAGATCGGTCCATAATTGACCATAGGCCCCATATGAACCCTACTCCCAGAAAAGAGTTTAGTCCGCCTAAAACCGTAATAAATAACGCTCTCAAATTAAAATTTGGTACGTCACAGTTTTATAGGACCAGAAATCACACTGTAAAATTTTTTGAATATCGGTCCATAATTTACACTAGGTCCTATATAAACCCTACTCCCGGAAAAGAGTTAAGTACCCCTAAAACCGCAATTAATAACGCTGGCATACTAACATTTGGTACGTCACAGTTTTATAAGACCAGAAATCACAATGTAAAATTTTTTAAAGATCGGTCCATATTTTTCACTAGGTCCTATATAAACCCTACTCCCGGAAAACAGCTAAGTACGCCTAGAACCGCAATAAATAATGCTAGCACACTAAAATTTGGTAGGTCACAGTTTTATAGGACCAGAAATCAAACTGTAAAATTTTTTGGAGATCGGTCCATAATTTACACTAGGCCCCATATAAACCCATCTTGCGGAAAACAGTTTTGTACGCTTAAAACCGTAATAAATAATGCTATCAAATTGAAATTAGGTACGTCACAGTTTTATAGGACGAGAAATCACACTGCCAAATTTCGTGAAAAGTGTTCATAATTTACCCTAGGCCCCATATAAATCCTACTCCCGGAAAACCGTTTAGTACGCCTATAACCGTAATAAATAATGCTATCAAATTCGGTATTCGGTACGTCACAGTTTTATAGGACGAGAAATCACACTGCCAAATTTCGTGAAGATTTGTCCATAATTTACCATAGGCCCCATATAAACCCTACTCTCGGAAAACAGTTTATTGCGCCTAAAACCAAATAAATCCCACTTTGGGAAAATAATTTAATTCACCTAAAACCATCACAGATATAGATATTGCGGTGAAAATTTTCATTTAGATTCATATGGCCAGAAAAAACTATCATGCAAATTTGTGAAATTTGCTGTTAACGCTAAAACTAATTACACTGCTGTATTGAAATTTATTCTAATTTATTTTTTGTAATACCAGAAATCAGTCTTCAGAATTTTGGGATGATTGGTCCATAATTTTCCATAGGTCCAATACAAATAACGCCCCTAAAAATTATTTAAGTTCGGCTTAAACTGTTACGAATCATGATATTTTGCTCAAGCCAGTTCAAAGTTCTAACAAGAAACGCATAAAATGTTCTTATTGTCGGTCAATAATTTAATTCAGGTCTAAAGCGCAACCAATTTTAATACCGACGTTCGTTTTTGTGAAGCTTAGTGAATAATATATATGTATTTATCATATAGAACCCACTCCTGTCGGTGGGCTCTATACCACTTTTAATAAAAGTAAAACTATCGTATACGAATGTCCCAAGCGGATTATTAATTGCTACATATAATTAAGAAATTCTTAGAATCAGGGTTGTGGAGCCGAAGTCGGAGTTAAAGAGTCGGAGTTGAGGTTTTTGTGCCGAAGTCCTTGTACCCACAAAAACTAGCGACCGCAACTCGAAAATTTTTCGGGATAACAAATTTTAAAAAATTTTCTAATATTTTTTAAAATAAAAATTCTTCGAAATTGGCGATGCAATATTTCAATTTCGATTTGAAATTTTTACAGAATCATTTTCTTGCTATATTTAACCATTCAAAAGGTACTGCATTAAAACCAAGTTAGAGTGCTATATTCGGCTGTGCCGAATCTTTGATATCCTCCACCGACAGTTAGAATATATGTGAGATATAAATTATTAAAAAAAATTTGGCCGACAATCAGACAGTGTTATGCTCTTATTTCTAGCAATTTGAACATAATTGAGTAAAATATCATGATCTGTAAGAGCTTATGCCGAAATAAAATGATTTTCAGGAGGCGAATTTATATTACACCTATGGTAAATTGTGGACTAATCATCACGAAATCCTGAAGAGTGATTTCTGTTATAACAAATATAAATAGAACAAATTTCAATACAGTAGTGATTATTATGATAGCATTATATGTTACTCTTTTAGGCTTACTAAACTATTTTCCGGGAGTATGCTATATATGGGTCATATGGTAAATTATGGACTGGTCTTTACGAAATTTGACAGTTTCTAGTCCTATTAAACAATGAAGTAGCACATTTTAATATGATACCAATATTTATTAAGGTTTAAGACGTGCAGTATGATTTCTAGTCATATAGAACGAGTTTTTGCAAAATCTTATATCAGGCCGTGCATTATGCCACCTTTTATGTTAGTTATTGTAAAAAAATTGTCAATTTTTTAGGGTGATGGTTCTACATTTTGATTCGTAAATCTGATCCTACTGATCAAATTTTACTGGATTTCAATCCCAAACTGCCCAGGATGACTTGAAGCAATTTGACACCAACATTGTTCTTATCTTTTGAGTTTTTCGAAAGTGAGTTTGTTTTTAACAGACCCATGAAGCCAGAATATATATACCTTAACAACAACAAAAATAAAAAATATTTTTGGCATTGTTTTTGCTTTAATTGCAATTTTTGGCGTTGCGTTTTACACAATTACGGCCAAGGACCAGTCTCATATACATTAAGCATCAAGGTTAGAGTAGTAGTTGGAGTCTGAGTCGGTGCCGGAGTCGCAGTCGCGCTTAAAAAAATTTCAGCGTTTGGAGTCGGAGTTCGTACCTTTTTCTGACGACTCCACAGCCCTGCTTAGAATCCTTCGGAAATTATCAATTCTTAATATTTCGTAAAAAAGTTATGTTAAATCAACCACGATTGCATTTGATAATCTGACTGACTTTCGTCAAACGCCGTTTTTCTTTGGTTTATAGAATCAATAAAATCCAGTTTACATTCCAAAATGTTATTGATTTTGTGTTAAATAAAAAAATAAATTTAATATGTCAAAAAACGGATTTCTAACATTTTCAACAATGTTTTGTTGGATATCTATAAATTTTTGCTTTGTGAAATGATTTTTGCTGTGTAGTTATCTAAACTTTCATATTGTTGATTAGTTATACTTTGTTTTCATTTGGAAGATCGACTTTCTTAAATATTGCAGTTTGTATTTGTATGTTATTTATTAAATAGCTTAAAACTTTAATTTTTAATAGAAAACCACATTTTTTTAAATTCTAATAAAGTTGAAATATTTACTTTGTACAATTTTTGCACATAATTTAATTAATAATTTTTCGCAAATTTTTTTTTTTTATACACAAAATAAAAAAATTCTATTTAAGATCATGCTTTATTTTACAAACGTAAAATACCAAAACAATTTTATATTAGTCATGCAGCAAGCTTTACTTTATACTCCAAACGAAACTTAAGAAAATAATCTGAAACAAATTTATTTTGTAAAATACAAAAAAAAAAAAAATATTATAAAAAAAAAAGTTATAAACGTAGAAAATTATTAAATTTCTCCAATCACCAAATTTATTCCAAATTCATAATATCCAGCAAAGAAGTTGTTGATTTTGCACCTATTACAAAAAGGATTATATTGATTAATAAAAAATTTAAAAATTTTTAAAAAATATTTTCAATAAATGATATTTTTAATTTTAATTAAAAAAATTATCAAAATACTTTGCCATTCCAAACAATATGTTAATTTATTTAAATACATATTGACAATTCCCAACAATAATTCTACATGTTTAAATTATTTTTTTTTAAACGAAAAAAGTCAATTAAGATTTTTTGTTATTTAATTAAAATTTTAATTGAAAATTTATTTCAAAACAACTAAAATGTTAATTAAATAAAAATTTAATTTTTAATTTTCTGTCAACAAAAAAAAAAAAAAAAAAAAATTGATTCAATTAACACATTAATTAAATTTAAATAATTTTTAAACCATTTTTTTAATTGATAAAACACTTTTTTCTGTGTTACGAAGATTTTTTTGTAAAACACAAAAATATTTACGAAAAATAGGACTACAAAGGAATTTGTTACTTTCGTAAAATGCTAGGCTATACGTAAAGGGTGTAATGCAATTTCTTAAAATTGCAATATATGCAAATAAGACTTTGTTCATGACGCCAATTTTATGACAAAAGTTATGTCAGTTTGTAAGACATTTCCATACAAAATTAACTTGATAAATAAAAATACAAAAAGTTAAAATTTGTTTTTTTAAAAATTAATTTGTTGTTTGTAATATTATTAGAATATGATTACGTCCAACAAAATATTTTTTCTTCGTGTAAAATTAGGTATTTCATTCAAATCAAGGTTCAAGTAAAAAAAATTCAATAAAAGTATGGAGGACTTCTTTCATGATTTGTAATCTACATATGTATATGTAACAAAGTTTCGTAGAAGAAAACAAAACGGAGTCATGTGTAGCAAAAAAGTCATAAACTATCAGAAACGATACTTAAAAAATATAAAAAAAAAAATTCGTTACAAATGACAAAAGCTCCTCATGCCATATATATAGGAGTATAAAAATTCCTTCAAATATTTATTATTTTATTATAATGGCCTTGCAAAAATATGTGTATTTACAATATTTTTTACAGAAAAAAATATACAATTCAAACCTTTATTTTTAATGAGCTGTATCAGGTAATCTATTGGGCATATCTTAAAAATAACTTAGATGTGCCTTGCCTTGGATGCTTTCTTAAAACGTATTTATTAGTTGTACTATTTTCACACTTTTAGTTTAACCATTTATGACCACCCTTACAACACCTTGCTATGGTGCTGTTTTTGATCTAAGTAAGTTTAATATAACCCAAAAAAAATCGGGAATTATAACATTTTATTTTAAAAATAAGAAATAATATAGAAATTTCCAAAAATTAATATTATGATCAGTTACATTAAGTGCTTTAAAAAATGTGTTTAGATTACATTTTCGCCAATTTTTCGCAAACTTTTTTTTTTTAAAAATATTCATAAATTACAATAATATTTACAATTTTTGTGGGATATGCATTTCAATTCCTTTTTGGCACGTCCAATTGTTTAAATATAACAAACTCAAATCACGTAGTGAACTAGATAATTTCATTCAAAACCGCAAGTGTGCCTTGTGCAAACCACATAAAAAAAAATATCATACGCCATTTCTGCTGAGGGCACATTAACGTGATATACATACCTTAAATATTTCACAATAACAATGACTATCAACCCTCTCTTCAATAATCCCCTACCGTAGGCGGTCCAAAACATTTTAATAATGTCAATCTTAAAAGTAAGGCTATTGTATTTTCAAAGTATAAGGACTTAGTTTTTTTTATCAAAAAACGTCGAAAATTGTAAAGCAGAAAAGATAAAAATTAAAATTAACAAAAGCACGAAGGGCAGTGACAGTCAAAATTTTAAACTTTAACCAACATGATCGTTTAGAGAAAAAAATTAGCTTATTGTTTATTGTGGATAAAATGAACAAAAACAAAATATCTTATAAGGAAGTCCTTTCGAATAAAAATCTAATTCGTAAAAACAACACATAAATTTTAATATTTAAAAATATTCTGCACTGAAAAACTTGTCTTTGATCCTTTTTACTAAACTAAAAATAAATAATTAAAATATTTTTCATTGTAAGCTTTTTTCATCGTTTACTATACATATCCATATATATTTTTTATGAATGGTTTTCCACACGTACAATTTGCTTAAAAGTATGCTACGTTTTCTTTTTTAATGCACGCGCTATTATTTGTTTTATATATTTTTTATTTTTTATTTGTTCACTTTACTCATTCCCCAGCTACTGATGATATTACTCCTCGACACACTTGTAAACCTGAAGTGTTTGTTTTGTCATCGTTGAAATAAAAAAGGGTCAACAGTAAAATGTGAACTTCCTCTTTATTGTTGTTATTGTTGCTGTAGCCTTTTTTCGTATTTTTGTTTTTCTTCCTGGCGTAGTGGCTCGTATAAATGATACACATGGGTGGTCATCTGAGTACCATACTTGATGTAATTAGTTTTATCACAAGTTACGTGATTATAAGCAGGATACTAAGGTTAATGTTGCTCTCTTGATGTTGATGATGATGACAGAAATCAGGGCTAATCAAAAGCTGTTTTTGTGTTTACATTTAAAAAAATAATAATGAAAAAAACGTAAAAATAACAAATAAACAGACGATGGGTAGAGGCAGCTACTTGGGCATGTTGAAATTTTTAATCTAATTTTTTACCTTAAAATAAAGATTAAAGAATTATTTTATTGCCACACATTCTTAATGAAAGGTAAACAATATTGTTGTGTATATTCCATTACATTCTTATCTTTTGTGCACCGGTGCACAACATTTTTCATGAAAATTAAATTTCCGTAATAAACAACTTCAGGGTGTGAATTTAAAAATCAATAAAAAAAACTTGTTTTTTAGGTTTTTATTTGAAATGTTTAAAAAACGTATAAGAAAATGTGTATATTAATCGCAACCTTAGGAAAACAAGGTTCTATCTGACATTTTTCCAAAAATGAGTTATAGATCACATCACTTTAAATCGACTACGGTTGGCGTTATCAGTTTCTTTCTATCTCTTAGAGATTCTGAGATATTTTATATCACTAGGTCCTAACTATGCTTTGGGCTTGACATTCAGCCAGTAAGGTTCTTGTTAACTTAGATAGCCTAAATTATTTTGCAGATAGAACCTTGTGGAAACTTTAAATACAAAAGGGACCATGTTGGTCAGATTCAAAATTTTATATTGCACAAATAGTAGCAACTGTCTTAAATCTTATTCAAAAACGGTTTCCTTTCCTAGCGGTATTTTCAGAAGTGGTAAATATTGTGCGTACTTTCAAAGATTTGCATAACTATTTAACTACTCATCTATAACTTTAAGGAAATCTACTTTGAGTTTAAAAAATAGATTAGATCAATTAATCAACTTTTATATTATTTAATAGTCTTACCACGATTTTAATGCCAAAACAACCAATACAAATGGAGCTTCAAACTTACCAGATTTGTAAAAGAGAAATGTAAAAATTTAGCTTACCATCGCGCTCAGAGTAGACAAAAATTTTATATGGCAAGTAAAACACAAAAACCGCTTTATTCAACGCATATAAAAACAGGCGAGGGTCATGATCATCTTTCCACACCGAATTTTTTGTTGTTACAGTTATTCTTTAATATTCTCCCTTACAAACCTGCTTCGTAGTAAGAGAATGCGGTGGCCTTTTAAATGTCATATTTTTGGGCCTCAGCGCCATTAAGGGCATTTTTGAGGCAAGTTGGCAAATTTCTTAACAGTACAATATACAAAGAAAAAATTTTGTAATTTTTTTTTTTTTTTTTTTTTTTAATGCTTAGATAATAGTAACATATCGCTCATTTCGTGCAAGACCGTCACAACTCAAAATTTGAAACTTTACAGGAGAGCCTTTTTAAAATTCTAACCTATTATTTCTCACCTTCTTTTTCACTAAAATACAGTTATAAAATCAAATGTTTCTTATTTTGCTACAAAGAAAACCACATGTACAAGAGGAATGCCAAACACAAACTGAAATGTGACCTTGTTGATGCTAATTGCTCAAGTTTGTTACGACAGGTCATAGCGTCACAAGCATCTGTATTACCGTTATTTTTTCGATAATTCTCTCCGTTCTTAGATCAATTTGTAGAGATTTAAGAGAAGAACATTTCTGCATTACTAACTCGAAAATGCCAAATTTTGAGTTGTGACGGTCTTGCACGAAATGAGCGATATGTACATATTTACAAAAGTAGCGTTTACATTAAGCTACATAAGTATTTTTTGCATTCTTTTTTTAAATTTGATATTCGTTCAATAGACTTCAAATAAGCAGGTAAGTTATTATAAAGATTTCCCCCCATATAATCTATACGTTGCTTAGTACTTTCCAATCTGCACCTTGGAACCTGTTTCATGTATACTCTTATAAACATACACTAAAACCTGGTATTCATATAAGCCGTAAACGGGTAACACAGTTTTGCTTACATTTTTGTATAATGAAACTGTTGAAAAAGTTCTTGGTAAATTGTATACAATTTTTAATGCCTTATTTTGCAAACATTGTAGTGATTTTTGAACTATATTATTTTTATTACATGCATAGACACTGGTCAAATAATTAAGATGTGATTGTATCAGACCAGTATAAATCATTAATTTGGTTTTTTCACTTAGTTTACTCTTGAATTTATATAATATACCAATGGCCGAAGCCATTTTGTTCTTCACCTCGTTAATATGTAAATCCCAGCATAGATTACTTTGCAACGTAATGCCTAAGTATTTCATAGTATGGGTTTTGTATATTGATGTTTCATCGACATATACTGAAAAGTTGTTATTTAAACCTGTTGAATGAGGTCTGAAGCGAACTAACCTTGTTTTTTCAGAATTAAGCAATAAACGATTTAAGCGTGCAAATTCCACTAATAATGCAGTGTCTCTTTCAATATTTGTTATCAAAACTTAATCATACTTAAAAGGGTAAAACAAGCATATATCGTCCGCAAACATGAATAATTGACCAGTTAGATTTAAGTTTTTCAAATCATTTATATAAATGGAGAATAATAAAGGACCAAGTCCTTTATTATACTTGCGGCACGCCGTAATCTACAGAGCCAAGAAAGCTTTTGTGCTGTCCAATTTGAACAAACTGTTGTCGGTTCTTGAAATAATTTTGAAGCAATAATAGTTCTCGCCCTTGAATTCCGTAAAATCCTAACTTTTGCAGCATTATTTGATGATCAATAAGATCAAATGCCTTTGAAAAATCAAAAAACATCCCTGCAACTCCAATAAAACCGTCATCTAAACCTTTACAAACATACCTTACGACATTTAATACAGCGTCCTGTGTACTTGCCCCCTTTCTAAATCCAAATTGGTATTTGTATAAGAAGTTATTAGCCTCAAAATGTAAGAAGTTATTAGCCTCAAAAGTCTGTCATACAATATTTTTTCCAATATTTTATCTATTGTCGAAAGCACAGCAATAGGTCGATATTTATCCTCAGTGATTGCATTGACAGCTTTCGGTATCGGTACTATCTTGTGAATTTTTAATTCATTAGGGTATTCTGAAGTTCTAATAATTTTGTTAAATATTTTTACTAAAACAGGTAAAATGACATTAAGACATTCTTTAACCATTTTAACTGTAATATTATCAAAGCCAGTGGATTTATTTTCATTCATATTTAAAACAATATCATTTACATCTTCCATACCTATTTCATTGAGAACAAAACGGCAACTTGTTGCAGTTAGTGTTCTTAAAGAATTAATTGAGTCCCCGGGAAGAATATTAATTCGGCTTTTAAGTTATTTTATTATTGATATAAAATATTTATTTAAACAGTCCACTTTAACATGTTCATTTAATATTAAATTGCCTTGTGAATCATTTAGTTTTACAACACTATTTCTCGATCTACCAAGTACATTGTTTATAAATTTCCAACATTTCCTCGGATCATTACCAGCTTTCTTCAAACTATCTGTGTAATAACTGTCTCTACATGTTTTAATCGCCAATTTTATAACCTTACTTATTCTCTTCAAAATAATTTCATTGTCAGTATTACTTCTTGATTTACGTCTTTTCTTTAATAATTTTTGTTTGAATAAAATTAGTTCACTTAGATTTTTATTAATCCAAGGAGAAAGTTCAAAATGTAGTGGCTTTTTAAACTTTTTTACTACAGTTGAAATGTTAATATCTAACTCTATTGAAGATATTAATGAATTTGTCAAGCATGACATAGGCAATGATGAATAGTTCGTTGGTAAAATGTTTTGTAAATGATTTTTAGCTTTCTCATAATCACAATAAATTTTTTATGTCTCCGTGAACTTTGTTCTTTTAAAGTTACTTTTCATTCTACAAAACAACATATTGTGATCTGACAAAGTACACTCAACAGAATCAACACTAAGCCTTCCCCACAAATTGCTAAAAACATGATCTATACATGTTCCACTTCTTGGTCTTGTGATAAGGTTATGAGTACAATCACAGTTATAGTTCTGAAAAATCGAAATCAATTCCCGGCATGAGGAACTTTTAAAAATATCAATATTAGAGTCACCAACTACTATTAATGGATTTTGAGCTAAATCTTGTAACAAATCATCAAGTAAAGTTATAAAATTAACTTCATTACATTTCTGTGAACGATAATATGAAACAACTCTTAGCGGTTTAGATTCTACTATTATGTTATGTAAAGTAATAGCCAAAATTTCAACAAAATTTTCACTTTTACAAATATTAAGACTGTAATTAAATTCCTTATTTATATATAAAGATGTATCACCATACCCATCTTCTCTACAGCAATGTGCATTTGCAAAACCAGGGATTTCGTATATTAGAGTAATATCTTTTTCAAACCATGTTTCCTGAATTGCTATTATATTTGGCAGTTTTGGTAATTGGGATTTAAATTTGTTAAATTTTTCAATAGACGCAACGCTTCTTATGTTAAAACTGACTATATTTAAGAATTCATCGTTTAAACAGTTTATGTAATTTTAAAGTTTGAAAAGTTATTAAAATATTGGTTAGCTATCATTAACTGATTATATAGGTAAAATTATAAAAACAAATATAAACTACAAAACAATTTCAAAACTTTTGTTTTATGAAGGCGACATATATGAAGCACCATCTTCCCCATCAGCATCGCTAGAATCCACAGCTTCAAATTGTCCAGAATAATTTTGTGATCTTCTTTTCCAATGCTTGTTCGTTGTTGCATTTAATAATAATTCATCTACTTCATCCTCAGTATTTATTAACTGCGGCCTAGAAATCTTACTTTTATTGCAAAAAACTTTCCCATTTTTGATAAAAACATACTGATATCCAATCGATTTTATGGCCTTTGCATGATTAAATAGATTGATGGTTTCTTTGCTGTTAAAATGGTTAATAAAAACTTTATTGGTTTCTTCTTTATCTTTAAGGTTTGACCTTGATGTCATAAATTTTTCCTTGTGTACTTTTGATGCAAACTTGACTACCATAGTTTTTTTATCATTGTTTTTATTTCTAAAAAAAAACGCATCATCCACAGTATTATTTCCTAATGGAACACCCATATCTTTAGAAATGTTGACCACAGCTTCTAAAGCACTTACATTTTCTCCCACTTTTAATCCAGTAATTATACAATCATTTTTGATGCGATGTTCATTTAAAATTTTTACAGAAGATTTTAATTGTTTTATTTCGGTTTTTAGTTTTTTGTTTTCCTTTTCAATTTCGCTTATTTTTTTTTGTTTTCAAAATTTAGCTGACATAAATTGAATAGACTCAGTCAGCTGATCTAATTTTTCAAGTTTTTAATTTTTTTTTTTTTTTGTTTAATAGTGCTTAATTCCTCTTTAATATCTTCACCCCCTTCTTTACAGAATTTACATTTAAAAAGTTAATTTTCATTATTTAAAGGTCTCTCAAATTCTCTTCTACTCAAACTAGAACATTGTGAGTGAAAGCTTTTCATGCACTTGTCGCATTGTATGTAATCATCAGTTTCTTCTTTAATTTCATTTTCACATTGATTACAATACAAAATGTTTTTATTTGCAATACTGCGACGAATTGTTTTTTTAGGCATATTTTATGTTTTTCTAATGTCTTAAACTTTTGTTTGTTTGTTTAAAAAGTTTAATTAATTATTACAAGGGATTTATTAATATATTTTGTATTTTTTTATACGAACAATTTTAACACTTGTAAAAATACGTCTTGATGCTTAAAGGTTGCCAACTCTCATATCACATGTTAAATTTGTACACCCAGAGAAAAAATATGTTTAAATTTGGTCACCTCCAACAAAACTATTTTTAAAGAGAATTCAAACATATTATGTTTAAATTTAACCATACTATTGTCACCGACAAACATATTATTGTTAAATTAGTCCTCCATCAAGAAGGCACAACCATATTAAGGTTGCCTCCGAACATCTTTTGATTAGTAATAACTAAAATTGTTTAACATTTATAATAGCATGATTGGTTTTCAACCATAACTTGTTGCTCTTAGAAAAGAGGAAAATACTATTGTTAATTTAAAAACAAATTATTGTCATATTTAACCATATCATGTTTAGAGGCAACCATAATATGGTTGTGGCTTCTTGATGGAGGACTAATTTAATAATTATATGTTTGTCGGTGACAATAATATGGTAAAATTTACGCATAATATGTTTAAAATTTTGTCTAAAAATAGTTTTGTTGGAGGTGACCATATTTAAACAGATTTTTTCTCTGCGTGTACATATCGTCTGAACACCTCCAAACAATATCATGTGCTATGTCTCTGTGTACAGCACATATGACATTTTTGATTTAGAACGAGTTCTATTTTCAAGTGATAAAGCATCCGACATCAGCTGGGTTTTATTAACAAAATAATTAATTCAAAAATTAATTAAAATTTTTTAAAATACAAATAATAATAGTTAATAAATAATAAAAAATACACAAATAGTTATTAATTTTTGTGCATATAACCACTCAGCTGCTTTAAGGCTGTTTTTCTTGATATGTTATGTCAAATGTTCTTAACATACCAGGGTAATGCCATGTCAAATCGACCAGGGGTGAGATCCGACCCCTTTCGATTTAAATTACATTTGGTGTGAAGGTTCCTTTTATCGTATAAGGAACATATATTTAAGAAATAAAAATTGAAACAAATTTTTTTTCAAAAGTTACGTCATATTCAAAATGTCATAATTTCGCCGAACTAGCCGAATGAAAAACTACTGCACATACGAAGATGATTTGTATGTCATTTTAAAGAGAATTCTTGCTTTTAGTTTTATTTTAATATATTCATTCGCAATAGGAATGGCTGCATGACACGAACGGTAGGAAAAGAACCAATAATAATGTATAGAACTCATTTAATTTCTTGGGACGTAACGTGACAATAAGTGCACTTTTCTTTGAAGGTGCCCACATTGAGCTCTAACAAAAAATGCAACAAATAAACATAAAAAACTTTATCAATCTGTTCTTTTTTTTAAAAACTAAAATCCCACTAATCACATTTAATAAATAATTATTGCTCAAAATTACAATATTAAAATTTAATTTTAGGATTATTTTTTACAGGATGCAAAAAAAAAAATCTTATCTTAAAAAAAAAAATACACCTCCTTCAAAGTTTCAGGATTTTTAAAGAACAGTTTGAGGAATTACTTAAAAAAATGAGCAGAAAAAAAATAGGTTTTTGACTTAGTCCATTTTTAAAAGTTAATATTTTGTATATATAACATTTAAAAAAAAAATGTATATACTGTTTGTAGCCCCAAGTATTCTCTTTAAAATGACATACATATCATCTTCGTATGTGCAGTAGTTTTTGAGATATTGAAAAAATAAACTCAACCAATTCGGCTAATTCGGCGATATTATGACATTTTGAATATGACATAAACTTTTTTCCGTTGATACCAAATTTCATTCAAATCGAAAGGGGTCGGGTCCCACTTTTGGTCGATTTGACATAGAATTACCCGTCAACATTTGAACATGAAAAATATAAACCTTATGTATTCCTCAAGTTTTGTCATACACATTATATTACATGTGTGTAGAAAAGTTTCATTCCTCAAGACAAATACATATAATACGAACATAGCTTTAAGTGTTCCCATGTTAATGTCCATAGAACAAGCTGTGGTTCTAAAAATCGGAATTACGTGAAATTGAAATCGATGGATATTTCTTATCCTTTTTTTCCTTAACTCATTTTCTGTAAGTTTGGTGGAAACTTCTCGCATCGAAAAGATATGAAAGAAAATATTCCATCGGTTCTCGAAAAGTGAGAAAAAAATGTGCCTGTACCTCATGTCGAAAATAATTAAAAGAGATTACTTTGTTACGTTCTAAATGTCAGAATATTCCAATCAAAGCAGATGTGCAATTTCCGACGTTGAGAACGCCAATCATAGAATCGTATGGCGTAAGTTGTTGTTGTTGACCTTGGAATAAAATTTCCAGCCCTTTATAATTTACATCCGTAAATAATGTTCATCGATCAAGATAAAAAAACGGTTATCTTCAAATCGTTGTGAAGTCTGAAATCTGTCAGTCTCTCGATGATGATATTATTTCATATTCTACAGCGCATTTGGAAGTGCCGTATAAAAGAAATTGCAGATACAGAGTGCTCTAAATTTAAGAACATATTTTTTACTTAAAGTTTTGTTTTCAAGTTAGAAAAATCTGCCGTAATACTCTTTTCTTTTTTATTTCTTAGTTCGTTTTTTGACTTATTTGAAATTCTTATATTGATTGTTTTCTGTTTTTGGTATATTTGTAGCTCATTGACCTTGCGACCTCCTAAAGTAGATTCCAAGTACTTGTGAAATTCTTAGATGACGTGACTATGTTTGTAGTATAGACAGCACAGTTTATGGTTTCAAGTGATAAATGAATAACAACACTCCTGGAACAAATGTTTTGACACGACATACAGTGCAAAACTAAAGATTAATAAAGTGCTTGGAATATTTAAGTAATATAAAATTTTGTAAAGCTCACAAAGTACCTTAAATAGATTTGTTAATAGAATTCATAATTTTCACTTTTTATTTACAGTGGAGGGAACCAAGTTCAAATACCTTTTGAGCTAAACTCTTAAATTAAAAGACTTCTTTTACCTGTTTTACTAAAAAAAATTGCCAAAACTTCATTTCAAACTTTTTAAACTTAGTAGTTTTGTTCACCACTAAACGCACAAAAAAGGGACATTGCTTAAAATTGGTAGGGTATAATAAACTATTTTTTCAGAGCACCTAAATTTTTATATAAGATTTTAATACTTTTTGGAGTGCTTTAACAGGATCTGCAAATAAGTCCTAGAATTTTCTGCCAGAAATATAAAAATTGCGTTCATTTCTAGTGTCATATTTACTATGTTAAAAAAAATTACATAGAGTTAACTTTATGGTACAGCCAAAATTGGAATATATTCAGTTATAAATCTTCTGTTTCTTCGTTACTATAAAAAATTAACTCAATTTGCATGTACTTAGTATAGTTTTATAAAAAGCAAGGAAAATAATAAAAAAAAAAATTGAAAGTAATCAATATTTTTTTTTTGTGTCCACCCTAATATTTTATAAAGCTTTACGATACTGAAAAGATATATAAATAACAAATGAGTGATTTTTAATTTTTGATTTAGATACAACGTTAGGAGGTCTATTGACCGTTAAGAAAAAAATTGAAGATTTTCTGCCGGAAACTAGAAATTATGTATTCTTTACACGCTCAGATAACAGATTAATTACACCCGATAAAATATGTAAATGTTGGTCGATATGATGCAAATATATACTTCGTTTTAATATACCACATCACATATATCACATAACGGTACATTTGTGTTTTTCGATTTATACTTCTCTTTCAGCCGCCAACCAGAGTCAAATGCTGGTTCAATTAAAATAAGTTCTATCTTGCTTTAAAGGATGCTAAATTATGCTTTGAATAGTGGCTAATTGGAAAAAACCGAGTTATAGTGCATCAAAGCTTAGATTTTATGAAAAAGTTATTGTTTATCACAAATTATGGTCTCGTTGGAAGATGTTTTGTTCCACAGTAAATTACAAGATCCATAGTTTTATAATTTTATTGTATAGTCCATTTAATTACAAAAATGTTAAGCTATATTGGAGTGAAATCGGAGGAAAGCTTAAAATTCTATATAATTCTATATCTTAAAAAAGGATTTATGGGAGGTTGGTATGTCCTTGTACAGAATGCAACAAAATTTGCAACAACGCTAAAATGTGAAATTTTACAGACAGATATTAGTTTTTACTCCATTTTACATAAATTAGGGCTTAAAATCAAATTTTGTAATCCAGGATCTATGGAAGGTAGGCATATCCTTGCAGCGATTTTCCTCAAACTTCAAATTTTTCTTAGCTTAGCCATTAAGTATCAGCATACTTTATTTTGTCGTTCTGAGATAAGAACTCCAGTTTTGCCGATTCACTATATGGGGACAGAGCACTGTGCGACACCGTCTTGGACCAAACAGTTCCCAAAACAGATCTGCTGCCTCAAAAGCAACCACATAAAATGGGTGGCATGTCATAACGTCCAGTGTCATAGTGTCCGCGGACGTTATGACACTTTGCAAGGTGTCATAATGTCCACAACAAGCAAGAACAAGCAAGGTGTCATAATGTCCACAACAAGCAAGAATATAAACAAATTTGGGATCATAGCCGGCCTTCGGCCGGGCGCAAGGATTTTCTTCTCTATGGTATGACAAATACCGGCTTCGTTAACTAAAGCTTCTCTGCACAGCCGGCCTTCGGCCGGGCGCAAGGATTTTCTCCTCTATGGTATAACAAACAACGGCTTCGCTAAGTAAAGCTTCTAAAATCTGCCTTGTTTCCGAACGAAAGCCGACTATGCAGAGAAGCTTTAGTTAGCGAAGCCGGTATTTGTTATACCATAGAGAAAAAAATCCTTGCGCCCGGCCGAAGGCCGGCTGTGCAGAGAATCTTTAGTTAGCGAAGCCGGTATTTGTTATACTATAGAGGAGGAAATCCTTGCGCCCAAAAGTGTTTTCGTTATATATTTAATATTTACTCCCAGAGAAAAAGCAGGAAAACCATTTTTAAAAAAATTTTTACCATATTATGTTTCATCTAAAAAAATCATTGTCACCGACAACCATATTATGGTTAAACTAGTTTCTTTAAAAATAGTTTTGTTGGTTGGGACCATAATGAAACATGTTTCTCTCTGCGTGTATGCAGATAATTTTTTTTGTATTTAACTTATTTAGTAATAATGGACCTAATGACACTTTTGAAAGTGTCATAATGTCCATTTCCAAAGTGTCATAGTGTCCGCGGACGTTATGACACTTTTGAAAGTGTCATAATGTCCATGGACACTATGACACTTTTTGGGGTGTCATAACGTCCATGGACACTATGACACTGGACGTTATGACATGCCACCCATAAAATGCACTCATTAATTAATTCTTTTAAGGTAACTTATAAAAATAAAGTTTTATTTTTCTAATTTGAATTTCTCTCTTTAAATGAATATTTCAGATATTATTCTATGGAATATTGCCTTTTAAATCGATATACATACTAAACAAAAATTATTATATAGCCATATTCAATGAACACCTACCAAACCCTTTTTTATCACATTCTCTTCTACTTTAAAAAAAAATTTTTGTCAGTTAGATATTATTAAAAAAATTCCCCTTATTTCATTTTATGGAAATTATTATTTACATTGTTGTTTTTGTAGTTAGCTATAACAGATTTCAGCGGAATATAAAAAACAAAACCACAGCTATCATTAGGAAAAACTGAACAACATTAATTTTGAAATATTTTTTATTTTTTAACTTCTGTTTGGAAAATAATATGAATAGCATTAGCAACAAAAATACAAACAACAGCAACAGTATTAGCAACTAAAAATTTTAAAAATATCATTTGTTCACAGAAAACCACAACATAACAAACATTGTTTTTAAAAATACTCTATTGAATGGTACATATTACAAACACACATCCACACACTCAAATGCAAATAGACACACGCATACCAATGAAAAAACGTAATAAAAACAAACATGACAGGACATTGTAAATATGTATGTGTGCAGTTATTGGAATGTACATATACATATGTGCGTACATGTGTCTATGAAATTGCAAGTTTTTTGAAAATATTTGCTGAAAGCCACGAACAATGAACAATGTTTACAAAACTAACGAATAGATGTACATGGTTGGCTATATTTTTTTCTATTTTTGGTATTTGTTTGCTTTCTTTATGTTTTTTATTTAGCTGGTTTTGTTGTTTAGAAAAAACACACAATAAACAACTACAAGAACATAGAAACCAACTACAAAAACAGAAAACCGTTAAAACAATGCAATAGAGTTATTTCAAAAATAAATATAACAAAAAAAAAAAAAAAACTCGAAATAAAACCAACGCATGCCAAACTGCGGTCACTGAACTTTTTTTAAGTTTCTATTTTTTGAAAGAGATTAATCGATTTTATTTGGGGAAGCAGAAACAAATAATTGGTTATAAGAGACTGATCAAAATGTTAAATCAAATTCGAAAGCAATAGAAAACCACATGCCTGATGACTAAGTAAAACAAAAAAAAAAAAAAACCAAAAAAAAAAAAAATGCTTTGCTGAATGGTATGACGAAAGAAGTTATCGAGATTTTTTTATATTTTTTATGAAAATTGTTTACATTCTTGGATATATTGTATGACATTTTAAAGCCTCGTAGTTCCATTAGATAAATCTCTTTCCTTAATTGGTAAATTCTTGTCTCAGATATTAATTATTTGTTCGGGAAATAAAACATGTGGGCATTGCCACTGGACGCGTCTTTCTTCCACTTATGAACTTAACAAAATACATAATAAAAAAAATCATTACAATTCCGTTATTATTTCCGTTTTCGGTAGCATCATAGCAAAACAACATGGATTTTAAGATATACAGCCATGTCACAGAGTACAATTCCGTTCGGAAACGGAATTAATTCCGTATTTTTGTGCTTCAGAAAATTACGAAAATACTTTGCGTAATGAAACCATTTTTATTTTCATAAACGAAATGGGAGTTTTCTGTATTTTAAAGACCAAAAAACTATCAAAATATACTTTTTATCAAAAAACGAACGGAATCATTCCGAACGGAATTGTACTCTGTGACATGGCTGATAGGTGATGTTTACAATTTATTCGTAAAAATTTAAATAAAACCCATTTTCCGCTTTTAAAATTCGTAGATTACTTTCTTTTCAACCATTATTATTGTTAAGAGCACGACAACGTAAACAAACAAAAATATATTCTTCTGCTTGCTAATGATCAACTTGAACCATTTTCGAAAGCAGACAGTGTCACCAAATCGACATGATCAAAAATGGTTAATTTTCTTTAGTAAAAATTGATCAAATGATGACTTACAAATAGCCAAACTAGATTAAAAACGTAAAAAAGATATTTTAGAAGTGCTGAAACTATTTATATTTTGCAAAAAATTGGACTTTCTTTAGACACAGAAAAAAATAGATTTCAATAAAAAAAATTTGTGGCAGTAATTAAAAAATTAATTAAATTTCCAACAGCAAACATAGTATCAATTAAATATTTATTGATATTAACAACATTTTCTGATGTTATTGATATAAGTAAATGTTTAATACACTTGATTAAATTATTAATTTTACTGTTTTACTTTTTTATTAATGGTTTTATTGAAAAAAAATAAAAAATTGGCGAGAATTTTTCTGTGTACATATTAATGATAACAACAGGTAAAAGTTCTATATTTGGCTTTGTCGAATCTGTGGTACCCTCCAACCTTTATAGAACCTGACCTCAGAGTATAACAATTTGCTGCGGTTTTAGGCGTATTAAAAGTATATTTCAAAAGTACGCTTCAAAAAAGATATTTGACATTAAAATCTTTAATTTTTTTAAGTCGACAGACAAACGGTCACGTCTAAGCCGGCTTTGAACTACTGAAGGACCCAAAATACTTTATGGCATCTTAGGCTGGGGTTTTGAGATCTCAGTTAAACTAGGCTTACTTAATCTGAAAACAGATTTGTTCCGCCATTACCAAGTTTGTATACAACATTTTGACGGAATAGCTTAGTTTTGCTTACAATGTTCGTCTTTAGTGAAATAATATAAAAAAAATCTTATTTCGCCGGAAAAATCCGCGTTTCAGACTGCGTTATAAAGTTTAAACTTAATCTTTATCTCAAAAGCCCGGCCTTAGACGAATATTAAGGAAGTTTCGTACGAAATGTCAAACTTAGCGTATCTTTTTTTTTCAATTTTTTATTTTTTCATTTTATACTGGGAGTAGGTGCCTCAGCGCCACTAGGATATTATAGAGGCAAGCTAGCAACTATTTACAAAATTTTTAACATATTCATTGATTTTAAATTAATTATATAAAAATGAGATTATTCTATAGCAGTTATAGCAGAAGCATTTCCAAATTTTCATATAAATATTCTTTTAATCTCTTTTTATAAATTGAGATTGTTTCAGCCTCTTTAACAAATTGTGGTAATTTGTTATATTCCACACTACCCAAGTATTGAATTCGCTGTTTTGTAGTTTCTAAGCGACATCTTACTACACTGAGATCAGTACAGTGTCTTGTATTGAAATAATGGTGACCGGTTTCTAATCGGATACTGGATATCCTATGTCATGCAATACTTTATAAACATAAATTAGTAACAGCAATCTATGAAGGCCGAAAATAGGCATAATACCCTTAGCAATGTTTTTATATAAATCCAAAGTAGGGTAGTATGATCTGGGAAGGTTATATATCAGCTTCAATGCCTTATTTTGGAATACTTGCAAAGATTTTATATCGGAGTTCCTTTTATGTCCATATATAAGTACAAGGTAATTCAGATGGCTTTGAAATAAAGATTGATAGATAAGCAGCTTTGTATGTCTATCGAGTTTGTTTCTCATCTTATATAAATATCCAATGGCCGATGATAATTTACGTTTTAGTTGATCTATATGCGACTTCCAGGATAGGTTGTTCTGTATATGGATCCCAAGGTATTAAATGACGGAAACCTCTTCTGGTTCTTTTCCTTCAACATAAATTACACAATCTTGTTCAATACGATTTGACTGCGCTTTAAACCGAATGAACTTTGTTTTAGTAGCATTCAGCACCAGTTTGTTAAGTCGTGCATATTCAGCTATAAACAGCGCATCTCTTTCGGCATATGTTTTTAATACTAGTTCATTCTTATATGGGTATAATAAACATAGGTCATCAGCGTACAAAAATATTTTCCCGGTAAGTCCAAGGTTGTTGATGTCATTAAGGTATAATTTGAATAACAACGGTCCCAAAACACTACCTTAAGGCACACCACACACAACATCTTGTGTTGAACTTCTACTTGTATTTATTTTAACATATTGTCTTCTGTTTTCGAGGTAGCTCTTAAATAACTCCAACTCTTGGCCACGAATACCATAAAAAGGTAATTTTTTACATAAAATGACATGGTCTACAAGATCAAATGTTTTTGAAAAATCTTAAAAAATACCTCCAACACCAGAAAACCCTCT
This sequence comes from Pollenia amentaria, assembly GCA_943735925.1. NCBI lineage: Eukaryota > Metazoa > Arthropoda > Insecta > Diptera > Polleniidae > Pollenia > Pollenia amentaria. Next base: position 185,649,205 of record OX031007.1, on the reverse strand, counting down.
GTCTAGCCCATCGCACACATAATTTACGACATTGATTACTGCTTCCTCGGTACCACAGCCTTTTTTTAACCCGTATTGATTTTCATACAACATATGATTATCTTCCAAGTACGTGGATAGCTGTGTGAATAATATTTTTTCGTATATTTTGTCAAGAGTAGACAGCAAAGCTATAGGCCTGTATTGTTGAAACAAGTTTGCATTTGGTACCTTTGGTATAGAAATAATTTTGTGATTTTTCAAAGAATCAGGATATATAGAAGTGTTTATAATGTTATTCAATGAAAACTGCTGGTTGAGGGTAGACAAATTTAAAACATAAATTGTACAGAAGTACAATTTTTAATACATTAAAATGCAAATCTTCGGCCGAATTGATTTTGTGCATTATAGAGTCCGTTTGTCAATTTTTGTTTATAAAAATTTTTTTTTGTAACTCCATTCAACATAATTTTTGTAAACAATTTTTATAAACTTAAACAAAATGTATACCTAGAACTTTTATAAGTTGTAGTACACGGTTTTTATGCAATAAAATCGTTCAGAAAAGATTTTTTAATAACACGTAATTTTTGTAACATATTTAGAAATGTATTAAAAAAATATTATTCAAGATGTCCACCATTTTGTGTCCAGCATAACAGGACATGCATTTATATCAGTACGAACTACATTCATTATTCACTGTTCGGATAACGGTACGCATTAGAGATTTCAAATGTGGATGGAACAAAATTAGCATATGCCGTTCGAAAAGTTCAAATGGGACACTATCCCGCTTCGGTCATGGTATGGTGGAGAGTGGCATATGATGGGGTTACAAAACTCCATTTTTGCAAAGAAGGAGTGACAACTACTACAGCAGTGTACCAATCTGACGCTTTTGGAGAAAGTTGTACATCCATTATTTAAAAATTATTACTAGACCTTCAAGGGGATACAAAAGCAAGAAACATAGCATTGTTGTTAAAATATGTTTAAGTTTTATTTCAACTGACGATAGGCCCACTGAACGCCCCGATAGGAATCTCTTGGACTATAAATTGTTGTCGGTGCCAGAGAGCACAGTCTACACTAAACTTCTTCTAACATAATCAATATTTTCTTCTTCACATTCCACATCCAATTTCTCGTTTAAAAAAAGTACGTGCTTGTTTATTATACCCTGTACAACAGGTGGAAAGGGTATCTAAAAGTTTGTGAATACTATTATAATTTCTACAATATTGATCTTAGACCATATAAAGTATATATAACCTAGGTCCTTATGAGTGTGTCTGTTAAAATATGTTTCCAAAGACACTAGATATGATAAAGATTTACAGCAGATTACAACAAGCATAGCTTGTTTAAATTCAGACAGATCGGTTCATAAATGACCGAAATGTGATAAAACAAACCGCGAGTACTTATAAGTCTAACATTTCTTTTAACTTTACTTTTTTAAAGTCTACTTTCAATTTATAATTACACGGTGCTAGAATTTGACACTTTTTTTGAGACAAGCTGGGCACCTGGCGTTTTAACAAAATTCGGGTACACAGAATCCAGTGGCGCTAACGTTTTTTTAGGGTAGCTCTTGTTTTCGAGTTTTATTAAACCGCCTTATTTTTATGGTTGAAATTCTTAAATTTGGGCTCTGCAGCGCGCAGGAAGCTCCTAGATGCGTCAAATGTATGACCAACCCCACTTTATTTTTCATCTTCACCATCTTTCTCCATCCCTTAAGGGGCCTCCCATGCTAGAAATATATTAAAGAAAAAGTGCCATAAATGCCCAGGAGTCGCCCCCAGTGGGGCCGAAGTTGACCAACTTCAATTAGTTTTTTGTGCTTAATATTTTCTCAAAGCATACTTGTCCTTAATCTCCACTTCTTAGGGGGATCCCATACAAATATTGCGTTGTATGAAATTCTTAAATCAATTAAAATTTTTCATCTTTTGTTAATAAAGTCAAAAGTTGTTAACAGATTTAAATCAATAATGGCAGGTTTTGTTTGCAACTTCGTGTTTCATATGTCTGGAATTAGAAGCATTGCTGCATTTTCTAATTTTTGATTAATTTTTAATAACAATAATTTCAAAACTTTTATTAAAAAAAAATTTGGCGCATTAAAAAGAAGTTGACCTTTACTTAAAGGTAAATTTATTGCGAAAATATGTTGTGTAACCTCCTCCATTTTCGAAATAACAGTATATCTCGAATCCAGTGGTTAGCACCACTCGATATAGCGTGGCCTAATTAGGTGTAAACGACCGGTGCTCTGCTAGTCTGTTTTTTCAACTAGCGCAGTGTAATAAATTTTAATTATTAAAATACTAATAAAAACATGTTAGAGTGCTATATTCGGATTGCCGAATCTTATATACCCTTCATCATGATGCGAGCAGTACAGAAAGTTATATAAATACCGTTATTTAGATATAAATAAAGCTATCTAATGCCACGTCCACTTCTCCAATCCCGCCCACATTTGTCGGTGGTTGTGCATTGATAACCAAGATGATTGTACTTGTTTTTGGAAACTTTAGCTCTTGCCGTTCTCCAGATACACAGAAATTTATATTTCCTTTGAACGCGAGGTGCCACGCCTATTTCTCCAACACCGCCCATTTTTTTTTAGAGAGGTTGTATATTGATAACACATCTATCTGACTAAAATGTATACAATTTTTCTTTTACCGTTCTTAAGATAGAAATAAATCTATTTTGTGCCATGCCCACTTCTTCATAACTGCCCAGATTTTGTCGGATGTTGTCTATTGAATATCATGATTCTTGTACCTAATTTGAATGTGTTGGCTCTTGCATTTCTCCAGATACGAGTATGCAGAAATCTAAAACGTCTTTGTATGGAAAGTGCCATACCCACTTCACCAATCCCACGCACATTTGGTCGGATGTTGTGTATTAATAACCAAGATGCTTGTGAATGATATGAAAACTATGGCTCCCGCCGTTCTGCAGATATAAAAAACTATTTATGGATTAAATTGCAGTCAAACGTGGTTTTTTGCTTTCATCTGAGCTATTTCTTTACCGGTCAGGCCAAATTGTGCATATGTGACATAAAAATATACCAACTAAGTCCCCATTAAATCTTTGGTATTCGGAAAACCCATTTCGACAGACAGACTGACAGACGGACATCGCTAAATCAACTTTGTTTCTCATAAAGACGCAGAATATATATATATATACTCTAATAGGGCTAATATTGTAGAAATTACAAACGGAATAATAAACTTTTGTATACCCTTTCCAACTGTGGTGAAAGGTATAAAAATAACCCAAATGGTTTAAAAAATTATCGAGTTATAGAGAAATAATTAATTTTTTATTTCCACAGTAGCGCCTTTACCATATGCGCTAGGGAAGATATTTCTAGAATACAAAGATTATTCAATTGTTAAATGTAACCAGATTGGTTCATTACTTCCACTCTCCGCTCCCCACCAAATGACTCCACAAATTAAGAGTTTTTTATAGGCTTCGTTGAAAAAACTAAGCTCAAGTATTCTATATAAATATATCATTTTGATATATGTATTTAAATAATAAACGAAGTGAAGCGACCATACAATACCATATGAGCTAAGCAAAAATTTTAATTTTATCTAAACCTCAAACATACACTCAGTCTGATTCTTCGTTTAATAAATATCAAAGTATTTTTAATATTGTTAAAAAATAAAATAGTAAAACCAAATTGTAATTATAATTGTATAAATGTTTCTTTTTACAAAATGTATATATTTCACTTGTATTAACTTGGCATTTAAAAACATATTTTACGTAAATCAATATTAATTTTTCTACTTTTATTAACACAAAATATATGTACTCGTTTATAAAATTTCCTCTTTTACTGGGTGAATGTCTATATGTAAAAATTAATTTATACAAATATTACTAAAAATTTTATGCAAGAAAATCTTTATGAATGAATATTTATACCCATGAGTATATACATATGTAAATATAATGAAAATACACGTAAAAAAATATGGTTGGAGTTTATCATAATCTAAGAGCAATATCCTATTGTTGGATAATAATGAAGCTGTTAAGGTGACCATAACTTAGGACCGTATTGGATGGCAAACGAAGTAAGGAATTGAAAAACATTTGACAATTGCACAGAACAATATATTTTTTTGAAATCCATTACTTTGTTACGTTCAAACATATTTTTTGTAAATTTAAACATACACCCAACAAACACAATATCAAACATTTGATATGAAATGTCTTTATCATTTGATATCTAGCACAATTCTCAAAGTATTTTCAAATTATAAATCATGTTCGGTTTAAAATCAAATCTCCGTATTTGTTGCGCTTTATTACGAGTATATTACGGTTGTATTATAAAGGGCCTATGGCTCTGGTAAATATTTTGACAAACTGTAAACAAAAAATTATGCAATATATAATTACAAGGTATATATTTTTTTGTGGCAATTGTAGAGAACATAATGTGCTTATATCTCTTCTAGTATTTTGATGTCATATGGAATCATGGGTTTTAAAATGTTTGTAATTCTTACTGGACCTAAATTAAGCTCTTTTATTTCATAAAGTATACGATTTTGAATATTTTAAAATCATCATTGAAAAACATATCACCGTTACTCCGACAAAATCGGCTATGTGTTTTTTTCCTAGTATTATGTTCCTAGTACCGTATTATATAGTAACTAGGGTATTCATTCGGTTAATTACTACCCGATTGACTGATCGGTTAATTTAACAAAGCCTATTTCCGATTAACGATTAAGCCGATTAATTTCAGTCGATTAACCGATGTAACAAAATCTTTAACGTTTTGCAGTATTATTACATATTTTTTTGTAATTTTAATTCAATGTTTCGTTTCATATACAAAAGGTATGTGTTTAGAAAATAATTTTTTCTTACAAACAAAGAAGGTGTTCAGTGTTGTACATTTTAAATAAGTGTTTGCTGCCAACATCATTTTGTTTCACGTACCTTTTATGCGTTTAGTTATTTGTTTCTTCTCATATCAATCTTTTAACAGAATAAACCGAAATAATGAGTGGTGTGAAAAATTTAAAAAAATTAAAGCAGGAAAAATGAAAACAGGAAAAGCCAAGAAGAGGACTGAGAAATTAAATATTCTGATTATGGGTTTCTTTTGATTTATTGAACATCAGCGATAAATGAAAGAATTTTTTCAAAGTGAAGTTTTATCAAAACTTAAGAAAATAAATGCTTAAATCGTAAACACTTAAGCCAAATTATTTGTTATAAAGAATTTTTAATAATAAGATTAATCCCAGCTAGCATTTCCGAATAATTTTTGGTAGCTTTTATAATTTTTCGTCTCATTTTTCAATTCTAAATTTTATTCGCTATTTTTCAAATTCTTTCTGCGATAAAAGCAGAACCATTATGTCTTTTAATCGTTTGAATCAACTATAAAGTTTCTATTTTTAATTTGACGAGGCAAATGAACAAAAATTCAATATATTTAAAAATGTTTAGAAATCATTTCTTTTACATATCGATGAATCATATCGTTACCGAAAACGTAAAATGGCCCTATCTAACACTTGAAAATTTTACAGGAAAAGAAAAAAAACTATTTAAAATGATAAATTACCTTAAACTGTTAAGTTTTCTTCTATTTTTCCTATAAAACCAATTGACAATGTGCTATGAAAATGGCTGGTTAGGCCTTTTAATGACTATCATTTAATCTTTTGTAGATTGGATCGTTTGTTTTTTGTTAATCTAATCGCTAACTTTGTCGATAGATTCCAAAATTTTTTTGGACATTTGTGTTTATGCAATACAACAGAACCAATGAAAAACCCGATTTATAATTTTTGGTTAGTAATTTTGTGTATTAGGTAACGATAATTGTAGATTTTTCAGTGACACATATTTTCAAAAAAAAAAAAACTATAGTTTGTCTCCGCTCAATGCAAATTATAACTTGTCTGACCATGCATCGATCATGTTTTTTCTCTACGTGTAATATTTGGGCTGATTTTTTTTTACATCCGCATTGAAATTCATTTTTGTTCCAGTTCAGTTATTGTATATTAAAAAAAAAACGATGAATAAAAAAGTGTAAAAACTTTAAATGTTCGATATTTGTAAATGCACTTGTTTTTAGGTAGAGAAGGCAGATGTAGATATAAAAATATGTATATTTACATTGGTTATATGCACATGTCTGTTAACATTTGAAGTGGTATGTTTGCTTGTTGCAAAATTTCCAATTTGTCATAAATTGACTTGAATGAACTTTTATAGCTTCTGTGTGTTCTGTGTCAATCTGAAATGTTCTAACATTGTGTCACGAGAAGAAGAATTTTTACCTTCTGGTTTTAGATATTAGTAATTTCAGAGAATATATTAGTTATATGTTTCTAAGCCATGTTAGCATGTTAAAACAATTTTTCTGTTACTGCTACTTGGAGAAAAATTTGTATCGATATTGCTTGACCGTTTTATATGACTGAAAAGATACACTGGTCTGCAAAAAGATCATTCCTTAGTTTTTTTAATGAAGCATAGTTTGTTTTTAATGTTAGTTTTATAGTTATATATACTAAAAAACAGGTATTTCTGGAAACCTTACAAAAACTCGAAAAAGAATTGTCGGACTTGATATAAGCAAAAATCAAATTATTTGTATTCATATTTTCTTCACTCCATCTTAACTGCCTGTTTAAAGAAAATGAAAACAACATTTCGCGTGAGAAATTGTATTGAAAACAGAAACCAACTTTCTTGTTTTATTGTTGTTTTCCATGTTTTTGTTTTAGAGAGAGAGCGGGGAGATTCCTGCCAACGGCGACGGCACCGCGACCAAGCCAATTCTATTGTACACACCCCCCTTTAGTTGGCCAAAAGACCCTCTGCCTCCCAGAGGAACCCAAGAAGGTCTTTTTCCGATGCTGCACCGACTCGGGACGTGCCTATCGCGCCGTGCCCCAAGTGTCTCCTTCTGTCCCATGGCAGCGCCGGGCAGTCACACATTAGATGCCCTCTTCACGACATAGTCTGCATTCCCGGTCCTCTGCCAGGCACATCCGAAACAGGTGGTGCTTGACCGTATAGTAACCTGTCATATAAGCCACCAACAGTCGCAGTTCTCGTCTGTTGAGACCCCTCGTCTCCAATGTACTCCCGGGAAATATCAGTTCCTTCGCCTGACGCATTCCCGGGAGCGATACCCAGTATCTCCTGTGCTCCCTGAGAGCCCATTCATGCCATAGGGACTGGGTAGTGGCCCAACTTAACCCACAAAAGGGCTCGGGGCCAACCATTTGGGCGTTTGCTCCATCCCTAGCTAGCTCATCAGCCATATCGTTTCCCGGGACCCCTGAGTGTCCCGCCACCCAACAGAGTGTCACTCTGTTCCTTGAGCCCAGCTCCTGTAGCCTTCCGCGGCATTCCACCACCAACTTTGAGGACAATTTCCAGGAAGAAAGTGCCATAATGGCCGCTTGGCTATCAGTGAATATCACAATGCTGTTTCCTGTCATTCCCTTGCTAAGGATGTTGATACAGCACACACCAATAGGTTGGATCTCGGCCAGGAATACACATGGTGATCTTCCCATGGCTATCGAGATTCGCGTGTTAGGTCCAAATGCCCCAGCACACACCCCATGCTCCGATTTGGATTAATCAATATACCAGTGAAGTCCCTGGTTACTATCCCAGCGATTTCCAGTGTCACAGGATCCTCCGTTAGGAAGGACCGTGCTAAACCTTCTGTAAAAGCCCTGTTCCGTGGTCTTAATGTCCGCCCTTGTGCAGACTGATAGACCAGGAGCTAATTTCATCAGACCAGCGTGTCCGTTGACACCACCTGAAAATCTAGATGTTAGTTGAGACCAAGATAGTCTCAAGTACCGCCGTTGGACACGTGAGCATCACCCCCGTCAGGGCTACACAGACCATTCTCTGTAGCCTACCGCACTTTCGTATCGCCGAAATCTGCGGAATCTTTGGCTACCATAACAAGGATCCATAGGTGATTATCAGTCTGATCATCATAATGTAAAGCCATTTAATCATGCTAGGGCCAAAGTCCCAGGTCTTTCCAAAGAAGCTCTTGCAGGCCCAGAAGGCTCTAAGTGCCTTCTTCAGGGTCGTATCCAAGTGCGAGTTCCAATTTAGCCGTTTGTCCAGAACAATTCCCAAGTAATTCACTTCATTGGAGTACTCGATTTCCGTCCCATTCACTGACAACCTACCCAGCCTGTATTTATATTTCTCGTGAACGGGATCACGACCGCTGTTTGGGGGTTGATGTTCAGCCCCCTTTCATTGCACCATTTGAGAACCTTATCGAGAGCACCCTGCATCACCTCAGTGATTGTTCTCACTTCAATGTTATTTCTCACAAGAAATATTGTTTTAATTTTCTTAAAACAGGCCGCTAAGATAGAGTGAAAAAAATATGAATATAAATCATTTGATTTTTTTCTTATACCAAGTCCGACAATTCTTTTTTGAGTTTTTGTAAATTTTTCAGAAATACCTGTTTATTGTAATAGTTGTGGGAGCTATTAAGAAAATAAAATCGAAGAAAAAAATGTTTTTTAGTTAAACTTTAACAGCAATTGTTTTCTTACTTCTTAAAACTTATTAATAATTCATACCGGCTTGGTATCGCTGTAAAACTTTGCCAAAATGTGTGTTATTACAACCCGCGAATTGGTTCACATTCAATAAAAATGCTACTTCTAAAATAATTTCCTTGCAATAAATTCATTATTATAGTGGTCATTGAGAAATATGTACCACACTTTTGCTGCTCTTTACCAGAATTTTTGAGTTTAACGTCTTTAACACTGATACGTTCCTCAATATAACTTGCCGGAAAGTTCTTCGCGAGAAAAATCACCCATACTGCTTTAATTATTTAATGAAGGTGTTTTTTTATTTAATTTTTTACATAAAATAATATTTAATAAGAAACCCGAAAACGATAAACTAAAGTCATCCATAAAATTCAATCGGATATAGGTAATACTTACACGTTTTTCTAAATGGATGAAATTTCACACGAGGGATTTTTTCGTAATTCTTCAAATAATTTTGTACCGTTTAGATATACAAAAAGAAAATTTACTGTTATTAATTCAAAATTTCAATTTAAAATATTAGATAAACGTCTCATTTAGATCCCGCAAAGTGTTAAGAGATATTAAATTTTGAAACATAAAGAGAAATTTCGCCCAAAGACCGAAAAAGTTTTAAAACAGACAACAATTTAAGTCGGTCAAGCCTGTCCATACCCTGCACCTCAGTATTAACTAATAACTTTTCGAGAGTTTACCCTATTTGACACCCATGAAATTAAGACATTTTTATTTAAAGTAGGCATTGCTTAACCCATTTTCGGCCACTGTTCGTACTTGCGAACAGTAAATTTACTTAATTTGATTGCCCAGTTTCAAAGTTTTGTACATTTATTTGTTACAACTTAATGTTTCCATTATTTAATATAAAGTCTTAATTTAATTTAGCCGTTATAAAAAAATAAAAAATGTGTTTTATGTTTTGCCTGCAGGGGTATTTTTGGGGACGCTTTTTAGGAAGAATTTTATATAACTGCAAAAAAACATAAATTGTTAAAAAATGCTCAAACTAAATAAAGAGAATTTGTCTTAATAATTTAAATGACCAAACATAAATAAAAAACCTAAATAAAAAATAATATTTCTACTAAATTATAGCTGTTTGTTTCACTGTTCGCAAGCGCGAACATTGGCTGCTATTTGGAGAATACGCTTCTTTGATACAATGTTGTTTTAAAGCTGTGCTGACCATAAACAAAAACAGAATCCCCTGTCACGCAACTAACAAAAATTGTATATCCGAAAAAAACCAATTCGTTTTGGGTACAAAATTTGGTGTTTGTGTTCGATTAGGGGTTATTTGTTTAGTTGTATACCATATTCTGGTTCTAGTGACAACTACGATCGTCAAATTGGCTTGGGTGCAGAGGTGGTTATCTATCAAATTTATTTTGACAACTTTTTCATATCATATTATTTCATGTGCCTTTTAAGTGAAAAAGGTTTTGCGCCACGGGAACCCTTCGACCCAATCGAATTGCAAAAGCCCCACTACTCATAGGAAAGCAGCTGAAGCAGGGAGAAAGTGACTATCAATATGATAGAACAAATTCTATATTGGTTTGTCGTTGGGCAGATAACAAAGAGGTAACGGTTCTCACTTCGAACAAACTGAACCGATGCGCAGCGTAAACCTATTGAAAAAGGATGTAAAAAATACGAGAATGTACCACAACCATTGCTTCTCAACTCCTATAATAATGGGATGGGGGGCGTAGACCTTCACGACAATACCGTCTCAAATTACAGAAAAAATATAGGTTAGGTTAAGTTCCATGGGCAGCCATCATGAGACAGCTCACTTGGGTCCTCCAGCATTATCGCATTGAGGAGCTGGCCCTGGATTCTCCTTGAGGATCGTCCAGAACACTCCCATTCATTTTTGTTTCACCAGGTCCTACTTGGTATGAGAGATGTCACCATTATCAACACATCTGTCGATGATTATTCATCGATTTCGATGGAATTTTGGGACGTTTCGTCCTTGGTTGCTGTTTCACGGCTGCAGCTTCCTCCTCCGAACGTTGCCGTTTAGGCATTGTCCCCTTCGCAGGGACTGAAAGAGTAGCACTTGGCGAAGAAGTGGTATTGGCCTTTATTTATTTCTGTTCTAAGCGCCTCACTCACTAATGCTTGAAACAAGAAGACAAGACAAATATGCTATCTCAAAAACAATTCAGAGTAAGCGTAAGCAAAGCTTTGCTACTTAGTTCTTAAACAAATGCAGATCCGCTCAGGAAGATCCAACAAAAGCGTTGGATATCAATTGCCAAATATTGTAGAGAGCATATTCCAATAGTGCAGCCACAAGGGAAACCTCGCAGGTGCCAACTTAAAGGATGAGGCAACCAATCAAATGGATGTGCCACAAATGCAACGTGCGTTTGCATCCAAAATGCTTTGAAAAATTTCATATTAAATAAGACATTATTCTTTTATTACCTTAATAAATCAATTTTGAAACATTGCTCATTTGTTATTATCTTACTTTTAACACTTTTATAAATGAACAAAAATTTTTTGATATTGCAAATTCATGTCAAATAGCAAGCAGTGTTCGCACTTGCGAACACCCATTTCCGGGACTCATGGACAAGGCAGCGTTAAACAGGCAACGGATTTGGATTCAGAAGACCCAAATTACTATTAAAAGACAATATATTTTTAAAAATATCACGTTTGAATTTTCTTGGCCGAATATGGGTTAACATGAAAAAATAAGCGCAGTAACATGTTTTTGGCTTTTGCATTTAGTTATAATATAGGGAAAATTAAGGTTTCTTCTATGTCCGAAAATGCTCGAAAAAAGTTTTTCCAAATAAAAAAAAAAAAATCCCATACAATCTAAATAGCTTTTGGTGTCCCCGGAGCAATGTAAAAAAATTAAGAGCGATTTGTTGACACACGTTATAAAATGAAAATGGGTATTTAAATACCCAGTAGACATAATGAATGTCAAATATGACTATTTTTTCATATGGATAAAATCTGTTTGGCGTTTTTAAAAAGCTAAAAATTTACGTTGGCGTAAATAAAAGTAAATTTATATTTCTAAAATTTTTTTGAAGAAAATTAAAAGTTTTTGCTATTTTAGAAACTTGTGGGCAACACCATTGTGTTCCTGGAGCCTTCCTAATGGAAATTGCCACTACACCATGCACAACGATGACGTGAGAGTTTTCCGACTAAATTTATACTCTGCAATCTTTTGGGCAGCCAATACTTATCCTTGATCTGTCGCCCTAAGGATAAGTATGGAGCCAATAATTCTGCTAGATCAGACAGCATAAGTTTCGGCTGGATCACACAGAATCTGCATTAATGACATTACCTAATATAAACTACTGGTACTCGATACCACGGTGCCCAGTAAGTGCCTTTTGTTCTCTTTATGTAAGCAGAAGTAACTTACTAGATAACCACGCAATAAAGTGACGGTCGAAATTTAGAAATATTCGTCTAAAGCCTAGTAAGTCCCCGTACAAGCCATGATTTTATCGTCTTCCTAATGTTCAATTTCTTAGCCCAGTTTTTATAAAAAAAAAACTTAGCGGAGCTCAAATTCTGTTTTTGCTACGCTATCCTCAGAATAATAACGCAGTTCGAAACAATATTTGGGCTTAAAATAATATGTTAATACACATACTAATAATAAAAATATTATCTATAATCAAAAAAAAAAATGAAAGCCTGTTGTGTATAGAAGTACCCATGTCCTATCCCTATGAGTGGGAAGAGGTAAATTTTTCACTACAAGCAACTTCTACGGATTTCTAGAAACATATTTAAAAATTTAGCAAAATATCCAACGAGACAGGTATTAATGGGTTAAGCAGTTTTATGGAGGTGGTTTTAATAAGACCTACCAGCACAACATTTCGCCATGACTGGTAGCAGTAATTAACAGTTATTGTCGTTAAATTTTATGTCAACACTTACATCGAAAAGGAAGTCATAGCATTAAAATACAGTATCGGGAGTGGTATTTCAATGGGAGCTATGGTTAAATATGAAACGATTTTCAATAATTTTTAGTACGATTATTTAGATTGTAAAAAAATATGTATGTACCAAAATTCACCACTATAATAGTATGGTTTATGGACCCAAATATTAAAATACCCAAATATTAAAATACTAAAATATTAATTAATTGATAGGAAACAACATTGTGATATTCACTGATAGCCATTAAGGCACTGTCTTCATGGAAATTGTCCCCGAAGTTGGTGGCGGAATGCTGGGCAAGGCTAAAGGAGCTGGGCTCAAGGAATAGAGTAACACTCTGTTGGGTACCGGGACACTCATGGGTCCCGGGAATCGATAGGGCAGATGAGCTGGCTAGGGCTGGAGCAAACGCCCAAATGGTGGGACCCGAGCCCTTTTGTGGGTTAAGCTGGGCCACTACCCAGTCCCTATTGGAGGAATGGGCTCTCAGTGAGCACAGGAAATACTGGGTATCGTTCCCGGGAATGCGTCAGGCCAAGGAATTCATATTCCCCGGGAGTACATTGGTGACAAGGGGTCTCAACAGACGGGAACTACGACTGCTGGTGGCTTATTTGATGGGCCACCATACGGTCAAGCACCACCTGTTTCAGATGGGCCTGGCAGAGGACCAGGAATTTAGACTATGTCGTGAGGAGGACGAGACCATAGGGCACTTACTGTGTGACTGCCCGGCGCTGGCATGGCCCAGAAGGAGGCACGGCACGATGGGCGCGTCCCGAGTCGGTGCAATACCGGCAAAAGACCTTCTTGGATTTCTCTGGGAGGCAGAGGGTATTTTGGCCAACTAAAAGGGGGTGGGTACAATAGACCTAGCTTGGTCGCGGAACCGTCTCCGTTGGGAGAAATCTCCCTGCTCTCTCTCGAAAAAAAAAGATATTAATTAAATCAAAATTATATTTTTAATTTTCTTTCAACTAAAAAAATAATTGTATAATTGATCTCTTTAATTAAATTTAAATACTTTTTAAGCCGATTGTTTAATTGATAAAACACTTTTTTCTGTGTATAAACATTTTTGCTATTACACATTGAATGAAATTTGAAGATACAACTTTTTGTAGTGATGGATATTAAAATAAAAATTCAGTGTTTTTATCAAAAATAAATATTGGGAATTTAGCATGCCATTAATAAATGAGTTAATAATAAATTTTGTATTCCCGAAAATAACTTTTGATATAAAACTCAAGGCTTTGTGCGATTTTTGCATTATGGTGTGAGATTATAGTTTGATAACCCTTTTATTTGACTTATTAACTCAAGGTTTCTCCTCTTGGTCTGGCCAGACTACAATTTGTACAGCTAAAAAACCCAAATAAATAAAAAGTAAATTAATATATTTTTATTGAACGTATGCTAATTATATTCAACATTTTTCATTTTTCGAATTTATTCTATGAGTTAAATTTCAGTTATGTATTTTATAAAGCTTTTTGTAATAGCTCTATTCCTTAAATTTTTAGAAAAAAAAAAAAAAAAAAAAATTAGGGAATAGAGCTATTACAAAAAGCTTTATAAAATACATAACTGAAATTATAGAATAAATTCGAAAAATGAAAAATGTTGAATATAATAAAGTTGCTTATGAAAAAGAAATAATTCCCAATATCTGTATGCTAATTACTTTAGATTATACAAATTTATTATAGAATTTTATTATTTCATTATTTTATTCCATATGCAAGTCATCGAAGATGTAGTCTTTAATTTCGCACATTGCTATTTCGCAGCTACCACAGCAGAAACGAGTTTTGCGTTAGGTTCTTGTAGTTAGATTGAACTAAGCGCATAATGGGCCGTAGTTTTTTAATTTGATTTAAACTTGATTCATTCGATTTAGAACATATCATTTCTAGAATTTACTTATCTGTTTTTTTAATATTTTGTCCTATTTGAAATATCTTTAAAGGAAAAACAAAAATTTGTTCTGACTAGACCAAGAGGGTCATTTCATAGACTTTTACATGCAAATGGAATTTAACCCCACTTATTTGCTCCAATCGAATCCAAATTAGTTTCATTCGATTCAGAACATATCCTTTATAGAATTCACGTCCCTGTTTTTTTCGATTTTTTGTTATATGCGAAAAATATTACAAGCAAAACACAAATATGGTCAGGTTAGACCAAGACGGTAATCCTTAAATTAAAGTTTTTTACAAAATTTTTATAAAATCAATAAAAATTAGATTACAAATGTATTCCATATTCTTTCAGCTATCTGTCAGAAAACAATAAGAATATCGGCTAACACATAAGAATTTCCCATGGCTTTTTCATTAGATTTCGGTCAAATATCTATCAGAAGTTCCGGTAAAAAAAATCTGAACTTCCCACAAAATGTCTGCCAGAATTCGTAACAACCACATTTGTATATTTGGGTCAAAACTCTGACAGAATTCATATTGGATTCTGTCTGTTTTGTCGACGTTTCTCTCAGATATTTGGAAGACTGCGGACTATATTGGTGGACGAGTAAGATGTGTGATTTTGACTTCAAATAACTCGTTGATTAATGGACAATAAATATTTTGCTTAGTATTTATTTCTTTTCTTTAATTAATTTAGGATGACCATTTTAATGTCGAATTAATAAATTTAAAAAATGCTGATTATCTTTGCAAATATATTGCACAGTTCTGGTCCAGAAAATTTTCAGGGTATTCAGCATTCAAGTGAAAAATAGTTTTCATTGATATTTACCAATGTCTGACCATTAAATAAAGAAACATCTGCCCAGGCACATTTTATTTTATTTAAAAAATGAGAGAAAAGCCAGAAAATCCATTTCATAAGCAAAGATTGACAGAAATGTAACGAACCATAGCTGTTGCACAGATTTTGTGCAGCAAAAAACAAATAAAATTGAGAAATAAAAAAAAATCAATCCCCAATAAACTTTTAAATCTATTCTTTATTATTTTCTATTTTGCAATTTATATACTATAGAATATTGTAACTGTTTTTACAATATTCTAGAAGATGGTAACAGACAGAAATTGCTCAAAAATAAACATTAAAGCGGGTAGTTTGAAATCTATTTGGAAAATAGTAAAAATGAAAAACATATTTAAAATTAACATGCAATAAACAATATTGCAAATAAATTTGTAGTTTTAGTAGATATTCCTTTTGAAGACTTGGATGAATGCCAGACATTTTTGGCCTGTGTGTCTTCCTCTAGATGGAATTTTTATGTGACTTTTTTGAGCCGTTTCTTTATATCGTTGATTAACCCTCAATACACAGTTTAGAGCCCATGCCATAGTGTAGTTCAGGGATTTCATCATGTCAATTTGTGACATTTTGCTTCAATTTTTTTTCAGTTTCTTTTGTTGTCATTACACATACATATAAAATACATGTACTTGATTTTTGTTGTTCAACATCAGCATACATTTTTGTGGTTTCTTTTTCGTTGCTATAGCCGTATTTATTCTCTTTACATACATTCTTCTTTATTCTACAAATACTACTTCATGATTACATTGTTGTATATTTGCTTAGACATATTTTTCCCGCTGTACTCTTTGCTTTATTAAGTACAAGTTTGATGTTGATGAAGTCTCTGCTAAAGTTAAAGTAGACTTTAAAATATCCCGGTAATTGTGACAAATTTTGGAAAGTTCTTTGTTGTGTCCTTGTGGTTGCAGATGGGTATTTTAAAAATTTGTGTGACTTAATTGTAAAAAATAACGCTAAGTGAAATAGGGTGAAGAAATTTCAAAGAGGCAAATATTTTAATGTCAATAAATTAATTAAGTTGTCAAACCAATTTAAGGTTCTTAATTAATTTTTTTTGAGTAAAATTAAATTTTGAAAAAAATAATTAAAATTTCTTACAAAATGAGCTTATCTAAGAACATTTAATAAATATAACAATTGAAATTACTTATTAAGCTGTGCCATACACTTAACGTATCTTTATTAAACAACATTAGAATTTAAAAAAATTTTCACATACAAGGTTCTCAAATTCGACGCTCTATCTTCGTTAAAAAAGTACAAAATATCTACTTTTGCAGGCAGGTGTAATACGACATATTCGAACGATTTCTAGTGTTGCAGAGGGGTTGAACACCAAAAAAATTGGTTTACTAGGAAAAAGTTTATAAAAACATAATAATTACAGTTTCCGTATATAAGATCTTACAAATATATGTATGTATATTGTATAAATACATATGTATGTATGTATATAAATATTTGAAGTATCTTATCGTCCACCGATTTTAATGAAACATATATCGTATATATATCATATTTTAAAGGTCTTTTTGTGTTATAAACAATAAAAATTTGTTTTTCTACATTTTTAGGATTAAACTGTTTAAAAAGCATTTTAAACACATGCACATAAAAAAATTTTTTGTTTTTGAAAATAAAATAAAAATTTTCGTTTTGAAATTTATATTTTATTTTATTGCTGTTTCAATATATCTTTTTTATCTTATTTTTAAAAACACGCAATTTAAACTTTATTTTACATTTTATACTCGAAACTTTATCACATACACATTATAAAACTAAATAGTAAAATGTTTGCCATATTAAAATATTTTATGCGTTTATACACGGAAAAAATTAAAAATATTCTCTAACCACCAAATTTATACCATAATATCAAGCAGACAAAATGTTGATTTTGCACCTATTACCAAAATGATTATATTGATTACTTAAAATTGTAAGATTATGAATATTTCTTTTCAATAAATGATATTTTTAATTTTAATTAAGAAAATGATCAAAAAACTTTGCCATTTTAAACAATGTGTTAATTTATTTAATAAAATATTGACAATTCCCAAAGTTTAAATTATTTTATTTTAAACGAAAAAAGTCAATTAATATTTTTTGATATTTAATTAATAGTAGTATCTTCTCATATCATGATCGGTGTTATTCACCTGTGTCTTGGCTGAGCTCAACTTTGCACGAGCGGAGCTACGGACATGCTGGTGTAAAAATAACCTCTCGTCATCATTTACGTAATTTTTCTTTGAAAATATTTTACCACCACGTCGGCGTTAGCGAAAGTATTTAGTAGAAAATAATTTACCCCACATCCAAATTAACGTAATATTTTCATTGAATTATTTTTACCACTCGCCCGTTTTCTTGTTGGTAAATATATTTCATATGATGCAAGCTTAACTCAGTGCGCTTTGCTACCCTAATTAAAATAAAATATGTACGCTTTATTAAATAAAGGTCTCGTCCATTGTTTAAGAAGCTGTTTGTACTAATTGTCAATACTCTTGCTGTTACCATTCTTCATTTATATAGAAACACATACAAAGATAGTATGGGAGGTACCACACCCCCTTCTTCGATCCCGCTCATTTTTGTAGAGGGATTGCTTATATATAACCCAGCTGTGTGTACCAAATATGGACGCCTCATTAGATACAAAAAAATTATATTGTACCACGCCCAATTCTCTAATCCCATCCACATTTTGTGGGATGTTGTGTATTGCTAACCAAGATGCTTCTACCTTATTGCGAAACTTTGACTCGTGCCATTCTTTGGATAAACAGAAATCTATAAGGGTTTGTATGAGAGAGGCTACGCCCACTTCTCCCGCCCAGATTTTTTCAGATGTTGTGTATTGACAACCAAGATATTTCGATCAAAATTGGAAGCTTAAGCTCATGCCGATTTGTCAGCAATGTAGTAAGCCAATGTGTATGGGATGCAGATTTTAATGAGTAAAAAACCTCCAAAGGGTGGACCTGTAATTTCTATACCTAATTATCTTTTCATGATCTCTTTTACATCTTTAAGTGTATACATTTGGCTGTGAAAGAATGCCCTTTAAGTTTTGGTTTGTTTTTAAATTCATATTTTTTGATAAGTTTTTCATATATCACTTTTTTATATTGAAACCAAAGGCTTGTGAAGTAAAGAACCTGTTTTGTTTAAACAAATAAAAAAAATTTTTGGTTTTTTTATTTTTTGTAATTAAAAATGTACTGTCTGGCCCACTATGTCGACAAGAACATTTCTTTCTTATATTTATATTGAAAACAAAAACAAATTTAAATTTGTTATTATTGATTTCAATATAAAAATGCGAAAGAAATGTTCTTGTCGACATTGTGGGCCTGGCAGGTAGTTCCTTATTTTTAAAAACAAATTATTATAAAAAAATCTGCTTTACTAAATTTTTTTTAATAAAATTTAGAGGGGTAAAATTAACCAACACGTCATTAAGTATGTCCTAAAATTTCACCTCCACAGTTAAAGGTTAATTAAAATTTTATTTCAAAACAACTTAAATATTAATTAAATCAAAATTATATTTTTAATTTTCTTTCAACTAAAAAAATAATTGATTCAATTATCACATTAATTAAATTTAAATACATTTTAAACCATATTTTTAATTGACAAAAAACTTTTTTCTGTGTTGTAACGAATAAAAAGAAATATGAAAAGACATTTGATATTTTCTTAAATTTAGGTTGCCCTTTTAAATAAGAATTGCATATTCGATACGTGCAAATAAGGATTTATTTAAACTGTAAATGTCAAGTGGTCGAACTTCGGGCACCTGGCAAACCTAGTTCTTCTAATTTATTTACATATCGCACTTGGTAAACAAGAAAGTATTGACTCGAAATTTGTATTTTTTCACCGGAAAATCGACACGGAATATTCATATTTTTTTTTTTGGTAATAAAACGGTTGGTTTAAATATTCTTTTCAATATGCCTTTAATATTAAATTAAAAATTGTTTTGCTTCTGATAAAACATTTTAAATTCCGACTTAATACCCTCTTGTTAATCAAATGCGATATATTGTTACGTTACAACCTTTTTAACCCTAGGATTGTCAATAACTTTTAACCACTACGTTCTACTCTTGGCCTGGCCGGATCACAATTAGAATATTTAAAAACTACCCAATCAAGCAGTAATTGAATATATTTTTTATTGAACGTATGCCTATTATTTTAAATTATTCAAATTTATTATATAATATTATTATAAAATTATTTTATTCTACATAATTGTCATTCCAAATTTAGCGTTTAATTTTTTAGCATGTTGCAGACACATTGCGTTTACCACAGCTGAAACGGGACTTGCGTTTTGGCGTTGTGGTTAAATTGCACATAGTACATAATGGGCAGTAATTTTTTGATTCGATTCCAAACTAGATTCAGAACATATCATTTATTAAATTCATGTTTTTATTTTCTTGATTTTTTGTTTTTATTTCAAAAATATTGCTCCTATATTAACCTCTGGAGTACGTTATTTGAAACTAAAAATAAATGCAAAAGAGTAGTTCAGTGTTTCGTGCAAATGGCCTTGCGAAAGTGCAAAGGGAAAATATTGTAGTTTTTGGGTGCAAGTCAACAACAATATACAAAAATTTGCAATTGTCACCATAATTGCTATTGCACAAAACTTAATCTGTAAAGCATTTTCTGCTACGTGTATTGCGTTTCTATCAATAATTTAGAATCGTCAAATCAATCTACCAATGTTTCGATAAAAAAAATTTTTCCACTGCTTCGTGGCATTTTAAAAGAATTTTACAAAGTAATTAAACACCTTTTTGTATATTTCGCACAAATAATTGTCTATGTGGTTCTTGTTATGTTTTGGCTTTTTCGTGAGAGTGCAAGTTTTGATGTAAATACCTCTAGTAACAACCAGTTACAACCAAAAACTCTCCAAACACTGAATACATTTATAATAAAAACCTTAATATTTTCTGTAATTTTCAGATATTATTTTTTTCCACAAAAAACACTGTACAACAAAATTAAATTTTTGCAAAATAGCAATGTTCTGCCAACTGATTCTTTAAAATGTTTACATCTGCACCCTTATGTAATACAAAAAAACGCACAAAATCGTGTGATTCTTAAGAAGATTGATTCCGAACATTACAAGCCACATTTGGTTGGTATACATTAACCCACTGACTCTTCTTAAATGGAAATTTTTTTGAAAAAAAAAATACAAATATTACACTGAAAACAGGGATGTATGTAGTTTAAATATTCTGCGAAAATATTTGTCATGAAATATTTATCCGAACACACTTAAGTCGGAAATACAAGTTTAATGCTAGAAATAAGCAAACACTTAAAAGGTAGTTCAAGGGTTTATTATATAATATCTATTTAATTTTAGTCCGGTACTATTTTGACAAATACAGCAGGTGGGGTCAGCATGCTCACCTGGGTCTAGCCACCACATGGGAGTACCAAACTGCATTGAATTTCGTTGCCCTAAACCAGAAATTCCAAATTACATCTACCGTATTAACATAAGAATAAAAATTGATTTACCTTTAAACCAAAGAATGAAGACATTGTAACAATTTTGACAGCAATGCTTCGACACCAGCAGTTCATCGGGAATAACTTGCAATTCAAAATACATTTTATTGATGTATTTTGAATAAATTACTCTATCTTTAGGTATAATATGTTTGCCGCAGCCGTTACAAAACAGATCGTATTTTTCAGAATATTTTCAAACAGTAAATAACATAAATTGTTATTTTAACCGATAATAAAAATTTTAGGTTCACTTTCAAATTTATGTGTTTTATTTTATATTATAAATCAAACCTACCGATGAATCACCCGATATAAGCGAGTTGCGCTCTCAAACAGGCTGTTGATCTAGGCATTTGTCCATATAAAATTCAATTGGCTTAAGAATAATTGTCTAGCGATATGTCAGTTAGTCCATCAAAATTGAACCACTCTGTAGGTCTTCCAAGATTGAGATTGAAAGCCAGCAAAATTAATATATTGGGGAAAATAGTAATAAGCCAAAATGTCAAAAATGTGCGCAAAGTACAACTAAAAATTTTGAAAACAATTTGATAAAATTTATTCTACACTTTAATAATTTAATTCAATTCTTTATTTATAATAACATTTGTACAAAGTCCTTTGTATATACAATATTTGTGTTTTAAATGTAGAGAGTTTAGACACATATTTCTTTTCTACTCAGAAATAGTATTTTGTTAACCTAATATAAAAAAGAAACAAATAAAAGTTTAGATCAAGAGGAACAATTAAAAAAACCTCATTTAAATACAAAAAAAAAAGAAAAAAAAAATATATATATATATATACATGTATACACTTTAATAAAGATTATCTTAAAACAAAGCAAATAGTTATTTTTTTAAGTAAACTGGAGGTTTCTCTATATGCATTATATTATCGAAGATGTATCGTGTGGCTTTCAAATGACTTACATCATTAGTAAATGAAAATGGGTTCTCTTACTTACTGAATTATGTTCATTGTACAGATAAATGTCTGTGCAATGAAAGTGATTGTTTGTACTCGTATTTAATTCAAATAAATTAACTTGATTGTTTTTGTAGACATACGCATTTATTTACCCACACACACTGTTACTTACAAACGAATGTGACAATGTGTATACGATTGCAAGTGCGATGTAAGGTTTATACATATATAAAGGAGGTGGTTACGTTTTAGGATTAAATAGAAATATGTCTCCGTTTGTCAGTGTATGCTTTGAAGATGTGTTGATACCATGGTGTTATGCCTTTGATTGGTATCATTTTGGTTGCATTAACAGAATAATAAACATTCCCCAAAATGCTGTTATTACTTGTCATCTGGTTGACCAAACAGACAGACAAAAGAAAAAAAAACTAAAAGCAATACAAATGTCCTTGTATAGATTTTATATGAAGGCAAACATAGATACAAATGTACATTGCATAGAAACTTATTCTTGTTCTTACACACAATATAAATAATTTAATGTAATTTAAGCTCTACGCAATGTAAATTTTTTTGTAATGTTTGTCAGCATTTATGTAAGTGTGTATTAATTGTATATGTGTAATTAAATTTAAATTTTTTTTTTTATATTTTGTTGACTTTGCAAATTTAATTATTCTTAATACGTGTTCAAATATCAATAAAAATTAAATTAAAAATTTTGCTTCTAGTATTAAATTATTGAACGCTGGTCAATTCCGGCCAAAAATCTTTTACTTCTTTATTTCTTTAAGTAAATGGCTTGAATTTGGTATTTAAATAAGAAATATCATATTTGATCCCTCGGTAAAATTTTGAACATGCCCATACAGGAATTAGACTAGTGAGTATACACGACCTAAAAGTATCGAACAAAATTAAAAAATTGGAAATTGTAGGTATGTTTACTTAGGAATCTTTGCATTGATACACGCTTTGTATTTAGTTATGAATTAATCATAACCTAGGATGTGATAACCTCAGTGTATCCAATTTTATTTTAGGAAACATTAAACAACTTGGAATGAAATTGTCTTAAACTCTTGCTAATATTATGTGTTTATATACCCAATTGTTTCGGATTAATTCAGACCGCAATGATGAAAAAAATTTTATTTTGGGAAATTTTTATTCTGCTTAACTTATAACTTATATTAAAAAAAAAATTTTTTTAAAACTACATATATTTTAAATAAAACAAGCTTTATTGTATGATAATCGATAAATAGATGTTGATTTTATTCAAATTTAAGTGAATTATCTTGATTTTAGTACAAATTGAGTTCTGAAGGGAGTGCTCCACACTTTTTTTATAGCTTGAGACAGTTTTTCCCAATTTCGTTAAAGAGTAGATTAAATGATTTTTGACGAAATTAAAAAGGAAACATTTTTTTTGGTGCAATATCAAAATTTTTTTACAATTTTGTATATTAAGGAGTTCATGAAAAATAATAAGTGACAAAAAATCCAAAAATTTTTTAATGGATCATGAAACTGCTTTCAACTTTAATCAACTTTTTTACATTCAACGTAAATCAATTAACAACTGGAAATTTTATTCATAATGAACCTGTTTTCTGTAAAAATTGAGAATATCACTGCGGGAAATTTGTATCAATTATTTCAGCAGACTGGTCCTGGGGTTTGTGAAAATACAACAAGTACAAAAAGAAAGAACTCATGACCAGTGAAAGGAGAACTAATCATTTAACTGAAGAACTAACGGTAGAGAAAGTAATAAATTACAGTACAGTATTCACCAGTGGTGCAACACATTTTTTAGGACTTTCTAATATTTGGTTCTTAAATTTAGTCCTAGGAATGTATTGAAATAATACCCCATTATAGTAACTAACACTAAACACGTTTATTGAGAATAGATGTGTGACTTGTGGCTGTTAGTTGTCAATTGACCCCCTCCAATGACAACCCCATTTAAAAGTGATAGTTCCCTTTCATATAAAGTGTTAGAATTAGAACTGGTCTCTACCACCAAAGACCTATCCTGGAACTACTTTGGTGTCAGTTCGCATCCCTCAAGGGATATATTTAGGTTTGTAGCTTTTATTAAATTAAATTTACTAAGTTAAATAATGTGTAGAAAAAATCGGCCATAAATAAAAATATGTAGGCTTAAGATTAAATTGCGCTTAATTCAAATGTGTTTTCAGTTTTTTTCTTTCGGGCTCACAGTTTTTTTGGCTTGACTTATATTTTAAAAATAAAAATTTCCCAATGTTGCCAAAAACAAAATATTATTCATCATTGCGGTCTGAATTGCACCGAAACCGTTGAGTATATTAAAAAATATATTAGCACGAGCTGAAGACCATTTTACTTATTTGCCGTTCCTTATAATAAAATTGGATAACCCCTTGCTAAGTTATAAGTCCTATGGAAAAAAATTTAAAAAAGTATAGAATTTTAAATTACGACTGTTTTTTAAGTTAGGGGACCATAGCACATCAAAATAATATAGTGGTCATCAAAGGTCATGACAAAAGTTCAATTTTTTTTCATGGTGTAACGGTTACAAAGAAATGTACAAAGAAAACTTTAAAGTATAAATCATAGCCTACTTTTATTTTAAAGTATTTATGTATGAAAGTAGACCATAATCATCACGACCCAGAGGATCTTTTATGCAGCCCACACATCTCAACTTGTCATGTTCAAGCTATGTTTAAAGCCAATTACCCTGCCTGGTGAAATATTATAAACATCAGTTGAGCTCATAATTTGCCCCTCGAAAAATTTGTGCCTAAAAGTCCCCAAGGAGGTACAGCAGCAGAGCAAATATTCGGACGTCTCATCATCCACCTCACAAAATCTGCATATCTTGGTCAACTTATTAACCATTGCAAACTGTTGGTATCTAAAACCACAGTACCACATAAATAGGCCAACAAGCAGTCAGCCCTTTCGCTGCCGCATAGGCCTCATGGCCGGGCATCCAACGCAACTTCAAGTATTTCAAAGTAAAAAAAAAAATCATATTTAAAAACCCTAAAATTACATGAAAAAATTATCTTCTTTGCTCCATTATTAAGAATAACAAAGTAATCTAAGAGTCAAATAAAAAAATAGGTTGTATGTTTTGAAGTATTAACTTTAATATGTTATCAAAATTTTATTAAAATTAACAAACAAAAAAAAAAAAAAATTTATTTTTGACCGGAACTGACCAGTGTGCATTATTTAGTTTTTGAACAATAATTTAGTATGTATTGTTCTTAAAGTTGTTAAAACTTTATATATTATTTCTAAAAACTAGAAACAAGTTATATGTAAATATATTAACTTAATTATTTTATAAACAATTGGATGTAAAAATTTCTTTACAAACATATGTATGTATATTTGTATTATATCTACCATTGATAGTTTAGGAATGTTTTTATTTATATCAACATAAATTGGTTATAAAACACTTTGTATTAATGTAATTAAAGCTATAGTCTTAAGAAAAAAAAAAATACTTTTAAAAATAAAGAATTGGGTGATAATTGCTATACATATGTAAATAGAAAAAGATTGTAAGTACATATATTATACGAATCAAATTCATTAGCTTTAATTCAAAATATTTATGAGCAGTAAAATAATTTTTATTTGTTCAAAATTCAAGTTATACACATATACAAAGACTTGTTGAAGTTCTAACAATAATTTTTGCATTTTATAGTCATAGATGGATACAGTGCACTAATTTTGCAGTTTCAAATCACAGTTAGTGATAGTGCAAAATAATTTCAATAATTTCATTGATGTCGAGTGATGAATTGAAAATTAGCAGCCTCACTACCCATGAGTGATAGTGAAGTTCATAAACGTGGCACTCGAAAATAAATAGTTTGATTTAAGATAAGGCAATCATAAGTTTATTGCAACGTTTTTGTTCTTCTCTCATTTGAGTGCAACTTTAAAGTTTGCACATAATTTCTATACTTTTTTTAATTCTGTTTAATTCTGCTGTTCTATAGGACTTATCATAACTTAGCAATGGGTTATCCAATTTTATTATAAGAAAAGGTAAATAAGTAAAATGGTCTTCAGCTCGTGGTAATATATTTTTTTAATATACTCAACGGTTTCGGTACAACTCAGATCGCAATGATAAACAATATTTTGTTTTTGGCAACATTGAAAAATTTTTATTTTTAAAATATAAGATAAGCCAAAAAAAACTCTGAGCCCGAAAGAAAAAAACTGAAAACACATTTGAATTAAGCGCACTTTAATCTTAACCATATTTTTATTTATGACCGGTTTTTTCTACACATTATTTCACTAAGTAAATTTAATTTAATAACAGCTACAAATCTAAATATATCCCTAGAGGGAGGCGAACTGACACCAAAGTAGTTCCATGATAGGTATTTTGTGCTAGAGACCAGTTCTAGTTCTAACGCTTTATATGATTGGGAACTATCACTTTTACATGGGGCTGTCATTGAAGGGGGTCAATTGACACCTAACAGCCACCATATGACAAGTCACACATCTATTCTCAATGAACGTGTTTAGTGTAAGTTATTAAAATGAAGTATTATTTCAAAACAATGTAGTATTATTTCAATAAAATAATTCCTAGAACTAAATTTAAGAACCATATTTTAGAAAGTCCCAAAAAAAATGTGTTGCACCACCGGTGAATACTGTACAGTAATTCATTACTTTTTTACCTTTTGGTTCTTTATAAACCAGTTAAAGGATTGGTTTTCCTTTCACTGGTCATGGGATCTTTCTTTTTGTACTTGTTATATTTTCACAAATCTCAGGACCAGTCTGCTGGACCAATTGACACAAATTTCCCGCAAGGTACCTATAATTGATAACATATGTGTTTTGATAAAAATTCCTAAGTATCAAAGAAAAAGCAGAATTTATTATATAAGCGAAATGTTAAACCTAAAGGAATGTTCACTTTGAACAAATATTTTACGAAGTAACCCAAAAAAAAAGCGTGACCACTTAATTGATCTATTTTTATCTTTCTTTTACGAATTGTCGTTGATTTACTTAACTTTGTTTCTGAAAAAAATGTTTAAAAATGTTATTAATATTTTGCCTAACAAACGTTATGTAAAATCAAACAAATGCATAATAAAAGTAGTGATTACGTGTGGGGCGTCAAATATTTTTTAAGTGCGTCGATAGCTTAACCCTACAAGCCTAACCGAGTTAAGAATTACATTAAGCATAAGCATATGCCTCAGAGGCGTACATGTATAACAACCTCTGGGCTAAATTATACTTAGCTAGATAGTTTCTTTTTAATGAAATTATAGAACGGAGCACAATTTAATAATAAAACACACTTTTCATAATTATAAAATTAATTCAAACATATTAATTATCACACACTAAAAAAAAATTACAAGGTTGGGAAACATAAAAACAAATTACATAGAAAACCAAATAATCGGTTCAAACGTAGGCGTGTTATAAGTAAAAAGCCCAAAAATGGTTAAGCTTGGATTAGCGATAAGTGAGCGATCAGCAAGCTGTAGTCGACTACTGACTTGACTTAAAAGCACGAGGTGTTAACTTCAACAGTTTAAAAGGGAACGAGAGTTTTAAAATCTATGTATGCCTCGCAGGCGTAGGTTAGGCTTCTAGGGTTAGTAGTGTTATAACTATCAAATATATGATATTTAGAGCAAAATTACGTTAGTTTTGACAAGAGTTTCTATACGAAATTAAATCTACTTCGTGTCGAGAATTTTAAAAATCTCCTGAAAACTCAGTCCCATTGAAGAATTGCGAATTTCATAACATGGACTAACAAATAAAGCGCAGACGTTAAATTGATTCAATTGTCATCAAAAAATTTGCGAGAAAATTGCACGTAAAATCGTTATACTGATTATATGGTTCAAAATTTAAATAAAATTTTCCGAGTTTGAATGTAATCAATTTTTAAAATCAATTCATATAATAATGGATTCTAATGAAACTTGATTGCAATCGATTTGATTGCAATATTTTAATTGCAATCGATTACAGCAATTGCAATAAAAATGTTCATTTTCTTCAAATGAAACTTCTTCTTCTAGAAATAAATCTAATACTGAAAATTCTAAATTGCCAACAAGTATATATTATTTCTTATTAATTCTTTTATTTAAGCTTGAGGTCTTTTTTTCTTTTTTTATAAAACATATTATATTTATTAAATCCAATATAATAGCTTAAATAAAAGGATTAATAAAAAAATTGTAAAGGTCGAATAAGAGTCAATTTATATAAATTATTTCGTTGGACTTTTGCTATATTTGTGATGGAATAGCAAATTGATTGAAATCGCATGATTACAATTAAAATTTGATCTTAAAATTATTGCAATTTTGTGAATGCAATCATAGCAAATCCAAAATCATTGTGAAATCAAAGATTGAAATCATTTTGTTTTCAATTTCAAATGATTATAGGTTGTTACAGCTCTGGTGACTACGAATATTACTTTCATAGCCTTATGGATACGAATATGAATAAAAAAAATGCTTCGCAGAAAAGCACCTACAACAGCTGATGAAGAAGCTCCTTTTTTTCTCATGTTAAGTGAGAAAGCCGTAATTTTTTCAAAAACCATCCATTTATCAACAATTCTATTTGTTAATCTATTTGCTAATCATTTGAAAAGAGTATTTACCTCTCATACATCACACAATATTGCTGTGGAGTTACCACTTGTTGATGTTAGAGCTGCTGTTCCCCTAAGATTCGAGATAAGAGAATTCGAAAAGGCTTTTTGTGATTTATACCTCAAGAAAGCTCCTGGTTTTGAAAAGATCAGTAACAGAATGCTTTTGAAATTACCCAGCATATTAAAGAAAATTATTCTTTTATTTTTAATGCTATTTTACGCCTTGAATACAACCCTCAAGATTGGAAAGTTTCATAAGTTACCATGATACCTAAACCAGGAAAAGATCACACAAAAGTTAAGTCATATATCTAAAATATCAAAGCTGTTGATATACTCTTAGTGCCAAAATTTATCCCAATTATAAATGAAAATAGATTATTTTTTTTCTTCAAATTCTTTTCTTATGGCGTTTACTATACGATGGGTTTGTTCCATTGTGCTATGTTCTCTTCTAAAGCCGAATTGATGGTTAGAAATACATCTATTTACATTTAAAATTAGGGCTAATTTTGACACTAACAGCTTCTCAAACAGCTTTGATATATTAGACAATAAGCTTATAGGTCTATATGACTTAACTTTTGTAGGATCCTTTCCTGGTTTAGGTATCATTGTAACTAAGGATACTTTCCATTTTTGTGGGTAGTATTCAAGGCGTAAAATAGCATTTAAAATCAAAAGAATAATTTTCTTTGCTATGCTGGGTAGCTCTAAAAGCATTTTGTTGGTGATCTTATCAAAACCAGGGGCTTTCTTGGAGTTTAAATCATGAATAGCCTTTTCGATTGCTTTTATCTCAAATCTAAGTGGAACAGCAGCTCTAACAGCAGCAGGTGGCAACTCGACTGCAATATCGGGAGATGTATGCGGTGTAAATACGGTTTTCAAATAATTAACAAAAATATATCCTTTGTCTACATCATTTCGTGCCCAACTTTTATTTGAGTTTCTTAATGGTGGTTTAGTGATAACTGGTCTATTAAGATTTCTAGCTGCACGCCATAATGAGTAGTCTTAGACTGCAGTAACTTTCTTAGCCTTTTTGTGCACTCTTTTAGTAAATTCTTAAGTTGAGGGGATCTATGCAAATGCCATTATCTTCGAGCACTCCTTTTTCAGTCAAGAGACGCTCAACATCTGCAGAATATATTTTACTATTTTTGGTTTTTTTGAGGGTTATACTAAAATGTTGAACAGCTAGTTTCAGATAACTGTCAAAATTTACAATAGAAATATCCACATTCTTGGCTTTCTGATATTGAAAATCTAGGTGGGGATTATAATGATGAAATTGCTATGTTTCGATTTAATTCCTCAACGCAAATGTTCGTTGCTTGGAGATAATCTTCACGATGATCACTCATTAAGTAGTGTTTTACTCTGTTCTTTATCAAAATGGCAGAACCGCCACAAGCTCTGTCTCGAGGGTCCTTGGTATCATATAATATATAACCATTGCTTTTAAACGTATTTCTTGATGTCAGATAAGTTTCAGAAACCATCATAACATCAACTTGTTTATTTTTAAGAACATCAACTTGTTTATTTTTAAGAAAGTATTCTAGTTCATTTTTATGTTGGCGGATGCCGTTTGGGTTCCAAAAGCAAATTTTTAAACAGTTCATGGCTTGTTTAGTACAGCTTGCAATAACATCGATTGCATTCTTAACATTTCTTGCATCATGTTACCCATTGTGTTAGTAAAATTTTTAACTGTTTGCACTAATGTTTCCATAGTTTTTTCTAGCCGAGTTAAATTAGAAATGGGAATTTCGTCATTATTTGCTAAATCACCTTGCAGTGGCATAGGATTAGATTTTAATACATTAGCGTACGAGGTTCTGCTATTATTTGGCTGAGGTATCTGTGCACCGTACGTGATTTTCTGATTTGTTGCCTGCGTTTTAGGGGGATTAAGTTTCTGCCCAACAGAACGCTTGACAATCGAATATACCGGGCATCCTCTATAGTTGGCAGTGTGATTACCACCACAGTTGCTAAATTTTTTTACATAAGGGTTATTTTTAGACTTATCGCAACGGACGGTACCATGTTATTCTCCACATACGGTGCAAACAGGGGGTAAATAGCAGTATGTCCTAGTATGACCAAATTCTTGCGGGCCCATTTCTTTTGTGCGGCTCTTCTATCGTGATTTTTCTGTGCAGGATGTATTTTAAATTTAATATATGAAGATTCAATAAAGAAACTCTGGAAAAAAAATTTATCAACAACTCCGTAGTAAAAGTATTTTTTTTATATATAAATATATAAAAAACTTATCTCTTTTCATAAGTTACTTCATTATATTTAACATTTTTTATTTTTCGAATTTATTATATGAGCTTAATTTCAGTTTTGTATTTTATAAAGCTTTGGATAGCTAAGGTTGGATAGCTGGTTGTGTGTAAAGTCATTCCTGAAAAATTTAAGGAATAGAACTATTACAAAAGGCTTGATAAAATACATAACCGAAATTTAGCTCATAGAATAAATTCGAAAAATAAAAAATATTAAAGAAAATGTTAAGAACTCTTTTTATTTAACTTCTTTAATTTTGTTTAAAATATGGAGCAATTCCATATGAAAACGATCAAAATTGGCAAATTTTTGGACGACCCCTCTCCGATTTTAAAATAAATAGTCTCAATCGATTGCCCAGCAAAAAATAATGTACCTACATATTTTTTTTTTTTTTTTATAGTGACTGGTTTAGTGGTGGTGTACACCACTCTCATGTGACAAAATTGAAGAATTCTCCATAAGGGACCTCATTGAAAGTTGCTTTAATTGAAAAATAAAATTTTCCTAATTTTTCTTAGAAATTTACCTTTAAATTTTCCCAAGAAAATTAAATTTTCCGATTTTCCACAGAAGCTCCTAAATTTTCCGACTAATTTTTTTTTTTTGGATTCCTCATAATTTTTGCTTTAAGAATCAGCAATAAAAAAATGGGCCCCGACTCCTTGTTTGGACAGGAGAAGAGCATTTAAGAGACCACCTTGTTAAAAATACATTTTAAAAATTATTTTACAGTTAAAAATACATTTTAAAAATTATTTTACAGTTAAAAATACATTTATGAAGAAAAAATCTTTCTTATTTTGCTGCTTATACTTAATTACAATATTTATTAAAAATTTCAATTGTCTTGGCATCATTATAAAATTAAAGTAACTTTAAATTTAGCACGTTGGCAGACGAAGAGTACCGCTTTACATTAATTGACATATCAGAAATATTTGGTATGAAGCAATGAAACTTTTGCGTTCCAGTTATAGTTTTGACATTATTATATCTGTTTTGAATTCGTCGCTCCATGGCATCGTGTTCTTTTTGAGTGCATAAAACTGTGTTAATGGCAATTTCCTTGCTTTGAATCCACGAAAACAAATGTTGTACATTTAAGATCTGGTCAGTATATGGCCTTTGCAAACTTGCCTTAGTCGCCATGCGTTTTAGGGTTCCCCCTAACGCATCGCATGGGCCCTTACCGTGGGACGTCGCGAAAAAGTGCCACTCGACCTTGCAGTTTTGTTCTTCTTCAATTATGCAAAGATTGTAAAAATTTTTTTTATTCTTGTACTGAGAAGCCGCGCCGTCTGAGAAAAACGTTACTTTGTCGATTGCATCAAATTTTGATCTTAAGAATTCAAACAGTTTCATTTGAAATAAATAAACGGACACATAATTATGAGCTAAACTCTCCGCGACAACAACAAGGCTTACGGTCTGTAGTTCGTTATCTTCGTTTTTGAAATAAATGCAAAAAGGATGCACCGTGCACTGGTCGTTTGCCCAGTGATAAGCCTGAATTTCATCCTGAACGAGAAAAGTGTAATTCTCGGCAAAGTCGCTTATCACAATGAATTCATTTTGGGCTAATTTCTCCTTACTTTCCTTTAGAAATTTCGATTGCATCTCGGATATGAAATGGTGCGCCTTCAGTTCATTCAACTTGAATCCGAATTCCTCGATGAATTCCGGAATCTGCTTTACCACGGTCTCAAGGGAACATCTGCCGCTGGTAATTATCAACTGTTTGAAATGCACCTCCTGAATTAACAGCTGTTCAAACTTTTCCGCCAAATATTGCTCTAGCTCGTCAATCTTCGGACAAATGTCGCATTTGGACAGATGACAATTTTCCGTGGGGTATGCGCACAACGACTTCGACAGGAGGTCCCTATATGTTTCAATTTCACCGTGAAATACTTTCAATTTCTTGCATGGAAAGAAAATTAATTTGATGTGTTGATGAAACATGCAAACGCAGACTGAATGCGTTCCGTGCCTGTCTAATGCCAGCACGCATTCTTTTGGTCGTAGGATGGCAAACTTAGAAAATCCCATTTTTTCTGCTGGGTATTTCTCATTGAACTGATGTTATGCTTCGGATAGATTACATAATAATAATCTGCGCTGCTTGTGTACTTTTTCTCCATCTTCACGTGTGATAACATAGTCACGTGTACCTGGGCAGGCGCGGCTGTTGTCACCATTGCAGTAAAAATCTTGAATCAATTTCACCGTTGCTTCGCTGAGGGTCCTTGAGCCAAATTTCTTGGTGGGAGTCGCC
Organism: Pollenia amentaria; assembly: GCA_943735925.1. Lineage (NCBI taxonomy): Eukaryota > Metazoa > Arthropoda > Insecta > Diptera > Polleniidae > Pollenia > Pollenia amentaria. Next base: position 185,616,048 of record OX031007.1, on the reverse strand, counting down.
AATATGCCCTTCTGTCGAACTAATTCTTTGCTTCTTCTCGCGATGTAAAAAGATGTTTGAAACTGTTCAGAAATCTTGCGTATAGACCATGATTGAGGCAGCACAGATAAAATGAGATATTTCTCCGGAAAAGTGGTCGCTAAATTGAATTTTCTTTTCAACTGCTCAATCATTTGTTTGCCGTCATCAACGTCATCTGCTTGACTGCATTCGTCATCAAATATTGTCGCGATTGCACTCATAGCCTTGCCTTTTTCTCTTTCCTGTATGTTTCACTTCGCAACTTTCTTTTTCTAATAGGCGTTTCACCTAAAGTGGTAATAGCCTCATTCAAAGGACTCAAAGACATATTGATCATCGGAATGTCTGCCTCACTATCATATGAAACATTTTGTTCACTTGTCATTTCACTCTCGGATTGTGGCTGCATTTGTTTCAATGCATTTGCTTGTTGAGACAAATCGATTTTACACTTGGGGCAAATGAATTCTGCTTCTTCACCGTATTGTATATTTAATTCATTCATGTATCGCTTCGAAACACCAGTTAATTTTAATACTTTTATCTTTTTCGAACGATGTCCACTCTTGTTAAACGGATTGCAGCAAAATTTATTCATTTTACTTTAAATTGTCTTTACAGCTTCACTCTTTACTTTACAAAAAAAAAACACTTTAACACTTTCACGTTTAGTATTCAACTGAAATTTGACTCAGAGTGTGTGAAGTATTTATATATATTTTTTGGTAAAAAAATAGGTAAAAAAAATAAGCGATATTTGCTTTTCTTTAATAGGAAAATTTGCGTGAACTACTGGTCATAAAATGTTTTTTAAAAGGGACTTAATTGGTTACTGCCAATAAGCCGACCACAGGTCATAAAATGTTTTGCAAATTTTTTAAATTACCAGGTAATAAATATTTCGCCATATTTATGGAAAATCCGTGTTTTATGACTTGTTTCTGCACGTGTCCTTTTAGGCGAAATATTTATTACCTGGTAATTTAAAAAATTTACAAAACATTTTATGACCTGTAGCCTCAGTCGGGTTTGGTGTGCCATTACATGCCACTGCTGCTATTATCCATGGAGTTATGGCCGATCTTGTGAAGGCAGGCAGACCATATTCACTACACACTCAACTTGGGGCTCTTAAAAAAAAAATTGATTTTTTCTTCATAAATGTATTTTTAACTGTAAAATAATTTTTAAAATGTATTTTTAACAAGGTGGTCTCTTAAATGCTCTTCTCCTGTCCAAACAAGGAGTCGGGGCCCATTTTTTTATTGCTGATTCTTAAAGCAAAAATTATGAGGAATCCAAAAAAAAAAAAATTAGCCGGAAAATTTAGGAGCTTCTGTGGAAAATCGGAAAATTTAATTTTCTTGGGAAAATTTAAAGGTAAATTTCTAAGAAAAATTAGGAAATTTTTATTTTTCAATTAAAGCCTGATTCAATACCTTTCCAACGAGCTATCACTCGTTGCGATCGCTTTAGTAGTTTTTTTTTAAAACAACTTTCAATGAGGTCCCTTATGAAGAATTCTTCAATTTTGTCACATGACAGTGGTGTACACCATGCAATCGATTGAGATTATTTATTTTAAAATCGGAGAGGGGTCGTCCAAAAGGTTATCGCTTTCATATGGAATTGCTCTATGTTGTTTTTTTTTTGGATAAAAATTTTTCCATTTTCTTTGGCAGTACGGACGCAACCCTCGTATAAAAATTAGATTTATGTCAAAGTACGTCACACAGTGCAGTGTTTTCGTATAGCGAGTGGCCAATAATGGAAGGAGTTATCAATACGTGATACAATTTTGACACACATACTTTAATTCACAAAAAATAATCAGATCTAAACTGTGGTCAGTTGAATTTCAAGGATTCCCAAATATCCTTAAAATAAAATTTGCCATAATGGAGAGAGTTTTATTTACTATAACTTTAGTAATTATAATAACATTCATTATCGGAAACTTAAGTTGTTTAAGGACATTTGCTTAATGATTTATGTGCCAAAATATTATATTTGGGTAATTGCGTTTATGAGATAGGGTTGTCGTATATACAGTTGCAATAGTTTTACCATTTGTATCTATGTATATAATGCTTCTTATATGTAAGGTTAATGGACCATTTGGTATATGTAAACAGCTTATGTAAAAAACAAGTGTGGGATTCCCCTTTTTGTTTTGTTTTTTAATCAAAGCAGAGATACGAGAACTGCTCAATGCAGAAAGTGACTTCGATATTTCAGATTCGAAGATTTATTATATATCAGAAAATAGAAAAACAAATTCTCCTGAAACAGACACTGAACGGAAATCCGTCCGAGCTGCAGTTATCTATGTTGATCCGTTTTTTTATTCTAAAAACAAAACGTTTTGGGGTGTCACTCCATTATCTAAACCTATTGGAGCTACGGCTGAGAATATTTTCTCAAAACAACCAGGACCAACTCGGAAGCTTACATGCTATCAGCTTCTTTGTTATTTTTATCCGCCTCCAATAGAAAGAGTTATCATCGAGATTACTAATAGTACGTCAGGGACAAGTTTGTAGAAACTGCCGATAAAATGGTTGGTGCTTACAGCATAAAACGCAAAACAAATCGATCGCCAAACTTTATATTTGCAAACAAACTTGATAGTTCCATGGGGTCTAGTTGATCGAAATCGAAGGAGACCAGAGTTTTTGCGGCAACTTGCACTTTCTCTGGCTAAAGCGTATATGATAAAACGTACTTGATTATCTCAACAAGAGTTCTCAGCACAGTTATTGACTGAGATACGATTAACATGCATACTTCCAGTGGCTTTCAAGCAATAATAAATACTTCTAATTCAGGGGCTCGAAAAAACATGCTTCATTTGCAGCAAGTAAATTTGCAAACTAACCGAAAAACATTTTTCTCATCGTGCAATGAAATCATCATAAAACAAACTAATAAATACTTTTTTTTTAAATAAATGTTAAAAAATCAATGAAAACTTAAGAAAATATATTATGGACCAAATGGTCCCTTAATTAAAGATTCAGCCCTGTTTTAAGTTAGAACCTTGAATTTTTGTATATAGTATTGTTTTATAAAAAGACCACGTGAGCTAAAAAACTGAGTCAATATATGTCACCATTCAAAAATTAAAGGAAATAATTAAAAAATTGGATAAAATGGGCTTAACGTAACAGCAGGATTAAGCACTTTATTGCGGTACTATACAAAGTAAAATTTTTAAAAATAACTTTTCTTTCACTACAATTTTTTTATACAACTTCGATAAACAAAACTCATCAATTACACTGTACAACAGTTTTTAACTTTGCCTGTGTTTTGCTATTTGTGTTAAGTTTTGGGCTTTGGTGTGTTCTGACATATGCATTAAAATTTCATGGACAATATTATTGTTAAACATTCCATCCCAGCACTAGTTCTTCTGAGGCGTTTTTTAAGATTTGTAAGAGCCAAAAAGTGCCACTATGAAGGGGGAAAGAGGTTTATTAAACATTAACCGTAAACTTTTCTATAAAGTTGTTGAGCATACCTTATACCTCAGATGTGAAGAACACATAGCTTCATATACCGATACGCTGCATGAACAGGGCAACGGGTTAAACTTTAGACACCCCTAATTTCTAATTCCGATATGATATTTCAAACCAGAATCCATTGTCAGAGCCCCGTTGTTTTTTTGCCTTGTTGTATAGAATTATGTTTAAATTCCACAATCCATCTTAATTAGTTAAATTATGACAGCTTAATTTTAAGAAAGTAATAAATAAGTAAACATTTTTATACAAAGAAAATAAATTTTCTTTTGCTGCATAAAAGAAAAACAAATTGCATTTATAGAATTTTTCAGTTCCATGCAGATTCCGTAAAATCAAGTTTAATTAAGCCTCAAGTTTAATTAAGTATTAACTGCCAATTTCACGATGTCGAAAGAGCTTTCTTTTAAGCAAAAACAAAATTTTTAGAATTAGTTTTTGTGTTAAATGTAGTTGTGCGAAAGAAAGAGTTTTTTCCCCAATTAGGGAAAAATTCCATATATCGTCGGTTGATAATTTAATGTCGTATGTGAATTTTTTGCGGGTTTGAGTTAAGATCGATTCCTTAGGTTTTCCAACCTGATCTTTCATTTGGCGTAATCAGTTTTGCGATACCTCACACGGTTTTCGAGATATGGAGTGTTGAGTTTGTCGTATGTGGTATTTGCTGAAGCAATTTTTAAATTAAATGTGTTCAAACTCAATTTTCTCGAAACTATCGGAATCCACATACGACAATTAAATTATCAACCGACGATATATCAAAATTTTATAAAGCGTTGGTTTTTTATTGTCTAGCTTTAAGTTATTTAGCCCAAAGTCCTTAAAACACAAACACCTAAAAATTTTAGGGTACATTTCACGAAATTCTTAAATCGTTATGATGAGCATGGCCAAATTATATGGTGTAGATGTACAGAAGACGATATTTCGTTATTAACAGTCATACATGGATAAACTTAAAAAAAGTGATGCATTAAAATCTTGAAACTTACTGCAAACGGAAAATTTTTCAGTAACCAATAAGTTATTGCTGTCTACTGAAAACATTTTCAGTAAGCAAAACAATTTTACTGGCGATCTGACTTTTTTCTGTGAGCAGTACACCTTTACTGGTTACTGCTATACATAATGCAGTATAAATATAATGCGGTATGCCAAGTACACTAAGATTTACAAATCCATTTTCAAAATATAATCTAACTTAATTAACATATTAATAAATTAATCCGTTGCAGTGAAACAGGCTAGAAATTCCGGAGGGAATCGACCCGGTAATCGTCGCTCTGATAGACTAGCTCATCACCAAATAAACTACCAGTGCACCGTCTCGTTTTTTTATATATTAGTGTTATCAATTAAAAAACAGATTTTCACAAAATATTAAAGCGTTCCCATTCTCTATAATAATTTTTGCAGGTCTTGTCGCGTAAAAATCGGGAATATAAACCCTTTCCTGAATGGGGAAAGGACGCATCAAGGAGGTAAAGGCCAACAGTGATCCTAGATATTGATGATCACAATGGCTCATTTATTTCTTGTCACCCTGTTCAAATATAAAATATGTAAACTTTTAATAACCATTCAACCAATATTGATTTATGCAATTTGTCGGTTATGGTTTTACTTTAATGTTCATTCATAAGTCTTTAAGCATTTAAATTTCATTAATATATATTCTTTCATCTGGCAACAGGTGTGATGGTTGAGAAATGTTTTAAATTATGTAATGTTTTTCTTTATTCTGTAGTATTCAAATTTATAATATACATATACATATATATTTATATATATATTTTTTTTACATAATATACATACATTTAAATGTTTGTACGTTGTATTCTACACTGCATAAAATTATAAACGACAAAAATAATAAATGAATAGCAGAGATACATTTCAGTTTGAAATAAATGTACTTAAAGTGCCTTTTAATCCATATACTTGCAGAAAGGTCATGCTCTTTTTTGGAAAAATAAAAGAAAACAGTTTTAAACTTTAAATGAGGTCAAACAAAGGTGAAAAGTAAAATAAAATTGTGAGCACATGCAATGACAATGTAAATTTTTTTTACAGACAAATAAATTAATTTTGCTATTGTGTATTTTACGAAATTTAAAAAATAAAATGTTGCTTCAAAAGAATACTGTGCCCTTTAGGTTTACACAATTTGATTCAGATTTATTTGATGTTAATTTATATATAATAAGGCAATTTAAAATGTAAAGTTATTAATTTTTATAAAATTTAATTTATTGAATACATAATTTAAATCAAGGTGTATTTATTTATCCTACTAATATTATAAATATGACAGTTTGTGTGTTTGATTGTTGGGATATTTTTAAAACCGCTTAACCCATTAATGCCCAAATTAAAATTATAAACAATTCTACAAATTTAATACCAGGTTAATATCAGAATTATCTTAAATACTACAAAAAAAACCATTTCAAGAAATATTCCAAAGTTTTGCTTTTAGAGTTGTACTAAGTTAAGTGCAATGGGCGCTTAGAAATCAAATTTAGCAAAACATTCTCTTTCGTTTTGGCTCGATTTGACAAGATATCACATCTAAGTTGGCTCTGTATTTTTTGGGGATTATGACCATTATTTTTCCTGAGTTCTTCGTCAGTTCTAAAGGACGATTACCTAGTTTAACCCTTTTTTCTTGTCGCTCAAATATGTGCGAGCTATATATCGCAAAAATTACCTTATCTTTTGTATTATTCCATATATATTTTGCTCTGCGTTGCGATAAGCTTTAGCACTTCATCATCAAAAAAGTGTTTCAAGACTTTAATAGAGTTCATATCTTTCAAAATATCAGAAACGAAAGCCCATCATTCTTCAATACATTTGTAGCACATTTTCTCTAATAAGGCAACTCAGTTCTTGTTTTAAATAGTTTGATCTTTTACGATAATGTTATGTCTGTGAGTAACATTTTCTACACCGAAAAAAAAAACACTCGGGATAAATGAAGCCCTTATACTTACTTTAAGTCCGAGTCGTACTCAAAAATTTAAGTTCGATTAACACTAAAACGTCTAAAAAATCAGTCCCGGAATTTCTTAAAATAAGTATAAAATTCTTAAGCGAAGTACAAAAAAAAATTAAGTTTTCATTGGTAGTGCCACTCTGAGAGTAAAATTACAAACTGAGCGTTTTAATCTCATATAACTTATCAAAATAACGTTTTGGTTGCTGTGTGTAGAAACAACAAAAACAACAGAACAAGAAGAAGCATATTATTTCAATGTTAAAAAAGTAAAATTAAAAGCAAGAGTTCTCATTTGGTTTATTTTTTAGTTAAATATGTACATCAAGTTTTTAAAGTAAAAATTACATCGGGTATGATGCTCGTGTTTCATAATTGGAACTCTGTAACGTGTGAAACGAAAGTAAATCAATCATAATAATATCCTCCTTCTTTTCACTTTTGGCTTATTTCTAGTACGAATTCGGGATTAAATCAACTTCATAAGCGCATTTTGAGATTGATTCAATTTCAGTATTACTTAAATTAATTTCTTTTTCGGATTATTTTAAATACGAATTCGGGATTAAATCAACTTTATAATTCTTGAATCAAGCACATTTTGAGATTGATTCAATCACAGCTTTACTTAAATCAATCTCTCTTTCGGATTATTTCAAGTACAAATTCGGGATTCAATTGAGTATTTCGTGACTGAATAATCCGTACTTGAATCAATTTTTCGTACTTGATTCAAGAAAATCCGTACTCACCGTAATATTGATACCGCTTGGGATTGATTTGAGTACGCATGGATTGATTTTCTTTTCAGTGTATACTACACAACGTATGCAACATGATCTCTACTATTGTGAGAAAGAATATCAGATCGCCATTTTGCCCTTTGGTATCCTTGGATATTTTGGGTGGTCCAAAAAATAATTCTTATCACGTATGCACACTAAAACAAATAGTTCGCAAGAGAAAACTACCAAAGCTTAAAAAATAAAGTCCTGCATGTTTACCAAGCAACGAAAGCCGATCTAAAATAAAACTAGGTTTTCTGCAAATATAAGCACCAGTGTTTTCTATAGGCAACATTAGGATTAAGGCAAAATTTGTGTGCAGTGCAACTTCGACAATTCGGACACATATAGTTTTAGGCTCGGTCGGTTTATCGTGTTTTCCGGACTATAGTAGTAAAATTATTGAAATTATCCAAGTAAAAAAAAGAGTTGTATTATGAAAATGGTTAAATACATAATTTTGATTCAAATGTTACCATGAATTGGTTGATCTTCTCCTTATTTTTTCAGTGTATTCGTTGATTGAGGAATTTCAATTACTGCGAAAGTATCACACTTTTCCTTTAAGGTTAGGGTTTTATGTTTGCCTTTTTTAAATCATGGCACTTGTGACCAAATTAAACAAACACGCTTGTAAAGGAAAGAACCGAAACTGAAGTGATGACAGTGCAAAATGTAAATCAACTTGTGAATAATAAAACATGCGAGGTAAAAACGGGTAAACAATGGCATTTGATTTTTGATCTTGCATAAGAAAAAATTTGTCCGCATTGTAGAGGTAAAAATTTTAAATTGTCCGAAATATTGAAGTGTCCGAATTATTGGAATGACCGGACTGGACCATGTCCGTACTATCGACGTTGCACTGTATTTGATTAATTATATTGTATCGAAAAAAAACTGAAATCTTTTTGCCAAATCAACTTTTTTGACTGTTTTTTAAATTTAAATTTGACAAAACAATTTGCGTTGACATAAGCGACTAAGATCAGTTTCTATTGTAATCAAAACTATTTTACCAGAACGACTTTTATGCGCCTCGGACATCTCATTTTCATATTCTTTAATCTTTGTTACTTTTTCAGTTTCCGAAAAAAATAGTAATGAGATTAATATATAAAGAACTTTTTATGAATTAAAAACGGAATAAATTTGTTCTTTTCTTATTTTTTTTTTTTTTTTTTTTTTTTTTGATAAATTTGGTGGGTGCTGCGAAGAATGGCCACATTTTTAATGAAAAAATTCCTCAAAAAAATATAAAATAGTCCTAAATATAAAATAAAATATGACCCTAATTTTGGGCTAAATCTTTATTATGAAAAATCCCCTTAAAATGTTTAATGAAATTATTTATAGATTTTTTTCTAATTTTATTTTCGCAGAGTTATCATTTCAATGTTACTAAACAAACAAAAAATTAAAAACCATTTCTGTTTTGAAAAGAACCTTCTCAATTTGTTTACATCCACACATGTTTGATTCATTACCTGTATAATGTCAAATAAAAGCTATTTTAGGAATTCACCTTAACCGTATGCCTTAATCCGTTACGAACGATAATACTGTGATACATTTGGGCACAAAAAAGTTTTATATGACTAGAAATAAGGCTGTTAAATTTCACGAAGATTGGCTCATAATTTATGACAGTTCCTTTATAAAGTACACTACCGAAAATTGATAAAATATTTAATTCTTTGCGAAGGGTATCAAATAGTCGACTATATCTCTTTCTGTCTTAATCTAACTATCAAAAACGGCCCTCAAGAATTAGAATAATAGTGTTATTTAACAAAATTTAAATATATTGTTACTGTAAAATGCTGCAATTTGAAAAGGTTTATGCTTTACCTTTTGATTTATTTTTCATACATATCTATTATTATATCCATTCATTTAAGCCATAGAAGCATAATTAATCTATATATCGTCGGCTAAATATGCAAACCTGCTAACCCTCTTTTAGTACATTTTACAGGAGGGACAAAAAACTTCTTAAATTTCATATTTGCAGCTTGAGAGAAGTTTTTCTTATTAAACTTTTTTAACACTTCGAGGCTCAAATAGAGGAAAAACTACATGCTAGTCTCTACCACACTGCACAAAAATCTCAATTTACTTAAAAAGTGAATTTAGCAGGTTTGCATATTAAGCCGACGACATATTAATTATTAAAAAACAGTGAGTATATATATATATCTATTCACCACGGATACACAAAAATATTTAAAATTTATTTTAAAAAAAATTTTAAATCAAACCAAAAACATTTTAAATTTGTATTATCAAACTTTATAAATATCTACATAATTTAGTTTTATGCATGCAAACATTCACAATCATCAGTTTATACACGAGCACTGCAAATTTCGGTTTATTTTTTATAATAGAAAAATAAATGCAAATAAAGTATACGCCATGTTGGCTGGCTTAAAACTCCGCAAAAAAAGTAATAGAAGGGAAAAGGAACAACAACAGTATGAGTAGCAGCATCAACATGATTTAACGACAAATGTATAAATAATGAAGATAAAATAAAACGACATAAAACAAAACAAAAAAGACATATGACAGTAAAAGTTTGACAGTTGTGTAACATTGTGCATTATACCCCCCTCCCTAAAAACAAGAGAAAAACTAAAAAGTTGAAAAAAGCAACACTAGATGAGAAGCAAAATAAAAAAAAAAAAACGGGAATAGCACAAAAACCCAAATGAACGATTCAAAACAAAAAATTATTTGGGAAAAAACAAAAAAAAAAAAATAACTAAAACTTAAACTAAAAATGCAAAACACATGGCTCAAATTGACCTTAATTTTTTTGTACACATAAAAAATAAGAATATTCTCTGAACAAAATGCAAACAAACAAAAAACCAAAACTTCAATATAAATTTAAGTTTTGCTTTATTTCAACCCCTTTTCAACTTGCTATTTGCATTTCAATTGTTTGTTTTTATTTCAATATATTTTTTGCGCAATGCATGGAAATTTGTTTGCATTTTTCAACTTATTGGCATTACATAAGTGGCTACGAATTGCAAGCAAACTAAAAAATATAAAATAAGAGAAAGAATAAATATGTATACAGTATTTACAAGTTGAAGATATATTCTATTGGTCCGTCTATTTATAAAACTAAATAGATAGAATATGGAAAACTAAATAAAAAAATAAAAACATGATGAAAAGTATAGTTGATCAGGTCGATTTCTATAATACCCTTCTCTACTTGGAACAATTTTAGCAGAATTACAATAACATATTTAAATCTTTTGTTTTCATTGCAAATGGAGCGAACGAAATCTTCGTTTGAAATCTATGAACAGGCAGTAGAAAGATCGAACGGTTAGTGTTGCTTAACGCGGTTAATTTTAAATGTAAACATTTCTCATATCGAAAAAACAGGTTATTTTGATATATTAAACCGGTTATATTAATAATGTATAATTTATTAACGTTTTCCTTACTTTTGTTGTAAATATACCCATATCTTAATTATTTTGCTGATTGTTATATTGGACAAACTTGGAATTTTTTTTGAAGCTTTTCAAAACAAAAAAAAAAACATAATATGGTTGTGCCTTCTTGATGTAGGACTAATTTAACAATAATATGTTTGTCGGTAACAATAATATGGTTAAATTTAAACATAATATGTTTGCAATTCTCTTTAGAAATAGTTTTGTTGGAGGTGACCAAATTTAAACATTTTTTTTCTCTGGGTGCAAAAGGTTGTGTTTAGAAAGCAATATTTTCATACAAACGAAGAAGGTATTCAGTGATCTACGTTTTAAATAAGAGTTTGCTGTCAACAGCTTCTTGTTTCACATACTTTTTATATGTATGCGTTCAGTTATTTGATTCTTTTCATATCTTCTCATATCAATCTTTAAACAGAATTAACCAAAACAATTAGAAGTGTTAAAAATTTAAAAAAATTTAAACAGGACTCTAATGAAATAATGGAAGATTTTATATATATTCTGTATTATTAGCAGCTTTTTATTTCTTCAACATCTACAATAAATGAAAATTTTTTCAAAGTCAAGTTTTATCCAAACTAGAGAAAATAAACGCTTGAATCCTTAGCATTTAAGCAAAATTATTTGTATAAAAGATTATTTTTTAAAATCTACTTAAACTATTGATATAACTAATAAAATGATCTTACAGTTAATTTTTTAATTAAAACATAATGAGGTATGTGATGGAATTCAATGTTTTTGTTTTCTGTCTTTATACTTTTAAATTTTATATTTTATATACATATGTAAACTGATGTGTATTCTGAACAAAAATGAAAGACTATAATTCAGAAATGAATTTTAAAATCGCTCGAAACTCATTACACGTTTTTAAAACGTTCGTTTTGACATCGATCGATTTTCATCACATTTCTGAATATGTATTAATTTAAAAATATGTATTACATATTTATGAATTATTTTTTTGGTTGTTCGTTTTAGTTCAAGAATTGTTATGTTTGTAATGTTAATGGTTTTTGTTTACTAACAAACTCCAAATAATAAATAATTTTTGCATTTTTATGTATTTCAATACATACTTAATTTATAAAAAAATTTATTAATCGGTTAACCGATCAAAACAATATTAACCGGATTAATAACCAGATTAAACTAAAACCTCGGTTAATTAATCTAGCGATTATCCGATTGAAGCAAAAGCCCAATTAAATAAATACCCTAGTAATATGCAACTCGTCAGTCAGAAAGTGGAGTTTAATGGTGATAGACCCCTGCCTGATGATGTCAAATCATTGGTTACTCCGTATCAAGTTTGGCGTTACTTATTTTCTGAGAGATTGTAAAATTATGTAGTTGAGGAAAGTTTGCGATATGACGGAATTTATGAAAGATTTGCCTTCAATGCTTTAGAATTGCTAGAATTAATTGGTATTTTACATTATATGACATATTTAAGCCCAGCTAACTTGAGAGACTATTGGTCAAATAATAATGATAGGTCAGTGGGCGTTATTATTAAATTTTAGATATAAGATTTATTTAGAATAAAAAAATTAAATTAATAAAAATAAAAAAATAGAAAAAAAAAACCCAATATTATTAATTTTTAATTTAACTAAATTAAGTTTAATTATATTTAATACAATCACAATAATTTTTTATTTTATTCTTATTAAAAATAAACTTCACTTAAAAAAATCGTTCATTAATGGTGCGTTTCTCTTTGTGTATCTCATAAGATACAACTAGTATTTCCTTAATATAACTACAAAAGAAAAAAAAACAAAAAATTTAAAAACTAAAAACGCAGTTTATAATTTTATGCTTATTAACGTACAATATATTTTTTTCATAAAGAAACAAGACCGTGCGCATTTAAGGCTTAATGAACTTTACTTAATTGCGTTCGCGTACACAAAATCAAATAATTGAGAGCACAAGTTGGGAACGTAAAGTTAGAGGTCTTAAATTTCAACTGCAGAAATTTTTGTAGTAAAGTTCAGCAAAACAAAAAAAAAACATATGTTTTAATAGGTAAGCAAGCAAAAGAAAACGAACAAAATGCATACAAATTGTGAAAAAATTGTAAAAAAAATAAAAGTTGAAATAAAAATTCAGCAATAACAAAAAGTGAATAAATTTTAAGGAATTGAATTTATAAGACTAAATATCAGCTATTACCCTTTTATTTATTACTTTAACTTTTTGTAGTTGTTAAATAAAGTGTTAAGTATTTCGGTTTAAGTACTCTACTTGTTCTATAAGTAATCAATTGAAAAAAAAAATATATATATATTCATGAATTAAAAACCATAAACAGTTCAATAAAATAACTAAATTTCTAACTATTGTTAAGCACCTAAGGCACAAGCTCTATGTTTACATAGTGTGGTTACTATCGAAACATGTCAAATTGACCTGTTCGTGAACGTGGCTTCAATTCCACGGTCAGGCAAGATTAAAAATTATGAACAAATTTATTTCATTTCATATTGTAAAATTCCTTTCTTCATAAAAATAATTAAATGAAAATTAAATTTAATAAACTTAAGTCTGATAAAAAAAATTGGTTTAAAAACCATAAAAATACCCACATTTCTAATTATTATACTCCTGTACTTATGAAAAAATTTAACCAATTTAAAATTTTTTGAAGATCGGTCCATAGTTTACACTAGGCCCCATATAAACCCTACTCCCGGAAAATATTTTAGTACGCCTAAAACCGTATTTAATAACACTATCATACTAAAATTTGGTACGGTACAGTTCTATAGGACGAGAAATCACACTGCCAAATTTCGTGAAGATTGGTCCATAATTTACCCTAGGCCCCATATAAACCCTTCTCTCGGAAAATAGTTTATTGCGCCTAAAACCAAATAAAGCTTACTTTGGGAAAATAATTAAATTCGCCTAAAACCATAACAGATACAGATATTGCGGTAAAATTTCTTCAAATTATCCTCAGTGTTTTTTATCATAAATTGGGATTATTAGCACATCATTAATAAATGAATTAATTAATAAATATTTCATTACCGAAAATAATTTTTGATAATAAATTTACATGTGCCCGGCAAATAAAAAACTGAAATGGCAAGCTGCTTTATTTAAGCAACTTGTTTTTTTTAATTTTGTTTTTTTTTTATCCTCTTACAACTACAATTCGTGTTGGAAAAAACCCAGCCAATTGTAGGGGAATGTAAGAAAGAAAAAATTCACTATTTATTGTTGTGTCTTTGTTGAAGCTTTGATATTGTTACAAGCAAGAGCTGAATGTTTAAAAGTGGTCTTACTTGTATAATATTTTTAGCTTTTCTTAAGTATTTGGAAAAAGTTTCCTGACGAGCTGGCCTAAGCAACCAGCGAAATGCGCATAGAAACTAGCTTTCCCACAACAATAAATTTCAGTGTTTTTTATCATAAATTGGGATTATTAGCACATCATTAATAAATGAATTAATTAATAAACATTTCATTCCCGAAAATAATTTTTGATAAAAACCATTTTAGTTCGGCTAAAACTGTTTCGAATCATGGTATTTTATTCAAGCCAGTTCAAAGTTCTAACAAAAAATGCATTAAACTTTTCTTTTGTCGGTCAATAATTTAAAAGCTTAAGTAATAATATATATGTATTCATCATAAAGAGCCCACTCTTGTCGGTGGAGGGTATCAAAGATTCGGCACAGCATAGAATGATGCGGATGAGCTTGTTCAAAATTTATATCAGATATACTCCATTAAAGTTTGCTATTGAAATTTAGCCAGATCGGTGCATCAATGATTGATGTATGAGCCTAAAGCCAAGACTGCCTCTAATTTTACCCAAAACCCCTTGGTGTTGAGTTTTTCCTTTATATCTGGAGAACGGCAAAAGTAAAAGTTTCCAAATTAATTATAACCATCTTGGTTATAAATTCACAACACCCGACAAAATGTGGGTGGTGTTGGTGAAGTGGGCGTGGCACAGAACAGTTGATGAAGGTATAATAGCCGAATATATCACTCTTACATATTTTTATTGATTCCCTTAAAAATTCGTTGTGGTGCTACATTTAAGTCGTTGGTTGTAGTTATCTATTTTGAATAATGTTTGCTGAATAAATTTTTCTTTATTTTATAGCGATATAAGAGATATAAATAAAAAGAAATTTTAAAAGCCAGTTTTATTTTTCTTAATATTAAATAGTCAGAAATAAGAATCGCTTATAAAAACGTAAAGATTTATTTTAACTGTAAATTTCAAGTGGTTAAACTTCGGCCACCGGTCGGACCTTGTAAATGGTAAAAAAGTGTTTTAAATTTACTTGAAAAGCAACAGCAAAACGCAGAGCTAACTACACTCTACTTTCTGTTTCTTTTTGTTTTGTACATGCGAACACACATTTAAACACATATGTAATCGTGTAAAATTTTTTTATTGGCTAACAGAAAAAGACCAAATGATTTTTGTTGATTTCGCAAAATGTGTTGTATGCTACAACGTAGTCTCAAAGAATACAGTAAAACATTTTTCAATACGAAGTGTGAACTTCAATAATTTTAATTTCAATAATTTAATTTTAAATGTATGTGTTTGTCCACATTTTTCTATGTGTTCGAAAAATTAACTCATTTTATCATTAAGTATATGAACGTCCGGAAAAAACAATTTGTACAAAAGATAACAAGTTAAAAACAACTTCTTTCAAAATATAAAAGCCATAAAAAACTATACAACAAAAGGCTCTACCACAGCAACGGAAGATGTGCAAAGATGGTTACATTAAAATTATGTACAACTACATCCGTCACTGACATAGGCTAAGAGACCAATGGCGAAAACACTAACACAACAATAACAAAAACAAAACTAAAGTAAAATAAGCGGAATGGAAAATTATGGCAAAAGGATATGTTGAAGCTAAGACTTCATACGCTGCTACATAATGCATCTCATAATATTATCTATACATTTATAAACACACATACACAATTACGCAACAACAAGCATGTTCGTTATGAAAGACAAGGGCAATATAGAAGAACAACAAGTAGGAGAAAAAAGATTACAGCCTCATGTCATGTATACTAAATTAAATCCATAATTAAGACCAATACCAATTCTAAGGGGAACAATTACCCCGGTAACAAAAGAAGTTCTTATAACATCAGCTGCATTTCTGGTTTTGATAGGAAAGTAGACTTGCTGCGTTACATAATGTTTTAAAATGGATTTGCTTAACCTTGACTACAAAAGACTTTTCTTTAAAAACAAAAACAATATCGTAGCGACATAGTGGGGACAATTAGTTGGTTTGAGATTTACGTCATACTAGAGATTTTCAAGGAACAAGTTAGTAACAAATAAATAATGATTTAATTATTTTCTATTGATAGTTTATTATCGTGTAAGTAGATTTTTCTATAACAACTTATAGTACATCTAACCTGTTATTCAATTTATTTACACTCTATAGGTATATTTAAGAACCTAATAGCGTCTTCACTCATGGTTGTGGATGTGTAATAAAGTGCTTTTTTACGGTTGCCTGTTAACTCAGCATTATTCATTTCACTTCACAATAATTTCATTATAAACGCATCTGGGTCACTTGCGCTACGTTCAAACTTTGAATGTGCAAGACTTTTAAGTGGAAAGCACAAAGACGTACATACATCGACCTTTACTTCAATTCACATTTATGAATATAAGAGCATGTAGTGCAGTATATATATTTACTGATTTAAAACTTACAAATTGCCCCAAAACCCTTTTTCAAATAGGTTTATCCATATTTATATACACATGTAATACCACCTTTAATATTTTGTATTCGTGTATCTTTATGCATTTCACATAGATTCCCACTACTGTCTTGTTGGTTCTCGTCATTATTGCATTCTGTTATAGTGGTGAACCAGCACTATCTATACGGCCAGTAGCGGTTTATATATAATCTGTTAATATCAATTTACAAAAGGCAAGTAAATACAGTGACAAACAAAATTTCTTACGCAAAAACTTCAATGTTCTTAAAATATTACACCGAATTGCGCAATATACAAGTGTGTGTTAATTAAAAATTTATTCGGTTATTGGAATTATATATCGGAATTTTATTTCGACGCTAAGACGGTGGCATGTGATAACTTCCATGGACGTTATGACTCACCAAAACGTGTCATATTGTCTATGATTGGAGTGTCATGTGATCCATGGACATTATGACACTTTAAAAAGAGACATTATATCCAAAAACTTTCTAAAACCTACAAATTTAGGAATAGTTTTTAAGTTTCTTTAGAAATTGTACAATTAAGTTAATCGAATCTGGTGTTTGTTATACCATCGATTAGAAAATCCTGGCTCCCAGACGTAGGCCGTCTATGCAGGGAAGTTTTTATTAGCGAGGTTGGTGTTTGTTATACAAAGAATTTCTCCTCTATGGTACAATGTGCATATTAAACTATCGATATAGTATTTCTGGTATCTGACATGGTTTTTTTTTTCTAAAATACCTTCAACTCCTTGTCTTACTATTCCCTAGCCTTTTTTGTCTTAAATTTCCAGTTGTTTTATGCATATCTGTATCCAGCATCATAAAAATGGGGGTATATTAAATTGATCATTAAGTTCCTAACACATTGCAATGAATACAGAAGCCTTATAAAGTTATTTCTGAATTCACGTGAAATTCTAGGCCCATCTAGTAATGTTTACCCGTAAGACTTAATGCAGAGACCCTACAATAGATGAATTATAGAGTGATCAAATGTGAGTCTTTAGGGTAAATTATTTTGCCAGACTTAGTTTGCTTTGCATAAAAATTAAATCAAATTAATATGTTTTATTTTCACCAAATATACAAATCTTTCATATTAACACAAAAACTTGTGTATAAAAAAATTTTTTTGTTATGAATTTAAAAAAAAGCAAAGTTAAGATAAAAAAAAAAGTTAGTTCATTGGAGAAAATTAGTCAAAGACGTTTATTATTTCGCTTATGGCCAATTTTGAGGATTGATATTAAAACACATTAATGTTTAAATCGTTTTAAATACAAAATTCTCTTCTTCACTAAGCACTTAAATGAAACTTAATTCACCGATGTGCTACATTTAAATTCAACTTAAGTTTCCATTGTAATAACTTAGTAAGGTGGCCGCCCAATATCAAAAAAAATTCAACAACAGGCAAAGCTATTACAGTCAGCTGTTTTTCGAGTCCAACTTGTAAATAATTACACTTTATTATGGTGTTTTTTTTTTGTATTTAATAGTGCTACCATACTTTAATCTTTATTAAATAAGACTTTTCAAATAATACTCAAAAAATCAATCTAAATTTAAATACGATTTAAGTTTATTTGAAAATTAACATAACATAGATTTAAATACTGTCCTAAAAAATGGACATTAGACTCAGACACAGATTATCTATACAGATTGATGATGACAATTTCTTATTATAATTTCTTATACCTTTTGAACTAAAGCAGCGTATGAGTTATATTCCAATATGCAAATATTACTCATACGTACAGATACATATCGCACAACAAAAGCGTATTAACGCGAATGAGTAAAAAAAAGTTACACTACGGCATATCAAAAAAATCATTTTCGAGGCGTCCAAATTTAAATTTTTTGACATTTTTTCAACTTTTATATTTAAGGGTTTTTAGTAGTTTATAAAAAAATGGGCTGACTTAGTTTTTTTTAAATACAACCTTTCCAAGGTGAAATTGTACGTTTACAGCGATGGCGATAGCAGTTAAAAAAAAATCTTGAAAATTTAATTTAATTTTTAAGTTTTTTTTAATGTGCTGTTAAAAAAAAATCGTTGATATAAAAGTTTTAAAAATTTTCAATCCAGGTAAAATTGACCGCTTAAAAGCATTGCGAAAAAAATTTATTTATTTTTTTTTTTTTTTGTTATTTCAAAGGCTTAAAATTTTTACGTATTTTCTCCCGTATTAGATAATTTCTAAAGAAGTTCGCACGTTAAAGGCGATAATGATATCAGTTTTTCGAAAAAAAAAAAATAATTTTGATAGAGTTTTGGTCAAAAAATATTTCTTTCGATAAAACAAAAAAAAAAAATTAAAAAAGCGTCACTTTTACCTTGATTTGAAATCGGCGATTTTTTTTAACATGCCTACTAAAAAAACTAACGCGTAAAAAATTTTTCGACGAAAACTCGTCCAAAACCTCATGAAAAAACATTTTTTTGGGAAAAACTGCTATCGCCATCGTTTTCAGCTTACAATTTCACCTTGGAAAGGTAATATAACAAAACAATATTTATATAACCCGATTTTTTAATTACCTACTAAAAAAAACTTTAAAAATCAAGGTTAAAAATATGTCAAAAAAATTTAAATTTTGGCGCCGCAAAAAAAATTTTTTTATATGTCGTAGTGGAACTTTTTTTTGCCAAAAGCTATCGAAAAATCCATACCACAATATGGACAAATTTTTGTCCTTGCAAATCGGTCCACCCTTTTGTAATAACATTCTCATTTCTTTTTCATTTAATTATTTTTTTGACAAATTTCTCTATAAGATCTTTCTGGTGTCACGCGGATCTTTTTTTTTTTTTTTTTTTTTTGTTAAAAACCTCAATAATCCATTCAATATGAAAATTTTGCAGGATAATTAATAAAAACCAATTTTCTGCTTCTAAAATATAGAAACCTTTGTTACTCACTACACATCTGAAATAAATATGCGTATAGCTATTTTCTTTATATAGACTACATCAATTTACTTATAATCATCTGTACTTATATGATAAACTGCAATATGTATGTATATATACATACAACTACACATGCAAAGACAGTTGTTCAAATGATTACATGTGTTCATGTTTCGTTGACTATCTTGGCATTATTACTCAAGACTAAAGTATTTTGCTGGATGTGACCATTTCGAAAAGCAGAGTCTTAAGATGAAATGCTTTTAAACTCTTTAAATGAGAGAGTGTAATGCAAATTCAGAGAATGTGGAAGTTGGTTCAGGTGTCACAATAAAGTATGTTATAGTATAGTAGTTATATTTAGCTTATGTATGCACACATAAATAAATGTATTTTTATGGTTGTATTAATTAATTTAATTATAAAACAAATTTAAGGAAGAGGTTTAAAATAATTACATTATCTTATCAAATTAAAGTAAAAGGTCATGTGCATAATAAATTGAGATGCAACGATATGCCTTTTTGCTGATATGATACCAATAATCCAAAAAATATTTCCATACGGATTCCAATACCGATACGCATCTTGTGAGTAATAACACCGTAAGATATGATTGATATTTTAAATAGATATTAATTACATTTAAAAAATAACGAATTTGATTTAAATTTTTGGTAAAATTAAATAAAAAAAAATATTTTTTTAGACTAAGTACCAGTGTAGGAAATTAAAATTGTACAAATGACAACAAGCCCTTAGGGCAAATTTCTATCACAAAAATATTTTGGCAATTCAATTAAATTAAAATTCAATATATCGCACTTGTTCCTCTAAACAGCGTCAACTCAAAATTTTTCAATTTGCACTTTTTGCCAGAAAACGATAAACAGTGGCCATATCTACCCACTGTAAAAATCTAAGATCTATTTCTCTAGTATTTTGCCTAAAAAAATGCAGTTTTATCCCTATTTGTAATATATACATACATTTAAAAAAAAAGTTTTTTGTCTCTACTGAAAATTTATAAATTTTGAGTTGACTCTGATTCGAGGAACAAGTGCGTTATGTTAATTGTTGAGTTATAGATACATACTTATATACTTAAACTAACCCTCCCTACAAAGATGGGTCTAACTGGCACCCACTACTTCCAGTAAGAGAATGACGCCAGTCAAACAATCCGAAATGTGAAAATGTGGCTTCTGTATAACACTCTACATATGCTTGTAACAGTTCGTCAAAGTCCAGAATTTAATTCTTTTTAGTTTATATGAGAAATTTTAGAAAGGAATGAGCGAAAACAAAAAATTAGAAGTCAATCCGAAACTGAAAGTAATCCTTTGAAATGAATAGAATAATCTTAACGCCGAAACAACAAAAACTGTGGTAAATTAAAAAAAAAATGTTAAGAAGCTGTAAAAGAAAACAAAGGCTACTCTTCAAAATATCAAAAAAGTCAGTAATTCGCTCAATTTTTAAAATGTTATAATAAAATTTAATGGGTGTTATAGGTGTTCCCTAACCTTTGCTGGGCCGATTTGAAAAGTTGTTTGTGTTTCTTTCTAATTTAATGCATTTAATGTTCCCATTTTCTTTTTATTTTTTTTTAGTTGGTATTTCCCTTTTATGTAAAATATAATAATAAACAATATTTTAAAAAGTACTGCTGTATCCATAATTTTGCTGGCTACTGTTAATATATATTTTAAACAAAAAATTTTGAAAAACTTGCCCTGATTATAAGGTTAATATACAACCTTATTGTGGTTGTTGTTGTCGCATACTACTATGTCGTTTTTTGTAATAGATTAAAGTCACACACAACCGTTGATTTTTAATCTACTACACAGTCGTATACGACAACGACAACCACAATAACACTGATTATGTTACTTAAAAAAATTAACTGGCTTTTGCTAATATAATTTTTTTTTTTTGGCAAATTCAAACGTATACTTAATATAATTAGATTGAAATTAAGTATCCGTAATTTTTTAATTTCAAAATTAAAATTCATGAGTTAAATGCCATATTTTCTCAAAACGAAGTCCTCTATTTGATTGACTGCGCGAAATAAACTAACACGATAACCATAAAAAAAAATAAAAACTGTAAATTCAGTAAAGGAATTCAGTGAATCAAACATAATAATTAAAACATGGTGTGAAATTTTAAAGCTTATGGTTGGTAATGAAATGTAGATAATCAAATTGACTTAAAAGTTCTCTAATAAAAGTTTTTAAATTTTTGCTTCTGAGTTTGAAAATCGTCTTTCTCGATATGGTATGATATGGTTCCACATTCGTGTAACGCGTATTATAAATGATATATCCTTTATAAGGCGTAAATTCTGGGTGAGTTGCTAAAAATGAATTTATGCGATAATTACTCGGGAATACCGCTTTTAGTGCTTTTATAAAATATTATTATTATCACTATCGGTATAAAATCATTCAAATTACAGCCTTAAAATAATCAAGTTAAAGAGGATATATGATCGCGAAGTCTTAGTGCAAAAATAAAACTTACGACTGTTTGGAATCAAAGCCTCAGCTTGTTTGAGATGTTCCTGAGTAAAATTCAATACCACCCAAAAATAAAGGCGTACACAGAGATAAAGCAACTTTCTTATTTAATAAAAATGGCAAAAAGTATCCTAAAGAATACAATCTTTTCAATGCACCTACAACCCTGCAATAATTATAATAAATGTGCATATTTAAATCTAGTCTAGAATGCAAAAAAAAACAAAGTATTCTCAACTTTTGAACCAGATCTGGAGTAGAAAACAGTCTGAGAGATGCGGCAAAAATTATTTGAAAACCTTAGTATTTCTGCGTCATTTTCTTAAAGTATGGTTAAAACATGTCATTGCAGTAAACAAGCGGAAATGTACCTCTAAAAATATTCGGGAATTTAAGGTATTTCTCAATTCTTCTTTAAAAAAAAAAAATAACATACAAGATAAAGCAATGAAAGAACATGGCAGTAACACCATGCACGGTGGCAGATTTCAGTCAAAAACCATGTTATTTTCTTCTCGTAAGGTCATTATATTTAGTACGTGAAGTAGCTAAAGGCCGTTGTGTTACAGTTTCAGTTTGATTTTTTTCGATTTCCTCGTTGTTTGCAATAATAACTGTAACTACATATATCATAAATGTTTAATTTTTAAGAGCTTCCACATTTTGAAAAGTTTTAAGTATCTAACAAAAGCGGTCACCAAAAAGGTAAGAATTCAAAAACTTGCCCTCATAACACTTATTCCGCTACCATCTGAGCCTTTTAACTACTCTATGTCTAAAAAATCCTAAAAATCGTCAGTTTACCAAACTTTTTCCTTTTTTTGGTTGTTATTTTTCTTGAAAATTTTATATATCAGAAATTTTATATGAAAAACGAGGTAAAAATGATCAAAAATAGGGTGGTTACCTAAGAGAAGCTTAATTTTCAAAATGAAATTAATATGAGAAATATCAAAAATTAGGCGACCCCAATTTCGTTGTTTAGAAAGCCATATGGGCAATTCTATGTCAAATCGACCAATAGATTTGAATGAAATTTGGTGTGAAGGTGCCTTTCATCCTATAAGGAACATATATCAACAAAAAAATGTTTATCAAAAGTTACGTCATATTAAAGATGACATAATTTGGCAGAATAAGCCGAATGTGTTGAGTTTATTTTTTTCAATATCGCAAAAACTACTTCACATATGAAGATGATTTGTACGCCATTTTAAATAAAATACTTGCCGCTACAAATAAAATATTGAAAAAAACAGAATGTAATGCATTTTCTGGCCCTCACGGCCTTCGTCAGCATTCTTTGCGTCACACTGGATAGTGATACTTTATAAATTGAATGTATTTTACTCAACTATTTTAACAAATAGATATTGGGAATTATTTCTTTTTATAAGCAACTTTATAATATTCAACATTTTTTATTTTTCGAATTTATTCTATGAGTTAAATTTCAGTTATGTATTTTATAAAGCTTTTTTGTAATAGTTATATTCCTTAAATTTTTAGGAATGACTTTATACACTACCAGACTATTATCTTGTATCTTCTTACATTTGACCTTAGCTTTCCGTTGGATAGCAATGAAGACACCAGCAGAATGTAATGCATTTTCTGGCCAGCTAAGGCCTTTGTCAGCATTCTTTGCATAACTGAAATTTATCTCATAGAATAAATTCGAAAAATAAAAAATGTTGAAAAGTCTTTCTTTTAAAACAATGTAATATCTGCAAAATGTTAAATTTTGAAAATGGACTAAGTCAAAAACCTAATTTTTTTGGCTGATTTTTTTTTTTTTATATAATTAATCAAACTGCAAACTGTTCTATAAAAATCGTGTTTTTTTATAATTTTTAAGATATGATTTTTTTTCTTTCGCAACCTGTAAAAAATAACCCTAAAACAAAATTTTAATATTGTAATTTGAGCAATAAGTATTTATTAAATCTGATTTGTGTGTTTTTAGTTTTTTTAAAAAAAAGTACAGACATTGATAAAGTTTTTATGTTTATTTGTTGCATATTTTGTTAGCGCTCAATGTGGGCACTTTCAGAGAAAAGTACACATTTTGTCACGTTACGTCTTCAAGAAATTAAATGAGTTTTATACTTTATGACATTTTGAACATGTTCCTTATAGAACTAAAGGAACCTTCACACCAAATTTTTTTCAAATCTGAGGGGGTCGGGTCCCACTCTTAGTCGATGAGGCATGAAATTACCCATATAATTGTATAAAACACTAAATCGAAATATTCTAACAGTGCGGCAATTACACAGTCAAAGGAGGCTGAATATTGTGATCGCAATTTTTAATTAAATGTTTTGACGACTTAGCTCTAGTATAGCTGTTATATATAAAAAAAAAAATTGAGGTGTTGGCCGAAATATACCACTGTGCTATTGTACAAAGCAAAACGACCAAGAATATTTAAAAAATAATTAAATTATTCTATTTTGATTATATGCTCTGCTTTTTAATGTTTCATTCCGCTAACTGAGCTACCTCAATAAAAGCGGCAAGCATATTTTATAACACAAATTCTGATTATCATACAGTTTATACGAAAAAAACCCTAGAACACGAATCCAACACGACCCGTCAGCAGTATTTTATTTCATTGTACGCTATGTCGGCTTGTTGTATTTAAAATTTATTAAAAGAATTTTGCATATTTTAAAAAACACTTGACGTTCCGGCTTAAGTAGCCTATTAAGTTGTAATGCAAAAAATAATCATTACAAATTAAATTGTTTGTTGAAAAAACGCAAAAAAAAATTTTGGAAGTATCGTCGTATCAATAGTAAAATATGACTGATATCAGTATTTCGGCGAACCTTATATAACGCCGATATATCGGCATTGGAATTCGTATAGTCTCTAATAAAAAATAGTTTTTTCGAAAGGGTGAGTAGAAGAAACCTCTTTGATGCAGATTTATTTTTAAAGATAATAACTAAATTTTTTTTTAACATTTTTGTTTAAAGGAACTTAACATCCTTTAAATGTTATTGTCCGCATATATTACTTTATCATTTTAATTAAAATTTTTTAGTCCAAAATCCTTTTTAATTCTATACAATTTTTGTACCCTATAATAATTTTTTTTATTTGTCCTTTGTTATGGTGAAAGCATATGTTTTTTTCTTTTTTTTTTTTTTTTTAACTTAATAACAATGTCATAAATTGCAGGATTAACAATAAAACATTGATATAATAAAAACAATAGTATACCGCAAATCCTGACGCCTTTTACACAGCCCGAAGAAAAATGATACACATTAAATATGAAAACGAATAAAAAGGAAAATCGAGGAAGCAACAACGATAGAGAAACGTGATTAAGAAATCAAAGAAAAGAAGAACAAAATATTAAACACCCAACACTGGTTGGTTCATTTGACGCACACCAGAAGACATTTCATAACAAAGTGATACATTTCTTATTGTTTCAAACGCCAACGCTATTTAGAATCTTCTTTCAGGATATAGATATTTGGGAGTCCCTTAAAGTAAGAAGTTTTTTTATAAAAGTAAATTTTTTTTTTCTTTTAGCTTTACCGAAATATTAACAGAAAATTACATCACAGTAGGCTCTTCCTGAGACAATTGGCCGTAATTTTAAGTCTTCTCGTTTAAACAAGATTAAAAGAATTATTATAAAACTAGGAAATTAATTTTGCGAGTCCTATCCTTATTTCTATTGACTTACAGATGAACCAGTAGACTTTTGTACGTCTCTCAGTTGTCCTAGAATTAATTATAATATTCATTCTTTGTTGCTTTTATGACAACGCGTTACAAATTAAATGATAAAATCAATATACAATATAAATAAAATTTTTTTTTTTTTTTAAAGGGATAACTAGCATAACTCTACCTCAGGATGCGGCACCTGTATGAATTCGCCTTGTGACAAACAAATAAAAAAATAGACTTACCGCACTGACACTGAAAGACTAGCCCACCTAATTCAAAAAACAGTCTTTTATACTTTACATACAAATTTAAACACTGTACGCAAAAATTTTGAGAATTCTCTCGTCACGCTTCTAATAATGTGCAACAGTTTATGCATGTATATTCGTAATACTATCGCCAAATATTTGCATATTTTATGAAATTCGTATTCGCCAACTTCAAACGAATATTTTGCGAATAACGATTCAAAAAAAAAAAATAAGATACATAAAATAAAAAAACTCTATATTAAACGCAAAATAATAATCTTCAGTTGTAATTCACTATTGCACGTAGAGAATGAAAAAAATATTTTATGGTCCCAGCAATGACCACAAACAACCCAGCAAAAACTAGGTAATGACTTAAAATTACTTAGCAACTTACTTTTCAATGACTTCTTCATACCATCTGCATTACATAGAAGTAGGTAAATAATGGTTGTCATATATACATAAGCACTTGCTTATGAGTTGATTAACGAAATTTATAATTAATTCATAATAATATACATTTATGGTTTCATTTATTCAAATCTAATACAAATTGATTTTAAATACATATTTGTTCTTACAATTTGTTTTTTTTTTATTTGTTAAAAATGAATATAAAAAATTTAAATACTTAATTGATTTTAATATGTATAATAAAAACTACACTAATCAATCAACCAAACGATATTATAACGATATCGTCTAGGTTATATAAATTATAATATATGATATCGATCTTGTATCATAAACGATAGTATTTAAATTGTACATTTCCTTACAATATCGTTTTTCCATGAAAATATCATATCGTTTTTGCAATCACATCGTTCTCTGGTTTATTGGGAATGAATATATCCTTGATGCAGGGTAGTAAAATTTTGCATTAGAAAGCAAATTAAATTAAAGACATAATTTTTTTGATATATTCAGTTTTGTTGATAACAATGTGAAGTGTCTTTTTGTAACCAAACGTGGTAATGACTTATTTCACTCCTTATTTGTAAGCGAATGTGAAAATGACTTATTTAACTCGCTATTTGTAAGCGAGGGTGGTAAGTACTTGCCTCCAAAGACATAACCATGTTAAAATAATGAGTTAAAATGCCAATGTATAAGTGGTGAAGAGTAGTTATATTAGCTTTTTAACTCGTTACTTTGCAATGAAAGTTTTTGCTGGGAAACTATTGTTGTTTTTAACATTACTTTTTTCACGGTAGACAAAATTTTGTTTCTATTTAACAATAATAATATGTTTGAAGTTATAATATAAAATATGGTTAAAATAATCCTCCGTCCACAACCATATTATAGCTATCTCCGAACATGTTAGTTATGCTTAAAAAATAACAATAATATTTTGGAATTAAAAAATTGTAAAAAATTAATTTATAACACTTTATCTACCATAAAAAAATTAATCTCAAAACTGATATATATTCTAACCTAAATTGTGGCTGCTGATCACGAATATGGCATTCATTCATTTTTCTCAAGGAGCGTTTTCGTATTCATACAAATCTTGTTTTTCTGCAGTTGTTTTAGCTATTTTGAAAATTCTCGAAAATTATTCATCTACATTGTACAAGACTTAAACTTTTGCATAGATATGTCTTTTGTCTTTCAGTCTATATATATATGCTGTGTTGTTTGGGCTAAAATTTACTTAGCTACAGGACTTTAAACTTGAAGAATGGATCGACAGAAAATTTTAAATTTTGAAAAAACGTAGAAAATTATTTTTTTTTTTACAATCTTAAGGCGTGTAACTCAGTGAATTTTTATCCGATAAACACAGTATAGACATTGGCTGAAAAAGGAAAAATATACCTTTGCAACATTGTAAAAAATGGCGTAATTCCGAACACACTTCTCAATATTTTGGAAATAGCCTTATAAACTGCAAACCCTGGTTTTGTCGTATATCTCGAAAACGTTTCTTGAGAAAAATAAATGAATGCGTGCTCAGCAGCCTCAGTTTATCTTAGAAATCATCTCATTTTTGAGGTTATGGCAAAAAGCTGAAAATTTGTGAACTGCATAAATTTAAGTAGTTTTTTAAACCATTAAAACAGAAAGAATGCTCTTGAAGGTTCCCTGCAAAAAATATTGGACCACCTGATCCAATTTGATTAAATGGACTTCTCCATGGACTGGTCCGATGTAATGCAGGCATGGACCATGTCATTGTTAAAAAGTGTTTGTAGTGAGAGACATGTCTTCAATTTTTAACGACATGTTTTCGTTTATAAACGAAGTTAAAACTAATCCTCTTGTGTATACAATGGAGTAGTTTCAAAACTACTCCTTTGTAATGCATAGCTGGGTTACGTGGTCCAGCCCTAGGACATCGCAATGTAAATTGGAGTATGTTTTTACATACATTAAGGTTAGGTTTTAGAGTAGTCCTACTCCCTTATGGAGTAGTCCATACACTCATTATAGAGTAGTCTCGTTTTTTGTAGGGTTGTCACAGGCTGGAAAATTAATTAAAGGATAGTTTATAAATGTTCAAGTAATAAAAAAGAAATAAAGTTATTAGTTGATTCGTAACATGATAAAAGAAAACAAAATAATATTACAACTTGGGTCAGTAAGCAAATTGAAGGAAATGCTGAAATAAAAAACCGTTATTTAGTTAACATTGACTATATTATTGTTAATTCTTACTATAATATAGTTACTTTTAACCAAACTATTCAAAACTTTGACCATAATACGGTTAATATTGAGCATATATTTGTTAATTTTGACCATAATATGGTTCATTTTGATCAAATTGCGGTTAACTTTGACCATATTATGGTAAATTTTCAACCATATTATGTTCATGTTTAACCATAATATGGTCATGTTTAACCATAATATGGTCATGTTTACCCATAATATGGTGACCTTCCCCAATTAACATTTTTTAAATCCAACCATAGAATATCTAGGGGAAAGGGAACTAATACCAAACTTGTCACGTGACAGTTTTCAAGTGCTAGGGGCCAGTTATAGTTCTAAGACTTTATATGAAGGGGATTTGTCATTTTAACATGGAGGTGTCCTAGGAGATGATTAATTGGCACCAATATGACACTCTGTATGAGGTCACTAAAATAAACTTCTGTTAAAATAATGCCTGTCGCATATTCCCTTCATGCAAATTAATTGAACCAGATAGATCAGCCACTACTCAAAAATTTTGACAAATCGTTAGTTTTTATTATAATATTGTATTCGGCAACCGGCAAAATGTTGACAACATGTTGATGTTGATAATAAAAAAAGAAAAAAATTTGAGTGCCGTGCATTTTTTTCACTGACCTGGAAGAAGGCATCTGTTGGGTGGCACTTGAGGAGCAAATCTAATCTACAAGAATTACTGCCTATTCTAACGTAAAAATTTTCTAGCTTAAGAGTACATTTTGTCTTTTCATAGATTGTGCAAATTATTTACTAGAGACTAGAAGACTGAACACAAATTCAACGATCTACAGCAATATCTCTACTGTTTAAAATTTTCAATATTCGTACGGGGATTCAATGCCATTTGTTGCACTTAAGCCAAACTCTTCAATCGAGATAATTTTATTCATTTTAATAACCAAAAGAAGATACACATGTCAAGACCTTAGGACAACAAGGTTCTATATTACATGTAGTTCAGGTGAAAATGGAACCTTGTTGTCCTAAGGTCGCGATTTCCACAATTAAAACCAAAACATATGTTGTTTAGCTGTTGTCACCTCTCTACTTAAAAATCTACATAGCAACTGAAAATTTTAGGCTGTCGAAATTTTACTTATTTGGCAACTGAAATCAGTATCAGTTACGATCCGTAATATATTTTCGGCTCAACTAAAGTCCGGTTGTCATGAATTATTAACACATAAAGTTAAAATAAGTTTTCTATAAATAGAAACTGTATTTCCAGCAAAATCTTCGAAAGGAAATCCCGGATAAAACGAATATTCCACAAATAAAAATATTGAAAAATCTTCTCGATTAAAGATTTTTCATATAACAAGCTAAAATTTCCTTAAATATATATTGCAAATTTTTAAGATTCTGCGAATATGTTAAATATGAAATAGTTCGCTACGACAATTTTTAAATTCTCTTTTGTTTCACTAACTTTTAACAGGGAATACCCTTATGATAAAAAGTTTACGATTAATTGAACGCCTTGCCCAAAGCCTACACAAAGAAGAAAAATATAATAGAGGAAACCAACAAACAAATGAACAAAAAAACTAACAAACTTTGTTCGGTTATGCCGAATTGATAATACCCTACACCAATAATCAAAATTGTACTGAAGTGAACTTTATATAGGTTTTTTTGATGAATTATGAACTAATCTTCATAAAATCTTTTGTTTTCTTTTTTTTAACACATGTGAACCAAGTTTAATGACAGTTAGAGCTTTTGGTGTATTACGAGAATATAATTCCCCTATGGTAAATAATGGACCAATTATCACAAAATTTTGTAGTGGATTTTATTATTTTAAAACAGGGACCGAAAAGTTATTTTGAAATTTTAAAACCAAAAAAAAGCATATAGAAGTAAATGCTGGTAAACTGATTCAAGTATAACATATTGATTTTTAAAGTTTTTTTCGAGAAAAAAAAAATTATTCTTTAAAGAAATGTACGTGTTATAATTATTGAGTTGTCTTTAAATATTTATTTAATTGTGTGATCATCATTAAAATAAATATTAAAAGTCAACTAAATAATTATAACACGTATATTTCTTTAAAGAATAATTTTTATTTTTGCTCGAAGAAATAAAAATCGGAAAATAACTGTTATTTTTGATCGAAAAAATAAAAATCAAATAATAACTGTTATTATTGTTCAAAAAAATGAAAATCATAAAATGACTGTTATTTTTGATCGAAAAAATAAAAATCAAAAAATAACTGTAATTTTTGTTCAAAAAAATAAAAATCAAAAAATAACTGTTATCTTCAGACTTTTATGAAAAAAAGGAATAACTGTTACGGTCCCTGTTTTAAAAGGGTTTTTGTTTGTAGAGACTCAATTTGCTTTGACCCATAAAAATAAAAATGTTTAGGAAATATAGTATAATTAAACCGAAACATCTTGAGAGATAATAATGTAAATAAAAGTAGTTCTTAAAAATTCCTAAAATTAATTTTTGCAATACTAGAGATCGCGAAAGTTAGATTATTTGAATTAAAAATTAGTAAATAACAACTACACTCACAATATTCGGTACGCTAACTCTCATTTATCTTTAACGAAAAGTTCATTTAATTTTTACTGTCAAAAATTCATTCGCGAATTCCGTAAAAACAAATGAATTTTCAGTAATTTTATGTAATTCAATTATTTTATATAATACAGGTTTTACTCGTTTGCTCCACAAAATAGCCGAGTTTCTAAAAAATACCAGACTCCTGTCCGCTTGTTTTTTAACTAAGAAAGAGAGAAAATGAGAATATTATTATTTACTTAGGCCGTTATACATGTTTGTTTTACTTGTGTTATACTGACCCCTTTGTTTACACAGAGAAGTCTGAATTATAATACACCAGCTGCATGACCAATATGGTATTCGCAATCATTTTACTTTCAAAATTTGACATATTTAAAGCCTAGTACTCTGTTCCAATTTGTGAAAAATGTTCAGCAACATCTATTATATCACACGAAAAATTTTACATGTATATCAATGTTACCTATCTCGCGAGTTTTCACAATTTTCCGTTTTTAATCTTTCAAAGTATGTGACATTGTTTTGCGTATGTAAATAAAAT
This sequence comes from Pollenia amentaria, assembly GCA_943735925.1. Taxonomy (NCBI): domain Eukaryota; kingdom Metazoa; phylum Arthropoda; class Insecta; order Diptera; family Polleniidae; genus Pollenia; species Pollenia amentaria. The sequence continues at coordinate 185,584,284 of OX031007.1, read as the reverse complement.
CCACATGCATTTTACTAAACAGTATTTTTTTAAATAAAAATTAAATAAAATATGGATGAAAAACTATTACCGGTTGTGTTTTTTATGTTTTTTCGTTCTCATTTAATATTAAGTATAAACTTTTTTTCATTTGCTTAAAATTTCACGTGAAATAACTGTATATGATTTCATAGAAATCCGCAAAAGTTTTTTTCATATGAGTTTTGATGGCATTTCACGTGAAATGTTGAATGTTGCTTAACTAAATAATTGTAAAAAATAGAATATGGGAATTTTCTACACAAAACAAGCAAATCGTTTTTTAATTTTTCTTTTTGCAACAGATATATAAAAACGAGCCATAACCGCAAAAAAGCTCAAGCGACAAATACAAAATTTTACAGGAGAAGGTTTTTTTTATTATATTTCATTAACATTTTGTATGAAAATTGGCGCTGAAACTAAAATAGTTTTTGCTATAAAATAGTAACGGTACCTTCTGCGACCATGAGATTTTAGGAGATGATGCAAGTGTTGCCAATAAATTCATTTATTAAAAGAAACGAAAATTGAAATGTTAAAATAACTGAAATTTTATTTGTTTTTACGAAATGCGCGGTTGAATTTTTGACAGTCAAAATTAAATAAACTTTTCTTTAATATTAAATGCAAAATAAGTGGATCGGTTTTTAAGCAAATGTACAGTTATTTTAAATTACATTTTCATTTAATTTGACGTATAGAATACTTTGACTTAATCAACGGACAACATTAAATGCAACCGAAAATCAGTATTAATGTGCACTAAGTTTTTTGAATAATTGTTAGTTAGAATCAGTTAAAATAAATTTGCTTGGATATTATTTAAAATTGACCGAACGGAATACTTCTTTAATAACCTACAGTCCGTTACTGTAATAATATTGTGAATGTATGATTTTGAATGCTCCAAGAAAATTATTGTCAAAAAAAAATTTTTTTTTCGGTTTGTTTCTAATTATATGAACCACCTTGATCATTTTTTTGGTGTTTTAAACAAGAAATATATATTCAAATAAACTTTAACAATTTATAGAATAATAAAATAAAAGGAAAACATGGTCTGTTCAGTTTTTATTAATATATACTGGTCACATTTAAGCTCATATCTCTTATCCTGCTGTAATAGTTCTCGCATTAGTGAGCTCCCCATTTTCATGTGCAAACACTGCTGCCTATCAAATATTTCTGTATATTGTATTACAATATTTTCGCTTGAATATGCCTACTTAAACGCCTTCTCCTCTTAAGCGAGTCATTTTGTGGAAACAAAGTTGTATATACGTATCTTAAAAACATTCGCTTAAGTGTGTTTATATACACAGCTATTTATTTATTTATTTTTTTTTATATATAACAAATTTATGTGGCAAGCAAAGTGGCAACAAAGATATATGAAAGAAAGAAGCACTAGGGGCTTATCATACGAAGAAATTCTTTATTTTGATTCCAATTCAGTAGAGTTAATTCACAAACATAAGCAGATATGGCGATTTTTAGGCATGGTTATCTTGTTGGATTACTATGAATTTTTTTAGCGAGAGGGAAAAAACTCAACACGTTGAAAGTAACAAGAAAGAAAATTAAACTATACATTACATTTCAAACAAGGCGAATTTATACAGATGACTGCAACAGAAAGTGTTACGCTGGCTGTCCCTTTTTTTTATGTAGTTTTATATTTGATGCGATAATAAATAAATTAAAATTTGTTATATCAAAAATGTTGAAAAAATATTAATTTTGTTTAAATTTTTTTCTTTAAATTTTTACAATTTATTTAAAATAAAATCAAAATAAAAAAATGTTTAGAGTTATGTGTGCTGCATCCGTAAGTAAAAGCTACCAATAAAAAATATTATAAAAATTTTGTTATTTAAACTTTTTTTGTGTGTTCTATTTCTTTAAATGGAAATTGTAGGGCATTTACCTTTTACAAGGACGGTTCCTTTAGAATCAAAGGTAAGCAAGTAAAAAGATACAGCAAATAATATTAATAATTATGCTAATTTTTTAATTTATCTACACCCAAATCATAATTTTGAGATAAAAAAACTGCTTTAAATGTAAGTTTTCCTAAGTATATTAATAATTGTAAATGAAAAGAACCTTTATTATAATTTTTTTTTTTTCATTCCTAAAAATTTAAGGAATAGAACTATTACAATAAGCTTTATAAAATACATAACTGAAATTTAGCTCATAGAATCAGGCATCAGAAATTAAGAACCGAAAACTTAAAAAAAAAAAATAGGAAACACAAAAAAGATATTTATTTTTAAAGTACAATATGTGTTTTGTACATGAAAAGAAACATAAAAACAAAAATTTGAAAAATACACAAAAACGTTTTTATTATTTTTTTTAAATATTTATCATTGGTGTTCAAAACATGTTTTCAACTGTACAAAAAAAAAAAAAAAAAAAATATTTTGTGTTTTTTTTTCAAAGTTCAAAATAATAAAGTTCTTAAAAAAAAACGTTTTTGAGAAAAATATTTTTTTTTGTTTTTAGAAACTAACAATAAAAACTCAATTTGAAGTTAAAATTGTGAATTTTAATTAAAATTATAATATAAAATTGTGTTTAAAATTGCAGTTGCAAAAAATCTTTAGAGAATCCCAATTATCAAAACTAGCTGCTCTTGCATTAGCTGTACCCGCAACACAGGTATCTGTGGAGACAGCTTTCAGTGCTTTGCCAATTATTATGACCAAAAATAGAAGGAATTTATGTTCTGAGCATGTAGAAAATTTATTGTTGCTCAAACTCAACATCAAGGTAATTGATAATATTACTATTTAGTTCTTGGATAATCTTTATCATGTTATAACTACTTATTATTGATTAGCTTTATATTTTTAAATATAATTTTGTACGTATGAGTTTAAATTTTGTCAATTAAAAAAATTCAATTTTAAGTTTTTGGTTCTTTTTTTATGTGCAAAATAATATTGTACTGAAAAAATAAATATCTTTTTTTTTGTGTTTGCTTTTATTTTTTTAAACTGATGAAAAAAAAAATTATTTTGTACGCATGATTTTTAAATTTTTAAAAAGAAAAAATTAAGTTTTCGGTTCGTAATTTTTTGTACATAAGAACAAAAAAAAATATTTTTCTCAAAAACGTTTTTTTTAAGAACTTTATTATTTTGAACTTAAAGAAACAATATCAAACAAAATATTTTTATCTATTTTTGGTTATTGTACAATTTAAAATATTTTTCGAACACCAATGATAAATATTTTTTTTTTAAAACATAAAAACAAAACGTTTTCCGGTCCTTGCATAGAATAAATTCGAAAAATAAAAAATGTTGAATATAATTTTATTAACATAATTAATTTTATTTTGTTGATATTTTGCTTAGGAATTTAGTAACTCAATCGTTTGTGGTTTTATTCGAGTTTTTGTGATTGCATTATTGGCGTATTTATTCTGGCTTTTGTAAATGTGTCAAATGCGCATTTATCCAAAGTTTCGCTTAAAAGATTCCCCGCTTAACGAATTGCCTTACATGCGCACTTAAACGAGGACTTATGTGCACTGATTTTCCTGGATTTTTATTTGAAATCGTTTAGAAGATCGATAAACACATCAAAAGAAGTTAGTAAGGAGTAAGGAATATATGTATATATAATAACAATAATAATAATAATTTCGGAATCTTAAATGATTCGCGGTGTTATACACAGAACACACGCTTAGTATACCCTCATTTATAACTCGTCTTGGTGGAGTGTACAAAAAAAGCAGCAGCGATTACATAACACAGCATTGAAGATTCAAATACGCTAAAGTACCAAAATGAACAATTAAAAAAAACTTGCATTATTATTTGGCATAAAAAAGCAAATGACTTGTAAGTAAATATAAAACACAAGGAAAAAGTATTAGGATGCGTAGCTGTTACTTTGTATCAATTAATATTAAGCACAAAAAAATATGTGTATATATATACAAATTTACTATGAAGTCTCTGGTGTAATTGTTGTAGACTGTTTGACAAAAAAAGACAGTCAAACTTGTCCTTGACATAAAAGATATAACAAAATCACCATTACAACTTCCACTATCAACACATACCCACACACAAGAAAACTTAAATACGTGGCATAGTTTCAATAAAAAGGATGATTATAACAACGATAATGTTTCTAATACGAATACTTTAGGAGCATGAGTATTTCAGAGTGTGTTTACACTACCACTCATAACTATAGCGGCATTTGTTTTTTTAATTTTATCGAGTTTAAAAAATATTTTTATAAAAGTTGTTATTTCGCACTTCATCAAAAAGAGGGTATTGACTCAAAATTTTAATTTTTAACTTATTGGAAAAAATCGACACGTAATATTCATATATGATATATCTATCCGTATTAAAAAATCGTGCTATTTTGTCTACTTTTTGGTTTTGAAACGGTTGCTTTAAATTAAAAATTGTTTTGCTTCTACTTAGAATTAAAAATTTTGAGTTTATACACTCTTTATGATCAAGTGCTTTAAGTTGTCTGTGACATTGTATCTTGAGTTTTGAATATATAAGCCATGGCTTTTTGCAGTTTAAATAACAATGACGAAATATACATTTCATAGTTTTAAAAAACTCTGACTGCATTGCTTTATTTTCTTTTTTGTTCTCTTTTAAGTGTTGAAACTAAACTAATTGTTTTATTACCTGTTGTTTCTAATCTGTATCTTGGAGTGTATAAATTTCGTTTATTTCTTTTATTGAAAACAGTTCGATTTTGAACATAACTAATGCAGCGATATCCTGTTGATTGTATGGATTAAAACTTATAAAATAAATGCTGATACAAGGGTGTCCGCCGGGAAGGTATACTACTTTGTTTTGCCGCCATTTTGGCAGTCGTGAAGAAGTAACGTGGCAAATTTATTATGGAAAAATATTCGAAAACCAACGTATTTTAAGCGTTAAAACATCCTTTTATCAAAATCAATCATCGATTAATGTGACAATGAGAAAGTTACGTGAAATTTTTGGGAGAAAGAACGTGCCAACAAAACGCACTATTTATCGCGTGGTGAATGATTTCGACGAACAGGGTCTGTAGGTGATAGGCCCAAGTATGGACCACAACGTACTGCAAGATAGGCTGAAAATATTACTGCTGTTCAAGAAAGTGTTCAAAACAATCCATCAACCTCAATGCGACGGCGTGCTCAGAAGCTTGGTCTGCAAACAACAACTTTGGCCACAATTTTGGACAAGCATTTGCATTTGTTTCCATTTAAGATTCAGTTGACACAAGAGCTTCTTCCACAAGACCATTTACGCCATTTACAAATATAGGCGGACAACCTGTGCTTGTGCTGTCCATAAATACACAAAAAAACATCAACAGTTATTGAGTAATTAAAGAAGATTTTTTTAAATTTGTCTAATATATTAACAATTTTCTTAATTAACATGTTTATAAATTGTCATATTAACAATGTGTTCTTGTTATACCCAGCTAGCATTTTATATCAGAATCGAAACATTTAGGAATCAGCTTCACGAGCAAAATATATGAGCTTAGTATCAATCATAAATGATATGTCGTTGTGAGAAAATGGTACCCTACCGATGAATCACCTGAAGGAATAATTTGTGATAAAATTTTCTGATTCCTTTTTGAATAATTTTATGATATGTTTTATAGTCATTAGGATGTAGTTTTCTTCTCACTATTTAATAAAAAAATATATACTTTTTGATTATATTTCAAATAATTTTTTAATCACTGTCCGAATTGCTTCCACAAAAAAAAGTGTTTTTTCAATTAAAAAATTGGTTTAAAAAATATTTAAATTTAACTAATGTGATAATTGAATCAATTATTTTTTTTTTTTTTTGTTGAAAGAAAATTAAGATTTTAATTTTGATTTAATTAACATTTTAGATGTTTTGAAATAAATTTTCAATTAAAATTTTAATTAAATATCAACAAATGTTAATTGACTTTTTTCGTTTAAAATAAAATAATTTAAACATGTAGAATTGTTGTTGGGAATTTTCTATATTTATTTAAATAAATGAACATATTGTTTGAAATGGCAACGTTTTTTGACCATTTTTTAAATTACAATTAAAAATATCATTTATTGAAAAAAAAAATATATTCACAATTTTACAATTTTTAGTAATTAATATAATATTTTGGTAATAGGTGCAAAATCAACAACTTGTTTGCTTGATATTATGAATTTGGAATAAATTTGGTGATTGGAGAAATTTAATTAAATGTTAACTGCAAATGGTACCAAGGGGGCTTCTCTCTATTGTGATGTGAATGCAATTTTAATACGAAATCTAAATGTTAACTTGGTACTCTCTATCACTCGCAAAATTTTTTGAAAATTAAGCAATACTGGCAATAAAAATTAAAGATGCGCAGATTGACAATAATGAAGTGCCAAAATACGTAAAAAATATTTTAAATTGGCAAATTTTAATCGAATAAATAGTGATAATTTGTGCAAAGAAAAAAATAAAAAGATGCGAAAGACAAACACATTAAAGAGTACCGATCACTACTATTTTCTTTCGCATCGCAAAAGAGTTGACCCGCAGATTATGGCCCATAGGCTAGGTTACTGAAATGTAATAACGAACGTTGTTTTCTCAGGTTTTATTATGAATATTTAACAATTTTAAGCGTTTTACTACAAATGCTATCACTCAACCACTGCTTATGCGTTAACTTGATTTTGTTGTTGGTTTTCAATATTTTTCTCTTCCTTAGGATCTTTCGAGATTAATTCCCTTAAAATATCCTTTTTCGTTTCGAAATATTCCTTATACCACAGAATATGATATTTTTTCTCCTTAAGTTGCATGTACACGACATGTTTTTTACATCTGACATGTCAAATTTCCCACTGCAAAATACATACATGTCGTGTGTTACCTTTAAAACATTGCATCTGTACAAGTCAGACGCAAAGTCATCTGACAAAATTTCAATTAGAGCGTGCTCTATTTTCTTCTGACAAATCATCTGACATCAGCTGTGTCAGAAATCTATGCCGGGAAGAAAACCGCAGCGGCGGTGCATTGTTGACGGAATCATTAGCCGGCTTAAGTTAATATTTTACAATACCGATATATGTATAATCATTTCACCATTGAATAGAAATTATGTACATATATAAATAAAAACGTATCATTATAATATCCTAAATTGGTATATTGGAATTTAAAGAAAAAAAATGTTTAGATGGCTGAACTTTTTTACGGCGCAAATAAAAATTTTTGTGGCGGTAGCACGCTATTTTGAAACCAAGAACTACTTTGGTTTACTCCATAACTACAGAGAAAAAACATAGACAATGTCAGAAGCAAATTACATGTACGTGTGTGACCAAATATTATAAAGCTTATGTAAAACAGCAATTTTGACAGACATTCACAAAGACTTGACAAGTCAGATGTAAAAAACATGTCGTCTACGGGCACCTTTAGCTGTAATATAGGGATTCTTTGATAAGCCCACACATACCAATTCCATAAAATGACGCACAGGACCACGATCAGGGCACCAGCCTTCTAAATGTTGTTCCAAAAATATGTGGTCTGAGAAGTCAACATCTTTTTCATCTAACCAATCTTGTTCGTTGTCAATGGGAAAACGCCAAACTTTACCCTGCTCCGTCCAGTTAACCAACTTATCGAAATACTAGTTTGACGGTGGATGAGAAACTTGTACTTGAGCTTGTTCTTGCAGGAAAGTCCATGTTGGCAACAAATCAAAGGTATCTTTCAAGTTAGATGGATTTTTAAAAACGACTAAAGGTTCACTACCAAATAGATTTCCACTGCCTGTGAAAAGTTCTGCTTCACGTTTGCGTTCTACAGGACGTCGTTCTTTACTGAAATCGTGTTGCCATTTATTTTGTCGTTGTTTGCCTCTAGCTGCTAAACTACGTCTAACATATTCACTGCGTGTAGTAATATTTTCCTTTTGGTGTTGGCGATGATCGATTTTCATGCCTACAATAAGTTCACTTAAAGTTATATCATCTTCACTGGTAGAAGACTTTTGCGTTGGTGAAGTTTCTGTAGAGGAACTTGTTCTACCTCCTAGGAGTCTAGTTAACAATTCCGATTCAGTTTGCTGTTGCAGCTGCTTTTCATCCACTGATTACTACACTGGTACTCTGTGTTTTCATCACCCAATAAAGAGGCAACTGTTGAATGGTTTGTTCATGATTGAAGTATTTTTTTCTAAAAGCTTTTCAATTAATTAAAATATATGTTATATAAATATAAATATATGTTATATATACAGTTTATACGTACATTTTCCGTTGGTCACATTTTTCTGTTCATCTTAATTGCTAATCCGTGGTTAAATAAATAATTCAGGTAAAGAAATTATAAAATTATAGTTTATTTTATTTTTCTGCACGTGTTGTCTTGTTTGTTTTTTTCAATTTGTGTTTTGTTTTGTTGAATGCAGTGTTGCTATTTTTTTGACGTCTGGGTAGAAAATACAAAAACAAATTGCTTGTTGTTTTTGTCTTGTTGTACTTGTTGAAGCAATGAGTTTACCTTGTGTAGTTGTACCATGGGCAAACGATAGGCAGATTATTTAAAGCTGTTGTTGTTAGAATAATAAATCGATTTTATTGGGATTTTTTTTATTCTAGTTTTCAAATTCTAGTTGCTAATGGTGTCAAGATTCCGTTATGTGCAGATGTTAGAACATTATTGTGCATCCAGGTCTAAGACTGTTTCGAAAATAAATATTTATGGTATACATATATGTATACGTATACATGCATAAATATTCAAGACAAAAATCCATAAAAAAAATAAACGATAAATACAGATTTACTTCTTAATAGCCAAGTACGATTTATAAGAGGTCTAAACGAAATTGTATTGAAAAAAAATTCAAATTAACGAGACGAGCGAAATTTCTGGAATTATGGCGATTTAACGCATTGTTTTCAAGGGACCAAGAGCATGTTACACACTACAGAGACAAACATTTTATATGTTTTACATTGTCGTTGACGTGAAATTTAAATGATAATGGAAAGCAATTCAAACGACTACGACTTCAACTACCACAACGACTGAGATTTTGAGATTTTATATCTCAAAGGGATTTTATCTTTATATTGAAATTTTAAGCAAAGTTAAAGCGATTAACGTATGACAGCTTTGGTCAAATGTGAACCGGTTCCAAAAAAATTTAAATTTGCAGAAAAATAATTGTGGGACGAATTTAATCTAAATACGAATATAATTACATGGACACAAAGCGTTTACTTCGGCAAGAAGTTTGTATGGTTATTATGTGGAATTATAGACCCAATCTCACCATTTACACAGGCTTCGTCCTTAGTGCCATTAAAACGTAGCTACTAAATTTAATTAAATAATCTACAAAACTGCAACTTGCACTTTGCGCACAAGGTTAACATAAACAGACAACCAGCCAGACGGAAAACACCGTCAAGTATTCTGAATTTTTCAATTTATCACTTCGCAGTTGACGAACTTTTAACACTATGCCAACCTTATTTTATATGGAATTTTCATTAGATATGAAATATGGTTCAATAATGAAGACACTTTGCTCTATCGTGTAACGTTCCAATTTTGCTAAACATAAACTCTCAGCTGTCGAATTGTGTTTATTATTGCCAAAACTCTACTGTACAAATAAGACAATTTCAAACCTTGGGACACCCGTTATATCTCCCATACATACTTCTTGCATATATCAAACAAATGCAAGCATTAATATCGATCCAAGTTCCCAATTTTATTAAAATAGCTTCATAATACCTAAAATTTTTAATTGTTCTTTTAGAATTTTCGCTTCATATCCTTACTATAGTCAAAATTTACAAATTAAATATTTTACAAAAACGAGTTAAGAATAAATTAATAATTTTTTAATAATACGTATTATTTTTAGGCTAGAGACAAAGTTTATTTAATAGGACTTATGCCGATGTTAAGAGTGTGACTAAAGTTATGACAAGCAGTGTACAAGTTTTAAGTTGTAAGTTTTTGTTTTTCATTTTCTTTGGCTGTAAACATTTGGAGTGTTATAAATATGATAGTTTATAGCACTTTATTGAGTTTGGATGGCTAAAAAATGTCCTTTAGGACTTCAATGTCACTGTTATGTACATTTAGCTTATATAATGTTTAGATAGTACATTAGTATAAGTTTATGGTATTTATAATAGAATTAAAAGAAAAGTTTGAAGGTCCATTTTTTTAATGAAAAACATTTTATTATAAAACGATTATGACAGTATTAAACACAAACAAGTTTATATATGTAAAATTATGATAATATAAAAACTTTATAAAAAAGTTGAAGAATAATTTGGATTTATGCTAATCTTTTTAAGAAAACAAAATTCGTTTTATTCATTGTCAATCACTTAAAATAATTATGGCTTCAAACGTTTTTTTTTAAATCATTTTCTTATGTTAATTGTTAAAGTATTTTCTTAATGTAAATTAATAATATATTAATAACAGGGTCTGCAACCTGAATTTAATAAATAAGTTTTAATATAGCCAGTAATGACTTTCCACTATAAATAACACAGTACAACACATGATTTCGGGGCTCAATTCTGAAATTTGTTTATGAAAGTAGAAAAAGAAGAACTTCTGCATCATTAGTTTGGTCAAGGTACATCAAATAATAATTTAAAAATCAATTTGAAATTAGTAAGTATCGTATAGGGTATTTAAGGCTCTTTTCTTTGTCATAACTCGAGAACCACTAGTCCGAATAACTTGAAACAAATTAAGAATTACAATTCCTTTAATCTGTTCATACAACGTTTCGCTACAGGAGCAACAGTTTCGCAGTTATAAATAAATGTATGAAGAAAAAAAATATTTTTTGCCCAAAAAATTTAAATTTTTTATTTTTAATTCATAAAGAATCCTTTGCAAAAAACATTGATGACTTTTTTATTGATTCTTTATTTTGCATGAAAATAAACATTCCAATTCATATTACAGCTATTCTTACACAGAAAAAATGCGATTTTTATATATTATTTATGCATGGAAAAAAATTTTAGAACATTTTCAATTATTGTTACTATCCATCCTCGTTGAAGTTGACGCTTGTGGTTCTGATGACCTTATTTTCTTCGTAGGTTATTCATATTCATGTTCTGAGTCTGCATCATCATCCGAGATAGACGTAATATTCAAGGGCATGTTTTGTTCAGAAGGTGAGGTGAACGTATTGCTTCGTCAACGGAATAAAATTTCTGAAAATCAGCTTGGTGTTGTCGGTATGATGTTGCGCTGACATTTTGCTGTGCCAGTTTTCTGCTTTTCAAAAATGATGTCAGTCATTCGGAGTCGTGTTGTGATAGTCCCATCTTAGCCACAATGTAATCCATTTCGATTTGTGTTAGCGGTTGTGGTCCATTATTTTCAATATCGGGTGTCCAATCAGCATCATTCAAATTAGTCGGATTGGTGAAAACGGCTCCGGCTTGCAGGGACACAGTATCCAGACTCGGAGGTTTAGGTGTATCGGAACCAGCAGCGCGTTTAACTGGAAGTGTGGCAGTAAAAGCAGAAATGTATACTTTTGTTTTCAATTGTTTTCTGTTTAATCCATGACGAGAATTTATGCATGCGTCGCACCTGGATTCATCATATTCAGTTAGGTATTCCACCCAAATTACTGGCTTCATAAAAGAAAACTGTCCACCTTTTCCATGTATCCACATTATCAGGGTATTATAACAATTTTTGCACACTGTGTTCGGCGTAAAATTTGCACCACTTTAATCTGCTTCATCAAACAAATGACAATACGCTATTTTGAATTCCTCAGTAATCAATTTTTTTTCGATCCAGTTGGCCTCCTTTTGGGACGATATGACCAAAAGCGTATCAAAAGTTATCCAATTGTGGGAACTTGTTATTTTCCATATATTATATGTTTTGTTGTTATTCACTTTTAAAAATCGGAGAAAAATTCACTTGTACTTCTCGCGTTCGTCGACTCTTGATAAATGACAAAAGTCGATCAAAGAGCACCTATAAATACTACAAATATTTCAATATTTTACTGGCAGGTACTTATGAAATATGTTTTTGAAACGTTCCAAAACATGAGCACTCATAAATGTGGGAACAATTTCTGTATAAAAATCATGCAAGTAACTAACGGAAAATCCCAAATAATTAAAAAAGAGCACTTTCCTTTTTTCCTTTTAATTGTCCACAAACATTTGTTAACGCTTATTACTTTGCAACCGCAATCATAAAAATCAAATAACCTTTTGTTAATTCCTTTTTTTTCAATTCTGAGAATCATAAAGAAAGTCATCAATGTTTTTTCCAAAGAATTTTGTGGATATCTCGAGCAAATTTTTGAAATTTATACCTTTACTTAATTGTGAATAAAAGCGAAACGTGTTCATCGATTTTCATGATTTATGTCTCATTTTGTTCATAGGTTATGCGTTTTTACGCGAAAGTAATAGGACTTGATACTTTATAATATAAAAATTTAGCACTTTAAAGGCTTTACTTTATATTGATGTAAATGGAAATTAATACGAAAAGTTTTGGTTACTTAAATATTTATTATATTGTCTAAATTATAACTTAACCTATCAACGTTATCCTTAAAGTCGTATTTTAGGGTTTTAAGTATCCCAGAATTTATCCGTTCCTGTGCCCATATACTTTAACACTCGCATCAATACATTTTTTTGACTGAAATTTGTAAAATAAAACAAAAATCCCACATACTGAAAAAGCAGCTGTTTTTCTCAAACTGTGTCTGTAACTTTCTTTGGCAAGTTAGAGGTGTCATGTAAAGAAATTACTCGCCAATTTACATAAAAAGTGTGTCTGTTACATTATTGTCAAAAAAGTTCCCACAAATAAAAATAACCGTGAGATTAAATATAACAAATAAAAACTATGTTTAAAATGCAATGAATTATAATAGGGAAAAGGTTAGTAAGTTTGATCTTTAGTGTATTTTCATTATAAAATTATTTTGCTTTTGTCAATTAAAAAAAAAAAAACTCAAGTGTTTTTTAAATTGTTTCTGTAAACAACATACATATAAGTCGCACTATACATGAGTAGACATGAGTAACAGACACATGTTTTCTTACTTTTCGAAACTCGGTGGAATATTTTGTTTCACATCTTTTCGACGCTGAAGTTTTCACCAAAATTAATGAACATACTGGACTGGAAGCGGAAATTTTTTTCTTCAAATTCCGGGAATTCCCGGCAATTTGCTTGGGAATAAAAATATGTTATTATTTCAACATTCTTTCGAATGTGGATTATTTACAGTTAGGACTGTTTTTATGCGGATTCTTTCCGAATCCTTGATACCCTCAACCGACATTTCGAATATCTCAAGAGCTTGCGCTATATAATATCTATATATAATTAATTAATCTTTATAAAAACGGACGTTTTCGGCTTAGACCTATATAAAGTATCATGACTAAAATATCATGATTCGTAACAGTTTTAGCCGAACTAAAATGATTTTCAGGAGCGGAATTTATATTGGACCCGTGATAAATTATGGATATATCATCCCAAAATCCTGTAGAGTGATTTCTTGTATTAAAAAACATATATTAGAACAAATTTCAATACAGCAGTGAATTGGGTTTAAGCGTTTACAGTGAATTTCAGAAGGCTGACTAATATGGGTGTTAAGGTAAATTATGGACCGTATTAAGCTAAGTTGGAACATATTTCACCGCAATATCTATATCTGCTACGGTTTTAAGCGTTTTTAGTTAATTTCATAGAGTGGGCTTTATATAGAGCATATGGTAAATTATGGACCGATCATCACGAAGTTTATTAGTATGTTTTCTAGTCAAATAAACTGTGAAGTATTAAAGTTTATCATATATATAGCATTATCTATAACGATCTTAGGCTCTTTTCCGAGAGGAGGGTTTATATGTGGATTACGGTAAGTTATGGACAGATCTTCACAACATGTTGACGTATGATTTCTTGTGCAATAAAACTACAACGTATCAAATTTTATTATGATAGAATTATTTATTACGGTTTTAGGCGTAACAAGCTGTTGTCCGTGAGTAGGGTTTATATGGGGCCTGCGGTAGATTATGGACCGATATTCATGTAATTCGACAGTGTAATTTCTAGTCCTACTTAGCTGTGAAGTATTAAGTTTTATTATGATACCATTATTTACAACAGTTTTAGGCGTAACAAACTGTTTTCCGAGATTAATCTATGGGGCTAATGGTAATTTATGGACCGATTTCCCCAAAATTAACCAGTGTAATTTCTAGTCTTATAAATCTGTAACACATAAAAACTTATTATGATGGCGCTATTTATTACAGTTTAAGGCGTACTAAACTGTTTTCCGGGAGCAGGGTTTATATGGGGCCCAGGGTTAAAATATGGACTGATTTTTATGAAACTTAACACTATGATTTCCAGTCATAAAAAACGAATTTGTGAAAATATTGCTTCCGAACATTTTTTTGGGCGTTACGCATTTATATTTAAAGCTCTGATCGAACTTAGCCGTTTTTGCTAAACTTCAATCCCAAACTGCTTAGGGTAACTACAAGCAATTTGACAAGTTTGTTCTTTTCTTTTGAGTCTGTAGAAGTGAGCGCGTTTTCAACACACGGATAGACGGAATGACAAGCAGATGGATAGACGGGCATGGCTAAATCGACTAAGAATTACTCAAGGTGCAATAATATATATACTTTATGGGGTTTTGAATGTAAAATATATAAAAGTTTCACACGCAATGACAAACTTAGTATACCCTCTTTCACCACTAGTGGTGGTGGTGGGTGAAAAAAAATCATCTGGCCATCGTTTTAAGCGTACAATTTTACCCTGGATAGGATAACTTTAAAAAATTTGAAATCGGCGATTTTTTTTAACATACCTACAAAAAAACCTTTTAATTAACGCGAAAAAAAATTCCTCAAAAACTTATCCAAAGCCTAAAGAAAAATATTTTTTTTTTTTTTGTAAAAACTGCTATCACTATCGATTTTAACGTACAATTTCACCTTGGAAATGTAATATTTAAAATAAAATTAAACCATCCGATTTTTTTAATTACCTACAAAAAAAAAGTTGAGAAAAATTAAAAAATTGAAATTTGGGCGCTTCGAAATTGATTTTTTGATATGTCGTAGTGGAACTTTTTTTTCCTCATTCCAAAAGCTATTGATAGTTTAGGTAAAATGTAACAAGAAAATACAAGATAATAGTCTTGTAGTGTATAAAGTCATTCCTAAAAATTTAAGGAATAGGACTATTACAAAAAAAAAAAAAAAAAAAAACCTTTATAACTTACATAACTGAAATTTAGCTAATGGAATAAATTCGAAAAATGAAAAATGTTGAATATAATAAAGGAGCTTATGAAAAGAAATAATTTCCAGATTCAATAAAAAAAAAATTTATAAAAAAGTATATAAGATTACATCAATTATTAAAAATCAATGATTTTTTTATTTAACATACTTAATTAAGAAAAACTAAATCGTTCGTATTGTTTGATATACGAGTACGTGTCAGTCATTAGAGTTCAGAGGAAATGGCTGGGCTCTGCCTTCTGATCTAAAATGCTTGGCATTATCTTCAAATCTTCTCATAACATCCCAAATGTTTTAAGAACACAGGTCGTGATAAAAATTTTGCAAATGTATACGAAAACTTTTTGCTACCTGATTGCTTTAAATCAGAAGATTTGACTTTCTTGTTTAATATTATAGAGATTCTGTCGGAAAATAGTTTTAAATTATAAAGAAATAGTTTTCAGATTTTTTCCAAGGTTTCTTTACTTACCCATATCAGGGATAAAAAAAGGTTTTCCGCATTTGGTATATACTTTTCTTTTATATAAAATAATTATAATTGTAGTACCTAGCAATAGCACAGTTTGCACGTTTGCTGCTAAAGTGATAAAGAAATGATCAAGAGAACGTTCAACTATTGTATTAATATTTTTTGACACTTTGCATGTTAAACATTTCGTCACATCAGTTAAAACTTTATATTGTTTGTTTTAACACTGTAAACATAAAGTGATGTTATACTTCCATAAAAGTTGTACGTAATCTTTACATAATTGAATCAACTAAATATGATTAAGAGGTTTTGATATTTAATTATAACTAATAAAGCCTTTTAAAGCCAAAGTCCACTTCTGTCCTTATCAAGTCTACTTCTGTTTTATGAAACACAAATTTTTTTTTTTTTGGTATTTTATATACATATTTTTTCCGATAAAAAATTTAAATGTACTACAACAACAAAAGCGGCTAAGAGGTGTATTGAAAAATTATTTTTATCCCTGACCAAAAGATACCAAAAAAAAGTTGTTTAAACCATCAGAATTTTTTATATGATATTGAAAACTAATAAAAGAAGGTCCTCCGTAAGATGATCACAGTTAAGGGTAGTGCACTAAATATTGATTTAAATCAGCAATTGCACCATCACTAATTTAAGCCGGCAAAAAACGTTTTACATATTTTTTACGAACTTTAGTAATAATTGGTATTTTTTGACTAGTACTTAAACATCTAGTTGTATTGCAAGGGTTTTCACTATTGTAGATTGAATGCTAGAAATCTGAACTAAATTCAAATAGTGCAAAGTTTTAACTTGCAATCAAAGAAGTTGCATATAAAACAGAGACCAATATGGTCCATTGTGACGCCTTAATTAGTGAAAGAAAGAAGGAAAGAAGAGAAAGAAATCTAGTGTAAAAGAGTAGGAGAAGTAAATGGTGAAAGCACAGGAAAGGAAGATAGTGGAAGATAAGAAATCGGACTTCTAAAGTTAATTAAAATCTTCTCATGCATAGTGATCAGTAAAATATTACGTCTTCAATTTCGAAGAGTTATTATTCGGGAAAATATTTAAAAAATTCTTTAAATTTTTTTTAAGCCGAGAAATTTTGTAGAGCTAAAACTCTAATTAAAATAATTTATCGTAGATGTTGGAGAAATCAAAAGAAACCCATCATACAGAATATCTAATTTTTCAGTGCTTTTCCTGGATTTCTCGAAACATATAACATCTTTCATTATACCATTAGAGTCATGTTTTATTTTTTTTAAATTTATAACACTTCTAATTGTTTAAAACGAAGATCACTGAAGTCCTTCTTTTCTATGAAAAAATGTTATCTAAATACATACCCAGCAAAAACTTACATTACAAAGTAAAGAGTTAAAAAGCTAATATAACTACTCTTCACTAATTATACATTGGCATTTTGACTCATTATTTTAACACGGTGATGTCATTAGAGGCAAGTACTTACCACCCTCGCTTACAAATAGAGAGTTAAATAAGTCATTACCAGATTCGCTTACGACTAGGGAGTTAAATAAGTCATTACCAAGTTTGCGTACAGATAGACACTTCACATTGTTACCAACAAAACTGAATTTGTCAAACAATTTATATCTTTAATTTAATTTGCTTTCTAATGCAAAATTGTACTACCCTGCATCAAGGACATATTCATACCTAATAAACCTGAGAACGATATGATTTCAAAAACGATATGATATTTTCATGGAAAAACGATATTATAAGAAAATGTACAATTTAAATACTATCGTTTATGATACAATATCGATATCATATATCATAACCTATATCACCTAGACGATATTGTTATAATATCGTTTGGTTGATTGATTAGTGTAGTTTTTATTAAAAATTTTAATTCTTTAATACGAGTACATATCAAAATCAATTAAGTATTTAAATTTTTCATATTCAAATTCTTATGCATTTATAACAAATAAAACAATAACAATTTGTAAGAACAAATATGTATTTAAAATCAATTTGTATTAGATTTGAATAAATAAAACCTTAAATGTATTTTATTATGAATTTTTTATAAATTTCGTTAATCAACTCATAAACAAGTGCTTATGTATCAGATTATATGACAAACATTACTTAACTACTTCTATGTAATGCAGATGGTATGAAGTAGTCATTGAAAAGTAAGTTGTTCAGTAATTTCAAGTCATTACCTAGTTTTTGCTGGATACCTTTTGTATATGATACGAAACAAACAATTAAGAACACAAAAAAATATGTTATAAAAAATAAAAAAATTAGTTACATCGTTTAATCGACTAAATTAACCGGTTTAATCGCTAATCGAAAATAGCTTATTTTAAATTAACCGATCAGTTAATCGGCTAGTAGTTAATCGGTTAACCGATTATTGGTTAACCGTATGAATACCCTACTTAACATCAACAAAATATATTATTTTGCACTATCACTAAGTGTTAGTTGAAACTGCAAAATTAGTGCACTACCCCCATCTTTGGTTATCACGGTCTCTTTTTCCTTTTTTTATTCCTTGAGTGAACATAGGGCTTCAACAAGATATTAGCGTAGCCTTCTTTCGAAAAATTTTATTTTCACTTATAAATAAAGTGTCATTTGATATTAAAAAACTAAGATTTATGTGAAAAAATTTAAAGGATTTCCTGTCTAAAAATAATATTTTTTTACGGAAATTCTAGCAAATTTTTCCCAAGTAGAAACCCTACCGTATTTGTATTTTTATTTATTGAAAACGAGTTGTTGGTGGTTGTTGTTGCGAAAAAAAATCCATTTTTTTAACGCTACTATTAAAAATGGGAATTTTTAGTAAAAGGAGTTATTTGCAAACTTAAATAAATTTATTTTAGATGTTAATACATAAAACAAAAGAAATAATAATTATTTATTATTTTTATTTATTTATCTACAAGAAAAATTCCTTTTCTCAAAAATTGAATTTAACATAAGAGTATTTTTAAAAAAAGTTCCATTTACTTTTTTCATAAGTCTTTTTTAAGTCTTTTTTCATTGTAAATAAAATGTAATATTTAGAAATAAAAAAGGGACGTTGTTTCACATATACTCTCATTTTATATTCTTTGACATATACAGTGTCTTGTTTCCGTTTTAGAAGTAAATATGGTTTTCAACAAATATTACATTTGACGTTAAACGTGATCTTTTTATAAAAAAGTAATGTAATACGCGTGACTTTTTGGAATTTTTGATTTACAAAAAGTCGCCTTTAACGTTCAATATGACATTATTTTCATTTTATATTCGCAAATTCGTTACAAAAAATTCTCTTTCACTTTTTCCCTTTTTTTTAATATTTAATTAAAAGCAGTGCAAATAAAAATTTGTTGCCAAAAGTTTTAATTTACATAAAAAATTACTGTTTTCTAAAAAGTGTTTTTATATTTACTGCAACTGTTTTGCAGGAAAAAACAAATATGTGACATTTTATGGAAAATTCGGACAATGAATCAAAATACTTTTTAAGCCATTTTTTTTAATTAATAAAAAACTTTTTTCTGTGTTGAAAAATAGACAAAACCTGTTAAGATGACAAAATTGTTATATTTCTTACAGGTTACTAACAAGAAAAAATGTGAAAATAAAAAAAGTTTTTTTGTTCTTTTCTGTTTTTTATCACTGCTGCAATTATTAAAGCACCGGGAATATTGATTTACATCGATATTTAGTAATATTTCAAGGATAAAATTTAGTTTTTAACCAGTTTTTAATTTATTTTCGAAGATCCCATAATCATTTCTATTATTTTTTTTTTTGTGTTACAAAGAAGCTGTTAAGTAATGATATCATATTTAGTAACAAAAAAACTATGTGTTGATTTTTTTCGGATTTATGAAAAGGTACGGAAGCTGAAGAAGCAAACCGAAAACTTTCGTATAAATTCTGTGACATACCTGAATATTCGGTACACATTTATATTATTTGAATTTGAATGAAAAGGTACGGAAGCTAAAGAAGCAAACCGAAAATGGTACGAATTGTAAATGTGAAAATTTTCACTTTCGTACAAATTCTGTGTCATATCTGCATATTCGGTTTAAAGATCTATTATTTGCATCTTACCCCTATAAAAAGTTTGGTTTTGCCAGATCCATGATTGTTCATGGGTTGCAAATAGGGTATTAAAAATTTTTCTATACATATACTCTGGTGTAAGTTATCAAAAGGTCGGGCTTGACGGACAATACTTTCTTATTTGTTTTTTATTGTTTTCCTAACTCTTTCGATGAGAACAATATGTTAGACAGTTTAATTTTTTTTTTCCATTTTAAGCACTAAATTGCTTCTCAATTTAAACATTATAAAGTATGTGAAGCGATAAAAATAAATCTTTTTTATTGCGTAAATTTCCATTTTTTTTTTTTTTTTTTTTTGCATATAGAAATAAAAAACAGTAAAAAAAAGAAAACGGATTGCAATATCATCCATGAACGCCATCACCACGGCATATCGTTACTATTGTTCTCATCAATATTTCGTTTTTTATTATTTTAAATTTTGTTTGGAACTTAAAAAACGGAAATAATATTTTTAAATAATCTTACTTATAGAAAAGGTTGCAGATGCTATTTTTTTTTAACAATATTATATATATATTTTCCTTACCAAGTAAAAAATGTTCTACTGATTTTCTTTATTGCTAAAATTGCTTCGCAGTTTTAATGCCAGTTTGACTGACTTTCAGTCAAGGTTGTTTTTCTTTAAAATATATTTTATGGCGTTAATTCTATTTGTATAGTAGTTTTCAAGTTTTTAAAGATTAAAGGTGCTTAAAGGAAAAGCTAGTTAAAATAGTATTTTGTATAAACTACAATTTTATTTAAGTGCATTTTCATAAAATAAAATTATGGTTATTTTGTGGATACTTTAGCAAATGTCATTAGTGCAAAGTACAAAGCTTTCAAATATGTGAAATTCTTACATAAAATTGGAAAAAGGAAAAATTTTTGAAAAGAAAATTATATATTAGGGTAAAAATGTTTAAATTGAAAGTCAACTAAGTATTTTTTTTGCAATTTGAATTTGAAATTTTTTTATTTAGAAAAATTACAATTAAACAAGACTTTTTAATCTTATATAATAGTACTACTGATACAGTGGCAGATTTTTTGGTAGTTACTTATTAGAGGTTAGAGAAATTATTATTATTAATAATAAGTAAAAATAGACATAAATTTAAATATAAGTTACAAAAATTTTGTAAACAAATATTATCTGGGCATTATTTCTTTTCATAGGCTACTTTATTATATTCAACATTTTTTATTTTTCGAATTTATTCTATGAGCTAAACAAACTATAACCTTTAGGGCCATTATAACAACTTACAAATAGTTATTTTTAGGATGCTATCTGATAGATAAATAGTTTTTGGTTATTACAAGTTAACATTAACCTAAAACATGACTGATAAGCTAACATCAGGTTTGTCCTCATGGTAACTTTACAAGTGAACTTTAAGAACTTGAAGATGCCATATTTTCTGCTGAAGATATGGTAACTTCAATGACAGTTTTATGTCATATTAAATTATTTAAACTTTTAAAATTAAATATAAAACACAATAAAACACAAAAAAACAAAACAATTTTAAATAAAAACCGAAATAGAGCACAAGATATAAACTTTTGTTTTCAATTAAAAAATTAAACAAAACTAAGTCGTTGCCACTACGTATTTTAAACAACCAAAAGTAGTCGGTATATACTGCAATGTTGCCACAGTATATAAATTACATTTTTTATTTTATCGGACAGTTGTAATAATGGAAAAAACTTATTTGTCACTTTATCGTTCAAGATAGCTATTGTTCACGTTAACTATCAGCAACTTTATCATTAGGTTGTAATAATGGCCCTTAGAGATTTTAAAAATAATGATATTGAATATACAAGATAATAGTCTGGTAGTGTATAAAATCATTCCTAAAAATTTATAGAACTATTACAAAAAAGCTTTATAAAATACATAACTGAAATTTAGCTCATAGAATAAATTCGAAAAATAGAAAGTGTTGAATATAAAATTTTTTTAAGCAAAATGAGAAAGTATTGCAATGCAGAAGTGCTTAGCATTGCCGTGTTTTTGTATATTATCAGATATCAGATAGTTTTGATTTATTATATAAGTGCTTTGTCATTTGTCCATAGACTAATCTTTCAAAAACTTTTGTCAAATACGCTAGTATTGCGATAGGTTTAAAATTTTTGTCGGCCTTATGAACAGGTTTAATTTTTGCCTGCTTCCATATTAATGGGAACGTTGACGTTGTTATGAGTGTTCATCAAGTGTGTTAATTGTAGGAGTATATATGGAGTTATAAGTTTAATAAATTAAGGATGGATACCATCTTGCCCAACCTAATCTGACCTTAAACCCAAAATGGACTTCTGGACATCTTCCTGGGTAGAATTCATAAACTCAAATCTAACCTGGTGTTCGTGAGTTGTAGTACTAGTATGACAAATGGCATTGGTAGAAACATAGTACGTGAGATTAGCATCAGGTATTGGAATACTTGAAAATTCATTATTTAATTGGCTAACGTCAATTTTGCCCTCATCGTGCACGGATAAAAATTACGACAAATCAATTGTCATATTTAATACCATATTCGTCAATACAATTAATTTTTTAATTGAAAAGGCACCAACAACCGAATTTTTAAATATAAAAAATTCTTTTGTTAATTCAAATTGTTGATATTCAACAAATATTTTTTACATCGAAGTTATTATATTGAATAAAATATTTGTTTGCAATTATATACAAGTTTCTCATATTAACAAAATATGTTGTTAATAATTAATTTTTTGAAAGAATGAAACACATTTATAATATTTGTTTAATTAATTGTTATTTTTATATATTAAAAACTTCATTACAATCTACATAAATAAATATTTATTTCAGCATACTTATTCAGATTTAAAACGGGAAGCACACTAATGTTTTAACATCTGCATAAAGAGGAATCTGACACCATTATCGACTAGAATTTGAAAACTAAAACAAATGAAGAACCCATTAAATTCTCTTAACTATTCAAACAACAACTTCCCTTACCCCAAAGATCGATTCAGTTTTGCAATAATCTGCCTACATTTTGGTCGTTTTAGTGATTTATACCAACATATTTTAAATTTTTTAATATTGTAGTTACTTAAAATATTTTTGACAGAAAATAATTTTTCCTGTATGTATTTATATTTTAACTGAAACAAACTGTTAATACGACAATTTACAAACATAGTAATTAAGAAAATTTTTAAATATATTCGAAAAATTGTCAGGTAAATTATTAAAATTTTAGTAAATTTGATTTAATTTCTTAATTACTATTGCTAATTTGTTCTTTGTGTATATAATTTTTACCAATGCCTATTGAGCGAATTTCCTTGCATTTCCATCTTTTAGCTAGTAGCTGATTGAAATTTTTTTTTATAGTATTTACACTTTGCAGCTCTGATCTTTATGTTAACATTTCTTGAAAATATTATAAAGTTCACTGGTTCCAAATCTTTTCCAACTATTTCTCTTATCAATTAACTTAGAATCGTTTTAATATCGGTCGAAAACCAGGGGTTGTTAATCTTTAGATTCTTTGTTTTAACCGGAATATATTTTTCATATAAATATTGTATGTTATTAGACAAGTATGTTCATCAAAAGATGGCATTGGAAATGGCTGGCTCTAAGGAATTGTTGTCAATTCACTTTCCAGCGATTCAATATCCTTATTTTTAAAATCTCTAAAGGTTATAGTTTGTTCTTGAGCCGTTATTTGAAAATCGTAACAACAAAAGGTTAGATCATGTTTGGAAGATACAGAAGCAGAAAGCTGGTCGAACAAGAGTATACGGAAAGGGTTATCAGCAGGTATGCATTTGCCCATGCATGGTTATCAGTAAAACATAAGTCAAGTAGAGTGCTTGCGGTTGTTAAACACAGTCAATCCGATAGCATTCATTTCGTCCTGCAAAGATTTATCAACTAAGATGTTAGTGTTGAAATCACCGGTTATGACTATATTGGTGTAATTAGTTTTGAGTGTTGATAATTTTGCTAACAGCGGTTTGCTATTAATTCTATTGTTTGACCTGTATACTGGTACATTAGTAATTTTTGGTTATTGTGGGATATTTCAAGAAATAAATATTCCGTCCTTTGAGTATTGAAGGAGAGCACATCGTCATCCAAAACTTTTAGCTTAAGTTTACTTGCAACAGATGATATTACATAGAAAGGTACTCCGCCAGCGTTCGTAGATCTATCTGACCGAAAAAGTCGATATCCGTTAAGCTTGTATCTGTTATCGTGCACATCAGTACGAAACCAAGTTTCTGAGACACTTGTGATGTCAATCCCAGATTCATTAAAAATATATCGAAATTCGTCTATTTTTTTGTTTAAGCTTTAGGCATTAAAATGATAAATATTTAGTCCATTAGCTATGATAAATTCAAAACTACTTAAAATAAACTATAAAGGAAAAATATGAAAAATTTACAGTAACGGGGTGTTTTTAGAGGTATATAACTTTTTTTTAATAAAACAGAAAAAATTCAAAGGAATGACCAGCATTTTGGGTTTACTATCTAACATATTTCATGGTATTAAATCTTTAAACAAAACTTCTGGCACAAGTCTTCACCGACTGCGCCTTATAAACGCTATAATGTCACTCCAATTTTGCACCACTTTTTCTAGAATACTTTGCCTTGTTTCGTCAATAGTTCGTCAAATGGTGGCTTCTTAATGATCGATCGTTTCTGGTATCAGCCTAGACTAGAGATTTGACGTACCTTAGAAAAAGTAGTCCAATGGCTTCAAATCATACGAACGAGGTGGCAAATTCACAGTGTAATTTCTTGAGATAATTCGGTCACTAAACCTGGCTCAACAAAGTGATGGTTTCAAGTGCTCTAAGTTATGTAGCGCCATCTTGTTGGAACCATTTCTCCTCCAAGTAATTTTCAATGGTACAAGAAGTAAAAAAACACAAATTTTTTACCTGTAGCGTACGCCAGTCACGTTAATGTTGCCACCGGGTTCGGATTGAAAGGCAAATGGGCCGATAACGCCTTCGACATGTAAACCTCACCAAACCGTCATTTTTTTGGGATGTAATGCAGCCTTTAATCACATGAAGATTTTTCTGCCTCAAAAACCGACAATTCTGCTTCTTTACATAACCATTAAGCCAGAAATTGTACGCAGCGTAAACTTAACGAAGTGCTCTTTAAAATCAGATCGCGAATAAATTTCCACGAGTTGTTCTGATGAATGGCCTTGGCAAAAGTTAAAAACACTTTTTAAGTAAGTCATTCAAATTAAAGTTATCCCTATCGGATCTTCTATACGCCTAAAAAACGATTAACATATCATAAGTAGCTGAGGCAGTTTCTATTCAACGGTATTCCCAGTCCCGTGCCTCGCTTATACCGATATCATCCTATAAATATCATTTTTGTTGTTTATTATCTTTGCGAATGGGCAGCACTTTTCTTGACTCGATATAGAGTTCAGCTTATGTGACTTATCACATTTTTGAACTTGAGTGGTTGGATCTACTAACTTTATGTAACTTATATTTTGTCTTTGATTTTAGTATTTATATCCTACTCAGTGGTGTGATTGTCTTAAAACGGGGCTTTTAGGATTAACTTTATTACTGAATTACATATTTTAGAATTGCATTGTTTGTAATTATTCTAACCAATTTCAACATGAAATCTTATAAAACAAAACGTGGATCTAGTACTTTTTAGCGTACCTGACAATGTTTTGTAATGTAAGGTAGAGGTAGAGGTCTCAGCGATACCAGTGAAACCTGTCCTATCAGAATTTCCAGCGTAAGACCAGCCCCACGATGTTTCAAAAGAACTTTAAATTAGTACCAAAAATATCACAAAATGTTTTGTTAACAAGCAAGCAGTAGAACTCTGCACCCGGGGGTCAAACCAGTTGATCAACAGTTGAAGATTATTTTTGGTCTTGAAACCCAGAACATGACAGCGGTACGACTAATTATAAGCGTAAAAAACCAGGTATATCTGCTAGAAAAACCCTACTATTATACAGAAGTCCTTACGATAAATTGAAGCTAAGTAACTTTCCCAGTTGAGATTTTCGTATTTATAGCCTTGCAGGGACGGCAGTTTAAAATCCTATCGCAATTTTTTTAACTGACAATTCAGAAGCTGGTGGGTTATCGATA
The DNA here is from genome assembly GCA_943735925.1 of Pollenia amentaria. Classification (NCBI taxonomy): domain Eukaryota; kingdom Metazoa; phylum Arthropoda; class Insecta; order Diptera; family Polleniidae; genus Pollenia; species Pollenia amentaria. The sequence goes on along the minus strand of OX031007.1, from coordinate 185,558,130 downwards.
AAGCTATGATATAGCGATGGTGCATATAAAGCGATGGTGCACATTGAGGGGATTCTATTTCCCATTTATAACGCTCTTATATAGATATTCTCCAAAGCGCATCATGGTAAGGGCACTTTGAGCACACAAATTTATATTTCACTTACGATCCACAGCCACGAGTGATGAACAAGCGTGTATAACGTCTTTTTCCGTATGATACACCAACAATTAATTATTTTTCGCCATAATGTTCGATCTAGCCATATACACAATATATGACAAAACTCCAACTTCCTACTTAACAGAATATAATGTTTGTGGTTTCAATTTATTTATTCTTCAAACCAAAAAGTTAATTATAATAAAATATGTTTGTACTACGTTTTATGTGACCAGAAGTGAGACAATCTGAGTGAGTTTCGTCTATAATTTATTAAAGTTCTTATTAAAGTTCTACTTCAAAAAGCAGTTTAAAATGCGCTAAGCCGAAAAAGTAATGATTTGGAATATAATTTGGTAAAATTTGCGTATTACCAGAAATCGAACTACAGACATTTTTGACGCGGTTTTAAGAAATAATACCAAACTTACAAATTAAAAAAAAATATTAAAGGTATACAATTCTTTGCTAACTCTATTCTGTACTATTTTTCTGATAAATTTTCTTTTTATCTATTATATTCTGCAGTATTAAAAGTCCATTTCTTATCTCCTACAAACAATTTACATATTACAGAAGTTCGCTTTCGCTCCACAAACACCTTCTTCAGTTACTGTTTTTTTTTTTTTTTTTTAAATATAATATTACTGTACTGTCTAACAATTGAATAATTTCATGCTTAATTCATTTTCATATCAGCATTTCTGAATTACGTTTTTTTTCACTACGTTAAATCGAATTTTTTGTAATTCTCTCTTTCTTTTCAATTTTCTAAAATGCCAAAAAAAAAAAAATAAAAAAATAATTCTATTTTAAGGTTCCCCATTTCAATCTTTTGCTATACACTTTATATACAGATACAAGCCAAACGTTTACTTACATACAGTTGGTTCTCTTTTGCATTCAGTGTTGAACACAAAACGAATTTCCAATGAATTTCAAATTAAAAATCGAATATATAATACCCAGTATGGCCCCTATTATTTAGTATACGATTATTTGCATAATAATAAGTTGCATGGATGATGAACATTTTTTCAATTTACTTTATGCTTTAAAAAAAGATTAAGACTTTGCATATTTGAAAGATTAAAATAAAAATTAAGAGGAACAGAATTCGTAAATTTTTAAAAAATGCTTTGTGCCAGTTTCATGAGTATAAAAGAAAAAAAAAACCTTCAGTAATGTAAATGCACTAGGCATGAACATTTAATATTATTATTATCTACATGCCATTTAGTTTTAGGATAATCTGTTTTTGATAAAAAGAAAATGGCGGTGCGACAAAAAGGAAAACTAAATTTGTTGGTGTCCTCATATAGAAAATCTGCTTTGTTCTTCTTTTCTTTTTCGGTCCTTTTGTGTCGTAAAATAATGATAATCTTATAATAAGTAACTTCGAAAGTTACAAGTTTATTGTTTAAACATTGACCACTGCTTGGCCCCGGTGCAGGTTCGGATTTTCGAAATAAAATTTCTCTACTGGAAAATGTGTGTATGATGGCAGATAAGTAAAAAAATATATAAAAAAGTATAGTCGGTCAACGCCGTTCATATACCCGAAACCACAGAATTTAAAGATACATTTTCAGGAGTGGACCCTATTTGGGACCAAGAGACAATCATGAATTCAGCAATTTTAGGGAGGGGCCTATTTAGGATCTAAAGTTAATTTTGGATCTTCCAGTACAACATTTTTGCATGACAAAGTAGCTATTATAAAAGTTATCGTTACCGAATTTTTATCAATACTAACATAAGAAACGAAATTATGGTACTTTAAGCTTTTTCGGGAGTCGTGTTTGTATCCCAGCTTTGGTCAAATATGAACCGATTTTAAGATTTTTTTGTAAAGTAAAATAAATTTTATATAAATACCAACATGAATACGATAAATTATAAATTAATAAAATTATCAAATTATCAAATTTTATTAATTTATCTTTAAAATTGCGACAACAAGCCAGCCAGAAGGACGGACATAATTTGATCGACTCAGAAAATGATTCCGGGTAAATCGGTACTTAACCCTTATATGCGCGGCATAAAACACTTTATATTGAACGGTGAGGTACCCGGGTACCTATATGGAAGATACGTAGACAACAAACATAAAATTTCCAGCTTAAACGCTGTAAAATATCTTGGATTTGTCGTCCTTTAACGCCACACCACTTTTAGCTGAATTATCGAAATCTTCTAGTATACAGCAGTTAAATCTCGCATGTGTCTCTCAATAATGTCAATAACAGAGACATAAGCGAGGAGCATGTGACTTTTGACGTCAACGTTGTCCTTTAATTCAAAATTGTTTTTCATTAGTGTAAAAATTGCACGATAATTTGTCCCATTGTCTGAGATCCCCTGCGGTGGTAAAAGATTCAGGGATGACAGTTCTAGTTCTTACTTCTTACAATGGTGCACAAATTTTTCAGAAATACAGTTATCAGAAAACAAATATATACGTTATATTATTTATCATCAGAGCTGTAAATGAATCATTGTTTTTTGTTTTAATTCGTTACGAATTAGATAAATTTTGAATTAATTCTTTTCACAACAAAAAAGAATTTAATGAAATTTTGGAATCAATTTAAATGAATTAGGCAGAAATGAATTTCAATTCGTTTCCAATTCAAATGAATTTGTTTAAGTGAATTGCAATTCATTTTACAAATTCATTTGAATTGAATTGATTTTGAATTCATTAAATGAATTAGAACAATGAATTGCAATTCAAATGAATGAAATCAAAAATGAGTTACAATCAATAAAACTAAAGAGAAAATCTAGGGGGAATGAAGAATAGAAATTTCTCCTACCATAATGAAAATATTATGTATAAAAATTGAAAAAGCTTGTCCTCGATCCGCGCCTGATCAAAAAAAAAAAATGGTGTTTGAAGATTATTTCTTCATGAAGAACTGATTTTTATTTTGAAATACGCTGAACGACAAAACACATTTAATATTCAAGAAGCAATTAATATTTTTTGAAATTTGTGTCCCACGATCACCCAACGACAAACTTTTTGGTAATATTTATGTTACAGTAATTACAAAAAAAAAAATAAAAGTATCTTTCATAAATAAACAAATATCAGAAAAAATTACAAAGTATGTAGTTCAAACCACAATTGTATTTTATTAATATGTTAAACATATATTAAATCAATACTTTATAAATTGATAAGCTCGAGGCCACAGTTGGTTTTTAAAAAATGTTTTAATCTTTATTATTCTTTTATGTTTTTAATATTTCCCCATCCTTTGGATGGCATCTTCAGGAATTATAAAATACGAGTAACAATTATTGAACACAAAACGACTATTCTGGTTCACGTGTTAGATTGCAATCTAACACGAGTGCAATCTAAGAAATTACCATAAGTTTTATAAAAGTAAAGAACTGGATGAGTTATGATGAATTTCATTACAACAGGAAACAGAATTTACAGGCATATACGTACAAAAGTTCTAAAGAAAAAACTTACAATACACAAACAATTTTTATTTATTAATTATATTATTACTCTCACTTATTTATTTTCATACGACAAGGAAAAGTAATTCTTATGTCATTGCCTGGCAATTGAAAATAGCTTAACAATTATGCTAAATAAAAGCTTTTTCATGTACAATCACAAGTTATATTCTAACTTAATTAAGCGATCAATAGTAACTTAGACCTTCAGACCGTTGTGTCGAACCAGACCAGAGTCTCTAGTGGGAATCGAACCCGCAACCGTCACACTTCTAGAATAGCTCATTACTTTCTGGCCTTACGGGGCACCCTTGACTCAAAAAAAAATATTTATTTTTGAAAAGAAAAACCACGTTTTTCAAGCTATAAAAGAATTTAAAAAACTGCTCTTTAATAAAACAGCTTATGATTTATTAAATTTGTGCCTTTAAAATTGCCGTTCGTTCTCGTAAATTTTGGACTAAACACAATATTTGAGAAAAATACTTCTTATTTTTTAAATTTTTGAACTCCAACAAAACAGAATTGGTTCATCTCAACTCCTGCATTTTTCTTGTGAAGCACAAAGTCATTTTCATGCGGTTTAAAATTAATAGAATATTTTTTCTTTGTTTTCTATAATCGAATTGTACATTTATTTATATAAATTGGATTTACATCATAAAATTATTAAGTTTTAACTAGATAACTGTCTGATATAAAAAAGCTTTTCTAAAGCTATGTTCACACCTATTAAATATTTGAATATTCCTACACGTATTCCTACACGTATTCCTACACGTATCGTCATATATTTGTTAGGTGTGAACATACCTTAAGAAAACTGCTTATTGAAACTATTATTATGCTATAAGAAATAAAATTCCGCTTGAAGTTATTTCATCGATGAAATAAGGACACTCCTGTCAACAGGTTTAAGATAAAATAGCTCTATGTTTTAAACAATTTTAAATAGGTTTTAATCTAAACAAATTGTAACTGATCTACCTCATGTAAAACAAGTCAAAATCTACTTCTCTATTTTGGAACGTCACGTCAGCGTAATTTTTGCTTGCATCTTCAAGTCCTTAGGGTTGATTGATGTAAATTTTTTTCTGAATATAATACTACTTTATTACTTTGCAAATATAAAAAACCCTTTTTACAAATTTGCCTTCTTTATTTAATATTTTTACATTTTGTCGTACAAATGTCACGTCATCCGTAAAGTGAGACTGTCTCTATACCACTCACCATTGACTGTAAAGTTCTTACCCTCGTTGCTTGTAAAGACATATGGATCAATGCTTTCCCCGATCCATAAAGTCCACTAAACAATAAGTTTTTCTGTATGTAATGGTATTTCACCAAGAGCTTGAGGCTTTCTATTCTTCCAAATGTGGCAGTACTATTTATATACATAGACTTTTCAAAACAAGCAAGAGCGCTATATTCTGCTGTATCAACCTTTACATTTTCAGAAATGAGTTTTATATGGGATCTATAGATTATAAGCTATTCACTTAAAACCTGTCCTCACAGTATTATAATTCGTTGCATAATATATGATGCAGTAACACAAACTTTTTAGAATATAATGTTTTTATAATTGCTTCTCGGGAGGACGCTTTACATCGCAGCTGTGGTAAATTATTGACCGATTATCTCAAAAATACATTGTTTTATTTCTTACCATACAAAGATAAATTGGACCAAATTTACACATATATCTGTATTTTTTACGAGTTTATTCGTAATTAAATGATTTACTGAGTGTGGGTTTTTTGTTAATTATAAACTGATTTTCACAAAATCTAAAATTATGATTTCCAGTCATATAAAACGCATTAGTGTAAAATGTAATTAGAATCAGTACAATCTGTCATCAGTTTTTTTTAACCAAAATAAATTTTTTTAGGAGGTTGTTTCACATTTGGGTTCATGACTCTTTTCCTACAAAATCGATTGCTATGGATTTCAATCCCGAACTGGTAAGGGGAACTAGCAAGAATTTGACACCTACATATATTGTTCTTTTCTGCTGAGCCTTTCAAAAGTAAAAGTGTTATCAACAGGCGGAAATGGCTAAATCGATTTATTGCTCATCCCTTTAAGACCTGAAGCTAAGCTACTGGGAATTTTGTCATAATTCTTGGAATATAAAGTCTCTATAGCTTATGAAAAATAATCAATGCTTAGGTTTTCCCATTTTTATATCTTTAAAAGATTTAAAGGACACGCACAATTGATGCATCTCGTTAAAAATTTTAGCTAAAACTCATTTTTATTGCATCAACTGACTTCAATTGTCTTAAAACATTAATATTTACAATTTTGTTCAGTTAAAATATGCCCACTTCACTATTTGTTAACGGTTAGTACTTTTGTTATTGAAAACACACGTAACCTCAGCGTCTCATTTTGTCAATACTGAAATGCGACACGAGAATTTTGCAATAATTTAGGTAACGGTTAATCGAATTGCAGAATAATGTAAGAACAAACATAAGGAACAATCAGAGCAATTGATGCATGGAAGTCTATTTAACATTGGTCAAATAGAAGCGAAAAAATTGAGACCGAAAACCACCCGCACAATCGATGCATCACGGTCTGAAAGGGTGGGGTTTTAGATAAATATTAAAAAAATTTCACACGGAATGATAAACTTAGTATACTCTCATTCACCTCTGGTAGTAGTGGAGCGTATAAAAAGTGTGCTCCATCAATAAAAACATTTTGAAAATTAAATTGTTTGAGCAGTTTCTCGAATTGAGCCATAATTTTAAAACAAAACTTGAAAAATTCATCTATGATGAATTGCAAAAACAAACTTACCTCAAAACAACTCAGAACTATCAAATCAGTTGTCACAGAGCTGATAATTCTAAGTTCTCCGCCTCTAACAATTACATTCTTTTTATAAATTTTTTAATTTTTAAGGGCCGATGTTGAATGTAAACCACACCTTAAAGTCAATTTTTTTTTCTACACTTTATTTGACATTTCTCAATTTCAGACTAACTCAATTTGAACCATGGAAAGATACACAATCGAGCAACGCGTTAAAGTTATTCAGGCTTATTATGAAAATGGGCGTTCAAACCAAAATGCATATCGTGCACTTCGTGATTTTTTCGGTCAATTTAATCGTCCGAATGTGCGTTCAATTGGAAAAATCGTGCAAAAATTTGAGCAAATCCGGTCTGTAGGAGATGTGAAAACATCAGTGCATGCTCGTACAGCTCGTACTGCAGAAAATATTGCTGCTGTTCGCGATAGTGTGGCCGTCCACCTCAACTCGTCGTCGTGCCCAACAAATGTGCCTCTCACGCGCGTCGTTGATGGACATTATGCATAAAGACTTGCATTTACACGCTTACAAGGTGCACTTGACGCAAGAACTAAAGCCTCTAGACCATTCCAAACGTCCTCAGAGGTCAGAATGGTGGCACGAAATGGCAACAGTGGATGATCAATTTTCAAAGAAAATCATCTTCAGTGATGAGGCAAATTTTCACCTCAGTGGATTTGTCAATAAGCAGAATTGCCGCATTTGGGCGAACGATAATTGGAAGATATGGCTCGAATTGGAAGATATGGATGTGGACGATATTTGGTTTCAACAGGACGATGCCACTTTCCACACAGCTAACGAAGCAATGACACTTTTGCGCGACAAATTCAATGGCCGTGTTGTCTCACATCGTGGCGATGTTAATTGGCCGCTAAGATCATGTGATATTTTTTAGTATTACCAGCACAAACACGTAATATCCTCTCCACTATTGTCGTGTAGGTATAAAAATTGCTGAATAAGCAGCTCATTTTTGACACATTTTCAGATTCTTTCTGCTTTTTCGCTAAACAGTTAGCCGTATTGTATACAAATAATAAATGTATAATTATGACGATTTCTTTTCGGAAAAAATCAGTTTCACTTTATACATGTAACACATTTTTAATGTTACCTTTAATCACTTGAAGTGTTACATGTAGTACAAATTCAATCGTACAAAATAAGCTGCTTACAGCTTTTTTATCATTAACTTCATAAGCGATTTTCACAAATATTTGAGTGGTTTCTGCACACTATTATGGTTTGGAATCAAACATTGACACCATAAAATTTTAATAATATTTTTAACTCATATTTATAGTTAAATATGGAATAGTTTATAAATTTTGTGCTTAAACAATCTTTTCTCGAAACTATGTGCACTATGTACCATGACAATCAAGATTAAATATTGGACGTACAAACAATGTAGTAACAAAGTAGAAGTTGTAAAAAAATGAGGGTAAAACATGCAACACGTTTACATATTTTGCATGCAACATATTCACAAAAGAAGTTGAATATTTTTCTCACAGTTGTATATTTTGTACAAACGAACAAATAGACGTAGAACATTGAAAATATATGCAACATATTTCTCACAAAAAATATTACCATAAGTTTTATAAAAGTAAAGAATTGGATGAGTTATTATGAATTTCATGATAACAGGAAACAGAATTTACAGGCATATACGTACAAAAGTTCTAAAGAAAAAACTTACAATACACAAAAAAGTTTTTTTTTATTAATTATAATTTTACTCTCACTTATTTATTTTTATACGACAAGGAAAAATAATTCTTATGTCATTGCCTGGCAATTGAAAAAGAGCTTAGCAAATATGCTAGATAAAAGCTTTTTCATGTACAATCACAAGTTATATTCTAACTTAATTAAGCGATCAATAGTAACTTAGACCTTCAGACCGTTGTATCGAACCAGACCAGAGTCTCTAGTGGGAATCTAGTGGGAATAGCTCATTACTTACTGGCCTTACGGGGCACCCTTGACTCAAAAACAAATATTTATTTTTGAAAAGAAAAACCACGTTTTTCAAGCTATAAAAGAATTTAAAATAACTGCTCTTTAATAAAACAGCTTATGATTTATTAAATTTGTGCCTTAAAAATTACCGATCTTTCTCGTAAATTTTGGACTTAACACAATAATTGAGAAAAAAAATTCTTATTTTTTAAATCTGTGAACTCCAACAAAACAGAATTGGTTCATCTCAACTCCTGCATTTTTCTTGTGAAGCACAAAGTCATTTTCATGCGGTTTAAAATTGCGAAAATATTTTTTCTTTGTTTTGTACAACCGAAGTCATATATTTTACATACCCAATTGCTAAAAAAGGCCATTATATAAATTGGACTTACATCATAAAATTATTGAGTTTTAAATAAATAACTGTCTGATATAAAAAAGCTTTTCTAAAGCTATATGTTCACACCTATTAAATATTTGAATTTACTTGCATTTGCAAAACGTTGGGCTAGATCAAATATTATATTAATTTATTCATTTATTAATGATGTGCTAATAATCACAATTTTTTAAGGAAAACACTAAAATTTATTGTTGTGGGAAAGCTCGTTTCTATGCGCATTTCGCTGGTTGCTTAGGTCAGCTCGTCAGGAAACGTTTTCCAAATACTTTAGAAAAGCTAAAAATATTATACAAGTAAGACCATAAAGTGAATAAGAATTTTAAAATACTCAGGTCTTAAATGTAACAATATCAAAGCTTCAACAAAGACACAACAATAAACCGTCAATTTTTCTTTCTTACATTCCCCTAAAATTTGCTGGTTTTTTCATCATCACACGAATTGTAGTTGTAAGAGGATAGAAAGAAAAAAAACTAAATTTAAAAAAACAAGTTGCTTAAATAAAGCAGCTTGCCACTTCAGTTTTTTTCAAATATCCTTTAACAGTTTCTAAATTTCATTATACAATTATCATTCTACAAATAAAGTTTAGTACACAGAAAAAATTATTTAATTTCTCCAATCACCAGATTTATACCAAATTCATAATATCAAGAAAACAATTTGTTGATTTTGCACCTATTACCACAATGATTATATTGATTATTAAAAATTGTAATATTTTGAATATTTTTTTTTCAATAAATTATATTTTTAATTTTAATTAAAAAAAATTATCAAAAAACTTTGCCATTTCGAACAATGTGTTAATTTATTTAAATAAATTTTGACAATTCTCAACAATAATTCTACATGTTTAAATTATTTTATTTTAAACAAAAAAAGTCAATTAAGATTTTTTGTTATTTAATTAAAATTTAAATTGAAATTTTATTTCAACACAACTTAAATGTTAATTAAATCAAAATTAAATTTTTAATTTTCTTTCAACTATTATCACATAAATTAAATTTGAATGCTTTTTAACCCATTTTTTTAATTAATAAAACACTTTTAAAACTAAAGCTTAAGTTTGACCAATTTACTGGTTAAACTTTTTTTGGATTTTATCGTCAAATATTTGTTAGGTCTGAACATACTTTAAGAGAACTGTTTATTTAAACTACTATTATGCTATTAAAAAATCGATGAAATAAGGACACTCCTGTCAGCACGTTTAAGATAAAATAGCTTTATGTTGAAAACAATTTTAACTCTAGGGTTCTCGGTAACTTTTTATTAATAATTTCTCACGTGGGGCAGACCAAGACCCGATTAAATAAAAAGTAAATAACTATATTTTTTTATTGAACGTATGCTTATGACTTTAGATTATACAAATTTATTATATAATTTTAATACTTCATTATTTTATTCCATATGCAAGTCATCGAAAATGTAGTCTTTAATTTCGCACATTGCCATTTCGCATTTTCCACAGCTGAAACGAGTTTTGCGTTAGGTTTTTGTAGTTAGATTGAACTGTTTTCTGATTTTATTCAAATTTGATTCATTCGATTTAGTACATATCATTTCTAGAATTCACGTATCTGTGTTTTTTAATACTTGGCTTATTTTAAATATCTTTCAAGAAAAAAAAAATTTGGTCTGGCTTAACCAAGAGGGTCAATCCAAATTAGTTTCATTCGATTCAGAACATATTATTTATAGAATTCACGTCCCTGTTTTTTACGAAAAATATTACAAGCAAAACACAAATTTGGTCGGGTCAGACCAAGACGGTAATCCTGGGGTTATATAGGTTTAATTCTAAACATATTATAACTGATCAACCTCATAATACACAGTGGATGATCAATTTTCGAATAAAATCATCTTCAGTGATGAGGCAAATTTTCACCTCAGTGGATTTGTCAATAAACAGAATTGCCGCATTTGGGCGAATGATAATCCAAGAGTGATTGTCGAAAAACCAATGCACCCACAAAGAGTGACTGTTTGGTGCAAATTATGGGCTGGCGGCATCATCGGGCCGTATTTTTTTCAAAATGAAGCCGGTCAGGCAAATACTGTGAATGGTGTTCGCTTTCGTGAGATGATAACCAACTTTTTATGGCTCGAATTGGAAGATATGGATTTGGACGATATGTGGTTTCAACAGGACGGTGCCACTTGCCACACAGCTATCGGAGCAATGACCCTTTTGAGCGACAAAATCAAAGACAAAATCACGTCGTGGCGATGTTAACTGGCCGCCAAGATCATGTGATTTTACACCGTTGGACTTCTTTCTTTGGGGTTATTTGAAAGAAAAGGTATACGTCGATAAGCCAGCAAGAGCTAAAGGATGAGATAATTCGGCACATAAATTTCACAAGCGCCGGCCAAAGTAGGCCCTACATCTCAAGATCAATATATCGTTTGGAAGCATTAACAAAAATAATCAATATTGATTCTAAATATTAATTACTGTTCATGAAGCCAAGCTATTTCTTACTTAGGTCTATAATTATTTTCTTACTGAGCTGATGTTAATCTCAAACTGCTAAGGAGCACTTGCTGAACATCTGAACGGAGTGATCTGGTCATTTTACTAAAAGCCTTTGACCCACTATCATGTTAAGCGCTTTTGTTGCTGTTGTATTAACTGCCAAACCTACAATGTCGTCCAGAATATTTCTTTCGTATATTAGTATTTTAAACAAAAACAAATTTTAGTTTTATATTATTGTTTTCAATATATATATGCTAAAGAAATGTTCTTATCGACATTGTAGGCCTGGCATTAATGACAAAGATTTTTAATATTTATACAAAAATTTGGGTTGCTTTTATTACTTTATTTAATTACAAAAACTTCTTATTTTATACATACAAAGAAGCTTTGCAGTTGAATGTCGGTTGCTCAAGAGTATCGAGCAACCAAAACTTCTATTTTAGTGTTGATGAAAAATAATAATATAATGTTGTTTATTGAAATATTTTAACACTAAATTAATAAACAAAATAAGAAAAGTACTAAAAATTTCTGTATTCTTCCGTATTCTTTAAATCTGGCTCTTTTGACGTGAACGTAGTCACGAGTAAACGATAGTAGTTAATACACCAAATTAAATTTAATGTTGTTATATTATACTATATACGTAAATAAAATGAATTTTAACTTAAAAATTAGTTTTTAATTACAATTAGCGTCGAAAAGTAAAATGTTGAAAGATTGTTGGTACAATTTCAAAATTATCAATGCCATCTCTGGGATAAAACTCTTACAAGCTGTAACGAATCCCACCTAACGGTCTTGTTCCTTTCGAATTATTAGCCATCCTATATGCCTACCGTGCTCAGTCTGGGGTCTGGTTCTTTTTCCAAGAGGACTAAGTAAAGGATCGTAACATAAAAGTAAAATTTATAGAGGATAGCCGTTGTCAAAATAATAATATAATAAACTAAAATAATAAAGTTTTCTAGATCTGCTTTATTGATTTTATTTGTTATTGCCAGGTTTAATGATGCTTGACATATTGGAATATCCACATTACATTTGTTATTTTTGGGTCTATTTCCGTTCTATACCTTTCATGAAATTTAAAAATTAGCAAACTTAATATTTCATTGTTAAATTATATTTAGTTATAAACAATTTGAAATAACAACCATTAAGACTATAGAAAATTAATAAAATTAGATTTACAGATATTAAGGAGGTATTAATATAATGGTTAAAATTATTTTTAAAATTAAATTTTAAAGTAAGTAATTATTTTTAATGTAAGTATGTATATCTATAGGTTAATTAGGTGTGTGTTAATTATATATATTTATATTTTATCTTTTTTTTATTAAAACATTTAATTTATATTTTTATATGTAAAAGCTTCGTAATTGTAGTTTTATTTATACTCTAAGATATTATAATAAACCTAATTTTTACAACTCACCCTAATGTGGTTCCATCGATGACTGCAGGCCTGAAGTCAGGATCATTGAAAGTTGGAGGTTTTATATTAGTAAAGACTTAGAGGAAATGTAACACACTCGATTTCAATATGTATCTATGAGAGTTTACAGGTTACAATATTTTTTTTTAAGTTTTATTGTTATAGAATATAATTGCTAAGATATACAAATTATTTAACCATCAGGTGCTAAATATCACAAAAACTTTACTTAACAAATAATAATAACGATAAAATATACAATCTTTTAATTATTCAAGTTGGTAAATTTAGTGATCCAGGTTATTAACGAATATCAAAATTTTTGTTCAATATACACAAACAAAACATTTGCATTAAAAAAATTTGATTAAGTAATTACAAAATTACATTAATTACACAGAAACAGAGAGCTAGTTTAAATTAGGATCAAAGTTAAATTTACAACAATCGGTGTAATAAAAAAAATTTAATTTGGTTTAAAAAGAAAAAAGTTACTTATCGCCAAATGATAACATTTAAGCCTCAGAGCCAGTATTCGAAAGCAGCGAACAAATTATGGGTACCGTCTTCCGAAATTATTAAGTCCTTGGAACTTGGGAATCAAAACCACGCAAACATCAAAAGATTTCCCTCGTATGCAAAAATTCCCTTGATGCCAAATGACGTATTTCCAAACATTCACTTGACCAGCAAATTTATTAGTTTTCTGGATTTGTTAAAAATTTCCATTGCTTCTTATTATATAAAAGGAATTTTTCCTATATTTTTTTTCTTGTATTTAATATATGTATTTTTATGTTATTTTATTTAAAATTAAAAAATTTTTTCTTTTTTTTCCGTATGAAAATATTTCAAAATCCAACAACAAAAATTTTTATATTTAAGTTCCATATTACTAAGATTTTTTTTTTATATCATAATTTAATCATCTTCGACTTACGGATAAACATATACAATAAATCTTCTTCATAAATCAGATTTAGTTCAATGATTCTGAAGAACTAAATCTGAAAAAGAAGATTTATACATGTAAGCAACTTAGACAAACTTATAAAAAAAAAAAATTAAGATCAATTATTTCCATATATCCTTTAAATGATATATAAATCTATTTTTACTATCACAGTCGTCACCTTTTGCTGCCAGTTAAGAATTAAACTTTTTATATAATAATGAACTTTGAACGAAGTTCCCCCTAATTACTTCATCTCCGTATTCAAATTCTCTTTTCCTCGTTCTAAGATTGTATATCCTTTCATTTTTCTCGTAAGCTTTTTTAATTTTCTGCTACAGTGAATCTCTTAAAATACAAAACTGATCTATCTTTTCTCTCTATATCACATTCAGACTCTTTAAGTAGACTTAAATTTCTCAACAGCTTATAGTCATCACCATGTATTACCATCAATTGATCAAAAACTATCTGGTATATGGTTTGATGTATGTTATTCCTCAAAGCGCAATTTACACTACTAATAAAAATATCCCAATTTTGATGATTGCCATGGATATACGAACGTAATGCTTCATTTATCGAACGATTTACCCGTTCACTTGCGTTAGATTGTGGACTTTATAAAGCTGTTGTCCAATGGTTTATTCCATGTTTGCTCAAAACCGTTTCAAAATCTTTACTTCGGAATTGTGATCCGTTATCTGATACAATTATTTCCGGTTCCCCAAAACAATGAAAGATGTATATTTTCAGATATTCTATTATATTTTTCGATGTAAATTTTCGTAACGGTTTCAGGAAAGTGAATTTAGAAAAATGGTCTAAAATAATTAATATACCAATATTACCTTTTTTTGTTCGTGGGAAAGGGCCTATGGGATCAATATATATGCGTTGGAAAGGTCTTTGCGATTTTGCCATTCGACCCATTGGAGGTCTTAGAGTCATAGTAGGAGTTTTTGATGTTCTACAGCTATCACAAGCTCCTATATACTTCTTTACATCAGTTGCCAACCCTGGCCAAAAAAAAATACCGAAATATACGCTCCAATGTTTTAGATATACCGAAGTGTGCAGATGCGGGAACATTATGTGCGGAATACAATATATCCTTTCTCAATTATGTTGGTACTAATAGTTTCCATGTTTCTAAATTTTCGCTTTTGTCTATATTAAAATTGGTCCTTTAATATATGTATTTACCTACCACTTTAAAATCAGAGTATTCTAACTTTATGTATTCATCCCTCCACGTTCTATATTCATTATTTTCAAATGATTCTGAATCTAGACTTACTGATGGCAACAATTTTAATTCTATTTCATCAATATTTTAATTTCCATTATGAGCAAAAACTCTAGATAATGCGTCAGGTACGACATTATCTTTTCCTCTTCTATGTTCAATTGTGAAATTAAAACCTTGAAGTTTCAGAGCCCAGCTAGCCAAACGACCCGATTGATCCTTTTGCCTCATTAACCACTTAGGGCTTGCGTGGTCGGCAATAACCTTAAATTCGTGACCTTCGATATAAGGTCTTAACTTTTTGATTGCAAGAATTACCGCAGAACATTCAAGTTCAGCTATTGAATAATTGCGCTGAACCTTATTCAGTTTCTGTGACATGAATGCAATAGGTTTCTCATGTCCTTCTTCATCTAATTGTGCTTAAGCCGCACCTACACCAAATGTACTTGCATCATACTGTACAATAAAAGGTTTTTTGAAATTTGCATACACTAATACTGGAGCTGTCGTTGATTTGCACTTAATAGTTCCAAAAGCTTTATGTGCCTCCTCTGTCCAATTAAATATTTTCTTCTTTGAAAGCAATTCTGGTAAGTGGAATGTAATTGTAGCATAGTCATCAATAAACATTCTATACCACCTAGCCATACCTAACAATTTTCTTAATTGGCGAATGGACCTTGGGACTGGGACCTCTACTATGGCTTTCACTTTCCCAGAATCAACCTTCATTGCTCCTCCTCCTACAACATCACCTAGATATTGAACTTCCTTGATTGCAAAATTACTTTTCTTTAAATTAGTTGTCAAACCCGCCTTGTGTGTAGCAACTTTATTTAAATGTCCTAAATGTTTGTCGAAGTCTTTCGAAACAATGAGTAAGTCATCCAAGTAAACAAATATGTTTGTTTTTAAATTGTACGGAATGACAAACTCCATAAGTCTACACATAGTCTGTGGTGCATTACACAACCCAAACGGCATCCTTGTAAATTGATACATCGGCCGATTAGGTATTGTGAATGCAGTCTTAGGTTTTGACGTTTCGTCCAGTTTAATCTGCCAAAATGCATCTTTCAAATCCACTTTGGTAATAAAATGAACTGGAGGAAGTCTAGAAATTAATCCGTCGATATTTGGTATTGGGTACGCGTCTCTAAATGTCACCGAGTTCAATTTTCGACAGTCCACACAAAAACGTATCTTTCCAGGTTTGACAATTAATACACCAGATGATGACCACGGCGAATTCGGAAATTCTTCTATAACTCCCAACCCTAACATCCTATCTATTTCTTCACATAACATTTATTTCCTTGCTGGAGATATTGGATAATATCGCTATTTTATCGGTGTGGCATTTCCTGTATTTATTAATTAAGTACACCCAAGCCCATCGCGTTCTGAGTTCGGAAACATATCAATGACCATATTTAACTTTTTTCTTTGAACATCTGATTATTAATTTCGTAAATAAATATTTTCGCGGAAATATTTATACCAAATTTTTCCCAAAAGTCAATTCCACAAATTATGTCTTGATTTATCGAAGGTATTGCTAAAAACTAAAAATATTCGGCACGATTTTGAAAGCAAATATTTAAGCTTATTGTCCTAACTATTCTTTGTTTTTGTCCATCAGCTGTTTTAACATTTCCATAAGATAATACAAAAGCACTATTTGACTCAATTTCCTCAGAAAGTTGTCCTCCAAAAACAACTAAGGCACTTGTTATTTTCTTACCTGGCCGGATACATATAATATTTTTTGAAGAACATTTACAGCCTTCACGGTGCAGTGGAAAGTTATTCCAAATATGTCCGTTCTTGCCTAAAATTACACCTTTTTCTACTTCTAGGCTAACTACAGGAATTTGTTCTGTTGTTTTTATTTTTTGCCGCTTATTATTTTCCGGATAATACGAAGTATCCCGTGATAAGTCAAATGTTTCTGCCAATTCATTTTCAATTTCATTTTCATCTTTTGCAGTGGGATACCACTTCTTAAGAGCAAAACTGTTATCGCTACCAAAATCATCTTCCTCCTCTCTATCGCTAACGTCGCTGATATCGCTGAAGTCGCTGCCGTTAAGCAATTCCTCAACCTCTTCACAGTTGAGACCGCGCTTAGAATTCATCGCTTTTTGACTTTACATTTTCCGTCACTGTTTAAAATTATTGTACAAAATTTTACTTTTATTGCTAACACCGTAAAATTTACGTGCAAAAATGTTACTCTTAAAACTAACATTACGTATAGGCTTTAAATGTTGTCGCTCTAAAAGAACTTTCACGACTAGAAATTCATTGTGCATCTCTTTGCGTTTGCTCAGAAACTATAGAAAAAAGCACTTGTTGAATTTGGTACCGTTAGATCACTGGATGCTTGTGTAGCAACAATAATAAAAAAAACTACACGTGCAATTTACGTGGGTTAGCCTTCTAGGGTTAAGATAGATGCAACACTATATTTATTAAATAACTTTAATTTTGCAAATAATTCTTCATTCTAGTAGCACTACGTGAATTTTTACCTAATTTACTATCCAAAATATTTACTTGAATATCATCAATTGATTTTGAATTAACATTACTGAGAGTCCATGTTAATTTTTCCGAAAGACATTTGGATGTCCTTTCTTCTGCTGAAGGACATCCCATTTTAAGTTTCCCTGTTTTTTTTCATTTTGGACAATTGGGCTTATACATATCCTTCACACCACAACCATAACAAAAAATCTTTCTTTATTTTATACAATCCTTATACGAATGACCTGAATCATCGCAATTCCAACAGATAAGAATTCTGTGGATAGCACATATGTCATTAGTTGTTACGGATTTAATAATTACTTCTTTAATTTCGGATCTTAAACTTTTACCCTCACCCAATATGTCGTGCCATGACACCATATCATGTAATTGCGCATCATCACACGCCTAACATTGTTTTTTATTATGCACATACATATGTGCAATTCTGCCTCAAAATTGTGACCTTACGCATACTGTACATAGGTAGTTATTTTCAGTTAGTAACAGCCCACATTCCATTGTCAATTTCTTTTTATTCTTCAAACTCATGGCAAAGAACAAAAAAAAAAAAAAAAAAAAAAAAACCTATGCATCAAGTGGCGTGATTCTACCGTTAGCGAAAACCTGTTTTCTGCCAAAGAGAAGAAATATAAACTTGATGTCATTGCGCATGCTTCAAAATTTTTTCTTTATACATTTTTCTTTACTCTGGCTAGTACACGTATGTACTGTAAATCTGTGCTGCGTATGTAACTTGCGCTGCAAGCAATCAACAGTATGGTAGAGTTTTTTTTTCTTATTCCTATTATCCCTCTCAGTTTTTGCACACACACACACGCATTTGCGTAGTTATTCTTTCTGCCTCTCCACGACAACATCGTCAAAGGGCGAACAGCGAAAATGTAGAGTTTTTTTTTTTCATTCATGCGTACTTAAACAGAGAAACACGCATGCCAGAGGCAGTTGATTTTGGGTTATTGAGCGAGGCAGTTGGTTTTTAGAAGTGCGGTGAAGAAAATAAAATTTAGAAAAAGGAACTTGGAAAAAAAGAAAGTGAAGTGATTTAAATATTTGAACTGATCCTACATTTTAAAAAGATTGGTTTCCACTTGGGAAAAAAAAAACACACAAAAGGAATTTGTGCTTAAAACTATGAAAATTTGTTTATACCTCTAATGAAAATTTTTTAAATTAAACTTTCGATATCAAAGAATATTTCGCGATTTCTAAACACATTAATGTGTATTTAAAAGAAATGAAAACAAAAAGAAACTTGTGTGAACTTTGTGAACAAAAAAAAATCAATTAAAAGGAATCTAAAAGGCGAAAAATAAATACAACTTAGATTTCTAGGTTTGCAACGACTTTTAAAGTACGCCATGTTATAAAAAAAAAAAAGAAACCCTGACTTACGTCTATAACATAATAATTATTTAAGAAATTAAAACTTAGAATGTGTATGTGGTAGGATTCCAGATTAAATTTGTAAATTTTTTCTTGCTACTGGTCTTTAGTTAAAAATAAGGAAAATTAGAGAAATTAACCACAAACAATGTCAATAAATCATTTGTATAAAAGAACTAGAATAAAACATTTTTAAGTGCAAAAGAATTGTTAATAAAAAAAAACAAAAACTGCTAGCTGGAAAAACGATAACCAACCAGAACATACATATTGTGTTGCAATGTTTAAAATAATCCAAATAAAACCCACGATTTTGATTCATTTGAAGTAATTAAAACATTATTATGAAACACATTAAAAACAATTATCTATTTATGTATATTCATAAGGGAAAAAAAACTTATATGCAAAGGAAAACAAAATTAAAGCTACTCGAATAGTAATTATAAATAAATATTGTGTAAAACATTCTTTTTTTTTTTTGTGCTGAAATTTTAAAGAACAGAACCAACATTAAGAAAAACAAATATAAATAACGGTAACAAACTATAAACATTTAATATATCGGAGCGATGCTAATCAAAATTTAGTAACTATTACAAAAGAAAAAAAAAGACTTACAATAAGGACAAGTTCTAAAGAGTCAATAAGTAAACAAAGGAAAAAAAACTCAACACATGTGCCTGCAGTAATACGAGGGCCGCCCAACATAAGCAGCGATAACAACTGGAAGAAATGAGGCAGCACCTAGTAACGATTAGTTGTAAGGAAAATTAGAAGGTAACGAATTATAAATGTATTAAAATCCTTAAAAACCAAGAATAAAAAAAAATTGTGAAGCCTGTAAATTAATGTCAAATATCAGAATTTGTAAAAAGACCCTATAAATTAAACTGAAGAAACAATACCTTGCAATCATAATTTGTAAGTTAGTCTCGAATTCGAGGATAGGTATTATAAGTTGTGTAATTAAGTGGAATTATTAGTGTTATAAACTAAAGCTATGGTCAGACTTAACAAAAATTTGACGTCTTCACATAACTTTCAAAATTTTGTAAGCTGTCATGCATCTTGTTTCTAGATTTCTCCTGCTGGTCAAATATTGGTTAATTGTGATCATACCTTAATTAAATAATTGTATGTACCCCCAAATAAGTATTATACTAAGCTTTAAGAGAATTTATCCATCGAATAAGAATTTTTTGTAAAACCAAAACCATGCTAAAACTGAAAATAATATTAAATAAAACATGGATTTTTTTTTATTGAATCGTGGAAATGAATGAGTAGAATTTTCAGTTATAAAGGAGGAATGTTCGGCCGAGCGTCTGCTGGGTAAGTAGTTCACACATGCTTTTACGGGACAGACTTTCAAATTGTAGGGTACTAGCCTGTCATAGGGCGGTGTAGGGAAACAATGTACCCATATATGGCTCAACACCTAGCCATATCATCACTCATGGTGATAAATTTCCTCTTTTAAGTCTCCTCAGCTTGGCATATTACATGTTTCGATTATTTCTGCCCTTGGCACTTCTGCAGGTTTGTTTTTTTTTTTTATTGATTTTTCTACATACTTCCGGGGTGTGAAGTATGTATATGTGTTTACGCGTCAAAACTCGGGTCGGGAACCACATTTTCTCTCAGAGCTAGCGGGTCAGCTATTATACCCCCCCTTTTCCGGTTTTGAAATGTCATTTGATTTTTTTTTTAAAAGTTATTGGACGGCGCGTAACATATATGGCGCCCAACGTAAAGCCGCCTGCAGGGCGGAAATAATTTTTTTGGTGCAAACGTAAAGTAACGTAGGATAACACCAATGCTACCAATCGTGAAGTAAAAGCAAACTTGACGTAAAGGAAACGTCAACGGTTTACTGCGACTGTGAAATTACCGCTGGAGATTCTTTTTTATGAACAATTAATTAACTTTCGAAGGACCTAAATAGGACGAAAGTCATAATTCTGGGTAACTCAAGACCGGGAATATTATCGCGACGTCAAATTATTAGAGTACTTACATACGAAAGTTTTGGTAACATCGAGTATTGCTTTGTTGAAAATTCGTTTAGTAAAAGTCCGGACTGACGACATCGAGTTGCGCGGTTACGTTGCGATATTAGACAGTTTTTAGGGAAGCTTTACGGAATCGAAGGAAATTGTTAGAGTCCTTGTTGTAAATTGCCGCGGATGGCAATACAAGTAGCAAAATAATGAAGCTCGGTTACGATTCTCGCGGTATATTTGGAAAGTATGGGAGACTTAAAAATGAGGAATTTTGTCTTATAGATGTTAAACAAATTTTTCTTTGAAAGAATTTTTTTTCATGTGTGACCTACTAGACCGACGTGACGCCTAGCATTCCTCCTGAGGATAAACTGCTGCAATTAATTTTTCGCCCTAACATATTTAAAAAAAAAAAAAAAAAAAAAAAAAATTTTTTCCACTTCATTATTTTAAAATTTTTTTTTTATTATTATTATTTAGTCTCAATTTTTTTTTTTGCACTTTTATCTTTCCTATAATTTTTTTTTATTCGTTTCTTTTTGTTTTTTTCCTATTTTCCTTTTTTTTTTAATTTTATTTTGTTCCATTATTTTTATTTTTTTTTATTATTTCAATTAATTTTTTTTTCTTCCGGTCGAATTGAACTCGCGTTCACGGTACTTTAACCTTTCCTCACGTCTTAGGTGCATTATGCACAAGCCAAACACACGGCAAAGCACAGCAAAAAACTTGTCGCGTAGCGTTTCGTATCCAAAACCAGCTGACTTACCGGCAAGGGGTAGCGCACAATCGTCCGTTCGTAGTTCGTCCCTGTCCAAAGGTAGAGGAAGGGGTTCAACTCCATCGGGGAGAAAGTTGTCAGTGGACTCACAGAGTAGCATAATTGCGTTAAGGGGATCGTCTGGATCTCGCTCGCGCATATCGGGTCAATCGGTAGAATCAGTAGGGGTAAATTCGGATATTAAACCTCTTAGTTTGTCTCTCCCGGACATAGATACTGTCCAAGTCGAAACTGTAACACCTAGGGTACCAAATAGGGAAAACGTAGGAATGGCCACTCAGGAATCTAATCACGAAGGTGATCCACAAATTTCGAACGTGAACGTCATGGAAAACCTGATGTCTTATTTTCAGGAGGCATTGAGAAATACGCAGGAGGAATTCAGAAGAGAATTTAGTGCGCTGAGGGATTCTGTAGGTCTGAATAGGAACGAGAGAGAAACTTCTGCTACACCAGGAGTTAGTGCTCGGACGCCTACGCAGGCAAATTCGTATTCTCTTGTGTCCTCAAACTCGAACTTTAAATTGAAAGATTGGAGGGTTTCATATAGCGGCGAGGGCAATGTTTCAGATTTCTTGTTCAAAGTAGATACGTTAGCTGAGCGATCTCAGTGTCCCCATGACCATCTGATGTCAAGCTTTCATCTATTTCTAACGGGCAAGGCCGAAACCTTTTACTGGGACTACATAAAACAAAACCAAAGGGCCACGTATCCTATGTTGAGGGCTGCGTTATCTAGTGAGTTTGGTGCGCTAGAAAGCGACCACGAAATTTTGCTTAAGATCTCTTCGCGTAGACAACTCCCCAAGGAAAGCTATGACGATTTCCATTCTTTTATAGTCCGCTTAAACTTGCGTTTAACAAACCCTATGACAGATGCCTCATTGATCGAAATAATAAAGAAAAACGTACACGCAGACCTTAAGGTCATGCTATTTATTTCAGACCCAAAAGACTTGGGCAAATTTCGAGAGTTGGCGAGAAAGGCGGAGAGGGTTCTTTTAGAAAACAAATCACTTCCCTTTGGTCGGCAACGGCAGGTTAATGAAATTAAAGTTGAGGAAAACCCGGAAGATTCGATTGTGGAATCCGATCCCCAAATTGAGGCCATTAGGTTAGGCAGAACCTGGGAAAAGGGTGACTACTCAAAAATTAAGTGTTGGAATTGCCTACAATTCGGCCATAGCTACATATATTGTCCCGATGAAACTCGGCATGTTTTCTGTTACAAATGCGGACAAAGAGGAGTAACTACTCCTAAGTGTAAGGGTCCTCACGCGGAAAACAGGCAGCGGAGCGAGTGGGCAACCGGGGATGCTCGTTCCAAAAACTAAATCCCGAGTTCATATCCAGCACTGAGAGTAAGCCATCACAGATGGACTTACCTCGCGAGCTGTCCAAACCAGCCATTTACTCACAACCCAGACTTTCAAATGATGTCAATCATGTACTATCAAGACTTCCGAATCGTGTCAACTATTTACAACACAGACTTTCAACCTGTGTAATCTCTCGAAAGGTTCTGAAATGCAGGGAGCGCTACCGAAAGAGGAAAAAATTTAGGAGATTAATTGAGACCACTTGTTTACCAGATCATTACGATGATAGACCTTTTGCTGTGATAAAGATTTTTGATGAGGAATTATTATGTCTTTTAGATTCGGGGGCTAACGTATCAGTATTAGGGAAAGGGAGCTTAGATTTTATTTCTAGAAACAACGTTCGCTTGGAAAAATTTAAAACTTGGGTCCTGACTGCCAACGGTTCGAGAAACGAAGTAATGGGGTACTGCAAATTACCTGTTACTTTTAAAGGGGTAACAAAGGTTATAACGTTTTATATAGTACCAAACCTATCTCAACTGGGGTATCTTGGCATAGATTTTTGGAGGGCATACGCGCTCGCTCCTCAAATCTTTTCAAATTTGTCCTGTATGGAGATTGTTGCCAAACGCGATGCGAACTGTCACGAGCTTAACCCAGAGCAAAAGTTGCGACTGGAAGAAGTCATTTTAAATTTTCCATCGTACGAAAAATTAGGTCTCGGCTGTACGCCTTTGCTAGAACACCACATAGACACAGGTGATGCCCTACCGGTCAAGCAAAAACATTACCCTCTCTCTCCCCCTAGACAGGAAGAAATTTATAAAGAACTCGATAGACTACTGGCACTTGGCGTTATAGAGGAGTCGAATTCTCCCTGGTGCAGTCCCATAGTATCCGTTCGAAAACCTGGCAAAATCAGACTTTGCCTCGATTGCAGGAAATTAAATTCACTCACCAAGAAGGACTCGTATCCGCTCCCTCACATAAACGGGCTGCTTAGTCGCCTGAAAGACACCCATTTTATAAGTGGCATCGATTTGAAAGATGCTTTTTTCCAAATAAGACTGTCTGAGGCATCCAAAGAAAAGACCGCTTTTGCCGTACCGGGTAGATCCTTGTACCAATACAGGGTAATGCCTTTTTTCGTTTGTAACGGACCTCAGACAATGAGCCGTCTGATGGACAGGGTAATTCCGGCCAAGATAAGGGAAAATGTATTCATTTATCTTGATGATCTTCTTGTTTGTAGCCAAGACTTTGACACCCATCTTAAATTGCTTCTAGAAGTCGCATCCTGTTTAAAATCTGCCGGATTGACTATCAATGTGGGCAAGAGCAAATTTTGCCAACGCGAAATAAAATATCTCGGTTATATCATAGGCGGTGGGAATTTAAAAGTTGATCCAGGTAAAGTCGAGGCGATTACTCAGTTTCCTATTCCCAAGACACCTCGTCAGGTAAGACGTTTTGTCGGCATGGCAAACTGGTATCGCGCATTTATTAATAATTTTTCTGACCTTGCGGGTCCAATGACAGATTGTCTACGTAAAACAAATAAGCCTTTTCGCTTGTCGCCCGAAGCGGTTGACTCTTTCGAAAAATTAAAATCTGCCTTGTCAAACGCTCCAGTGTTGGTTCAACCGGACTTCAGTAGAGAGTTCGTAATACAGTGCGATGCTTCACGCATCGGAGTAGGTGGCGTTCTCTTCCAAACAGATGACCAAGGGGGTGAAAGACCAATCGCATTTGTATCTCAAAAACTGAATAGGGCACAACGTAACTATACCGTAACGGAGTTGGAATGTTTAGCGGCCATTATTTGCGTCAAACGGTTTAGGCAGTATATCGAGGGACTTCCTTTTAAGATCATAACTGATCACTCCAGCCTTCGCTGGCTCATGAGCCAAAAAGACCTTAACGGGAGACTTGCCCGCTGGAGTTTAAAACTTCAACATTTTGATTTTGTGATGGAGCACAGAAAAGGTTCCCTAAATATTGTCCCCGATACTCTTTCCAGGTTTGATATTGACGAGATAGATTTGAATTGCAATCCTCCTGAAATGGACCTTTCTTCCCCTGAATTTAATAGCTCCGAGTACAACGGGTTAAAGGAACAAATACGTCAAAATGATGATGCACTGCCGGACCTGTGTCTCAACGACAATTTGGTTTATAAAAGAGTAAACTTTAGGAATGGTATAGATAATGAGAACTTATGGAAGTTGTGGCTGCCAGAATCTTTGACCGGGGATGCAGTTAGATTAGCTCATGAGGAAGGATGCCATAGCGGCTTTAATAAAACACTTTTTAGAATCAGACAAAAATATTTTTGGCCACAGATGGCACGTGATGTTAAATTTTACATTCAAAATTGCGACGACTGCAAGACCATAAAACCCGTTAATCAGACCTTACGTCCACCCATGGGGAAGCAGTTCCAAACATACCGCCCTTTTCAAAGGTTGTATTGCGATTTTTTGGGACCTTACCCTTGCTCCAAGGCCAAAAACTGCCAGCTGTTCATTGCAATCGATCATATGACCAAATTTCTGTTTTTAAAGCCTATGAAGACGGCAACTACCATTAACGTAATCGATTTTTTGCAAAACGAAGTTTTCTGCACCTTCGGTGTACCACAGTTCCTGCATACCGACAATGCAAAGCAATTTACCTCAAAAGAGATGAAGGAGTTTTTCGGCCTGTATGGTATAACCCACATCACCACTGGTTTTTACTCACCACAGGCAAACGCCTCGGAAAGGGCAAATCGTGAGGTGATTTCTAAAATTCGTTACTTTTTAAAAGACCATTCGGACCACACAAATTGGGATAGAGGTATACCAAAAATTTTGCAAATTTTGAGGAGCGACTTTCATACGGCTATAGGGTGCTCACCCTATTATGCGGCTTTTGGTCAAAACATGATCCTAAATGGGTCAAGTTATACCATCTTAGATCAGTTGAATATGCTTCGAGACGACACACCAGTCGAGAGAAATGACAGATTACAGCTCACCCGAGATAAAATTAATAGGAACCTTGACAAAGCTTATGGAAAGGCGTGTAGGATATATAACCTGAGGACAAAACCGGTAAACTTCACAGTAGGTCAGGAAGTCTTTCGAAAAAACCACTCACAGAGTGACTTCAAAAAGGGCCTTAACGCAAAGTTCAGTCCTAAGTTCGTGAAGTGCAGAATTAGGGGCAAAATTGGGAATTCACTTTACGAAATCGAGGACCTCCAGGGAAAGTACGTAGGTAAATTTCATGCTTCTGACATTCGACCTTAGTTTGACTTGTTTCATCGTATATTGCCCGGCTTCGTGGGTCGAGCCACACGCTGTGTATCCGTTCTTTTTGTAGATGTTATCGCGCCTAAATCCTGCCTGTTCTAATCCTCATCATGGATATTGATTCGAAGCAGGTTTGTTACGGATTTAATAATTACTTCTTTAATTTCGGATCTTAAACTTTTACCCTCACCCAATATGTCGTGCCATGACACCATATCATGTAATTGCGCATCATCACACGCCTAACATTGTTTTTTATTATGCACATACATATGTGCAATTCTGCCTCAAAATTGTGACCTTACGCATACTGTACATAGGTAGTTATTTTCAGTTAGTAACAGCCCACATTCCATTGTCAATTTCTTTTTATTCTTCAAACTCATGGCAAATAAAAAAAAAAAAAAAAAAAAAAAAAAAACCTATGCATCAAGTGGCGTGATTCTACCGTTAGCGAAAACCTGTTTTCTGCCAAAGAGAAGAAATATAAACTTGATGTCATTGCGCATGCTTCAAAATTTTTTCTTTATACATTTTTCTTTACTCTGGCTAGTACACGTATGTACTGTAAATCTGTGCTGCGTATGTAACTTGCGCTGCAAGCAATCAACAGTATGGTAGAGTTTTTTTTTCTTATTCCTATTATCCCTCTCAGTTTTTGCACACACACACACGCATTTGCGTAGTTATTCTTTCTGCCTCTCCACGACAACATCGTCAAAGGGCGAACAGCGAAAATGTAGAGTTTTTTTTTTTCATTCATGCGTACTTAAACAGAGAAACACGCATGCCAGAGGCAGTTGATTTTGGGTTATTGAGCGAGGCAGTTGATTTTGGGTTATTGAGCGAGGCAGTTGGTTTTTAGAAGTGCGGTGAAGAAAATAAAATTTAGAAAAAGGAACTTGGAAAAAAAGAAAGTGAAGTGATTTAAATATTTGAACTGATCCTACATTTTAAAAAGATTGGTTTCCACTTGGGAAAAAAAAAACACACAAAAGGAATTTGTGCTTAAAACTATGAAAATTTGTTTATACCTCTAATGAAAATTTTTTAAATTAAACTTTCGATATCAAAGAATATTTCGCGATTTCTAAACACATTAATGTGTATTTAAAAGAAATGAAAACAAAAAGAAACTTGTGTGAACTTTGTGAACAAAAAAAAATCAATTAAAAGGAATCTAAAAGGCGAAAAATAAATACAACTTAGATTTCTAGGTTTGCAACGACTTTTAAAGTACGCCATGTTATAAAAAAAAAAAAGAAACCCTGACTTACGTCTATAACATAATAATTATTTAAGAAATTAAAACTTAGAATGTGTATGTGGTAGGATTCCAGATTAAATTTGTAAATTTTTTCTTGCTACTGGTCTTTAGTTAAAAATAAGGAAAATTAGAGAAATTAACCACAAACAATGTCAATAAATCATTTGTATAAAAGAACTAGAATAAAACATTTTTAAGTGCAAAAGAATTGTTAATAAAAAAAAACAAAAACTGCTAGCTGGAAAAACGATAACCAACCAGAACATACATATTGTGTTGCAATGTTTAAAATAATCCAAATAAAACCCACGATTTTGATTCATTTGAAGTAATTAAAACATTATTATGAAACACATTAAAAACAATTATCTATTTATGTATATTCATAAGGGAAAAAAAACT
Source organism: Pollenia amentaria (assembly GCA_943735925.1). Lineage (NCBI taxonomy): Eukaryota > Metazoa > Arthropoda > Insecta > Diptera > Polleniidae > Pollenia > Pollenia amentaria. Next base: position 185,530,140 of record OX031007.1, on the reverse strand, counting down.
TATATGCAAAGGAAAACAAAATTAAAGCTACTCGAATAGTAATTATAAATAAATATTGTGTAAAACATTCTTTTTTTTTTTGTGCTGAAATTTTAAAGAACAGAACCAACATTAAGAAAAACAAATATAAATAACGGTAACAAACTATAAACATTTAATATATCGGAGCGATGCTAATCAAAATTTAGTAACTATTACAAAAGAAAAAAAAAGACTTACAATAAGGACAAGTTCTAAAGAGTCAATAAGTAAACAAAGGAAAAAAAACTCAACACATGTGCCTGCAGTAATACGAGGGCCGCCCAACATAAGCAGCGATAACAACTGGAAGAAATGAGGCAGCACCTAGTAACGATTAGTTGTAAGGAAAATTAGAAGGTAACGAATTATAAATGTATTAAAATCCTTAAAAACCAAGAATAAAAAAAAAATTGTGAAGCCTGTAAATTAATGTCAAATATCAGAATTTGTAAAAAGACCCTATAAATTAAACTGAAGAAACAATACCTTGCAATCATAATTTGTAAGTTAGTCTCGAATTCGAGGATAGGTATTATAAGTTGTGTAATTAAGTGGAATTATTAGTGTTATAAACTAAAGCTATGGTCAGACTTAACAAAAATTTGACGTCTTCACATAACTTTCAAAATTTTGTAAGCTGTCATGCATCTTGTTTCTAGATTTCTCCTGCTGGTCAAATATTGGTTAATTGTGATCATACCTTAATTAAATAATTGTATGTACCCCCAAATAAGTATTATACTAAGCTTTAAGAGAATTTATCCATCGAATAAGAATTTTTTGTAAAACCAAAACCATGCTAAAACTGAAAATAATATTAAATAAAACATGGATTTTTTTTTTATTGAATCGTGGAAATGAATGAGTAGAATTTTCAGTTATAAAGGAGGAATGTTCGGCCGAGCGTCTGCTGGGTAAGTAGTTCACACATGCTTTTACGGGACAGACTTTCAAATTGTAGGGTACTTCGTATTTCAAACGGTTACCGATACATATTGACAATGCAATGCGAGCTAACAAAATTCATTATTGCTCACCCAATGTCAACAAAAGACGCACTTACAACTGCCAAAACACTTGTAGAACAATTAATTTTAAAATTCGGTAAATTTAAGATGCTCAAATCAGACAACGGGACAGAATTCAAAAACGAACTCATGCATAACATATGTTCACTACTCGATATCAAACAAACATTTTCAACCCCTTACCACCATGAAACAATGGGTGCGGTAGAAAGAAATCACAGGGTTCTCAATGAATTCTTGCTGACAACAGCAAATGATTACGAATGGGATAAGTGGATAAACTATTTTACTTTTGCCTACAACACGGCTCCACACATAGACACTGGTTACACACCATTTGAATTGGTATATGGTAGATTGCCATGCCTACCATCAGAATTTTATGAAACTGATAATAACAAAATATACAATTATGATGACTATGCAAAAGAGCTGAAACAAAGATTAAAATATTCTTTGATTAGAGCTAAAGATTTCACAGATAAAATAAAAGAAAAAAGAAATTTAGAAGATAGATATAATAAGAGTTTAAATCTAAATATAGGAGATTTAGTTTTAATAAAAGTAGAGAATAGGAAAAAGAATCAAAGCCCGTACAAAGGCCCATATAGAATTATTAGAAAAAACGGTGTAAATACTATAATAGACTACCACGGAATTGAAAAAGAATTTCATAATAATCAATTAAAACCATATATAGGCCTAAGAGACAATAATTAAGTACTATAAGAATACTATTTTTAATACTATTTTTAAATAATTAAATAATTATAAATTAAATATTAATTACATTAAGAACTACTTTAAAAACTATAACTCATGTAAATACATATTATAAAACTATTAAAATATTAAATACTATATAAGAATTACTTTGTAAAACTATAACATATGTAAATAGAAATTAAGAACTATTTTACAAATATTGTCGGTAATATGAATATATCAAGAAAAATCAATCCCCTAATTTTTCTCTTAGCGGTGAGGGTGTAGTGTACCTCATAAGTTGCCACCGCCTACCCTTAAACTACTCTTAAATCTATACACACCAACCTAAATAGAGTAGGGTAATTATGCAAGATCAAATAACGGCATTTACCAATCGACACACATTGATTGGAATGCAAGTTAATTAGGGCATAAGTATGATAAAACAAACGAACAGTTCTACTCAATAAGAATTGTAAATTGAGTGACAAATAGGAATGAGTGTAACCGCAAATATTCCTATTGGTCAAAGCAATTGTAATCAGGGTAATTATGCATATGTCCATAATATCGACAAAGACAGCTAGAACTTTATCGATAAGTAGAATAAGTAAGACAGGCTAAGTTAAAAACTCATGAATAGTATTTAAGTGCATGTAAATTAAAAATAAAGTAGACTTGAAATTAACTACTTAATCCGGCAGTAACTTGCCTAGTTTTAATTGAAAGGCTCATAATTCGGCAGTTCCTTTGAACGCCTTGTGAATCAGCTGGTACCCTAACAGCTATTTAAAATAAATAAGGGTTATAGGGACCAATACACATTAGAAAAACACGCTCACACCACAACACAAAACCCTACATAGCGATCCTGCCACCCCTATATACACTACACTGTCATAGGGCGGTGTAGGGAAACAATGTACCCATATATGGCTCAACACCTAGCCATATCATCACTCATGGTGATAAATTTCCTCTTTTAAGTCTCCTCAGCTTGGCATATTACATGTTTCGATTATTTCTGCCCTTGGCACTTCTGCAGGTTTGTTTTTTTTTTTTATTGATTTTTCTACATACTTCCGGGGTGTGAAGTATGTATATGTGTTTACGCGTCAAAACTCGGGTCGGGAACCACATTTTCTCTCAGAGCTAGCGGGTCAGCTATTATACCCCCCCTTTTCCGGTTTTGAAATGTCATTTGATTTTTTTTTTTAAAAGTTATTGGACGGCGCGTAACATAGTATCTGCTATGGGGGTTTCTTCAATATCTTGTGGATTAAAATCTATTTCAGAAATCTGTCGCTTGACTTTAGAAACAACTCTATATGAATTGTTATTTCTTATTTCACTTACAAATTTTTCTTGCTTATGAACTTCATATCATAACAGTGAAATTTGAGAAATATCAATGTGTAACAGTTCATGTCTTATTTCCGCTTTCAGATTCCTTAAAACTGTCTCACAGAGTTCACGTTCCGACATGGGAGTTCGCAATTTATTAGCTATCGCCATTACTGAATCCAAAAACTCATCACAACTCTCATTCAGTTTTTGAAATCGTCGCCTAATATCATCCCTAATATCAAAATCAGAATAAACTGATTTATATTGTCCCTGAGAGAATTGGTCAGTGATGTCCAATTCATGTTATCGTTTCGATAGTGGTATTTCCAAAACCAATCTAAAGCCTTTCCTTCAAAAATGCATGACAGCACAATAGTTCGAAATTTTCATTTAATGTATTTGCGGTTAAAATATTGATTCTATAAATAAACTCATCAACATCTATGTCATCAAAATGGTCACTAAACTTTACCCGCTAGTTTCGTATAATATTTAAAATTTTGTCTGAATTTTTATTAATATTTTTACCATTGCGATATCTGATTTTGGTCTCCTGATATTCTATTATTTCTAGCTGCAAAATCATTGAATTCCATTTGATTTTCCAAAAATTTTTGTTGTTGAATTCAGTTATTTGGAGAGAAATGTATGCTATTACACATGACGCCTATTTTTGAAGTTAACTCACTGCAAAAACTGGTGAGAGATTCTAAAATCACTTCACGAATTCGATTTTCCTTGAATGATGTACTATCTAAACGATTGTCAACATTAGCTGGTATAAGTCCCTGAAGAGATTCTGAATTACCAATGGTGGTATTAGAAACAACTCTATTACCCTTTTAGATAGACCTAGTAACTGGTCTACTACCAGAGGGATTTGACTCTACATCAAAATGTTGTATTGGAACGGTTTGTATTAGATGAATCAGATGAACTCCTGCGACTTAGTTCCACAAGATCTTCACAGCTACGCGTAAGAGGCATGTTAAATAATTGTTGTTTGAAAGTTATAACAACGTAATTTAATGGTATAAAAACAAAAGTAAACACAATTTTCAATAAAATAACATATAAATTATATATAAAATAAATAATATATAAAATTTAAAACTTGAATGTTTAATTTGTTATAAATTCCACTACTCAGTATAGAAATTAAAACAGACCATTTAAACAATAACAATTGTCTTGAATCAACTAACACATTTAAATCATCATTTAAGTAATTAAGGGTGATTTCCCAGCAATAATTCCATGAAACAAAATCCCATGAATATATAAAAACAATGACTATAGCATTATAAAGAGTAAAAAAATCTCTCTAAAATAATGTACAGATTGGATGCCTGGAGAATGTGTTTTTCACATCGAGAATTGTCCGAGAATGCCGGATGCCTCTGGAGGAGATAGCGAGACATTCACTGGTCCCCCTTAATTGGGTCTCCGGACACGGGGTCATACATGGGAACTGCATGGCGGATTCATTGGCGTATGCAGGTACCACCTTGAATCGGGGCGGTCCCACATATTATGTAGGTGCTTCACTCCCAAGGTGTAAGTAACTTATAGCGCACAAGTTTCATCTTATCGCCAGTCAGAGGTGGCACGATGAAACCACCTGTGGGGAAACCAGGAAAATCTGGCCCATCACAGATGGAAAAAGGACGCGGCGGGCATTACAGCTGTCCAGACATCATCTAAGAAACATAATTGCGGTTATAACTGGCCACTGGCCCATTGGGAGGCACGCCCAAAGGCTGGGGCTCCTTTATAATGACTTGTGTAGAAGTCATTATAAGGGAGCTCTTCTCTGTAATTGCCCGGCATTCGGAGACTTAAGACTCAAAATGTTTGGTCGAAGAGCCCTTGGGGACAAAACTTGTCTCTCTGATGTTGATGTCAACAGGAAATACTCCTTTATTGAATCGACCGGTTGGCTGCATGGAAATACTAGCAGCCAGATTTCATAGGACCCATGGGAGACGGCGTGATATGGTAACACAACGGGAACTAAGTAATGGACCCACGTGAGCTGTGCTTGATCACGGCTGCCAATGGAACCTAACCTAACCTAATGTACAGATCCTGAACAACAGAAAGATAAACAATTTAATAACTAAGATAAATTTTGTAATAAATCCCGAGTATGAAATTCAAATATATCAAATAACAAAAATCTCCCGTGGACTCAATACAAACTAATATTCAATAAGTATAATAACGTATGTATATAAGGGAGATCGATTATTCGACTTTTTTCAGTAACCGGTTTTCGAATATTACGAATAGTTGCTATTTAAAAAAACCCGGTTTTCGGTTAAATAACCGGTTAACCGGTTTTAATTGGAATACTTAAAAACACAAAAATCAAATAAGTTTTTAAAATAAAACGTTAATTTACATAAAAATTAAACAATTTGCAAAGGTAAGGAACCAACAAAATACATAGATATGACTTAGATCAGACCTAACAAATATTTTACGATAAAATCCAAGAAAAGTGGGACCAGTAAATTGATCAAACTTTAGCTAAGTTTTCAACAATTTTTTATTGATTTACTAAACTTTATTTGTAAGAAGAAATTTGTATAACAGAATTTAGAAACTGTTGAATGATATTTGATCTAGACAAACGTTTTGCAAAAGCAAATAAATCATAGGAATTTTATAAAGTTTTTTTTTGAAATATTCTCTCAAATTTATTTTGAATGAGTTTTAATTTGTTGGTGGTTAAGCATGTCTATATAAATCAACCATATTTTTCAAAAGTTGCAAACAAAACCTCTTAGCCGGGATTATCTATTTTAAATTATTTTGTTTCAGCATTATATATATATTTCTATAGAAACGAATCGTGAACTGATCATTATTTTTGTGTAAAATATTTGTTAGTTCGTCGACTACAATTTAAAACATTCCATGACATTGCTTGATTTCTTCATTTTTGTTTTTTAGTTCTTGGCATTTTAATAAATAAAACTGGTAGAAATTTTTCCCATATGGTCGATTCTGCCGTAATGTTGTAGTTTTCCGCATGAAGAGATGCTAGAACTACTTAAGAGTTTTTAGTGCCTTAACGGGCATTTCGTCCTCGGCAACTCAACGGGCTAATATTTCACCCAATGATTCATTTTTGGCAGCGTATTTTTGCAAAGTATTATTTATCGTCTGCTTAGAACTACTTCGAGTTAAGTTTTATTTAGATCACAATAATGTCAAGCATGTATACTAATTAAAGATGATTAATAAGTCGTGACATGGAAGAACCTTTGTAACTTATCATTTTGGGACACTTATTATTCAAGAACCTTACTTTGTCTTTTTAATCGCGTTCGAAAAAGATCTAGAGATAACCTTTATATAAAAATATATTTAATATTTAGAATACTCTTGCACGAATTACTATTTACTTTTTAACTGCACACATTTTTGTAGTATTTTGAATAGTTTTTGGTTTTTTTTTCTACAAGAACATACGCTTTTATAAGCGATTTGTATTTACAGTGTTCATAAAGTTTTTTGACCTTTGTTACATTCTGTTTTAACATTTTTCATTAATAGTTTAAGTTTGGCGAATCTTCAATTAGAAAATACTTATATCACGGGTACATCTACAACAAGAGTAAGGAAAATGTATATAAAATACTCATTACTAAAATAACCGGTTTATTATACCAAAATAACCGGTTTATTCGATATTCGAAAAATGGGCATTTTAAAATAACCGACTTGGACAAAGCTAAAATAACCGGTTAAAACCGGTCGAATAATAACCGTTCGATCTCCCTAATACATATATTAAAATTTGCTCATTAAATCCTTAGTTTTAGGATACTAAATCTATTCTACTGTAAGGAAACCACGTTTGTTATTTACCAAAAATCAAACAGAATGCAAAAAGCATCCAAAAGGAAATAAAAAAACAATAAAAAAAATAGCTAAAATGAATAGATATTAAACTCTTGGAAGTTACCCTAAATTTATATGCATATAATGCACAGAAAACCATGCTGAGGCCCCACGTTGGGCGCCATTAAATTTCTCTGGTTCTTTTTCTAAGAGAAGGATCGTAACATAAAAGTAAAATTTTTAGAGGATACCATTGTCAAAATAATAATATAATAAACTATAATAAAAAAGTCTTCTAGATCTGCTTTATTGATTTTTTTTTTGTTATTGCCAGGTTAAATGATGCTTGACATATTGGAATATCAACATCACAAAGCTCCAGAAATAAATGACAGTTCACTTATACTATGTTCACACAGACACCACCATTCCTGTTTTGCGCCCTACATATGATTGAGGCAACGTGTTTCGCCATACAAAATGTTGAGAGTGAACCATGGCATTTCTTTTTGAAACATGCTGCAAAACAGAAAATATGTAGATAACAAATGATCGCCAATTTATCTGAACTAGCACTCAAAAGAAAATCAAAACGACTAAAAATTCATGTTAAATAGAATAAAATAATAATCAATTTGAGAATAAAATTACGCTAACAAAAAAAAAAAAAAAAAAAAAAACAGAAACCAAATATACATAAGTACATAAGTATGCAAAAGAAAAAATATGTCAAAATGAAACAAGAATGAATCGTATGAACAGCTTGTTTGGCGATCAAGTTTCAGAAAGCGAAACAAGTGGTTTATATCGTCTAATGAACATAGCATTACTCAACCTCGAATTATCTTTTTTGACATAGTTCGCTTCAGCTCTCCATATCCAGACAGCATAAATTTTATGATTACTTTATAATTCAGTTTACTAATTCTACTTACCGTGGCATTATATAAATCGTTAATAATATAAGAAAAAAATATTTTTTAATTTTTTTCATTAAATATTAATTTTCTTCTTTATTCCTTTCAATTTTCTTGATTTAATACTTAGTAACTAAATTTTTATTTTATCTTTAATAAACCTAACTTTATATGTTTTTTTTTTTAATTATTAAATAATATTACAATATTTTACATAATTGCTTACATAAGTATTTAAAACTAAATGTATATATTTGTTATTTATTTCTAAGTACTTTGTTGTATTCATTCTATTTATAGATATTTTCTGTAATTTATATTTTTATTTGTTGTCTCACATTTTTATGTAAATTTAATTTTGTAACATAAAAAGAAATTGGGGTTTCCTTTTTGTTATTCTTATTTGAAAACTACAAATTATCTAAATTTACATGGTATAACAAATCTTAAATACTTATAAGTAACTAAAACTAATTTAAAATTAAATCGAAAATTAACTATTTTTACATCATTGTGATTTGTTTATATTATATTCGAATATGTTCTTTTTATTTTTGTATTTGTTTCTGTGAAAGTGATTGTTAAATATTTTTATGAAAATAAAAAGTTTGAAAGCATTTTAAATGAATACAATTAAAGAAATATAAATAAAAAAATAAGGGAGCGTAAAACGAGCTTAAAAGTTCAGTTGTATAATTATACTTGGCTATTAATATTAAGGTTGAATTTAATAGTTTGTAGCAAGAAAGAAAAAATTCTTCATAAAATTAATGAAAAAGAACCATTTTGAAATTAAAATTACATAATTGGTAAACAACTTAATAGTTTGCCTCCAAAGCAATTTTTTTTTTTTTTTTTTTTTTTTGATCATTTTCATTCATTATTATAATTTTTTTCCGGAATTGCTATCAATGGCCACTATGAAGCTTAACTTAAATTAAGTTCTTTATTTATGTTTGAGTTCATATCAATCCCAAACTGCTCAAAAGAACTTGAAACAATTTAAATGCAAAATGGTTTTTCCTGTTGACTCTTTACGAAGTGAGCGTGTTGTCAATAAACGGACAGACAAACGGACATGGCTAAATCGAATAAGAAATACTCAAGGACCCAAAATTTATATACTTTATGTGATCTTAGATGTACTTTAAAAAAGTTTCACATGGAATGACTAAATTAGTAAATCATTACACAAGGGAACAACATTTAACTTTTTGCGTTGATTGCAAGTCTGATACAATTTTTTTTTTATTAATTTGAGGTCGCTGATTTCAAATCTAATCTGATCAGCACTTTTAAGTTTTTTTCAAAAATTTAAAGTTCAAAAAATCATAACTTTGCTCTTCATTATGTGATTTTTTATATAAAAAATAAAACATTTTTCATACAAAGTAAAATCATCAAAACAATAGCTAAGTAATGGTTGCTTACGAAAAAAAAAATAATTAAAAATTTTGTACTTTTAAAAATCATGAAAAATCCAAAACGAGAAAAAGTTAGTCTTATTATTTCTACGCAAAGTCGCATAACTATATAATGAGATATAGATCATAAAAATCGATGAACACGTTTCGCTTTTATTCACAATAAAGTAAAGGTTGTAAGTAAAGGGGAAAAAACGTAAATAAATGGAACCACAGCAAACACACAGTAAAAAATTTCATTTTTGTATGGAAATCGCGATTTTTTTTTCAATTCAGTATTTTCAGTAAATAGTGAATAAAATCAGAAGCTGTGCAGCGATAACAATGAAATAACGCTCATTTTATTAGAAATGCATTTAACTAAATTATTTAAGATCAAAACTGTGATTTTTGTCGAATTTTTTTTTTGTTTTTATTAATTTTAAAAGAAAATTAATTTTTTGTTCAAAACTACTGATCAAATTTAAATGCAATGTAGGCGCGGCTTTAAGATAATATTGTTGGCGAATTTCAAAATCAAGCTTATGAATATTGATTTTTTTGGAATCAAATTCCACTCATTTTGCACTGGTTAGTTAATATATGTATTTGAAATATTCAATTTGATCTCACAAATCCTAAGTTTTACGATATTCACTTTAAAACGTTTAAAATACTACAATATAAACACACTACCAGAATTAGCCAAAATATAGAAAATTTTAATAAAGTAAAAATTACTCCTGTTTACTTTTTTTTATAATACGTTAATTTGGCGATTTTGGAGAATTTTTTTTGTGGCGTGCCTCTTAATGTCTCATTTTTGGATAAAAGTGCTTGCTATGCATATAGGTTGTCAGCAGTTTGATCATGGATGGCAAAAGATGTCAATGAATATACAATAGTAGCCAGTGGCCTTGGTAGCTTATCGCTCCTGAAGTGATTGGTAATAGATTTTTACCATCCAAACTTTGAATTGCCACTGAAAGATAATCACCATAAAGTGGTTCTATACGCCTTAATTTCTACGATAACCTAAAAAAAATTTCAATAAAATATATTTTTAATTTTAATTAAAAAAATTATCAAAAAATCCCAACAACAATTCCACAAGTATATTTTATTTTATTTAAACCGAAAAAAATCAATTAACATTGTTTGTTATTTGATTATTATTTTACTAATAAAACTAATAAAATAATTGATTCAAATATTACATTAATTAAATTGAAAAACTTTTTAAACAATTTTTTTAATTGATGAAAAACTATCAGTAATCAAACCCATTTAAAGGCCTTGAGAATTGAAGAAATAACTGTATTGACATCACCATTATCCACGTTGAACTTTGCAGGGATCATGATATACTGGTTAAATTTATTATTCCCTCTTCGTACTACGGTTTTCTTCACGACATACGAAATTCGCATGGGGCGACGAAAGCCAATGATAAAAGGTAATTTTACAAAAACAATTTCGTTTTTTTAATTTTTTTTTTTATATTGAATAATTTGTTTTTCTCGAAAATTTGTTCTCTTTGTTGTGTACCATGCGTACCAGAGTTGCCTGGTTAGAGGGTTTTATTTAATTTAGGTACATATTTAGAGGGTACAAATTATTAGGAGAAAAATTTAGGGGCATAAATTTATATTTAGGATGTTTTTAGGATGTTTTACTATTTATTTTCTTGTACAAAGCAATAACTATGTAGTACAATATTGTATAGCTTGTTTTGGTTGAGCTAAAATCGCTAGATTCCAGTTATGCTTGTCTGACAATCGCTAGATTTAACTGGAAAATATCTTAATTACCATCTTTCTTATTTAACTGGAAAATATCTAAATTACCATCTTTCAATATAATAACTTAAAGAACCTCGAGATTGTCCTCGAGGTACTAATTTTTGTGCCAGTTTTTCTTAGTTTCTTGAAATTTAAAAAAGTAAAATTTACAAAGTAAAAACTTTTGTACAGACATTAAAAGAGAGCGTTTTAAGGGCAAAATATTTATTAAATAATACGACACACAACATTAATTCAACACCTAAAATGCTCAAAATGATTTCTGCTAGCTCTATTTTTATTAGATACATAATTTAAAAATGTATTAATTAATGTGTCAGAAGCTAAAACGCCTAACTACACTTTTCGAAAATTTTTCGGTACTGTTATATTGCTATCTAATTAGTTGTGAACTTCATAAAAAATATGAAAAATCGGTAGACTGTTTATAATTTGGTTTTAAGATATATTATTAAACAAATATTCAAAAAAATTTAAAAGGTAAATTTACGTATAGATATACATATTAATACGTAAATTTAAGCTAAGTCAAGTTAAATAAATTGAAAATAAATTATTATCTAAGCTTTTATATTTAGGAGGATTTTTTTCAAAATACGTTAAATTTTTGGGGCTTTGAAATTTGTTTGGGGGAAAGAAAAAAAAATTACCTGGTAACACTGATGCTCGAATACAAATATATTTAGGCAGACCTCTTATACGCACACCGCAATAGTGGAGAGGATATTATGGGCTTGTGCTGATGTATGTCGCATACAAATTTTAGCTCTTAACCAATCTTTAAATATACCTATCGCTGTCTGGCTGGCAGTTTGTGTGTCTATGTAACCTCATGCGCAAGCTCAGGTGATAATTATGAAGATAATTATCATAAGAAATAGACCTATTAAAAATAATAAAAATCGGTCCATAAGTTCACAGGGCCTCAATACAACCTTCTTTCCGGAATAGAGTCTTTCGTGTCCTTTCCTAATATCATACTATTTGGATTCGCTCCAAAAATCCCAACTTTTTTTACCAACATTACCAATTGTTTTTTTTTTAAATCGGTCCATATTTGACTAAAGCTTCTATACAAATACAGTTCCCGAAAATAGCTTTAAATGTCATAGCCTACTTAACAATTTCAGTATTGATATAACATTAAGCGACGATTTATGGTAGCTTCTATGCCATGGCAAAGTTTTGCACAGTTAGGCCCGGAATTGATCATAGGTCCCATTAAACACCCTCTCCAAAATCGCTTTAATTGTTAATATTTAAATAATATTCGCCAATATTTGTCACTACACGCACTACACAATATTTGTCAATTCGCATAGAAACTAGATTTTCCTACACAATGAATTTCAGTGCTTTTATGAAGAATAAAAATTGAGGATTTAGCGCGTCATAGAAAAATATCATTAAGAATAAATTTTGTATTCCCAAAAATAATTTGGATTACACAATTTTATTTTGACGGGCCCATAATTGGCCATGGGTTCCAAAACGAAAAAATTTCAAAAGTATATCTGTTTGTGCTGTGCTATAGGATATTAAATGGTCTGACTTGATTCCAATACTTTCTTAATTGTTTTCATTATTATTTATGCTATGGGAAAAAATAAACGTATTAGAAAAATAAAAAAAAAAAAAAACAGAATAAAATTAAGACCTTATTTTTATGTATGTATTTATTATATATACAACCTTATTTAATGTATTTCAAAATTCTCAAATATAATAAATTATATTAGTATTCGGAATACGAGTACATTACATTTTTGGTGCGTCTAAAAGTTTATTAATATGTATGTATGTAAGTTTACATTGAATGTATATTAATTACAATTTTATTCTTTATTTTATTTTTTTTTTTTTTTTTTTTTTTGTTTTAGTTTTGTTTTTCTTTTCAATCCTTAGTCTTAAATTAATTTTTTTCTTTTTATATATCTTATGGAATTTCTTTATTTATTAAGTGCTTTTTGTAGTTTTAATTTCTCATGGAAAATATTATTTTATTTTTTTTTTTTATTAAAATTTATTTTTATATTTTTTTTTTTTTACAAATAAAAACTAAATTTATAAGTCTTGAGGGTCTTTTGTTTTATATTTTTTATTAATTTAAATGTTAACATCTTTTGTTACGCTACAATAAAAAGATAATCTTTTTTTATTTCAAGTATGACAAAATAAGTGAAGTATTAGAAGAAAATTGTTACCTTTTTCAGAGTATTCTATTTTTTTTAATGGTTAAAACCTTTAGCAAAGCTTTTCTCATATTTTTTTGACGTGAGTAAGCTTTTCTATTGCAGTTTTTAATAACTCACAGCTAACTAAGTACGTTATACTCTTGGCAACCACAAAGAAATGTTGGCGGATGGTACACACAAAATAATATGTAGCTAAATTCAACAGAAAATTCATTTTAAGCAACTAAAAATTTATTAAAAAAAAAAAACGGATCCTTCACATTTCATTTAAAATAAATGAATTTTATATTAGTTTTTTACTTTTTATTTATTTAACAGCATATTGCTAAATATTAAATAGTTGTTACTTTTATAAAATGTAATTTAACCGACAAAAAAAAACAAGCTACATAACATTATAAGTACGGAAAACATTATTTATTGGTAGTTACAAACATAAATCATGAAAAGAAATTTATTCGTTAAATAAACATAATTTTATTAAATTTAAATAGTATGCAAAACGAATGTAATAAACCCCAATCAGTTACTGGAATAATTTTATGAGTGTTGAGGATAGAAGTTTGAAAACTAAAATTACTATTTTAAAAATATAGAGCTTTCATAATTCTTATTGAAATCTCACTTTGAATTAAAATTTCTTTAACAATTTTTACATTTCTTGTATTTTCCTTTACAAGTACTGTAAATATACTCGTTGTTGTAGTGGGGCTGGCAAAACTGGAACTCTTTCTTAGGTTTTATAAGATTCAAAACAATTACATCTTACGCCTAATCGATTTTTTTAATACAATAATTTTTTTTTTTTTTTTTGTAGTTCAAGGCAAATTTTGGAAAACTACACAATCCATAAGGACGGGTCTAAAATTATTAAAAGTTGTTAGGTCATTCTGTATAAACACATATACAAAAATACCAATGTTACATCATCATGGCGCAATGTTGATTTAAGATCAGAAAATTTGTGGAAACTTTAAAATGTTCATTGTTTCATATAAAATTACATTGTTTAATATCGAAGCCATTTAATGCTGTTTTACTTGTTTTGTGTAGAAACAAAAACAGCGCAGCAAGAAGAAAAACAAGGATTATCTTATTTTAATGTTGAAAATAATTTATAAAAAGAATAAAAATTCCCGTATTCTTTTTGTTAAAATTTAAAACTCAAACTTTCAGCAGCAGCCAATTTATTTATTTAAGTTTATAATGAAGTTATATAAAAAACAATATTTTTCATATGCCTCCTTGTTAGTAGTATGTATGACTTTATACTTATTATAGTTGAATACGCAGTAATAGTGCTATTTGTTATTTGACGAAAACTTTTAACATCTGACAAAAATTTCGTTCTTCTTTTAACACTATTTGTGTTATTTCTGACATTTTTTTTATCGTTTTTAAATAAATTTTAGGATTTGTTGCTAATTTTTCGCGTATATTTACCAGGTTCTTGATAGAAGCGAGTTTTTTTTTTTACAATTTTTAATAAATATTAGTCTTTGCTGTAGTGCGGCATTTTTAACGAATTTTTTCGATTACTTTAAATTTTATTATGGCTTGTTTTAATTGTTAAAAACTTGCTGAAATTTTTGCAATTTCCGCCAATTGTTCCGAATTTTTGCAATTTTCTCGTAGCTTTGTTGATCTTTGAGGCAAGTATCTCTGTTAAAAAATAGCCCGATATATTAACAGAAGTCACCTGTTTTACCAGCCACTGTCAAAACTATCGACTTATTCGGGGCGTAAGGTGCAACCCACGCCTTAAGCCATTAGTAAGGGTCAATCTTTTAGAAAAAAGCCTGTCCCCCTTTTAAATGGCAAAATATTTTTATGATATGAACATCAAATTGCATTTTATTAACCTTTGAGCTTACCCCTTTAAACCTAACCACTCGTCGCTTCTTGGGCGATAAAATCAGGTGTAAATATATATATATAATTTTTTATTTCTAAGACATACGAATCTTTTGCAAGTTTTTTG
Organism: Pollenia amentaria; assembly: GCA_943735925.1. NCBI lineage: Eukaryota > Metazoa > Arthropoda > Insecta > Diptera > Polleniidae > Pollenia > Pollenia amentaria. Next base: position 185,514,886 of record OX031007.1, on the reverse strand, counting down.
TTAGTACTAAAATAGTCATTTATTATAATAAATTTTTTAAAAAACCATTTTTTGAGATCATAGAATTGGGTGCAGAAATCACCACAAATTGCCATGTTGCATTTTGAGCTTGTAGTATCTCCAGAAATTATGTGCTTACGCAATCGATTTGGTTGACTGCTGCAAGAACTCATGAGAACTAAGTTGGCAAGGAATTTTGGGGCAATCGGGGTACGTACAAAAAATAAATAGCGATTTTTGTTGTCGTTTTTTGTTGGTACGAAGAAGGTTATGTGTGTAGGGTTAAATATTATGTCACATTTTCTTGTAGAGAAACACCATTAGATTCTTTAATTTTAAACACAAACTTTAGTTAAGAGTTCTGTAGGCACGCCAATATGTTTGAACGTTACAACGATTACGCATTCTTTTTCTTTAAATTATCGATTTTAATAGTTAATCAGCCCAATTATGAATAAAAATTCCCTGGGAGTTCTTTTCCCTTCTCCCATTTTTTTTTATTTAAGTTCAATTATAAAAATGGGAAAAGGGAAAAACTCCTGGGCAATTTTTATTCATAAATGTTCTGAATATCTATTCAAAAAAGCAATTACACTTACTCGAGTAAATCCGTTATGAACTTTGTTACTTTAATAAAATTCTGCAAATCCGAGTTTTCTTTGAAACTAAACCTGATCAAATTAATTTTTTTTTTATGTGGAAGTACATAGTACTTCCAGATAGAACAAAATAAAAATGGAAGCGGGGTTTCGCCTTCAGGCTACCTTATAACGGGTTATCCATTTAGTGGTTTCAAGACCGCCAGTCTAGCAAGGCTGTCAGCTGTTAAATATCTGTTATCTCACGTGTCATTTATTTAGAGAAAGGTTTACCATTTTAGAATAAGGATAGTTTAACAATCAAAGAACGCGTAAAAATACATAAAAAAGTGGTGTTTCAAACGTGGCACACTTTTCGCTCAATGCGGGCTGATTTTGGTCGTCATAATGAGACTGGGGGCGTTACAGATGTGGTCAGGCCTGGGTATAATCGCAATATGCACACTGCCGAAAGTATCACTTCTGCTAGTGGAAGTGTGGTGGATAATCGGTATGTATCAATTTCATGGTTTAGAGCGCTGTGATCGTATAATAAAACGACTGGTTTTGCCTGCAACTGATTTTTATGAACTGAACGATATGTTGTTTCAACAAAACGGTACCATGAGCCACACAACACGACATATTTCGGTTTTATTGCGTTGAAGGTTTCCAACACGCCTTTTATGGCGACGTTAATTGGCCACTGTCATCATGCGATTTGAAGCCGTCCGACCTGTTCGGTAGGGCTACGTGAAAGACCGTGTCTATGCGGATAATCTCCTAACGTAGTAAGGTCCAAGTATTATAATGAAATTAAATTTTCATCGAAATCATAGCTATATGTGTGCTTTATCTATCTTCACTTTTGAAACCGTACAATGGCTAACGCTTAACTTGCAGTCTACTTTCCTGTGGAAATATTTCCAATAACTGAAAGGACGTGGAAGGTTTTTGGGTTTTTTTTTGTAGCTAGACCACATTTGTTAAATTAAGAATACATAATTTTAATATTAAACGACATTGCACGAAGAAGTTTAAATAGTAAAATTAGCTATTTAAAGCCAAAGCTTCACCCGTTTTAAATTATGAAGTTTTATAAATAAAATACTTTAAAATTAAGAGAAATATTTCAACAAGCATTATAATAATTAGATAGACTACAACATAAATAATAATGTAATCCCTGCATTTATTTTCAGGCAATTAAAATCATTTTTCTTCTACATAAAAAGGCAACAATTTTCTTAATTAACTAAAATTTTTTCTTGTTTCTTTCTTTTCCTTTTTACTTTAATAGATAAATAGATATAAAAAAAGTAATACAAGAAAAACCCTTAAACATAAATTAAAAGCTTTAATACATACACATAAAAAATCCTTACAACGCTACTGAATCGTCAGAAAGTGAATTTGATGCATTTCTGCTGGATGTTAGCATTGTTGCTTTCAGGTGGTTAGAGGCAGGTGTGGTGGCACTAGTATTATGTGAACATTTACTCGAGCTGGTAGGTGAGGCTGATGATGATATTGAGGTGGTGGTTGTGAGGGTGGTGTTGAGAGTAGATCCTATTGAACCATTTATTTTAAGCAAACGTGATGACTGTTGTCACATTTCCTGTGATGGGGCTGACGATGTTGTCGTTACCGCCGTTTCTTGGCTATCACCTACGTAGCCCTCGTCAGGACTGTCGGCAAGTGGACCATTCAAATGGCGTATTTTAGTATTTTTTTCTGTTGTATTAAGGGAACAAGATTTGGATGTTGTTGTTTCCTGTTTGGATTGTTGCTGTGCTATACTAACTGTAAGTGATGATGTAGTTGGTGATATATCCGTTTCATCGCATTCTGGTATGGTATCAGAATCCGCACACCTTTTTCTTTGTGCATCCATATTGGTTTGCGATGAGGCTGATGACGTGGTTGTAACTGGGGGTGTATTATGTGTATTTAACGGTGTTGTTGTAGTATTTATAGAGGTAAGTTGTTGTTGCTGCTGCTGTTGCTGTTGTTGTGGACTCAACATACCAATTATGGAGGGTGCATAGTGTATTGGCTGGCCATGATAGCCCGGCAGACAGGGTGGCCATTGCTGTTGTTGTTGGTGCATTGGTTGTTGCTGCTGTTGATCTGTATTACTTTTGTAACCTTCCGGAGGTGAAGGATACTGCACCAAATGCGTTTGTGGATATCCTTCGGCCGTAAAGCGTACATTTGGTATATTATATTTATCATATGACGTTGGTGTTCCTGAACGTTGCTGTAGAAATTCTGCCTCTAAACTGTAGCGCATACCATTATTGCTATTTGTGTTGGCAAATTGTTGTTGTTTGTGAGCTCTATTGTGCGGTAAGGTACGATAGAAATTTTGTTGCTGTTGTTGTTGCATACTGGCTTGTTGCTGTTGCTGCTGTTGTTGCGTCGATGTTTGTTGCTGCATTAGGTGATGATGTGATGGAGGCTGTTGTGGTGATTGTTGTAGATGGGCATTTGTGTAATCGTATGCAAAACCATCCTGACCCAAAAAGCAAACAGGATTTAAATGCACATCCACTGGGTGAGTGGGTATTGAGTTCATTACAGTTTTCAACTGCATGCCTCTGGGCAAAGTCGTCATGCCTCCAAACATTGATGTAGCCATTGCAGCAGCCGCATTAGGCCTTAGGATTTGCGAACCAAACTGTGGTGCTGACAGCTGATAGTACTGATCATACTGTACGGGATTTTGGCAATCACTTTGACTGTCGTATTCTGAGCTACCAGTATCCAGGGATGAGGAAGTTTTAAGTTTGTGCTTATAACCCGATTCAGCATCATTAACTAAATCAGGGTTCTTTTCTGTGTAGTTACGAAGAGATGAGGGTGGTGAACAATAAGCCAGTGTAGAACTTAAGGCGGAATTAAGCATTAGAGATTGTGGTGGCGGTGGAGTAGCAGAACTCAAAGCTGACGCCTGGGCCATGTTGACACTTAATTGTAGTGTTTGTGTAGAGCTATCTAATGGATTATACAGCATTATGTTTTGCTTAATTTGATTGCCCAAAATAACACCGTTCTCCTTGGATAGCTTAGTAGGTGTTAAGGCGTCACATTGACCCAACATCAAGCCGGAATTACCATTTAAACTATCGTTATCATTTATTATGGAAGAACACTTCATTAGACCATTATCATTGTTAGATGACCCATCAGAAGAAGAGGTGTTATTACCGTTGACTGAAGTAACTCCCGAAGATGGACATTTTTTACGCTTAACAGGTGTTTGGCGCTTTTTACACTGTATTATAATAAAAGCTAAAATCAAAACGAAAATTATACCTCCTCCGGCTGAACTTGCAACTATGTAGTTCATGTAATTCTGGGGAAATGATACTTCATTTACTACAGGTGGTTCTTTTATCATGACTCGTATTGTGTAATTACTAAAGGTGGTACCAGCAATATTTTGTCCTACACAGGAAAATGTGCCGTTGTCTTCTACACCTACATTGTAAATAAAAATTTCACTTCTTTTTTCCTCCGAGTTAGTAGATGATTCATCAACAAAATACAACATATGCATGTTGTCCACAAAACTGTCATTGGTCATTACTTGACCATTAAATAGCCACAACACCTTCGGTTCTGGTATGGCTCTGACTACACATGAAATTGTAAGATTACGGCCTTCTGATACTTCGGTGTAGGTGGATTGAGGTGAAACTTCTGGCAGGCAGGCAAATTCCTCGCGTTTCAAAGATTTTATTACTTGGCCTTTAAGGCGAGGAGGTTCTACACATTTGGGCTCTTCTGTTTGGGGTGTATTATAGTTATTAAGCCAAGAGTGTAGATCCAAAAGACGGCAGTCGCAAGTCCAACGATTGCTTTGCAGGCTTATACCATGTAAAGACTTTGGCAGTATATGATTACCTTGTATATAGCTAATACGATTACCATCTAGTCTTAACCATTCTAGATTATCCATGCCCACAAAAGCTTCATTTTCTATTCTTTCTATTTGACAATTACTTAATTCCAAGGTAGTTAAAAATGAGAGATATCTAAAAGATGAGGTTTTTAGTTCTCTTATAGGATTGCCACTCAAAGTAAGTCTCATTAAAGAACTATAATCCTGAAATGTTTCAGTGGGTATATGTTGCAGAGAATTCTCGGACAAGTCAAGTTCCACGAGATTTGTTAGACCTCTGAAGGCTTTTTCGTGTATTCTAATCAATTGATTGCGGGATAAGTAGATTTTTTGTAGATTTAATAAGTCCATGCGCAAAAAGCGTTCGCTTTGTAAAACCTGCAGGGAATTACCACTGAAGTTTAACACCTGAGTGCCAGGATCCATGCCTTCGGGTATATTTGGCAGTGATTGGCCACCGCATTCTACTGTCTGTTTGCCACCCTTCCATTTACATATGCACACTTCAGCTGGACAACCCTCAACACCTTGGATCGGGACACAGTTTATTACCAATGTACAACAGATTATTAAAAATATTGATTTACGACTTAAACAATGCATTTTGTTTTAATATTCCTAAATCTCTTATATTTAATTAATTTCAATTAGTTTTTTTTTATTATCCTTATTTCCTTTTAGGTAGTGAATTTTAATACGAATTTAAAAAAATTACATAGAGTTCTTTGAAAACTCTACGTCTAAATAATACAAAATTATTTATTGCTGGACAGCTGAACAACATTAATGCCATCTATTGACAGGATAATGAATTTTATGGTTTGAAGTCGCTTGACAAGTGCTGCAGCTGCTACTTTTAAGTTTTTTCCCCTTTTTCTCGATTTCTTATAATTTTAGCCAAATCCCTCAAGGCATTTTGGATTTTAAAGCCTGCTACAAAGGACAATCATGTTGGAAGGCAGAAATAAAGGAAAAAATCCTGGATGTCCTTGTCTAAATATTAAATGGTTTTCTTGTACTATTCTTTGTCTGTAGTAAAAACACTTTTTATCTTTGCGATTTTTTGTTTTAATTTCTTAAACTGTCACTTAAGCTCATATTACGCACCAGTTTTTCTCTTTCATTTGTATGTTTACGGTACTTTTTGTTTTATTTTTTCAAGCCCTATACCACAATGTTGTTGTTACATATAAAGGCGTCTGCTTGTCTGTTTTGTTTGTTGTTGTGTTTTTATATGTATATCCTGTTCTAAAGTCCTTTTTTTATATATTATTTTTCTTATTGTTCCTTTTTTCTATTTTCTTTTTTTATTAACTCCAAGTTACAGTTTTTTTGTAGTTTATAGCTCTGTCTTCATTATACCAGTTGACGTCAGCATATTTTTTTCTCCTCTCCAGCTGGCTCCTAAATATCTTTTCATAAACGCCAATTGTTTTTGTTTCCGAACTTTTTGTGTATTTCTTATCTAGAATGTGTTTGTTAATATTTCTCTTATTTTTTTCTATGTTGGTAAACCATTTATTTCTTTTTACTTGTATATTAGATTTCCTGGAGTTTTGTGCATTTATCCATTGTATATATATGAATGTATATGGAATCAATTTGGGGTTTTAACTATTTTTCTTTCAACAAATCATTAAGGCCATTAGTGTTTTTCTTGTTGGATGTTGTGATGGCTAAAAGTGAATAAAAGAACAACGAAACGAGATGAATTAAAAAGTTTTAGTTTACGAAATAAATAATATTGAACATTAAATATTCTTAAGTTTCTGTACAAAATAAAGCTTATTCGAAAATTATCCTTAAGTAAAAGTATATTTTTTTTACTTAAGTTCAATTCATTTCATCTTATATAAGGTGCATAAAATACACTAACAGTCAAAAGAAGCAATTTTGCAAAAAAAATTTTTTTTAAGACAGGTTGATCTTAAATTAAAAAAAAAAATTAATTGCAGGCGTAATAATCTGCTGTATATTTCTACAAAAGCTATGCTTTTGTGATAATAATGTTTGTAAGAAATTTTAAATATTGTAAATACCACAAAATTATTGGTAATTGATTTTACTCCCTAGCAAAGATATTGAGAAAATCAAGTTTTTAATTTCATATTTTTGTTCAACTATTTCCAGATAGAGTTACGCAACAAAACTAAATTAAGCTCTGAGTAAGCAAAAAGTGGACTAAATACCAACATAATAAGATGATTTATGGATACAAAGACTTTATCCTGGAAAGAAGCTTGTTTGTAGCCTATCTGAAATTATGAACCGCTTCTCACCTTTTTCAATAGGATTGGGCTTAAAACGTGTATGCCGAATTTCTTCAAATAAACTTTAAAATTGCGACCTGTACTTTGCCCACAAAGTTTACATGGACATCCAGCTAGTCAGCTGGTTAAATGGACATAATTTGATCGGTATAGAAGATCTAAGTTGAGCGGTATACTACATGGTGGGTCCAGAACTAATAATTTAATGTGTTATACACATCACCACAAACGTGTTATACTCTGAGCAGTTATAGTCGCGCAATATATGATCCTAATAAGAGCCAAATGGAAGCATATAAAGAGCAAACACATTTAGGAAAAGTTATAAGCAAGCAGATCAGCAGCATTACACACGAACTAAATTAAGAGTTACCGCTATCAGCTAAAACGACGTTTAAATGCAACAGATTGAAAGGAATACACAAATTTATGTGAAACATTATACCCTGGCTATACAACTGAATTATTTGAATACATTTTGTTATTTCAAATTAAATAATAACACATCTAACAATTTAACATTGCCAAAGACAACAATCTTTGTAATTTTTGATAAATGGTTGAATTATGAATTTTTTATATTCCAAATATTTCCGTCACTTTTCAATATGCCTTTTAATAAATATACGAGAACTGTACAGAGCTTAATGCGCTAAAATCAAATCTGTTTTTAGTTTTTTTTCTATCTGTACAGCCTTTTTATGGGCCTAACTAATACGGTGCCCAAAATAAGGCAATTAGGTTTATGCTTTTAATCATAACTTGAGAAAGCTTTGCCAGATTTAGATTAAATACTTATACAAAGTGTAAATTGTTTATGGGATATATATAAAGCCCTGGGATAGATTTTGTATGGGAGCCCCCTTAGGGCCTGGATATAGCGTGTAGGTATGTAATAAACACATATTGGGAATGAAAAAATTGGGGTCGGTCATACAGTTGACTTTTTTTTACAATTCCAAAACATTTTTAAGTTTGTATAGGATCCCCTTAAGGAATGATGATAGGGGGTTATTATGTTCGAGAAAAATCTGAAAAGAAAATTCAAGGTAGGTCCTACATCTAACACCTCTAAGAGTGACTCTGAAGGAGTTATTAAGTTTTTCTTTTTGTAATTTTTTTAATTTTTGCCCCAATTGTTTGGCTCGTGCATTTTTGTTCCTATCCTCAACAAACTAGGGGGGTCTAACGCATGCAAATCCTGTTCATAACTGCATACATCACTATCCCGTAGCTAATGAACATATATTTGTATAACTTTTAAGCCTATATACATCACTTTTCTAAGCTTTTACAATATAATAACCCACCCATTCACTGATTGTATACTATATATGATTGGTCAATATTGGCCATGTTTTGATTTTTACAGTAAAATCTCCTTGCATTGGCTCAAAAAAAATTGCCATTATAGTGGCCACCTAAAACAATAGCAATAAATATTAAAGTATGTAATTTACATAGTATATATATGAATGTTATAATATTATTGCTTTTATCGAAGCAAAATTCAGACGAACAGTACATGTCGCAAAATAACCCTTTTCAGATAATATGCACATCAGCTGATGACTAGTAAAAAAGATCAAATACAACATTAGTTGGGTTGGATCCGATATATTTTCCAATAATTGTAGTTCAACAATTTCTGAAATACCATAATTACCATCATTGTTTGCAGGAGCAACAGCATATGCAATTAACAAAGAATAGTATTCTGTCGTTGTAGCTAAAGGACTATATTTGTACACAAAAAAAAAATAAAAATTGATTTCAATTAAAAAAGTCCCAGTTTCAATTAAAAAATTTTTTAATATTTTTCCAGTAATCAAATTTGTAGTACCAATTAAATATTTAATAATAATATAATTAAAATAAATTTTAATTAAAAATGTATTAGAATAATTAAAAGTTTAATCAAAAACTTTTTTATTTGTAATTATTTTTTAATTGTGTTAATTAAGTATTTGATTGAAAAGTCATAATATGCTTAGTTAAATTTTTAATGCAATTAAATAAAATATTAATTAAATTTTAACAACCAAACAATTAAATTATTAATTGTATCAATTAAGAATTTGATTGTAGCAGGCAAATTTTGAATTTAAACTTATTTGATACAACTAAAACTTTAATTAGAAAATATACCAACCAAAATAATACCAATTTTTATTTTAATAAACTTTGTTAATATTTTAAGATTTTTGTTGTTATTTTTTATTCAAGTACTTATTGTTGTACAATGTTTAATTAGCAAATAAAACAAAATAAAATAAAATAAAATAAAAATATTTTATTCGACTTAAAAGCATAAAAATATATTTTTAAGATAATAAAGTGATAATAAAGTAGTGTCGACTACGATTCCGATATTTGTCTAAATCCCAGTGCTGCACATTTTCTCCAATATAAGTCGTAATCATTTGCACTTATATTTTCACTTCTAAGGCTATCAATCAGTAGTACATAATTTTCGCCAGGTTCTATTATTAAACAAAAAAATATATTTATAAATATTATATTACTTACAACACTTACCACATTCCAACTTGTACTCAGTATATAATTCTGGCTGTTTAAATGTTTCCTTGGACAATCGTTTTAAATTTACAAATGTTTTGCTCCGTGAAGAAGGCACAACCATATTATTGTTGCCTCCGAAAATGTTTTGGTTAATAATAATTAAAATATGTTTAACATTTATAATAGCATGGTTGATTTTCAACCATAGAATGTTTCTCTTGGAAAAGAGGAAAATACTATTGTTAAATTAAAAATAAATTATTGTCATATTTAACCATAACATGTTTAGAGGCAACCATAATATGGTTGTGGCTTCTTGATGGAGGACTTATTTAACAATTATATGTTTGTCGGTGACAATAATATGGTTAAATTAAACATAATATGTTTAAAATTTCCTTTAAAAATAGTTTTGTTGGAGGTGGCCATATTTAAACATATTTTTTCTTTGCGTGTGTGTGGTTTTAGTTTGACTTATGAGAGGTCCAACAATATCATTTATATACATTAGTGTATATTCGAAATTACATGATCTTTCAGATGGAAAATGTAATTTTGGGCTGAACTGTACATTTTTTTACATAAAAACACTTTAGTTCCATTATATAAAGTTATTTGACACAAAAATTTTTTTTGATTTAATAAAAACCAATATGTACTAACTTTCTTAACACACCCACGCGCACTTGTTGAAATGTCTAAAACACCACCTTACTTGGTTAATTCTTGAACACAACTAAAAGTTGTTGTAATGCTTTAATTTGCATAAAGTTGTTTTGTGTGTTATTATTTCTATTTAAACCGTTTTTTTTTTGTTCCTTAGTTTGTAGTATACACAGTTTAAAAATGTGTTGCATACTAATTCAAATACAGTACAAATTTGCACTTATGTTAAAAAAAGTCGACACTTTCTTAGCTTTACATAAAAAACCTACTGCTTTTTTACATTTTCGGATATTGGGAACATTGTTTTGTAGTAATGTTGTTGATATAAGTTGATATAAAATTTTTTAATCAAGACAATTTTTTTTAATTAAACATTTAATTAAAAAATAATAGGCGATAATTTTTTCTGTATAGCTAAATCGTTACGGTTTGCCTCTTATAAGAGTTTTCAAACATCTGTTCCTCTTTTGAAAGGTTGTGTTCAAATCCTCAAAATTTATTCAAAACATTATTCAGTTTAGTAATATTTTATAAATTTTATCACTGGCACTGGTTATAATTTCCACGGGAATTTTAATCACCAGCAGCAAACAAAATATACATTTACCGATAATATTTCCAGGTTGTATTAACGAAAAATAAAAGTATGTTTAGAACTCACTAACGCCGAAGTGGGTGCAAAAATACCCAGATGCCCCAGGGGCCAGTAACACAGGTAAAAAAAATATAGATCTATGTCAATACAAATAGCCTTTATACTGGCTGTGTAAACGGCTAACGGAAATACGGTGGTGTAACTTTTCTTTAAAATCGGACAACGAATTCGTGGGTTAGGCTTTTTTCCAGTTCCTATTTGTGTGAAATGAAGTTTACTTCTCAATCGTTTATAAAGGAAGAAATTTGTATAGAGCCTGGGTGAAACCACAGTGCAATGTGTACAATTTTAAATACCAAAACAATTATCTCCCAAAATCATTGAATTGGTTTTACGAAGAAACAGATTTTCTTCGGCTTCAAGCTGCAAGCTTTAGCCAGCATAAATTCATCAAAAGGTATTTTTAAAATTAAACATGTATCCAGAATATGTACATTTATAGAGTATAATTCGATTTTTTTTTGACGTGTTACAAACGGAATGATTAAATCAATGTAGCTCATTTTTTTCGTGGTAAAACAAACCACGCATGAATGTTGAATCGGTCAAGCCTGTCTTTATGATATTCCATAGAATTTACAAGTCCAAAACGAAGAATAAACAAAGTTGTGCCGGAGAGATTTTTTTAAATAACACAAAATGAAAATGATTCGAAGCCAATAGGAGTACTCCATGTTATACAGGTTAACGCCACTCTTTAATGCCAAATAATATTTCAGTTAAAACTCAAATAAATATATTCGTATATCAACACAGATTTGAAATTTTGAGATGGCTTTGTCTCCAAAAACTTTCTTTACTTACAACTTAGACTTTCTAATTCAACTTTATAAAATATTTACTATTTCTCAGAGTACAATTCTCACAATAATTTTATAAGTAACCTTGATTGTTTTGTTTCGTCAAGGACATTACAAAAACATTTATGTATTTTGTCTTCTTTTTATTTCAAATACCAAAAATCTCCAATAACAATTTAACATAAACATTTTGATTTTATAACCTGTGTAGCATTTTATGTGTCGTTTAAACAAATAATATTTATTTTGCATAGAAACCAATTTATTTATTTGTATTTACTTTTATTGCCAACTTTATTGGCAAAGCAATAATATTACTGGTTTTTTTTTTGTATTCGTTTTTTGTGTATAAAAAAAAATATTTAACCCTTTTTTGTATTTAAGACAACACAAACCATAGAAGATCGACTAAAAGGAAAAATCTTTCAAAACCAAATAAAAAATTATCTCTTAAAATTCTGTACGTGTGAAGATACAAAAACAAAGTGAATACATTTCTTACTACCGCAATATAAAAAAAAATTTGGTTTTTCTCTCTCTTTCCTTTCTAGCCAACCCTCTGTGAGAAAAACTTTTACAAATTTCACAAAAACAACTACATAAGTAGAAAAAGCCATAAAATAAAAAAAACTTAACAAAACGAAATCAAATGCAATGAAATGAAGGAGTTAAAGATAATGACAAGATGGCAAATTTCAGTTGAAAGTAAAGGGTGTCCCAAGTAGAACGCAATTTTTAAATTTGGCGCCATTCGAAGTGTCATTGTTTGATATTTGAACAATTGTTATTTTTTGCTAGTAGAAGGTACGAGGTTAGTTAAAATGGAGCGCTACACGAATGAACAACGCATTCTCATTGTGAAATTGTTTTACCAAAATGGTGAACGTTTTGCGGCTACAGTTCGCAAATTGCGATCAATTTGGGGTCACAATAATGGTCCAAAAGAGTCAACTGTAAAGAGATTAATGGATAAATTTGCCGAAACTGGGTCTGTTAGTGATGTAAAGACAACAACGCGCCTTCGACCAGGTCGATCGACCGAAAATGTCGCAGCTGTACGTGATGATGGCGCTCAAACTCTATCCACCTCAATTCGACACCGAGCTCAGCAAATTGGTGTCTCCAAATCCACTATGCAGCGAATTTTGACGAAAGATTTGCATCTTCATGCATACAAAGTTCAATTGACTCTGGCTTCAGCTGACCATGGACAGCGAAGGGAGTTCGTTAATTGGGTATTGGAGAGACAACATGAAAATGCTGATTTTGCCGATAAAATCATCTTCAGTGACGAGATCGTGCGATTTAACACCTTTAAATTTTTTTCTTTGGGGTTTTTTGAAGTCGATGGTTTACGCGAATAAGCCGACGACGACTCAAGCCTTAAAAGAGGAAATTGGACGCTGCATTAATGAAATACCACCGCATTTATGCAAAAAGGTCATTGAAAATTTCATTAAAAGATCGCGTGTGTGCCAGCAAAGCCGCGGCGGCCAACTGCACGATATATTGTTCCATACATAACCTCATTCTGTCTACTTTACGATATAATAAAGTTTCACGTTTTTTTTTTTTTATATATCTGTGTTTTATTTAAAATTAAAAAATTGCGTTCTAGTTGGGACACCCTTTATGATACGATATTAGATAAATTTGTATATTTAAAAAAAAAAAAAAAAATTTAAAATTGTTCAAGCTCAAACTGAAGATTATCATGATTATTGTGAGACTTTGGCAGGATGATGATAACAACAAAATGTCATAAACAAACGCAACCACTTGATATAAGATTTGGCGATGAACAAAAATTTAAATACTGTTATGGGTAAACAAATAGAAGAAAAAAATACAGCATTTTTAAGGAGGATAATCTTTTTTGCTGAATAAAGGGTATCAAATGACAACTTGGAAGTTTGGTATAAATAAAATTTTGAAAGAAGTTTTTGTTAAAACTGCGAATTTAAGTGATAATTTAAAAAAAGGGCTATTTATTATATTTTGGCAAAGTATTTAGGCTGAAATATCTAATTTTAATAAAATTTTAATGAAATTAAACAATTCTGCAATATATTAAAAAAATTTGCAGAGCTTTAAATATTTAATTACTCGAATTTTAGTGCAATATTTTTGTAAAATTTTTAAGAAGTGTGAAGGATGGTCCAACCATAATGCACGATGTTAATTGTAAGTCACACCTTAACGTCAAGTTTTTTGCCCAACTTAATGTGGCATTCCTTTTTTTCAGTGTTTAACAAATTCACTACTGACCATTTCAAGCGTCGTCAATACGCCGAATAGTTATTTGAACAGTACTTTAAAAAAAAAATCATCTTCAGCGACGTGGCCCACTTTCACCTCAGTGGATTTGTTAATATTGCCGCATTTGGGCAAATGAGAATCAACGAGTGGTTGTTGAAAAGCCGAAACATCCACAAAGAGTGGCTTATTGGTGCGGTTTATGGGCTGGCGGCAGTTTCCGTGAATGGTGTTTGCTATCGCGAAATGATAACGGACTTCTTGTGGCCAGAAATTGGAGATATGGACCTGGACGATATGTGGTTCCTACAAGATGGTGCCACTTGCCACACAGCCGACAAAACAATATCTGTTCTGATCGAGAAATTCAATAGCCGTGTTATCTCACGTCGCACAGTGGCTGAAAATCGTTTTTCATCGTCCAAAAATCTGTAACTTTTGAACCGATAGAGATAATTTTGCAATTTTTTTTTTGCAGGAGAGAAGACTTCTTGAAATTTTTGCAGTGTTAATTTTGTTAAAATCGGTTCAGTAGTTGTTGAGAAATTTAAGGACAAAGTTGAACTTTTGATGTTTTTAAGCATTTAGTATGAAAATGATAATGATTGAGACTGAGAATTATGGTATTTTTTATTCAAAAAGTGGGATGTTTTTCTGCCCACTGTTTTAAGAACTTTTTAATCTATATAACTGCCAAATTTCATTAATATATCTTTGTTCATGTCAGATTTATAGAATGTCAAACCTTAAAATTATTATTTTTTACTCATGTTGAAAGCCCTTTTATTCATTTACACTATATAAATAATAATTTTAATGTTTGACATTCTATAAATCTAACATGAATAAAGGTATCATAATGAATTTTGGCAGTTATGTAGATTAAAAAGTTCTTAAAACAGTGGACTGAAAAACATCCCCATTTTTGATTAAGAAATACCCAAATTCCCAATCCCGGAAAACGGGTTTAAATTTTTTTTTTGTTCAAAAAAGGCAATACAATTTACCACTCGATATTGATCAGAATTTTCTGGAAAATAATGGACATATTAGAAAACATTACTGTTCTAATTGTATAAAAATCGGTGTGTTGAATTATTAGAATTTTTTACTCAAATTATTTTTTTTTTTTTTGTTCGAAAAATTTGATTTGGAATAGGGCATATGGGAGTAAAGATGTTAAACTGACTAAAAATTGCTTCTACAAGCATACTCATAATGTTTTCTTTCGAAAAATATAAACCTTTTTATTTATTTCTGGAGAAAATATTTTTTTTATCAGCGAAAGAACAAATGAGTATTCGTATTACCTTTATATGCATATACATTCGCCTCGTATATACCACTTTACCTTTCAAAAAAATGCATAGGCATGTAATAATACCTATGATCATTTTGTGAATAGGTTTCTACATTATCAACTCTACAACAGGTTCAACTGGAACCAGTTCCACTGGAAAACTTTTTAGATTAAAAAAATAAGTAAATGTAAATTATAAAATGTTTATTTTTTTTTTTATTTAAATAACAATAAGGACAAAAAACATATTTTTTGCTTAAATAACAATAAAAGTTAATTATATCTACTATTCATTCGGTTAAAAATTGCCTCCAAATATTTCATATTTGCTTCTTCATCTAAGTCCCGATGTTCTACTTTCCATTGACTTCGAATGCTAGAGATGAGCGGATCTGACGTTGCCAACAATATATTTAACAGATCTTCGTTTGTAAAGTCTCGTGAGATTTTTCTGGTATTGTGCTCCCTATAAAATCTGTAATCTTTATTCCTTTTTTCCTGGGCTTCCTCTGACAGATCTCCTAGTGGTACTAAATGATGCCTAATGACGTCCTCTCCATGATAAAGGATTTTATGAACTGTTGCAGACATATTTTTCCATGGATATTTGGTAGTATATATTCGTGCTGTTTCTTTGGCATAATCCCCAAATTTTCTATAATCAATTTGTTCATTGCATGCAAGTACATCAATGATTGTTTTAAATCTTGATATAAGACTTATATCAACACCTGTTATTTCAGATGCTTTTTTGGGATCAGAAAAGAACCTTCTTGCTGTATTCCCATCATTCGTATTGCCTGATCCTTGTTTTGGTTGGTCTATAATCAACCCACATTTGCGAAATTCATCCTGAACATGCTTCTTTTTTATACTTCTTAAATCCTTGTTGGTGTCATTGTTTCTTATTGATCCTGTAGGTCCAAAGCCCAAATCATTACTGATTTTTAGTATGTGCTCCATAATTCGTATTCTTGTATGTAGCGGCGATAATCCAAATTCATATGCATTAGTATTATCTAATGATTTTTCCGGGACTTGGTTTAATTTGCTTGATGTAGTTTGGTATATAATGCAGCTGGATGATTTTTTGTAACTCAGCTTAAGTTAATTTTTTTTTTTTTTGCAATCCATAAATATATTTTTGGTGAATTTTTTAAAAGTTTGAATTTCCGAGGTTACCAATTTTAGAGGTCCGCAAGTCACTCTCCCGACCCTCCATGGACCCGTGTTCTTCCAATTCAACACAAAAGCTACTCGGCCATGACAGTTTAAAATTTCATTCAAATATGTTCAGCCGTTCATAAGAAGCAAAATTATTTTTCAAAACAAAGCGTCATATGAGCAGCTTAAATAAAAAGAGCAAAAAAAATGTTGCGAGTAATTTCATTAAAATGAAAAAAGTGTTCAACAGACAGTTCCAAACAGTTGCACAAGTATATATGGGGTTAAAGAGGACACCTTCAGCTTTCTGATGGTACTAAAATCTCTTTGACCCCTTTTGACCCTAACAAGTTCTACTCCTCTAAAATTCGGATATAACTAAAATATAGAACCTGGGGAAACATTTAATAACACATCAGGTATAAATGATACATTTATTTAATGATTCATTTCTTAAAGACTACTATCCCATTAATATAACAAAAAAAATTTTGACCAATTATTGATAACGGTTTGCGAGAAATCATAATTTAGTTCTGATCAAATTTACAAAAATTAATTTTTTTCTAAAACAAAATAAAATATTTGTTTCCAGCAGCAGGCCACAGCCACAATTACGAATATTTTAATCTAGTTTTTTTGATACCTTAGTTCTTATATGTTTGCTATCGAATGGCATTAAAGTTTTTTAAATCGGCGCTGACAAAAAATTGGACTTTTGGCCGATGAAATTAAATTTTCAGCCACAGTGCGTCGTGGCGATATTAATTGGCCGCCTCGATCTTGTGACTTGACACCGCTGAACTCTTTTCTTTGGGGGATATTTAGTAGCAAAAGTAAAGTCAGTAAGCCAAGAAAAATTCAAGAGCTAAAGGTTAAGAGGTTGAATTATGCCTAGGAGTCATTGAAAATATGGACCATTGGATAGAGGTTTGCCACCGAAGCCGCGGCGAGCATTTGGACGATGTTCTGCTTCACTCATTAATAACATAGATCCTTCTTTCATAACAAAAAATATTAAGATAATTCTCTTTAAACTTTTGGTTTTATTTACAATTAACATCGTTGTACCACCCTTTATTACATAAAATTTTTATATATTACAATTTCAATAAATTACAACTCATTTCGCAGAGTTCGTTTAAATTTTAATACAAAATTAAATTAAAATCTAATATAACAAATAACATAATAAATCTGTCAACTAAAAAGTTTCCATTACTTTTTATTCATAACGTTAAAAAAAACTAATTTAAAATACTTTTCTGAGGTTTTGAAGTACTAGTAACATAATTTATTTTATTTTTTGAAAAATTCAAAATTATCAATAAATATTAATTAATTTCATGTTGGTAAATGCCTTTATTCATAGAAATAATTTAATAAAAAATAAATGTGATGACCTTTAGCCTGATTAGTATGAAAAAATTTGGATTTAAAAAAATTTATTCAAAAATAAAAAATTTTAGTAAAGCATTTTGAATTTTCATATTAATTTGAATGTGTATTCTAAGTCAAATTAGAATTTATAAAGCTTTAATAATTTAATGGTATTATTATTCTTTCAATATTTTCTAGGAATATTTTCTATGCATTAGAATTTTTGTTTGTATATTTCTCTTACGAGGCTTACTTTAGCTATCATTTGGCTAGCAATGAAGTAAATTGAACAGAACATTTATACAACTATAAGATACCAGCAGAATGTAATGCATTTTCTGGCATGCTACGGCCTTCGTCAGCATGCATTCGAATCAATACGAATGTTTATAATAACCCTAGGGGGTAGCGAACTGATACCAAAGTAGGTCTGGATAAGTCTTTGTTGGTAGAGAGCAGTTCTAGTTCTAACACTTTATATGAATGGGACCGATCAATTTTACATGGGGTTGTAATAGGAAGGGGTCAATTGACATCCAATAGCCACCATTTGACAAGTCACATATCTATTCTCAATGAACATGGTTAGTATTAGTTACTACAATGCAGTATTATTTCAATACAATGTAGTATGACTTCAATAAAACAAGTCCTAGAACTACATTTAAGAACCAAATTTTCACCGGTGAATTCTGTACCGTAACTTATTACTTTTTTTACTTTTTGTTTCTTAATATACCAGTTAAATGATTGGTTCTCCTTTTACTTGTTCTATTTTCACAAATCCCATGACCTTGGAACAATTGTTGGAACAATTGACACAAATTTCCCGCCGGCGAATTTTTCTCACCATGAGAACTTAATTCCCAGATTCTATTTGTAGAGCATTTTGGTAAAAAAAAATGTAAAACTTAGAATTTCGTTAAAAATTTTAAACTTTAATTTTGATAGAGATTTTAAATTGTAATGAGCATTAAAATATTGATCATAGTTTAAAATTTTAGGGAAAATTTCAAGTTTGATAAAGATTTTAAATGTTAACAAAATAACTATTGAGCACAAATAATCTGTTATACGATTTCCGTGAATGAACGCCCTTCCCTAATAACGCTCATCTGTTGTCCGAATATCCTGAAATAAGTCAACTACATCTTGCTTAAATCGACTAAATTTTACGAGTGCAGCAAGGGGATATTCATGTACATATTGAACCCTAGCTGTAGCAAATCCAAAAGCATGCAGTGAACAAGCTCGATATAGTCGCCAGAATTCTTGTCTCCTAGGCAATTTAAATTTTTTAATTAAACAAAACTAGGACCTTACCTAATCTGTGGTCCATAAAAACTCATGGCTTGTCCTGAATACATAAGTATATTTTAAAGTATGGATAATACTCAGTTTTGACAAACACTGATATGGGTTTTCGATATATTTTTTAATATAGAAAAAAACAATCTAGATAAAGCGCACAATAACTTCTTGTCGAAGCCATATCTAAAGCAAAAGCAAAAACATCATTGAGTGTCCAATAAAAAACGAAAATCTTACCATATTTTACATGAATCACTTTTTCGCTATGTCTAGCAGTATAATTCGTTTTATTTAATGATATTTAGACCATAATAGGCCTCACTAACAATTAAAATAGTATTGGCTATGCTTATTTTGTCAAATATTTAATGAGTATGACCGTAGCTTAAGTAAAACTAGTAAATGAGGGTTGTTAGCTTTTACTCAAAAACAAAAGATGTTACAGAAAATTTTTGGCCATATTTGAAAAATTCGTGTCAAATTGCGATAGAAATAAAATTTCAGAAAACACACAATTTCTTCTTTTCTTGGCTAGTGTTATTGATTAAAAGATGTTTTCCAACTAATAACAAAAACCACTTCTGTAAAAATTTGGGAATATTCGGAAGAATGCCCTAACATAAATCGTTTCTGAAATAATAATTTAACAAATAATCTCATGACTTTAATCTATTTAAAAGTACATATTGGTGTGTCCAGAAAAAATAGGGCAAGCTAAGTTCTCACATGGATAGCCTTGGGATTAAGGCTTCAGCCTAAATAATTAGTCAACACCTACCTATAGTTGCAAAGCTGATTTACAATGAGGCAAACAGGCAAAATTAGAAATTTGTCTTAAATTGACAAAAACTGCACCATAAAACCAGTCCCGAAATGTCGTTTAACTTGATTAATTTAGATATTAAAATGAAAAAAACGCAGTCAAGAATGAAAAATTATCAATAAAAAATGAATTAATTTAAAATTCCTGTCTTCATTAAAATAATTTAATGAAAATTAAATTCAATGAACTTAAGCCTAATTAAAAATATCTTAATTTGGATTAAAAACCATTAACAGTTCTATAAAATTAGGAAGAACATATATATCAATTAAAAAAATATATAATCATTCATTTAAAAAGCAAATTTCGATCTACCAAGGTAAAATACCATTTGGTTTAAAGATTGATGTTTGACTATTGACGTCATCCAGCTTCAATAGCCGAGTGAGTAAAGACGGCGAACCCCACTGAAGGGATTGTGTGATTACAATCGAAACTAGTCTGGGCAACCTGTTTGTGAAAGCCTGGGTTCAAATCTCAGCGCAGTCAAGAATGAAAAATTCTCAATAAAAATTTTAATTAATTTCATGTTGTAAAATTCCTATCTTCATAAAAATAATTTAATGAAAAATAAATTCAATGAACTTAAGCCCTATTAAAAATATCTT
Source organism: Pollenia amentaria (assembly GCA_943735925.1). Lineage (NCBI taxonomy): Eukaryota > Metazoa > Arthropoda > Insecta > Diptera > Polleniidae > Pollenia > Pollenia amentaria. The sequence goes on along the minus strand of OX031007.1, from coordinate 185,494,645 downwards.
TATTTGTATAAAAAACCATTAACAGTTCAATAAAATAACCACAATACTACTTAAATGAAAAAACTTAGAATTTCGTTAAAAATGTTAAACTTTAATTTTGATAAAGATTTTAAATTTTATTGAGCATTTAAATTATGATCATAGTTTAAAATTGTAAACAATATAATAGTCTGGTAGTGTATAAAGTCGTTCCTAAAAATTTAAGGAATAGAAATATTGCAAAAAGCATTATAAAATACATAATTGAAATTTAGCTCACAGAATAAATTCGAAAAATAAAAAATGTTGAATATAATAAAGTAACTTATGAAAAATAAATAATTCCCAGATTCTATTAAAATGAAGCTAAGCGAATGAACTTTGTAAAAAGACTTGTATATGTACAAAAACCTCATTAAGAAATTTTGGTACTTTAGGTCACCAACTAACTAAAGGTCAGATAAAAGGCCCACTTTTGAGATCAATTTTGTTTGTGCAAATTTCGTAATAATATACATATCTTAACCAACTTAAACCTAGAGCTCTTAATTATTTTACATCATACTGCTATTATTTTAACCGACAATGTTTATAAAAACGGTTGTAGTAAAAAGTTGCCAGGAAAAAGAAAACAACAAAAATTTCTGGAAAACAAAACATACAATATAAAATTGTAACAATGGTAATCAAATATAGAAAGCTGAGTAGACAGATTTTTATTTGGTTACACTTAACATCACTTTTATTTCATTTGGTCTTAAAGTCTGATGAAAACAGCCTTTCGTCTTTACTTTATTTTTATACAATAAAATTTTTTTCATGCTTGGTTAAAATAAAAAAAACCCTTAATTTTTAAGACGCTTAAGTTGGGAAAGAAAGATTGTTGGTTTAATCACAGTGCAAAAAAAGCTTTGTTTTTGTTGCGTTACAAAAATAAATTTTAAATTAAATTTAGTTTTATAACCCAGTTATATGATAGTGAAAACGATATTAAATTTTAAGGCGCTTATAATATACAGCCTGTTCATCGATTTCGAATGTTAAAGTTCGCATAGAAAATTACAATTTAAGCAAAAACAAATATGGTTTTTATTTTAATTATAATTTTCTATGCGGACGTTGACGTTCGAAATCGCTAAACATGAAGATTTTTTTTTAATATTTTCTTTCTAATTACAAAACATATGAAAAAAAAGTACAATAACTATTTAAACATTGAAAATTATTTTAACAATTAATATGTACTTTAGGGTGGGTCGATTTAGCAATCGATATTGTGCCATCGATTTTTCGATAGTTTTTGACATTATGAAAAAAGCTCCACTACGACATATTAAAAAAAAATTATTTCGAGGTGCCCAAATTTCAACGCCATCGTTTTAAGCATACAATATTACCTTGGATAGGATAGATATAACAAATTTAAAATCGGCGAATTGTTTTTAACATGCCTACAAAAAAAAACCTTAAAAATAAAAGTCGTGAAAAGCCAAAAAATTGAAATTTGGGCGTTTCGAAAATTTTTTTTTGATATGTCGTAGTGGAACTTATTTTCCTCATGCCAAAAGCTACCGAAAAATCGATAGCACAATATCGACCAATTTTTGTGCTTACAAATCGGCCCACCCTAATCTACATACAAAAGAAGTTACAAAGAAAGTTCTTATTAGAATAAATTATTAATATTCCAAAAAAAACTGTATATTTGAAGATAAATTTTAATTGTTAATTTTCTTTTTTGCAAATAAATTCTAATATCTCTTGTAAATTGCAAGAGGATGGAAATCAATTATAACAATATTAGTATTGTGGCTATTTTATTGAACTGTTGATGGTTTTTAATCCAAATTTAGATATTTTTAATTAGGCTTAAGTTCATTGAATTTAATTTTCATCAAATTATTTTTATGAAGACAAGAATTTTTACAACATGAAATTAATTAACGGCAAACCCCACTGACGAGATTGTGTGGTTACATTCGAAACTAGTATGTGCAACCTGTCCGTGAAAGCCTGGGTTCGAATCTCAGCGCAGTCAAGAATGAAAAATTATCAATAAAATTGTAATTAATTTCATGTTGTAAAAATTCCTGTCTTCATAAAAATAATTTAATGAAAATTAAATTCAATGAACTTAAGCCTAATTAAAAATATCTAAATTTGGATTAAAAATCAATTATAACTTAAAAATTTAAATCCATAAAAAACTAAAGTTTTCGAAAAATTTCAAAACTATAGTTATTATTGAAAATAATGATATCGAGAAAGATATCATAATTTAATGCAAAGATGATATAATAAGGAAGGTATAATTTAGTTGCTTGGTTAATTGGAAAGGCTTAAAGGAAATTTTAATGTAGTGAGTATTTTCAAGCCCTTTATTTCCGGTTGAAAGAGTTTGTAAGTTTGTCATTCCGTTTGTAATTTCTACAATTTCTACTGATCGATCCACATATACTGACAAATCACGACTGGCTCTAATTTAAAACGTTAGATTAACGTCTAATTTAACGTTTATACTTGTTATTATTTTTGGAGCACGGCTAGAGCCAAAGATACCAAATAAGATAAAAGCATTTTCGTTATCAATACACACCATCCGACAAAATGTTGGTGAGATTGGAGAAGTTGGCATGAAGGTGTGGGCATGGCATAAACTAGATTTCTTTATATCAAAATACGTTATTCATATAACTTTATGCTCTTACCGCACCACGATGAATGGAATATAATATTCGGCATAGCAAATTTAACAGTTCATTTTGTTATTTGTGTTTTCTTTGTTTTTCTTTTTATTCATTACAATATATTGTTGTCAGTCACACAATTTACACACAGTTAGACAGACAGATTTCAATGCTAAAACTTTATTAACTTAAATTGTATTTTACTTGTCGTTCGCACACTTCTACTACTGAATAGTTTTGTATGTATGAGAAGCTATCTGTGTTTCTCAAACGCCATTTATATCATGCAAGTACTTGGTATGCTGAGTGAGGTGAAGGCTGCCTGTTTCATTTAGAATTATTAAAAAAAGAAATAATGAGGAAAAACTATAAACAATCAGCCGGACTATTTTACCCTTAAATTGTGGTAAGGCTTTTATTTATAATTTTTAATAAAGATGAAGACAATTATAGTTTTGAAAACTGATTAATTATATTATATATTATATAACTGATTAATTATAAACATATATACATATAAATATTAGGTCATCAAATGTGAACTTTATTTGGATTTTGGCTTCTGATATTATTGACACTATCACGCAAGTCTTACATTTTTTGAGGAAAAGACAACCCTGTCATCATAAGTTGTTATTGTTTCTTAAGAATTTTCCAACATTAGTAGCATTTTCGTCATACATAATTCTTAAGACGTGTGTGATAGTGTAAAACGGCCTTTATAGAAACTAGCCACTAAGATGTACGTATTTGTTCCGTGCTTTATCTTTCTTCGTTTAGTTACGCATATTTGCTGAACTGCAAGAACATGTAAACAATAATTGTTAAAATATTAAGCGCCATATTGTTTGTCAAGGAAACTTAAAAATTAAAAATGTTCATGGGCTTTAATATTAAATAGAGATTTAAATTTATAGTGTTTTCGTACTAAAGGTATTAACAAAAATGTTGGTTTTAACGATAAAACCAATCATTAAAACCTGGTTTTATCATACAAAATAAATTTGTTGAAACATACAAAAAAAATTTTGTTAAAACCATGTACAATTCTTTTAAAATATAAAACAATTGCGGTTGAATGTTTGTAAGACACTAATTCCTCGAGATGCCACATCTGCTGGATTATCTTTGCTGCAAACATTCTTCCATTTGGCATTTGGAACAAGATTTAATATCTCCGCCACCCGGTTTCTCACAAACTTATCTTTATTGTCGGAAAGTTAATATTGAATCGGAAATCGTCCACTACCGGATCCCACTGCAGCCCCAATGTTTTGATAGTCTCATCGTCCCTTATTGGAATAATTACATTTTCTCTGGAGCTGCATCCCCATTCAATTATGTTCCAGTCGTTCGATGACCATTTTCTTAATATGAAGCCAAAACATGCAAGATGGTTTTGTATTTCGTGACGATTTAGTTTGCATTCAGCGATCGTATCAGCTCCTGTCATAAGGTCATCCATGTAGAAATCTTCTTTAATAATACTACTTATTTCTCTATTCTTGCAATTATCAGCAATATAACCCAGCTAAAAATGGGGCGGATGATCCATAAGTAACCGTTGTAAGTTTATATTCCTTAATACGTTCTTTTTTTCTCTCTCCACAAAACATGTTGATAAGGCTGATGTTTTTGTGCGACCTTTATTTACCGGTATAATTTTTCTACGTCGGCACTGTAACGTATTTCCACAATCTCCATTTCGTAAGGATATCGAATATATCACTTTGTTGTCTAGGTCCAGTATAAATTATGTAATTTAGGATGTTTCCATTTGATGAATTTGCCGACGCATCGAAAACAACTCTTAATTTCATTGTTAAGCTCTCTTCTCTAATAAACGGTAAATAATAATATTTACCGTTACCCGGTTCACCCAATGGTTTTATGAAATACAACCATGTTTTCGTTGTACTAAATTCAGTGCTACCAAGTTTAAAAGATTGAAAACAGCTGAACATTTTTAATCCCAGCTAGCACTTTATATCACAATCGGATCTTTTAGGGATCGACTTCACATAACCGCATATGAGCGCATTTTTCAATCATAAATGATAAATACTCTCATTTGTGATACAGTTTTTTAATTCCAAGACTATAATCGTAAATTATAATTTTTGATTGTATTTAAAATCATTTTTTAATTGTCATGTCTAACATTTTTTTCTCCGAAAAGCATAGCCAAACACATAATCTTTTGATTATTTGAACCACATAAAAGTAATGGGCTTATTTGTTTGACTGACACGAAAGGTTCTTTTTTTTAATCTGACGAGACGAATGAACAAGAATTCCAAATATTTAGAAATCATTGTTTTCACATATTGATGAATCATATCGCTACCTAAAACGTAAAAATCCCCATTTCAGATTTTTAAAATTTTATAGGAGAACCAAAAAACTATTTAAAATGATAAATTGCCTTAAACTGTTTATAATTCATTTTTCTTGTAAAACCTGGACAATTGAAAATGCTGCATATTATGCAAACGGTTGGTTAAGTATTTTTGCGTTTATCATGTAATCTTTGGTAGAGAAGGCCGTTTGTTTTTTGTTAATAAAATCGTTAATACATTTTTGTCGATAGATTCCAAACATTTGTTTTGTTGCAGTACAAAAAAATCCATGAAAAACACGATTTTTAATTTGTGGTTAGTTAGGGCTTATTGCGTTTTCGATTACGATGTATGAATCCTTTTTTAATCGCTCAAGAGATAAATCAGCTTTTATGATCAAAAGTGATCTAAGAAGACTCATTTAGGTGATTTGAACAAAATATGATCACCCAAATGCTAGCTGGAATGGCGTTCAACAAAAATAAATAAATAAAAAACAAACAAAAAAATTTTAAAGGGATGAAATATTGTAAAATGCATCCTTTTTATAAAACTATTTGATTTCCAAGCACTTCACTTCATTTATTGCTTATAGAAATTCACTTATTTTTACGAAAAATTAATTTTATTTTCCACAAATTTATTAGACAAACTTCGAGTTAAAACCTGATTTAATTGAACTTGTAATGTTAACGCAAAATCAGCTGTTTATTGTTTTAATGTTAAAACCAGGTTTTAACTTTAGGTGTGAAATTAAATAATTTAAAAAAAAATATTTAATTATTCTTAACTACAATGGTTAATAAATGCTGATTTTTGATAGTACTGCCGCCAGATTAAAGTTTTAAGAAAAATAGCACACTAGCAGAAAAAATAAAACTAGTATGCTCACGATCAATCAGAGGGAAGGTAATTGGCACAAAACTATTCATGTGACTGGATTTTGTGCGGGTAGTGGCTGATTCTCTCTAGTTCTATTACTTTATATAAAGGGGATCTATCATATTGAAATGGTTAATTTGTGACAATATCTGCGACAGGCATTATTTTAACCGAAATTGGATATGTCCATTAAGGTTATTTCAGCGACCTGTTACAAAGTGTCAAAAAGGTGCCAATTAACGCCTCGTAGGACATCGTGATGTTAAAGTGACTTGTCACGTGACAAGTTTAGTGTAAGTTCCCTTTCCCCTAGGGTACCGAGCAAGAGTAATATACATTCAGCCTGTTGTAGTGGAACAAGCCATAGTCTGGGAATCGGGATCGAATGGTAATCGAATCCGCAACTAGCCTTCCGGAGCACCCGTCATGTAATATAGTTTTGCATTTAACTCTAATAATACTAAAATATGAAATAAGTAAATTTCTGGAAACAAATAGTTGCGGTATAAAATCTTCTAAATAACGCTCTAACCGAACAAATAAAATTCAGTCATTATTATACCCTACACAACTAGTGGTAAATGAGGGCATACTAAGTTTGTCATTCCGTGTAAAACTTTTGTATTATTTATCTCAGATCCCATTAAGTACACAAAAAAAATTAAAAGTTGTATCTTATCACCAAATTCTTACCAAATTCATAGAATCAAGCAAACTAGTTGTTGATTAAGCACCTATTACCAATAAAATTGTAAAATTGTGAATATTTTTTTTTTCAATATTTTGAATTTTAGTTTAAAAAAACGATACAAAACTTTTCCATTTCAAACAACGTGTAAGTTGATTTAATTAAATATAGCTCAGGTTTTGACAATTCCCAACCACATTTCTAGTTTAAAAAATTTAATCTCAAGCGAAAAAATTAATTAAGATTTTTTGATATTTAAACTAATATTTTAATTAAAAATTGCTTTCAAAACAACTAAAGTGTTAAGTTAATCAAATTTATATTTTTAATTTTCTGTCAACTAATTGATTCATGTATTAAATTAAAATACTTTTTAAACAATTTTTTTTAATTGATAAAAAACTACAGAAAATTTTTTCTGTGTATATATGCTGGGTCCTTGGTCTATTGGTCACACTCACTTTCAGGAAACTCAAAAGAAAAGAACAATATTCGTTTCAAATTGCATCTTACTAGTTATCCTAAGCAGTTAAGGATTGAAATCTAGCAAAATTGGTTCAGTAGGCTAAAAGTTTTTATTATGATTGATTTACTGATTGTCGGCAAATAATTTAACATAAGTCTTAATCGCAACCAATTTAATTTCAAATGTCCATTTATTTTATTAATAATTTATTGATCCCATATAGAGGCCACTCCTGAAATATTCATAGTTGCTGTGGAGGCTATCAATGATTCGGCACATCCGAATATAGCACTCCACCTTGTTTTTATTTAGCTTTCTTCTAAAAGTCGTTTTTTCTAATAAAACCGGTAATAAACATTTTAGTTTAGTGTTTGCAATATATGTCGGAAAAATAGACATCAAAATCTAAAAAAAGAATTCAGGGGCAGCAAGGAATATCTAACCTAAGCAGTACAACTAGAAATGGCTTAAACTTTAGAAAAAGTTGTGAAAAATGGCTAATTAAAATTGTATGACAAAAATAAAATTAGTTTTTACAATAAAATTAAAGATGAGAGATAGAATTTTTTAACAAAAAAAGTACAAAGGTAAAATTTTTGATTACCTAAAAATTACTGAAATTTTTTTACTAAAAATTTGTTCAAATAAATATGGGTAACAGCTTAATTAATTTTTTATGGTGAAATGGCTTCTCTCAGTACCAGATAGAATTAAACAATTTTATAGAGTTTGTGGTGAGTTAAGTTGTTGTGTAAATTTGGTGAGAACTTCTCGCATTGAAAACATGCGAAACAAAATATTCCATCGTGTCTCGAAAAGTGAGCAAAAGGTGTGTCTGTAACTCAAAACTATCAAAAGAGATTACGTCGTTACGTTATAAATGTTATAATATTCCACTCGAAGCCGATAGTAAATTGCAGATGTTGAAAACGTCAGGCACACATATCGCTGACGGCTACCTAAATTGAAACATTTTTAAAGACTGTGGCAAAAATACAGCCTTCGGCTATACCAAAAAATGTAAAGTGCGACTTTAATGTTGGTTGATTACAAAATTGCTTTGGAAACATTCGTATATTTTTCAAAAATTTTAAAAGCAAAATAATTTAACAATGAAAAATTTGACAAAAACAAAATACTTAATTCATATACTTATTCATTGCATTTTGCATTTCTAATATTTTTAAGTGTTAACATTTTTTCACAACCCGTTTTTATGCGTGAGCTTATTTGATAGTTCAAAGCGGAAACTTTCTCACAAAAATTTTGCATACACACTTTTTCAGTATATTGGCGAGTAATTTCCTTACGTGTCGGCTATTTCCCGCCAAAAATGTTACAGACGCAGTAAAGTTAAAAATAAACCCGTTTGTTTCAATTTATGGTATTTATCTTTCATTTCTCACATTTCAATCGAAAAGTTTTTCGACGCGGGAATTACAGAATAAAGGCACAGGTTAGGGCATATTGAAGCACCTTAAAATTAGAGACTATTAGCTAAACTTTGCACTGAAATTATACTCTTCAAGGTATAGACTTACCTCCTTGCTTTATTTTTATAGCTGAGGGCGTTTAATTATATAAATTGGATTTACATACAAAAGAATATTATGGAAGCTCTGAAAAAATTAGTAAAAATTTTAAAACGAGATCTAATTGTTGTTACTATTAAATATATTTGTAGTCCAATTAGATGTGATTGTATTAAAATTAAGAATTTCTTGTAAATGTAATAACACACCGTTCGCAATTTTAATTCACAATGTTCAATTACATATTACTCGTTATTGTAATTAAAGATATCTCATTATAGATAAAACAAATTGCAATTACATAATTGTAAGTATTAATAACAAGAAATTATAGGTGAGAATATATATAATACAACTCCTTTACTAAAAAATAACTGATATAACTGATTATTTTTTTATCAAAGTCTGGGTTCACACAATGAAAGTTGTCTTTCATAAGTTAAAGACAACTTTCATTATGTGTAAACTCGGACTGAGAAGAATTTTTCGTTGTGTGAACCGAAACCAAAAGCAAAATATTATGTTTCATTCCATTTTAAAACCATTTTGACCCCACTAGACATTGTTGCGTTAAACATGAAAAATAAATTTACCGAGATATATTACTAGCAATTTGTAACTAAGTGCAAACAATTTAGCCCAAACCTAATATTTAATGTTTATGTATCTGTATAAATTTATAGTGTGTTTGCCGTTTTAAGAACTGTATGTGTTAGTGGGGTGTTCGCATATAAAATACTACTTTATTATCAAATGTTGTTGTTTTTACATTTCTGCATCTTTCATGGAATGTTGTTTTAGATGTTGAAAGAGATTTGTTTTAATATTTTTTTCTAACAGTTTCATTGTGTAAAATAAATTATTTTCACTTTATTTTGTGCAATTTAGTTGAATGTACAAAACACTTTATTTAATTTTGGTTTTCTGTGCGACTTCTATAGTTTAACTAAGTCTATTCGAAAAGATTTTGTTGGGGGTTTTTATCTTTTGTGATTTAAACATTATTTTTACCTGGATTCTGTTTAAATCACTGCACGGTGGTTAAATGGGAAAAAATTTTTTAGGCATATGTCCCACTCCTAAAAATAAGGGTTACTAAAAAAATTACCTTAAACACTGACAATTTAAATATTTAAATTACTTCTAGGACATTAACTTTTTCTCGTGATAGGACTATAACACTAATAAAATGCCAAAACGACTGTTTACAAAATTTATTAAAATTTCGAAAGTCGTACGACAATGAAATCAGTTTAATTTACTCAATCGAATCAAGATAATTTTTCTTAAGTCCCATTCAAAATAGGAATTAATAATTCTGCGCAGAGCTATTCAGCCGCCATATTCTCCGGATTTAGCCCCTAGTGACTATTTCCTATTTCCGAACCTAAAGAAATGGCTCGGTGGAAAGAGATTTAGCTCCAACGATAAAATTATTGGTCAAACAAATGCATATTTTATGGACCTCGAAAAATCCTATTGGAGAAACGTTGGACTAAGTGTATTGAGCTAAAAGGAGATTAGGTTGAAAGATAATTTTTTTTTTGTAAAAAAAAAACTGTGTTTCATTCAAAAAGTAACGGTCTGCTGATCCGCCCTCGTTATTGGCCAAAAATGGTGTAAAACGTTTTAATTAAAAACGCATGAAATTCAATAACGAACCGAAAATAACTCATTACAATTTATTTACTATAAAATTGTCAATAAGAGATCAATTTGTTACCCAAAAATATAAATAAAATAAATATTTTCGTAATTAAAAAATTAGATCGTCGATAAATTCGATGTAGTTATTGTTTATCTCATGGGAACAGTTTGTGCCTTTAAGTTCTGCTTTCCAGTTTTTTACACATACTGTTTGTAAAAATTCACATAAATTGAAAGCAGTCACGTAGGCTGCACGCAATTTTAAAGCAATATATTTTCAAGCTGTCTTCAAGAATTATGTCGACAGATTATTTATAAAGACAATCGAAAAATTTGCTCATTAAAATTGCAATCAGATGTTTTCTTGACTGCAAGCGGAAACAACTCAAAAGTATTTCGATTTTCGTCAAACTCATATCAATCCGTGTTAGTTTTGTTTTTATTACTAACACAATAACAAAAATGTGAGTTTGATGAGTCAGTTTGATGTGTGGCAATGCCGCTTAAGTGTATTTAAGCTTCAAACAAAATGTTAAGCAAAACGTGATAGTGTGAGAAGAGTTGCCAATATCATAATCATCACAACATTTCTCCAACCTTTTGAGTCCAAACTTACAATAAATTAAATAATCGGGCATGCTGTAGAAATCGAAATGAAGTGGATTTGAAATCAAACGAGATTTGGATTTCAATTATTTTAAAACTGACTGTAGTTTTTCCTGGTTGGTACTCAAATTGTGAAGTATTTCAAAAACAATATTTTTATGAAATTTTTTTACAGACTCTTTTTCAAATATTGTTTGATTTTAACCCTGGATGGTAACTGTGCTTCGAATCGACGAAGCTCATCTACACTTTATCATATAACTTTTTTATGTGTATTCAAAATATGCATACAAATGATGACGGAAGCTTTAAAAAAATAATGAATTTTAAAACACAAAAATTAGTTAACATTTTTATAAAATTTTGAGCACAGAAAAAATTAAAAATTGTCTCTAATCTCCAAATTTATTCCAAATTCATAACATCAAGCAAACAAGTTGGTGATTTTGCACCTATTACCAAAATAATTATATTGATTACTAAGAATTGTAAAATTGTGCATATTTTTTTTCAATAAATGATATTTTTAGCCTTCATTAAAAAAATTATTAAAACACTTTGCCATTTCAAACAATGTGTTTTAAATTTAATCAAATATTGACAATTGCCAACAACAATTCTACAAATTTAAATTATTTTATTTTAAACAAAAAAATCAATTAATGTTTTTTAATATTTAATTAATATTTTATTTAAAAATTTATTTCAAAACAACTTAAATATTAATTAAATCTAAATTATATTCTTAATTTTCTTTCAGCTAAAAAAATAATTGATTTAATTATCAAATTAATTAAATTTAAATACTTTTTAAGCCATTTATTTAATTGATAAAAAACTTTTTTCTGTGAGAGAGAAGAAAAACTTTTATTTTTTATGCTTTATTTTATTTTATTTTATTTTTTTATAAAATGCCTAACTAAAGTAATTTCTGTTGATTTTATACTTTAAAAATCGTTCCGCTAAACTTTTTTCCTAAAAGTTTGTCGATTCGACGAAGAGTTACCTTAATGTACAAAAATAAAGAGTTAACTTTCATGGTTAAATCCACTTTCGAATGTAAATATTTTTATACCAATCTTTTCTAAACTTTTGTAATAGTTTTCATCCATTTCTATTTAATTTTTTTTTTTACTTTCACATAAAATTAAAAGATTTTGGCTTAGTATTTAAAATTATATTGCCAGGGTATTGCACAAGAGCATCAACCACAATTCATCGTTCGATCTAAAATTTAAATTTTCTAAAGCAAGGAGAGCTGCTAGAATTCGCTCCAGAGGATTTTGGTATCCACGAATTTTATATGGTTCTACCTCAGTCCCTTTGATTTATTTATGGTTATCCACTCAACATATTCAAATTTTATGGCTTAAGCTAAACTGTAATCCAATGCAGTCGGCCTGTTTTCCTTAAAGAAAAAAACTACAAATACGCACGAGCTGATTCCCCACCCAGATCAGTTTTACGAGTGATCCATTTGTTATACATTCTTACATCACTTATAATAACTTGATAGTTCATGTCACATGCATAAATTATTGAAAAAAAAAAAACACATATACAACAACACACTGTTGTATTTTTGACACTAGGAAATGTTGCTTTGCGGCTTCTCTGTTGTGAATTTGTTAAAAGTGATTTTCAATATATTGAGAACGTTGTGATTTTAATGCGAAGCGTTTCAATTGTTAAAATTGTTAATTTTTTTTAGCAATTTTATAAATTTTTATTAGAAAACAAAAATTATTATACTGATTTGACTAAACTATTAAAAACTGACTAATGGCGAAATTAATTTTTAAATAGCTAAACAAGGTTAAAAATTCCTAAGTCTAGCCAATAAATTGCTTAATTAGCAAAACTGCTTATGTGCTGTAATAAATTGCTTAGCTTATCTTGAGTGGAAAATATTATGTCGAAGCATTAAAACTTATTCAAGAATAAAAATTATTAATGGATAAATTTGGTCCAGACATAATCCGTACAAGTGGTTAAATTTATGAAACCGGAATGTCTCAAGAAGATCTCAGCTAAAATTATTTTCAAAATAAATTCTAATAAAAGGATTTGTTGAATGAAATCCTTTGTGATGGGATGATCAGACTTGAAAACAATGCCGAGCATTATAGAGCATACATATGATCGGCTTAAAGCACAAGGGTTTTAAGTGCCTTTTTCTAAGATTTGAGATTAAGTGCTCATATACACCGTGGGCTCCAAGCGAAACATGAGATGAGAATTCCACATGTACCACTTGTGTTCTGAACTTCTCTGAACTTCACCTGGTAATTCGATATGTAATCTCAATTTAAAATCACTTAAACCTATTATGCTTTACGATCCTCATATAACACATTCTTATTCATACAAATGACTTAATTTGTATTAATGAAAAATTAATATAAAATAACCACTGATTGTCGAAAATTTATATTCTCTTATATACTTATATAAGAGGATATAAATTTATATCGTTTTGATATAAAATGTCTCGAAAGTTCCGAAGATCGGAAGTCCGGAAAACCATATTATTCTTCGCATAATATTCTCCGTACATATGCTAGTATAGTGTATGAAAAGATTTAATAGAAATAATTTCTATTTAATTGTGAGAAGTCATTTATTTAAAAATATATTCGCATATGATCATCTTTAATTAAATGTGCCACTGTGCTCGACAACATTAAGTAAACCGTACCTAAATTGTTGAAAAAATATTTACATTTATACGAATGCATTCTCTTAATTACAGAAAACAAGACAATTTATATTGCTGCTAATATCTTTTGCTTTGAGAAGCTATACATATAGAAGTTACATATACTACAATTAGACTTAACAGGGTGGCGCATAGGTAATTCTATGAATTAATTAGTGAATATACTTTTTTTTCTGCATATCTTTTTTTAACTATTTTTTAAAATTTTTAGTGCAAACGTTTAGAATTAAATAAGGAAATATGCATAATTTTGATTTGTAGTTTATTTAAGGAAACTCGTACTTACTGTACTATTGACACCAATTTGGCTTGATTTAGGTACGGATTTTGATTTAAGTTCGCAGGGAATGCTACTAAATTTTAAGAAAATTGCTCCAAAAATTGTTATTGATATTTATTTCAAAGCCTAAAGGATCCTACGGTAGAAATTCCAAGAAAATGGGTCCAGGGGTTAAGTTTTCTTCAAGGTACAAACAAATATCAAACAAACCCAGATTTTTTTTTATATATACATAGACATGTAAGCACTCGTCTGTTTAGATGCAAAGATCATATTGATATTCCCTTTATGTTCGAAATGTTTGATGTAGCGTTTTCGTCAATAAAGAGCCCTCTGTGATCTTTCGCGTGTTGAAAGACCTCAACCTGTTGGATATGATGTTCATTGAGGAAAACATCGTTGGTGTTATCTTTGCGGTTTTTGCAAAAAATTTTATCTAAGTTTATATATACATAATTTATCTAATTTAATCTAACATTTGCTGAAATAAAATTTAATTAGTTCACGATTTAAATTGAAACAGCTTGTGCAAATATAGCTCTTCAGAACCAAATTATTGGCGATAGAATAATTATAAGTTTTTTTGATTTTTACTATCTCACGCGTTCGCCTGATTAATTGGACTCTTATTTTTTTCTTTTGGAAAATCTTAATTGTGCGTATGCCAATTATCCAAGAATTAACAGCTAAACCAATACAGGCCTTTTTTAACAAAATTAATGGAAAATACTTGAAGAAAACAGTGAGCAGCATTTAAATGATTTTGTCTTCAAAACATAATGTGAACATAAGTATTTCCAAACAATTATCTTAATTTTAGAAAATGCCAACCCAAAGTATAATCAGAAAGAAAAAGCTATTAATTGTATAAATCATAACGGTTCTAATACTCCACCCTGTGCTACAACTAAAACAAGAGCCTTTGGAACAAAAACTACTACTACGACTACTTTTTACATGTACAATATATAATAAAACATCCACTACAAACAAAAGTATACTTATTGTTCTTTTGTGTCCTTTTAGCATATTTTATACAAATTTTGTTTATTTTTATCAGTTTCGGCTGTGTGTTTGTTTGTGTGTGGGTTTGTGGTTCCAGTATGTTTGTGTAAGTGTTTGAGAGGAATTTGTTTGTGCTGTATATTAGCATTATATCATGACTTAAGCTGAGATTCATTATACTTTGTTATTAATAATGTGTACGAGGGTAGATAGTGAACTATTTTTTTTTTAATTTAATATTAACGATTACCACATGTTAACTTTTTGGGCCCTAGGCTCCTTAGAGCAACAACAGGAATTATTATTATTATAACTTTTCGAGAGGACCTCGTATGCCCCTTAGTTTACATCTGGCGCAAGTATGTATGTTTTGCATTGTGACTCTTATCTCGAAATTATTACCAAACCTTTTCCACTTCCATTTCCTTTTCCTCTCTGAGTGATACATTTAGTCTTTGTCTTATTGTCTGTTTTGACAAAAATTAAAAAGCTTAAATTTATTAAAATTTATATTCATCTAACTGTATCACAATGTTTATGTTTATTTTATGGTTGTCTGTCCGGCTGTCGGATTTTTAGGTGATGTTTTCTTTATATAAAAGATTGTTTTTTTTTTTTTTTCGTTTTTATTTCTCATTTGTTTTAGTGTATTTGTATGGGATTGTGTGTAGACATTTAACAAAAGCACTAAAACATAAATTTCAATGTTTAACTGTTCGTGTATTTGTATAATTTTTCTTGTAATTCTTGGTAATTTATGTTTTATTTACCTCTTAAGTAATTTCCTGCAATATGCTACATTTTGATTTATATTCCAGTGCGTTTTTACTAGACGGAAATTGTGTATTAATGTTAAATTTTATATTTGCGTTATATATCTTTTTGCTCAGTAATTCGTTGGTTTTTTTCTCCAGCGAATTTTCACCGAAATCTTTATTTTTAAAGTATTAAAAACATGTTTGCTTTTCTTATTTTCCGTTTATAAAAAACAATAGGAAAGATAAATGTTTTTAAAAAAAGAGTATCAAATAAAGATGAAAAAGAGCTTAATTTTTTAATGGCCTGCTATGAATGGCAATAATTTTGGGATAATTGTGTTGTGGTTTTTAAGTGCACGGAAAGAATTCTTTATTAAATCACCAGAAAATAGGGCTTCAACCAAGAACATTTTGCATGATTCTCGTCCAAGCCACAAAATTACTAATTATTATTATGCGTATTTTGGTTGAAGCAAAATATTTCTTTGTTTAAGAACATTTTTCTAAATACGAACGAAAGCAGTTAAATCAAGAAATGATTATGGATTTGACTTCTCTCCGTCTATAGCGTTTAGTAAAATATAATTTCTTGTTAAAAAATAATGCATTATTTCTAAAAAACTATTCTCAATCTTTCTATCAGTCCTTTTTTCCTATTTTCTGTACTTTTCTTTTTCTTCTTCCTCTGTATCGAAGGGATTCGCAATGGACCGCATTGCTCTCCGAGTGGAGATGTGTGTCCTTGGACGCATAACCCTTCTTAGCCTTACCTAGCCTAACCTAAAAAACTATTTGTTTATTTTTTTAATATGTTGTTTGAATTACAAATTATTATGAAACGAAAAGAATAACACTCGCAGAAAAAAAGTTTGAACTTATGTACACGCAGAGAAAAAATATGGTTGGGCATGTTTACGGCAACGACACTATGTTTATTGTAACAATATATTGTTGTCGTACACAAATATTTTTACTTAATATCAACAATATTAAAATTACTGTAAACATGTCAATGTTTATCGCAATTAAAAATATAAGTATAATTCACTCATACATTCAATGATATTTAATAGCCATAACATGATAACGTTCTATACGTGTACTCATAATATGTTTAAGATGCAAACAAAATATTTTTACTCTAATAATATTTTGTTATCGCCATTTGTAAAATAATTTTGCATCAGTTGTGTCGTTTGTTTTACATGTGCCTATCGAATTATTTGTTATTCAGTGGTTAAATAATTTAAAAAAAACCCATTACAAACCAAAATTGAAGAAATTAAAAAATTAAGAACTTGTAGGTACATACAGAAAAAATTGTAAAGTGTCACAAAAAAAAAAATGTCAATGCAAAAAAAAAATTTAATATTATTTGAAAATGGTGCAAACATACTGACCACTGTTTTGTATTATTTAAGAGAAAAAGAATAAAAATTGTATAAAATTGTTTATAAATTATTGCGACCTACGACAAAAATAGGTTAAAAATGTTTAAAGTTGCATCATATTAAGATGTGAAATATCTGTAACAGTTTTACGTTAAGTTTGCAAGTAAGTAAATAAGCATAAATATATATTAAACATATTTTTCGGTAATCATAATAATTAATTTATATATTATTATGATTAACATAATAATAATATAATTTCTTCTTAACTTATTATGATTAACATGATAATAATATGATAGCTTCTTAACTTATTACAATTAACATGATAATAATATGATTACTTCTTAACTTATTATGATTAGCATGATAATAATATGATTACTTCTTAAGTTATTATGATTAGCATGATAATAATATGGTTACATTAAATTATAATATGATGTAATAAAAACAAATTAGGATTAAGGAAATAATATTATTATGTGATATTACGAATATATTTGGTCATAATATTATTCAATAAAAATCGTAATATATTGACTGCAATTATGAATCTTATCATAATATGTTGCTCTTAGAATATGTTTACCTCCACCATGTTTTTTCTTTGCGTGTAAATTGCGTTTTTTATTTAGATATTACAAATACAACTACAAATTGTATTCTAACTTAATACACCAGGCAATTGTAGAGTATACCTTCAGCACGTTGTTGTGAAACAGACAAAATTCTGTAGCGGGAATCAAACCCGCAACCCTCGCACTATCACTACCAATTACTGCTTTTACGGCGCTTTAATATTATATACAATTATTTAAAGCGATATCGTTACGAAATCACATTTTCAACCATTTTCTTTGAAATTTAAAATAATCATTTGAAAATAACATCAAAAGTAATTCAAGCATTGAAAATATTTTAACAATGAAAAAAGTTAGCAATCAAGTTCTTGGAAGGATTAATTGGAAATTAACTTTAAAATATAAATATTACAAAAAAAAACTGTAAGTAATATCTATTAAATTGAAAGATAAATTTTAATTTTGTTAATTGTTAAAATTTTTGCTTGCAGACAAATTTTAATCTCTTGGAAGAATAATTTGATTATTGCGAGAAGATCTCTAGATCTGGTCGCAATTTTAACCTGATTATACCTAACTATAGCTATTTATCGTCCTCAAGATTGTTCTTAATTAGTACTGTGAAATTATGGAATAACTTACCCAATTATATAAAAGCCGATCCCCGTGCATCGTCTTTCAAAATGGCAGTCAAAAAACTTTTTAGTAATTAGTAATTAATTTTCTTTGTTCATATGATTAATTTTATTTATATTAATAACAATTTTTAATGTAATCATCTTAATATTAACCATATTAAATTAAGTACTTAAGTTCATTAAAGATCTAATTCGATCAATTATTTACATTTGTTTGAGGTGCTTTAAGAGACTTCGAGTCTTTTTTGTACTAAATTTGGTCTTAATAAATAAATAAATAATTAAAAAGAAACAAAAAAAATTAAAAAATACAAACATTTAAAACGCTAAAAAACTTAAGTTTCTAAATTTTTTTCAAATTCGAAAACGATTTTATAATTTAATGGATAATCGATATTATAATAAAATGTACAGTTAAGACTGTAAAACTATATTGTTTTCGATTCGAAAACGATAATCACTTGCGATACTTTCTATCACCTGTATGATATCTTTTCGAAATCGTTGCAATATCGCTTGGTTTATAGGAAATATACAATTTCTAGACTATTTACATAATTTAGACATTCATTAAAAATAAAAAAAAAATAACTTCTTGGATAATTATCAGAAAATAAAATTTTTAAAAATTAATTTAATATATTTATATGATTCAACCGCACCACCATAGAAAATAGGAATATTATGCAAGTCCATTCATCTTGTTGGTAGGCTGATTATCTATGGTTTCATTTATTTAAACTTGTTGACAAAGCATATGAGACAGTCTTAAAGATTATTTGGTCGAATTTAGTACATAAGCTTTAATTGAACCAAGGACAAGCGCAATAAAAATGGTAGGAACCTGTTAATGATTTAATTTAACTCAAAAGAGAATAATTTGGGAAAAATTCATATTTATCTTATATGAGTTAGTGGAATTGCACACTCAGATGTCAATAGAACGAAATTGACAAAAGGCTTTAAAACCCCGACTTACTCGTAGCGTCTAAGGTGGCCTTTTGTAGAAGTACGAGGTGGCCGTGCTTTAAGCTAAAATATAAGCTAAAATATAAAATATAAGGTATTGGTTGATATATATAGCTCTAGTTACAAAGCAAACAGCGTCTGTATCAGTGTTGCCAAAACTTGGTGACCAAAAATTGCTAAATTTACGGAAAACAATGGCTAAAAAATTACTTAAAATTAGCTAAAAAAATTTTCAAATAAAAACACATTAAAATTCAATAACAAAACAAAAATAATTCACTAAAAGTTTTTTTACAATAAAATTGTAAATTGAGATCAATTTGAAACATAAAACTAAACGAATATTAAATATTTTTTTAGCATTTAAAAAATAAAATCGTCGATGAATTCGATGTCGTTATTGTTCATTTCATAGGAATCACTTGTACCAATTAGTTTCAAATATTTTGAAGGTAAATCATAATCATGACAACATTAACGCAATCTTTTAAGCCCATATCTCCAAAACTAAGAGATATATAAAACATTTTATTTTTATGGTAAAAATATTTACCCAATTGATAAAATAGAATTAATGGTTGCTAAATGTAAGCTATTTCTCAAATTAAATACTCACTCTACTTCAGCATTAAACCATGGAAGTGAGAGCAACTTTAAAGTTAATTCCGAAATGATAAAATATCTTGTTGCCACCTGAACACAATACATTATGCTGTTTTTGACGCTAAGAGATGTTGCCTTATTGCTTTTTTTTCGGTGAAAAGTGATTGTTTATAGCAGTTTTCAATACTTGTAAAAGGTGTGATTTAAATTAAATGTGTTTTAATTCTTAAACATTTTTATTTTTCTCTAAGCAATTTTTTAAATTTTTTTTTAGAAAATAAAAATTATTATTTTCAAAGAAAAAACGGTAAATAATTTTTATGGCTAAACAAGTTCGAAAATGGCTAAAAAAAAGTGGCTAATGACTCAACTCATCTTTGAATGGCTAAAAAAGGTGAAAAATGGGAAAATCTAGCTAGAAATCTTAATGGCTAGATTTGCAACACTGGTGTGTATGTAAGTGTTCCCACACATGTAAGTGTACACAGAAAATAATTTGCCAAATTTTATTGCTACTGCCCATGCTCCACCGGGGGCTTGTGGGATACATATTTAACGTATTTGACTTGTGCTGTTACATCCTCCGCAGAAATCTTGTGCTGTTACATCCTCCCGGCAAAAAATCTATAAATAACCATACCAAGCACAGAGTATACCAGAGGTGAAAAAAGTGAAGTGTTGAAAGGGCCCATATCAGTTGTGAACGTAGCATTCGAAGAAAGAGACAGAATGCTGTTTTTGGTAGTGAAGAGGCAATGTTTAAAAACAAACCGCTACAATTAACAAAAATTGGATGATCAAAACAAAAATCACAGAACACAAACTATGTTTTACAAAAGCATTAGTTCAGCAAGCGTTTTCTTGTGCAAAAAAATTTATTTAGTAATTTTGTTTTTTTTTTCTACCCTAAATATTATTTACTTGTGTTGTGGTAAACTTAAAAGTAAATTTTTGCAACATTTATTCAAATAAATGTCAACTTAATAAGAGATGGTGCAAAGAGAAATGCAAAAAGGACAGCTTTCGAAGAAAATACAAAAAAAAAACGCAATATCTTCCGTCTCGTGTCAACTTTGTGTAAATTCTGGGATCCCTAGAGATATGTATGACCTCTTGAGATCGTGGCTGACTAGGGAACCTATCTCGTACCAGGCAATCTTCGTAAGTTTGCTTTTTGCGGGGAACACTTTCTGCCTTTCAGGAAGATTATCTTTGCGGGAATTTTCGCTTTTCTGTTTATAAAATAGTTTCGGTGATCACGTGGTGATTGTGGTTTAACGCAGATCCTGAACATCCCACTCAATGGCTTATTTTTTACTTCTTGTGGAAGAGTTGGACTTAAGGGAGGATCATTTCTATGTGCTGATAACGCCAGCTCCTTAACGAAGGGCGAATGTATAAATTTTGCCAGACTATGCACTCAAATTCAACCTGCTGGTTGGTCTCACAATCCCAGGCGGTTGGTAAACGCACTGTTTGTCATCCGGTATAGCAGGTACACATATAAATCTCTTTCACATCTGATCCCATCCTGTTAGACGTATCCTGCTGCTTATATCAGGCTCTGTAGCTTCTGTATCCAAAAGTCTCCATTTTTAAGACTGCAAAATCAAAGTGAAATTGTCTTTACATGTCTGTGTTATCAACAATCCACGACATCATATTAACTACCGCAAAATAGGCCCTTAACTTGTTACAAACATTAGATTATCCAATGTTAACTTTAAACTAATTCCTGATTTATAAAATGTATCTTTTTACAAAAAATGTTCCATATAAACAAAAAAAAAACCATAAATTATCCTTAAGCTTCCTTTTAAATTAATATCATTTTTTTGTTTAAACGAAAAAAATACTGTCAAAAAATAAAATTTAATTTAATATGCTGGCCCAATCTAATAAAAATAACATTTAAACAAACCCAAAGAAAAAAGAAAAGGAAAAATTCAAGAATAAAGCAAAAAAAAAAAAACCTAAAACCAGCAAAATCGTATTTCCTTTCTCTTTGAAGCAAAATCTCTCATCCTGAACAACTTACTTCAAAACAGTGGTTCGCCTTTTTTGGCTAAAGGCATTACAGCTGTCACATGACTGCCACTTTCCAACTATGTGCTAGATATTATGGACATTAGACTAAAAATATAAAATTTTTTTGATACTTATGTATTGCTGCTTCTATTTTTTTTTTTTATTCTAAGAAGGATTTTGGGTTTCCTTTAAAAAAATTTTTTTTGTGCTATTTTCCATATAATTTTCATGCAGGTTTTTAAGTTTTTACTCACGTTTAAAAATATTTTTTTTTTTTTTTTAATTTTTTGTCTTTAAACAAAAAGCAGCAAAATGTTTACAGTATATAATAGTAAATTATGAAGAAGCTTTATATTTTGTGGCATATATAAAAATGTATTCAGGATTGTACTGGGATTATTTAAATTTGTCTATTTTTCTTATTTTTAATCTGATTGCATTTATTTAAGTTAAATTTTCTCTAAAGTTAATACATTATACTTAAGTTTAATTCTTGGAAAATTTATACAAATTTCAATTATTTTTATTTAAACTATAGAAATATTTAAACTACTTTTTGGGTATTATCACATAACAAAATTTGTTAAATTTCTTGAATAATTAAAATTTATTAAACAAGTCAAGAAACACCAAATTTAAAAGCCGTTTATGATGGAAGCTTAATCTTTTTTCTAAATTGTGTGACTTCATGAAGCTTAGGAAATAAATCGGAATATTAAAATATATATATTGGGTCCTAATAATTTTAACTTCTCAGAAAAAATTTTTACTTTTCTCTAATCACCTAATTCATAGAATCAAGCAAACATTTTGTTGATTTTGCACCTATTACCACAATTATTATATTAATTACTAAAAATTGTGAAAAATTTAAATTTGTAATATTTTTAATTTTAGATATTGGGAATTATTTCTTTTTATAAGCAACTTTTATTATATTTTTATATTTTTAGTGTATAAAGTCATTCCTAAAAATTTAAGGAATCGAACTATTACAAAAAGCTTTATAAAATACATAACTGAAATTTAACTCATAGAATAAATTCGAAAAATAAAAAAAATGTTGAATATTTTTAATTTTAATTAAAAAAATGATAAAAAAAAAGCTTTGCCTTTTCAAACAATGTGTTAATTGATTTCATTAAATATAGCTCAGGCTTTGACAATTCCCATCAACAATTCTACAATTTTAAACGAAAATAATCAGTTTAGATTTTTGTTATTTAATTACACTGTGCAAGAAATTGACACTTTTTTTAAAAACAAAAATTTCGAAATTTTGCTAAAAAAATTATTTTTATTTTCCAAAAAAAAATTTTGTTTCTAAAATAACTGCGGATATTAAAAAGAAGTTTTACTTTTCTTTAAGGAAATTTTATTGCGGGTTTTTTAAGCTTTTTCAATAAGCTAAAGCGTTTTTGAGTTACGCGAACATATGTGCAACCTCCTCGATTTTCGAAATAATGGTATATCTCAAAAACCAGAGCCAATCTTAAAATACCGCAGGCACCACTGGATTTAGCGTTCCCGAATTATGTTAACACGCCATGTGCCCGGCTTGTCTGTTTTTTCAACTAGCATAGTGTTATTATTTTCATTAAAAATGTATTTCAAAACAACTAAAATGTTAATTAAATCCAAACTAAATTTTTAATTTTCATTAAACTAAAAAAATAATTGATTGAGTAACATTAACATTAATTAAATGGAAATACTTTTTAAACATTTTTTTTAAATTGATAAAAAGCTACAGATAATTTTTTCTGTGTTGTTTTTTATGCCTTAAAAATGTGTCCCTTTTGATCCTTTTTTAAGAATTTTTAAAAATTAACCACATTAAAAATATTTAAGTTGTATGAAATGCTTATTCAACAAATTTTTATATTACATAACTATAACACAAAAAAATCATAAGCAAAATTACCTAAACATATGGTATAAAATTAGCCATGCGCAAGGGTATCATGGCAGTATCTAAGTTTCTTAGGTAAAATAACTATTAACTTAATTTCAATGTTCGTAAATAGATCCAAATATGTTGTTAGAATTACTTAAAAACTTTAAAAATTTACGAATTATAACAAAGTTATTTTATATTTTTATTTGTTCGGAAATTATCTAAGTTAAATTTGCACAGAAAAAAATTACGTCAAATCAAATATAAAAAATAATTTTGTTAGTTAAAATTGTTAAAATTCAACAAATATTTTTAACAATGAGTTTGTTATATTGAATAAAATATTTTTTAACAATTGTTATAATTAATTTGAATTAGAACATGCATTTAAGAGTTCTTTTTATTAATTTTTAGTAAAATAAAAGGAACTTATTTTGAGCTCGAGGTCTAATGGAAATCACAATTAGACGATGTTAGCAGAACATAAGAATAGTTAAGTTTTTCTGTTTTTTGTACGTAAATAATTTTTTCAATATTATATCTCAGAAGATGTTTTTCAATGAAAATCGATATATCGGCTAAATTTAATAAAATAAGAATAATAATAAAGACCTCGAGCTGAAAATAAGTTCCTTTTATTTATATATTGGGGGGATTCACAAGGTGTGCTATCAAGTCATATCGTCATAATGTCCTAAATAATATTTTACAATTGTTTAAAAAAAATATTTTTTTATATTGTTTGAAACAGAACAATATTTTTTTTTAAACAATTGTAAAATATTATTTAGGACATTATGACGATATGACTTGGTAGCACACCTTGTGAATCCCCCCATTATAAAGGTCGAATAAAATACAATATAATATTTTTTAGTAAAATATATTTAAAGTCGCATGTACTAGAAAGTTCGGACATCACCACAAAACGAATTTTTGCCCCCTGTGTTGGCAATATTTGAAATACTAGAATATACCAAAGACCCGTTACAATTTCTTCGCGAATCATTAAATATTGTTTTTGTATTTTGAACTTTTTGACACAAAATAATATTTTGCTATACAGAAAAAAGTGTTTTATCAATTAAAAAAATGGTTTGAAAAGTATTTAAATTTAATTAATGTGATAATTGAATCAATTATTTTTTTAGTTGAAAGAAAATTAAAAATTTTATTTTGATTTAATTAAAATTTTAGTTGTTTTGAAATAAATTTACAATTAAAATTTTAAATAACTAACAAAAACTCTTAATCGACTTTTTTCGTTTAAAATCAAATAATTTAAACATGTAGAATTGTTGTTGGGAATTGTCAATATTTATTTAAATAAATAAACATTGTTTGAAGTGGCAAAGTTTTTTTATCACTTTTTTAATTAAAATTAAAAATATCATTTATTGAAAATATTTTTTCAAAATTTTAAAATTTTTAGTAATCAATATAATAATATTGGTATCAGGTGCATAATCAACATCTTGTTTGCTTGATATTATGAATTTGGAATAAATTTGGTGATTGGAGAAATTTAATAATTTTTCTGTGTATGATATACAAATTAATTTTCTACAAAAAAATACAAATTGTTAATATGACAAATTACAAACAATTTAATGAAGAAAATTGTTAAAAATATAAGGATATAATTATTATTGTGGTAATTTTATTGAACTGTTAATGGCTTTTCATCGAAATGACGATATTTTAATTAGGCTTAAGTTCATTGAATTTAATTTTCATTAAATTATTTTTATGAAGAAAGGAATTTAACAACATGAACTTAATAAAGAAATTAAAATATCGAAATTTGGATTAAAAATATTAGGAGAGTTTTAAAAAATTTTCTTCAATTACTTAATAATTTTTGTTATTTTTTTCTATGTTGTCCAAGATCATACATTTTAAATAAATTTATTATTTATTTTTTGATAAAATAAGAATATCTAAAAAAATTCTTTATACTTTTTGAGTTGCATATCTTCGATAAAATTTACTACCTTTTTAATTTCAATATAATATTGATTTATCAATTCATGATGTATAACAATTATCAAACTGATCTGCTGAAACTTGTATCGAACTATTGTGGAACCAGCTACATTATTTGTAGTTTGTTTGACACCACAAGGGTGTTCAATTAATCGGCTTAATATGTTCGATTTAACAATTAATTGATATTTGGTATTTTTGACTTATATGATCAAACGAAAAAAATCTCAAAATTAATCGATTAGTCGAATAATTCAAAATGCAGATTTTATTTTATAAATTAGATATTTTTTTTCGATAATTTTAGAAAAAATTGGTACTTGAGTAAATAAACATTATTAATTACAAGTATTTTAATGTTTTACTAACATAAAAACAAAACAAACGTATGAATTCATACTAATTGATAAAAACATGAAAAAAAAATAAAACATGTATTGAGATCAAATTATTTTATATGTAATGTAATAAAATGTTGTTTAAATGTTGTGCCACCCGATCAAATTTTGCCTTTCATTTTAATTTGCCATACTCTCTCACTTTTTTTAACTAACGCACTTACACTTTTCAAATTGACCCCGAGATTGCTCTCAATTTAACCTTTCCATTTGTTTGCCAATTTAACGTTCAATTTAACAACTGAGCACAAATTAACTTTGTCGCTTTCTTTATAAAAAATATATTTCTTAAAAAATAAATGTGCTTTATTAAAAAAAATTATGTTCTATAAGTTCTTGTGCTTTTTTACAAACTACTTTAAGTCATGCCACTATCTTGAGTTGTTTCTTCTGTCGGGTGCATTTTTGAAATAAAATTGATTTTCAAATTGAGTGCAGCTTGTGACAGAGCTGTCAATTCAAATAAGTTTTGACAAGCAGTTTTTGTGAACAACTTGAAAGTGATTTATTGAACGTCTGGCTCCAGGGCTAAAAATATTTTTTTTGCTTTTGTCAATAATAAATAAAAATTAACGGATTACTGCATTATTTCAGTAATCAGTAAAAATTTACTGCTTACTGACGTTTTTTTAGTAAGTAGTACGCCCATGTATGTGAATTACTCACTAAACATGACTGTTTTTTTTAAGTTCCAACGGACACCTACATTTGGTTTGTTTATTTGACTTAAAACTTTAAAAAATTATACATTTGACAGAAAAACCATATATGTATTGTTATTCGATTAATCGGCATAAATTCTTCGATTAATCCTTTAATCGAAATAAGCAATTTTAAATTAATCGAACAATTAATCGTCTAAAATTATTCAATTAATCGAACAAGAATTAATCGACTGAACACCCTTGACACCACTGAACACAATGCTCGGCGTTTTAGTTTCTTATTTGTCTGTAACAAGAGTACCCAGTGGTTTTAATTAGACCTTCCTGTTCCAATTTCTTTAAACGTTTTTCTTTCTTTTTCCTGATCCTTTGCGATGGAATTTATGCAATAAATAACAAAAGGTTTCTTTTAAGTTTAAGATGCGACCATTATTATCAATCAATCTATAGTTACATAGATATAAATATACATATTAAATGTATACCCACATACATATATTAATAAAACCGAAGAAGATGCCTAACTCAATTAGTAACATTAACAAAAAATTTTGGCAATATCTCCTAGGGATGCCAATCGGGACTGATTTTTGAAAATCCCGGGATTCGGGATGTGTTTCTTTCAATGTGTTTCTTTAAGATACGACTTTTTTTTAAATAAACAACACCTTTTGAATATTCAAAAGATTTTATATACATAACATAAATTTTAAAAAAAGAAAACAACAAGCCAAATTAGTTTATACATATGTTTATAACACTGGCCTTACACATGATCAAACTCATCAGATTCTGAAAAAAGCTTAAAATATACGTATCTCTTTTTTTCTAGATCAATTCATTTCGGTTTTTTGACAGCAATTCAACTCTTAATATGAATTAAGTTGTGACGACATTAATACACGGCAAAGTGTAGTCCCTCATCGAGATCGATAGCTGAGCTAAAATTTGTAACACTATGTCGACTGCAGTGCAGTACACCTCCAGGTTAAGGGCGAGATTCATTATCAATAATTCAAGTACGTTTGAAATTCATTTTAAAACAAAATGTTTATATAAATGTTTCTTAAAACAGATTTCAAGTTTAAATAATTTTTTCATGAATACCTCAGATAGTGTTTATTTATAAAAAAATTCTTTTATTTGCCGTATATGTTTTTATTATTGTTGGGCTGGAAGGAATATGAGCTTTTTAATAAATATAACGACTTAATTGTTATAATTATATCAAAAACCAACCTCATCAGGTAGAATTTTAAATTATTACTCGAAACACCCGAAGAGAATTATTATTAATACAGCTAGGAATCTAATATATAGGATATTAACAATAAGTGATAATAGATTTCATAGGAAAAATAAGGTGATTATTGGAAATATTTTGAGGAATAATAGTTTTCCTAACAAACTTATTTGCAAATTAATAAGACAATATAATATAAGAAGATCTCGTCATATGGATGAAATTTTGGAACCAAAAATTTATAAAACATTTACTTATGTACCTGGGTTTTCGGAAAGATTAGAAAACTCAAATATATATGACAGAGGGAAATACAGAATGACACATAAGGTGAATAATAATGTTGGGAGATTATTCACGAAAACTAAGGATAGATTACAAAAGTCGGATATGTCTAATTTAGTTTATAAAATTCATTGTGGTGGGAATGATAATGAACAATGTAGGAAAATATATGTAGGAACAACTGGGACAAAATTTAAAACTAGATTAGCAGGACATAAACATGACCAAAAATATAGAAATTATAATTCAGCCCATGGAACGGCATTGTCAAAACATTGCAGAGATTTTAATCATTATCCTGATTTTGAAAACACATCTATTTTGAACATGGAACATTTTAAGAAACGTAGATATATGCTAGAAATGTTACAGATTAATTATGTTCCATTTGAGAAAAGGATTAATTTTAAAAAAGATACTGAGGGATTAGCTCAGATTTATAGACATTTATTGAATTAAAATAAATAGGTTGATGGAAGGGAAAATTATAAATAGGTATTTGTCTTTGATTATTTATAAAATTTGGTTCAGATGGCACAGCACAGACTGAAAATAAATATTGGATAAAAGTGAATATATTGACGGAAAGGAAATTAAAAATAGGTTTTAGGTTTTAAATATTTTTAAAGATTTTGTTTGGTTTCCTTTTTTTTTTATTTTAAATTTGTAATTGAAATTTTAAATTTATTTTTCCATTTGTTATTTTTCCATTTATTGTCAAAAATAATTTTTTAATTTTATATTATTTTAAAAATTTCCTGAAGAAGATTTCCAACGGAAATCGAAATCGAAATTGTTTTTTGTAAAAGAGTGACCTAAAGCTTAATAAAAATATATTGAAATATAATATTCTTTAGTTTCTTAATGTACTTTAATTGGATCGTGAATAATTTTTATTCTTTGCTTGATATATAACAATTATTTATTGATTTCTATATTTTGCATAAAATTAATCATTTTTATTTTGGTATTATGTCTTAAGCCAAAGCTGAACTTGCTAAACGTTATTGTAAAAAAAGCTTGAGATGTGAATCTGAAATTTCGTTTCTACTCAAAATAATGGTTTTTATTAAGAAAAATGCAAAAATCGAGAAATAGTCGTCATAAAACAAGCAAAAAATTTAAATTTTAAATACTCGCTGTGTTCCAAAAACAAAAATTAAACTCAAAAATAAGAATAATTTTTAAAAAATATTTTTGTATAGAGTATAAAAATTAAAAAAAAAAACGTACATTTTTGTATATAAAAGTTGATATGTTAACAATACCGGGACTCATAAAAATTAATTCCGGTATTCGGGATTCGGGATTTATCAATCCCGAAAAATCCCGGGATTTCCCGTTTGGCATACCTAATAACTACCAATTAATCAAATTTAGTTTGTACGCCTCGGTAAAATTGCCAAGATTATTTTTATGTGTGTTAACATTTGATAAGCCCAAAATATTTTTAATAAATAATAGGTTATGGTGTTATTGTTAAAATTGTTAACATTATTTTCTCAATAACTTTTAAATTATTAAGCTTAATTTAAATAAAATATAAATACAATAAAATATAAATACGACAACAAGCTTCTATTTGCACCTAAACTACATGTAGAAAAGAACCTTGTTCTCCTAAGGTCGCGAAATATAAAGTATTTTTATATAAGTAGCTCATATAATTCGTCATCAATTTATTGTAAAATTTAAGAACTGATAAGGGGGTTAAACTAAAAATTAATTTTATCTGTGGGTAATAGAAGGAAGCTGAAGGCATATATGAATTCAATTTGTACGATTTTTCGTTTTTTGCATATGACTGTATAACATGCGTATACGTATTATTTATTAATTAGAGATTATGCATACGCAGATAGACATGACATTTTTTCATCCACCATCTTTTGGGATGAAGGGTAATGATTGTAAATTGTCGAAGTCAATATCAATAGTTAAAAAATACAAAATATATCGAATTTCATTTAAGAAGTCTATAGTGATGGTAAAAAATAAAGTTTAAAAATTACACTTAACCTTCCAATACCACCGCTAATTTTTTTTAACAAATATATCCGTGCGCGGTATTACAGATCAAAATGTTGTACCCCTGTTTTTTGGCTTTTTGAAACTAAAGTTAAATAGATACTATATATTATTTTTAAAACTTGAAGATATAATGAAAAAACTAGGCTATGCATTAAATTTATTTTCATTGATTCTGAATCTTTTACAAAACTTGATGGCTGTTGCTTAAGGTAGGTCCGACCAGTGATGTTACACGTATGGAAAAATCCCTATTCGCAGCGAAAAGAAGGACAGATATTTTGAAATCATTAAAATGTAGAGACTTTTAAAAAATGTTGCAAAACTGTATATATTTCGCAATATTTTTCGATTTGTAACAAAATACTAATAAAATTGTTAATACGGCAGCATAAAAAACTCTTAAATTGCTTTGAGTGATCGCTTGCCCTACTTCAACTTGATTTTAAGTTTAATTTTCAGAGCAACAAATAAATAACTTGTTTAAGATGGGTATTAACCACTTTTGGAGTAGTCACCAAAATGAAAAAATTTAATAAGCATTTCATTTTTCCCATTAAGTCGAAGTTAGCTAACTTTTATTTATCATTGCTACATGTTAAAAGAGATAGCGAAATGTCTTTACACACCTATTAAAAATTCGACGTCCTACACGTAACCACTTGTTTTATTAAGAAAAATATTTGCTTTTGCAAAACGTTTGGCTAGATCAAACATCATTTAACAGTAACTAAATTAAATAATACAACTATCTTCTTACAAATAAAGTTTAGTAAATCAATAGAATTTGTCAAATATAAAGCTTACATTTTATCAATTTACTGGTCACGCTTTTTTATTAGATTTGTTCGGCAAATATTTGTTAGGGGTTGTTGGAGGGCATAACAAAATGTACTAAATCATTATTATATTTTACCAAGCCTACAGGCTAATAGCATTAAGCAATATAGTTGTCATGAATAAGGCCCGGGTTTTTATGCAAATGCATATTTGTTGAAGAAAAATGGGATCGATTTGTAAATGCACATTTTTTCATAAATTGCTGATATTGCATATTTTTGCTGCATATTTTGAAAAACAAAACTTGTTTTACTTGTTTTATTTTGCGATGCACCGTGTTGCAGAAGTGATAAGAAGCTACTGATATAATATTGATTTATTGATTTCTTATGGGAAAAAATATTTTGCAAAGCACATAGCGATTTGCCCACATTAAGAGAAGTATCCCGATTTATTTCTTCCACCACAGCCTACACGCAGAGAAAAAACATGTTTAAATATGGTCACCTCCAACAAAACTATTTTTAAAGAAAATTTTAAACATATTATGTTTAAATTTAACCATATTATTATCACCGACAACCATATTATGGTTATATGTGTCCTCCATCAAGAAGACACAACCATATTATGGTTGCCTCTAAACATGTTATGGTTAAATATGACAATAATTTGTTTTTAAATTAACAATAGTATTTTCCTCTTCTCCAAGAGCAACAAGCTATGGTTGAAAATCAACCATGCTATTATAAGTGTTAAACATATTTTAGTTATTATTGACCAAAACATGTTCGGAGGCAACCATAATATGGTTGTGCCTTCTTGATGGAGGACACATTTAACCATAATATGGTTGTCGGTGATAATAATATGGTTAAATTTAACCATAATATGTTTACAATTTTCTTGAAAAATAGTTTTGTTGGAGGTGACCATATTTAAACATAGTTTTTCTCTGGGTGTATTACAACCAGGTGGGGAACGTGGATGATAGCAATTATGTATAATACTAAAATGTTTTGATCAATTCAAGGATGCGGTGGAAGGATTCAACGATAGTTTCATTAAAAAAAAGCAAATTTATCAAATATAAGAGCTCAGATAATGCTTGTGTCTTCTTAATATAAAGTTATCTCTGAGACTATTTTTAAATTGGAGAAATCTAATCTATTGAGAAAGCAAATTAAATTAATTGATAATGCCATAAATGAAATGTATGCAGTGGAGGGTAAATTTAGTAAACAAATTAGTATCAAGCTTGATAACATTTTTAGAAAAATTAAGGATTCAAAACAATAAAACAAACTGCTGGCATATTTAATTAAAATGCTTACGAAAACAGTGTAGTGGAAAGTTATTATACAACAACTTGATACCCTTGTTATTTTAATGTTTTTTTTTATCATGAATAAATGTGTTAAATATAATTTCAGTGCATATTTTTAGAATTTTAGGCGCATTTTTTTGTAGTTTTAGTGCATTTTTTAAGAGGATAAAATGCGATTTTAAATGCATAAAAATTCGGGCCTTGGTCATGAATAATCTTAAGCCCATCTCAGAATAGTTGCGAGGGTATTATGCATTTGTGCTGATGTTTGTTACATCTGAAAATGTTGGCTTAACGATCGACTTAGAATCACTCTTTAAGTCGTTCTAATGATATCCGCCCATCCGGCTGTTCGGCTGGCTGCCCATGTTAACCTTGTGCGCAAAGTACAGCTCGATATTTTAGAGATAATTTGATCAAATTTAGTACAAAATTAAGTATGTAAAAGCTGTCTGCGCCTATAAACAGGGTTCGGCTTGGTGTCCTGTTCGGTTTTAGTTAATGAAAATTGACCTCAGTTAAACACAATTCGAAAGCAAAATTAAAGCTTTTAAGTTATAAAAAATATCAGCCAAAGAACATAGGGTGACAACTTTTGCGCTACCAACAACTTTTAAGCCGATAAGTTTAAGAATGTATATACGAAAATAATTTTAAATACTACAAGAATATTTTGTATCTTCCTAGAATGTTTAAAAATTTCCTGCTCACCTGTTTTCAAATTTTATTTCTTTCAAAAGAAAATAAACCAATAAATTGCAATATTTTGAGCTTCTTCTTAAAACCGAAAATAATAATTGTAGACATCTAAGATTTATAAGTGTGTTGTTTACTACAAGATTTTATCACAAGAGTGACAAAGTAAAGGAACTTAAGTACTCTTATTACAATGATAATTGTTATGTGAATTTTATAATATTTTCATTTTGTTTAAAAATAAAATATCTCTGCTGCATTTTACTCTTTTGCACACACTTAAAAATATATTGATTTTAATTTTCTTTTGCAAACGTAAAGCAAAGCATTATGTGCTAATATCTTTTAGTAATCTTGTGCAAATATTCTTATATTTCAGTTCTTCTCAATTGTCTATTTAAGCTGTTGTTATTTACAACTACTACAATTATACGTCTACTATTTAAGTGTAAAAAAAAGAAAAGAAAACTTAGTACTGTACTGGTTCGTTTTTGCATTCAATGCCAATGTGTTTGTCTAACAAAACTATTGTTCGAATTCTGTATGCCATTGTTAGAGTCTTAGGAAGAATAAAATATGTGCAACAATAGAATAACAATGGGAAAATAGCAACACAAGGAAAAAATAAAAAAATAATATTAAAAAAATAAAATGGTAACAAATTGCAATTTGTTTAGAAAATGAATAAACTTATGGGTATACTCTTAGACACTTACAATGTCACTTGTAAATTTACATACACATATGAAGTAATTTATATATGTATTTTAAAAACTATACAACTCAAGAAGAATGTGTCTCAAAAGCAAAACAATTAGATGGAAAAATCACTATTTGAAGTATGTAATTATTCAAGGATGTAATACGGAAGTTAAATAAACTAATAGAAGGAATTTTTCTTTTATAACTTAATATATTATTTAAAATTTTGTTGAAAACAATAAAATTAGCAAACTTTCATAGTTAGAAATGTAAAACCAAAAATATTTTGGAATAATCTTATTTTCATTAATTATTTTTATCATATAAAAATTCAAACCTGCATTTTGGTACTTTCTTGTCAGCCTAACTATCTTTTAAACCCATAAACAGAGAAATAAAGGTTATTTCACATTTGAAACTTGTTTAAAACTTACAAATATGAATTCGGTACTTTTTCGAATTTTGGTACTTTTTTTACAAAATATTTTTCTTCATTCATTGACATACGTATTAAATTATTGGCTCCCACTAGAATATTGAAATTGTTGATGCTTCATTGGGGAGAAAAAAGTACCAAAAAAGGGGAAATACGGGAAATTTTATTTCGTTCTTTTACCTTGTAATGTAATGTAATGTAATTTAAGAAAACTTCAATTACAATTACATGTAATTGTAATTGATTTTTACTTCTTTTTCAATTACAACAAAATGTAATTGTAATTGAAAAAATTCAATTACAATTACATGTAATTGTGTAATTATAGGTGTAATTAAATACAAAATGTAATTGAGACCCCCCAGGTCTGACTAAAACAAATCAAAGTGGGAAAAACACAAAAAAAAATACAAATTAAACAAAAAACAACAAAACATGTGAATTCCCATATAAAATGTTCTTGCATACCCGGGTCTTGCTTCCTGTTGACGTAAGTATAATTATTCATCTGTTGACATAAAGGTTAAGTTTTTGGTTATACAACTGGTACTTTTTTTATTATCGCTTAAATTGGACCAAGAAACATAAACTTCAATATGCAATATCCTGAGTGGATAAGAATCTATGAGGGAACCTTTCGGTACTTCTTGTAAAGAGTAACGGAAATTAAAAAAGTACCAGTTAAAGAAACTGGTACTTTTTAATTTCCGATAGTATTGGACCTAGAAACACAAAAATAATCGTGCTAGGTCCTGATTGAATAATAATCTGTTAGAGGGATCTTTTTGGTACTTTTTCGTTCTTTAACTGGTATTTTGATAATTATCGTTAGTATTGGACCTATGAACATAAAATTAAACCTGCAAGGTCCTGAGTGAATGACAATATGTAAGAGGACTTTTGGTACTTTTTCGCTCTCTACCTGGTACTTTTTTTAATTTTCGTTAATATTGGACCTATGCACATACAATTAAACATGCACCGTCCTGACTGAATGAGAATCTGTAAAAAGGCTTTTTGGTACTTCTTTGTTCTTTTACTTGTACTCTTTAAAATTCCTTTAGTATTGGAGCTAGGAACATAAAATTGCCCTGAGTGGATAAGAATCTGTAAGCGGTACATTTTAGGTACTTTTTCGTTCCTTATCTGGTACTTTTTTAGTATTCGTTAATATTGGACCTAGAAACAAAAATTAAACATGCAAGTTCCCAAGTGAATGAGAATCTGTTAGAGTGATTTTGTGGTACTTCTTCTTACTTCCTTGTTTTTCAACCTTTTTGAATTTTCGTTAGTATTGCACCTACAAACATAAAATTAAATAAGCAATGCGTTGAATGAATGATAATCTGCTAGATGCCTTTTTTGTTACTTTTTGTGCTTTACCTGGATTTGCCGTAAATATTAGACCTATAAACATAAAATTAAACATGCAAGTTCCTGAGTGAACGCGTATCTTTAAGGGGAATTTTTGACAACTTTTCGTTCTCCAACTGGTACTTTTTTTAAATTTAAGTGCAGCTTTTGAATTTAATACTTATTGTTATTCCTTATATAAGAAAGCGAACATATGTCTGGTACTTTTTTGAAGTTCGGCGTTATGGAGTCAACGGATAAGACCTGCATTTTGGTACCTTTTTGTTACCCCATCTATATTTTAAGCCCATAAGCATAGAAATAAAAGTTATATCACATTTTAAACTAATATAAAAAAAGAAAAAACGATTTTGGTAATTATTTTCAAATTTTGTATATTGCATACATATATTATATATTGCATATTTTGTTTGACATAGAAAATATAACTTTTGTTTTTATATTTTTATCACATTAAAATTTTATCTAATGGGCTTCCATGACTCAAATTTCAATTTCTAAAGCTTTCTTATCTTGAGGGTCTAGGACTATTGTAAGAAAGCTTTATAAATTGAAATTTGACTCACAGAAGCACATTCGAAAAAATGTTTAACATGATAAAAATATAAAAACAAAAGTTAAATTTTTTTGATCATACAAAATATGTAAATTTTTACAAGAGGTTTGTAAGAATTTAGATGTATGTTAATGAATCAAATTTATTTCCAATTGATGAGTGGAAATACATATACATATATTAACTTTCGTCCTTTCAATAAACATTCATTTGATGTATACATACATATTTTCTGTTTTTAAGTAACTTAAATTTGATTTAACAATAACGGTAATAAGCCCAAGTCAATGGCTCTATAAATCAATGACATTTCAAACTTAACTCAAACTTTAAATATTTTGGAATTTTCTTTTTTGACTTTATTCGCTTAAGCACTGAGCCCTCCATATACTCTACGCTATGGTGCGATACGAGCAATAATCTATATAAATACCGTTCTTTAGATATTAATAATTATATTTTATGCCACGCCCACCTCTCTTCACCCGCCCATATTTGTTTGGATGTTGTCCATTTATAACCAAGATGCATTTACCTAATTTGGAAAATATGGCTCTTGCCATGCTCCAGATATCATTAAGAAAAAAAAAACAAGAGATTTATGGGTAATATTACGGGCAGTCGTGGTTTTTTGCTTGTATCTCAGCTATTTGTGGACCGATAAGGCTGAGTTGCAATAGCAAACTATTCCAGACTATAACCTTGATATGTGCCTAGTCCCCATTATATATAGGATATTCGGAAACCCCATTTCAACGGACACATGGACAGACGGACATCGTTAAAAGAACTTCGCTACTCATACGGACCGAAAATATACTATAGAGCCTGAGGTCAATATTATAGAAATTATAAACTTAATGACAAAGTTATATATTTTTACTTTACCTTCGGTGAGGGGTATAAAAATACACATAGCCAGGGTGCAAGTTTACCCCATATTAATTTTTACCTTCACATACAAATATTAAATTAAGAATGCTTTAATTAAACATTTAGAAAAAATAATTCTTAAACTAAAAAACCTTTAATCTTTAATAATTTTTTCATAAAAAAAAACGTGGTACACTAGTACCATTGTTATGTGTTTGCGTAAATACCTCTTTGAAAGCATACGGCTATTCAACCACTGAACCGAATTTAATCAATGCTCAAGAAAACAGCACAAAACTACTTTCATTTCCTAGATCCTATGCTCTATCAGTTTTGGTTTTATAAACGTTTTAAGTCGCTAGTGGGCACACTTGAACCCGGTGGTTCATTCTAGGGTTAATTTTTTCATTTCTCATAATTTTTTTTATTGAAATTTAGTACGGTTCTGCTAATCAGGCTCTTTCTAAATGCTTTTCTATAATATTATTTGTCAGTTAGGTAATGTTCTGTGAGTTATTCCCATATATACGATCTTTTTTAAAACCACAAAGAAAAAATATCAGAAGCGATTTAATCCAGCGAACGTCACCTTTAGAAATATTACTGTATAGCTTCCTGTGTATGCTACATCTTCTTAAAACCGCATTTGTGGGTGGTCATTCATAGGTGACCTAAACCAATGTTGCAATTTGCTGCGGTTGATAATACCGAAACTAAGAATACTTAAATAATTGAAATTCGATGTTTTAGTCTTAACTTTTAAGAAGGACTTATCCTTATTTAAATTTCGTTATTTCATAGATTTATATTTTGTTACTTAAATGGCTATAAAAAATGCT
Source organism: Pollenia amentaria (assembly GCA_943735925.1). NCBI lineage: Eukaryota > Metazoa > Arthropoda > Insecta > Diptera > Polleniidae > Pollenia > Pollenia amentaria. Next base: position 185,456,759 of record OX031007.1, on the reverse strand, counting down.
TTTGCAGAAATGACCAGAATGATGCCTACATAATCAGTTATTTTAAGCATTTAAAAGTACTAAAATTAAAAACACTAAAGTTGTGTATTGAGCACTTAATTCATTTACAATACCGACCAGATGTAAATTGGAATAAAATAGAAACTTAAAATAATAAAATCTAAAAATAAACCAAGACAAGAATGTTGTTATGAACTAATAAAGAACAAGTTATAGTACTATATTTGGCTCTGCCGAATCTTTGATACCCTCCACCTCGAGTTCGTATATTATATAATATAAGTCAATATTATATATATAAGTCAATCTTTAAAAAACCTGACCTTACAGGTTTCGTTGCCTAATTAAAATAAAATATCATGATTTATTTAAGAAATATTAAAAGTTGATGAGGAGGGGATTTTATGTTGGAACTTTCGTAAACTATGGATCGTTCATCACAGAATTCTGTTGAGTGTTTTCCAGTGCTAAAAAAAAACAAATTAGACCAAATTTTATTACAGGAATAAAAATATTTAATAGCCTTATTCATAAAAAATAAAACAGGTTTATACAAGGTTAATGAAATGAATTTTCTATGAAATGTTGGATAATAAAGCATTTATATACCCATTTTATTTTTTTATGAATAAGAGGGTTCCAATTAAGTGCATCTTAAATTTCGGAGGGTCGATTTATATAGGAACTATGGTATTTAATGGACCATACGAAATTTAAATAAGACTAAAACGTCGAATTTCAATTATTTAAGTATTCTTAGTTCCGGTGTTATCAACCGCAGCAAATTGCAACATTGTTTTAGGTCACCTGTGAATAACCACCCACAAATGCGATTTTAAGAAGATGTAGCATACACAGAAAACTATACATTAATATATCTAAAGGTGACATTCGCTGTATTAAATCTGATATTTTTTCTTTGTGGTTATAAAGAGGATCGTATATATGGGAATAACTCAAAGAACAATACCTAACTGACAAATAATATTATGGAAAAGCGTTTAGAACGAGCCTGATTAGCCGAAGCGTACTAAATTTCTAGCCATAAAATGCTCCCTGTAAGCATTTTGAAAAACTGCCTATATTTTTAACGGTGTTAGTCGTAACTAAATGATTTTCCAAAGTGTACTTTATATGGGGCCTATGGTAAATTATGGATAAATCTTCACGAAATTTGCCAAAGTGATTTATCATCTTACGAAACTATGACAGGCTAAAGTTTACTGAAATAACGTTAATTATGCTAGTTTTTGTAACATAAATGTCAATTTCTTAGGGTGGTGGCAACCCTATATATAAACAGAAGCCATCTTTTTACAGGGCATTTTCAACACTGTCGATTTATACGGGGCGTAAAGTGCAATCCCTTATGCCATTAGTAAGGGTGCATTTTTTTGGAATAAAACAAGTCACCCTTTTAGAGAGCGAGGCATTTTTAAGAAACGAACACCAAATTGCATTTTTTTTAAAATAAAATGTCACATTATGCTCGATTGCAATCCCAAAATGCTCAAGAGAACTAAAAAGACTTTGACGCCAACATTGTTATTTTATAGTGAGTCTTTCGAAATTCAGCGTATTTTTTAGCAGACAATCAGACAGAAAGGCATGGCTAAATCGACTAAGAAGTACTCAAGGACCAATAAAAAGTTTCACATAGAATGAGAAATACCGAAACTCACTACTAGTAGTATATGGTATTAAGAGGTAATATAGTGTTCTCCATTAACTAGTATTGAGCCTCAACGAACAATATTACTACACTATAGAATATATTTAGTGATACAGTGCAAATGTTTGATGCAATATTTAAATGAAAAATAAGTATCGTATACCAAAAGTTTTTAACATTCCAACAGTTTATGCTGAGACATAAGTAAAATTATCTACTAAAGTATATACTCGTTTTACCTATTAGAACGAATACAAAAACTTAAGAATTTTAAATCTACTAAATTCATAACACTGATTTTTTAATATCGTTCTGTTGATGCTAACTTTTTTGACTATATAATTTTATTGGTGGTGTTGTTTTCAAAAAATATATAATTATAAAAAAAATATTTGATAATAGTGTGTAAAGAAAAATTTCGTTTAATATTTGAACAACATGCCTCTGTCCACAAACATAACACAAGTGATTGATTTTGACATTTGTGGTCGCATAATATTTCTTCAGTAGGCCGAAAATTTGTATGAAAACTGTAAAGTTATCGTTCGCTTTCATTGTCGATCAACTTTTCGTGCTGAAAATTGTTAGTGGGACGAAAATCAGCTGTTTGTCGTTAAAAATGCAAACGATCGATTGCGGTCGACATCGTCGGCCAGGCTGTAATTGAAACTTGGCTCAAGGAGAAAAAAGTTTAAATAATTAATTTATTATTGTTTTAATCAAATTTATCAGAAAAAAAAATATTCATTCGCTGAAGTCATAATCTTTCAGTATCTCAGTTTTTAGTCTAACTTCATAAATTTTGAAATTTACATTTTTTAAAAGATTTTGTTTGTTGTGCTTAATTCCCTTTTTAAATAATTGTAGCGGGAAATGTAAGAAAAGATAAAACTCATCACTGATTTATTGTTTGGTATTTTGTTTAAGCTTTGATATCGTTGCAAACAAGACTTTTTGAGTGTTTGTAGGTAATTCTCATTCCCTCTGTAGTTTTGTTTGCTGATAGCTTTGGCTTTTCTAAAATTATTTAGGAGAACGTTTCCTGATGATCTGGCCTAAGGAACCAGTGAAATGCGCATAGGAACAGCTTATCCTCCAACAATAAATTTCAGTATTTTTTATCAATTATTTAAAAAGGGAATTAAGCACAACAAACAAAATCTTTTAATAAATAATAGTATTCCCACAAACAACTTTGATAATTTACATTTTTTACCTCAAACCTGTTCAATTTTTAATTGCTTAAGAAGTTAAGCGGCTTTCCTCGTTGAAAATAAAAACTTATTAAAGCATGTACGTTTTAAACACTTTAAGTTCATTGCCATTTGTAAACAATACCTCGAACGAATGTAAATAATAGGACAATATTCAGCAACAACATTAACTATTCATGGTTATGGTCGATGCCAGTCTTACTCATGCAGTTACACATAATATTCTCGTATCCATAAGCACGTCAGTAAAAACACAAGTATATCAATTTTCGTATTTAGCAGTTTGAGTTGAAATATGCACTTACGGAAATAATGCCACACATTATTTGAAATTATTTTCTTAATATTTCTCATAAATTCCGTTCACCATTAAGCTTGCCTTACTCAATTTATTGGCAGTGTTTAAATCCACATGATTTTATAATGAGATTGCAACATAGTTAAGAATGAAAACAATGACTAAGATTTTAAATGTTGAGAATGAAAGAAAATTATTTATAATAAAAGGAAAACATAAAAAAGTTTATTGTCAGATAAAATTTGTGTTTTTGGGAGAAAAATGGTGAAGCTATTAAGAAATGCTATAAAATGTGTTAAATAAAGAACATACTTAAAAAAAGGAAGTTATGAAAATTTTTATGAAAAAGAAAGTTTAAAAGGAACTTATGTGCTGTTTTTACAACACAAGTGATTGAACGTGCAATAAAATCTTTATGAAAAGGACTCAGTTTTTCGACTGTTTTTCTTATAAATTTTACTACACGTTCAAATTCTTGTGTTGTGCAAACAGCACATTAGTGCTGATTCTAAAGCGCGTGAGTCTTGCCTTCAAGTCTTGAGATTTAACGTGAGAAAAGAAAAATGATATGACGACTAAGAAATAAGTCGCATAAATCAGAATTTAAACCCAAATAACATATTGGTAAAACCATTTTTTAGAAATTTTTTCTTAAAAATATCTACACAGAAAAAAGTGTTTTATCAATTAAAAAAATTGCTTAAAAAGTATTTAAATTTAATTAATGTGATAATTTTATCCATTATTTTTTAGTGAAAGAAAATTAAAAATTTAGTTTTGATTTAATAAACATTTTAGATGTTTTGAAATAAATTTTCAATTAAAATTTTAATTAAATAACAAAAAATCTTAATTGACTTTTTCGTTTAAAATAAAATAATTTAAACATGTAGAATTGTTGTTGGGAATTGTCAATATTTAATTAAATATTTTAACACATTGTTGAAATGGCAAAGTTTTTTGATCACTTTTTTAATTAAAATTAAAAATATTATTTATTGAAAATATTTTTTCAGAATGTTAAAATTGTTAGTAATTAATATAATCATTTAAGTAATAATTGCAAAATGAACAACTTGTTTGCTTGATATTATGAATTTAGAACAAATTTGGTGATTGGAGAAATTTAATAATTTTTTCTGTGTAGTGATATACAACTTGTGGCAAATTGTATCACATTACTTTCTTCGATTATCATCGTATGCGTATTTTCGGGAGTGAGCATCATATTGGACCTGTTGTGAACTAAGAACTGCTCCTTACGATATTTGGTAGCTTAATTTTTTGTTATTTAAAACTTAACTGGTCTTAATTTTACTACTTTATCATTTTCTATTGCAGTATAAGATGTTTCAAAGTATTTTTCATCTGTGCGATACGGGCCATTCTGGAATAGTCATTATAAAATTTATTAGTGTGATCTCTAGGCAAATAAAACGAGTTCTAGGCATATATCATGACAATACTCTGCTACGGACATTATGCAAATTTTTGCCTTTTGTTGCATAAAAACGGTTTTTGTGGTATTAACGGTATGTATCGCGTACCTTAGTGGACGGATCGGGTTTTGTTTACCCACAACAATTGTTAACAATGAATCCACTTCTATTTTTACAGGGTCTTTTTTAAATGCGATTTGATTTTAAACGACTTAAAAAATTATTCCGTTTTCACACATTTTCATTCGATTTAGCACGATTTAAAAATTATTTAACTGAAATTTGTATGAAAAATTGTTTTATTTACTCCTTAAGCGCCGTGGCCGCAACTCAAAGAACTTCATAAAATTTTTGTATATGTTTGTGTTGTATGATTTTTAAGCACGGACACATCGAATTCATATTATAAAAATTAATTTCTGAATTGTTGTTGTGAAAATAGGAAGTATGAATTTTTGGTTGCAAAAGTTTTTATTTAATAATTATACCCACACCACCATAATTGAGTTTGCGCTAATTTGTGTAGCACTATTGGTCCTAGACCCACCTTTTAGTATACCGATTAACTCGGAATATATTTTTGAAGTGATCTGAGGATGTTGGTTCAACAGGCCTGTCCATGTGAACATTATGCTCAAAGTACAAAATGCAATTTTAGGGATAATTTAATAAAGCTTTGTATGTGTTTTTTAATTCTTATAAGGACCAAGCCTTTTGAAAAGGGTCCATAATTTTACATTGCCCTTATGCTAGCTTCTGTACGGAATAGGGGTATTGTGCCCGTAAGCCAAATTTTTATGTTGTTAATTAAATTATGTTTAGTCCAAAACATTTTTTTTTTTGCAATTAAAATCATCCTACCAAACTTTTTTGGAATCGGTTCATATTTCACCATGACTCCCACACAAATACCGCTCCAGGGAATTTTCTTGTCAGAACTTTCTTAAAGTTGTTGGTATTAACATGAATTTTAACTTTTTACTTTTACGATAGCAACGATGACATGGCGAAATGTTGTGCTGGAAGATCCAAAATTGACCATACACAGAAAAAATTGTCTTATCAATTAAAAAAATGGTTTAAAAAGTATTTAATTTTAATTAATGTGATAATTGAATCAATTATTTTTATTGTTGAAAGAAAATTAAATATTTATTTTTGAGTTATAGCCAACGAAATCTAGTACTTTCGAGATTTCGAGCCAAATCTAGTTGTTTTTGGCTAGATTTCCCGTACAAAACAAAATCTACTCCGTAACTAGATTTTGACGAAAACTATTCGAAATCTAGTAGTACTTATTGATGCAACTATGTTTCCCCCCATATAGCACTAAAAACTACTTCCCTGCACAAGAAAAAAATGACATTTTACCAAAAAACAAAACAAAAACAATAATAGCTGCTTGTTAAAATTGTTAAAAAAAAATTCAAAAATTTTGTAAAATAGTAAAAAAATGCAAATGACAAATAATATTGATAAAATAAATGAAGTTGATTATAAAGAAAATATAATGCAAATTTTTTGTTGTGAAAACCAATTCTCGCTAATGTCAAACAAGTATAATGTAAACGAACTAGATTTGGAGAAAGATTTCAAATGAAATCTACTAGATTTCGATGTAATGTAAATGCCCTATTAAGTACATTTTAGTTGTTTTGAAATAAATTTTCAATTAAAATTTTAATTAAATAATAAAAAATCTTAATTGACTTTTTTGGTTTAAAATAAAATAATTTAAATATGTAGAATTGTTGTTGGGAATTGTCAATATTTATTTAAATAAATTAACACAATGTTTTAAATGGCAAAGGTTTTTGGTCACATTTTTAATTAAAATTAAAAATATCATTTATTGAAAATATTTTTTCAAAATTTTAAAATTTTTAGTAATCAATATAATCATTTTGGTAATAGGTGCAAAGTCAACAAGTTGTTTGCTTGATATTATAAATTTGGAATAAATTTGTTGATTGGAGAAATTTTATAATTTTTTCTGTGTACGTTGTATATGAATACCCTCCCAAAATATATTTCAAGAAATTTCATAAAAATGTAGATATTTGAATAATATTTTGCACAATCAACTGTTATATGAATCTTAACTTCATTACTTAATTTTGTTCCACGATCGCTGAAGGCTTTCAACTCTCAAAAACTTACCAGTAAATTCTGTGGTGTAGGGTATAATATGGTTGGGTTTGGCAGACTGTACTTTCTGAGTTGCTTTATATTTATATTGATTTTAGTTACATAAAGATTTGAATTGCTTTAAATTTGCATGAAATAAACTGTACATCAGTGCACATACAAAATAAAATTTGCTTTTATTATAACTATCAAAATAGTTTTTTTATGAATCATTTATTATAACTATTTTTACAGCCTTGAAGGATATGGAACTTGTCCCATTTTTTATGTATACTTCTTGCCTTTTTTACACGTTTTTGCTTATTTATCTGGAGAGTATTAACAGAATTGGGTGTTAATCATTTGAATACATTAAAAGTAACTAAAATTGATATAATATAACGATTGGCTAAATTTTCAATTTCAAACAGCTCTTGAAAGATCGTTGAAAAATATCGGACCGAGTTTAAATTAATAAATTTACTTTACACAAATCCTTTAAAAAATAGTTACTGGGTTCCTCTGCTAAACTGTTATACAAATAATAATAAAATCTTCAAGCCATAAAAAAGGTGTACGTAATTATATCAATATGCTACACAAGCCAAGGCATCCAACTTGATTAGGACTGTGTAAAGTATGAATAATTATACTGGAAAATGCAAACATTATGAAATATTACATTTTTAATCAATGGTATTTCTTAAAGCAACAACTTTAACTCAAAGAATAATTATAAATAATTTAAAGCAACAATGCCTTGCGGAATCTTAAGATTTTAGACAAATTTTCCTAACGAAAGTTACTGTCCACCTGTATTTACATTCTACACATCACTAGCATTACCATGTTCTAAAAAGTTTTGTTTGAAAAATCCTTTTAAATTAAAAATTAATATACCCTCGTACCTTTGGTGAGGAAAGTAATAATAAAAAGTAAAGTGTTTACAAAAGTGTTAATAATAAGACTGTGTATGTGTAATATGGTATTAAGGTATACTTTATGTGTCTGCATTTGTTGTTAAGTGGCGGCAAAAGAAAACAATCTTTTCCACAATATTTTCTTATATCTTTTCTCTCTCTCATTACTTCTAAGTAGACGTAAGTGTTGCTGTTGTTTTCTAAGTATGCTGCATATTATTTAAGTTAACATGCCTAAAAGCATGCTGTTTTAATAAATATTAAAAACATTTTTTCATAACTACTATTGAGTAAATGAACGTTTCTGCTAGTTGTGTTTAGGAGAAACGAACAATATATGTTTGTATGTCTGTTAAAACTTCGTGTAAAATCTTCAGAGAAGATTACTTAAGGTTTACATTGTGTTGTGTTAAAAGAGTGTCTTTTTTTCAGTTTAAAGTGATGCTAAAAAGCTACAAGATATTAAAAAATCTAATTGGAAAATTTTCAAGAAAAAAATAGAACTAAAGATTCATAAGAAGCAAGACCAAAAACGTAAAAGTAATTTTACAAAGGAAGATAGATACCAGTTGCTGTTAATGACTCGTGTAAAAAAAGAATTTTAAATAAATATAACTGAATAACTTGTACCACCAGATGCTAAAACAGTTAACAAAGAGAAAGGTGCTATTTAGAAAAAAAAACATGGTAAGTGTTTTTTTAAAATTCGGCCTCATATAATAATATTAAAAATTTATTGCAATTAAAATTAGGCAATTGAAGTTCTAATTTTAGAACAAGGATTTATATGGTGTACGGTATATTTGGCATATTTTAAGTATCTTTTGTATCAGCATTGATAGAAAATCCGGCATGTTCTGAAATCAAGGTGATTTTCAATCACGTCCGATTTTGAAATTACGGGAGTTCTAAAATTCACGACGTTTTTAATTTTTAGTAGTGATTTTCATTGTTCTAACTCACGAGCAAACAACTGTGCGCTTCTTTTTACAGTGCTTTTTTTTAGTGCTTATTGTTGCCATTTTCATTTATTTTTTACCTTCAACAAATCAAACTTCATAATAATTGTTTACTTTTATTTTTTTTTTAAAAATTAGTAAAATTTCTATTTTTAATAATTAATATTACACGATTTTAAATCTTTGTTGTACTGGCAGCCGCGGGAGTCTTTTTGATACACGATATCAGCTGACTACTAAAAAGAAAAAGTAAATCACGAACAATTTAAAAAAGCTAAAGCAACGTCTACAAAAAATACAGCGTCTACCCAAATTTCTAAGGTTTCAGGCTCTACTATGTTAATTGATTTATTTTATTGTAAAAACAAATAAAGAATAACACATTAGAAGTGTATGTGATAATTATTTAAAGATTTCAAAGATAAATTGTAAACAAATTTTAAGGGATTTGAAATCGTCATGCTGAAAGCTGACCGGTTAGGGTCCCACTCTTGGTCGATTTGTCATGGACTTGCCCACATAAAAGGCAATTTAAACCAAAATTTAACAAAAAAATTGTAGCCAAATTAAAAACCAAGTGAGAGTATTATTTGGATGTGCAAAACCTTATAAAATCTTCAATATAGAATTGAAAATTGTACCGGAACTTTAAATTCGGAAGAACAATTGTGAAGTAATGGGCCCAAGTGGTTCATTTTCAATATTTAATGCTTCTTACTGAATTTTAATATCAACCTATTCCGGACTATATGTGATATAAATACATATCATTCTAGTCGGCTAGACCAACTGACGGACGGATAGACGGACATCGTTCAATCAACTTCGCTACTCATAACGATCCATACAATATATATTTTATAGAGCCTGATGCCAATATTGGGGAAATTTAAGCGGAATGACACCCCTTATCTGTGGCTTGGTGCTAAAAAGATAATGTCAATATTTCGCATTCTTGAGTTAATCTTTTTTCTTACTCTTTTTTTATGCTGAAGCAGCCAGTGATTTAACCCAGAAAGCTTCAGACGGGTGTTTGTAGACAATTTAACTAAGAACATTTCTATAAAGAAAACTTTAATATTAATTCGGAACTAAGCCACAGATATATAAAACAAGTTTATTTATGCATACCGTTTCAACCTGGGGCGAAGGGCATACAGTTTTAAATTGCAAATATTTTTTAAAACCAATTTTCACCTAAGCTTGTCGCTTACAAACATATTTATTGTAAATAATACCTTGAAACCCTGAATATTTGTTTTACAAATTGAAATTAACTGCATTTTATCCTTTTCTTGTTTTCAAAATCGTCAAAAATCGCTTTAATAGTACATTAAATTTTGTCTCTAAAGTGTCCTTCTATCAATTGCCAGTAAAATGTAAAGGAGTCATATATAAAGATGAGCAATGCTTAAGTAATAAAAATCTAAATTTTTACTAAAAATTTATTTAAATTCGTCACTTAATTTACTGCAAAAAGTTAAACAAAAATTTGTTTTAAGTGTGTGTTAGATGAAATATTGTTTCGTAGTTATGTATTTTTGTTACTTTACGAAATAAACTTTATTCTTTAAGTTTTCTATTTAAAGTTTTAATATTTAAACATTTTTGATTTTCTAGCCCCATTTAATGTTTATGCAACATGTTTTAAGTTACATGTAAAACTTTTTCTTTAGTTGTTAATAACAACACAACACATAAGTATTTGAAACAGTTTGTTGTGTTTGAGGAAAATTTATTTGTAGACTTACACGCTCATACAAACTGTCTTTTATTTAGGACAAGTGAAGAAAGTACTTGTAGTAAAGAAATTGTTCAAATCTATGTGAACTTTTGTGTTTATTTTTATTTTGTTGTATAATTTTTATACACAGGAAATAGATAAAACTTTTTTTTATTTTGTTTGTAGATTTGTTTCGAAAAATCTAAAAAAATACATTTTTTTAGATTATAAAATACTTAAAATAAAGATTAATTTATATCAACCCATTTTGGTTCAGATTGATTCATTTTTCATAAACAAATAAAAAACCAACGTCGATTCAACCTTGCAATAGATCCAACAAAGAAAAAAGCGAGAATTTTAAATTTAGTGTAACTATTTTAATTTTATTAGGCTAAAAAAATTCAACACACTAAAACCTTCGATCTGTAAAGAAAATATCATTAGTGTCTGATCATGTTGATCTATTAAAGTAAAATGAATCTCAATAAATTCTGTATTATGGTTTAACCTCTTGTTTTTATACGCACACCACAATAGTGGAGAGGGCCTGATGTGTATAGCATCTTAAAATGTCCCACCTTTAAGTATACCGATCGACTCAGAATCACTTTCTGAGTCGGTTTTATTGTCCGTTCGGCTGGCTGGCTGTCTATGTAACCTTGTGCGCAAAGTACAGGTCGCAATTTGGAAGATAATTTGATAAAATTTGGTACGTAGGCTCTAATTGGCTCACGGACTATTAAAATAGGGCCAATCGGTCCATAATTTTATATAGCCACCATAAAAGCTGCTTTCCGAAATAGGGTCTTTGTTTCCACTATCAAACCAATTTTAATGAAATTTAAATCATAGATAGATCCATACTGAAATAGACACATAAACTATACATTTAAAAAAAAAATAGGACCACGTGGTATTTTTTTAAAACAATGTTATATACAAAAATGCTAGGCTTAAACTTAAAACAGGACTGAGAAAAATAAAAAATACGAATCTTAGGTTAAGGGTCCATAGCATATTTTATTTGGGTTTCTTCTATTTTATTTTGCATTTATTTAAAAAAAAGTTAGTAATTATAAGTTTGTTTTACAAAAATTATCATTGCATTATGAGAAAAAGGTTTTCCGATTAGTTTTGCAAATAAACTTGCTGCAAATTGAGCATTTTATGTCAGAATTAGTTTTCAGCAACTAAAAACTCCACGCTTTCCAGGCCCTGAATTAGAAGTATTATTATTTCAACACCCCTTTAACTATGCATGATGATCGTATGTTATTAAAAAACTATGCTGAGAACTCTTGTCGAGGTAGTCTAGTACGTTTCATCATCAGCCAGAGAAAATTATAGTTGCCGCAAAAACTCTGGTCTCCTGCGATTCCGATCAGCTAGAGCCCATGAAACTTAAATTTCAGAAAATAATATGTACGCATTCAAAGCGGATATATTAAGTATGTTTTGCATTTTGTGCTGTAGGCACCCACCATTTGATCAGCAGTTTCTACAAACTTGACGTTCTTATTATAATTTTCTGTTTCTGGGGACTGCAAATCGAGTAAGTTCTGGTTGTGTTGAGATAATATTCTCAGCCGTAGCTTCAATAGGCTAAGGTAATGGAGTGGCACTCCACACCATTTTGTTTTTAGCAATAGAGCTAGCTGCAGCTGGAAAGGGTTTCCGTTCATTATCTGTTTCAGAAGAACTTGTTTTGCCATTTTCTGATATATAATCAATTTCCGAAATATCGATGTCACTTTCTGGATTGAGCAGTTCTCGTATCTCACTCAAGTTGTCCATGTCGTAAGTAAAACACGTCTGAACTATTAAAAGCAACATGCAAACTGTATGGGTACACGGGGGTAAAAGATGGCTGTAGATAGAATACTGGATGGTACTTACTGTGGGGGCTGGTATCTAGTTGAGTGGGGGCTGGTATCAGGTGGTTGGTAATTCCACGGCTGAGATATAAGCTGCTCGCTGGCACTATTTGGCGTATATTCCTTTGGAAGGTTGTTTTTCCGCTCGACCAATTAAGTATTTTGGCTGCTGCCTTTTTTCCTTGTAAACTCCTCACGTTTGACTTTTTCCTCCTTATTTAAAAGTTTTATATAAAATCACTCACAAATCAAATTCAGTTTTATATTATTTTATTCAGTTAATGGGTTTCATTTTATAACAATAAATAAATCTATTTGGTAATTTTTATTAATAAGAATTTAATTTCTTGCAAAAACAACTAAGAATAACACCACCAATTCAATTCACGTTGAAAGAACTCCACTGACCGTTTTACAAATTGATCTGTTTGCTTCTAATACTGGACTGTTGTTTTACAATAAAAAAAAGAAGTATTCAACTGCCTGCTGACGTTAAAAGGAAAAAAAACGACGAGTAAATATACCCGCTATTGCGACCCATGTAGGATTTTCATGCCCTGCAAAATATGTAGGGTTCTCGTGCCTAAATACAAACTGAACCAAGAAATGCAAAAATTTTTGCTTCTTTACAAGAAAAAAATCAAAAAAGGTGGATTCCACAATTGTCTTATACATATTTAATCTGTGATGATTGAAAAAAAAACAAAAAAGGGGAATCCTGAACTTGTTGTTTACATAATATGCTGTTAATATGAACCAAAGGGTCCATTAACCTAACATTCTAACCTAACAGCAGGGATAATGAAATTTGAAACATAGATACATCACTATTCAAATAGATACATTAGCCATGCATTTGTCAAAACTAGATCCCAAGTGATACATTTGCCAACATGTGTTGTTCTATACCGTGTTGTAGGGTATCATATGATAAGCCTTGACCGACTATACTTTTTTACTTGCTTTATGTTGGCAAGGACTTATATTAGTTCATTATTTAACTCGAACTCAATTCGAATATTCCGAAATAGCACTCAAAATAGACAGAAATAGTGACCTGTAGATAATTTAAACATATAAAAGTTTTTCCGTGCCTAATATATGTAAGTCTTTTTTACGTTTTATCAATAAACTTATAAGTCCTTGCAGTGTATGTAGAGTTCTTTTCTAACAATCACATGGCAAAATACAATCCTATAAAACATAAACTCTACAAAATGCTTCCTTCCATCATATGCAACAATGAAAAAGGCATATCCTTAAGACTAACAACAATGAGTCGGCAATCATATTGGGATAAGAAGAAAATGAAACAAAGTGTAAAACTTTAATTAAAAGTTATTTTTATTATACAAAAATATGCATTCGTACGTACAAAATAAAAGCAAATTTGTTCTTTTAAGAAAATTTAAGATATTCATAAGAAAATTCTAAAAGAAAATATTTGAAACATTTATATAAACTAAGAAAATAAAAAAGAAACAAACAAACAGCATTGCTGTGTAGTTGTGCACTGAAATGAAATATTTTCAACACAAAGTCTTACTAAATTAGAAAATACTGGTTTTTTTTTGCAAATCCTTTTAATTTCAGTTAGAGTTGTAACTTGTCTTTCTTTCCTGTAGGTCCTTAAAAAAAAGTCCACTCGCTTTATTGTTATATTCCTCTTCGTTTTCACTTTAATCTTCTTTTTAAGTTCTACTTAAAATTTTAATCATAGAAATGTTTGCCTACCCACATACTTATAATAACTGTTTGCTTTTTATTTTTTAAGACTACTTAAGAATAGTAAAATACGAATATGCATCAGTAGCGGCTATAGCACAGCAAAAAAAGTGATTATACTTAAAGAAATATACAAAATAATGCACAGAAAATGCTACAGTCACCGGAAAAACCATCTACGGATATAAACATTACAACAGTTGTCTGGCATGGTTGAATGACTGCTTCGCATAACAAGCTACTAACAATTTCCTTTAGTTTTTTTTCGCTCACTCATTTCTAATTTGATGCATACTTCTTATTTCTCAGAAAAATACAATTTTGCATTTTTATTTTTGTTTGTATTTTTTGCTCCTTTTTAACATTTTCAGTAAAAAGCCCAGATTTAATGATTACAGTAAGCTACAGTAAAAAAAGAGCTAAAAGATGATAAGAATTCATAATTTGTTAATGCAAAAGTGGTTCGGAAGACTATTATATTGAGTAAAATTTTATTGAAAACTACATTACAATTACACGTTAATGGTATAAACAAATTGGTTAAATAAAGCAAGAATTAATATTTTTTACATAAGTAAATTTTTTCGCAAAATTTCTGAAAAACATTTTTGCGCAAAACAGAAATGCGCATAGGAACTAGCTTTCCCACAACAATAAATTTCAGTGTTTTCATTTAAAAAATTGGGATTATTAGCACATCATTAATAAATGAATTAATTAATAAAATATTTCATTCCCAAAAATAATTTTTGATAATAAATTTGCATGTGCCCGGCAAATAAAAAACTGAAATGGCAAGCTGCTTTATTTAAGCATCTTGTTTTTTTTTTTTTTTTTTAATTTTGTTTTTTTCTTTCTATCCTCTTACAACTACAATTTGTGTTGGAAAAAACCCAGCCAATTGTAGGGGAATGTAAGAGGAAAAAATTGACGGTTTGTTGTTGTGACTTTGTTGAAGCTTTGATATTGTTACATTTAAGACCAGAGTGTTTTAAATTTCTTATTTACTTTATGGTCTTACTTGTATAATATTTTTAGCTTTTCTAAAGTATTTGGAAAAAGTTTCCTGACGAGCTGGCCTAAGCAACCAGCGAAATGCGCATAGGAACTAGCTTTCCCACAACAATAAATTTCAGTGTTTTCATTTAAAAAATTGGGATTATTAGCACATCATTAATAAATGAATTAATTAATAAAATATTTCATTCCCAAAAATAATTTTTGATTTTTGCAAAATTTCCAATAAGGGTGTCTGTAAAACGGTAGCAATGTACTCATGGAAGTAAAATTTGGGATGATTTTGACATTTTTGTCAATTTTAATCCACTATAGAACTTTGCTACCATTTCACACACACCCTTTACACCAAATTTTTAAAAAATTTCTTATTAATATAACTTTAAAAAAATATTGAATTTTGCAAAACTTCCTAAAAAAAATTCCAATTTTTTACTATAAATATTTAATTTTTGCAAATTTCTTACAAATATCAAGTTATTGCAAAAGATCTAGCGATATGTACACCGAATTTTCTTTGTATGTTATGTTCGTATGTTGTTGTTCTCATTACATATATTAATTTTGACTGCGTACGGTATGCCGGACGTAAATCAAGTGCGGATAATCGCTGCTGGTGTAAATATTACCACTCGTCCGCATTTTCGTTACATTATCTCCGTAGCACAACCTCTAATGGGGTCAATTCTTTAAATGATAAAATGGGGTCAAATGATAAAGTAATTTCATATGTGTATTGGGCCCTGACTTTTAAATATGTGTGTATTGTCATGTACTCTGCAATTTGTTTTTATATTTTTTTTAAACGGTTGTCAGGCACAATTCAGCGAATGTCTTTGTGTGTGTGGTAAAAGAAATGTGCTTGTGCAGCCCTTTAGTATTTACAATATTTGGATGTTGCACAGGTAGTCATAAAGCTGTAAAGTCATATGTCTTAAAATAATTACCAGAAATATATATGCTGTGGGCAAGCGCTTATAATTTAGAATTATACTGTACAGTTATGACGAATCTATGAACACAGCATTAAAATTTGTATTTTGTTTGAAACACAGCAATGTCTTTTTTTTTTTTAATAATTGTATTTTTTAAAAACAAAATGTTCTTTTTTATAAAAAATTTCTTGTAAAATTAATAGGGGTCAAATTTACCAGCATGTCAGTGACTGTGTTAAAAATTTCACATCAGAAGTTAAAGGATAAATGTAAAATTTTTCAAAATTTCCTATAAAAATAAATTTTTAGGGAAAATTTCACTAGCCTAGGGGGCTAGTATAAATGTTGACATTGGCGTATTGGTTGACAACCACACAAATATCATAGACACACTCCTAGGTTATGAAGCTCAAAGCCTCTAAGCCGCCGCCGAATTTAAATTTTGAGTTGAAGTCGCGGCCGGCTCGAAAGGAATATTTACACTCATTTTTTTGTTCAAACTTTTCCTTGTAGCCGTGTTGCATATTTATATAAGCTATTATAAGATCAAAAATAGGTACATATTTAGTTTTTTTTTATTAACGTTTTTGTTATAATAATTTGGGCATGTCGACATCAGTGTCTAATAAAAGTAAAATATTTTTTAAAAACGCGTAATTCGCCAAGATTAAAAAAAAATTTACAAAAATTAAAAATTTCTTAAATTGTTAAAAAATCATTAAATATCTGTTTATGGGTTTAAATCATTAGAGAGTAAAAAATCGCAGAAAATTTCAAATATTAAAAATATGCAAAAATTTTGGAAAGACAAATGTGCAACTTCCAAAAGTTCCTCAAAATATTTTCACAGTTGCAACCAGCTAGCAAATCATATTTAAAGCCAGCGCGAATTCTGAAAATTGCTTTATAAATTATGTAGTAGCTCAAAAATAAAATTTTCGGTCAGACTTTTTTTGTCCGTCTGATTTCCAAAATTTTTTGTAAGTACAATCTGTTGTCACGCCGTATTAAAAGGCAAAAAATCGGATCACAAATGACCGATTAATGCGGTAACAAACATTAAAAAAGCAACATATTACCGTATTGAAAACCTCATTCTTTTTTTAAGTCGAGATAAAATATATATATAACAATAACAAATACATATATTTAAAATAATAACAAAGTGTAAAAGATAATTTTTTCATTTTGAATAACTAATTCTTTTGTCAGGTGATCCACTAACGACTACTTTTTGCTGAGCCACCGCCGCCAAAAAATTTGCCGACTTAGACTTCTGTGAAGAAATGTCAGCAAACAATTCTTCTTTTCTTTATGTCAAAATTTTAAGTTGTCAAAATGTTTTTATTTCCCACAGCACAAACATGAAATTTTTCTACCACAGACAAATTTTATTGCGCCATTGAACTTTGCTAGCGTTTCACACACACCCTAAATAATAATATTTTCGTCAAATTTTCCACTAATAAATATTTATTTCACCAAAATTTTCAATTAATTTACTTTTACTAATTCGACAAATTTCCTATAAATAAATTTTCTGCCACATTTTCTATTAATTCATACACAATAGATATGGTATTATAGCATGTGATTCTTGGTTAAAAAAAAGTGAGATTTTTATTTACTTTTTTTTTTAAAGAATCCACAATTTAACAAAAAATTTCCATTATTAACAAATTTTTTTTGCACAAACTCAACCGTAAGGGAAACTCAATTTCGTTTCTAATTAAATTTAAAAATAAAATTCAGTCATTCTAAATCCCAACTTGTTTATATTCTCCCTTTTTTAAATCAAATCCTTAGTTTTTTTAAAGCGTTAATTTGAATGTTTGAAAAAAAAAAAAACAACTACATAAATAAATAAAGTTTGAAATGTAATTAAACACAACTGAAAAAACACATTGAATTGGAAGAAACATATTGAATTGGAAAAAATCAATTAAATTTTATATCTGTCCTTTTTAGCTATCAATCATGTAGTAGTGTCACGGGATATTAAAACAACAACAGCAGCTGAAAAACAAAAACAGATTTTATACAGTACACCACAGGCGATAAGGATATAGAAAAGTTTGTCACTTCATTTGTAATTTCTAAAATATTGTTCTTATCATCTATGAGGTATATATGCATAGTCTAGGTCCTTTGGGGTTGTAAAGTTGATTTAATGACCTATGTTTGTGTGCTGAAGTGGGGCTTATATATATATTTATATAAATATTTTTTTTTTACCTATGCTAATCCCGCGAAGCTCTTCGCTTGTATGCAGGAGACCAGAGTCTCTCAATGAGATCAGAGTCACCCAAATGAAAATGCGTTTGTTTGTGTGCCTGCTTGTTCCATATAGACTTGTAAGTTACTGAATCGATTTTTCTAAAATTTTTAGCGTATTCCACAGGCTATACTTATTTTAAAATTTTCAAGTGGGAGTGGCACCTGTAATAGAAAGACAGCAAAATGACTTGCATCAACAATGTGTGTTAAAACCCGGCAGCAACAAAAACTACCTGTAAAATACAATACTCATATTAAATGGCAGCAAAAACGCGACAAGTAAATAACCAAACGCCAACATAGGAGTGCCAATTTCACCATGTATATGGCAGCTTAGTGAAATATCAAATACACCACACTTAACGATTCCTTATTAGTATATGGCAGCATAGTGAAATATCAAATACACCACACTTAACGATCCCTTATTAACACGGTTAAAGATAAAATTTACAAATTGGGTTGTCAATACAAGACATCTATCAAAAAACGATCTGAATTGGAATAACGAGCTTGAAACCTCCCATACAAGGACGATATAATTGTCTAAATATCTTAAATGGATATTAGAGGAATTATCTAAACTTGGTACAAACTGCAGTGTTATTAAAACCGAAGATCAGTGTTGAAAAAACTTTTAATAATTCTCGACCTTAGGACAACAAGGTGGAATTTGCACGTAAGCCACATGTAAAATAGAACCTTGTCGGCCTAAGTTCGCGAATTTTATTTCAGTGGGAGTAGCGAAGCACACCGGGCTAAGCAAGAATTATATATAGTCTGGAAAATTGTTCTATTGGGCTGTGCTTAACAGCTGTCCTCGTAGAATAAAGGGATTTTCTATAAATACAATAAAAGAGATAAGCCTTAATATTTATTTATGGTTTTATGTTCATTCTATATGCGGCATAATTTGTAATCGCAATAGGTCCTTAAGGGCAATTTTTTCACCTGGCTAAATTTCAAATAAAATTTCAGTAGTTTCTGATGTATTTTGTATTATATTTGATCAAATTTTAGAAAGCCTAAATATCACGTACAGAAAATTCTTGGTTAACACTTAATGGCCTGATTTTAGAATAACTATTTAGAAAAATATCCTTTTTTGAAAACCGCAGGTTTTTGGAAACCAAAATACAAAAACAAAAAATTTAAAACTCTAACAATTTTGCAGAGAGGAATATACCCTATTACATTATTTTTAACAACAAATAAAAAAAAGCTCAATCAGATAAATGGTTTTAGATTTATTGTTTATCACTTTAAAAAAATTTGTGAAGCACGCTAGTGGTTTTATACAGCTAAAATAAAATGTTTGGTAGTTTGTGGCACATACGATTTATACAACATGTACGTGTATGCTACATAGTTTAGCAATAAAGGGTAAAGTGTTCTTTCAAGCTGATATTAAATAATGATTGACAAATTTAAGTTTGTTCATTATATCAATTTTTTTTAAATAATTTTAATTAACATTTAAATAATATAAATTGATATTTAGCGGAGAGTAAAAAAAGGAAAAAATGTGTACTTTTTATTTAAAAACGAAAACTATTATTGTATACTTTTGGATATTTTAAAGCCATGATTATTAATGATTTACAATGTTCTTTATACCAAAAAATTAGATAAGGTCTATTTGTCTTACCAAATACCAACATTTGCTATAGTAACAATATTTTTAGATACAGTGATATAGTGAATGGAATTCTAAAACTAAATGGAAATTCACATACAGGATAGCCCAAAGGAAACGAAAGGGATTGAATATTCAATTAAGTCTTTAAAAATTTATGGCCACAAATACTAAAGCTATTGTCCACTTCAACTTTTTCAGCTCAAAAAACAGTTTTTTAGAATATTATTTTGACGTTTTTAAACATATACGTACGTTCGCAAGAACACAGTGCTAAATGCATAATTCTGATAAAAATTTAAAAAAACATTTTAACAAATAAAATCTGGGAATTTTAGTTCTCATATTAAGTTTCATTTTTATTATAAATTTTTATATTAATTCAAATGTGTATTCTTAGTCAAATTGCAATTTTAAAAAGCTTTCATACTTTAATAGTCCAATTCCTGCAATATTTTCCAGGAATATTTTCTATGCACTATCACAAACAAACAAACAATATAAAGAGAAAGTGTGTCTGTAAAATTTTTGTGAGAAAGTTCCCGCTTTGAACTAAATCAACTAAACTCACGCATAAAAACGGGTTGTAAAAAAATGTTCACGCTAAAAAATACATCAGAAATGCAAAATGCAATGAATAATAACACGAAAGAGGTAAGTATTTTTTACTTGTCAGATTTTATCATTGTTTAATTGTTTTGCTTTTAACATTTTTGAAAAATACACGAATGTTTCCAAAGCCATTTTTTAAACAGCACACATTAAAGTTGCACTTTACATTATTTAGTATAGACGACGGCTCTATTTTCGAAAATTTATCAATTTAAGAAAATTTTGATCGCCGTCAACGATATGTTTGACTGGCATTCTCAACATCTGCAATTTCATATCGGCTTCGATTGGAATATTTTGACATTTATAACATAACGACGTAATCTCTTTTGATAGTTTTTGACATGAGTTACAGACACACTTTTTTCTCACTTTTCGAGAAACGATGGAATATTTTGTTTCACATCTTTTCGATGCGAGAAGTTCTCACAATAGTTACAGAACATGGGTACTGCTTTGTAAAGCTTCTGAATAAAATTTTTATTTTAGATTAATGTTATAGCTTGTTATTTGCTGTAATTTTTTTTTGAGAACAAAACGACAATTAATTTTAAACCATATTAATGGCATGGCACAAAATGGCCCTAAAGAATCTTCATCTATACAAAAACCAAATAAAAAATGAAAACTTTCCTATTTGTTTTTTACAAGTTTTACACTATCAATTTTAGAAAATTTTGATCGCCGTCAACGATATGTTTGACTGGCATTCTCAACATCTGCAATTTTATATCGGCTTCGATTGGAATATTTTGACATTTATAACATAACGACGTAATCTCTTTTGATAGTTTTCGAGATGAGTTACAGACACCCTTTTTTCTCACTTTTCGAGAAACGATGGAATATTTTGTTTCACAGTTTTTCGATGCGAGAAGTTCTCACAAAAGTTACAGAACATGTGTACTGTTTTGTAAACCTTCTGAAATAATCTTTTATTTTAGATTAATGTTATAGCTTGTTATTTGCAGTAATTTATTTTTGAGAACAAAACGACAATTAATTTTAAGCCATATTTTATGGCATGGCACAAAATGGCCCTAAAGAACTTTACATCTATACAAAAACCAAATAAAAAATGAAAATTTTCCTATTTGTTTTTTACAAGTTTGAGCTAACCAGTATAGAAAAAATGAGAATATTTTAATGGTGATGTCTAGGAGTCACTACAAAAATATAACAAAAAATATTGATGTGGTTGTTTCTCAGACACCTACCTTAATATTGACGTAGTTCTTTTGTAGACACTTTTCTACTCAGCGCGACGCGTGAGCGCTATTTGATCGAGTTCGGTACGAAGACGTACACATTAAAACGTATAAAGAAGGTACTGAAGGCGTGAGAGTCGATGTTTGCAAAAGAACGGAGAAAATACCTTTTTTCCTTCATTGGTGTCGGTGACAATTGCAGTGGGTCACCTTCAAAAATCAAACGCAAAAACAAAAATCAATGTGCGAAATTTAAGACTACATTTTCGATGACTTGCGTGTGGAATAAAATAATGAAATAATAGATTTATATAATAAATTTGTATAATGTAAAATAATAGGCATACGTTCTATAAAAAATATATTTATTTTCTTTTTATTTAATTGGGGTTTTTAGCTGTTCTAATTGTGGTCTCGAAGAGAAGAACTAAGTAGCAAAAAGTCTCCGAGAATTCTAGGGTAAAATGAATTTCGAGGAATCAAACGCAAATGGGAACTATGATTAAAACTGTTTCTGGGGACGTTATTTATTCAAAAACCAATGTTTGATCATTCTTAATCGATGTTACTTCCTTTTTATAATCAAAATTTCTGTAATCTTTATTATATACAATGCTTTATCTTCGTTTCTATAAAAAGTTTTCATTATTATTTGTTTTAACTCATCGGGTATTTCTTTATTTTTAGCCAGCTTTTTAAATCACCACATTTTATCATTTAAAATGTTAAGTCTACAAGATTTTTAATTAAAATAAATGACCTTAAGCTTGCAGAAATATTTAAAATATTTGAGAAAACTTTCATAACACTTATCTTAACTTTCACATTTTTTTTTTTTTGCAACATATTGTCCGAAATATTGGAGATAAATTTTTTACATCATTGACACTTGCTTACACTTGTGTATTTATTTATTTTTTATTTATGATTCATTGTAAAAAATATCGAAGGAGAGGCGTTATCAATTTACATACACAGAGTATATTTATAATAATTGTTAGTAATAATATGCTAAATATTTACTATGTGTTTGTGTTCAATATCCCATCGGGAAAAAGAAGGAGTACGGATGCCTTCTAGAAGGCCTCTATACTTCTTCTTTTGGATGTACAAGGCCTGCTTGCTCCAGTCCATATTTTATATTTTTTACACACGTTGCCATTCCGCTCTCGCTTCTTTGGCAGGTACATAAGAATGGCAACTGGATATAAAAATAACTCTTTTACTTTTGCTTTGACAAATAACAAAACAAGAAATGCTACTACTTCTCTGCGCCATCCTCATAGAAGCGGGTGTGGAATGTGTATCTTATCATTTATACGAAAGAGCCGAGGCCTTCTATGAGTCAAACTTTTTAGCAGTTAGATAATAATGGTAATTGAATCAAAAAATGTTTAATCACTCCTTAAATAAGGCCTGAAGTAAGAAGGTCTTCCGTATTTTCCCGCTGGGATTTTTCAATATAAATACATACATATATTCTGTATTCATATCCATACAAGTTTATTATTTGTTAAATTGTGACTTTTGCCAAATATATAATAACATTTATTGTATGTGATTTCATTTAAGATTTTTTGTTATTTTTTTTCCTTTTGGAATATTTAAGTAGTTATTGAACATTAAATATAATTTACTTTTACTTATTTGTTTGATAATATTAATAAATATTTATTGAAGTTATTGTGAATATTGGAAGATTTGTAATCTTTGTTTATTGTTGAATACACGCAAACAAACAAATTTATGTAAAAGTAAACAAATTGTACATGACTAGTAGAACATTTTATACAACACATGTAGATTATGTGCAATTACATATGTTATTATGTAAATGCTGACATGATCGTTTTTAAGATAAATAATTTTGTTTTTAATAAAGTCGACTATTTGTCAAAACTAACATATTTTGTTTCGAGATTATGTGTGTGTTTGTTTTTTTTTTTTTTTGTATAATTAAATATTAAATAAACTTTGTTATGCAATGGAATTTGTTTCCATATATTTTTTAAATATTTACTTTACTTATTAGATAAAATTGTTATCAATGCACAGTAGGTAATTTGACCCGAAATCTTGGCCAAAAATAATCTTTTGCACTAACAATAATAATGTTTTGGTTTATAATAGAGTTTGTTCCCGGGATTTCTCGTCCCGGGAATTCCCGGGCATTTCAGTTGTTTTCAATTCCCGCTTTTCCGGGAATTTATTGCGGGATTCCCGGGAAATTTTGAAGAAAATCTTTTTTTACAACTTAAGTAAATTTATGTCAATCTTGTGTCTTTAGTTGTTTTATCCAACTTAATTTCACCACAATATTTAAATTCCCTACAGTTTAAGGCTTTTAAACTAATTTTTGAGAATAGACTTTATATTGGGCCTATGATAAATTATAGACCTATCATCACGAAATTTTATTTCTTGTACTAAAGTGTAAATTTTACAACATTATTATAAAGCTTTGCGGTTAAGGGCGTAGTAAATTGTTTTCCTAGATTGTGATTTTGAGTCTTATAAAAGTAGAAAATAGAAATTTGTGTGCATTTCGCCACAAATTTATGCTAGTTTTTGTTGAGTTTTTAGGGAGGTAGTTGCACATTTGGGTGCTTAACTCTTTCTCCTACTGAAGCGATTCTGCTGGAATTCAATCCCAAACAGCCTAGAAGATCTAGAAACAAATTTCAAAATCGGCTTAGAATTAATAAAGGACTTATAATACAAATACTTTATGGGACCTTAGATGAATATTAAAAAAAATATCACATGGAATAGCAATCTTATGGTGTTTTCTTTTCTGCAAACAAAATACCACCTTGTTAAAAGGTACATGTATAAAATGTCTTGCCGATCCTGTAATAATGCAATTTTTTATTTCACGAGAACAAAACACAAAATTGGACCACCCTGTTTTTGACAGATGACAAAAACTTTGTTCTTCAAAATGTAAAAAATATGTACATAAACTAAATAGTTTGTTCTTCAAAATATAAAAAACAATATACATAAACCAAAATTTGTTAATAGATTGATATTAAATAAATAAATAAATTAACAAAATGTATGAAGAAATTCCAATTTCTTTAGTTCGTTTTTTATAAACTAAGAAAACAAGAAAATACCTTAACACCAAGTTTTTCAGATTTCTTGATTTGACTTTTTTTCAAAAACAATTTTGTAACACCGAATCCACTTAAATTTTATATCACTGACAACCTATCATTAACATTGCAATGCTTTCTTATGTTTTGACTATTAAATAATAGAAAAAATAACTATTAAAATTCTTAATTTCTACTGCCCTGATTAGCGGCGATTTTTTCCCAACTTCGTCTGTTAGCACTATATATAAAAGACCATCTTTTTACAGGGCATTATTAACACTGTCGATTTATACGGGGCGTAAAGTGCAATACCTTATGTCATTAGTAGGGGTGCAGTTTTTAGAATAAAACAAGCCACCCTTTTAGAGAGCGAAGCATTTTTAAGAAACGAACACCAAATTGCATTTGTTTAAATAAAATTTAACATTTTATGTAGAAAAGAAAACACCATTAGTATACCTGCATACGCCAATGCTGACTAAGGGTTATAAAATTGTAAAAAATATGTTATTAAGTAAATGTAGTTAATCAAATTTCTCCTTTCTGCTGAATTTGTTTAACGGTAAAATTGTTTCAGAATTCCTTCTTCGTAATATTGAGCTTTTAGTTCCTAATACTTTTATTCTGATTATGCAAATAAGCTCTTAATTTGACAATGTATCCTATTGGCATCAATATAACCTCTGAAGTGTCTTAAAATAATTTTAATATTACATTTTTTACGTTTTGGTTATATAATAGATACCAGGTTTAATTATGTTAAGCGAAATAGCGAATTAGAAATATTAGTTTCCTTGGAGAAATAAGTAAATAAATAAATACAACATTTTGGGCGGGAATCCCGGGATCCCGGGAATTTGATTTTTATTTTTTTTTTAAATTTTTATTTAAAAAACTCTAGTTTATAACGTTCGACTTAGAATACACAGAAAAAGTTAAAAATTGTCTTTAATCACCAAATTTATACCAAATTCATAATATCAAGTAGGGATGGGCAATAAATATCGATATATCAAAATATCGATATTTAAAAAAATTATAATCGATATATATCGCCGATTTTAAAAATACCCATATATCGATACATCGATATTTATCTGCGACTATCGAATTCGATATTTTTAAGATCTCTTTATAATAAAATTTAACATTTTAACCGTTGCTCAACTGCTTACAATACTGTTATTTTTTTAGAATTGGATAATATGTTTTTTAACTAATATTAAGAAAATAACGGCGCCTTTTCATTGTACATTTTCATAGATTACACAGTTCAGTTTTGTTTCGGTTTTTTGAGAGATGACAACAAAAAATAGGCTTCTGGAAAGGGTTCTTAGAATTATGAAAAGAATCGCCTTAATTATGGCGTATAAGCAGCAATAGACTTAAGAAAGTTCGAATGTTAATAATAATAAAAAAAATATTTTGTTTTTTTTTATTGGAGCATGTTCTTTTATATATTAAAAATAATTTATTGCACACTTTACTTATATAGTATGTGACACAAGTTTCTTTTACCAGCAGCATATAATCCGGCATTTTATAATCCCAAAAAATTTTTTTTTTAGATTTCATATGGCGAATAAATAACATTTTTTCTGTATTCTTTGCTTTTTTAAAATTTTTTTTATTGTAGAATTAACTGCCGGTCCCTCGATTTCAAACGAAAACTTTGTTCGCATAACTTACTTTAAAAACTAAATTTTGAAATTTTTGTTTGAAATAAAAGTTAAAAAAGTTTCGTTCTAAATAGAGGCAGTAAGTTTTAAACTAAAAGAAACAATAAAAAATTAGAATGGAATTTCATGTAATATGTTTGTGCATATTTAAATATGTATTGACATAGATATATTAAGCTTTTAAAATTGCTAATAATTTCAGCCTAAGTCGTTCGATACATCGATATATCGGAATTTTTAATTAATAAATATCGATACTCTTAAAAAATATCGATACGATATACATATATCGATATATTTTTTTAATTTCCCATCCCTTATATCAAGCAGACAAATTGTTCATTTTGCACTTATTACCAAAATTGATTACTAAATTGTAAAATTGTAAATATTTTTTTTTCAATAAATGATATTTTTAATTTTAATTAAAAAAATTATCAAAAAAGTTTGCCATTTCAAACAATGTGTTAAATTTAATTAAATAGAATTAAATTAAATAAAAAAAAACGAAAAAATATCAATTGACATTTGCAAGCTACGTTCACAGTGCAGCAAAAAAAAGTGTAATTTGGATATAAAATAAAAAGGTTTTTTATTTATCAGTTATTAAACAAAAAGAAGGAAATAAGGCTTAATATGGAGTAGAAAGGGGATATTAAGTAATTAAAAATAAATATAAATATTTTGGTGGAGGTTATTGCTTTTGTTAAAAAAAAACGTGGAATTCTAACTTAACCTCAAATAAATAACTTTTTCCATTAATATAAGCTTCGCATAAGCTTTTGATAATGTTGGCCATAGACTGCCATGTTTTTCATTGATGAAAAGTGTTAATAAAAGAATTCTGAGTTTATTTTTTGTTACTTTACGTTTCGATATTTTTCGTTTTTTGCTTTATATAATGTTCTTTCAGACAGCCTCAGCTTAAAACATAGGGAAGTTTTTAACGTTTGGATTCGTGATAAAAAGAAAAAAAATGCTATTTAAATTTTGTTATCAGTGAAATTGATTTAAATAATGTTTCAAAAGAAGACTTGGCTTTGTTACAGCAAAAGGTACAAAGTTTTTGTTAAAATTTATCGTTAAGTTGGCAGAAGCCTCGCGGAAAAATTAGCGACTTTTTCAAGCACAACCAAAACTGATTTTGCGTATTTTCATTGTGCCGTTTTTCAAAAAAAAAAAATATATCCGTTAGTTTTCGAGATATTCCGTTTTTTACTTTTTTCGCTATTCCAGAAATCAAAAACCTCAGATGCCTGCCCATGAAAAACTGTTAAATTTCATATCGGACCTAAACGTTGGGTGAAATAATTTTAGCATAAAAAGTAGCTCAATTTACCTAGTGTGCAATGTGTCGTTTAATAAGTTAATATAATTGTATTTGTAATACTTCATAGATTAATAAATAAGTTATTGTGCAAATATATATTTTTTATAAATTTTAATTTTAATTTGTTTAAATATGTATCAAGCACTTGAACAATATAAGGAAATTCAAATGTATATTTTTCTATAAATAAGTTATATCTAAGACGACTTATGGGAAATTTCACTAATTCCGTTTAAATAGCAATTCATATTTAAATATTGTTTTTCATATAATTAAATTTTTTTTTGACATGAAAATCGAATTTTAAACATATTTTGATATTTAAATAGTTTGGTAACATTGGCCATTAGAATCAGTGTTTAAATATAAATATCAAATATTTTAGTGTTCGGTACAGAACAAATATGGTAAACACATACGCTTTTATTGTTTGTGTTGTAAATAACTTAAAAAAACATTTCTCTGCTTGCGATCTTCGTACACAATAAAAATACTGTACTAATCCAACAAAACATTAAGATGAGAACAGTTTTACTCTCAGAGTGACACTACCAACGAAAAGTTCAATCTTTTTTGTACTTGGTTTAAAAATTTTAAACTTATTTTATGAAATTCCGGGATTGATTTTTTAAAGTTATCCCATTTAGGTTTGTTTTGAGTACGTTTTAGTGTTATTCGTACTTGAATTTTTGAGTACGACTCGTACGTAAAGTAGGTATAAAAAGCTTAATTTATCCCCAGTGGTTTGCTTTCTGTGTATTTTTAACAGAAATTTTCACTCACGATATTATATACTTACAAAATTTTGGTCTTGATTTGCATGAACACCTGCAATTAATAGCCCCTATGGATCCCACCATGACGTCACCCTACCCGCGGTTTTGTGTTCAAAATACAGCCACAACGTGCTCTCCTGAATAGTATTTCTTCAATCAGAAAGGCTATCTTTCATCCGCAAATACAATCAACATGAAAGACGAAAGAATTTCTCCAAAGAAACATACTAAACGGAGACTTCACTAGTAGTCAGACCGGCTTGCGGCGCGGGCCACTGACTCCCGTAGCAACTTCACTTTATAGTTCTGAGGACTAACTTCGAGTAATAAAGTCCGAGGACACCAAAAAAACCCCGCCTTATAGTAGTTTTATGGCGCTAACAAGTAGAATTCACTTATTTATAGTGTATGAGATTGGGAGGAACGTCAGTACACCTCTAGCAGAGGTAAAATATATAACCAAGGCATAATAGGTTAACTGTCCCCTTTTAGATACGGAAATGCCCTTAACAATATTTTCCACGTAGCACCAAAAATTTAAATATACTTAAGTTGATCCCTATAACCCCCCGGGATGGGGGCGGCGCCGGGCGGGTAACTTACACAGTAAGATGTTGTTGTATCAAAGTAAATTGGACAAAAAATATTCACAACAACAAAATAAATTTATTTAAATTGTTTGAGGACTAATCACTTTCAGAACTGGCGCATGCCGATCCAACGTGATTGATATCGAATGCGGAGTCCAGAAGGCAAGACAGAAAATATGATGTAAACAGTCCTTAGTGCGCTTCGAAGTTCGTCAGTCATTTTTAATACTATTAAATAGTGCATTTTGGTGTTAATGGTTAAGATTTTGTGAATTGAAATTGAAAAAGGTTATATGTGTTTTATTAGGTGCAGTTAGTCACGTCTCTAATTTTTTTGTTGTTAAAAAGCTGGAGAGCATAAACACATAATACACTGTGCATCAAATAATTTATACGAGTATTATGTGTTTATTTTGTACACCCACAAATAGTTTTATTATATATTTTCATTCAATTGTCATTTATATTAACAGGAAAATTTTCATACTACTTTCGCTTATTTTTTCCTGATAATTAGGCGTTTTCTTGGAAATTACATTAATTAACTACTTACAAAAATTTAAGTAAAAGTAAAGAAAAATAAATTTGAGAGAAAGAACAGAAACCTAAGCGAAAAACTTGGCTCATTAGGCTTTATGCTGAATGCATTCCCTTGGGGCTTTTATTCGTAGTTTTCTTGTCTATATTTTTAAAAGTGTTAGTTAATTGTATAAACTTGTAAATAAGGAAGAAAAACAAGTAAAATTACTATAGTCATTTATAGCGAAAGTTTGAAACCCTTCACCGTTAAGAATATATGCTGAGTGGGCACTATATGGTATCTACAAATTATGAACTTATTTTCTTAAATACTGTCCCAACTGTAACACAGTTCTTTGCACGTTTAGCCGTATTAAAAATCTATTCCAAAAGTTCGATTAAAAAGGGCTTATGGTAAATTGTAAGCCGATTTTAACGAAATTCAGCAATGTGATTTATAGTCTTATAAGCCTATGACAGACTAAAGTTTTCTACAAAATCATTATTTGCTAGGATTTTTGCTAGGATTTTCTTTTGGAGCTAAGGTTATTTCTTGACCGATCTTTACGAAATGTGCCAGTGTAATTTCGGTCATATAAGAAAAGCTTTTGCACAATTTAATAACAATCTGTGCATTTTGCCACTAATTTTTGTTAGTTTTGTTAGTAACGAAATATCGTCTTTTTGGGGGCGGATGTTCCACATATTGGCTCATAGCTCTGCTCCTACAGAAACGATTGTACTGAATTCAATACCACACTGCTTAAGAGAACGAGAAACAATTTGACACTACAATAATTCTTGTCTGGTAAGTCGTTGGAAATCATTTTTTCATAACTTATAAGTTGAATCTTCATATGTATAGTAGAATATAGTTCTTAAGTTTACGTCCTGCCAATGCCAGTTGAAAATTCTCCTTACCATGGTTCCCGGTCACATAGGTGCTACAATATTTCTTCCTTTCCCCTGAGAAATTGAGCGTGATTTCAATATACAGACAAACATGTCATGGCTTAATCGACTTAGCATTACTCAAGGACCCAGAATATATATACTTCATGTGGTCATAGATGACTATTAAAATACTTTCACACGGAGTGGAAAACTTAGTTTACCTTCATTCACCACTAGTGATAGATGGTATAAAAGTACTTCCAACAAAAATATGTACAAGGTTTTTAATTCTTAAGAAATACTTTATACAAACGCAGCTATACAGTATAAGTACTAGGACTAGAACGAATTTTTTCGCATAGTACCACGAGGTGGGCAAATTAAAACATTATCTTGGATTCTTTTGCAAAAAAAAAACTTCACACACCAAACTCTTTTCCAAATCAATACAAAAAAAAATTTTTTGGTTTAATGAACAATAATAAATTTTTTACAGTTATGCAGTTTTGTTTTGTTTTCCATGCAACTTTTACAATTCGACGCATATTCGATAAAAGCCTCAATAAAGCATATGTATTTTATTTGTATTTTTGAAAAATTGTATGCACAATTTTTATATTATTTATTTTCATTAAAATGGGAGTTATGATTTTATATCGAATTGGGAACCATTCAGAGGGTCAATCACTACTATTAAAGATTCTTTTTCCACTAGCAAATTGGCTTCAACTAACACTTTGTAAAAATTCCTGCTAATTACCCAATGATTTTGAACGAATTTCTTCAAAATATTTCCATTTATATCTTTTTCCATATTCTTTTATTAAATTAATTACTCTTATGATAAGAAACAAAATGTAATAAAGTGGTTTCAGTGTTTTCTTTAAAACAAATGTTAAACTTCATCGCCGTTGGTGCGTCAACTTTTTTAACACCACCCAAAAATTAAAAATGTATTTCTTCATAGCTTTTAATGGCCTAGACTTTCGACTATACTTTGTAAAATTTCATATTTGCAAAAAATGTTAAAAAGTTATAGCCCTAATAAGTACATATATTTTATAGTTTATAGGTTACAGATATGCATGTAATGCTTATAACAGCTGACAATTTTCGAGCTTAAAAGCACAGCAGAATATTTGCTTAACCCTCTGCGACTGACGTGACTTTGTAATGACAATTCCAATGACGTGATAGTACGCTAGACACCATTTTTATGGCTTATATTTTCCAAATTATTTTTTATTTAAGATTAATGTTATAGCTTGTTATTTGTTGTAATTTATTTTTGAGCACAAAACGACAATTTATTTTAAATCATATTTAATGACATGACACAAAATGGCTCTAAAGAACTTATGTACATCTATACAAAAACAACCCCCCCCTATGTGTTTGTTTTTTACAAGTTTTACACTAGGTTGAGTTCACATCTGAGCTAACCAGTATAGAAAAAATGAGAAAATTGTATTTAATGGTTAAATAAGAAAATGCAACCGATCTTGTATAGTGCATTGAACCATACATTCTAACATGGATACGTGAAATAGTTTGATCCACCGTTCAGAAACTGCTCTTCACTGATTTTAAAAGTTCCAGATGATTTTCTCTTAGAAAGATTAAGAGTTTGTTTTTTATTAGAGCGACCCATCAATATAAAAATAATAAGATACATAAATAGGGTGGCGCAGAATGAGCTATGTCGTTTGAATCCTTTATAACTTTTTTAATATTTAAATTTTCTTTGATTTTTTTCAGCATTTTGTGAAGAAGACTCGGGGAATTACTTCTAAATAACTTAACAATCGAACAACGAACACAAATAATTGAACCCGATTAATAATTATCAAAATGACTTGCCTTGGGTGTGTAAAATTCAAGATGGCGCAGAATGATTGAATTCTTTATAACTTTTTTAAATATTATATTTCTTTATTGTTTTTTCAGCATTTTATGAAGAAGACTTAGGAAATTACTTATGGATAACTATATAATCGAACAAACATAATTGCGCCCGAAATTTTGAGAAAAGTTATGGAAATATGTCAAAAAGAGCAAGTATGTGTGAAGAAAAAAATGGACATCACTAACAGGATATCATTTTTCAAAACTAATTAAAAAAAAATCCACAATAATATATTGTATTCGAAAACAAAAAAAATTATAACAATCGCATAAATTAAAAAGTAGTAAATCATTAAAACCAAAAAGCTTATTCTGTGGCACCCTGTATAAAATATTGAAATAATTTTATTGTCGTGTTGTCTAGGAGACACTACAAAAATATAACCAAAATATTGAGATGTTTGTTTCTCAGACACGTACCTTAATATTAACATGGTTGTCTTGAAAACACTTTTCTGCTCAGCGCGACACGTGCGCTCTATTTGATCGCGTTCTTCACGCCAACGTACACATGAAAACGTGCTAAGAAGGTAATAAGTGCGTGAGAAACGATGTTTTAAAAAGAACGGAGAAAATCCCATTTTTTCTTTCATTGGTGTCTGTTAGACAACCACGTTAGTTGCAGAGGGTTAAGGCCGTTTACACCATCAAACAAATTTATTTTGACAAAAACGCTTCCGTTATATAATTACTGTCTGAAAATCATGTTTGGGTTGAATTTTGCTCAAAATACTTAAGACTTCTATTATAGTGTGAATCTGTCTTTAATAAAATTAAGCTCAATTTTCTATTCCTTGCGCTTTTAGGTTAGTAGTTTTTCTTGTAACAATTATCAACGCCCATTTAAATAAATAAAGCCATTTAATGCCTTCAAGGTTTATTTTAGTTTAATTCTAAAACAAGGCAGATAATATACACACTTGAGGAAATCCTTGTGGTATTCCCTAGCCTTGTTTTTTTTAAATCTTTCAAGAATTTTGCTAATTTCTTATACTTTCTTATTAATTTGCCATAGTTTCCTTGAGGTTCATTCTTCCCAGTTTAAACAATGATTAACATACTTTTTCCCTAATTGCATTTTATCTTTTCTATTCTTTTTTTCAATGTTCCTTTCTTAATTGTGTTCACAAATTGTGCATGTAATTTGGTATTAGCCGTTGTAAATTTGTACTAGAGGGAAAAAATTTAATGATATACTAGAATTGTTCATTATGTGTCTTTCGTTCTTAAATATATACATATAAATAATTTTGTAGGTGCTTACACTTGGTATTTATTATGGACAATTAAAAATCTCAAAGACAATTAAATCGGTATTAAAATAAGAGGAAAACTAAGAAAATCTTGGGTATTCAAATAAAATTTTCCGAAAATTAAGGCAAACATTACTACTTTAAATTTAAATCAAAGTTTAGAAAGGCATCACAAGTATTTGGCAGAAATTTAAATCTACGTGATCATTTAATTCGTGTTGGTAAAAACAAGATATTGTAGAAAAATTTTGAGATATTTCAAGCCGGTAGTTTGTATACACTACCAATCACATTAATGCATGTGTGTGAAATAAAGGACGTGTGTACTCGTATACATAACACGCAGGTTCAACCTGAAGATAATTTGAAATCAAACCTTTTCTCAAACGAGTGCGTTTGATAACGTTTTGAAAATCATAGCACTCTCAAAATAAATTGGAAATATTTTTTGAATTATGGAATGCACTTATCGTCAACTTGCTTTTAAACGTTATTCTTAAGTTTTTTTTTAAATATGGATTTTAATACAATGTGGAACATATATGAAATTTTTTGTTTTTTTTTTTTTTACTTAAATTTATTATTTATTTAAAATAACTATCAGCTATACATTCGGCACTATAGTTGCTGCTGAAAGATGAAATAGTCTTTTTTCCCTCCTCAGAATCTTGGAAAGAAGAAATACTTGGTTCCTTTTGTGTGGCATCATATAATATCCCAGCAGAAACTAGGTAATGACTTGAAATTACTGAACAACTTATTTTTCAATGACTACTTTATAGCATATGCATTACATAGACGTAGTTAAGTAATGGTTGTCATATAATCTGATACATAAGCACTTGTTTATGAGTTGATTAACGAAATTTATAATTAATTCATAATAAAAAACATTGAATTTAATTAACATTAAATCTAATAAAAATTGATTTTAAATTCATATTTGTTCTTACAATATGTTTTTATTTTTTTCATTGTTATAAATGCATAAGAATATTAATATGAAAAATTTAAATACTTAATTGATTTTGATATGTATTTTAAAATAAAATGTTTAATAAAAACTACACTAATCAATCAACCAGACGATATTCTAACGATATCGTCTAGGTGGTATAAATTATAATATATGATATCGATCGTGTATCATTAACGATAGTATTTAAATTGTACATATCCTTATAATATCGTTTTCCCATGTAAATATCATATCGCTTTTGCAATCATATCGTTCTCTGGTTTATTGGGTATGCATATGTCCTTGATGCAGGATAGTAAAATTTTGCATTATAAAGCAAATTAAATTAAAGACATAATTTGTTTGACAACCACAGTTTTGTTGATAGCAATGTCAAGTGTCTATTAGTAAGCAAACGTAGTAATGACTTATTTAACTCCCTATTTGTAAGCGAATGTGGTAATGACTTATTTAACTCCCTATTTGTAAGCGAGGGTGGTAAGTACTTGCCTCCAATGACATCACCGTGTTAAAATAATGAGTTAAAATGCCAATGTACTTACATTGTTATTAACAAAACTGAATTTGTCAAACAAATTATGTCTTTAATTTAATTTGCTTTCCAATGCAAAATTTTACTACTCTGCAACAAGGACATATTCATCCCAATAAACCAGAGAACGATATAATTTCAAAAACGATGATATTTGCATGGAAAATCGATATTATAAGGAAATATACAATTTAAATTGTATCATTTATGAAGATTGAATTGTAATAAACCCTATATTTGGAAAAAAATTACTAAAACTTCTTTTTTCACTTTTCCTACCCTTAAATCCATCTACTATAATTACTCCGCTGGAGCAATTATAGTAATAATCTTCTTTTACACAGCCCACCGTTTAAGTCTCAGCGGCCCCCTTTTTTGCTCTATCTGGAAGAAGATTATTTAGCACTGATGTCAACCCACACGCCAGTACAACTTGTTTTATTCTATATACGAATATTTCATACAAACTACGAAAAAAATAATGACTTTTCGTACATATAAATAAACTTTGCTTATATAATAAAAATTGTATGCACAGTTTTTGTATTATTTATTTGCATTAAAATGGGAATTTTGATTTTATATCGAATTTGGAACCAATAGCAGGATCAATCACTACTATTAAAGATACATTTCTACTAGCAAATTCGGCTTTAACTAACACTTTGTAAAAATTCCTGCTAATTTTTTAATGATTTTGAACGAATTTCTTCAAAATATTTCCATTTATATCTTTTTCCATACTTTCTATTAAATTAATTACTTTTATGATAAGAAACAAAATGTAATAAAGTGGTTTCAGTATTTTCTTTAAAACTTTTCTTTATTTTTAAATTGATTTATTTTCCACTTATTCTGACTCGTAGAGTTCCTGGAACATCCTAATTAATATTTCATTATTGCCTACATTTTTTATTCATTCTCTTTTTATGCAGACATAATGACAAACATAATTTACAACCCATTATCCGGTAGATGTTTAACAAAAGAAATAACAAGTAACTTATTATGGTTAAAAAGAAGCACAATGAAAAAATATAAATCATATTAATTATCATTAAATTTAAATATACAAAGATTTGTGCCTTAAAGAATATGTTTAAAAAATAATAAGGTTATGAGCTCATATATAGAAAATGAAACAAAATTTACAACATTGAAGTAATTAAAAAAAAAAAAACAATATTAAGTATCTCTATCATAGTCAAGCTAAGCTTAAAATGAAATTGTATTAGTGAGCGAACTACCCAGCAAACACAATTTATTTACAAATTTAAATTGTCTGTATTTATACTTTTATGACAGTTTCTTGTAAATAAAGTGTGTTTTAAATGTAACGAACTTTATTTAACTTTTTTGATTGCTTTGAACAAAGGAAATTATGGTCTGAAGCCATTTATTCAAGAGAAAAGTTTTTTATCAAAAAAGTTGTTTTTGGGAATACATAATATTTTTCATTAAAAGATTTTATTTATTTTGCTTAATTCCCTTTTTTATAATTGATAAAAATACTGAAATTTATTGTTGGAGGATAAGCTGTTCCTCCATCAGGAAACGTTCTCCTAAATGATTTTAGAAAAGCCAAAGCTATCAGCAAACAAGACTACAGAGGGAATGAGAATTACCTACACTCAAAACGTCTTGTTTGCAACGATATCAAAGCTTAAACAAAATACCAACAATAAAAGAAAAGTTTTAAAGGGTTTTTCTAAGTTGTGTATAAGATAATTTATCCAAATTTTTTCAGAACTCTATGACTTTATTATGTTTTGAGAATATTCGAAAGTGTTTACAATTTTAGAAAATTTTTTCTCGTGTATGAGAAAATTTTTTGGAAAACTAGAAGAATCATCTGGCAGAATTTGCTAAAAGTTAATGATGTTACTGAACGAAAGGTATCATAGTGCCTTTTAAGAACGTATTTTTCCCCTTTCCGTTATTAATCATCATTCCTTGTGCTTTATTAATCATGAAATATTTTCGTCATTGTCTCATTGACGACTAAATGAAGAAGCATAAGAACATGTGTGACTTCTCTATACAACTGTGCTATAAATTGGTTGTATAGGTTGACCCTAAATGTATGAAAAAATTTAAAACTCATCTGTTCCAAAAACGAAGTGCAATTTCATGCATGACTAGGAAAAACAAAATTTGACCGAAATTGGAGCTAGATACGTTCAAAGTTAGCGTGCCGCATAAGCGTTAAAAATCGTGAGAACGAAATTGGGTTAAAATCGATATAAGAATGCTCGTTACTACTCAAAAGGCGCTCCTAGAAAGGGAGGTAAAATATATGAAGAGCCCCACTGTTCTTGTGTGCCCCATATTTCTTTTGAGCTTACTGAAGTGAAATATTCCCTCTATCTAAACAGCTTTTGCCATACAAATAAATTTATTTTCGAGAAAATTTACCAAAATATAGAGCAATGGTATTAAACCAAGCATAAAAGCTTTGAATGTGAATCGGATCATAGAATCTAAGTACTGTTTACCAGAAACATTGGTATTGTGATTGTCAAAAGCCGATTGTGTACATGTGAAAAGTCGAAAATACTTCGAATTGTATCAAGGGTGGAGGAAATTAAGCAAGAGCACAACTTGAAAAAATTTTTTGGTATCCCAACTTCACACAAAACTGCCCTTCATTTTTGAAAAATCAAAAATAAATAAAATAAGGAACACTTTTTGCTTTTACTAATTGAAACCTCCTTATTGTTCGAGAATTTCTCTATTTAAGCAGACAATAACATTAAATAAATTTTGGTTGCCCTCGACTAAGTACCGTTATAAAAACAGTTGATACACAATATTGCACATATTTTGTTTGTCAAATAACTAAAGCATTATCTATTCCATTGATTTTTCGTAATCAGTGGAAGAAACAACAGCAGTTAAATTTTTTATACCCCTAGCAAAAACTTAACTTACAATACTAATTTTAATGACTGCCTGAATTCATTAATTTGTATCTGTATCCGCCACTTTTTGCATTAAAAGTTATATATTAAATTATAACTGTATTACTATATATCGATGCCTTACTTTCTCAACCTCGTATCTTAAAAATATACGGCTTTGACTTTTTCATATAAAACGATTGTTTTTTTTTTTTGTGTTCTATTACTGCAAAAACTTATTATTTCAATTATTTATTAATATTTACAGAATTGAGACAAAGTATTGAAATAATAAGTTGTTGCAGTAATAGAACACAAAAAAACAATCGTTTTATATGAAAAAGTCCAAACCGTATTTTTTTAAGATACGAGGTTGAGAAAGTAAGGCATCGATATTTAATAATACATTACAAAAAAATACTTTAATATAACGATTTAAGTAATTTAATATTACATGGTTTTAAATAATTATTTAACTAAATCTGCAATATATTCTATTAATATTTGTTAGGTTTCGATGTAAAATCTAAGGAAAATCTAAAAATCAATAAAATGTCTGTAAATATATACATAAATATGTTCCAAATTTACCCCCACAATATATTTTTGTTAATAGAACACTTGTTGTGATATCGATCTAATATAAACGATGTTTTTGATCACCATAATATTTACTTATATTGTTACATACATTGGGGGATTCACAAGGTGTTCCATCAAGTCATATCGTCATAATGTCCTAAATAATATTTTACAATTATTTTAAAAAAAAATATTGTTGTGTTGCAAACAAAATAAAAATTGTAATGCTGTGTTCATAAATTCGTCATAACTTCGGTTGCCCACAGTTGTCATAAATTTCTTGTTATTAGTTTAAGATATATGACTTTACAACTTTATGGCTACCTACCCCAGTGTTAGAGCTTTAAATGATTTTGTTCAGCCAAAACACTCTTTATTAAACGTTTTCTTACATATCGAAAAATTTATTATTGTGTATATTTTTTCAACAAAAATACCATAGGATTTCACAGGTATATAAGAGCAATTTGTATTGGTGTGTTTTAACCTTTTTGAAATTTAATTTGTTAAACTTATTTTTTGTCTCTTTTTGTAACTACATATTTTGATAAAAATGTTAAGTAGAAAGATATTATTTTTGGGTTGTAATTGGCAAATTATAAAGTATTACTTTTGGGACATCGCGAACAAAAATAAGTACTTTCAGACTCGGCAAGTTACTTGCGCAAGTCTCTTGTTTGTAGATGTCGTAACTCTTGGTTTGTAGATGTCACCGGTAAGGCCGGGTTAAGGGAAAAAATTGAGTACAGGCTTTGTTGTGACTTGCGCAACTAACTTTCCGTGTCTGAAAGTGGTCTTAAAAGTTTTTCCAAAAATTTAAACAAAGGCATCGTGTAACAGTTTTAAGTGTAACAGAACTAGGACAAATATAAGCGATATATTAAAAAACCAAAAATGTTTGTAATCTTGCTAAAGATCTTATAATATAACAAAAAAAAGTTGGTTATTTGTTTTTGAAAAAGCCTGATATTTATGCAAAAAAAGAACTGGTTTACCATAAATGAAATTATTGGAAAGTGGTTGTCGTTAAGTATTTAATAAAGCTAGCACTACAAGTACCAATCGGGCATATTTTGCCCGAACGCTTGGAAATAAGGCAACAAGAAAATCAGTTTGAGTTTTAATTTGTCGATAGAAGATGCATTAAGCGCCAAAGCTAATAAAAATTTACAAAAATAATTGACTCAATTTTGCAAAGAGCAACATGAGTATACATTTGAATCAAGTATGTTCTAAACAGAAAACTCAGCTTCTACAGTACTAATGTACATCAGTTCGGCTCAGTAGATATTTTATTCAGCGCCAAAATAAATTTTACCTGTTAAAAAATATCGCTGTTTTTATCTTTATCTTAATTTTAAAAGGTTTCAGATCTAGTGAGACTACATATTGAAAAAGTTTTGCCATACACCTGAATATTATTTTAAACATAAGTATTTGTTCAAAAATGTTTTGGTCCTGTTCATCGATTTTGAACAAAGACTTCGTTTAAAATTTACATTAAAAAAAAAACAAATTTTAAAATATTGTGTATTTAAAATTTAAGTTCATTTAAAAAAAGGAATGTCATTTACCTTATTTATTGCACTGGCAGCTTAATTGCACTCCTAAAAATAGAAAGACAAAAACATAAGTCAATTAGACATTAATGAACTAAAAAAAATGTTTTAACAAATTTAGGCTAAAACTAACTTTTACAATATAGATTAAAATATTAATAAATATTTTAAGTAGTAGTTTTTTTTACAAATAATAATCTTTAAACGCAATATGCAAAATAAGTGAAATAGTATCGAAATTTGTTTACTTTTTCAAAATTTCATCGATATCGAATTCTATAGATTGTTAATAACCAGCTTTTTATTTCTATTTATGTGATATACAGAACGAAAATGTTGTATATTTTCCATCCAAATATAATAGATTATTCCACAAATGTTTTTGTTTCTTTTCTTTTTACTATTTTTTGTTAATCAAGCAAAAAATTAATAAATACAAGCGAATAGAGAGGCAGCCGGGGAACTTAATGTTTTTCAAAGATTACGCACACGCTTGAACCTTCTTGGAGCTCCTTACTTTAACCCTCCGATGAGTGACAGTTCTGAACTTCACGGCCGTGTGAAAAGGTCCCTACGGACCTTTTTTGTAAATGGTGCTTTTTTCATATACAAAATTTTTTTTGATTTTTTTTTTGTTTTTATTGTTTATAACTAAAATTCGAAGACATGAACTTTATTGCTTTCAAGGAAAGGCACAATATTCTAATTTTGTACTACTAGCAATAAACCAGTTTTTAGAATTTTTTGTTCTTAGTATTTTTGTTCTTAGATTTTTTCTTAGAATTTTTTGTTTTTATCATCATCCCTAATGTCTTTGAGTTTAGGTCTTTGTGTTCAGAACAAGTAAATTATGTGTTGAAACAATAAAAAAATTATAATGATGCCCAAAAACATGCATTTATTAGTGAAATTCAGTACAAGGTCCATACGGACCTATTCACACGTCCGCGTACTATTCTCACTAAAACCTCAATAACTCCTAAAGTAATAATCCGATCGGCTTGATTTTTTTTCCAGAAGATGCGCAAGAAAATACTCTTGGAACACAGAGTAACTTTGCGGGGGGGTTGCTGTGGCCGAAGTAGGAGTAATTTCAGTTTGAAAAGGCAAAAAGGACCTTCTCACTCATCGGAGGGTTAAAAGCCTCGTACGCAATGCTAGCAATAATTTCGTTTTTTCTTCTATCTTATTTCTTCCCAAAGTATTTCATATATTTTCCTTTAATTTTTCGATCTAAACTGTAACTAAAGTTTTTTTTTAAAAATTTGAGTCTACGTCTACTTCAGCAACAATTTGTATGAAATTGTTGATGACGATTATAAAAATTGTATTGTTTAGAATAAAAATTTTAACTAAATCTTTTGAAAAATAATAATAAATACGTGATTTTGTTCTGGGAAAAATTTCCAAACGGGTTTTTAACTCAATATGTGTGTGGTTACAAAAAAAATTGTTGCTCTATTACGAACACCAGTGAAAATGTTGCTGCCTATTGTGTACGAAGCTTAATGCATTTTAAATAATTACTGCCTCTGAGCTAAAGATTATAAAGAAGTAAGAATGTTATATTCGACTATGGCGAATCTGAGATGCTCTTCAATATTTTGCAGCGTATTAGGCTTCTTATCCACTAACGCACATTTTCGATTAGCAAAACAAGCATTTTCGCACTAAATATCTAGTTAAAATGCTGTAAAATATAAATGGGCTTTGCAAAAGATACTTAATTACTTTAGATGGTACAACAATCTGTTGTTGGTCTCGGCCTGCTTAAAAAATGTTTCCATGCGCTTCGCTCTCTTGTACGTTGTCTCCAGTTTGAATCAGCAGCGATTTTTATGTCTTCCCGTTTAAGCTTTCTTTCATATAGATTCTCGAAAACTCATTTCAACGGACACACG
This sequence comes from Pollenia amentaria, assembly GCA_943735925.1. Lineage (NCBI taxonomy): Eukaryota > Metazoa > Arthropoda > Insecta > Diptera > Polleniidae > Pollenia > Pollenia amentaria. Next base: position 185,414,620 of record OX031007.1, on the reverse strand, counting down.
GACAGACGAACATCGTTAAAACAACTTTGCTACTCATTAAGACCTAGAATATTTACCTGTGTACCTTGCCATGGTGTTGAAGTTGTCTTTTTTGCATTCGCATATTGGCTAAAAAGTTGTATTTTGATTGACTATGAAGCCCAGATGTTAAATAAATACTAGAATCTAAAACGAATGCGTTTTTAAATTTTATTTCCAAAAATAAGTAGGAGTGATTTATTGGGCTGTACCATATCTCTGATACCCTCTAACGAGAATTCGAATATTTCAGTAGTGGACTTTATATGGGATCTATTAATTTTACACATTAATTTGTTTTCCTTTATTTTTGGCCACTTACTTTTATTTATATTTGTATATTTGCTTATATTAATAATAACACATTAATCTTTATAAAAACTGACCATACAGTATTATAATTCGTTGCGATTGAGGGCGTTTGGCTATACCAAATCTTTGATACCCTCCACCGAGAATTCGAATATTTCAGAAGTTGGCTTTATATGGGATCTATTAATTTTATACACCAATCTTTATAAAAACTGACCACACACTATAATAATTCGTTGCGATTTAAGGCATGTGAAAGCCTGTTTCCAAAAGAAGACATATAAAACTTTTTTCGACCTAATTTAAATAAAATATGAAGATTTGTTTCAGAAATACTATTAGCCATATTAAAGGGATTTTCAGGAAGGGGGTTTTATATTGGACTCATTGCAAATTATGGTTCGATAATCACAAAATCCATCAAGTGATTCCTAGTGACAAATAATCCTAAATTAGATCAAAATTTTAGCGTTTTTTTATGTCTTAAAGTGCTTTTCAGAAGGCCGCTTTATATGGGGCATAAAATAATTTATGTTGATTTGTTATATTATAAGTCTATGACAAACCAAATTTTACTACAATAGTTTTTTTTGTCTTTGGGGCTATGCTAAAATAAAGACAGATTTTCACGAAATTCGGCGGAGTTATTTCTAATCATTGCAACTATGAAGGGCAAACTTTGCAACGATAGCATTATTAGTTGTGGTTTTAGATGTAATAAAGTGCTTTCCGAGAGTGTGTTTTATATGGTGCATATAGTAAATTATGGGCTTTTATTCACGAGAATTGTGATTACTAATATTATAAAACCATGACAGCCTAAAATTGACCAAAAATTGTTACGTAAATTTACGAAGTTTGTGTAAATGATGAACTCATACAATTTTTGACAGTTCATTTGCTGGGATGTAAAAATGCTCAGTTTGCACAGATTGCAAAACTTTTAAGTGTTTTCATGAAGACCGTTAATTTAATTAAGCTATTTCGCCGCTTTTTTAAATTAAGTATAATATATAAAAAAGCAAAATTCAGCAATAGAGTTCAGATTAAATAAATTGTAGGGCTTATTTACGTATGTTTGTAAGTATAAGATGTAAGACAAAAATATAATTCATATTATATTAAAGAAACAAGTTATTTTAAAGGTTTGTGTATAAACTTGAGTCTTTGGAAACGAGTTTCTCTTTATCTAAGAAGTAGAAAAAATGTCAAAGAGAATACTTTTCGATATCCCGAAAGAACTATTAATCCTGATCACAAAGCTATGCTTATTTACAGGAACCATAATAACTATAATTTTTTCAAATTTTCAAAGGAAAAAGTTATAAAACCGATAAGTTTCAAAACGCTCGTTCGTTAGATGTGTGATATATGCCAAGCGAGTTTACAATCTATTTCTGAATTATAGTCTAACCCACATATTCATAAAAAATATTTTTGGCTTATAGTAGATTTATGAAACGAATTTTCTATGGCTTAATAATCAAAAATATTTTTAAAGACGATGGGGGTTTTTTGTTCAAAATATGGTGCAATTAAGTGATGGGGTCCATAACAAAACGCAACAATTCCACTTTTCATATGATAATACGTTATTTGATTATGAAAGGGCCCATGTTTTCAGTATTTTCTACTCCAGAAGCCTAAGAGGGAAAAAAATTTATATTATAATATTTTCCAAAAATTTACTTTTTGTGACAAGAGGATTTTCATAAATAATTTATTCAGTTGCATACTTTGATTTTTCCAATAAAGGAATAAAAATACCAAACATCTTTATTTTTTAACAGAATGGCCGTACCATTATATATTTTTTTTTATATACTCTAAAATGTCTGTCAAGTTTTTAATTAGTAACTGAAATACTGTAAATAATTACTTATGAATATTCATATATTTTAAATTGCACAAAAATATTTGCATATTTAGCAGCAACATTTTTTTTTTAAATTACTTTTGTTTTAATTAAATATTTTACTAAATAGTTTGCAAGTTAATTTTTATTAAATTGTATTCTAGATTAAAAAAACACACACACACATTTAGAAATCAAATAAACTTTTAGCAAAAGAAGTATTTATGTAAAACAGAGAACAATATGAAACACTAACAATGTAAACAACATCTCTAGAACGCATTCAAATAAAAACTAAATTTAATTTGCCATAAACTCTAGAAAGTAACCGCACAACCCAAAAGTATTTAAAATACACAGCCACAGCACTGCACTCAAACATAGAGTTTAGAAATGCAACATATTTAGTTGACATCAGACTATAAAAAAATTTAAGGAGAGAGTAAAAATGTTTATAAAAAATATTTTTTGTAAGAATTAAGTCGCATTAGGGGAACTGTATAAAGGGAATATTTTTTCTTCTTGTATCAAGTGGGTGTAAAGTTTTTTAAGTGCCTTATTTGATGTTATTCCTAAATGTATATTTTTATTCTTTTTAATACTCGTATAAATTATGCAATTCGCAAGGTTCTATATTTAATGATTGCTCAAATTCAAAATGTAGAGTGCTTAGTTTTTCTTAAATCCATTCCATATCCTACAAATTAATCGCTTTGATATGGTACGTGTACAATCAGTGCAGTCACTTTGTTTGTAGTTTCAGTCATGTGTGTAAACATAAACAAGATCAAAAGTAAAGTCGGTCAAAACTGGTTATATGATACCCTACACAACCACAGATTGTAAAGGTGATTGACAAAATAACCACTATTGATTGCGCTAAGGTTTGTAGTACATAAACATATTTATAGCAGGCCCATCTTAAATTATGTCAATCGGTTTAAAATAATGTGTCCGTCCGTCTAGCAAAAATACTGGCAAACAATCCTAGGGGAAAGGGAACTAACGCCATGGACCGGTTCTGATTCTAACATTTTACATGAAGGGGAATTTTCACTTAAACATAGCGATTTCCTAAGGGGGGCTTATTTGGCAACTTTTTTACAGTTTGTAATAGGTCACTGAAATAACCTCCTAGCTTTGTATCAATTACTTTTCCTCTGGAGTAACTGCACTTTAAACACATTATCACCAGTTAAGTGATATGTCTTGTCTTCACCTATCAAAATTCGTTGCTTTTTTTAATAATATTGTATTCATTGGTCTCGGGATTAGTGCTTAAAGATTAAATTGCACAAATTTTCCGCAGAAAAAGTACAGAATTTAATTTTATAAATAATTGAGTAGTCCATTTACAATCACCGCTAAGTTAAAAAATTATGAGAAAATCGATATAAGCAGTTTTTTAAAATTGAAAACCCAAGCCATATAGAGAGTTTTACAGAAGTATTGAATATTTAATCAAAAATGTCGTGTTACTTACTGTGTTTTGAATGAGACTGATTATGCCTTAGGGAAGAACTTTAAAAACAAATAAAATGGCGGCTTTTACAGATTTTTAATTTATTTTTAACATAGCGGTGTTTGTTAGTTGACTACTCAATTAATAGTTTTATTACCTTATATTTGCCCAAGAACAAGGACCATAAAAATTGCGAGAATAGGTCGACGAGTTAACTATTTTAAAATGGCGAATGGCGAATAAATTAGTACCAGCTGACCATGAGCATCTTAAACTAATATACAAAAAAGTGAACTATAAGGTCAGATTCACAATGACAGCAACATTTCCACTTGATGTTCACAATAAAGCAAGAAAACGATTGAAAATTTTACCCAGAACAATTTGACATACAAATTTAAAACAATTTGTAATATTTCAATTCAAAATTTCATTTAAAACAAATTGCTGCTGAAGTAGATGCAGACTAATTTTTTTTTTTAAATTTTAGTTACAATGTTTTCGAAAAATAAAAGGAATACATGAAATACTTTGGAAAAATATTTCATTTGTATTCCCAGAATAACTTTTTAATTTAAATTAAGTACAGCAAATTCTTATTTAAACATTAATTTTGTAGGCACTTTATAAAGACCAATCCCGAAAGTAACATATACCACCATAAATTTTTAATAGATATTATTTTCCGGTTAAATTTTGGCATATACAAACAATAACACAAGGGAACAGTTTTTATTGGAAGATTGATGCAATTTTTACTAATTTCGCAGATTCAAATCTCCGTTTTCTCCATCAGCTCAATTTTTAGAGGTCATAATCATATTTTTGACCTTTCTCCAAAAGTTCAAAAAATCATAACTTTACTCTTCATTAGGCGATTTTTAAAACTGTAAAAAAAAAAAAAAGAAATGGCTGAGTAATGGTTGTTTGCGTAAAAAAAAATTACAAATTTTGCATTTTTAAAAATCACGAAAAAACCAAAACGGGAAAATGTTAATGTTATTATGAACAAGATGAGACATAGATCGTAAAAATCGATGATCGCGCTTCGCTTTGATTTACTATTAAGTGAAAGTACCTCATTTTGATGTGAGAAAAAAACGTCCATAAATGGAAAAGCAGCAAACACGCACACATTTAAAATTATTTTTGTAAAGAAATCGCGATTTTTATCAACCCAGCTTTCTCTGTAAATTGTGAATAAAATCAAAAGTGCGAAAAGCAGCAACTACAAAAATATATGTTTAACTAAATGTTTTTAGACGAAAACTGTGATTTTTGGCGCATTTTTTTATGAAGTTTTTACGAACAAAAATTAAATTTTTTTTAAATTGTTATTTTTTTTTCAAAACTTCAACGATATCTCATATATCTTTTTTTTTCAAAACTTCAACATTATCTCAAAAACAAATAGGCAATGTAAGCACGGCTTATAGATATAAATGTTGACGAATCTTTTTTTAATTGAAAATGGTGAACCGTTTTCAAGTTATTCCAATATATGTAGCGGAAGTACCTTAATTTTGGACATGACGGTATATCGCGAAAAGTCGAACTGATAGAACAAAACTAAGTTTGGATTCGGCGTTCCAAATAGCCTTAAAAACCACATTCAGTTCTTAATGAACAAAAATCTTATTCCCTTGAGTACTTATTAGGGTATTCATTTAATCGGGCTTTTGTTTTAATCGGTTAATCGCTCGATTAATTAACTGAGGCTTTGGCTTAATCGGTTATTTTGTTATTTATTGGTAATTTCAATATATAAAAATGCATAAGTTATTTGTTATTTAGTGCTTATTAGTAAAAAACCCAAAAACATACCAAAAATATCAATTCTTGAACTAAAACGAGCAAACAAAAGAATAGTTAATAAACATGTAACACATATTTTTTAATTAGTATTAATTAAACAATAAACTGTATGATCATCTTATTAGTTATTTCAATAGTTTCAGAAAATCCTATACAAATAATTTGACTTAAATGTTTAGGATTTCAGAGTTTATTTTCTTTAGTTTGGACCAAGGCGAATTCATTACAGGTGATCCTAAAAGCCCTGCTGGTAACTTTTTTCTTTAACTTTATAATTGTTGGATGTAAATATTTTGTTTGTTATCTTTGTTTCCCTTTTGATTTGTTTCGGTTTTTGACGTTGTACAATGATTTTACAAAAACAAATTGCTTGTGGTTTTTGTACGAGTTGTACTTGTTGTACTACCGAGATTACCTGGAATGAATTCGCCTTGGTTTGGATTAAATTTGACTTTGAAAAAATTCTTTCATTTATCTTTCATTTCAATTCCTTTATTTTCATTAAGATTGATATGAGAAGATATGAGAAGACGTGAAACAAAAAACTGTTGACAGCAAACACCTTTTGTATATGAGCATATACCTTTTGAAAACACAAAAAAATATGTAATAATACTACAAAAATTTTGTTACATCGGTTAATCGGTTATTCAACTGAAATTAATCGGTTTAATCGTTAATCGAAAAGTAATTATGTTATTTATATTAAGACACAATTTAATGGTGGTAGGCTTACAGTTACCTATTATTCCAATACAGACTTTCCCCCTAAAAATCACTTAAACACAAGTGTTTGTTATAACGCTTCGCGTAAAAATTCGCCAATTTTTTTTTAATTAAACGAACCATATATCAAAAATAAAATCCGTTTTTATTAAAAATTTAATCAAGTGAATTAAATGTTTACTTATATCAACAACATTACTGCAGAAAATTTTCTTAATATCAAAAAAAAAAACATTATTGTTACTATTCATTTGTTTACTGGTATACAGTTAATTTTATTTTTAATTAATATCCGAAATTTTTTAGTTGACATCGATTTTTATTTTTCTGTGTAGGTTTTATATACCATTTATATATGCTTTTTTATTCTTTAAGCTGGTATTACCAAAAAATTATCTTATATGCTTACATTATTGACAACTACACCTTATAAAAAATTTTGTATTGGCAGGCCTATAGTTCCCTTCAGAATTAAAAAAGGGGTATCGCATGATCGGACTTCTATTATGCTTATATATTGATTTATTGACGTGATAACAATCTTGGAGAGATTTAATTTGCCTGTCCCAAAATACTTTACTTTTTATTTTTCATTCCGGGATAAGCCGAATATTAGAGCTGATTTTCATTGAGAAGAAAAATACTGATTGCTTCAATGCATGTCCTTGGAAAAACATGGAAGAGGACATTCATTGATACAATTTGTATATTTCTTCTCATAAAGTGCCAAAAGAACTGTGAGAATAATTTGTCATCTCGTATTTTTAATTTTGTAACGAACGAGTCTTGCAACTCACCTACTCAATTTCAACACACTCATTTGTTTTTTAACTATGAGTTAATAACCAAAAGAGAAAAGCAATTTACTAAAACAGTCAATTTTATGAAAAAAAAAAGTTGTATGATCGAATATATTTTCAATATAAAATTGTTTGTATTTTTACTACTTATTTGAATTATTTTTCTGTACATACATATTATGTATGAATCTATTTGGTTAATGTTGGTTAAGCTAAACACTTTTTGTTTTTGTTTTTTTTTTTTTTTTTAACAAAAGACAGAAATACAAACTTACTCAACTATTATGCCAATATATTCCAAATATATTTGAATATTTTCTGTAAAAAAAATTTTATCATAAAAAGGTCGATTAAAAATAATAAGAAAAATAATATTTTCTTATTTATGAATGAATCTTACATTCATTCACAGTAAAAAAGTTTTTTATTCATTCGCTCTTATTTTTGTATATTGTTTACTATATCCTTATCTTTTTTTGTGTTTCAGGGGCCTCTAGTGCCTACTCACTGATAATCAGTATGTAACCAGCGCTGGTATTAAACGAAAATTATGTTTATTTACACCACCCTTTCACAGAATCTAAATCTAAATAGCCGTCTTAAAGAATTCGTGAATTCATTTGAGTACCTAGGCAGCATTATTAGTGATAATGGTGGATCCAAGGAGGATATGTTACACCGAGTCAAGAAAGGAAGTGCTGCGTATGGAGCTCTGAACAATGTGTAGAGATCAAATAATATATACCTGCGCAAATCAAACTGAGAATTTTTAACTCCAACATTAAAACTGTACACCTTTGAGGCTGCAAAGCCTGAAATGCAGCAAAACCCGAAATTTAGACCCATCAAGTCTTTACAAACAGGTGCTCGAAGTATAATGAGAATTTTAAGGCTGGATTTAGTTTCATATATGGAGCTAGCGAATCTCACAAAACAGAAATCATTGCACCATTAAATACGTGAGCGGAAGTGGTAATGTATCGGCCGTACGCTACGTAAACCTAGAGGTGACATAAGCAAACAAGCATTAGAATAGAATTCGCATGGGAGCCGAAGAAGAGGAGGACCTTCTATAGCATGGAGACGAACAGTTAAGAGCGAAGTGGCTGCCTCGAGTCGTAGCTGGACTGAAATAAAATATCAACCATTAAATAGATCGGAATGAAGAAATATTGTTATGGCCCTATGTTCCTCTCAGGAATAAAAAATTAATAAGTAATAATGGATATATTCCAATAAAATCCGCTTAACCCTTTAACGCTTATTTTGAAACCAATGAAACTAGTGTTTACTGAAGTCTCATTTTGGTTACTAAAGGCATTTATGATCTCTAATGAAGCAAAAATAATTTAATAGCAAATGCTTGTCTAAGTTTACACGAAGGTTGTTCCCAAAAAAAAAATTAATAACAACTTTTTTAGTAGATTATATATATTTCAATTATGGACTTATCACAAAGAAATTTGGCACGTAAAATTGTTTCCATCCATTTAAAACTGATTTATTTTTAATGATTTAATAATAAATTTTGTATTCCCAAAAATAACTTTTGATATTAAATTTGCATGTGTCCGGAAAAAAACTGAGCTGGTAAGTTGCTTTCTTAAGCAATTTGTTTTTTAATTTTGGGTTTTGTTTTTACCCTATTATAACTGCAATACGAGTTGAAAAAAAACCAGCCAATTGTTGGGGAATTTAAGAAAAGATAAACTCATTGTTTATTGTTGTTGCTCTGTTGAAGCTTTGATATTGTTACAAGTAAGACTGGAGTGCTTAAAATTCTTATTCACTTTGTAGTCTTATTTGTATAATATTTTTATCTTTTCTTAAGTCTTTGAAAAAGTTTCCCGACGAGCTGGCCTAAGTAAGCAGCGAAATGCGCATAGAAATTAGCTTTCCCTCAACAATAAAATTCAGTGTTTTTATCAAAAATAAAAATTGGGAATTTAGCACGTCATAGAGAAATCTTATTAGTAATAAATTTTGTATATTCTTGTTTCATAAAATTTTGTATATTCTTGTTTAATAAAATTTCAGGAGATTTTTGTGTTATGGCTAGAAAAAGAAAGCATCAGCCAATTTCCACCAATTTTAAAATTTGCTCACTTTGTCTAATAAAATTTCATTATTATAAATATTTTTTTTGGTTGTTGCAAACACCAGCACAAACGAAAATTACCCTCTTTTCCCTATGGTGGTGTATGTATATATTTTTCTCGTTAAATATTTATTCCTTTCCATGAAGCTATTTGATAATGAAATTAGTTTTTTATGAACATTTTTCAACTAATTATTTTACAAATGTGCAAACTTTGACTTTGTTTCATTTAAATCACATTTAATTTAAATTAAAAATAAATTATATATTTCTTCAAAAGTCAACACAGCTGAAAAAGAACTGACAAAAAGTATATGTGACGCATTGTCGTAGAGACAATTAAAACTGTCTTACGATCAAATAAAAGCGATTCTTTTATGGCAAAATAAATTAGGGGGATAGGCTCTTAAGTTGTTGGATTCTTTGCTTTGGAAGATTTCAAAGTAATTTTAACTTTGTTATATGAATAATTGTTTGTAACTTTGTAATTAATTAAAAACATAACATCAAAATTACATGTTAAGTGTATTTTTTTTGAATTGCTTAAGAAATTTTATAAATAATTTAAATATTTCCCATGACTATTTCGACAACTAAATTCGAAAACATGCTAAGTCGACTTTGCATATTTTTAATTCTTTTTTGTGTTTTTGATTTGAATATTGTTCAACTTAAGTTCTGTAAAATAGTGGTGTTGATCGGTTTTTCCATTCCAAAATTAAGTTGAAAAAGTAACTTAGCATACAACTAAATCATCCGTAAACTTTAAGGGTTCTCCTACAAAAAGCATTTTTTCGACTTAGCATGTTTTGGAATTGAGCTGTCGACTTGTGTTTTTTGAACTAAATTATTTAAATATTTTTTCATATTCCTTAATTATTTTAAACATAAATTAAATAACTTAATAAATGTTTGTTGGTTCATAAAATAAATAAAAACATTAATAATGATTTTTTATTATTCATATTTTTCATTTTTCAGAAGACATTTTTTTTTTATTTTCCCTCGTGTATGCATATAAATCCCCTTTTCCGTTTAAATGCTGTTCAGCGTTTCTTGTGCAGGAGCGACCCCTATAGCAAGTGTTTCAAACATAAATCAATTGTCGCGCAAAGCTAAATCCGACACCCTCCCACTAAATAAAAATGTATAAAATTTACATAAAAATATATATATAAAAAACACACAAGACATAAAAAATAAAAGAAGTAGTCGCACACACATGTCATAAATTCTGTTTAAATGTTAACACTCGTATATTTTAAATTTAAAGCGCAAAAAGAATGAAATGTGTTTGATAAAACATAAACTTCAGTTTGCTAAATGTCACTAAAGTTGTGTAGACACATTCATAGTATAATAAAATGACAAGTGTACTAAATGGGGCAAGATTAAGTCTTTGATTTATAAACTCTATTTTTCTTTATTGGTATACAATTATTTTATCACGCCGTTTGAAGGGTATACAATAAAGGAAGATTTTAAAATTTTTTTTCATAATCCATTTTTTATTTGGGGGCAATAAAGAATTAAAAAAAATTATTTTTTGAGTTTTTTTGTAGAAATAAATTAATATTGAATGGCAAAAATTAAGTAATTAATTTTAACAAGTTAAACACTGCACCTTAAACAGTTATTTTTTTTTTATATATATTGATGAAATATTAGAGCTAATACTTTATATTTCGTTATTAGTTTTTAATAAAACTATTAAGGTTCTTGAACAACAATATCGAGGTAGTAAATCTTTTTATATATGTCATATTAATTAAGGGCCTAATTCACAAGGAAGACAACAAGGCAGTTGAGAAAATTTCGTATGAAAAAAATATTCAAATTGAGCTCTTTTTCATACAAATTTTTAAAAGTTGTCGTGCAGTCTTCTTTGTGAATAGGGTGTTACATTTTTTCTTCGGTCTCTGAAGACTGACAGTCTTTTAGGTCAACCACATTTTTTATACTTTTCACTACAGGTGGAAGTGTCATATATAACTTTGCCATTTCGTTTGTAATTTCTACAGTATTGATTTTAGATCCTATTAATGATATATATTTTGATTCTTAGGTAGCAGCCAATTTGGTTTATCGATCTCCAACTGTCCAAGTGTTTGTTTAAAAGCGTTTTTCGAAAACCCCAGATATAGCGGGGACTAGGTTGTTTTACATTTACGTCACATATACTCTATTAAAGTTTGCTATTGAAATATAAATAAATGCCTGAGTTATGAGTAAAAGACCACGACTCTCCCAAAATACCTGTTTTTTTTTGTTTGTATGTATTAGGCCGAGGCCATGCAATGAGCGTCTGAGCGGTGAGCGGCAGAGCGGCGAGTTTGAGCGGCAAGTGGCTTATTACTGAGCGTCATTTCTGAGCGGTTAGTTATTAAAATGCCACTGTCAAGAGAGGTTTGTTTAATGTTAATACGCGAAAATCGTATTCACATAAGAATTTAATGCGCTTAAGAAAAAAAAAGATTTTGTGTTCATCCTATAAATCAAGCAAGGCATTATGACGAACTTAACCATTTATATTCAAATCTCCGCAAATTTCCAGACGGATTTTGGCAATACTGCCGTCTGTCTGTGAAGTCCTTTGATTTACTGTTGCAAAAAGTAAACAACAGATTGACAAAAAAAAGAAAAGGAATTTATGCAGAGCAAATGTTTGTTTTAACATTGAGGTACATAATTTTATTTGCCATGTTTATTCTTTGACGCTCAGAAAACAACTAAAAATTAGAACATGTTTTATTCCTGATCGGCGACGCTTAGCCGCTAAGAAATGCCCATTCACCGCTCAGAAATGCCGCTCATTGCGTGGCCACTTCAGTAGTATTTCATGTTTTAATTTTTTGCCGCTCACCGCTCAGACGCTCGCCGCTTAGCCACTCATTGCGTGGCCTCGGCCTAAAGAATGTCAAGAGATAAAGTTTGAATATAAGACACAATCATATAGGTTATCACTATAGAACATGTAACAATATGTAGGTGGAATCGGAGAAGTGGGCGCGACACTTCCAATACAAGGACGCTATAGATTTCTGCATATCTAGAGAACGACAGGAGCCAAGGTTTCCAAATTTTAAAAGGCATCTTGGTTATCAGTAAACAACATCCGATAAAATGAAGGCGAGATTGAAGAAGTGGGCGTGACACAAAAAAGATTATTTTGTGACTAAAGAACGGTCTTTTCATAACTTTCTGTGAATAGCCCGCAATGGCGAAGAGTATATAAGATTCGGCAAAGCCGAGGACATTCTTACTAGTTTTTTGATAATTTTGGTCGCATAGCTCATACAAAATTTGCGGTGTATGAAATTTTCTAAAAAAAAAAAAATATAAAAATAATAAAAAATAAATAAAGCTAAAGGAAGAAAATTTAAGGAAGTCTTAGAGGTTGAAGAGCCTTACCACAGTGTAGTATACAGGCTAACAGGTAACTGCTAACTATTATTTTCACAAGCAAGTTCGGCTAAGATTTTTAATTATTAGCTTTTTGGTGATCCCAACCCAAAAGAGATATTGCGACAGTTCTTAGAATCACTAATCTGAGAAATATAGATATCTTAAGGTTACGTGCAATGATATATATGAGTAGGTGAGATGCAAAACTCGTTCGTTACAAAATTAAAAATCGAGATGACAATTGATTCTCACAGTTCCGTTGGGCGCTTTATGAGATTGTATTAATTCATGTCCTTTTCCATGTTTTTTCCAAAGGCATGTATTAATACAATCAGTATATTTCATCTCATAAAGCGCCCAACGGAACTGTGAGAATCAATTGTCATCTCGCCTTTTAATTTTATAACGAACGAGTTTTGCATCTCACCTACTCATATATATCTTTAATATTAGACAACAAATGGCAGCGTTATGGGCGCTATAGCATAAGGGATGATAGTACCATAGCATTTAGCTACTTCACCCACGTACTAAGTTTTGGAAGAAATTTCCCACTGGGCACTGGTACAATGAAATTTTCTTATAATGTTCGCACTATATTATAGCATGGATTAATTTTAGACAACATTTCAATAAGATTTATGTGAGTATATCTTATAAAAAATTAACCCGAATAGCCGATATATAGCACATTATATCAGTCGAAATAGAACTACTTTTCATTATTGGCTTGAGTTTTGATGAACTCCATATGCTCAAGAGTTGTTGGTTTGTCAGCATGGGCTCAACCTATGGCTAAAGAAAATTCAAAGAGGCGTTATTTAAAACGAACGATCTTTAGAACTTAATAAATATTTGATGCTCATGCGCAGCGTTGGCATTTGTCAAGGTTTCCCTTTTTTTTAAAGTTTTTTGAGATGATTTTCCTCAACAATAAATTTCAGTGTTTTTATCAAAAATTAAAATTAGGAATTAAGCACGTTATTAATATATAATTTAATAATAAATTTTGTATTTTTCAAGTTTTTTATAAAAACATAATTTAAAATTTGCGGTATATTGGATGGAAATATTAAGTATTTTTTTTATGTAATTTTATGTAATGCCAAAAGGATCCCAACTATATTTTTTTTAGGTGCTGAAGTATTTTGAAAACTAGATTCATATACATAATTTATCTGAAGGTGATAAAATGGACTTTAGTGTTTATTCCTTAAAGATTTATGTTGAAATTTGTAAAATAATAATAACTTTCTTAAACCCGTTAAAGTTGTAGCACCTTTTAGGTTTTAAATAAGTATTTCCTTGTAAAGGAAATAATTGGTTAAAAGGAAAAAAATTATTTCTATTTAAATTTTTCTATATTTCTAAACAAAATTTATTCCAAATAAATTTTTGTGTATATTTTTATTAATTTTTTTTTTTTAATTTTTAAACAAAATTAATTCCATATACATTTTTGTGGGTTCTTTAAACATTTTGGCACTCTTGTAAAAACAATTTGTTTCCTAGAAAAAAAGGTCTTTTTTCAGATTATGTTTTTAAAAAAATATATATGGCAACGCTCCTCATGCGTAAAAAATTTTGAAATTAAAGTTTCCTTATTCAACAGTATTTACGTAATTTACCTAAAATTAGGAATTCTGGATCGCTTTATAATTTTTGTTATATCTGAGGGGCCCTACTTTGAAAACCAATGGCAGATCTTTTGATATGTCTAAAGACCTAAAATCCAAAACTTATCACGATTGCCATCACTTTGAGGGTAGGCTAGCTGCTAGTGAGCTAGTCTATCATTGCCGGAGCTGCGGGTTCGATTCCCGCCAGAGACTCTGGTCTCCTGCAGACAAGCGTAGAGTTTCGCTGGATTAGCATAGGAATAAAAAAAAAACTTAATAGGTATCCGAAATTTTATTCTAATCAGACTAACCGCTTAGAAAATCCAGGATTATATTCATTTTCATCACAATCTCCCACTGTGCGTTTTGCAGTAGTAGGTCTATAATTGCGTGCAGATCCCTAATATGTACTTATGAGTGGTAACAGGTATTGTTAGATTTACCCGACTTTACTTCTTACTTTTTTATCAGACAAGTGTGCATATGATTGTATTATCTCCATATTCGGGAATTTTAATTGTTCTCATAATTAAAAAAGTGTAGACTTAAAAAATTTGTCGAAAAGAGCACTCATTTATTAAATAAATATCCACAACTTGCAGGCGTTAATATATCGTAATATTGTCCGTACAATTAAACAATAAAAAAGGTATTTCTATGAAAAGATCCGACAAGCCAAATAACCACCCCTTAGAAACAGCTGCACAAATATTAATACAAAATTGTACGTTGGAAAACACTTTTGTTTTTATTAAGAAAAATACTTGCATATTTCTGTTACATATGTACTTGATTTAACGCTCCAGATTTGAACAGTCATTTTTAATTATATTAACAAGTATTTGCACGTGTATGCGCTGATTACACGTACACAATTGCACAGGTGCAGACAATAAATTAAAGACAATAT
This sequence comes from Pollenia amentaria, assembly GCA_943735925.1. NCBI lineage: Eukaryota > Metazoa > Arthropoda > Insecta > Diptera > Polleniidae > Pollenia > Pollenia amentaria. The sequence goes on along the minus strand of OX031007.1, from coordinate 185,399,600 downwards.
GTATGCACAAGATTAATGTTTCTACCCAGTTGGCCACGTCTTTAAGACATTTTGGAGTATATGCGCATGCCGTTGTAAAATTGTCAACGAGGTTTTCGTACGACTTATGCAAAAAAGAGAAAATTATTATTCGGCAAATATCTTTATATATTTCCTTTATTGTACAATTATATATTCAAATATGTTATACAGGTTTTTACGCCGCTCCTTTTTAAATTTCAAACTGGATATTCGCGAACTATAAATCTTTTATATTATTTTTATGTTTAAATTTACCTTAAACAAATTTCCGGTATACTTACATATTAATATTTTCACAAAAACTTAAGGGTACTTTACACTATCACACTAGTTGTTTTTGTTATTGGAAAAGTTTCAAACAATAATTAGATCAGAGATGCATTTTCCTCAAAATATGTAAGTGAAAAATTCCCTTCACCAAGTGGAAATAAATACAATTCTTAAGTAACTAAGTACATAGAATTCCTTCATTTACTATTTAGAAGACTTTTGTTGCTCACGTCGTTACCATTAACGTTTTTATACCCTTCACCACCACTCTTGGTCAATAAGTGTATACAAAGTTAGTCATTCCAAGTGAAAATTTTTTAATATTCATCTCAGTCCCCATTAAGTATGTTATTGGTCTTTGAGTTATTCTCAGTCAGTTTAAAAATACAATCACTCTGTCTGTTAAAAACACAATCACTTTCGATTGACTCAACAAAAAAGAACAACAATTTATTTCAAACTCAATCGGTTCACCTATGCTGCTTGGCATTGAAATCCAGCTAAGTAAGAGACGAGTTATTAACCTAAATCTGGAACAACATCCCTATAATTTTTTTTTTGGTAAATTGAAGATCGGTTCATAATTTACCATAGGCCCCCTATAAAGCCCACTCTCGAAAAACACTTTAGTACGCCTAAAACCATAGCGAATAATGGTATTGGAATTAAATTTTGGCTGCCATAGTATTGTAAGATAAGAAACTATTCCGCCTAATTTCTTGAAGAACGGTTCATATTTGACCTTAGGCTCCATATTAGTCCCACTCTAAAAAATCATTTAAGTACGACTACTCTTAAAACAAATTTGGTTCAAATTTGGCTGGAAATGACACCATTTAGTGCTGTGATAGTTTGTCCATAATTCACCATATGACCCTAATAAAGCGGCCCTCTGAAACGCAAATCACTACTCACAATTTTGTGTTGAACTGTAGCTCCAATATAAAACCGCCTCCCGAATATCACTTTTTGTTTGTTTCTGCAACAAATCATTACATTTTATTTAAATAAGGCAACGAATTATAATTGTGTGTGATCAGTTTTTATAAAGATTGACCTTTATTCTATAAATACCATATAGAGCCCACACCTGAACTATTCGAACTCTCGGTGGATGGTATTAAATATAGCACATTTAATTGTTGACTAACATGACTAACAAGACTCTGTTTGCCACATTGTCTGTAATAGTTTTAAATAGCGGATTATATAAGAGACATATGTCCATAACAAGATTATATTACATTTGATTACATAGTGTAAATTGTCTCGAATATAGATTTATATTGGAAAAAAGTAATAAACTACTCCTTATGTTGTTCCCATAAAGATGATATTGTTACGAAAGTAACTTTAGATAAGAATTATTGCCAGTTCATCGATTTCGAACGTTTACATTCGCATAGAAAATTACATATAAAGCAGCAACAACATTTTAAAATTTGTTTTTGTTTTAAATGTTATTTTCTATGCGAACGTAAACGTTCGAAATCGTTGAACAGGCAGTTAGTTTAATTAATTAGTTATCTTGTATTTATCAGTTATTTATTATATGTTAGTTATTTTATTTGTTTAAATTTTTACTGTATTAGTTATGCATATTCGAACGGAGTATTAATACTCATGAATGGGGAAATCGTTAATCAGTTTGAGTCCAAACGTTTAAGTGTGTAGATCGCAATTATAAATTGTTATAGTGACTAATGTGCTGTTTTCACAACACAAGTGATTGAACGTGTTGTAAAATTTATATGAACAGTACTTAGTTCTTTGAGTGTTTTTCATATAATTTTTCCTAACCTTTCAATAACTTGTGTTGTAAAAACAGCAAATAAGGTATAAATAAGGTTGTGTGAATAGTTTATAGTATGAGCTATAAATAAAGTATTTAAGGAGGTGTATTTTATTTATTTTATTGAAGTTCCAAAAAAAAGAAGTCTAGAGGTTTATTGTAAAGGAAATAAGCCAAAAACGTTATTGAAAAGGCAGTATCGTAACAATATACTTTGATATAAATATCATCATATATATACTAAAAATATTTCTTTCACAAAAAAATCAAACAAAATAAAAGATGAATAGAAGATATTTTTAACATATATCTTCATTTAAATATATCGTCGGCAATTACGTTTAATACAGAATCACTGGTGATGTCATATATTACCCCTGATTCTATATAACTTTTGTGATATTGGCATTCCTCTTCCTCTTGCCACCAAGCAGACACCATAGGCGGCAACTCAAAGAAACATTCGAGAATTTGTCGATCATCTAATCGCCAACGATGATGTCGTTCACAATATCGTCGACAAAACATAAACGATAAGAGACAAAGTAAAAAATGCCCTCTATAATTTTTGGGTGACTACGTCGTGAACGGTGATTTGGCCAACTGGGTAGTAAACACATAGAAGTTCCACAAGTGTTGAGAATCAAGATAATACTACTTAAAACAAAAGATGTTAAGAATTAAAACAAAACAATAAAAACGTTGATTTATTATAAATTCTGTACCAAATTTTATATGATTTAATATTCAAAACAAATTTTCGCAATAAGAAAAAAAATGTTATTCTTCTTCTTTGTATGCTTCAAATATCCCTTTTAATTTTTTAAGAGTAAATTTATATAAAATATTTATATTAGTATTATATGTAAAAAATTTATTTGTCTATGGATGTTTGTGAAAATATTTAAAAAAAAAATATTCTTTCGTTCTTGAAAATCATAAGTCATTTTGTTTTCACTTATTAAATACGACAAGTTTAAATAATTGTAAAAAAAAACAGATTTGTCATCATTTTGTCTCAGTCATTAAAGTTTGAAAATGATTTATTTACTTAAATTTAACCCAAAAAAACACATTCAAACTCCAAAACATTTATCGATTTTTGATCTAAATTTTAAATTATTTCTTCTTTCTGCAAAAAAGTTTACAGCAGAATATTTTTATTCGTTCCATTTAGTTCAACGCATCTGCGGTATGTTGCAAGATGATGAATGAGACAATTTTTATAAATTTTTTTCTTCTTCACCCCTGTCGTTTCGTTGTTGATTTAACTTTATTATTATAATTTATTTCTTCTTCGCTTTTCTCAAACATATTGATGTAGAATATGTTCCAGATCCAGTCAGGGCTCAACTCATAATATTGGTGATTGGTGTTTATGGTTAATTTTTCCTGCTGGCTGAGTGACAATGACAGCCAACGCCTTTTTTAAATCTTTAAAAATTTTGGTACTTCAAATGAGTCTGTATATTTTTATTTTAACAAAATGATGGCCTGGAAAGTGTGAAAAACGATTTAATATCACTTGGCAGACAAAGTCAAATCGAGTACTTCCAACAGCAGCACAATATGTAAAGGTTTTAGCAAATGTTCAAGAATTTGTTTTTGCTTTGTTGTTGTCGCCACATCATGCATCATAGTTTTGTTTTTCATACATAATGATGATCTGGCATCTTAACAACATGTATGTAACCAACATGTATGATGAAAAATTACCCTAAAAAATTTTATTGCTTCATAAAAGTATTAGTACTGCCAAAAAGGGGGAGATGGCAAAGAAATATTCACGTAGTCATAAAAAAATTAAGAATCAAACGTGAAGGCAGATTTCCTTTGCGGTGACATTGTTTAATTTTTTTTCTATCAACGAGTAGAGCAGTACTTTAAATAATTAAATCTTTCTGGTTCTTGAGTTGCTAATGATGTTAAAAAATCTTTACTTCCTCACACTTAATAGTTTTAAAAACAAAAAGTTTAATGTTCTTTTGTAACCTTCTTTGTTATTCATTAAAATGGCAATAGTTCACCGTGATGCTGTTTGTTTCGTCAAAATGAAGTAGTGATCGGCTAAGGAATTGCTAAAAAAAACCTCAACTATTTTATCCAACTCTAGTATAAATAATTTAATTAAAAATCTTAGTACGCGAAAAAAATTTGTTTTCTTGTATGTAAACCTAAACACCTAAGAGTTATGGTAGATTTACAATAGAACTTACTGGTATGCAGCAAAAATAGCCTTTAAATAAAAATATATTGAATGATAAGATTTTTAAGTGCTCAATTCAAATCCGTTGTAAATTTTTTCAATCGGGCATAGATTTTTTAATAAGCTTATTAAAGTGAACCTTACAAACACTTATTGCCTGTCTTATAATTACCAGTGCTGTAGTGTTTATGGCGGTTGTTTTCTCATGCGCGGCTGTGAACTATTTCTTATCAGAAAGCGCTGTGTCTCTTTAAAAACGAGCCAAGTAAAATTTAAAAACAAAAACTTAATTCGTAATTAATTATATTATTGAGAAAACTGACAAGCGAGGCACCTGGCGTTTTAATCTAATACGAGTACGCGGAATATAGTGGTGCTAACCGTTTTTTTTTAAGTTAGCTCTTGTTTTCACGATATACCGATATTTCGAAAATAGAGGAGGTTGCACAACATATAAGTCAAAAATGGTTTAGGTTTCTGGAAATACCACAAGTACTCTAAAATTTAAGATATGAGGGAATGTATGAGCTCGATATCACTTAATGTATTCGAGATATCAAAAAATGGATTAAGGATTTAAAAAGAGAGCACATTTATTATTTAGAATTGATTTATTGCAAATTTTTTGTAAAAATGTCCAATGCGGCAAACCACTAATCACTCGAAGTCTGAAGTATACATTTAAGTAAACAATATATCAAAAGATTTGAAAATCGATAGCAAATTAAGTGTAATTTAAATGAACGAATATTGCGCTCGCCATCCAACAACAGATAGTTAAAGGGAATTTTATTTCAAATCATTTGCTATTTTAGCCAAATCGGACAAACTGTTCTCAAGTTATAATTAAATATACTAATTGGCTTGTTTCGTACAAAAAAGCTGGATTTAAGCGAAATTAACTCTGTATTGTCCATATATTTTTACTAAAAGGCTTTTTTGTAGAGTCTTCTGAAGAGGTTTAAATTAGTTAATCCTTAAAATTTACCTAGGCCTTCGAAAGATGTAAGTAGCAATAAAAATACAGTGGAAATATTTAAAAAAAGAAGAAAATAAATCTGCAATTTCTAAACGGATAGTTAAGCTTAAATAAAATTTGATATATTTATAGCATTGCTATAGTTGTGTTCAAGTCATAATCAAGAACCATTATGTGTTTATTTGGTACCAATTGAAAGTATATTAATATACTTACATATATGAAATGAGATAGTCAAGATCTACCTCGTCATATGTTTGGACACATATCTTATTGATAGGTATAGATATCATTGGGTGCAAACTTTTTCTTGAAGCACTTATCGAAATTATTAATTTGCTTGTTTAGGTGCTTTTCGGATTTTTTGGCATCATGTATATTTTGACTTAACTTGATTTTTCCGAAGAATATGCAATTTTTCTCCGAAATAAATTGTAAGTTTTGCTTTTCTGTCTTTGGCACAATTGTAGCTATAGAAAAAACAAACTAACCGGAAAAACTGCATCAATTGTCTTAAAATTGCTAAAATGTCGAAGAATTTTAATTTTTATTTCACCATTTTTGGCCTATAACTGCCGAGCTGCGGATAATTCAGAGGAGTTATCTTCAGTAGCAATATTCCTTATAATATAATTTAAAATTTTTCAGAACATTACAATAACATGCTTTTTTACATTTAACATGAGAAATGTATGAAAAATAAAGCAAAAGGCAAAAAACATGAATTAATCAATATAATGTTTTCTGTAAAGCTCGATCCAAAATTTGTGACAGGTCCAATATTAAATCTCCTCCTGAAAACAAAGATTCATGATATTTGACTTATACTAGATCAAATCTTTCGGCCAGACAGATGGCTCTATGCTCGGCGACACGGCTGGTTGACCCGTGATTATGGCCACTCCAGATTAATTGGAAGCTCGATTGTTCCTGAGGGAGTGGACTACTGTACCCCGGAGCCTTTCTTTGGTGCGATGTATGCGACACATATGGCGTACGGCAATGCGCTGTCGGTCATGAGCTCCTTCCATGAACTGGCCCTAGCGATTTATACTGATGGTTCGAGGAAGGGGAAAAGAGTTGGCGGAGGCTTCTACATAGAGGAAATGGGAATAAAAGTTTCCTTTCGTCTGCCGGATGGATGTAGTGTCCTGCAGTCTGAAATCTCGGCTATAAGGCGGGCGGCAAACTGGCTTAAGTATTATCGCATATCGGGAGATATACGTGTATTTAATGATAGCAAGGCTGCCATTGATTCCCTTGCGGGTGTCTACACGACATCTAGGTTAACTGTAGAATGCCGGATGTCTTTGAATGAGATTGCTGAGCATTCAACGCTTATATGGATACCAGGGCACACAGACTGCCTGGGAAACCAGATACCAGATGAGCTGGCCAAGGGAGGTGGTCGCATGGATGACACATTCATTGATCAATTCATTGGCCTTACAATGGCTAACTGTAAGTCACTCATCAGGCGCGAGAATTATAGGATTGCGCAAGTGGGATGGACCTGTGAGTCCACCTGCTCCATATCCAGGGCACTTTGGCCTGGTTATGATGAACGGAGAACTAAATTCCTACTTAGGTTCAATAGGGACCAAATTAGGACTGTGGTGTCGGTTGTAATTGGACACTGGCCGGTTGGGACTCATGCTAGAAGAATGGGTCTGGAATTTAATGACTACTGAAGAAGTCGCCACGATGAGGAGGAAGAGGAGACTATGCTTCACTTTCGCTGTCAATGCACTGAGTTACGGGGCATTAGGGACCAAAACCTGGGAGAACCGGTGATTTCCTGCTTGGAGGATCTATCTACAATAGAACTTAGATTGCTTCTTCTCTTCATTAGGAAGACGAATTGGTGTAACTCTGCAGTGACGCCATCTTGAGTAACTATTCTACGGTGTGGGCATTGGCGCTGGGTATCACAAAGAGACTTTAAACTAACTTATACTTTAAACTAACTTATAAGTTAGTTTAAAGAAAAATCTTCTTTAATGATGAGGCTAATTTTTGTTTGAACAGATACGTCAACAAGGAAAATAGACGTAAAAACAAAACAATCCAAGACAATTACAGCCAAATAACTTTACTGTCGGATGTAGATTGTCAGGTTCTGTCATCATCGGTCCATATTTTTTTTTTTTTTTTTATAGGGAATGACTATTTTGTAGAGTTTGCTAAAAACCATAAAAATTAAAAACCGCGAATTCGGATTTGAAATGATTAAAACCGGTCGGGTTCTGTTCGGTTTTTCTTACAAATCTTGCATGTTGTTGTGTTTGACTGGTGCTATGATAAATGGAAATGTTTCAAAACTCCAGATTTTTTCCAGAAATTTCTGAAATAAATTAAGTATAACAGAATAAGTAAAAAAATATATTAAACTTTTTCTTTTGGGCATTATTATGGCTGCGATTTCCATGCAAATGCATGTTTTTTTATCGATAATCTAAGAATGATGTCAACCAATTATCTTTCCGAATCAATTAATTTGCGTAAAAAATGGCATCGATTTTTTTTTGCATATTTTAGTGAAAATATTTTTGTAAATTTGGTTTTCAATGCATATTTTTTTTTGCATATTTTGTCATTTTTAAGTTATTTTTTTTAAAATTCAATATTATAAAAAAAAAAATTAATAAATACACGAAAAAAAATCTTCCAAGAAATAAATTTTTTATTTTAAATCTATAAATAAATTCTTTTGGAGCTTTACTTAAAATATAAGATTTCGACAAAAGATCCTTCTATTTTTAACCGATGCGGCGCATTCTCAGTAGATTTTTTTAATTTTGAGAAGTTTTAACTTATTATTATGAGAAGTACAAGTGTTATGTATAATTTGCAATTTCTTTTAGCATAAATATATTTTTAAAGCAAAAGCTGAAAACCGACGTTTAAAGGTCGGGCTTCGGTTTCGGTTTTTAGACATTCAAAAGCATCTTGTACACGAAACAATGTACAATTGTCCATTCGCCTTTTCCCTTTCACTAACAAACTTAAATTTTTCTCAGCAAATGTTTCTCAGTATGGACGGGGTTCTTGTAAAATTCTTTTATAAATTGATATTAAGAGCCGGGGCACATTTTGCTAGAGAAGTATGAAATTTTTTTTTTATTTTTTTACTCTTTTTTTTCTCTCTGTACTCCACATAAGAAGCGTTAATTTGTAATTAATGTACTTACATATATATTTTACAACCCAGTGGGATATTAAACAAGTTTAAACATCTTGAGAATGATTATCTAAAGTTTCAACATTAATAAATCTTCTAAAGAAGTAAGATAAACCTTTTTAACTTAAACTTAAGAGCTTTCCTAGAATTTTATTCAAAATGGCGCTAAAATTATTGTAAATCTGAACTGGTAATTATCTTTTTATTAAAAAATCCTAATATACTGAGTTGTGACAATTTTGCCTCTAATAGATAATATAAGGCTACAATTCGTACACTTGTTTTTCGATCTTCAATAAAAAACAAAATATTTTTATACGGGCAAACAATTTTTTAGATTTTTATAACGAAAGAAGAAGCTTTTAATAAACTCAAAGAGGGCAGCAAAACAAAAAATATTTTAGAATTTAAATAAAATTCATAACACATATTCAAATGAATTCATATAAAAAAAGTTTTGGAATAAAATAGTTTCTCCTAAAAAATATGTTTTACTTTTGTAAGTTTAATCGTTAACTGTAAGATTAAACTTAATGGCAACAACACTTCAAATTTAAGCCAAGCTTTAACTGTAATCATGGTCAAAAACTTTTTTACAATTCTTAAACCAAAAAACTCTATACATTTTGCATTAGCTTAAAGAATATGACCTTTAAAGGTAAATTTACAATAAAAAAAATATATTTTATCGATAATTTGAGTTTTCCGTTATTCAAACATATTTCTTATGTTTATTTTATTGCTACTTAAAATGTATTAATACAAAAAAATTATCTCTCATGTGCAATTTTGAGTAATAAATAAATTTTGTAGCTTTTTTCATTAATATTAACATTATCATTGTAATAAAATTTTGTTTAGACACCCAATAAAATTTTTTCTTATTAGTGAAGCACTAATGGTAAATTTTAAAAAGTAAGCACACACATATGCCCTAAGCAATAAGACATGCAGAGACGCAGTACGGTAAATGAACCAATTCTTAATAAATTAAAAATTTATATAAAAAATGTGAAGAGCCTCGACATTCCCTTACTACGAAGCAGGTTTGTAAGGGAGTATATTAAAGAATAACGGAAACAAATAATTCAGTGTGCACATTTACCAATTATAAGCGCTGAATAAAGCGCTTTCTGTGTCAAAAATGTATTGCTTCAAAGTGGGAACTCGCCGTATTAAATTCATGTCGTCCGTAAGCGATATAGTAAGCGAAACTTTTACGTTTCTCCCTTTCAAACCTGCTTCCTTGGAAGATCCATTTTTATTGGGCATTTACTTAGCACTTTTACTAAAAATTGAGCTAATTAGATATCATTTTAAGGATATATTGCCATGAAATAAAAAGGGGCTTAGTTCATGGCATTTATTAATAAATTCAATAAAGTTTAAAGTTTCAAGTTATTTAATAAAACAATATGGTTTTACATCTCTGCTTATTTATAGAAATGAATATGTACATCTGAGCAAAGTTTTGTTAATGTTTCGAAAAACAGACAAACATATGCATATATTTTATTTTATTTAATTGTAATTTTATCTTTCAGACATAATGGTACTAATGCTGGTGCAATTTGTTTGTTCCCCCTTTTGCACTTGACATTTTTGTTCATTGGTTTATCACTGCGTAGTGTTTTTTGTGTTTTTTTTTCTTTTTTCATTTATTTCTTTCCTTGTACTTTTTACATAATTTTCATTCACACGTATGACATTGTTTTATGTTTTGTCTTATATAAGCTTGACATTTCATCAGCAGCATATCATCATTTCCTACAACAACATCAACGTCATTATTACAATAATCATTGTCATCATTATTCCCTTCGTCATGCAGTTGCCTCATGTATGTGCTTGGGAGTGGGCGGAGGGAAGCTTTATGGTGTGATGAATGCTTTATGATGTTGCATTTACCACTCATTCACTCGCACTCATTTATTGTTGAGAAGTATATGAGATTTTCTTTTTTTTCCAATTTAATTTCAAAATTGATGATGTTCGTTGGTTTTGTTGGTTGGTTTATTTAAGTTTATGACACTCATACAGGGAAGTGATTAATGATAATAATTTCTCAGGTTGTTGATATACTACTTTTACAATTTATAAGAATGATTTAATTTTTTTTATCTTTTTTATTATTATGAGAAGTTTTATTGTTCGTAGAAAAAAAAAACTTTTTATATCTGGAATTATTTTATGCTGAAATAAAGATAGATAAAAAAAAATTCAAATACCAGCATTATTATGGTGTTCTCTTTTCTGACAAAAAAGTTCCGTGTATACTACCATTCGCGCGGTTTTATGTTGCATTCTAAAATAATAATATGCACAAATGTGAAAGGTTGTCGTTTTCCTTTGTAAATATGTTGCACATATAATTGATTAATATATTCCACATCTTACCCCCAGCTATATTTTTTAGAAGCTGCGTTAAGTACTTTTTATGCAGTAGTTTGCTTTTTAACTTTATTTTTATGTTTGTATACAAATTGTTTTATATTGTGAAAATGTAATATACAGAAATGGATACAGATGTTTTTGTTTCACTTTTTAAAAACTTTTTTGTTTCGTTAGACACAGAAAAAATAAAAAATTCTCTAATCACCAAATTTATACCACATTCATAATGCCAAGCAAACAATTTGTTGATTTTGCACCTATTACCAAAATTATTATATTGATTACTAAAAATTGTCAAATTTTGAATATATTTTTTTTCAATAAATTATATTTTTAATTTGAATTATAAAAATTATCAAAAAACTTTGCCATTTTAAACAATGTGTTAATTATATAATTAAATATTGACATTTCCCAACAACAATTCTACAAGTTTAAATTATTTTAAACGAAAAAGTCATTTAAGATTTTTTGTTATTTAATTATTATTTTAATTAAAAATTTATTTGAAAACAACTAAAATGTTAGTTAAATAGAAATCAAATTTTTAATATTTTTTTTCAATTAAAAAAATAATTTATTCAATTATCACATTAATTAAATATAAAAACTTCTTAAACCATTTTTTTAATTGATAAAAAACTTTTTCTGTGTAAAATTCACCGAAGGAAGGTAAAAGTGTTTATATAAATTTGTCGTTCGATTTCTTATTTCTATAATATTGATATTATACCCTATAAATATATATATTCATGGTCCGTCTGTCCTTCGTTTTCTGTGACATATGCTCCTTTATTTTTTGCTATTAAAATTCAGCCAGATCGGTGCATAAATGGCTGAGATACGAGCAAAAAACCACAACTGTATCATATTTATACCCATTAAATCTCTTATTGTTGTTTTAATTTTGTTTATTATTTTATTGTGTTCAACTTTTTTTGCATATACATGATTTGCGGCTAAAATAGAGAAATGTGTTAAGCCACCAAACCGCCGAACCGATCTATATGAAACTTTAACAGTATATTATCTACTGAAGGTCTGGAACGAGTTTTTTGAAATTTTAAAAGACAATATAGATTGCTGTATCTGGAGAACGTTAAGAGCCAAAGTTTCCAAATTAGGTACAAGCATGTTATTATTAATTTATATAACTTTTTGTTCTTATCACACCATGGTGAAGGGTTATAAGTTTCGGCATAGCCGAATTTTTCACTTAATTATTTTTTTCCTACAACAGGTGACTTTTACTATTACAAATCAGTTTTGTTACCGCTTATTGGCAACCGCACAAAATTGTGTGTTGAAAAGGACTTTAACAGTGGTTAATGTCGGTTATTAATATAAACTTCGGTCCTTATCATGTCAAACGCAACGCAACGCCAAAGAATTACACTGAAAGCACAAACAATGTCTTAAATATTTTGTAATTTTGATGTTGCTTTCTACAGAAATTCATGTACCGTTTTAAAATTTTCAACGCCACATGCTATGCAGCGTTTGAAATTTTAAAACGCAATGTGAATTTCTGTAGAAAGCTACAACAAATTACAAAATATTTATGACATTGTTTGTGCTTTCAATATAATTCTTTGGCGTTGCGTTGCGTTTAACATAATAAGGGCCTTTGTATTTAATATTTGACACGCTATACATACATTGGTATTGAAGTATAGAAAAATGTACCACTTTCTAAGAACGTGTATAATATGAAAAATATATTACACATACAGTGATGTGAGATCTAATAGAACCACGAAATAATATAGACATCTAAAATTAAAATTAAAAGGGCATATCTTTAAAAAGAAATCGAATATAAGAAAAAAATAATAAGTTATTTGTAGATAATTTATGTAGCTTCTATTATCGTCTGATCTATACCAGATTATGTAAGTTATTAATATGCTACAAGGGTCGACCTGGAATATCAAATTATTTAAATTTATTTTTTAGATACTGGTTTTTCAATATTTATATCTCGATTTATTTCATGTGCATAATTTTGTACGGTATTTAGTTACATTTACCTTAATTGGGTAAAATTTAATCACAATTAAATTATTCGCCAAAGTTTAAGGCGGATTAAAGTGTTTTTACGAGAGTATGCTTTATGTGACACTTTTAGTAAATTATGGGCTGACCAACATAAAAGTTCGCAACATAACTTGCAATAACACAAAACGAACTTGGGCTAGAATTCATGATTTATGCATTTTGACACAGGTGTTATACTATTTTATTACTCAATCACCCTAAGGGCTAATAAATCAGAGCAAGTTAAACTCTATTTTTGGTTTAAAATGTGTTTAAGCCAACAAATCTATAAATCAGAAAACATATAAACCATGTTTAAACGCATAAAATTGGGCGTTTAAACTACCAATACAAACCATATGAATTTGTCTACATTTATCGTAGTGCTGCCACATGTTACTTTTTACACTACATATAATACATGGGACACTGATTTACAACTGTTGAGTTTAAACTACATATAAATTTAAGTTTAGTTCAACTAAACCAGCGTTTAAACACTCACTGATTTATTAGCCATAAGGCTGGGCTTTGGAGATCTCAGTTAAACTAGGTTTACTTAATCTGAAAACGGATTTTAGCCGCCATTACCAAGATTGTATACCAACATTTGACGGAACAGCTTAAATTTTAATAAAATGTTGGTCTTTAATGAAACAAAAAAAAAAATCACATTTCGCCGGTAAAGTCCGAGCTTCAAAGTACGTTAATCTAAGTTTAAACTTACTCCACATCTCAAAAACTCGGCCTTAAATAAATACATCAACAGCCGTATTCATAACGAAAATTTGGCATGAAGTTAGCACAAAGCTTATTCATAATACACTTACCAAACTCTGGCTAACGATTTGCTAAACTCTAGTTAACAAGCTGCAAAACGTTTGCCAACTTGTGATAAACAGCCGTTTCATGTTGAATAATTTTGTTTGTGTTTTTTAGTACACTGTTTTTTTTTAGTTTAGAGTCCTCTTTTAAATATATTTTAATTTAAAAACAATTAAAATTTTTTATATGAAGAGGGACAAAAAAAAAATAAAAAAAAAAAATGAAATGAAATGACAAAACCAGCGATGATTAATGCAAAACGTGTTACATTTTTGAGTATTATAATGTGGCATCATTAATATTCAGAGTTGATTTATTAAAAGTTAGCAGACGGATAAAATTTGTTATTAATAAACTCTGTGCTAACAAGCTGCCAAGCTTAATCGGCATTCTAGTTAGCAGCTCGTTGTACGTAGTGTACAAACTGTGGCTAACTTTTTGTTATGAATACGGCTGCAAATAAATATCAATGTTGATATTCAGTTAACCTTCATCAGAACAACTCTTTTGAGAAGCTTTAGCACAAAAAATAATCGATATCGTTTTGAATACTCTCAAGTAGTGTGGGGTACAAAAAGTTTAGGCTTTTTCATTTTTCATTCATAAGATAAAAACGTGCTAAATTCCCAATTTTAATTTTTGATAAAAACAGTGAAATTTATTGTTGAGGTACAGCTAGTTTCTATGCGCATTTCGCTGGTTGCTTAGGCCAGCTCGTCAGGAAACTTTTTCCAAAGGCTTTAGAAAAGCTAAAATTATTATACAAGAGTGAATAAGAATTTTAAGCACTCAGATCTTACTTGTAACAACATCAAAGCTTCAACAAAGCCACAACAATAAACAATTATGGCTGGTTTTTTCCAACTCGAATTGCATTTATAATAGGGTGAAAAGAAAAAACAAATTGCTAAATAAAGCAACTTGCCAGTTCAGTTTTTTTTTACCGGGCACATGCAAGTTTATTAATTTATTTATTTTGGGAATACAAAATTCATTTTTTATAAGATTTCTCTATTAGTGCTAAATAAATCACTAAAAATTAATCACTTTTATATGGATGGAAAAAATTTTACGTGCCACATTTCTTTGTGATAACTCCATAACTGAAATATATAGCAACTACTAAAAAAGTTGTTAATATCTTTTTTTTGGGAACAACCTTCGTGTAAACTTAGATATATCCATCATTATTTCTTATTCTTTTTTTATTCCTGAGAGGAACATAGGGCCATAACAATTTTTTCCATCCGGGTCTACTTAATGGTTGATAGTTTATATAATTCCAGCAACCTGGTAGGTCTTACAAGAAAAATAGAAGAAAAATAAATTATAAACAGTTTAAGACAATTTACCATTTTAAATAGTTTTTGTCTTCTCCTGTAACATTTTTTAAATGTTAGATAGAGCCTTTTGCGTTTTATGTAACGATATGTGCCAATTATAAATACAAAACCATAAAATTTCATAATTAGTATTAATACTTCATGGAAAAATAAATTAATTTTTTTTCATATGCATTTTACATTTTCAAGTTTTTTTTAGCATTGCACTATGGCCTATGATTGCAAAATCTTAGCCAAAATTATTAAACGATTTTTATTGACATATAATATTATTGGTTAAAAATATCTAAGCACGTTTTTTAAGTTGTACCTCCCATTAGGGTGATTTAAAAAATATTATGATCATCAAATTATTTTATATTTTTTAAAGCTCTCCAGATATATTTTGGATATATGTAAGTATCTGTGTAAGTCGCGTGAGATTTTTCGTGGGAATTTTCTTAAAAATCTCCAAGAAAGTAATAAAAATATGACTTGCACCAACTAACTTATAAATTACTTCCTGTATAATCAGTTTCTTACTAAAGAAATGCATTTTAAAGCGACTATTAAATTCAAAACGAGGTAATTTTTTATTAAAATTTTTATTTATTATTAATTAATTTAAGGCATGAAAAAGACAATATTAAATATATGTATGTATGTATTTTATGCAGTTTTGGAGAAATTATTAAGGGTTTCACAATATCGATTGGAAGGTTCGCACTATGTACATTTTAACGCCCTCGCAAATGAACTGTCCAATATTGCATGAAAATTCGTTAACACAAACTTCGTAAATTTGCCAAAAAATTTTGGCTAATAAACTTGCGCGGTTCAACTGCGCAGTTAACCGTCTGTGCTAACCGTCATTCTTTTAAATAAAAAAACATATCACAAACAACAACTTCTTTGAATTATCTGGGTAATTTGGTATATTCGCTTTCTTAGGACATTTTAAAAACTAATATAACTTTTTAGACAAACATTTAAATTTTTTGTGTATTATTTAATTTATTTTTGTGTTGACGTTTCCTATAAACTGACATTAGTGTTTAAAAATTGTACAAAAGTTAAAAAAAACTTTTTAATAAATCAAGTCTATCAAGTTGGCCCATTCGTTCAAATTGTAAGTAAAAGCGATTTCATGAGGATTCTTATTAAAAATTCTTAAGTTGTTATAAAAAATACTACAGCCTGGTCCACGATATCGACCGCTTTGCATTTTCAATGGCAAACAGCTGATTCGCGCCCCACTCAGCATGACATGTCGACAGACAATGCAATCGAACGACAACGTAATTGTTTTAACACTAAAGGCTTAGCTATAATGCGCGTAATTTGGCCTGAGCAACTGTACGAAAAAACGTTAATCATATGTGTCAAACCATATTGAGCTTAGGCAAAATATTTGTTGAGTTTTATGAAACTCTCATCCGTACGGGATGAAATGTTTTTTTGATTTTGTTCTTTTAAATGCATTTGAGAGGCTTTTTGTTAATTTTTGACAGTAGCTTAGGCAAGTTCATGCATATTATAGCTGGGCCTTAAGACTACAAACGGTAATATCAGTCACTTGTAGTGAGTTTGTCGACAGAGGCATTTTTTTGCTGGATTACACGAAATTATTTGTTAAATATTTTTTGAAACACCAGCACCAAATCTTTTATATAAAAATATGTCTTAACCTTTATGTCAACAGCTACATACCTGGGTATGTTTTGAATTTTAAAAACGCTGTATGTCTGAAAGTGACTTTTATATCGCTCTGAAATTTCATGATATCCTCACTTGCAGTGTTTTCTAACATATTCTGATGTTTGAATAAAATTGGACTAAGCAGACCATGGATGTGGTCATTTTTTAATTCCTATCCCTTACGTCAACAACTGCATACCCGGGTATGTTTTGAATATTAATAACGCTGTATCTCTGAAAGTGGCTTTCATATCGCTTTTAAATTTCATGATATACCCACTAGAAGTGTTTTCTAACTAATTCTAAGGTTTGAACAAAATTGGACAAACCAGACCATGTACATCGGCTTTTTTTCATCCCTACCATACCCGGGTATGTATGTATATGAAAAAATTAAAATAAAGTAATATTGCAAGTTTATTTCATAATATATAGGGTTTTATAAGTCTGCTAAAACTACCGCTATTTTTAGCATTCCTGCACTAAAACAAATCAAAGTGGGAGAAACACAAAAAAAAAATACAAATAAAACAAAAAAACAACAAAACATGTGAATTCCCATATAAAATGCGCTTGCATACCCGGGTATGCATACTGTTGACGTAAGTATAACTTTTCTGCTGTTGACATAAAGGTTAAAAAGCACACCATTAAAAAAATTTTATTGCTTAAGCAAATGTTCCACAAAATTCTATTGTGTAAAAACAATGGTTTTTTTTACTGCCTTGTTTTTATTTGTAGCAAATAAAATAGAACAGAGCTGTATTTTTATGGCTTAATTGACATGTTTTGCTGATTTTTATTTACAAACTAGAGTTTAATTTGTGGAAAAGTTCGTATTCATTTGATTATAGACCAAGCGTATGCGATGTTGGTGCTATGAGATAGAACATGAATGATACGCTTGGCCGAGACCTTCATATAGTCTGGGAATTGGGTCGCGCGAATGTGGTCGATTTTAATGCCCGAAAACCCCAACGTTGAGTGCTGACGCATAAACGCGCGACGGATCATGGAGCTACATCTGTATATATGGGTGGTATAATCATTGAGGAATCAGAATCTGTTGATGTTCTGGGCATGAGGATACAACGCATTACAGGAAAAATTCGTTTTTTGGCCGGACACTTCGTATGTGGAACAACCTCTCTGCTGAAGTCTTCCCTCTCACTTTGAACTCGAATAAGTTCAGCTGGAATGTACACAAATACTCCCTCTATCCTCCTTCCCATAACCTTTTTTCCTAGTTCCAGCACAATGCATTGCATTTATAGGGGCCATCCATTAAGTGCTGGTCCTAACCAAAAAAAAAATCGATGGTTAGTGAGGCGCTAATGAGTACGATAATGAGTGACTTCTTTTCGCTTAAAATTATTTTTTCAGTGTTTTTTTAAGGTTTCACAACACTGAAAAAATAATTTCGATTTTTTCAGTATCGAAATAAAATTGCTTAAAGAATAAGAAATAAAATTGCTTTCGCATCGAAAAATTATTCCATCACGACTGCCAGAAATATCCCCCAAGAAAAAAACCCATTAGATTTTGTTTTGGTCACACACAAAATACACTTTACCAGTTTCTTTGTTTTGGTTAAACAGCTGTTTCGTGATTTTTTTTTTTAAATATTTAAACAAATGCGTATTTAAATAAGAAATCTAAATCTGGTCATAAGAATCAAAATCGGAGGAACATTTTTCGAATATTTTTTTCAATCTTTGACCGGAATGATAAAATTTTTTAATATTTTTAATGATGAAATAATCCTTACAAAAAATAAATTACAAACGAAACGGAAGAAAGCGTAATTTTTTTTTAGTTCTCAATATATCACAATGAAACATATCAATCATAATATTTTCAAAAGATTCCTGATAGACGATATGATCCAGTTTGAAACAAATTGTTTCAAGCAAATCGCTTCATTTTGGGCATGTGAGCTGTTTCAATTATCTTGTAGGCTGGCAATTTTTTGCAGACAACTTAAACTAGGCTTCTGTCAAGGAATTATATACACATGCCTTAATGTTAAAAGGTCGTTTTATAATTTTTTTATTGGCTTGTAGAAAGAGAACATTTGCTTTTTGTTGTTTTATAAAAATGTGTGTTATAAATTATAGCGAACATCTTCTTAGGCTGGGTTTTTAAGATCTCAGTTAAACTACGTATAATTAATTTGGAAACATATTTGTGCCGCCATTACCAAATATGTATACAAAATTTTGACGGAACAGCGTTGTTTTGCTTAAAATGGTCTTTAATGAAATAAAAAAAAATCACATTTCGAGGGAGAAATCCGAGTTTCAGAGCACGTTAAACTAAGTATAAACTTAAGCCACGTCCCAAACACCCGGTCTGAGACTTTAATTCTTTACTTTGATTTTATATAAAAAAAATTATGGAAGTAGAAAATAGTACACTAAACGAACTATTTTTACTGTAAATATAAACTTTTTGAATTTAGAACCTAATATTTTTAAATCCTCAAAAAACATGACCAATGGAAAACATACAAATTTGTTTCATGAAATTATTTAACAAACTTTGTTTACATAAGATGAATATACATACATACATACATCTTCTATATTATTTTTTTCCCAAAGTATTTAATACATTTTCCATTAATTTTTCTAACTAAAATGTAACTTAAGTTTTTTTGAAAAAGTTGAGTCTCTGCATCATCATCAATTTGTATGAAAATAATATATGACGCTTATTATTATTTTATTTAGTTTTGAATAAAAATTTTAACAAAAAGTTTTAAAAAATTGTAATAAATACGTAAAAAAACGTTGCTTTTTTGTGAACACCATTGAAATTGATGCTGCATTGTAAACGAAGCTTTAGTCGCACTGTTTAATCTATATTCAAAAAATGTTTTCAATCAAATATTAATTAAAAAAAATTTTGCTTTTAAAACTTTTACGGTTTCACAACTAAGTTTTACCAATAAAAAAACCTTTAACTGCATATACATAAACAGAGTTGCCAATTATAAAAATATAATTTTATTCCTTGGAATTAAAATATTGCGAATGAGAAAACATAAGAATATATAAATTTTCAATAAAAACAATTTAATGTTATCTGCAATATTAGGAACTCCTTCCATAGTGCAATGTTAAAAAGAAGAAGTTAAGCATTTAAGAAAAAATTTATATTTGAATGTTCTAAGAATCACTGTTTTGCGGTTTACGACGATGCATACATATTAAATTAAATATTTTATGGCTTTTTTAAAAAAAAAAGAAACATGTACAGGAATGACTTAAAAAGAAAACAGAAAACTTTTTTCAAAAGGTATGGTGTCTAAGAAAGAGTCATACTGATTTTTCACCAGGGAGTTAAAGCAAATGGAAAACGGCAAACACCAATTCGAAACAATCATACAAATAAAATACAAACTGACACCAAGCGGTATGGTAAAAAGAGATATTTAAATTGCAGAAAAAACAACTGGTATGGAAATGGTTATTTCATGTTGCTGGCATTAAGTACTGCTGAATGTGTGATTGTGTTTGCAGGCATTTTTACTGTCTGAGCACTCGTTCTCTCACTGGTGTGACTTATTATGTTTATGGCCTGTGGCGCAAAGGCGTGCAAAACATGGTGATGTTTCATTGGTTTTTCAAACCAAGTGTAACGAATTGGAAAGAATTTTGCCTGTTTTTGTTACAAGTGCTCTACAGCATACTATTTATACCAGAAGCACTCGATTGATGCCACTAAGATGCGGGAAGTTGTATTAGTAAAAGGGGATAATACGGCAGTGAAAATAATCAAATGCATAAATTAGTATAAAAACTTTTAGCTACATATGCCATAAAGCTATTGGAATATTATGGGATTATTTTGTTTTGGCGAGAAGGAAAATTAAAAAAAGTATGAGTAGGTGAAAAGCAAAATAAACATGTGTTTTTATTTATAGGCCTTTAGGGGACATTTTTGTAATTTAGCAGCGTACATGCTGCTGGTGGAGAGACCCAATAAGGTGTTGCTTACATTTAAGAAGATATATTTATGTTGTTTGTATACTTATCGCACTTGATCAAAAATAGAGAATTAGCTCAAAATTTTTAACTTTTCACTTTTTGGAAAAAATCGACATGTAAGTAATATCCTTATCTTACCGCTGTTAAAATATCGTAATTTTTTGTCTACTTTTTAGTAATAAAACGGTAGGTTTAATTTTTTTTTTCATATGCCATAATGTTAAATAAAAATTGTTTCACTTCTACTAAAAAATTTTTAATTTTGAGATATTACACTCTTTATGATTTATTAAATCCTATGCATCTTATTTCATTACATACAACTTTAAAATAAATATTAAGAGTGTCAAAGGGAAAGAGGATATATAAATCTTTTTTACCTTTCTTCCAAAGTTTCCAACTCCTTTTGTTAAAACTCAATATTAACTTTTCCTCCTTTAAAATGTAACGCAATTTGTTTTTGTTTTAAATGCTATAATTTTAATAACATCTTTGTGCTTAAAGTAACAAATTTCATTTCAATTTTATTTATTTTTAAAAACTTTTCAATAACAAATCAACCTTTTATTTTTTTCCTTTACAACTTCATATACACCAGAGCTGTAAACGATTGCAATCGATTGAACTGCAAACACATGATTTCTCGGTAATGATTACTAAGCTTTTGATTGCATTCAAAGTTAGAAAATTTATTGCACGATTTAAATTTTTAGTCATACAACCAATTTTCTGATTTTCCAAGCATTTTTTAAATTAATTCATATAACACTGTACGACATAATTGTTTACCCGTAACCAAACTGACCAGATTCTAAAATTAAAGCTTAATCAAAATTATACGTATCTCTCAGTTTTGCTATTCATTTCACGATTTTAAGTGCAATAAAATTTTTAATGTTTATCCACCTGGGTATCACTTGGGAAATTTTGATTACACCCACCCCAGTTGATCAATAAGCCAGATTTTTTGCTGAAATACTCGCACTGTTTTCAGATGTAATGTGTAAAAAATTAACCAAATCGGACAACGGGTTCAATAACTATGACGATATTTCTTAAATTTTGATACAATTTCAATCACAAAAAACTCCATACAAAATGCAAGTGGTCCCAGCCAGGACTACCACCACCTGGGCCACACCTAACTTGTGCCACACAAATTAGGTGTTAACTTAAGAGTTAAAATCAAAGAATGAAATCAATTTGGTTAAAATGATTTTCATTGTCATCCCGCTTGATTGCAGCTTTTTACAGCTCTGATACACAATTAACTATAAAATCCTTTTTTAAGCCTTTCAGGATTAAAAGCTTCCAAATAATCAATTTTTCGTATAGTATACAAAAAACAAAGCACTCTAAGTTCCGAAATAACTTTGGACCTAAAAAACGATGAAATTAAACTAGAATACACGAGAAAGAGCTACACAACACAAAACTACTTAATTAAATTCCCTTCCATATTCTATATAACCAACACACGCGCTTTAACTTCTCTAAGTTATTGGCATTTCTTTCAAGTTAAATTGTTTAATTTCTTTAGACGGATGGCAACATCTTGAATATATTAGTATGCAGACATGGAAGGCGTTTGTTGTAGATCTCTGTAGTTTGTTGTAGTCGTAAATGTGCTCTTTAATCTGCATGGTTGAACAGTCGTCAAATTCTTTTGCTTTTGTACATTTTGCTAAATAGTACTGCCTCTTCTTTTCATAAAAGCTTGCACAGTGGTTTCAAAGTAAACAAAAACTTTAAACATCTTATGTATGAATTTATTAGTTTTATTAATTCAAACATTGTGATTTTTTAGTCAAACAAAAATTCCTTTAATATTTTACATACTTTTGCTTGCACCAACTTTGGCTCAGCAGCAAAGCTCCAGATATTGTATTCTTGACACCACCAGAATGTTTTGTACATATCTCTCTGTTACAAAAATCAAGTTAATCTTTTCATTAGACACCATCAAAAGTATTTAAGATATTAACTGCCGCATTCATGAAAATATTTTTAATTTAATAAAGGCTCACAAAACAAATTTTCTATGAAAATTTTACTAAATTTTTAAATTTAATTATAGTTTTTAATTAAGGGTGAAAAGGACTATAAGCAAAATCTTTATAAATTTGAATTTGACTGAAAAGCACAAAATTTTTAACAAAATAAAAAGCGCTTTAAAAAAGATAAATGAACTACAAATTTTTTTTATTTTATTATAATTATTAAAACCAATAAAGCTGGAATTAATTTTTAAACCTAACACTAAAATTGGGGTAAAAAATTTGTATATGTATGCAAAAGTTTCGAAAGAAAAGCATAATGTGGATTTAAAATTACAATAATACTAATAAAAGTTAATAACGACAGCTTTGGAACGTTTCCTTTTTGAATGGAGTTTCTCATTTTCCGGAATTTTTCATTTGTCGGGAAAGTGGGATTGACTTTTAAAATAACCGGGCATTTATTTATTATTAAATTAAATTAATTTGAATAAAAACAAAAACCAATTAATGACGCGCATTTAATAAATTTATAAATACATTAAACGCTTATGTTTAATGCAAAGCCAACAGCATTGATAAATAACTAAAAAAATTAAATTATGTTAACAAAATATTTCTTTGAAAATAGGATTTTAGTACAAAATAAGAATTTACTGAATCGTTTGACAGCCATTTTCTAATTTGATTAAAAAAGAGTCTTAGCAATGAGGAACAAGTTCACTTTTTACGGATGTTAGCTTTATAGTCAAAAGGGCTTTCACTTTTCCGCAACTTCCCTCTAAAACTTATATTTATTTTTTTAAAAAAAATTTTTCTTTGAAGCGAATCAGCTCTTTTTTATATATTTAATTATCCTTTTAACCCTTAAGTGGATATCTGGTTTGACATTTTTGAACTTTCTCTGGAAATTTTACATAGATAGCATCGACAGACCCTTCTAATTTTTTATGAGTTCCTCGATTAAGGGGGTTTGAGTGGAAAAGCTGAGAGAAATTAAATTTTTTCTGTGTCTGTGTGTGTGTGTGTGTGTAATCTTTTTCAAGAAATTTGTATTCATATTTTTACCACCAGGGCTCGACTAGGCCCTGCACTATTATATATGGACTATAGAAAATAAAAGCAAAAACTAAGCGTATAAAAAGACCCGCAATATATAAGAATTCTTTCACAAAAAGCTCCTTACACGATACAAGTGGTCCAAGCCAGGCCCTGGTAGCAGTTGGTGACAGACAAATTAAGTGTCTATTTAAGAGTTAAATAGTATTTATTATATTTTCAGAATCTAATCCAAAAACGTATTTATGGCAGCTGCATAATTAAATAAAAAAAAAAACCCTGGAATTTCCGAACAAATTTCGCGAGAATAGTTCAAAAAAAAAAATCAATTTTTATTGCCGGAAGCAATAAATGCAATTATATAGAGAGGTTAAATCATCGATCAGTATACGAACAAACATTCTATGGTTGAAAATCCACCATGCTATTATAAGTGTTAAACATATTTTAGTTATTATTAACCAAAACATGTTTGGGGGCAACCTAAATATGGTTCTGCATTCTTGATGGTTGTCGGTGACAATAATATGGTTAAATGAAACATAATATGTTTAAAATTTTCTTTAAAAATAGTTTTGTTGTAGGTGACTATATTTAAACCTGTTTTTCTCTACGTAAGGGCACCACCAATGGTTATTATATTATTATTTTCGAAATAGAGTCTTTGTGTAATAAATAATATTGTTGTGCTGTTACTTATTTTGAATAAATGGGGCCTAGAAATATTTAACTGCTATCTTGATAATCTTTCAAAATCTTATTGGACTCCCTCCATATTTGAACGTATATTCCATATAAATACGAATCCCTAAATAGATGTTAATGCAATTACTTTTTATAAATAACTTCTTTGCAAATTTGTTGTCGTTAAAATTTATACTTGCTCCTATGTCATGTGGTGGTAGAAAATTTTAAAAAAATTCCAGGTTTTTTTACTTTCTTTATGCTCTAATGTAATTGTTATTTATATAAATTTATATTCTGATATTGAGAGAATAATGGTTTTCTTTAAATTTTTAAGCCACCAAAGCAGATAAAAATCAATTAAAAAATAAATGGAACATGTTTTGCAAAACTGAATAAAATTAACACTCACACCCCAGTAAAAAATGTGCTTCAAAAGGAGCAGGCTTTATATATGAATTCATACCTCAAATCGCTTCAAACCTGCTGATGGGATGCCTGATTTTTGTATGGAGTGTTCCCGGTTTGGAGGACTATTTTCTGCTGACAATAAGCGCTTCTCTTAACATAATAAAACATGCAAACAAAGCACTCCTAAAGCGCTTTTTTTAAGGGCTAACTATATTTACATATTCATTAATGTTTTGCTTTTACTTGTTTAAATGCCTTTTTTCAAGCATTTTCGAAAACCATAATATATTTTTATTTTGTTATCGCTTTAAAACCTTTTTCGTTGTCAGCACTAAAATATCAGATTTTTGTATATTTTATTCATTATCATTTATTGCTGTATAAGAGCTCTCGCTTTTCTGCGCTTTTTCTTTCAAGTGCTCCAAAAAACACAAATTTTTTTTACTGGGACACATTTAAAAACTCTGCAGACAATAAGTAAAAACAAAAAACTAGGGGTGTAACGAATACCCATACCTTTATATCGGCGATTCTTCAGATTTGCCGATATATCGGTATCAGCGATGTTTTACTGTCGATACGCTAATACTTTTTTTGAAAGAACAATTGAGTTCTCAAAAAAGCAGCATATAAAATCAAAATATAAAAATAAATTTTTTCTTTTAATTCTGTAGCTGGAGGTCCAAACCACGGTTTCTATGCGTTTGTTAATTTGATGAAATTTTTTAAGACGCATGCAAATGTGGAAAGTAATCACAATTATTGCGTTCTATGCGAATATGCATTATACGCGTTTTCTGTGTAACTTTTCAATACAATTTTACACTAATTCTAGCTTTTGTGAAATGTTCTCTTACTGCTAAATTTTTTATGTATTTGTAGTACACAACACCTACAAATTTTGCACATTTTTAGATTTTTATGCTTATTTTAAATGAGATGTTTTTGAGAATAAAAATAATTTTGCTGAAAATTGTGGGTTACTTTTAAAGAGGCTACAAAATTCATAAGCATGACTACTAATTATCTAACGTTATTCCGCTAGATAATAGTATTCGAACATTATTAAAAAATATAATAAAGGAATAAACTGAGATATAGAAAAGTTCAGAGGCCCAAAATTAGGCGACTAACTTAGCATTAGTTCTGAGTGAAAGATTTAAGAGTTAAGAGAATAATAAAACCTATTGCTTCTATGCTTATGCATTCTAAAATTGTGGAAGACACGGTCGCCCCAACACTTTGGAAAATTTCTTATAAGTATAAAAATGGCCTTTGGAACGTTTGTGAACATACTATAAGAAATTCCGAGGAGGATGAGCCTATGTCCATCCCCAGCTGTGGTTCTGCTAAGGAAGAAGTCGAGATGTGCCTTAGATCTTCTTATATATCTAGAGACGCAGTTCCCCTTGGTGCAGAAGTACTTAAGTTTTTTTTTGCTATTGTTACTGAAGTCTAGCTCGAAAGGATCTCCGAAAAAGTTGAGAGCACCTTGTATTTTTAACAAAAGTCTTTTCTATTTAAATTTTAAATACTTAAAATCTCTTAAACACTTCTTTACTATAAAAAATTATCATTATTTTTTTTTTTAAACCAAATTCGTTTTTTTTTTAAATAATATTCATATAAATAATCTCTTACACTGTAATTTTGTATAAACTACAATTTACTCTACTTGAGTTTTGTTAAATAAATTTTGAATTCAAATTTAATATTCGTATCGGTATCGGTGTCGCCGATATTTTGTTTGAGTATCGGTAAAAGGGCTATCGTTATATCCCTACAAAAAACCTTTACATGTTATACTTTATCTTATATACTATAACTTATACTGGGGTGAATTGAAAAATTTCTTGATTTTAGTTTTTCATTACAGCTTTACGAGTATAAAATCTGGTTTAAAAAAGAAAGCATTTTTGGATCTTCAGCGGCTATAACCAGAAACTTCTAAGCTGAATTTCAAAAAAAAAAAAATAAAAAATTACTTCTAAATGAGTAATGCCTTTTAAACCTGTTTTAAAATAATGTATTGGTATTTGGAAAACTGAAACTTTAATATAAATAACTGTTATTTCCCTAAAAACAAGGTCTTACTGAAACGATAACAAATTACTGGTATATTCCTAATTAAAGGACTTTAATAAAATAGTTTTGCTGTATGATATTCCTGGATATTTCTTGTATTTATGGAATTATCCTATTTGGCCCAAGTGTTTCCTTAATTGTGGTTGTTTATTTGCCAGTTTCTTAAACTTTTGGACAGCAAGTGCCTAAATTATTACATCTTGGAACATTTTGACAAAGAAAACCTCCAAACATCATTTCCTATCTTTAATAGTTTATTATGAGACTTATATTTGGACAAGAAGTATAGGCAGAAATTATTATGGATACTGACCTTGACCAGGAAAATAATTTGGAATCCTTCGTTTAAGAATCAACGGTAAATAAGCCCAAGTATCTGAAAATAGAAGAAGAAAGGCATTAAAAATCTGGATCTGCGAAAAGGCTTAATAAATTTATCATTTTTCTGTAGCTCATTATAAAAAATTACCCTTTAGTGTAAATTCTTGGCATTTGCAGAACTCTTGTGCAATTAATCTTCGGCTTTCGTATTATTCCTGCCGCTTTTTGCATATTTGGTTCGAATTATGCGTATGAATTTGACAACTGCTGTCGACACTTTTACATAACTTTGTTGTCCCCTGATTTCAACCGTTTCATGCAATAAACGACTTTGGGCAACCATATTTTTTTAAAAAATTAAATATGAAACACAAAAGGCATTAACTAATGTGCAAGTTGAAAGCAAAGCTGAAGTATGGGACTATTAAATGTCATCATTGACAAATTTTCTTTAAAAATGTATTGTTGTACATAAACAATGAGTGCATAAAAGGGTTAATAGATTTACATAAAAAAAATCCAATGTGTACTTACTTGCAGTATTGCTTACAGATGTACATAGTTACTTTCCGATAAATACTTCTTGTAGAAGTGCCATCAAATTTAACAATTTGGAAAGTCTGAGTTCAAATAGAGAGAACTTTTTTGAATATATTAACGTTTTGCTAATGAAAATTTTTTTTTAATATATTTCACTCATTTATAGGTCTTGTTTCCAGAAAATAATATTGAATTATTTAACCTTGTCCTTTTCTATTGTTTGCATGGCAAAAAATAAGGAAATTACGAACAATACAAAATATATAAGCATAAAAATGCTTACATATAAATAAAAAAATCAAAAACAAAACGTTAAAATCGTAGCTGTTACTACTTTTTCTAATGTTGCAGTGATTATAAACTAAATATTGCACTCTATGTGTATTAATTATTACACTTTGCCTTAAAGTTTGTAATTATTCTCGCCGTTAATAACTCGTGTTCCATCATAATCCGGAGAGTGATTTTCAACTGCACAATGGGGCGCTAATGCTTTTTTATGTGTAACATTATAAGTTCGAGATTTTTGGTCTGATTTGTGTCCAAATAATCTTGTTTTTAATTTACTTTCAGTTGTCCCAATCTAAACCAAATTACATTTATTGTTATTATGGACATTACAGGATGTTTTATGGACAACATTTGATCACTCAAGGTTGTCAATTTCGTCTTTTATCTTTCTTAATAAATTTCTTAATGACTTTAAAATTTTGAGCGCTATACTTATCTTTCTCCATCAAAAAGATATGATTTTTCTAAACGTTCTGATATTTCTGGCACATAAATTTGTAATAATTCTTTCTTCATATTTGTCTTTCTTTTTTTGAGGTTTATCTTTTTATTACTCACGAATCAGTTTTTCGGTGATATTTCTTTGAAAATCGTAAGAATACAAAATGTGTCGTGTTTTTTTTTTATATTCGCATGGTAAAACTCAATGACCTCTATCATGAAAAACAAGTGGAATAATTGTTCCCATGAAATTTTTTTATTCCTCTCGAAGGGAAAAATGCTATCGTGAAACTCCCGTGAATAATTTTTCGCGCTATCATTTCTCAGTGAATGTAAAAAAATAAATGTTAAAAAACATTAAAAAAATGTTTTTGCTCAAAAATATACACGTATATTTTAAAGAAAAGGTAAAAAAAAAACAAAATAAAATATATTTTATTGGATTGAAAAAAAATTTCTAAAATTCTGCCACCACGTTTTTGAAAAACTTCATAACTCCTCAGGCAATCGACCTGATTTTGCATTTTGTTGAACAATATAAATACATATAAGTGTGTGCCTCTTTTAACGAAAATCTACCTTAAAATTAATTTTGTAAACTTCAATATTCGAATTATAAGAAGAATTACTTACATAAATGTTTTGTTCCCCAGCAAAAATAAAGTGAGAAATTCAAAGGGAAAAGTGAACAAATTACGAGGGTAAAAATTGTTCACGATAAGGAGAATTTTTTCCCGCGAACATTTTGATCACGTCATTATTCTCCATTATGATAATATACTCTCCTTTTACGAGTGTCTTTTTCTACTGTAAATAGGTTTTGAAACATAAAACACAACAAAGTCTCTTTAAATTAATTTAAGGCTCAGCATACAACAATCTATAGTTACTTAATAAGCCAAAAAAAGATTGTGACCCAAAGAAAATATGAATTAGTCAAACTTTGTCTAAAATTTTAGATAATTAGATAAAGACCATCAAATCAAAATGAATTCTGAATTTGAAGACTTAGATTCCAGAGATTGCATAACATGAAATATATATCTACCTTCTGGATTCTACTATATACAGTTTTGCTATATGCAGTTTTGATTAGTAACAAAACAAACATTCATATCATATATATTTTATATATATATATATATATATATATATATATATATTTTATTTAAATAAAAAACAATCTTCTAAAAGAAAACAAATAATGTCCATTTTCGTACCACTGTTCTTATGAACTTATGAAGAAAATGTTAATATTTATTAAGCTTGCTTCCCTTTTCTTTTGTTTAGTTTCGCATTGTTATTTGTATATTCTTTTGTTTTTTCCTATCTTGTGCTCAAGGATGCCATAACATTTGCTCTTTATTTATCTATGCTTGTATAAAAACATCCAGACGCAAACAGCAACATCCATACGGATATATAATAAATAAAAGTATGTACTTATATATGTATATACAAGAGCGAAAACTATTTAAAAAATATTTTCTCAACAGTATGAGAGTATTATTTTGAAAATGAAAAATTTAGATGATATTGTTTCATATAACGACTGCTGTTGTTGTTTGGTTTCCTCTGTTATTTATTCTCACGCTTGACTTGACTGCAACTGCTATTATTCTGGTCTTCATCCATCCATTCATCCATCCTTTCCTTTATTCATTTTGTTCATTAATTTAGTCAGTTTTAGTTGTTCGTTTCGTTTAAAATTTGTTATTCTTCCAACTTAAATCAATATCAGTTAAATGAAAACAAACAAACTAAACAGCTGGGGAAAAAAACTAACTAAACTTTAAAGTGGAAAATTATTTAAAGAATGTAAAGTATTTTCTATAAACAATTCACTTTGCTGCTACAATTGAATTTTCTTTAGTTGTGTCTATGAACAGATTTTGCAAAGTAGCCACATTGTTGTTTTATGTTAGGAAACGGAAAAAGGTTCACTAAACAATGAATTTTTGTTTACACAGAAACTGTAGGTGACGCAGGGATACAAAGTCGAGGTACTATTGTACGTATTCGTGTATCAGGCATGTGCAGGTTGAAAGAATACATTGAAATAATTAAATTAAAAAGTCAAATTTGTAAAATAATTTAATTAATTAAAATTTAATTTTATGATTGGAATACTTTTTAATACTTTCCTAATAAAGAAGAAAACAAACTTGAGGAATTTTTTTTAACAAAACGATATTGTCCCACTTGAACAATATTTTGCATAAGTCAATTACGAGCATTAGTACCAGAAAAGATGTACATAGACAAACAGCCGGGAATCCAGCTTTACCTTTTGGAGAGGGAAATGTTAAGAAATTTATTTAAACAAATAAATTAACAGCTTCATTAAATATGGTATAAAAGTTAAAGTTTCTTTGGTAAAAAGTATAAATTAATAAGACAACAAGATAATTCAGAAAACAACACAATTTAGATATATTATACATCAATGTGTAGGGTATAACGTCTAAATTTCAAAAACTTAAATAATTTTTTATAATAAGCGGAGTTCAATATTAGACTGGCAAAAGTTCAAATGCAAAATATCGTACCTCGTTTGTTAAATCCCACAACAAAATTATACAGAGTATCCGTTAGAATTCATTAAAGTGCTACAATATTTTGAATTGTAATATTCGTTGAAGACATTTTGCAAAAAGTGCGAAAAATTGGATTGAGTTTTTTCAAAAATGATAATTTCTAATTATGCAATAAAATTTCTTAATTAATATTATTGAGTAAAAATTTTAAAAATTGACAATGCTTAATAAAAACCAGCTAAAAAACATTTTTTAAAAGTTTGAAAATCTCCAAAGTAAAGTTTTTTTTGGAAATATTCTCCCTACGAAGGACGGTTCTCAGGATTCTCATAACACAATTATTATAAATATATTAGGTCATGCAAACGGTGCTTTAAGTTTTTTATTCTGGCTTCGTGGATATAATGCGACGTAAAGTGGAAATATGTAAAAATACGTCTATTTCGGAATTGCCTAAAGCCCGTAGTGATAAACATTTTTCGCATAGAAATGAAGTAGTTTTTCAAAAAAGTATAAAAGAGATCTCATGAAAATAATTATATACATGAAAAGAATTAAAATACTTCTTCAGATAAAATTTCAAATGCATATACATAACTTTTTTCACAATTCTATCTGTAGAATATTTATTCATTTGTAAGAAATTCACACGAAAATATTTCAAAAAATAGGGAACAATTGTTGTCATCTTTTTGCAAAATACTAGACCAATGTAGCTCATAATAGCAAATTCCGATTTTGAAAGTCCAATATTTCACAAACTATAAGATATAAACTATGCGTGCCACTAAGTTTTTTGTAGATCTTCACTAGAACATTTCAGTGAGATTTATACCCGATTTATACATTTCAGTGAGATACCCGAGCTGAACTAATTTTTGGAACCAATGGAAGCCCTTTTGATATGTCTAAAGAGCCAAAATTCAAAACTTAAACTCGAATACGAGTTCATAATTGCCACCTGAAATTTTATTCCAATCGAAAAATACGGAATAATTACCGTTTGTTTTTTTTCTAAAAATCACCCAATGTGCGTCAGCATAAAACTGCCAACTTGGAAATGCTGTGTTTTAATCGGGCATAAATTATTTATTTTATTTTGTTATGAACATATATTGACAATTTTTCGGTTTAAAATGCTTAAAATTAATGTTTTTTTTTTGCCAAAACAAAGTTGAATGAATGCTGTAATAAAAGCAAAGGGATACCCTACTAAATATTAATATTGCCAAAGAAAATATACCAACTATAATATTTATTATTTTTTTAGAATATTTTCATTAAATTTAATGTTTTTGTAAATATTTTTGGTTTTCTTTTAATATTATGAATTAATGTAATGAAATATGTTTTGAAATTTTTTTTATAATTTCTTTTTTTTGTATGTCGTTTTAAAGAAAACTATTCATTATAGCCTTGCATACTTAATTTTTTGATTAACAGTATATGTATTCCACAACTAAAAGTTTCCTTCTTATTTATAAAATAATGATGGTTCTCATGATATCGCTTAAAAGTCTCACAACCTGTGCAAACTGTGCATATTTACGCCCTCGCAAAGTAACTGTCAAAAATGTTATGAACATTTATTAAACAAACTTCGTAAATTTGCTTAACAACTTTGACTCGTTAACTTGCGCTATTCAATTTTAAAGATTTTTTATGATTAACGTGGCTTTCAACGAAAACTTCAAGTGTTAACAAATCACAAACATCAAATTCTTGGAATAATCTGAGCGAATTAGTCTTTTCGCTTTTAACAAACAAATTTTACCTTCCAAATACAAATATTAACTTTTATGTTATTATTTTTTAAGTGTATTTTAATAGTGACGTCTGTAACAAATCGACACTAATTGTTTAAAGTTACACAAAAGCTAAAAATGGGATTCATTAAAAGAGTCTTCTTAGCTTGCCCGTTTGCACAAATGTTAATTTTAAGGGACTTCATTATTCACACTGGTTCAACAATAGAGTTTAATCAAAAATTATTATTTTATTATTATATTATTTTGGAAAAAATCGACAAGTTATATCCTTATCTACCCTCTGTTAAAATATCGTGCTATTTTTCATTCTTTTCCGTAATGAAGAGGTTGGCTTAAAAATTGTTTTTCATATTTTTTATGAATAACCGTAGTAGCATAAGACCGCAAAAGTGGTTGTGACCGTATTGGAATAGAAAATCAATATTTAGTTATATAAAAAAAATTATTTTTGTGTTTTGAAAAGTGCAAAAAGAGTGAGTCAGAAAAGCTTATACTTGTACTAAGCTAAATAAAACTTTAACCGTTTAATATTAAAGTTTTTAAAAATACGTAAATTTATTCAAATATTCTACAAATTAATTTAACATTAAAACAGTGGAAAGTAACTCGTTATTTAGAAATTTATTCGCTTTTTCCGGAAAACCTCCGATTGAAGATTTCATAGTACCTTCCTTTACCTTTTTGTACGAAGTGGTCCACTAACGCTGAAAATCTGACATGTCCTGGGATACATTTCGTATATTCTTTAATTTTTTTTTTACAAAAGGCCACTACTTTTAAACAGGCCGAAGTTCTGGACGGTTGGGCCAGAAATATGAAGGCACTTTGTAGGCACTTCCTAATATGTATTTCTGTGTTAATCATGCCTAATGTCACAAGTAACTGGCTTATTTTGCCACAACTACAAATATCTTAACATACAAGAAACTTTGCCTTTTTTGTCCGGTGTTGTTCTTGAACATTACCTCGTCCATCAGCCCCATTAAAATCTTGACCAGGAAGTTGTAAAAAGTCTATCAGGTCATAGTTTACACCCAACATCACACAACAGATCTTTTTTTTATAAAATTTTACCTCAATTTTTTGGCTCGTGTTTTAAATAATTTGATTAATAAACCTTTTAAAAATTAAAAATAGATACAGAAAAAATTGTCTTTTATCACCAAATTCATAGAATCAAGCCAACAATTTGTTGATTTTGCACCTATTATAGCAAAATTATAATATTGATTACAAAAAATTTTGAAAATTGAAAATTGTGAATATTGTTTTTTTCAATAAATGATATTTTTTAATTAAAAAAATTATCAAAAAACTTTGCCGTTTCAAACAATCTGTTAATTGATTTAATAAAATAAAGCTGAGGTTTTGGCAATTCCCAACAACAATTCCACAAGTTAAAATTATTTTATTTTAAACGAAAATATCAATTAAGATTTGTTGTAATTTAATTAACAATTTATTTCAAAACAACTTAAATGTTAATTAAATCAAAATTTTATTTTTAATTTTCTTTGAACTAAAAAAAAATTGATTCAATTATCACATTTATTAAATTTAAATACTTTTAAGCAATTTTTTTAATTGATAAAAAAACTTTTGATAAATTTTCTGTACATATATATATATGTTCTGCATAAGGAGGTTAATTCCTAAATGGTAAATAAAACAAATTTTCTATTTAACAAATTTTCATATAAAATTCCTTTTGTAAAATTTTTATAAGCCTGAAAAATGTTTTTTTAAAAGTTAAATCTGCCAAGTTTAAACTAATTATTTTTAAAGAATTAAAACTTCTCCTTCCTGTTGTATTTTTTAATGCACAACATTTTTCGTTGCATACACACACACACACAAACACTTAAAGATATCCCGATAATCAGCCTGCTATTCATTTAACATTCCCAATACCCCAGAGGGAATATTAAAATTAAGAAATACTTAAACCGGTAATGCGTTATTAAATGTAAAGAATTACATTTCTCGGTAGTATAATTAAATTATTTGATAAACAGCAGCAGAGATTATTGTTGTGTCGCATTGAATGAAGAAATTTTAAAGTGCTATTGATAATTTTTTTTAATTTGATTTTAATTGTAATTATATTTATAATACACTTAACGATTCAGAATCAGTGTAAAAATCGAACTAACAAATTTTCGTTCGTCCGGCTGGATGGCGGATATTTTGTCAATGGTAACTTTGTGCGCAAAGTTCAGTTGCCAATTTATGAGAAATGTAATTATACATATATTTTGTACATACATACTTATGTATATTTCATAAGAAAAAAGAATTATACATATCCCCATATTATATGTTTAAGTTCACATTGTTTTTCCAAAAAAAAGACATTTTTAGTGAACAAAATGTAATGGCGGTACGTATGTTGAATCATCGGGATGCATTGTTGGCATTAATGACATAACGGTTGCTCCTTGTTCTTCATTTTCCATCACAAATGCATCGACTGTTAGTCTTCGCTGATTATGTTGATCGCGCATAAACTCTTTGAGGCGTGACTTTTTTCACAATAAGTCACATTTTGTTCACTAAAAATTTCTTTTTAGCAAAAAGTGAAATTTTTTTCAATAAAAGTGACTATTTCCTAAAAAAAAGTAACTTTTTTCAAAAGACCGTAAACTTTCACCACATGTTTTCCAGAAAGTTAGAGTAATTATAAAAATCAATTTTTTTCTACAACAAATCACTGTATTGTATTTTACATGACTTTCTTCAGAAAAGCCCTACTTTTACAAAAAGTCTTATTTTTTCGCTTATTGCTTTTTTAAAAGTTTGGTTTATAAGTTGTACCACATGGCGTATGCATGTTAATAAATTGGAATTAAATAATACTCATACGTAACTTGGCAGATGTTTACCATGCAGATATTTCCTAAAAAAAAAAAAAAAATATAACAAATATGTACATTCGGTTCGATTTTAAAATCGCCCAAGTGAGAAGGGTGGGTCGGCCCTCCAAGATTAGTGGGGGCCGACTTTAGACTCGATTAGGGCACTTTCAATGGGTCAAAGTGGGATTTTTCAAAATTGGGCCTTTGGGTCAAAATAAGGAACATCAGAATTCATTTTAGAGGGATGGTTCCTTGGGCAAAGTTTTTTATGTTGATCCGTAGAATACGATTTACCTTGTCACTTGGGCGATTTGTTGGCGCCCCTTCAAATCGACCCGCCCTAATGTACATTGTACAGACATTTATTCAATAAGCATTGAAACCATTCGCTAAGCAAAGAGCTTTATTGAGTGAAACTTTACATCTATTAATATATAGCATTTTCAGTTTTAATAAAACACTTTTCAAATAAAACGAAACCTTTTTCAAATTAAACGAAACCTTTTTAAGAATAAGCGAAACTTTATTCAAATTAAACGAAAATTTATTCAAATACAGTTAAAAATTTTTCAAATCAAATAAAACCAATTTTAAAATTTTGTGGGAATTTAGTTTTTTTTTTTTTGCTTAAGAAGGTGAAACATGGTGTTTTGCCAACCGTAAAGAGAAAGAATATGACTCTAATTGCTACGACAGATAATACTGGCGTTTTTTTACCATAAAGTTATTTCTGTATCCACTGTGAATTCGGACCGTTTCCAAGTATTTCTTCGGGAGCTCTTAGATAAAATTGAAAGCAGCCCAATGCTACAAAACTCATTTTCAATCCATAAATCCCAAGTAATATGATATATGGTGGACAATAGTGAATGTACATTAAAATGTTACCACTTTATTCTCCTATGCTGATCCCGAAAGAGAAGACATTTTCAAAGTTAAAATTTCATGCCCATTCATTATTAAGTGATGCTACCACTGATCGTATCATTGTAAGTGTCGCCTCTTCATTAATCAGTAATTTAAAGAAATTCCAAAAATTGAATTCCCTACAAATTTTAAAAATGGTTTAATTTATTTTGAAAAATGTTTAACTGTATTTGAATAAAGTTTCATTTATTTTGAAAAAGGTTTCGTTTAATTTGAAAAAGGTTTCGTTTAATTTGAAAAAGGTTTCGTTTAAACTGAAAAAGCTATAACATGCAATATACGTATCATTTTTTCGTAACATCTCGTTTTCTGAATTAAGTCATGTGTTTTTTTTTTTGAGTTTGTATTCAAAAACATCAAATAGAACAACCAAACCGTTCTCTGGTATGTACCATTTTTTAGACCAGTGACAAAGTATGTCTTAAATTGTGCGGATGGGTCCTTAATTTTATAAAGCTCAATTAAAAGCGTTTTCGGTCACAAAAAAGCCTTCTGAATATATAGTTAAAGTACATAATATATTGTATATGTAGACATTACACATTTTTGTTCCGATTAGATATCAAGAATCATATGAGATATAATTAATTAAAGCGGTGTTTAGTCAGACAAGGACTAAATCGTTTGTATTGTTAGGAACACGTTTAAGGAATTACAGCCCAACAGAAGTTGTTTAGCTTGCACTACGTTTTAAAATGTTTAACATCTTTATCAAATCTCTAAATCGCCTTACAAAATATTTCAGAAAACAAATTTTGATAAGATCCAGTAGAATTTACTTTGGGAAATGCTTAAAGATAACAGTTCCAGCATTTGCTTGTCTCAGAAGATTTAGCCTACTTGTCTCATTATGTAAAACATTCAACAAATTATCTGTCAACATCATAACCTTGTTCAAAAGTCATTTATATGGTTTAAGATTTTCGCTTAAGTAAGACATTGTTCAGCTATATAATATTGCTAAGTTGCTTGAACTGTGAAGATTTTTTAACTTATGTTAGGAACTTAATCTATTTTCAATGAGTAGATATGAACTGCAGCTCCGTACACTGCGATAAGCTCTAAATATATTCCATTATTTAAATCGAAATATATAAACTAGTAGTTGGTAGTCATTTACTGTTACATAAAGTTTATTTAGGGTTAAAACTGTGAGAAAAAGTTACTATAATTTCTGGCCTAAAAATTTCCGAATATTTAAAAAAATTTTCTCTCGCAAATATCTTGATCATATAAGCAGAAAATTCGCCAAAATATTAACGGCGATATTTCCTTTCATATCAGACTCGTTTTAACATAACGTGTGGTCCAAAAAAGTATTTTTTAGTAAAAAGTATTTTTTGGACCACTCTAATTGGCGTACTTTAATCCATATAGTTACAATTAACATTTTGACCAACATTTCTTTAATCATATTTTTTTCAAACAAATGTACATAATAAATTTAAAGCAGCCAAAATGGCAAAGCATAAAAGACAAATGCTCGTTAGGATTTCCTAAAGATATACGAGTATTGATTTCATGTTTACAGTAATAGAACTTATATTTATTCGTATACACAAATTTTTACATTTTTATGAATAGAAATAAATCAAATAATATTCAATGGCTACCAATTGCTGGCTCAATAGACAAACTCAAATCAATTTAACATAACAATTGTATTAGAATCCTGTTAAATCTTTGTATGTATATACAATAATAAAAAATAAAAAAACAATCAATAAAAAAAAATCCAATATTTTTGAAAAGCATGGTGTTTGAGGACTTGGTGTAACTACAACATTTATTTCTGCATTGTTTATTCGGCATATCGCGTTTACCGTGTATGATATTTACATTTGGAAAAAATTTTATAGAGGACAGATTTATCTGCGAAAAAAGCGATCTAAACTTGCACTATAGTCAAACTATACACATACAAAAACTCTACTAACGGATCTCATACAGGTGAACCATTATCTAAGTCCCTCTTTCCTATATTTCTTTTTAAAGCATTAAAACCAATAATCTCTTAAACGGATATCTGCGTACGTTGTCCGCGTGTAGGAGCTTTTATGTATATGTACAATTATATCCATATTTCGAACATTTATTTTTGCCAAACTGCAGAGGTATTTTTGAAAAGATACATAAATTAACCGCTTTAGATTTCTTCTTCGGAAGTTTGCCGTAAACTAAACCAAATAATATTCAAGAAAAATTTGAGCGATAGAAATGGGTGCTCCGGTAGGCTAGCTGGTAGTGAGCTAGTCTATCAGTACCGGGGTTGCGGGTTCGATTCCCGCCAGAGACTCTGGTCTCCTGCAAACAAGCGAAAAGCTTCGCGGGATTTAGTGTAGGAATAAAAAAAAAAAAAAAAAAAAAGAGGGTTAATGTAAACCTAAGCACCACTTACGAGACGTCATTTTGGACTTCTAAGTTAACAAAAATCCCCACCCCTATATGGCCCACCATGTATTCATACACTCATAAAATTATTACAGTAACCGATTGTTGGTTAATGAATTCGTTTTTCGTACTGTTAAAATTTAATAAAAATTATGTTATTTGACGAACAACTTTATTTTTTAGCATTTATGGTTGTTTTTCCGTACTTATATTGTTATGTAGTTTGATTTTTTGTCGGTTAAAATATATTTTTAAAAGTAACAACAATTAAATTTTACGGAATATGCTGTTAAATAAATAAAAATTAATTTAAAATTCATATATTGTTTATTAAATTTTAGTTGTTTAAAATGAATTTTCTGTTGAATTTAGCTACATAATATTTTGAGTGTATGCATTTGCAATGTTCCACATAATATAGCATATAAAATTTGAGAAAAATTAGTTTGAATTGACAACAAATTATAGTACCCACTTTTGCAAGGATCGGCTTATATTTGACCTTAAGATCTGCATAAAGCTCATATTCTTAAAACTCATTTAAACGCCTAAATCCGTTACGAGTTTAAATATGACTACATTTGATATTGATCGAAATAACAATACAATTAAAATGTGAGTTTCGATAGATATATAATGCTATATTTTAGCCCCAGTTTCAATCAACAAGATATCTAACTACTCGATTTTATAAGGATCGGTTTGCAATTTTCCATTGAAATTATATGACCCTAAAATCATAATGGTTAGAAATATTGTCAGGAGATTTTGCAAGAGATCGTTTGAATTCACTGGAAGTCCATTTTGTAATTATCATTCCATAATTTACTTTAAGTCCTATACAAAGCCAACTACGAAAAATGCTTTTATAAACCTTATGCCTTATTGAATAATTGTATTGTCAAAAGGTAAGTTTAATGTGAATAACAAATACACTTTAAAATTTGTGATAATCGGTCCATAATGTACCATATGCCCGATATAAAGTTCAATTTCGCGAAAAATCTTAAAACGTCTAAAGTTGAAACGAATTATTAGATTGCGTAACATTTTAGATACAGTTTTTATGAAAAAACGGTTTTGTGATGATCATAGTTTGCCGTAGGTTCCATATAAGCCCCCATTCTAAAGATATTTAAGTACTCACGGCTTAAGGTTTAAAAAATAAAACAGGTTTATAAAAGTTTATTTACAAATTTTCTTAAAAAAAACTGTTTTATAAACTTTTTATAAAACTCTTTTATTTTTAATAACTTAGGCCGATATAATACAGATACCTTTAACGTTATTATCATAAATTAAGTACTAAAAATAAATGCAACTGTAGCTCATGCTTACAATTAAAATCATCAATCATTGGAAATAGTTTCTATATAACCTGGTTTTCAAAAAATATTTTGACATTCCTAAATTTTGTTGAATTTCATTAAAATATCACAAGTAATTTCATTAAAATGAGACTTAGCAATAATATTTTTTTGTTTTAGTTTGCCACAGCGATATATTTCTATATTCATAATAAATATTAAATATTGTTATTCTTAGTGAAGGGTATCAAAGAAACGCTACAATTAACTTGTTTATTTTATTAATTTCTTTTTTCTTAGAAATATGTTAAGTATGTATTCATAATATTAAAAGCAATTTTAGTGTATTTATTTTTCTTTTTATATACGAGTGTAACCTTTAGTAGAATAAAATATGATATGGCAGTGTTGCTAATGGAAATAAATATTACGATTGGAATTTTGTTGACATTTGTAGCAGCAGTCAGTCAGTCAGTGTGTAGTTCTCAATAAAATTGTCACTCGCTATCTGAGCAAATGTATAAATGAATAAATAATGAAATGTAAATATATTTCTGTGGTTAACTGCTTTTTAATAATAAAATTAAAAACGAAAAAAATAAAAAAAAATTATAATTTCTTTTTACGTGTTTGCACTGTGCCTCACATTTCAAAATTTGTTCCATTCCTTATATAAAAATGTAAGGAATCCAATTAAAACAATGGTCAGTCAAGCCCGACAATTGAGCACACTACAGTATATGATGAAACATTTTCGAGAGTGTACCCTTTTGAAACATGCAACCCGCAAAAAAAATTGTTATGTTATAACAAAATTATGTTAAGATTCATATGAAAGTATCTTTGTGTCAAATATTATTTAAATATCTACATCAATATAAAATTTTTCATCATTAATTAGTGAATTTAGAGAGGGGGTTTATATCGAAGTGTCATGACAGAGTGGCTGGTTTCAGTGCTTAATTTTATATTTATTATAATTTTATATTTATTACTATTATTAATTTTATATTTAGGTCTACTTTGAGGAGGGGTATTTGCATGTGAGCTGTGCTCAAATATGGACCAATTAAAAAAAAACAGTAACACAATTTATGTTACCATAACATATTTTTGGATTTAATTTAATCTAAATACAAGCATAATAAGAAAGTTTATGTCCACAAAGACTTTTACGAAGAGTAGTTGGTAGTTGGTTGGGGTCATGTGAAATTATGGAGGAACTCTGATAAATTTCAATTGGATTCTTCTTCAAAATAGCGACCCGTACACAGAAAGAAAACAAAATTTAATGTTTTGCTACTTACCTTTAGCACGAGTCGTACTTTAAAATTTAAGTACGAATAAAGACCCACTTAGCTGACAGTAACAGTAATGTTACCTTACAGTAAGAAAGTAAGAAAATCTATTTTTCTACAGATTTAGAGGATACGGTCTTACTTCTAAACTATAATCGTTATAATTGGTTTACATACAACAATATGAAGCAACAATATGTAAAATTATGTTGAAGAAATAACAACAACACTACAGAAGAATGTAAACAAAAATGTTCTGGTTTTGTGAAAAAAGTAACAACAAATATGAAAAACATAGAAGCAATAATTCCCATATTCTAGTTGTTAAAACTATTTATTTAAATACGTAAAATTTTTCAATTTGAATGATTATGGAAACCATAGCAGGCATGGCGCTTTCTTATAACAGAGACTTATTCTGTAAACAAAGGGCGGAATAGAACATAAGTAAAATAAACATGTGTAATAATATTCTCTTTTTTTAAAGTCGGGGTAAAGGCCGCTTTAGCCAACCGTAAATGTAATAAAATGCAATGTAACGTACCGTAGTGTACTGTAAGCTCGTTTGTGCACTTATAGAATATGTAAGAGCGTGTCATCTGTTTTTCAAAAGGATAAACAAAAAAGCATAAGTATACATAAAACAACGGACACAGTGATGTAAATTAAAATTGTTCAAATGGTGACCGCTTTGCAGGAAAACTACCAGTGATTTTAATGGTATTACAACTGTATTTCTTGTACCTATAAATACATAAATAATTTAATATTTGATATTTATATTATAGATTTACAAAAAACAAATATGTATTATAGCATATACATACAGATATCATTATATCATTTTGTAAATACAAAACTAGGTTTTGAAAACCAGACTTGTTATTGTTTGTGTAATTTATGTTTGTGTAATTGTAAACATCTAAATTTGTATAAATAAAACTATGTCTATATTGTAAGTTATTTTGTGAAAAGTCCGCAGGTGTTATTACTGAAAAATTACCAAAGAAAAAGCGTTAATTTGCCCGCATTCCATTTAAAATAAAACCAGCCTACCACTATCTACAGCTGTCACGTAATCTCGTAATGAAATTCTATTTTCTACAGGTTGGCATATTTCGGTTAAGCGTCATTACAGTCAGTTAAGCGTTTGCATTGCTTTCCATATAACAGAACCGATAATTTCTTAACATTACATTTACATTTCCACATTTATGGTCGGCTTACGCGGTTAGAATTAATCCAATCACAATTTCGGATTATTTCGGGATTAGACCAACCTAGAAATTCTGTAATCAAGCACAATTTAAGATTAATTTTATCTCACTTTTAATTAAGTCAACTCGGTTTTTGGATTATCTTAAGTACGTGGTACTTAAATAATCATTACTTGAATCAAGCATTCTGTACTCGATTTTAAGAAATATGTACTTACCGTACTATTGACACCGGTTCGGCTTGATTTATGTACGGATGGAATAATTTGTCTGTTGAGTATAGTTTGCGCACAGGGTTTCATGGAGAGAGCCAGCCTGTCAGCCAGCCAGTCAGCCTGACGGACGGGCGGATATCATTATATCGACTCAGAAAGTGATTTTTAGTCAATCGGTATACTAAAAGATGGGTATACACCCAATACCTTAATCCTAGTCAAGGCTGTCAGATGTGGCGATTTCTCGCCAAACGTGGCGATTTGAAAAGTTGTTTCGCGTCCTTAATATCCCCTGCAGGAAATTTGTGAAAATTGTTATGTGACCAGTGAGCACAATATTTCAATAAAAAGGAACGAATTGTAATAGGTGAAAACAAGACAAATAACTTAACTGGGGATAAAGTGTTAAAAGTATAGTTACCCCAGAGGAAAGGTTATTAGAAGAAAACTAGTCATGCGACTGGATTTTGTACGGGAAGTGGCTGATCCTTTGTGGTTTTATTACATTATATTAAGGGGATCTATCATATGAACATGGTTCACTCGAAATAATATCTACGCTATTTTAGCCGAAATTAAATGTTTTTATTTACGTTATTTCAGTTACCTGTAATTAAGTGTCAAAAAGGTGCCAATTAACCCCCTCATAGGGCTCGCAATGTTAAGGTAACAAGTCTCTTTCATATAATGTGTTAAACTTAGATCCGGTCCCTAACACTTTAGAAATGTCATCTGACATATTTCGGTGTTGGTTTCCTTTCCTCTAGGGTCACTTTGGCGAGATGGCGATTTATAAAATTGTTGGCTATTTTTGGTGAGCCATGAATTTGTTTTAATAATCGTTGAAGTCAGTACGAAAAAATAAATTTTTTTATTCTGGTATTTTTATGTATGAAATTTCAGACCTTCATATTATTTGAAACTGAATTATGTAATGTTTTAATGACCGATGCAGATATTGAAAATATTCGAAAAATGTGTTTTTGTTTTTACATTTGAAGATGCCCTTCAAAGAATTTATTAATAGAAAACATGAAAATATTTAAAGTTTTCGAAAATATTTTTATTATAAAATATGGCAGGTTATTATCACAAACAAAACTCTTCGTTGTTAAGGATATTTTAAAGATTTTTATGAATCCTAACATACCAATGGATAAAATTACCGTTTGTTAATTGGAGAGATTATTTCATTAATAATTTGCTATCTATCTTAAAACAGTTTTGGCAACAAGTTTATACCTGCACATAAGCATACTGAAGGTACGTACCATTTGAAGAACTTGCTTTGCGTTTGCACTTTATATG
This sequence comes from Pollenia amentaria, assembly GCA_943735925.1. Lineage (NCBI taxonomy): Eukaryota > Metazoa > Arthropoda > Insecta > Diptera > Polleniidae > Pollenia > Pollenia amentaria. The sequence continues at coordinate 185,355,230 of OX031007.1, read as the reverse complement.
CAGGTAATTCCAACTTGAAATGGGTGAAATGCCAGAGTATTTTCAGTAATAAAACTCTGCTAAATAGAATGCAATACAAACTACTTGACGCCTTATTACGAGTTACAAGTCAAAAATCTTCTCAACAAATTTTGTTGGATTTTTTTTGAAATCAGTGCATATTTGACCACACTTAATTTAAGTAAGCGGGACAACTCGTTGAATTTTTCTTAATTTATGTAGGTCCAGGTTAAATAAAAATCTTTGCATACATTTTTTGCTTCGCTTGTGTGTTAGCACGTAATCAAAGAGCATAATTTATATTTTTGCTAATAAACCTACTACATATATAACGAAATGTATACCCTTCTCTAGTCAACATACGTTTATTCGTTAAAATTAATTAATAATTTCCAATCACTAATGAACCAGTCTACATGCATTAGCTTGATAACACTTCTAGTTACCATTAAAATATGCTGACAAAGCAATAGACCACTAATAACATAAAGGATACAAATATGTGTATGTTTAACAACTTGGCAAAACGCTTCTCTTTTGATACGTACTTGACAACCACTTAATTTTAAGGTTTTGCTTAATAGGCTCCAAGCAATCTCATGCGCAAAAATAAGATTTTTTGTATGTATGTATTTGTGCAAAAATAAATAAAAAACTAAATTTATAAGTGTACGTGAGGGAGAAGAAATTATAAAATACTCGTATAATTATAATTGTAGCGTTAAACTAGGCAGACGACTATTTAAGCAGCTTAAGTTGTCTGATCTGCATTTGCTATTGTATTTATTCATTTATGTATTCACTTGAAGTTGTGTATAATTTATGTTCCTAATGAAAGGACAACATTTTGTTCATTTATTTTATACAATAATTTTGTTTCTGTCTGTACTGCTGTTCTGAAATAAACAATAGTTACAACACAAACAACCACAAAAGCCACACAATTTTTAACACAATTTAAACTAATGATTAAAAATTTGTCAGCATTAAATAAAACCACAATTTATATTTATGTATGAATTTGTTTGGGTATGTAAGCGAATAAGGACTATTGCTTGTATGTACATATGTATATGAATGTGTTTATCGTGTATGATTTTAATTTTACATCCCTTTGTTTAAATTTTTTTGTGTGTATGCGATATGAACCGTATGTGTATATGGATGTGTAGGGATTAATACATGTAACTTTTGTGTAACAAATGCTTGTAATTTGCAGGCCATTGTTTTAACGCTGTTTTCGCTGAATTTATGTTTTATAACCTTTGTAAAAATAAATAAAAGAAAAATAAAATATAAAAAAAAGTTACAGAAAAGTAAACGACCTATATAAAATTTTTACATGCACACATTTAAAATACATAATTCTGCATGAAAATGTGTATAAAATACACATGTATGTACATACATATGTACTAAATCATTACTTGTACCCTGACTAGTATTTTTAACAAAACTGTTTTGTATTTGTTCTTTTGTTTTTCTGTTGTTTTTATATTACTCGTATTTCTACGAGTATGTATTTTCACTTAACATTAAATATTACATATGTTATGGCATTAAACAAATTCACACAAATTTTTACTGTACTTAACATCATACTAAAAGCCTGTTTTACAGATCTTGTTTCTATATGTTTTAAGCATTTTGCGGTTAAAAAATAAATGATTTGACATTTTATATTTAACATTAATATAATCATTATTTTTAATAAGGTGGTGTATTTTTTTTTTTTTTTTGCTGATAATATATTTTCGACTACATGTGTTAATTCGTACAAAATCTAAATAAAAATACCATGCATTAATATTTTTTTTATATAATATTAACATAAGCAAATCACTAATAAACAAAAAAGGGTTGCATAATTAAGTACACACAAGTAAGCAATTTTTTTACTTCCTTTTTACAATTAACACCAATTTTTACTTTCCATTAACATATTATTTTTGTAAACTTATCATCATCATTACCATCATTTATATTTTAATAGGCAAGGCGATTTCTTTTGCTTACTTTACATCTAGAGTATACATCGCATTTTAACAGAAGATACATCATTCGAAAGATATTTTTTATATTAACTATGAAAATTATATAATTCAATAAATGGGATTATATGATACAAAAGTCGAGCATGAACAGTAGACCCTCAATTCAGGCTTAAATAGGTACATATATTTGTAGTTCTTATCGCTTTCAGTGTTTTTGTCGAATATATTCGACATTGCATTGTACTCTACTTGTACGGTTAATTATATTTTTTTGTTTTATCTGAAAAAGGGACACTTTTGATATTTTAAATTGTTATTATAGTAGACATGGACTTTCTTTTCTTATTATTGAGTGCATTGTCCTACCCAAGTCAGCAAATTTGTAAAAAGGTAATTTTAAGGAAGAAAAAAAAATAGCAATTTCGGGGATCAAGCGATATTAAAAAAATTTTTAAGTTTTGATACATGCGTAAATAAGTATCTTCTTGAAAAAAAATATTGCAAAAATTAATTGTAGGTTCTTTTGTGGACCTTTAAAGGCAAATTTTAAATATATTCAGCATTCCCTAAAAACCAGGGGAGCTGCATAAATCGAAAACTATTATTTTTCCTGGCTTCAGCGCCATCACATTACCTTAAATACAAATTTTCAGAATTTTATCTCGCCACAAATTATTTTTGACCCTGAAAGGGTTAAAGTTTTAAATAATATAAATTATTAAAAAAATAAAAAACACGGCTGCGCAGTTTTGAGTTCAATTAAAAAACCGAAATATGATTACAAAAAAAAAATTAAAAAACGCTACGTATAAACAAAGTAAGAACTAATTCGGCTTGTACCCAGGCTTATGTAGGTGTTGTATCCTCTGGGAAAATTATGTTCAATCTATTCCCAAAAATTCAAAATTGACAGATCTTAGGACATCTTAGCAGGCACCGGACTGACTATTGTTTGAGGCCTCCGTTAGCATGCTTTTCCGGGAAAAGCTTTTTATCTTTCAGGAAGACGGTGTTTCCGTAAATTTCACTTTTCTTTAAAAAAAACACAACATGGTGGTTGTGGTTTATTTCCCAAAGTTGCGGGAAGCGGTATCCTGAATATACCAGATAGTCAGCCCCCAGTTAGCAGGCACCGGACTGACTATTGGTAGAGGCCTCCGTTAGCATGCTTCTTGCGGTGAATGCCTACAATCTTTCGGGAAGTTTGTCTTTAAGTAAATTACGTTTTTCTTTAAAAAAAAATGCTTTCGGTGTTTACATGGTAGTTGTGGCTTATTTCCCAAAGTTGCGGGAAGGGTTATTCTGAACATACCACTAAATTTCGGATTCTTCACCCCTTGTGGGAAAGGTTGGCTCAAGGGAGGATCTTCCTCAGGTGCTGTTGCTACTCAACAAAAGTATCCTATTTCCAAAAGCTGTGGAGGTTAAATATTTCTCTGCCTCTAAACAAAGGGCAAGTGTATAACTTTACCGGATTTATCATCCAAATTTCTTCCTGGGTCTCCTGGTTGCTCTCACACTCAGGGGCGATTGGTTAACCCATTGTTTGTCATCTAATGGGTAAGATCCATCATGAGATGAGGCCGTATGTCTTAATTTTTCTTGGTTTCGCAGACTAAAAACTGAGAAACCTTTTTAATCAACTTTATTATTCTGGTAAGCATTAGAACTTAGGGGTTTTTTTACTTTTTAGAACAGGATCGTTCTCAAAATTTCTTCGATTTCAATTTAACTCGTGTGTATTCAATTTCTAGAACATGGCTGATAAGTTGTACATACGTATACATTTTTTTAAATATATTTTTATATCTTTATTTAAAAACTCAAACGAAAACTATAGATTTGGTTAATATGTTCTTCTAACGTATTTCGCGCTGACAATCCGCCATGTTGTTTTTAAAGGCCTATCTTAGGACACTTAGGTTTTTAAGAGAAGTTAAACGATATATTATATGTTGAAATGCAGCCGATGAGGTAATAGAGAAAATGACAGTCTGTTTAAAACAGGTTATCCATAATCTGACAGTGAATGCACAGAAAAAATTATTAAATTTCTCCAATCACCAAATTTATACCAAATCCATAATATCAAGCAAACAATTTGTTGATTTTGCACCTATTACCACAATGATTATATTGATTACTAAAAATTGTGAATATTTTTTTTTTCAATAAATGATTTTTTTAATTTTAATTAAAAAAAAATTATTAAAAAAACTTTGCCATTTCAAACAATGTGTTAATTTATATCAATAAATATTGACAATTCCCAACAACAATTCGACATGTTTAAACTATTTTATTTCAAACGAAAAAAGTCAATTAAGATTTTTTGTTATTTAGCTAAAATTTTAATTGAAAATTTATTTCAAAACAACTAACATGTTAAATCAAAATTAAATTTTTAGTTTTCTTTCAACTAAAAAAATAATTGATTCAATTATCACATTAATTAAATTTAAATACTTTTTAAGCCATATTTTTAATTGATAAAACACTGTTTTCTGTGTGGTATACAACTGATGAATTTGTTTACGATAAATGTCAAACTAGATTTAAAAAATGTGCTTTTTTATTACGAAATTTCTTACGTATGTACTTTAACGTTTATCGTGATTATTTGTCATACAAACACAAACATCTAAAAAGGGACTAAAATATGTTGAAAACTATGTATGTATGTGGAACAAATCAATCAGTTAAAAATTAAAAGAAAAAATATTTTTGTATTAAAATATTAGAATTTTATAAGAAATTAATTTAAGACGATTAATTGACATGAATTTTTTTTGGAACAAATATGGCTCAGATGACTTTTATTATTGAAAATCAGTGCTGTTTACGCTTATTGGCAACAAATGGAAAGTTGAAAATGGATTTAGTCGTAGTGAATATCGCTTATAATTATTAACATTGCATTTAACACGCTAAATATACATTAGCGTTAAGTGTAAAATCAAGATATTATTTTATTTCATTACTTTGTAAACATGATAAAAATATTGCAGAAGTTAAAGCCTCATCAGCACGGGTACATTATATTTGTAATGTTTTGTGTAACATAGACCAACCCTATACATTAAAATATTTTTTTTAGCGCACCAATATTCTCTAAGTACTCGTTATAAAAATCAGCATTAATAATTTAAAAGTTTTGTTTTATATGTAGGTAACCCTTCCGCTTGAGTCAGTTTTGACTGATAGTTACATTTTCAGACTTACTTGGTTTTGCAGCCCATTAAAGATTTTTGACAAATAAAATGTTATATTCTCATTCGTAATAGTGGTTATTGAATGTGCAAAAAAGCTCAAGTTTTAGATTAAATATATCTGTATATACATAAAGTGCTCAATTAAAGGAATAATTAGAAGATGAATTTCAGTGTTTTATTTTTTCTAACTTTACAACCAAACATGGCTGCTGCCCAAAAAATCTGTTTATCCTTTATTGTTAAATGTGAAGCTAGCCAATTTTTGAAATAATCGACAAAATGAAGTGCAGTTGGATCTGGTAAAACTGAAGTAATCGAGTCAATTGAAAGCCAGACTGCCTCGCACTTAAACTTTTCTTTGTCCAGCCCTAAATGCACTAAAGATTGATTTAAATCAACATTGCACACTCACTAAACAAAACTGTAAAAAAATCAGTTTGCACTATTTTTTATAAGCTTTAGTGATGATTGATATTTTTTCACTAACACTAAACAAATTAAGTAGTATTGTAAATTTTGTCACTATCACTTTCGGTAATTGAATGCATAAAATCTGTATTCAAATCAAATAGTGGAAAATTTCAAATTGCAAACAAAAAATCTGCATATGAACAAACTCTAACTTAAACCTAAAAAATTTTGCATGTGCATGATTTTTGATATTTTTTTTTGATGATATGCCTAAGCAAAGGAAATTTAACAAAATTAAATTTTGTCAATAATGGAATAATTCTTGGTTTTAGTCATGAAAAAACAAGTTTTTGATTTAAAATTTAGTGCAACATTTTTAATTGCTCTCAAATATGTGAAGAAAATAAAGTTGCAATTAAGTGATGATTGCTTTTTTTTAAATCAAACTATATTTTTAACATTACTATCACTCAAGTTTAGTGAGATTGGTAATTTTCCATTCATCACCCAACATCAAAAAAATTATTGCACTAATTTTGCACTATCACTAAGAGTGAGTTGGAACTGCAAAATTAGTGCACTATAGGGATGCCAATCGGTACTGGGTTTCGCAAATCATCACTGTAAAAAGTTTGTTTTTTTTCTAAAAATTACGTTGAAAAGTTTGTGCTGATCCATATAAAGTGTATTCAATTCCTTTGGATCCAATAGTAGTTGATATATCTGCAACAGGGCTGTTGTATCCTATAATAAATCATATTAATTCTCTACTTCGCTTAGGCCAATTTACAAGAATTTTCAACTCGAAAATTATTTAGCTAAATTTATTTGGGATCACTCTATTAGGCACAATATGCATACTTCATGTGGCCTTAAATAAATATTGCTAGGTGTTACAAATTCAATGATTAGCTAAATATTTTCTAGGGGTGCCAGTCGGGACTGGTTTTCGCAAATTCCGGGATCCCGGGATTTTTGAAAGTCAAAAAATAAATGGTTTTTATAAATATTTATTAAAAAAAAAATCTTTACAAGAGGTTTACAAACAAAAGTTTTATAATTCATTTAATATAACAAAGTTGTTTAAGGATTATATTGATTACTTAAATTTGTAAAAATTGAAAATTGTGATTTTTTTTCTAAATTAATGATTAATTTAATTAAAAATATGTTAAAAAAAACAACCCACGTATTCCAACAATTTGTTTATTGATTTAATTAACAAAAAAATAACATAAAGTCTATATTTTACTCAACTATCACAGTTGCTCAAACTTAATAACAAAAATAATTAATATAGTAATTGAATAGAGCAAACTAGTAATTGATATAAATATTAGTATGATTCTATTAAAATGTTTATTAAATGAACTAAGATGAATAATTTAAATTTGAATTCGAAATTTATTAACAAATTCGAAATTAATTAACCATAAAAATCTTATTTTGACAAAAACACATTTTTATACCCACCACCACTGGTGGTAGGAATTATGTAGTGTATCAGTTACACCACTGAAGTTCGTGAAATCGCTCCGTAAATTTCCTTAGGTCAAATGCCCACTCTCAAAAAATACTTTAATAATCCTAAACCTGTAAAGAATGAAGTTTTAATTATATATTTGCTGCACCAGTGGAATCAATTAGATAATAAAACTACACGGAACTTTTGGTTTTTCTTTATGTTTTGTGCATTTCAAAAGAGATTCGTTTCTTTGATTAATTTTCTTCTTCAATTATTTTTAGCATTTCTCACATTAAAGTTTCTTAATAATTGTTGGACACGCTTAAAAAGAATAACAAAGTTTAACTTTCTTCTTTCGTTTTCAATGACAGTTTTAACCGGCTTAATCAAATAAATATAAAAGATCAATATTGTGTTCCCTATCCTCTCAAGGGAATGAATTTTGGTTATAAAAAAAAGGTAAAACAAAAATTAAGCTAACGATCAACTCCCGGAGTTCGGTATTCGCTGAATCCCGAAAATTAATTAATTAATAAAATTTTTTATTATTGGACCTTTCCAATTTTAAATAAATAAAAATTAATCAAGCTCGAGGCCAGTGTTTTTTGTAAATAAATATTCCTTTTTATTTAGTTCCGATATTTCGATCTTCGTTGAAGATCATCATCAGGTATTGTTCAGTGAATTTTTATTAATACAAAAACTTAAAAATATATTGTGTTCGTATCAACATCTAAAATAACACTAAAAAAATCTTATAAATATTAATACAAACATGTGCTTTCTCTTTAGCTCCACATTAAAAAAATAACTGTTTCAGCCCCATAAGAAATATGCAAATGTTATTGAGATATAATTTTTAATATACATAAAACAATGTAAATATTTTCAATATAAAATTAAATATAATATGTAAGACAATAAGAATAGTAAGCTGATGTTGCTCGATTTAACATTCTGCTTACTTCTCTTCGAGCCGCACAGTATTCAGAGTGCAAGACAGTAATCTTACAGAGTTTCCAACGTCTATGAACAAAATCTCTGTGAGCAGTAGATGCTTTAATTTCATCAGTAAACCAAGGTTTTTCCTAAGCACTTTGTCTGAAGACTTTAAGAGGAACGGATTTTCTGAACACATGGGACAAAGAATCTTCTAAGAAATTAAGCGGATCATTAACAGAAGGCATATAGTATATGGAATTCCAGTCAACTTCAAATCATAGAAGGTTATAAGGCCCGATACAGAATGCAAACTGAAGTCGAAAGCGCAAACTAACAAATCATGCTGGGAAAAACATGGTGTGGTAAGTTGGTCGTAAAACATAACTTTTTGTTTATTACGGATGAAAAAATATATGCAACAGCGTATTGGTGGTGGATGTGTAAATCGATGCAAGCTAATGGATTTCATGCCATCTGTAGGAAGACTTTCAGATGACAAGAATGTTCGAGTTAAAATCTCCACTAACTATAAAATCTTCATACTTCCCGGTCAAAGTTTCCAGCACTTTTAAGAAATCGCTAGCATTAATTCGATTATGAGGTCTCTATACACCCCATACTAGTGGCTTCCTTCCACCTGTTACAATCTCGACAAAAAGGTACCCAATTTTCTTTGTAATTATATTGTTGTTTAAATTTACATTTGATCGTCATTTAAAGCATCATAACTGGAAGTATCGTCACTCGTGAAAAAATCCATTGTGGTTTCTTCAAGGTTAGAATTACACAGCATTTTACATGTTATTCCTTTTCTAACATATACCGCAACAGCACAGCAAGGAGTTTTTCTATCAGAACGGCATAAACGGAAATTATGGAATTCAACACTGGTGTCCTGAACAAATTCATTGAACCATGTCTCAGATACACTTACAATATTTACAATGAAACTCATTTATTTTGTTTTTCAAACTCTGAGCATTTAAATAAATGTATATAAATCTGAAATTAGCTTCTCCTTAAAATCAGTTCCTGTTACAACTTCTCTTACTTTGGCAAATATTGTAATGCAACTTATCAAAATTTTTGTAACAAGGCTAAAAATTTTTTTTTTTTTTTTTTTTTTTTTTTGATAAGAAAAAAACTAACCTATCCGACGCTAGCTATTTCCCTTGTCAAATCAAAATGTGTCACAAATTTTCATTATATATAAAACTTTCAAATAAGATTCAATTAATGATGAACACGTGTTTAAAAAGAAAAGTAATTTTTTTCAAATAACATATGAAATAAAATGTTTTACTTTCGCAAGACGTATGAGTAACATTACGTAATTGATTTCACTTGAACGCTGAGGCGTATGATTATTTTTCTTCTGTGCTTAATGCGAAATAAATCGTGCCAAATTGGCAATCTGCTAAAAAGTATAAAAAATATGTAAATAGAAAAAAATATTAAATACACTCAATTAAATTGTGCATGTCTGGTATGCTTAATTGAATTAATAAATATTTAATCAAATACAGGAGCAGTTTGTAATTTCATTTTTATTTTTCTAATTTTGCTTCGTTTTTATATTTTCTCTTGCTAAGATAACAAAAAAAAAAAAAAAAAAGAAAAAAAAAACAGTTGGCTGAAATTACACACTTATTTTAAAATTCCATGCATAGAAATTGGTAACTTTTTTTGAACTTAAATTTAAGTGTGTATTATTGTTATACCGTCCCCCACGAGGACTGAGAAAGTAAGTATTTTTTTAATGATCCAATTAAATTTTATAGTTTCTGCATGCTTAATTTGATTTAGCCGTGTACGTCTGTCTACCTTTCTGTCTATTGAAATCACGCTCATTTCCGAACATCCCAACAGAAAAGAAAAATTTTGGCTTAACGTTTTTTCTAGTTCCCTTCAGCAGTTTAGGATGGAAATCCAATGCAATGGACTAAATAATAAAAAAGTTATATACCTAACTGTTGACCAACCTTCCCAAAAAAATTACATATTTATTCTGTAGCTCGTTTCTGTTTCTCTCATATCGAAAAATTTTTTCACATGAAACAAGCGAATTGCAACAAAAACAGTGTTAAATTAAACAAAAAATAGTTTTTCAATCTAGAGAGAATCTATAAAATATTTTTAAGTATTTCAACGACTTTTGTTAATTTAATAAAAAAAAAGATTATGAAATCCATGATTAAGTGCAATTAGACTAGAAAATATAATACTGAATGACGATCGGTCCATAATTTGTCTTAGGCACCATGATAAACCTACTCATGGAAATACTTACGCACATCTAAAATCGTAATAAATAATAATATTTAGTTTAAAATGGCTAAAAATTACTCCATGCAATTTTGTTATAATGTGGAAATAACTTATACATACCAGGTTAAGGCTGGCCAGACGGCCTTTCTTAATTTACAATAATTTTTAATGTTTTTTGTCAAGATTTTTTTAAAACACCCCCGAAAAAACACATTATTAATATTTGAATTTTTTAAATTTTCCTTGAACAACGTTGTGTAAAAAGCAAACACACATTTCATTGTTTTGTTGTAGTGTATTTGTTTTAAAATCTATCAAACTCCGTTTCCTTAATTCAAACCAAATAATTTAACAACGCTGAAATGCTGATTTAAATAATAAGCCCGTATCAATACTTGTATGCACTTTCCTTTTTGCTCAACACTAATAAATAAAGACGTTAAGCAGCTGACTCAAAACAAAACCGGAGAGATGTTTTTGGAACAAATTGTGAGTTTATTTGATGGTATTTTGAGCTCTAAACTGATTTTAAAAATTTTGTTTTTTTTAAAAAAGATTATGTTATAAAGTCTTTAATTGTCAATAATTAATCAAGACTTTTACAAATTTAAATCCGGCTAGCCAACCTAGGTCCAATATAAATCCTCTCTCGGGAAACACATATACATATACGTTTAATTCTGTAACAAAAAAGAAAGTTTTGCTAAAATTTGGTCCAAATTAATTTTTAAAAGTTAGTCTGCCGAATTGATAATTGGTTTTTAATTTAAATTACCATAGGCCCGCCTCTCGAAAATCATACGCCTGAAACCGAAACCAATCATGACATTTTGGTCAAATTAGGTCTAATTCTATATTAGTCATATATATTAGTCATATAAACTAATAACTTTATATGACTAATACAGTCACAAAACTTACAATGATCGCTACATAATAAAACATAGTTCCAAAATAAAGCATACTCATGGACTTTTAGCCGCCTTTATTTGCAATAAAGCATAATACTTCAAGGTCGAATTTAAAAAGGACTGGTTTATAATATATTATACATTCCGCATACATAAATCCAATTTCTGGAAACTTCTAATACTCAGTAGAGGTTACCAAAGATTCGGCACATTCGAATATTTTATTCTATATAATAATAGACATCGTAATGTAAATTTTCATCCATACGACTTAGACGAATAAAGAAGGCTTCAATATTTTTTTACTTAAGATACAAACTTAAAAAATATTTATTTTATAGAAACAGGAAAATACATAGAATAAATTTAAAATTAATTTTGATCACCAAATTCGTGGAATGAACTAAATAATTTGTTGATTGATTACTGACAGTTGTAAAAATTAAAAATTGTGAATTTTGTTTTTAAAAAAATTATATTTTCAAATTTGATTAAAAATATGACCAAAAAAGTGTCAGATTTCAAACAATATGTTGCTTGTTTCAACTTAAAATAATAATTAACAAAATATCTATATTTCATTCAATTACCTCAGGTAGTTAAAAATAATTTTAGTCCAACTTACAGTTACTTGAGACTAGAAATCGCAGTAAAAGGTATTTGTGTCCAGAATTTTTCATAGGTCACAAAAAAGCATCATTCCGGAAAGTACTTTAATACATCTAATACAGAAATGAGTCATTATATTATACAATGTTGTGCAAATATACATCTATTCACTAGCTACTCTTTTTCTAATATGCAACTCTTAAGACCTACAGTTTATGCTTGGTCGACTTATGCAACACTTGACTGCAAGCTGACTGCCAACATTCAAGTGTTGCATAAGCGATGGTAAGGTGCCATCGCTTATCTCTCATTCATACCCGACACCGCTGTTTTTTTGCTCAAAAGTTAAGGCGCATTGAAAAACCGCTTGTGCTGTCGCCGCCATCGATGAAAGTACACCGGCTTGGTTTACTTTGCTGACAGTAACAAAACAAAAAGCAAAAGTGAAACAATAGTAACATGAAAAATCCAAAAAATTAAATGTAATATAATATTTTTAGCATCTTCATATATTAAAGAATCAACTAATTTTTCTTTAAAGATTTTCTTAGAGATATGCATTTTTTGGGCCAAACATTCATGTGTAAAAAATTATATTTATCAATCGTGTCTTGCAACAAGCATTATAAACTACACCAAAGAGATCATTCACAATTGATAGAAAATATTTGTAATTGCATAAGTTTGCAATCTCAAATGCACAAGATCTACTAAGTATTATTAACTCTAATATTATTACCTTTCTAGTCATATCTTTTATAATCTGCGCTTGCAACTGTAACACTTAACTGCGTCTGTAACATTTGGCGAGTAATAACTGGCACGTAAGGAAATTTCTCGCCAATATACTGAAAAAGTGTGTCTCTAAAATTTTTGTGAAAAAATTCCCGCTTTGAACTGTCAAATAAACTCACGCATAAAAACGGGGTGAGAAAAAAATTTTAACACTAAAAAATAAATTAAAACTGCAAAATGCAATGAATATAAACACGGAAGAGATAAGTATTTTGTTCTTGGCAGATTTTTTTCATTGTTTATTTATTTTGCTTTTAACATTTTTGAAAAATATACGAATTTTTTCAATGCATGGTATGGTATGGCCCACGGTTGTATTTTCGCCGCCGTCGTTGAAAATTTTTTAAGTTTAGTCAAATTTGGTCGCCTTCAACTTATGTTTGACGTAATCTCTTTTGATAGTTTTCGACGTGAGTAACAGACACACTTTTTTCTCATATTTCGAGAAACGATGGAATATTTTGTTTCACATGTTTTCGATGTAAGAAGTTCTCACCAAAGTTACAGAACATGGGTACTAGATGCTTTATTGGCAATTTCTAAGATTTTAAAACTTTAACCGTGTGTTTTTACGAGTATTACCAGGAATATTAACAATAATTGTATTAAAAATTGTTTTTTGATATATAAAGCTTATGTTTTGAATATAACCAATATAAATAATATAAAATTTTAGAAGTTTAAATTATTTTATTTAAAATGAAAAAATTAATTAATATTTTGATTTATTTAATTAATATTTTAATTAAATATTTATTTTTTAAACAACTAAGGCCCAAATATACACTCATTTGTTAGCTAATAGCAATGATTTAATTAATAAAATATTATTTACAGTTTTTTTAACTATAAGTTAAACTATCAAATGTTATTAGTTAACTACTAGTTAGACAACAGCTCTTTCGTTGAAAATTATTATTTACATTTGTTTTTCTTTTTGTAGGACATGACTATTATAACGCTGCCACTCACATTCTTTGCACTCACACTGCCAATTTTTTATGTTGTATAACATTTTATATTTAAAATTAATAAAAATTTAAGAAAAACACTGAAACCATCATTGAAATTTGGTATTTTTATAGAGTCACCATTTTTTGCTCTTTTAAAAAATTTTAGTTAACAAATATACTATAAATATAAAATTCTAGTTAACCAATAGTTATCGTTTTAGGTTACTAATAATTAACTAATGACTGTTAATTTGGGCCTAAAATGTCAATTGAATCAAATATTTATTTTAAGTTTTTCTTCAATTAAAAAAATAATTGATTCAATTTATATATTTATTAAGTTGTAATAATTTTCAAAAAGTTTATTTAATCTATAAAAAGCTAATGCATATTTTTTTGTCTAATCACTTTGTGTAGATTTCATATGATTACACAAAAATGTAACATATCTGAATAAAACTTTTAAGTTATTTTCTTCTTGTTTGAAAAATGTATGTCACATATTAAACATGCAACCTTTTTGATACAACAACGAGTGTTAAAGAAAAATAAAACATGAAATAAATTAATTTTTACACAAATTGATGGTGATATAAAAACGACAGAAAACAAACGAGATGTCTTGTATTAAAATATAAATTATAATGAACATTTTCTTCTTTCTTAATATTTTTCTTTTTCTTTTTACTCCAACTCCCCACAATCAACATTAAGCCACAAAGTCAAAAAAGCTATGGAAAATAGAGGAGAATAAAGTTATTAAATATTAATGTATAACCTACATAATAAATAAAGAAAAATAAAGAGACAAAAAAAAAAAACATGAGAAACCAAAGTGACATTTCCTTAAAAGCAAAAAGAAAAAACTGCCAACGAAGGATAAATAAATATTACATACAACTGTATGTAGCATTTTATGTATGTTTATTTGTTTTTTCTTTTGTTTACTTGTATGCATTTGAGACCAATAGTACATGTACGTACATTTATACGAATAAAAAAAAAACCTTTTTTGTATTGAATATAAAAATATGTCTTTCTTTATTAGGGAAAAATTGACAATATGTGATATGTGTATAAAACTGACAGTAAAAGACAAAATCAAAACTTAATATGTGGAAAAAGTTTGTACGAGTTTTTACTACATTTAACTAAAGTTTTCTTTAATAAATTTGACCCAACCCTATGTGACGCCCATTTAAGTTAACCATCTTACAATGTTTAATATTTTATTACGCTAATATTTTGGATAACAGTTCACTCTGTACATCTACGACCCTCACCACAATAAAGGAGAGGAAATTAGCGCTTGTGCTTATGTTTGTTACACCTAAACTTTTGATCCTAGACCCTTAAGTATACCAATCGACTCAGATTAATTTTCTAAGTCTATCTTAAAATGTCCGTCCGGCAGCTGAGTGGCAATTTCGGAGATAATTTGTTTAAAGTTGTTACCTAGTTTCAAATTAGCACACGGACCAAGCCTATGGAAAATGGTGAGAATCGGTCCATTATTTCATAGAGCCCCCAGACTAGCTGCTTTCCGAAATAGCGTCTTTATGCCCACAAAGGATTTTATTATATTGAAGTAGAGATTAAAATTGGTCCAAGTTTATTCGGTTGCAATCTAAATCATCTTACCAACTTTTATTGGAATCGCTTTATATTCGCCCATAACTCCTAAACAAATACTATTCCCGGAAATATCTTTTAATTTCATAACTTCCTTTTAAATGTTGGCGTTTACATAAAAATTGCCGACAATAACTTTCACGATAGCTAAATAAAAATTATTAATAAATTTAATCAAATTATATTGATTTGCACAAAAATATTTTCAATGTAAATACTTTACTAAATAAGCTTTAAATTGCATTCTAGATACACTTTTCTGTGCTGCTAAGCCCAAAATTAACCAGAAGTCCCATTCAAACACATATCCTCAAAGCGCTTAAAGGCAAAAAAAATCTCATGCAGATAAAGAGATTTAAACAATATTCTGCACAAAGAACTTTTACATGAATCTTCGCCTCCTAACATTATTTTGTACTGGCGGGTTTACGATTGCCCACAGATACCAAATACGATACATTCTTTGTTATAAAATATTGTGGTGTAAGGTATCATATGGTCGGGCTTGTCCAACTATACTTTCTATTTTTTTACTAATAAGAGTTTTAAATGTTAGCCTTTAATTAAAATCCTTTTACATTTAAAGACTTAAATCTTTTCCAAAGCTTAAACTAGCAA
This sequence comes from Pollenia amentaria, assembly GCA_943735925.1. NCBI lineage: Eukaryota > Metazoa > Arthropoda > Insecta > Diptera > Polleniidae > Pollenia > Pollenia amentaria. The sequence continues at coordinate 185,339,420 of OX031007.1, read as the reverse complement.
AATAATTTTTGATAGCTTAAATCAGTTGCAGCCTAATGTTTACACAACTCAACATCAAATAACAACAATCGAATAAGTGTGACTAGCACGTAGGCATATAAATAGTTTAGTGTTACTTTTATTCAAAGCTTCTTTTAAGTCTGAAGAGATTTTATAAATTAATGTCATTACATTGTCACGTATTCTTTCATAAATGTAAGCAGCCTGTGCTGTGGACAAGCAACGTGAAAACTGTATGCGTAAGAAAACAAAATAAAGAGATATTAAATGCAGAACGCATCAATATATACCATTAATGTATACACATGTATGCTTAAGGCAGAAGCACACGCACAAATATACATAAATAATAAAAAATTCAAAATATTTTATGAACGCATAGGATACCATTAATACGTGCTTAAATACTTGTATAGGAATAAGTTGAAATATATTGGAAAATACAAACTTAAGATTTGGAGCTAAAGGCTAAATTGGGGAAAATATTTTAGTATCAAAAATCTATGACCTTTGAATGAATTAAACCTTTTATCTAAGGTGAACTACTTTTACTTTAACTCCTAAGTAGACACCAAATTTGTGTGGCACAAACTGTCACCTGGTCCTGGCTGGGACCCCTTGTATTTTGTATGGAGGTTTTTGTGGCTATCGAAAAAACTCACTCTAACGAACACCTGGGCCTGGTTGGAACTACTTTTTTATGTAGTTTTATGGAGTTTTATGGCTGTAGCAGGAACATTTTGTTGTCAACTTGAATTATTCTTCGAAATTAAGGTAAAGAAAGAATTTGTATGTGTTGCGTATGCTTTTTGATAGGTTCCGTTTTGATTTTATTAACTACAGTACATATATAATATGTCAGGGCCTGGCCAGGCCCAGGTGGATACAATATGCACAAAATTTTTATTAGGCAAATTGCCACGCCTATGGTGTTTAAATTTACATTTTTTTCTCTTTTTATTGTAAAAAACACTTTGATTGAGGAATACATGAGGGTTCGTTCTAATATATTTAATAATTATATGAAACACTAAGAAAAAGTAAAAAAATGCCTGGCCAGGCCCAGGTATACACTTAAGGGTTAAGCAGTATTTTCTATAGAAGACAAGAAAAAAAAAAGTTCAAAGTATTACACAGTGCAACACATCAAATGCAAACTCCTTCTCGTGAGCAATTTCTTAAAGTACTTATCGGAACTAATAAGCCCCCACATGGTTTTTGCTAGTTTTAGCTGCTATTCGGATTTTATGGCATAACATTTATTTTGTCTCAAAATTTATTTTTCCAAAGAAAATGCAATTATTCGCACTTTTATATCTTGGAAACCAATTAGAATTTTGTATTTCTGTCTTCGGCACAATTGTAGCAATATACAAGAAAAAAAACTATTAAACAAAATTATGCGAAAAAAACTACAACTATGCCATAAAAAGTATCGAAAAATTTTAACTATTTCTACATTTTCTTTTCACCATTTTTTACTCATAGCTGTCAAACTATAGGGAGGGGAATTCAGTAAAGTAATATTAAGAAAAAAAATTTTTTATTAAATAAAAAATTATAGTGGGCATAAAACAAACCATTTATAAGCCATTTTAAAAATCAGAGAAACGTTTTTAATTGGAAGGTCTGAGTTTTAAGGTAGACGTTTATCCAAAACAAAAGTTTGCCTACAATTTGAGATCGTACGAGTAATAAATATAAATCGAAGAAATTAACTTAATTAATTTTTTTTTGAGATCTTTAAAATGTGTTGAGCACAGGCTAAAAGACTATACATTTCGAGTGATTTAATGGTACTTTGCGTTATCAAAATATTTAAAGTTTTTTTTCATTTTCAGTATATCGTGTTTATCTTTTGCCAAGCGCTATTTACTATGTTCTGCTTTATATTTGGGGTATTCACAAGGTGTGCTATCATGGTTTATTGTCATAATGTTCTAACATTTTACAATGGTTTAAAAATATTGTTGTTGGTTTGTAAACAAAAAGTGTCTTAAATAAATAGAACGTTGCTTGCTATGTTTATTGTGCTGTCGTAGTTAATAGCACATTAAATTATGAGGGGTTGCTCACAACAGTCATTTCATGTTATTATTTTAAGATATATGACTTTATGACACCTTGTGAATCCCCCAATTGTGTTTTTTGGCGTTGTGAAAACCGTTATATTATTTTGTTTTTAGTATTTAAAATTTGTGTGTCGCTCTTCATCATTTGCTACATTGGATATTCCGTGTATTTGAAATTTAATCGCGGTATTTCATTGATATTATTCACTTCGGTTCAAAAATTCATACAATTATTTTCTCTAAAAATGTATAGAAGAGTATTTTCTTTGCGCTCTCATTCGCGCGATTGTAAACGATCCTACATTTATGGCGTCTGGAGATGTCGATATAATTGTTCTTCCACCAGAACCAGATGAATTTACTAATAAACACGACGTCAATGATAATAACTTAGGAGATTTCTGAGCCACCAGAAACATGTTGTCCAGATAATGTGATTTCACCATTTGATTATATGTGATTAAATGTGACGCGGTTTTTGATTATATTGTTAAAGAAACACTAAAATATGCAAGAAGCAAAAATGATCCAGACTTCACCGTGACAATAGACAAAATAAAATCGTTTGTACTGTGTTGTAGCAGGGCATAACCAGCACGATCCAGAGAGTCTTTTGTGCAGCCTGCGTGTCTCACCATATCAGGTTCAGGCTACGTATGAAGCTCGTTATTCTGACGAATGAAACATCATAAATTTCAGTTGGGCTCATCAGTCGCCCCCCCGAGAAATTTCTGTCTAGAAGTACCCACGACGGGATAACAGCAGAGCTGATGTTCTGACGTTACTAACATTTCCCATTATAAACTGATTTTATCATAGACCACAGTGCCCCGTAAATAGGCCAACAAATACCCTAAGTTCCCCATTATCAAGCACGAACAGCCTACCTGCCCTGCCACGGGACGGGATCGCATATTTTTTGGATTGTCTTAACCCAGGAATGGATGTACATATGTGAAGGAATTCACGTTCGGACCATGTCTGGATCGTCCCCCTAATGTGCCTAGCAGAGGCGCCGAAGAAAAGCTCAGGGCCACTAAATTGGCGGCGAGCGCTATTATTGTATTCTGAAAAAATTATTAGAGGAAAAAGAAATTGGTATAAATATTGTCACTGGAAGAAGATCTAAGTATAAATATTGTCAAAAAATAATCTTCGCTTTATTTGAATAAGCCAATAAATTTAATTTTGTTTCATATCACTTATGATACCTCTATAAATATATTTATAGGACGGGATATATGTTCGTTATCTTTACTTTAATTAAAAACGTTTAAAATAAATTATTATTGTTAAAAAGTTGGGCGTTAACCTGTTAAATATGTAATGAACAAGACACTTCATGGTGGTACTTAAAGTGAAATAATAACTTTTGCCCTCTGGCGGATGACAGTTAAACCAGAGATAGGAGCGACGAACGGGAGCCATTGAATAAGCTAGCGGTCAGCCGGGTGGGGTGGTTCTTGTCTACTCAAATCTCTCTTACCAGAAGAAATGTCACACATAAATAATTATTGTAGACTCCCTAAATCTAACTATTAAAATTGTGGTTTGGCAGTTGATTTGTATTCTCATGCTGTTCCTGCAACAAGTGCAGATCATACCCCTATTTTAAATCAACTTGATGCACGGAAAGTAAAGAATCAACCATAATCACCACTTCAAACTCCCTAGGTGATTCCCGGGATAACGCCTCAAAACCCTCCCTACCTGTGATCTTAGGGCGTTTAACATTTTACTCTAAGATCCCTACACATACTTTCCTTCACCTATCTGTTCACATCACACAAGTTAATAACAATTTAGCTTTCCATTTAACTTAATACTTTATTCAAGAGAAACAAACTAGTACAGAATTCATTTATTTTTTTTTTCCTATGGCGTAACTTATAGCTAGTTGCAAAAATATTTTAATAACTTTAGTAGGTTTTAACAAAACCCGATCCTATCTCTATGACAATTACCAAACTTAACAAATCAAGCTTATAAGAATTATCTTAGTCACTAAATTAATATTTCGACCGCATATTACGGATTATAGGGTGTAAATATAATACTGGAAAGATCTAAATACCCGCAGATACAAGTTACATGTTATTGAGTTTTAATTAATTTCCAATACTCTCCTTAAAGTTATTTCCAACAATAATCCCATGAGAAGAAAACACCAAGCAAAACGCAAATAATAAATAGGATTGGAATTTGTCTTGAAAACAATAAAGAAGCAGAAACACATAAGAATCAAAAAAAAATGTTTTGTTGTGTTTTCTTTTCTCGGAGGACAGGCCTCCCTTTTAATCCCGGGTTGGCATAAATATTTGTTGAAAAGAGAAGTTAAAGTGAGTTTTGGGGCTCTTAATTATCTGCCTATATATATCAATCTCTTTATTGGTGTTTTTTTTCTTTTGCTTTTCTTTCAGTTTCACCTCTTTAAATATGTATTGCAAGACAAAAAAAAAACATAGGTACACGTATATATATACATAAGTTTGACTCACCCAACGAAATTTACATAAACATTATTCGGTGCTGCTGAATGATGAGGCCTCGCCAAACCGCTGCTACAGAATTCTGCTGTTGGAAGTTATTAAAGAATTGTATCTTTGTTTTGCAATACTGTAGGACTACTAAGGGTGTCCCCCTAGTGGATTCATAAATTCTTAACTACCTTAAAAAAAATTTAATTTATTAGTTAATTATTTCAAATAGATATCTAATATATATTTCAATTTAAGAATTTAAATACTAGCATGTTTTCCCCTGTTGTTGGCACATTTTTATAGGCAGCTTTTTAGAGATTGTGTAGCTATGTATCCGAGTAGTATTCCGCACAATACGTCTCGTTGATTTTAATACTTTACTTATTTTGCGCGGAAAGATTTTTAAATATACACAAGTTACCGAAAATGGTTGTGGTGTCTGGGAATTCCTGGGAAATTTGGGCACGTTCCACCCCGAGGAGGATACCAGCTTTTTCTGCCCAAAATAGTCCGTCCTTCCTATAAATTGTTGTGTCTTTACGATTTATTTGTTTTTTTGCCTTGCTATAGTTTAATTTTTTTTTTATTTCTGTACCAAATTTACTTCTCGATGTTACTAAACGTGTGCTTCAATTTTTTTTCTTTTCTGTTCTTTTCGTCTTTATTTTCTTATACTTGTTGGTCTGTTAAGAGGTTGACGACTGCCTCTGAGTGCTTTCGTTGTTTAAAGTGTCTTTTTTTCGATTTTTCCTCACTGAGCGTTGCAGAAAAGTACTCATAAAAGAACCCCACAGTAGTGGCTTATTAAAAAAAACCAACACTACTTCGCGCACAATTATGTTAGGCTATATTATGGTTTTCCTATATATTTAAAGGAAAAAGGAGGCATTAAGAACTTGCAACCCAAAGTTGCGGTACAAAACACAATTTACCTTGGTACTCCGGGGGGGGGTTTTTTTCTTTAATTTAAAAAAAATAATTTCAACAAAGATTGGAATTAATATCCACACTTATGTTCCCGATACTTGTGATTATAAATATTACTGGCTGTAAAAATGTGTGCCGTTTTTTTTTATTTTTTTATGCTGTTAAGGTTATTAATTGCCTGTAACTTGGTATAACTAAAGAAAGTTCCGGATAAGAAGTTAACTCGACGGATGTTGGTTAAAAAAGAATTCCTTAAGAGCACGCCATCGCTTAAAGAAGGTAACAGAAGCGATTAAGAGTCGATAAATTATCGAGAATTTGGACATTTCTGTCTTTGATTAAGTGCGATATCTTGAGCCGATATGCAGTAGAATACAGTAGTGGCATATGCTCATTAAACATATCTCTACGTTACCTCACACTGTAAGTTAACCGTTTTTGAGTTGGATGAACTAAGACATAACATTTACCAAAGTGATTAACGCTAATATGGTTTTGTTAAAAGAATTCAACTAAAATTTTCTATAAACATGGTTCCTCATAAACGTTCGTTAAATTTAGCAATCTCCCTTAAATAACTGGTAGAACTCACGCCTAAAAAAAATTTTAACGTTGAACACCATTACCGTAGAAATTATTAGTTCAAAAAAAAAAAAAAGTATAGCGAATAACTAACTGATCATTTTACTTTAAACACTAGTAACTAAAAGTTATATATTTTTTTTTTCATTACAAACCACCTAATACTGGCGTATTATGCAACAGTATTAAGGGGGAACCATTCTTTTAAATTATGGACGAAGGTCCTTGGCATGGTAGGTACCAAGCAATTTCCCGTTCATATCCTGAATAATGTAGTAATTATTGCCAACTTTTTCTTTTATAACCGATTTTATAAATAAAGGGGCTAATTTCGCATTAAACTTTTTCTCCATATTACTTTGTGCAAAATTCCTGCGATAAATTTCCTGGCCGACGTGGTAAGCAATAGGTCTTGCTCTAAGATTATATTGATTCTTATTTACTTCATATGCTCGAGCAATATGTTCCTTCAGATCCTTTCGGATCAAATACATATGGTCTTCTCTGTCCAGTTTTGCGCATGGCTCGTCGATTAAGTGTAAGTTTTTTAACAATGTATAGGAGTTACCATGTGTTATCATTTCAAAGCCGAAAACTGCTTTATAGGGTGTACACCGAATAGCCTGATGAAACGAGTTTCGTAAAGAACAACTAATTGCACTTAAATTCTGGTCCCAAAGAGTTTGATCCTGTTTTAAGTATGATCTAATGCCGGCTAAAATAGATCTATTTACTCTCTCTGACGCGTTTGACTGCGGGGAATATACAGCAGTATAGGTATGGGTGATGCCCAGAGAGGTAAGAAAGGCATTAAATTCATTAGCACGGAATTGGGATCCGTTATCACTAATCAAAATTTCCGGAACCCCAAACATATGAAATATGTGCTGCTGCAGATAATTTTGTATGATGGAAGAGGTAAATTTTTTTAACGGAAATAACCAGTGAAACTTGGTCATATGATCCAATACTATTAATAACCCAATATTTCCCTGTTTACTACGAGGGTAGGGACCCAAAATGTCCACATACAATCGCTGAAAGGGTCTTGAAGTAGTTATCGGTCTACCCATCTCTGGTCTGGTAACAACATTGGGGGCCTTCGAACTTTTGCATATTTCACAAGATCGAATATATTCTCTTGCGTCTCGTACTAATCCTGGCCAAAAGAAATGTCGTCGGATTAACTCTATCGTCTTTACCATGCCACCATGGGCAGCAATCGGGGTATCATGTGCTCTACGAATAACAGTTTCCCTCAATTTGCAAGGAACCCATAGTTTCCAGCAATCATTTTCCTGGCTAGCGTCCCCAGTATAATGGTGTGTACGAATGTAGACAAACTTGTCTATTATTTTAACATCCGGAAATTTTGAACTACATTTTTTTATCCTAGACTGCAAATCTATATAGTCAGGATCGGAAAAATGTGCAGAGTTAAGATCTATTTCTGGTTCGGATAAACTCACACTTCCAATTTCCCCATAAGGAATTCTTGAAAGAGCATCCGGCACTATATTTTCCTTTCCTTTTCGATGGCTTATAGAAAACGAATAACCCTGTAACTTAAATACCCACCTAGCAAGCCGACCCGAGAGATCAGGTTGTTTCATCAACCAGACAAGTGAAGAATGATCTGTGATGACTTCGAAACTTTGCAGTTCCAGATAACACCTAAATTTTTTTATGGCTTCCAGAGCTGCTAAGCACTCACGCTCGGTAACGCTATAGTTGCGTTGAGCTGTTGTTAACTTTTTGGACATAAAGGCAATAGGGCGTTCAAGGCCGTCCATATCATGCTGTACTAATACAGCACCTATGCCAAAATCACTGGCATCACAGTGCAAATAAAATTTTTTTTTAAAGTCAGGGTTGGTTAATATTGGCGCTGATGTAAGAAGTTTTTTAACCTCTTCAAAGGCCAATTGCGCTTCGGGTGTCCAACAGAATTTACGTTTCGTCGATAAAACCTCCGTGATTGGAAATACAATAGAGGAGAAATTGCTAATAAATCTCCGGTACCAACCGGCTAGTCCGAGAAATCCACGAACCTGTTTTATATTTTTAGGTGTAGGCCAATTAAGAATGGAACGGACTTTGTCCGGGTCGGTTTTAATGCCCCCATTCCCTATAACATAGCCTAAATAGTTGACCTCGGTTACACAAAATTTAGATTTGGACACGTTTAACGTTAAATTTGCCCTTTTAAACTGTTCGGCAATTCGTATCAATACAGCCAGATGTGCAGAGAAATCTTCGGACACAATAATCAAGTCATCTAGATAACTAAAAACACAATGGCGTAACTCGGGTGGAACCAACTGATCCATCAGACGACACATTGTCGACGGCGCGTTGCAGAGACCAAACGGCATAACAACGAATTGGTATAAAGGTCGGCCCGGGACGATGAAGGCGGTCAATGGCTTAGATTTTTCTGATAACGCAATTTGCCAGTAGGCATCCTTTAGGTCCAGCTTCGATATCAAATTTGCCTTCGGCAACCTAGAAAAAATACCCTCAATATTAGGCAAGGGGTAGGCATCTTTTTCCGTTACCTGGTTTACCCTTCTTGCATCTAAACATAAACGAATTTTATTGGGTTTTACTACCAGGCGCATGGGAGAACTCCATGGCGAATTCGAGGGTTCAATTACTCCTAACGCAAGCATTCTATCAATCTCCTGAAACATAAGTTTTTCGACGGCAGGAGATACAGGATAAAATCGCTGTTTAACAGGAGCCGCATTGCCAACATCAATGTCATGTTCAATAAGTGAAGTCCGCCCCAGTCCCTGTTTCTCGAAATTTGGAAACAATCCCACAACCGCAGCAAGCTGTTGTCTCTGAAGTGGATTAAGGGGATAATTAAACATTGTCTCGGGATCTTCTAAATTTTCGCGAACTTCTTGAACCCCTCCTGGAATAGTGTTTAAGGCTGCCAATTCGGACAGTATACGGGCTGGAGCCTCGACACTGTCGCCGCAAATTATGGTGCCAAAAACCTCCGGAGCAAGATTAAATTCCTTCCAAAAATCTAAACCTAGTATCAGCCTTTGCTGAATCGAGGGCACTATTAAGATTTTCAATTTTCTACTCTGCGCCTTGAACATAACGTCCACATCTAAATAGCCTACAACTTTTTGAGCTTTCCCATCAGCCGTTTTAACGTAAGAGTTAAGATCGGAAAATTCCCGAAAATTCGAAAAATTACAAGAGGCTAACTCTGATCCTATGCAGGAAATATTGGCCCCAGTGTCTAACAACCCTAATTCGTGAAAAGTTAGAAATTTTACCGCGGCATAATAACGTTTATCTGAATTGTTGCTTACAATAGATGACAAGATAAATTTTGAAGTAAACTTCCTATTTTTATAATATTTCCGTAATCGAAGAGTGGAACGTTTAGGTTTTTTCGACACCCTATCAGTAATACAAGATAGATTAAAAATTTCATTTCTCTTAATCAGGTAGTTTTCCCATTTCTTATGTAAAGGTAAAATAGGGTGTAGTTTTGGTAAACGGTTAGAGTCGGACAAAATTTTATTTGAGATATTATTCATAATAACGATATGATTATCAACACCTTTGCTAAGATCCGAGTTCACACTGGTCGAAGCAGGGAAGGCAGTAGCAATAGTAGAGTTTAGTTGCAACGGCTCATTATTCAGAGAGGTACCATCAGATTTAAAAGGTAGTAAATTATTATGGCAAGAGGTTATATCTATGGGTGTTTTTGTGATTGATTTAGGGTCTGGAAGTTTTTTGACATACTTTTTCTTGAGGAGCACTTGACACATTGTGGTTTATATGTATTCTTCTCTCCGCATCCATAACAAAAAATAGTTCTGTCGTTAAGGCAATTTTCCCAAAAATGACCTACTTGATCGCAATTCCAGCATTTAACCGACTGCAATGCATTTACTGAACTTTCGGGAGGCAATACCAAATCGGAGTTTGTAGGTTCCTCCACATAGTCTATTTCAGCAACTTGACGTCGCAATCCCGTATAAGTTACCGGTTTTATAGAACAATTTTTCCGAAAGTAGTCATCCCCTAGTAAATTTTCTCTCATTTGGACTAACTTTCTCAAATGAGCTATTGAATAAATTGGTACATACAGTAATTCATGCCTGATCTCGGGACGAAGATTCCGCAATAAAATTTCAACTAACTCCTTTTCAGCGATCGGATTTTCCAAACGATCTAAAATAGAGGTTATAGCGTCATAAAATATTTCAAATGTTTCATTAGGTTTCATTTTTCTACTGCGCAATTCTTCATAAATGTCATAGCTAGATTTAAAATCTTTGTATTGATATTTAAGGGCCGCACAAAATTCATTCCAGGCCAAGGTTTCCACTTGTTTATGGTATCTCCAATACCATTCTCTAGCTCGCCCACTTAATAACACATGAAGATTTTTGCAAATTATGGAAAAGTCATTATTAAAATGTTCCCGCGTTAATACTCTCACTCTATATAGAAATTCATCCACGCTGATTCCCTGTACAGAACCATCGAACTGAATTTTCCAGTTTTGTATGATAGATGTAATTCTATCAGATCTCAAAGAAAAATTTTCTTCAATGGAGCTACTAAGGTTTCTTCGAGAAGTTGGGGTATAATTTGGATCAGTCGGCATATTGATGGGTATATTACCCCGCGTATCAGGAAAGGATGGAGTATTTTGTCGGGGCAGTCTGGTTGGTGGTTGAATATGGGTAATATTCTGTGGCATTTCGTTTCGACCACCTGTATTTTGCAGCACATTAGGTAACAAGTTAAGATTACCTAATAACCGAGAAACGCTACTTTCAATAATTTGATGAATTTGCGAATAATCAATAGTTGGCTGGTTATTGTTTGATCTACGATTATTAGAATTGTGACTACCCCTCTGAACTAAGCTATTTGCCGGGGGGGTGTGAATAGGGCTTATATGACCCTCAGGCCCATTTCCTTCATTCAAACTAAAATCTACTAACGCATTTTGAGAAGATTCGGCGAATAAATTTTTTACATAATTTCTGGTGTTATGGTGTTTGGCCATAGCCCCACGAGGCTTACCACGCGATGGCCTTAGAAGTTCAACTGGTTGATTTCGGTTCTGAATATTGATCTTCTTCAATTCTGATAAGGCACAAGGTCTTTTACAATCAGGACATTCTAAAGAATTTGACAGACAGGTCTCGATACAGTGGCGGTGGAAAACATGGTTGCATTCAGAGATGATCATACATTCTTGTCCTTCCAACAAATTTTGATTGCAAACTATGCAACCTGAATTATCAGGGTTTGACTGAGATAAAGATATAGCGGTTGAGTTTGTAACTTCTTGAGTCTTAGGAGGAGAACGTTCCATCATTAGTACAGAAAAATGTTGGATACTTCAACAGGAAAAAAATGAGGTTTACGGAACCCAATAACACTTGTTAAAAAAATTGTGTTGAAATTGTCCAAGATTTATATATAAATTTGTGTATTATAAAGTTAAAGTTTTAACGTGTGGATGTGATACAAATAGGTGAAGGGTGAATATTATTTAAGAATATGGTTGATTCTAAAAAAAATTAGGTCTATGGAATGTCCAAAACTGTTTACGAACTATGAAAACTTGCTTTTACAACCCGAAATTAACTTTACGCAAAATGCATCTGTTTACGCCAGACAACAAATCGACTTTAGCAATTATATTGTAATTCCAAGCAAAACAGGCAAACGGTGACTCAGTAAAACAAATTCTCACAATAATAAACACTTCTGGGCATAAGTAGTAATAATAAGAACTGCAAAACTTTTTCCCGTAATTGTCCTCAAAGTAAATTCAGTTTTATCTTAGGTCATACCCTCGAACCTTACATCAAGCGTACGAAAATCCATTAGGAAACCAAACTTTATTGAAGAAAATTACAACCAAAAATTTCGCATTTCTCAAATCTATTATTTTGACTTATAAATACAAGCAAATTAGGTGAATACATTGAGAGCAACTAAGTCAAATTGAATTTGATATGAACACCAAGACAACCGGACTTACCGTGCCCCACGTTGGGCGCCAATTTATGTAATGAACAAGACACTTCATGGTGGTACTTAAAGTGAAATAATAACTTTTGCCCTCTGGCGGATGACAGTTAAACCAGAGATAGGAGCGACGAACGGGAGCCATTGAATAAGCTAGCGGTCAGCCGGGTGGGGTGGTTCTTGTCTACTCAAATCTCTCTTACCAGAAGAAATGTCACACATAAATAATTATTGTAGACTCCCTAAATCTAACTATTAAAATTGTGGTTTGGCAGTTGATTTGTATTCTCATGCTGTTCCTGCAACAAGTGCAGATCATACCCCTATTTTAAATCAACTTGATGCACGGAAAGTAAAGAATCAACCATAATCACCACTTCAAACTCCCTAGGTGATTCCCGGGATAACGCCTCAAAACCCTCCCTACCTGTGATCTTAGGGCGTTTAACATTTTACTCTAAGATCCCTACACATACTTTCCTTCACCTATCTGTTCACATCACACAAGTTAATAACAATTTAGCTTTCCATTTAACTTAATACTTTATTCAAGAGAAACAAACTAGTACAGAATTCATTTATTTTTTTTTTCCTATGGCGTAACTTATAGCTAGTTGCAAAAATATTTTAATAACTTTAGTAGGTTTTAACAAAACCCGATCCTATCTCTATGACAATTACCAAACTTAACAAATCAAGCTTATAAGAATTATCTTAGTCACTAAATTAATATTTCGACCGCATATTACGGATTATAGGGTGTAAATATAATACTGGAAAGATCTAAATACCCGCAGATACAAGTTACATGTTATTGAGTTTTAATTAATTTCCAATACTCTCCTTAAAGTTATTTCCAACAATAATCCCATGAGAAGAAAACACCAAGCAAAACGCAAATAATAAATAGGATTGGAATTTGTCTTGAAAACAATAAAGAAGCAGAAACACATAAGAATCAAAAAAAAATGTTTTGTTGTGTTTTCTTTTCTCGGAGGACAGGCCTCCCTTTTAATCCCGGGTTGGCATAAATATTTGTTGAAAAGAGAAGTTAAAGTGAGTTTTGGGGCTCTTAATTATCTGCCTATATATATCAATCTCTTTATTGGTGTTTTTTTTCTTTTGCTTTTCTTTCAGTTTCACCTCTTTAAATATGTATTGCAAGACAAAAAAAAAACATAGGTACACGTATATATATACATAAGTTTGACTCACCCAACGAAATTTACATAAACATTATTCGGTGCTGCTGAATGATGAGGCCTCGCCAAACCGCTGCTACAGAATTCTGCTGTTGGAAGTTATTAAAGAATTGTATCTTTGTTTTGCAATACTGTAGGACTACTAAGGGTGTCCCCCTAGTGGATTCATAAATTCTTAACTACCTTAAAAAAAATTTAATTTATTAGTTAATTATTTCAAATAGATATCTAATATATATTTCAATTTAAGAATTTAAATACTAGCATGTTTTCCCCTGTTGTTGGCACATTTTTATAGGCAGCTTTTTAGAGATTGTGTAGCTATGTATCCGAGTAGTATTCCGCACAATACGTCTCGTTGATTTTAATACTTTACTTATTTTGCGCGGAAAGATTTTTAAATATACACAAGTTACCGAAAATGGTTGTGGTGTCTGGGAATTCCTGGGAAATTTGGGCACGTTCCACCCCGAGGAGGATACCAGCTTTTTCTGCCCAAAATAGTCCGTCCTTCCTATAAATTGTTGTGTCTTTACGATTTATTTGTTTTTTTGCCTTGCTATAGTTTAATTTTTTTTTTATTTCTGTACCAAATTTACTTCTCGATGTTACTAAACGTGTGCTTCAATTTTTTTTCTTTTCTGTTCTTTTCGTCTTTATTTTCTTATACTTGTTGGTCTGTTAAGAGGTTGACGACTGCCTCTGAGTGCTTTCGTTGTTTAAAGTGTCTTTTTTTCGATTTTTCCTCACTGAGCGTTGCAGAAAAGTACTCATAAAAGAACCCCACAGTAGTGGCTTATTAAAAAAAACCAACACTACTTCGCGCACAATTATGTTAGGCTATATTATGGTTTTCCTATATATTTAAAGGAAAAAGGAGGCATTAAGAACTTGCAACCCAAAGTTGCGGTACAAAACACAATTTACCTTGGTACTCCGGGGGGGGGGTTTTTTTCTTTAATTTAAAAAAAATAATTTCAACAAAGATTGGAATTAATATCCACACTTATGTTCCCGATACTTGTGATTATAAATATTACTGGCTGTAAAAATGTGTGCCGTTTTTTTTTATTTTTTTATGCTGTTAAGGTTATTAATTGCCTGTAACTTGGTATAACTAAAGAAAGTTCCGGATAAGAAGTTAACTCGACGGATGTTGGTTAAAAAAGAATTCCTTAAGAGCACGCCATCGCTTAAAGAAGGTAACAGAAGCGATTAAGAGTCGATAAATTATCGAGAATTTGGACATTTCTGTCTTTGATTAAGTGCGATATCTTGAGCCGATATGCAGTAGAATACAGTAGTGGCATATGCTCATTAAACATATCTCTACGTTACCTCACACTGTAAGTTAACCGTTTTTGAGTTGGATGAACTAAGACATAACATTTACCAAAGTGATTAACGCTAATATGGTTTTGTTAAAAGAATTCAACTAAAATTTTCTATAAACATGGTTCCTCATAAACGTTCGTTAAATTTAGCAATCTCCCTTAAATAACTGGTAGAACTCACGCCTAAAAAAAATTTTAACGTTGAACACCATTACCGTAGAAATTATTAGTTCAAAAAAAAAAAAAAGTATAGCGAATAACTAACTGATCATTTTACTTTAAACACTAGTAACTAAAAGTTATATATTTTTTTTTTCATTACAAATATAAGCAAAATATACAACGAAAAACAAACGATGATTTAAAAGTGAAGAAAATTTATTTTCGTTCAATATTTAAATCAAAGTTCAATCTGGATTTCAAAGTTCCAGATTGAACTGTTCAACTTGCACGGTATGATAGCCAATTTCAGAGATACAGCGTTTTTAAAATTCGAAACATACCCGGGTATGCAATTGTTGACGTAAGGGGTAGGAATGAAAAATGACCACATCCATGCTCTGATTTGTCCAATTTTATTCAAACATCAGAACATGTTAGAAAACACTTCTTGTGAGGATATCATGAAATTTAAGAGTGATATTGTAGCCACTTGCAGAGATACGGCGTTTTTAAAATCCAAAACATACCCAGGTATATAGCTGTTGACTTAAAGGTTAAGTTAAGAATAGGTAGCGTATTGCAGTAGACAACTTTACTTTCAAAATTTTACTATTCTTCAAGAATTAAGTATCTACTAAAAGACTCAACCGCAATAATGTTTTATTTATACATGTACTGAAAATAAATGTTCAAACAATTTAAATTTAATTGCATCGGCTGTTCATCATCGCTTACAATATACACATTTTAAGGACAACATTGCCACATTACGCATTAAAACAGACGGATGTGGTGGGCAAATTAAAAATTGTATTATGATTGGAATGTCATCAAAATAGTTTTCGCAAGTCCTTCTTCATTGTAAAATACTGAACTGATTTTTCCTGTTGTCGGTCACACTTATTTACCGACTGAAAGAGTTTTTTGCAATGCTGAGAAACGAATAAAGAAAATAAAACACATCTTATTTCTCGAAGAATATGTTAGCAGAATTCGGTACCTTCCAAAGAATTATTGACGTTTGTCCTGTAAATTACTGGAAAAAATCAAGAAAAAAGCTTCTACTACCACCTGGAAAATGGCATTTTATTTCCTCCACAGCAAGAACATTTTTTTCTCAGAAAAACAAATCAGGGAAAAATTATTATTAAAGGTGAAGAAAATTACAGGAACGATTACAATCTGTAAAAAATATTTTAAATTGGGAAATATGCAACCAGGACAGATACAACTCTGTAATTTATTGAAAAAACACTTTGGCGAGCACCGGCAGAATGTGCAATTCTTAAAGGTTATGCAGATATTGTTAACAACTAACAATATCAAATTGTTGTGGAATATGACACCCAAAAAGAGGAATACTGCTCTGAATTCAGAGAAGAATCGCCATTATTAAAAATTTGATTTCATAATAATTTAATTTCTTAGCTTAAAAGTCTAAATAAGTTGAATTAAGCCTTTGTTAAGTAGTATTTAAGAATTGTATAACTTCTGATTTTTTAAGTACATTGCCCATGATATAATAGAAAATCATGGACTAAAAACAAAACTGTTTTATTTAACTCAGATCAAATTAAACAATACAAAATCAATATTTTATTTACTTATTGAATTATGTCTATAGAACATTTGATTAGTCCAAACGCAGCAATGTTCCTTTGATTAGAGTAAACACAGCAATCTCCAATTTTATTATCATAATTGTCAGCAAACCGCTGTATAAATTTGGTTGAAACTTGCGCCATATCTTTATCATATTCTTATTTACTGCATCACATAACATAACATACAATATATTAATATGTAAAAACTATAAATGTTCAGATTGCAGTCTTTCAATCTATTCCCCTTTATGTACCTAATAAATGAAATACTGCCCAGTGTCACTTGCAGGTGACACTTGAAAATCACTATAACCACTCATGTTATAAGTTTGAGTGTCTTACATTATAAATCAACAAATATTATACCGTTTCTAACCCTTTTTAAATTTTTACAAAAGTTTAGTTATCACAATACAAGTCAGCGAGTATCAAAAAAGCTAAAAAAAAAGTTTACAGTTTATGTAGTTCCAGAGGTGTCAAAAAAATGGACAAGCACTTTTGGCTGTTACCTTTGTTCAAGAACACAGAAAAAAGTGTTTTATCAATTAAAAAATGAACTTAAAACGTATTTAAATTTAATTAATGTGATAATCAAATCAATTATTTTTTTAGTTGAAAGAAAATTTAAAATTTAATTTTGATTTAATAAACATTTTAGTTGTTTTGAAATAAATTTTCAATTAAAATTTTAATTAAATAACAAAAAATTTTAATTTACTTTTTTCGGCAAAAATAAAATAATTTAAACATGTAGAATTGTTGTTGGGTATTCTCAATATTCAGTTAAATAAATTAACACATTGTTTGAAATGGCAAGGTTCTTTTGATCACATTTTTAATTAAAATTAAAAATATCATTTATTGAAAATATTTTTTCAAAATTTTTAGTAATCAATATAATCATTTTGGTAACAGGTGCAAAATTAACAAATTGTTTGCTTGATATTATGAATTTGGTATAAATTTGGTGATTGGAGAAATTTAATAAATTTTTCTGTGTAATAAATGTTTGTATAAAATAGTTTCATAGACATGACAAAAAAATCCTAATCTTCGTCACCTAAAGGCGGCATTATGAATCGTCGGGTTAATACCCATATAGCTTAAGAGCTATTTTTCTATTCAAAGTTAAGTTATCTTGTTTGGAAAAGGCTTTTAAAAAAATTACAAGCCGAGGCATGTTATCCCGTTTTCACACAAAATTTACCTGAAAAATTCCTTTTAGTGCAGCCAACATCATTTGGAATTAAAATGAACATAGCAAACACACAAAGCCTTTAAAATCATATTATTTTTAAGCCAAGAACATATGGATCTTCTAAAGGGAAGAAATATTTTTATACATACATACATATGTGAATTTATCCAAAAAGTTGTACATGAAATTTTTTGAGGATATATTTTTATCACGAATTTGCTTGTGTAATTTCGCCTGAACATTTTTTTAGATACATACATACATACACACAAACAATTAAATTTGTTAATCAAACTATTTAATTTTCTTTAAAAAAGATTTTTCTTAGCTACATATTTAGGCTGCCAGCAAAATTGGCCAAAACAATATATGACAAATCGCAAAAAAAATGATCCCTACAAATTTGAATGGTTCTGCATAGAAAATATCACCCAAATTTTTTGGCCGATTTTTCGTTATTATTGGCTAATAATAAATTTTAGACATAGTTGAGGAACACTTTTCGACTATTTATCGCTTTCTTGTTTTGACAAATTCTTCATTGATATAGTAAAAGATAACGACTGTAAGAAGACTTTTGTTTTCAGTAATTGATATGTATATCGCACTGGTTCCTCTAAAGAGAGTCAACTCAGAATTTTTAAATTTTAATTTTATGCAAGAAACCGATGTAGAGTGGTCGTATATACACACTGTAAAAATTTTACATCATATTCTCTAGTATTTTGTCAAGAAAACAAATCCAATTGTATCCCCCTTTGTGATATAAGAGTACATCGTCCCCTTAATAAAACAATAGTGTATATTTTTTTTTGCCATTTCGAGATAACAGAGTTTAAAATTTTTGAGTTATTATACAAATGGGAAAACACTAATATCTCAGAAAATAATCGATGTTTTTGAGTTGTGGTCATTTAACCCGGCGTCATGCAGGTTGGGTCATTATGACCCATATGCTCTTAAATTGCTGTGTAACTTTTTTCAACGTTTTGCGACGCTGCCAAATTTTTCAGTAGCTGGAGTGTATCGTTTTTGCATGTTGTTTATTATTTCGTTTCAGTTGATGATTGAACGTGAACAGAGATAGTTGACCGTCAACTAAGAAAAGGTAAATTTGACCCAGCCTGCTCTGAACATATAGCTCCTTATTGCAACGAATGCTCAAACTCCTTGCAGAAAGATAAAGAAAATTAAATTTTTTAATATAAATATAATTAACACCCATGTGATGAATTTAGCAATTATTTTTTGTTTTTTTTTTTAGATTTTAAGTTTATGGCATTAGACTGATTGAAGTTCCTTATTTTTTTAAGTTCGTTTATTGTTTTTTTAAATTAATAAATTAAAAAATTGAAAACAGTTTAAATATGTTTTTTTTGCATATAACAAATAGCTAAACGAGTCATGAATATATTGCTTACAGATACGTTTATCAAATTTTGAAAATTATGCGAAATACAATGTCAAAAAAACTAGGGTCATATTTACCCACCTGACTGTCGGTGTTTCTTTTATCACGTGCCCGACGCCGGGTTAAATATGTGATAAAATAATCAGGCTACTAGTAGATGATATTTCATTAATTTACAAGTGCTTCAATTGCAAATAAGTGGGATTCAAAGTACCATGATGTCACTTAGGCTATTTTATTTGTTTTATAATATGTGTGAAAATCATAATACACTATTTTATTTTGTATGGTATACACTATTTTATTTGAATATTTTACACCAAATATATTATTAAAAAATTGTGTATATCAATATACGTAATTTTTCGATTTAATTTGTTATGAAATAATAAAAATAGTGTATGCTTTTTATACTCTATTTTTCTTTGAAATGATATTCAGGGTAACAACTAATTTAAACACCATACCTGCACTTACACAATTATTAATGAAAAATTTTAAACACGCAATTATACAATAATATTTCAATTAATCTTTTGACCCACTTTGTGGAAGTAGAATTTCACCAAATTTTGTCCACATTTAGAATCAGTTATGTAGATTCTAATTATGCAATAAAAAAATAATGGTGTACATGCGTATACACTATTATTTTATTAAGGGGACGACATTAAAAGAAAACAGTTTTTTACAAATTCTGAGTTTACTCTCTTTAGAGGAACCAGCGCGATATACATATAAATTACTGAAAACAAAAGTTGCCGCAAGGGTTTTTGCCTCTTAACAAACACCGGCTTCGCTAACTAAAGCTTTAGTGCATAGTTGGCCTTTATGGTATAACAAACATCGACTAAAGTTAATTTAAAATAAAAATTGGGTGATTTTTCATTACTTTTTGGGCCTTTATTATGAGAGTCAACTCAGAATTTTGAAATTTTCAATTTGGGAGATTTTGCTGGCAGCGGTAAATTTATTATAGCATTTTGTGAATGAGACTTGAGGAATTTATTATGAATTTGATCGGACAAAAATAATTATAACAAACAGAAATTTTGCGAGAGGTTATGGAAAATATCCTTACAGGATATCATTTTTCAACGCTTAATTTATTTTAAAAAAAGCCCCAATAACATAATGAATAGAAAAAAGCTTTAATGTTAACCAAAAAAACTAGTTCTGCGCCTATTATTTTAAAGTTTTGAGAACTTGGATGTTTAAAGGTTTTGGTAAGAATTATTCTGACAATTTTAAATTGATCAGTGAAAAGAATTTTCCCAGTAAAAAATTACAAATAACCCAAGGAACGGCTTGCTATTTAATGATCTACGTTTTTGGTCACCAAGTTTGATCACCCGATGACCAAACGCATTACATTAGATCATAAAAATACAAAGAAGTAAAAGAACAAATTATTTAACTTATTTAAAAATGACTGAATGAGGAAAGTATACGAGTTTCTGTTTTACATGCGTTATTATTTTGTACAAAAAATGCACAACTAACTTCTTTTAAGATTAGAAAAGTAATCAATTAATTTTAGTCTCATGCCTTGTAAAAATAATTAATATGGTAATACAGTTTAGGAGTCATTCCGCCTAAAATGCTTATTTCCAAACTCCATTACTTTTTCTAAAACTTTTTGCTGGGTTCAGCAAATAAAAACTAATAATTCCCAAACAAAAGAATTCTCGAACTTGCTCATAAAGATAAGATTTAAAAATTTACAGTAGAAGCAAAATAATTTGTAACTCAACATTAATGGAACATGGAAAATAATTTTTAAACAAACTGTGTCATTACCAAAAAGAAAAAGTAGAACGATATTTTTAGAGCGGTAGAAATTATTATTACGTGTCGATGTTTTCAAAAGGTGAAAAAAATGTTTTGTGCTGATTCCCTCTTTATCATTAACTAAAAACCAACATTCGAAATAAAATAATGGCCATTACATCCGAAATTTTGCGAAACGTTAAAAACATATATTTTCGAAGGAGAAAATAGCCGCCATTTACTGGATATTACTTTTTAAGCCTAACCTAAAAAATAAGTAAGAATGTATAGTCGGTCAAGCCCGACCATATGATACCCAACACAGTATTAAAAACCTAATTTTCAAGAGTGTAACCTATTTGGTACCCATCTGCAATCATAAACCCGCCAGAACAGAGTTATGTTAGATTAGGAGGTGAATATTCATGTAAAAGTTTTTTGTGCAGAATATGAATTAGATACTCGTATCTTTATCTATGTATCTGATATATGTTGGCCTTTAAGTGATTTTAAAATGGGAGTATAAACAACATTTTGTCGCGACATAGAAGCTATCATGAAAGTAAGTGTCGCAAATTTTTATGTCGATGGTTTAGATTGCAATAGTTTATAGGCACAAAGACCCTATTCCGGCAAGAATTTTGTATCGGGGCTATATGAAGTAATAAACTAATTCTCACCATTTTCAACAGACTCAGTCCTTGTTACAATTATAACCTAAGTACCGAATTTCATCCAATTAATTCCAGAATTTCGACCTGTTCTTTACACACAAGGGCAACATGGACAGCCCGCTAGGTGGACGGGGATATATAGATCGATTCAGGAAATGTTTTTAAGTCGATCTGTTTAGTTAAAGATCTAGAGCCAATAATTTAAGGTGTCACAAACATCAGCACAAATGCATAATAGCCTCTCTACTATTGTGTTGTGGGTATAAAAATAACGTTATTAATAACGGTAAAAATAAAGAAAATTATCAATAATTTTCACTTTATATCTCATTCCGCACCACCATGAACATATATATCTTTGTAAATTGAATCGTTTATTTCAGCAACCCGTCAACTGACATTTATTCAAAAATGTTATTATCGGGTCTGTTCTAGGTTTCGACTCGTTTTGAAAACGCAAATTTTGTGTTCTCAAATCCGCATGTTTTTGTGTATTCGAAGTTTGTGTTCGAAAAAACATCTAAATGTCAAAAACAGAAAAAAAACAGCTTTTTATCAGCTGTTCAAAAAAAAAAAAATTTTTTTTTGTATAAAAAATTATTCTTAAAAAATAAAATTTTGTCATAAAAATGCCTCGAGCCTTTGTATTATCTTATATACAATTGCGGAGACAAGAAAATAATGTTCAAAAAGTTCAAAGAAATTGTTTAAAAAAATTTGTTAAAAAAAATAATGCTTGACTCCATGTTTGTTTTTATTTACACAAGTGAGTTTAATAAAAACAACTTAAATTTTTGGATATGTTAAAAATTTTATTTTTATAATATTTGTGTAAAGGAATATATATTTTTTGTATTAAATTGAATAAAAAACATTTCAAACTAAAAACCTAAATTTTGTTTTTGTTAAAAATTTTATCACATATAAGAATAAAAGTCGATTCGTTTTACTTTCACCAACCCCTAACTGCTCTAATTGAAAACGAATAAAAACATGCGGATGTGAAATGCAGAACACCAAAAATGCTGAAGTAATCCACTTTCGAGTGAATTCGGATTCTAGAACACACCTGTATTATAGATTATGAATGGCCTACTTAAGTCACATCGTCTTATGCAGGAAAGCGTCAACTCTTTGGTCTTTGAAAGGATTGTATATTGTTTTGCAATTTCCGTTAAGTGCAGAAAACGTTTATTAATTTAAAAATTTGGATGATTTTTTTAGTTGTCCGATGATTTAAAAAACCGCACTTGACGGGTTTCTGAATTTCATTATATGTGTAAAATTAAGGGAAAAAAACATTCTTCAGGCAAAGAAATTTTTTAAATTATTTTATAACGCGTAGTTTTTTTGTAAGCAGCACCATTTTAAATAATCAGAACAAACATATGTGACCCCTGCAAATTTCGGAGTTGTCACTTGCACAAAAAAAATTGCACTTAATTTCAAAAGTGCACTCTTACTGAGAATCTTGTTGCTATAATTATAAGTTAACCAAAAACTTATGTAGAAATCTGTCTGAAAACTAATTTTCTACATCAATCGAACTTTAATCTCCTTTAAAAACTGTTTCTTTTAATACTTGATTTTTCAACTCCTTAGCTCGAAAATTTAAGTGTTATTTTTTTAATAACGTCCTTCAAAATTGATCTATAATTTAAAAATTTTTGGAACAAAACTCATTTATTTATTTTGTTTTACATGTTTAAATTTTTTTAAAGTTAAAATTAGGTTAGAACAGTTGTGTGTTGCTTCTTGCTTTAGCAAAAAGAACAAAATGTTTTAATAATTCTGTTATGCAACTCATGTTTTTCCTATAAAAACAAAATTTTTATTTTTACGTAAAAATATGCGTGTCTTTGAATATAAAAACATGACGTTCTTACCTGCAGTGTAGCAACTCCGGTTTACTGTTGATTTTTATCTTTTTTTTTTTAAATTTTATTGAACATATTAAATTTTTGTTACACTACTGCTACGTCTGTTTGCTTGTTTCAAAATAAGCAAATAAACAAGACGGAGGATGCATAGTTTGTGGGTTTAACAAATTCATATTTTAGGAATTGACAACAAATGTTAACAACAAATACATTAACCATAACACTAAAAGTTTCCAACTCAATAGCTTAGCAAACAATATTATCCATATACCAGATATCATCTGAAGCATCCAGTCTCTATATCATGTTATAAAAAGCAACATATTTTTAATACAGAGCATTGAACTGTCATCACCCGGCTCATTCTTTGTAAATTTTTTACGAATGTAATATGTTGTCGTTTGCTTTACACTTCTAATTAAGTTTGTAAGTTTATTGCAGGTCGTTTCAATATCTTATTGTTCTTGCTGAAAACTCAACATAATAACTGAAGTCATATAACAATATTTTTATGTGCAAAGTTTCATCTTAACATAATGTTAATTCTTGAAAAAGAAAAGGAAATAAAACTTCTTCTAATTGTATTTAAAAAAATATAAAAAAAGATTGTTTTCCTTTGTAAATAAATCCAATTACTATTAACAATAAACTAAGTTTGTATCAAAGTTATAAAATTGATTGCTAAGGATGAACATGTTGAAACAAAGTAAAAAAATAGCAATACAAAATAATTAAGAAAGTATATCCGATGAGTCCAAGCTCATGATGCCCTACACAACTTTGTTGTTAGGTAGTGTTCGGGTATTGGTCTTTTTTTAGGAACTATTATAAATTGCGGACGAAGTTTTGTGAAGACCTCTTTATTTTTTTTCAAAGTTAATTCTAACATTTATAATTAATATATTGTTACGAAAAAAGATTTATCTAAGAATAATTTGTAGTTTTAGTTATAAGTTATCTTGTAAATTTTACTGTCATGTCGTATTTTAACTAATATTTGTTTTGAATGCAACTGTACCCAATTTTCTAGTACAATATTTGACGCCTTAGGATAGACTTTAGATTTTGATGTACAAAAGTTATTTTAAAATAATTTGAACAGAAAGTTCAGAGAGCTTATTCTACCAGTCGTGATCGAATACTTTTTCGATTCGAAAGCAATTTTATTTCTAATTCTTTCGGTCGCTAGTTTACCAATCGAAATTTTTTTTTCAGTGTTGTTAAGCATTTATTTGAGTTTCTTCAATACTGAAAAACTTATTTCGATTCGTTCAATATCGACTGAAAGAATTAGAAATAAAATAGCTTTCGAATTGAAAAAGTATTCGATCACGACTGCCAGAATTAGCCCTCTGGAATCGACTAGAATGGTTGTGAACTATAAATTCATGCTAACTCATAAGTGTTTAGTTTAGTTGGTTTGGAGACACTTAACGGTTTAGTTCGTTATTTACAATAGTAGATACATTTTTTGCATATTATAAGTAATTTCAATAAAGTTTTTTAATGTGAATAAGTGTGTGCATTTGTTTTGATATGCAAGTAAAAGAACTGAAAGTAAAAACGTAACAATATAAGCGCAATCATAGAATTTATTCCACCAATTTGAATAGCCTGATTCCTTATGCTGAAAAAACTCATAAGCCCTATTTTGTTTAATCCTAAATTGACAATCTTTGAAAAGCTGGGGCTCTGTGCAATTCTTTTCCAGAGTTCGAAAATAAAAAGTAAAGTACAGCAAGTTAAAGTACCACACAGTTTTTTTAATTTTTGTTGTTGAATTTGTACACAAACAAAATATAGTACATAACTATTGTGACCTGACGAACAGAAACACTTAGATAACTTAGCGAACTTATTTTAGAGTCCGTGTTAAGTTCTTTTAGGTACTTATTCTGTATTTTTTAGTGAATACGTAGTTAACTTTTAGCTAACATGACATGTTTTTTTTAGTGTCTGCGTAGTTAACATTTATTGTACTTACTTCTTTTAAAGGAAATATTTAAAATAATAAATTTTCTGAAAGAAAAAAAGAAATATAATTTTTTAATGGTTTGTTTCTTTATTGAAAAAAAACCCCAAAATATAATTTGTAGTTGAGCTTTATAACAGGAGTGCAAAAATATTAGAAACATGCAACATGTTCGATTCCCGCCAGCGAAGTCTCTGGCAGGAATCAAACCCGCAACTCCGCCGCTAACAGCTAGCGTACACTCATAACAAAATGCTTCTTCAAATTGATGATGCCCTTACATAAGAATTTTAACATCAATGTTATAACAAATGGCACCAATGAGGCAAAAACTGACAACAATGTCATCATAAAATGTTGTCATATTTTATGCGTCATCTAAGCTAAGACTACGTGACATCAATTCAATGCCATATTATGTGTATTATTAACAGGTAAAATATGAAAGTTGTTAAAAAACTAAGTAATGATAAAATTCTTGTAAAGTGTGTAGAAAGAATGTTATTTCTTTATCCAATATTTTTGCTTTTAAACACATTTTTAAACCTGAATAGTAGGCATCATATTGATGTGCATTCGTTGTCAAAGCAAAAAAACTTATACAACATATAACATTCATATTAATGCAATTTAATATTCACATTTGGCATAAACATCAAAAATGCAAATGTATCATCCCATTGATCACATAATTTAAATTTTTGACCTTGATGACAATTTAGCCAAGTGATGTAGAGGCTGACTGACATCACAATGATGAAGAGTGTCATGGGGTCAAAAACGTAGACTGATGCCAAAGTACATCAGCAAAAAACATGTTAAATAAAAATAATAATATTTTGTGTACGACAACAATATATTGTTACAATAAACATAGTGTAGTTGCCGTTACCATGCCCAACCATATTTTTTCTCTGCGTGTGTATAAGCATGTTAAAGCCTTCATATTTACTAAACATATTTCTTTTTTATTAAAAATATTTGACAGATGATATGTGACCCTCTGTATATTGCAATTTTTTTGTAGAAAAGTATTCTATCATTCCAATGTCATTATCATTCCAATGTCTTTAAGCAAACAAAAAAACTCTAGCAATAATACATCATCTCAATTTTGGGAAAAACATAACAGTAAGTATTAGAAAGTTCATCGTATATAACTATGGACTATGTATATATGTATATACACACATTTTTGATAAATATCCTTTTCTTCGAGATTGAAACAAAACTAATTAAAAGCTGTTCTACTGTTAACATAAATCCTAATATAAAATATAATGAGAATCTGCATATATTGCTATAGAAGTATTGCCCCTACAGTGGCTTACGGCGGTTTTTAACGCGCTTCAAGCGACCGTTTAGGTCGAATGACCTTCAAGGCCACTATACATCTGTCAAACGCCTGACATCAAGCTCGACGACGTGTGCTTAACGTTAGAATGTAAAATGTTTAATTTTCCATTCAGCACCGTCGGTGATACACATTCAAAATAATTTCACTGATACAATCATAATGCTTGATGCAGAATTTGACTAATATACTTAACGCTCCTTTTGTGTACCAGTAGAAAATCCTTTAAAGTCTATGTAGCAGAAAAATATTTGTAGGTAAACTAGTGCAATTATATTTCCAAATGCCACACAACTTTTTAAATTCGGCATGTACCGTGACCAGAAGCTACGTTCTTATTAAGGGAGATAATTAAAGTCAGAACTTCTGAAATCATATGTCAACTTTGCTATATTTTACTATCTTTAAAACTTTTTGGAAAATTTTAATATGTATTTATTATAAATTTTGCTACTGGTAAAACATTTTGGCATATTTCACTACTATTTTTGCAAAAATTCCCTTTATAAAGTAAGACATTAAAATTTTCCCTTTTTATTAGAAATTTCTCGCAATTTCTATTGATATACAAAATTTTGCGAATTTTAAATTGTTAAAGGATATTTTTCGAAATTTTTATTTTTTAAGGAAATTGTTCGAAACTTCTCTATTTATAGATGGCTAGGTAGTTCCATGTCAAATCGACCAACAGTAGCACCCGAACCCTTTCGATTTGAATGACATTTGGTGAAAAGGTTCCTTTCATTCTATAAGGAACATATGACAACGAAAAAAAATTTCAAATTTAAATTTTCAAAAGTTATGCCATATTCAAAATGTCATAATTTCGCCGAATAGGCCGAGTGTGTTGAGTTTTTTTTTTTAATATCTCAAAAACTACTTCACATACGAAGATGATTTGTATGTTACTTTAAAGAAAATACTTAAGACTACAAACAATACATTTAAAAAAAAAAATTCTATATAAAAAAAATGTAATATCTGCAAAATATAACACCCAGTTTACATGATGAATTTTATGACGTCCAATTTTCGACGTCATATTTTGTTCGGTAGCAAGCGGTGTAGAGAAGAAAGAGGGGTAGAAAAATAGACTTGATTTCTGTTTTCATGGTTTTTTTTTTAACACTTCGCTTTACACTTTTTTCTGTTCTTTCTGTTACGTTTTATTTTTATATTGTCATCAACTGGATTGAATGAAAATGAAAAAATTAGACGTCCAAAAAAAACCAACGTATGAATTTGAGTAGTTTTTGGTAGGAACTTCAAAAGGGAATTAAGAAAATTGGACGTCATAAAATTCATCATGTAAATTGGGTGTAAGATTTTAAAAATGGACTAATTCAAAAACCTAATATTTTTTTTTTTTTGCTGACTTTTTTTATATAATACCCCAAACTGTTCTTTAAAAACCTGAAACTTTGAATTAGGTGTTTTGCCTTTGTGAAAACCTGCGTGTATTCATTTAAAACGACTGTATCACAGCAGTTTTGCAACGGATAAACTTACGAGAGGCTAAACGTATATGGTTGAGATACAGAGAAATTTTCAAGATATGTTTATAAATAACAAACAAATGTTTCTTGGAGTCTTTGACTTAAAGATTGCACACATTTTACAAAAACTTGCAGAGCTTCTGACAGCACTACAGATATCGTGGGCTGTGTAAAGCCAAGCATATTTTCATTTCCAAGGCAGAGTTAGCACGATATCTTTCCTGAGTACAACGCCGAACCCTGATGCTGTATCCCTTTGTCCTTTTCTGCTTCTGGCCAGTTCTAGTCAACGTTCATCATAACCAGATGAATCAGCAAACCAGAATTCCGTCGTGGTCATGTTTGATATTTATTTTATTTTTTAAATTTGTAAACAAAAGTTCACAATGGCGAGTTTTTTATTGAATGTGCCCCATAATATTAAATAGAAATTAGTTCGATCAGCTATTTCGACTAGATTCGAACATCGAATTTAGTTCATAAGAGGCACCTTTGATTTTTGTCTTTGATGTTGAAACTAAATTTACCTAAGTTTAAAAACTTTATGTTAGTGTTCGAAACATTTAAATATTTTTTAAAACTTCCTGGATGCTTATAAAGTTTAAAACAATATATCATCCAAATCTCTCATAATTCTTTCCCCCTTTTTTCAATTAAGATTTGAACCTTCAATCTTGTGAGACATGAGCACAAGTTCACATTTAGCAAGAATTGGTGACAGTAACAAAAAAAAAATGGTTTGGTGTCTTTCTGGGTCTCTACAAGAAAGACACCTCATTTTATAGCAATTTAGTGCCATTTTAAAATTTCGATTTTCAGTCTCTGCATATAAGAGTTTCTTCTATATTCGAGGGTTGAAATTAAAAAGCCACATACAGGTTCTATTATTGTCTTCTTTAAAATCACTTCTTTCAGTATGAATGTATTACTGCATTAATGCATGAAGTAGGTCTAAACTAAAAATGTATATATTTCCATAATTTCTTGCCTATATTTCTTGTTGTCAGCATTTCAAAAATACTTTTATATTAGTAGACAATCTTCTTGGAAAAAGTACTTCTTATATATTAAAAATATTTTACAAAAAAAAATAAGCTAATACCACAACTCCAATCTTATTTTTATTGTAATTTATTTCTTATTGACCCGTATATTTCCTTCCAGCTCTTTTCAAACAATATTATTTTACTTTTAGCATTATATATTATTTTTACTAAAATAAATGCCAAATGAAAATAAAAAATAGCAAACACTTATGAAATGAAATCACGTTTTTAGCTTTCATCTACAATGCAAAAATGCCAATTATTATATAAAATAAAAACGAACAAAATAGCAAAGAATAATATAAAGATCGTGACATACGAAAATAGTAGAAGCACAACATACTCATACATAGTGTATGACGTGCAGACTTAAGGGTCAGTTTTGCTATTGGCAGTTTAATGCTCCTTTCTATTTTCATTAGCTAAAGTAGAACTGGGTTAGTTTTGTGTCAGAATCAAAAAGAATTTGAAATTAATAAAATATCTGAATAAGAAAATATTATGTTTTTACAGGCAATTTAATGGTGTAAATTTAAAAGTTGTAATTAAAAATTTCATTTGTAAACTCGATTATTGAAATGTCTAAAAAAAAATCTTAAAGGTATTGGATGGGCGTACAACAGATGGCGTATCTTTTTAACATGCAGGATTTAAATCTCTGATTTATACTTACTTACGCCCAATTTTCACGGAATTTCTCGGTTATATTTTTGATAGTTTAATTAAATAAAATAACTGAAAACTGATTTGTTTTTACGGAATTTGTGGTTAATTTTTTTATTGAATTCGCGGTTGAGCTGTTGACAGTAAAAATTAAATTAAATTTTCGTTAAAACTAAATGCAAAATAAGTTAAACCGATCTACTAGTAAATGTCCAGATGTTAAAAGTTTCATTTTAATTTAATTTTACATACAGAATACTTTTAAGTTAAAGTTTCACCATTTTGGACTTTTCGTACAGCGTGTCGGTATATGAAACTATTTATTACATCTGAGGTATAAAATATCTTCAGCAATTTTGTAGAGCATTTTACGGCAAATATTTTTGTGGAATATATTACTCCTATAGCTCCCTTCAAAACGGATATTTTTGGCCCTATTCTAACAATTGTAGAAAATATCCCTAAGAAGGCATAAATCAGAACAAAACTTAAGACAAACAGCAAAAAAAAAACAGCCAAACTCAAGATTGCCCTTTAACACATTTTTTTATTGTAATGACATTGCACACTGGAAGATTGTGGAAAAAAATTTAAATATTTCTGTATTAGTCCGATCGAAAATTCCGATTTTATCTTTCAATACGACGAATTATGTAAATGTTTTTTTTTTGTCTTTTCTTCCAAATCTATTGTCAGAACCCCTTTTTTTGCTTGTTGTACAGTGCTATTGTTTGAGGTATTGGCTAGTATTCTGTCTTTCAGAAACACTATCTATGCGAAATTTGTACTTCCAATTAATACTTTTAAGGTTGCAATTTCGTCCGATGAAAGCTTGTTTCACAAATGGGGTACAACGGATGGGTACTATTTTGACGAAGGCGTACTTTTTGGGTACTTATTAATTAACTTATTTATCTAAGGTATGTGAAAAAATCTTTATAAATTATTACAAAGTGCAAGCAAATACAAAAGTAGAAGCATAAATAATTACATACAAAATGTATAATTTAATGAGTTTAAATAATATATTATATCACTCTTTATGATTTGATTGTCCTTGTGAAAGCCTTTGTATATATACATATATATAACTTATTAAAATCATCATAGACTCTACGAAAAGTATCAAACTGAACATAATTTGTAGTATAATACGTAGTTAATACTTAGGATGTTATATTGCCTTGATAGATGAAAAGATAAATTAAGGTTAATTTTTCCCAGAATAAATTGGGAATTGACACTTCCGTTCTTTAGCTTAAGTAGAAAGAGCATGAATGAAAAAGAGCGGCAATGAATATCTTGAAAATCACTCTAACGAAATGATTTTTTACCACTTGTAGGAAAGTTCAGTCTGTGAGAGAGGCAGCCCTAGGTGCCGTTGCTATACAGCAGCTGCAGTAAGCATATTTCCAAAAGCTCCAGCAAGTGGCAAGTGTATAATCCTGCCAGATTATGCACTCAAATTGCTACCAGGTCGGACGCGGTTGGTTATTGCATTGCTCAACCAGTAGGTAAGATACACCATGTAGTAGCGGACACGGTAGGCATTCATGTTAACCTTTTATTTACCTCTTAGCTTAAAAATTGCAGCTAGTGGTGTAGAAAATGAAAATCTTATTTCTTTTAGTTTGGCTCTTCTTATCTTAATGTTTTCCTTCAGAAAAGCTATAATAATCTACTTACATGTGACGCGAAAGCTGGCTCCCTTGGAAGGGATATATTGCCTAAACTTTCTTCTTTTATAGCATATTTATTCATATTTAACCACAGCTTAGTATATAACTTCCTTATTAATAGCAACTAAGTTCTCAGTGTTGGAAGGTCTATAATGGACTATATTTCCCATATAAACCCCTTCATTAAAAAAACTTCAGCCCGAAAAAATCTGGTATAAATGTAGATATTTAGATAATATTTAGCACAATAAACTCTACTATCAAAACTTAGACCTACTCCATAATTTTGTTTTTCTAGGTCCATGATTGCCCATGTGTCTCATATATGGTCAGTGATATTATACGTAGGGAAAAAGGACAGATATTTTGAAATCATTAAAATGTAGGCAGTTTTCAAAAATGTGGCAAAACTGAATATATTTGGCAATCTTTTTCGATTTGTGAAATATTACTAATAAAGTTGTTGATGCGGTTATCAAAGATTTGTAAATTTCTTGGGGTAAATGCTTTGATTTAAAGGTAAATTTGTACAACTGTCTTTTACAAGAGTTACATTTTTCGGAGCAAAAATAGGGCATCAAAAACACCAAAATGAAAAATTTTAATGAAATTTTCGCCCTTCAGTAGAAATTAGGTATCTTTGATTTATCACGGCCACATAATAAAACAGAAAAATATCCTAAAAAAAAGTTAAGTAAATCAATAGAATTTGTTAAAAATAAAGCTACAATTTTATTAATTTACTGGTCACGCCTTATTTTTTTTTCTCGTCAAATATCTATGGTTTTAATTGGTAACCGCGTATGTCCATTTTTTCGATTTTGAGATGTTAATGCCATATTGCTTAATTTTAAACGCTCTTTACATGGTTCTTAAAATTTTTGAAAATTTATGGACCAATTCCGATTTTTTTACGAAATGACCAAATTCAAAAAGTTCAATACCTAGCCCATAGTTCGATCTAGGATGTTTTTTCCGCTCTCCTAGAAAATTTGAATTCAAGACATAAGCGGTTACCCATGAAAACCACAGATATATGTTAGGTCTGAAAATATATTTAGTCATAAAACTGTATATTCAATTTGCATTGTCCGCTCGTTTTTACAAGACAAATGTACCTTCCAGTGCACCGTAAATCATTTAAAACGATTGTTAGAAAATCACCAGCGGTTTTATTTGCATTGATATGTTGGCATTTAAAACTTGGAAGGATTTTGGTAGGGATAATTTTTTGAGCGCGTTATCACTGAATATGGTAGACTGTCTAAAATTTGTCTATATATACAGTGGTGTAGGGTATTAAATGTTCGGTCTTGACCGACTATACTCTCTAGCTTGGTATTTGGAAATTTATGTTTAATTGAGTGCATGTTTCCTTCGGTTCGAAAACATTTTCTTGAAAGTCTTGCGAAATATGCCAAACCTTATTTTCAAGCAAAATGATTAAAAATCATGCCCAGGGTTATTACGAATATATCCATACTTTGTTAATAGTTAGTGCCTATTTTGTCTTTTTAGAACTTCTTAGGCATACTTGTGACCTACTTAACTTATAAGAGATTTTGTTTATAGGAGCAATCTATTTATAAGACGGAATGTTTTATTTTTACTTTCATATATGTACATATATGTGTATGTATATATAAATCGTCACCTTAAATGCAAACGGACGTAACTACATAACAATTCGAAAATTACTTCTTGATTGATAATGGGTACGTTCATAAGACGTAGCTGTTGAGCTCAACTGCATGAAAACTGTTGACAACTGTTAAGCCGAACATTTTCGTCTTAGAAACGGCATGAGTATAATGCAAAATTAACAGCTGATAAACATAAACAATTGAAAAAAAATAAAGGTTGAGGTTGAGCACAACATGTTGACTTTAGGTAGCTAAAAAATTTTTTGATGGAATAAATGGCCTCAAATACCCAACTGTTGTGTTGAGCGGAAGTGCTCAACTATGCGTTTCTAAGACAAACACTAAACGGTTACACAACAGTTACGCGTTATGAACGTGCCCAATGATTCGTTTTATCAAATTTCATGTTCATGCAATTTTTCTGTTCCCTGCGATTAAAAATTGCTTTTTTATCAATAAATTTCAAACGCCAAGTAAATTTTATTATTTTTGATTTTGTTATGTTTTTTGGCTATCCTGTAAATGTAAAAAAAGTGTAGTTACGTCCGTTTGCCTTTTTGTCGGCGAAAAATAAGAGCGCAATTTATATTGGCAATCGAAGTATGTTAAGTATTTTTTATGGCTTGAACTTCAAAAACTTTTTTTACAAACTCCCACTTAAATTAAAAACTTTTAACTAAATGTAAAGAATAAAGGTCACCCCAAGAAGACACAAATTTGCCCACTTAATAATATTGAATTGAAATAAAAAATTTAATTAATTTAAATATATTCGATATCCAGAATGAAAAATAATACAAAAGATATAAGACAAAAAAAAAAAAAAAAAAAGTTGCTTGAAAGTCAAGACATTTATATGGATATGAAACAACAAACAAAGATAATTTTTATAGAAATAAAATAGCAAAAAATCACCGCACCAAACATTCAGAAGCACTCGACAAAAGTGGAGCAAAAACTAAAAAGCCTTAAGTTAGATGGACGGTCTACAAAAAAGACTTAAAGATTTTTTAGGGGTTCTAAGAGTATTTGCTAAAGAAAAAACTGGAAAAAAAGGAACAATTGTTCAACATATTGTATGAAATAAGAGGGATTTACTTTTAACTTGTACTGCTTAACCTTCAGTAAATTTTAGTCTGGTAAGAAAAACAAATTTAAAGAAAAAGAAACAAAATCCACAAACGAAATAAAACATAATAAAGTAAACCAAGATTTCAAATGTGATTTTATTGCTTATTTATATTTTGGCCACAGTTTTTGTACACTGTATAGTCAAAATTACATTTATATTAAATAACACATTTGATCCTTCTGTATATAAACAACATTGAGCTGAAAAATAAATTCGAAAACCATTTGAAATTGTTTGGTCGTTATTTAAACTTAGAACAAAGTAATTTATGCTAAAGGAAAGTTCTGTTTATAAATTTCTTTAAATGTTAAATAATTGAAACTTTTTGGTATAAAATACAAATGAGAAAAGTTAAAATGCTTTATTCAACTAAATCTGTAAATACAATTCCACATCAATTATAATAATATTTATTTATAATACATAAACTTGGCTTTACATAAGAGTTACGGCATTTTACTAACGCAACATCCGTAACAAAGTAAATTACAAACGAACTTAATTTTTTTTATTATAAAAGTTTAATCTTTTATTTTCTAAATAAAGAAACAACTTTAATTTATGGAGTCTGTGACTTACTGGTTGTTTTTACAAGAGAGGTGTGTTCAAAGTTTGAAAAAATATCGTTAGTCAGAAGCCTTCGTTTTTTTAATCTTAAATTGGAAATAATTTTATTGCCCTATTTAATTGACTTCTTCTAAAGAGCGAATAATAAGGATTCGAAGCAGTTTTCCTAGACTTAAGGTATTGACACAAAATAAAAGAGAGAAAAAAATAGTTTAACCCAATCAAAAACTCAAAGTGCATTTTTTGACTGAATACCGTTTTTCCCAACTTCAAGAAAATTAATTTTCAGAATTAGGGTTTATATCAGATTTTTAGCCTTTTATATGACATCAATTCAAAACTCAACTTTTAAAAGGCCTTAAAGCAAATGATTGATTGATCAGAGAAAAAAAATGTTTGAAATATAGTAATGATAATTTTTCATTATTGACTGAGCTGGGAATTGAACACAGGTTTTCACGGACAGGTTGCCCAGACCTGTTTCAATTGTAACCACACAATCTTCTCAAAAGGGTTTGCCATCTCAACACTCACCCCCATTGAAGGCAGTTGCCAGTCAGTAGCCAAACATTTCGGGATATCGGGATTCGGAATTTTTGAAAGTCAAAAGATAAATTTTTTCTATAAATATTTATTAAAAAAACGTCTTTAAAAGAGGTTAACAAACAACAGTTTTATAATTCACTTAATATTAAAAAGTTGTTTAATGATTATATTGATTACTAAAATTTTTAGAAATGGAAAATTTTAATTTTTGTTTAATTAATGATTAATTAAATTAAAAATATATTAAAAAAAAACAACGTACGTTTTCAACAATGTGTTAATTCATTCAATTAAAAAATAGTTAACATCAAATCTATATTTTACTCAATTAGCTCAGTTGCTTCAAGCTTAATACAAAGAAATTAAATTGGTTAAGTAATTGAATAGAGCAAACTAGTAATTGATTTATTTGTAAAATTCTATTAAAATTTTTATTAAATGAATTAGTTAAGAAAATAAATTTTTTTAGTTAACCATAAAAACTCATTTGAACAAAAAACACATTTTTATCCCACCAGTGCCCATCTTCTGTAACTCCCGCGTCGAGATACTTTTCGATTGAAATGTGTGAAATAGAACAAAAATGCCATTAATTAAAACAAGCAACTGTTTTTCTCACTTAACTGCGTCTGTAACATTTTTGGCGAGTAATAGCCATCACATAAGGAAATTACTCGCCAATATACTGAAAAAGTATGTACCTGTAAAAATGTTAACACTAAAAAATATATTAGAAATGCAAAATGCAATGAATATTTACACGGATGAGATAAGTATTTTGTTCTTGGCAGATTTTAATAGTTTAATTATATTGCTTTTAACATTTTTGAAAAATATACGAATGTAATCAACAAACATTAAAGTCGCACTTTACATTTTTTGTTATAGCCGTCGATGAAAATTTTTAAATTTTAGTCAAATTTGCCGTCAACGTATGTTTGACTGGCGTGCACAACATCTACAATTTAATATCGGCTTCGAGTGGAATATTATGACATTTATAACGTACGACGTAATTATGTTTGATAGTTTTCGAGTTACAGAGACACTTTTTTCTCATATTTCGAGAAACGATGGAATATCTTGTTTTACATGTTTTCGATGCGAGAAGTTCTCAACAAAGTTACAGAACAGTAGCTCGTTTCTGTATTTCTCGCATTGCAAATTTTCTCATATTAAGTGTGAAACAAAAAATTCCATCGTTTCTCGATTTGTGAGAAAAAAGTGTTTCTGTATTTTAATGCGAGAACAGACAACACAGATTCTGTTTTAACTGGAATACTTCCAGTAATTAAGTGTCAAATGCAAGCGAAACGTCAACGAAAGAAATATATATAATAAAAATAAGGCTGCCAGATTTAAAGATTTATCGACATTTTGACGATTTTTTTTGTTCCAAAATTGGCAAAGTGACAATTTGCTAATTTTTTTCTAGTGACGATTCAGTCTTTGAAATAAAACAATTTTAAATAGTTTTATATGTTTGTGTATTAAGCACCACAGAAAACCGATATCTTTAAAAACAAGGCAGATTAAAAAATGTATCGGCAAAAGCAAAATTTCGAACGGAAACTGTTTAATTTTTATTTGCTTGGATTATTTAATACATTTGTTTGGGTGATCAAAGGATTAAACTATTACCCCATTTTTCAGTCAATGCACTTTAGGAAATGTTTGCCTTTTACTTTGTCCAAAAGTGTTTATTTTATTTCAATATAATATTTTGTCACTCCTTTGTGTGATTTCTGCAGGGAATAATAACAATCTGAAATTTTAAACTCTTATCGGATTAAGAAAAATAAAATAAATAATTTTATTTTAATAGACCTCAAGCTTATGTATGTATAAAATATGTATTTTACCCATGAACTTAATGTTTTTTTTTTTTTTTTTTTTTTTTTTTTTTTTTTTTTTTTTTTTTTTTTTTTTTTATTATGTGTTTATATGATACAAATGTTTGATTATATGATAAAAATCGAACAAAATTCGTTAAAATTAATTTTAAATTGTCCGAAAAAAATGGACGATTTTTTTATTTTTTCTTAGGATATTGACGTTTTTTTCACAAATTTATCTGGCAGCCCTGCATAAAACAAACACAATGAAAGGCCAAACAATTTTAATAACAAAATATAACAATTGTGTTTTATATACTTATGTTCATCATTTAAATTCTTTCTTTTAAAATAAAATAAAATAATACACATTCTTGTGTACATGCATACATGATTTTGGCTCCATTTTTTTAAATTTTGTTTTCTCGCATCAATTTCAAATATGACTTATTTTGACAGTTCTTGTGAGAAACTTTTTCCAAAATATTGTTACAGAAACACTTGTTCTCACATCCTTCCAATAATTGCTGGAAAATTATTTAAATGACAGATAATTCTCGCAAAGTAAGAGTACAGAAACACTTAGGTGAGAAAAACCATTTTTTGTTTCATATTGCACTGTTTTTGTCATAATTCACTTGTTTCATGCGGGAAATTTTACGATGCGAGAAATACAAAAACGGGCTACAGGTATAAGAATTATGTAGTGTATAAATTCTACTAGTTAATATCGTGAAATCGCTCCATAAATTTCATTAGGTCCCATATCCACTCTCGGAAAACTCTTCAATAAACTTTGATCTATAAAGAGTAAAGTTTAAATTTTACATTTGGCACACCAGTGGAATCAATTAGATATTAAAACCATCCAGAGTTTTTGGGTTTTCTTTTTGTTTTGTGCATTTC
This sequence comes from Pollenia amentaria, assembly GCA_943735925.1. Taxonomy (NCBI): domain Eukaryota; kingdom Metazoa; phylum Arthropoda; class Insecta; order Diptera; family Polleniidae; genus Pollenia; species Pollenia amentaria. The sequence goes on along the minus strand of OX031007.1, from coordinate 185,301,258 downwards.
AAAAGACATTTCATTCTTTTATTAATTTTCTTCTTTAATTATTTTCAGTACTTCTCACATTAAAATTTCTTTATAATTGTTGGACATGCTGAAAAAGAATAACAAACTTTAACTTTGTTCTTTCACTTAATATTAAAAAGTTGTTTAATGATTATATTGATTACTAATAGTAATAGTATTAACGGAGTTCAGATAATGATTTCGGAATTAACTAGATCCCGAAAATCAGGTATTGAGAAATTCAAATCCTGGGATATGGGATTTCGGGATTGGCATCCCTTATATACTCTAATTTACCCTGCTGTTGGGTTGAAAAAAAAACTTACGTATCTTACGTCTGGGACCATTTTGGTCCACTTTGTATATTTCATATGTAAGTAGATATCAGACTCATTTGCCTAGACTTTTGAAATTATTTATGAACAAAATAATAATTTCGTAATTCCCCAAATTTTTTTGTTGTGCATTGAATAAATTTTGTTGTTTTTATTGTTCTATTTCGGGATATGTGTACAACTTGTATGAGTCTTCCTCCAGTTTGTGATAAGCTTTTTTCTTATTACTCAAGCAGAAAAAATGAAAAATCGATGAAACTTGCACAGCAGTGATATTCCTATAATTCTAAATGAAAGTGAAATAAATATTTCAATTTCTACAATATTGAAAGTGAAGTTGGTATTGATGCTACATGTGAATATGAAATGGAAAATTGTGAAAAAAGCTTATGAAATCGATGCATTATACATTGCGAAAAACAAAATGCAGTGAAGTGGAATTCATTTTCCACGTCATATTGGAGCTTCAGCAGTACCTTCAGATACATGTTATTTGGCGTCCAGATGCTCTTTTGTCTACTTGTCATTGAAAATACCAATATATATGATTGAACTAAATGTAAAAGCAAATGGAAAGACTTAGTAAAATTTTTATTTAAGCCTATAAATATTTGTGTTTTAATTCTTTCTGGGGATTATCGGTATATACAATATTTTTGACCTTGTGTATATGTAAGGTGCTAATTGTAGGGGTATGAAAAAATACTTTATTATATTATACAAAAATTTAAGTTTTAATTTTTTTATAATAAGTTTTTTTTAATCATTTAAGTTTTCAATATTTTTTTGTTCATTAAGATTTTAATTTTCATAAATAAATTTTCAACTATTGAATTTCATATTAAATAAAATAAATTATTTACCATTGATTATTACGAATTGAAATATCAAAAGATTTTACTTTTAATTCTAAATACATGAGCATATATTCATCTATACTAATTATAATAATTTTGTATTGCAGAGGCAAAAACGAAAACTTGCATGGTTTGTTTGATAAATATAATCTGGTTCATTATGAGCGAACATAATTTTCACATTATAACGTTTTGATGACGTTATCAACAAAAGACAACGTAAAGTAGAGACAAGTTTGTTCCTATTCGTGAATTATGGGACAATTGGGAAGCTATTCTTTCAATGTTTTATAACTGTCATGAAAATGCCATTTTTTATGATGTGATCAAATGATTAGCTACTATAGCAATAAAAGAAAAACAAATCGATAGTAAACTGGTTATATAAATAAGGTGAATATATCCGAAGAAGACCTGAAATCGCAGAAGACCTGAGGTTTTACGTCAGATAGCTATATGTCTATCACAATAAGAATACATAGATGTTGAAAAGAAGAGTCAAATCTAAGAACCCATTTGCTATTGACTCAACAATAAGCTTCAAAGTGTGTACCATCTACAAGCAGTGAAATAAAAATATTAGCTTCTAGGAAAAGGGAAATTTGCAATTGCTGTAAATTCAAATGTGTTGCCAAATGCACTTTATGCAATAGATCTGTATGCCAATTTAATCGGGAAATAAATTAATTATTTTTAACAACTTTTACTCATGTACAAAATTAAAAAAACGCATTGACCAAAATGGTCCTTATCCTAAGATTTGTATTTTGTTAATGTTTACCTGTTCGATTTTATCCTAGACTGGTAAAAACTTACTAAGCAAATTAAACTATAAAATTAAAACATGAGCTGAAGTTTTAAATCGATATTGATATCTATTATAAATTTAAATATAAAATAATAAAAACAATTTACCTAAATGGTCCATGCCTAACAGCAGGGTTAATGATTACTAACAATAAGAATGAAATAACTAAAAATAATTATTTAAAAAATTTATTATAAAGAATAAAAACCAACTTATGTTTAAGTTTTCGTGTTTGGAAGTAATTTTACATTTTACTTATTTGTTTTTTTTAAGAATCATAAATACCAAAACACATACTTTAAACCGGGAAAATGTAGACGTGTACAAATAACTCTATAAAGGTTGCTTTTTCCAAAAAGAAACAAACGACTGCTGGTATGGGGTCTTCAACGAACATAAAAATTATCACACAGAATGACAAACTTAGTATACCCTCATTCACCACTTGTTGTGAATGTATAACAAGAAATGGTTTTTCTTTCATTTATTTTAACTTTTCATTTCTTTAATTTACTCATATATGTATAAGTATCTAATGTATAAACCAGAGACTTTAGTTAACTTTGTTTTGCAGTTATGATATAATTTTTTTTTATTCATTTCCTAAGTTCTTGGAAAAAACAGGATAGAAATTTCAGTATTTATTTCAATATTTTATTTTATTATTTTTAAGGTTATTATAGTTCATTTATATGTTATAATATTAAAACTGTTGTTATTAAAAAATTCATTTTGAACTAAAGGTACGAAAAAATCCAAAAAAAAAAAAAAACATGACCAGCAATTTGATTAAGGCTTAAGGTACGTTCAGACTAATGAAATATTTGACGAAAATATTTGTTCTGATATTTGCTTCAAACTGTGTGAAACAAAAAAATATTTTGTTTAATGTTCGAACTAAGCTCAAATATTTGACAATTTTTGTTTGTTAAAACAGTTGGCAAATAGTTTCAAATAAATTAAATTAAATCATGTTTGCCATGCGTTCAGACTAAAATAAATATTTGCATCAAATAATTATTTAATGAAAGTGTTCAAAAATAATAATATATTTCACAAAGTAAAAATGAGCTCAAAAGCTAATTTATTTGTTTTATTCTGTGGAGCAGCATCTCTTATAGTGTTAGAACAGGAGAATGAAAAAAAAAACTGGAAGACAATGGGTAACGGGAACATGGCTTAAATTTGAGAAAAATTGCAAATTTGGAAACAAACCCTTACATATATTTAAAGTCGCTAAATCAGTTAAAAAACAAAATGTCGGGAAAAAATTTTTTTGCAAAAATAGCGAAAATTCGCGAAAAATTTAGATATTTCAAACAAGCCATTAAATTTATTTAAAGTGCCTAAAACTAAAAGGAATGGCAAAAACTCGATAAAAATTGCTATATTAGCGGAAATTCGCAAAAATTTTCTAATAGCGGTATAATACCAAAGTTTAGTACCCATAATTATTAAAAATACTTAAAGCTGCAAAGAATCACAGAAAGAAATCGCTTCTTTTGCGAACATGGCTAAAATTCGCGAAAAATTGCAAACTTGGAAACAAACCCTAATATATATTTGAAATTGCAAAATCGATTAAAAAACAAAATGTAGGGGAAAAACAAAAAATAAATGTTGCAAAAATAGCGAAAATTCGCGAATAGTTTTAATATTTCAATAAAGCCATAAAATTTAGTAAAAGTGCCTTAAACTATAAGGAATTGCAAAATTCCCAAAAATTTGCTAATAGCGGCATGATAGCAAAGTCTAATAATTATAAAAAATCTTTAAAATTGTAAAGAATCCGAAAACTTACAGGAAAAATTGCTTCTATCCGGAACATGGCTAAAATTATTTGTCGTTGTTTGCTCTTAAAATATTTTTGTAATATCAAATAAATGTTTGCTCAAAAGTTAATAAAATATTTGATTTTTTGTGTTCACACTATGTTCACATTGGACAAATATTTGTTTGCCGGAAAATACTTTTATTTGCTCAAAATCAGCTGTTATTTTATTTGATTCTCAAAAATATTTTGTGTTCAGAGTACGTTAATGAGATATTTGATGTTTGCTTTCAAATATTTCATCAGTCTGAACGTACCTTTAGTTTTGTTTTTAACAATTTTTATTGACTTCCTAATCTTTATTTGTTAGAAGATAATTGTATAATTCAATTAAAAAAACTATTAAATGATGTTTAATCCAGCAAACGTTTTGCACAATTTTTTTTAATAAAACTAGTGGTTACGTGTAGGACGTCAAATATTTAATATATGTGTGAACATAGATTTAGTTATAGTAAAATTGGCTAATTCTTAACATCTAGAAACTATTCCTTCTTTGTGTTTCAGGTATAACCCAAGATGCATGTACACGTATGTCCACTGCCGACTTTAGCCTTTGGTAGCTGCACAACCAATAATTTTAGAGTATTGAAGTTTCGAACCTAGTTAAATTCTTTTTGTATCGTCTTATAGGCCGCTATCGAATTTCGATTCAATGGTTCCAGATCTAAAAGCACTACGAAATTTATTAAAATAAATCACTATTTTAAAGGCAATACAAATAACTAAAAGCAGGATGTTTGGTGTTACTTAAAAATTTAATTATATAGAAAACTGACCAGACAAGTTTAAAATTTTTAATGAACTTTTAACCAGCGTTCATAACTTGAAATCCTTTTTTGCTGCAAGACGTTGTTTTTCTAAAAATTTCAATTGGTAATTTTAAATCGATTCAGGAAGATAAAACTCGCCTTTAAATAAATTTATTTCCACTTAATTAACATGTTGTAATTAAGGTTAAAGTACGAATTACACAAAAATGTACTAAAAACAATCAAATATGGGACTATTTCGAAAACACTTGCTTTCATATGCCTGCATACGCGTGTGTTTCTAAAATATTGTTTTAGAAACAACAACAAGACCACAAAAGTAGGTAACAACGATTTGCCTGTTTTATGTGGAAACAACAATAACGCTACAAGAAGAAAAACATACATTATTTTCATGTTTAAAAAGTAAGATAAGAAATTATTTAGATAAATACATCAGATTGTCAAAGTATAATGATTACGACTACTATATCCATCATGCTACTGGTGTCTTATATTTCAGAGTTCCTCTGTAAAAAAAGGGAGGAATACAATAAAATTGAAGCAGACATGCGTATGCGTATCGGCTAAGAAGATTATAAGTAATATTCTCCTTCTGGTTCTCTTGGAGTAGATGTTTATGTTAGAATCAAAATCGCAATTTCGGATTTGGGATTAAAACCAACTTAGAAATTCTTGAATAAAGTACAGTTTGAGCTCAATTTTTATCTCGCTTTTACTAAAGTCAATTCCATTTTCGGTTAATTTTAAGTATTGAATAATCCATACTTTAAGCAATCATGTTTTAAGAAAAGCCGCTGTGGATAAATTTTAGTATGGATATATTGATTTTTCTCTTCTAATTAAAATCAGGAAAAATAATTAAAATCTGGAAAAATAAAGATATTAGCATAGATATAGTTTGTCTCAAAAGGTTTGGCGAAAAATAAATAATTCTACTAATTTTTTTTAATTAGACAAATATATATCTCAAAAACTATTAAGAGGATCTGTACAAAATATTTATCGATGCAAAACTCATAAATATGTCCCTAAATCGTACCTTTTACATCCATTTGGTGTTTATACCTACACCGCAACAGTAGAGGCGATTATGCGTTTGTGTTGATGTTCGCAACAGCTAAAAATATTGGTCCTAGATCGACTAAAATATCTTGTTTTAATCGATCTAACGATGTTCGTCCGTCCGTCTGGCTTGATAACCATCCATGTTAACTTTGTGCCCAAGGTACTGATCGCAATTTTGGAGATAATTTGATGAAATTTGGTATTAAAATCTTATTGTTACAAGGACCAAGCCTATTGAAAATGGTGTAAATCGGTCTCTTATTTCACATAGCCCCAATTAACAAGCTTCTTTTCGGAATAAGGTATTTGTGCCCATAAGCCGTCGTTTTATGTTGGCGCTTATAGGGCATTTACATTACATTGAAATCTACTAGATTTCATTTGCAATCTTCCTCCAAATCTATTTCGTTTACATTATTCTTGTATGACATTAGCGAGATTTGGTTTTCACAACAAAAACCGCCGACTGAAAGTTTTTTGTGTAACATATACCTACATATAAAGAAATAGGCATTTAAACATTTGCATTACATTTTCTTTATAATCAACTTCATTTATTTTATCAATATTATTTGTCATTTGCATTTTTTTACTATTTTACGAAATTTTTAAATATTTTAACAATTTTAACTAGCATCTATTATTGTTCTTGTTTTGTTTTTTGTTAAAATGTAATTTTTTTCTTGTGCAGGGAAGTAGTTTTTAGTGCTATATGGGGAAAAACATAGTTGCATCACTTAGAACTACTAGATTTCGAATAGATTTCGTCAAAATCTAGTCACGGAGTAGATTTTGTTTTGTACGGGAAATCTAGACAAAAACAACTAGATTTGGATCGAAATCTCATAAGTACTAGATTTGGAGACAATGTAAATGCACTATTAGAATAAATTTGATCCGAACTTATTTTATGGCAGTCTTAATCATGTTACCAAATTTTATTGTAGCTAGTCGGTTCATATTTGACCATAGCTCCCATATAAAAACTACTCCCGAAAAAGCGTTTAATGCCAAAAAATATTGTGTTGGATTAAAGATAAATCAACCAAGCGTCCTTTTTTACTTTTTTCAGTATAGAAGTATGGAAATAAAATTTGGATAAAATGTTATTATATCATCAGTTCCTCTACAGGGGTTGAGCCAATATATATATATATTTTCACTTTTTGCGAAAAGGTGACCGTCAATCATATCTGTACACTGCACTCTTTCGCCAAAGCAATCCAGTTTTATCACTCTTTGTGATAAAAAAGTACACTAAAGCATCTTTTTTCACCATTACTTAAAGTTCCCATGAGTCATTTTTTTAGTTCAACAAAACTTTAATACGTTGAGCAAACCATAAAGATAATTACCAATCTTATGTATGGGACATTTTTGGTTTTAAAATTAATAAATGAACTTAATTAAGCATGCTTTCCACTTTTTTTAAAATAATTATCTGCAAACTAAAAGAGGCTAGCTTCATAACTATTTTGTTTACTAAAGGACGTTTTTGACTATAACACTTTGTACTCAAGTAATACGTACAAGTGTGATAGTGTGAATGCTGACATAGTATGAAATCTGAGTTAAATTAGGCGGACCACGTCGTTTTAGAAGGCTTGAAAGGTTCAAATGGTACAGCTGATATTGTTTTTTATCTTTTGGATTTGAAGAAAATCTTTTGGAATAAAAGCTGTTATCTTTCTTAATATAATAGACAATTAATCATTTTGAAGAAGCTATAAATTTTAAAATGGGCTTATTAGTTGATGCTTTAAGTTCACATGTTGAAAACTTACTAAATTAAAGCGAAAAGAAAAAAATTACCATAATGGCCCAAACCTAGCAGCAGAGTTAATATTGGGCTCGAACATAAAACTTAGCTGTTGCGCTCAACTGCTACAAAACTGTTAACAAATGTTGAGTCCAACATTTACGTCTAAAAACAGCATAATAAATATAATGCATATATAACAGGAAATAAATGTTAACCATTGAAAATAAATAACAGCTTGACAAAAGAAATAGTTAACATTAATTATTTAAGCTTAACTAATAAGTTATTATCTTTGATCAGCTGTTTAGGTTGGCACAACAGTTGACTTTAGGTAGCTAAAAAAATTCATGATAGACAAAATGGCAGCTATTGAGTTGAGCGCAATTGCTCATCTACGCGTTTCTAAGACAAACACTTAACGGTTGTTAAATAGTCACGTCTTATGAACGTGCCCATTAATATATAGAAATGTAAAGAAATCCAAAAATACTATTTTGGATTTTTATATATGCATCTGACATAGTATGTATCGATTAATATAATTATCTTTTTAATGTGTTTTTCATTCTATTAGAATTGACGGCAAAAACACAAACCACAGATTCGGCAGGGCACTCTAACTTGTTTTATTCTAAATATGTAAAGAAATAGTCCTTAAATTTTTTAACAAAATTTTAATAATTAGCATTTTCTAAACATAAAAGCTCTGCATGTACTGTTCATATTTTTTTTTTTTTATCATTCCCAGTTGTCCTTCACAGCACTTTTGCGCAACGCAGCGTAAATTGATGTTTCTAAAAAACTTATTTACCAAAAAATTTTATGCAGATGATTTTTTAAAACATCTCTTTTATAATAAAGCAGTTTCTTTTAGATTTTTTGTTTTGTTCTGCTATTTAAAATTACTATTAAAATAATGGCATTTTTATGCACTTAAAATACACATGTAAACTAAGTAAAAGAACTTAACAAACACCCATACACAAACACAACCATGCGTATATAAATATACTATATATGTATATGTGTTTGAACAAAAAAAAAATACTATAAAAATCTTGTATAAAATATACTCCTATTACATGCAACGCTAAAAAAAATTTAATATATACTTGATAAACAAACAAAACTCACATTACACTTGTGTATATAATATAACTGTATGTATATGTATATGCATTAGTATTTGTGTCTCTGTTAAAAGTATTCGAAGCTGGTGATGATGGTAATAATGATGTTACAAAGTTTGAATGATAAAAATTGTAGTTTGCAAACAAAAATTTAGTTAATGGTTAAAATAAGCTGCACTCATAAAAAATATATTAACATAATCGTTATGCCTGACGTGTGCATAATAGATATTTTTCTAAATGCATTTCAATGTTTGTTCAGAAACAGTGTTGTCGTAGTACATATACACATTTTGTATATGTGTGCATGTGCGTGCGGGAAAAGCGTTTCTAATAAGGACCACGGAATATCGTTATGCGGTACTTTTAGATTTTTTTTCTCTGGCTTATATCAGTAGGATGATAAAGAAAAACCAGTTATTACTGACGGCGTCGTATCGTGGTCTACAGTGAATTTAATATTACTAAAGCTGAAAGTTTACTGTTGCTAGTATATCCTTATCGTTTAACATTTCTTGTTTTAATATAATCAACAACTATAAAATAGTACAAGTTTAAACGCACTATTATTTTCAAGGGTAGTGATTCTCAACTTGCTGTTAAAGTTTAAAAAAAGTAAAGATATTCAAAGTAATGTTTTTCATACGGGATTTCCAGCATCTTTACATATTTACTGAAAACCAATAACCGAGTTTTTTATTATATTAAATTGGTTAAAATCATTTTTAATTTTCAATTTATTTCGCAATTAAATATTCAATAACTATAAGATACATGTCTAATTGATTATTTATTAAATGCTGCTTCAAAAACTCTTTTCGCTGATAACAAATTTTATTTATGTCGCCTTGAAGCAAAGTACAAAAAAATTCGAAAAACTGAAAAAATACCTTTTTTAAAAATATTCCAGCTCACGGATGGTCAACGCAAGAACTAAAATCTTTTGGGAATCATCATAAAACAAATCAAGCTTAATTTTCAGAGGGGTAACTAAAACACTTTTTTCGGCTCCATACATATTGAGTCCGTCTATTAAACATAGATCTGTTACATTACTCAAGTTCTTACCCGAAATAGTTAGTATAATGAAATTCTGCTTAATGCTAGAAAAACAAATACATGTTACCTGCACAGAAAAAAATTAAAATTGCTTCTAATAACCGAATTCATAGATACAGGCAAACAATTTGTTGATTTTGCACTTATTGCCAAAATGATTATATTGATTTCTAAAATTTGAAAATTGTGATTTTTTTTTTCAATAAATGATATTTTTAATTTTAATTAAAAAAAATTCAAAAAACTTTGCCGTTTCAAACAATGTGTTAATTGATTTAATAATATTTAACTAAGGTTTTGTGAATTCCCAACAATATTTCTACAAGTTTCAACTATTTTATTTATTAAGATTTTTTGTTATTTAATTAATATCTTAATTAAAAATTTATTTCAAAGCAACTAAAAGGTAAATAAAATCAAAATTATACTTTTATTTTTTTTTCAATTGATTCAGTTATAACATTAATTTAATTTAAATACTATTCAAACAATTTTTTTAATTGATATAAAACTACTGAAAATTTTTTGTGTGTGGAAATATGTTGCCTAATCTTATTTGGCTTGATCTTACTTAGTTTAAATAACAAAAAGCAATAATTGAGTTACATAGAAACCAAAAATTTATTAACTCTCACAGAAAAATTTTAAAAGTTGACTTAATTCACCAAATTCGTAGAATCATGCAAACAATTTTTTTTTAGTTTGCACATATCAACAAAATGATTTTATTGACTACCAAAAATTTTAGAAAAAAAAAATTTTGATGTTTTTTTATTAACGATATCTTAAATTGCGACAAAAAAAATGTTAAAAACCCTGTGTTCAAAAATGTTCAAAAACAATGTGTTTTTTAATTCATTAAAAAATATTATTAACCATGGTAGAATAAATACAGGGTATAGTCATTAGAAATTTCGTTCTTTATTTTAAAACCCATATAACGTCAAAGAAAAGAATAAAAGAAAAAAACTTAAAAAATAATAATATGGCATTACAAAAAAAAAAAAGAAAATAAACTTAAAAAATAATAATTTGCCATTACATGGGTAAATAATGACAACTCTCCATAATAAACGTATTATACTATGTTATTAAAAAAAAAAAAAAAATTTCTTATTCAATTAACCCAGGTAATTAACAAAAATTTATTGACCAAAATAATAATCAAATTAATGGTAAGCAATCATTTATCAGCACTCCGACCTTGGCAATATTAAAAAAAAGCAGCAGTTTTTTTAATGAAAAACATTAAGAAACTCTGTGTTTTTCAACAGATTTATTTTCTCAATATACATACATATAAAGATGTTAACGTATCTCAATCTGTTTGATAGTATTAAATATTAAACTGGCGGAAAGGCTTTAATCGGCCGTGTTGGATCCATAGTTGGGGGTAGTGCACTAAGTTTCGATTGAAGTCGGCATGGCACTGTAACTGAATAAAACTGCAAAAAATTAGCTTGGACTGTTTTTTACCACTAGCACTAAAAAAATTTAGTTGCATTGCAAAATTTTTTCGCAATCACTAACAGTGATTGAATGCATAAAATCTGCACTCCATTAAAAAGTGCAAAATTTAAACTTGCAATCAAAGAGGCTGCATATAAACATACTCTTACTAAATATAATAAAAAATTAATTTTATATGTGCATGGTTTTTGACTTTTGTGATGGTGTCAAAGAATAATAAAATCAAAGGAAATTAAAAAGAAATTACATATTGCCAATAGCGGAATATATCTTGTCTTTAATCATAAAAAAATTCAAGTTTATTATTTTTAAATATAGGGCAATATTTTTAGTTGCAATAAAATTGCTTTTTTTATATCAAACCATTTTGAGTTCAACATCTTTTAACATCACTTTCACTCATATTTTGTGAAATTACTAATTTTTAATTCACCACTCAGCATCAACAAAATGATTGCAATCATTTTGCACTATCACAACACAGAAAAAATTAAAAATTTTCTGTAATCACCAAATTCATACCAAATTCATAGAATCCAGCAAACAAGTTGTTAATTTTGCACTTATTATTATTATTATAACGTTGATTACTAAAAATTGCAAAATTGTGAATATTTTTTTTCAATAAATGAAATTTTGAATTTTAATTAAAAAAATGACCAAAAAAAACTTTGCCGTTTCAAACAACATGTAAATTGATTTAATTAAATATAGCTTAGGTTTTGACAATTTCCAACAACAATTCTACAAGTTTGAATAATTTTATTTTAAACGAAAAAATCAATTAAGATTTTTTTATATTTAAATATTATTGTAATTTATAGTTTATTTCAAAACAACTAAAATGTTACTAAAATCAAAAGTATATTTTTAATTTTCTTTCAACTGAAAAATAATTGATTCAATTATCACATTAATTAAATTGAAATACTTTTTAAAGAATTTTTTTAATTGATAAAAAAAACTACTGATAATTTTTTTTTTGTGCAAGTGAGAGTTTAAACTGCAAAATTAGTGCACCCCATCTATGGTTGAATCTGTGATGCTCACAAGTACCAGTAAAACTAATAAAGAAAATGTTTGAATAGTAATATTATGAGTTTAAAAATTTTTTAAACTGTATTTGTGCGAGGGCTTTGTGGTATAATGTATCGAATTCGAATAGAGGTAAAATTTTGTCGCTTTTTCTATCTACTTCTATAAAGCCAAGATTCTTATCTCAGGGAGATTTATATGCAGGTGTATGGATTAATATTGGCTCGTTGTGGCTTATTTTGATGCAAAAATGATACCCATAAATTACAAAACTATCTAAATTTCTTACGCAATATCTTTTTGAAAAATAACAGTTATTTTAAATCACAGGCTTCCAAAATCGTTAGTTTACTGCTTAAATTTCTAAAATTGGAGCACAAATAGTAAGTCGTTTATATCCCGGTTTTCGCATTCACTGCAGTCGGCGCCGAAAACGAAATCCGGAATTAAAAACGTTCAAGTTCTTCACCGTCTCGTTTCTGAATCTGTTTCGTTTCAGTTGGGAGCGTTGTAGCTTAAAACACAAGCTGGAACGGAATAATTCGTTTAATTGTCATTGTGAAGTAGAATATGGTGCATAAAAAAATGTATTAAGTAATTAAAAAAAAATTACAATGTTTCAATGGAAAATTACAAGGTCGATGAAATAAGCGAGTCAAATCCTCGAGTTACCTATACAATGGCGCGGTAGCAATTTGAAGAAAATGGGTTGTTGCTATTATTATTAAAAGCGAGAAAAAATATTGAAGCTATATACTTACAGTGGCACAGAGAAGGTGCACACAAAATCTTGATTGATTGATGGATAATGATACGAAATTAAAAAAATATTTACGTTTGAGTTGTCATATTTTTGAATATGTGCTGAAGAAGATCAAATCTGATTTAGAAGGAATACCTATCACCTGGAGTAGAGATCCAATTAAACATTCAGCCTCAAGCGATATTTTCCTTCACTATCTCTGAATTTTGGATGGCAACCTTATAAGATCACACGTGTGGTTTTGTGGTGTTCTAAAAATCTTTCCGTTTTTGTGTTTCCTAGTGTGCCTTCGGCAATTGAAAATCACACAGAAACACTCAAAACTGGATTACAAAAATATCACACGTGTGATTTTAAAAGCCGTATGTGATTTGAAATCACGAGTTTTGAATAAATGTGATTTTAAGAACAGGTCTGATAAAATAAGATATTATTATTTTTGACAAAATCAAATATTCTTTCCTCTTCGAATAAAGAAAAATATTTCTTTGGATTAATTTTGGAACTATACAAAATTTAACGAAATAAATTTGGAATAAAAAAATGGTTTTAATAAGTGCCATACGATGTATGATTTAATATGTTATAACAACAGAACAATTCTGAATACAATTAAAACGAACGAAATTTTTTCGGCGCAAATGTATGGAATATCGTATATTTATATGCTGTGTGAAAAAAATACCAGAAAATAGGTTTTTACTTTAGTCTTTAGATCTTATTTGTAAATCTATATACATCCCAGTGACGAACGTGTGTTACACGTACTGAAAGATGTGTTGCATACTCTGTGAGTATGGGGAGCTCTTAACTCTTTATACGTTTTGGGCTTACTTTTATATGGACATGGCCCCTTTTGCACTGCTTACCACCAACCCAAAAACCTACGTGAAAGTATACCTCTTTTATACAATTGTATGTACTTTACATATGGCTTGTAATCAAAATAAAATTCTTTCCCATATACTTAGCATACAGTGCTGTAATTTACATAAAGTACTTATTCATATACAAAGTATACGAAAATGCTAGAAAAAATATAAAAAAACGTGTTGTATTTTAATATTTTTTCTTCCATTTATAAATAATTATTAATATGATAATATAATTTTAGTAAAATTAATACTCAAACATTTAAATACAATACCAATACATTAACAACTTTCACGTGAATACCGCCAAACACTTTATACATTACAGGGTAAGCAACAGCGCTTCTGTGTAAAGAACTAAGTCAAATATCTGGAATTCTCTTTTGTTTTTTCATTCTCGGTCACACAGACGAACATGTTGCCGGCAACATTCTGTTGCTATTGTTGCTTTTTTTGTCAAAAAGCAAAGCAAATGTCAACAAAGAAAATGAAGAAAATGAGAACAAAGCGTGTCGCCGAGTTCCGAACACAAAAACCATTCTCTCTTCCCCACCCGTTATTTTCCACCAAACAAAATGTTTCCGTTCCAAATATTTCCCAGTCTTAATGGGCACTAAGTACAATTAGGAGGTGTGTAACACTCAATTCTATACCACAGTCAGTTTACTTCCCAGCAAAAACTTAATTTACAATGCTACTTTTAATGACTTCCTGAATTCATTACTTTTTGTATTATTAGTTATATAAGTATATTAAATAATAACTTTATTATTATATATTAAATAAGTCACAATTATACATTACAAAAAAATACTTGGTAATAATGACTTAAATAAGTTATTATTACATGATTTAATTAAATTTTTTAAATCAATTTGCTATATATTATATAAATATTTGTTAGATCCGGTAATATTATAAAATTTTAAGAATAATTACGATGTGAAATTACTGCAAAATCCAAAAATCAATATATATGTATATAAATATGTTCCAAAATTATCAATACAATATATTTTTGTTTTTAAAATACTAGTAGTGATATCCATCTAATCTTAACGATGTTATTTTGAAGAACATAATCAGGCCTGTCACAGAAATTGCTCGAAATGCTTTTGAATCCGTGTTTTCATTTCGATTGATATTCGTAATTCCGACAAATTTTAATTTTGTTTTTTTTTAAGTTAAATCTGGCAATATTGTTCAAACCTAATCAAAAACTTTTTTCGATCGAAAAATGAAAAGTTATTACATTCCGAGAAAATTTATCGGTTTTCGTTTTCTAAAGAAGCTTTCTCAGAATTAAAAAAACTTTCGATCGAAATTGATTTCTATGACAGCCCGTATATTTACATATATTAATACACACATTGTTATTACAGAGTTAGAGCTGTACATGATTTTGTGCAGAAAAAGTACTCATTATTAAATATTTTCTTACATATCGAAAAATGTATTATTTTGTACACTTTTTCAACATAAATTCTATAAGATTTTAAGGCAATTTAAATTAGTGAGTTTTAACCTTTTTTAAAGTTAATTTGAAAGTACTTGTTTATTGTCTCTTTTGGTAACTACATATTTTTATACAACTTTTAAGTATAAAATAAAGGTATTATTTTTTAAGTTGTAATTGTCCAAATTATAAAGGATTACTTTTGGGACATCGCGAACAAAAATAAGTACTTTTTCTACTAGAAAAATAAGTACTCTTTTCTTCAAGTTCTCATTATTTTTCTGCTTCTTTTGTAAGCAAAGTTTTTGCTGGGTTCTGCGATCGGCAAAATCAGTGCGCCACGTTTTCTCTTTTATGACGTCCGTGTGCACACACATGAAAGAGAATTTAACAACATTAACAACAACATATTTTAACTCATAGAACGCATACAATCGCAAAATCTAAACGCCCAACCATAATGTGCTTAAGTTGGCTTCATCAAATGTGCGAATACATGTAAATCATATTAGGCAAACCATATTGAACTTAAGGAAAAGTTTTGTTAAGTTTTATGAAATTGATATTTGCTTAAGCAAAGTGCGAAACTGATCGCACATTCCGTACACAATCAAATGTTTATTTATTTTGTTTTTTTAAATACATTTGAGAGACTTTTTGTAAATTTTTGACAGTAGGTTAAGCAAGGCTATGCATATTATGGTTGGGCCTTAATAATAAAGGTTGCCGATCGCAGGTTTACTTTCTCTCTGTCTGTAGTACCATGTACATTGTAAAATATAGAGCAGGCATTTAAAAGTGTGTATGCAGTGGTGAGTTTATCTTGAGTGAACTGAAAGAAATTTCTAGATAAATATGTAAAAACAATTTTATTTGTATTAAACAAATTTCTTGTTATATTAATGCATGTTTGCATTTATTTTTTTATACCCTCCACCACCACTAGTGGTGAATGAGGGTATACTAAGGTTGTCATTCCATGTTAAACTTTTTTTATACAACAAAGCACCCATAAAGTATACATATATATTCTGGCTCCTTGAGTAATTCTAAGTCGATTAAGCCATGTCCCTCTGTCTCTCCGTCTGTTCAAAACACGCTCACTTTCGAAAAACTCAAAAGAAAAGAACAAACTTGGTCTCAAATTGCTTCTAGTTATCCTAAGCAGTTTGGGATTGAAATCCAGCAACATCGGTTCAGTAGGATCACAACTATGAACCAAAATTTGGAACCACCACCCTAAAAAACTGATAGTTTTGATACAAAATATAACATAAATGGTAGAATAATGCACGGCATGATATAAAATATAGCACGAATTCGCTTTATACAACTGCAAATCATACTGTTAAATTTCGTGAAGATCGGTCTATAATTGACCATAGGCCCCATATAAACCCTACTCGCGCAAAACAGCTTAGTATGCCTAAAACCATAATTAATAATGCTACAATAATTAAATTCGGTACGGTACAGTTTAATAATACTAGAAATCACACTGTAAAATTTTTTGAAGATGGGTTCATAATTTACACTAGACCCCATATAAACCATACTCCCGGAAAACAGTTTAGTACGCCTAAAACCGTAATTAATAATGCTATCATAATAAAATTTGGTATATCTCAGTTTTATAAGACTAGAAATCGCAGTGTCAAATTTCGTGAAGATCGGTCTATAATTGACCATAGGCCCCATATAAACCCTACTCGCGCAAAACAGCTTAGTATGCCTAAAACCATAATTAATAATGCTACAATAATTAAATTCGGTACGGTACAGTTTAATAATACTAGAAATCACACTGTAAAATTTTTTGAAGATCGGTTCATAATTTACACTAGACCCCATATAAACCATACTCCCGGAAAACAGTTTAGTACGCCTAAAACCGTAATTAATAATGCTATCATAATAAAATTTGGTATATCTCAGTTTTATAAGACTAGAAATCGCAGTGTCAAATTTCGTGAAGATCGGTCTATAATTGACCATAGGCCCCATATAAACCCTACTCGCGCAAAACAGCTTAGTATGCCTAAAACCATAATTAATAATGCTACAATAATTAAATTCGGTACGGTACAGTTTAATAATACTAGAAATCACACTGTAAAATTTTTTGAAGATCGGTTCATAATTTACACTAGGCCTCATATAAACCATACTCCCGGAAAACAGTTTAGTACGCCTAAAACCGTAATTAATAATGCTATCATAATAAAATTTGGTATATCTCAGTTTTATAAGACTAGAAATCGCAGTGTCAAATTTCGTGAAGATCGGTCTATAATTTACAATAGGCCCCATATAAGCCCTACTCTCGGAAAACAGTTTATTGCGCCTAAAACCAAATAAAGCCCACTTTGGGAAAACAATTAAATTCGCCTAAAACCATAACAGATATAGCTCTTGCGGTGAATTTCTTCCAACTAAGATTCATATGGCCAGAAAAAATATCATACAATTTGGGAAATTCACTTTTAACGCTAAAACTAATTACACTGCTGTATTGAAATTTATTCTAATTTAATATTTGTAATACCAGAAATCAGTCTTCAGAATTTTGGGAGGATTAGTCCATAATTTACCATAGGTCCAATACAAATTAACCTCCTAAAAATCATTTTAGTTCGGCTTAAACTGTTACGAATCATGATATTTTACTCAAGCCAGTTCAAAGTTCAAACAAGAAACGCATAAAACTTTATTATTGCCGGTAAATAATTTAATAAAGGTCTAAACCGCAACTAATTTTAATGGTGACGTGCGTTTTTTTGACACATTTATAATCTAAAAATAAAATACGAATTAATATGCGTACATATGCATTTTATTTTTATTTATTATATACAAATTAACATATTTTAAACTATCAAGATATTTCTAAAAAAACTGAAAAATAAAGACGTTTTATTTCTTAACAAGTTTAAGTGTGTATAAAACATGCAGTACTATTTTATTTGTAGTAAAAAAATAGGTTCAATAAGATAAAAGTATTAGTTTAATGGATTTCCTTAGCAACAAAATAAAGCTAAAGTCCATCTTTCTGTGGATAGTTTTGTTGTAAAATGTAGTTGTATTCGTTTTTATTTGCGTTTTCAAACGAGATTGCATGAGGTTTTATGGCCTCGCCTTTACAGTATTTTAAGTAAGGGGCAGTTAAAAGTAAATTGACACATTTATTATTTTTTTTTTTAGCACATATGTTGCAAATTGAAGAAAAATCTCCATGAAATTCAAACTATGATGATAATAGGAATAGAAAGCTAAGTAGCATCTTACCAAGCCTTCTAATATGAAAAAATAGCTGAAACAATTGTGCGACCTCTATTACAGTACGACTTTGAGAGCTGAAGGATAACATTTTCGCTTTGAATGATTTTCATTCAAAAACTCCATATGACAATTTAGTGCTGCTTTATCATCAGGAAGTCGACGTTCGTATGTTCTTCCATCGTCAAAATGTCAGTGGAATGAAGCAGTGAGAAGACATCGATCCTCTGTAAGTTGTCTGAACGCAACAAAATCTCAGAGTACTGTTGTTGGAAATACCACATGCCAGCAAAATTGCGATTAATGCATCTAATTTACTCGAGGTCAAGACTTTATGGTTTTGTATCAACATCAGCGGTTTCAGTTTCATTTATTCCATACCAATTTGTTTTAGTGATGATTATAAATGCAATATTTGGTATGCAAAATCTCTTGAACGCCTCAATTGGAATAGAGTATTCTTCCATTGGCCCAACTTAAAAAGGCATATTATTTTGACGCAGCATATACCAACATTTGCGTACTGCTTATTCAATTTTGTTCCATCTTTGCCATAGAAATAATCATCGACAGAGTTTGGTTGATTTTTTTCGGTTTTATGACCAAATTATTTTTAGTATCGGATGAACGGTTGAATTTCAAACCCTTCTTCAAGAGCTTTCGCATGTAATTAACCATTAGCCTCCGCTATTCGCATGTAAAAATCAGCATTTGAATGCGAGTTACTTGAGTTACAAGTAAGTTAATTGGTTTGTTTTACAAATGGAGAACTAGATGGAGTGACTCGTTTGTGTGTTTAATAGATTTAAATAAATAATAACAGATAATTGCAAAAAAAATAATAAAAAAACATAAAATAATTTTGAAAATAAAGCATTTTCAATACAAAAAATATATGTGGGTCTGGCCAAACCATATGTGTTACGAATGTGATGTGTGCAGTAAAATATTCGAATGAGTTTCCTTTTATATCCTTTTCAGGATATCTTTTTTAAATGTTTATAGCTAACTTAATTCTAGAAGGGTACCTGAAATTTCAAGTCTCTACCTGTGTGTTAAATATATTAAAATTACATTTCAAAATGAAAAAGGTCTGGCCAATCTCATGTGTAAGACGAAGGGTTAATTATATATATGTATTTACAATAAGGAGCCCACTTCTATTGGTGGAGGGTATCAAAGATTCGGCACAGCCGAATATAGCACTCTAACTTATTTTTTCTATTATGCGCAATCATTTTTGAAACATATATTTTTTTTGCCTAAGCAACCAGTGAAATGCGCATAGAAACAGCCTATCCTCCAACAATAAATTTCAGTGTATAAATCAAGAATAAAAATAGGAAATTAAGCACAACAAACAAAATCTTTTAATGAAAAAATTACGTATTCCCAAGAACAACTTCGATAATAATGGAAATTAAAATTACCATCTCTGTAGAAAACGTACAATTATATTTAAAGTGTGAAAAGAAGAAAAAACACAATTAAATTTTAATGAATTTTAATAGATGGTTTGTTGTTTTATTTTCATTTGTTTACAGGCATTAGTCATCAATTCAACACATTTCTTACTTAACAGCCGGTTTAATGTTAAACAATAATTATTGTAGCTCTTAACATATGCCTTACAGCAAGAACATACTTTTGTATAAAATAAAATAATCTAACACATGTTTACATACATACATGCGCATCTTCTACTACTACAAAAAGAAACAAATAACAAGAAAATTACCTAAAGGATTGATTCAGACATCTGTGCACGTTATTAGACATAGCATATATAATTGGAGCTATACATACATCACTGAAACGATAAGAAAAAAAATTAAATATTTAACTACATTATTTCCAAGAGCTGTAGAATTACACAAAATATTATTTTAATAAATTTAATTAAAATATAAAACTCGGAATATCCATTTCATATTGACTCAAATGGTAAAATTTTGTTAATTAAAATCAAAAATCTTTATTAAATAAATAAGTTTAAAATATTTGTAAAATGTTCACAATTTCTTTTAACATTTCATATAATATTTTAATAAAGTTTCATGGCATCATTATCGTATACGAAAACATTGTAATATGTTTCACTACCAAATTTATTAACGAGTGTTGTTTTATGATATAAGCTTTGCTATAACTCTCAACTCTGCTTCTTTCTATACTGGTTCTGTACTGGCTTATTGTTTGCATATGAATTTTTTGCAGTTTATCATTACCATGACGCCAAATATGAATTTAAACGAAAACAATACAAAAAACCATTTTACTCTTGAGAGTTTATACTGTTCCCAGATTTAGAAACTTTTTTGACAACACAATAAAAAAAAAACAAATATACGCGGATCCATTTCATACAAATTTAATTATAAGCAATTTATAGAAATTATTTTTTACTCAAAAAGTTTACAGAATTTCACTATCTACTAGAGCATCCACTCAATTAATCGTTGTTAGATTAATCGAAGAAAATTTTCGCCATTATTTGGTCGAATAATCAAAATAGCCA
Source organism: Pollenia amentaria (assembly GCA_943735925.1). Lineage (NCBI taxonomy): Eukaryota > Metazoa > Arthropoda > Insecta > Diptera > Polleniidae > Pollenia > Pollenia amentaria. The sequence continues at coordinate 185,280,245 of OX031007.1, read as the reverse complement.
ATTTCAAATAAAGAATAACTCGAGAAATTTATGTCAATTAATCGATTAAAATTAATTTCTTAGAAAATTCTACTTTTTTTTTTTCATTATTTATTTATTGAATCTTCATATATTAAATATGAACTAACAATAATTATTCAAATCTTATACTAATACTTTATTTTTGTCCTGCCAATGCTAGACGAAAATTTTTCTCCTCACGGTTACTGTTCACATATGTAGATGTTTAGCGGTCTTCTCGTCGGATTAGTCCTGCAGTATCTCTTCTCCTTAATCTAGAGTGGCCACTGTCATTTAAAATATTTCGAGCTAGTGGATTTGGGTGCTACTCAAGCCTATTTAAATATTTTGCTGCGTACTTCGTAATAATAGTTTTTACTAATGGCACATTGAGATCCTTGTGAATATTAGAGTTTTTAACATACCAGGGAGCGACTGTGATTATTCGAAGAAGTTTATTTTTGCGCGTCTTTGAATTTTTTCGATATTTGAGGACGAGGCAGTGCTCCATAGCTGAATACCGTAGCACCAGATTGGCTTTAATATAGAGTTGTAAAGTAGAAGTTTGCAGACGAGGCTAAGAACAGAATTTCTTCCAAAAAGCCAATAAATTTGAATTGCTTTTAGTTTCATTTGTGTTAGTTTTGCTTCTATATGGCATTTCCATGTTAAACGCCGATCTAGATGAATACCGAGATATTTTACATGCGATTGCTGGGGCACTAATTGATTATTGATTTTAATAGGGGGACATGACTCCCGACGCAAGGTGAATGTTATATGTACGCATTTTTGCTCTTTGACCTTTATCCTCCATTGTTTTAACCACTTTTCCAGTTCAAATATATGATCCTGCAAGTAACGGGATGATTCATGACAGTTTTCGTGTACGCTTAAAAAAGCTGTATCATCAGCAAATGTTGAAGTAAGGGTGTGGTTGTTTGTTGGCATGTCTGAGGTATATATAAGGTATAACAGTTGGCCAATGATGCTTCCCTGAGGGACACTCCAGCATCAATTGGCTGAGGAGAACTTATAAAATCACATTCTTTAATAATAAACCTTCGACCGACTAAGTAGCTTTCTAACAGCTTGTGTGTGTTTACTGGTAAGTTTAACTTAAATTTATGTAATAAGCCTTCATGCCAGACTTTATCAAAAGCTTGTGAAACATCGATGAAGAGGGCGGAACAATATTTTTTTTCTTTAAAGGCTTTTCTTATGGCGTTTACTATACGATGAGAATGTTCTAAAGCCGAATTGATGGTTAGGAATACATCTATTTGCATTTAAAATTGGGACTAATTTTGCCACTAACAGCTTCGCAAACAGCTTTGATATATTAGACAATAAGCTTATAGGTCTATATGACTCAACTTTTGTAGGATCCTTTCATGGCTTAGGTTTCATTGTAACTAAGGATACTTTCCATTCTTGTGGGTAGTATTCAAAGCGTAAAATAGCATTAAAAATCAAGAGACGCTCAACATCCGCATAATATATTTTACTATTTTTGGTTTTTTTGAGGGTTATACTAGAATGTTGAACAGCTAGTTTCAAATAACTGTCAAAATTTACAATAGAAATATCCACATTTTCCGGTGTACTAAGCGGAATATTTTCAGTGCAGTGGGTACTGAGATATTTTTTATATTTTAACCAATTTATTTGAGTGGCTGATACAATTCTATTAGGATTTGTTATAGTAAGAATTGTATGTGAGTGATCAGAAGATAATTGTAAGGAAGCTTCAACATAAATCGTTTCTGCAGGGATGTTTTTAACCACTCCAAAATCGATTACATCTGGAACTTTTTGCTGATCAGTAGGCCAATATGTTGGTTGTCCGCTCGCGACCACATTTAGCTCCATTTTACAAATTGTGTTAAACACTTTTTTAATAAAAAAATATTTTTTTTTTATATTTTTAACTAAAAAAATACATAACAACTAAATAACATGTTGTTTTATTCTATATCTATTCTGAACATATTTAAGTCCCTTTTTAGATGTGGGTGTGTGTGAGTCAAATCATGTAATAAACGATTAATTGCTAAGTTTGGTACTATAATAGCGCTTTTCATATTGAGTTTGACGTTTATTGTAAAAAATTAATCAGCATTTATCAATGTGAAAGCCATGCGCTGTCAGATTATGGATTATCTGTTTTTACCCGTCTTACAATTTCTTTTTTAACCTCTTACCATCCAAACGGCTGGATGAATTTTGACATCTTAGGTACTTTTAGATTCGTCTTAATAACCGAAGTGTCATTAGATAGGTAATTGAAAACAAAATCATGGATTGTTAGCGCAAAATAGTAATACATTAAAGAAACAAATTACCCAAGCCTATAGAGTAGAGCTATAAAATTAAGAAAAAGGTAAACCATAACTTCTCTTAAAATCAGGAAAAATACGGCGATTTAAGGTTTTCAAGAATAATATATTAGTTAAATTGAATTACGAATAATACTCGTACATTTTTTTAAATAGGCTGGACCTCTCATAAAAATACCGCGACAGAAATTTCTAAAATAAATTAAATATTTAAAAGATAATTTATAAAAATGTGAGATGTAAGCCTACGTTGAATTTCCCTATTAAGTTAAGCAGGCGGGACATAATTGCAAATTATACACTGAAATAAAATACATGGCCCCGATTGCTATTGGCCCTTATGCATGTATTAAACTTTGGCTTATAGACCATTTTATAGTCTGTTCCACCGAAATAGCGTTTACTTTGTTAATAGTTTACTTTTATTTTATTTTCTTAATCTTGTTTCGGTCTCTCTACCGCCTCAAAAACTGAATGTTTTGCAACGGGGGTTTCGATTTTTTAATTATTGGTATAAATGAATTGCTATTTTATTGTTTATTGTTTAACTATATTTTTATTTAATTGCTTTTTTCTGTTAATTTATATAATAAAAGTATTAAATCAAAAAGACATGTTTGGTTTTTCTAATGGATAAAATTATTTGAATTATTCGAGATATTTGAACATATTAAATTTCTTATTCGATTAATCGAACAAAATTCAAATTTAAAAATCAATTAATTGCTTACTCGAACAAAACAAAAAGTCGAATAATTGTATACTCTACTATCTACTCATTGGAAATATTTTGTAATTTTGCAATTCATAGAAAATTTTGGCAAAATCTCTTTATTTGTATTCACAGAAAACTTTTAGAAATTTCACTTTTCATTAGAAATTTTTCGAAACTGTACAAACTCAAAGGGAGTTTTGAAAAATTTCACTGTCCATAAAAATTTTTGACGAAACTTCTTAATCTGTAGTATAAATTGAAAATGTTCTCTTTTTACAGAAAGTTTTTCTAGTTTTAAGAATATGTTTTAAGTTTCGCGATATGACATATCGCAAAAATATTATTATGGCGCCAATCAAAATCGAAAAACAAATCGATTTTGGCCCAAAGAAAAGCGAATTTATAATCTTAAAATTATTTTGAAGCAAATAAATTAGTTTTGGCTGTTTTGCTATTTAGAATCGCCTATCAGCATTGCTATCAGGTATTGCCACCATACTGATTAAATATTAAATATATACTCTGCGATTTTTGGTGTACCTCCGACATTAACCATGAAACCTCCAGACCATAATGCATTCCAAACAGTTAAATTTTTCCGGATGGTATGGCATTTTCACAATCACTTCTGTGATCTCCGAGCCCCATATGCCACAATTTTTCTTGGCATTTATGAATACAAATTGCGTTTTTTTTTTTTTTTTTGTGAATAAATTTGTATTTATGCATGCAAATTATGATATTTTTTATCGCTCAGCTAGAAGGTTTAACATTTTTAATAGTCGAAGTTAAATTAATTGAAATGCACTAGAAAAGGTAAATGTTGTTGCAGAAAACACAACAATTCGAGAAACTTAACAGAAATAGATAAAGTTTTAGAAAAAAACTAATGGCTTTTGAGAAATTCATCAAGTATTTAAAATTTTCTCTTATTCATGATTAAAGAAATATTTTTTCAAGAAAATCTACAACCTTTGACAATTAAAAAAAACATTAATAATAATAACAGCTATAATTGAATGTTATTTGTTATACTATTCTAGTAAAACAGGCAGCAGCAATCAATATTTTAAAATTATTTTTGTATGTTTAAGAGTTGTTTTATGTTAAAATTGTATTTTAATAAATGCATAGTTTAGTTCATTATATTGTATATTTAAATTAATTATTAATCATACGTCATGTATGGTTTTGTGACAAAATTTTCTTTTAAGCCTAGTGCTCTGTTCCAATTTGTGAAAAATGTTCAGCAACATCTATTATTTCCAGAGCTGTGGAGTCGTCCGAAAAAAGTACTAACTCCGACCCCGACTCCAAACGCTGAAATTTTTTAAGTGCCACTCCGACTCCGACTCCTACTCTAACCGTGATGCGAAATGAATGAGACGTAAAATTATTTCTCTTTTGTGTAGAAACATCTTTATTAAACGAATTATGGGAATCTCCGCGTAAAGTGCATAAGAAAAACATGAGTCTTATGGTAGGAATTAAAGGCAGGCCGATAAAGATGTTTCTACACAAAAGAGAAATAATTTTACGTCACAATTTTTCTAATACATACTAGTATTTATGCGCTATAGCAACACTTATTCTGTACAATGTTGAAAATATTTCAGCGTTGACGGTTAAAAAATTCTGATAATAAAATTATTGGCAATTGCTGTCATTAACATTTTTTAGCATGAGTAAATTATTAAAAAAATCATACATCTTTTTCCACTAGATCCATAACCGAGTATAAGTTTTGCTAATGTAATTTAGACTTTTTCCCGCACGTATAAAAAATATACCGAAATATACTTCAATAGTAAAGTACTTGAATCAACTATTTCTCATAAAATAAATTAAAATCTACTTATTCATATTGATCTACAAAATATTGCATCGCCAATTTCGAGGAATTTTTATATTGGAAAATATTATAAATTTTTTTAAATTTTTTATGCCGAAAAATTTTGGAGTCGGAGTCGCGCGTTTTTTTGGGTACTGCGACTCCGACTCCGGTACAAAAACCTCAACTCCGACTCTTCAACTCCGACTCCACAGCCCTGATTATTTCATGCGAAAATTTGTACATGTATCAACGTTACCTATCTCGCGACTTTGCGTGATTTGACATTTTCCATCTTTCAAAGTATGCGACATTGATTTGCGTATTTAAAAAAAACCCGCATGCATTTTACTAAGAAGTATTTTTTTAAATAAAAAATTAAGTAAAAATGAAAGTAAATATGGATGAAAAACTGTTAGCGGTTTTGGTATTTATATTTTTCCGTACTTATTTTAATATTAAGTTAACACTTTTTTCATTTGCTTAAAATTCCACGTGAAATAAGTGCAGCTTATTTTCTTTCGCAGTTGTAAAAAAAATGTTGCCAGAAACATTTCGTAACTTTTTCATAAATTGAACAGAGCACAACTCTATCAACATAATTTCAAATAAATTCCACACAAGTTTTCATATGAGCTTTGACAGCATTTCACGTGAAATGTTGCACACAGTACCAGGCTTAAAAAAATAATCTCGCATGTGGCTTTAACATTCACTTTACCAATTGCGACATACATAGGTGACCACCAATTCTTATGGTGTTTTATTTTCTACAAAAAATTTGACATTTTATTTCAAAAAAATACAATTTGGTGTTCGTTTCTTAAAAATGCTTCGCTCTCTAAAAGGGTGGCTTGTTTTATTCTAAAAATTCACCATTACTAATGGCAAAAGGCATTGCACTTTACGCCCCGTATAAATCGACAGTGTTGATAATGCCCTGTAAAAAGATGGCTTCTGTTTATATATAGGGTTGCCAGACGAAGTTGGGAAAAAATCGCATCTAATCAGGACAGTAAAAATTTAAAATTTTAATAGTTATTTTTCTATTATTTAATAGAAACAACATAAGAAAGCATTACATTGTTAATGATAGGTTGCCAGTTATATAAAATTTAAGTGGAATCGGTGTTATAAAATTGTTTTTGAAAAAAACGTCAAATCAAGAAATCTGAAAAACTTGGTTTTAATAAATCAGCAATCTGGCAAAGGTATTTTCTTGTTAAAATATTTTATAAAAAACAAACTAAAGAAATTGGAATTTCTTCATTCATTTGGTTCATTTATTAATTGATTTAATATCAATCTATTAACAAATTTTGGTTCATATATATTTTTTTATATTTTGAATAACAAACTTTATAATTTATGTACATATTTTTTATATTTGAAGAACAAACTTTTTGTCAGATGTTAAAAACAGGGCGGCCCAATTTTGTGTTTTGTTCTCGTCAAATAAAAAATTGCATTATTACAGCGTCGGCAAGACATCTTATACATGTACCTTTTAACAAGGTGGTATTTTTTTTTGTAGAAAATAAAACACCCCTAGTATATATCTGTGGCTTCCATTAGCAACCGCGTATGTCTTTAGTCCATCTTTTTCAGAAATTTTAAAAAGCACGTTAAGAGCGCTTAAAATAAACGAATATGGCATCAGCATCTCAAAAAAAAAATCGCCATACGCGGCGGTTACACATGAAAACTACAGTTGTATGATGTTATTTTTATCAAAGTGTAATAATACATTAATTAAGTGTATGTAAAGTGCTTATATTTGCATCAGTTGAAAGGAAATTTTTACTTGCTATAGATATTGTTAAGTTCTTAAAAAAAATTCTAAAAAATACTAAAACTTGTTCATCGCCTAAATATATATGTAGAGTACCACTAGGGTGGGTATTGGTAAACGATTTACATAAAAAAATTGTGTAATACTATTAACACATTGCCTGTACATTCGCAAATTGTTGAATTTTTGAAGATATCAATAAAATAAAAATAATAATCAAGGATATTTTCGGGAATACGTAATTTTTCATTTATAATTTTTCATTTATGCCTAATTTTCATTCTTGATAAATAAACTGAAATTTATGGTTGAAGGGTAAGCAAATAATGTATGCATTTCACTGATGGTTTAGGCCAGAGCATCAGGAAACCATTTCCCAAAGACTTTAAAAAGCTAAAGATATTATGCAAATAAAGCTGCAGATTGAATGGCAATTGCAAGCACTCCAGTCTTATTTGCAACGTCATCAAAGTTTATACAAAATAGAAAAAACAGGAAGTTTATCTTTTCTTACATTCCCCACTAAAAAATATAAATAATTTATTAATATTACTTTTAAAATTAATGTAATTTGTATAACGAATGCTTCTTTTGTTTAACATTATTAAAAAAGTTTAATGAAGAAACTTTTTGCTTAAAAATAAATTTGTTACTTATATACCCAGCAAACATTTCTTTTACCAAGTAATGTGAAATTTCTTATTATGTTTATAAGGGATTTGAACGAATTTGTATTTAACTACAGAGCATCTACTTTGTAAGTAAGAGCAATAACATAAGGAAATACCAACTTGGCATAGGCGAGATTTAATCTTGGGCTGGCCCGAACACCTTTAACTCACTACTCCACGAACTCTTCGATTCAAAAAAAAAAAAAAAATTAGACTTGGACTGGAACCTTTATTTTATTGTTTTATTGTTGATTTTTAGAGTTTTATTTTCTAGCCAACTGAAATGACTTGCATATGCGTATTACTGTGTTAATTACGAGAAGGAATTTTATAAATTAGTGCAATGCTTAAATAAGATTAAGATGTTCTTAGAAAAGTGATTGTTAGTAAAATATAAGTGATAAAAAAAGAATTTTAAGGAGTTGCAAAATAGGGTAATCTCGTATATAAAAAAGTGGGTATAATATATATTTACCGCCTTTTTGTGTCATACATTTAGAAAAACACGTATTCTTTGTTTCAAATTTATTTGAAAATAAAAATGCATATATTACGAGCTCGAGGTCAGTGGTGAAAATAAATTTTATTTTTATTTGTTGCCGATATTTCGATACTCTTTAAGTATCATCATCTGGGTTTGTCCTACAAAAAACTACTGTTTTTTTTCTCTAGAATCGTGTGTTATTAAACTGTATATATTGTATATATATATTTTTTTTTTTTTTGTTTAAATAAAACTTCAAAATTATCAAATGGCAGAATACATTCAACCTCTTCCTTAGAAAATAAAACACCATTAGTCGTTTTAGTACCAAAATTATTGATTTAATTTTTATAATTTCAAAATACTAAGCGTAAAATTTTGCATTATTTATGTAATTGAAGTAATTTCAGAAAATTTATTTACTTTTAAAAAAAACATTTAATATAAGTTTGTACAAATTAGTAGAAGATCATTTAAAAGATTATGAGCTATAATCTGCTTCAAAATTTTTGGGATATTAAATATTTTTTTATATTAATTGATTAGAAATTTATATTTCAAAAGCTTTACTTTTTTGTATATTATAAGCTTACAAAACTAATAAAACTTTATTCTAGTTCTTAAGCTTATTTTCCCCATTACGGCTTTTGTTCTTGTAAGTCTAAAGGAGATGGATGTAATTCGGGACTTTTGAAATATTTTTCAAATATTTTGTGATCCTAGTTTATACTGATATTACATTGAGATTCTTGTAATTAGTGAAATGTAAAAAATAAGCGATTTAAAATTTTTTAAAATAAGATTAGCAAATTTGTGAGTGTGTATTCTGCAGCCTATACTGAAATAACTATTATCTGGGAAAATTTCTAAAGCTAGATAGAATATCGTAGGTTTAATTTACCATTTCCATATTCCTCATGTTTTTCTGTACGACAAAAGTTTTCAAATTGGTGTGTCAACCACACAACCTGCAGTTGGTTCCAGAGAGAGAAAATGCGTAGCATGAAATTCCTCAAGAATACATTGAATTCCCGTAAGAAAAATTATTAGCAGAAACTTTTCTCGGTGCGATTTTGTTTTTGTTAAAAGTATCTTATTAGAAAAGAAAAAATTCGCTGTATATAGTTTTTAATTTTTAGTTATAAAAATTTAGTTTAGTATTTAAAAATTTTATATACTTCTTAGAAAATATTTTGAATAGTTTTTAAACATGTTTTATGCGCATATTTTTCAATAATGAATTCAAAAAGTTACACGCCCTTAATATAAATCATGCTACTTAGTTTCATAAAAATTGGTCCATCATTTACCACAGACCCTTACCCTCGAAAAACACTGTAGTACCCCTCAAAACGTAGCGGGTTACGTTATTGTAGTCACATTGGCTTATATAAGCCAAAAAAATCAACCTTGAAAATGTCTTGCTTTTTGAATAGACTTTATATCGCCCAAAACTGCCACAGACTCAGTGGCATGAGGTGAAGTGTATAACAATTTGTTCATACTTTATAAATCCGAACGAAACGAAAAGCCAACTGCTAAAATATTCTCCCTTTCGGTAGAGATTATCGAAAATTCGACACAGCCGAATATAAAACTTTTACTTGTTCTTTTTAACTGGTTCCCTTTAAAAGAAAAAAAATATATGTAAAAAAACCATAAAATACTTTAAATGGCGTAAGCATTTATGTGGGAAAAATAGTCAACATTTTAACCAAAAAATGCAAAATTATGTAGATAAAAAAGTACATACAACAATGTGTTGGTATTTTGTTTTCATATATGTAAAATATATTCTAATACTTTATTCTTTATTCAAAAGTATACTTCTTACCACAAAAATATGTATATTCGTTTATTTCTTTTTTTTTCTTTTGCAAAAATAATCCTAACAAAAAATGTGTTATGATTTCACAAAAATGTTTAACTTTACAGTGTTGTATTATTTTTTGCTATTAAGTATTTGAAAATATCGCTATTTTAACTAAAATACCAAATTGGCACTTTTTTATTAAAACTTGTTTGTGTAAAATAAGCTCATGTATTTTAAAATTTGTTTATAGTTGTGAATTTTCTTTCATTAGTTTTTGTCTTCAGTGTTTCAAAGTATATTACCAATCAATAATCCCTATTTTTATTTCCAATACTGTTTTATTCGAAATTTGTTTTTCTTTTTTTTATATTTCAAGGATAAAATCGTTCATTGTATTTTTGCAGATATTTTTATCCATGTCTGTTTGTACGTTTTTTTTATTATTGAATATTTGCTAACGTGTGAACATACTTTAACAAATAACACACATACATTCATTTTTATAAAAATTATATAGATAAAATGTGAATTCCATATTTTGTGTACTAAAATGGAAAAATAAAGTATATAAATGTATATAAAGAAAACAAATCAATTTCCTTCTCTTTGGGGGGTTTTATTGAAGGTTTATGTGTGAAAGGAAATATATTCTTTATACGATATACTAAAATATGCTATGCGCAATTTAAAATACTTGAGATTTGTTTAACGAAAATGTTAAATAAGTATAGAGGTTAAGATATCTCAAGGCTAATTTAAAACCAAACTTATTATTATCTAATAAATATATAATATTATAGCTGTGCCAATATTGAACAGAAGCTTATGCCGTATATTGTAGTTTCCAGATATCCTTAGTTTTGTTAAAGTTTAATTCGTATTAATAATAACTTTAATAAAGGCAACAATTGGCAAAAAAAAAAAAAAACATTAATATATTTTAACGATTTTACAGCTTTTCTTATACTCATAACTCAATTTTGCCTTATTTCGACTTAAGCTACTCTTCCATATAACCAACAAATTTTAAATTATTCTATTTTCTTGTGATTTGGTTATTATTGTAAAGGTTGATCCAACCTTAATGCGCACACCTCACCGCTTAACTTCAAGTTTTGTGCCCAACTTAATATGATATTTCTTTGTTTTAGGGTTAAACTAATTAAACCATGGAGAGGTTTACATTTAAGCCGCACGTAAAGATTCTTAAAGTTTTTAGGAAAATGGACTTTTTAATCAAAATGCATTTCGTGATTTTTTTAGTCGGCATAATCGACCAAATCTGTCGGCCGGGTCGGCATGCACGCCCAGTTCGATCGGCGGAAAACATTGCTGTCGTTCGCGATAGTGTGGCAGAAGAGGCGTCATCTTCGAGTCGCCGTCGTGCCCAATAATTGAACACGAACATCACTGACTGAGTATATTTACCTGGACGATATGTGGTTCCAACAGGATGATGCCAATTGCCGTACAGCCAACGAAACTATGTCTCTTTTGCGCGAGATTTTAATGCACGTGTTATCTTCCGTCGTGGCAATGTTAATTGGCCGCCACGATCATGTAATTTGACACCGTTGGACTTCTTTCTTTCAGGATAGTTAAATGAAAAATTGTACGTCAGTATGCAAATAACAATTCAAGAGCTAAATTATTAGATAATTCCGCACATTAGCGATAATAAACTTAAATAATGTCTCAGAGTTATTGATTGTCATAGATTCTTCTATCACAATAACAAATGTCAGGAAATTTCTCAGAAAACTTTAAATTTTTTTTTGAATTAACATCGTGCATTTGAGTAAGGTAATCGTAAATGTGAGTAACTCGTTACTACTTTTTACACCATTAACTACTTCCGTTTTCATGTTAATTAGACATGTAATCTATTTTAAGGAAATTATATAGGAAAATAAAGTTTTAAAATACAATAAAAAATTTTGTATATATATTTTCAAATAAAACTTAACTTCATCTAATTTAGTTTTCATTCAATTATTTCAATGATGGAAAGAATTTTCAACATAAAATGAATTAAATTTTTTAATAATTTTATTCTAGTCTGAACGGGGGATTGAACTCGAGTCAAATTTACATGTTTCGAGAATAACAACTTTCTCATCGTCAGAATTTTTTGCACTTATACGGTGTACACCACTGCGGCGGCTGGCAGTCTATAATCAAACATCATTGTTTTAACCAATGGAATTGCTAAATCGAAATTTGTTGTAATTGATTATCTTCTTGCAATTTATTTACATATTTCATATGATTTGTTATTAATAAGACAGTTGTATAATCTTTAAAGAGACCTTTTAAAGTAACAATTTCTAGCTTAACAAATTTCATTCACAATAGCATTAATGGTAACTATTTTAACCCACGAGTGCGAATAATTTTTTACGAACGTTGCAACGAATGATTCGACGTATTTTTTAATTGACTATAACTATGGCTTGAAACCAAATATTCTTTTTCAATAAATATTATTTATCATTGTGGCACCTTATAAGTCTATATAAAAAACCAGTTAATTTGATCAAAAGTTATTTTCGGGAATACAAAATTTATTATTAAAAAGATTTATCTTTAACGTGCTTAATTCCCAATTTTTATTTTTGATAAAAAACACTGAAATGTATTGTTGAAGGAAATCTAGTTTCTATGCGCATTTCGATGGTTGTTTAGGCCAGCTTGTCATGAAACTTTTTCTAATTTTAATTTTAATTAAATTCATAAAGATACGCGATTTAAGAAAAAGGACCTAAACATTATTGTAAATAAAACTGAAAAATTAAAAAAGAGTCAAAACATTTTTAGTTTTAGAATTAATGTTTCTATGTTTTTGATCTGATCTATGTCCAGCAACTCTAGTCCTTAATTTATTCTTTGTTGTACCTATATAAACCTTATCGCAATTTTCATTATCATTTCCATTACAAGGAATTTTGTAGATAATGTTGGACATATCCCATTTATTTATTCTATCTTTTGTCTTGCTAAATAAACTATTCAACGTATTGTAAGCCTTAAATGTCACTTTATATTTATTAGTGTCAAAGATCTTTGATCTCTTAATTCTTTCCGATATGTTAGATATATACGATAACGATTTGTATATTTTCGGTTCCACTGAAATTATTGTATTACTATTACCATTACTATTACTCCTTTCCTTATATTCATTAATTAATTCATAAATAAGTTTCCTTGGAAAACTGTTGTTCCCTAGTATATTCCTAATTCTAATTTTATTCTTCCTATGAAAAACTTTATCACTAATCGTCAGTACCCTATTAATCAAATTTCTAGCAGTATTTATAATAGTCCGTTTACTATGTTTCGAAAAATAGTTCACAATTCTTCCCGATGCCGTTGGTTTTTGATACCAATCTATTACTAAATTGTTTCCCCTTCTCATTATCAAAGTATCTAAAAAAGGTAATTTTGAATTACATTCCATCTCCAAAGTGAATTTAATATAACTACTAAAATCATTAAATGTTTCCAATAAGGTGTTTACTCCGCTCTCAGAAATAATGCAGAATATATCATCTACATATTTTACCATTATTTTGGGTTTAATATTCAATTTTTTAATAGATTTGTTAAGCAATTCCTCCATAACTATATCAGCTATAATTGGAGATGCTGGAGATCCCATTGGAAGTCCCTCTTGTTGTGTATATACCTTTCCATTACATTGAAAGTATCTATTGTCTTCTATACAAAATTTTAAAATTCTAAAAAATAGTCCCTTTTCAATTTCCGTATATTGCCTTATCATATCCCACTTTTCTTCTATTATTTTCACTGCTAAATCAACTGGTACGCTAGGAAATTGCGATACAACATCTAATGAAATTAATTTTTCACTTGTTTGTATATATTGATTCTTTAATTTTTCCTTAAATTGTAATGAGTCTTTTACATTGTAAATAGAATGTTCAGTAATATTCTTCAAAATATTTGTTAAATATTTGCATAACTCATAAGAAGGCGAGTTGATAAAAGAACATATTGGTCTCAAAGGGAAATCATTTTTGTGGATTTTTGGTAATCCATAAAGTCTGGGTGCAGTTGCCACATTAGTTTTAAGTCTATTTTTATCAGATGCTGATATAATTTCCCGCTTAAATAGTTCTTCTATAATCTCATTGTTAGTTTTTTCTAATTTATTCGTAGGATCCCTATTCATCAATTTATATTTTGTAACATCTCCTATTATATTATTAATTCGTATGTCGTAGTCATTGTTATACATAGCTACTGTTGTGTTGCCCTTATCTGCCTTTAGTACTAATATATTTCTATTCCTCTTTAAAAAACTCTTAGTTTCACTAACCTTATCCAATATAAACCTATCCGTGTTATTCAATCGCATTTTATTCAAATGATTATCTATAATAATTGTTAATTTATTTCTAGCTATCTCCTGTTCCTCTTTGTGCTCTATTGTCTGAACTAAATCTTCTCCCTCCTTTATCATTTTTAGTGTAGGGAAATCTTCCCTTTTAACCGGTAAAACGTATTTTGGTCCTAATGAAAGGACCCACTTAACGTCCGTTGGAATATTTTCCCGAGTCTTATTTACAAAAAATTTGTTATTTATTCTAATTCCTAATTCGTTATTTTTTAAATTCCTAAGATCATCATATTTCCTTTTATGAATTCTTCTTACCTTATTATTAAATGAAGCTTCATATTGTAAAAATTGTTTAATTTCCTCATCTGTTAGATTTTTTCTTAAGTTTGTAATCACTATTGTTACCTCCCTTTGAAAATGCTTCAGCATTTCGTGTTTTTGTTTTAGTGTTAATCTTAATATTTTATTTTGTAAGTCGTGTGTATACTTATACATAGTTTTTTGAATAACCGGAAGTCTCCTCTCCATCTCAAAAATATTCGTAATGTTCTTTGTTGAATTCGAAATAAATTTTGGTATTATCCCTGTATTTCTGCATCTAATTAAGAATGTTAAAGATGATTTTGTCTTGATAATTTTCTCCCTTATTGATTTATATTTATTGATTAAACTTCTTGTTTGTTGGTTTTTCTTGAATCTATTGTACGTCATTTTGAAAAACAAATATGTATCTTCGTGCTCTTTTTGTAAATTTAAATTCAGTTTTAATTGACCTTTTTTTATAATATTTTGAATGTTTTTAATTTTAAGCTCTAGGTCTTTTTTATATAAAAATTATTAATTTATTTAATTATTAATTCAATATTTCGCTAACCTTTGGTTAGCATCGTCAGGAAAAATTAACAATATTTTTAATAATACAAACAATAAAAATTAAAGAAAAAATTATTTCAAAATTAAATTCAAAATCCTATTTGTCATAAAATTAATTTCAAAAAACATATTAACAAAAATAAAAATATTATAACTAGAGTATAACAATTCATATAAACTGAAAAAACATTTCCTATCCTTAAACCAAATTCAAAAATCAATTCATATAAACTGAAAAAATAACTATAAAACTAATTCGAAAACCATATTTACAATAATAAATTCTGATTAAAGAATAATACCATAACATATAACAATT
The DNA here is from genome assembly GCA_943735925.1 of Pollenia amentaria. Lineage (NCBI taxonomy): Eukaryota > Metazoa > Arthropoda > Insecta > Diptera > Polleniidae > Pollenia > Pollenia amentaria. The sequence goes on along the minus strand of OX031007.1, from coordinate 185,265,045 downwards.
TTCTGTAAATTAAACTTATTTTATCTAACATATTTATGTAAATCTATTTAATCTATCTCTTAATAACTAAATTTCTATAATTACTAGCTATATTTTCTGTGTCTGCTTTGAAATTCATTCTTTGTGTTGTTGGTGTATTGATTATGTGTAACATTTCTAATATATATCTACGTCTGTAGTTGGTTTCAGTGTTTAAAACTGATGCATTTTCTCTTCTCCTTAATCTAGAGTGGCCACTGTCATTTAAAATATTTTGAGCTAGTGGATTTGGGTGCGACTCAAGCCTTTTTAAATATTTTACTGCATACTTCATAATAATAGTTTTTACTAATGGCACATTGAGATCCTTGTGAATATTTGAGTTTTTAAAGTACCAGGGAGCGACTGTGATTATTCGAAGAAGTTTATTTTGGCGCCTTTGAATTTTTTCGATATTAGACGCTGAGGCAGGGCCCCATAATTGAATACCGTAGCACCAGATTGGTTTTAACATAAAGTTGTAAAGTAGAAGTTTGCAATCGAGGCTCAGAACAGAATTTCTTCCAGCCAGCCAATAAATTTGAATTGCTTTAAGTTTAATTTGTGTTAGTTTGGCTTCTATATGGCATGTCCATGTTAAACGCCGATCAAGACGATCTTGATCAATGATGCCGATCTTGATCAATGATATTCACAAGAGCAAAATCGATGAAATACATTCAAAATATAATTGCAATTTCGCTTCTTCATTTATCCCTTTTAATGAAATAAAATAAGCAAGTAATCTTATTTTAGCATTATTTAATTAAAACAGAAGTTTTCAGAGTTTTACTTTTTGTATTTTGTTTTTTCATAACATAAAAAAACATTTTTGAAAAAAGTTAACTTAAAAATATTTAATCCGTTTAATTTTTTAACATCGCAGAATAAACTTGTTAAAAAAAAGAATTAGTTTTTTAATAGTTCTAGTCCTTAATTTGTGCAAGAGGCGAAAAGTTCTATAAAAAAATGTTGGCTTTTTTGCATTATAGGCTTTTTGCATTTTAACTAATTTTGTCCATCGTCGTTTAAAGCTGCACCTGCAAATAAAAACATATTTATCCAATGTCTAGACAGGTATAAATACGCTTACATCAAGAGTATATAAACGGCTGCCGCTATATAAAAAATCAGCTTAAAAAGATCACAAATACAGAAAAAGATATATGAAATAAGAACATGCATCGTCAATTCGACGAACTATGACGTTCTAGTTTTAATAATTCAGATTAGGTGCTCGTATTAGCACAATTTTCATGGGGTTTTATCTTTGTACATTAAATAAGATAAAATGAGTTAAGCTTGTTACATTTTATTTGTGTTAGTAGCACAGACAGTTTCTCACTTTTGCTTAATTACTTATTTATTAAGTATGAGCTACAAGTACGATTAGAAATTATATTCTACCTAAACGCAAATTCCCGGGAAATTAAAAAAAGCTTGCGAAACGTAAAACACTTTGCACAATATAATACTAAAATGTTAAAAAAAAAACAGTAGCATAGATTTCGGCCTACTCAAGTAATAAAGACAATATTTTGCTATTTATACGTGGCGTATGATTGATGTGAAATTTTTTTGCTTCAGTTGTAAAGTATCTTACAACATGGCGTATGAAAGCCTAAATTTTGCACTTAATATAAATGAAATAAAGCATACTTATATGGGTAAATAAAATTATGTTTACATATTACAACCGTATGTGTGTTCAATTTTCAATATGATAAATTAAAAAACCTAACGACTATGTATTATAATCCAATTGGGATTTTTAGCACTTATACTTATGAGATTTTGTATGTATGTATCTTTGATGCCCGTATTGTATTTTTTTTTTAATAAATAAAATAAACGTTTTTTAGAATAACATTAAAGAATTAAGCTTAAAATGATAATTGATGATATACATACATAAAATTCAATTAAAAATATAAATTATGAAGTTTTAAGAAACAATAACGTTATCAACAAAAAATTCACACTTAAAAAAATTTAATAACTTATTTAAAAAAAAGCTCATTATTTATTTTAATTAGTAGTCATAACTGATCTGAAATATACATAAAAGAATATAAATCTATAACGATTATATAAATATAAAAATGATTTTTAAACTGTTTTATTCAATGAAAAAATATGTTGTTTATTGGAATTTGTTTAATCAACAGTATAATGACTTTATAATTGTAAAGCTTTATGTACCATATAATTAATATTTGTTTAATAGTTATATTCATAAACTCTTTAGTTTTATATCTATAAAAAAAACACATTGATAATACAAATAATATTTCGCTGTGTGACAGTAATGAGATACATTTGTAAAATTTGCTAAGGTTGCACAGTGATCGATTCCGACCAAATATGCATTATTTATTTCATTCTTTAAATCAATAGCTGTTAATTAGAATTACATATTTGATCCCTCAGTAAAATATTGAACATACACATGCACGGATCGACCTGGTCCCAAAAGTATCGAAAAAATTTAAAAAATAAACAAACACGTGTAAGTTGAAAAGGCGTTTACGGACATATTTATGGGCGGACACTAAAAAAAGTTTCCCCTTACACCCTCTAACGCTTTCGGCACGGCTTTCGAATAGCAATGTTAGAATACAATTTTTGATGGCAGCATATTATTTAGGTAATATATAACTTATTGGTGAAACAAAATCTAAAAAAAAACAAAGGAAGGGGGGGGGGGGGGGGGGGTTTGGTATTGTGGTAGTACACCATTGTACCATTCGGGATATTATGTGGTACAAAAAAGGACCAGCAGCACGCAGAGAAAAATTTGATTGGGCATGGTTACGGCAATTACACTATGTTTATTGTAACAATATATTGTTGTCGTACACAAAAGATTGTTATTTTTATTTAATGTCAACAATATTATTTGAATGTTTATCGCAATTATAAATATAAGTATGTTTCACGGAAAAATAATCATTTTTATAACAACTAAATAATGATAACTTTGGAAACATATTATATTCCTCACAAACATTTATTGATATTTAATAGCCATAACATGATAACTTTCTATACGTGCACTCATGATATGTTTAAGATGCAAACAAAATATCTTTACTCTAATAATATTTTGTTATCGCCATTTGTAAAATAATTTTGCATCAGTTGTGTCGTTTGGTTTACATATGCCTATCGAGTTATTTATTATGTATAAAAAAATCAAGTTTAAAAAAAAAATTGTAAAGTGCCACAAAATAAAATATCAATGCTAAAAAAATTTTAATATTGTTTGAAAATGGTGCAAAAATATTGATCATTGTTGTGTGTTATTTTAGAGAAAAAGAATGAAAATTCTGTAAAATAATTTATAAATATTTGCGAACAACGGCAAAAATGGGTTAAACATAATGGCCCATACTCATAGTCAAAATATTATATACTTTAAACTAAAACCGGCTTTAAATGCATGTGAACACCATTGTTTAAATTATACTTTAGAAAAAGTCGCCTTTATTTTTTAATATGATTATGGGCCATTATATTTAAAGTTGCATCATATTATGATGTGAAATATCTGCAACACTTTTACGTTAAGGTTGCCAGTAAGTGAATTTGCAAAATATATATGTATTAAAAATTTTTTTCGGTTTTAGATTAAATTATTATGATTAAGGTGATAATAATAGTATTACTTCTTAACTTATTATTATTAACATGATAATAATATGATTACCTCTTAACTTATTATGGTTAACATGATATTAATATGGCTACTTCTTAACGTATTATGATTAACAGGATAATAATATGATTACATTTAATTATAATATGATGTAATAAAAACAAATTAGGATTAAGGGAAAAATATTATACTGTACTATAATGAATATATTTGGTCATAATATGATTCAATAATAATCGTAATATGTTGACTACAATCATGAATGTTATCAAAATATGTTGCTCTTAGAATATGTTTATCACAACCATGTTTTTTTTTGCGTATCTCCAGTAAAATAAACTATACTAATTAGATTTGTAGACAATAGACTGCAACAGACTTTCAGAATTTATTGCAGGGCATAGAGCTTTATCGTTAAAGCTCTTATAATTAATTGAAAGCTAAAAAAATAGTTTTTTATTTTTTTTTTTGGGTATGATAATTTTTTGGAGTCGCATTGCTGAAGTCTGTGCAACAGAACAAAAAACCACCCATATTTAATATTTTGAAATAATACCTAATAAATATCTAAATATCTAACATTAAAACACATCCGAAGCATAACTGGCAAACACATTACAATATTTTTAATTTCACAAAATGGGTACAAAACTAAAAAAGGGTATAACTTTGGAATAGTAAGAGAAAATTCAATTATTTTTTTTTCTTGCAATGACTCAGAATTTACCCACCTTTTAAACTGAATCATTAGTTTGTTTAACTTCAATATAAATTTTAAAAGTTACAAAGCATTATTTTTAAAATTTATGCTAAATTTACAAAAAAAAATTGACTTAGTAACAAAGAAAATCGTGCTAATGGGCCGAGTAATCAGCAAAATTCAAAAAAGTAGAGAAAACCCGAATTTCGGGTTAAAATTAATTTTAGCGACCTCTAAACCTCTTCCAAAAAATCTGAAAAAAATCACAAAAAGGTGGGGCATAAAATAAAATTTTTTTTGGGACACACTACTGGATACTGGCCTGTTGGGACTCATGCTAGAAGAATTGGTCTGGAATTCAATGACTACTGTCGAAGTTATCATGATGAGGAGGAAGAGGAGACTATGCTTCACTTTCTCTGTCAATGCCCTGGGTTACGGGGCATTAGGGAAAAATACCTGGGAAAGCCGGGGTTTCTCTGCTTGGAGGATCTATCTAAAATAGAACTAAGATTGCTTCTTCTCCTTATTAGGAAGACGAATTGGCTCCACTCTGCAGTGACGCCATCCGGGTAACTGCTCTTTGGGATGGGCATTGGCGCTGGGTATCACAAAGGGACCGCTGAAGGACCCAAGTGAGCTGTTTCTCGATGGCTGCCCATGGAACCTAACCTAACCTAACCTAACCTGCATTTTCTAATCATAATTTTCTCTAATCACCAAATTTATACCAAATTCACAATATCAAATAACATTTTATACATTTTGCACCTGATACCAAAATTATTATATTGATTACTAAAAATTTTGAATATTTTTTTTCAATAAATGATATTTTTAATTTTAATGCAAAAAATGATCAAAAAACTTTGCCATTTCAAACAATGTGTTAATTTGTTTAATTAAATATTGGCAATTCCCAACAACAATTCTACAAGTTTAAATTATTTTATTTTGAACGAAAATGTCAATTAATATTTTTTGATATTTAATTAATATTCTAATTAAAAATTTATTTCAAAACAACTTAAATATTAAATAAATCAAAATTATATTTTTATTTCTATTATTTCTGGTCTAAATCAAGAAGTGTCCTGTCAATGAGAAAACATGTTGCTTTTCTACGGACCTTTGCATTTATTCACATTATATAATCTTAGTTGTTTCACCACTTCCTTCAACAATTTGTAATTCCTGAGTGTACTACACAATCATAGGTGGGATCGCAATATATTATATAATTTGAGAAATTATAATACCTTTGGTACTTTTCGTTAGAATAGGTTCACAATTGATCATATGTGTTATATAAAGAAGAAGAGACTCTGGAAAATTTCATTGTAGAGAAAAAACTTATTAATGAAAACTGTTCTCCAAGGAATAATACTTTTTCTTAAATAAAGAAACTATTTTTTTTTTTAATTGGTGAGTTCAAAAGGGTTAAAGTAGGACAAAAAATCTGACTTTCTATTAAAAAATGATTGGAAAATAGAGTGGACGCTGAAATGGCAAAAGGATGGCAGATAAGTAAAATGAGTTAGTTTTACAGATTCTGATTTAATAAATATACATAATATAAGTATATTAAGTAATTAGTACTTACTTTTAGCAGTTTGGTAAATTTCTTAATACACCCTGAAAATATTAAAACAGGGACCGTAACGGTTATAAGGGATATCGAAAAATATATTTTATAACAGTCTATCGATATAGGTATCCGTTGACTCTAACATGAAGACTTTTTAAGTTAAAATTGTCTGGATAACTGTTATTTACGGTCCCTGTAATAAACACTATTGCATACTTTTTATAGTAAAAGAATGTCCTAAAGTATGAAAATTTAATTAGTTGCATTAGTTCACAGTCTATATTCAAATTAAGAATATCTTATATATATATTTTCTTATCTTAAAAATGCAAAATATTATTATTCTTTTCAAAACAAGTCGATAGCACTTTCAAAGCGCTTTCGTAATTTTTTTTTTTTTGTATTTATATTTATTTATTCGGGAATGTGAAAATAGCTTAAACGGTTAAGACTAAAAGCATGAAAATCGGAACTTAATTTTTTTATAAGTTAATCGATGTTCATAAAAAAGATTCTTATAGAGGGTAAAAAATTAAAAACGGATTTAATAAAAAACAAGTAAAAATGCTATATTTGGCTGCTCTAAACATTTGATAACTGCCACCGAGTGTCCGAATATTTTATTCCTACACTAATCCCGCGAAGCTTTTCGCTTGTCTGCAGGAGACCAGAGTCTCTGGCGGGAACCGAGCCCGCAGCCCCGGTACTGATAGACTAGCTCACTACCAGCTAGCCAACCGTGGCACTCACGAGTGAGCTTTATATGGCGGCCAAAGCAAAATCGCCCAAATCGAGAAATGGCTCAAACAAAATAAATGGAAATTATATCCAAGAATGGTGAAAAACGACCCAAAATATATAAATTAAAATTATAAAATGGTTAAAAAGGCCCAAAAAATTATGAAAAATCAGCCAACTTTTATTTAAAAATTCTTACAAAGTAGGTGTAAGCCTACTTACATATTTGGGTCGGGGCCATATTCCCGAAACTTAAAATACCGCATCCAAAATTCCGAATTTATAAATCCGGACTCACCAACTAAATTTCTTCTACATTCCCGTCTACGGTATAACAAGCACCGGCTTCGCCAACTAAAGCTTTCACAAATATATATATAACTGAAAACAAAAGGTGTTTTACTAGATCTTACAGCCGTTATTTTTACTAACTAATTGAAGAATTTGTTAAAAAAAGAAAACGAAAAATCGAAACGAAAAAATAATTCTCAGCTATGTTAAAAATTTATTTTACCCAATAATTATGAAAAATCGCCTACCCATCGTTTTCCTATGCATAATCACCCAAACTTGTAGGGAATTTTTTTTTGCCGATTTGCTGGCAGCCTTACAAATTATGAACCAATCTTTTTAAAAACTCACCTCACAGTATTAAAACTCGTTGCGAATTTAGTTGTATTAAAGGGTATTCCAAAAAGTCATACAAAACTAAATTTGACCTAATTAAAATAAAGTGCCATAATTGGCTTCTGTTTAAGTCATATTAATGTGGTTTCCAGGAGGTGATGTTTAGCATTTTATGCGTTTTAAAGTGCTTCTTGGAAGTTGGCTTTATATTGTACATATGGTAAATTATGGACCGACTGTCACAAAATAACATTGGTCACGTTCACAAAACGTAGCTGTTGAGCTCATCTGCTGCAAGACTGTTAACAACTGTTGAGCGCAAAATTAACGTCTTAGAAACGGCATGATGAATGTAATGCAAAACTAACAGTTAATAAATTTTAATAATTGAAAAAAGATTTTTAAATAGTTCCACAGAGTGGGCTTTATACATGGTGTATGGAAAATTATGCCACGTTCTTAAGGAAAGTGAGGGCTGAGGCTTCGACAAAGAAAGATTACTACAAAAGTTATTCGTACCAATGTAGGCGTATTGAAAATTACGAACTGATCTTCACGTTATTATGGAGGAATGTTGTGAGTTCTTTTCTTATTTAACTATGCCACACCAAATCGTACTATAATAGCCTTTATTCGTTACGGTTTTAGACATAGTCAAGTAGTCCCCAAGAGCGGGCCTTATATGGGGCCTATGAGAAAACAGTTAATAGCCCTTTCATATGTACGTTAAACTTTGCTCACCAGTTGCTACCAGAAATATAAATGTTCTTAACGATCGCTATTTTCCTTGAAATAATTTTCTTTGCAATCGTAAAATATTCGTAATTTTCTCTTTTGTTAACTTACCACAAATATTTTGGTAAAATTTTATACTCTCTTTAGTATGTATTTATTACCAAGCCATAAATAACGTTCCCCTTAAATATATTTATGGATTTGTTATGTTTTAATGTAGTTTGTAAAATATTCAAAACTACATCAATCAATGTCTGCCGACGTATTTGTCACAATAAATTTATTTAAATTTTTAACTTTACGTGTTTGTTTACGCCTTTCTTTAAATTTTACATTTACTGGATTTTTATATTGACAAATATGTAATTGAAAATGGGTAAAGAGTAAAAATTGTATATGTGCGAGTGTGTAAGTATACAACAATTGTAACACATGATAGGTTGATGTGTCCTAATTTGTTTTGTAAGTGTGTGCTGTGAAAGTGAAAATTCATTACAGCAATTTTTATAGCTGCTGTTGTTGTTTTTATTGTTGTTTATTTTGTATTTAATAGTATTCAAAAGCACGTCTCTTAAACTGCGTCATTTGATGGGTACACGCTGTATGACGAGCATATAACAAATATTACTTAAATATATGCGTATGTATGTTGTGGAAGGGATCTTAAAACTAAATAGATAAATCTGTGTGACTGTTTTTATTCTGACATAAAGATATAAACATACATAAAATGTTACAATTCATTTTCTACAATCACACTCGTGCAGAGATATACAAATACAATGTTTAGAGGGAAATCTTAAAAGTTGTTTCAAAATAAAATATTTTTAATTTATTTTAAGTCTATGTTGAAAAAGGATTATATTTTTCACAGATGTTGTAACAGAGGTTGGTAATATAGAACTCATTACTTCCTCAGATTTTAACGCATTTTCTTATTTAAGTAGACTGAATACTCTTTGGAGTGATGTTATTGTTTGGTTCATTAGTCCAGCATTGACGTTTTCACAAAAATGTTGTATTCATTCATTAATCTCTTTGAACTAAAGTTGTCTAAAACATTTAATAAGATAACTCGTTTTTAAGTAAATTAGTTAAGATATGCCCATATTTATTGATTTTAAAGCCCAAAGATATGAATAAATTCAAGTAGATGCATCTAATTCCATGTCTATAAGCAATTGAACTAGACACAACTGGACCTGGTCATACGAAATAATATTACCTTAAATTAAGTATTATATATATCTGTAGTTAAATAAAATATACTTAAAGTAATAGTTTGGACTAATTGTTTTTTTTTTTCAATAATAAAACAAATCTCCAAGAAATTAGGCTGGTATGAAAAATAGAATGACTTGTACGACAATCTAACTTAATACTCAACTAAAACACTAAAACACACAAATGAATGTCATGTTAGTCCTCTTCAGCTTACCCTCGTACATTAACAAACATATAACATTAATTTTGTTGTTATTAGTGCCAAAGGCACCCAGTAGTATTTTATTTATTACACAAGATGAGAGCGAATGGAAAAACTACTCTTTGGAAAATATCTAGAGTACAACTATCCTTGACATAAATTATGTTGATGTTTATTTTTTTTTCTATATCATAAAAAATAAGGTTATAAATAAAAAATGTTGATACCAACGTTTTTCCGACATACAGATTTAAGTGAATCACAAACACTTAAATGCAATAAGAAACAAAGAAATTTTGATCAATAAATTGTTTACAACTTTCTAAATAAATTTGTATTAAAGAGTGAAAAAAGAACAAAAAATAATTTTGTGAAATTTTTATGATTTTTGTTGCTTTTTCCATATATTAAAATTTTTCCAAATGTTCGATTTTAAGGGCTTCGTTATAAACACTTAATATGTCAAACGAAAATTTAGTTTTTGCTAGTAAAATCAACATAATTCAAAACAAAACAAGTCATAATTTACCATCGTAAAATTATCATTTGTCAGTCAACATTGTGCCATCAGCACCGTCATTTGTATTGTCGTATTAATCATAACTTAAATATATCAGGCAAAATTTTATATATTGTTACACATATACACTTTGGCTTTTTATCTTTTTCTTTATTATTTTCTGTTGTACTATTATTATATACCTATATTATTTTATGTATATTTATATTTTTTTTTATTATAAAAATTTGTACAGGGTTGGATAATATGGTTCGATTAACTGAGTCCTAGTCAAAAAAATCTTTCCGTTTTTTTTAATGAATACAGATTTGTATATCAGTATTAATTTTTTAACCTTCATAAGGTCTTTAAAGTTACTGACGTTTACGATCTTTGGGTCAAATTTGACCCAAGTAGAACATTTTATATAAAAACATTTCTTTTTTAATGGTTCACAAATTTTTTGTTGGTTATTGTTTCGGCTCAGCTACAACGCGCAGCTTATTTCCAATTTCTCACGAAAATTAGGCTCTGGATAATGTTTTTCGCTGTTTTATATTGGAAGTGAACATTTGAAAACCTTAATTTCCTTAAAATTGCCGACGTTTTCAAAACAGAAATCGTTCCAGACATGGTTAGCTGATATAAATAATATAAGATCTATGGTAGTTAAATACAGGTTGAGGCCATTGATCCATTGGAAGAATAACACGATACAACATTGTTTCCTCCTTTAAAATTTTATAATCTTATATTATTTGCGTTTTTTTTTTCCTCGCGATTACTAATTTCTGAGCTAAAGCAAATTGCTGGGAAGACTTACGGATTTATTCTTTTTGGGAATATACATATGAAAGAAGGGTAGAATCCTTAGTGGCAATTCCTACTACAGTAATTCTCTAGCACTTTTTATCCCAATTGGTAGGATGCAAAAAAATATCCGCAGTCACATTGTGACCATTCAGACCCACTATGGGTGCCCCGGTAGGCTAGCTGGTAGTGAGCTAGTCTATTAGTGCCAGGGTTGCGGGTTGGATTCCCGCCAGAGACTCTGGTCTCCTGCAGACAAGCGAAGAGCTTCGCGGGATTAGCGTAGGAATTAAAAAAAAAATACTATTTAAAAAAACAAAATTATTTGCCAGTATACGGTTGTATATTCCAGGCAAAGTAAGTCGTCGAATCGCAAAGTTCCCAAACTAACCTGGTTTTGGTGGTATATACTGCCAAAATTTCCATCTTTCTCTGAATGCTACTAGCTGCTCATAAATTGTAACGTCTTGAGAAAAATTGGACAATATTTCAACCCACAAATTCCAACGCTAGTGTATTAGCGCAAACTTGTAAAAAATGTTGTCAAAATTAATTACGCTCGGAAGATCTCCACGGCAAGATTGCTCTAAAAATATGTCTTCCCTTCTCCGAATCCCACACACGTTCAGTACTTTTATTATTTGATCTATACACTTCATCTAACAAACGTAAACCAATTAATGCGAACAGTTCGGTGTCGTCAACTTCAATCAAATCAGTACCAAATCCACGTTTACCTTCCCTATATTTCAAAATAATGTTTAACGCAGGAGGTGGAAAAAATAATTGAACACTGAAAATTTCTGCCTTTGTGATTCTTATATAAGAATTGCGTGTCAAGTCTGCCGTCACTGTTATAATAATCTGCTTTCGGACTCTTTCATGCATATTAGCAAGATGTTTCTTGAATTATCTTATTTGCCCACTTTTTGATGCAATTGCTGGAGTAGGCGCTACATTAATTTTATTCCCACAAGAACTGTCAGATGGCTCAACATATTCCAGATCATTTTAAATTTTTGAACAAACGTAAAAATTTAGTATCATTTGATATTCTTCATCACATTAAATAATTTTAAAAGAACTGTGCATAACAATAATTCAAGAAATGTGACCCAAAGCCCTTAAGTGCAAAAAATATTATTCTTGCCAGTATTTTTTCTTAAACCCTAACTTAGTTGTTAACATTTTAAATTAAATAAAAGTCCTAAAATATCAAAAATATCAATCACTCACTTTTGGGAAAAATTAAATTTTTATTCCAAAATAGGTCAAATTTGACCCGAAGACCGTATAAAGGTTAATTGATTTACAATTTTTGGATATGAATAGAAATATAAAAATTTTTTTTACTAACCAGCTTTGAAACTTTAACCAGTAAAATTTTCCCTTAAAAATGTTTCAGCTGGATTGTTTTATTCACTAGTTTTTGAGATTATAACCTTAAAAGTTTCATTTTTTTACTTAATACTACATTAAAGTCATGCGAATGGTAAATTATTTTCAGTGTACCTAATATTACAAAACAAAAAAATTTTTCATAAATTCTGTAACAAAATATAGTCCTACATATAGTCCTATGTTTCAATGTGACAAATGTGTCATTTATAGTCACACCAAAGCTACCGAAATATCCTTTCATCAAAGCCATAAATTTTATTTTTACGAGTTATTATTGGAACAGAGTCGCATAAATAGAATAAAAGGAGAAAACGAAAAATAAATTCATATAAAACTGCACATAATCACATACTCGGTAAACATAAAAAAAACTTACAAATACAATAAATATCATAAATAAATTGTGGATAAAAAGGCGAAAATATTACTATCTACTTTACGACAGAAATAAATCCCTTCGTACTATCCACATTACTAAATGAATATTAAGAGTTTTCAACTCGTATCAAAATTTTTTATTTATACAATTTTTAGGTCGTTTTTATTACTTAATTTTCTAGAGGAACAAAAATGTAGAATTAAAAGACACATTTTTGAGTAAATTAATTGCTGCACTTAATCTTTGATACAAGAAAAGAGGTCACTCCTGCAAAATTTGTGTATATTTATTAAAATATTAAAAAGAATATATATTGCTTAATGTTAAAATAAAAGTCTACACTTAATAAAATTGTTAGGGTCTCCAATAAAAATTTATTTTGTCAAAAGGCGCTTGGGATGCAAAGAAATGCCACTACTATTTCAAGAAAATGCAGACATTCTTGTTAATAAAAATGAACCCTTAGGCATTACGTTCCGCAAAATAACTTAAATAAACTAAAATCATCCATAAAATTCGTCAAATAAAATTCGATTTTCATGTCAAATAAAATTATATGCAAAACTATATAGTGTAATATGAATTGATATTTAAATAGAATTGGTGAAATTGGCCATTAGATATACAAAAAGGAAACTTATTATTATTATTGCAAAATTTCAACTTAATAAATTATAAAAAAAAGTCGCATTTAGATTCAGCAAAATGCTTAAGAGATATTAAGTTTTGAAACATAAAAAGGGTGTAATTTCTCCCGAAGGCCGTATAAGGATTACAAAAATCAAAACAAAATTTTTTGATTAAAAATTTTCCAGTTCTTTAAAGCGGATATCCGATGCGATCCACACCAATCCATATATGCACATTGATTGTGTATGGCTTGTGGTTTCAAGTCCATACAAATTTTTCCATGTGTGGACAATTTTTAGAGCAACTGCTGCAGGGTCGTCTGAAGGTGTTACTTAATTTTCTAGTTTAATTTTTTATTAAATGTTTAAAAAAAAATTTAAAATTTCTTTAAAAATATATAAATTTTAAGATAAGCAGGAACTTAGCAATATCTACGTGATCTATTTGTGGGTCTCCGAAAAGTTGGAAATATAAATTTTAGCGATAATTAGAGAAAATTTTTATATTAATTCGAATGTGTATTCTAAGTCAAATTAGAATTTAAAGCTTTTAAAATTGTAATTTTACTTAGAAAACACATTCGAATTTATAATAAAAATAAAACTCAACTTGAGAACTAAAATTCGCAGATTCTATGTGTTAAGATAATAAAATAAAAATTAAAGCATTAGCTCTTTTAAAACAATTACAATAAAAAAAGGGAAAGATGTTTATGATTTCCCGAACTTTAGAACTTAAGCTCTAAACACTTCATCCAAAATCAAAGGGATTATTGCAATAACACCCGAATAGAAAAATTGGCTGTATTTGTTTTCCTACTGATTATAACTATCCCAACATCCCCTCAAAAGCTATTTTCCAATTAGTTCATGATGTAGGCAATACTTAAAAACTCACAATGACCCTGACTCTTTAGACTTTATGAGGTCTTAGATGAATGTTTAACGGTGCTCCACATAAAATTCACTCATTGATTTAACCTCTATATAAGTTATTATTGGGCAAATCGAATATAAAATGTTAAAAAAAAACGCGCAACGTATTACAAATGTAAACTTCGTTCTGTTTAACATATCGATCGTAGGGTTTCGCCTGATATTCGTCACGTCCTTTTTTAAATTTAAAGGCAGTTGTTGGACAATAATATTTGAATACAATATCCTTAAATTTATTTTAAGTTATTTGTCTTATAATTTTCCTTGCCTTTACTACAATATACATATTTAGTTGAAGAAAAGAATCCTCATAATGTTATATACAGACATATTGGCGTCTTTGTATACATTTTATCAAAATATGGAAAAAAGTATACATATACATATTTACTTTTCCTTTACTAGAAGAACTTAATTCGACAAATTTAAGTTGTATTTATATATCGCACACTAAATCATAAACAGGCACAAATACCATAAAATGTTTAGGAGAGGCAGAAAACTGGCTTCAAAAAAATTGTTGCAATTATTTAATAAAATTGAGTTTCACAAACAGTGTTGCCAGTTAGGCTTTTTTTAACCTAATTTTATAGCTTTCAGCCTCTTAATTTTCGTTTTAGCTTCACTGCTTTTTTAGCCTTTTTTTAATTTAAAAATAGCCTTTAAAATGCTAAGTTAATATATGTCAGAAAGATTTCCAGCTAACAACTATTTAGTACGATGAAAATTGTAAAGATAAAACAAAGAAATAAAATTACTGTTAAAATGGTTTAAACTGTATTAAATATTCGGGCTTCATTTAAAATTTTACTCAAATGCTGCCATGACTTCGAAAGTTTGGATGATCTCCTATCGTTATTTGACTCATGTGATATTTAAGGCAATTTCAGTTGTGATTCTTCCAATGATGATTAAAATATTATACCTATTATATATGTTTATAAATCAGGTATACTATATATATTTATTATTCCTATTAAAATATAGTTACAGTCTATTGAATATATATAATAATAATTATATATCTTTAATAGACTGAAACTATAATAATACAAATATTTTTAAGGTAGTTATTTCGTAAAATCTAAAATAATATTAAAAATAATATTTGATTTTTTGTTTATATATATGTATATATTTAAATTTGTCTTGAAATAGTCATTATAAACGATTTGAATTTTTATTTGATACTTGAAGTAATTTTTTGTTTTTAATAACTTTTTATTTAAACATAAAAAAACATAAAATATTAATTTATAATGTTTAAGCTTTTTCTAAAAAGTTTTTAAAAATCGGTTTAGCTCTCATTATAGCTTTTTCTTTTCCAGCTCCGGGAAACACTGCTTATAAATGTTAAAGAAGACAGTGGCGCAAACGAAATTTTCGTGGTCGTTATAGATTTGATTTGTGAACTGGCTTATGAAAAAAAAAAACAATTTGGATAAATGTTAAGTTGCGCCTGTCTATAACTTAGTGAGCGATATGCATAAAACATACATACAAAAATAAACACAAAAAAATGATTTTTTTTATAAAATAAATTCTACAAAACAATGTACATATTATTTCAAAATCATAAAAACAATAAACGAGAACAAACACAGAGCCATTAACAATAATGTCAAAAAGTATACACAATCTCATACATGAACATGGAATATGGATACAATACGAGTATTTTCGTTTAGGTATTTGAATAAGAAAAGAACAAAATAACAAAATACCAATAGAAACTCAAACACAAAACAGCAAGAACATTAGAGAAGCAAACAAACATCATTTATGAAATATAGACAAATTTATACCGGAAAATTTTTTTTGCAAAAATTAAAAAAAAAAACAGAAAAAATAAACAAAAAGAATTTTTATTTGAGTTACATTATGAATTACCCAATAAGCAATTTAGCTGGAATTATTATATAAATCAAGTTTAATTTCATTTAATTTTTTCTATATTCAAGCCGTAAATTAATAGCCTATTTCCGATGTACGAATGAATTCTTTCTTTCGAACAAATACATTTAAAACAATAACAATTCTTAAAACTTTGTTTTTATTTTAAATGTAGTTGTACGAACGAAAGAATTCTGTCGCACATGGGAAATAGGCCGTAAGCTGAAATTACACGGGAATTTAATAGCAACCACGAGCAAAATGGATACTAGAATTTCAATCAAACATAGGAATGTAAATAAAGTAAAATTAGAATAGAATTGCAGTAAAATTTCAACATAAAGTTATGCACTGAGTCAATAGCGAATAAATTTTTTTAAGAATCAGGTTTGCCAATTTTTTTTTTTTTTTGGCATTTAACTTACTTCACAATAATTTTTACTATTAAATTAAAATTTATAATTTATTTACGCCTTCTTGAATTTTTTTTTCTTAAATTTTGTTATCACAAATATTGTTTTTTTTTTTTTGATAGCTTGAGATATGCTAAAAAAAAAAAAATAAAAATAAAGATATACCGCCTAAGTTATAAAAAATAAAACAGGTCAATATGGGTTTCATAAACCTTGTATTAACAAGTTTTATTTTTTATAACTTAGGCCGATAGTATTTAACATTTTTGTACAACAATTGTGATTTTTCATTGGACTGCTGGTTTTTAATTGAAGTTTTTGATATTTTAATTAGGTTTGAGTTCATCAAACTTAATTTTCATTAGAATATTTTTACTGTAGGAAGGAATTTACAACATAAAATGATTTTTTTTTTTTTTTTAATTTTATTCTTGACTGAATTGAACTCGGGCTGAATTAAGATTTTTCAAGGATAACCACATTCTCATCATCAGAATTATTTGCCGTTCTACCATTTAGGCCACCGCGGCCTACCAGTCTTTAGTCAAAAATCAATCTTTAACCAACGGTATTGGTGGATCGAAATTTCAAGAATAAAATTATCAAATAGTTTTAATTCATTTCATATTGTAAATTCCTTCCTTCACTTAAAATAGCTTAATAGAATTTTAATTTCATGAACTTAGGCCTAATTTAAATACTAAAAAACTTCAATTAAAAACCAACAGTTCAATAAAAAAAATCACAATTTGTATATTCCTTTTTTTGAACTATGAGTTTTATTTTGTTAAGTTATTTTCATCTCTTCAAATATGTGCTTTCATCTAGATCGGCGCTTAACATGGAAATGCCATATAGAAGCAAAACTAACACAAATGAAACTAAAAGCAATTCAAATTAATTGGCTTATTGGAAGAAATTCTGTTCTTAGCCTCGATTGCAAACTCCTACTCTACAACTCTATATTAAAGCCAATCTGGTGCTACGGTATTCAGCTATGGGGCACTGCCTCGGCCTCAAATATCGAAAAAATTCAAAGGCGCCAAAATAAACTCCTTCGAATAATCACAGTCGCTCCCTGGTATGTTAAAAACTCTAATATTCACAAGGATCTCAATGTGCCATTAGTAAAAACTATTATTACGAAGTACGCAGCAAAATATTTAAAAAGGCTTGAGTCGCACCCAAATCCACTAGCTCGAAATATTTTAAATGACAGCGGCCACTCTAGATTAAGGAGAAAAGATACTGCAGGACTCATCCGACGAGAAGACCGCTAAAAATCTACATATGTGAATAGAAACCGTGAAGAGAAAAATTTTCGTCTAGCATTGGCAGGACAAAAATAAAGTATTAGTATAAGATTTGATTAATTATTGTTAGTTCATATTTAATATATGAAGATTCAATAAATAAATAATGAAATAAGAAAAAAAAAAAAAAAAAAGTTATTTTCATCTCTTCAAATATGTGCTAAAATAAAGCCATTTTCTAATCGTAATCTCGTCCGTAACACTCTAACCAGGTGGTTAATATTTGTCTACAGGATGTAAAAATTGGAGTTAAAATTAAGTATAAATTCTTTAGACCGACGCACACATAATTTAGGTGGCTGAAAGTAAAAAAAAGTTCCCCGATCTTGTAACTTTTTTTATAAGTGATAGACAGGAGTACAGGTGATGCAGGTTTAAACACATCCATTTTAAGGGTGAAATATCAGTTGACACATTCGTTGTATTTAAACTACAAAAAATTAAAAATTTCCCTAAATAATCCTATTTGTTTGTTTAATATACCCAATGATAATCCCACAAAAATTTTCAACTACAAAATTTCTCTTTATTTGGGGTTAGAACCCCAAATCGGACAGCCCTGGGCCCAAATATAAACGGCCCTAAAAAATTCATATTTGTATCCAGTTAATACATAATTAGATATTTGCAACCAATGTATATTATTTTATTTTTCGTATTGTTATTGCTTTAAAAAATTTTTGATCTAACTACTTAGCTGAGTGCTACATCACAAAAGCCTTGAGATTTTGTATTTGGAAGATAAATAACCAAAAATTAGAATAAATTCGAGTGCTTAATTTAGGTGTTGTTATAAAGTCTTGCATTATTTCGTTCATTATAACTAGATTTAACTAAATTTCTTAATATGCAATCCAGATATGCCATAGATTTCATATCAACGCCGCTCGAAAATAACTATTAAAATCACCTTAAATGCTAATGATATTAATATGACTATAAAATAAATAAAATATAAATATAATAAAGCCTATGCTTGGAATACACTTTAATACACTTAAAATCGTAATAGACAATAATTAGCAGACTTTATGAAGATTGATTTATAATTTATCACAGATTGAATTGAAGTTCATTACGAATATGCCAGTCTTACTTTTAAAAAAATAAGCAATAACGATAAGTCTAAATACATTGGTTAACCCTACCTTATTTAATATTATATTTAACTTAGCCCACTGTAAAGTTTTATATATGGTTGTGTGCTGCTCTATCGCAAGGAATTTATTTAAATTTAAATGTATGATTTTGTTTTATTTTAATGGCTGTTACACAAAGTTAAACATAAAAAAAATAACTTGTTTCCTATGTTTTATTTTTGTGTAACTTTTTATTTTATATCATTCACCTAAAATTTTGAGCCAAGTGGTTTATTACATTTGCAACACATGTTTGTTGTACGGCGAATATTGTTTGCCTGGTTCCAGAAACTCAATGACGTTTCAGTTTATGAAATTTGAAATATCTTCTAACAATATAATCACAGCACACGATACGAGATATAGAAGAGAAAAAGCGAACTGGGGGCTAATTCGAATACTTTTTCGATTCAAAAGCAATTTTATTTCTAATTCTTTCAGTCGATACTGAATGAACCGATATTATACAGTGATGTAAAGCATTTATTTTAATTTTCACAACACTAAACAAAATAATTTCGATTCGCTTAGTATCGTCTAAAAGAATTAAAAAAAACATTGCTTTCGAATCGAAAAAGTATTCGATCAACACTGCCAGAAAAAGCCGCCTGCAATTATTTTGATAATGCTGATAGGAATATTTTTTAACAAAGAGGGTAATATTCGCCAAAAATAGGGTTCTATATGCTAAAGAGAGGTATGGGCCATTGTCCTTATGGGCTGTAAAATATAATATTTCAATAATTCTTGTAAAAATCAGAATTGATATCCTTCATACGGCGTACAATATTCGTTCCTTCTAAGCTTTTATTCCTATTAACCCTATGATTACCGTCTTGGTCTGGCCAGACCAAATTTGTATTTGGCTTGCAATATTTTTCGAATATAACAAAAAATCAGGCACGTGCATTCTATAAATCATAGCTGCTGAATCGAATGAAACTAGTTTGGATTCGATTGGAGCAAATTAGTAGGGTGAAATTACATTTTTTTCAATTCCAATTTTTTTTGCTTGCAATATCTTTCAAATAGGACAAAATATCTAAAAAAGAGAAACGCGAATTCTATAAATGATATATTCTGAATCGAATGAATAAAGTTTGACTCATATAAGAAAACTATGGCCCATTATGCGCTTAGATCGATTTAACTAAAAAAAACCAAATGTAAAACTCGTTTGAGTTGTGGTAGATGCGAAAAAGCGGTGGCATGTGCAGAGAATCTTTAGTTAGCGAAGCCGGTATTTGTTATACTATAGAGGAGGAAATCCTTGCGCCTAAAAGTGTTTTCGTTATATATTTAATATTTACTCCCAGAGAAAAAGCAGGAAAACCATTTTTAAAAATTTTTTTACCATATTATGTTTCATCTAAAAAAATCATTGTCACCGACAACCATATTATGGTTAAACTAGTTTCTTTAAAAATAGTTTTGTTGGTTGGGACCATAATGAAACCTGTTTCTCTCTGCGTGTATGCAGATAATTTGTTTGTATTTAACTTATTTAGTAATAATGGACCTAATGACACTTTTGAAAGTGTCATAATGTCCATTTCCAAAGTGTCATAGTGTCCGCGGACGTTATGACACTTTTGAAAGTGTCATAATGTCCATGGACACTATGACACTTTTTGGGGTGTCATAACGTCCATGGACACTATGACACTGGACGTTATGACATGCCACCGAAAAAGCAATGCGCAAAATTAAAGACTACATTTTCGATGACTTGCATGTGGAATAAAATAATGAAATAAAAAAAATATTGAATAAATCCGTATAATCTTAAATAATATGCATACATTTAATGAAAAATATATTTATTTACTTTTTCTTTAATTGGGATTTTTAGGTGTTCTAATTGTGGTCTGGCCAGACCAAGAGAAGAACTTAGTGGTAAAAATTTACCGAGATCTACAGAGCCAAGCCAAATAACTTGTCGTCTTCTTAGACAAAAATCTTAAAGCACAATTTCACTGAACAACTGAAGAAGGCGATATTTGCAAAAGAGACATATTAACTTCGAATTATTACAGGAGGTGCAAAAAATTCCTTGATGTGTTGTATTACATCATTAGATATGTTTTAAAATCTACCGACACTAGATAAAGTTGGAAAGTAGGGAAATGAAAACAAATTGGGCAGTTCTCCAAGAATATGCCTCTGAATGATATAAAGGGTCCGCCATCAAACGTTTTTTTTTTTTTGGGTCCGCCATCTAACGTTTTTTTTCAACTAGTTCTTATTTCGTGAATGGTAACACTTAGCTCATGTCTGATTTGACAGATATTTAGTTTTATCCTTCCGCTGAACGAATATGGTTGTGTATACGCTTGAACAACGCTGGGAAATATTGCGACATTACTTTGAAAATCATGGTAATGTTGCAGAATGTGTGCGAAAATTGCGTACGGATTTTGGAAGAAGAGAAGCACCGTCAGCTCCGTATGTTCGTTATCTTGTGAAAAAAGTGAAAGAAACTGGCATCCTCATCGATAAGCTAAAAAGTGAAAAGCCAAAAACAGTGCGTACACCCGAGAATATTGCTACTGTGGCAGAAAGTCAATTCACCGTCGTTTTCAACAATTGAACATTTCGGAGACATCATTGAGACGAATTTTGCATAAAGACCTTGGTATGACGCCATTTGAATGAAATTATTTTCCATTTTTAACTGGAAGGATTGTAAAAGAAATTTGAGAAAATATTCAGTAGTTTATTTTTATAGCATTTTCAAAAAAAAAAAAAAAAATTTATTTGGCGGACTCTTTATAAACACCTTCTGACATTTTGTACCTTCTGCAAGTCACGAGATGGTGTGGACTTTTGGATAAATTATGAGATGCCATACCTCAATATTTTGCAAAGGATTACAAATCTGTAGCTTTTTTTAAGCTAAGATTCTTCCGATTAAAAAGGCTGTCGTACATTGTACAAAAAATGACGAAACAATGAATGGCAAAAGCGTTAACCAAATTTTTCGTACTATATATGAAACTTAACTAATAAATTTAAAAAAATAACTAAAGCATTTTGTTTTGTGAACTGAAGTATATAAAAATAAGAAGTCCTTGACTGTCTCATAACTCTAAACTTGATCTTTTAGTAGTAGTAGAAAATCAAATTTAAATTGTAATTTTTAACTATTTAAACTACTAGAAAACCCTCAAGTCAGTAAAAATTTTTTTTTCACATTCAAGTTAACTTTTACTAAGTGTTATATGATTTCTGAATATTGAAAACTTGTAAATAATCACATAATTTTATTATAAAGGGGCATGTCAATAACTCAATAACTTTTAAGTCTTCATTTAAGTTTTGAACGTAGCCTTTTTTTAGTTCTACACAATTTGTCCAACGTTTGTTTAACTTTGTTAATACTTTTCCAAAAGAAAAAAGATTGTTCAGCTCATATAAATATTTATTGATTTTTGAGATAATTTCAGCTTTGGAGTCAAATCTCTTTAGGCCGAGATCCTTGGAAGCATGAAAATGTCCCTTGAAGATAAAAACCGGATAATAAGGCGGATGATGGAGAAATTTGTAGCCTTTTGCATAGAGTGATCAATGAGCACACGGAATTCAAACCACGAGGTAGTCTGCTATTAACGGCTTTAACACAACCTAAAAGACACAGTTTATTGAAATTTGGCAGAAAACAACAGACAGATGCTTGTTGATAGGATCAGTGTTGTCCTAAGAAGCAGAAAATTCTTAAAGTTACTGTCTTATTGATCCGCCCTCGTATTTATATTTGCATTTGTGAATTAGTTGAGTTGTAAATTGCATATTTAATTGTATTTGTATATAAAAATATAGAAATCCATGTTTACATGTCTATTTCTGTAATTGTTTCATTTAAATTTAACGTGAGTAAACAAAATTTATTGAAATCAAAAAAAAATCGTCAAAACCAACTTTGCTTTGGCTTAATCTGCAGCATACACACTATTTATTTACATGTTAGAATTTCATATAGAACACTGTTATTTGTGCTGCAATTGAGAACATTTTAATATCAGTATTTGGAATACTCGAATAAACTTACAAGCACTCCAACGAAATTTGTTGACTTTTATTATGGACGAAATTCAATTAATATTTATTTTTTTTTTCAACATATTTTTTAGTTTCATTTAGCTTAAAAATTCTCGTCAAAAAAGTTTTTTAATTGTAGTAATTTCTTGTCTCTGTTTAAGGTCCTAAATAAACAAACACATTTTTTACAAATTAAATACGTGAATTTAAGGTTCCTTTTCTCTTTTGCTTGTTGCATTTAAGAACCTAAAAATTACTTTGCAAATGTTGACTCTTGGTGATACGAGCAAATCAATACAGTAGCAAATAAAATCTTTTTGCTCAAATTAAGACTTGTTTAGAGAGGAAATTTTTTATATTAATTTATATTAAAAAGCACTTGAAAAGGGTTTATTTTCTTTTTAACTATATGTATATAAATTTTATGTTCAAAGTCCCAAAAATTAAAAAAAAAAGAAAATTAATGAATGAATGTTTTCATTATGGCACCAAAAGTTTATACTCATACATTATGCATACAGAATCTCTTTTCCCTTTTTTATATACGTTTTTTAATATTCTCTATAATTTTTCAATATCAGTTTCTACTTTTAGTAGAAGTTCAATTGTATAAAAGTTTTTGTTAAATTTTTACCAGTTAAAGCGACTTTCTAAAGTCGGTCCAAATGGAAACTACAATCTTTCGAACAACTTTAAAAATTGTCAATAATTTTTGTGTTAAGTTGGATTCTTATACCAATATTTTCTTTGATTTTAGGATTTATTGTATTAAACATGATTTCCAGAGCCATGGCGTTTATAATTTAGTAACGACCTGTACAAAACGAGCATACAAAAAAATATGCTCTTCAAATATTTTTACTGTGTAGCCATAGTATTGACTATACAAAGAGGATTTTTTTATTCCGATAGAACTTTAAATTGTAAAAAAGTAAAACAAATTAAATTGTTATCATGAAAATTTATCTGTTTTCCCTAAATACTTGGCATAATAACAATTACATTTATATTTTTAAACAATTTCGGGTATAAAAGCACAGCGGTTGTTCTATATGAAACGCATTCTTGCGTCATATTTTGTGCATTGCTGGCCACACGGCCCAAAGCACCAAACGGTGCGTTTTCCTGGTTGTAATGGACTTTGTATGGTCTGCCGTGGATTATTGTTCTCACTGCGTATGCAAAAGTCTTGCGTATTAACAACCCTGTTCAGCCAAAAAATTATGAAATCTTCTATAAGTTGCGTGAATCGATGAGCGGTATTTAAAGCTAATTTGGCTATTTTGCTAGATTAAGTCAAGCATTTTTTCCCAGAGACTACTGATCATAAGTTTCAAAAAGTAAGCGCATTGTGACAAGTATTTTGACAACAGCCCCATTTGCAAGTTCTATCGGGATTAAAAAACACTCTTTGGATCTAGCATTTATTATTTTTCATCCTCCACCACCACGACTGACGAATTAGATAATATTACTTTTATCATCCCGTTAAAAACATTGATCTAAGACACAAAAAAGTTTTTATAGTCTTGGTTGACACCAAATGTAAGTCTGTTTTTATAATGCAATGTCACCCAATTTTTCTAATGAAATGTTAACCGCAATAATGAAAAATAGGCTTAGAAATGAAAAATCACTTTAAGATTTTAATTGAATATTTACCCAAAAAAGTCAACATTAAAAAAGGGCATAGTATCAAAATCCCGAATTTAAAAAATCCGAAATGTTAAAATCCCGAATTTCAGAAACTCGAATTTGGAAATCTAAAATGTAAAAGTTCAATAGTGCAAACGGGTTTGTTATACCATAGAGGAGGAAATCCTTGCTACAGATTGAAGGACGAGCGATTTTAAAAACCAAAACTGTACAATTATTTGGGATATTAATCTGCTGTTTCCAAATGACAGGCAAGTAATTGTGTAGTCAAATTTATATGAAAAGCACTCAGTTATTTGAGTGATTTTCATAAAAATTTTACTACACAATCACTTGCCTGTTATTTAGAAACAGCACATAAAATTCATTATTTTGAAATTTTTAGTTTTTAAATTCGAGATTCTGAAATTCGTTCAAAAGTTTTGTGGCCATTATCCATATAGTACTTTGGTGTAATATTTACTGGGATCAAATTTCATAGCGCAATTTATATCAACAAATAAATTTTAATTTACTTACTTAGCTGAGCGCTACATCACAAAAAACCTTGCATTAATATATTTACCCGACAAAATAACGAAAAAGAAGCATTAAATTTAACTCCAACTTAACAAATATTTAAAAAAAGAATTTCGTCGGTGCCAGACCAACGCGCGAGTAAAGGAAGGTTAAACATACATAAAGTGGAAATAAATAGCAATTATTAAATTTCCCTGCCAATAAATTTTTGTAATTAAAATTATGGTATCGAAATTATTGACCAGTCCATAATTATGGGCAGATCCGATATGACCAATTGTAACCGTTTTTAACTTCCGTGTATATTAATTTCCCAACAAATCCTTACACATTCCCAAATTGCAACAAGTTTTATTAAATCATAACAAATGATTTGGCATAATTAGTGACTCTCATTTATTTATTTTTCTACACATTGAATAAATATAAGTCGAAACTGTCGACTTTATTATACATGTTTTCGTTTTGTTAAATTTTTTCGTTTAATACGTGTATGACAGAAAACAACTAGCGACATTTATTCGTATTTATTTGATTTTGTAATTTAAATATTCGTTACCATGCAATACGACCGTGATGGTCACTTCAAATTGTAATATACGGTTTTTTTTTGGCTTTACGAGTATCAGCACTGGAAAACAAACTTTAATTATTTTAAATATTAAATTTCAATATTCATTTCTTCTTTTTCTGTTATTTGTGATACTATTTCATCTTGTATACATTTTATTGAAAAAAAAGAAAAAAAACATAACAATTAAGATGTCTAAAGTCGGCCATTCCGATTCCTTCAAATTGTCGAAAGTAGTACTAAAATTAAATTGTTATAAAAAACTTGTTTTTAATCGAAAGATCAATACATGGCATCAATCAACATCTGAAAATAATTTCGGACATATCGGCAGCGCAGATGTTATTAACGAAGCGCAATCTGGAAGTCCAATTTTTGCAGAAATAAGGCCCGATGTTGCTACCAGCGTATAAACAGCACCATACAGTATATTTTTCTAGCTCTAATGGAGTCTTTAGGGTCGGTTGTGGATTGGTCTCACTCCATATGCATCAGTTTTGCTCATTAACAAACCTATTTAGATTGACGATTATGTGCGCTAAAGAAACCACGAAGTCGTTCAAAAGTTTCACGAATTGATGAAATAAGTAGTTTAAGAGTAAATCTAGCCATGATAATTTAACAGCATTATGATAGTACGCTTGAAAGCTAACCCATTCGTCAGTTCAACCGGACTCAACAATATATCCTTTATTTAGTTTTTTGCATTAAATACACAAATGATTAAAGATTATAAGTCAACCATTCCAAGTACTTAACCCTGGCCCTTATACCCGAATACATGTGTGGCCAGTATGTATCTCCTAGTAATGTACCTCTTAAACTGCCTAAGGATTTTTCCTAAAACTCCGGATCTAGGAAGATGGTATAATTCTGCGACGATTGATGCCTCAAATACTGGCCTAGGTCAAGGCATTGAGGAGCTGTGAGCCTCCAAAGTCGATTCCCCCAAGAACGTATACCCAAGTACAGGTGTACTTGGTGTAATTTTAATGCAAATTTATGAATTGAGTACATAATCAAAGAATGTTTTTCTGTTAATAATGTAAATTTATGTTTTTATTTCTATATTATAATAACAATAGCATTAATATTATAATAACTATTTATTATAACTTAACTTATTTAAATTATATCCTCCTTAAATATATTGGCCGGTTGTTAGGGTTTTGACAAAATAGGAGTTTGACGTTATCCCGATCACATAGAATTCTTTGGACCACTAAAAATGTTCGTAAACATATTCAGCTACAATATCGCATTAAAAATCCTTTTTCTTCGAAAATACAAAGAAAAACGGGAAAAATTGATACTGGCCACTGGTATAGGTTCTCCTAGTAAATGTTTGGTGTAAGGACTAGGGTTAACCAAAATTAGTTCTGTTTTCGATGAAGTTAAGCAATAAATAGTTTCGTAGAACTAAAAAATTATTGTCAGAATATTTTCCAAAACAAAAATCGTACTTTGTACGCAAAAATTTCTTGGTTTCGCGCAATATTTCGTACACTATACGACAGTTTTCTTGTTTCGTGTTTGTTTTTCTTTTGTTGTATTTCGGCCTTTGTTTACAGAAGACACCAGCAGTATGCTCGATATTGCTTATGAAAACATTATGCTATAAAAATTTGAGGTATTGAACTAAATAAATTTAACATATAAAATTTGGGAATTTTTGCTTATTTTACTTTTTAACCATTAGGTGCGCAGCAATATACCCGGGTACCTTTCGTGTTTTCGGCCAAATTTTCTCATTGAAATTAACCTTTAACCTTTTACTATGGAGGTGGTGGTAAATTTTGCCCCTCTTTATGTTTTTTTAAAATACACTCTTCCGTTGTGCTCAATCAATTTAATTTCCTTATCGTGATGTTTGTTATTCACTTGAGTGTTGGCTGAACTCGTACATGCGGGTGTAAAAATTACCACTCGTTATCATTTATGTAATTTTGTCTTTGAAAATATTTTACCACCACGTCAGCGTTAGCGTAAGTATTTAGTAGAACTAATTTACCCCACATCAAAGTCCACGTAATATTTTCATTGAAATTTTTTTACCACTCGTTATTTCAAAGACGTTATTTTTTATTACAAGCTTAACTAAGTGAACTTTGCTAACCTCATTAAAATAAGTACATTTTATTAAATCTCGTGCATTGCTTAGGAAGCTGTTTGTACCAAGTTTATATACTCTTACTGTTACTATTCTGCAGTTATACATAAATCTATGCGGTCTTTGTATTGAAGGTCTACTTTTTGAGAGATGTTCTTCTCCAAATCCGACCATTTTTGACAAATGATGGGAATGGTTAGCCATTATATTTTTACCAAATATTTTGTGCCATGCCCACTTATATAATCCCGCCCACTTTTGGACTGCTGTTGCATATTGGTAGCCAAGCTATTTGATCCCAATTTGGAAACTTAAGCTGTTACTGCAAGCTGTTGGGCAAGTGTATAACTTTAATGCTCCAATCCCGACCATTTTTGTAGAGAAGTTGGACAATTTTTCTCTAACCGTTCATTAGATATAAAAAAATGTGTTTTGTGCCACGCCCAGTTTTCTAATCCCACCCACATTTTTTCGGAGGTTGTGTATTGCTAACCAAGATGTTTGTACTTAATTTCGAAACTTTGACTCTTTGCCTTCTTCAGATATATAGAAATTTATAAGGGTTTGTATGGGAGGTGACACGCCTACTTCTGTAGTCCCGCCCAGATGTTGTGTATTTATAACCAAGATATTTCTATCAAAGTTCTTGCCGGTTTATCTGCAATGTATTAAGCCAATTAGCATGGGATGCAGATTTTGATGACAAAAAACCCTCCAAAAAGGTTAACCCGTGGTTTCTACACCTAATTATTTAAGTTTTCTTTAAGTTTTAGTTTTTTTTTTAATTCATATTTTTTGATAAGATTTTAGAAATAGAGCAATTCCATATGAAAACGATCAAAATTGGCAAATTTTTGGACGACCCCTCTCCGATTTTAAAATAAATAGTCTCAATCGATTGCCCAGCAAAAAATAATGTACCTACATATTTTTTTTTTTTTTTTATAGTGACTGGTTTAGTGGTGGTGTACACCACTGTCATGTGAAAAATTGAAGAATTCTTCATAAGGGACCTCATTGAAAGTTGTTTTAAAAAAAAACTACTAAAGCGATCGCAACGAGTGATAGCTCGTTGGAAAGGTATTGAATCTTTTAATTGAAAAATAAAATTTTCCTAATTTTTCTTAGAAATTTACCTTTAAATTTTCCCAAGAAAATTAAATTTTCCGATTTTCCACAGAAGCTCCTAAATTTTCCGGCTAATTTTTTTTTTTTTTGGATTCCTCATAATTTTTGCTTTAAGAATCAGCAATAAAAAAATGGGCCCCGACTCCTTGTTTGGACAGGAGAAGAGCATTTAAGAGACCACCTTGTTAAAAATACATTTTAAAAATTTTTTTACAGTTAAAAATACATTTATGAAGAAAAAATCTTTCTTATTTTGCTGTTATACTTAATTACAATATTTATTAAAAATTTCAATTGTCTTGGCATCATTATAAAATTAAAGTAACTTTAAATTTAGCACGTCGGCAGACGAAGAGTACCGCTTTACATTAATTGACATATCAGAAATATTTGGTATGAAGCAATGAAACTTTTGCGTTCCAGTAATAGTTTTGACATTATTATATCTGTTTTGAATTCGTCGCTCCATGGCATCGTGTTCTTTTTGAGTGCATAAAACTGTGTTAATGGCAATTTCCTTCCTTTGAATCCACGAAAACAAATGTTGTACATTTAAGATCTGGTCAGTATATGGCCTTTGCAAACTTGCCTTAGTCGCCATGCGTTTTAGGATTCCCCCTAACGCATCGCATGGGCCCTTACCGTGGGACGTCGCGAAAAAGTGCCACTCGACCTTGCAGTTTTGTTCTTCTTCAATTATGCAAAGATTGTAAGAATTTTTTTTATTCTTGTA
The DNA here is from genome assembly GCA_943735925.1 of Pollenia amentaria. Taxonomy (NCBI): domain Eukaryota; kingdom Metazoa; phylum Arthropoda; class Insecta; order Diptera; family Polleniidae; genus Pollenia; species Pollenia amentaria. Next base: position 185,235,388 of record OX031007.1, on the reverse strand, counting down.
CTGAGAAGCCGCGCCGTCTGAGAAAAACGTTACTTTGTCGATTGCATCGAATTTTGATCTTAAGAATTCAAACAGTTTCATTTGAAATAAATAAACGGACACATAATTATGAGCTAAACTCTCCGCGACAACAACAAGGCTTACGGTCTGTAGTTCGTTATCTTCGTTTTTGAAATAAATGCAAAAAGGATGCACCGTGCACTGGTCGTTTGCACAGTGATAAGCCTGAATTTCATCCTGAACGAGAAAAGTGTAATTCTCGGCAAAGTCGCTTATCACAATGAATTCATTTTGGGCTAATTTCTCCTTACTTTCTTTAGAAATTTCGATTGCATCTCGGATATGAAATGGTGCGCCTTCAGTTCATTCAACTTAAATCCGAATTCCTCGATGAATTCCGGAATCTGCTTTACCACGGTCTCAAGGGAACATCTGCCGCTGCTAATTATCCACTGTTTGAAATGCACCTCCTGAATTAACAGCTGTTCAAACTTTTCCGCCAAATATTGCTCTAGCTCGTCAATCTTCGGACAATTGTCGCATTTGGACAGATGACAATTTTCCGTGGGGTATGCGCACAACGACTTCGACAGGAGGTCCCTATATGTTTCAATTTCACCGTGAAATACTTTCAATTTCTTGCATGGAAAGAAAATTAATTTGATGTTTTGATGAAACATGCAAACGCAGACTGAATGCGTTCCGTGCCTGTCTAATGCCAGCACGCATTCTTTTGGTCGTAGGATGGCAAACTTAGAAAATCCCACATTTTCTGCTGGGTATTTCTAATTGAACTGATGGTATGCTTCGGATAGATTACATAATAATAATCTGCACTGCTTGTGTACTTTTTCTCCATCTTCACGTGTCATAACATAGTCACGTGTACCTGGGCAGACGCGGCTGTTGTCATCATTGCAGTAAAAATCTTGAATCAATTTCACCGTTGCTTCGCTGAGGGTCCTTGAGCCAAATTTATTGGTGGGAGTCGCCAATATGCCCTTCTGTCGAACTAATTCTTTGCTTCTTCTCGCGATGTAAAAAGATGTTTGAAACTGTTCAGAAATCTTGCGTATAGACCATGATTGAGGCAGCACAGATAAAATGAGATATTTCTCCGGAAAAGTGGTCGCTAAATTGAATTTTCTTTTCAACTGCTCAATCATTTGTTTGCCATCATCAACGTCATCTGCTTGACTGCATTCGTTATCAGAGCCTTCATCAAATATTGTCGCGATTGCACTCATAACCTTGCCTTTTTCACTTTCCTGTATGTTTCACTTCGCAACTTTCTTTTTCTAATAGGCGTTTCACCTAAAGTGGTAATAGCCTCATTCAAAGGACTCAAAGACATATTGACCATCGGAATGTCTGCCTCACTATCAGATGAAACATTTTGTTCACTTGTCATTTCACTCTCGGATTGTGGCTGCATTTGTTTCAATGCATTTGCTTGTTGAGACAAATCGATTTTACACTTGGGGCAAATTAATTCTGCTTCTTCACCGTATTGTATATTTAATTCATTCATGTATCGCTTCGAAACACCAGTTAATTTCAATACTTTTATCTTTTTCGAACGATGTCCACTCTTGTTAAACGGATTGCAGCAAAATTTATTCATTTTACTTTAAATTGTCTTTACAGCTTCACTCTTTACTTTACAAAAAAAAAAACACTTTAACACTTTCACGTTTAGTATTCAACTGAAATTTGACTCAGAGTGTGTGAAGTATTTATATTTATTTTTTGGTAAAAAATAGGTAAAAAAATAAGCGATATTTGCTTTTCTTTAATAGGAAAATTTGCGTGAACTACTGGTCATAAAATGTTTTTTAAAAGGGACGTAATTGGTTTTTTAAATTACCAGGTAATAAATATTTCGCCATATTTATGGAAAATCCGTGTTTTATGACTTGTTTCTGCACGTGTCATTTTAGGCGAAATATTTATTACCTGGTAATTTAAAAAATTTACAAAACATTTTATGACCTGTAGCCTCAGTCGGGTTTGGTGTGCCATTACATGCCACTGCTGCTATTATCCATGGATTTATGGCCGATCTTGTGAAGGCAGGCAGACCATATTCACTACACACTCAACTTGGGGCTCTTAAAAAAAAAATTGATTTTTTCTTCATAAATGTATTTTTAACTGTAAAATAATTTTTAAAAAGGTGGTCTCTTAAATGCTCTTCTCCTGTCCAAACAAGGAGTCGGGGCCCATTTTTTTATTGCTGATTCTTAAAGCAAAAATTATGAGGAATCCAAAAAAAATTAGCCGGAAAATTTAGGAGCTTCTGTGGAAAATCGGAAAATTTAATTTTCTTGGGAAAATTTAAAGGTAAATTTCTAAGAAAAATTAGGAAAATTTTATTTTTCAATTAAAAGATTCAATACCTTTCCAACGAGCTATCACTCGTTGCGATCGCTTTAGTAGTTTTTTTTTAAAACAACTTTCAATGAGGTCCCTTATGAAGAATTCTTCAATTTTTCACATGACAGTGGTGTACACCACCACTAAACCAGTCACTATAAAAAAAAAAAAAAATATGTAGGTACATTATTTTTTGCTGGGCAATCGATTGAGACTATTTATTTTAAAATCGGAGAGGGGTCGTCCAAAAGGTGATCGCTTTCATATGGAATTGCTCAATATTGTTTTTAAATTAAAAATAAATGTTTGTGAAATAAAGTACCTGTTTAATATAAAAATAATTTTTGGTTTCTTTATTTTTTGTAATTAAAATTCAAAAACAAATAATTATAGAAAAATATTTTTTACTAATTTTTTTAGTAAAATTACCAGTACCAGTACATGTACGTGTTTTATATGGGAATGCGGAAAGTAAATCTTCATAAACTAATGATAGTCTACAAACATAAAATATCAACGTAAACAAAAAATTCAATATCTTATATGATTCGGCAAAGGCAAAAGATTTAAGAGCACTTTCTTCCTCTGTTTGCCCAACGATTAGAACAAAAGATACATATAAAGGTATTTTATTACAAAAGTCAACAATATATATTTTATTAAAACCCGTTCAGTATTTTCGGAGCTATAAGCATTCAAATTTTCTACTAGCACATATGCAAAACACAATTGGATTTTTTTTTTTCAATTACACAAAGTTTTTTCTATTAAATAAACAATAAAAAAAAATGGGGTAATTGATCACCCGACATTTTTCAGAAACCGGTTTTCGAACATTTCGACTGTACAAGTCATCAAAGGCAAATCAGTTAAGAACACTACCCTCCTTTTTTTGTCAACTGAACCTCAATGGGGGGTAAAAATTAACAAAATGGGGATATACGAGAAATTAATTTTCTTTCTTTTTTGGGAATTTTTGAACTTTCTGTAAAACTGAGCTTAGAAACATTATTATATGTGCAAGGTCCTGACTGAATGAGTACCTATAAGATGAAAAATGTTGTTATTTTTTTTCCTTAATCTGGTACTTTTTGAATTTTGGTTTATATTGAACCCCTACAGAAAAAATGCATAGTCCTGAGTGAATAAGAATGTGTAAGGGGGAGCTTTTTGGTACTTTTTTAGTTAACATCTGATTATTTGATACATTTTCGTCAATAATAGACATAAAAACATAAAATTAAACAAGGAATATCCTGGGTATATGAAAATCTGAAGGAGGAGATTTTTTCTACTTTTTTGTTTTCCAATTGATTTTTTTTTGATATATTTTATATTAATCTTACAGAATAAAATTTAACATTCACGGACTCACGTGAAAGATAACATATACATCGGAGGTTGGTCCTTCACCAAATCGGTCGCCTAAGGCGGAAAAATGCGCGAAACATGTTAATTCATATATACCTAGATGTTCTATTTTTTTATTCATATTTCCAAAATAGTTTATGGTCGAATTTAGACTATTGTGAAAATACTTGTATAGTAAAACTAAAGAAATAAGATTATAGTGCAGATCTTTCCAGCAGTTTGTACACATAGCACGATTAATGAAATGCTTAGTAATATAATATACATATGATTCTTTTTCTGATAACGGCATTTCTGCAAAATTAGTAAACCGTTCTAAGAAGTGAGAATTGGAACTGTCACCTTTAAACCATTAAAAACCACAAAAGGTCTCAGAAAGCGGGACAACTTATTGTGCAATTTTTTTAACCTTTCAGTGAATTAAATTTTGAAATAAACATAAGTCCTCTTGTACAGGAGCTTGTCTTATAGATTTCGAAAAAGCTTTCGATAGTATTTGGATAGCAGGTTTAATTTATAAACTTGTTAAATACAAATTTCCCTTACATTTTATAATTCTTATATATAATATGTTAAACAACAAATCTTTTATTGTCTCTAGTAATAACAAAACTAGTACAAAAAAAATTTGTAATAGTTAATGGTCTACAACAAGGCACGGTTATCTCGCCAATTCTCTTTAACTTGTATATACATGATCTTCTGAATTCTTCTGATGATAAAATTTAAAAAATAAATCAAGAACTCCAAAACAAATATGAAAATCAACAGTCATAAATGCGAGACTATTCTTTTTCGACCCCCAGTAGGCCAGTGTAACAACAATGTTAAAAGGAATTGGAAATCCTTTAAAATAAAATCCAACAACAATGCAATAATCCCCAATAAAGACATGGTTAAATACTTAGGTATTCACCTATATATGTTTCTCTATTTTAACACACACATTAATTTACAAATAATTAAAGCTAGAAACGCATTTTACTTGCATAAAAATGTATTTTCTCTAATTATATTCACTCAAACGTGAAAATTATTTTATATCAATCATTAATACGTCCTATATTAACATATAGATGCCAAATATGGTTCAATTTATCACCTTCGTATATGGAAAAACTAAGAGTTTTTGAGAGGAAGTGCTTGAGAGCGTGTACTTTACTTTTCAGATCTCCTAATAGCAACTATTTAAAATATGTTTCAAATAAAAAGTTATATAATGAGGCAAAAATAGGCAGGATTGATAACTTTATTATTCATCTAATAAGGAACCATATCGTTAAAAGCTCTGAGTGTTCAGAAAATAATTTAATTTTGGCTCCATACTATGCTAGCGACGAATTTATTAAAAAAGCACTCCAAAATGGATATATACCACCTGAGGCTTTTGTATACCTCGATAGCAATAATCTCATTCAAAATGAGTTCGGCGTTCCTATACTTTATCATTTGTATAGACGAGCCAATATTAAAGCAATTCAAAGCAATCAACTTACAGATGCTAATAAAAGATTTGACACTAGCGTTTACGCAAAAAATAAAAATATGTTACCAATCATAAATATTTAAAAATTTTGGTGGCTTACAAACTAAGTTTCACTTCCTCTTCTTTTTACCCTTAATAACTTTTGTTTTTTATTTTTTTTGGAATAGTTAAGTAAGGTTTTTCTTATTTTTTCTTTACATTAAATAAAAGACATGTATATACAAATATAACTATTGTATAAATATTTGAAATTTAGGTAAAAATACATATAATGTAATAATTAGTTTACTAGAGAGCTCGATTTTGGGACAGTGTATAAAGACCTATTAAGATATAAGTACTGTTGTTTATTTAAGTTTAAGAATATATAATTTTGTTAAATAAACGATTGAAAAAAAAAAAAAAAATTTTTGAAATAAAAGGGCAACGCTGAAGGCTAAAGTCATATGCTCGTCGTTTATGCAGATGATATTGACATTATTGAAAGACACATTCGATATTTACTGGCTATCTATAGGAAGACGGAGAAGGATTCAGCTAAAATTGGCCTGGATACAAACTAGGACAAAACAAAGAATTGATTGTAAGAAAAATTAATGCAAATAAAATATGTCGATGAAGTACAAGTTGCCAGTTATAACTTTGAGGTATTAGAATCTACCTACCTTGGATCCGCTGTCAATAAAGCTATGTTCACACCTACACAGTTTCTCAATTGAACTATACAATTATTTTCCTACAAATAAAGATAAGGAGGTCAACAAAAATTGTTAAAAAATAAAGCTTAAGCTTGATCAATTTGCTGGTCATGCTTTTTTGGATTTTTCGTCAAATATTTGTTATGTCTGACCATACCTTAATGAATTCAGCCTTGAAATAAAACAAAGGAGAATGCTTGTAAACAGGTCTTATTATGGACTGAGCAAGCATTTGAGAAGTAAAGTCATCTCCAGAAAAAGAAAGAAAACCATTTCTGATACCCGTGCCGATACATGGATACCTGCAAAAATCGTTAAATCGTTAGGCATTTTTGAGAGAAAAAATAATTTGTAAAATTTTTGGCTTCATATGCGTTGACGAAGAGTTTAGACGACGTATGAATCATTAGTTGTATGAAATTTTCACCACTAAACATATTAGCATAAACATACAACGATCGCGCTGGTCGGGACACATCGGAAAGATGAACGCGGATACGAATAATAATACTAATTAGACCCATTCGAGAATATTAATGAAATAAAGCGTAAACTGGGAAGACCTAAATATCTTAAAAACCAAACTGGAGACAACGTTCAAAAGATCGAAGTGCATGGAGAACATTTTTGAAGCAGGCCGAGACCAACAACAGGTTGTTGTGCCATCTAAGTAAGTAATTAAGTATCTTCTGCCAATTCCATTAATATTTTACATCTTTCTAACTAGATATAAAGTGTGAAAATTTTTGTTTTCTACATTTCTTCTACATAAGATACCCGGATACCTTGCTGCGCAATATAAAGTTTTAACATGTAAAGGGTTAAACATGAAAATATTGTGTGTTTTTCTTTTTGTATTTATGCAGTATTGTTGTTGTTTCTAAAACCCACTTTTACAAACACACGCGTATGCACGCATATTGGTTTTCCAAAGTTATCCCATTGCTGGATTATTTGAAGTACTTTTTAGTGTTATTCGTACTTTAATTTTAAGTAAATAGAAAAAACTTAAATTGAGTACGAATTTTTTCTTCCTGTGTAGGTATTGTATATAAAGTATGGCAAGTGATACAAAAACCATACCATTTCAGTGTATATAAGTTCACTTCAAACAGGATTATAAAAATATATAAACACGTACATAATCAAAACATTTTTTTATTTTTCTCCCTGGATTAAAAAGAGAAAAGCAAAAACTCCTAAAGGATATGTATATACCATAGTATAATAAGTACCAGGTATGTTCATTAGGGAGAGTTGTCATTATTTACCCATGAAATGTCAAACAACGAAATATTACTAATTTGCAAATATTTGAATTTCAACATATTTCGCACTTTTTAGATATTGCAAACTTACTTTTTTATATAAAACTATATTTTATTCAATATTTTGTTTATTTGAAATTGATTTTTGGTTAAAATTTGTTATCACAAAATTTTTATATTAAGAAACTTTTCAAAAAATTAAATTAATTTATTTGATTTTTGACGCTTGTTTTAATTTTTTCCTTATTTTCTTTTGTTTGGCGTTTTATGGGTTTTAAAATTGAGAACAATATTTTTAATGACTATACCTTGTATTTATTCTACCATGGTATAGACTTATTGTCGCTACTAAAACATTTATACTTATATGCTTGTATATATATGTCTACACATAATAAATGAATTTTGTTTTCTTAGTTTTTTAACAATGTGATGTTGAATATAAAAAAAAAGAAATTATTAAAACTTTTGAAATGGTCAATGTTTCAATAACCTTTTTTACGGCACAGTTAAACTTCTATGCATGTGCAATGAATCAATAAATAAAACAACGATTTATTACAGGGAGATAAAAAATTATTAAATAGTTTTCTAGGACGTGTTTTGACTAGATTATTAGGTGTAAAAGTTAAATAATTTAAGAATGAAGAAGTGAACAAAATGGCGGTAAAAATTTTGCACTGGAGGAAAAATTATATACAAAGAACTCATTAATATTAATAAATTTAATACTTAATTTAAAATATCTGAAATTACTTGGCTTCGTTAAACGAAAAGTTGGTGAAACTTATGTTTATATTAGGGATATCGATTGTTCGACTTTTTTCAATAACCGATTTTCGAACATTACGAAAAGTTCCCGATTTTCGGTTAAAAATTATTAAAATAACCGGTTAACCGGTTTAAATTCAAATACATAACAACACAAAAATCAAATGAGTTTTTGTAATAAAACGTTAATTTGAATAAAAACAAAACAATTCAAAAAGGTAAGGAACCAACAATTTAAGAATTTTCAGATACCAACAGTACTACGCGTAGCTGCATGCTTCTTCTTTAAGTTTAGATCCTTTCTATAGACTCGTTTCTTGCAAGGATCCTTTAAGGATCACGATGTTGCTATAGTTACTACCCAAGCCGCAAAAAAGGGAGATATTCAAAATTTCGGTTTAAATCTTGTTCTTATCCGTTACTAAGGTAATAATCGACACGAATTAAGTAGCAGCTCCTGTAAATGCGCAAATCGTAGAGGGAGAGTTTTTAAAATTTTTAGCTTAGGGTCTGATATTTGTCCGTTACCTTAGTAAAAATCAACACATAAATGAGGTTAAAAAGCTGCAGCTTTTAGCAAATTGTCCAGCGAATCAACAAATTAATTTGTAAAGTATGCCTCTAAAATTTAGAGTCTGAATACAGAAGTTTTAATAACCTTATTGTGTGAATTTTAGTAGGCTCGGTGCTTAGAAAACTAGGAGGTTAGGGCATAATAGCATGTAACCTTTTCAATCTTGAAAAAATTGGGTCTAAAAACTTAAAGGAATAAAAAAATTAAAAAAAAATTGGTATAACTTCAAACTACACATATGTTCTTTCGAAATGTTTGCCAACTTTGTATAAAACTAAGCACATGTGTTGATTTATAATTACCCTCTTAATTTTTGTCAATCGCTAACCGTCCATGAATTATTCTATTAAGTAAAGATTGAAATTTTCAAGGCAATTTAATGGGACATCTAGCCAAAGAAAACGATTGCGGAAATGATTAGCATCTATTTGATCTAACTTTTGTTGATATATTTAATAAAACTTATTGATATTAAGGGATATCAGCTCTGAACGTATGAAACGATTGCAATCTTGAAAAATTAAATATATAACAACTGTTTTCAAAATAAAAATATTTCATAACGTTATGTTTAATTGATAATTTTTCTTTTATATTATTTCGTTAAATTAAATAAAGAATTAAAATGTAAAAAAGTATACAAGAATGAATCTGTTTCTTAAATATATGCCGAATACGTAAACTAAGATTGCCTTAAAATATAATTCCCTTTCCGCTATATCTTTTTAGAAAACAAATCTTAAAAGTATAAGGTTAATACATAGATGTATAAAATTCAGCACCCCAAAAAACTGTTTCCTTGGAAATCGTGTGCAAAATTTTTCTATTTCAACATTAAAAAATTTTTTTAAACTCAATTTACAATAACATAATTTTTCACAAAAAAAATTGTTTTCTAAATAAAAATCCTTAAAGATTTCTCTTTGATATCATTACGTAAAAAATTATACTCAAAGCAAAATACTACAAAGTACAAATATTTAAAAAATAATAAAAAAAAAAATATAATTTATTTTCTAATTTAAATCATAATTGAAAACACACAGACCACAACTACCACTTTAGCATATGTATTATTCGAATTTTATTTTAATCTATAAAATCCTTTATGTTTTTCATTTTCTTAAATTGGCTTTAATTTAGAGCATTTGCCAGACCAATGAAGCGTTAAGTACAAACATAAATTTGATGTTTGCAAAACACAAAAAAAGGAATTTATTTTTCCTACATTTTATTTTATAGGCCTATATACATACCCAGTTGGCAAAACTACGACGATATTGTCGTCAATTATTGATGCACGACACGTGCTCTATCCATTAGGATTTCTGGAAGAAAATTTTGAGGAAAATATCGTGGACGACAAAATACTCGACATTGTCTAGTGCACTGTCTTCTAAAAAAGTTTATTAACGACGACCTGAACGGCATTGTCTTTCAAGTTGTCTTTTAAACAAGCCTTTTCACGCAAACATGACCCACATTGTCTTGTAAGGTGTCTTCTTTCAACAACTAAACTAATATGAGCGACATTGTATTGCAAGCTATCTGCTAAACAAACAAAACAAATTTGCTCGATCGAATGAACGACATGAAGAGCGGCAGTGTCATTCTTTGTATCGCTCAAGATTCTCGCGACACTTGTTCGAAAATGTCGTTGACGATTTGTTCTGGCTGTCCCTCATACGTCGTGCAGGAATTAACATTGTCCTGCGTCTGTCTTTAAGGATGTCTTAAGGACGTGGACAACTGGGTATACATATGTGTATAATGTATGTGTGTGTATATATTTTTCTGCTTTTTAAAACTTGTGCAAATATAAGCATATATAAAGAACATAGAATACATACATATAGAAAATTTATATTACGGCATTTAGCCAAGGAGCAGTAAAGAGACCTATTAGTTGTGGGTTGGAAGAAAAAAAATGTAATAAAAATATTTTCAAAATTATATACATAATTCAACTTCATACGAAAGCATTTGTACTCGTGTATAAGTATTTTGTTTATAGCCAAAGCCTAGTTTTATCAAGTATGTATATTTTTGTTAAAATAGAAATATGTATACTCAAAGATTTTTATCCATCACTATGGCAAACAAGAGTATTTAAAATTTGGTTTTATTTTATAAAACGTGTTGTCGTTAAGTGTAAGAGAAATGATACTCAAAAGCTGTCATTACAATTGTATTCGTAATTTCATAAATACAAAACTGTTTGTAAAAATAATATGAACAAGTTGGAAAGTGTAGCTGAGTCATATCCGTCTATATGATATTCTACACCACTATTTATTTATATTAAAAATAAGAGCAATTATGGACAGACTAAAAAAATTGTATTAAGCTAATAAAAATTAGTATAAAAATTATACAAAAATTTTAGCAGCCCAAAATATTTTTGCGACTTAGCGTCATGTGAAATCGAATGACCAAAAATAAAAATTTATTTCAATAAAAAAAATTTGTTATATTATATAAAAATTAGTTAAATTTGCAAAAGTAAAAAAATTAATAATATCCATTTAATATTCTTAATATAAACAACTATTTCTGCAATAATGTTTTTAATATATGTAAACGTTTAATTAATTTGATTAAATTTTTATTAAAATTTTTAATTAATGGTTTAACTAAAAAAAATTTGCGAAAATTTTTTCTGTGCATGTATTAACTAATTGGAACAAAACTAGAAAGCGAGTTTGTCAAACACAAAAATTCTTCGTGACAAATTATAAACCAATACTAACATAAAAAAATAAATTTTTTAATTAACGTAGCAATGGTATCGTTAGAAGAACGAAATCCGTAGTAGTAAAACAGATCAGAATTTTTCATTTTTCACGGTTGGACGAATGAAAATATTTTCGGAACAAAATTTGTCGCAAATTTTATGCTCTACAATATAATAAGTTACATATATAATAAATACCAACATCATTGGAGCTATAGAAACCTATATAATCTCGAAAACCCGGTTTTAGTGGCCTTGAACAACTTTTAGAACACGAAAATGAAGGTGTATATGAGTTTACAGCTTATTATCTCTCATTTAAGTGACTGGACTATAACAGAAGTTGCTTTGCAATAAAAGTAAGATACTTCTGCATTCGTACATACCGCTGGTCGTTTAATAAAATCATATAATAGTCAGTCTTAGAATTACATATACTAAAATGGGACTGCGGGACCCCACAAAATGAAAATAAAAATTAAATTGAAATATGTACATACATATGTATGTATGTACAAACACACATATTTGTGGTATTGTAATTTAATTTCAAAAGAAAACTTGAACAATTTTGTTCAAATATGATTGATAATTATTTCATAGAATTGGAAAAATAGCAATTACAATGTATTGTTATTACCTACACGGAGAAAAAATAGGGCTGGAGGTAACCATATTCTAAGAGCAACATACTTTGGTTGGATTTTAACAAAGTTTATAGTTGCAGGTAACCATACAATGGTTAGATAGGAAAAAACAAACAAAAATTTTAATAAATTTGGATTTTTCTTATATTATTTTCAAAGGAAAACAAAACACGTCTAGGGTACGTCCTACGTTCTTTAACGTACGATAAAGTTTTTAGATCATATCAAAGTAATTTTGTTATTTCATCCATCTGATTAATTGTATCATCATCTTTATGAAGTCTTTATTCTAGTCAAGCAATATTCTTTTTATACTGACGTTTGTATATTTTATCGAGAATTGGCGTTGGCGTTGTGTATTCATTTAGAGGCCAAATAATTCTTAAATGCTGCGCAGTTAAGTTACTTAATTAATAACAAAACATAAAAACAAAATCAGAATTTCAATAAATTTGGATGTTTCTAATATTATTTTCAAAGTAAAAAAATACGTCTACGGTGGAACTGTGGGTAAATATAACGTGTCTTAAGAAATTTGAGGCATTGCCTCCTACATTCTTACGACACACGAGCCAGTTGCGATATTAGAATTACCCATATTTTGGTCTATATAAACAATAATATGGTCAAAGTATTCTAGACTTTGGACAAAACTCACGATATTATGGTTAACATAAAATTACAAGATGGTCAATGTTAACTACATTATGGTTATATTTCAGCAATTTTTTCAATTTACTTATTATAATTTTATTTTGGTTTTTTATTCCTGTTATGTGTTATGTTATACTTTTATAAGTAATCCCCTTTAATTTATTTCCAGCCTGTGGCGATCTTCATTAACATTTTTCTGTTAACACAGCCAAGTAAATTTATGTCTTTAAATCAATAATTAAAATAAAATTATTTAGATTTGTAAGAAAACCAAGCAAGTATGTAATTGAAAAATAGTTAACTATTTAACAACTATATTTTTGTTGATTTTAAACATTTTATTTTAAATTTTAAATTGTTTTAAAATATTATAATTTCAAATATAATGTTGTTTTTGTAATTCAAATAATTTTTTAAGACAACCATAATATGGTTATGGCTTTTGGATGGATGAATTTAACCATAACATGGTTGCGGTGACAATAATATGGTTAAATCAGCCATAATAAGTTTAAGTATATGGTTGTAGTGTTAATTTATTTAAGCATTATATTGTCAAATTCAACCATGTTTGAAGTTTCATGGGAGGTAAACACTTCATTGTTAAATAGAAACAAAATATTATTATTCGTTAAAAAAGGTTATGTTAAAAACAATAACAGTTTGTTAGCTGCCATTGCGGGGACCATAACATGTTTTTTATAAACATACTTCAACCATGTTTTTCTCTTTGTGTACACCAGGAAACAACATTTCAAAATTTTGTTTTGAAAAGTACATACACACGTACATACGTGAGTTTGCAATAGATGTTTTAATTTTTTTTATTTTAGTAATAAAAAAAAATTTAGAAAGAATTTTCAGGCAAATAAAACAATTTTGTTTTGGAAAGTTGACATTTTGAGAATACAACCCCTACTGCGCAACAAAAAAAGTTTCACAATAATTTTTTACCAAAACAAGAAAGTATATATGGTTATAAGGAAGTTTGCACAACCTTAATTTTATTTACAAGTTATGTACAATTACAATCCTTCATTCTTATTTATAAATTTGAAAATTTCAATAAAATCCTAACATAGGAGTGCGTACAAAAAAAAATGCAACTTATTTTCTTTATAGGAATAAAACGAAGTGATGAATTTTTTTATTTTATATTTAGATGAAAGCAAATAGTACTCAAATTCATTATTACAACTTCAATGTGTTTTAACAAAAAATTTTATTTTTTCTTTAATTCCTTTCATTAGGGATTTTATTGTGTCATTTGTTACCATTTTGCAGGCAATTGTCCACTTTCTCTTAAATTCTCTTTAATTTTTAACAGGACCTTTTGTGTCCCTCAAATGTTTTTTTGTGAATGCCCAATACCTCTCAATAGGGCGGAGGTGTGGGCAATTTGGTATTGTACCACTCAATAGCTTTTTTACTATAGTGACAAGTTGCAAGATCTGGCCAGAAAAATGTGGTTACCCTATGTTTACTTAAAAATGGTAGCAAGCGTTTCTGGAGACACTCGCTAATGCAAATATCGGAGTTAATAGAGCCGTTAGTAATGCAGGAGGGGCTTCTTTCACCACATGTGCAAATTGCTTGCCATACCAAAAATTTTTCGGGAACTTCGATTTTTTTTGTATGCGAAATTTTTCTTCAACTTTTCCTCTAGAATTGGCAATATAGAACTCTTGACCAACAAGCTGTGAAAAATCAGCCAATACATATGTTTCATCGTCCATTACACAGCACTCACGATTATCGAAAAATTCGTTTTGTAAAGTTTTTGCTTTTTTTTAACCTCAAAATTTTTCTTTGCATTTCTGTCAGGCACTTTTAGCTCTTTAAATGTCTTAAGGCCAGCTTTTTTTTAACCTTTCTGACAAAAGTTTCAGAGCACCCAACTTTTTCTGCTTCTTTTCTCCCAGAAATATTAGGGTGTATTGAAAAAGTCTGTATTATTTTGTTTTCTTTCTTTTGCTCAGAAAATCTTTTCTTTCTTCCACTTCCACGTTTTCTTTCAATGCTAAAAAGCTCTTTGTATTGTTTTATCACTTTAGAAACTGTGTTTCGGGTAACACCTACGAGCCTTGCTATTCTTTTTTGCGAACAGCGCGGTTTTTTATTTAAAATTTTAATTATTTTCTTATTCATGCCTAGTTTTTTTCGTGCGCACTCCTATATTTGCTAAAAAATTTTACGAAAATTTTTGGTACTTTGTCACGTAAATTTATTTAATAATTGTCAAAATTTGTATACTGGAGATATAAAAAACATAGAAAATACTATGCCAAAACAAAAGAAAAATGAATGTTTTAGAGGGGTTGGTTAACATTTTAGTACATAACTCTTTTCCTACTAAACCGTGCTGGGTTTAAGTTGCGAACTGTAAAAAAAATTCTAAATAATTTTAAGCTAAAACTTTTCTTTTTTTCTTAATATTTTTCAACAGACAAAATTAGATTTAAAATTACTCAAGGACCCACCCAGAATATACTACATATCGCTCATTTGCTGCAACTTACATTTCGAAATAAACGTGTTTAAGAAAAAATAACAACACATTCTCTTCAAACGGGGATATAAAGATGAATTTTATTGACAATATAAAGAAAAATATTTTGCATCAGTAACTCCAAAATTTCATTTTTTGAATTGTGAGGACGTTGCAGCAAATGAGCGATATATAGTATATAGAATATTACGGCCCTTTTCATAATATTTATGTTATTAAATGTAAATCGAAACATTAACCTTAAGTTAGTAAAATTTGCTTTTCACAATTTATAATTAGCACGTAACCGAAACTATTTAACGGAGAAGTTATTGTTAAATATTACCGAATGAAAAATACTGGTTAAGTTTTTAAAAAATAAAAAATATCGAAAAAATAAAAAGATAGTAATAAAAAATTTATTTTGAATAATTTTTTTTATTTTAAATGTGTGAAATGAGAAATAAATGACTTCTTACACATCCACTTTTGTTTCTCAGTATAAAAATTTACCGCCATTAAAAAAAAGTTGATATAACGGGTGGTTTTTAAGGGCCGATGTTAAATGTGAACCACACTTAAACGTTTGAAATTGATCGTTCAAATCAAAATGCATAACGTGAAAATCATCCTCAGTGATGAGGCACATTTTCACCTCACTGGATTCGTCAATAAGCAGAGCTGCCGCATTTGGGCAAATGATAATCCAAGAGTGATTATCGAAAAACCAATGCACTCACAAAGAGTGACTGTTTGGTGCGTTTTATGGGATAGCGGCATCATCGGACCGTATTTTTTCCAAAATGAGGTCGGTCAGGCAGTTACTGTGAATGGTGTTCGCTATCGTGAGATGATAACGAACTTTTTATGGCCCGAATTAGAAGATATGGATGTGGACGATATGTGGTTTCAACAGGACGGTGCCACTTGCCACACAGCTTTCGAAACAATGGCTCTTTTGCGCGACAAATTCAATGGCCGTGTTATCTCACGTGGTAGCGATGTCAATTGGCGGCCAAGATCATGTGATTTGACACCGTTGGACTTCTTTCCTTGGGGTTATTTGAAAGAAAATGTGTGCGTCGATAAGCCAGCAACAATTTAGCGTCATCGAAAATTTGGACCATCGGATGGAGGTGTGTCGCCGAAGTCGCAGCGGCCCTTTGGCCGATATTTTGTTCCATACATAATTGAATCATACCAATATAATCATAATAAAAAGAAATGACAATAATTTCCTAAATAATTTGAGTTTTATTCTAAATCAACATTATAACCACCCTTTACTATTACAAACACCCAATGTCGGCGTTACATGATATTTTGGACAAAAACACACTTTCACAATGATTAACATGAGCTTTTACAAATAACTAAGAGTTAGAGGGCCATATAATTATATTCGTAAGTCCAACATCCTCTTATATTTTTTATTTTTTTAACAAAATGTTGTGCTCGCCGGTGTACTGGAGTTATTTTTGTTTAAACTAAAAGAAAATGCTTCTTAATTTATAATTTTTAAATTAAAAAAAAAAAATTTTTAATTAATGTCATGTTGTAAAATTCCTGTCTTCATAAAAATAATTTAATGAAAATTAAATTCAGTGAACTTAAGCCTAAATAAATATATCGAAATTTGGATTAAAAACCATTAACAGTTCAATCAAATAACCACAATACTTATTATTGTAACCAGCTAAGGCACGAGCTATGTTTACATTTGTCCTTCAAGTTGTGCTGAAAAAGGTCAACAAGAAAAAAGAAAGACAAAAACATGAAAAACAAAAAATGTACTTTGGATTTCAAGAAGAATTCTTGATAAAAAGTACGAAAAACCGAAGTAGGGAAGAACATGTAAATCAATTAAAATAGGCAACCATTCATTCAAAGCAAATTTCGATTTATCAAGGTAAAATACCATTTGGCTTAAAGATTCATGTTTGACTTATGACGTCATCCGTCATCCTCTGAAGAGATTATGTGGTTATAGTCGAAACTAGTCAGGGCAACCTGTCCGTGAAAGCCTGGGTTCAATTCTCAGCGCAGTCAAGAAGGAAAATTTATCAATAAATTTTAATTAGGCCTCTATCACGGTTTACAACTCAACCCAGTTGAGTTGTAATTAATACAACTGAAGCACAGCCGCGAATAACGTTGTAAAAGCCACTTTTTGCAAAAACAGTTTTTTTGCTGATTAGCGTTAACATTACTCTCTTACACTGTTTAAACGTCAATTCACCCAAAATTAGGCTCCTTAACGATATCAAAATGCGATACAAAGAGTCAGCCAATGGAAGAACGTTGTAAGTTACTAACAAAATGATACAAACGAACTGGTTTTTCAACGTGGAATAACGTTCTAAAAGCCGCTTGCGTAGTGGAAAAACGTTTTAAATGACATCGCGATTGTGGATATGAAACGTTTTTCTACTAAAAAAAAGAATATAAACTGTAATTAAGCATGTTATTTAAAATTCGATTTACTTGATATTTTGCATAAAAGATTTGATTGTCATTATTTCTGATAATCTAAAAAAAAAATTAAAAAATTAATAATCCTGCCTTCTAAAAACGTTTTTTTGCTCTCCTGAAAAATATTTATTTTGTAACTTACAATGTTATTCGCGGCTGTGCTTCAACTGGTTGTGATGAGTTGTAATTTTGTGATGTTTTTGTTCGCCGCAATATAGCAAAGTTGTAAACCATAATACAAAAATTAAGGAATTACAACTCAACTCAGTTAGGGGCCTTAATTTCATGTTGTAAAATCCTGTGTTCATAAAAATAATTTAATGAAAATTAAATTCAATAAAATTTAAATATCGAAATTTGGATTAAAAACCCTTAACATTTCAATAAAATAACCACAATAATAATTTAAAAAAAATATATTAAATATCAGTGTTATGTTTCTCATGACATAATTTTTCGTAAACAAACAGAGATGGGTTTGCCACACTTTCTATCTTATGTTTTTGGTACATAACCGGAAGATAGTGAAACAGATAATTTTAACCGTTGGTTTAAAAGTGCTTGTTAACCTTAGCGACAGTTTGAAAATTTTTTTGTTAAATTAATTTAATTTTATATTGTGAAAAGGGCCGTTAGATAGATATGCCCCGATTTTACACCCGAAATTAAAAATCTAATTTACAACTCGTGTTGGTGGAGGGTATAAAAATGTATACTACGTGCAAACAACGGAGTTATTTCCTAATCTCTAGCACTAAAATTTATTGTTCCCCTGTTTTGGCTTCACTTTATTTTTCTTGATGCAAAAAATAAAAAAGTTTATACGCTTGCTATATGCTTTAAAGATTTGCTTTAATTTTTTTATCACTTATATGTATCACACAAGAATACACATAAAATGTTTATGGAATGGAAAAGCCGTTCAATGTACTTATGTAGAGCTATTATGAGACGCATTTGTTTTTATCCGTTTTTAATACGAGTTTTATTTTGCATGTATATTGAAAGAAACGATTTTTTTATTTAAATTAAACCTATTTAAAAGTCAAATTTATGCAACTTCATCTTAGTAAAATTTTTTTTATTTAAATCATAGTTTAAATGGCTGAGTTTAAGAAACTACGATAGTTTAACTTAAAAAACGTGGTCCCACACGAGCTGGCGCTACCACATTATTCAGCCAGTCGACTCAAATTTATATTAAAAAATATTAATAGCAATTTCAGAAGGACTAATATTTTGATCAAAAATATCAAGAGTTTTACAAAAAGTTGCTTTTATATATGTATATAAGATTTTCATATAATACGATTTTCGACCAAATTTTATTGGTTGTAAGAATTATCGAAGTTTATTCAACGTAAATTGCTAACCCTTAATTGCGTACTTAGGAACCTGGTACTTTTTGTCCTTTTTCCATTGCATATCTGAAACTTCTTCAGAGCTACAACCTTCCAAAAAATTTGGATTTTTACAGCCTCACAGAAAATTTTTTTTGCTATTAGCGTGACAGGATTTACTCTTAATAGTCTAAAGTATTTAACAAGGTACGGCTTTTATATGGTAAAATTGGCCTAACACAATTTTTCATCATCGTCTGAGATTGACAGAGATTAAAACTGCAATATAATTTTCAAAAATAAATGGGTGAATTATCCTTTCGGACGATACAGTGCACCAAACAGTACATTCAAGAAGGTGAACTTGTAGCTGAAGAACTACTCTTGAATTCTCCGTGGAACAAATCATGCAGTTTTACTTGTTGAATAAGCCATTTAATAAAAAATTACTAAATTGTAAATATAAGGGCTTGTTTGTTCAACAAGAAGTGAAATAAAATTTTTTTTGGTCCGTTATTTGAATGTGCAGTTATTGATGTTAAATCTAACTTTTACAACACCTACATTACTTCTCTTCCTGAGGCCATTTCATAATGTACAAACAAATTTGCAAAAAGCTTCCAAAACTACTACTTCCACTTAATAATTAAAAGTTTAAATTACATACATAATACTAAAAATTTAATTTGCGGTACAATTCTGCTGTAAATTTTAATATAATTGATATAGCTACATTTTAGGCCGACATATTAATATAACAGCAGAATTAGATTTAAACGACGAACGTGTTAACGACAAACATACTGACCCAAAAAGATTACAAATGTGTATAAAACTTTTTTAAGTGAACGGAAAACAAAAAACAAACTATTTTACTTTGTTTTGCTACAACAAAATTATTTTTATTCCTGGTTAGGATTAATTAAAACATAAGGTCGGGTCGAAACTGTATCACCAACTTGAAACAAAGTGGTATGAAAAGTAAAATTGGTTGGGTCATATTGACCTAAGAAATACAGAAGGGTTAAGGTATATTAAGTATAATGAATTTAAACCATTTAGCTCATTCGTCGTCATAATATGGTTGTGGCTTCGTGATGGATGGCTAACTTAACCATAATATGGTTGCCGGTGATTATAATATGGTTAAATTAATCATAATATGTTTAAAAATTTTCGGTAATCGTAGTCTTGTTTGAGGTGATCATATTGAAAAATGGTTTTTCTCTGCGTGTACATTTGACCAATCTGGGGGCATCCTAGGGCCAAATTTAAGAATTTTATTAAACTGACATATTTGTATAGTGGGAATACTTAAATTTGGCAGTACCAAGGATGGCTCTAGATGGGTCAAATGTATGACAAACCCCACTTTAATTTTCTCAAAAAAAAGGTTCAATTTCCAGCACAGTATTATTAGTGGTAAGCGTATTTGTTTGGGAGCAAAATGGGGTTACCTGGCTGTAGATGAATGCACTAGGTAGACTGTGGCACAATTGAGGTTTGTCTGGGGACATTAATGCTTGGCTGGTTGTGATAGGTCAAGTGTATGTAGCAGACGCACATGCGCAGGCTGCTATGCAAAACCACTGTTATTTTCTATTGCTCTCTGGTTTTGTGGCTCTTTTAAGTTAAATAACAAACACTTATCTTTTTTTTTGGTTTCAACGTATTTCATTTAAGCTTTTAGTTTCTTTTTTCAGTTTGATTTACGATTTATGTATGCACTTTTTATTAAGCAATATTTTATTTCTTTTATTTTAATGGAATGCCACCACATCTAGTCCGGTTTCACACAATCAAAATAATGGGAAACATAAATGCCCGGTTCACACCAGCCAGACTCCAACAGTATTATTCTAAAATTTAACCATACCATTTTAAGAGGTAACGATAATATGATTGTCGCTTCTTGATAAACGACTAATGGGACTATAATATGGTTAAATTAACTATAATATGAGTACCATATTTGAAAACGTTTTTCTCTGCGTATACTATGCATTAAAATATTCATTCTATAATACAGTATTTCTGTTACTCTGAGTAAAACTTGTTTTACTACTCATCCAATATAGAGGGCGAACGAGAAAGTGAAGCGTACACAAATGTTACATTTGTATGCATAGCAAATCCTTTCAAACTATTAGCCCTAGGTCACGAAGGTGATACAATACTATTAGCAGCACATATTAAATAACTGCAGTACCTCAGGACGCCTTGAGACAAAGTTGGCAGCCCCAATACCAGGATCAAAAGCCCTGGCCGAATCAGGCATTCTTTTTCAACAACCCGATTACCGAAACCTTAACGAAAGTGCTCCTTACAAAAGCTAACGGAAGGAATATGTATATATTATAAGACCTTGATTAATTCTAAGTTGATTTAGCCATGTCCGTCTCTTTAAATCACTGACACATTCGAACGACTCAACGGAAAACAAAAATTTTGTCACCATATTTTTCATATTTCTCCTAAGCAATTTGTGATCTAAGTCCAGCATAATTGGTCTTTATATACCAAACAAGTTTACGGTATTTCTCTTCAGATTATATATCCGACATAAGTCATTATTTTAAACTAGCTTATATTCTTACTTAAGTGGCAAATTGCTGTGAGTCATGGCCTGCTTAGTGAATGATTTCCAAGCACTTTGGTATTGCGCGTGCTTTCTTCAGTTCGTTATACCAAGGATTTGTATGCTTACTTTCAACTTGCACCTTCCATCATAGTCTCGGTCTAGGCCGTCTGCGCATTCATAGGTAGTTGCAAGCCAACACCTTTTTGGTCTTCTTTAAATAATTTCTATTAATAAAATACTTTCGTAGAAATTTTTTCTCCACAGATCAAGAGGTTTGTATTTTTTAATAATTCTCTTCTATAGCTTGAATTTTATTCTCTGAACTGTCCCAAACAAATAAGTCAGACAGTATTTAAGAAAAATCATTAATTAAGGGCTTTATTGAGTAAACGCCAAACCCAAATAAAATGTGGTGTACGGTGGAAATATCTAACAAATGTAGATAATTAAATAAATGTCTATGAAAGTAATTTTATTTTAATTTGCATAGCAACATTAAATAAAATTTTTCTGTGTATTTATATTACATGAATAAAATTGTATGCCACATATTTATTTGAGTTTAATTTTGTTGTAAAAACAGAAAAAAAATTATTGCCAATTCCCTTTAACAATCTCGCTCCACTTGTTTTATTATTTTTTTTATTCTTTACAATATCTTTTTTATATCATATTTCTTCATCATCGTCATCAACACATAAGAAGTACTTATGTCTGATTCACACATACAGTATTCTTTATTATTTTATTTACTTGTGTAGGTTTTTACTTTCCCCTAATATTAAAATTGGAAACTCTCTTCTGGGAACCAGGGTTTCCACGAAGCCAACGGCCGTGCACACGGGATTTCTACTCTGGGTATAATTTTAACTGTTTTTGTCTTGAAAGTATTTTCATTGAGATTTTTCTTGTTTTCATTTAAAAACTATTAAATGCTGCCAGAAACATTAAATTGAGGTCGGGGTTTTGAGATGTGGATTAAGTTCAAACTAAGTTCAAAGTACTCTGAAACTCGATATTTTCCGGTGTAATTTTATACATTTTTATTTTATTAAATACCATCCTTTTGAACACAACTAAGCTGTTACGTCAAAATTTCGTATACCAACTTGGTAATGGCGGCAAAAATCTAAGATCTTTAAAACTCAGGCTAAGTCCTCTATCTCTGTTTCCCAAATAGAACTCCCAAAATGGGGATAATTCCTGTAATCTTACAACACTGCTTGAGAATTCTGTCGTTCTAAAATACTGTATTTGGTTTTGCACTTCGTTTCATTAAGGACTAGTTGAAGTGAAATTATTTAACGTTTGACTATGGTGGTGGCTGTCAATGGTTACTACACACACCCACATACATGAAAACATATGACATCCTAAAAAAAACCTTTTTTATGGTTTTAAAAATTTCTGAGGCATATATTTATTCGGTTGTTTAAGCATGTTAAAAAAAAGTATCAAGGGAGCTTTAATAAGAAATAGAATTTTGAAAATATATAAAAGGTTTATAATTGAATGTTTTTTTTAAATATATACTAAAAAAAAAGGTGAATAATAACGCCATCGAGATTTGTATTAAATTTTAAAAATTTTTTGATTGTAACAATTTTATAAATGGAATATTTAATTTAAAATTTTTTATTTATATTGTAATACCCACACCACCATTTTTAAAGAGTCTTCTTACTAATGTGTGTAATACATACAAATATTTGTTATAGTCCCACCTTTTAGAGCACCGAACGACTTAGAAAACTTTTTAAGTCGATCTATTGGTAAACGTTCGTCCGGCTGCCTGGTTGTGTGCGAAGTAAAGGTCGCAATTTCAGAGATCATTTAATGAAATGGTGAGAATCGGTTTATAATTTTGTATAACTCCCATACAAACCCCTTTTTCCCATAAAATATGTAATTATATTGGCTTTTGTAATAAATTACGCTTTAAAATAATTTGTTGCAACCTAAATTATAAGCAACACTTTATGGAAATCGGTCAATATTTGAACATAGCTCGCAAAAAATTGCCGCTCCCTAAAACAGCCTTATGCTATAACTTCAATATGTATTTGTTTTGTTATAAAATTTGAAAATGTTGACTTTTAACGTAGTTAAATTTCAAGCTTAAAGTCAATTTTTTTTCTACATTTCATTTGATAATTCTCAATTTCAGAATAACTCAAAAGATACACACGCGAGCAATGCGTTAAAGTTATTCAGGCTTATTATGAAAATGGGCGTTCAAATCAATATGAATTTCGTGTACCTTCGTGATTTTTTTAATCAGCATAATCGACCTCAGTGGATTCGTTAACAAGCAGAGTTGCCGCATTAAGGCGAACGATAATCCAAGAGTGATTATCGAAAAACCAATGCACGCACAAAGAATGACTGTTTGGTGCGGTTTTTGGGCTGACGGCATCAGCGGGCCGTATTTTTTTACAAAATGAGGCCGGTCAGGCAGTTACTGTAAATGTTGTTCATAATCGTGAGATGAAAACGAACTTTTTATGGCCCGAATTTGAAGATATGGATGTGGACGATATGTGGTTTCAACAGGACGGCCGCCAAGATCATGTGATTTGCACCGTTGGAGTTCCTTCTTTGGGGTTATTTGAAAAAAAAGGTATACGTCGATAAGCCCGCAAAAATTCAATGGCTAAAGGATTAGATACTTCGGTACAATAAAGGCATAGAACCTGAAATATGCCTCAACGTCACCGAAAATTGGAGCATCGGATGGAAGTGTGCCGCCGAAGTCGCGGCGGCCATTTGGACGATATTTTGTTCCATACATAATTGAACATACCAATATTATCACTGAAAAATTAATTTTTGATGGTTAAAGTTTATTCAGATTTATGTATGTGTATAGCATTAATATCTGAATATTTAAATATCTTCTAAAACATGATCACAAATTTCAATAATATTTAAATGTAAAAACATAATACTATCAACTTATGGGTCGATTACGGATGGTAACACAACTTCAGTTGGCATTGTTAAAAAGCAACGCAACTGACATTTAAATTGGTATTACCTAGGGCAACATTGTTTAGTTGACAAAAAGTTATCGATAATGCCATTTTTGACAGTTTGGCAACTACAAATAAATATGACAAAATGAAAAAATAACAAACAAGAAAGTGATTATAAATAAAAAATAAAACTATAGAATATGATTAATCCTGGAGACCTATTTTTCGCAGACCAAGAGGAAGCGGTGATCGTGGCATCTATTAGACACCATTTATGCGATAAATCAAATCATTTAGAGCTACCAAGTGTACTGTAAGTAGATTTCTAGATGAATATTTAGGCATATTAGTTAAAATATTTTATTCAGTAAATTGTTCTTAGTTTTAACGCTAAAATAAGCGTGCCGAAAGACGCAGTGGTATATGTAGTAGATTGCCTTTATAAAGATTTAAGAGCGAATAACCATATCCTTTAGGATTTACTACTAACTCCATCTGTAAAAGCGCAGCTGCAGCCTGTTAAATTTTGGACAAACTTATTTCCTCTGACGGTCCTCCGATGGTAGTGTATACATTTTTTTATTGTGTGACATTTTTTTCCTTAACGTTGCCTTAAAATGTATCCACACTTTTTACACATGATGAGTTATGTGTACGTTAAGGAGGTCCAAAACTGATCAACTTTTCTGCGATATACTTCCATGCAGCTTCAGTGCTGACTTTTCCTTCCCCAAAAGACCGAATACCATGAGCAATTTGACTTTTGTTTTCTATTTCATGTATTAATAGTTCAAACTGTTTGCGACTGGTTATTTATACTATTTTAAAATCTACAATTGAAGTACAGCCGCGACGTTACAAAATTATTATTTGTTAGGAGACCAAACCAAAACGTTTTTTTACAGGCAGGACTATTTATTTTTGAAATTTTTTTTTAGATTATCAATAATAATGATAATAAAAACTTCTATGCAAAATATCAAGAAATTTTAATTTTAAATAACGTGCAAATTTGCAGTTTGTAATTTTTTTTTAGTGGAAAAGCGTTTTATGCCCACAATCGCGATGTCATTTGAAACGTTTTCCACAAAGCAAGCGGCTTTTAAAACGTTATTCCGCGTTGCAAAACCAGTTCGTTTGTATCATTTTCTTAGTAACTTACAACGTTCTTCCACTGGCTGACTCTTTGTATCGCATTTTGACGGCGTTAAGGTCCACAATTTTGGGTGATTTAATGTTTAAACAGTGTAAGAGAGTTATGTTAACGGTAATCTGCAAAAAAACAGTTTTTGCAAAAAGTGGCTTTTACAACGTTATTCGCGGCTTTGCATCAATTAATAAAATATATACTTGAATTAAAAAACACACAAATTTTATTAAAAAAAATATACTTATTATTTTTCCGCCTTTTTTTTCTTTAAAAAATATTTACAGCAACTACAAAATTTGTGGTTGCCAATATACTAACAATTATTCACAATATACTTAATCCAATTCCAGGTAATTTTTAATCTGTTAACATCTAATTAATGCTTACAATTAAACAAAACGATATGTTTGTGTTTCTGAATAACGCGGCATGTATTACTAGTTACATATTTAATGTGACAGGTAAAAAAACTTCTGTAAATGTTATAATTTTACATAATTTTGCAGTTGTATACACATCTACATTTAGATCAGCAGAAAAAAATACTCGTGTACTACGATTTATATTAAATCTTATAAAGACTGATTTTGATACTCACAATTATGCAATTAAAATTCCTGATTTCTTGTGTATATATTTTCTTGGTTGGCTTTATTTTTGCTATAGCTCCAGTTCCAAGAAAAATTAATTTATATACAGACATACAGACATATTTTTTGCTTTAAATTAGACCAGATACATACCAACTATCCAAACAAAATTTGTTTCATACCTTTAATAACTGCACAGAAGCTGGCAATACTGACTTGCATTATTTCCTCATTTGATACAGTCGCATTTGCGCTGCTTAAGATACAGAACCACAAAATATGGTTTTTGTGTTAATGCGTGGTTTTTGGAATGAATGCATGGTTTTAGTTTGGTGTACCACTTTTTATTTTTATTGCTTTGCTGTGTATCATGAGTTCGTGTTTAAGTAATAGTGTGTTGTTGTGGATGGTCGTTTATTGTAATACATTTAATTTGTTGATATTGTACATGTGCGAAGTGAATGCTAGCACGTTATTAATATGAACTCACTGTAATACTATAAATGATATCAGTCACACAAGCACTTACTCACGAACCAGAAAAGGAGAGAGATATTATTCGGGCATGTTCTGGAAATCGCAATCACGTGAAATTGAAATCGAACAAATTTTAAAAATTCTCTTGTATTCAACATTCATAAAAATATTTCCTTTTATATACCTCATACTTTGAAGACCACTCTCCTCTACAACTTTTGAAATCAGGAAAAGGAACTTTCATTTTTATAAAAATTCAATTGAAAATCTAATCTATATTCAATCTAATCTATTTGTTTTTCTGTGCACATGTTTCACCTTATTGCCCTTTGTTTACAGAAAAACTCACAATTATAAGACTCTAGATATATTTTATTGGATGTAATTAACTAAATAATTTTAACAATTGTTCCATCTTTTTATAAAATATCTTCGCAAATTAGGGTACAATCTTGAAATTTTTTCTGTAAGTTCTGTGGTGTAGGTAATTCTATGGTTCGGTATGACAGACGATAATTTTTATACCCTTCACCGTAGGTGAGAATTGTAAAATTAAGCTCGTTTTTTATATAAGTTTGTGACTTAGTCTGTTTACAATATTGATCTTAGACCCAATAAAGAATAAAGTCTGGATACTTATGAGTTACAGAGTGAATCGGCAAAACTAGAGCTCTTATCGCAGAAAGACAAAATTAAGTATACTTATACTTTGTGTCTAACCTTAGAAAAAAATTTTAAGCTTGAGAAAAATCGCTGCAAGGATATGCCTACCTTCCATAAATCCTGAATTTAAAAAATATGGATTTTAGCCACAATTTATATAAGAATGTAGCAAAAACTAGCATCTGTCAGTTTAATTTCACATTTTAGCATTGTTGCAAATTTTGTTGCATTCGGTGCAAGGACTAGCCAACATCCCATATATCATTTAAAAAAAACTATGTTTCAGCTGCATTTATGACTGGAATGCACTAAAAATAAATAAGTCATTCTAAAACAATGCGTTATAAATCTGTTGTAAATTTGGTTGCATTCGGTGCATATATTTCTATTATACATATTTAACTTTTATTTTTTATCCGATTTCACTCCAATATGGCTTACAATTTTTATAATCAAATGGACTATACACTAAAATTATAAAACTATAGATCTAGTTATTTACTGTGGTACAAAACATTTTCCAAAGTGATAATAATTTTGTGATAAAGAATAACATTTTATAAAATATAAGTTTTGATCCACTTTAACTCATGTATTTTTTATTCAATTAGCCACTATTCGATGCGTATCCTTTGGAACAGGATATAATTAATTTTAATTGAACCAACAATTGACTTTGGATGGCGGCAGAAAGAGAAGTTAAAATCAAATTCAAATGTACCGTTATGTGATATATGTGACGTGGTTTATTTAAACGAAGTTTCCATTTACAACATATTGACCAACAAATATATATTTTATAAGAAATTATGTACACAATTTTTTTCATCGCAGTCCTGTGCAAATAATCTGTTTTCTGAGAGTGTAGAAAATACAAAAAAATCTTAAATTTTTTTCTTAACGGTCGATAGACCTGCTAACGTTATATCTAAATCAAAATTAAAAAAATCTTGATTTTTTTTTTTGATATATATATTTTTTTTTTTATCGTCAAACTTTGTAATATATTAGGGTTCACATTTTTTCCTTATTTTTTATAAAAAGATACTTCGTACATAAAAATTGAGTTTTTTTTATAGTACCGAAAAAAGAACAGATTTATAACTTATTATATTATAATTTTGGCTATACCATAAAGTTACCTCTTTATAACTTTTTTGTAACTTAGGAAATATGACTCAAGAAATGAACGCAATTTCTGGCAGAAAATGTTAGGACTTCTTTGCAGATTCTGTTAAAGCGCTCCAAAAAGTACTAAAAAAATACTCTGAAAAAATAGTTAATTATACTTTACCAAACTTAAACAACTTCGGGGATTTCCAATAAAAAAATCTCAAAGTTTTAGATATAAAACCAACAATAATTTCCCTTTTTTGTACGCTTAGTGGTGAACAAAGCTCCTAAGTTTGAAAAGAATATATCGTTGGTCTCAAGTAGAAAGGCCCTAACTCGCATTTTTTACAAAATTGAGTTTTCCAGTGATTCCAATAAATTTTACACAAATATACCTCGTCACAAAAATTCATTGCAATGTTGTAAAGAATAACGGCTTTGCAAGCAGTTGTATGAGCAAGTTTACATTATGATACATACAGTTTCTATTATGTTTTTACCTTCTACTATACAGTTACAATTATTTGAGTTAGGGCCTTTCTATTTGAGACCAACGATATAAAGAAATAAATTTTTTGTAAAACAGATAAAAGTTGTTTTTGTATTTAACTAACAGTTTATCTCAAAAATTTTTTGACTTTGGTGCCCTCCACTGTAAATCAAAAGTGGAAATTATGAATTCTACTTACAAATCCGTGTTCCATGACCTATGTTAGCTCTACAAAAATATATATATTACATAAATATTCTAAGCACTTTATTAATCTTTAGTTTTGCCTATGGCAAATAGCACTGGGCGTCAGTTTGTGTGTATGTTAAAATAGATTTTTCTAAGATATGGTTGTGCAACGTTTATAAATAGAAAAATTAAAATTTGTTTCGCACCACCAAATTTATAAAAACTTCATAGAATCAAGCAAACGATTTGTTGATTTTGCACCTATTACCAAAATAATAATAGATGACTAAAAATTGTGAAAATTTACAACTGTGAATTTTTTTTTTTTTTAGCAAATGATATTTTCAATTTTAATTAAAAAAAAGATCAAAACACTTCGCCCTTTCAAACAATGTGTTAATTGATATCACTAAATATAGCTCAGGTTTTGACAATTCCCAACAACAATTCTACAAATTTATATTATTTTATTTTAAACGAAAAAATCAATTAAGATTTTTTGTTATTTAATTAATACTTTGATTAAAAATTTATTGAAAAACACTTAAAATGTTAATTATATCAAAATTATATTTTAAATTTTCTTTCAACAAAAAAATAATTGATTCAATTATTACATGTAGTAAATTTATAAACTTTTTAAACAATTTTTTTAATGATAAAAGACAACTGATAATTTTTTCTGTATATAACATATAGTCCGAATTATTTGCATATCAAAATTCGCTCAACAAATGGTCGAGATATGAGGAAAAACCCACTCCTGTCTCTAATTTTTATCCATAAGTCGTAAATGTTTACCCATAAATTTAAGTTTTAAAGTTTTTATATAATTGATGAACTTTTACATGAAATACTAGTAGTGAGAATTAAAAATATCGGTCTATAAAATACCCAGTTATAGACAAATAACTATCGTTTTCTTCTAATGATTCTAGTGATTTACAGTTACGCCCATGCCATAACAGATAAGAGGGCCAAATTTGGCTCAACATTTATCTATATATATAAAATTGTAACGTTACTGAATCACTAACTGACTGATTCATCATCGCACAGCCTATCGCCTGAGGCTAAAAACTTTGGGTTGGTCTCTCCCCAAATCGATCCACTAAGACGTGATTTTTGGAAATTCGAATATTTAGAGGGTAAAAAGGGCAAAAACGGGTAAATTCGGTAACCTTATATCTCTAAAACTAAAATAGATACAAAAAAAATTTAATGCTTATCGTTGTTCTTTAGACAAACAAACGGACAGGTGTCTGGTACTTTTTGGAAATTCAGCCCTTTAACGGAGTAAACGGGTAAAACCTGCATTTTGGTACTTTTTTGTCACCCCAACTATCTTTTAAACCCATAAACATAGAAATAAGGGTTAAATCACATTTGAAACTTATCTAAAAAATCCAAATACGAATTTGGTACTTTTTCGAAATTCGGACGTTTAAGGGGTAAAAAGCGTAACTATTTTTGGTACTTTTTTATAAAATATTTTTTTTTATTTATTGACATAAACGTATTAAATTATGGACTCCCACTACAATATTGAAATTTTTCATGCATCAATGGGGAGAAAAAAAGTACCAAAAAGGGGAAATACGGGAAATTTAATTTTTTACTTAAGCTTTTTGGTTCTACAACTGGCAATTTTTTTAATTATCGTTAATATTGGACCTAGAAACATAAACTTCAACATGCAATGTCCTGAGTGGAAAAGAGCCTATGAGGGTACTTTTTGGTACTTTTTGCTCTAAACTGGTACTTTTTGAATTTCCGTTAGTATTAGATCTAGAAACATAAAATTAAACATGCAAAGTCCTGAGTGAATGAGAATTTATTAGAGAGATATTTTTGGTAATTTTTTATTCTTTAACTGGTACTTTTTTTCGTTAATATTAGACCTATTAACATAAAATTAAACATGCCAGGTCCTGAGTGAATGCGACATAAGCTTTGGCGTAAAAATTTGTCCACGAAAGAAAAGGAGACGCTAACGAAGAAGCGGGTTAAATGCTAGTTACATATACAAATTGTCCAAATCGGACCATATAAGCTAAGGATCAATTGGCTTTTTAATATTATGTAGAAGGAAATATAAAATTCGGCAAAGCAGTTTTCTATATATTTATTCCCTTTACTCCTGCGAAGAGCATAGGGAAGCAATTTGATTTTAAAAAAATGTTTATAATTTTCTGCCAGTATCGCATCGGTAACATTTTGCAAAATTGCGCTATTTATGGAAAGTTGTAGAAAATGTGGATATTTTTAGTAAATTTTGCAAAAAAATATTATTTAATATTTTAGAAGTTATTTTTTCGAAAATAAAAAAATTGTATATATATTGTATATATAATATATTATTCTTTTTGGAAAATTTTAGCATTTCTTTTCTTTATTTTATTTTATTTTATTTTATTTTATTTTCATATTTGGTTAAAATTACCTAAGTTAGATATCACGTAAATGATGTTGGTGTATGTACAACCTAAAAAGAAGAAAATTTTTTGTTTTAATTATTGTATTAAACATTTTTTTCTAAAGTACAGCTGGGAAACATTCAAATTAATAATAAAATATTTAATATGTTCTTGTATGCATAAATGTATAAATGTTAATGTATAAGCTAATTTCTAAAAAATTGTATAGTCTACCGTTTGCTATTAAAAACACGTATTTTCGCGATGCTTAAGAGCGTATAGGTAATAAAAATGTCTGAAAAACAATATTACGTATACGCCGTGATAACACAACTAAATATCAACTTCGGCTGTGGGAAAAATCGCCCCAAGAAAAATGGCCCAAAAAAAGAAATGAAAAATCGCCCAAAAAAATTCCATGTAAAATTGGGCCTAAATTCATATGAAAAGTGACCTAAAATTTTTGGGCTATTTTTCGTTATTGTTGGGTGATTTTTCGTTTTTTAAATTTGGGTGATTTTTCATTATGAAAAATCACCCAAAAATGTTGTATGAAAAATGGCCCATTTTTTTGATTTTCTCCTCTATGGTATAACAAACACCGGCTTCGCTTACTAAAGCTTCTCTGCAGAGCCGGCCTTCGGCCGGGCGCAAGGATTTTCTCCTCTATGGTATAACAAATACCGGCTTCGCTAACTAAAGCTTCTCTGCACAGCCGGCCTTCGACCGGGCGCAAGGATTTTCTCCTCTATGGTATAACAAATACCGGCTTCGCTAAGTAAAGCATCTAAAATCTGCCTTGTTTCCAAATGAAAGCCGACTATGCAGAGAAGCTTTAGTTAGCGAAGCCGGTGTTTGTTATACCATATAGGAGAAAATCCTTGCGCCCGGCCGAAGGCCGGCTGTGCAGAGAAGCTTTAGTTAGCGCAGTGTCCATGGACACTACGACACTTTTTGGAGTGTCATAACGTCCATGGACACTATGACACTGGACGTTATAACATGCCACCTGGAAAAAATTCGTTTTTGCTTTTTGGGTCATTTTTCATTTTTTTTGGGCCCTTTTTCGTTTCTTTTGGGCAAAATTTCATATATAACTTTTTGGGTCATTTTTCATGTTCTGTTGGGCGATTCTTCATTTGGGCGATTTTTCATTTCTTTTTTTGGGCCATTTTTCTTGGGGCGATTTTTCCCACAGCCATCAACTTCTTTAATTTAAGTGTATTTTTATTTTAAACATTTTGTCTACAAACTTCTTAAAAAAAAGTAATAAAATTTTATTTTTATTAATTTCAATAAAAATTTAATACCTGTAAATTGCCATCACTTTCATTAAAAATATACTACTAATATAGCATAAAAACGAAAAGACGGAGAAAGCACATGGCTGCAGTATGAGAAGAAAAAAATCGTTAAAAAACTCTCACCTAACTAAAAATTAAACATCAAAGTGTGTTAATAGGCAAACGTGAAATAATGGATACTACAGATGGCAATTTTTGTTGCTTCTTATGAAAAGTTGCCTTATATCTATATAAATATATGTATGTGTGTATATCTATGAATGAATGAACGCTTGAATAATTTTTGTATATATCTAATTTTCTCAGAGTTTATGTACTTTAAATAAAGTCTTTAACGTTTTTTATATCTAACGATGAGAAAAAAGATGATACGCTAGAAAACGTGTTGGAAAAAACTTCAAATATGAGTTCATTTGAGACAATTTTTCATAACTTTTTGCTTCTTCTTCTATGTATGTCTTAGGTATTTTCTTTATATCTCTGTGAAAATTTTTCATTAGACAAACATCAAGTCATCATAAATTTATCTTCCTTCTACTTTTCGGTCTGCTTCTTAAAAACTGGAAATATTATTTTTTTTACTACCCAACAGAATGATAACCAATAAACTCAGAAGAAATTATAAGTTATTTAAAGTTAAATGTTTGCCAAGGGATGGCAAAAGTGAGTAAGAGAGTGGTATTCAAGATTACCAAATAAATTTGATTATAATTTCTTAAAAAAAAAATATAAGATGTAAACTAACTACGAAAGAAATTAACTTTGTTTAAGAGTAAAAAGTTTTGGTCATAAAGAGCTGTTGAAAATCTGTTTGCCCAATTAGTTGTGGTCATAAAACAATATTTTGATTATAGGTTTTCTTTTTTCTTTCCAAGATGTTTTTTCCTGATGATTTCCTTGAAAATAAATTTGAGTACTTTATGTTAGTAGGGGCAGCATTAAAGTGAAGGCATAATATATTTATTATTTTTAGCTATTAAAATAATTATATAGTCAGTTTTATTTATAAAAAAAAAAATGTTAAGTTGAACCAAAATGATTTGAGCTATTATGACAAATAAGCTGTTCCCTTATAAAACTTAAGATTTATTTTAAGAATATTAAATCAAACAACTTTAGAAGTCTTCTAAAAAATAAAATTTTGCAAATCTTTTAATTAAAAAAAAAAAAAAATATTAATAATAATGTAAGTGTTGAATTTAAGTCCATTATAGCCTACGCGGCTTTGGAGTATAAAGCCAAGTGAAAAGTATTTGTCCAAAATTGATTTTTAAAATATTGAAATTTTAATATCTTAGGTTAAAGAAAATAACTATTGTTAATTAGGAAACTAAATTTAACCTGAGGTATTTTGTGGTCAAAAAATATGTTTTTTTAATTATGGTGAGAATTGATTATATATATACGAGCTTGGACGTTCTTGAAGGAAATTTTAACCTGATAATATTCAATATTGTGACGACTCAAACAATTTAAAACAATTTTTCACTATTAAATCCTAGCTCGGAAAATACTTTGCGTAGATTCTGAAAGAAATCCGGAACCCAATTCTATCTCAATAGACTATTAACATTCTTGACCCAAAAAAAACTCATTTGTTCATACTAAATTTAAGCAAATTATCTTTTAACATAGAAAACTATACCTTTATGACAACTTCGTCACGAATAGATAGACCGACAAAAAAAAATGGCACTTCAAACTACTCTAGCACAAGCAAACATATTATCCACAAATGATACTCGTAGTACAGGATTGCGGTAAAATGTTACAAACTTTAAATCTCATTACAAACAACTAAGAGTGCTATTTTCGACTATGCCGAATCTTATATACCAATCTCTAAAAACAGAAAGTTGCGCTAAAAACAGAAAGTTATATAAATGCAGTTCTTTAGATATAAGTTAATAAAGTTTGTGTCACGCCCACTTGTCGAACCCCGCCCACATTTTGTCGGACGTTGTATAGTGTTAACCAAGATGCTTGTACATAATTGAGAAACTTTGGCTCTTGTCGTTCTCCAGATATCCATAAAAAAAGAATACAGAAGCAACAGCAACAAGGGATTTAAAAATAAAATTAGAGGTAGTCATGGTTTTTTGCTCATCTCTCAACTTTTTGTCGAGCGACCATGCTGAAATTCAATAGCAACCAATTCTGGACAATATGTGCCACAAATAATAAACTACCTAATCTACATCATATCTCGGGTCTTCGGAAAACCTATTATAACGGACATCATTAACTCAACCTTGCTACTCATAACGACCAAGATTATATTCATTATAGGGTCTAAGATCAATTATGTAGAAATTGTTAACGGAATGATAAACTTATACATACCCCTTACGTCCGTGGTGAAGGATATAAAAGGTGATATATTTGGCTTTGCCGAAGCTTTGATTTTTAAAAGCTTTTAATGGGATTCTAATTTTTTGAGGTTTTATTATAATTAAGTTAAATTCTGAGAGTCGGC
This sequence comes from Pollenia amentaria, assembly GCA_943735925.1. Lineage (NCBI taxonomy): Eukaryota > Metazoa > Arthropoda > Insecta > Diptera > Polleniidae > Pollenia > Pollenia amentaria. The sequence goes on along the minus strand of OX031007.1, from coordinate 185,200,084 downwards.
TTTTTATAGAACATACGTAAAATTATGGGCCGATTATCACAAAGTTGTATGATTTTATTTATAATCTAAATTGGACCAAATTTCAATTTTTTATAAATATTTATTTCGGTTTATACCTTCGCATTATCAAAGACTTTTATGTTCATCATTTGCCAATACCAGAGTTGGGAGTAGTGCATTAAATATTTAGAGCACTAAGGTTTCCACTTAACCCCACTATAGTGACAACATTTGGATTTTCCACTATTTTCCATCACTATAGTGGTAGTGAAAAATATTTTAACTACCACTAAAAAAAATAGTGGCAGTGAAACATATTTTTACTACCACTAAAAAAATTAGTGGTAGTGAATATTTCTCCACTACCACTAAACATTAGTGGTAGTGAAAATTTTGCACTACAATAAAATAGTGCAAATTTTTAAAAGTCACTACATGAATGCTTTAATTATATTATATGAACTAAAATCTCAAAAAATAGTGCTAATAGAAATATTCCAAACAAATTGAAAATATAGTCAAAATATTACCATTTCATTATTTTTTATTGTATAAAAAAAAAAAAAATAAAATAAAAACTTTAAATTTTTAAGTAAAGTTAATTCCAGGAATTAAAATCTTAGCAATTTAAATTTGTATTAATATAATTTACCAACGTTTATCGCAAAAAAAAAAAAAATTAACCATACATGGTATTTAAAATCGTCAACATACTTTTTTGATAGCTAAAAATCAACTTGTCTACACTTTTTTTTACTTTTTAAAATTAGCAATGAACGTCAGTAGCAAAATAAACCAAGTATGCCATGATCTTACTTTGTCCTATTGTACTGTTCTTCTTTTTTCGTTATTGCAATTTCAAATTCTTACTTCATTAACACGTGCTAGAGTAAAACATATTCCTTTTGTTTTTTAATTTTGTTACTACTTTAATATTAGTATTAATTAATTTAATAAATAATAAAAATAAAAAAGTATAAAATAATTCAATATAATGATATGTATTTGAGTTCCCTTAACATTAGTGAATGATTATATTTTTCCACTATCCTGTTAGTGGAGAAAAAAAAAAATTTGCACTAAGCTGTAAAAAAAAGGTTTTTCACTATCACTAAATTAATTTTAGTGAAAAACTTTCTTGTACCACTACAACTATTGCTTAGTGAGGCTGTTATTTTTCAACTCACCACAAAATAGCTATTAGTGATAGTGAAAAATTTGGCACTATCACTAACTTTTAGTGGAAACTGCAAATTTGGTGCACTACCCCCAACTCTGGCCAATACCACTACCCGGGTGGTACTGCACATATAATTATAGGAGATGAATGAGTGTTTGTCACACAATTTTTTTTCAGTTCCTTGAAAGAACTTAAAAATTTTATAAGTAAAAATTTTCAAATTTAAAATATTTATTACAGAAATAAAACCGAAACACTCAATCGGTTGCGTATTGGTAAGTCGAAGTTTGACCCTATAAAAATTACTTACAACCTATGATTAATTTTATGGTATAAATTCTTAGACTAGAAATAAATTAAATTTTACTACAAGCCCATTGTTCGTCGTGGTTATGGGTATACCTCAGGGTTTTTGAAGATATAAAAGACATATGAGGAGTCGCAGAACAAAACGTATCTTTTTGTGTTTATTTCGAAAACGTTTTTTTTGGTGTATTTGCATTAATATGATTAAGGTCTATTAAAAAAAAAATATTATTTACATAATTTTTCTCTTCTTCTCATAGAAAAATTAGATCTTAAAAAAATTTATGTAGTGCAAAAAGTTCTTTTCGGGTCCATGACCAAAATGTTAAGGTGCTTCAAATATCAGCACAAACGCATTTTACCATCTCTACAAAAAAAAAACTTTTGCCATGCATATCATAACTTTATTTTTTACATTCTTTTAACAAAACGTATTTTTTACTTTTATTTTAACAATAAGTTTTTAATTTTCAAATTAAAAGACCTTTAATTTCGTACATCCTTAACATTTATTGTTGCAACTTATTGTAGTCTGATGCATTATATTATAAGGAAGAAACTTGATATATTTTCAGGATTTATGCTTTATAATAGTCGGGAGAAAAAATTAATCTTAGATTGCCCAAAATTTTGCAATAATCAAAAAGGCACGTTTTATTCTGCGACTCCTCATATCTTTTTCGGTTCAAAGTTAAAAACAATAGTTCGGTTTTTATTCTCATAATTCATTATATACTTATTAGCATATAATACATTTGAAGAATTGTTTATGAAGGAACGAACCAGTCCTGATCATTCATTACAGGCTGATCTTCACGAAATTTGGTTTTATGCGTTCTAATCACATCATTCGATTTTTTGGAAAATCAATGCGACAATCAATGCATTTTGTCATCAATTTATGTAAGTTTTTGTTATAGAAATATTAATTTTTAGAGATCCATTACTTTCTTTTACTGAACAAATTGACAATAACACTGTTAATTTCTGTTAAGTCGTTCCCAAGTGAGTGCAATTTCAACAAAAGGACAGATCAACTGACATACTGACATGGCGTCTTTTAAAAATAAATCCACTTATTCATAAAAAATAAAACAGGTAAATAAAACGATTATTAAGCAAATTTTCATAGAAAATTTGTTTCATAAACATTTAATAATCCGTTTTTTCTCGTATTTATCCGAAAATCATTAAAATTTAAAAACAATTATTATATTATTTCGCTAGTTTTCCATAGATGTGGATTTCCATGATCCCTGAAGATTCAAAATTTATTCCCATTTTTAAAGATAGTAAAAACGTCCGAGAAAACCCATAATGGAAAATTGTACCGATATCGAGCGTCATAGGATAATGATGTTTTTCCTTTGCGTTGTCCAAAACGAAAGAATTCAAAAAATGCAAAGTTTTGACTGAAGTTTTCTATATTTTTTTACAAGTGGCAAACAATTGCAGGTTATGAGGTAGGGATTTTACAAAGTATCGTATTTAAAATCTAAACATACATACATTTTCTGAAAATCGAATTTACTGCCTGTTTTTTTTTTTAACTTGGGAATTTATATTCAAACAACAAAAAAAAAAAAAAAAAAAAAAATTGGTTTTTGTTTTCAATACAAATTTCTAAACGAAGATTTTTATTTTAGTTTGAAAAACTGGCAGTAAAATTAAATTGATACCAAAAAATTATAAACACAATCCTGTTTTAAAAGTTTTTAACAATACTGGATTCTCAAGGTACCACTTATCTTTACCAGAACTACTTTTATAATCAGAAAAAATACGGTTGGTTTTTAAAACAATTCAAATGGAAATCTCCACCAATTTTAGTTTCACTCATTTTGACTTCCATAGATATTTTCTTCAAGTTATTTCAATTAGATTTTGCTCTAAAGGCAACTGAAAGATTTTTAACCTAACCTTATTAACTAGCTCATCGTTTACAATTTTGCTTAAAATCAATAGATAAAGTTATTAAACCTTAACATTATTAAAACTTTTATCTAGTGTTTTGCTTTTTTTAATTATTATCTTTTAATGAAAAAGTAATTGAGCTTAATTAAAAGGTTTAAACCATAAAAGTTTTCCAACAAATTTCGAACAAGTACACTAGATAAAATTTTACTTATAAACTGTACTATTCGTTTTCTGTAAGCAAAAAATAAACAACATTATTTATATTTCAATAGCACTGCTTATAAATAAGCTCTTCAAAATTTACAAAATTTTTTTTTTTTTTGAAACCCTTCAACTTTTAAATTTTACTATCTCCGTCAATAGAGTGAAGGGAAAAGGAAAAAGATTGATTTTAAAATGTGTAAAAAACAGTATGCAAAATAAAGTAATTTATAAAAAACAAATAAGAGTGCTATATTGGGCTATGCCGAATCTTATATAGCCTTCACCATCGTGTAATATGAACAGAAGGTTATATCAATTCCATTCTTTAGATATACATTTTTTTCTGCCACGCACACTTTTCCAAAACCGCCCACGTTTTGTCGAATGTTGTGTATTGATTACCAATATGCCTGTACTTTATTTAGAAATGTTTGCTCTTACCGATCTCCAGCGGACAGGAAATCATACGGACAGGCGGACATCGTTAAATCAATTCCATTTAAAATGAATATATTTGTTATGAAAAAAAACAAAAAAAAATTCTAAACATTAAAAAAAAATTTAAAAACTAAAAAACACCATATACGAGCTATATACCAGGTTACTTTCGATAATGGATATAAAAAATAAACTACATGGGATTTTATGAAAAAAAAAAATAAGAGGCAGTCGTGATTTTTGCTCAAATCTCAGCCATTTATAACCGTTCTGGCTGAATTGAAATAGCACAATTAAATGGTGCAGATATGACAGGAATATAAAACAAGCAATTCTTCATCATATCTGGGGTCTTCGGAACCCCCATTTCAACAGACAGACGGATAAACGAACATCGTTAAATCAAATTCGCTACTCATAAGCACCCAGAAGATATATACTTTATAGGGTCTAAGATCAATATTATATAAATTACAAATGGAATGACAAACTTATATGTACACTTAAACCTTCGGTGAAGGGTATAAGAAGAAAAGAAAAAGTTTGTATTGAGCAACAGCAAACAACAACAACAACTTTAATGAATGCCATACCCCCAAAAAAGGGTGTATGTATGTATGTGTTGGAGCAAATATGGAACAAAATATTGCAGATAAAAAAAGTTTATGTATGTCGAGAATGTTTTGAATTTAATGCTGACTTTGATGGTTTTAATGGTATTGTGCGGAGGCGATATAAGCGAAAGTTTATTTATGTGGTTGTGTTCAGTTTATTCCACATACTTTTCTTTCCTATTCCATTCAATGTCGATGATTGGCATCATTTGGTAGTCTTAATCTTGGTAACAGGCGAACAATCTACTACACATAAATTTAACAGTTCAGTTAAATTTAAATATGGGCACTTCCACAGAAAAGTCTACTTTTTGTCAAGTTACGCCTACAAGCATTTTAAATTGTATCTTAAAAAAAGTTTATACATTGCACTTGTTCAACAAAAGTGTATTAACAAAATTTTTTTGTTTCTTTTCACCTTTTGGGAAAAATCGATACGATTAATATTTAACCGCTGTAAAAATATCGTACTATTTTTCCTACTTTTTGCACCCAGAGAAAAAACATGCTTAAATGTGGTAAACTCCAACAAAACTATTTTTAAATGAAATTGTAAACATATTGTGGTCAATTGAACCATATTATTGTCGTCGATACCATATTTTGGTTCAATTAGTCTTCCATCAAGGAGTCACAACCATATTATGGTTGCCTCCGAACATGTTTTTGTTAATAATAACAAAAATATGTTTAACACTTATAATAGCATGATTGTTTTTAACCAAAGCATGTTGCCCTTGGAAAGGATGAAACACTATTGTTAATTTAAACACAAATTTTCCTTATTAAACAAATTATTGGCATATTTAACCATTACATGTTTAGAGGCAACCATAATATGGTTGTGGTTTCTTAATGGAGGACTAATTTAACAGTGATATGGTTGTCGGTGAAAATAATCTGGTTAAATTACACATATTATGTTTAAAATTTCCTTTAAAAATAGTTTTATTGAAGGTGACCATATTTTAACATGTTTTTTCTCTGCGTGTGGTAATAAAAATTATTTTCCATATGCCTTTAATGAAAAATTAAAAATTGTTTTGCTTCTACTGAAAATTTGTAAATTTTAAGTTGATTCAGTATTGTTGACCAGAGTTGGGGGTAGTGCATTAAATATTAAGTGCACTAAGGGGTCCACTAAATCCCACTATAGTGACAACATTTGGATTTTCCACTATTTTTCATCACTATATTGGTAGTGAAAAATATTTTAACTAGCACTAAAAAAATTAGTGGTAGTGAAAATTTTGCACTACAATAAAATAGTGCAAATTTTTAACAGTCACTACATGAATGCTTTAATTATATTATATGCACTAAAATCTCAAAACATAGTGTTTATAGAAATATTCCAAGCAAATTGAAAATATAGTCATAATATTTCCATTTTATTATTTTTTATTGAATAAAAAAAATAAAATAAAAACTTTATGGAATTAAAATCTTAGCAATTTTAATTTGTATTAATATAAAAAAAAAAAAAAATTAACCATACATGGTATTTAAAATCGTCAACATACTTTTTTGATAGCTAAAAATCAACTTGTCTACACTTTTTTTTACTTTTTAAAATTAGCAATGAACGTCAGTAGCAAAATAAACCAAGTATGCCATGATCTTACTTTGTCCTATTGTACTGTTCTTCTTTTTTCGTTATTGCAATTTCAAATTCTTACTTCATTAACACGTGCTAGAGTAAAACATATTCCTTTTGTTTTTTAATTTTGTTACTACTTTAATATTAGTATTAATTAATTTAATAAATAATAAAAATAAAAAAGTATAAAATAATTCAATATAATGATATGTATTTGAGTTCCCTTAACATTAGTGAATGATTATATTTTTCCACTATCCTGTTAGTGGAGAAAAAAAAAAATTTGCACTAAGCTGTAAAAAAAAGGTTTTTCACTATCACTAAATTAATTTTAGTGAAAAACTTTCTTGTACCACTACAACTATTGCTTAGTGAGGCTGTTATTTTTCAACTCACCACAAAATAGCTATTAGTGATAGTGAAAAATTTGGCACTATCACTAACTTTTAGTGGAAACTGCAAATTTGGTGCACTACCCCCAACTCTGGCCAATACCACTACCCGGGTGGTACTGCACATATAATTATAGGAGATGAATGAGTGTTTGTCACACAATTTTTTTTCAGTTCCTTGAAAGAACTTAAAAATTTTATAAGTAAAAATTTTCAAATTTAAAATATTTATTACAGAAATAAAACCGAAACACTCAATCGGTTGCGTATTGGTAAGTCGAAGTTTGACCCTATAAAAATTACTTACAACCTATGATTAATTTTATGGTATAAATTCTTAGACTAGAAATAAATTAAATTTTACTACAAGCCCATTGTTCGTCGTGGTTATGGGTATACCTCAGGGTTTTTGAAGATATAAAAGACATATGAGGAGTCGCAGAACAAAACGTATCTTTTTGTGTTTATTTCGAAAACGTTTTTTTTGGTGTATTTGCATTAATATGATTAAGGTCTATTAAAAAAAAAATATTATTTACATAATTTTTCTCTTCTTCTCATAGAAAAATTAGATCTTAAAAAAATTTATGTAGTGCAAAAAGTTCTTTTCGGGTCCATGACCAAAATGTTAAGGTGCTTCAAATATCAGCACAAACGCATTTTACCATCTCTACAAAAAAAAAACTTTTGCCATGCATATCATAACTTTATTTTTTACATTCTTTTAACAAAACGTATTTTTTACTTTTATTTTAACAATAAGTTTTTAATTTTCAAATTAAAAGACCTTTAATTTCGTACATCCTTAACATTTATTGTTGCAACTTATTGTAGTCTGATGCATTATATTATAAGGAAGAAACTTGATATATTTTCAGGATTTATGCTTTATAATAGTCGGGAGAAAAAATTAATCTTAGATTGCCCAAAATTTTGCAATAATCAAAAAGGCACGTTTTATTCTGCGACTCCTCATATCTTTTTCGGTTCAAAGTTAAAAACAATAGTTCGGTTTTTATTCTCATAATTCATTATATACTTATTAGCATATAATACATTTGAAGAATTGTTTATGAAGGAACGAACCAGTCCTGATCATTCATTACAGGCTGATCTTCACGAAATTTGGTTTTATGCGTTCTAATCACATCATTCGATTTTTTGGAAAATCAATGCGACAATCAATGCATTTTGTCATCAATTTATGTAAGTTTTTGTTATAGAAATATTAATTTTTAGAGATCCATTACTTTCTTTTACTGAACAAATTGACAATAACACTGTTAATTTCTGTTAAGTCGTTCCCAAGTGAGTGCAATTTCAACAAAAGGACAGATCAACTGACATACTGACATGGCGTCTTTTAAAAATAAATCCACTTATTCATAAAAAATAAAACAGGTAAATAAAACGATTATTAAGCAAATTTTCATAGAAAATTTGTTTCATAAACATTTAATAATCCGTTTTTTCTCGTATTTATCCGAAAATCATTAAAATTTAAAAACAATTATTATATTATTTCGCTAGTTTTCCATAGATGTGGATTTCCATGATCCCTGAAGATTCAAAATTTATTCCCATTTTTAAAGATAGTAAAAACGTCCGAGAAAACCCATAATGGAAAATTGTACCGATATCGAGCGTCATAGGATAATGATGTTTTTCCTTTGCGTTGTCCAAAACGAAAGAATTCAAAAAATGCAAAGTTTTGACTGAAGTTTTCTATATTTTTTTACAAGTGGCAAACAATTGCAGGTTATGAGGTAGGGATTTTACAAAGTATCGTATTTAAAATCTAAACATACATACATTTTCTGAAAATCGAATTTACTGCCTGTTTTTTTTTTTAACTTGGGAATTTATATTCAAACAACAAAAAAAAAAAAAAAAAAAAAATTGGTTTTTGTTTTCAATACAAATTTCTAAACGAAGATTTTTATTTTAGTTTGAAAAACTGGCAGTAAAATTAAATTGATACCAAAAAATTATAAACACAATCCTGTTTTAAAAGTTTTTAACAATACTGGATTCTCAAGGTACCACTTATCTTTACCAGAACTACTTTTATAATCAGAAAAAATACGGTTGGTTTTTAAAACAATTCAAATGGAAATCTCCACCAATTTTAGTTTCACTCATTTTGACTTCCATAGATATTTTCTTCAAGTTATTTCAATTAGATTTTGCTCTAAAGGCAACTGAAAGATTTTTAACCTAACCTTATTAACTAGCTCATCGTTTACAATTTTGCTTAAAATCAATAGATAAAGTTATTAAACCTTAACATTATTAAAACTTTTATCTAGTGTTTTGCTTTTTTTAATTATTATCTTTTAATGAAAAAGTAATTGAGCTTAATTAAAAGGTTTAAACCATAAAAGTTTTCCAACAAATTTCGAACAAGTACACTAGATAAAATTTTACTTATAAACTGTACTATTCGTTTTCTGTAAGCAAAAAATAAACAACATTATTTATATTTCAATAGCACTGCTTATAAATAAGCTCTTCAAAATTTACAAAATTTTTTTTTTTTTTGAAACCCTTCAACTTTTAAATTTTACTATCTCCGTCAATAGAGTGAAGGGAAAAGGAAAAAGATTGATTTTAAAATGTGTAAAAAACAGTATGCAAAATAAAGTAATTTATAAAAAACAAATAAGAGTGCTATATTGGGCTATGCCGAATCTTATATAGCCTTCACCATCGTGTAATATGAACAGAAGGTTAAATCAATTCCATTCTTTAGATATACATTTTTTTCTGCCACGCACACTTTTCCAAAACCGCCCACGTTTTGTCGAATGTTGTGTATTGATTACCAATATGCCTGTACTTTATTTAGAAATGTTTGCTCTTACCGATCTCCAGCGGACAGGAAATCATACGGACAGGCGGACATCGTTAAATCAATTCCATTTAAAATGAATATATTTGTTATGAAAAAAAACAAAAAAAAATTCTAAACATTAAAAAAAAATTTAAAAACTAAAAAACACCATATACGAGCTATATACCAGGTTACTTTCGATAATGGATATAAAAAATAAACTACATGGGATTTTATGAAAAAAAAAAATAAGAGGCAGTCGTGATTTTTGCTCAAATCTCAGCCATTTATAACCGTTCTGGCTGAATTGAAATAGCACAATTAAATGGTGCAGATATGACAGGAATATAAAACAAGCAATTCTTCATCATATCTGGGGTCTTCGGAACCCCCATTTCAACAGACAGACGGATAAACGAACATCGTTAAATCAAATTCGCTACTCATAAGCACCCAGAAGATATATACTTTATAGGGTCTAAGATCAATATTATATAAATTACAAATGGAATGACAAACTTATATGTACACTTAAACCTTCGGTGAAGGGTATAAGAAGAAAAGAAAAAGTTTGTATTGAGCAACAGCAAACAACAACAACAACTTTAATGAATGCCATACCCCCAAAAAAGGGTGTATGTATGTATGTGTTGGAGCAAATATGGAACAAAATATTGCAGATAAAAAAAGTTTATGTATGTCGAGAATGTTTTGAATTTAATGCTGACTTTGATGGTTTTAATGGTATTGTGCGGAGGCGATATAAGCGAAAGTTTATTTATGTGGTTGTGTTCAGTTTATTCCACATACTTTTCTTTCCTATTCCATTCAATGTCGATGATTGGCATCATTTGGTAGTCTTAATCTTGGTAACAGGCGAACAATCTACTACACATAAATTTAACAGTTCAGTTAAATTTAAATATGGGCACTTCCACAGAAAAGTCTACTTTTTGTCAAGTTACGCCTACAAGCATTTTAAATTGTATCTTAAAAAAAGTTTATACATTGCACTTGTTCAACAAAAGTGTATTAACAAAATTTTTTTGTTTCTTTTCACCTTTTGGGAAAAATCGATACGATTAATATTTAACCGCTGTAAAAATATCGTACTATTTTTCCTACTTTTTGCACCCAGAGAAAAAACATGCTTAAATGTGGTAAACTCCAACAAAACTATTTTTAAATGAAATTGTAAACATATTGTGGTCAATTGAACCATATTATTGTCGTCGATACCATATTTTGGTTCAATTAGTCTTCCATCAAGGAGTCACAACCATATTATGGTTGCCTCCGAACATGTTTTTGTTAATAATAACAAAAATATGTTTAACACTTATAATAGCATGATTGTTTTTAACCAAAGCATGTTGCCCTTGGAAAGGATGAAACACTATTGTTAATTTAAACACAAATTTTCCTTATTAAACAAATTATTGGCATATTTAACCATTACATGTTTAGAGGCAACCATAATATGGTTGTGGTTTCTTAATGGAGGACTAATTTAACAGTGATATGGTTGTCGGTGAAAATAATCTGGTTAAATTACACATATTATGTTTAAAATTTCCTTTAAAAATAGTTTTATTGAAGGTGACCATATTTTAACATGTTTTTTCTCTGCGTGTGGTAATAAAAATTATTTTCCATATGCCTTTAATGAAAAATTAAAAATTGTTTTGCTTCTACTGAAAATTTGTAAATTTTAAGTTGATTCAGTATTGTTGACCAGAGTTGGGGGTAGTGCATTAAATATTAAGTGCACTAAGGGGTCCACTAAATCCCACTATAGTGACAACATTTGGATTTTCCACTATTTTTCATCACTATATTGGTAGTGAAAAATATTTTAACTAGCACTAAAAAAATTAGTGGTAGTGAAAATTTTGCACTACAATAAAATAGTGCAAATTTTTAACAGTCACTACATGAATGCTTTAATTATATTATATGCACTAAAATCTCAAAACATAGTGTTTATAGAAATATTCCAAGCAAATTGAAAATATAGTCATAATATTTCCATTTTATTATTTTTTATTGAATAAAAAAAATAAAATAAAAACTTTATGGAATTAAAATCTTAGCAATTTTAATTTGTATTAATATAATTTACCAACGTATATCGCAATATAACCTAATGTTTTAAAAAATAAACTTCAAGAATAAAATATTAAGTTAAAAAAAAAATAAACCATACCCGGTATTTAAATTCGTCAACATACTTTTTTGATAGCTAAAAATAAGCTTGTCTACACTTTTTTTTACTTTTTAAAATTAGCAATGAACGTCAGTAGCAAAATAAATCAAGAAGGCCATGATTTTACATTGTCGTATTGTACTGTTCTTCTTTTTTCGTAATTGCAATTTCAAATTCTTACTTCATTAACACGTGCTAGAGTAAAACATATTCCTTTTGCTTTTTAATTTTGTTACTACTTTAATATTATTATTTATTAATTTAATAAATAATAAAAATAAACAAAGTATAAAATAATTCAATATAATGATATGTATTTGAGTACCCTTAACATAAGTGAATGGTTATATTTTTCCACTATCCTGTTGGTGGAGAAAAAAAATTTGCACTAAGCTGTAAAAAAAGGTTTTTCACTATCACTAATTTTAGTAAACAACTTTCTTGTACCACTACCACTATTGCTTAGTGAGGCTGTTATTTTTCAACTCACCACTAAATAGCTATTAGTGATAGTGAAAAATTTGGCACTATCACTAACTTTTAGTGGAAACTGCAAATTTCGTGCACTACCCCCAACTCTGTTGTTGACCAACGATATATTATTTTTTATGTATTTTCGTGTAGAGTGCGAGTAGCTTCACAATTAGTAAAAATAATACAAATTCAGCAATATGGTTCTAATGTTAAGCTTAATTGCGTATTCAAGGATTTTGACAAAAATTTCTGTGGAAATGCCCTTATGCTAAAGCGGTGTAATGAGGGATTTAGTTTTATTATTTAGAAAATAAAATTCACGTTTTCTTTATTGGTTATAAAAATTAAGATTTAAATTTTTCCTATAAACTTGTTAAGCGTTATTATATGTATTTTGCAATGAGAGTTTAGATAAATTTTATGCTTGACAAAAAACCAAATCTATCAATTTTATTAAAAATCAATAGCGGGTTTATTTAAGCATGTTTTTTTTATTTTTTTTTTTTTTGTTGTTGTTTTCAATTAAGATTCTATTGGTAGATTTTTTCGCCAACGTAATATAATGTAACATTTACAGTATGTTGATTTTATGATGCTGGTTAAGTCTTCCTTATCCCATTAATGTCCAGCATTTTTTCTTTAAACTTAAGAATGAAATTTGGAACACATGGTCTTGTTTTGGCTAGGAAACTTAATTTATTCAGCTTCTTTGCGAAAAAAAATTGGTAATGGAGCGTTTTCATTCGGCAACTTATGATATCAGTAGGCAGTTATCTAAGAAATTAGAAACACTAACATGTAAAAGAAGTTTCATTCACATCTTTTTTTAGTTTAAAGAAAACGCTGTACACGCAAAGACATGGTTATGGTAAATATTCTAAGAGCAACATATCATGATAAGATTCATGATTGTAGTCAACATATTACGTGTATTATTGAATCATATTATGACCAAATATTTTCGTAATATTACACCATTATATTTTTCCCTTACTCCTAATTTGTTTTAATTACATCATATTATAATTTAATGTAATCATATTATTATCATAATAATATCTAGATTTAATCTAAAACCTAAAAATATTTTTAATATATGTATATTTATAAGACATGTCTGCATTTACCAATGTGAAATTTGACAAGCACACTGCAAAACATGTCGTCTTAAACCACCTTAATATTTCAAATTAACTCAGCACACTTAATTCCGCAAATGTTTTTCTTCTCTTTGCGTTTGTTATAATTGGGCAAATACAGTCGTTATCATTCTTCCAGTGCATACGTGTTAAAGACAAAATATGATACATACATCAAGGTTGAATACGAAGTCACATAGGTGGGAAGATTGGAAAGTTATAAAACCAGAAAAAATGCCTGTCCATTTCACTAGAAAAAAATTACACCAAATTTAATGAGGAATATTGTAGATATTTTTACAAATTAATAGGTAAACACTTTTTCAACACAATTAAAAAAAAAATGATAAGAAGCTCAATAGAAATCAATAATTTTATAACTCAAAAAGTTTTGTTTTATAATTTTCAAGTTAAATATAGGAAAAAAGAGTGCCCGGTAGGCTAGTGGGTAGTGATACAGTCTGTTAGTTGTACGGTTGCGGTTTGATGTCCAGCAAGTTATTATTGCTCGGTTAGTTAGGTATTATATATTTCGTAATTGTATTTGTGTCTCTTAATAAATATATAAATATACTGGAAAAAAGAGATATAAAGACGAAATTTCAAAAAAACCAAAAAATCGACAGTGTAAGTTAACGGCACCGCTGCCAATGCCAACCAAATTAATTCGGCATGATCAGCGGTTTATAATTTACCCACAATCGATTAATTTTTACACGCGTATCCGGTCTTATTTCACTTAATGCATTAATTAAATATCATGATAACTATTTTGCTGGATCAGCGTCTGCATATTGGCGCATGTTGTGGTAACGTGATGGAAGAACCGAAGAGCCAACAAGCATGAGGGAAAAATATTCAGTCTTGGTTGTACGTCGGACGTGCGTAGTTTGTTGTCTTCAATTAAATTAAATTCTTTAAGTAAATTAAATTCTTTAAGTAAAATAAATTCATTAAGTGAAATAAATAAATGTGTAATAATCCTTATTGAGAAAATTGTGTTGTGTTATTATTCAGAAGATATTAATCATTAGAATCCGGCGCAGTTGATAGCGCCGTGAAATATTCGGTCAAACCATTTAAAATCCTTTAACTTGTATATTTTTCCCTTTTTAATGCTCTTTTAACCATTACTTATATGATTAATTTTAAATCTTGTTAAAAAAAATTAATACAATTTACATGAATAATTAATTTTAAATCATATATTGAAAATAAATAAGAATTCTTGCTTGTAAAGCTTCGTTCACAATATCAGCAACATATATAATATATGTAATATTGTTGTGGAAAAAATTTGCAAGCGTTTTCTTAATTGAAAATGGGTGTGATTGCGAAAAAATTTATGTTCTATTATGAATACTAAGTAAAAATGTTGCTGCCGTTGTGAAAGAAGCTTAATTCTGTAAATTAAATATAAAATTTCGTTATGTTAAAAAAAATATGCTTATTTCAATTACTGCAGTTTGTATTTTTTTATAAAAAAATTGATTTGTGGATTCGTGAAGTTATTCGGCTCAGAGGTTGACAATAACGGATCTTAAAATTAAGTGACTATAAGACACCAAAAGGTATCGTTATGTCCATGTCAAACTTATTGGCTTTTAAATGTGTCTTTATCTTGACACTTTTTGGTGTATTGTGTCATGAACCTCATATCACTGGACATTATGACATACCACCCAAAAACGCACTACAAAATTTTGTTATGTTCAGACTTTAATTTACGAAAGGTTCCATTTAAACCCAGGTCTCGGACAACACTTTTATTTGCTTAAAATCGAAAGAATGCCAAAATTATTTTGAAATTTGGTCTGTTTTAGTTTAATATGGCTTGAAATTGCTGGTCAATGCAACTAGTTATAAGCCATAAGTCCCATTCTTAACTCTTAACGATTAATTTCGTTATACTCGATTCATGTTTTTTAAGGTCCCGTAGAAAGCCTACTCTTGTAGATACGAGTATTTTCAATTGCCGAGAACAGTAAACGAATAGATTTGTATGACAAGAAATCATAAAGTCATTATGTTTGTGTGAACCCCCGTATAAAGTCCACATCTGAAAAGTTTTAGTTTTTGGTGGACGGAATTAAATATTTGATATAGCTGAATATGGCATTATTACATTTCTTTTTTTTTTTCATAAAATAAAGTTGGACATGTGTTTTTTTTTCATTCTTTTATTATAAAAAATTAAACAGATGAGTGACTGTGTTTTTGTTTTTTTTTTTTAATATAACTTTAATAATCCATTATTATAATTTACCTTGTACAAGTATGTACATAAATTAAATTTTTTTTGTTCGTTTTTAATTCAATAAAACTTAAATACAACATACACATCATATTACGTGTGTATGTACATTTGTATATATGTATGTCAACATAAATAAAAATAATAATGTGTTTATTATTGTTTTCTGTTTTTTTAATTTAATGTTTAATGTTCTTGCGAAGTTTATGTTGTTCTATTTAGCCTTAAACACCTTTACATGTTGGCAAACGCAAACATGTACATACATATGTATGTATGTATTTAAATATGTATGTATGTTTATAAATATTTATAGTTAAATACAAAAGAACAATGCCATAAATAAAGTTTTTACTCATATATCACTCATTCAATGGTTCAGTCATTCACTCGCATTCACATACTGCCTCCGCAAAATGTTAACCGCATCATATAAAATTTACACCTTTTGTCAAGAACCATTAAAATATATTTACACTATAAATCAATTAAATGACAGATGAAGTGTCATTTCTCCATATTAAATGTGTGTGCATAAATACATATGTACATAAAAATAAATAAATATGTATAATGAAAAAAATACATAAAAATAAATTTGACAAAAATGTGTTATTATAAAGGGTCTTTTCTAGCATTACAGAATCTTAAATTAAAATATTAAAAGTTAAGAAAACTATTTTTAATATTAATTAGGCTGGATTAAGCAGATAGAAAGTGTTATGATATAAGCGTTTTAATAAATTAAGGACATGGGGCCGCCGCGACCGGCACATACATGCGCAATCTGAAACTTCAATAATTACGCACTTTTCGCAGAATTTGCGGCCATATTGCCCCAAAAACTTTTTGAATGTTGATTTGCAGATTCAAATCCGTATCTCTGGTTTATCAGCGTAAACGAGTTACATAACTTTAAAATAATTATGCAATAGGGTTAATTAAAAATCTTTATGGCCAATTAGCAGGATCATTACGTTAAATTATTTCTTCATCAAAAGTGTCTTTGACTAAATTAATTGCAGCATACGCTGTGTGGCAGGTGGCTCCCTTCTGTTGAAATCAAATATCAACAATATTAATTCCAACTAAATGAAGTACGAACAAGTTGGTCTCAGCCATTCTGCATAACTGTAAGGATCTGATGATCCTTATTTGCGAAGACATATGGACCGATGATTTAGCAGACCTATAAAGCTCACCAACCGTTAAATTTTTATACTGCATTTACATCTACGCAAAATAACCTAGATTTCAGTTTAAATCTTCAAGGAAATCTTTGCCGTTTACACTACTGTTTTTTGTCATATTGTGGGATTTCATTTTCATAACAAAAACAGCTGACTAAAAAGGAAGGAAAATTTTTTAAATTTTTTTGTGGCAAAAAATGGAAAGAAAAATTGAAAACTTAATGTATTATTCGTCAAGGTGTAGAAAAATTCAATCAGAATTAATACCCTTGCGTAAAAAAAAGCAGCAGCACTTATTAAATATAAGGTTTCATAAACTGTTGCAAATGTATTACACGCAATTGTTGTATAGCAGGTTAGAGTGGACACATGTAAGTATTTGAAATAATTAAGTTTGATTTTACTTAATTCGTTTGTATTATAGACCCGTCATGGTTTTTTTTATGAAAAAGATGTCCCTATTATGTCTGAAGAAACGTTTGTTGAAAATTTTCGAATGAGCCGCGAAACTTTTCAGTTACTGTGCTCGAAGTTAACATCAATGAAAAGAACTGATACCAGGTTTAGGAAATGCATTCCCCTGGAAAAACGAATAGCTATTGCTCTTTATTGTTTGAAATCTTCATCAGAGTATGCATCCATAGGACATATGTTTGGCGTTTCAAAAGCCAGTGTATGTTTGATTTTAAAAGAGTTTTGTATTGAGGTTTGGAGAAACCTCTCAGAAGAATATTTACCTTCAAACTTCATAAATGAAACGAAAATTAAGGAATGCGTTGAAGGGTTTAAGAATCTGGGCTTTCCACAATGTTTTGGAGCAATAGGTTGGTACAGTTTTACATATGTATGTACATACGAGTACATACATGTTTTTAAATAAACCCACTTTTGATAAAATTTTTGATATACCTTTTCCAGATGGATGTCATTTTGAAGTTCATCCCCCATTTGCAGAAACATCTGACTATTACAACTATAAGGGGTGGTATTCCACTATTTTGTTGGCTGTTGTCGATTACAGGTACAGATTTTTGTACATTAATGTTGGATGCCCAGGACGATGCAATGACTCCGGTATATTTGAGAGATCTGCCTTTAGAAACAAAATGAGAGATCCTTTATTTAAGCAGCAAGCTGTGGTTTATGGTGGAGTTAAAGTTCCCGTTTTACTAATGGGCGATTCTGCATTTCGGCTCTCCGATTGCATGATGAAACCATACCCATTTCATGTAAACGCATCTGCAAAACAAAAAAACTTTAACTACAGCCTTTCCAAATGTCGAAGAGTTGTTGAAAATGCATTTGGTCATTTGAAGGCAAGATTCCGCAGACTAGGAAAAGGAATAGATAACAAAATTGACAATGTCAATAACGTTATAAAATGTTGTTGCGTCCTACACAACTTTTTAAATAGTAATAATGACCGAATTAATGATACTTGGGAAAAAATGAATGAAGCAGAAAGGGAGCAGCCAAATCGTGAGGAGTTTATTTACGACTATAACCCTAAAGGTGAACAAATAAGAAACGCAATTGCGGACTTTTTAATGGAAAAATTTTATTAAAAAACAAAAACTTGTAAAACAAATATAAAAACAAACCAATTCAGTAATTTTTTTTTATAAAAACTAAATAAAACTTAACAAAACACAAAACAATTCAGTCTTATTTGAAATTTTAAACTTGTATCAAGTTTTAAAACGATTTTTAGTGTATAAACCTTACATACTAAACAATTAATTATTTACTAAACTATTAATTATTTACTTAACTATTAATTATTTATTGATTAATTTTCTGAATATGTCATTTCTTTCTTTTTCAATCTCGACCATTTCCTCCTGCAATTTTAAAATTCTAGCATCTACTTCCCTATTTCTTTCTACTTCTTTTTCAATAACTTCTGTAGAGTATTGAATTTTCTTAAGGATTTCGCTGTGGAAGCTGGCCTTTCTCTTCTTTTTGGGGGGAGGAGTTTCGATGAGTTCATCACTTTCATCGCCCAACGTCTCAACTTCAAAATCCAAAATTGTCTCTCGGCTTGTGGAACAGGAAGGTTCTATTAAAATATAAGAAAATTAAATTATAAATACAAAAAATCGAAAAACAAATATGTTTATTTACCTATGCTTTCATCCATATTATTTTCTATTGCGTTGGATTTATACGACCCCAGCATAGAATGCATCCTTTCATAGAAAGGCCAGCTCGACGGCGATCCTCCGGAAGGCCCAACTTTACGTTTTTCGGCTCTAAAATTATAAATTAAAACAATTAAACACTGTTTTTGATTGTTCTTGCTTGTTTGTCAAACCTGTATTTGTTCGTAAAATTGTGAACTTTTATTTTTATTTCCTCGGGAGTGAAATCAAAGCCACTGCTTTGCATCCCTAGTGCCATCTCCTCGTATATGTGGCTGTTCTTTCTAGAGCCACGGAGCGCTCCGATGTTGTCCTCCCATACAGCAACAAAAAGGGACTCTTCGTTGAAGTCCCAATGTTTCTTTTTCTTAACAATGAGTTTTTTGTTTTTAAAAAAGTACACAACAATATACTTACACTTTATTTACTATTTGGTGCTCCATTGCCAATTATCTTTAATAATTATTACGATTTTAAATTTTGCCGCAAAAATTCCAAAAAATACCGCACTTTGTTTGTTTTTTTTTATTGTCAAAGTGTCAAAATTTAATTGAACAGTGTTGCGTTTTTTAGTACATTAATAGAAAAATCACGGTTGTATTAGTAGGTAGTGCAAGATTTTGAAAGATTTTGGCGAAATCTACTAGATTTGCTGCATTTTGTTTTGTATGGGAAATCTCATCAAAATCTACCAGATTTGGCTTGAAATCCCGTAAGTAGTAGATTTCGCTTAGGTGTAAATGGCATATTAGAGATGTGATTGTGTTTCAACAATAAATTGAAAGTTTCATCAGCCCCAATTTATATTTATACATTCAACTGAAATGGTGCTTTATTAGTAAACAAAGTTTAAAATTTAACAGAGATTTTCAAAAAAACCATTTAAATACGTT
Source organism: Pollenia amentaria (assembly GCA_943735925.1). NCBI lineage: Eukaryota > Metazoa > Arthropoda > Insecta > Diptera > Polleniidae > Pollenia > Pollenia amentaria. The sequence continues at coordinate 185,180,303 of OX031007.1, read as the reverse complement.
TGTCTGGCATGTGTCTCTTCATTATAAATTGCCAAACCCAAATAAACATTAAACAACAAAAAATCTAATATTAAATTATTCGACCAGGGTTCCCAGTTTTATTTTTACGCTATCCCTAACTTTTCATCCCCCAAAATAGTTTTTTTGTATCCCTTAAAATTCCCACAGTTCCTTAAAAATAGAAGAATATTATGTCAAAGGAACAATATGAACTTTGAATTCTACAGATCTACATACACATGTAAATAGAAAGAGAAGCGTAAAAAAGCCCACAAAAAATAGTTATGCATCGATGTTTATCATTTAATAAATTACAGAATAAAAATCTTCAGATACATCAGATAAAGCAATTTTGTAACTACATGTTGTTTGTATTAAAAAGCGTTGGCATTTAAGAAGATTGAATAAATTTTTTACAGCAAACTGAGCTATTTTTAAAGTATGTTGTAATTCTAAAAAGAGCTTGTAATAACATATACTAAATTCTGTTGCGAATTTCGGATTTAGTTTTATTTTTTTAGAACAGACTCGCTTAACAGAAGCGTTACATATTGATACAGAAAGCTTATTTAAAACTTTCCCAACAAACTTTTAAGCTTTGGACCAACAAAGATTTAAATTTGTACCCCCATCTTGACCAAATCGTTCTTGCCATTGTACAAATAGCATTTATAATACTATCGCCAAAAATATTTGCACTTTTCGCTGGGGATCCCCTGAGGACATCCACAAAATATTTATCCCAAATTATAAAATAAAAGCACTAATTCGAGACAAATTTGAGAATGCTGTATTCGTCACCCAATATCTTAAAACAACTAAGGATCACTACAATAATTTTTTTAAAGTTATAGTGTGCGAGACTATAAATATGCAAGTGTTTTCATATTTTCAATTCTCTTATCAAAATACCAATAATTTTTTCAATCACTTCATTTACTTCTTTTTTATGTTGCAAATTATAAAAATCAGAAAATCGTAGTTAAATATAAAAAATACCAACTTTTTTAAAATCAATCTTAATTTTTTTTAAGCTCTTGATTGATCTTGGGTCCAAAAAATATATTTTTCTCAATTTTGATGCTTATACTACTTTGAAATTCGTTTTTCTTGTCGATTTAGAATTATTTCTTATGAGAATATGTACGTTTTAACGCAGCAAAAAAACTTTAAGTAGTTTTTAAACAACAAATTTATGGTTTCTATTATCTGTTGTCTGTAATTTTCAAATAACAATTATAATACAGAGGTAAACAAATCTTTCAATAAACTGAACCAAAAACTAACGCAAGGTTGATGCAAATTAACTGGGAGAGCCTGCCATACAATGGAATATTATTTAGAAATATTGAAACAATTCTGGATTTTGTAAACGGTTAGTCCTTTTGGAATAACATATCAGGTAAAATTTGAAGACTTGAAGTCCGGCTTAAATTTGGGATTTGTTGCCTATAGACTTATCAAGAGGAGCGCCAAAGTTTTCCAAAATATGTTACCTCGGTTAGGTTATAATTCACAACGATCCTCAATTCATATTTTGGCTCCAATTTTAATTACAAAAAAATATTTCGTACTCTAAAAGAGATAAACTATTCACTACGCTAACTTTTTTCGAAAACTCAACTTTTATATTTCACTCAGAGTTTGTAAAATCAGGCTTAAATTAAGAGTTCTGAAAAATTTTAATTTTTTAATACCCGAGGGGACCCATTTTGAAAACCTTTGGCCCTTTATTTGTTTATTATTGAAAATGTAGGCAAAAATACAATAATAAAATTTTATTCAAATCGAACTTGCCGTTAATAAAATCAAGAATTATAAATTTTTTTTTTTAAATCTCCCACTCTATACCAGTTATAGAACACAACACATATACATTCTACACTCAGGCAAATCAGCAAAGAAATTCTTAAAAACCCATTCATATCATGTGCACAAAAGTTTTATAATTGCAGGTTACCCACCGTAAAAGGATGTATTCATAGGATTTCTATTAATTTTAATATCATAAGGTTTAAGAGGCTACTGAAATCTACAAAGAGGAACCTTAATTAACAAAATAAGAGCACTTTAAGGAAAATGGATTCAATTAGAGAAGCTTAAAAATATTGTTTAAATTTCACAAAGTTTACAAAACAGATATTCTTAAAAAAAAAATCTTTATAATTAGTCGTTAAGCTAAATTAATAACTCCATCTGCATATTTACCTTTATGTGCTCGGTAGCCTACATTTGTAGCATTTTTGCAGAATAAGTTAAATAAAAAAAAGATTCCACAACAACAGGGTCCGAAATTTTCAGTAGCTTCCTAAAAATCAGTTCTTAGCAGTTTTCCCTTATAACACGTTAAAAAACTAATTTACAGCACCCCCAGGCCCTACTTTTCAAAATCACCATCTCCTGGTCGGTAGTCTACAAATGTAGACAACATATAAAATTTATGGAAATTCCATCGCTCAACTCAAATTTTTTTGAATGCGTCATGTCATTTGGTATTTTTTTTTTTACTCTTTGCTTTTTTGTGCGCGTTTGTGTACGCATGCGTGTGCTTGCATATTTGACTTTATTGCGTTTTTCGCAATAATTTTTATTGTAGTAATTCATATTCAATATTCATATTTTAGTAATAATTTGACGAACAACTATTTGCATATCACGAAAGAACTAGATTAGACAGGCAGTACAAAGTCTGGCTCGCAAGCGATGCAAAGTCCTACAACTCTTCTCAAGAGCCTGATTTATACATGAAACAGCTCAAATGCAAGTCATGCAACCAATACAGGGGAGAATGTCGTGATTTACCCTTGGGAAAATACCCGACGAACCAAAATCTCTGACAATTTTTTTACATCGTTGAATCTGGGTAGGCATTTGATGTCCAAAAATCTCGGTCTTCTTGATACTGTTCTTCAAAAAAAAAAAAAAAACATTTCTGCCAAATGAAATGAAAGCAGACTGAAAACAGGCATAAGAGGCTACAGTTTTTGGTTTGGTGACAAAAAAAGAGAAAAGCAGTTGTACTACTTTCCACTACGCCTTCGACAAATGCTATTGCACCTGAGAAGAAAAACAAGCTACAATATATACCTGAATACAACGCAACCAAAGAAGTCGTCAATGCGATGGTCAAAATGATTTCTGCATATTCAACTTAACGCAAAACTTTGCGCTGGCCTTTGCCAATATTTTTTGGATGCTGGATTAACATGCTGGATTTAATATGGGCTCTAGCCGCATTGATTATATATTCGGAAAACAACGACGTGGTCCCAAAGAAACAAACGACATAATTCCTGCGAAGCCTTGCAAAACAGCTCTTTATGCCAGCACTTGAACAGCGCTCTGAAAACCCCAGGGTATTAGGCCATGCTCCAACACGCCTAGCTATTGAAATGGCACTCCATAGTACTTCTGTTTCTGGCAGTTTTTTTTTTTTTTTTTTTTTTTTTTTTTTTTTATTTATTTTATTTAAAAAAAAAAAAAAATTGTAACTTCTACAACAAAACATCAGTCTTAAACAGTAGAAATCTTATGGTGTTATTTTGGAAACATGGAAAATAATAAACTTAAGTCTAGGTATGGTTATTACAAAATTGATATAAATAAAATTATTGAAATTAAACCAAACAAATAAATAACGAAAAACTACATATCAAAATAACATAAATACATTTATAAAAAATCAAAAAATATTGAAAAATATTGAACTATACCGAACTATAAACAAACTTGTTGACTACGAGTAATATTTAAATATTTCTTTCTTAAATTGTAACGCATTGCTGATTTCTTTTATTGTTGGAGTAGTAATATTATTCCAAAGACGTATTGCAAATATGAAAAATTGCCATTCAGATATTAATGTGTGATGTCTGATTTGAATTAAATTTCTATTTCATCTGAGTCGACTGAATTTTAAACGATTAAAAAGATGACCTGGTTGTATGAATCAATTACCTGATATATCTAACGACATACAGCCCATGTACCCTATTCGTTGTTTATAATGTGAAGATGGAATGCGTAAAACGACAAGCAGGATTTGCAGATTGTGTAAAAACCTTTACGTGACACACATGCCACCACAAATACTTTGGGTAAATGCTGTACCCTGAATGAAATTGAAACCTTTTCACTTTAACTTTGTATCTAAAAATCATATATTTCTTAATAAAAATGAAATCAAATATAAAATACTGCGTACTGGTTTTTTTTCATATGCTGACATAATTTTCCATACAAATACATATTTGCTACAAATGTAGACTTCCGACCGCCAACATAAGTTATAATCCCGACCACATAAAGGTTAAAAATCAACATTTTAATAGAAGAAAAATTAATCTAAAGTTGTCAAAGCGACCTACTTTTTAAATTTACATATCGCAACAAGAAGGTATTAACTCAAAATTTTAAAATTTTCAGTAGAAGCAAAACAACTTTTAATTTAACATATTAGAACCAACCGCTTCATTACCAAAAAATAGAAAAAAACAGCACGATATTTTTACAGCGGGTAGATATGAATATTACATGTCGATTTCTTCGAAAAAGTGAAAAAATAAACATTTTGAGTTCATACCCTCTTGTTTATTAAGTGCGTTATGTACAAAAAAAAAAAAAACGTTTGTTAAATAAAATTATCTTAAAAAATTTTTTATAAATGAAAATACTTACTTTTTTAAACACTCAACTTTATTTAAACGAATTTTTTGTAAAATCTCATGTACATTTGCCCCTTTTGTTAAATTATCATAAAATTCATTTACTCATATTATTAACATGCCTACTCTTTTGACCAGTAACAAAAGCGTTACCGCAGACAATGTTAAACTCATTTTGTGTTAAGGCCGGTTGGCCAAAAAACGTCTAAAACATTGTCCAAATAAAACAGATACCCACATTTGCCCACAGTAGAAAAACCAACAATTCAATTTTATGTTCTAAAATGTTCGTTGAATTTTAAAATGATAAGCCGCTTTTCAATTTTTTCTCTCTCTTTTTATTTGTGTTTGTGGGATTTTAAAAGTCCCACAATTTTTATCTGTATATATGTAACTTAAGCTGTGCACACAAAACAAATTTTTATTATTTCCAATTCCACATCTTACCAAGGAATGTTGTAAAATTATGCGTAAATATGCCTGTATATGTGGGTACGTAAATAAATGAATAAATATGTGCGTTTATATTATGCTTAACATAAATTATCTTGTAAATGTATGTGTCTACATATCAAGGAAAAGCGTATACACATTGGGCATAGATGTAATAGTCATTCATACAAATTGATTACACAATTATTTACATGAAAATGAGCCTGTATTTTTCTAGAGTAATATTTATACAATTTGTTTTTACATTTGCCTGCGTTTTTGAATATGGTTAATTGTATTATTGTTAATGCTGTAACTTTCTTTATTTTTAATTTTAAATTTTTTTTACTACATTGTGGTCAACCGCTCTTAAGCAGTTTTGAAAAAATATTTAACAGCTTTTTAAGGCTTTTTATAAAATAGCTAAATTTTACAAGGGTATATTTTACGGTCAAAATAACTCATATTTTCCAGGATAATTTATCTTTTTCGTAACATAATTTATAGCTTTTTAGGAAACATTTTATTAATTAAAAAGGGCTAAAGCCAAACCAAGAAAGAACAAATGGTAAAATTTAAAAATTTCCGCAATATGTCAAAGTATTTAATTATTTATTTACACAAAGTCATTAACTTATTTAAGAAAGGGTTATAAATTAGTAAAAAAAAAAATTTATTTCCTTTAAAAAGGAAATTGTGTGTTTTTTTTTAATTTTAAACACTTTTATGTTTGAACGTAACATGAAAAAAACACATGTATATGAAAATTATCAAAAAAAAAAAAAAATGTGTTATTTTAAAACTATTAGTTAATGTTATAAGCATATAAAACACAAGCTGGGAAAACACTTTACTACGTCCTTAACCGCAAAACATTATAATATTGTTGTTAAATTTACACTTCAGTTTGCTAAGACAAGATATAAAATTTCTTGAAACGGGTCTATAATTGGCCCTATATAAATATAATTTTCCAACAAAAGCTTAATTAACCTTAAACTGTACCAAATTTAAATATTGTGGTAAAGTTAAGTTGGATAAAAGAACTAAAGACACAAGTCCGACATACATAGATTTACAAAAGTTTTAGAAAAAGATTTTTTTCAAAATTTCCCAGGAATTCCGCAATTGATTCCCGAGAAAACGGAAATTGAAACCAATTGAAAATCCCAAACAAACTCTAATTTTAACTTATCAAAAGTTCAAAATGTACTTAAGGCTTAGAGCTTAAATAGAAGTTTTGATATACCAATTGAACATTTATAATGGAATTGCAAAATAAATAGCGATAAAAATTTATCGTCTCTGTTGGTATACCCGCACTTTATTATTTAAATTTAAATCATACAGCTCTCAAATAAATTAAATATAATAAGTCGTATCATACACCACACATATAAATTGGTACGCTTTCAAGAAATCCTATTTTTATTCTTCAACTTGTACATTTTACGGCCTTTAACATGGCCGTAGGAACTGAAGCTTATCAACATTCACTGCAAAGATTCCTCTTCTACATACAGGTCAAGCAAATAGGTGGAATTCCACCAGCGGTCAATACGAGCAAAACTCAACTCTCAACCCATTATTTATAAGATAACTTTTCCAAAATTTAAGATAAAGTCACAGCCTCAATCCCGGAGAGTACGCTGCCCAACCACAATTTTGGAGAGTTACAAATTTCAATAATACAAGCTTTGTTCGTTATTAACGTAAGTATGTTCCGTCGTTTGTCTAACCTTACGGTGGTAATTACACCTTATAATAATAATGCAGTTACAAACGCCGCCCAGTGAGGAACACATCAGCACACAGGTGACAGTTTTAGCAAAGAGCTGCTAAGACTATAAACATAAACACTGGTAAGAAGCTGGAGCTATTTAACGTCCACTGCATAGGAATATAAACCAGTGAGGCTAATTTCTACTTTTTGATAGGCGCTCCTTAAGCTAAAATCACGGTGGACTTAAAATAAAATTTTTAGTTCATGCAATTTCAAACTTATTTTTAAACTAAATTTCTACACCGCTTTTTTTTATAATATATCGCCCTTGAGCAACAACAAAATTATAAAATATTTATGACTTTGTTTTTGCTTTCAATATAATTCTATGGCGTTGCGTCGCGTTTTACTTGATATGGGTCTTAGTGATATAATGCCATACCATGCATACCATACATATTGCAACCATCGCTCCAAAACAAAATTCTGTGGAAATACTATGGCCATTATACCCAGTAATGTTTTGTTAAAAAACAAATAATTTTACGTTAATATTGTCATTTTATGCAACAAAATATGGGAATAAATTAAGCAGTACTATTTTGGACCTGACTTGTTTTCAACAGAAAATACTCTTCTTTCGTTTTGCTAAAAAATAACTATCGCCGAGAAAATCTAATGGTTGCGCAGTGAAGCTTGTTTAATTAGAATTTAATGAGACCATTTTCGATTTAAATAAAGTTATAAATTGTAGCTTTTAGCTTTTGTTAAAATTATCGTTTAAACCTTTTTAGCGAACCAGAAAAATTATAAAACAAAAATTCATATTGAAGACAACTACTTATTAACGTTCAGAAGTCTGTAATGTTTGAATAATATTTTTTTTTTTAATGACAAGTCCAATTTTGACCATAAAATATATAATTAAATTAAGCTCATAAAAAAGCAAAACAACCATAATTTCATTCGAACTCGTTTTTTTAATTAAACATACAAAGTGTTAAAATATTATAAATTCTAACACAATAATGTTATTATTTAACCATAACATGTTCGGAGACAACAAAACTATGGTTGTTGTTTTTGGATGGAGGACCAGCTTAACCATAATGTGGTCGCCACTGAGAATTATATGGTTAAAGTAACCATAATATGTTTGAGTGTATGGTTTGATAAAACTTTATATTGTTAAAATCACCCATATTTGAAGTTTTAAGGGAGTAAACATTTTTTTGTTAAAAATTTTATTAATCGGCCCAAAAGTAATGTTAAAAACAACTATAGTGTGCTTGCTGCCATTGTCATAATATGTTTTATTTTAACTATGTTTTTTCTCTACGTGTCGGCACACACTTTAACAGACAGCTATTTATTATACATCAGTGTAAATGAAAAATACAAATAAAACTCATTGATTTTAAGTTACACAAACATCTGCACAAGCCGTTATTGGTGGTGTTAAAAAAATCCTAAGTTTTTCTTTTTTATTCAGTATAAAAACTAATAAAAAACAAAACAAAAAAATTTTTTTCTTTAAATCGCAAAAATCTTTACTCTTTAAATCAATCATAAGGTTTGGAATTTTCCACTCAAATAGCGCTCAACAACACAAAATTTTCAGTAAACATTTCATATATTTTTAGAAATTGTTTGCTTTAATTTAAAATCTAACATTCTTTTATTGTTAAAATATAAATTGACATTGCCAAAAAGAATGATGGTATGCTTAAAAACAATTTTTTTCACCTATCAAAAATTATGTTATACCCTTAACAAAAGAGGTGTTCATTCAGGTATTTCAAGAAAAGTTAACTTTATTTTATTTGTGTTTGAGATTGTTTGTACTCTTAAAAATGTTAGCAAAAGAAAAGAATTTTCCAGTAAATACAAAGGGCCTTTGTGTTAATGTACTCAAATATGACAACAGTCTTTCACTTGAAGTATTTTGGTATTTCTAAAAGATCAAAATAGTTTGATAGATGTTACTTTTCAAATACGATAAAAATTTAAATTAAATAACACACACATATATATATACAGTTTCATTAAGAAGACAAATTTGGCTTTCATTAAAGTATGGGAAAAATAATATTTTCATATACATAAATTTTTACTTGATAACAAATTTCTTCTGGCTAAAAATATGCTAAAAATACATTTTCGTACGAAAATATTTTTAAATAAATACCGTAAAACTTATTTATGTTAACCCAAACAAGAATAACAGACTAAACGTTTGCAAGAAAAGTGTCACATACGTAAAATGCTTACAAAAATTTTCTTAAGTAAAAATTAAGTCGTTTTTTTAATATTTTAGTCGAAACATGCAATCTCAATTAAATATAAAAAAAACCTTTATATCATTTAAAAAGAAGTTACTAAAACAAAGACTGAAACAAATTTTAACTTACATTTTACTTGACATAAAAACTATTTAAAAAATATTACAAAATATAAATTTTGAGCTTCTACTTTTTTCCTGCTAATAAAACTTCCATACGTTAAAAGTTGCACAGAATCAAAGATTCTCAAACCCATTTATAAATTGTTATTTCATCAAGCTTACGATATATGTACGTATATGAAGCATAAGTTTTCTACATACATACAAAGTTACACAAGAAATGTTGTTGATTACAAAAAGAAACTAACAAAATAACAAGTACAACAGTAACAACAAAAACAAGAGCTACTTCAACAACATCAATACATATATTGTGTTTCTTATGGCTTACATTTAGAACATGTTGTCAGTATGTGTCTGACTGAACAAGTACATACAATATTTATGCAGATGAGGTTTTATCATCAGGATTCGAAACATACGTTAAGAAGATGCGAAAGGGATGAAAATATATAATCGAAAGCTGAAGAGTGGAAATAAAAAACAATGGCAATATTATCCTGTGAAAAAATACGAAGGTCGAATTATCAGAAATGTAAAATTTTTTTGATATATTTGGGTTTTTTCATTTTTTTTCTATAGGTCTTATTTTTGTTTATAAATCCTCATCACGTTTGAATGAATAGACTCTGGAGACTAGCAAAAATAGACAGAGTTAAAACAATATTTTATAGGAAACACATTAAATTTATTGTGTAGTAAAACTCCATTATATCATCATATGATTTCAAAAAAAGCCTTAAGTTACAAAAAATAGAAAACCGCCAAAAATTGATTAATTATTCTAAAAGACCTTAGTGCAAGTTCCTTTCGATAAATTATAAATGACAAACACAAGATAAGAAAGTTTTGTAGTAAAATTTTTGTTAATTAACAGCAGCATTGTTGTGTTTTAATAAGAAATCATCTGTTCTGTGTCTTTTATTTTTCCAAATAAAAATGTTTATAGAATTTTTTAGTGCAGAGTGTATGACGATATTTTGAAATGAATTGACTCATTTTTAATACCAGACAAACTTTATTTAATACTTGTGTTTAGTTTCGCTGACGCATCTACCCTAATAAGGCTTTTAGCTGCATGCAAAAACCAGGTGTCATTTTAAATATCAAATGCTTAATGGTTAAAAAATTATTTTTTTCCTAAGTCGAAAGTTTTTAAAGTCGAAAAATGCAATCTAAAGAGTGGAAATCATACAAGGAGGCCAAAATATATAATTTTTATGGGTTATGCGAAGATTATTTCGAGAAAATAAATAGCGCTTAAAGAGTTTACTTGTCTAAAATGTCCTTAACAAATGCCCCCAAAATGTGGCAGCAAAGAAGTATTGAAGTCCATCATTAATCTGGATTTAATGTCTCTTTATCCATAAATGCAAAATCTTAGAATCATTGTAGCCGGAATTGAAATTTCATTTTACGCAGAAAAGGTATTAAAACTACCCAAAATTGTAAAGCTAGGACAACGCTTGATGAAAACGAACACTTTTAATTTACGAATATACACAAGGTAGTGTAGAAGGAACTATATAGTTAAAATTATTTATAATTTTTTTTATTAATACGATCATTAAATTTTTTAAATACAGTTGGAGATTTTTCTATAATGTCCTGTAAATGGCCACCATTTTCACTTCGAATATTCTGAGCCTTTTAAAATTTGTTCCATCACGGCTATGAATTCATTTCATATGTTCGCTTTGGTTCGAAAGTGCCGAGTGGCTTGCTAATAACAGTACACTCTCTCTTTAAAATATTCCCAAAGAAAACTTGCAGCAGGTTTTAATTGCGGTAAACATGACTGCCAATTTAAATTGAAATTATGCGTCTGCCGACTATGATCCTTACCAAAGCCACAAAAGAGCTTAAAGAACTACAAAATGAAGAACAAAGGGTGTTAATTTAAAAAAAGATTCATGCAGAGATTTTTTCTTTATGAAATTATTCAAAGTTGAGAAAATTGAGCGATAAATCAAGAAAACACTATTTGCAAATTAAAGTCTATTAATCTATTGGCATTATAAGGGTATTTTGTATTATAAACCGGAAAAATATATAACAATACAGAGCTTATAATTAAATATAATTTTTCCACACCGTCTGATGTGCACCAACGCTGACAGAGATTGAAACACTAATGTCGTATAAAAAAAGTTTACCAGGCGACAATTGTGTTCATGTCAGTTTTTGTTATTTCCAATTTGACAAAAATTCTTTATACTGAACAGTTCGACAATGACAGATTAAAAAAGAAAGTTGCTTAGTTTTGAAATAAAAAAAAAGAAGCTTACGAAGACCCTTTTTTTAACCCTTATGTGAGTTACCGGGTAAATTTTTATAATTTAGTTTTACTTTTTATTTTTGGGTTTCAAGTTTCTTAAGGGATTGGAATCTCTTGAGAAGTCTAATTATTGTGTTTTAAATATATATGGATAAACATTAGCTTAGTTTCTTAACTTGAGAGGTTGCTGTGGCTTAATTTACATTTTTCACTCTTACCGGGGTGACAGGACACCGGGGTAACTTAATGCAAATATTTAAAATAATATTTATTTCTTAGTAATAAAAAGCGTTAAAGTAATTTAAAGTTATTTTAAGACATTGCTGCGCGAAACAAAGGTTAATGGTATGGTTTCCATAATTATGTAAGGTGCTCTGAATTTGATTAATGTATGCCACCAAGTATTAGTATATATTAGGGTATTCATTTAATTGGGCTTTTGCTTTAATCGGTTAATCGCTCGATTAATTAATCGAGGTTTTCGTTTAATATGTTAATAATCGGTTAATTTTGTTATTGATCAGTTAACCGATTAATAACGTTTTTTTATAAATTAAGTAATTTCAATATAAAATGCATAAATTATTTGTTATTTGGAGTTTATTATTAAAAAAAACCAAAAGCATAACAATTCTTGAACTAAAATGAGCAAACAAAAGAATAATTAATAAATATGTAATACATATTTTTTAATTAATACATATTATTTATTAATCAATTAATTTATTAATTTAATAAATACATATCATGTATTTATTTAACTATAAGACCATTTTATTAGTTATTTCAATAGTTTAACAAAATCTTATAAAATAATCTTTTACACAAATAATTTGGTTATTAAAGCGTTTATTTTCTTTAGTTTTGTTAAAATTTGAGTTTGAAAAATTATTTAATTTATCGTAGATGTTGGAGAAATCGAAAGCAACCCATAGTACAGAATATCTGATTTCTCAGTCCTCTTCCTGGAATTTTCTAAACATATAAAATCTTCCATTATGTCACTAGAGTCCTATTTTAATTTTTTTTAATTTTTAACACTTCTAGATGTTTCGGTTAATTCTGTTAAAAGATTGATATGAGAAGAAACAAATAGCTTAACGCATACATGTAAAAAGTACGTGAAACAAAAAGCTGTTGACAGCAAACACTTATTAAAACTGAAGATCACTTAACACCTTCTTTACTTGTATGGAAAAATATTTTCTAAACACATACCTTTTGTATATGAGACGAAACAATTAATTAATAACACAAAAAATTATGTAATACTACTACAAAAAGTTAAAAATTTTGTTACATCGATTAATCGACTGATATTAATCGGTTTAATCGTTAACCGAAAATAGTCAATTTTAAATTAATCGATCAGTTAATCGGGTAGTTATTAATTAATGAATACCCTAGTATATATCTCTGTTTCTAAAAATGGTTAAAAAGTCACTATATCGCCCATCTCCTTGGATAATAAAGTGTTGAATATATCCTAAGGTTTTCCTATATTTAAGCCAGGAGCAGGACTTCAACATTGCCGAAAAACATTTCTGTTAATGAATTGGTACTCCGGACTGGAATAAAGACGCCAATGCGTACCATTATTTCCATGGAGTTCAGTTGTTTCTTCAAATTCCTAACTCTCGTTAGAAGCATATGAATCCTCGTTAGCCTCTATATATCTCTGTGTTCTGCATCAGATCCTTCTGATATTATATCGCAAATGTTCATTTGATATAAATTCTCCATCGTCACTCGCACATTCGTTTAATATCTCATTTATGTCGGTTGTATTTAAGCGTGCTTTTTAAGAACGAGAAACCATGTTAACTTTAACACTTTACCTGCTTCTCGCGCTCACCGAACACATTCATGTATGAACTTATTAATGTATTAAAGCAGTAGTAAGTAGATTAATTGGTCGATCAAGAACAAAGCCAAAGAAAAATCCCCAGATTAGTGTTTATGTTAAGCACTGCAAAAACTTATATTTTACTTTTCATTTTAAAATTTAAAATTTCGTATATTTTGTATTTGGTACCCGGATACCCTGTCCCAAAACCATGACAATAAGCTCTCAGCAGCCAGTTGTCATACAATAAAAAAGAATACACAAAGGTTGGATTTTAAATTTACAGAGTGGAATACTTTTTAAACCAAATCGTTGGATTGAAAAATTTACTTATTAATGAAATAATATTAAAGCGATATATCCAAGAAAAAATGTTTTGGATAATTTCACAGGAATAGGTAAAGATGCTTCATCTCAATTTTACCTGTATAATAGAAGCTATTGAATAAGATTTACCAAAAATAAACTTAACACTGAACTAATCAAAAGGAACAAAATCTTATATTAACATATATCTATTTTTATATCGGTGTGTGAAAATATTTTTTTTGGCGCTCTGATAAATTTTAATACTCGTCTGTATATGGGGCTGTTTCAATTGGCATTTTCTGGTCCACGTTAAGCCTAGTACTCTGTTCAAATCTGAGAAAAATGTTGAGCAACATCTATTATTTCATACGAAAAATTTGACATGTATCAATGTTACCCATCTCGAGAGTTTGCACAATTTTAAGTTTTTAATCTTTCAAAGTATGCGACATTGTTTTGCGTATATAAACAAAACATACATGTATTTTACTAAAAAGTGTTTTTTTTTTTTATAAAAAATTAAACAAAATAGAAAGTAATTATCAAAATACATTGCTGGTTGCTGCTATTCTTTTTAACAAATTTTGTGAAAAATTTATTAAAAACTTTATTTACAGCTGTTAAAATAAAGAGCATTTGCTTTATTTCACACTTGTAAAAAAATGTTGCCAGAAACATTTCGCAGCTTTTTCACAAAATGAACAGAGTACTAATCTATCTATCTATCAATATTAATTTATAGATATTTCGTTTTTTTTCATATAAGTTTTTTTCATATGAGTTTTGACAGCATTTCACGTGAAATGTTGTGAAACTATTTAAAAAAAAACTATCAGTGCGGATGAGTAATATTGTAAGCATATAAATATTACTCATAATCAACTTTTGAGAAATGTATGTGAAAAAATATTATTGTTATTTTTGTTGCAATGGTCCAAAAAATGTATATAACAATTCTATCCATTACAGTTCAAAAACTATTGTAACAGGAACACATTTGGTAAGGGGTCAGTAAAACAATAATCCAATATGGATATTTTTTGTTTATTTGTTATTGACTCTTAGTATAATCAAAAAATATTTTAATATAAACATTTATTTCATAAATTCCAACACCATATACTAACAATTATAAAAAAAATTTTATGATTCATAAGTGGATTTGCATTGACTTATATCCCAACTCTCGTACCCTTCAAAAAACGTTTGACTGAATAAAATTGTTTTCACTAAAATAAATACACACACATACAAAGTACTTCAGTAGTATTGATGCCTTTCTACAATTTATCTATACCGAAAAACTACCAAGTAAGTAAAAAACAAGAAAAAGAACGATATAAGATTAAAAAATAACACTTATGTTTGTTTTATTCAGTTTTAAATTTCAACTATATACACAAATATAAATGTTTGTGTATATGCATATCTACTTTAAATGTATATATTTTCATATGTAAATTTGTATTTATGGAAAAATCAGTATTTGAATGTTGAATAAGATTATATGACTGTTGGTGAGCGTTTGTTTGCGTGAAGATGTGTGTATGTATATACACAATAAATACTTACGTGTATGTATGCATTTAAATATGGTATATACGGATTAACTGATGGCTGGCTTTTGCGGCTGTTATTTTTTCCAAATAGTGAAAATAATACAGTCTTGGTGAACATAATAAGCGCATTTTGATTGTTTTAAATATTTTTACAGCTTTGAAGATAATTAAGAGAAAAAAATTGTTTACAAATTTTACATACTTTTCAAAACCAAAAAACTATTTACTATTTAATAATTCTGATTGTATATTTAATTAAGCTCTAGGTATTTTTTTAAAGAAAACAAATTTTAAATATTTATTTCTTTAATTATTTTTATTATTTTATATAATACTGTTGTTTAGTATCTTGAGGAAATTAAAAAATTTAATTTAAAATTATAGAAAATTCTGAAAACTATTTGTCATCAAATTTCAGAAAAACATATTTACATATGGGTTGTTCACGAAAGGCGGATTATCAGGTTATATGGTTAAGTAGTTAAATTAACAGCAACAAAATATATTTAAAAAAAAATTTTAATAAATGTATTTTGTTGTTTTGAATATAACTAAATAACCTGATAACCAGCCTTTCGTGCACAACACAATTATAATCAAAGTACATATATTCTAATGGTGCCTTTAAGATATATCTATGCATATAAACTAAACTTATTTTTCATCGAACATTCATATAACACATATTATTATACACTGAACAAAACCTTGCGAAAAATTATAACAAAAATTGTGTCAAATAAACCAAAAGCTAAAACGATTCATGCAAAAATAGTAGGAAAAAGATTTTTCCTTTAGCAAATCATTCAAAGTTTCTGAAGTTGAGTGACAATCTGTTTTTTTTGTATTATGAGATGGTATAACACATCATGAGAAATCCTTAAAATAAATATAACTTTTTTTAACTTAGCAATTTTGTCATAATATTAGAGCTCAGTAGAATAAAAAAATAATAATAATAATAAATACACTTATTAAATGCCGGTGAAAAAAGTAAGACACTCCGCAAAATAAAAATGAGTAAAATGCTTAATTTGGCCGTGCTGAAAAGTTATCTTGTGTGGACTATAAAATATTTGTGCCCAAAGGGTTGCCACAGTAAACTTTTTCAAAGACGCAAAAAGCATGTTTGTAGTTAACAAATGTTTTAAAACCAACATAATATGCTTGGATTTTAACAATGGTAATGTTTGTAGGTTACCATATTAAATGATAACTAATGGTAACATTTAAACATAATTTCTTTAAAAAGTACTATAATTTGGTCGAAATGAACAAACATTTGCTTAAAATAAGTAATAACTTTTTAAAAACTAATAATAGTTTGGTAAGAATTGAACAGGATTTGGTCAAGATTAAAAATATTATTTGGCCAAATATTACTTGTAATTTTATTTCGCTTTTTAATCTTGTTACATGTTATGGTCCAGCTTTATAATCCATCGTTTAATTGATTGCTTGTCATTATTCTTTCGGGTTTTCTGGTTTGTGCTGCTTTGTAAATTTCATGTATTTAAATTAACAAGATATATATAAATTCCCGTCATTCCTATAGAGCCTCAATAGAACTCGTGCGTTCTTATAGTGTGGCAAATACAGCGCTACCCAGTAAAAAATGTACTCCAAAAAGAACAGCTTTTATGTATGAATTCATACCTCAATCCCTTCAAACCTGCTGACGGGATGCCTGATTTTTGTATGGAGTGTTCCCGGTTTGGAGGACTATTTTCTGCTGACAATAAGCGATTCTTTTAACATAATAAAAAAACTCTTAAGGTGCTTTTTTAAGGGCTAACTATATTAACATATTCATAAATTTTTTGATTTTACTGGTATAAATGCCTTTTTTAAGCATTTTCGTAAACAATAATATATTTTTATTTTTTTTTCGCTTTAAAGCCTTCTTCGTTATCCGCACTAAAATATCAGCTTATCCCTATGTTTTATTCATTATCATTTACTGCTGTATAAGACCTCTGTTATTGAAGTGCTCGATTATGCGCTTTTTCTCTTAATTTCTTCAAAAAACACAATTTTTTTTTACTGGGTTTCTTAATCTCCTTATTTAAATAGTTAGGTTTGTTGGCGTGTTCTCTGGCAGAATACACATAGAATTTTGCGAGGATAGCGATTTACAACTGCTTGCATTTTTTGCATGCCGTGGGTGGCACCGTTCCCTATTACGCAGCCGTTCAAAAGAGTAAAGTTTATATTCACATTAAAGATCGCAGGCTGCGTAAACAAAGATGAAGTGGGTGATTTCCAAATAGATTTAGGTTTTAGGACAAAGGTTTAACGACCTTTCTGCAGGTAATTATCTATATTCTTACCCTCTTATCCCCACACTATACCCCTGCCGTTATCGAGGACTCTTCCAAGGATCGCACTGTGCTTTGGTTCATACTTAAAAATCAAAAAACAATTAACACGGAATTAGATAAAATATATTTAGTTTTTGAAAGCTAATTATCTACCGAATATAATGCTGAACGATTTTTTTAATTGTCGCAAAGTGCGCTAAGCTCAACTTATTAAGAATAAAAAATTCTATGTAAAAAATTTGATTTTAGGTGCTTCAGAAAAATAGCTATAAAAATGTATTCTAGAAATTTTAGAAGTTTGATATTTTTACTACCCTCAAATATCGTTAATCAAATAGAAAAATAGTTATAAATTTTTTTTATTGTTTTTATTTTGTACTGCTTTGACAAACGTACTTCTTTCAATGAAATGCTTAAATTTGCCAAATTTTGATGCAGTATAAAAAAATTATTTTATATAAAGGGTGGCAAAACTTTAAGGGCCGATGTTGATTTTGAATAAAACACAAATTATTTAGGAAATTATTGTCATTTCTTTTTATTATGCTAATATTGGTATGGTACAGTTATTTATGGAACAAAATATGCAGATGCGACTTCGGCTGCACACCTCCATCCGATGGTCCAAATTTTCGATGACGCTTAGGCATAATTGAGGTTCTATGCCTTAACGTGCCGAATTATCTCATCCTTTAGCTCTTGAATTGTTGTTGGCTTATCGACGTACACCTTTTCTTTCAAATAACCCCAAAGAAAGAAGTCCAATGGTGTCAAATCACATGATCTTTGCGGCGAATTGGCATCGCCACCACTTGAGATAACACGGCCATTGAATATGTCGCGCAAAAGAGCCATTGTTTCGTTAGCTGTGTGGCAAGTGGCACCGCCCTGTTGAAATCACATATCGTCCACATCCACATCTTCGAATTCGGGCCATAAAAAGTTCGTCATCATCTCATGATAGCGAACGCCATTCACAGTAACTGCCTGACCGGCCTCATTTTGGAAAAAGTACGGCCCGATGATGCCGCCAGCCCATAAGCCGCACCAAACAATCACTCTTGGTGGGTTTATTGGTTTTTCGACAATCACTCTTGGATTATCCTTCGCTCAAATGCGGCAATTCTGCTTATTGACGAATCCACTGAGGTGAAAATGTGCCTCATCACTGAAGATGATTTTCACGATATGCATTTTGATTTGAACGCCCATTTTCATAATAAGCCTGAATGACTTTAACGCGTTTATCGATTGTGTATCTTTCAATGGTTCAAATTGAGTTAGTCTGAAATTGAGAAATGTCAAATGAAATGCAGAAAAAACTTGACGTTAAGGTGTGGTTCACATTCAACATCGGCCCTTGAAATATTTTTAATATTAATAATGTCTAAATTCGAGAATTTTTCATAAATTTCACTTATTTTAAATAGCTTGAGGCCAAAAAATAATTATAAAAACTGAAAAAAAAATTGGGAATTTTCACTAAATATATAACATATTTAAAGAGGAATAATTAAAATTTAAGATACTTTCTAAATATTTCACCAGAGGAGGAAAGGATATATATATAAGCTCGTTTTTATATGAATTTGTCATGTCGCTTGAATTTCTAGAATATTAAGCTTAGACCCTTTAAACGATATATATCGTTATTAGAAGCTAAGTAGATCAAACAATGTTCGTCTGTTTGTCTTTTAACTTTTCGGAACATGTGCGGTAGACGTGTCCTTGGTCCGATTTTTTTAAAACTTGTATATTTCCTAACTAAGGTAAATTTAACTACTGTACGAAATTTCAAAAGTCTGCGTCAACTCCTTCTATTTTTGTCCCATCATTATATGGGAACGATGCATAGTGGATGATGACCAGAATTATGTTAAATAGAAGTGGTGACAGTACACAGCAAATAATATCAGAATTTTGAGGAAACCAAGCAAGTGACTTAACAACCAAAATTTTTTAACTTTTAAACATATTTTCTAAAAATTAAACATACAACGATTTAAGCTAAAGTTTATTTAACCCTTATGTGAATGGCAAAAACACCTTTAACAGCATTGCAAGATACCCGGGTACCTATATGCCAATAGTATTGGAAGCTAAAAAATGTTATGGAAAATATGTGTATTATAATGGAAACCAACTCTGAGACTTAAAATAGATGTTCATTATTACTGCTAAGATATGCAATTTTGAAATTTAGCGCTATATTTCTCTATGGTTACCAACGTTAGTGAATGTGAACAAAAAACTTGTAAATATTATTCCAGTGATCTCCCTTATTGCAAAGATACACAAGTTAAACATTTTTATGTATATATACATATATATGTATATAATAATAAACGACTAAAACACAAAAATATGTAGGCAGAACAGCAAAAAAATACAACATTGGAGCAATTTCGTGTAGAGGAATTAGATGCTTCTAAAGGAATTTTTATTCACGCCAGCGTCCAAAAGTGAAATTGTGAACATATAACAGAGTGGTGAAAACAAATTCACTTGCCGACTAGCCGGGCATCAATGTCTATCTGCAGATTCAAAATGATGCTAGAGTACAAACGTTTTGATAATGATGAAACCTGCATATTACAAGATATTTGGACGATGTTGAATGAGAATTTACGTCAGACTTATAAACTTTCTTTGGCTTGAGATGCATTAAACTCTACATGGAAAGTTGTACACTGGTAAACCATCGGAAGGCCAGCGTCAAGCAAATATTAGCGAATGATGGCTTTAAGAACTGGTTCTCCCATTTAGATCTGGTTCTCCCATAGTAAGAAATGTAACTCCTGAAATTGTTTGGCTTATCTTCCAATTGGGAGAAGACTGGAGCAGATTGCGAAAGATTTTGAAGTCAAACATTTCCGGTTTGCAAAAAAATAATAAAATTGGCCATATTCCCCTAGTAAGGAGTTGCTACGACGTTTGCTCGCAACTACGTATGAGGCAAAGAAAAAGCACGTAGAGCTTGCACCAGATATTCCGAACCGATTGGTAATAAGCATTCAACAATTTGTCCAGTATGCACAAATTGTTTGCGAAGCGATCAATGAAGATTTTTTTTGCCGCTAACTGTTCATTTCTGGTTGTTTTTATTGTATATATTGTACATATGTATGAAAAAAAACTTTTTTTTGTTGGTTTTTCTTTCACCAAATAAAAGTTTTAATCTAAAATGTGCAATGAACATTGTGCATAACGACTTTTTTGAATTTTATTTTAGTAATATTTTACTAAAAATATACTTGCAATAATCGTTTTTTGATATTTAATTTATGAAGGTACCGGGGTAGCTTCTCATACCGTTAAGGGTGTACGATAAAAAGTGGTCGATTACGCCCTTTCGAAATTATTTTTAAGCTAAAAAATAATAATATAAAATTAATTAATAGTTAGGAGTTCTCAAGCAGTTTCATCTATGTGGATCATCTGTTTCTATAAAAAAAATTCAATTGAATACGCCAAAGGTACCCGTGTACCTTTCCCATAATGGTTAAACTTTATATTCCCAAATTCAACCACATATTAAGTTGCATGGGGTAATAGAAACAAAATATTATTAGTTTGTTTGTGGACATTGCGGTTTTAACAATTTGGCTTTTTTAACCATACCATAAACATGTTCTTTCTGCGTGTAGCGGCTATGTGGAATAACCCAACTATTTTGCGCAGTTTTAAATTTAAAGAAATCTGTTATTAAAAATTTTTTTTTGTCATAATTTCATCTAACTCGGTTTTTTATTGCATGCTTTCAACAGTATACAGGAATTGAACATGGCTAGATTATCGTAGTATTATTGAAGGATCTATAATAAATAATAAATCTCCGAAAAATATTTCAATGTATTACAACCGAAAGAATCAAATCAATTTTGTATTTTTAGTGAAAGGCTTAAAAACCATTTTAGTAAATTTTTATTCAAATCTACACGTGAATTTTTATATGAACAAAATATAAACAAATAACAAAATCCTTTGAGGTAGAAAATATTTAATAATGCAATTAATTTTTAAAAAATTTTTGAAAACAATAAATTAAATATTAATAAAGCGGGAACGAAAAAATAATGATTAAATAGTTTTTTTTTTTTTGTACGAAAACAATTTAAATAATAATATATTGACCAATTTTAAAGATTTTTTAATTTTCAGTTGCTTAAATAAGAAAACGTATGCAGAATTCAAGAGTCTTCATTATTACAAATATGTAATAGTTTAAGTACTAACTCAAAATTTTAGTTGAATTCATTTTCTTAAATTCTACAACTCATCAAATCAAATACCATTTTTCTAACTGTTATTGTTTTTGTTATTATCTCACTTATATTTCTATGTGCTCCTATTCGTATTCCTATAACTGTTTCGAACATGTATATGACGTCATTAAAACTTGTATTTGTATGAATTTATATGTATATTCCTCTTTAATTTTTGCTTTGGGGTTTTTTTATTTAACCTCTTTTAACTTTTTATGTCACATTTTACTTCCTTAAGGCATATTTTTCTAAATTATTTAAGACAATTTCGTATACGATTATTTGTTTGTAGTTATTTAAGCCAACAGAAACGAGTATGGCAGATAGGATTTATAGGGCCCTAAATATATTGTTTATATATACATAAAGTGTGTTAATTTCATTTTTGTTGTCTAAGTTAACTTACCAAATATAAATACTTATTCGAGCATATAAGTACACATCCTTCCACTTATACATATGCATACATACTGATAACCAGATCGACGACTACTGTCTGCATGGATTGGTGAGGTTTGTGTCTGTGCGTTTGCTGTTTCATGCGTGCTGTTAAATGTGCGTGTATGTGTTATAAATGTTTAATAAAATAAAGAAAATTATTTCATAAAACTCCTTGAACAACTGAATAATATAATGTGAGTGTGTGCTTTTCGATAAGTATATGGAAATTGTATGTGTTCATATGAACTTTCTTTTGCTTAATAATTTGGCTTATGCATACTGAAGAGCAGAGACCGTAAAATTGCTTAAAAATTTATTTGAACTATAAATCCCAAAAATTTATATCTTTTAAGTACAAACATTTTTACATAAAACCTATAAAGAACAGTTTTATAAAACCAACTAAAGCAAAACTTCTCAAAATGACCCTCGTACATAAGCTTTATAGTTATGAGACACATTTTGGATTAGAATTTATATGAAAATAGTTACATAAGAAAACTCTGCCTTTTTGTTGTTACACTATGCGTATGAGTGTTGTTTTTAATTTATTTTTACCAGCACTTTGTTTTATTATTGTTATTAAATAATTAATTTTGTAATTATGTTTTTTGTTAGGTTTTTAATTAAACAATGTAGGTAAATTTTTCATTTATTTATATCAATAAAATTAGCATTAAAACAAACCAGGAACCATAAACAAATGATTTGTTTTTGTAATGAATTTTTATGGTATTTAGCCTTTATTTTCCGGTATTAATATTTTATAATTAATATTTTTATGCGATAAAAAGCCACATAATTTATATTATATTAATAGTTGGTTAATGAGGTTTCTGTTTAATAAGCAGAAATCAAAGCGAAATAGTTTACTTTTTTTTAAATGCTTTGATTTAATGTTAATATAAATGTTATTTAAAGAATTATTGCCATATTGAATGGTTTCTTTTTTAATAAAATTTAATTGAATTTTAATTAATAGAATGGTTTTAAGTTAAATTTAAATGCAGCTGGATCACGCACTCCCGTCAATGGAGATCGTTTTCAATGATTCATTCAAAATAAATGAATTTTACATTCATTTTTAAATTTTTATTTATTAACAGAATATTCCGTAAAATTTAATAGTTATTACTTTAAAAAAAATAAATTTTAACCGACAAAACTTAAGCAACATAACAACATAAGTACGGAAAAACATTATTTTTTGGTAGTTTGGTTTTTGAATAACAAACATAAATGCTTTAAAATAAAGTTATTAGTAAAATAACAATATTTTTATTCAATTTTAGCAGTACGAAACATGACTTTAATAACCCGCAATCAGTTACTGTAATAATTTTATGAGTGTATTTTCGGTAGTAGTAGTTGTATGGGAGCTATAGTCAAATATGGAGCGATTTCAATAAAATTTGGTGAGATGACTACAAGGCCATATGAACCGACTCGTCCCATTTTCAAAAGGTTTGGTTCATTTAGAATCTATGTTTTAAATCATATCAAATTATCTCCAAAATTGCGACCTGTACTCTGCGCATAATGCTTACATCCAGAGAGCCGGGAGTACAACGTTAGATAAACTCAGAAAGTGATCCTGAGACGATAGGTTTACATAAAGGTAGATGTAGGGTCAATATTTTAAGGTGTTACAAGCATCAGCACAAATCCATAATACCTTCTCCATTATTGTGGTGTGATTATAATTATCACTGTTGCCAATTTAGCATTTAAAAATATTTAAACATTTTAAGCATGAAAAATATGCTTCTAGCATATATCACTTTTCTTAAGCATTTTTAAGTTTAATTGATAAATTTTTATTTCTTCCATTAATTTATAGCTTTTTATTAGATGTGTACATATATATTAATAGTGTTTTTCAGATATAAAATGATATTGTTATTTTTAATACGAGTATTATTACAAATTTTAAAATTTTGTTTTTGTTTTAAATGAAATTTCCTATGTGCACGTTAACATTCGAAATCGTTAAACAGGCAGAAAGTTGTTTGTAAAATAACTATATTTTTATTAAATTTTAACAGTACGAAAAACGAATTTAATAAACTAGGTAGTTAACTTGCCACCACGGTCGTGATATTTAATACTAATCGCTTAGCAAAAACTAACGCCTTGTAGTCCAACATTATATATGTCATTTGTGACACATGAACAGCAATGTCCGAAAGAGTGGACCAAAATTATACGCATAGAATGCACTTTTTTAGGAACAGATGTGGTGATCATATGCCTAAAATCATTTTAAATGTAAGTAACAGGTAATTTTTCATTAAATAAACAAAAAATTTTACTAAAAAAGTAATTTTTTGTAATATTAAAATTTAAGTTATATCGGGCATAAAAAAGACAGCATTTATTTAATACGCGAAATGTATTACAATTTGTACTAAAAGTAAACAAATATTTATTAAACTTTTACTTATATTAAGTTCTAAATAACATCATTACAATTTAAATAACGTCAATCATTTTTATGCAGACAGAATATGACTTAGGCCCTAATCATGTACAACACAGCGCAACGCCAAACAATAACATTGAAAGCACAAACAATGTCATTATTATTTTGTAATTTTGTTGTTGCTTTCAACAGAAATTCATGTACTGTTTTAAAATTTTCAACGACACAAGCAATGGAGCGTTTGAAATTTTAAAAGGCAATGTGAATTTCAATGCTTTCAATGTTATTCTTTGGCGTTGCGTTAGTTCTGTGGCGTTGCGCTGCGTTGTACATGATTAGGGCCTTAAAGTACTGTAAATCGTTCAATAAGATTTTTATCGAAATGTATTATTTTTCGGCAAGCTTCGCCAGAATATTTTGAATATTTTATCTAAAAACTACAACTAAAGCTTTATTTTTTCAAAACTTTATTCTAATTTGATATTAATATCTTTTTTTGGAAATACAAATTTTAAATTTAAAAACCCCCCAATATATAAAAAAATATTGAAAGCAATTTAATTTCGCCAAATAAACAATATAAATGAGGCATTATTTGTGAAGCACACATACCAAAAAATAATATTTTGCTGAAATTTCTTCATATTTGACATAACTTACTATATGTCTAGTAGATATTGATGTGTGCAAAACGTTTATTTTTTACTCAACATTTTTCATTTTTCGAATTTATTCTATGAGTTAAATTTCAGTTATGTATTTTATAAAGCTTTTTGTAATAGCTCTATTCCTTAATTTTTTTTTAAGAAATGACTTTATACACTACCAGACTATTATATTGTATTTTCTTGTTACATTCTACCTTAGCTTTCCGTTGGATAGCAATGAAGTATATTTATGTACAGAAAAATTTACAATTATTGGACACCAGCAGAATGTAATGCATTTTCTGGCCCGCTACGGCCTTCGTCAGCATTCTTTGTGTCACACTGGATAGTGATACTTTATAAATTGAATGTATTTAACTCAACTATTTTAACAAATAGATATTGGGAATTATTTCTTTTTCATAAGCAACTTTATTATATTCAACATTTTTCATTTTTCGAATTTATTCTATGAGTTAAATTTCAGTTATGTATTTTATAAAGCTTTTTGTAATAGCTCTAGTCCTTAATTTTTTTTTAGAAATGACTTTATACACTACCAGACTATTATATTGTATTATATTGTATAAATATACTTCATTGCTATCCAACGGAAAGCTAAGGTAGAATGTAACAAGAAAATACAATATAATAGTCTGGTAGTGTATAAAGTCATTTCTAAAAAAAATTAAGGAATAGAGCTATTACAAAAAGCTTTATAAAATACATAACTGAAATTTAACTCATAGAATAAATTCGAAAAATGAAAAATGTTGAATATAATAAAGTTGCTTATGAAAAAGAAATAATTCCCAATATCTGTTTATTTTTTACCTAAAGTATTGAAGTGTTTTAAAAATGTTTTTCTAAATAATTGTTTCCAACTAGAAACATATATAACAAAAACATTAAAATTAGTGATTCTTATAGGAAATCGTTTAATCTTAAAAAAAAATCGATCTACAAAACTGAAATGATAAATTTAAATTAAATTTTGTCTAACTAAATCCTAATAAATCAGATCAAGTTAAACACTGTTTTTCGTTTAAAATGTGTTTAAACCAACATATCTTAAAATCAGTAAACATATAGACCAGCTTTAAACGCATAAAATTGGGAGTTTAAACTACCAATGCAGACCATATGAATTTGACAAAATTTATCGTAGTGCTGCCACATGTTACTTCTCAAATTACATATAAAACATGGGACACTAATTTACAACTTTTGAGAATAAACTACATATAAATTTAAGCTTAGTTCAACTAAAATAAAGTTTAAACACTCTCTGATTTATTAGCCATACGACATATTGTTTTTCTTTTCTTTATTAACTAAATTAGTTTAGGATGTCTTCATTATACTTTTAAATTTTGAGACTGAAAACTCCATAAGTTTAAGAGTTATGTAAATTTCTCCCTTAACGCACTTCAAACCCGGAAGTGATCATTTTGAGTTCCAATTTTTCTAACTTAGGCCCTTATTTTTTAATCCGATGATAGAAAAAAGTGATTTTATTCACCAAATTTTTAGAATCAAGTAAACAATTTGTTGATTTTGCACCTTTCAACAAAATAATTTCGTTGAATAATAAAAATTGTGAATGTTTTTCAACAAATGATATTTTCAAATTTGATTAAAAATATGATCGAAAGGATGTGCCAGTTCAATCAATGTACTAATTGATTTAATTATGAATTAATTACCACTGTTAATTTAATGTAAATAACAAAATAATTAATAAATTACTTGCATTAAGAAAACTAGTAATCCAACTATTTGATAGAATCAATTAAAATTTCTATTGAATAAATTAATGTGAATAACTCAATACTGCAAATTTATAACAATCACGTGCCAATAAAAAATAAGATAATAAGAAATAGAATTAGACCATGGTTTGGAAATGAAACTAAATTGTTAATAGAACAACGTGACTGTCTATACCACATGTGGAGAAGGTACAAGACACCTGATCTACAAACTTTGTATCGTTTGGCGAGGAAAAGGGTTGTTTCGAGGATAAGACATGATAAATCTTTGTATTATTACAACAAATTTAACACAGCTGTTGATTGTAGAAGTAAATGGAAATATATACGAGAGATTGGCATTAATGACTCAGTTGACCGTTCATTGGAAGTTGATGTTAACTTGCTTAATGAAAATTTTACTAAAATTGATTATCCAACTGTTCAGTCTAGTTTTTATGAGGAATGTTTGCCTTTGATTTCATGTAGTGAATTTAATTTCCAATGCCTAGCCGCATGCGATGTAGTTAACGCTTTTAATGCAATGAAATCTAATTCAATTGGATTAGATAATATTAACCCAAAATTTGTTAAAATTATTCTACCCTGGATAATTCGATATGTTACACATCTTTTTAATACTATAATTATAACCTGTACATTTCCAATGCAGTGGAAACACGCTAAAATTGTTCCAGTACCAAAAGCAGGAAATGAATATCGTCCGATTGCGATTCTCCCCTATTTTTCCAAAGTTTTTGAAAAGTTGTTTCATAAACAAATTTTTAACCATGTTAATAACAACAACCTGTTAACCGATCGTCAATCTGGATTCAGACCTCAACGTGGCTGTACTTTAGCTCTTACCGATGTGATAGAGGAAATTCGTAGTAACCTAGATGAGAAAAAAATAACGTTTTTGGTATTATTGGACTACTCAAAGGCTTTTGATACAGTGCACCATTCAATTTTGTGCATGAAATTGTCCAAACTATTTAAATTTTCCACGTTTGCGGTGAAACTGTTGTCATCATACCTCTCAAGTAGATGCCAATCAGTTGCAAATGCTGAAACTATATCGCGTTCTTTACAAGTAACTAGAGGTGTCCCACAGGGATCCATCGTTGGACCACTGCTATACTCGTTATATGCGAACGATCTCCCAAACCAACTATCGTATTCTAGTATACAAATGTATGCTGATGATGTTCAGCTGTATCACAGTAGTCCTAAAGAGTAATATGAAAATACGGGAGTTAAATCATGATCTTCAGAAAATACTTACGTGGGCATCGGCTAACGGTTTGCGACTTAATCCTAATAAATCCAAATGCATATTAATATGTAAAAGAGCCTCTCAAACAAATTTTGAGGTAAATTTATTTCTTGGTGATTCGAGAATCGATGTTGTAGATTCAGCAAGAAACTTAGGAGTACTATTTAACAAAACTTTAACCTGGTCGAATCACATTACACAAGTTTGTGGTAAAGTATATGGCATGTTGCGAAGTTTATGGGCTACTCAGCACTTTACACCTCTGCAAGTAAGAATATTACTTGCAAAAACATATCTTCTTCCGACACTTTTATACTCATCTGAAATTTTTACTGGTTGTAACACAAATGATATGAGAAAGCTGACCGTAACATACAACAATATCATCCGTTACATTTTCTCTTTAAAAAGATTTGATCATATATCGCAGCACTCTTGTCGCTTATTTAATATGTCATTTTCAAACTATCTTCAATTCAAAAACTTAATATTACTTCACAAAATAATAACGACAAAGGAGCCAAAATATCTTTATGAACGTCTGCAGTTTTCTAGATCGTGTAGAGGGAAAAATTTAATACAATTTCGTCATCGTGACCATGCTTCTGAATGCCAATACTTTATATTAAGCATACGTCTCTGGAATCAACTTCCAAATGATTTGCAAATTACTAGCAACGCTATAAGATTTAGAAAATTACTAAGGGAATATTTTTCGTAAATTTTTTTTAATGTTTTAAATGTAAACTTTTTTATTTTTATAAACCTATATTTTACTCTATTTAAATTTAAATATAATCTATGTAGTTTTTAAAAAAATATTTTTTATCAATGTATACTTTAACTAGTCTGATTCTAATGCTGTAATTTATAAGATATTGTGTCTTGTTGTATTAGAAAATCGAATTAATAAATACAAATACAAATACAAAATACAAATAATTGAAATTCGAATTTAGAATTACAAAATTTTTATAAATTTGCTCAAAATTAATAAAATTATTTTTCAATCCCTGGACGACGAGTATAAGACACCATAAAGAAAAGATGTATATCCCAGATCAATGAGTAATTCTAAGTTGAGTTTGCCATACGCGTCTGTCTGTTGAAATCACGCTCACTTTTGTAAAATTCAAGCAATGTTTGATGCGCTCGGAAGAGCTTGAAACAACAACATGCAATTTATAATGATCGGTCCAAACGCAAACGCCGCCTTTCGAAAAACACTTTTCTTAAACAGAAATAAATCATGAGAAGTTGAGAAATTAGTCTAAGATATACTACACATCGCACACTTAATCAAAAGCAGGCACTACCCAATATTCAAAAATGTTCACGAGAGCCCGAAGACTGTGTTCAAGACATGGTGTAAATTTTTAATCAAATTGAGTTCTACAAATATTAAAGAAGAACAGTTATAGAAGACAGTGACGTTTATTAATCATTTTCAATTCATAAAGCTTTCAAATTTCAATTTATAAAGCTTTCCTTCAATAGTTTTATTTCTTCAATATTTCACAGTGAATGTTGCTTAAGCCAACCTTTGGTTATACTAAGAATATTTCTTCCACAAAAAATCAAACAAAACAAACAAACATATAATTAGAATTGATTTTATACAGTATCAGAATATGTTGTATCTTCGTGTTACATATTTTACTTTAGCTGTCCTTAAGTTAGAGATGAAATTAAGTTTGTTAATTATTTATTATTTATTTATTAATTTAATTTAAGCCTATAGACAAATTTCGTAAAGGCTATATTATTGTAGTAACATAATAATTTTATTTATTTCATTTATAAATATACAATTATACATATTTACAGTTACGCTTACTGTTTACACTTTACAACAGATCTTTACTTACGTTGACCTGCTATTACAATATCGCAACTGGTTTTTCTATTTTGAATAAATTCATTCGTATCAACAATTTAATATACCAAAATCAAAACCAAATACATTTTTAATCTATGATCAACACACCCACTCATAAATATGTCAACCCATATAATAGATACTTTGACTGTTTTAAGTATTTTACTCAAAACACAAACGCACTTTTGTTTTTTTTACGCTTTTGAGCGACTGTTGTAAACAACAATTTTGATTTATTTTTTGATAAAAAATACGATATTTTCTTAAAACATTAGTATACTTTTGCATGTTTCTTATATTTTTTCACTCCTGTTATAAAACTCCTTTTCAAATTTAATTTTGGTTTTATTAAATATGTAAACAAACCATTAAAAAATTATATTTCTTATTTTATTTTCCATATATACAAAGAATTTACTATTTTAAATATTTCCTTTAAAAAAAGAAGCAAGTAAATTAAATAGTCTCTATGCACACACTATAAAAACATATAATGTTAGCTAAAGGTTCATTCCGTGTTCACTAAAAAATGAAGAACAATTACCCAAAAACAAAACTTTACACGTAGTCTAAAATCAGTTCGGTAAGTTATCTATGGGTTTGTGTTCGTCAGCTCATAATAGTTGTGCACCATATTTTGTTTACGTACAAACTCACAAGCACAAAAAAACATTTTGAGCTTGTGCTTTAAAAAAACTACACTACGTTATTATACGGTTTTTTCCAAACTCTGCAATTTACTTCATTGCTAACAAAAGGATAGCTAAAGTAAAATATGTACTGTATTTCAAAATTCGTATGAAGTACACATTTTTCAAAAGGCAATGGTATAATTCAAAATGAACAAATGTCATCACTAATACCACTATTTCAAATGGCAAATGCCAAATGCAAAATATAATATATATATTTCTTTTCTATATTTTTCCACACAAAACCATTGAGTACATATTTATTCTATAATGAAATAAATAAAAAATTAATTTATTTTTTTTTTGCTTCTGCATTTTAATTTTAATCAGCTTAAATTAATGACAATACAATAATATAATTATAAATAAATTATATTTCTATATTATCAATTGTTTTTTTTTTTTTACAATCACTTCAAAGCTTAAATCTTCAAACGAATTATAAATCTAGCGTGGAAACTGCCGCTCTTGCAACAAAACACAAACTTTAATATTTAACTAATACACACGCAACGTAGTAGGTATAGACTGATAATTTAAAATATTCATTTATTTTTCACTCTGTTGACACTATTATAATCCCTTTGGTAAATCCTATTTCAGTTTAATTGACAACAAACATTAAAAACAAATAAATAAATAGACCATGAAGTAGTGGGCTAAATAAAGCAGCAGCTGACGTAGAAACCAGCTGAAAAGAGAATGAAAATGGAAAATGATGGAGAAGTAGTAAACAAGTAAACTATAATTAAGGTACACGAAACTAGCTGACACAAGAGAAAATAATGAATGGTTGATTTTACGAACGAAAAAATTAAAAAAAAACAAATAAGATTACTTCATTTGGCAGTGTGGAATCTTTAATGCCCTCCATCAAGAACTAGAACTTTACGGTAGTAGACTTCATAAGAAATCTGTAATACATTTTGAATAAATCTTCAAACATTTAATGTCTTTGATACGTCATGACAGTACTACAACGAGTTATGCCATTTGTCGTATCAACGTGTGTTCGGGGTGTCAACTTTATATATAATAGCTTGGTAAATTGTTGACAGGTCGTCGTCAAAGTTTTCCAGTAATAAATACAGTCACATATAACGAATCTGGACCACATTTCATCTAAGTACTTATGTTAATTTGCTTCGGGCTAAGGCATATGCAAGTGTTTTTCAAGAGAAAGCTTTATGTGGGACCTATAGCAAATTATAAAAAAAAAATAGTAAACTAAATCTGCTAGCGTGATACGCAAATCAGGCTTCATATGGGAACTTGGCTAAACTAGAGAACTATCTATCACTAACACAAGCGGTATTTGTTACAACGTAAATAATAACTCTATGTACATTTCATGTACACTAGAATTTGTTCCTGCAATGCTTAAATTAATGTTGCTTTTAATATCATATTTGTTTTCTTTTCTTACATCGAGGGTTTTATTTAAAAAGTGCTTTATTAAAAATTTTACAGGAGAGCGTAAAGTAAAGTAGAGTAAAATTTTAACATCAAAAAAGTTGTTTTTGGGAATACATAATTTTTTTTATTAAAAGATTTTATTTTTTGTGATTAGTTCTCTTTTTTTGATTGATAAAAATACTAAAATTTAATGTTGGAGGATAAGCTGTTCCTATGCGCATTTCACTGGTTGCTTAGGCCAGATCATCATCAGCCAGATCATAGGCCACTTACAACTACAATAAATGCAGAACCTTGGTAATTCCATGGTACTGACAAAGAAAACTAGACTAAAACAACTATTATAATAAGTTAGAGCAAGTAAATAATATTGTTAGATTTAGTATAAAAAGGGATGTAGCCCATGAATAAAAAAGACTTTGATTTGAAAAACATAGAGTGGCACACGTTGGCCAGTTTAGGGAAAATACAAAAGAAAAATAACACTACAAATAACATCCCTAACTCATTACACCACATGTCGATTCTGCCACTATATATCACCCACCACAAGAATAAAAAAAACTACTCGTATTATTAATGACAATTATTAAGTATCTAGGGTTTAAGACGAATTGGACAATGCCTTAATCTTGCACCGAAGTTATGTACACTCTTGGTATTATGTCGCGTAATTAAATTAAATTAATGTTTTTGTGATATAGGGTCAACAATTTTTTTTTTAATATAATTCCAATATGTCTTCAGGATAAAAAAAAAATGAATAGCTGGTTCTTAATAGAATTTACTGTGTTACCAGAATTGGACTATCAAATTTAAAGGGGCTACATTGGGGTCAATAACTCTCCACCTTCAAAGCAGATTGCACTGGTTTTTAATTCGAAACTGATAAAGAAAACTCAAAACAATTCAAACCACAAATCGTTTTTATATATTGAGTCATTAGGAATTGAGCCATGGAGAAAATGATAATTGAATCGATTTACAATTATTCAAAAACCCAAAAAATTTTAAACTTTTTTAAACTAGAAAAAAAATATTTTTTGTGGTCAAATGCGTAATGACAAATTTAATATAACCTTATTTGCAAGTCACAGAAGTGGAGGACATAATAAATATTATTTGAACTGTGCTATATTGAAATATGGGAAAATGTAATCCAAACAACAATATATATATGTATATAGAGTTATGATATAAATATGCAGGGTGTTTTAATATCAATATTTATCAAGCTTTTGCAAAAGGTAAAATAAATAAAAGACATCTAGTAGCTGCAGCTCTTTCAAATATCTTGATATTGTAAAGCTCGCTCAAAATTTAATGATTTGATTTCAATATGTTAGAAATCATTGATTATTTAAATTTTTGTTAAAGCAAATTCACTATTTTTTTACTAAAAGACGTTATTTATTATTTAAATTTTTCCTTTTCCTGGAAAAAAAATTATTTCCATTTCAGTTGTAAATCCAGAGAAAGCAATTGTTTATTGCTTAAAATAATGGCTTATATTTAGCCTTTTTATAGCTAACCATTATTTAAAATCCTTTTTATTTATTACCAATCGAATAGTCTATGAATCAGCTTACCAACTTTAGGTAAATTGCTGCTTAATGTTGTGTATAAAACACCATTAAGTAGTTATTTAGTGTATTTGCAATAAATTGCGTTCTTTCAATAAACTACAATTTTTCGAAAAGTAAAGTAACAAATTACGAGTGGTCATAAATTTGCCATAATAAAAAAAAATGTTGGTTTCTGTAAATAGCTCGAATATTTCTGTTGAGAATGAAGTCTTTAATAATTAATGAAAATACAAGATTTGTTTTTGTCATTTAGTTATTTGGCAGAATTACAAAACAAATACATAAATTAAAGTACGTATACGTTTTCTAGTTGGCACTCAAATATATACTTAAAAGTAGTTACAGCTTGCAGATCAAACTAATGACATTATTGGTGCGAGTATATTAACTCCAAATTTTCAAAGGAGTGTAAATTTTTTCTATTAAATTTTAATTTAAATTAAAAAATTTTAAAAATATAAAAATTGTTTTTGAGAATTAAATTTTCATGTATTGAAG
This sequence comes from Pollenia amentaria, assembly GCA_943735925.1. NCBI lineage: Eukaryota > Metazoa > Arthropoda > Insecta > Diptera > Polleniidae > Pollenia > Pollenia amentaria. Next base: position 185,145,894 of record OX031007.1, on the reverse strand, counting down.
ATAGATAAACAACTATCAATTTTCCAGGCACCATGCCTATATGTCCTATGGAATGTTAAAGAAGAAACTCAAGATGTCTGAGGTCCGGCCGCTTTAGAGCGCCATCCTCTTATGAGGTGAATTCTATTGTAGTCAAGAACTGTATAACTTATCTCCCTTAATGATAGGTACCCGGCCAAGACAGTCATGCAGGCAACGAAAGCACCGATTGCTTGGAAAATAAAGGCTGGGTATATTAGGGAGACGATAAAATCATGGTCTGAACGAGAATTTATTCGACTATAGACACATATTTCTCGGCTTTGACAAACGCAAATATTTGTCTGTTAATCCTGTTATACATCATGTAAGTTAACTTCACCTGAAAAAGTGAACTAAAGGCACTTACTGGCCTATTCACTCGGGCCTAGCGTTGAAAATTTAATTATTTGTTAAAAAAAAAACTTTAAAAAAAGTATCGTTGTACCGACAGTAAAATATCGCACATACCAATATATCGGAAAACTTAAAGTATCGCCGATAGATCGGTATGGGTAACATCCCTACTTTAAAAACTAAAAATGTTTTTGTTTTCTTTAATGCCTGTTCAAAGATTATTGTTGCAAACTCTTGTGAAATTTGGTGCCGTTGGGTCACAACTCGGTAAGTGCCCACTGCTTACCCAATAACCACTCTTAAATACATACATGCCACCCTAATCGGTAAAGGGCTTACATAAAATTTCAAATAACGGCACTTACCCAGTGACTCAATATGGAGACAGTGTCTCCATCTGAGATAAGATATAAGACTTATGAGGTGAATTCTATTGTAGTCAAGAACTGTATAACTTATCTCCCTTAATGATAGGTACCCGGCCAAGACAGTCATGCAGGCAACGAAAGCACCGATTGCTTGGAAAATAAAGGCTGGGTATATTAGGGAGACGATAAAATCATGGTCTGAACGAGAATTTATTCGACTATAGACACATATTTCTCGGCTTTGACAAACTCAAATATTTGTCTGTTAATCCTGTTATACATCATGTAAGTTAACTTCACCTGAAAAAGTGAACTAAAGGCACTTACTGGCCTATTCACTCGGGCCTAGCGTCTCAGATATCTTCAGTTTATGTTAGGTAATCTTATTACCAAATAATTCAAATGCTTCGAAATAAAAAAAAATTAAGATTTGAACATCTGCTCTGTAACTGTTCCACTTTAGGCACTTTCAGACAGATACTCTTTGGGAAACCCATTATGGATCCAACCGAAATTTATGTTATCTTTAGATAATGTTTATGTTATCTTTGTAGAAAAATTGGCTTCGTACATAGGCCAGATCAGTCATGGTGAATGTCCTTCTAACATAGTGATAGAAAAGTGAAGAAGAATATATGCTCTAATTGAATCTTTTATTTTGATTAATGTAAGCTTGCAAAACACCTAATAGAACAAAAATGCACTAAGAAACTCATGCATCCTTACGGTTAATAAGAGAAAAATACATTTATCAAAAGTTTTATGTATAAAAACTTTAAAAAATGCACAATAATATTGAGCCCTTACCGAAAAAAAAGCTTAAGCGACAAAACATGATGGTTTTTGTTTTAAAATCGGAACGATACCTTATGTGACCATGACATTTTAGGAGATGATGCTAAAATTGCCAACGAATTCATTTACTAAAAGTCGCTTAGGCTATTTTTACGGTAAGGGCTCGATATTTAAACTTATTATAATTTATTTAGTTGTTGATGGTTTATTATTTATTTGGGCGCGCAGTATTACCAACTCTTTTCGACGAAAAATTGCTAAATTGCTAGAAAAAATAAAAATCCAAAATTATGGCTAGAAAATGGCTATATAAAATTTTAATAGGAAAACGTTAAAGTATTAAACAAGAAAGTGATTAAAATAACACAGGCCTGCAACATTTTGAAAAACTTGAAACCCTAGGACTATGGTATACTTTCCGAAAGGTTTTAGTTGCACTGAATCAGGTTAATACAAATTTAAAAATAAATCCAAAAATAAGTCAAAATTATAAAAAATCACAAAATAATATAAAAAAAAAATTGTTTAGATACCATTTATTTAGCGAAAATTCGGAATTTTCAAATTTCAGGTTAAGATATCTCAGAGAAGGAATAAGATATTACAAGGGTTAAACATTTATTGGTAGGACTTTCAAGAGAAACATCAAGTTTTATAAATAAACCGGAGATATCTATGTCTATGGCGAAAAACAAGGTTTTTTAAACTTAAAGCGAAGAGATCCCTGATGAGGTGCAGAAAGGCAGAAGTATACTCTGGTCGATGGGATAAGAATTTGTTGGCCTGTGTAATTTTTTTCGATTTTTTTTTTATTAAAAATGAAAATTTTTAATACGAAAACCATAGTATACAACTAGTATGCCGACTCTTTGACAGGTACATAACTCAACTGTCAGTGGTACATTTTTATGTTTGTATTAGTAAGATTTTTTTCAAATGTATTGGTGTATAGAACTATTTCCACCACTAAACATAGTTGCATAAAATCGTATAGAATGTGGCAACAATTTTTTCTTCCAAAATAAAATTTTCTTAGTTCAATAAATTTTCAATTTATTGAATGCTGGCTGCATTTGTAACCTTTTAAAAGCCATGTTTGCTAAATTTTTATTCTGCAATATCTGATAATATATAAATAATTAATGATTTCAAATATTATTTTTATACCACAAAATGCTATTCTGCTGGCTTTAATAATATTAATAACAGAAAAAATTTAGTGTCAAAAAAATTTATTTAAAAATTTTTAGTTTGTGAAAAATAAAAACATTTTGCAAAAGCAAATTAGCAAAATGTATTGAAAAAAATTATTAATTATGTGTTTAAGTCATAAAATTAAACATGAAGTGTTATATTGTGAAAAATTTTATATTAAAAAATTTCAAATTTTGTTTTGTTTTTGTTGTTCTTAAGTGTGTTGAATTCACACAGAACCTGTATGTGTGATGAGAGTTATAAAAAAAAGAGAACGTTCTCACCAGTCGGCATACTAGTTATATACTATGACGAAAACTTTATAGAAGCAAATTTTTTCAATATCGGAAATTAAAATTATATTATATCAACATATGTTATATATATATACAATTGCCTTACTTGTGTGTTTCTCTTTTTATGTCTATCCACACGTAGAAAACAAATATTGTGGGGGTAGCTATATTGTACTATGGTTAGATTTTAACAATGTTTGTGAACACAATATGATATGACCAAATATTTTTAAAAGAAGCAATTATTTTCCCGAAACCAATTATACTATGGTCGAAAATAACCATATTTTGGTGAATATTAAACAAAATTATGGTTAAAATTAACCATAATACTGTCAACATTTTCCAGCATTTGAACAAAAGTAACCATATTATGGCTAGAATAAACAATAACATATTCAATGTTAACCATTCATGGTTATTTATTTCAGCCATTTTTTTTTTATTAAATCTCACGTTATTATTTTTTTTTTTGGTTATTTATTTCTGTTCCGCGTTATGTTCCACTTTTATATGCAATTGCCTTTAATTCATTTTCCAGCTTGTGACGACCCTAGGCTTGCCAGATCCAGATTATCAAAAAGCTGGACATGTGAATTAAAAAAGCTGGATATTAAAAAAAAAAGCTGGACATTTTGAAATAAAATTTTCACGAAAAGTTACTTGTTTATTGTACAAACAATTTTATTAAAAAATACCCATATGTACGAGTATGACATTAATATTATTACATTGTTTGTTTTATAATACTTTACTACAATACTAACATAACAAAATATAACTAAACTTAAATTTTTTCAGTTCATTCATATGTACTATATATCTATATACCTCTCATTTGCTGGAACAACGTCATAACTCAAAAAATTAGTTTCTTATTTTAATGTAGAAATAATTATCGCTCCTATATTTATCTTAAGTAAAAAATTAATGTAAAAATCTTGCATATTCAGCTCTTGGGAGAAATATCATTTTCCCATTGACTTACTTCTTTGCAAATTGAAAACTTCAATTATGACTTTTTCCAGCAAATGAGCGATATGTATTTAAGAATTAAAATTAAATAACGAAAACAAAAATCATACCAAAAAGACGCAATCAAAACAAAAAAAGCTACCAGATATTTTTGTACTTTGAAGTAAAAAAGTTATAGCAAATTAATAAAAAAATTTATTTTTTAGCTGGACAAATTTCTTTTTAGCTTGAAACTGGACAGGCCATAAAAAATCTTGACAATCCAGCCAAAACAAGCCCGACTGGCAACCCTAGACGACCCTCATAAGCATTCTTTCTGACTGGTTTATACAACATCGTAAATTTATGTAGTTTAATCAATATATAAAATAAAATGATTAAGAATTTTAAGCAAGCCAAGCGATACTCGTATGTAATTAAAAAATATTTCACTTTTGTAGAGAACTTAATTTAACCATATTATTGTCACCGACAACCATATTATTGTTTAATTAGTCCTCCATCAAGAAGCCACAATAATATTATGGTTGCCTCTGAACATGATATGGTTAAATATGACAATAATTTATTTTTAAATTAACAATAGTATTTCCCCTTTTCCAAGAGCAACATTCTATGGTTGAAAATCAAACATGCTATTATAAATGTTAAACATATTTTAGTTATTATTAACCAAAACATGTTCGGAGGCAACCATAATTTGGTTGTGCCTTCATGATGGAGGACTAATATAACCATAACATGGTTGACTATGACAATAATATTGTTAAAATAACCATAGCATGTTTACAATTTTATTTAAAAATAGTTTTGTTGGAGGTGACCATATTAAAACATATTTTTTCTCAGGGTGTAGCCACAAAAAACTCCATACAAAATACAAGGTGTCCCAGCCAGGCCCAGGTGGCAGTTTGTGAAACACAAATTAGGTGTCTACTTAAGAGTTAAAATATTATATTGTTAAATTCAACCTATTTTAAAGTTCCAAGGGAGGTAAGCACTTGATTATTAAATAGAAACAAAAAACACTTTGTTTGTTGTTATTGAGGGGACAATAATATATTTTTTAACCATGTCTTTTCTCTGTGTGTAAGCACATTTTTTCCTTTTTACTTTCAAGCAGATTTTCTTTTTCTTAATGCCTGGTAAGGTTAGGCTTAACACCTAGTTAGTTATATAAAATTATTATAAAAATGGATAAACTCCTCTTCTCATGGCTAAACAGGATAAAAAAATTCCTAAATATAGGCACTAAAAGGCCACTATCGATTGCTTGCATTTTCAACGACAAACAGCTGATTTACGGCCCACTATCAATTTTCAGCACGACAAGTCGATCGACAATGCAAGCGACCGATAACGTAACAGTTTCCATACAAATTTGCATAACCAGTCACTTGCGTTGTAATCATCGAAATTTTTTCATTACAAAAAATTACAAAAAATTTTCACTACCCACAAACACTAAATATTTTTTTATTATTATATTTTTAAATCCAAATTTCGATATTTTAATCCGGCTTAAGTTCATTGAATTTAATTTTCATTAAATTATTTTTATGAAGAAAGGAATCTTACAGCATGAAATGAATTAAAATTTATTGATAATTTTTCATTCTTGGCTGAGCTGGGAATTGAACCCAGGATTTCACGGACCGGTTGCCCTGGCTAGTTTCGATTGTTACCATACAATCTCTTCAGAGGGGTTTGCCGTTTAGCACTCACCGCCATTGACGACGCATGGCGTCATTAGTCAAACATGAATCTTTAAACCAAATGGTATTTTACCTTGGTAGATCGAAATTTGCTTTGAATGATTCATTACCTATTTTAATTGATTAACATGTTTTTCCTTACTTCAGTTTTTTCGTACTTTTTGTCAAGAATTCTTCTTGAAATCCAAAGTACATTTTTGTTTTTTCAGGTTTTGGCTTTCTTTTTTCTTGTTGACCTTTTTCAGCACAACTTGAAGGACAAATGTAAACATATAGCTCGTGCCATAGCTGTTAACAATAATAAGTATTGTGGTTATTTTATTGAACTGTTAATGGTTTTTAATCCAAATTTAGATAATTTAATCATGCTTAAGTTCATTGAATTTAATATTGATTAAGTTATTTTTATTCAACATTTTTTATTTTTCGAATTTAGTCTATGAGTTAAATTTCAGATATGTATTTTATAAAGCTTATGGTAATAGTTCTATTCCTTAAATTTTCAGGAATGACCTTAAAAAAATAAAAAATGTTGAATTTAATAAAGTTGGTTATAAAAAGAAATAATTCCCAATATCTAAGTTATTTTTATGAAGAAAGGAATTTTACAATATTAAAAACCACCACTTATAAAATTTTATAGGTTTTTAAAATATTAATTATAAAATTTTATTCTATATTTTTTGTTTACTGCTTTGTTTGTTTTTCGTTTAGTCCTATGTCTTCTATTCTGATTTGGTTGTAGCTAGAGTTCTATTCTTGGCTTTATTTTTATATTTTGTCGATTTTTATTTTTATACTAACGACGTTTTAGTTATGGAATTGATGATGTGGCAATACAGTCATTTGACAATAAATAAACGAATTACGTTAGACACGTGAAACCTGTCGACCGACAAGTCGATATTTAGTGGGCCGCTTGAGAGAACGACAATGAGTGGCTTGTCGCATGCTTAAGTTGCCGATCGACATCGGAGGCCTGGCTTTTAAAAAACTTTTGAAGCATGTTATATGCGCATATTTTAAAAAAGACACACAAAATATAATTATTTTCTTTCTTAACATAAATTATTGCACTCACGTTTAATGAATACCCTCACTAAATATATCGTGTAACCTAAATAATAAAAAAAAATCCGCAAGTTATAGACTTATTAATATGCTTAGTTATTATATATTTACCCCCATATTCACAAAAATATATTTTTGATTAATAAAAGGTTTATTAAACAAATTTTCATAGAAAATTTGTTTCGTAGACCTGCTATAAACCTAAGATATTTTTAATGAATATGGGGGTAATATCTGATGTTCTTATACAAAAACAAAAATTCCTAAAATGTTCAAAAGAATGATTTTTTAAGTTTAAAAATAATACATATAAACAAAACTTTCAAATATTGAAAGAAAAAGATTCAAAAGAAAAAGTATAACCACAGAAAAAAGGGTTTTATGAATTAAAAAAATGGGTCAAAAAGTATATAAATTTAATTAATGTAATAATTAAATATATTATTTTTTAGCTGAAAGAAAACTAAAAAATAAATTTTGATTTAATAAACATTTTAGTTGTTTTGAAATACATTTTCAATTAAAATTTTAATTAAACAACAAAAAATCTTAATTGACTTTTTTCGTTTAAAATAAAATAATTTAAACATGTAGAATTATTGTTGGAAATTATCAATATTTATTTAAATAAATTAACACATTGTTTGAAATGCCAAAATTTTTTGATCACTTTTTTATTTAAAATAAAAATATTATTTATTGAAAATATTTTTTCAAAATTTTAAAATATTTAGTAATCATTATAATAATTTTGGTAATAGGTGCAAAATCAACAACTTGTTTGCTTGATATTATGAATTCGGAATAAATTTCATGATTGGAGAAATTTAATAATTTTTTCTGGGATAAGTATTCGGAATATAAAATATTATAAAGCAATGAACAGTAATCATGCAATATCTGGTACCCTAACCATGCTAAAAATTTTATTTAAACAAGTGAAATTATTGTGCGGTTACTTGATGGAAATGGTTTACTAATGAATTTTCGAAACATTAAATGCGACATTTTTCAAATGAAAAAAGTAGCAAAACACGTTTCATAATTTTATATATAGAAATAATAACAAAATTTTAAAATTGCATTATCATAAACACCTAAACTCGCGTAAAATTTAATTTTAGGCATTAACTGAGTAAAAATGTTAATTCTTTACTTGGACGTGGAGTTGGGGCAGATAATTTAAATGTATAAACGTGATAAATACGAAAAAAAGGGTTTTTTTGGGCAAGCAATTTTTAGTTACGAATTTAAAAACAAGCTGTTCTTCATATCATATCCTACGCTTAAAATGATTATTGCTATTCATTAGATTTCACATTTTCCTTGTACTATCAAGGATACAATTAAATCCCACAAAGTAAATGGTATTATACCCAAAGTAAATGGTATTATACCCAAAGTAGAATAGAAATAAATTTCCCTATTAAAAGGAAGCACTTATGAGAAAACCTTAAAATAACTTATTTAATAATAATGTTAAAATGATAACATTAAAAAAGGATAATCCAATACTTCGATACATTTTTTATTTCGTAGTTAACGTATAACATAATTTTTCATAATCACATAATACATATCGCACTTAATCAACAAGAGGGTATTAACTCAAAATTTTTATTTTTTCACTTTTTCGAATAAATCGACACGTATTATTCATATCTACCCGCTGTAAAAATATCGTGGCATTTTGCTCGGTAATGAAACGGTTTATTTTAAAATTGTTTTGCACATGCCTTCAATGTTAAATTAAAAATTGTTTTGCTTCTACTGACAATTTTTAAATTTTGAGTTAGTACCCTCGTGTTGTAAATGACTTTTAATTCAAAAAAATTAAAAACATTTCTCAAAAAATTGAAATATTTAAAAAAATATCTACCTCTAAGTTTCGGATATCAATAGATTTGATTTAAAATATCTGGACAAAATACAAAAAGAAATCCTGTAAAGGGGTTTAAAAAAATCGTGGCGAAATTTTTTTTTCCTATTCTAATCCCGCGAAACTCTACGCTTGTCTGCAGGAGACCATAGTCTCTGGCGGGAATCGAACACCCGCGCTGATAGACTATCTCAATGCCAACTAGCCTACCGGGGCATCCTAATTTCTGTTATGTTTAAAAAAAATATTTTTAAGGTAAAACATGCTGATTTTAGCAAAAAAAATTGCTAGAATTGTATAGTCATACTGGCAAAATTTATTTATAATTTGCTTTAATACTTTTATAAAAAGAGCTTAACTACAATGAAGTGATTTTACCTTTCAGTTGATTTTTATATTATTATTTGAGGCTGCATAATTCCATTCGAATCTTAAAATCTTTGAAAATTTTTCAAACACTGTACTCTCGCATCGTTGTCACAAAGGAATACTGAATAGAAGTGTAAACAACGAGATAACGTAAGTCTGTGAACGTATAAAAGTAAAAATCTTGATCTACTTTACTTAAAATTTAAATATGTTCAGTAGAAGCAAAACAACTTTTAATTTATAATTAAAGGCATATGAAAAAGAATTTTTTAACCAACTTTTTCATTACCAAAAAGAAGACAAAATAGCATGATATTTTACAGCGGATAGATACATGTCGATTTCCAAAAAGTAAAAAATAAAAATTTTTAGTTAATACATTATTGATGATCAAGAGCGAAATGCTTTATTCTAATTAAAGTGCGGGTATAAAAAATACTCTCAAAAGTTAACAAGGGAATGAAAAATACATGCAGCAATGAGAGTGGGAATAAAAAAATACACGTTCATAATATTATTTTATGCTATCTTGGGGTTGGTGTGTACGAAATATTTTGTAAATTTATTTTTTTGATAATATTGTAGCAAGAAATCTTTGCAAAACTAACTCTTTGTATGATCACGTCAAATACGGCGCACCAGCAAACATCACAAATTCTCGCCGACTGCGTTAGGTAGTTTTCAGGGCCCTGTTTCTTAAAACGGCAAGTTACAATTCTAGAAGTAAAATACGTGGAAAACAAGCAACAATTTTACAATTTTTGTTTTCGTTTTAAATGTATTTTACTTGTAGATTTGTAATTTGTAGTTTTGAGAAACAGAGTCCAGGAGTACACGCAAATAAGTTTTTGCTGTATTGCCAGATTTTGAAAGAAACAGGTACTGTCTGGCGTGTATTACTTTGAATTTTTGTACCCCCAACAACACAATTGAAATTGTGCGACGAACAGTGATGCATAGAATTCGTCATTGTGGTTGTGCACAAATGCTTTGTACATACATGTATTTGTTTTATGTGTTTGATTTCCTAATACATTTATGCAGCACTTTTATAATTACTGAAACTGATATTTTTTAAAACTTGTATGTCCGTTTAAAAGAATATCCGATGTTATCTAAAGCATATACATTTTTGTAAAATTGTCAATATTGAGTTCAATGCGATTTCTTATCGAAGTACTACAAACATTTTAACCCGATATTTATCCAAATATTATAGATATATTTGCCATACAGTAAGTACACCTTGCAACAATTTTCCACAACGTTTTGCACACGTGGACAAATTAATAATGGCTTGAAACTAGAAACCATACAAAATCAAATAGAAGTTCTCGGTTTTTTAAAAAGTACAAAAAATAAATAAATTCACGTATTTATATCAATCAGGTATGTTCTGAAAATCGAAATGAAGTGAATTTAAAATCGAGAAAATTTTAAAAGCGAACCTGTTGTAAATGTTTATAAAAATTTTCCATTTTATTTACCTAATTTTTTTATTACCATTTAGCTTTCCAATAATAATTTTTAAAATCAGGATAAACAACGGTAATTTTGTAAATAATTGAACCTAAAATCTCGTTTTCAATTTCACTTCATTTTGATTTTCAGAATATGCCCGATTATCAATTAAAAATTCTTCATTTATTTCAATTATTACCGACCATTTCTTAATTTTATTGTTTTGTTTTTTTTAGAAAACTCTAATCGGGCTTATTAATTTCTTATATTCTATGCAAATAAAAAGATTAATTCATAGTTTTTTCTTCCGACGTTTCGTTGGAGATTCCATCTTCATCTTCAGGGAGATAATTTTATTATTGATATTATTGATTAATATCTTTTTGTCAATTTTTACATTTGACGTATTTAACAAATTTTTGGGTTACACACCACAAAAAGCTAAATTTAATTTAACAAGACAAATGTAAAAACTAAAACAATTAAAACATTAATGTTAAAGTATAAATTCTTACAAACTATATAACAGTGACAAAATTTCTTATTGAACTTGAATTCTTCAGTTGAGTTCTTATTCGATATGTTCTAAATAGTGGTCTGAAACTATTGATAGTATGCGATATTTTTTTAAAAACTATCGAAAACTATTGATAGTAATTGACACTCCTTTAGTAAATACTTTAACTATTATTTTTTTTTTAATTTGTCTATCAATTTTACAATTTTAATTTTAAAAACACGGAATAAAGAAAATTGTGGTTAATGTACGCTTCATTAAAAGGTTCTGACAAGCTGTGTTACCTTCAAACGTTGTTAAACGATAAAAGTTGTATCATAAAATAATAATTTAAGAAAAACCAAAACTATCGATAGTACTGAAAAATATCGGTGGTGTAACGATAGTCAAAAACCATCAATAGTATCGATTGTGCTATCAATATTTTCAGACCACTAGTTGTAAACCAAATAATAGTGACTCTAGCGACAAAGTTAAATTCTTTAAACAAAGTTTATCAATATGAACTTATTTACCTGCAACCGTTTTTAAAACAACAATTGCTACTTAATTATTTATCAGTTACTGCATATTTCAAAACATCTTCCCCTTTTAGCCACTAAACAAATTAGTGGTGAGTAAAAAATGGTTTGTTGGCAACGCAACTCAATTATATCTGAGTTTCAAATTCATTTCCGCTGTATTCACATGCACTATTTCCTGTTTCTATTAGGGATGCAAATATTTAATTGACAAACAAGATAACAATTTAAATTGTAATAAAAACAGAAATAAATGAATTCTATTGTAACAACAGATAAATTTAATTAAATATTTGTCAGCTTATTTAAAAAAATGGAAGCATGTTGTAAAAACTAAACATGTAATAAATAAGTGGATTTTGTAAAATTATTAGGGCATATTACAGTTTAGAGATGAAGAAAGAAGGAACTTACAAGTTTAAAAAAAAAAAATATTTTAAAATTTTTTCAGAAATGTTCAATTGTGAGGTGCCTAAATGTATAATAGTAATTATTATACCCAAATTTTAAATGGTGTAGGTATTATAAGTTTGTGCTGATGTGCGTAACACCTAGACCAACGTATTAGAATACCAATCGACTCAGGATCACTTAATCGACTCTACGATATCCGCTCGGATAGCCGGCTGGCTGTCAATGCCAACCTTGTGCGCAAAGTACTTGTAACAATTTTAGTAATAATTTTATGAAATCTGTCACAAATGTTTTGATGGTCACATGGACCGAGCCTATTGAAAATCCTGAGAATCATTCCATAATTTTACATATCCCCCATACAAACTTCTCTTCGGAATAGAGTCTTTGTGCCCATAAATTATTTTATTTAATTGGTATGTAGATTAAATTTGGTCCAAGCTTATTCTATCTTAGTTTGTCCAAATCATCATCCCAGACAAATACTGCTCCCGAAAATAACTTTTGATGCCAAATATGCGCATTAATATAAAATTTGAGGTCGATAAATTTTACAATAGCTACTAATTCATGACAAAATTTTGTGTTAGTTTGTTCAGCATTGACCAAAGGTCCCATATAAACCCCTTCTTTTAAATCGCGGAAAATTAAATCTTATATAAATGTTAATATCTATATAATATTCCGCACAAAGAATTATAATAGGTATATATTTAAAACTCATAGCATAATTTTGTTCTGGCGGGTCCATGATTGCCCATGAGTCTTTATAATGTTACACTCTCGATAATTTGTCTAAATACTGAGGTATAGGGTATCATATAATCCTACTTGATCGTGTATACTTTCTTTCTTATTTAGTATTTATTTTTCTGAAAATTATAAAAATATATTTACCTTTTGGTGTGAAAAACTTTTATTAAGTGTTATTTTAGTTTTATTTTATTTTTATATGAAGTATTCTATATATTCAGTTGTTTTAACAATGAGCTGACATAGTTTTTAAGTTTAATCCATTTCAAATAGTGGTTGCAGACGAAAAAATGTTTTATGTTTGGTTTTTAGGACTATTTATACTTCTTTTAATTATTATATTTTTACGTTCATATATTTTGTAATACATAAATGTGGCTGTGTATAGATTTTTTTTTAAGTGATGGCCTTTATTATTGTTCAGTGAAACTTTTAATTAAAATTGTGATTTAAGTTTTTTATGCTGTTTTGTTTTCAATTTAAAAAGTTTAATTTTTCTGTAGTTTCTATTTTGTTTTGGTTTTTCGAAGTTGACAGGTGTTTGTTTTTTAAAATCCTGTTGCCTGTTAGGGATTAGTTGAGGTTTAACTTTATATATTTTTTTATGTAGCTGAAAAGGGTTTTTTTTTTGTTGTAAATAACTTTAAGTTTAATGGTCAAATTTAAAATTTTTTCTTTTCATTTGCTTTGTTTTCATTTTTTAAGAACATTAAATTTATAGCAAAGTATTTTTATTTCATAAATTTATATTTTATTAAAATTTTTTTATAATATATTTTATATATAAAAACTATTTTTATCTCTTCAATTTTTTTTAAATATTATTAATTTTCTTAATATTTTTTTTAATACCAAATTTTATTTCATTTGCTTATAAGTATTTTACAAAAATTAAATTTTTTAACACCAATTTTTTTTACTTTAATTCACAATGTTATATTTTCAATATTTTTTGTATGTTATATTCTTCAACAACATTTATTATTCATATTTTTTTAATTTTCCACCATCCATCATGTCAATCAAAATCCATTATAATTTGACTATGACTGTCAGCATATTATGAATGGAGGTATTAACCAAAAAAAATGGAAACAAAATCGGAAAATATTTTTCACAAAATTTATTTACGAAAAGAACCAAATAAACACGAAACACCACCACAATGTAAAGAACTTGTTTCAATTATTTATAAAACCGACCTCCTCGTGCCACTTACAAATATGCAACATGACCTGTACAATGTACAGTGTACATCTCAATACGTAAGAATGTGTGTTTGAATACGAGTATCTTGACACCAGCTGTAAGTGGTAAATTTGATGGGTGCTAAATGGTTTTTATTTGAGATGACACATGACAAGTTACGAATAAAAATTTTTGTTATTTTATTTTGTATAAATTTAATTCTTACATTTTCAACAGTTTAGACCACCCAGACATAAATTATATCATTATTTTAAAAAAATATTTTTTTTCTAATTTTAGGAAATTAATTTTTTTTTATGCACAAAATTTAACAAATTTTGCAATTTTTATTTTCACAAAAATTTATTTTTATTAATTTTTTGCCAAACTTAAAAACACATTTTAATTGAAACTCATCTTTTTGTATAAAATTTCTATAGAAATTTTTCTTCACTTTTGCAGCACACGACACAACATCGTGGTGTTGTGTATGAAAGACGCTAATAGACTAGATTTGATATCGTGCCGTACATACAACTGATTTTTTTCTTCAATAAAATTTTTTCTAAAACCCTTAAACAACAACATGGAAGTACATATTTTTCAATTTAGGAAATGTACTAAAAATGTACAAAAACCAATGAGCTAAAGCACATGATTTTGTAGAAAAAAGAGCTAAAAACTGTTATACCCAATAATTTTTCCGGGTTTTACTACTAAAAACACATATCAAAACGTTTTATTGTCTGAGAAAAATCATCAGAACTCTCCTTTGTTTCTACTAAAAAAAACATCACCGTTATTTTTTTTCTCTTCTAAAGTACTCTCTCTCGATTTTTTTTTACACATTTAGGTTTTTCCTTCTCTCTTTTCCCTTACTCTCTTTTCTCTCATATATTTACCTTTTTTTAGTACTCTCTCATTTTGATATGTAAAATTCACCACCTCTGTGTACATTTTCAAGGTTGTTGTGTTGTAGTTTTGTTATTATATTTAACACACCCAGTCGGGTGTTTTTCTATGCTCCATTTGTGTTTTAGGCTCCTCTTTCAGCAAAAAGGTCACATGGACTTTATTCAGCCAAGTTTTGGAGTTGTGGGTGTCTGCATGTCCTTTATTGTTTTTATTTTTATTGAAGGGTATAAGAGAACTTTCCTTAATGAGGTAAGTTTCTGAAATAAAGTCTTCCTAGTATTATATACCTTAAGGAACTTTATTAGTTCAATTAAACTTAAAAGTAATTTTTTTTTAATGTCATTCACATGTAAGAGGTAAATATGGGGTAACAATAATTTCTTTATGTTTTTTATGCTTAGTAATATATGAGAAACTTTACAAGAAAGATGATATACGGAAGTACATTTAGTTGTTATATTTAAACTTTATACTACTTTTTCTAAGGAACTATTTTCAAACCGGAAACAACAACTAATGGACCAAGTAATTCAATAATAACGACCGATTACTAAATTATAAAATGAGTTAATCGCAATAAATTATATTCATTGATTTAAAGATGTTATTAAACACTTTTAGAAAACTACAAATCCCTAAATTTCGTCAAAAACTGGATCATTTGAACTATTTTTTTTTTTATTTGATTTTCAAAACATAAGACGAATCCTTTACGATTCTAAATACATTTGAATTTTGAAAAATGACGTCCGTGTTTTGAAAATCCAAATAATGTAGAATTGAAATCAATTGATATTTTTAATTAAATTTTTTAGGCATTTTAAGACTACCCAGCAAAAACTGTACTTACCTGTTAAGTATAACTCCTACTTTATTGAAGTATACAAATGCCTCAGGTAGAACAAATCCTTTTTGATACTTTATAAAAAAAGTTTGGAGACCTTCATAACGAGTTTCTTGAGGTCAAATGAGTTTCAGAAAGCGTCATTACAACAATTTGTTTATTTTTGAGAAAGTACTCATGTTCATTTTTGTGTTGGCGAATGCCGTTAGCGATCCGAAAGCCAATTTTCAAACAGTTCATAGCCTGTTGAGTACAGATTCCAATAACATCGATTGCATTTTGAAAACTCCTTTCACCATGTTAGCAGTTTTGTTGGTTTTTGCACTAATATTTCCACAGTTTTTTCCAGTCGACTTAAATTAAATTGGATTTTCATCATTATTTGGTAAAGCACCTTGAACGGGTGATTTTGATTTTAAAACGTAAGCGTTGGAAGTCTTGTTAGTACTCGGCTATAGCTATCAAGAAGCCACAACCATATTATAGTTGCCTCTAAACATGTTATGGTTAAATATGACAATAATTTGTTTTTAAATTAACAATAGTATTTTCCTCTTCTCCAAGAGCAACAAGCTATGGTTGAAAACCAAACATGCTATTATAAGTGTTAAACATATTTTAGTTATTATTGACCAAAACACGTTCGGAGGCAACCATAATATGGTTGTACCTTCTGGATGAAGGACACATTTAACCATAATATGGTTGTCGGTGATGATAATATGGTTAATATTTAACCATAATATGTTTAAAATTTTCTTTAAAAATTGTTTTGTTGGAGGTGACCATATTTAAACATAGTTTTTCTCTGGGTGTACGGTACCAGTTTCTCATCAGTGGCTTTTGATCAGTAACCTGTATTTAAGGGGGATTAGATCTCTGTTCAACCGAAAGCTTGACGATAAAATATACAGGACATCCTCTATAGTTGGTGGTGTGGTTATCGTTCCGGTCAAACCAGGTTTTTAAAAAGGTTTATAATATTTTTTTATATTATGTGATATATTTTATATGAATTAAAAAATTTTAATTACAATCCGGATAAGCAATGGTAAGACCAAATTCTGTTACTTATTAAACCATTTTGGAAGAAAAACGCATTTTCAAATATATATCATGTATAGGAGCTATCAACATTAATGTTTACGAAATTTCGCTGTACACATTTTTGATTCTTTTTTTTTACCAATTTCCAAGAATGAGCCTTAACTACATGGCTGATAGTTAAAACTTTATTAATAAACATCTAACAGAACTAACATTTAGTTAAACAAAAATTTTCGTTTAAACTCTTATGTAAAATTACACTGTGAGCTACCCTTACAGTAATTCTCTTTTGCTGGTGTCAAGATATTACGGATATATCAAATTTTGTATTGTATTGGTGTAAATTTTATTTCTTGCTATCAGAAAATAAGGATAAACCCATCTATTTCCTAACAGATTTGGTGTTATACTTAGCTGTTTTAAAAATTTTATTGAAGTTCCAAAACAAAATAAAAACAAGTAAGAGTGCTATATTCGGATGTGCCGAATCTTTGGCAGTTAGAATATTTCCGGAGTGGGCTTTATATACGGCCTATGGTAAAAGAATAACTGTTACCGTCTTACGCGTACTAAACGGTTTTTCGAGGGTCGGGTTTATATGGGATCTATCTTCAAGAAGTTTGAGAAGCTGTGACACATCAAAATTTATTACAATAGCATAATTCGTTTCGTCTAAAGGCGTTCTAAAGTGTTTTTAGAGAGTGTGCTTTATATGGGGCCTATTATAAGCTATGGACCGATCTTCACGAAATTTTGTGGTTTGATTTCCAGTCATAAAGGACAAATTCGTGCAAAATCTCATATCCATATGAGCATTCCCTCAAATATTTATGTTAGTCTTTGTAACAATACTATAAATGTTTTATGGTAGTTGGTCTTCACTTTAATTCAGTGAGCGTGTTTTCAATAGACGAACGGACAGAGAGACGGACATTGCATAATCGACTTAGAATTACTCAAGGACCCAGAATATATATACTTTATGCGGCCCAAACGACAAACTTGGTATACCCTCACTTACCACTTTTGGCGGATAGTATAAAAAAACATTAGTTATCTAATGATTAAAACTATTTTTTTTTTTTAATCAAATAATTTTTATTTTTTATATGCTAAATAGTGAATTAAAAAAAGAATCTAACCAAAGCAAATAATAACAACATTAATCTGTTAATTGTCAGACTATACTTTCAGCAACCGCATACTCATAATAGTATTCAATTATGTTTACAAATTATAACACTAGCCAAAATTGTTATACATTTCGTCGGCTGATAATTTAATTGTCGTATGTGGATTCCGAAAGTTTCGATTAAATTGAGTTTGAACACATTTAATTTGAAAATTGCTTCAGCAAATACCACATACGACAAACTCAACACTCCATATCTCGAAAACCGTATGAGGTATCGAAAAACTGATTACGCCAAATGAAAGATCAGGTCGAAAAACCTAAGGAATCGATCTTAACTCAAAACCGCAAAAAATTTACATACGACATTTAAATTATCAACCGACGATATGCAGTTTACGTACTTCGCAGTAGGACAGAGTACATGTTAATTTATACTCTCAGAGAAATAATGTGCACAAACGCATGACTAACATTAAGGATAATTGTATTTGTTTGTGTTTATTTACCGCTTTTTAGTAAATGTTGTTTTTGTTTTAAGGTTACAAATTAATTTTAGGTTGTGGTAAATTAAATTATAGAAAATATCTGTGCTTTTTTCTCCTTTGTTTAAGAGTATACAACGTATTTGTTAGTAGCGATGAATGTTTATGATCAAGAGAATTTTTATAATTTTAAATAAGAAATTACCATTTTTTACGTTAAGACAAAAGGTTAGATTTTTATGGCATTTTAATTTTTATATTAATTATACTGAAATTTCCATTTTTGTTACAAAAAAAAAATATACACAAATTTTTTTTCTTCAATATTTTAAGTCTATTAACTTAAATTTTTCATGTTTTCCACAGACTCTCCCTGTAAATTAATATGCCCTTAAACCTTTTCAATTCTTGCTTTTCGCTTTTCATTCATTTCTCCAAAAGTATTTTCAGGTTTTTTCTATGTAAGTAGTGCTGTTGTTGTTGTTTGTTTGCTTTATTTAGCCCTCCTTCTCATACATACTTAATAAAAGCATAACAAATATGCCGCATAACAAATTCCTGGTCTGTACTGTTTTATGTGGTGTCGCATATTTATTTTGCTTTGTTTTTTAACTCACCACAAAAATTTCTGTAAGCATATTAGTTTTGTCGTTACCTTTGCCTCCTGATTAAATACAAGTTATCTTAACACTGAATTTATAATTCCTCTGAAATTTCATATATAGGCAATATGGGTATCAAATTTTTTCACTTTTCAATTTATTAAAATGTGAAAAATACAAATAAAAAAATACAATACAAAATATAAAATTTATAAAAAATCTTTCCCCGATTCTATCTTTAAATAGTTTGCACGATTCCAATTTGTTTGAAATATCCCCTGGTCGATTACTGTCGATAACAGAAAGACATGATTGGCTTACCAGCTTAACAAATCGTTCCGTGGTTTGCGAATGGCAG
The DNA here is from genome assembly GCA_943735925.1 of Pollenia amentaria. Taxonomy (NCBI): domain Eukaryota; kingdom Metazoa; phylum Arthropoda; class Insecta; order Diptera; family Polleniidae; genus Pollenia; species Pollenia amentaria. Next base: position 185,126,620 of record OX031007.1, on the reverse strand, counting down.
TTAATTTTATCTCTATAAACAGTTTTAAATTGTGACTTCACCTGGTATTTCAATAATTTCTTCAGAATCAACATACTGATTAACATACTGATGGGAATAAAATTGTATACAAGGTGGTTCAGTAATGCGACCAATTTTATTCAAATTTATCATATCTTTTAAGGACTCGCACTCGAACAATATTTTTGGAATATTGTATTGTCGAATATTATCAATATTACTCCATATGACTGGTTATTGCAATGCTGTCGCAAGAATAACGATAGCTGGAATATGTCACAGTTTGTCGGAAGCATAATTTTGTTCAGCTGAACAGTAGAAAAATCCATTTTTAGTGTTTTCGGAAATTTATTTTTAAGTATAATATTTTTTTTTGTCTGTTATTAATAGATTAATAAAATATATTATTAAATTAATATTTAAGAACTTAAATTTAGCTAACGGATCTTTTGCTTATCACCAGATTATTATAATTGAAAAATTAAATAATTTGATACCCATATTGCCTATATATGAAATATATAAAATATATCGCGATTTTCGCGTTTTATGTGAATAATTACAAAAAAAATAAATTAAAATTATTTTAAAACAGATTCAATTTGAAAAGCAGAACATTTTACTTCCACATACGTAGAATTTGTATAAAAACCCGAAACGAAAATATGTATTTAGCTTAATATCTTAATTAGTAGGTCGCAATAGGTCAAGTTTTATATACCATTGGATGCTGCTTTTCGATGATACCAAATTTTATTTATGTCGTCTTGAAGCAAAGTACAAAAAAATTCGAAAAACTGAAAAGGACCTTTTTTTAAAAATGGTCCATCTCACGGATGATCAACGCTAGAACAAAAATATTTTGGGGATCATCATAAAACATATCAACCTTTATTTTCAAAGGGGTAACAAAATCACTTTTTTTTTTTTTGTGTCGCTCTAATATATATATTTATATATATTTCCTTAAGATATGCCTTAATTTATTATATAAACTTACATGTCTTTACCTAAAACGCAAACGCCCTAACTAACAAAAAATTAAACATCAACATTTTTTATTGATTCTAATAAAATACTTTGGTATCTTGCGACCAAAATTAGCCACTTGATTAACATAAAAACAATCATCCCTATCTACCAAACCGATTATATGATAACCGCTTAATGACCTAACTATCCGTTTCCATAATATACAACATTATCAATTGCCAAAGATAACTGTTAGGTTTTACTGTTAAACAATTTATTAAATGAAGAAAATAAATTTTTTAATATTTTGATACATTATATCAATTTATCACATTAAATAGTTTTTCCTTATGATAAAATTAATTTTCAAACGTTCGATAGGGTCGTTTGCGTTTTAGGTTCCGATTTATATGAAGGCACATTTGTATCTACGTCAATAGTTTATCGCTAAGTTGGTATAAGTATGTAATTAACCCTTAAACTACCTTTTAAGTTTGTGCTTATTTCGGGTATTTAAATTGCATTTTCGACTTAAAGTGTTTGGAGACCAATAATAAAATTTCATGACAAATATCAACTACATACATCCCTGTTTTAAATATGATTTTTGCTTTTTTTCAAAAAGATGCCAAAAAACCCATTTTCAGAAGAGTAAGAGGGTTATTGTATACCAACAAAATGTTGCTTGTAATGTTCTGAATAAATCTTCTAAAGACACTATATACTAGGGTATTCATTTAATCGGGCTTTTGCTTTAATCGGTTAGTCGCTCGATTAATTAACGGAGATCTTGGTTTAATCGGTTAATAATCTGTTAATTTTATTATTGATCGTTTAACCGATTAATTGCTATTGATTGTTAAATAAGAAGGCAAAACGATAACAGAATCGCAGTGTTGTGTTGATAAGAGGGCAAATTGTGGAATTGTGAAAAATAAGAAGAGTAGATTATTTATTATTTGGAGTTTATTAGTAAAAAAAAAACAATAACATAACAATTCTTGAACTAAAACGACCAAGCAAAAGAACATAATTGATAAATATGAAATACATGTTTTTTAATTAATGTATATTATGTATTAATCAAAAAATAAACTGTAGGATCATTTTATAAGTTATTTCAATAGTTTAAGAAGATCTTATAAAATAATCTTTAAGACATATAATTAACTTTAAGTCTTTAGGATTTATCGCTTCTTTTCTTTAGTTTAGATAAAACTTGACTTGGAAAAAATTCTTTCATTTATCGTAGTTGTTGGAGAAATCAAAAGCAACCCATAATATTTAATTTCTCAGTCCTTTTCTGGATTTCTCTAAACATATAATATCTTCTATTATGCCATTATAGTCCTGTTTTAATTTTTTTAAATTTTTAACACTTCTAATTGTTTCGGTTAATTCTGTTAAAAGATTGATATGAGAATAAACAAAAAACTGAACGCATACATATAAAACGTACGTAAAAATAAAAAGGTGTTGACAGCAAACACTTATTTAAAATAAAGATCACTGAAAACCTTCATTGTTTGTATGAAAAAATATTTTCTAAGCAAATACCTTTTGTATATGAGACTAAACAAATAATTAAAAACATTAAAAAATATATTATAATTCTACAAAAAGTTAAAAACTTTGTTACATCGGTAAATCAGTTAATCGACTGATATTAACCGGTTTAATCGAAAATAGACAATTTTAAATTAACCGATCAGTTCAGAATCAGAATGAATACCCTTCTTTATACGAAAAACCTGAGTATCACACGCTTTTCTAAGTTTTGTTACTGCACAAGGGTGCAACTTTAACTATGCCCTTAAATACGTTCCAGATGTAAACTTTTAAAACGCCGACACACTTATATCTTTTTTTAGACCCCTCTACAAGAATCAGTTGGCAGCACGTTGTTATTTTGAAAAAATTTCATGTTGTTGTACAGTGCAATGTGGAGAAATTTGTACTAACCAGTTTTTTATCACATTCTTTCTGAAATTCTCTTCATTAAGAATTTTTTTAATTCTGAATACAATAAAAAAATTTTATACCATAGAGTGAGTGAAATTCGCCGCGGAATATACCACTAAAATTTTTTTTATTTTCTTATTTTTCACAATTCCACAATTTGCCCTCTTATCAACACAACACTGCGATTCTGTTATCGTTTTGCCTTCTTATTTAACAATCAGTAGCAATTTAACTAAAGCCGTTGTTGTTGTTGTTGGTGGCGGTTATGGTGGTAGCTGTAGTTGTAACGTTGTCGGTATGTGTTTTCGTCAACGTCTTGTTCCCCATCACATCATCATCATCATCAACATTGAAATCTACAATATTTAATTGAACAATGACAAAAAGCAACAACAAGAATAAAAATAACATATTTTTTTCTATTTCATTACCAAAACATATAACCATATAAAAACATGCATACATACATTTGTATGTATGTATATAAAATTCACAAACAAAATTTTACAACAACAAACTCAAAGGCAGCATAAGCAAGAAATTGTGCGAGTATTAAACTATACGGAAAAAGCAAATACAACAATAACAGCAATATCAACAAAATAAGCAAACAAACAAACAAAGAATTAGAAAAACTGAGTTGAGTGGTGGCTGCCAGTCATCGCTGAATCCCACGAAAAAAGGGAAAATATATCGATTTCTTTTGATTGGTAAAATTAAGTTTTTATGCCTTTAAGAGTAATTCGGTTGTAATCTGCGTTTGTTTGAGTATGTCATCGAATTTGTTAGTACGTACATAGTATACATAAGTGGGTGTGTAAAACTTTGTGTGTATGGCTGTGTTTAAGAGAATTTTCTGTATTAATATTACATATTTCAAAAAATTTGTATTAAGTTTGAGTATTTTTGCTAGTGCACGCTGTATAACTAATATTTTAGGCTTTGCAAAATGTTATGGTAAGAATGTTTTTTGTTACTAACAAGGAAAGTTTTAATATGCACAAAAAATTAAAAAAAAAACACGCGCGAAAAATCCTAAAAGAACAATGCATTATGTTAAAGAGTATGCAATAAAGCATGAATATGCATGCAGAAGATATAGTTTAAAAATTTATACCTAAATTTGTTCATAAATTTTTTATTAAAAACTTTTAAGGTAGGGTCAAGCTGTGAAATATTTTCCCAATTTTGTTTCACACATCCCTAAATGTGTAAGTGTACGTTTTTGCTGATGTGGGCAACACATAAAGATATTGGTCATAGACCCACCTATTGGTATACCGATCAGGTCAGCATCCCTGGTGTTAGATTCCCTGAATTGATATTCCAATGTCCGTTCGGCTTTCCACGTAAACCTTCCGCGCAAAGTAATTTTGGTATTTACGTTTTAGTTGTCATCAGAAATGGTAAGGGCTGTTATATAATTTTACATATCGTCATATAAAATAAAAAAAAGCCGTAAGGTAAAACTTCCTAAAATGAAGAATATATAAAATTTTTTAATAATCGTTTTCACGTTAAGCTTCTTTTATATTATAAAACTTATTTTAAAAGAAAAATTCCTAATTGTTGTATTATTTATAGAGATATTAAACTTACGTCTTTGAAAATTAGTTTTTTCTGAAACCGAAAAGGGCGTAAGTCATATTAAAAAATGTCAATAGGCATTTCGAGGAAATGTTTTTTTATTTTCTTCATTAAATATATTAACTATAACATTTTTTTTTAAATTTTTAAATTTTGATAACAACACAAAAAGTTATTCACGAAAAGAACAAAGTTTTAAATAAAATTAAATACATACCATAAAAACATAAAAAATTAATATAGTTCAAGATTAAATCGAAAATCTTTTACGATTTCATGCTTTTTCGAAAATTTCCAATTGACTTGTAACATACACCTTTTTAGCAAAGTGGGAGCAATGACGCAATGAGATCTTTTCACAATATTTAGACTGATATCTTAATCCCATTTTCAAAGTTTTTTGTCCGACGCAATTCCTTTTTTGAGGCCTGCATACATTTTGCTAGTCATTCGGTAATTGGCATTTAAATGTTTTTTATTAACCTTATTTTATTCACTGACTTTTTTAAATTAGCATCACTATTAATTTTTAATTAAAGTACTTGAATTGCGATTTTGTCCCTATTTAACTGTTATAAGCTGCTTCCTTTAAGAAAGATATTTTATTATAAACAAAACAAAAGAACTAAAACTTAAAAAAAAACAAAAGACATGACATTCTTCTCTTGTGTTATTAATTTTTTTTTTTTAAAGGCGTACGTTACTTTTTTGTTTTTTGAATTTTTTGTGGTTTCACTTTCAGGGCTTTTATAATTTTGTTAATAAAATCGTCAGTTTTAGTTGTAGGAGTGTAACATTTTTCAGGAACATGTATTTGATACGGTGTATCACAATCAATCAAAAAGTCGATTTTGAATTTTGTGTAACTTACGGCTTTTTTGATTTCATATGACGATATGACGTAGTAGTATACTACGTTTATACGTAGCCTATTCGCAAATAAAAATTATTTGCAAATAACTAGCTTACTGTTTATATCCCAATAAAAATGTTGCCTATTTTGCGAAGCTCTAGTGGTACATTTTAAAAAGTAAGCATACATTTATGCGCTACGCAATAAGACATACACCGATGCAATAAGAAAAGTGAACGAGTTCTTAATAAATTAAAAAAAAATTTGAAGAGCCACGACATTTCCTTACTACGAAGCAGGATTGTAAGGGAGCTTATATGATCGTTACATTCCAATTGTTATATGCGCTGAATAAAGGGCTTTCTGTGTCAAAAATGTATTGCTTCAAAGTGGGAACTCGCCGTATAAAATTCATGTCTTCCGTAAGCGGTATGGTAATCGAATCTTTTACGTTTCTCCCTTGCAAGCCTGTTTCGTTGGAAGCTCCAATTTTTATTGGAATTTGTTTACGGAAAATTTTTATTTTTATGTTTTGCCGGATAGGAAATTTATTGATTTGGTAGCACTTTTATTAGAAAACATGCATATGTATATTCAAGGCGAATTCATCTTTCAGTTGGCGTTGAAAGCACTGCAATGCTGCTTTTTTTTCTTACTTAGAGAGAGAAATGTCAAAAGTTGCTTGTGTTTTTGACACATCGATCAACGAAAGCAACAAAAAAAAATACATTGTTGTGTTTTTGGTGTTGTTACTTGTTGTAGTATCGTATATATATAAATTCGTATATTATAGTGTATGTATATTTTAGTGTATTTGTAAAATGTATGTACACAATTTTGAATTTATTTTCTTTTTGATGTCATATTGATGTGCCACATCGAAATAAAAATAAAACGGTCAACCGTGTAGCAATGTTTAAAATTTTATTTGCAAATAGTCTCGTTAATCAGGAATTATTTACGTGAGTTGGCTATTCGGAAATAAAACTTAAATTAACTGCTTATGCGGCAATTTTGTCTACTTGCAATGTATTTATTTGCGAATAAGTGGTGCGTATAAACGTAGAATTAGCCTCTGTACCAACTGTTTTCGCGTATAGAATCTTTGTGCCCATTATCCATCTTTTTATTTTGGTTTTTATATTAAATTTGGTCCACAAATATTATATTGCAATCCTAATCACCTTACCAACTTTTTTCGAATCGGTCCGTATTTGACCATATCTCTTATACAAATACTACCCTAAACATCTTATAATTTTTTAACTACCGAATAAATGTTGGTCTTGATGATAATTTCTATAATTGCTTCTAAGTCATGTCAAAATTTGTTCTTGGTTCGTCCAGAATTTACCATATGACCCAATAAAGAATCTCATATATAGATGTCAATATATGTATAATATTCGGCACAAATAACTTTTATATGAATCTTAACTGCATAACAAAATTTTGTTTTGGCGCGTTCACGATTGCTGAGGGGTCCCCAATAGAGTTCACTCTTGAAAACTTCTCTGTAAAAACAGACTGCGCTATGCTTAGAATGTATGAGCCGTTCGTCTTTTGTACAGAGGGTAAAGGATAGAAGAAAATAAACAAATGCCAAGAACAATTTTCTTATAAGCAACCAAGTATTTACGCACTTGGTTGAATATTTTGCGTAGCCAAATATGGGTTTGCCGCGTAAAAAAATTTCTCGTAAAAAATATTTTCTTATTTATTAAATTTTTTATTTTTATGGCTATACCCAGTAAAAACTTTGCTTGGTTTTCATAAAATGAATTGCTTTTACGCTGCTGTTTGAATTGCATATCATCTATTACATAGATACTTCTTATTAGGTATTATAGAAGCCATTACCATAATGAACATAATAATAATACAAAGTAATGATTTACAAAAGTGAATCCAAACAAACAGAACTATTTTTGTTAAATGAAAATGGACAATAGGGGTATAACCAAAAAAAATACCTATCACGACGGGGTGGCCACTGATGTATATATCAAGAAAACAGTTTTTTGAGATCAATTTGGATTAAAAACCTCCCCCCCAAACCGTTTTTTCTAAAAGCTTCCAAAAAATAATAATATTTGAATTTTTATTTTTTAAATACCATACATACAGTCATGTACTATATATTAACTTCAGATACTATAAATTATCTCTGTTGAAGGAAATAAACTTTAAGTTTAAAGTGCGTGTTGTTCTGCAATATTGTATTTTTAATAAACAAAAAAAATCCAAATACTAAACTTCAAAGTGATTTGCGGGGGAACTTTTTTAACGCCCGCGAAAAACTGACCCCACTTTTCATCATAGATTTTCATGGTCTATATGGCATGGATAGGTATTTTTTGATAATTTATAAAATTGTTCAAAAGTTAGACCCCTAATGGACAAGTTTACACAAGTTTAATTAATTCTTTCTTCTTAACATCCATTTTTATTTGGCTTTTTGGTAAGCATTTTACTTCTTACAGGTGCTTTTGGAAGGTAATGTTTGACCACTTTTTTTTTTGTTTTTGACGGTTATGCGCGTTTTATGTAGTTTAAACAATTAAGCAGCTTGAAAACTTAAACAAAAAAAAAATATCCTTGTGGTTAATCATTACAGAATTTGTGTTCATATTTTGGTAAGGTTGATTTTACAAAATGCAGATATTCGTACCTTCTGTCGATTAGTTTTCTTCTTTCTTTATTTAGAGACTACTAATTCGAAAACACCAAGGCCATTATATTTCTATTAATTCTTTGCGACAAATTTCTCCAATCTTCAAAAAATGTAAGCTTTATGTGAATTTATCTATTTGGGTGAAAGATATAACTTTCACTTTGAGAAACAATTCTAACTGCTTGCAGGCGGAATTTGGCACAATATGCAAAGCTTATTTTTTAAGCAAAAAGTTTGAAAAACTTGCCCGTTTTTTTTTTTTTTTTTTGGTATTTTTAAACTCATTAATAAAATTTTTTTGGGTTGAAGTATTGTAATAATATTGTGAAAGCCTCGTTTTTTTTAATCTTTTGTATGATATACAACGTAAAAGTGGAGAAAACAATATAATGATAAATGAATTCCAAAACTTACTGAGATCTGCAAACTAGTGTTGTTACGAATACTCGTATCAATTTTATCAATTTAATCCAAAATTAAGCACCACACGATATTTTCAGATCTGAGTCGATAGCAATAAATTAAAAGAAGATCTGTTACACTTCTAAATCTATTTAACATTATTATGACATGTCGATGACTAAATTTGAAATGATCAACTCCGCACCTCATCGTTGCCACCAATGAAACAAAAAATTATGCAGGATTTGGGCAAAAACAGTACAAAACTTAATAAAACAGTACTAACAATTTTTTGTTTTTGTCAAAACATATTACATTTATTCGAAGTTCACAAATAGAGATCATTACTTTTGTACTTTTGTTAGAGTATCAAAAAGTAGAGGTATCATTCTAATTTTAATAAAAAAAGTTTTGTTGATATATTAAAAATATATTTATTTCAGTTTATAACAAATAGTTTCCGGTTAAAAATGAAAAATTATGTCGGTCAAGTTGAACTCTTGTGTTCGAAGGTGAGAGAAGAAAGAAGAAAGGGGCTTGGTACGGAGGTGCATGTACTCGGTCAGTACGATTTGTGTTTTCATTCGTAGGTATAAGAAAAACAATGGCTGTATGCAAATTTTTTTTCTTTTCTTTTTCTCTTTGATTCGCTTTGAAGAAAATTATTGCTGTTTTATAGCAGAAAAAGTTGAAAAAACGATTGCTGTGTGGGATCATGTTGGCATCTTCAAAAGGGAACTAAAAAGAAGTTGAGCATCAAAAGGTGAAACTTGTAAACTTTTAGATGTAGTGTAGATGCATATTAAAATTTTACAAATTTATACATTAGAGTTTTTATTTTCCCGAACTGTTTCATTTAACGGGAAAGCGGGATTTATTTTTAAATTTCCCGGAAGTTGTACTTAATATGAAACGGTTCAAAATATATTTATTTATTTATTTATTTATTTATTTATTTATTTATTTATTTATTTATTTATTTATTTATTTATTTATTTATTTATTTATTGATTATGATTTTCTGCACCACAAAACAAAGTATAAAATGGACATTATTTCCTACGTATTTCGACACATGCACGGGTATGAAGCTGATGACGTCAGTCGAATCATAGCCCAACTTGTGCAAATCCATTTACCAAAAAATTTTAAGTAAAAAATGGGGCTTACTTAAGTGGATACTATTGCTCAAAATAAGGATTGACAGAAAACAGTTTTACCTGCAGATATGATAAGTACAAAAATGTATTCCATAAACAAGAGTACCAATTATATTCCTCTGTATAATTTTCAGTTAGGAAAACGAATGTCAAGAAGAAAAACAAGTTAATAACATTTTGTTTACTTCGTTAAAAAAATGTTCCTATGTATGTTTAACAATATTCGATCACAAAACATGCAGTGTATAATTAAGAATGTTTTTCGGTTAATAAACAACACACTGAAAATCCTTTTTGTTAACCAAAGGACACGAAATCAAAACAATTTCACTTGTTTAGTTCGAGTGACATGCAAAACATTATAGCCTCAAATTTTTTTTGAATATTTCTTGTTGCAAAACATTATAGCCACAAATTTTTTTTAATATTTCTTGCTAACAGGGTGGCCCAGAAGAATTTAACGATTGATTTTTTTAGATTATTATTAAGAAGACTTTACGATTTTACAGTGGTTAGAGCACACGGTGACAGACAAATCGTTTACCAACCGCTTCACTGTGTGTTCCTAACCAACACACAGATATATATTTGTATAATTCGTCAGAATAACGTTTGATAGCTACAGCCCTCTGCTTGGCAGCAGGAGCTTTATAATCTACACCGCGAGTATGAAGCACGTAGCATCTGCTAAGCGTATTTGAAAATGTCCCCCCGCGACTTACCGCACAACCACTTCTTAATCACCGAAGCAGACTCACTATCAGTCAGGCTGCAATCGAAGTTCGAGGGGCTCCTGACTCCCATGGTACCAATTATGATCTCTGGACAACCGCGAACTCAAGAGATCTGTAAATTTTTAACATTACCGAATTTTATTAGATTTACATAAAAGTATTTAATTATTTACCCCACCCTTTTTCTATGATGTTTTTATACACAAATATATTTTAAAAGATGGACTCTTAGGCTTTGAAATAATAGACAACTCTTTTTTTAGCTTAAACATCTAGAAGTTAAAACGATTTAAATAATTGATCCTCTATGGGGGTTACTTCTTCAAGCAACGTTTTCTGCAAAGTTTCAACGTTTTATGATTGTCACTAAGCATTGTTGTTTTTTACATCTAATGAAAATAAACTTCACAATCATTAATGAAGTTTAATAAAAACAATTTTGACTTAAGAAAAGACATAATAAGGAAATTATAGAATATTAGAACACCTCCGTTTTTTTAGACCACCTTGTATTTATTTACCGTATTAAAAAAACATTGTTATACGGTCCCAAAAATATCTCATATAAACAGAGTTGATGTTGTTTGAAAGTAAAATAAAAGAAAAAAAAAATGTATTACATATTGGTTTTTGTTAAAAATGCTAGAGGGTGCTTTAATAAACAAGAAAGAAACTGTAGTCGGATAAGTCCGACCATATGATACCCGACACCACAGTATTTAAAAATAAATTCTCGAAAATCCACCCTATAAGGGACTCATGGGCAATCATGAGCCCGTCAGAACAAAATTATGCTGTGCGGTTAAGATTCATGTAAAAGTTCTTTGTGCCGAATATTATTTAGATATTCTAATCTACATGACATGAGATTTTGTTTTGCCTATTAGTGATGTTAAGATGGGAGTTTGTATGGGACCAATGGTTAACTTTGGACCAACAAGCACAACATTTTGTAATCACATAGTAGCTTTCGTAAAAGCTAACTTTGATTTGCAGAATTTGTATGTAAGCTAAAATGTGGACCAATTCCAATAAAATGTGATACAATCGCAATTAAAAAAAGTTTGGACCAAAATAATTCTAAATGCCAAAATAATAAGATGGTTAATGTGCACAAAGGCCCTATTAATGAAAGATGCTTGTATAGGGGCTATTTGAAATTATGGACCGATTTTTTGCTTACAAGGTTTACATAAACAGGCAGCCGGACGGACGGGCATTCTTAGATCAACACAGAAAATTATTCTGATATGGTATGCTTAAAGATGGGCAAGCCCAATATTTTAAGATGTTACAAGCATCAGCACAAATGCATAATACCCTCTTCACTATTGTGGTGTGGGTATAAATATACAAAAAAAAAAAAAAATCGATTTCCCAAGAAGAAAAAAATGATGGGAAAACTTAAAGGTCTTATAAAATACAAGCGAATCATATCTTTTCAATGATAAAGGACAATGTTAAAAACAGTTCGCATTTGTCTATGTGACATTTAATATGTAAATTATCTTAAGGGCTCTTTTATAAGAACTTTCGAAAACGACATTAACGTAGTATACGAATGCGATTTAAAAGTATTCATGCTTTTAAAGATTTAAAAAAATTTTAATTTAAAATAAAATAAGCTCAAAATGGGAATGTTTTTTTTACTATAAATAATACAAATAGATATCGGGAATTATTTCTTTTCATAAGCAACTTTTTGCTATATTCAAGATTTTTTATTTTTCGAATTTATTCTATGAGTTAAATTTCAGTTATTTATTTTATACAAGATACAAGATAATAGTCTGGTAGTGTATAAAGTCATTCCTTAAAATTTAAAGAATAGAACTATTACAAAAAGCTTTATAAAATACATAACTGAAATTTAACTCATAGAATAAATTCGAAAAATAAAACATGTTGAATATAAATAAATACGGAAAATAAACAGATAAAATACTTTTTTAAGTGTATAAAATATTATCTACAAATTTAAAGTGAACTAATAGTTCTTAGGCTTTCTTAGAGTATTATAAAAATCGCACCAGAAGATGGAAGAACCAAAGAAAAAAATATAAAACGCCAATACTCATATGTAGGTGGTAAGCCCCTGCACGAATGCATTTGTTTCTTGTACACAGTTGTCAACACCAAATTATTGTTGTGTCAACTACTGTATTTTTTTTTTTTAAATCAGCATGAATGATAAATTATGAAATACCAAATCAATGTTAAAACAGTAGTTCGTTTCAAACAAATCAGTGTAAAGCAGTAGTTGGATTTAAATAAACCAACTCAATCCATAATTTGATTTGAACAAAAAAACAACACACAACAATTGTGTGTCTATAATAGAGTTATGTACGGTAAACCTTTCAATTCACAATGTGTGATCTTGATGTTTATTGCCGATTGTTTCTCAGATTTTGATCGTTGTATGTATTATTTTTATATTAATTTTGCAAATAATAGAATTACCTATTATTTTTTATTTTTATTTTTAATTAAATATTTGATAATATGTTTTTGTAGTAATAAAATAATTTAAAATAAAAGCTTAAATATTCTATAAAAATATTTTTCATCTTTAATTGTTTTTTGCTTCATACAAATCTAGCTAGTCATACCTAATAATTGAAAAAAAAGATAATTCATACTTATCACCTATTTTGCTACAGTTCTTTCGTGTGATTCGTGTGATTTGGTTTAGTTAGTGTGATTTGTTTTGCTTTGTTGCTGTTTGGAGTGAATTCCGTACTCTTTACACTTCGTATTTGGTCGTTTATAACACACTAATTACAATTAATTTGCAATTGTGTGTTTTTATTTATTTTTTGTTATATGTGTTTTGCACAACATAGCATTTGATTCGTTAGCAAAGAGTGAGCAACAATCAGTATTTAAAAAACAAACGAATGTCTTGAAACGGCTTTTAAATGCATTAGTGCAGAGGTTTAGTAGGTGGCAGCACGAATAACTTAATGCGTTAACTTAGCAACGTGTAGATGACAGCACAGCAAAACAGCAAACAGACCGCACAGTTCGATCAGCTATTTACAAAATGCTACTTACAGCTATTTACAGAAAAATCGAGCTGAACTGGAAAACGTTAGCGTGGAACCTCTCATACAAGGACAATATACATAAATAATTGTCTAAACATCTAGAGAAAGATAATAGTATAAGTCTAAAATATGCTACAAACTACCTTGTTACCAATACATGAGATATGTTTAATATTTATGTCAACAGCTATATATCTGGGTATGTTTTGCATTTTAAAAACGCTGTACCTCTGGAAGTGGCTATCATATCGCTTTGACAGTTGCAAAGTGTGATTTGTTGTGAATAGACGTGTTTTTTCATACGACTTGAATTATTAATTTAATAAATTTGATTTTGCAATATAAAGATATTATAAAATATAATTCCCGATGGAAGCGAATGGACGCAATTAATAAATAATTTTAATTTAAATTATTTAACATCAAAGTGAACAATTTTTAAGAAAAAAAAAAAAAAATAAGAGAAAAAGAAAGAAAATATATTTATGTATGAATGAGCATACAGACATATGTATACATACAGTGTTATTGAATATATAATATATACTAAAAACATTAAGAGCACATCAAACTGTAAAAAAACATAAACTACTTTTTGTATGAGTAAAAACAGTGAAACAACGGTAGGGCTAAATGAAAGAGATATTTATGTGACAGTGGAACCTAAGGAGAGCAATGTTGCAAAGAAAACAATACGTCTGCAAGTGTTACCGAAGAGGCAAAAACAATCTTAGTGGGAAATGATACCATGAACTCTAACACTGACGCAATGGATAACTCACAAGTGAAAAGTTGTCAAAAGCCTCAAATACAAGTTGGTATGGAAAGGTATATAACAGTGCTTAAACGAGATAGCAGCCCTACCTCTTCAGCTGTTGCATCGGCCTAAAAAATTCCATATTTTAATAGAATAAATTCACAAAATCGTTTTGCGATTCTGCAGTATGAATCCCATAGGGCACCAAACGTCATGATCGTTTGATCTCGGTGATAGGTGAAAATTCGTTTTACTTGGCTGCAATTAAGCGTAGCAGTATAAACGAGACAAAAATACAGGTTAATCATGAAAATGATTTTTCTAAAATAATTAAAAAATTTGAAGTACTTAAAAAAGCTTTTATACATACCAACTAAAGAGCAGAAAATACCTTCAGGTAGTGATAAAAGGCATTGACTCTTGCGTGGAAATAGATGAAATAAAAACGTTTTTAGAAGAGAAGGGTTTCCAAATAAAAAATGTGATAAATATTAAAAAACAAGGAGAAAAATCACCAACGACTATTTCGAGTAGAATTAGAACTAGGCGATATAAAGCTTAAAAAAAATTAAACACATCCCATTTACAATTTAAAATACATTCTGTACAGACGAACTACGATAGAGGAGCCGCACAAAAGAAAAGTTCCCGTTCAATGTTTAAACTGCCAAGAATTTGGTCATACTAAAGCATTCTGCCATTTACCCTCTGTTTGCGTCGTATGTGGAGAATTACGTGGTACAGTTCATTGCGATAAGTCTTAATACGATTCGTAAAAAAATGTAGCAACTGTGACGATAATCACACAGCTAACTATAGAGGATATCTAGTATACTCCATCGTCAAGCGTTCAGTGGGACCGAAACCCAATCCCACTCAAATTCAGGTAACAATCCAAGAAAACACTAATTCCTTTCAGGTACCGAGGCCTGGTACTAACTAAGCCTGATAATCCGACTAGAAAAAACTATGGAAACATTAGTGCAAACTGTAAATAATTTTACGAACACAATGGGTAATATGATGCAGGAAATGTTAAGGATGCAGTCGATGCTATTGCAAGCTGTACTTAACAAGCCATGAGCTGTCTTAAAATTTGTTTTTAACGGCATTCCCCAACACAAAAATGAACTTAAGTACTTTCTTGGTTCTTGGATGGTTTCTGAAACGCATTTGACCTCAAGAAATACATTTAAAATAAATGGCTATATATTATATGATACCAAGGACCCTCGAGGTAGAGCTTGTGGAGGTTCTGCCATTTTGATAACATTTGTGTTGAAGAACTAAATCGAAACATAGTACAATTTATACTCTCCACCTAGATATTCAATATCAGAGAGCCAATATTATAAATAATTTAAATCATTAGGGCCATGGTTCCTGGCCGCCGGCGATTATAATAGTGTCGTGTCTTGTTTAATACAATCTATAAAATGGATTTAAATGTGGTCGCGATCGGACAACCAACATATTGGCCTACTTATCAGCAAATAATTTCAGATGTCATCGATTTTGGCGTGGTTAAAAATATCCCCACAGAAACGATTCATGTTGAAGCTTCGTTACAATTATCTTCAGATCACACACCTGCAATTGTTACTTTAATGAACCCCAATAGAATTGTATCTCCGTCTGGTTACTAAGCGACGACAACCACCGGAGAATGTGGAAATCTATATTGTGAATTTTGACAGTTATCTTAAACTAGCTGTTAAACATTCCAGCAAAACCATCAAAATAATAATATATATTCTACAGATGTCGAGCGGCTATTGACCGAAAAAAGGAAAGTTCGAAGAGAGTGGCAATTACACAGATCTTCTCAACTAAAAAAATTATTAAGAGAGTGCACAAGAAGTTTAAGAAAGTTACTGCAGTCTCAGAAAACGGCATCCTTGAAAAAATGTCTTAAGGAACTGGATGCAACTCTACAATCAAACTAGTCGTTATGGCGTGCAGCTAGAAATCTCAAAAGGACAGTTATCTCTAAACCACCTTTAAGAAACTTTAATAGAAGTTGGGCAAGAATTGATACAGAAAAAGGAAATATATTTGTTAATCCTTTGAAAAACGTATTTACCCATCATACATCACACAATATTGCTGTGGAGTTACCACCTGTTGACGTTAGAGCAGCTAAGAATCCCCTAAGAATCGAGATAAGAGAAACCGAAAAGGCTATTTGTGATTTAAACTCAAGAAAGCTCCTAGTTTTGACAAGATCAGTAACAAAATACTTTTGGAATTACCTTGCATAGCAAAGAAAATTATTCTTTATATTTTTAATGATAATTTACGCCTTGAATACTACCCTCAAGAATGGAAAGTTTCTAAACCAGGAAACGATCTCACATAAGTTGAGTCATATAGGTCTATAAGTTTATTATCTAATATTTCAAAGCTGTTTGAGAAACTCTTAGGCCCTAATCATGTACAACGCAGCGCAACGCCAAACAATGTCATAAATATTTTGTAATTTTGTTGTTGCTTTCAACAGAAAGTCATGTACCGTTTAAAAATTCTCAACGACACAAGCAATGGAGCGTTTGAAATTTTAAAACGCAATGTGAATTTCTGTAGAAAGCAACAACAAAATTACAAAATATTTATGCCATTGTTTGTGCTTTCAATGTTATTCTTTGGCGTTGCGTTAGTTCTGTGGCCTTAGTGTCAAAATTAATCCCAATTTTAAAAGAAAATAGATGTATTCCTAACCATCAGCTCGGTGTTAGAAAAGAACACAGCACAATTGAACAAACCCATTGTATAGTAAACGCCATAAGAAAAGCCTTTTAAGAAAGAAAATATTGTTCCGCTCTCTTCATCGATGTTTCTCAAACTTTTGACAAAGTCTGGCACGACGGCTTATTACATAAATTGAAGCTAAACTTACCAGTAAACATACACAAGCTGTTAAAAAGCTACTAAGTCGGTCGTAAATTCATTATTAAAGAATGCGACTTTTTAAGTTCTCCTCAGCCAATTGACGCTGGAGTCCCACAAGGCAGCATCCTGGGTCCACTATTATACCTAATATATACTTCGGACATGCCAATTAACAACCACACCCAAACTTCAACATTTGCGGACGATACATCTTTCCTAAGAGTGCATGAAAACCATCATGAAGCATCTAGTTACTTACAGGAGCATATATTTTTGAACTAGAAATATGGTTAAAAACAATGGAGGATAATGGTCAACGAGCAAACATGCGTTCAATAACATTCACCTTGCGTCGGGATTCATGCCCCCCTATTAAAATCAATAATTAAACAATACCTCAGCATTCGAATGTAAAATATCTCGGTATACATCTAGATCGCCGTTTAACGTGGAAATACCATATAGGTGCAAAATTAACTCAAATTAAACTAAAAGCCATTCCAATTCATTGGCTTATTGGAAGAAATTCTGTCCTTAGTCTCGATTGCAAACTTCTGCTTTGCAAATTTATCTTAAGCTGGTGCTACGGTATTCAATTATGGGGCACTGCCTCAGCGTCTAATATCGAAAAAATTCAAAGGCGCCAAAATAATCTTTTTCGTATAATCACAGAAGATCCCTGGTATGTTAAAAACTCGAATATTTACAAGGATCTCAACGTGTCATTGGTAAAAACTATGATTACAAAATACAAAGTAAAATATTTAAAATGGCTTGAACTACACCCACTAGCTCGAAATATTTTTAATGATGGCGGGCACACTCGCTGAAGAAAAAGAGACACTGCAGCACTCAATCAGAAGAACGATAAAAACCTAAATATGTGAACAGAAACCGTGATAAGAAACGTTTTTGTCGGGAACTGGCAGGACATGAATTAAAGTATTAGGATAAGATTTGTTTACTTATTGTTAGTTCATATTTAATATATGAAGATTCTATAAAGAAACTCTAGAAAAAAAAATATCGCTCTGAAATTATAGCCTCACTAGAAGTGCTTTCTAACATATTCTAAAGTTTGAATAAAATTGGACAAATCAGACCATCGACGTGGTCATTTTTTTCATTCCAACCATACCCGGGTATGTGTATGCAAAAATGAATATAAAGTAATTGTACAATCTACATTGTACACTCATGCGAAAATGTATTTTTTTTGTATTTTATATTTGAATTGTACACTCATGCGAAAATGTATTTTTTTTTGTACTTTATATTTGAATTTTTATTAAAAACTGGTATTTTGTATCTGAATTAACTAATTATTTGTATAAACAATTTGAAATTTTATTGTAACGGTCATTTGAGTCATTTCTCATAAGTCATTGTGAATTAAATAAAATTATGCATTGAAATGATTGAAATGACCACTGTGGTGGAAAGTTATGTGCGCTCTTTAGTACTCTCCAAGACCAGACTGTCAAGCCTGGCTTTGGAGAGTAAGAAACAAAATGGGCGAATTGTAAGCCGTGTAAAAAGAAACTTGTTCACTTGGCATTTAACCTTCCACTACGTAAGTTCATTTTAGCTGTGAATAAACCTCCAAATAAAAACCCCATTGTTGTAAATCAAAAAAAAGTGAGTAGCGTTTCACTCCCGCAAAGGACAACAACCCCTCCAAGGTAAGAATAGTGCATTTATTACCCAATCCCCCAATACTTACCCGTGTCATATCTTTCATTTCGCGACACCTGCAACTACTTTAACCCACTCCCTTGAGTGTGTAAAGATTCGTTGCATTTACAGATTTCTCCTTCTCTTACCCCCTAAGAGAGGAAAATCTGTAAATTTATTTAATAAATTAGGCTAACCAGGAGTCCAATTTTATTCATGGTCCAATCGAGCTTGGAAATAAAAGTAAACCTGGTCACCTCAGCAAAAAGCTTTAAAAAGGAAGAGAAATCCCAACTCTCAAAAGAAGGAAGAAGAAACAAAAGAAACATGAGGTAATTGGAAAGAGTTACAATTCAACAGGTTTAGTAATTGAAAAGCAGCAATCGGGGTAAGTGAAAAGAAAAAAGCAAAAGTAAAAAAAACAAATAATAAAAATTTATGCTAAGTGAAAAAAAATATAATAAAAAATAATTCGAAGAAAAGTGTGTAGGTGTAAAAGTGTGTAAGGCCTTAAAATAGTAAATTTGGTGAAATTTAAAAGAAAAAAAGGGGCCAGTGTAAAAATTGAGAAAAAAATTGGAAAAAAACGGCGCGAAAAATCGCCATTTTGTAATACGGCATAGAAAAAAGCCGAAAAGGAAAAATTATTTTGAAAAAAATTGGAAAAAGTTGTGGGCAAATCGCCATATTAAAGTTCAAAAAAAAAAAAAAAAAACGTAAAAAAATTAAAAATTATAAAATTAAAGATGGTTAACAATGCCACAAAAACGGTACCTATGTAAAATAAAATCGCCATAGTGGTATATACATAGGTATGTAAAAAGAATACAAAAAGAAAGAAAATAAGTAAAATAAAAGTGCCAAAATAGAGTGAGAAAAAATTAAAGAAGAAAGAAAACGGGAAAAAAAGAGAATACAGGAAAAAAGAAGAGAAGAATTGTGTAAGTGGAGAGTGCAGAAAAGAAAGAGGAATTTAAGAGAAAGCAGAATCATCCCCCATAAACTGCTACAAAAAGAAGAAGCAGCAGCATGATCCACATATGCGTGAAGAAATTGTAAAAAAAAAAAAAGGTATTTAACATTATTTGGCTTGTTTTTTTTACCATCACACACCTTCCCCATACATATAAATCCACATATACGCTTGTTAGTTAAATTAAATGCTTTAATGTTAGTATTTCTTAATAATACGAAGAGAAAAAAAAAAAAACAAATCATCAAAATCTATTTGCGCTCTTAAGCTTTAATTTAGCAACATGTTAATAACACAAACATACACACACACACCCAATTAACAAAATCATTGCGCTCTGAGGCAAACCATTGCATTGGTTAACTCTTAAAAAAGAGAATTAACCAAAACCACACACACACACAAATCAATTAAGTTGAAAGCTTTAGCTCTTATCATTGCAAAATACACACATAAATCAACAAAATCAATGCACTCTGAGTACACATTTTTCATGGTTTGACTCTTATAAAAGAATACACCACACACACATACACACACAAATCATAAAATTCAAATACACTCGTCATTTCAATTAAAAGCTTTGAATTTCGTATCTCTTATGAATGCGAAACAAACAAACAAAACATAATATTAAAATTTACTCAAAAATAAATTTTATTTGCGCTCTTAAAAAGCAACAAATTAAGAATTTCTTAATTTGTTTGCTAACTTTAACTGAAATCGTAACACTGTGAACTAAACAAAAGAAAATACAGTCCACTATACAAATTGACGAACACTTCGTAAAAATTGAACAATTTTATAATTTCATTTATTACAGCACATAATTACACGATATTATATTATATTATTATATTATATTATATTATTATATTATATTATATTGAATACCCATTCTTTGAAATTTAGAGTTGATTAGAGGGAGTAAAAACCCTTGTTGAAATTTTTTTTTTTTTGACTATTTAAAATTTAATGGGGAAATTTGTACAGTCACAGGAAAAATTAAAAAATTGTCTCTAATCGTCATATTGTTCCAAATTCATATAATCAAGCAACCCATTGGTTGAATTGCCCTATTGCAAAAAAAAAATTATTATATTGATTGCTAAAAATTTGAATATTTTCTCAATGAATAATTTCTTTGTTATTTAATTAATTTTTAATTCAAAATTGATATAAAACCTACTAAAATGTTAATTGAATCAAAATTATATTTAATAATTGATTCAACTATAACATTGACTAAAATTTTAATACGTTTTAAATAATTTTTTTTTGATTAATAAAAAACTACTAATAATTTTTTCTGTGTTGTTAAATGGAACAAATTTTCCCAATATATAAAAATTAAAATAAACCCGTGAATAAGTGCGTTGAAAACGATCGGAATTTAATAAAAAACGAAGAAATTTTTTTAGTTACTAAAAAGCAGTTTCCCAAACGGCAATTTAGTAAAAATTTCAAGTACGTTAATCGGATTGATAAGAAATCAAGTAAAGTTACTAAAAGTAGTTTCCCAAACTGCAATTTAGTAAAAATTTCAAGTGCGTTTATCGGATTAAAAGAAAAAAAATTTTAATAAATTTACTATAAGCAATTTCCCAAATTGCAAAGCTAGTAAATTTTAAAGTGCGATTTCGGATAATTGAGAAAATTTTAATCAATTTAACTACGAGCAATTTCTCCAATTGCCAATGTAGTAAATTGAAAAGTGTAAAAAAAAAAAAAGCAAAGGATTATCGAGTTTATGAAAATGATGCAATTTCTCCAATTGCCAAGCTCGTAAAGTTACAACTGCGTTTAAATATACCGGAGTTATTCAAACTTTTGTAAAATTAATTAAAATCAATCTGTAAATTGCGAATATCGGAGCAATAAAAATAATTTAATAAGTAAAATTTAAGTTTCTGAAAATAAAATTGTAAAATAACAAATAAGTGGAAAAATAAATTGGTTGCAAAATTCAATTATTTCCACATTATACTTAAGGATTTCACTTTTGTTAAAATTAGATATGTATGTATTGTAGCGGAAATTAATAAAAATAAAATTATTTGCAGAATCAAAAATAAAAAATTTAAGGTTAAATTGTCTTTGAATCGAAGGCGAAATTGAATGAAGTAGAAATTGGATAGGTACCTATGATTCCTAAAACCTTTAAAATAAAAATCAATTTTCCTTCATAAATAAAATTTTTGTAAATAATTCTTAAAATTTTAAATGAAAATTAATTTCCCTCGGAGATAAAAAATTAATATCCGTAAATTGAATAATTCTGTCCAGCATAAGTAAAATTAATAGTTTTGCTTTGAATAAGTTCGCAAGTTTTTTAAAATTTTAATAGAGTAATAACGTTTTGACTGAATCAAAACAAAGGATAAATTTCCCGGGTGAACCAAATTGATATAATTAAATTGCTTTTGCGAAATTTTTAAATAAAATTGAAATATTAATATTCGTGATTTGAGAAAAAAATCTAAAATTTAGAACAAAGCTACTTTTGCAGAATTTTTAAATAAAGTTTAAATATTATTATTCTGAAATTGAACACAGTTCAAAATTCTAAACAACCTTTGCGATTACAAAATTTTAAATAAAATTTAGGTTTCCCGCATAAATTGAATGTGAATATTCGTACATTGAGCAAAAATCTTAAACTTTAAACAAACTTTGCTTTGCACAAAATTTTAAATAAAATTCTCTTTTTAAAATTGGATTAGTATTCTTAAAGGGAATAAAGTAAAATTTTATACAATTAAATTTCCGGTATGAAATTGGATTAGTATGAGGATTTGAATAAGATTTACTGTTACGAAAATTTGCATGAAATTGATACGAAGTAAAATATTAATAGTCTCGCGTGCATAAGAGTTAAAATATTTAGAAGAATTGGTACTTTTTATTTGCTTCAAATAAAATAAATTCATGAAAGGTAAAAAATTTTTTTTTAAAGGAATTGATATTTTTTATTAAATTTCAAATAAAGGGTAAAATACCCATATGAAATAAAGCGGTAATATTCTTACGTTGAATACAGGTTCTTAGAATTTATGTTTAGATGCAATTGCACCCTTTGGTTAATTATAGCCACTTTCTGATTTAATTTTAACTATTTTGATAGTTACCCAACCCCCTAAACTATACGGAAAGGTGGTGTTTTTTTAAAAATTTTTGCTTCTTAGTTTGTCCACTAGTAATCTCTAACTTACAATCTGTACCCTAGATTAGTGTGCAAACTAAGCCCTATACCCGAAGTTAACATTAATTTATTTACATTGCATCTATTCTTCTTGTCTGTTTAAAACGTTAAGAATTGTAAATAGCTTTATCGGAACGGTTTTAAGACCCCTACGTCTTAACGTTACATAAATTTAGCATCAATCGAAATCATGGCAAACGCAAACGAAAGCTCAGAATCAAACTTTAACACCCTGTATAAAGAGCAATTCCTGTTCGACTGTGGGAAGCTGCGCCAGTTCGGGGAGAGTTTGGATATTAGTAGTATACAGGATCTTAACGAGTCGACATTGGAGGTAAAGTTAAGGAAGCTGGACGCGGACATGGCAAACTTAGAAGACTCCTACAGGAAGGTCATGGTAAATAAGGATGCCATAGTTGGAGTTGAGTTTAAAACACAAGCCAGTGACGAATATGCCACCTGTTCAGAAATATTTGAGCAATGTTATGCTCAAATTAATGAAGTTTTAAAAATTAGCAGAATAGAGGCGTCTCAAAACGCGCCATTCCAGTCAACTTCCAGATATGCCCACCCAGAGCCTTACCTAGCACACAATACTACAGATAGTTTCATAAAACTGCCTCCATGCGACACTGAAATTTTCAAGGGCAGTTATGAACAGTGGCCCTCGTTTCGAGACATGTTCACTGCGGTGTATATCAATCATTCGAAACTATCCCCGGTGGTGAAATTGTATCACTTGCGGAATAAAACGCGGGGTGAGGCTGGAGCGATAGTGAAGAGGTATACTCTGTCCCATGAGAACTTCGCGCTGGCATGGGAGGCACTAAGGACCCGATATGAAAATAAGCGTGTGCTAGT
Organism: Pollenia amentaria; assembly: GCA_943735925.1. Classification (NCBI taxonomy): domain Eukaryota; kingdom Metazoa; phylum Arthropoda; class Insecta; order Diptera; family Polleniidae; genus Pollenia; species Pollenia amentaria. The sequence continues at coordinate 185,102,870 of OX031007.1, read as the reverse complement.
GGATAATCAAATAAAGATACTGTTTGATATCCCCTCTGCCGCTCAGGAGGATAGTGAGGCCATAAGAAGAATTCAATCTTCTGTCAATGATTCCCTAGCGACCTTGAAAACTTTAGGAATTGACGTAGATAGCTGGGATCCAATCTTAATACGCTTAGTGTCCACCAAACTTCCTGATACCACTTTAGCTCTGTGGGAACAATCACTGACCGCGCCTCGAGAACTCCCAAAATGGGCCCAAATGTCAAAATTTTTGGTGGATAGATATGAAGCAGTAGAGCGATTTAAAAGCATTAAAACTTCTAAGGAATCATTTACGCTGAAACGTTCGTCCGTACCCAGTGTACAAACATATGTGGCTCAGGAAAATCTAAACACAAATTGTAAGTTATGTCAAGAAGACCACGCCCTGCGAAATTGTAAAAAATTCCGTGCATTCACGGTACAACAAAGGGTTGATTATGTTTACCAGAACAAATTTTGCAACAATTGCTTGGGAACATCACACCTGAAAAATAATTGTAAAAGCAAATACACTTGTTTATATTGCAAAAAGCAGCACCACACACTTCTTCATATGGCAAGGAAACCACAAGAAAACCAACGGAAAGAAAACCCAGGAAGTAATAATAGTGCCAACGGAAATACAGTATACCAAAATCCGATACAAACCCAAAAGGGCGCAGGTCACAGTGGGACCCATTTAGAGAAGCCAAGCACTTCTACACAAGTTCAAGCGAATTGTTCAGCTAGCAATGAAAATATCTTGCTAAGGACTGCATTAATGCAGATAGAACACCGAGGTGAGCATTTCACAGTGAGAGCTTTGATCGACCCCGGGTCTCAAAGAACGTTTTTGTCTGAGCGAATTAGAAGTCGGCTTCAGCTGCCGTATCAAAGGGCGCATTATGAGATCGTGGGGATCGGTGGGCAATCACAGTCGGCCAACAAGGAATGTGAACTCGTCCTGTATGCCAAAAGAACTGATACAAGGATCCCAATTAAAGCTATCGTCTTGCCTAGGGTGACAAACCAGCTACCATCGATGTCGTTTGAAAAGCCAAATTCACCTGAGCTAAATAAGTTGGACTTAGCCGATCCAACATTTAATAAAACCTCTCAAATAGATCTTATTTTAGGTAACGATTATGAAAATTGCATAAATCTGAGCGGCATAAGGAGAAATATTTGTGGCAAAACTTCTGCTTACAATACAATTTTTGGTTGGGTGCTCAGTGGACCTATGAAGGTGGAACTCATTCAGACCTTCACAACAGCGGTAAAGAAACCTGATACAGAAGATCTAACTGTTCTTTTAAAATTATTTTGGGAGGACGAGAGTGTACCAACATCTAGGCCTAGCAAAGTGGAAGATGAAGTCTGTGAAAAATTTTATGTACAAACCACGAGGCGTCAAGAGGATGGTAGATATATGGTAAGATTACCGTTTAAAAAAGAATTTCCGGAGGAAGTATTTCTGGGATCATCACGATTTGTAGCTTTGGCTCAATACACGAGAATGGAAAAAACGCTGGCTCAAGATCCCGAATTGCAGGCTCAATACAAGCAAGTGTTAGAGGAGTACTTATCATTAGATCACATGGAGGAAACATCTGCGCACGAAATTGTGCAAAAAGGTAAATATAATTCATTTTATCTACCACACCACGCAGTGGTACGGCCGGAGCATAAAACAACGAAAGTTCGAGTTGTTTTCAATGCCTCAAGAAAGACAAAATCGCAATTTGCACTTAATGATGTGCTTTATACTGGGCCGACTCTGCAGAATGATTTAATAACAACAGTGCTCAACTGGAGGAAGTACCAATTTGTATTCAGTGGTGATATACAGAAAATGTATCGGCAAATTATGGTGCATCCAGCTGACAGGCCGTATCAAAGGATTTTGTATCAACCCCTACCTGATTCACCTATAAAGGACTATCAGTTAAAGACTGTAACCTTTGGGGTGAATTGTGCGCCATATCTTGCGATTAGAACTCTTTTGCAGCTTGCGGCGGATACTGAGTCGGAAGCACCCCTAGCCGCCTCCATACTTCGCTCTGAAACGTATGTGGACGATATCCTGTCTGGCGGATTTACAATTGAGGAAACTTTATTAGCCCAAGACCAGCTTAGAAGGGTATTAGGCGCAGCGGGATTTCCTTTAAAAAAAATGACTGCAAACAATCCTGCACTGCTCGCCAACTTGCCAAAGGAAGACCTTTATGATTTAGATTTTTTGCGATTTCATGAAACAAGCGCTACCAAAACTCTTGGTATAAAATGGAACGCGCTTAACGATTCATTTAGCTACACTTTTGCTCCAATCGACCAGGACTCAAAGGTTACGAAACGTCGGATATTGTCGTCTGTGGCAAAATTGTTTGACCCCGCGGGCTGGTTAGCGCCCATAGTCGTAAGGGCCAAAATTCTGATGCAACAATTGTGGTTGGAGGGAGTACAATGGGATGATGAAATATCCCCTGAAACTCGTCAAAGCTGGACCAACCTCGTCGACGACTTTTTTAAGGTGGAGGCTATATCGATTCCGCGGTGGATTCAATATGGGCCCGCGGACAATGTACAACTGCATGGATTTGCAGATGCCTCGAAGTCTGCCTATTGTGCCGCGGTGTATATCCGGTGTCAAACGGAGGGAAATGTGGTCTTTACAAATTTATTGGTGGCAAAGACCAAGGTCGCACCTATACAAACGGTTTGTCTACCGCGCCTGGAATTGAATGGGGCAGTTTTATTAGCGAAATTGGTAAGTTATATTAACACTTCTCTAAACTTAAAAATTGATGAAACGTTTCTATGGACAGACTCAGCCATAGTATTAGGATGGCTGGCAAAACCCCCATCTACGTGGGAGACATATGTGGCGAATAGAATTGCGCAAATTCATGGGTTGATAGCCAACGCCACATGGAGACATGTGCCAACACACCACAACCCGGCAGATCTGGGGACTCGTGGTTGTAAGACTCAAGATTTGGCACAAAACGTTCAATGGTGGTATGGGCCTCAATGGTTAACTAAGCCCATGACTGAATGGCCAAAACGAAACCCTTTAAAGTTAACGGAAGAACCGATTGAAGTACATACGGTAGTTGCCGAAGTTCAAGAAGAGGATGATATGCTGAATAGGTTTTCGTCATACCCCAGAGCACTGCGCGTGCTAGCGTATGTGTTTAGATTTTTTAATAAAATCGCGGCCAAACTCAGGCCGGATATTGTAGCAAGTGCCCAGAACGAAATAACTCTACAAGAGTTACAACAAGTCAAGGTAAGACTACTGACGTTGGCTCAAAGGGCATTTTATAAGGATGAGTATGAATGCTTGCTCAACTCAAAAGTGGTATCGAACAAAAGTTCGTTAAAACCCCTAAATCCTTTCCTCGACACTAATTCTGTGCTGAGAGTAAACGGTCGATTAGTTCACTCGTCGTTACCGTATAACGAAAAATACCCCGTGATATTACCAGGCAACTCCCGATTTTGCCAGCTTTATTTAAAGCATCTGCATGAATTTCTCTGCCATGCAGAAATAAGTCAGATGTGCCGGATGGTACAAACTGAGTATTACCTTTCTCGACTCAAATCCCGAGTGAAAAAGGTAATACGGCATTGCAAAACCTGCATTATTTATAAACAGCAGGCATGTATTCAGCTAATGGCACCTTTACCTCCAGAAAGGTGCAATTTATCTTTACCGTTTCAGGTTACAGGGATAGACTTTGCCGGGCCATTTGACCTCAAGTCATCGGCATTACGCACTGCGGCTTTCACAAAGGGGTATGTGTCAGTGTTTGTCTGTTTCAGCACGAAGGCAGTCCATTTGGAGGCATGCTCGGATTTGACTACAGCAGCCTTCCGTGCTGCCTTTGCTCGGTTCGTGGGGAGGCGAGGACTACCCCAACGGGTAGTAACAGACAATGGGAAAAACTTCCTGGGGGCAAGCAGAGAATTAGAGAATGACTTTGGCATATTTGTGAAGACTGTAGCCCAGGACATCGCCCAGAAATATATCGCCCAGGGGTTTGAATGGCGATTCATTCCGCCGTACGCGCCGCATATGGGCGGCTTATGGGAAGCCGCGGTAAAAAGCTTCAAATTTCATTTGAAGCGAGTAGCAGGGACAAGGAAATTCGATTTTGAGGAATTTGCCACCATTCTCACCCGAATCGAAGGGGTACTTAACTCTCGCCCTATCTCCGCGCTTTCGGAGGATCCTGCTGATCTGATGGCGCTGACACCAGGTCATTTTTTGCGTGGAGCTCCTTTGATGGCTCTACCAGAGCAAGACTTTCAGAGTATGTCAGTGACAAATAGATGGGAAAAGTTGAAAGCCATGCATCACCAATTCTCCGTAAGATGGAAGGAAGAATATTTACGATCTCTACAAAAACGATATAAGTGGAAAGACTCGGGTCCTAATGTACAAGTCGGAGATCTGGTGGTAGTAATGGATAATTTACTACCACCTGCTGAGTGGCGACTGGGAAGGGTAGAGAATGTGTATGGCGATGCTGATGAAAATGTGCGTACGGTTGATGTACGAATTGCCACAGGGATTATTACAAGACCCATTGTGAAGCTATGCTACCTCCCTCTGCTAAATAAAGAGGATGCGGGGCTGAATTACCCATCGTAACGACACTGAAATTTTGCACTTTGGTAAAAATTTAATTGTACTTACGCCATTTTTTATACTCTTGTTAATTTATACTCACACCAGTCTACACTCATGACATACGGAGTTTTACTCATATCAATATTTATACTAGCCATATATCTATATACATCTCGTCTCATTGGACTCATCTATATTAATCCCCCCTCCCCTCTAATCAACCTCTAAATCTGTAACCAAATCTAACAAAGTATCATTGCCACTTCCCGCTACAATTTAATCAGTACTAATCACAATGTTTTTTTTCTTGTCATTTTCTTTTTCTTTATTCCTTATCTAGTCATAGATCGAACAGGCGATTAACGTCCACCAGAGTGGTGCGCCCTAGCCGTAGCCCTAGCAGAAGCCAAAGCCGTAGCCCTAGCAGAAGCCCAAGTCGTAGCCCTGGCCGGGGCCCAAGTCAACCGCTAAGGGACCTAGAAGTCCTTTACTGTGTAATTTGTGCGGGGTATCACGGCTTAAGGTTTTGCAGGCGTTTTAAACGCATGCCGGTGGAGAGACGGCGTGAAGTGGTGTCAGGGTTAGGCTATTGTTTCAACTGCCTTGCGAGAAGCCACTCGCAAAATTACTGCACCTCCGAAGAAGTCTGCAGACGATGCGATCAAACGCACCACACCCTTCTGCATCTGCCGTCTCGCCAGGAACAGCGGGAAAGGTTGGCCGTAGTCAGGGCTACAGCCAGGGTACAGCGTCAGCGACCACCAAGGCAAAGGCAGCCACCACGGTCCCGACAACGACCACCCCAGCGTCTACAAACTCCACGTCGGCAACGGCCACAACAGGGCCGAAACCAACAACGCAGCCGTCGACCAGCACCGCAACGTGTACAGCAACGCAGTACGCGTCAGCAACGGCAACAAAGGACGCAGACCCAACAACAACAACAACCACAACGTCGTCAGCGGCAATCGTGTCATCGGCAAGCAACCTCATCGGCAGTTACCACGCAGCAGCCAACAACGGTAACGGCACCAGATCAGAAGAAGTTGATTGCGGCCATCAAATCGATCGCTGAGGTATTGTGCACCGAGTAGGGGAGTCGAGCCAATGACGAGTCCGGGGAGCATGTACAATCTACATTGTACACTCATGCGAAAATGTATTTTTTTTGTATTTTATATTTGAATTGTACACTCATGCGAAAATGTATTTTTTTTTGTACTTTATATTTGAATTTTTATTAAAAACTGGTATTTTGTATCTGAATTAACTAATTATTTGTATAAACAATTTGAAATTTTATTGTAACGGTCATTTGAGTCATTTCTCATAAGTCATTGTGAATTAAATAAAATTATGCATTGAAATGATTGAAATGACCACTGTGGTGGAAAGTTATGTGCGCTCTTTAGTACTCTCCAAGACCAGACTGTCAAGCCTGGCTTTGGAGAGTAAGAAACAAAATGGGCGAATTGTAAGCCGTGTAAAAAGAAACTTGTTCACTTGGCATTTAACCTTCCACTACGTAAGTTCATTTTAGCTGTGAATAAACCTCCAAATAAAAACCCCATTGTTGTAAATCAAAAAAAAGTGAGTAGCGTTTCACTCCCGCAAAGGACAACAACCCCTCCAAGGTAAGAATAGTGCATTTATTACCCAATCCCCCAATACTTACCCGTGTCATATCTTTCATTTCGCGACACCTGCAACTACTTTAACCCACTCCCTTGAGTGTGTAAAGATTCGTTGCATTTACAGATTTCTCCTTCTCTTACCCCCTAAGAGAGGAAAATCTGTAAATTTATTTAATAAATTAGGCTAACCAGGAGTCCAATTTTATTCAGTAATATTGCATGTTTATTTCATAAGATTTAAGAGTTTTACAAGTCTACTAAAGCTACCGCTATTTTTAGCGTTCCTGCATAAAAACAAATCAAAGAGGGAAAACACAAACAAAAACACAACAATAAAAGAACAACAAAACATGTGTATTTCCATATAAAATGTTCTTGCATACCCTGGTATGTTTGCTACTGACCTAAGTATAATTTTTCAGCTGTTGACATAAAGGTTAAAAAATATTTTACTAATATTTTTCAATGCATGTAGTGCATCGGAATCGGTTAAGCTAGTATTTTATAAGGAGAACAATCAGAGAGAAATCAGGTTAAAGATATTGAGCACTTTAGAATCGGATTGAGAAAATTTCATTTAAATGTATAAGAATTTTCCTTATAAATACTTCAATGTTAAATTAACTTTTTTGTTTTATTTATATCTTTTGTTTACAATTTTTTATATATATATTTAATTAAAAATTCATACATGCATTTAAATTTATTCATCAAAAGCAAAAAAGCCGATTTCATACATGATTGCGTCATTATTTTTAAAAAAGTACCATTTAATATTAAAATCTTACAATATCATAATGTTTTAATATTATTACTTTTTATAGTCATACATACTTACAAATATTTGCAAGCATTTCTTAACAAAATTGACGAAAAAAAGGTATAATATCATCTGGTATCACTTTACGAAAATCCTTTTATCCATTAGATATTCATATTAAATCCCGCTGACTTACGCAACAACAAAAATATAAAAAATAAACATGCAAAAATACTGATACAAGTATTTTTTATACATATATAATACATACGCATACTAATATCTCCACTTTCGAACACATACACAAAGTTATAAACCGTATGAATGAAAGTTGAGCAATTGATATGCTGAACACAGGATAATCGCTATTAAGCTCAAGTAGAAAACAAACACAAACATGCATACTTGCACATAAATACACACAGTTTTACACACTTTAGCAACAAAAACGAAAAGTAATGACAACAACTTTTATAGTTTTAATGCGTGGTATATAAATAAAAATATACGAGAATGTGTGTGAATACAACACTCAACAATACAAGCGCTTATAAAGATAATAGAGCACAACAACAAAACGGATAAGAAAATATCACTATGGTCTTGGTAACATAAAGCGAGGAATAAAAGCTTAGCCGTAGAACACATAACAAAAAAAAAATCACAACCAGTAGCCCATTTCTGCATTTCTCGCATCGTAAAATTTCCCGCATGAAACAAGTGAATTATGACAAAAACAGTGTAATATTAAACAAACTACGGTTTTTCTCACATAAGTGTTTCTGCATCTTTACTTTGCGAGAATTATTTCTCATTTAAATCATTTTCCAGCAATTCTTGGAAGGATGTGAGAAAAAGTGGTTCTGTAACAATAAAATGTGAAAAGTTTCTCATAAGAACTGTCAAAATAAGTCACATTTGAAATTGATGCGAGAAAAATAAAATTTAAAAAAATGGAGTCAAAAGAATCCAAAAAAATTATTATATGTATATATACATATACACATGCATGTACTCAAGAATGTGTACTATTTTTTTTTTTTTTTTTTAATTCGAAAAAAAAAAGAATTTAAATGATGAAAATAAATAAAACACAATTAATATTTTGTTATACTCATTTTTTTAACCTTTCATTGTTTTCGTTTTATGCAGGGCTGCCAGATAAATTTGTGAAAAAAAAAATAATTTCCTAAGAAAAAAAACGTATTTTTTGTCTTAAAAAATCGGGCATTTAAAAATTAATTTTGACAAATTTTGTTCGATTTTTATTAAAACATAATCAAAAAAAAAAAAGAAAAACGAAGTCTAAAGTCTTTGGAAAAAGGTTTCTGACGAGCTGGCCTAAGCAAATAGCGAAATGCGAATTGAAACTAGCTTTCCCTCAAAAATAAACTTATATGGGGATATCAAAAAATAAACTGGGAATTAAGCACGTCATAGAGAAATCTTATTAATAATAAATTTTATGTTCTCAAAAATTATTTTTGAAAAAAAAACTTAGTTTAAGTGGGTATTTTATACATGCATTCTTAAGCTAGAGGTCTAGTTTTAGAAAATTATTTATTTTATTTTTCTTTAACCCAATAACAATTTTAAATTTCAGATTGTGATTTTTCCCTGAAGAAGTTACACAAAGGCGTGACAAAAAATCATATTAAACTAAGAATAACCCTTTCGGCTAAAAAAAGGCAACAATAGTACATTGACTCAAAAATGGGCTAATAGTATAATGTTTTGATCACATAAGCAAATGTATTAAATAATCCAAGGAAATAAAAATTAAATACTTTTCCCTCGAAATTTTGCTTTTGCCGATACATTTTTTAGGAAACTGACAAAAAATTTCGAGGTTAATTTTCAGAATGGGGATAAAATAAAAAATTAAGCGGCCTTGTTTCTAAAGATATATTTTTTCTGTGGTGACTAATACACAAACATATAAAAATATTAAAATTGTTTTATTTCGAAGGCTGAATAATATCGTCACTAGAAAAAATCAGCTTATCAGCATTTTGACAAAAACTCGTGAAAATTACGATAAATCGACAAATCTGGCAGCCCTTTTTTTTATTATATCTATTTCTTTCGTTAAGGTTTCGCGTGCATTTGACACTTAATTACTGGAACTATTCCAGTTAAAACAAAATCTGTGTTGTCTGTTCTCGCATTCAAATGCAGAAACACTTTTTTCTCATAAATCGAGAAACGATAGAATTTTTTGTTTCACACTTTCACAAATTTAGCAAAAATTTATAAGTCTAAAAAAAAAAAATAATATATTTGATTAAAAAGATCTTTGAAAAGACTCTTGTTTGCTCATTTTTTCATATAAATGCTATTGGATACGCGGGTACCCTGGTTATGTGTTTGCGTAGTTTTCATCTTTGGAATCTTATAGTTTTGGAACAGCTGAACCGAATTTCATAAATGGTCAATAAAACGACTCAAAAAGACTTGGATTTCATAGATCCGAAGTTTTAATAATCTTTTAGTATTGTTCTTGCAGCTAGAAATGTTTAAAGCTGCTAGTGGACACAAGGTAATCTGGTTATGCCTTCTACGGTTAAGCTTTTATACAGTTATTGAATTTTTCAATAGTTATCAGTGTTGCTATAACTCAATGAAGGAAAAATGCCAGATTTTTTTGCAAAAAGTGCTTAAAAAATGCCAAAAATGCTTAAAAACGATTTTATTTGACATTAATTTGATTATAATTAGCATGGTATAAAATTACATGAATTACGGCCAACTTCACCAAGTTCAGTAAACACTACCTATTATTTTAACATTCATTTAACGATATATTTTCGGCAGTTATAAAAGATAGTTAATTATAACTAAACTTGGTGAAATTGGCCGTATTTTATAGTCTTTTACAACTAAATTGGGAAATAAAATGAAAAAGAAGTAAGAGTGCTTTTTTTGACTATGCCGAATCTTTAATACCTTTAACCGAGAGTTCGAATAATTCAGGAGTGGGCTTTATATGGGATGTATAAATTATAATCCAATCTTCTTAAAACCCGACCTAGCAGTAGTATAATCCATTTTCTAATTTAAATAAAGTATGTTGATTTCAGGAGCAGATTTCTTAAAACCGACCTAACAGTAGTATAATCCGTTGCCTAATTTAAATAAAATATTTTGATTTCAGGAGCAGATTTTTTGTTGAAGCGATCGCAAAATAAATACAGATCGCTCATCAAAAATATTAAAACAAATTTTAATTAAGCCAAATCTCTACACAGAAGTGCAATTTTATTAGAACTAAATGATTTTTTAAACGTTTTGGGTAGGATGCTTTGCATGGGGCGTATGGTAAATCATGAACCCATCTTCATACAATTTTGGTGCGATTTCCAGTCATATAAAACGAATTTGTCCAAAATTTAATGAGAAAAGGTACATTCTGTCAACAATTTTAATTTTTATTAATTTGAATATAAAAAAAATATATAAATTTTTAAGGGAGGTTGCTTCACATTTGGGTTCATAGCTACTAAGCCGATTTAAGATAGATTTCAATCCCAAACTGCTAAGTGGAACAAGAAAGAGTTTAACATCAATATTGTTCTTTTCTGTTAAGTCTTTCGAAAGTAAGCCAGTTTCAAACAGACGGGCAGGCAGGCGGACATGATTAAATCGGCTAAGAACTTCACAAGGATCAAGGGTCTTAGATGAATATTAAAAAAAAGGTTTCACAAGGAATGACAAACTAGTGACTTATTCAACACTAGTGGTAGAAGTTATAAAAAACACATAATTTTTTAAAATTAAAAATAAATCAAAATAAATGCAAAAATGTATCTTTAGTTAACAAAAAATAAGCAGCTTTAAAAAATGTATATTGAATCACATTTTAAATTTAACTTGGTTAAAACAATTAAATTCCATTACGTTCACAGTTTATTTTTAATATATTGGTACGTTAATGCCTTTGCAATAACGTTTTTGGTTTATTTCCTTTATAATAAACCTCTTGATTTCTTTTATTGTAACTTTAATAAAATAAATAAAACACTTTTACACTTTATTTAAAGCTGATACTAAAAACTATTCACACAACTTTATTTAGAACTTTAACAACGTATAATTGCGATCTACACACTAAACGCTTGTATTAATAAACTGACTAACGATGCCAACTGATTGTGGTATATATACTCTGTCCCAAGTTTCGAACTGTTTCCGGAATATTAAAGATTGTTATTAAACTAAACAGCTAATAGCATTAGGCATTAAAACTATGGCTCCATTATAATTGAGCTATTATACATCATCAACTAAAGCATTACTTAAGGATTAACAATCATTTTAGATTATTATCGAATATTCGAGCAATACAGTGGGGTTGAAGTACAATTGTGCATTACAATTATTACATTACGTTTGAACTAGAAAATTCTGTTCAGTATTCTTTATACTAGAAATATGCATAACTAATACAATGAAAATTTAAACTAACAAAAATAACTAACAAATACAAAATACATAATAATACAAAATAAAGTTACTTTCGTAACAATATTAAAAAAAAAAATAATATCATAGAGTAATTAAATTATCGAGCTTAAGGTATTTTTATATAAAAAACTTTATATGTTTATTATATCCAATATTTCGGCACTTCGTTGAGTGCCTTCGTCAGGGTGTTTTTTTTTTAATTTATAAATTTCACAAATTTTTAACAAATTTAACAACAAAATTAAAAATTTTTTGTAATTGAATATAAAAAAAAAATGTTTCAATACAAACTTGATCTATTACAATATAAATAAATTTTTAACTTCCGTTTCTATTTTTATAAATTAAATGTCTATAATTTGACATTGTTGGTACTTTTATAATTTGTAACATTTCTAACATCTACGTTTATAATTATTTTCTGTGTTTAATACCATTGCATTCTCAAAACTGAATAATGGTTTAGATTAGCACAATGAAATGATAAAGCTGTTTTTTGTAATGAAATATTTCTATATTTTTGGTCTGACTTATTTCCTGCTATCCTAGTTTTTAGCATATTTTTTGTTGTACCTACATATACCTTATTACACTGTCCACTATCATTACCCTTACAAGGTATTTTATAAACACTCTTTGACATTTCCATCCTATTTACTTTGTCTTTCATTTCACTTTACTTTACCAAAGACCTTATTCCGATATCGCTGTAAGCTAAATTGGAACCATTAATAAATTGTTTTTGCAATATTCCTAGTAAACTTTAACAGTTCAATACTTTAACATTTTATTAACATTTTCTGAGAAAGCATGCCCATGGTGTTTTAAATGAAACTTAAAGTTTTTAAATAACCAAAAACTTCTTTTTCAGAAAAGTTGTCCCCTAAAAAATATATTTTCTTATAAAAACAAAGAACGCTTGAAAGGAAGTGGGAACAAAAAGTTGTTGACTTTTTTTTGTATTTGTTGTTACAAAGTTAAAAAGCCACGCACAAGAAAGTACTTTACCTGAGATGTCAACTCATTTGTCTTAGTTGTGTGCGTGCTACATGCATAAATTAATTTGAATGAATATTTTGTATGCCGTTTTGTATGTAGTTTCAAATACAAGTTGTCATGAAAGAAGTTGTTTAGTTTTCTCACAAAGTAAGGGAAAACAGTAGAAAATACATGTGTACAAATCTTGCAAAACATTAAAGCATGCATAACAATTACTTTTGTTGTAGCATATTTTTGTTAAAAATTAAAAAAAAAAACAAACTTAAGAACTCCTGAAGAAAAAAGCAAACAAACACACTTAAATCATAGATGGAAATATGAACAACTTAGTACTTTATCAACCTTATACACTTGCAAATACTTTAACTCCTTCGCATATTGCCACATACATAAACAAATTCAGACAGACAGACATTCACGCTAATATAAAAATATATTTTAAACAAAATGTTTTATTTCTATTTCGCTTTCTTTGTTAGTTTCTTTATATAAAAGGAAAGTATGGTTAGAAGTTATTTGAATTCATCCTTTAATTTGTAACGAGAATGTATTAGTGGTTTCTGGTTATAATGTAAATGTCCCTAGTGGGTCAAAAAATTTGTAGAAAATCTTAAAGCAATAAATTGGCGCTACGAACTAAGGCTGCATACACACCAACAAAGGACAAAAGTGTTTTTTTTTTTTTTTTTTTTTTTTTTTTTTTTGACTAATGCGACCACAGAACAGAACTTGTTTGAGATAACCCAAACCAAACAAAACAATAGCAAGACTTTATTTTTGACTACTGCGACAAAACATTGGTTGCTTAAAAAACATGTGCTTTGGTACAACAGGTGGCATGTCATAACGTCCAGTGTCATAGTGTCCATGGACATTATGACACTTTAAAAGTGTCATAACGTCCATTAAAAGAAATGTCATAGCGTCCCCGGACGTTATTTCATATAAAATTTTTGGAATACTCAATAACATCAGAGGCCCTGTGCTTACTGCAGGCATAAAAATAACAAACATAAAGGTTGATATATCGTGAGTATTGATTTCCCATATGCTGTTTTTACAGATCACGCGTGACTCATATCAAACTGCCTTGCCATTTTTGTTTAGAATCGTTTGGCAAGCTATCGTGGGAAAATTCACACTACAATAGCGTCTACAAATTGTTCAGATGTATTACGAAAATCAGCGTTCTGTGAGAGAAGTTTTTCGTGCGATTCGAGGAACTTCCGGTGCGCATAATCGACCTACCGAAACCACTATTGCCAACGCCATTTTTGAGTTCAAGTTTATATTAGTGGATGATACTAGACCGGTTAGACCACATTCAGCATAAAGTAAAGTGAATATAGCAGCGGGAGCTGAGAGCTCACGCGAAGACCGTGACTTGTCGAATTCGACAACTTGGCAGACTATATGCTTCCTGATTTAAGCGCATTTCGGTGAGCTCTGGTTTCAACAAGAGCCATACAGAGCATGAAACAATGAACTTGTAAAGAAAAAATTTTGCATTTAATTTCACGTTTTTTATGGTAAATTGGCTACCTAGATCGTGCGATATCACACCTTTGGACTATTTTCTCTGGGGACATGCAAAGTCTGAGGTCTTCAGGAGTAAGCCAGCTACGATTAACGCTGTAGAAGCCAACATATCTTAATCACGAGATACCAGTCGCTATGCTCAAACGAGTCGCCCGTAATTTGACTTTCGGAATGGATCACCTCAGACATAGTCATGGCTATCATTAACATGATATCACTTGCAAACAGTAAATTCTATAAATTGTTCTTTTTACCGATAACAAAAGTTTTAAGTGCACTTTCAAATTTATGTGTTTTTTTTACATTATAAATCAAACCTTACAGTATGCATATACAGTCCCAGTAAAAACCGTGCTCCAAAAGAAGCAGGTTTTATGTATGAATTTATACCTCAAATCGCTTTAAACCTGCTGATGGGATGCCTGATTTTTGTATGGGGTGTTCCCGGTGTGAAGGACTATTTTGACAATAATCGCTTCTTTAAATATAATAAAACATGCAAACAAACTCATAAAATGTTGTTTTAAGGGCTAACTATATTAAAATATTCATTAATGTTTTGCTTGTACTTGTTTAAATGCCTTTTTCATTTTCGAAAACCTAATCTATTTTTATTTCTTATCGCGTTAAAACCTTCTTCGTTGTCAACTTTTTGTATATTTTATTCGTTATCATTAACTGTTGTATTATGCGCTTTTTCTCTTAAGTGCTTCAAAAAACACTCTTTTTTTTGCTGGGGTATGTCAAGAAAATGTTTTGTTACGATATTAGATTTGTCTAATAATTATCTATGGTTTTGGTTATAAGTTATCTTGTAAATTATAGTTTTATGTCATATTAGTTATATTTTTATGAACGCCACTGCACTAAATTTTAAGCAATTGTAATTGTAGACTTTAGATTTCGATGTATAACAGTTATTTTAAAATAATTCGATCACAACATTCTAGAAAATACTAGATGGTTCATGAATCAACTAGGAATAGTTTTGAACTACAAACACAGGCTAACTCATAAAAGTTTAGTTTAGTTTACTTTACTTACAATAGTGGTTAAGTTTTGTGAATTTCAATAAAATTTGTTTAGTTGAATTCGTGTGCGTATTTATTTTGAATTGCAATTAAAAGAACTCAAAGGTTTATTATAAAGGGAATAAACCTTAACGCGTTTTACTAAGTAAAAACGTAACAGTTTGTTCATCGTAAAAATAGTTTTGTTTGGCCTTTCATCCTTAAAAAAACTCTTGTTTAACCGCAATTTGAATGAGTTTTTGCGGCGTTTTGTAACTGTGGATGAAATATGGATCCATTACAACACTGCGGAGACCAAGCAGCAGTCTAAACAATGGGTTTCTCCTGGTGAACCGGCTCCGAAGAATTCTAAGGTAAGTTTGTCAGCCAATAAGGTGATGGCAACAGTTTTTTGGGATGCACGCGTGATAAACCCCATTGATTGCCTTCAAAAGGGAAATACAATAAACGGCGAATATTATTGGACCGATTTAACGATGATTTAAAAAAAAACGACCCCATATGGCCAAGAAAAAAGTTATTTTTCATCAAGATAATGCACGGGTGCACACGTATGCAGTCTCAATGGCAAAATTGCATGATTTGGGCTACGAATTGGTACCTTATGTGCCATATCCTCCGGATTTAGCACCCAGTGACTATTTCCTATTTCCGAACCTACAGAAATGGCTCGGTGGAAAGAGATTTAGCTCCATCGATGAAATTAATAGTCAAACAAATGCCTATTTTGTGGACCTCGAAAAATCCTATTTTTTGGAAGGGATACACAAATTGGAGAAACGTTGGACTAAGTGTATTGAGCTAAAAGGAGATTATGTTAAAAAATAATTTTTTTTTTTTTGTAAAGAAACTGTGTTTTATTCAAAAAGTCACGGACTTATTGATCCGGCCTCGTAGTGATTGATTAAATTTAACTACTTGTAACATACACTTAAATATAAAAACGTCTATCTATGCATTTAAATAACAAGTACTAATAACTTGGAACTCAATGACAATTCCGTGAAATTTGTAACTGACTCTTCTATCTAATTATAATTTTATTTGAACTTGGTTTTCATTATGTTATATACATATTTGTGTTTGCTTAATTACACGCAAGATGAAGTTCAAATATTAATGTAATTGAAAATCAAAAGTTTCTACACTATAACATCAGGGGATTCAATATACAAATTATACAAAATTAATTTAGCAAACATTCCAAAAACATAGTTTTGTATAATTTACAAACTTTATTATAAAAAGAGGACTTTTTAGGATTTCAGTATATTGGTCATAATTTTTTTCACTGAATCGACATATTGAAATACTAACTTGTTAAGAAAGATATAACTCATTTGCCTCGGTTACAAAACTTGGACTTGGAAAGAAAGTTTGGTCAAGAAAATAGGTATTTAAAAAAAAATTATATTTTGGGCATAACTCTTCTATTGTTACACCGATTTTTTCAACCATTTTGGGATATATTTTCATTAAAATTTTCCAATCTTTTGATATCTAAGAAGTATCCATCGGTCATACTAGAGCCCATATTTTGAGTATTTTTCTCAAAACTTGAGCCGATGTTCTTAAAAATAAATTTACATTAAGGTGTCCGAACTTTTGATATATAAAACATATTCACGGGCGATACAGCTTTACTATAAGTTAAGTTTTTAGAAAAATGTTGATGTTTGTAAGCTAATTCTTTCACATTTTAGCTCATTTCTTAGCCATTTATTAACCGATTCGGCTGATTTTAAATAGTAAATTTTAAGCAAGCATAAATTAATCCAGATTTGAACTTCTTTTGTCATAATGATCCAGAATATATA
The DNA here is from genome assembly GCA_943735925.1 of Pollenia amentaria. Classification (NCBI taxonomy): domain Eukaryota; kingdom Metazoa; phylum Arthropoda; class Insecta; order Diptera; family Polleniidae; genus Pollenia; species Pollenia amentaria. Next base: position 185,085,987 of record OX031007.1, on the reverse strand, counting down.
TACTTTATACGGTCAAAGATCAAAATTGTATAGGTAACAAACGAAATTAAAAAGTTCGGTTAAGGGTAGAAAAATAACTAGTATTGCAAAACTTAAAACAATAAAAGCGTTTGTTTGCTTGTACCCTATAGGGTCTTGAACTACTGAACCGATTTTCCTGAAAATTTCACATTGATTGTCTTATTACCGTTAATTTTCAAGTGGATGTGGCTCTTTCCATACAAAGATCATGTTACCTTATATCTGAAGTATAGTTAAAGTTTTCAAATTTGAAACAAATAACTTGGTTATCAATAGACAACATCTGTCAAAAAGTGAGCTGGGTTGAAGAAGGGGGCATTGAACCGTCAATATATACACTATAATTTTTCTGTATATCTGGAGAACGGTTACAGTAAAAGATTTTAAATTTGGTTTTCGATTCAAAGTATCTGTCAAAAAACGAGCTGAGCTTGCAGAGTGAGCATGGAATCTCCCATACAGGAACAATATAAATTTCTAAATATCCGGAGAAGGATAATAGTATCTGCATAGTATATATAAAAAAATTAAAATACATTTGTGTGTTTCTTTGTTTCCTATGGACTCCTTAACTAATAAACACATTTTCTTAAAACTATCACCGTATATGTTCATGTCGGCGTGGCACCTCATATGCAAAGATACCAGCGAATGTTGCAAAGCCCCACCAGCAGGTGGCACCAACAAAAATAGCTAGCAAATAACAACACGCCACTACTCCTCTGTAGGTAGCATCACCAAAAACAGCACGAAAAACAATACGCTAACATAGCAATGTCAATAAAACATTGTAGATGGAAGAACGACACACAGTGCTCTGACCCCATATAGTATTTCGGCAAAATAAGAGTTCTTATCGCAGAGCGACAAAAAGTATACTGATACATAATGGGGAAGTAAAGAAAAATTTGAAGTTTGCGAAAAATCGCTGCAAGGATATGAGTTAAAAAAAATTGATTTTTAGCCACAAATTGTATCAGAATGTATCAAAAGCTGGTATCTGTCTGTTAAAAATCACATTCTAGCCTTGTCGAAAATATTGTTGCAATGGCAACAAGCACATGCCTAACTCTCATATATCCTTTTCATAAAAAACTAGGTTTTAACTGCATTTATGATTAGAATGGACTAAAAATGAATAAGGGATTCTAAAATATTGCATTCGGTGCATACATTTCTATAAAAATGCAAAAATATGATGGTGGTACAAAGTAAAATTTTAGTTAAATGCTATTACTTTTATTTTCTTATTATAAAATTTGTCCGATTTCAGAATTTTTTTTAATCTTTTGACCCATACAATAGAATTGTAAAATTATGGATTTTGTTATTATCTGTGCTACAAACCATCTTCCGAAATGACTATAATTGGTGATAAGCAATAAAATGTTCATAAGTTCTTAGCTACGATTCACTATAACTCAGGTATATTCTATCTAATTAGCCACTATGCAACGCGTTATTTAGTATCCTTGAAAATAAGATATAATTTATTTTAATTGATCCAGCATTTGACGCTTGATGGCGGCTGAAAGAGAAGTATAAATCGAAAAACACAAATGCAGCGTTTTGTGATTAATGTGACGTAGTAAATTGAAACGAAGTTTATATTGGCAACATATAGGCCAACATCTACTTGTTTTATAAGTAATTATGTAAAAAACTTTTTCATCGCAGTCCTGTGTAATTAATCGGTTTTCTGAGAGTGTAAAAAATACAAAATTTTAATTTTCCGGCAGAAAATCTTAAACATTGTATCTAAATCAAAAATAAAAAACCACTTTTTTTTTAGTTATATGTATTTTTAATATCGTCAAACTTTGTAAAATGTTAGGGGGGACCCAAGAAAAAAATATAGATAACTTTAAATTTTTTTCATATTTTTCGTTGTTTTTTTTTAACTTATTCCAAAAAAAATTAAGCTAATTTTTTATAGTAAGAAGAAAAAAAGAGATGTCTAACTTAATGTTTTCCACTTTTGGCTGTACCCTAAACTTACCTCTTTGTAATTTTTTTTGGTAACTTAGAAAATATGACTCAAGAAATAAACGAAATTTTTATATTTCCGGCAGAAAATTCTAGGACTTCTTTCAATATTCTGTTAAAACACTCCAACAATTACTAAAATCTAAAATAAAAATTAAGGTACTCTAAAGAAATAGTTAACTATACTCTACCAAACTTAAGCAATTTCGGGGAGTTCCAATAAAAAAATCTCAAAGTTTCTCAGTAATATTGTTTTTCAACAATAATGTCCCCCTTTTTTGCGTTTAGTGGCAAAACTACAAAGCTTGAAAAGAATATATTTCGAAATTAATTTTGAGAAATTTTAGAAACAGGTAAAATTCGTTTTTATATTTAACAGTTTAGCTCAAAAATTATTTGACTTTGGTGCCCTCCACTGTAAATAAAAAGTGAAAATTGTGAATTCTGCGTAGAAATCTATTTAATGTACTTTGTTAGCTTTACTAAAATATATATAACATAAGTAGTCTCAGCTCTTTATTAATCTTTAGTTTTGTCTATGGGACAGAGCACTGTGCGACAGCTCCCTAAATACACCATACTATGCGATCGTCTACTATTTACAGTAAAAGTTTCAAAACTGGAAGCAATCAGATTTGTTATCAACACAGAACATCTGTCAAAAAGCAAGCCAAACAGGAATAGTGTGCTTGGCAACTCCTATACAAGGAAAATTTAATTTTCTAAATACCTGAAAAAGGAGAATATTTCTAAATATCTGTATTATAAACTTTTGGTACAAATTGCTTCGTTATCATTACACGTAATCCGTTTAAAACAGAATTTAACTATTTTTTTTAAATGAGGTTTTCGAGGCGAACCCGGTTAAGCTTGGTATAAATACAGCCATATTCTGGAAATGCAATGCGAGTAAAACTTAATTCGAACAAATTTTTAAAATTGTCCTTTGTTTAGAATTCAAAAAATATTTGCTTTTACTTTCAGGACCACTTATCTTTGCCATAATAACCAGGGACCGTAACAGTTATTCCTTTTTTCATAAAAGTCTGATGATAACAGTTATTTTTTGATTTTTATTATTTTGAACAAAAATAACAGTTATTTTTTGATTTTTATTTTTTTGAACAAAAATAACAGTTATTGTTTGATTTTTATTTTTTCGATCAAAAATAACAGTAATTTTATGATTTTTATTTTTTTGAACAATAATAACAGTTATTTTTTGATTTTATTTTTTAGATCAAAACTAACAGTTATTTTCTAATTTTTATTTTTTCGAGCAAAAATAAAAATTGTTCTTTAAAGAAATATACGTGTCATAATTATTTAGTTGACTTTAAATATTTTTTTTAATGGGCATAAGATATCCCAATGATGATCACACATTTAAATAACAACTCAATAATTATAACACGTACAGTTCTTTAAAGAATAATTTTAATTTTTGCTCGAAAAAATAAAAATCAAAAAATAATTGTTATTTTTGTTCAAAAAAATAAAAATCATAAAATAACTGTTATTTTTGATCGAAAAAATAAAAATCACAAAATAACTGTTATTTTTGTTCAAAAAATAAAAATCAAACAATAACTGTTATTTTTGTTCAAAATAATAAAAATCAAAACTTTAAAAATCATAATATTTTATCAAAGAAAAGTTCATAAGGATCAATATGTTATACTTGAATCAATTTGCCAGCATTTACTTCTATATGCTTTTATTGTTTTAAAATTTCAAAATAACTGTTATTTTCGGTCCCTGATAATAACTTTTGAAATCAGGAAATGTTACATTCATTTTAAAGAAAATTTAATTGAAAATTTCCATCGATTTCAATTTCACGTGATTTCGATTTACAGAATATGGTGGATAAATTAAAAATGTTCGCCCAAAAAAAAATTTTTTCTTTATCATTTGCATAAATCGCAATAATTCCTAAATTGCTTTAAAAACTTCAAGTTTAAAATATCTTTAATCTATTTAATATATTCCATGATTACGCACAAAATGGCTACATATAATTCGACTCTGCCCGGTAAAACATTTATGTTTTTCATTCTCTTTTTTTTTATTTATGCCTTTCTTTTTTAGAGCCACTTTTTGGGTTAGAGATTAGAGATTAAATTAACTTTAATCTCCGTATTAACTTTTTGAGTTGTATTTTTTAAACTTTTTTTGCTAGTTTAAGCGGCCAATGCTGGTGGTTTAAACCTAATATTTAACTGTCAATATACACATGTTTAACATAAACAGCTTTTGCAAAAATATAATCAAAAAACTATTTTAAGAAAATTAAAATATGTATATATTGTTATTTCTTTATTTTTTCTCTTAAACTTTTTCTTTAGTAATTCTTTAAACACTTGTAGCTTGTAAACAATATTGAATTCGGGCATTTTCTTCTTCTTCTTTGAAAACATCCATGTTGTTTTGATAAAAAATTTGACATTTGCACAAAAATGTTGCCATTTATTTGTTTTCAGTATGGTAGCACTACATGGTTTAAGCCACCACCCAAAAATATCAAATTCAATTAATGCTAGTTAAACTTAATTCTCAGATTAGCTAATTATAGAATAAGATTAAGTTTAATCTCAAACCCAAAAAGTGGCTCTTAGTAGCCAAGACGAATCTTTAAGTCTATTCAACCTCTTTCAACTTTATGTAGCATGTCACATTCTTAAACAATTTATAATTTTTGAAAGATTCTCATAGTCGTTTATACGTACAGTTGTATATGTGTATATCGTTGTAATTTAAACTCTTCAACCAACCGTGTACAAAAGCAACTAACTACACACCACGTTCTTAAATAAAGCAATATGTGTGAATGTTTACATAAAAAGACTAAACCTCAGCTTGAAGTTCAAGTATTCTTCATAGCGTCTTTTTAATTTCAACTCCTGCTGCTGTTATTATTTTGCATGGACTTGTTTCTACTATTTCCAACAAATCTTAATGGTAGTATGTTCACTTCCACACAGACGACCAAACATACATATGCAAACACTGAGATCTTAAAGTTTTCTTGGATGTGTGTAACAACGTTTTAAGGGATTTCCGTTTTCAGTTAGTTGTGGTTGTGGCATGTTGCTCTGATATTCTTGTGCTTCATGCTCAAAACGTGCCTTAGGTTGATTTTCTGTTAAGGCATGCAAAACATGTAAATATCAAACCAAAAGTTGTTGTACATATACATATTGCAGTTCAAAAGGAGCTAAATTGCATGTGTACACATGCAAAGCACTTGCACACAAACCTCTTCAAAATTACGTTGAACATATTCGTCAAAAGTACGGGAGCTTGTGTGCAAAAAGGTTTTTCCTGTCACTGCAATTGTGTGTGGCAGCTAGCAGCCACTGGAGAAAAAGTGTAAAATTTGCTGACAGTAGTGTTTTGTCTGCTTGCACACTTATACACTCACTTATAGAAAATGCAACTGAGAAATGTTTAACGAAATTGATGACAGTTTGTTTTTAATGAAAATAAAGTTGATATGGGGGTGACAAAAGAATTGAGAAAAAATTGCTTTATTTTAGATTACATAAAATTAGTGAATATTTGAAGAGCTTTTATCTAGTAATGATTTTCTAGTAGATTAATCAAAGTGTTATGTACATTGCTAATACCAACATATGATTAAGCTTAAATCAGTAAAAGGAGTTTACTTTGAACATATAAAGAGGTAATATTCTTGTATGCAATCTTTGTTCAAATTAAAAGCCACAATTCAGTTATTAATATAACCTTGTTGAAATATTGTGTAGTTTAATCCGACTATGTTGCATTTATGGTTAAAGGAAAGTTATTTTCAAGAATAAATACGTGACTTTCGACAGAGAAATCCAAGGAACATGCCTTAATATGCTGAAAATTGACGACTTGCTAGAAAGGCGAAAGAATTCTCTTTACTCAAAGAAATTTGCTATTAAAAGTGATTATTGCCAAAAACTGGGAGTTAGTCCAAAGAATAATCCTTTGGATCTATACGGCTTTAGCCTGTTCAATTCGTTATAAAGAAAGGCATCGATATGTACTAAGCCGGGCAGTGTGGTCGGAGTTCTGTAGTGGGAGTCGCGGTGTTTGTACTGCGGCCGGCGTTGGAGTCGGAGTACCTACAACAACTAGCGACTCGGACACCGAAATTTCTCGGTATTGCACGAGAATAAGAAATTTGAAGAATTTTTCAAATATTTCACAAAACTACAAAGCTTCACTCAAATTATTATGTTGGTTAATCCCACAGGAAATTCATTTAAAACAAGTAAAAATGTATTTAAAAAAAAAAATCATTTACATTTAATATAGGTTAGGTTAGGTTAAGAAGGGTTATGCGCTCAAGGTTAATGTCCTGAGACTACTCCTATCCAATAATAATAGAACCCTGCAATCCGTTATATCCCTCCGGGAACGGTTAACGGCATCTCGGAATCTTTCCCGTATCAACCCATAGTAGTGACATCAGTGGGGTTTTACCCCTCTGTCCCTTACCTCTTAGTCTACATTCGAACCCCCTCTTGCGAGTTCGTCCGCCACCTCATTGCCATCCACCTTGCAGTGACCTGATACCCAACACAGTCTTATTGTGAATGCCAACATACAGTTAATAAAATAAGTGAATTTTACATAAATTTTTGAATTTTATTTTTACTAAACAACATATTCCGTAAAATTACAGTTATTGTTTTAAAAAAATATAATTTAACTGAAAAAAAATCCAACTGCATAACAATATTAGTACAGAAAAACAGCAATTTTTTGGTAGTTTGTTTTTTGAATAACAAACATAAATGTTAAAAAAATAAATTTATTCGTAAAATAACTATATTTTCATTAAATTTTAACAGTTACTGAAATAATTTTATAAGTTTACGTAATATTTTACAGATCATTATAAATAAGTAGATTTCAATTAAATTTATGAATAAAAGTGTGTGATATATTAAATTATATTGATATTTTATTTTTAAGTGGTCGCAAGAGTCTAAATTGCATTATCAGAACTCGGTTATTGATCTTTTTGAAAAAATAGCTGTGTGTTTTTTAAGCGGTGTGCTTCATTTAACACTCTCAACAGAATTGCGGTAAGTTCAGACATTTACTTATGCTCAAATAAGTTAATGACAGGAATTCCCACTAATCTTAAGATCAAATTTTTTAATCGTCAACACTCAAATGTGTTTGTACAGAATAAGTTTTGCTATAGTTCTCAAATATTAGCACGAATAATATCTAATTCGGAAAATTCCATTTAGAAAAATTGTTAACATTAAATCACTGACGCCAACTCTTGCGAGACTAACAGAAGTTCAGAATAGTGCAAAATGTCATGGCATCGTAGATATTATAAAATCAATGGTTAACAAAATGTTATATCAATGCTTACATTAATAACAAAGGTATGACATGTAAACTATTTTGCGGAGTGGTACTTGGACAGACTTGCGACAAATTTTTTCTTAATATCAACATAAGATGATTAATGGGCACAAAAGCTATATCTCCGAAAGGAGTTTATATGGCAGGAATGTACAATTTAGGACCGATTCTTACCATTTTCAATAGGATTCGTCCTAACGCCAATTAAAACGCATCTTAAAATTGAAAGATGGAGGAATGGACATCGTTGGATCCGCCCCACTATTGGGGTATGCGTTTAGCATGAAATAAATAAATAGTATTCAAAAGGAAATTTGAAGAATTTTTTATTTTTTGATTATTTCTTTAGTATACCAACAAGTCTGTCTTTTTAAAAGCTTCGATTTTGAAGCTGACATCTTTAACCGATTAAGCTGAAATTTGGTATCCACGTTCAGTTTGGACGACAAATCATGATAATATGTGTGACGTTATTCTAACTCCAACATGGCGACAAACCCAAGATGGGTATCAAATTAAAGAGCTTGCTAAGAAAAACTCGAAAAATAACGTGACGTCAGACTAAATCCAACAAGGCTGTCTTCTAAGTTTTAAAACTCAATTTTTAAGAAGATATCTTCAACCGATTGAGCTGAAATTTTGTATACACATTCAGTTTGGGTGACAATACATGTTTTGGTGTGTGACGTTATTCTTAATGTAACATGGCGGCACACAGAAGATGGCGAACTAGTTATTCTTAATGCACTCCTCCAAATTGTGTATCAAATCAAAGGGCTTGCTAAGAATTTTGCGGATTTCTAAAGCTTGCAACTAAATTTTGAAGCAGATAGCTGCAACCGATTGAGCTGAAATTTAAATCCACATTGAGTTTGGATGACAAAACGTGGTTACCGCATTTATATGATATAAAAGCTTGTCGCGAGATTAACTTGTGTAGATTACAATTTTCAAACTTAATAAATACGAGTACTTAAATATCGCGATAAGCTTCTATACCATATAAATTGTGTAATGACGTTATAAGTTAATAGCAAAAGTTGTTTTTTAAAAGATAAATACTTTTCAATTTTTTTAAATCGCCACACAGCTGAGTATACGGTTAAAAAAATAAGAAAATAAATTAACTGTACCACATTCTATAAATTTGAAGCACTACATTATAGTAAACTACTTCAGTTATGCATTTTTATACCCATACCGCAATAGTTAAAAGGGTATTATGCATTTGTGCTGATATTTTTTACACCTTAAAATATATACCGATCGGCTCAGAATCAACTTCTAAGTCGAATTAACGATGACCGTCCAGCTGGCGGACTGTTCATGTTAGCTTTGTGCGCATAGTACATTTCAGAGATAATTTAATGAAATTTGTTACATAGGTTAAAATTGACACAAGGACCATTCTAATAGAAATCGGGCGAATCGGTTTATAATTTATTTGTTTGTTTATATTAAATTTGCTTCAAACATATTTTACTGCTCTCGAAAATAGCTAATAATTCCATAACTTTCTTATTAATGTTGGTATTAACATAAAAATTGTCGATAACAACTTTTACGATATTTAATATATCATGACCAAATTTTGTCCCGGTAGGTCCAAAATTAACCATAGGTCCCATATACACATCATAAAATCTCATTGATGATGAGGATTCTTAATATTATTCCGCACAAAGAACTCTTACATAAATCTTAACCTCAAAACAAAGTTTTTAAAGGCTGGTATATCATATGATCCGGCTTGACCGACAATTCGTTCTTTCTTGTTTTTAATATATCTATGGTAATTACATACATCTATTAATGGAACCGAAATGAACAATCGGAAAATCTGATATCAACTATTGGCACCAAAGCACGGATATGACTTGGAACTTGGAATGTACTGATGCTATCTAAACCAACCTAACTTGGTCAATTTGAGCATTTAATGAAAAAAAAAAATTATAATCTACTCTTAATTGGTCTCAGTGAAGTTAGTTGGCCTGAATGTTGGAAGCAACGGACAAATGGTGGACCAACTTTTATATATTCAGAAAAGTCCTTAAATGAACCAAGATATAGCGGTGTCGGGTTTCTTTTATCGAAGAAAGCTAAGAAAAGTCTAATAGAAAGGCAACCTCACGAAGGTAGAATTATAGTTATGAGGTTAAAAACTAAGGCGAGGATCTTAACATGCGTAGAATGCTATGCACCTACAGATATTATAAAAGCTCATATTTATTTATTTTATACGCGGCCTGCACAACCAGATTAAATCATATAATTTACATTACAGGCACAGATTCCAAAACAAAAATAACATGTTACAATTAAAACTAAATTTTTCAAACACAATTGGATTAAAACCAAGAATGATATAAAAAGAGATTACGCCATGTGCATGTTTTCCCGTTAGATGACGTAGCTTAACCCAAGCTAGGGTTACCTATTCTATGTATTTCCAAAATATTTAGGGCTATGTGTGTATTCTTGACTATCTTCATGAGCTTGAGGTGTTTTTTTTTATTAATTTGTTTTTTATTTTTTAACTTCAATATTTCGGTATCACTTTGTGTATCTTCTTCAGGAAAATATTTTGGTTTTGATTTTTGATACAATTTTATAAAATTGAGAATAAAAAATTGAATTGACAACTTACATATATGAAAATTAACTCCACATGATCAAAAAAACTTAAATAATAACATTAACCTTATAGGTACAAATGCACTTTATATAAAAAAAAGAAAGAAATAAAATCAAGTAAACTAAAGCCTATGGTACACGGCATGTAAAAAGACACATGCGCATGTGGTTCTGACGTAATTTTGACGTCATCACACAACCCGCAATGTTTATTGTGGCTTTGCATTGACGTCAAAATTACGTCAGAACCACATGCGCATGTGTCTTTTTACATGCCGTGTACTATAGGCTTAAGACAAAAACCTAATTCTATATTTTAAGTTCCTGATTTTGGCGTTTGTGTGTATATTAAATGTATGAATATTTGCCATATCCACAAGAAATATTTATGTTTAATATAGGCTAATTTGACAAATTTTCTACAGTTATCCGTCAATTAAGCGCTAATAAACATAACATTTTTTTTTATGAGCAAGGCCGATCCAATGTGGGTTTTAATAATTTCCGACATTACTAACATGTACATATGTATTTGATAATTTTCTATATTCAAATTAAAAATATTTAATTTAGTTTACACAATCTCTTGCAATTTTAATGAGAGCATTGTGGTTTTTCTTTATCTAAAGGGCATTATTTATTCATGTAGAGTCTCGAAATATCGAAGTTTAAAAATAAAAAACATATTAAAATAAATACCTAAAACTCAAGGAGAGTCAAGAAAAATCAAAAATTAGAAAACTTTTAATTATATTATTAATATTAAAGATCAATATATTCTGGATTTATTCCTAAATTTGTTCGAAACAATTTATATGTTATGTGAGACTTGGTAACCTTGCACCAAACATCACTTTGACAATTCTCTAAAAATTAATTTATCATATTTCGTTATAGATCAAGAATATTGTGTTTTAATATATTAAATATTGTGTATAAAAATAATTATTATTATAATAACCGTGTGTGGTGGCTGTTTGAAGGCTTTAAGTGTAAGAAATTCTTGTTTAAAAATTTGAAGCAAATTGTAAACATGAAGTGCGCAGTGGGCAAATGCATGCGAAACGATAGAAAAAAATCAAGTGAGAAATTGTGTTCAAAACTAATTTTGTGCGTGTTTTTAATATATCTTATCTTAGATGTGTCCTTTTACACTTTTCCAAAAAACAATGAGCAACAAAAAAAGCTTTGGATAATATTTTGCAAACGGCAGGACACCATAAAGATACTAAGGGAGAGAATTTGCTCATTACATTTTAGGCCGGACGATTTTGAAAGAAATTTTAAATTTGAAATGGGTAAGTTAGAAGTATATTGGTTTGCGCAGTTCTTTATTTAATAATTGTGTACAGGATGTAGTAATAGAGCAACTTTAAAATTGAAACCGGGAGCAGTTCCGACTATAGATGCCACTGATATCGCTACTGAAACGGAAATAATACTCTGTGAAGAGGAAGCGAAAAAAGCCAATTGTGACACAAATGAAGACAATTCGCAACTTGACATGAACAATTTAGAAGTTGAAATGTATGTACATATCGCACTAGATCCACAAAAGGGTATTACATTTTCATTTGAGGTCAAAAACTGTTTGTACTTACATTTGAAAGTCCAAATACATAACAATAATCAAATTTTTCTTGATCGTTTATAGCAAATCTTTGCGCCAGGAGACCGAAATGCTAAAAATGCAAAAAAGCCAATCTGAGACTACTATCAAACATTTGACTCAGAGAGTTCAGAGGCTGAGTTTTTCCAACGCAAATCTGGAGAAGGCATTAAGACGTCTCTTCACTGAAGGACAAATAAAAAAAATTAAGAACAATGACAAAAAACAAAACTTCACAGAAGCAGATATTGCCCACTCAATTACACTGTACTCTACAAGCGCCAAAGCTTACAGGTTATTGAAAAGAAAGCATTTTCCACTTCCCTCGATAAGAACATTGCAAAGATGGGCACAAAAGTTAGACGTATCGACAGGTATTTTGAAGTCAGTCGTAAGATTATTGGCTGCACCTAATGAAATGTCAGAGACGCAGAAGCTATGTGTTTTAAGTTTTGACGAAATGAAGGTACAGAAAAAGTACTGCTATGATAAGCCAACAGACTCTTTGTTAGAACCAGTTAGTTATGTTCAGGTGGCATTGTTGAGAGGTGATTTAGCTACATCTACAATTTCAAGTACTTTTACAAAAGTTTGTCTATTCCATTAACAGGTTTAGTTGCAAAATGGAAACAACCAATATTTTATAATTATGATTGTCAGATGACAAAAATAATATTGTTTAATATATTAAAGACAATGAAGCAGTGTGGCTTCATAATCGTGGCAATTGTCTGTGATTTAGGTGGTGGAAATAGGAAACTATTTAACGAACTTGAAGTTGATTTTAATAAGCCTTGGTACGTTTTATACAAATAAGACCTTATTGGATATTAATTATATTTTTAACCTAATAGGTTTTTGTACGACGACACAAAAATATTTGTGTTCAGTGATGTCCCACACATGATCAAACTGCTAAGAAATCATTTTGTTGACAGTGGATTCATCATTAACAACAAAGAAATTAAAAAAGATATAATTTTAAATCTTTTATCTCTTCAAACTAATGACTTAAAGATAACGCATAAAATATCCGCACATAATTTAAGCGTTGCTGGAGCTGCAAGGCAGAAAGTTAAATTGGCTACTAAGCTTTTTTCACATACTGTTGCTCAATCTATTACTCGAGCAGCCAGCTTAGGATATTTGAGTAATGAAAATTGGAGTGAATGTAGCCAAGTTTTCAAACTAGTAAGGACCTTTTTCATTCATAACATTAATAACAAAATAATTTTTATTTCATTTATTTACTAGATAAATGACTGGTTTGATGTTTTAAATTCAAGAGTACCTAGGCAAGATACTAGGGAACGATTACACGCATACGGATTGTCACTAGAAATACAAAATGAAATATTGAATAATATGTCCCAAATGATTTCAGATATGCGTGTGATTGGAAGGAATACACTTCTGCCATTCCAAAAAGGTATACAGTTTAATTTAAATGTTGAAAACTGTGTGATTAGAATGTATTTATTTTACTGAACAGGCATTATTCAATCAAATAATGCGTTAAGACTCATGTATAGTGAACTAAAGAGTCGTTATAATATTGAGTATGTCTTAACGTATCGCCTAAATCAGGATGTTCTTGAAAATTTTTTTGGTATAATTAGATCTAAGGGAGGTCTTCACGACCATCCTGACCGTCAAGAATTTAAATACAGACTTAGATCATATATTCTTGGGTACAACGAAGGGATCTTAGGCACTAATGCAAATGTTGAGGAAGATAATACTCCTGATTTAGAAAATGTGCAATATTCTTTAACAGGTAAATTTCAATTCAAAGTTTTCAGTACTCGTAGTACAGAGCTAATTTTGCTTCTGATTTTTGCAGGTAAAATACTTCAACACATTAATCCCGCCATCGAACAACAAAACTTGCAAGAAGAAAATCCCGAAAGTGAGCTGGAAAACATAAATTGTGATGGTTTAGAGAATTTGGCCGGTTATATTTGCCATAAATTAAAAAACAAAGAACCTAGTATTGCCATTAAGCCCCTAGAAGACTCATCATATTCATGGGTTAATCACTTAAGTGAAGGTGGCTTAAGTAAGCCATCAATCTCTTTAATGAATATTTTAAAGTCTTGTGATGAGATTTTTATGCGGCTAAATGGAGACAAATTATTTCCAACAAATGATTATTTAAAAAAACATTTAGTGGAAGCAAAGGACGTAAAAGCCAGCGAAGAAGTCAAAAAACTTTTTTTTAGATGTAGGATGTATTTTAGATTAAGATCGCTTAATGCGGAAATTAAACAAAATATAAGTAGCCGAAAAAGAAAATATACTAAAACATTAATGTAATAGATATTATATTTTAAATTATATCAATCTTTATTTGAAATTATTCTTAAGTTTATATATTCTTTGAATATTTCACTATTTTTATTCTTGAAAAAAAACTACGAGTAATAAAAAAAAAAAAATTTCTCATAAAATTATTTATGGGAAAAATTAAGAAATTGTCCCACTGTCTTGTTTAAATGTCAGACTGTTTCGTGACGTCATTTAACCCACCTGCGCAGAACATTAAATTTTTAAGTTCGTGTTGTCGTAATCTTTCTTCTATCATTCTTGGATTAAAACAAAAATTGATAATATTGACATGACAAATACAAATATGTTAAAAAATATTATGACAAATAAAAAAAAAAACTATATAATTAATTAAGCAAAATAGGTACATATGTATATAATAATGTTTATAATTTCGTTGCTTTTCTGACTGTTTCGATATTATGTGATAATTGGTTCCAGAGTCGAATGGCGTTGATAAAAAAACAATGTTCTGAAGCAGTGAGACGATGCATTGGTGCAATCAACCTTCTTCCTATTTCAGGTCTAACAAACTGAAATTTATCAAAAAAAATTACCAGGGCATCCACTATAGATTATTTTGTGAAGAAATACAAGAGTTCTTATCGTCATAAAATTTTCGAGCGTAAAACCAAAAATATTTCTTGAGAAATTTGATACATGTCTTCTAAGACCGTAGACATATCTAACTGTGTTGTTGTATGCTACATTAAGCTGGCATGTGCTGTTCACATCACATTTAGCAAAAAGTTTACATCCATATATCATAGCTAGAAATATATAAGTTATGGCCAGTAGCAATCTTATTAAAAGAAGTGTAAATGACTGAGTAGACCACAAAGAGCGAAGCTTAACATACGTCTGGGCGACAATATCTTTAACATGATCTGGCCATTTTAAGTGGCTGTTAAATGTTATTCCACGATTTTTAGCTGATGTAACAATTGAGATTTTCTGGTTGTCTATAATAATATCATAATCGATAACTGGGCATGTTGCTCTTTTATGAATAATCATTCATTTTGACTTTTGTGGATTCATGCAGAGCCCGCTTGCCGTTGCCCATTGTTGGATTTTGCTCAAATCATAGTTGAGTTTATCAACATAATCGCCAATAACTAATAAAAGACGAATTTTATAGTAAACTTGGCTCTGTTATATCTTCCATAAATGCCACATCACCAAAACCCCGATCGAAAGTTCCGATCGTTTTTGGAGAAGCAAAATACGAAATTACTTCCACTTTCGATCAGAATTGATTTCTGTGATAGGCCTGATTATGTTGTTATTTAGATTGAATTGGAGACACTTTTTTTGTTTTGCAACTCAATTCATTGTACCATATTTTCAATATTTGACAATAGCTCTCATAGAAAAACCGTTCCCAAAAATAGCTTTTAATGCAGTAAAAATGTCGAGAAATTACCTGGGATTCAATTTAAGCCACCTTTAGAAGAACCATCTAAGATGTCAATATCATCACTTGATTTGTTGAGGACTAAATTATTTGGTAATACTCTTCGAAACCTATCAATTTTATTTGTCCAGGAACCACGGCGAGGTATTTATTAAGAATTTTGGATTTTTGTATAACATTATATTGCATTGTGTCTTTAAATTAAATATTATAGTACTGCATATAATTATAAATATTTAATACTTACTAAAATCAAGTCTAAACTAATTAAGACCAAAAACTAATTAATTTAAAGTAACCCCAAAAATTTATTTTAAAAAAAATTGCAAAGCGACACCGAATTGTGTTAAAAAAATTTAATTAACTATTGTTAAAAGTATAACCATACCAATAATGTAACATTTAAAAAATTTGTATGGAGGCAATTTGAGAAATCAACGGTTTTTCGTTTACCTTTTTTCATTTTCTGCTCACACGCATGCGAATTTTTTCTATGAACTAGTAACACTTTCTTAGGCCTATAACTTCTAAAATACTGAACTGATTTTATTAAAATGTATATTGCCGTAGTATCCCAAAAATTATCTCTCGAATGTAAAAACCCAATGTATAGTGTAGGCGTAAAAGGGAGCAAACAAAATCAACTTGCCTATTAATATATATGATTATAATGATAAGCATCTATAAAGGAATAACCTCAACTTTGTCAACGTGAACATCTGTGTATATTTATAAAATGTGAAAATAAATGTAAGCTGGACTACCTTTAGGGTAAATACATTCTTTCCGTAGACATAATTTTATTTGTACTGATTTCATATGAGTAATATTATTGTATTTCAATTGTTAATTAATCATACGCATTATGTGATACAAAAAAATGTAACTTATTTACGGCCAATTTCACCAAGTTCAGTTATAATTAACTACTAATATAACTGCAAGTTTACAGTAAGTTTTTTGACAGTAATAGTGATAGTTAATTACAACTTTTTTTTTTTTTTTTTTATATAAAAGGTAAGAATGATACAAATTCAGATTTATCTACCTTTTTAACGAAACAATAATTATTTTTAAGGGCGTTGTTTTTCATATAGAGTTTTTGTTGATGCGACTTATGTTATGAATTCTCTTAATAACGAGGCGTGTCTACCATTTTTGTTGAACTTAAATCGTTTATAATTTACACTTCCATTGCAGCGAAGGGCATAATGCGTTTAAACGCTGTAATTATCTAACATAATAGAACATTAGTCCTGAGCCAGTCGGAAACAGAAAGTACACTGTGCAGTTCTTTATACATGTATTAACTCGAATATAAGTTTTCACATTGAGATTGATTGAGACGGTAAAAAGCATTAAAATAAAATGGTTTTGTTAAGGCTTGTTGCTTGGCAATACTGTAAGAATTTTTTAAAGGAAAAACTGAGAATACTTGATTTTTTTTGTGTTCTCTTTATATTCTTATTTATACAAATACAATTTGTGCTTGTATGATATTCTTACTTTTCACCATAGCTTTCGATTCAAAATCACTTTTCAAATACAGGTTATTAAGTCTATTCAGCGATCTAGCAGAATTAATGGCTGATGTAGTACACACATTTCTCACTAATAACACTGCTATTTAAATATAAATTTTTAAAAATCTTTTCCTTGCAGTACATATTTAGTATATAAGTACAGCCAGCTTGCGAAAAACCAAAGTACATTTTGCATTAGTTTTGGCCAGCCAGTGAATTAATGTATATAAAATGTATATAAAATTAAACGTATTTTAAGAAAATTTTTCAGAAGGAACAATATGCTATATTAAATGACAATTTAACGCCAAGAATTTTTCAACGCCATTTTTTGCAAGAAACATTTAAATTTTTCTTAATTGTTTGATACTCTTTCCTGATAAAACTAGTGAGACGATTCCCATACCATTTGTCACATAGACTGAGAATTTTGATGAAAGAACTCTCACAATGTCTTTTTCTTAACTATTTCCCTTAATGTTAAATGCAAGAAATTTACCAATTATTATAATATTTTCCAAGAGCTTCTTAAAGAAAACATTGGCTTTAATAGTGACAGAACTCAAAAACATTCGTTTCGAGATAAACCCGTTTAAAGTTTTATATTGGCTTTAACCACTTAAAAAAATAACTGCACATTTTCTTAAAGAAAATATAGCGAACAATTCTTCATCACTAACTCCAAAATTTTAATTTTTTGAGTTAAGTCACTATATAAATGAGCGATATTTATAATAAATTAATTTTGATTATATGTATATTATTAAATGGCAATATTTGTATTATTATGATTTTTAAAGGGAAAACGGCACTGTTAAGCCAATTTGTATAAAATTTGTCATGCAGATTGAGATACTATCTTTCTTTGGATGTGTGCGAAACGGTAGCAAAGTTCTATGGTGAAATAAAAACTGTCTGTGGTATTTCATGTTTGCGCTGTGTGAAATTATGACATTTTTGACAACGTCAAATGTTGGCATAAGGAAAAGAACAATTGTTTGCTGAAATTTCTTAAAAGAAATTTGTTATTAATATCAATATATTTTAACCCGACTTAAAAAAAAAAGAAGGAGGCTTTCAATATGGTTGTATATTGCTTTTTTAATGTTTGTTACCGCATAACTCCGTCATTTGAATCCGTCATTTTTTCTTTAAATAGGGCGTGTCAACGGATTGTACTTATACAAAAAATTTTGGAAATCAGACGGAAAATTTGTCTGTCCGGAAATTTTATTTTTGAGCTTCTCCATAATTTATAAACCAATTTTGAGAATTCGCGCTTACTTTTAATATGATTTACTAGCAGGTTGCAAATGTGAACAAATCTTGAGGAATTTTTGGAGTTTGCACATTTAGCTTTTCTGCGATTTCTTTATTCTCTACTGGTTGGAAACCTTAAACAGATATTTTGTGTGTTTTAAAATTTTAGGAAATTTTTCGTTTTTATAAAAATTTGTTAAAACCTTCGCGAATTGCACGTTTTAGGTAACCCAAATCCTAATAAGCTAATTATGGGATTAACAATCTAACAAACATTATTTATCCAGTTTGTTTTTTAGATTACCTCTCAGTCGAATCTATTTCCATGTTGCAATATAACAAAAATCTTTTAATGTGAATGCAATTAGCGTTCTGTATTCTATAACTGAATTTTAAATTTATTTAAAAAAAAGGATCTTACTTTTAATAGACACTGATGTCAACATGGACAAATTATAATAACAATTATTATAATAATAATTATATATGTAATTTTTTTTGATTTTATAATAGCTAATATAAATATGCAATACGGCTAAAAAGAAAACTTTGACTAAAAGAATTAGTGTAAATATGCCTTCCGAGCCGGCAGCGACTTCAACTCAAAATTTCAATTCGGCGGCGTAAAAATGTATAATAGCCCCTGTAGCCAATGTAAAAATGTATAATAGCCCCCTGGGCTATTGAACTTTTATTCTCCTCAACAGTGTCAACATTTTACTTTCATTAGTACTTTGCTACCGTTTCACACACGCCCTTTATGCAAAACCATATTTTTTTTAGTACCACTTGAAATGATATGTAACATTTTGATAATAATTGGTAGATTGGCGGATTTTCTGAAAACAACTTAATAAATTAAATAATACTTTGATAGAAACTCAATAGACTTAACATGTAAATAATGGTAAAAAATAGGTTTGCATATATATCTCTTAAAGCCAGAGCATCTCCAATTTTAATTCTACTTTTTTTATTTTATTTTTGTCGTATATTTAATATAAATAGCAATGAGCTTAAATTAATCAGATGTGTTTCTTTTATGTATGTGATTATAAAAAGAAATTACATTGTATATAAAATATGATTTGCTTTGTATATGCATATTTTTGTTTTATTAGCAAAATTCAATATTTGTATGCCTAATTTTATTTGATTCTCAAAAGATGGCCAGATTACCAAAAAAAAAAAAAATGCTTCCTTTAAAGGACTTAACAAGAAAAAACATTTAAAATATAATATAATAAATTTTAAAACTTTTTCACGTTTTTACCCAAAAAAATTAACTTAAAACCAAAATCGCATTATATTCGGAAAATGAAATCTTTATTTGAAAAGAATGAAATCATTGAAAACTAATGTTCTTCAGAAGAAATATTCTTTTTTATTGTCAAAAATTTTTCAACATTTATTTTATTATTCCAGTATTTCGATACAGCATTGTGTATCATTATCAGGAAAAAATTTTAACAATTAAAATTAACGTTTTTTTTTTTTATAATAAAAAAAAAACAATAAAAATTTTCACATAGAAAAAAGTATTAACATATAAAAAAAATTATATATAAATATATATATATAAATGTTTATAATAGGTGCGTTCCACACGATCTCGGGCAAGTTCGGACTAGTGTGAGTAAAACGAAAATTACTCTCTAAATTTGCCAAAGTTACCTTAAACTGTTGAAACGCAAAACACCATTTGTAAAATACTTATGATACGTACCTTTGAAGTTATGATCTAGTTAAGTGATTGTAAACGTCATAAAATTATAAAAACAAAACATTTATATCACCGGTATTTTTTTGCATTCTACTTTTATATAATAAATACACAAATGTATTTACCACCTTTACTTTTTCATTAAAACCTTCCATTTTGCTTTTTATATTATATTTTTTATTCAAAGCTAACACTTTTTACTTGCATACAAATCTCTTCGTATGTGCAGTAGTTTTTTAGATATAGAATAAATAAACTCAACACATTCGGTTAATTTGCAGAAATTATGACATTTCCAATATGACATAACTTTTGAAAAAAAAATTGAAAATTTTTTTTTCGTTGATATATGTATGTTCCTTATAGGATGAAAGAAATTTTCTTACCAAGCTTTATTTTAATCGAAAGGGGTCGGGTCCCACTCTTGGTCGATTTGACATGGAATTATTACCCTACTGTGTATTTCAAAATTGTAAAATTTAACTTTTAACTTTATTAATTATTTCCTTTGCCGCTAAATTATTTGTTTTGGTTAATTAATTCCCCAGTTAAAATATATATCTTATTTTATAAATAATAAAAAATGACATTCCTGGCCAACAATTGGTTATTAATCAATTGTTATTGAATTTATTTTATTAATTTATCAATAAAGAGATAACGAGAAGAACAAATAGCCATACAGCAAACGTTGATTTGCTTCTACCGTTTTTTAAAGTTTTTGCAGTATTTTTTCTCGCTCTTTTATGTTTTATATGATTTTAAATGATAAATGCAGTCTAGACGCCAACGTTGCAACCTTTTGCATTTGTTATAACTGAACAAACATATTAAACGCTTATAAGTTTTCGATGTTTAACAACCATCTATCTACCAACCTACATAAATATGAATAAATGTATGTACTCGTATGTATATGTATGCGTTGGTTGATGCATATGCATGTGCAATTTTATGTTTTTATTGACTGTTTTTTTAGTTTTTTTTTTTTTTTTGTTGTCAACATATTTTGCAGCTGTTGCCGAATTCAATTCAATTCAGTTTATTTTTTCATGATTCTTTTTGTGAGAAGGGTTCTTTTTTATTCAAACAATAAAAAACTAAAAAAATTAAAACAAAACGAAAAGTTCTATTTGACAATCGTTATATTGAACCTTGTACTTTAATTTATTTGCCATTGACATGTGAAACTTTTTAACACACTTGTGTTTGTGTTGAAGGGATATATTTGCTGCAGTTTCTATTTTTGTTTTTGCTTTTTTTTTTTTTTTGTATGTGTTACAGGGGCGTACGGAAAAAATTACAAAGTATTTCATATATATCCCACTTATTAACTCAACATTTTAAAAATTTTCAGTAAAAACAAAACAATTTTTAATTTAACATTGAAGGCATGTGAAAAAAAAGTTTTAATGCAACCGTTTCATTACCAAAAGTAGACAAAATAGCCCGCGATATTTTTACAGCGCGAAGATATGGCTATAACGTTTCAATTTTTACGAAAAAGCGAAAAAATATAAATTTTGAGTTAATACTCTCTTGTGTTATATGTTTATTATAACTAACGATATTGCTTAAATTAAGGATCTATTATTTATATTTATTCAAAAATGATTTAAAAATTTACCCCCATATTCATAAAAAATATTTTAGGTTTATAGCAGGTTTATGAAAAGAATTTTCTATGAAAATTTGTTTAAAAAACCTTTTATTAATCAAGTTTATTAATTTATAATATGAAGCAAGTGTATTAATTAAAATTTACAAGAAAAATGTCTACACCCTCCGGTACAAATTCAAAATCATGTTTGAAAGATATGTATATACATGACTCAATATTTGTAGGTGATGGGCATAACAAGACTTATCCTCCCCTCACCCGTTTCTTCATCTTTCGTTTACAAGCTTTAAATTTATTATAACAAATTTCTGAAATTTAGGACAGGGGAAGAAGTAAGTAAAAACAAATTAATAACGCAACTTATTAAACTGCGAACCTTTAATTTTATCCGAGGTCTTGATATGAAAAAATATGTAAATGAACACTTCTTTCACATCACATTTTCGCATATCATAATCACGAATTTATCACAAATTTATTAATGAAGGTATAAAGTCGTTTTTCTGTTTTAATCAAAAGGGCATGTTTTTGGATTGGCTAGCTTTATTCTTATACTGAGATTCAGAAGTATCTCTAATAAGGCTCTAATAATATATAATCTGCGGTTTTAGCTTGCTCCATTGTCCCATTACCCTTAAAAGCACCTTTCGAATGCAGCAACATCTTAATGAAAGAATAATCAAAATTCGTCACTAATATGATAGTACAGGGACATATTTTCAGTGAAAAAATTGAAATGCGATTAGAGAAAATACATCCCATTTTAGCAGTCCAACAACATTTGTATTTTTTCGGGTTAACAAAGTTTATAAAGAAACCACTTAACTATCTGCATAAGTTAGCCATTTATGTTCTTTTTTGAATAATTTTTCTTATAAGTTACAGTAAAGGTTTTTAGAGAAGTAACACTGTGGTTGTTGTATCTTAAAGCAATACAAGTAACTTATTTTGACGTTTGTGGTCGCATCATATTTCTTACGAACCAACTATAATCTGCATGAACTAATTTAAGCTACTGCCAAAAATTAACGAAAAGCCTGTCAAATGCAATTATAGAACCAAAAAGAAAATCAAAATCATATGATTACATACGGAATGTGCGATAACTTTCAAATTTTGTGCAAGCACATAACAGTTTCATAAAAATTAACAAAAAGTTTTCCTAAGTTCAATATAGTTTGACACATATAATTAAGATGCTTAAGTAAGGCCTTTAGTAGGCCGCAAATTTGTATGAAAACTATTACGTTCTCGTTTGCCTGTATTGTCGATCGACTTGTTGTACTGAAAATTGTCAGAAGGCAGCAAGTCAGCTGCTTGTCGTTAAAAATGTAGGCGAACGATAGGGGTCGACATCGTGGGCCAGGCTGTTAGCAAAAAAGGAAAGTTCTATAGTAAAAATTTACCTCTATCGTGAATAACTTTTCCATCGTCATATTTTTCCTTTTCACGTAAATGCGATCATGAAACTCCCATGAAAAAAATGTTTGAGGTAATTGAAAAAAGGATAATAACATGAAAAAATGTTTAAGGCCAAAAAATGCCCCTTATCGTGAATAGCTTTTTCCCTCGTTATTTGTTTACCTTTCCCTTTAATGTTCACCAAAAAAAAAAATAATTCTTGCCAGAGACTCTGGTACGTTTCACTACCCAGCAAAAAC
The DNA here is from genome assembly GCA_943735925.1 of Pollenia amentaria. Taxonomy (NCBI): domain Eukaryota; kingdom Metazoa; phylum Arthropoda; class Insecta; order Diptera; family Polleniidae; genus Pollenia; species Pollenia amentaria. The sequence goes on along the minus strand of OX031007.1, from coordinate 185,062,822 downwards.
TTTTCTTACAAAATAAGCAGAAAAATAATGAGAACTTACCGAAAAGACTATTTATTTTTCTACTAGAAAAAGTACTTATTTTTGCAATAATTTGGCCAATTACAACCTAAAAAATAATAACTTTTTTTATACTTAAAAATTTTATAAAAATATGTAATTATAAAATGAGACAAAAAATAAGTAGTTATAAATTAACTTTCAAAGAGGTTTAAATACATTAATTAAAATTTCTCTTATATGAATGCAAAATCTTATGGAATTTTTGTTGAAAAAGTGTACACAATAATAAATTATTCGAAATGTAGGAAAACATTTAATAAAGAAGGATTTGGCTGCAAAAAATCATTTATAGCTTTAACACTATAATAACAATGTCTGTATATATGTAAATATTTGTGTAATTCACAAGGGTTGCTATCAAGTCATATCATCATAATATCCTAAATAATTTTTAAAATTTTTAAAAAAAATTATTTAATTTAAATAAAAATGTAAATGTTGTGTTCATTGATACGTCATAACTGTACAGTATAAATCTAAATTTAAAGCGGTGTCCACAGCAGTCATATATATTTCTTATAATTATTTTAAATAATATGACCTTGCCAACTTTATGACTACCTTGTGAATCACCCAATTATGTTGTTTAAAAACATCGTTTACATTAGATCGCTATCACGACTAGTGTTCTAATAACAAAATATATTGTTGGGGTAATTTTGGAACATATTTATTTATATATTTATATACATTTTACAGATTTTTGGATTTGCCATGGATTTTACATCAAAATTATTCTTAAAATTTTATAGCATTACCAGATATCTAACAAATATTAATGGAATGTATCGAAAATTGATTTAAATAATTATTTGAAATCATATAATAATAACTTATTTTAATCAGGAGTGAAGTATTTTTTTGTTATGTGTAATTATGACTTATTTAAGATATAATAATGAATTCAGGAAATCATTAGCATTACACGCAAAGAAAAAACGTGGTTGATACAATCACAATCGCAAACTATCATTAATGTTTGTGGTTATGATTGTGTCAAACACGTCTTCAGTAACAATATATGATCAGACAAATTTATAGCTTATTTTTGTCTCAAAAATATTATTGGGTTTAGAAGAAAACCCCAAATGATCTTCCTTACCATGTTTCTATATTTCCCAACCCCATGCAAAATATCTATTTGAACATGTTATATAGGTCTGACAATAAAACCAAAAAAAAAAATTTATTTAAAAAATTTCATGTTTTATTAAAAATACTTTGTATCATATATAAAAATAAAATACATACATTTATACATATATTACTTACCTGTTTCAAATAACGTATAATAATTTATTTCCTTAATTTTGCAATCAGGCCATGCACTTTTTCACCCGAAAAACTTTTATTGTTTTAGAGTCATTCATGTTTCCCGATTAAGTGACTCTCGCAGACGGAAAATGACGTGGAAGAAGATTTTATTTGCTTTATAAACGCACACTATTTGTTTTGACAATAAATGTTTGCTCATTTAGAGATTGTGTTTTAAAGCGAACAAAAATGATGGTATCAAACATACCTTTTGTGTACAGCTAATATTATGATTTTATTTGTATTGTTGAAATTACAATAGCAAACATTCAACATAATTTAATATGTTTAGCTAGATCACGGTAACTTTTTAGGTGTAAAACACCATATAATATTATTATAGTGAATTAAAATATGTTAAGGAGAAAAAAATATTTTTTCAAGCTATATAAGGACTATAATAAGTTTATTACGGTAAACATATTAGGCAAATATGGATAAAAATGGCCGTAGTGACCATTCAATAAACATGTTTTTTCTCTGCGTGTAGGATTTTAAGTAAAGTTTATGCTGGGTACATATGGCTGATGATCTCAGTTGCTAGTGCGTGGTTAATTAAGCTAGAATATTTATGTATAGTTTTTATTACAAAACGATGCTGATATTTTTAAAAATTTTTTCGCATATAAAAAAATTTTAAGTAACGTTTTAACAAATTTTGTTTAAATCATACCATTTTGGTAAAATATTTGTTTGAAACACATTAAGTTATTTTAAATGGATAACTTTCAAAATGTAAAAAAAAAATCTGTTATACTGCTGTCTTTGTGGTTAAATATCTAGTAACTTTTTTCGTTAATGCCACGTAACTAATTTTGTTAATTTTTGGCATTAACTGTATTTTTCCATCTATTGGCGATAAAACAGTTAAACAAAAAAGTGTTAAATGGAGAAATTGTCTCAGAATTCCTACTTCGTCAGGTTGGGTTTTCAATTTCTATTCTTCCTTCCAGAAATTGTATACTTCAATACTTTCGGTATAATTATGCAAATTTTGATCCTGCCCGCAGACTGAGTTTCGAATTTAACCCTAACCCTCCTGTAACGGGTACCCTGGTACCCGAACAAACTTTAAAGTAAAATATCTTTTAAACAATGAATGATACAAAGTTAAGATTCCGCAAGTTTCTTCAGGTAATAATTTTTTAAAGATTTTTATAATTTTAAGTTTTCCTGATTTGATTGGGTTGGCTGTGGAGACACCGAAAGTCAAATATTCCTTACCCTCCTGACAAGGGTACCTGGGTACCCGTATACAAGTAAAAGCTTTCTGTATAGAAAAGGTAAATAGTAAGAGTATTTTTTTTATTTTTTTTTATTTAGAATTAAGAAAGATTATTAATTAGAGAGATGATTGGACGTTAGCGTATCGTATTACACGATTGTCATTGGCCATTATTTTCATGTTTTAAGTTGCCAATTCCACACCAAGTGATGTCAAAAACAACGATAGGAGCTTCGAGCTATTTAAGCACTTGGATTGTGGCTAGAGAAAATACAATATGCACCTAAAGCAGCCACATGTTAAAAAGGGTCAAGGGCCAGCAACGTTTAGTGCTATATTTCGATATAATTTTATGCATAACAGCTACACCGTCTTTTGAGTTATAGTATTAATCATTTATTTCTTCCTTATTGTTAACAGCTGGCTCCCCTCGAGAATAGTGCATTATCGACAAAAAATAAACACTTTTGTTCTTCTTCGTTACAACGGAAAAAAGTGCCGCTCCTACTGAAATCATTTCGTGACGTTTCTACATCATCCGTTGCGTTTGGGCGTAGCTCTTTCGAATATAAGCTTTGCTGTGGCGAAGGGTACCGACAGACTTAAGCCCCAGTTAGCTGACAGTAATAGTAACGCTGCACGTCCGCTGCTTTATTTTGTTGTATGTAAGTCAATTGAAAGGATTGTAGTTATAGTTAGATATAACTTAACCGTAACGTCTACATCTGTAGAAAATAGATTTTTTACTTTTTTTACTGTACGGTAACATTACTGTTATTGTCAGCTAACTGGGGTGTTATTCATCTCATTTGAAACCGATTGGCTAAAGGGAGTAACGTAATAAAATTATCAGTTCCAATATTTAATTTAACAAAATATGTGATGGCTGTGCAAAAAATTTGCCCTACGATGCTTCAAAAATTAGTTTCCTGAGGTTTATTTTATGCATGATACCAGTACAAAGCTAGATATAAAAATTGTTTAATTCTAACTAAAATACAAATCGAAAACTAGTGGTATCTTTACTTTTTTCTATACAAAATGCTTTAAATTACATACGGGTACCCAGGTACCCTTATCAGGAGTATACGTATAAAAATGCTGTCAGTACGGTTAGGGCTAAGAATTTTTAAACATACATATGTATATTGATTTCACTGATCATATTGGCGTCAGAAATAACCTCTCAAAAGTATTAAAATTCATTTCATACAAAATTGTTTCCTTTTATGTTATGAACTAAAGTATTTAGATTTATTTAGTTAAAGCATATTAGCCAGTAAAAAATATAAGTTTGATTGGCGATTTAAGTAAATAAATAAAAAAAACACTATTTTGATACCAAATTGTTTTTTTTAAAGTATACGTCATATTCAAATACTGAAACAGAATCTATTTAACCTATAATAGTGTATCAGAATAATTTTTTTTTTTAAATTATGGTTTCAAAACCCATTGCTACGACACTGACTCTATGTATGAAAGGTAAACCTGGCAAACATTTACCAGTCTATATTCTATAGTTTTGAACGCAGTCATACACACTTTTAAAAAATACAATCTATTCAATTTCTTTTTAACGAACATATGCTGTATAGAATAGTATAATAGACATTTTCTTCCTCAAAAAAGTTTTTTTTTTCTTAGAACCTGCTGCTGCATGTTTACTTGTTTTCCCTTTGATGCATAAACATACATCCATAAAGTTCGCACACACTACCGAACATATGTAAACAAGCACACGCATACTAACAAGAGCATACAAAGTTTAAGCTATTTATACATATAAATTTACATAAGTCCATATTCATATACTGTTTTCTACATCTATGTAAAAATAGACGACTATAGATTTCTTTTACCATTTTGAATTTCATAGGTAATCGTTGTAATAGAGCTAGTAAAATCTATTGCTACTGAACCAGAAATGACTATTATTACAACAATAAAAGCATTATATACAAATATATTTGCTACGAATACCTTTATTAACTTGGTATGAATATATCGTCAAATGATTTCAAAAAAGCTTTAAGTAACATTGAAAAATTTTACAGAAGAAGCAAAATACTCTCTTTATTGAAAAATAACTTCTTTTATCAGATGGTTTTTTTAAAAAAAATAGATAATCTCTTATTTAAATACACCAAAGGAAAGCTAAACTGGGGAACAGAATAGTCGCTATAGTACAACGTAACGAATAGCGCTGCAATCTGTTAAAAGTTGAAAGTGGCAGTTTCAAAGTAGTGTCAATATAAATCTAAGTTGTAGTAGTCGTTGCAGTTGAAGTTGAAGCACAAAGTTCGAAATTTTGAACTTTGTTGCGCTACAGAGCATTCGTCAGCTTCAGCTACTACTACAACTGCTTTATTTGGTTCCAGGCCTAACTGTTGATAAACAAAAACAAAAATACAAAATTTCTTTTTTGTTTTGGTGTTTTTTTATTAATATTAATCGTAAGGCGTTTGCACTAACGCCTTTTAGAATTTTGTTGACCAGTACATTATTTTTAATTGAGTGTAAAATTTTATTGATTGTAAAATGTTCAAGAAACATGTATCTTGGTACTGTCCATCTAACTAAGAAATCGATTTTGAATTTTTTGTAACTTTGGGCTTTATTAAAATCGTATGACGATATGTTCATATATTAACTATGTTTTATTTTACTTCTGTTATTCAATTCCATTACCAGATCAGTCCAAAACAAATAATTTTAATAAATTTGTTTTTAATAAATTTGCAGATGTAAAAATTTCAATATTATCTATTTTCTTACAAATTGCATGTAACAATAAGTATGCATAAGGGAACGAGGGAAAACGAAGGGAACGAGGGAAAATAATTTTTGAATAAATGTTTTTTTTTATACCCACAACAACAGTGGAGAGTGTACTATTTTAAGTTTTTAGCAAAATGGTATCACTTTCTTATACTCTGAGAAAGAAGTCGTAAATAAAAAAAAACTTCTTAAATTTTTCTTCATTACAGTAAATTCGTTTATAATTTTTTCTTGGTATTTAGCAAACACATTACTAAAGTAGCTACTGACTGGTACTGCTAAGCTCCCCAGATGTTAATTATATTTTAGTTTGTTGGTTCCATAGAGTTTCTGCCATGTTCTACTGATTTTATGAAATGTTTCGTAGTGCTAGTCGTTTTAGACCCATATCATTAAGTGGCAATATAAGCATTTCTATTATGGAATTTTGATTAAACAGAAAACTACACTATATTATGTATGGATATTTGCTACTGTTACTACAGGATACACCTGCTACAAGTATGCTACTCACTTAGCTGCTTTTCTTTGTTTATTAGCAACAACAGTAAAATAGATATTACAAAATAATGAACTAAAGGTTTAATAAAAAGGATTGTAAATATACTTCTTTGTAAAACAAAAAAAATGAACGGAAATTACAATTATGTAAAATTTCGTGGATTCGAGCTGAAATAATGTCCTAATAAATTAAAACGTAATACAACATAAACCATTTTTTCTAACTAAATCTTTTAATTTGCTTTTTGTACCCAAACTGTTACTGACCCATAATTACTCTTTATTTGCGAACTAAAGAAAGGAAATACATAAAAAGGTGGCTCTTTAAAACAAAAGATACAAATTTGTTTTTTTTTATATGAGTTTTTGTAGCAATTTTTATTTTAATTTTGTAAATATTTTATTATTAGCAAAAACCCTTTGATTTTTAAGTTTTCTTCATTCCAAGGAATTTTGTAATTTAAAAAAAAAAAATCTCACTCTTGCCCTACATGGCCACAAGCAAGTGATTACTTGCAAGTAGTGCATACATATTACTAACAAAAATCAGGACAAATGTCAAAAAAAAAACACATAATTTTTTTGAGTGGCTACACCGCACAGTGCAAGTCCATTTTTAAAATGTCGTCAACAACTAAACTTCTAACAAAACTTCAATTTATCAATTGCTAACGAAGTGTTGCGAACTAGTCATATTTTAACGTTACCTGTAGACACCTTATTTTGTAATATATTTTTTTTTTTATAAAGAGGTGATATTATGTTAAAACTTCCCTTCAAAATTATCCTCTTTGCTTTTTCTAAATACTCTTCATATACATGTTTTTTATATTTTAGAAAAACACAGAAAATCAGCTATAAACATAATTTTTATTTTACTAAGTATTTGTTAATTGATATAAACGGTATCCACGGTAACACTGTTTACTTATTGGTCATTTTACTTGCTGCAAGTGTCAAAAATTTACTTGCAAGCAAATTCTTTTGCAAGTTGAGTGTATTGAGTTTTTTTCACTAACACTTGCATGTGGCAACGGGGGGTTATACTTGCTTGCTTTTCTGATATGCTAATCAAAAGTGAATGAAACAGTTGGGTATGCGAGTATATTCTTCTCCATTTGTCAAGCAGATATTCATTAAAAGATACAAAAGCGTCCAACCAACACCGTTTAATATTTCGTAAGTACTTTATCAATTGGAGTGAAAAAAGCAAGCAAGATTCTTTTCATAATTCATATTGAAAGGAATCATGTTGTTAGGTCATATGAGCAAAATGAAATTTTTAAATCGCTGGTTACCCTGTTCAAAATACGTAAGAAAGCTCAGTTAAAAAGCATGACAACATCTTACACTACATATGGGTATTAACAGAATGGTTTTTTAGAGATAAGACCTATTGTTGAGACCTGAGGTCCAGCAAAAACAACATTTATAAGACAAGCATGTCTATTAAAGAGACCATTGGGAGTTAACCAACATATATGTGAATTTTGGTTCATTGTGAACCGACCATCAAAAATATATTTCATAAATTACTAGCTCTTATGTTATGTGATCTATAAATTTTATGGATACAAACATTTACAAATGATTAATAAAAAGATTTGTGGAAGTCGTGTTCAATCCACCATAGTACTTATAACATGTTAATTAGGGAGATCGATTATTCGACTTTTTTCAATAACCGGTTTTCGAATATTACGAATAGTTGCTATTTTAAAAAACCCGGTTTTCGGTTAAGCAATTTTTAAATAACCGGTTAACCGGTTTTAATTCGAATATTTAAAAACACAAAAATCAAATAAGTTTTTAAAATAAAACCTTAATTTGAATAAAAACAAAACAATTTGCAAAGGTAAGGAACCAACAAAATACATAGATATGACTTAGATCAGTCCTAACAAATATTTTACGATAAATTCCAAGAAAAGTGGGACCATTGATCAAACTTTAGCTTAATTTTTGACAATTTTTTATTGATTTATTAGACTTTATTTGTAAGAAGATATTTGTATAATAAAATTTAGAAACTGTTGCAAAAGCAAATAAATTATAAGAATTTTATAAAGTTATTATTTAATATATTCTCTCAAATTTATTTTGAATGAGTTTTAATTTGTTGGTGGTTAAGCCATCGATATAAATCAACCATATTTTTCAAAAGTTGCAAACAAAACCTCTTAGCCAGGATTATCTATTTCAAATTATTTTGTTTCAGCATTATAGAAACGAATAGTGAACTGAACATTCTTTTTGTGTTAAATATTTGTTAATTCGTCGACTACAGCTTAAAACATTTCATGACATTGTTTGATTTCTTCAATTTTGTTTTTTAGTTCGTGGTGTTTTAATAAATAAAACTGGTAGAAATGTTTCCCATATCGTTGATTCCGCCGTAATGTTGTAGTTTTCAGCATGAAGAGATGCTAGAACTACTTAAGAGTTTTTAGTGCCTTAACGGGCATTTCGTCCTCGGCAACACAACGGGCTAATATTTCAACCAATGATTCATTTTTTGCAGTGTATTTTAGTAAAGTATTATTTGAAGTCTCCTTAGAACTACTTCGAACGAAGTTAAGTTTCATTTGGATCACATTAATGTCAAGCATGTGGACTAATTAAAGGTGATTAATAAGTCGTGACGGGGAAAACCCTTTGCAAATTATCATTTAAGGGCACTGCAAGCAACTAACTTTGTCGTTTTAATCGCGTTCGAAAAATATTTATATAAAAATATATTTAATATTTAGAATACTCTTGCACATATTATATATATATATATGTTCCTTTAACTCCCACTGGAGCATAGGGCGCCATATTACTATTTACTTTTTAACTGCACATGTTTTTGTAGTATTTTTAATAGTTTTTTGTTTTTTTTTTCTACAAGAACACACGCTTTTATAAACGATTTGTATTTACAGTGTTCATAATGTTTCTTGACCTTTGTTACGTTTTGTTTTGATATTCTTCATAAAAAGTTTAAGTTTGGCCAATATTCAATTAGAAAATACTTATATTACGGGAACATCTACAACAAGAGTAAGGAAAATGTATATAAATTACACATTACTAAAATAACCGGTTTATTATACCAAAATAACCGGTTTATTCGATATTCGAAAAATGGGCATTTTAAAATAACCGACTTGGGCAAAGCTAAAATAACCGGTTAAAACCGGTCGAATAATAACCGTTCGATCTCCCTAATGTTAATGCTTCGGTAACACTTGGCAAATATTTGACGAAAAATCTAAGACCAACATGCAAACTAAAATATAATTCCAATATTTAATAATAATTAATGAAAGAGAAGATCAAGATATTGGCAGATCGAAATTCACTTCAAAAGTAGATAATCACTTTAATAAAATTAGGATGAACAATAGAGACAAATTTATTTTAAACATTATTAACCAAGCCAAAAGGTTTTTAAAACGAACGGTAACAGTTTAATTTTAAACGCGGATAAAGGGAACACAACGGTAGCTTTAGAAAAAGAGGATTATGACAACAGAATGAAACGGATTATGTGTGATATTATGACTTATATTATAAGAACAAACAATGATCTGGTGGAAGAACTTTATAGGAACCAAATAATAACGCCTATTGAAAGAAAACAATTAAAAACAGAGATTTTCATAGCGGTAAGGATAAACGATCTTCCTAAAATCCACAAGGAAGGATATCCTCTCCGACCGTTAGTTTCCTGTATCAATTCACCATCTATTCAATTATGCAAGTATATAACGAATATACTTAGATACTTAGGAGAATAACTAGTTACTCAAAATACAATGATAAAGATTCTATGGAATTCAGAGACAGAATAAAGAACTTCACGATACAAGAAAATTAAAGACTTGTCTCATTCGACGTAATAGCGTTGTTTCCTAGCATTCCAGTTGATTTGGCTCTTAGTATTATTGACGACGGGTGGGACGAGATCTCTGAATACACAAATATGAGTAAAATATTGCTTTTCCGTATTCTTAAGTTTTGTATCAGAGATAATCGCTACTTTAAATATGACAACAACATTTACACACAACAAATGGGCTTGCCAATGGCATCTTCAGCATCTCCGATTGTCCCAGATATTGTGATGGAAAAACTGTTAGGTAATTGTATGGAAAAATTTACTAACAAACCAAAAATACTTACTAAATATGTAGACAACCTGTTCAGTGTTGTACTAGAATATGAAATAGGAGATATTATCAAACATCTAAATAGAAAAAGAAATTAATTCCAAACTTCCATATTTGGAAACTCTTGTAAAAACAGAGGAAACATCATTAAAATTGATTGATACTAAAAACTAACCGAGTTCGGACGCATTATTAACTATTTATCTAAACATCCCAAGAAAATAATTATCAACACCGCGAATAATCTGATTAAAAGAATATTAAATATTAGTGATAGTGAGTTTCACCATGCGAATATAAATAAAATACGACTCATTTTACATTCTAACGATTTTCCAAGAAATATCACCGAAAAACTGATTCGGGAATATGGAAAAGATAAGGCTTAAAGAAAGAAAGACAAAGAAGAAGAAAAAGTTTACAAGTCCATCATTTATGTGCCAGAAATATCAGAACGTTTTGAAAAATCAAAACTTTTTAATAGAGACATTTACAGTATAGCTTACAAAACCTTTAGTACTCTAGGGAATTTATTTATGCCCATAATTTCTACTAACAAATATCTGGTCCGGTTCGTACCTAACAGTTATCTTTACGTATCCGGTAACACTATTTTGTCAATTTCAACGTAAAATTGCCCCACGTGAAATAACTATCGAAAATCGATGGTGTAAAAGACGCTTCACTTTAACCCGTAGGTAAAAAATAGGTTTTAAAATTCTTTACACAATAGATATCTATACACAGCTATATATCTACTTGTAGAAATTACGGGCATTAGTAAGACAAAATTGACAACCTTGAAAAACCAAATACCCTGTAATGGCAACAATACCAATAAATGTAATATGGTTTACATTGAGACAACTAAAAACAAATTTAAAACACGATTATCCGCATACAAATCAGACCAAAAATCTCGAACTTATGATGTTCCACATAAAACAACATTAGCGGCCCATTGTGCAGTTGAAAATCACTCTCCAGATTTTGATGAAGCACGAGTTATTGACAGCGAGAATAATTACAAACGGCGCTACATGTTAGAAGTACTTCACATTATAAACACACCAACAAAGGAGAGAATTAACTTTAATTCTGATCTCACAGAGAACTGTGCAGAATTCTATCGCCATTTAGTTAATTAGAACAAAAAAACACAGTGCAATAATTTACATACAATGATGAAAAACTTTAATATAAATTAATAATTTATATACAATGATGAATATATAATATACATACACTTTATAGTTTTTCATCAGTGCAATATCAGAAAAGGTAGTGATAACTCCTTTTTTAACGTTTTGTTTATGAATTTTTTAAATTATATGTAAGCATGGTTTTTGTTGCATTGAGTGTTTTTTGTTGTTTATACATTTTGTTTTGTGCGTAATTTTCTTTAACCCTGATGATGCTACTCGATCTTTTGTAGCGAAATATTAGAAAATAAAATATGATTTTATAAAAACAAAAACCTAGACCTCGAGATTAATTAATTACTTCTTTTATTTTAGAATAAAAAAGGTCGAATAAAAATAAACTTAAATAATATTTATTTGTTTAATAATACCATATCTCACAAAAATTAATTTTATTAATAATAAATATATTAGTTTTATTTTGTGATATCAAGACCATGATGTCAATCACACTAACTATTTACAAAATATTGGCTACGCTTATTTGGTCAAATATTAAATATTTTGTGATCTGTTTTCAAATACAAGTTGTTACAACAATTTATCGTGCTTAACAATAATTTTTTTTTTGTTTAAAATATTGGTAATGACGATTACTAGTCTATGTGTGTGTTCGACTGTGCTTTGTTACTGTACGGTCATTTTTATCTAGTATCGGGATTAAACAAAAGAATTCTTAAATAGCACTGATCTTAAGTTATTTATTTCTTTAAGTCTATGATAACACTCTTTCAGACTATTACACAGCGCAATCTTTAATAAATAAAACAAATAGAAGCTTAAACAATTACATACAAAATTATTAATTGAAAATGTGATATGATAAACTATTTCATCATATTTTTTTCCTAAATATTTGTAATCGACCTTTTTATGATTATATTTCAATATTTTTCCTATAGTTACCTATAGACAAGCTATCAAGGTCTTTGTTTTTCTTCTTAATTAAATAAAAGACAATTTATCTCATTTTATTAATGTATATCTGACGTTTCGTTGGGATTTAATAACTTCCTCAGTGATTGATTTTTATTATTGGTAAATTATCTTTTTTCTTTTCGTCCACGTTATTCTGAAAATTATATCATAGTTTTGTATTTGTAAAGTGGGAAAACACAACACAACACAACACAAAACTTAAATAAATAAATTGAAATAAATTTAAACAAAAAACGTGATATCATAGTAGACTTTTTACTTGCTTAGATCACAGACTTATTGCAACTCTACCTTATATTGTGTTGCCATGAATCATTAATTAAAATATGTATGAAAATAATATTTTAATTTAATGTAAAAAATTACTGTAGAATTTAATGGCTGTAGGTTCATATAAAGCTTATTTCCTTTCTCTAACTGACAATAATATTATATACACAGAAAAGATATTTATAAATTAAAGAAATTGTTTCAAGAGTATTAAAATTTAATTTATGTGTTAATTGCTTCAACAATATTTTAAATTGAACAAAACTAAAAATATATTTATGATTTAATTCAATTTTCATTGTTTTAATATTTATATATAATTAAAATATTTCGATATTTTAATCAGGCTTAAGTTATGAAGAAAGGAATTCTACAACATGATATGAATTAAAATTGATTGATAATTTTTCATTCTTGACTGAGCTGGGAATTGAACACAGGTTTTCACGAACAGGTTGCCCTGACTAGTTTCGATTGTAACCACACAATCTCTTCAGAGGGGTTTGCCGTTTAGCAATTACCGCCATTGAAGACGGATGACGACATTAGTCAAACATCAATATTTAAACCAAATGGTATTTTACCTTGGTAGATCGAAATTTGCTTTGAATGAATGATTACCTATTTTAAGAGATTGTATGGTTACAATCGAATCTAGTCAGGGCAACCTGTTCGTGAAAACCTGGTTTCAATTCCCATATATTCAATAATTAAAGTGAGCCAAATTTCAATACCAAAATGTAATAAAATCACTTTAAAAAAAACTTTAAACGCTAGTAAGAAGTTTTTGGCCGGCGGCTTTATATGTGGCTTTTAATAAATTCTCGGCCGATCATCACAAAAGGGTAATTTATTGTTATTTCTGATTGCACGAAACTAAATTTGAGCAAGTTTTACCGCAATTAGGTATGTCACAGAATTGGTAAGAAAGTTAAAATTTCCACATATTTTGATTCGTAACGTTCTGGGTTTGCTCCTTCAGCTTTTGTACATTTTCACAGGTTCGGGAAAAAAACCAAACACAAGAATTATCTGTCATTTTAGTGCTCTCAAATTAGTAATTACACCTCACTTTTTTAAAAAGAATTTAAAACGAAAATTTTTTGATTTTTACGTTTTCTAGAGAACGTCAAAACGTTTTAATTTTCGTACGAATTTGTTTTCTGTGACAATATCATTTTTTGTCACATTTTTAGATTTTTTGTTAATTATTATTCTAATTGAACCAATTAACATAACACATTGTTTGAAATCGCACAGTTTTTTTGATAATTTTTTTTAATGAAATAAAAATTCACAATTTCAAATTTTTAGTTAACTCTATAATCATTTTGGTGATAGGTGCAAAATCAACAAATTGTTTGCTTGATTCTACGAATTAAAAAACAATTTTTAATTTTTTCTGTGTAAATGAAACATAATGATTTGTTAAAGAAATATTACAAGGCCTGTCGTAAATATTGGATTGTTCATCAAATAATTTAGACCGATTTATAGTATTATAAAACCTAAAACAGACTCCGCGACTGGAGGGCCGTTATACACTATCCCACAAAGTCTTAAGTATTTTTCGAAAATGCTTCCCTGATCTAATTATTGTTTGAAAATTTTCAAAAAACAATAACAACTTATCATGACAGGTTTGTATTTTTTTCAATATACGTAAGACTTGTGTGATAGTGTAAAGCAGTTATAAACAACACGTCAATAAAATTGCTTCCATATTTTATATCTCTTATTATTTTTATTTTGATGGGTCGCTCTAACCCGGCGTTTACACATGCAAGTGCAAGTTCGAAAAACTCAATACACTCACACATTTTTACTAACACCATCACATTTTTCGCACTTGCAGCCCAACTTGCAAGAGATTTGCTTGCAAGTAAATTTTACTTGCTGCAAGGTAAAATGACAAATAAAGAAACAGTGCTACCATGCCTTTGGTATCAATTTACTAGTACTTAGTAATATAAAAATTATGTTTATTGTTGATTTTCTGTGTGTTTTTAAGAATAAAAACAAGCAAAAAAACACTACTACAAAGCAACATATTTCCATTGTATTTTAAAACATAAATTGCAAGCATTTAAAAAAAAAATGTTAATCAATATATTTTCTCAGAAAATGTTATGATATCAGTAACTACGGCAATACTGGATTCACATATTTTAAAAATAAAAATGAATTTTTCATCAATAATGACCAAAAATAAAATAACGCAATAATTAAATTATTTATATTTAATATTACTAAATAAATATCGTGAAAAAATTAACATGATAATGTTTTTTTAACCAAAAAATGAAGCTTTTTTCATAAGATGTTTTCGATTCGAGAACATTTTAAAAATAAACTTACAACTGACTGTGTAAATACTCAAGTTACTTGCAAGACTTTCGGCTATTTCTTCGACATTTTCGTTGATAATACATATACACTACTTGCAAGTAATTACTTGCATGTGTAAAGGCAGGGTAATACAAAACAAATAGGTATTTTTTTTTAAATATTTAACAAAATTTTCTTTACACACAAACACTAAATATTTTTTTTATAAAATAGAATCTGGGAATGATTTCTTTTTCATAAGTTACTTTATATTATTCACCTTTTTTATTTTTCGAATTTATTCTATGAGCTAAATTTCAGTTATGTATTTTATAAAGCTTTTCGTAATAGTGATATTCCTTAAATTTTTAGGAATGACTTTATATACTACCAGTTACATTTTTACCTTAGCTATCCTTTGGATAGCAAAAAAGTATATTGTATGTACAGAAAAATTTACAATTATAGACACCAGCAGAATGTAATGCATTTTCTGGTCCGCCACGGCCTTCGTCAGCATTCTTTGTGTCACACTGGATAGTGATACTTTATAAATTGAATGTATTTAACGCAACTATTTATACAAATACACGAATTATTTCTTTGTTACTTTATTATATTCAACAATTTTAAATTTTTCAAATTTTAATTATTATATATTTTTAAAACACCACCACTTATAAAATTATATAGGTTTTAAAAATATTTTTTATTTTTTTTTTACTCCTTTGTTTTCTTTTCTAATTTGGTTGTAGCCAGAGTTCTATTTTTTGGCTTTATTTATATATCTAGTCGATTTTTAATTCTAAACTAGCGTTTTATTTATGGAATTCATGATGTGGCAATACAGTCTTTGACAATAAATAAATGAATTACGTTAGACACGTAAAACCTGTCGACCGAAAAGTCGATAGTTAGTGGGCCGCCTAAAAGAAAAATAATGAGTGACTTGTTGTCGCCCGCTTGAGTTGTTGATCGGCATCGTGGGCCCGTCTGTTAGTATACCCTCTTCACAACTAGTTGTGGTGGACTTAATTCTTATTCTTATTGTACTTAATTTACGTATAATGTTTTTTATACTTTTTTTGGCTGAAGAGCTAACGAGCGAGTTTCTCTATTAATTATAGGTAAACGAAAGTTTATTTTTTTGTATTAAAATTATATTTGTATTCAAGAATTTATCTTTGTTATTAATGTACATTGGCGAAGGTGACTTTTATATATTACTTTGACTGAAATAAACAAATAGAATAAATATGTATATACATATATACTTATAACCAAAAGTTATATTCGGAAATACAAGATTTAATTTAAATAATATTTCTCTATGACGTGCTAAATTTCCAAAATATTATACAAATAAGACTATAAAGTGAATAAGAGGATATATATAAATATATATCAGACACGTCTTGGCTAACACAGTTGCCTGCTATGAAGTTTTGCTACTTATTTTACTACCCAGTAAAAAATGTACTCCAAAAGGTGCAGGTTTTATGTATGAATTCATACTTCAAATCGCTTCAAACCTTCTAATACGATGCCTGAATTTTTTATGAGGTGTTCCCGGTTTGGACGACTATTTTCTGCGGACAAAAGGAGCCTCTTTTAACATAATAGAACATGCAAATAAAGCTTTTCTAAATTACTTTTTTAAGGGCTAACTTTATTAACATATTTGTTAATGTTTTGCTTTTACTGGTTTAAATGCCTTTTTCAAGCATTTTCGCAAAGAGACCTTCTTTTTTGTCAGCACTAAAATAGCAGCTATTTTTGTTTATTTTATTCCTTATCATTTACTGCTGTATAAGAGCTCTATTATTGAAGCGCTCGATTATGCGCTTTTTCTTTCAAGTGCTTCAAAAGACACAAATTTTTTTTACTGGGTAGGTTTACGAATATGCTATACAAAGAACATTAAAGCTTGTCCAGCAGAACTAGTATACGGGTGCGAAATTCGAGTTTCTGGTGATATTTTATTACAGTACTTTTCGCTTATAGTCACATCCTTTAGTTGCAGACAAATCGTGAACTATATCACTAATGTGACTATACGCCTAATTCGTGTATATACCACTATGAGGCATTTAATCGAATTCAAATATAATCGGGTTAAGTGAATATTGAAAATAAAAAATTTATATAAATAACACTGACAGCAAGCTTATGGATATGCAACAGAGTTGCATACTGTTACATAGTTAAAATAATAATCAGCCATGTTCTGGAAATCGAATTCGCATGGATTTGCAATCGAAAAAATTTCAAAACCTTTCTGCTTTAAAGTTTCATAAAAATATCCCTTTTTATATGCGTCATACTTTGAGTACCACTTATGTTTATAAGAATTAATCCAAAAATCATGGATTTTTTTTTTTAATTGAACCGAACATTTCCTTCCATTTTAATATTACCCAATTTCAATTTTCTAAACAAGGCCGAAAAAGACATTTCATAACTGATACCAACAACAAAAAATTATTTATTTTTTCGAGTAGGGAGTTGATAACAAAAATGAAACGATTTAATTCGTAGCTCTTTAGATAGTTTGTGGTTTTGAAAATTAAAAAAACTTAGTTAATTTTATAAAACGGTAGTGACAATAAACGAAAATACTGTATACCGCAACAAATATCCGAAAATGCTTAAAGGACACCTTTCGGCGAGAACAACTTGACCACATCACCAGCTGTATTTGTTCGCACAGATCGTCGATCTTTTTAACGACCTAAGTCCCAATTCATACGATGCAAGTCTTATTGATCAGCTTGCTAATTTATAAGGGAAAGAGACAAGGAGAAATGAAACGAGTAGGGTACATAAAATAATATAAAAAAAAGAAATAAATTACTAACGCATTAATGCAATAAGGATTACATTTTTGAACCCTCTTAACCCACCCCACGGATCTACCCTATCAAAAAAAAAATTTTTATTTTCTTGCTAATTTCAAGAAAATATTCATTTTTAAATAGTATTAAATTCATCTGAAAATAATTAATTTATTCGTAATTATAAATTATTTATAATAGTAACAATAAAAAAAGTTTCCTGACGAGCTGGCCTAAGCAACCAGCGAAATGCGTATAGAAACTAGCTTTCCCACAACAATAAATTTCAGTGTTTTTATCAAAAATAAAAATTGGGAATTAAGCACGTCATTATAAATGAATTAATCAGCAACAAACTTTATTTAAAATAATAACAACTAATTTATTTAAAACAACTTCTCTTTTGCACTAAGGTGATGATGAGTGCCATCGTTCTTCATCGTCTGTTTCTTAAAAGTCGTCTCTTGAATCTGAATTCTCTTCAGAGCCAAGTACAGGGGGAGGCAAAAAAGAAATTGCTTCTTTCGTAAAGGGTTATGACTTTTTTTTGGAGTTTGTCTTATGCTAGTAATCAGTGGATCAGAACTGAGCAAAAGTCTATTTATAATATCTTTGTTACACTGAACCCTCGAAAACTTTCTAGCAAAATTCTGCCTTTAAAGCCGAAAATTTTTAGTTCCTGCCTCAGGCGCTTTTTCTGATAATAGCCAGATAGGCAACAATGCCTCGCTCATTAAAGTTGCTCATTGTACTATTTGGAATAATTCTAATCTCGTATAAACTTTTTCCATTTTACTCTCGAAGCTTCAGATGATAACAATTTTATGCAATAACCACAATATATGGTAAAAAAACTGAATACCTGGAGCCCAGATTTGATTTTTTAAATATTATTTTTGTTGTTTATAATTTTAAAAGTTATGCAAAACATGTTCATTTATTTTTTTTTTCCATAAAATAACGTCATTTAGCTGTTGCACAGGTGGTTAAAAAAGAGTTACTCACTGTTTCGCACAGGTAATATTAGTCCTAGATGTACTAATTGAAATAAAAAACATCAACATACAACCAAAATATTTTATGACTGACGAAAGGGTTTCTATCATATGCGCAAAATGGACAAAAACAGGAATAAGTTGAAATTATAAAAAAATAAAAAAATGCGCAAAAACGCACAACGTTTTTTTTTATTTAATAGCAAATTTTATCGTGATATATAACATTTGTAAAGTCGCTTTCAAAAACCTTTTAAGTTTTTTTTTTTTTTTTGACGAAAAAGTGAACAAAAAAATATTTTTTTTTTAATTTCGAAAGAATTTTTTATCATAAACATTTAAAATAAAATGTGTCTAAAAATTACTATAAGTAGCTGTTAATATATAATATTTCACAGAAAAAAAATCTATGTATAATCTTTATTCGTTTACCCACAAAAAATATATTGTAAACCTCTTAAAACCGTAAAAAGTAAATGAACACGTATGCAATGCACTCCACTTTCCTGATTTAAACAGTGTTCCAAAAACACAAATCTCAAGCAAAAGACTTGTAAATTCACTATACTATGAAGAATTCTCTTTCTTTTTTATCTGTTGAGCTGCGCACTTAAATTTTTACATTTCTTAAATTGAATTTTTTGCCTAATGCCCGGCTAGATTGGCAAAAACCCCCTTTGTGCGTCGTAGCCTTTATTGTGTGCCTTCATAGTGTACTACAAAATATTTAACCGAATAATTGAAAAATTTTAAGTGCATTAAAATTGGCTGTTAGTATGCCATTAATTTTATACATGTATTTAACTACACATGTATTATTAAATAAAATTTTTTTAATTTTCCAAGAGTACATGTAAATGCATGAATGTATAAAATTATATAAATATACATGTGCAAACTATATGTATGTATGTTTAAGTGTGTTTAACTGCAACACATGAAAAATATTAATAATAATACCTGGAGCTTAATTTTAATAAAACAATAAAAACGATACCAAATAAAAGAGGCTAATGAATATAAGAGTCACAATACATACACTTATGTATGCATATATTTATAAAGTGTAAGTACCTGCTCATATTACCAGGTAACTAATTAATTAAAAACGCATCACGTATAATAAGTAAACATAAAGAACAAAAAGACAAAGCATGGAGTTGGCGTTTTTTTTTACAAATGTTATCCTACTCTATTTGCAGTTAAGGAAAGAAAATTATAATGATAACAAAACAATAAACCAGCCAGCCATCCAAAGAATCGACAGACTCTCACGCTTGAAGCCAGACAGCCATCTAGTCCGCCTACGAACCACAATCTCATTGAAAGCTTACTCTCATCAACCGACGACTGTAGAAAATAAAAAAACTGTTGACTGCTTATCAAAATGTTAAGGTAAACATACAAAACGGCAAAAGCAACAGCAACAATAATAGCAAATACATGAATGCACTGACTTTCTTTACACACACTTTTACACTTCCCCATACAATTTTACTGTTCGTTGCAACTTTATGTTTGATTATGTAAAATTTAAAAAAAAACGAAGAAAGCAACAAAAAAGAACGATTTTAATTATCAAGTTTTTAAAAAAAATAGCTTACTTTGCACAAATATGTATCTGAACAAATATTCACATATGTATGAGTAAGCTATATAATGTCCCTGCAAACATTTAAAAGATGAAGGTGACCGAACGTAATTTTTCATTTAAATTTAAAAAAAAAAATCTGCACGTTTTACGAAAAACAAATATATTATATTGCAATTGTATTTTCGTCATCTGATTTAGTCTTCTCTGTCACTTCTGGGCGATCATAACAAGGGAACACACATTTAAAAAAAGTTTATAATTTCACTGTTAACTTACTGTTAGCGTTGTCAAATGTGCATATTTATCTGTATTTGGCTGTTTTTTGAAGTGTAAAACAATCTTGCAGATTTTTACTTAAAAAACACGGTTTTTTAATCACTGAGTATCGAATAATAATGCTATAATGCTATTATAGTTAATAAAATTTGCTCAGTCATAGTTCTATAAGACTATAAATCTTTTTGTCAAATTTCAGGAAGATCCAGTAAATAATGTGCTCCAAAAAGATCAGGTTTTATGTATGAATGCATACTTCAAAACGCTTCAAAGCTGCTGATGGGGTGTTCCCGGTTTGGTGACAATAAGCGCTTTTACTGGTTTAAATGCCTTTTTTGAAGCCTTTTCGTAAACTATAATATACTTTAATTTTTTTTTCGCTTTCTTTGTGGTCTTCACTAAAATATCAGATTTTTTGTATATTTTATTCGTTATCATTTACTGCTGTTTAAGAGCTCTCTTATTGAAGCGCTCGATTATGCGCTTTTTCTCTTAGTCCACTCGGGAAATATTGTCACTGTAGGTGGAGGGTATCAAAGATTCGGCACATACGAATATATCACCATAGCTTATTTTTCTAAATTTGACAAAAAAAAATCTACTGAGTATTCTGCTAGTTACCAAAGACAGCTAAAGTTCTTTTGGCCATAAATAGCGTTTAAAGTAATGTAATGCACTTTGACAAGAGGCTTGAATATTAATTAAAGTGTAAAGAATGAAATAATTAATATTTTGTTAAAAGGAATGAAATTTTTGGTGTAAAATATAAGAATAATTTAAAATAAGGCACAATTTTTATTTCGACGGTTTTAAAAAAAAGTGGGCTGAAAACTAATCTACTTTAAAGCACATTTTCGACACTTCCGATATAAGACTTTGTCACTTTTTAGAGACACTTGAAAGACTCTTCTGAAGTTGACTTCTTGAAATCGTATGAAAGAGGTGTATTATTATTCTAAGAGAAGGTGATTCTATGGTAAAAATAGTCGTCCCAACGGAAGATTGGAATTATAATAGTTTAATGGTTTGTAAAGCGATCAAATTAATGGATTGCGACCTTTTTCCGAACATCCGCGATAACAAAGTGTTCTAACAATATACACTACAATATTAACTTTATATAACAAACACACATGTTCATGTGGCAAATGAGGGCAACATAGAAAAAGACAACAAAAGCAAAATCAGAGCACTAAAAGGTATAGAAGTGTTAAAGCATAAAAGTTAGATACATATGCATATTAAATACAGTAAAGTACAAAAATTCGCCAACAATTTGACCAAAACCCCTGATATATTTTTCTTCTTCTTCTTTTATTACCAATCCATAGCTGGATTTAAGTGATTACATGCATAGTTTTTTTTATATATATCCTTTATATAAATCGGTAACGAAATATTTTCCACTTCTTTTTGCCCAACGACTTAGAGAAGTGCACAATATATTTTAATTAAATCTGTTAAATATTTTCGGAGTTATAAGCGTTTTAATTTGGTACTAGCACATACGCAAAACACATATATAGAAAATAAATAGTTTTTTCCAATTACACAAAGTTTTTTCTATCAAATAATAAAAAAAATATGGATTATTCCAAGGCGAATTCATTCCAGGTAATTTCGGTAGTACAACAAGTACAACTCGTACAAAAACCACAAGCAATTTGTTTTTGTAAAATCACTGTACAATGTCAAAAACCGAAACAAATCAAAACAGAAACAAAATTTTGACATCCAACAATTTTAAAGCTAAAGAAAAAAAAGTTACCAGCAGGGCTTTTAGGATCACCTGTAATGAATTCGCCTTGGATTATTCGATATTTTTCAGAAGCCGGTTTTAGAATATTTTGCCTATATAAATCGGCAAGGGCAAACCAATTAAGAACAGTTTCCTCCTTTGTTTATCAACCAAACCTCATCGGGGGAACACATTATCAAGGATGGGAGAACTTTTAAGATGAGAAATGATGGTAATTTTATATTTTTCATCTGGTACTTTTTGTTAATTTTTGTAAATATTAAACCTATAAAGATAAAATTAAACATTAATGATCCTTTCTTGGGAGTTTTTTGGTACTTTTTCGTCCTACATCTGGTACTTTGACTATTTTTCGTCAATATTAGACAAAGGAACATAAAAGGAAACATGCAATGTCCTGAGTGGATGAGAATCTAAGCCAACATATAGACTGGAGGTTGGTTCCTTGCCGAATCGATCCTCTAAGACGATAAATGGTCGCAACATGTAAATTCATATATACCTCGATGTACTATGTTTTTTTTTCATACTTACATAAAAATTAATGGTCGAATTTCGACCATTAGGCAAACTCTAGAATGTAAAATTGTTCGTAAAATTTCCCGGATTTAATAATTTTAAACTAACTATTCACTATATTACTAAAGTATTCTCTTCTTATTGCTGTATGGTATTTAATCCCGTCCAGTTTCTAATATAACGTAGCCACGACATCTGCTTTCTTTCCATACCTCTTCTTTCTTCAATTCTGCCTTCCAGTATCAATTGTAAAATTTTACCCAAGTAATTAGTTTTACGTCGTTTAATGGTTTTTAAAAGCTTACGATCAGTGTTAATTCTACTCAGGACTTCGCTATTTGATCAATCCTCGATCAATCCACGATATTTTCAAGAGTCGTCGATAACACCACATAAGTTTACTTCACTTGCTTGCTAGAATTTTCTGGAACTTAATGTACGATGCTCTGCTCATTTCTATTTCTCTTTTTCAGAACCACAGCTCCAATCTTCTTGTAGTATGAATCCAAGGTATAAAAATGCTCCTACTCTTTCTATGTGTTGGTTATTGTCAGTTAGAGTGGTGGCTGAGTATGATGTTTTTGATCGACTTACAATCAGGAATTTAGTTTTTTAGATGTTAAGGTTTAAACCTAAGTTGTTACTTTGTTCATTGACAGCTCGTACTAGTGCTTAAAGATCTTCCATTTTATCAGCTTTGATAGTTGTGTCGTCCTCGTAACGTATGTTATCAATAAAATAAATTAACCTTTATACCTGCTTCAATAATTCCGATTGCCTCTTGAAAGATTGCATCAAAATAAATGTTAAAAAGTAGCGGAGATAAGATGCATCCTTGAAGAACTTCTCTATTGATAGGCACGTAATTTGTGTTAAAGTCAGAACCACGAACTTCTGCCACTTGTCTCCAATACAAGTTTTTAATGCTTCGTATGTATTTTTCATCAATACCGAGTTCTTTGAGGAGTTCAATCAATTTGTCCTTCTGTATTCTGTCAGAGGCTTTTTCATAATCAATGAAACAGAGAAAAACATCATTATGAACATCACTGCAGTTTTGGACTAACACTTGAATAGTGCCTCTCTGGTTCCCATGGCCTCTCTGAAACCAAATTAAGTACGGCCGAGCGGTGCTTCACATTTACTTAACAGCCTTTGATGAATTATTTTAATAAATATTTCATGGTTCATTAGAGATTAATCTATAAGCCTGACATTTTCTGGCATTTGGTTTTTTAGGGATTGCAATGAATGATGAGTATAGCCAATCTTCAGAGTAGATCCCGGTGTCATAAATTCGTTTAACAGTTTTAGTAGAATATTCAAGTTATCGTCGTTTATTTTTAGAATGTTGTATAGCCTTTCTTATTTCGACCTTAGTGATGGGTGGGCCCGTATACGGACGATCTTCATCTGGAGAGCCTCGTAATTTAGAACTATTCGAGAACATAGTCGTCCCAAACATATACTTTCTCTTCGCGTAGAAAAAAATATGGTTGGAGGTAACCATATTCTAAGAGCAACAAACTTTGGTTGAATTTTAACAATGTTTCTGATTGCAGGTTACCGTATGACCATAATATGGTTAAAATTAATAAAAAAATTCCCGAAATCAACCTTAATATGGTCAAAATGTTTACATAATTTTTTCAACATTTTTCATATTTTGGTCAATATTAACCAGAATAATGGTCAAAAGTAACCATATTATTTTCAAAACTAACCAAAATATAGTAAAAATTTTTCAGAATTTGGACAAAAGTAACCATATTGTGGTCAGAACTAACAATAATATGGTCAATGTTAACCATATTATGGTTATTAAGTACAGGCATATTTTCAATTTAAATTTGTGTCAATTTTTAATTTTAAATATTAACAGGAATATGTTGTACGTTCCACTTTTATACGCAATTCCCATTTAAATAATTTTTAAGCCTTTGACGGCATTCATTAGCACACCTTGTGTTTTACTGGTTCATACTTCTACGTAAATTTATATATTTTAATCAATAACTAAAATAAAATGAATGAGAATTTTAAGCAAGCCAAGCAAGTGTGTATTTTAAAAGCATTCAACTATTGCAGATATCAAAAACATGTTTTTGTTGTTTTTCAACATATTATTTTTAATATAAAATTTAACATTCAATGTTTTAAAATATTATAATTACAAACATATTATTGTTATAATTAACCATAACATTTTTGAAGACAACCATAATATGGTTATGGCTTTTGGATGGGCGAATTTAACCATAATATGGTTGGCGGTGACAATAATATGGTTACAGTAACCATAATATGTTTTAGTGCATTTTATTAAAACATAATATTGTTAAATTTTACTATATTTGAAGTTTCAAGGTAGGTTAACATTTTATTGTTAAATATAAACAAAATATAATCAATCGTGAAAAAAGTTATGTTCAAAACAACAATAACTTGTTTGTTGCCAATGCGGGGACTATAATATATTTTTTTAACCATACTCCAACCATTTTTTTCTCTGCATACTCTATTTCTGTAACTATTTCATTGCGATTGTTAACCAATACAGCTGGAGTTATTTTTCTTGTAGCCCAAAAGCTTCTCTTTGTTTTTTGTTTAGGTTAAAATCATAATGGAGTGACTGAAGGTTCTCTATTAATATACATTGTCTTTCTAGCCATGAGTGTTTTTCTTGTCGTATCTTTATTAATATGATTCTTTGAATTCTGTTGTATTCAGTTATAATAGTATTACGATGTTTTCATCTTTCGGTCATAAGTTCCTGTATCTACTCTGTTATCCATTGGTTCTTGGGTTTATTACTTTTCAAACCAAGTATGTTCTTCGCTACGGCTTTTAGTATTTCATTTGTATTCTTCCAAGCGTCATAAATATTATCCTTGTAATTAATTGACTGCAGTTTGTTGTTGACTTCAAGCATAAGGACATTCTTTATTTTATTTCATCGTTTTTTTAGTTTTTCGAAATTTATTTGTCTAGATTGCCTCTTTTTTTTGCTGATGCCAAGTTCAATCTTATTGTTGCCGAGAATAAATTGTGGTCCGATGGTATGTCTGCGCCAGGGTAAGCACTAGCCTTGCTGATTGATGTTCTAAATCTTTTTACCACTATGAAGTCTTTTTGATTCCAGACGTCGCACAGTGGCGCCATTTGAGTTTTTTCGTTGCAAAAATCATATCTTTTGAACCGAATAAGATAATTGAACAGTTTAAACAGCATATGATAGATAACTGTTCAGCCTATGAAATGAGCGTTTGGAAAGGGTGCTACGCTTTGTAGGGGCCTACTTATGGGTTATCAAAGTTAAAATTAGTAGAAAAATCAATTTTATGGTTACTAAAAAAAATTATTTTTACATTTTTAGATTGTTTTTATTTTTTTTCTTAAGGGTTTTATGTTTTAAATTATTACCCAACAAATTAAAAAAAAAAATTATTTATTTTTTTAATTTATTTTTTCAATTTTCTGTAAAATATTCATCACAATTCGTAAGAGAAGGTATATCTAAAAGACTAACAATTTCTAAACTATAATTATTTTGTAACTCTATTCGTGACTTCACATGCCGCAGGGAAGAAATAAGTGGATCGGAAGATGCTGCCAACATGTTGAAGAGGTCCTTATTTTGCCTTACCCTTGATGCTTTGAATGTGTTCTGCAATATATATTTTTTATAAAATTTGTTAAGAGACTCCTGTGCTTCTTCAGAAAGCTCTCCAATTGGCAAAGGCTGGTACTCAATTATATCTTTGCCATGCGCCAATATTTTATGGACGGTCGGGGTCAACTTCTTCTGTGGATACATTTCTGCTAAAAGAGATGCAGTTTTCGACGCATATTCTCCATATTTTGTAGAATTGACATTTTCTTTGCAGTTTAAAACATCCAAGATCGTTCCCAATCTTTTCACGATTTGATTGTCAATTCCAATGATTCTAGTTACTGCCTCATAATTTTCAAAAAATCTCCTAGAAGTGTTTCCATCGTTAGAGTTACCGTATCCGTGCTTGGGACAGTCTACTTTTAGTCCAACTTGTTTCAAAAAAACCATCCTGTATTTGCTTCTTTCTGATCTTTTCCTTATCCTTTATTGATGTATTTTCATCGAAGTTTTCCTCCTCTTGTGGTAGGGTATATGCCAGTTTTAGCAAGAATTCCATACACCTTACCCTTGCGTGCAATGGTGACATTCCATATTCGTAATTCTCCTCATTTGTAGAATCGTTTAAATTACCAAAGTTCTTCTGACAAATAATAATATAAAATCGATAAAAAAAATATAAAAATAATACGAAAAAAGGGGTTTAGATAGGTTTTTGCTAAATTTTTACCTCCAATATAATTCTGTCTATGAAAACTAATTGAAATATATTATAATTAAGCAGAAAAAGATACTAATCTTAAACTCTTTACAACTAATTATATAAAATTGAGATGTAACATATTATATATGAAATAAATTGAATTGAATTGAAAAAAGTTCTTCTGACTCTTTTTGCAAATCGGGCATGACATTGTTGAGGTTGTTCCTGTCAGTTCGTTTACGACTTTTCCGTCAACCATGGTCAGGTGGAACTCGTAATTGCATTCAATATATTTTCCTTCTCCAATTTGCAGCTTTGTAGGCTTAATCTTGCTTATTTGTTCTTCAATGTCCTTCACCGTAGTCCTTATGAGTTCTGCCGATTCCCTTGCAAACTGAAACATTATTGGTCGGCAATAATGCACTGATGACGGACGTGGATTTTTCCAGTGTAGGGAATCATCCGATTTTAGCCGCAAAGGAACAACAGATGCCATAAACATATTTCCGTCCGATATTGTAGCGTCATCGAAAGATATCCTTTGCTTATAAACGCTTTGTCCGGATGATCCATCGCAGCCCCATTTGCTGATCAATGTCAACTTCTCAGGAAGAATTTTCACTTCCGTGAAAAACTTTGGTGTGGTTGACTTTCTAAACAGTTCAAATAATTTTAAATTGTTCAACGCCATGTTTTCAGTACTTAAATTGTTTGATGGTTTCAGTAATTGTTGCGCCAACTTTCAGGCGTAGACTAATCCAGGCATTATGCTTATTTTGCAATATATAGGCTTATGCTACCATGCCTAAAAATTTACCTGTTCCCTGCATACATATGGATTTAGGCTAAATAATGCAATTTTGATATTATGCACGTGTCCAAATAAGATTTGTGCCTACCTGTAGGGACCATAAGTCAATATTGTTCCTGACCATTTGTACGCCAAAGTATTGTTTATGTGAGGTACGTACCTGCTAATTTCAATGAGTAGTTTTTTTCAAACTATTAGATCAAACTACTGTCAGTCAAAACATATAAGGGATGGACGCCATACAATTTCTGCAACCATGTCTTTTTGAACTTTTTTACCTCTAGAAGCCAAACGGGCACGTACGGGCAGATAAAACCTTTTGAATTATGTAAAGAAATAATCAAAGAACAGGTTTTGCACGTATGGCAAATATAGAAAAATATAGTTTTTTTTATTTTCCGTCAAAGTTGAAAAATAGTGAAAAAACGGATAGTTTTTAAATAGTGATTGACCAGGAGAAACACAAAGCAAACAGTTAATTTTTTTTTATCATTATACATTTAATAAATACATCAATCAATACAAATAAAAAATAAGGCGATTCGTTACCTATTTTTCGTGATATTACACCTGAAATCGCAACAAATTGACTAAAAATTGTGTGTTTTTTTGAAAACCGAAAGTCGGTCAACTTTGAACGGTTATATCTTCTAAACTAAAAATGTGATATTATTAAGAGTGGCATATTTGAAATCGTTGAAAAGTTTCCTATAACATGGGTTTATTCAAAACTTCGTCGGCACTCATGAAAATTTTGATTTTTGCAACCTCGCTTGCTCTACGGGCGCCACTGTGCGTCGTTTTGTCGTTGTCTTGTGGAGATCTCCAAGTATAAAATCTCCGAGGCGGTAAACAGAAATCAGTATTACAAATCGTCAGTCTTTTTTCTGGCAAAATTCCCAACAACATTTTGTACAGTAATTTTTCCTTCTTTTGAATTAAAATCACCCATAATAATATTAAAATCACGTTCCTTTGTAAGTTGTAATAGTACTAAATTTTCGTGGTAGAATGTTTTAATTTTCTTCTCGCTACTATCAGCTGTAGGTGCACATGCTTGGATGATGATTAATTTTACACGTTTTGCGTTTATCTTGTGTAATAACGATCTATCGGAGTAGGGAACGAATTGTTGAAAGCAATTTTCCTATTATTTTACTATCGTATGTCCAACCCACATTTTAAAATCACTAGATTGTAATCCAGAATCTGGCCACCATGTCTCGCTAGTGCCGAGAATATCAATACTAGGACGTTTCATTTCCTGAGCTGTATTCAAAAATGTACCCGCTTTGTATAAGCTTCATACGTTTTATGTACAAATTTTAAGTATTGTTTTAACTCAAGGGATTCTTAGCACCCTCTTATTACCGGAGATTAAGGGCCGTGTATTTTTTGTAACTTGCATGTAATTTTTCTACGTATATATACTTTAGTGGTTTCCCATTGCCTCCTGAAGGGTTTACGGTGGCCTTTCGTTTGTGAGTTTCAGTGACTATTTGAAATTCCGTTGTCACCTACTTGCATGAGAGGCATCTGTGTTATCATGCTATTTAGGTTACACAGGTAGATTGCTCTTAGACTCGGTTTTCCTCGTCGATCTTACCGGCATGGGTGGCCCTTCCAGTAGCTTTGCTACCACTGGCATCGCTGCAAGAGTTATTGCACTTACTGGACGTTCTCATCGCGACAATGTGACAATCCGCCGAGGACTTTTCTACTGAAGGAAAAAAATTATCAATATATATAAATCTTTAAACTAAGCATACTTTTGTTATCTATTGCTGCTGTTATGTGCATTTGTAAAATTGTTAATGATTGCATTGCGAATAAGAGAATGCAAGAATAGATAACAGGAAAAAGTGAAACTTCTAATGAATTCTACACAAAAAAGAATGTAGCAAAGCATTTCAAAAAATTAATTACAACACAAGTTATGCACAACAAACGCGCCATATTGATAAAAAAAATACTGTTTTGATGGGAAACAAGCAAAAAGGAACAAAGGAAAATTAAATGCGATGTGTTTGCTTCTAATATCTTTAAGATTTTTAATAGACTATTTTTGTTTTTTTTTTTTTTTGCAAGCAAATGTAAGAACACAACACTAATGGAAACAGTTAACAAACACCGTCTTTCGTATTTTTATAAAAATATCATATTTTTTATCAAAGTATATACTGCAGCAAAATTTTTTTTTACACCAAAATAACGTTGACTTAAATTTTAAGATGAGTTAGCGATGTCTTTTTGACTTATCTCTACAAAACCATAATTGAGCTTACAAAATGGGAAATAAAGAGAACAAGTTTAATAGAAACAATTTTTAAACGATAGATTTTTAAAAAAATATTAAAAATAAAAAATCGTTTAAATTGAGGTAATTTTTACATCCCTCCATGTACACGAAAACCAAAAAATTCGTGTAAAAGTGAAATCGTGAAGAAAAGTATCGTATAAATCGAGGTATAGGTGTACAAAAAGTTTCAAAAACTAAAATATATTGTGTTTACCTAACATAGCTCTCTCTCTCTTTCTTTCCGTGGGCATATTTGTCAAGCGCAAGAAAAAAGTTAAGTGCCAAAGTTTGGCCAAGAATATCAATATATAATCGTGCCATACAAATGCCACATTGAAATAGAAAAAAATCTTTATTCTTTTGACAAATAAATTATGAAAAATCATGTACATGTACATGATCTGCTTAAGACCGCCCTACACGATTTGTTTTTTACGTCAGACTTCTCAAATTTCCAGCAAATATTGTGTATGACCTTTATAACATTACTTCTGTAAAAGTCAAAAGTTTAATTAGAGCGTGCTTTATTTTCTGCTGCCAAATAATCTGACAATACATATGAGTAGGTGAGATGTAAAACTCGCTGGTTACAAAATTAAAAAACGCGATGATAATTGATTCTGCTTATGAGAAGAAATATACTAATTGTACCAATTCGTGTCCTTTCCCATGTTTTTCCAAGAGGAAATGCATTTATACAATCAGAATATTTTCTTCCTCATTAACCGCGAAAAAACTGTGAGAATCAATTGTCATCAAGTTTTTTAATTTTGTAACGAACGATTTTTGCATCTCACCTACTCATTTATATCTAAATAACGTTTAAATTTTGTATCCTAAATTGGTATCTTCGAATTTAAAAACAAAATATTACACTTGGCTAAACTCTTTAACGATGCAAACAGCGATTTTTATAGCGGTAGCGCGCCATTTCAAACCGAAACGACTTAAGTATCCACAAAAACTATGCGAAAGAAACAGGGAATATGCACGCAGAGATATTCAAACGTATTTTAAAAAAAAATTTTCATACAAATTTTCCTTAAAATAGATTTCATATCCAATTTAATTTTTTATGAATACGGCAAATTATGTTTATTTTAACCATATTATTGTCACTGACAACCATATTATTGGTTAATTAGTCCTCCATCAAGAAGCCACAACTACATTATGGTTGCCTCTAAATATGTTATGGTTAAAAATTACAACAATTTGTTTTTAAATTAACAAAAGTATTTTTCCTCTTTTCTAAGAGCAACATTCTATTGTTGAAAATCAACCATGCTATTATAAGTGTTAAACATATTTTAGTTATTATTGACCAAAACATGTTCGGCGGCAACCATAATATGGTTGTGCCTTTTTGATGGATCACTAATTTAACCATAAAATAAACACATATGTTTGTGACCGAAAGCTACTGTAATCATGGCTGCCATATTTGATGGTTTATCGTCATTTTGACGATTTTGGGGTCCAAAAATGCTCTATAGACTATTTCACGATTTATACCAAAAACTTTTCGATTTTCAAATGATAAATTTTGTAATAATTTACAAAATTTTTAGTATTATTTCTTTTTTTTTAACAACTTCTTGGAAACTTTCGTTAATTTGGTTGACTCTAACTGTCCCGCGTAAAGTCTGATACTCTGTTCAACATTTTACGTGAAATGCTGTCAAAACGCATAAAACTTGTGCGCAATTACTATGTAATTATTTTGATAGATTTTTTCTGTGTTCAATTTGTGTAAAAGCTACGAAATGTTTCTGGCAACATTTTTTTACAACTGCGAAATAATATAAGCTGCACTTATTTCACGTGGAATTTAAAGCAAATGAAAAGAGTTTAACTTAATAGTAAATGAGAAAGGAAAAACATATAGGGGTGTTCTGGAAATCGAAAACGCAAGAATTTCGAAGTTCTTTTTAAAACACTCTTAATCCAATTTTTTATAATTTTCTTATATACTTTACTATAAAAAATACTTTTTAGTAAAATATATGTGGGTTTTGTTTAGATACGCAAAACAATGGTGCACACTTTGAAAGATTAAAAACGTTAAATTATGCAATCAGGCGAGATAGGTAACATTGATTCATGTCAAATTTTTCATATGAAATAATAAATGTTGCTGAACATTTTTCACAAATTGAAACAAAGAAGTAGGCTTAAGCAAATCGCACAAATATAAATATATTAGTTTACACCTGGAATTCTGGTAATAGATACATTTTTCGACTATTTTTTTAGCACTTAAACCGAATTTCTGATGAGTTAAATTGGTGTTCGATATGAATAACACTGTGATAGAATTTTACACTTTTTTTGAGACCTGACGTTATAACATAATTCGGGTACTCTGAACTTAGTGGTGCTGACCGTTTTTTTTTTTTAGGTTACCTATTGTTATATATAGATATAACGTTATTTCGAATATGGAGGAGGTTGCACAACATATATTCGCGTAACTCAAAAACAGTTTAGTTTAATGAACAAACTCCAAAAACGAAATTCCGCAATAAAATTTCCTATAAGTAAAGTTAAACTTTTTTCTAATATGCGCAGTCGTTTTGGAAAGATTTTTTTTTTATTTTTTTTTTTTTGCAAAAATAAATATTTTTTTTAGTAAAATTTCGAAATTTTTGTTTGATAAAAATTATTCAAAAATTGGCAAATGAAGCTATACTTCTAATTATTTCTAGACATATAAAAAACTAAGTTGCAAACTAAACAATCCATAAACGATTAAAATCTGTTTACAACTTTTGATTTTATTCACAGAGACGAAAAATTCTAATTAATTTCATTTCATTCAACATTTTTTTATTTTTTGAATTTATTCTATGAGTAAAATGTAACAAGAAAATACAACATAATAGTCTGGTGGTGTATAAAGTCATTCCTAAAAATTTAAGGAATAGAACTATAACAAAAAAGCTTTATAAAATACTTAACTGAAATTTAACTCATAGAATAAATTCGAAAAATAAAAAATGTTGAATATAATAAAGTGGCTTATAAAAAGAAATAATTCCCAATATCTAAATTTAAGATATAATAGGGCAAGTATGTTTTGGGAAAATGTTAAGGACAAAAAACTAATTTAGGTCGGTCATACAGGGCAGTTATGGGAGCTTTTCCTCTATATATTCTAGTTTGTATTGAAAATTGTGTATGGAAAACCACCTTAAGGAAGGGATATGACGAGTAGGTATGTTAGAAATAAATGATGAAAATAAAAACTTAAGTGGGGTTCGTCATTCATTTAATCCGTCAAGGAGCATCATACACGCTAAAGGGGGCAAAATTTAAGAATTTCATTAAACCGTCATATTTGTATGGTGAAATTCTTTAATTTTGCCCCTGCAGCGCCATTTTAACCATAATAACTTCTTCCACTAGAAACCGCTTTTAAATAAAAAATATCTTTTTGGACCTAAAATCAAAACTTTTTTTGCCAAAATTCGCTTGTTTTTACCATAGAAATCTTTATTTTCGAGTTTTCGTCCATAACAACACGATTTTTATTATAAACAAATATTGTCTTCTTTCGCAAACAAATACTGCTCTTTTAAAACTAAAGCCGACTTCTTCTTACAAGAAATCTGTTTTTCCAAAAATCGGCCTTTCAGTAAAGTCTTCCTGATATCAGTTCTTTGATATAAAATTATTCAGTGGTTATTATTCACACATGGCCTCTATCGCATATTACCAAGAATCGTTTTTCGTTTCCCAAAATCTATCTTTTTTTTCTCTTTTACCAGAAATGGCCTTCTTACATTTAAGTTTTTTCTATCAATAATCTTTTTTTGATTGTTTTATCTCCAAAACAACGCTTTTTTCGTCATGAGTTGCCGTTTTACAAGAGATCGCTTTTCTTTAAATATTTTTAGGAATAATAAATTTTCTTTTTAGCTCAAACTATATTTTCAAATATTTTGCTGTGTCGTTTTTATAAACATCACATTTTTAGAAAAATTTGATTTGTTAACACAAATATGTCTTTACACAAAAATAAAATAAAAACACGTGTTCAACAAAAATCCATTTTTATGCAAAAGATAACATTTATACTGATATGAAATTTGTTCTTTGACTAAAAATATTTTTTTTGAACAAAAATTCATTTATAACTAAAAAAAAATTGTATTTTGTCTAATATTTTTATATTTTTTTTAACAAATCATCAATTTTTCATATAGATACTCAATTGGTAAATACCTGGTAAAATGTTTTTTCTTCTTCATTACATCCTTTGGAAGCACATGGCTTCCACAAAGAATCTCCATCTTACACGATTTGTTGCAATTGTTATCGTGTCTTCCCTTGTAAGATTTCACTATCATTGTACTTGGAGTATCCATCCATTCAGTATTGTTCCAGTCAAGTAGATGATTGGTCTAATGTTGCCGGTAAGATTAAAAGATTGCAATGTCCTAGTGCTTGGATCAGTCTATTGTTAGTTTGCCTTATTTCAGTTTCGGTAATCGGTTGTTCACTGGTCTGCTGTAGCAGGGCCTAGGAAAATGGGTCTGCCTGGCCTTTGCCTTGATATTATCCTTTTACCAGTCAGTGGATGGTTTGTTTGGAGGGGTTGAAGCCACTTAATTTTTATAACTTGAAAACCTGATTAACTTGTTTTCGTCCTCTGCCAGCAATAGAGTCAGGGGGCTTAGTTTTATAGGCAAGCACTTTAGTCACTACACCACGCCGCCACCTTCCCGGTAAAATGGGTATTTAAAGCATAAGTTTTGCTTTGAACATTTAAAAACGTACACTATGCGCGGCAAAATTTTATAGTAAATAACCTTGAACATCTTTTAAAAAAATGTTTTGGTATATTCATCAGGTTTACACGAGTTTGATGGTTGGACAGATTAAGGTGAAAGATCACTAGATTGAGTATAAATTTTATTTGAATCTGTTGTCAGTCTATCTATATATTTGACACTTAACCTATTTAACCTCTTACCTATTTAAAAATTACATAAAGCATAAACATATGTCTCAGAGGCATACATGTATAGTAACCTCTGGGCTAAATTGTACTTAGTTAGATAGTTTCTTTTAAATGAAATTTTAGATCGGAACACAATCTAATAATAAAACACACTTTTCATAATTATTATCACACACTAAAAAAAAAAAAAAATTACAAAGTTTGGAAATATAAAAACCAGCTGCATAGAAAATAAAATAATCGCTTCAAACGTAGGCGTGTTATACGTCAAAAGCCCAGAAATTGTTGTGCTTGGATTAGTGATAAATGCGCCATCAGCAAGCTGTAGTCGACGCTGACTTGACTAAAAAATACAAGGTGTTAACTTCAACAGTTTAAAGGGAGATCGAGTTTTAAAATCTATGTACGCCTCGCACGCGTAGGTTAGGATTCTAGGGTTAATGCAATTCATTAAGTGTTTCGTCACAATATTTACAAAGAAAACACACCTTTTTCGCAATTTAATTTAATATATTTCGGTTTAATATAGTTTAGTCTAATTGAATTAGCATTTTAATATCTAACAGCATACTATATATTTAAAACACTCAGATTTTTTGAGTGCTTTTTATACACATTTTACTACACGTTCAATAACTTGTATTGGGTAAACCAAAAGTAGTTAAAACAATGGAGGATAAAGGTCAGTGTGCCAAAATGCGTACATATAACATTCACCTTGCGTCGGGAGTCATGTCCTCCTATTAAAATCAATAATAAAATTCATCTAGCGCTGCGTTTAACATGGAAATGCTATATAAAAGCCAAACTAACACAAAAAAACTAAAGGAAATTCAAATTCATTGGCTTATTGGAACAAATTCTGTTCTTAGCCTCGATTGCAAACTTTTACTTTACAACGCTATATTAAAGCCAATCTGGTGCTATGGTATTCAGCTATGGGGCACTGCCCCGGCATCAAATATCGAAAAAATTTAAAGGCGCCAAAATAAACTTCTTCGAATAATCACAGTCGCTCCCTGGTCTGTTAAAGACTCAAATATTCACAAGACCCCCAAGGTGCCATTAGTAAAAACTATTATTACGAAGTATGCAGACAAATATTTAAAAAGGTTGCACCCAAATCTACTAGATCGAAATATTTTTAATGACAGCGGCTACTCTAGATTTAGGAGAAGAGATACTGCAGAACTCATCCGACGGGAAGAGCGTAAACATCTATATATGTGAACTAAAACCGTGAGGAGAAAAATTTTCGTGTGGCATTAGCAGGAACAAAAAAAAGTATTAGTATAAGATTTTAATAATTATTGTTAGTTCATATTAAATATATGTATGTGACAGCGCATAGAGAAAGGGACCAGTAAGATAAAGGGAACAATTAAAATCAACTACACAAAACAAGAGGTAGGGACGACCTACGCGCGTGTTCAAGGTTGACCAACATGTTCCTCTCGTCATGAGATGTGTCGCTTTCAAATAAGACCAATACCAACACGCTCAGTGATGGTACACCAAAGAAACACGTATTTAAATCTTTAAAATGGCTCTCCTGAACAAAACCCTTAGGTCCCTTTCTATTTTGCGCGTCACATATGAAGATTCAATAAATAAATCCTACACATTTAAACTAAATTATTTTTCAAAAATATTATTTTTTAAGGTCTCCTTAAACTATTGCAGTAACTTATAAAATTATCTTACAGCTTATTTTATTCAATTACTACATAATATTAATGTCTTAATTAAAAAAAATATTACATATTTATGAGTTATTTTTTAGGTTGCTTTTTTTAGTTCAAGGATTGGTTTGTTTAAATTGTAAGTTTTGTTAGGTTATATTTTTTTATTTACTAATAAACTCCAAATAATAAATAATTTATGCATTTTTACTTAATTTATAAAAAAAACTTTTTTAATCGGTTAACTGATCAGTTACAAAATTAACAGATTATTAACCGATTAAACCAAAACCTCTGTTTACTAATAGAGCGATTAACCGATTAAAGCAAAAGCCCGATTAAATAAATACCCTAGTACCTATTATTTAACCGATATTAACCAATACATTGGGTTAATACCGGGTAGAATACCAATTATAATTTTAAAAAATAAAACCGTTTTTCTACTAAAAAAAATTCTTTTTTCACATCGCTTAATAAATCTAGATTTTAGAAATAAAAAATTCGAATGAATTTTGTGTTTTAGGTTGGCCCTAAATAATTTTAAGATTTTGTGGACAAACTAAGTTTTCTAAGCAGCTTTTATCATGCCACGTTAGGTTGTTTTTTGTTTTCTATATCACAAACAACGTATATATTTATATATATATATATAAGTATAACAATCGCCAAATGTAAGAAGACGTAAAAGAGAAGAACTTATTATTCGTTGTTGTCTTAATACAGTATTATTGTTTATTTTGCGGTGGTGTTACAACTTCTACTTCGACAAATAACTGACTGCCTGACTGAGTGGTAGAGTTACAGTTACAGCCTGTAGTAACTGTAAGCAAATGTACACAATGCAGCTGCAGGTTGTTTTCTCTACACTTGTTTTTCCCCTTCACATTGTACTTGGGATGCTGTTGGCTTTTATTACAGCATTATGTTCATCTTCTACATTAAAAAAGCGTCCCTTTATTGTCAACGACATTTACATTTTGCGGATTTCCTTTAATTTTTTGTTGCCGTTTTTTTCTGGTTTGAGTATTTTGCTTGATTCTTTCTCTGACTACAACTACGATTCTTTTACTACTTCTACATCTCCTATAAAAGCTTTGTTATATTGTTGTTGATTTTGTTTTCATTTTGATGTTCATTAGCGTAAGACTCATAAATAATAAATAAAACAAAACAATGAACTAGATTAAATTTATGTAGAAAATTTAAAAAGATATTGTAGAATAAGGAATGAGAAACAACAATAAATGTGTCATAACAATAGAGGGAGTAACTGGTCTCAGAAACTTTAATTTCAATTGAATTACAGCTAATCAAAATAAAGTTAGTTGTTGTCTGTCTATTCTTTGTAATTAAGATTAAAACAACTGCTTAAATAAATTGAGCTAACGAATTAGTTTTCGAAAAATGTCAAGTAATTTAGTTTTTAATTCAATACTGTAGATTGAGCAAGCTTAATTTGGTTTTAAATGCTTAATTTTAAAGTATAATTTTCTAGCTAAAACCTAATCGTTAAAAAATGGCTTAGGTACTATTGTACATTGCTACAGTCTTAAATATAATTTCCATAAGGAAGCCTAAAATTAAGTTATTTATTAAATTATTATTTATTTATTAAAATAAATAGTGAAGGCTGAACAATAAAGGCCTTACAACACAGTACTAACAGAAAAATTTTCAAGAGTGTACCCTATTTTGGACCCGGGAAAACAAAATTATGTTATGAAGTTTAGATTCATGTAAGAGTGCTTTGTGCCGAATATAATCTACAAACATACATCTATTTGAGATTACTTCATCATAAAGTGAGTTTTGGAAAGGGTTTATATGGAACATAGAGCCAATTTAGGACCTACGAGCACAAATATATACATAATAGCTAAATGTAAAAGCAATAACAAAAGTTATCGCACAAACTTTTATATCAATGTCAACATTAATAAAGAACTTATTGCATTAAAAGGCATAATTGTATGGGTGCTATGGTTATATATGGACCGATTAAGTTATGAAAATGATTAAGGTCGCAATAAAATGTTTATGGTCCAAATTTATTCTATTAGCATAGGAAGATAAATAAAAATTTCAATAATTAATACTACATACATATATGCATATACATAAGAAATAGCAAAGTCAAATTTTGTTCTCCTAGCGCAAACCATTCCAGACTGTATGGGATATAATTATACAAAAACGTAGTCCCACTTGTACTTGCACATTTACAGAAGGATATCGTAAGATAAACTTCGCTTCTCAAAAGGGTCCAAAATATTTATGCTTTATATGTCTTAGATCAATATTGAATCCATTATAAACGGAATAAAAATGAGGAGTATGCAGGAAGAACCCAGAGTGGCTGGTGGAAATCGAACCCGCAACCCATGCGCTGATAGACTAGCTCAATACCTACTAGTCTACTGGGACATCCCCATCTGGTCAGAAGCCTTCCGTAGTACGGCACTGGTCGCAGGAAGGGGGATTCCGAATATCCAGCTTAAGGGCAGATTTTGCACCACTTAAGGGAGAGTTCGGCCTGGGGGAGGATTATTTCTAGGTGCTGTTGGACAATTTTTATGATTATAAGTCTATGTAATATTTCTATTCAATTATGGGCCGATTTTAGTAATGCTTGGATTATTTAACCATTTATATTGAATGTGTTCAAAATATTGCCACTTTTAAAAGATCTATGTATTTTTATGTAAGTTGAAGATTGCTTTGTTGATCTAAAACGTTGCCCGTCTTGTCAATAGTGTGATATTTTTAAGCAATTTAAAAAATTACTCCATTGTAATATAAATTGGTGGAATCATAAAGCGATTTCATCTTAGGTCGATCAAACCTAATTTCCTTATTTCGATCAAACCTTTTGCGGTAAGATTATCTTAAAAAGTGAATACAGATTTTTTCAGTAATCAGTAAAAATTTACTTAATACGGCAATTTTTTCAGTAACCAGTTAAATTTTACTGTTTAAAGCAATTTTTTTTAGTAAACAGTAAAACGTTACTGGTTAAAGCCACACATAATTCAGTAAAAATATAATAAAGTACGGCCATGCATATTTTGAACTTGCTACTGTAAAGTATAGGTGAATCAGATGTAGGGAGCCCGGAAACTTTTTAAACAATTCTTATGTTTGAAAAAACTTTTTTTGCAAATAGTTTTAATTTTGTTAAATTATGTGCAAAATTATTATAAATTATACTGTCTACTATAAAGACAAATACTATTCAATACTTACTATTCAGTATTGAAAGAATATTTCACAGTTAGTCTATGAACTATTCACATATATTTTTGTGTTACCAAATATAAAGAATTATAAGTATAAAGACAACAAACTGCACATAATGTTCATTTGCCTTTTATTTTATGTACATTAGACCGACTCAAGTTGTATGGAGCCGAAAAAAGTGTTTTAGTTACCCCTCTGAAAATAAAGGTTGATATGTTTTATGATGATTCCCAAGCTGGACAATTTTTAATAAAGGTCTTTTTTCAGTTTTTTGAATTTTTTTGTACTTTGCTCCAAGACGACATAAATAAAATTTGGTATCATCGAAAAGAGTTTTTGAAGCAGCATTGACCACCTGCGACCTACTAATTGAGATATTAAGCTAAATACACATTTGAGGTCGCTGATTCCAAATCTAACCTTCAGTTTTCTCTATCAGCTCCAGTTTTAGAGATATACCAATATGTCCAAAATTAAGGCACTTTCAGCACATATATTGAAATAACATGAAAATGGTGCATCATATTCCCTTAAGAAAAAAAACCGAAACTCGCTAACAATATTATCTTTAAGACGTACTAACATTGTTTTAAATTTGGCCAGTAATTTCAGAGATATCGTTGAAGTTTTTAAAAAAACAAATAAAAATTTAAGAAAAAAAAAATTTATTTGTTCTTTAAAAATTCATAAAAAATAAATGTGCAACAAAAATCACAGTTTGGGTCTAAAAGCATTTAGTTCAACATATTTCGAATGAAATGAGCTTTATTTCATTGCAATCGGTGCACAACAATAAAAAATCTTTTCGCGAATCTATCTTTGAATAAAGTTTGCACGATTCCATTTTGTTTGAAATATGACCTGGTCGATTACTGTCGATAACAGAAAGACATGATTGGCTTACTATCTTAATAAATCGTTCCGTGTTTTGTGAATGGCAGTTAAGTTTATCTCTATAAACAGTTTTAAATTGTGACTTCACCTGGTATTTCAATAATTTCTTCAGAATCCTAAACATCCTTAACTTACTGATGGAAATATGATCTAAACAAAATTTTTCTTTGGGCATCGGCTAATGGATTACGCCTTAATCCAAAAAAATCAAAGTGTGTTCTTATCAGTAAAAAATCTGTTAAAGTTGATGTTGAAATTAACGTTATTTTGGGAGATGCTAAAATTGAAGTAGTAAGCTCAGTCAGAAATCTTGGAGTTGTCTTTAACAGCACACTTACCTGGTCTGACCACATTAGCCAAGCATGTGGTAGAGTGTACAGTATGCTGCGGAATTTGTGGACTGTGCAATATTCTACACCACCCAAAGTAAGACTGTTGCTGGCAAAAACTTATCTTCTACCTACTCTTCTTTATGCATCGGAGATATTTTCTGGATGTAACTTAAAAGACTTTATGAGGCTTAAAACGACATTTAATAACATTGTACGCTATATTTATAGTCTAAAAAAATTTGATCACGTATCGCAATACTACTGTCGTGTGATCAACGTAAGCTTCGAAGACTATTTAAAATTAAAAAACCTTGTGTTCTTACAAAAAATTATAACGACAACGCAACTAAAATACCCGTATGACCGTCTTCAGTTCATGAGGTCTTCGAGAGTAAACAGCCTAGTCAAACTTCGACATCGTGATGCAGCATCTGAGAAATAATTGTTTATATATTCAATCCGTCTCTGGAACCAACTTCCTGTATCTTTACAAAATTCAACCAACGCAACTAAATTTAAAATTACTTTCAATAAAATCTAAGGCATTAGAAATAATTAACTTAACTTTAACATTTTAAAATTTAAATATTTCCGTAATTTTAATTAAGTTTTTTGTTAATTGTAATAATTGATCTATTTATATATTATTATTACAATATTTGCAGATTAATTTTATTTTAAATAATAGGACACATACCTATGTTTAAACTAACTTTTCTGATTCTAATACTTTAATTATAAGATAATGTATCTTGTTGTATTAGAAAATCATTAAATAAATAAATAAATAAATAAATAAAATAAACAAATAAAATTGTATACAAGGTGGTTCAGTAATGCGACCAATTTTATTCAAATTTATCATATTTTTTAAAGACTGGCACTCGAACAATATTTTTGGAATATTGAATTGTTGAATATCATCAATATAACTGCTATCGCAAAAATAACAATGCTGGAATATGTCACAGTTTGTCGGAAGCATAATTTTGTTCAACTGAACAGTAGAAGACTCAATTTTTAGTGTTTTCG
Organism: Pollenia amentaria; assembly: GCA_943735925.1. Lineage (NCBI taxonomy): Eukaryota > Metazoa > Arthropoda > Insecta > Diptera > Polleniidae > Pollenia > Pollenia amentaria. Next base: position 185,020,499 of record OX031007.1, on the reverse strand, counting down.
GAAATTTATTTTTCCGTATAATATTATAAATTGGTCTGTTATTAATAGATTAATATGTTTTTAATTAAAAAATAAATATTTAAGAACTTAAATTTAGCTCACAGCATCCTGGGTTTTAAAACGGATCTTTTGCTTATCACCAGGTTATTATAATTGAAAAATCAAACAATTTGATACCCATATTGCCTATATATGAATAATATAAAATAGATAAATATATCGCGATTTTCGCGTTTTATGTGATTAATTACAAAAAAAAAATTAATTAACATTATTTTAAAACAGATTCAATTTGAAAAGCTAAGTACTTGAAGCAAAGTACAAAAAAATTCGAAAAACTGAAAACAAGACTTTTTTTAAAAATGGTCCAGCTCACGGATGATCAACGCTAGAAAAAAAATATTTAGGGAATCATCATTAAACATATCAACCTTTATTTTCAGAGGGGTAACAAAATCACTTTTTTTTTGAGTCGCTCTAATGTACATACATACATATATGAAGAGGTCGCACAAGAGAAACTGTTATATTATATAATCAAAAAATTTCCAAAATTGTGTTCTTACATAATGTTCATTAACACTCCGTTCTGTGAAAATTCATGTTGGCTTACACATAGTTTTGCAATACCATATCTTCACTCAACATCCAGCTCATCGTAAAAATACTTAAAACAAATAGTCAAAAAAAATGAAAATAAATAAAGTCAAAAGTCATATAATTTTTCTTTATTGTTCGTTATTTTTAGCTGTATTTTCAACTATTTCTTACTCGTATTAATGTTAGGGATCTTTCGGATAGCTTTTTTTAACATTAAATTTATGGTAGAAACATAAATAAAACTTTTCTGAACATTTCAAATCAACACAATAGTTAAACTTAAAAATAAATTTACGCATACAAACTAACATTGTGCTTACAGTGTATATACAACTAGTTAAGAAGAAACTTCTTTTATTCATACTTAAATTTTTGAACTTTGTACACAAAGAAACTTCGATATAACGAATCTGAAGGGAATCGGTAAATACTTCGTTTTAGCTATTGATTCGTTGAAATACATAATACAATTCGTTATTTGGCCAGAATCAAAACAAAACTAACTTCGTTTGTGTAGCTTTGCATATGCACTTCCAAATGCATTTTTTTGTTGTTTGGATAACGGAACTCCGCAATTTGCTTTATTCTGACATCGTTTTATAGAGGTTTTAAATGAATATTCCGCTTAGAATTTTAATAACTTGACCATGGTCAGTAGGTCTACACAAAACGCCTGCTGTTGTGTTTTTACGCATTTGTTTCTGTAGCAATTATTTTTGATATCTTTATCATGTTATACAAAAACAAATGCGGTTGTTTTGGTTATTTTCATGATGGCACCGTGAAATAAGTCCCAAGTGCAATAAGTCCCAAAAAAAAAAATAAAATAATTCCCAAATCAAAAATTAAACAGTTCTAAACTTTTGGGCGATATTTCATAATGAAATCTACTAAGGAAAATAATGAAAAACCTACCAAAAAACCGTCCATCGAAAAGGAATGCTATAAGGCCCAAAAAAATGAAAGACCCCCCAGACAAAATGGTTATTATATCCAAAAATGGTGAAAAAATTCCAAAAAATTATGAAAAATTTTATTTTCTAATTTTTATTTAATAATTCTTACAAGTTTTGAACATACATACATACTTATTTGGTTTGAGGTCATACACCCAAAACTTAAAATCCCTAATTCTGCAAACCTGAATTTCAAAATCTAAAATTTTAAAATCTAAAAAAGAAAACACTCCAATTGGCTAATGGAAGCTTCTAAGCCTGGTATTGAGCCGAAGCCAAGCCCAAATCCGTCTTTTAAGGGAAGCTTTAGTTAGCGAATCCCGTGTTTGTTATACCAAAGAGCAGAAAATAATTGGGTCCGGCAGTAGGCCGGCTATGCTGAGAAGTCTTAGTTAGCGATTGTGGATTTTAAATATTATACTTAAAATATTGTTTAAGCTTAAGGTCACTTCTTGTTCATTATATTAATTAAAATATATTTTATTTCTCAATGAAGAAGATTTCCACAGGAAATCGAAACAATATTTTTAGTATAATATTTAATAGAAAAAGGTCGAAGAATTTAGATAATATTCAGGATTATAAGTTTCGGGTGTATGGCCTCAAAAAGGTATATATGTTTAAAACTTCTTTGTCATTTATAGTTAAATATTTACACATCAGGTAATTTAAATTCGAAATTAAAATAACTCCCACAAAATTTAAAAAGCTCCCACAGCAAATGAAATAACAACAAAATAAAATAAAATAACTCCCATGTAAAATTTTTTTTGGGACTTATTTCATTTGAATATTATTTCACCTAATAATTGCACTATGAACTTGACTTTACAATCTTGCTCAAAATTTAATTTAGTTTTATTCTGACTTCGTTATAAAGAGATATTTAAATAAATACTTTGCAATATAGAGGCTCCTAGCTCAGAACTTCTTTGTTATATTTAGTAAAAAGTTTTCAGTAAAGAGGTTTTTTAAGGGGACTTAGCATAAAATATGTAATATTAAGTTTGAGAATTTCGTTGTACCAATGTATCACTGTTTATCTTTAGTTTTAATGATTCATCTTGCTTTTAGACAGAAATATCTCAAGTGCTTTTAATTTTTACCAAAGTGTATATATGGCAACAACCTACACTCATAAATATTTTATTGTAAGTATCAGTGGGAATATATATATATATATATTCCACATACAGACATGTATACATGTATACGTACATATACACAAGTGCAGCGTTCTATAAAAACAGGGTAAGCAAAATTTAAAAAATTAATTCACATAATACAACGGAGTATTTTACGTTGTTTAGCTGGCAATATATTTCTTGTATCAATTGTTCTTTTTTTGCTTAAACATTATACTTTTTATATTGACGCATATGGAAAAAGGCAATGTACTTTTTAAATACTTTTTTAAAAGCGTTTTTTTTTTTTTTCTTATATGAGATGTTCTTATATTCGTTTTCCACTGTAGTTCGGTATCCATGATAAAATTGTTTGAGTACCATCTAAATTATGGTCAAATAAAAAACTACGATGTCTTTAAATAGTTCCGTTAGATACAAATATTTGGATAAGGTGAAGCCTATTTTTTTTTATAAAAATATGTTATGATGTCAATTTATTTTAATGAAATCTGGTGTTTAATTTTCTGTAAAAAAACTACATCCTTGTTAAAAGTTTCATGTATGAAATTTCTTGCCGGCCCTGTAATAATGCAATTTTTTATTTGACGAGAACAAAACACAAAATTGGACCGCCCTGTTTTTAACAGCTGACAAAAAGTTTGTTCTTCAAAATAAAAAAAAAAAATATGTACATAAATTAAAGTTTGTTATAAAAAAAAAATATACATAAACCAAAATTTGTTAATATATTGATATTAAATAAATAAATAAATTAACAAAATTAATGATGAAAACCCAATTTCTTTAGTTTGTTTTTTATAAAATATGTAAACAAGAAAATCCCTTTGCCAGATTGCTGATTTATTAACACCAAGTTTTTTAGATTTCTTGATTTGCCGTTTTTTTTTTCAAAAACATTTTTATAACACCGAATCCACTTAAATTTTATATCACCGACAACATATCATTAACAAAATAATGCTTTCTTATGATTTTAATATTAAATAATAGAAAAAATAACTATTTTAAATTCGATTTTTTGAGGCGATTTTTTCCCAACTTCGTCTGGTAACCCTATATATAAACAGAAGCCATGTTTTACAGGGCTTTATCGACACTGTCGATTTATACGGGGCGTAAAGTGCAATGCCTTATGGCATTAGTAATGGTGCATTTTTTAGAATAGAACAAGCCACCCTTTTAGAGAGCAAAGCCTTTTTTAGAAACGAACACCAAATTGCATTTTTTTAAATAAAATGTCACATTTTTTGTAGAAAAGAAAACACTATTAGTTTTTAAAAATATTAAGAAAAAATATATAAATTAATATATATCTCATGGGGTTTTCTGAATGTTTTGTTCACAATGGGTTATCCTTTCAGAGACTGAGGACAATGTGTTGTCGAAATGACAACTAAATGTTGTCAATATACTAACGACGTATAATCAAAATATTAACTACATGTTGTCGAATTAAGACGATTATACTGTGAATATATTAATAACTTATTTCCAAAACTATACCAAATGTCGACAAAATGGCAACGAGATGGTTAAAAAAATCTTGACACCATCCGTTATCAAATTGAACACAAAAGTAGTTGGCTCACTTTTGACATCGGATGTAGTCAGTTTTGGTATTTTTATACCGGATTTTTCCCTCTGTGTATACGTCATTTACAAATTTCATACAAATGGTTGCTAAAAAAGAAGTAGGCTCAATTAAAAAAAGAAAACTTCAGTTTCTATTATTATTATTATTATTATTTTTTTTTTTTTTTTTTTTTAATAAAAGGAAAAATATAAAAAACGAGTACTTCGAGAGAAATCAAACACAAGAAAAATAATTTTTTGCTATGATTATGACCCATAACAAAAACAATTAAAAAATATGCACCAAAAAATTTGTTTCTCTGAAAAATATGTAATTTGAAAAAATACCTACCTTTAATCTTACCGTTTTGGGGAAAAACATAAATTTGTGTATGTATGAATATGCAGCCTAATTATAAGTTTCCTTTTACCATGTTCTTTAACCGTTTAAAAGAATATGGCAAGCCTTATACAAACATATATATATGTATGTATGTTAAATGAAAATTTGAAAATTCCATTTTAATATCAATACTCTAAGGGCTGTCTATCCAAAAGTTCATTAACTTCCTTCTTCTGTTATAAAAAACAACAATCACATTAAGTTCTTTCCTTAGACTGTCAATAATAATTTACGACCATATATGTATGTTAATACCTTATACATTAGACAAAAAAAAAAAAAAAAAAAAAAAAAAAAAACATCCAATACAATAGCTGATTTCAAATTAATATTTTTGTTTACCCTGCATTTTGTGAATGATTTTTCCTTCATAAACATTTTAGTTATGTGGTTACCATTAAAAATGCTTGCAAGACAATACATTTGTAGTATTAGTTATTTCATAAAAGAGTATTTTAACAAGACACTAAAATTATAACTAAAATATGGTTAGATTGCTTTTCAAAACTTAAAGCAATTTAAGTTATTGATTTAATGTTAATCTCATATTATTTATTCATATAAACAGTTTTAAGCTTAACGTAAACTTTCTAATTTTAACACTTATTGCATCTACAAATATAAAAATGAATGTATGTTTGTTTGAACCTTAAAGCCGCCTAAACTGCTTAACAAATCATTACGAAACTTTTATGGTATACTACTGAAGGCTCGGGGCTATAGGCTATATATATTTCTGAAATTTTAATTGGGCAAAACACCTTCCATACACAATACAGATTTATATAAATCTAAAGAACGAAAATAGCTAAAGCTTCCAAATTTGGTACCAATATCTTGGTTACCAATACATACCCTCTGATTAGAGAAGTAGTCGTGGCACAAAATTTTTTTTTGACACCAGTACTATTACAAGTGTCTTCGTTTTTGACCCCATGATACTTTACATCACTGTGATGTCAGCCTTAACATCACTTGATCATCAGGGTCAAAAATTTAAATTATGTCATCAATGGGATGACACATTGGCATCACAGTAATTACGAATCGGAGTCGGTTTTATGAAGCATGTCATCAGTGCGATGACAAACTGTCATAAAATTGAGTCATTGTATTTGACCTTTAGTCAAATTGAGAGAATATCAATATATACTTACTCGTTGCACATGTTTGTTTCACTTTTGTTGTATTCCACCCTTTGTAAACCCAAGAGCACTCAATTATAAGACACCAGCAGCATGCCCGATATGGTTTTCGTAATAAATCTACTTGAAAAATTTTATGTAATTAAATAAATAATTAAAAAAATAGAATGATGGAATTGTTGCTTCTTATTATACTTTTTAAATATGAATATAATGTTAAAAATATATGAGGAGATGATATATTCTGTCATCGCACTGATGAACTTTGTCATCGCACTGATGACAGTTTGTCATCACACTGAGGAGATGATATATCATGTCATCGCACTGATCACAGTTTGTCATTGTACTGATGACAGTTTGTCTGTACTGATGTCAAAATACATCAGCGTTATGACGCCATTCCTATCAGTGTTCACAAAATGTGGCGTCGAAATGATTTCACTGTAGTCATAGCATAGATGACGTATTAAATATGACAAAATTTTTGGATGAAGTTCGTCATTGGATTTTTGCCTCATAGATGCCAATTGTAATAACATTGATGTCACAATTCTGATGTTAGAGCATCATCAATATGAAGACGCATTTTTCTTTGAGTGTAGAAGAAGCGAATATGGCGTAATATATTTAATAATAACTAAGCAGAGGTAAGAGAAATTTATCCAAACTTGGCACACAAAGTTGGGTTATTAAAACACAACCTCTCTAAAAAATGTGCGAAATTGGAGAAGTTTATGTGGCGCCCTGCATACAAAGTTTCAGTAGTTTTGAAGAACGACAACAGCTAAAGTTTAAAATTTGGTACAAATATATTGACTATGAATACACAACATCCTTTAAAATGATAGCAAGATTAGTGATAGAGGATGGCATAAGCTACAATTCTGTACACTTGGATATCGGGAACAGCTACAGTAAAAAAATTTGGTCCAAAAAGGTCAAATTGCCTGTTAAATACTCACCACCAAAGAGATACAGGGTATTACTACACAATTTTATGATAAAAAATTTACACGCGGAAATTGAATTTTTATAATGTAAAAAACGGATCGTTATATGTAGCTCCCATAAAAATGTCCCGGTATAAGGGTATTGGTAAGATGTAGCCCACACTGAAGGATTTTATGTAAATACTGCAAAATTTGTTGAGTATTCCAGTTAATTAAGTCGAATCGCCTCACTACAGCCGCTTAAACGATTTAACCCTTAGACACCACAGTGGTTTTATCTCACAATTCTCAAAGTATTATACAAAAATCGGATGCGATCTTCTTATCACCGGTTCATCTTTAACCCAAAAGTTTACAGAAACCAAATATTGATGATCGGTATATAATAAACCGTAAGCCTCATATAAAGCTCACTCTCGGAATACATTTTAATACGCGTAACCCCATAGTGAATTATAGTACTGTCGTGAAATATCCACTGACGAAGAGTTCTAAGTCTTCGCATGGTTCCACAGCCTACTTTATTTAACTTAACTGTTATTAAGACGTTTTAATTCCATTGGCGTTGAAATTGGTGTTTGTAATATTTTGTGTTTGACATTTTGTTTATTTATTTATTTTATACGCGGCCTGCACAACAAGATTAAATTTTATAATTTACAGTAAAGGCACAGATTCCAAAACAAATATAATGAGTAACATTTATAATTAAAACTAAATCTTACAAACATAATTTCATAAAAAATTTTATAATATTAATATGACAAATACAAACATGTTAAAGCCAGTATGATAAATAAAAAAAAAAAATTAGCTAAATAATGAATTAAGTAATATATATAACAATTAACAATATAACAATTTTTTAAATTGCGTTGCTTTTCTGGTTGTGTAGATATTATGTGGTAATTGGATCCAGAGACGAATGGCGTTGATAAAAAAATGATGTTTTGAAGCAGTGAGACGATGCATAACTAGGACTGCCACTATATATTATTTTGAGAAGAAATACAAGAGTTCTTATAGTCATAAATTTTTCGAGTGTAACACCGAAAATATTTCTCGAGAAATTTGATACGTGGCTGAACTTTCTAAGACCGTAGGCATATCTTACTGTGTTGTTGTATGCCACATTAAGGTGGCGTATGCTGCTCACGTCACATTAAGCAAAAGGTGCACACCCATATATAATAGCTGGATATATAAAAGTCCAGGCTGTTATATTCAATTGAAACAATACTTTGATGGTTGGCTTTATTTAACTGCTAACGATAACATTACGTGAGATACATTTAACATAACTATTTACAGTAATAGCCAATGTATATAATATAATAATAAAAATATAATAACATTTCTTTCCACTTAGAATAAAAATGACATATTTTTCTGTTTTCCCCGCTAATAATTCCAAAACCAACTCTGCATCATCTGACTCAGACCTTTTCCTTTTTCCCTGCCCATCAACTAAATTTGTTTTGCCCCAAATTGGAAGAAAGGTATTTCTAAGTCTGTTTGGTTTATCTAGCCTTTTCTGAGATATATGAGCGGTTCTATGGTATCCACCAACATTAATTAAATACATAACTTTACCTATTGGCCTAATAACAGTGGCATTAACCCACTTAGTCCCCCTATTGGAAACATATTTCTAAAAAATCCTATCCCCTGACTTAAGTATTATTACATCTCTTTTCTCGAGCATTCTACTATTCCTCAGCATCTCATGATGCGACGACACACACCCCTCCTTTTTAAAATTATTAGAAAATAATGAATTTCTCTGATGTAAAAATATTAATTCATTTGGAGTGTTTCCCGTTACCGTAGAATCTAATCTTTAACAAAAAATTACTTCAAAATAAATTAGTTGGTAATATTGAAGTTTGTGGATGCAAGAAATACTTTTTAAGTTTGTACCGCTCTTTCCGCAATTCCGTTTGATTCGGGATGGTAGGGTGGACTTTTCAAACATTTAATATTATTAGAACGAGAGAAATTATAAAAAAAACTCAGAGGAAAAGGTCGGCTTATTATCCGAGACCAATGTATTTGGTAACCCGAAGTATGAGAATATTTCCCTTAATTTTGATACAACCGCCTCCACCCTAGTATCTTTCATCCTCTTAACATCTATCCACTTAGAGTAAGTATCCACAATTAAGAGAAAGTTTGTATTTTTAAAATGAAAATAATCAATATGTATTCTCTGAAAGAAGTATTCATAAGGTGGCCAACTTTGCTTTGTCGATGACAAAGGTTTTGATGCTATAGCCTGGCAAATTATGCAATTTGATACGTAATTCTCAATATCATTTCCTATTTCCGGCATTCCAGAACTAGAAATTCAATGGCCGTGTTTTCTCACGTCTTGGCGCTGTTACTTGGCCGCCACGATCATGTGATTTGACACCCTCGGACTTCTTTCTTTGGGGATATTTAAAAGAAAAAATGTACGTCAATAAGAAAAGAATAATTCATGAGCTAAAGGATCCTATAATTCAGTATATTAATGACATTGAACCACAATTATAATTCTCTGAAAGCTTTCTGTTTTATTTACAATTAACATCGTGCGTTTTGTTTGGACCACCACAAATGTTTGCCAGCCCGTTTGAGTAGTATATTTCGCTTTTACCTTTGAAAGTTTAATTATATCCCTGTTAACATTTTGTGATTTTTGTTGTTCTGGGTTTATATTGTAAAATGTTTGTTGCTGCAATTTTTCATGTATGTACACTTCACAAATAGAAAATCTGCGCCCGAACTAAAATGCATTTTGTATCAAATGAGGAAACAAAAAAATTGCAAGACTATATGTACTTTGGTACTCTTAATTCCACTTTCTTTTATCTAGCCTATAAAAAAATGATATTCGTTAATGATAAGAGTTTTCATGATATCGCTCAAAAGTCTTGAAATCTGTGCAAACTGCGCATTTTCACGCCCTCACAAATGAACTGTCAAAAATTAAATGAGAATTCAATTGTGCATTTCTACAAACAGATTTTTTTTTAATACTTACTGTCGTTTTCAATGAAAACTTCAAGTGTTTATAAATCACAAACAATAAATTTTGCAATAATTTGAGCAAATTAGTCTATTGGCGTTCTTTATGCATTTTTAAAAAGCAAATTTCACATTTTAATCACAAATGTAAACTTTTATTTTTATAATTTTTTTTTTATTATCATTGACGTTTCTCACAAACTGACATAAATTGTTTAAAATTATACAAAAATTTAAAAGGGTCATGAAACGAGTCTCGCAAGTTTGCCCATTTATACAAATGGCAATTTAAAGCGATAACATGAAAACCCTTAATATAATACTGAATTTGTTTCTGTATTACACATATGTTAAAAAAAAAACAAAGTAAATTATATAAATATCTTTGGGTATTTTTATGTACAGTTTTTTTAAAGTTAAAATAAATTTTTTTTTTCCTAAGATGCAGTTCTTTTCCAAAAATTTTGGCAACGCTGGCCAAAGTATATAAAAATAATATTTATAAATAACACTGGCCAGTAGCAATCTTATTCTCAGTGGGGTGAATGACTGAGTAGACCACAAAGAGCAAAGCTTAACATGATCTGACCATGTTAAGTTGCTGTTAAATGTTATTCCCAGATTTTTAGCTGATGAAACAATTGCAATTTTCTGGCTGCCTATAAGAATATCATAATCAATAACTGGGCCTGTTGCTCCTTTATTAATCATGCACTTTGACTTTTGTGGATTCACGCAGAGCCCATTTGCCGTTGCCCATTGAATTTAGCTCAAATCATAGTTGAGTTCATCACCATACTCGCCAATAGATTGTTCTCGAAAACTTACACTCATGAAATTATTACAGTAACTGATTGTATGTTATTAAATTCGGTTTCTGTACTGTTTACATTTAATGAAAATATAGTTATTTAACGAATCAATTTATTTTTAAACATTTATGTTTGTTATTCAAAAAACAAACTACCAAAAAATACTGTTTTTCCGTACTAATATTGTTATGTAGTTTGATTTTTTGTCAGTTAAATTATATTATTTTAAAGAAACAACTGTTAAATTTAAAGGAATATACTGTTAAATAAAAAAAATTTTAAAAAATATATGTATAATTAATTTTTTTTAAATGAAATTTAAATGATCCGTTTTTTAAAAAAATTTTTTGTTCTTTCAAACGAATTTTCTGTGAAATTTACCTACATAATATTTTGAGTGTAGGCGTAGCTGTACATCGTTTGCATACATATGGATCTTAGAATATGAAAGTTGTGCCGAAAGGTCTTTAATGAAAATAAAAGTGATTCAAGAATTGATCCTTGTGGTACACCACCTTTTAGTTTCAACGGTTTAGGTGGTATATTATCGATGCAGACAGATTGTGTTCGGTTTATAAGATACGAAGATTCCAAAGTTTTTAATGAATACATATATCGCCATTATAAGTCAATTTAACAATATCCGACCACCGATCCATCCGGCTGATAAGATTATTGATTGCATGACTAACTGTAATTACAAAATACAGATTGAACATATTAAAACTGGTAAAAAGCGGTACTTAAATTTAGTATAAGGAAAATATTTTTCTTAAGTAGGTTTCACTCTCAAAAATTGTTTGGGTAATTCCCACAAGTGGTGTAGGAAAATATATAGTTGGACTTGTCCGAAAATACTGTGTAACTAGTTTATATATTCTTTCATTTAATTTAAACTAACTCTTCGAAGCATTTCAGCTTTTAACGTTTGAATGTTAAGCCTGCTACTCTGTCTAACATTTTACGTGAAATGCTGACAAAACTCATATAAAAAATACTTGTGCGGAATATTTATGAAATAATTTTGATAGAGTTGTACTCTGAAATTTTAATCAGATGTAAAAAACAAATAAATTTAATATTTAATAAGAATAAAAAATACAAATAACACAACCGGTAACAGTTTTTCATCTATATTAACTTCGTTTTTTATTACAAAAACACTTTTTTAATAAAATTCATGTGGATTTGGTTTACATACGCAAAGCGTCCATACTTTAAAGGAATAAAAAGGCCAAACTGTGTAAACTCGCGAGATAGGTAAATTTGATACACGTAACAATGTGAGTATGAAGTAATTAATTTTGCTCAAAATTTTTCACAAATTTCAACAGAGTACAAAGCTTTAAGTTATATGTCCTTATCGGTCTTTCGTGTATTTGCTTTACATTTTTTTTTCCTAGAGAGAGCGGGGAGATTTCTCCCAACGAAGACGGTAAAGCGACCAAACCAGGTCTATTGTACCCACCCCCCTTTAGTTGGCCAAAAGACCCTCTGCCTCCCAGAGAAACCCAAGAAGGTCTTTTGCCGGTATTGCACCGACTCGGGACGCGCCCCAAGTGTCTCCTTCTGGCCCACGCCAGCGCCGGGTAGTCACACAGTAGGTGCCTTGTGATCTCGTCCTCTTTATGGCATAGTCTACATTCCTGGTCCTCTGCCAGGCCCATCCGAAACAGGTGGTGCTTGACCGCATGGTGGCCCGTCAAATAAGCCACCAACAGTCGAAGTTATTTTCTGTTAAGACCCTTTGTCTCCAATGTACTCCCGGGAAATATAAATTCCTTCGCCTGACGCATTCTCGGTAGCGATACCCAGTATTTCTTGTGCTCGCTGAGAGCCAATTGCCCCAATAGGGACTGGGTAGTGGCCCAGCTTAACCCATAAAAGGGCTCGGGGCCCACCATTTGGGCGTTTGCTCCAGCCCTAGCCAGCTCATCAGCCCAATCGTTACCCGGGACCCCTGAGTGTCCCGGCACCCAACAGAATGTCACTCTGTTTCTTGAGCCCAGCTCCTGTAGCCTTCCCCGGCATTCCGCCACCAACTTCTAGGACAATTTCTAGGAAGAGAGTGCCGTAATGGCCGCTTGGCTATCAGTAAATATCGCAATGCTGTTTCCTATCATTCCCTTGTTAAGAATGGTGATACAGCACACATCAATGGCGTGGATCTCGGCCTGGAATACACTTGGTCATCTTCCCATGGCTATCGAGATTCGCGTGTTAGATCCAAATACCCCAGCACCCACCCCATGCTCCGATTTGGATCCATCAGTATACCAGCGTAGTCCCTGGTTAACATCACAGGGATTTCCACTGTCCCAAGCTCCCCCATTTGGGAGGATCGTGCTAAACATTCTGTTAAAGCTCAGTTCCGTGGTCTTAATATCCGCCCTTGTGCAGACCGATAGACCAGGAGCTAATTTCATCAAACCTGCGTGTCCGTTGACCCCATCTGACAGTCCGGATATTTGTTGGATCCTAAGGAGACTCGATATTGCGACCTTCCTTATATGGATGTGTAATGGCAAGATGCCCAAGATAGTCTCAAGTGCTGCTGTTGGACATGTGCGCATCACCCCCGTCAGGGCTACACAGACCATTCTCTGTAGCCTTCCGCTCTTTTGGATCGCCGACACCTGCTGGATTTTTGGCCACCATACCAGGGATCCATAGGTGATTATCGGTCTGATCATCATAAAATAAAACCACTTAATCATGCTAGGGCCAAGGCCCCAGGTCTTCCCAAAGAAGCTCTTACAGGCCCAGAAGGCCCTAAGTGCCTTCTTCAGGGTCGCATCCAAGTGCGAGTTCCAATTTAGCCGTTTATCCAGAACAATTCCCAGGTACTTGACTTCATTGGAGTACTCGATTTCCGTCCCATTCACTGACAGCATACCCAGTCTGTGTTTATACCTTCTTGTGAACGGGACCACGACCGCTTTTTGGGGGTTGATGTTCAGCCCCCTTTCATGACACCATTTGAGAACCTTGTCGAGAGACCCCTGCATCACCTCAGTGATTGTTCTCTCGAATTTCCCGTTCACAATGATGGCCAGGTCGTCCGCATAACCAACCTCAAGTCTGACGAGCAGGTCATCAATCACAAGGCACCATATCAGGGGAGAAAATACCCCCACCCTGTGGACAACCTTTAACAGCACTAATGCTGACGCTAACGTCATCCCAAGAGGTGGTGATTCTCCGTTGTCTCAGCATGGCGCCAATCCAATTGATGCTGCAATCATCTATCCGTTTTTTGCGACAAAGCATCTGTGATGGAGTCGTAACTTGTGTTGTCAAAGGCACCCTCCACGTCAAGAAAAGCACATAGTGCAATATCCTTGTTGTTCTGTGCCTTCTCTATTTGCGCAACCAGATGGTGCAATGCTACTTCCGTCGACCTGCCCTTCTAATAGGCGAACTGCATTCCGTGTGTGAGGCTAATAGGCCTATAGGACTTCGGCTTCTCTAGCGGCCTGTTGCCAGATTTGGGGATAAACACCACTCTGACCGCTCTCCACGCGGTCGGAATATGACCCCAGGTGAAGCTTTGCTTTACATAGTAACTAATCTTTTATCTAAGCTATATCTTTCGCATATTATTAATATAATTAACTTTTGGATTAGCATATTCAATTCGTATTTTAATACTTTAATAAAACTGATTTTTTTGCTGAATAACTTCTTGAAAATCAATTAATTAAAACAAAATATAAGAGCTACGGTTATATATCCAAACATTTAAAATATCCCAGTTAAGTTCATACTTGTTGATTAATTAACATATTGTTCTAGTTAACTCAAACTTAACATGCCAATTACATTTCATAAAAATTTTAAACTTAAATTACAAAGCATTTCATCATAATAATTAAAATAACGAGCAATGTAATATTTAAATACTTTTACATTTATCTCTTTTTGCACCATAAAATATTTTAATAAAACATCTGGCCTAAAATAGAGACTTAAATATTGTTTTATTAGTAATAAACAATTATTCAGCTGTTGTTATTCTAAAACAATGGGTTTAAAAAATGTACAACTCCAGTTATTTTTATTATTGTTTTAAATACTTGTACAAATTAAAAAAAAAACTAATAAATTTTAAAAATTTATTTCCAAACTACCACTACCACAATGGCCTAAATCATCATTGAAATACAAAAGCAAAAAAATAAATTCAAATAGAAATAATAAATAAATATTCCTGCAATAAAAGTGTAAAGAATATATAGATGCTGTTGCGGAAAAGGGACGTAGATCATAAGGCAAGCAAGTAATGTTTGTGACTATAGAATTACTCGGGTTCTTCGTGGAATTAAGCGGTCTACCTATTTCAGTAGAATTATTATCATCCAAACGTTTAAATGTATAAAACAAATTATAAAAATACCACTGTATTGCAGTTTGACAAGTTTTACTTGGGCGGATCAATATGTCCGTGACTTTTTGAATGAAACACAGTTTTTTTACAAAAAAAAAATTTATTTTTCAACATAATCTCCTTTTAGCTCAATACACTTAGTCCAAGGTTTCTCCAATTTGTGTATCCCTTCAAAAAAAAAAAAAAAATAGGATTTTTCGAGGTCCATAACATAGGCATTTGTTTGACCAATAATTTCATCGTTGGAGCTAAATCTCTTTCCACCGAGCCATTTCTGTATGTTCTGAAATAGGAAATAGTCACTGGGGTCTAAATCCGGAGAATATGGCAGATGACGTACCAATTCGTAGCCCAACTAATGCAATTTTGCCATTGAGACTGCACACGTGAGCACCCGTGCATTATCTTAATGAAAAAGAACTTTTTTCTTGGTCATATGGGGTCGTTTTTTTAAATCCTCGCTTAATCGGTCCAATAATATTCGCCGTTTATTGTTTTTCTTAAATCCTCGTTAAATCGGTCCAATAAGTTGGCATAATATTCGCCGTTTATTGTTTTCGATGGTGCAGAGTCCACATAGTATTTATCAAGCTTTTTCTTGGTTTGAATGACGGAACTTGCTCAAAACTTGACAGTAGTCTATAAACAGGTGGTACTTGATGGGAGCAGTGTTGCATTTCATATAACTACGAGGAAAGTTCGAAAAGTACATTAAATCAATATCGTACATTAAATCAATAATTCTCAAATTTGAATTAACGTAGTTTCTAGTTGAAACATATTATTTTAATATTTTTATTTCACTAATTTCTTAATTAAGTTGAAATTAAAATTGCAAAATTTGGAATTAATAAGAAATAAAAATATTTATGGCAACACTTAAAATCAATATTTAAACCATATCAACTGATTCCCTCTTTATTAGTCATTGACCAGACTTGCAATTTTTTTAAATTCTGCTTTGAAATTTCATTAGTATCCCGGTTATGAAATACATGTCTTAAAATTTTTGTATTTTTATATTGGGGGGATTCACAAGGTGTGCTATCAAGTCATATCGTCATAATGTCCTAAATAATATTTTACAATTGTTTAAAAAAAATATTTTTTTATGTTTGAAACACAACGATATTTTTTTTTAAACAATTGTAAAATATTATTTACATTATGACGATATGACTTGATAGCACACCTTGTGAATCCCCCCATTGTCTTTTATCTCTCCCTTTTTATATTGTATCAATAAATACAAATAGCCTTTCAGCCAACTTTAAGTCGAAAAGCGTGAGAGTAACAAAACAAACCAGAATTGCAGGTCACATGAAACTGAGTGACCTTCCCCAATATTCTCACTGTTCTCATCAATAAACTCAAGAACTGCTGCAACAAAAATAACATGATGACTTAGGTTGTACAAGTTGTGTGTTGTGGACGTATTTAAATAAAATGTGGGTGTACAGAGTGTGGAAATGTAGTGGTTTAGAAAATGAATTGTCAGAAAACCAGAAAGTTGTAAGCATTTTGAAGAATGCATCTTCCTCAAACGAAAAAGTCAAATGTGCATACATTTTAAATCCTTATGACAAAACAAACTCGGAGACAACAACAAGTGAATTAATTTAATTCAGATCACTGTCACGCATCGGCAGATCAAGATGAATAAGAATTAATCGAATGGTTGGAAGTTAAATTTGATAGCCTGCAGTATTTACACACACGCAAAGGAAAAACAGGATTGTCGTAAACATATTCCAAAAGTAACAAATTATGATAAGATTCTTGATTGTAATAAAATATTACGACTATTATTGAATCATATTACGACCAAATATATTTGTAATATTACATCATATTTTTGTTTCAATCCTAATTTGTTGTTTTACATCATATTATAATTTAATGTAATCATATTATTATCATGTTAATCATAATAAGTTAAGAAGTAATCATACTAGTATCATGTTAATAAAAATAACTTAAGAAGTAATCATATTATTATCATTTCAATCATAATAATATGTAGATTAAATCTAAAGCCGAAAAATATTTGTAATATATATATATGCTTATTTACTTACTGGCAACCTTAACGTAAAACTTTTACAGATATTTCACATCATAATAAAATGCAACTTTAAACATAATATTTTTACCCTCTTTTTGTCGTATGTCGCAATTATTTATGTATATATATATTATTTTTCACTACAATAACACAAAATAATGGTCAATATTTTTGCACCATTTTCAAACAATACTAAAATTTTTTTAGCATTGATATTTTATTTTGTGAAAACTTACAATTTTTTTTAATGTACCTACAATTTCTTTAAACTTGGTTTTTTAATGGGTGTTTTTTAAATTGTTCAACCACTGAATAACAAATAATTCGATAGGCATGTAAAACAAACAACACAACTGATGCAAAATTATTTTACAAATGGCGATAACAAAATATTATTAGAGTAAAGATATTTTGTTTGCATTTAAAACATATTATGAGTAAACGTATAGAAAGTTATCATGTTATGGCAATTAAATATCATTAAATGGTTGTGAAGTTTATAAAATGTTTTCAAAGTTATCATTATAAAATGATTATTATTCAGTGAACCATACTTAAGTTTATAATTGCGATAAACATTGACATGTTTACAATAACTATAATATTGTTAATATTAACTTAAAATAACAATACTTTGTGTACGACAACAATTTTTTGTTACAATAAACATATTGTCGTTGCCGTAACCATGCCCAACCATATTTTTTCTCTGCGTGCTTTATGTTTTCTCGGGTGGCTTTTTTACACAATGGAATCCGCGCAAAGTGCCGGAGCAGAAAAGGTTTTGTTGTCTTTTCATCTTCCCAATCGGTTCTGAAGTAAAAAAATTACATTTTAGTTTTCAATTATTTTAAGCTTGATATCAAATATGGAGCAGGCTCACTCAAGTCTGAAATAAGAAGATTGTTGCAAGTCAGCAATCTTAATGGTACATCTTTAGTAACATCCTCCGTAGTCGAAGTATCATATTCCAATGGCTTAAAAATTTGAATAAATACTTGCATCAATACAAAATGTTTTTTTACCTGGTATCTATAGTTGGAATTTTAAATTTAATAACGCATCAATATTAAATCAAACTTGTGTGACCTTATTTTAAATTGTTCAGTCTTAAAAAAAATATGGTTTTATTTCTATTTCTAAAATAAATATAAATATAACTTCAATAACATTTCCACATTGTTTCAAAAAGACGGCAATATTGTGCTATAAGAATTCAATATTAATTTAATGCTGTTATTTCTATATTGTTTTCACGTTAAAATAACCACAATAGGGCAAGTTTAAATTAATATTGATCAACATTGAAATAAAAAATTCAACATTGAAACAAAAAATTCAACATTACTAGACTTGCGTTAATGTTTCTTAAAATGGCATCATATCTGCAATTAAATTCTTCTTTAATTTCGCAATAAAAAATTGTCTTATTTTGGCACATTTTAAAAAGTAATCACACATTTATGCGCTACGCAATAAGACATACAGAGAAGCAGTAAGGTAAGCGAAAAAAAATATATATATAAAATTTGAAGAGCCACGACATTCCCTTACAACGAAGCAGGTTTGTAAGGGAGCCTATAAAATAATAACGGCAACAAAAAATTCAGTGTGCAAAACTGATTGTGACATTCACTAATTTTTATATGCGCTGAATAAAGCGCTTTCTGTGTCAAAAATGTATTGCTTCAAATTGGGAACTCGTCATATAAAATTCATGTCTTCCGTAAGCGATATGGTAAGCGAAACTTTTACCTTTCTCCCTTACAAGCCTGCTTCGTTGGAAGCCCAATTTTTTATTGGGTTGTTTCTAATTGATTCAATATGTTACTAAAAATTTAAAAGGGTCAATTTGGCATCATTTAGATGCTTTCATATGTTTACCAAAAGTTTATTGGATTATAAAGCTATTAAATGTTATACATATGTAGCTTTTATGTACTGAAAAAGAAAATTTAAAGTTAAAATTAGAAATAGTATAATAACAGTCAGGCATCACGTGAACTGTAGCTTGGTAAGGCAAATCCAAGGATTCATGATGTTGGTGAGAAGGAATGGCTATTTTTGATAGGTCAACAAGATTTAAAATTTTACATTAATTTAAATATTTAACATGTCAAATTGAAGCAGGAATTTTATTTGAACAGCCTAATAGCGTAATTTTCTTTTAGTTTTAATGGCCAATTTCACCAATTTATTTAAATATCAATTCATATTTACATACATATGTATGTACATATATAGTTTTTCATATAATTTTATTTTTAATTGGCATGAAAAACGGATTTTAAAAATAAATTTGAATATATAAAATAGATTGACCATTCGATTATAATAGCATCAAAACTTAATTGGAAAATACTTAATCATTAAGAGTTAATTTTTTTTTTGGCGAAAAAAAACTTCTTGGCGAATTTTACTAATATGTAAATTGTTATTGGAAAGTCGAGTTTTATTTTTTGCAAAGCCGGTCCTTAAAATCATTTGAACGAAGCAAAATAACATTGTATGGGAACGGAGAAATTCTAACGTTAGAAACAATCGTACCCTATTGCCTATGCATGTATATGGATTTTTTTATGCTCTTTTAATCACACTATAGCCCCCATATTCATAAAAAAAATATTTAAGGCTTATAGCAGGTTTATGAAACGATTTTTCTTTGAAAATTTCTTTAATAAACCTTTTATTAATTAAAAATATTTTTTATGAATATGGGGGTAAATCCACAGACATCAGTGACTGTCCAACCATTAGGAAGTTTGACATACTTTTTTTAAACGAATTAGATATTTTTTTTTAATTTGCTATGCTTGATAAGCAGTGCTTACAAGTAGACATGGAAAAATACCTTTTTTATGTTTATTTTTTTTTTAAATATGGCGTAAAAAGCTAACTGTGTCTACATACTTAAGTCTATTGTTATCAAAGCCAAAATACTTTAAAAAAACCAAAATATATCATATTTAAAATAGTTTTTTATGCAGATTTTACTTATAATCCAGCCCAAATAGTGTGGCTCTTTTGATTTGTTCATTCCATGTTAATAAAAAATCATTGGCCGTCATAAGAAAATGTAGATTGCCCCTTTTCATGCAACAGCATCGATATAAGTATAACAATAAAAAATGTCTAGTGCTGAATTCGTACATTCAACATTTATTTATGTGTATCTAACTGTGAAAATGTACAAGTATTTATAAAAAAGTAAATATAAATATTGATTTAATATGGTTTCTTTTTAAAAAACTCAAATTTATATATTATTTTTCTTTGATTCTTATTATTAATATTTTTATATTCGTATATTCTTTGTTCAGAGTTCAATAGAAATTTCAATTTTTTATGAACGCATTTTCCCATAAACACAAGCTCTGTGAGAAAATGTTTTATAAAAAAATTTATTTTTTAGTTTGTTCCTAGAAATGCAATTACTGGACATACATAGATATGGCTCTCTCCAAAAAATCACGATAATTATAATTCATCACGGAATCATGATCAAATTCAATACAAATAATTGTTATATACCTACATTATTATATACTTAAAAACGTTATAGCCATAACTAATGTTTTGCACATATGTTGTTATATGCGGCCTCCTGTCAAAAATTACAAAGTCTGCTTTTCAAATTTTATATTAACCCTAGAGTACGAACTTTATTTTACGTACGTTGCCACGAATTATCGTTGATTCAACGATGTAGTTTTTAACTGTCTATAACATTTCAATAAATGTTAATAATCATTGTGGCACTTTATAAGTCTATATAAAAAACTAATTTAATTTTTATTCATTTAGATAAAGGATTTATTTAGTTTTTGGACTAATATATTTTATGTTGCACATAATTTAGGGATCACAAAAAAGGACCTAAAAATTATTGTAGGTAGGACTGAAAAATTAAAAAGATACAGCTTAAAAAACACATTTTTAGCTTTAAAAAAAATTGTTTTTAAATATCACCTTCAGCAACAGTCCCAAAGCTCAACTTTGTGCTCTCCGCATATGGGTTTTTCACATTTTGGCTTTAACATTCGGCATGATCTTCGCATAGAGGCTGGTCATTGTTGCCACTATTATTTGGAGTTGAATTCAAAAAAAAAGAGAGAAGAATTCAAAAAAGAAGAGTTAAACCTAACCATTGACGATTAGACGAGTACAAAATCAATAAAACCTACTTCCAGTAACGTGGTTTTAAAAACACCATGACACACAGCAAAAGTAAATCCTCTACTAACAGCATACACAATTTGAGAAAGGCACCACATTTTAAAGCAAAGTAGCTAAAAAGGAGCGGTGCTCGGCGAATCGCCGATCATTTGTACTTGAGGCTTGAGTCACACCCAAATCCACTAGCTCGAAATATTTTATATGTCAGTGGCCTTTCTAGATTAAGGAGAAGAGATACTGCAGCACTCGTCCGACGAGTAGACCGCTAAACATCTACATATGAGAACAGAAACTGTGAAGAGAAAAATTTTCGTCTAGCATAGGCAGGACAAAAATAAAGTATTAGTATAAGATTTGATTAATTATTGTTAGTTCATATTTAATAAATGAAGATTCAATAAATAAATAATGAAAAAAAAAATTTGTACTCAAGGGCTAAATTTACTATTTACAGTAATTGGCTTACGGAATAATGCTTAATCACCCCTTGTCTAGTGACCAAATTTGTCTAGTGACAGTTCTAAAGTGATAGGAAGCGGTTCTAGTTCTTACACTTTAAATAAAGGGGACTTTTCAATTTTTGACACTTTGTAGCTGGTCGCAGAAATAACACTAATGGACATATTCAATAGCGGTTAATATTTATAATGTTAGATATTGTTTCGAGTGAACCATGTTAATATGATATACCCCCTTAATGTAAAGTAATAGAGCCATACAAAATCAGCCATTACCTGCACAAAATACAGTCTCATGACTAGTTTTGTGTCAATTACCTTTCCTTTGGGGTAAATTCACTTTAAACACATTATCACCAGTTAAGTATATGTCTTGTTTTCACCTATCACAATTCGTTTATTTTTATTATAATATTATGTTCGCTGGTCACGAAATAAGTGCTTAAAAAATAATCGAGAGAAATTACCCGCAGGGATATTGACGAAATGAATAACAACTAATTTCAAAGTTTGGCTAGTATAACATGTCATACTAGCATTTGTAAAATAAATTTGTGCCAAAAGTTATCTCAATAGCAATATTAATAAAGTAATAATGGCACCGATAGCAATATTTGAGAGTGGTTTTTGTATATAAAACATTTTTTTTAATATCAATATTGTTTATAGACACTAGGATTTTACTTAAGTAGAATATTTACGTATGATTAAGGTGATAGTATGGGCCAATTCGCTGCTATTCAATAGGTGCTAGTCCTTAGTAAATAAAATGTACAAAATGTTATTTACTGCCAATTTCACGATGTCGAAACACCGCTTACTTTTGCAAAAATACATTTGAAGCAAAAACAATTTTTTTAGAATTTATTTTTGTTTGAAATGAAGTTGTGCGAAAAAAGGAGTTCTTTGGCATTTGGAGAAATAGGCAGTTAACTATTCTCAAAATTTTTACCTTTAGCAAAAAAAAAAAAACGTTCTAGGCGTCCAGCCTGTCGGCTACCCACAGGTAGCTTAACGGACATTGTAAAAACGACACAGAAAAAGATTTTTAGTTGATCAGTATGCTTAAGGTTGGTTGCAGAACTAAAACCTTTCTGTTTATATACCCACACCTCCATAGGTCGAGAGAATATTATGCGCTTGTACTGATATGTGTAACCAATAAAAATGTTGGTTCTAGCTATACCCACCTTTTGGTGTACCGATCGACTTAGTTCGTTTGACTGGCTGGCCTGTCTACTTAACAAAGTCTTTATTTCTAGATTGAAGTTGATTGCGTCTAATGCTGGTTATAATCAATTTTGAAATCAAATTCCAAAAAAGAATAAATCTTTTGTGAATTTTTTTTTATGATACAAAGTTTATACTCATTTTTTTCTCAAAAAATTCTTTCGTAAAAAGCATTATTTTATTTAATTTTGTGCATGCTGCAAATAAAGAAACAATTTGTGAACCGTTATTATACTGCTGCGATGAATTAAAACAATAATAATAATAGAAGTAGTAGTACATATTGAATAAAACAATTTCAATTATAATGTTTCCCTGACAGAATCAACGTAAAGAGAAAACCAGAATTAAAAAAATAACGCCAAATTGTAAAAAAAAAACAACGAAACAATAACAAAAATTCTGAATTATTATAAATGGCAAAGAGATGTTGCAATAAAATATTACAACAATCTGCAGCATAACAGACGAATTTAAATAATTGAAAAACTTTAACCTCAAATAACATTTAATGGTAAATCAAAATTATATTTGAATTTTCATAAAGAAAAACTCAAACAATAATTGTTGGCAATTTTTTTTTTGTTTCCACATCTTTTTGGCAACCGCTACAAAAAGTTATAGTGCTGACGATGATTTCTATGGTACTGGCTGCTAACGATGATGGTGATACTGACGAGGGTGACGGTAAATATAAGCAACATGAACACTAACCATAGACAAAGTACATCGAAACCAATAATAATAACTATAATAACAATTAACACAATAAGCAAAAAGCCAACAAAAAAAAATATAAAATAAATACTAAAACAACAAATTCAAATAATGTTACGAAGTTTTGTGCTGAAGCGTAAATTTTTTACCCAAAAAAATTGTTTACATCAACATTTTCGTATTTTTTCATTGTGCAATTTTTTACAGCAGTTGTTAGAATAGCTTTTACATCAATAATAAAAATACAATAAAATTAAAATATACTTTTAAAAAAGATTAAACAAATTCAAAATACATACAAATCCATAATAGAAGATTTACACCATAGCAGATACGAGATTTCGAGCCACATCATATAGCCATTTACATTAGACCCAAATCTTGTACATTTCATTTGAAATATTCTTCAAAATCTGGTGCGCTTGCATTGAAATTTTTTGCCATTATCTGTACTGAAATTCTGTAACGTTTTAACGACAAAAATTCGTGGTTAAGGAGTAAAAATTGGTTTGTTAACGGTTATTGTGGTTAGGAGCTATTCTGTACTAAAATTTTTACAAGTTTTGTCGGTAAATAATATCGGTAGCTAACGACAAAAAAAAAGTTGTTGTTTAAAAATATATGGTAAAGAAGCCAATTTTTAATACAAAAAAGTAAGAAAGTATAGTCGACCCTACACCACATTACTTGGCACCCATGGACGATCATGTTTCCGCGAAAAAGAGTATGTTGTGAGGTAAAGATTCACATAAGAGATTTGTGCCAAATGTTATCTAAATATCTACTTCTATTACTATGATTACTGCTATTAGGTAACATAGAAGCTATTATAAAGGTTACTTATTATAAGCTATTTTCGGAAGTGTATTTGTACGGGAGCTGGGGCCAAACATGGACTGATTCTTATAAAATTTGTTCTGCTGATTAAGGTGGCCACAAAATATTTTTGGACCTAATTGTGTGGGTATAAAAAGAAAAACCAAAATGTTGTACTGGTTTGGCGCGCGCACCTCGAACTTTTTCCCTATGTTTAAAAAGAATTGTAGCTAACATATTTGTTAGGAAATATAATCAATATTAACGCGATTTCATTCATGTTTTATTTAAAAAAAAATTACAATAAAATTTTTTTTATATTTTTTATTAATTTTAAAAATTTCAACTTTGACGATATACATATGTCATTAATATTTCTAAGCGAATATATTTGTTTTTTTAAAATAAGGAATAACATATTCGTTAAAGTTACCGAGATTTATCGGTACTTAACGATATCGGTAGTTAAATTTAATAAGTTTGTAATGAACACCATTACAATAATTGGCGCCCAACGTGGGGCCCGAAAGAGCTTGGTTCTTTTAGGCTCTCTTCCGTTTAAGTTTTAGAGTTCATTTTGTTTGACTTAAATTATATGGAATTCTAGAATCAGAATTCTAGTGTAGGATAAAAAATTCAATTCTTTTCTGGATCTTTTAGCTACCTGAGGTTATTAATTCGGGTAAGTTAACCGATAAGTTCCTGGGTTTATACTTCTATGCTAGATAAAAGTTTTTAGAATGGTATATAGTTTTTGCAGTATATATGTAAAGGTTTTGATAACATTATATGTAAGCATGAATATTAGCAACAAGTTTATAAATTGGATTACAATAATTCTGCTCTTTGCAATTTTTTTTTTTGTTATAGATTTGGTTCTCTTTGAGATGTGATTTAGGAAATTATCAGCTGCTTATGTTTGCATTGAAATGTTTTCAAAATGTATGCATATCCGCTTGATTTACATCCATAGAAAGGTTTTGCATCATGTACAGTTTATCTTCGTTTCTGAGTAGTATCTTATAACAAAGTCACATCTATCTAAGAAGAAAACACTGAAATATATCACAACATTGAGAATATATATATTTTTTTGTGGTTTCCAAGGAATTTTTTTTGAAAATTTACTTTACTTATTATACTATATTATATAATATTTAGGATTTTTTTTATTTTTTTATCGTATCGCAAGGGTTTTAGTAAATCCCTTAATAGTAATATTTTTTTGGTTTATCATTAAAATCATTTTATTTTATTAGTATAGGCTTAAATTAGTTTGCATAGGTCTAATTTGTTTTTTTAATAATTATTAATAAATCTAGAATCATGTCATTAGAGCGTACACCACCACCACCTACGGCGGAACCCTTAATCTCAATAGCTTCCACTCAGTTAGAGCCGGCAGTAGTTCAGTCTAATATGGACCCTTACAATTGTTTTATCTGTTCTGAGTTGATCATTGAAGCTCAGGATTGCTTAGTAATAAATAAATGCGGTCATATTTTTCATACAAACTGCATTGAAAACTTTCTGCAAACAAGCTCAGAATGTCCTGTATGCAAGCGAGCTTGTCAGCTTTCTGAGCTACGAAAAATAAATATTGGCTCAAAACAAACACAAAATAATAAGCCTTCAACTCGTAGATGTCGGGGAGCTAGAGCTCATAATTATAATACACGCAGTTTTAGTCGAAATCTTTTTACAGAAACACATACGCCTACTTTGAATTTAACTCCCAACACTCAAGTTGATCAAGTTACCCCGCAACGCGATAGCGCTCATCCCTATTCAAATGCTTTTGTCTTATCTCCTAATCATCAAACAAATGATCAAACAGTAAACCCGGTTTCTAATAACGCTAATGTGGATTATAATCGCATTGGTCGAATGATTGAAGAGAATGTTACAAGACTTTTGCAAAACATGAATATGGGACAAAATACAAGGCGAAATGAAAATTTTATAAATCGTGATATAAGAAGCGGTAATGCTTCAAATCACGCTCATTTTCAAAATCCGCTACGAAATTCATTTTCGAATGGTTCAAATTTCTCAAGTTTATCATCTAATCCTGACAAAATTAGTTCTATAATTCAGAATTGGAATCTGAAATTTGACGGATCCCCATCTGGCCTCAATATTGAGGAGTTTTTATATCGTGTCAGAGTTTTAACCAGGGATACTTTTAATTCCGATTTCGGTTTGATTTGTAGAAACCTTCATATTTTGCTATCGGGCAAGGCTAGGGATTGGTTCTGGCGATATCACAAGAATGTTCAGACCATAATATGGGATGACTTCTGTGATGCGATTCGTTGTCAATATAGGGATTTTAAGTCCTCTTATGACATTAGGGAAGAGATTCGGAACCGGAAACAAAAACCCGGCGAATCATTTGATATATATTTTGACGCAGTCTCAACAATAATTGATCGGCTACCTTCACCTATGTCCGAAATGGAGTTAATTGAGATGTTAACTAGAAATTTACGACCAGAAATCCGGTAGGACTTGCTATACATTCCCATACATAGTATTCCGCAATTGCGAAAACTCGTTCAAATGCGAGAAAACTTCCTTAATGATGAACATGTACGGAAAAATTTCGCGTCACGCAACAACATAAATTTTGCACCTCGTAAATATGTCTCGGAGGTAGAAAATGCTGACCTAGTAAATCTTACTGATACTACTGTAGAATCCGATGTTTCAGTAAATGGCATTCAAGGTCCTATTTCCACTAAATGTTGGAATTGTGATGAGACAGATCATCACTGGGTAAATTGTCTTCAAGACAGAAACATTTTTTGTTATGGATGCGGAACAAAAGGTGTGTATAAACCTAACTGTGAAAGGCCAAAAAGATCTACTATTCGTCTTCGTAAATTTTGGAAGTTAAAGAAGCTTTGTCGCAAATTGTTTGTATCTACCATTGTAAACAATCCTAAGGACATGCGTTATTATGTAAGAGTAAACTTTTTAAATTTTAGTGAGTATGGTTTGTTGGACACCGGTGCAAACATTAGTTGCATAGGAAATGACTTAGCAGCTTTAGATTTTACTTCTTTTCCAAATTATAATAAATGTAAATCTTTTGTCAAGACTGCTGATGGTAGAGCACAGCCTGTGTTAGGGTGGTTAAATGTCAACATGACGTATAAAGAAAAAACCTGCCCTATAAAACTTTTCGTTATTCCTTCCATAAGTCAGCGATTGATACTTGGTGTGGACTTCTGGAAGCTATTTAATTTGTTACCAGATGTTATTGGCTCGGTTGATATTATTAGTTTTAGGGAATTGGCCAACAGTCCTTCTGAGTTGTCGGTATTAGTAAATAGGAATGATAATATATCCGAATCCGCAATAGAATCGTCCTTTAGTGATGAGCAGTCTTACCCTTTGACCCAAAGCCAACGTCGACAGCTAGAAGCTGTCAAGGAACTTTTTCCCAATTTTGAAAAGCAAGGGTTGGGGAGAACTTGTCTAATTCAGCACACGATTGATGTGGGAACTTCCCCGCCGGTTAAACAAAGATTCTATCCGGTTTATCCGGCCGTAGAGAGACTAATATATGGCGAAGTGGATAGAATGTTGGCTCTCGGTGTAATTGAACCTTCTTCCTCCCCCTGGTCGTCACCGATGAGGCTTGTAATTAAATCCCATAAAGTTCGCTTGTGTTTAGACGGTAGGAAGCTAAACCTGGCAACAAAGAAAGATGCGTACCCTCTTCCTAACATTGAGGGTATATTCTCTCGACTTCCCCGAGCAAACCTCATAACTAAGCTCGATCTTAAAGATGCCTACTGGCAGATAGGTCTTGATGATTCCTCTAAGCCACTCACAGCCTTTACGATACCTGGAAGGCCATTATATCAATTCACAGTCATGCCATTTGGTCTGTGCAATGCGCCACAGACCATGTGTAGATTGATGGATCAGTTGATACCACCGGATCTACGCCATAGTATATTTGGATATCTAGATGACCTAATTATCGTTTCAGAAGATTTTGAGACTCATTTAGAATATTTGCACAGGATCGCGGCTCAGTTTAGGAGGGCTAATCTTACGATAAATCTTTCAAAAAGTAAATTTTGTGTTGTTAGGGTAAATTACTTAGGCTATATTATTGGCGATGGGGGGATAAAAACAGATCCAGATAAGGTCCTAGCGGTACAAAACTGGCCAGTGCCCAAAAATCTGAAACAAGTCAGGGGATTTCTTGGACTTGCCGGCTGGTTCCGGCGATTTATTGAGAATTTCGCAAGTGAAGTATATCCTATAACAGAAGTTTTAAAATCTAAGAAAAATTTTAAATGGTCCCCTGAGGCTCAAGTTGCATTTATGAAAATTAAAGATCTGCTTACGTCAGCTCCAGTGTTAACTAATCCTAATTTTAAAGAGAAGTTTTATCTTCACTGTGACGCTAGTAATTATGGTATAGGAGCAGTTCTGGTGCAATTGGACAGCGAGGGGAATGAAAAGCCGATTGCATACATGAGTCGAAAATTAAATTCAGCACAGCGTAATTACAGCGTCACAGAGAAGGAATGCTTGGCGGCTGTAGAAGCTATTAAGAAATTTAGATGTTACCTGGAGCTGCAAGAGTTTGAAGTGATCACCGACCACTCCAGCTTGGTCTGGCTAATGCGACAACCTGATCTTAGTGGTAGACTGGCTAGGTGGGTTTTCAAGCTACAGCCATACAAATTCAAAGTTAGCCATCGAAAAGGCAGGGAACATATCGTCCCTGATGCATTGTCGAGAATTCCTAGCCAGGAAATCAATGCTCTTCAAATAGTGGAACCAGAAGTAGACCTGAGTTCTATACATTTTCAAGATTTGGATTATATAGAATTGAAAAATAAAATTAATTCCAATCAGTCAAAATATCCTGACATTAAAATCGTGGACAATTTTGTTTATATTCGTACTGAACATTATTCAGGCGAGGAGGTGCAGGAGGATCAGTCTTGGAAACTGTGGATACCAACAGGGTTAGTTGAAAAGGTAATTTGCAGAGCGCATGATAGTCCAGTAGCCTCTCACGGGGGTATAGGAAAAACCCTTGAGCTAATTAGGCGAAATTTTTTCTGGCCAGGTATGGTAAGAGATGTACGAAGCTACATTAAAAACTGTGACGTGTGCAAAAGCACAAAGGCCCCGAACTTTACTACAAAGCCACCAATGGGAAAACAAGCGGTGTCAATTCGTCCATTTCAACGCCTCTACATTGACCTCCTTGGACCCTACCCACGAAGTAAGGCGGGATATATAGGCTTGCTGATCGTGCTAGACCATTTTACAAAATTTCATTGGCTGTGCCCTCTTAGAAACTTTAAAACGAATAATATTACTGATTTTTTGGAAAGGCAGATATTCCATGTTTACGGAGTGCCTGAGGTAGTTGTTAGTGACAATGGTAGCCAATTTAAGGCTAACGATTTTAATGCGTTTTTGACCCAATATGGAATTACACATACGTACACAGCTATATATTCACCGCAGTCTAATGCGTCGGAGCGTGTAAATCGCTCGTTAATAGCTGGAATTCGTGCGTATTTGAAGGGAGACCAGAAGTTATGGGACGAAAATTTGACAGCCATAAGCTGTGCGCTTCGAAATTCTCTCCATCAAGCAATTAACTGCTCACCCTACTACGCTTTATTCGGTTTTAACATGGTTACCCACGGTTCCACATACGAAGTTTTAAGAAAACTAAATTTGCTAAGTGAATCCTCAATAAAGCTTTCTCGTGATGACCATTTACAAACTATAAGACAGGATATTCGGAAATGCATTCGGGAAGCATATGAACGAAATCGGAAGCAATACAATCTTCGAACCCGAACTCAAACATTTCATATTGGCCAGGAAGTCTTCCGACGTAACTTTGCACAAAGTAGTGCTGGGAAAAATTTCAACGCAAAATTAGCACCAAGTTTTCTGAAGGCTAAGGTAACACAGAAATTAGGTAGCCATTATTATATCTTAGAAGATTTAGCTGGTAAGATTTTAGGGACTTATCACGCTAAAGATTTGCGTATCTAAATGTCCTTTTCCAACTAATTTTGCGGCTCAACGAGGCATAATTATTCGGTTTTGTGGTGGACATTTTTTTTTACAACTTTCTGGGGTGAAATTAATGTATTAAATACAAAAAGTTTGTTCTTTTATTTTAGATATTTTAATTTAAATATACCCTTCCTTTCAAATTCTGATTCATTTATTTTTTTCTCTTTTTTTAAATTAACGGTTTCTGATATACGGGGGTACTTATTTCTGCGAGAGGGAATTTTAATCACTCAAATGTATATCTGGCAATACCAATCCTTAGTCCGATTCTTTGGTTATTTTTCTTTTCTTTTTACATATTGCCTTTGATCGTGCACAAGAACTTACGAGAGAAATCGCAAAATCACATTACTTCCTTTTTCTGTCAGCTACCATTGAGTGCAGATCAATTGTACAATCGTCTTTAATTTAA
This sequence comes from Pollenia amentaria, assembly GCA_943735925.1. Lineage (NCBI taxonomy): Eukaryota > Metazoa > Arthropoda > Insecta > Diptera > Polleniidae > Pollenia > Pollenia amentaria. Next base: position 184,989,565 of record OX031007.1, on the reverse strand, counting down.
TATTTAACTATAAATATCTCAGACATCCTTCACATTTTCTAATAAATTTTATCCGCTGATTTATTTTAATCTACATCAGATCCACAGGTAATAATTGTTATTTAGGAATTTTCTTTTAACATTAATAGTTTGCATGATATAGTCCGTAAAGTTTATTTTGAATTTCTTTTCTGGAAACAACAGGCCTTTAAATTATAGAAACCCTCGTGATAATATTTAACTTTGGAACCCGTGTCCCCATTTTTATTGCTATTGGAATCATAGGGGTTATAAAAGATCGGAGAATTTGGAAGCGTTTAAGGGGTGTTCTAGGCATCAACAAGATTGCCTTTATAATTCAGCAACCTTTAATTAATACCTTCTTCAATACTCCTCGATTGGTAAGAATATTTTCCTTAAAATCAATCATTTAAGCTAAAAAGAAATATACCATTTCCATAGGTTACATGCATACGCATATGAATGTTTTGCTTAATAGCGAAGGGGAAAAGGGCCTTTATTTCTGGCAGCCGGTGCACAGTGGCGCCCGTAGAGCAACCGAGGTTGCAAAAATCAAAATTTTCATGAGTGCCGACGAAGTTTTGAATAAACCCATGTTATAGGAAACTTTTCAACGATTTCAAATATGCCACTCTTAATAATATCACATTTTTAGTTTAGAAGATATAACCGTTCAAAGTTGACCGACTTTCGGTTTTCAAAAAAACACACAATTTTTAGTCAATTTGTTGCGATTTCAGGTGTAATATCACGAAAAATAGGTAACGAATCGCCTTATTTTTTGTTTGTATTGATTGATGTATTTATTAAATGTATAATGATAAAAAAAAAATTAACTGTTTGCTTTGTGTTTCTCCTGGTAAATCAATATTTAAAAACTATCCGTTTTTTCACTATTTTTCAACTTTGACGGAAAATAAAAAAAAACTATATTTTTCTATATTTGCCATATTTGCAAAACCCGTTCTTTGATTATTTCTTTACATAATTCAAAATTTTTATCTGCCCGTACGTGCCCGTTTGGCTTCTAGAGGTAAAAAAGTTTAAAAAGACATGGTTGCAGAAATTGTATGGCGTCCATCCCTTATATGTTTTGACTGACAGTAGTTTGATCTAATAGTTTGAAAAAAACTACTCATTGAAATTAGCAGGTACGTACCTCACATAAACAATACTTTGGCGTACAAATGGTCAGGAACAATATTGACTTATGGTCCCTACAGGTAGGCACAAATCTTATTTGGACACGTGCATAATATCAAAATTGCATTATTCAGCCTAAATCCATATGTATGCAGGGAACAGGTAAATTTTTAGGCATGGTAGCATAAGCCTATATATTGCAAAATAAGCATAATGCCTGGATTAGTCTACGCCTGAAAGTTGGCGCAACAATTACTGAAACCATTAAACAATTTAAGTACTGAAAACATGGCGTTGAACAATTTAAAATTATTTGAACTGTTTAGAAAGTCAACCACACCAAAGTTTTTCACGGAAGTGAAAATTCTTCCTGAGAAGTTGACAGTGATCAGCAAATGGGGCTGCGATGGATCATCCGGACAAAGCGTTTATAAGCAAAGGATATCTTCCGATGATCGGATATCTTCCGATGACGGACGGAAATATGTTTATGGCATCTGTTGTTCCTTTGCGGCTAAAATCGGATGATTCCCTACACTGGAAAAATCCACGTCCGTCATCAGTGCATTATTGCCGACCAATAATGTTTCAGTTTGCAAGGGAATCGGCAGAACTCATAAGGACTACGGTGAAGGACATTAAAGAACAAATAAGCAAGATTAAGCCTACAAAGCTGCAAATTGGAGAAGGAAAATATATTGAATGCAATTACGAGTTCCACCTGACCATGGTTGACGGAAAAGTCGTAAACGAACTGACAGGAACAACCTCAACAATGTCATGCCCGATTTGCAAAAAGAGTCAGAAGAACTTTTTTCAATTCAATTCAATTTATTTCATATATAATATGTTACATCTCAATTTTATATAATTAGTTGTAAAGAGTTTAAGATTAGTATCTTTTTCTGCTTAATTATAACATATTTCAATTAGTTATTATATACATATATATAGACAGAATTATATTGGAGGTAAAAATTTAGCAAAAACCTATTTAAACCCCTTTTTTCGTTTTATTTTTATATTTTTTTTATCGATTTTATATTATTATTTGTCAGAAGAACTTTGGTAATTTAAACGATTCTACAAATGAGGAGAATTACGAATATGGAATGTCACCATTGCACGCAAGGATAAGGTGTATGGAATTCTTGCTAAAACTGGCATATACCCTACCACAAGAGGAGGAAAACTTCGATGAAAATACATCAATAAAGGATAAGGAAAAGATCAGAAAGAAGCAAATACAGGATGCTTTTTTTAAACACGTTGGACTAAAAGTAGACTGTCCCAAGCACGGATACGGTAACTCAAACGATGGAAACACTTCTAGGAGATTTTTTGAAAATGATGAGGCAGTAACTAGAATCATTGGAATTGACAATCAAATCGTGAAAATTGAGTACCAGTCTTTGCCAATTGGAGAGCTTTCTGAAGAAGCACAGGAGTCTCTTAACAAATTTTATAAAAAATATAGATTGCAGAACACATTCAAAGCATCAAGGGTAAGGCAAAATAAGGACCTCTTCAACATGTTGGCAGCATCTTCCGATCCACTTATTTCTTCCCTGCGGTATGTGAAGTCACGAATAGAGTTACAAAATAATTATAGTTTAGAAATGGTTAGTCTTTTAGATATACCTTCTCTTACGAATTGTGATGAATATTTTACAGAAAATTGAAAAAATAAATTTAAAAAAAAAATAATTTTTTTTTTAATTTGTTGGGTAATAATTTAAAACATAAAACCCTTAAGAAAAAAAATAAAAACAATCTAAAAATGTAAAAATAATTTTTTTTAGTTACCATAAAATTGATTTTTCTACTAATTTTAACTTTGATAACCCATAAATAGGCCCCTACAAAGCGTAGCACCCTTTCCAAACGCTCATTTCATAGGCTGAACAGTTATCTATCATATGCTGTTTAAACTGTTCAATTATCTTATTCGGTTCAAAAGATATGATTTTTGCAACGAAAAAACTCAAATGGCGCCACTGTGCGGTGGTGGGGCTCGCAAAGTGATCGATTAAAAAAACAAAAAACAATAAAAATAATATAGAGAAAAAAGTAGAAAAAGTGAATATATAAAAAAATATAAAAAAAAATATAATATAGGAAAATATAAAAAAAAAATGAATACAGAAAAAAAAGTAGAAAAAAAAAATTTATAAAATAATAATAAGTTATAAACAAACAAAAAGTGGACAAATTTAGAGAATTTCAAAGAATAAAACAATCATAATAAGAAAAAGAATGTTAAAAATTCACTCACTCTCAAGTTATAAAAAGAGTGTTAGTAAAAGCTTTTTTGTTTAAATTCAAGTACATTTGTACGTATGTAATTATTCGAAGTTTCATTTCGGGTATTTAAGTTAATTTTTAATCATAGTATCACAATGTTCATTAACAGTCACTATAAGTTAATCAATCGATATTTACGACGACAATCATAACAAGAAAGTTGCACTAAAATTTAATAATACATCACAAGAAATCTATCAAAATTTGTAAAACAATAACTACTTAAAATTAGACTAAAATTCTACCATGGCATCCGTCTCCTCAGCATATAACTAAAAATCAATAAATTCAGTTTCCTCAGCTATACTAAACAACAACAATGGACATCGAAAAAGGCCTTCTTCGAACGTCAGACATGTTGGTGAGTTAAAGATTTATTATCAAACGCAACTTAATTTATTTTACAACATAATTTCTTTCACAACATAAATTCTTGTAAAAAAATGATAATGATTTCTATGTATACTATAAATTTTTAACAGCAATGTATCAACAACATTAATGTACGTAACTAGATTTTAACAGATGTAAAAGCTTATAATCTGTTAACTAGATTAACTCTCTCTTTAAAAGAATCTCTGATATCTCTAGCAATGAATGTGCTCTAAGCGTAGTGATATTGTTGTTACATTGTGTGTAAATGTTTATAACACAAAATAAGTTTTTTTGCTGTTATTGGTTTTGTTTCTTTGTCGAATTATTAAAATAACAAATGAAATGAACTCAACGTAATTAAACATAGAACAAAACAAGTTCTTATTTTACACCCTACATTCGCGCATATTCGGTTTACCTATGTACATGTGAACATTGTGATAAATATAAAATTTTTTTTTAGATTGTAATTACAATTTTTCTATTTGCGTAATATAATCATTGTAAGATTTTCTTTATAAAACAATTGCATGAATTAATTTTTTTTAGTGATAGTATTTCATGGTGAAGTAAATTTAAATGGGATGAATAAACTCTGTATTTTTTTTGTTCATAATGAATTAAAGTAAAAACAAAAATCGTGTTTTCTTTAAGATGATGTCGATGATGTTATAAGAGTTCGAGGATCGTCTTAAGTGGGTTCTAACAGATATGGGCAAAGTTAGAACATTGGTTTAGGGAGGGTATAGAGCCATCACTGCCTCAATTCTACCATAGAGCAGTCAAACTATTAGGAACAGGGAGATAGACTTAGTATATTGTTTTTATATCTATAGGGCTAATTTGGTTTTATTCATATACATATGTATATACCTACATAGATAGTTGTTTTGTTTTTAGTTTTTTTATAAAGTTTTTAGGGAGTCCACAAATTATTATTGTAATACTAGATTCCCCATGAGAAGGAAAGGACACGAATCCCCCCAGCCCGACTGATTAGCTAGCATGTTAAAGGCTCCCTCGTCCCTTCCATCCATGCAGGTTATATCCTTCTGTTAATGAGGAAAATCCAATATTTTCAATTTGATTTAATGAATTGAAAATAGCAAACACATAATGGTGTTCATTACAAGTTACAGAATTATGGTACTGGAACAGCTGACTGAATGTTTCTTGTATACTATATATAAAAAATAAGCATTTATAAATTTGCATTTCCTTTATTTATAATTGAATTCATTTATTTTATCAATATTACTATGTTTTTATGCTTTAACAAGCCGCCATTATACCCTTCACCACCACAAGTGGTGAACGAGGGTTTGCTAAGTTTGTCAAATATTTTTATTCATAATCTCAGACCCCGTTAAGTGAATATATTCTGGCTCCTTTAGTAATTCTTATTCTATATTTATATTGTTATGTCTATACGTCTGTCCGTCTGTTGAAAACACGCTCACTTTCGAAATACGCGATTGAAATCCAGCTAAATCGGTTCAGCAGGATAAGAGTTATGAATATAAATGTGAAACCAACACTCCAAAAAAAATTATAATTTTGTTAAAAAAATTGATATATATATATAATGGCATAATGAATAGATTGATATAAGATTTTGCAAAAATTTATTCTACACTACTACAAATCATACTTTTAAATTTCGTGAAGATCAGTCCATAATTTACCATAGGCCCCATATAAGGCTTAGTGCCGAAAAACAGCATAGTACGCCCAAGACCGTAATAAATAATGCAACTGTAATACAATTTGGTATGTCACAGTTTTATAGGACTATAAATCGCACTGTCGAATTTCGTGAAGATCAATCAATAATTTACCATAGGCCCCATATAAAGCCTAATCTCGGAAAACAGTTTTGTACGCTTAAAACCGTAACAAGTGATGATACTGTAGTAAAATTGTGTAAGGTATACTTTTATAGGAATAGAAGTCACACTGTAAAATTTTGTTCAGATCGGTACATAATTTACCATTGACCCCATCCGTATAAAGCCTACTCTCGAAAAATTGTTTAGTATGCCTAAAACAGCAACGATTAAGGTTTTGTAGCAGAATTTGGTCTTTTGTAGTTTAATATGGCTTTAAGTCACAGTAGAAAATATCGTGAAGTTCGGTTCATAATTTACCATATTCCCCATTAATGCCCATTCTGGGAAATCTGAAAACCCATTTATAACTATAAAAATATTTAACCCTTAAGTGCATACCTGGGCCTGGCACGGCATTTTTTGAATAACATTCATGGGTTGCGAGGTTATAAGTTGTGTACTTGAAGGCGCTGTTTATAGTAAATAGCGGATGCGTTCATATCGGGACATAGTTTTACTGCTTGTGCATCCATGGTAAGCACATGACATTAATAAATATAAATAAAGATATAAATAAAAATTTCTATTGACAAAAACTAAAAAAAAAAAAAAAAACGTTTGTGTTAGATAGCACAATACAGTATTTATGAAAAAAAAACCTTTCGGAAAATTTTTTTTCTTCAAATTTAAATACCTCTTCAGTCAGTGAATTCGTTTCTATAAAAACCACATTTTCGAAAAATTTCAGATATCACTATTTGAATAATAACTAGAATTTTTTTTGGGAATTCCCGGGACGGCAATTCCCGGGATTTTCCATTGTTTCCAATTCCCGCTTTCCCGGGAATTAATTGCGGGAATCCCGGGAAATTTTGAAGAAAATCTTTTTTCAAACTTTAGTAAATCTATGTCGGCCTAGTGTCTAGAGTGTGTTAGTAGTTTAATCCAACTTAATTTTACCACAGTATTAAAATATGCTACAGTTTAAGACTTATTAAGCTAATTTTTGAGAATGGGCCTTATATAGGGCCTATGATAAATTATATACCTATCTTCCAAAATTTTATTTCTTGTCTTAGCAAACTGAAGTGTAAATATTACAATAATATTATAAGGTTTTGCGGTTAAGGGCGTAGTAAAGTGTTATCCTAGATTATGCTTTTTATGCGGCATTTCAAGTAATTTTGAGTCTTATGAATGTATATTATGCTTAATTGCACCACAAAACATTATTCGTTATACTTTTAGCCATACTTACATGATTTACGAGATTAATCTAAACATCGAGCCGTAGGTAAATTATGGACCGATATTCACGAAATTTGGTGCCTTATAAAACGAATTTGTTGAAATTTAATGACAATGGGTGCATTTTGCCACAAAGTTATGTAAGTTTTTGTTGAGTTTTTATAGAGGTAGTTTCACGTTTGGGTGCATAACTCTTTTTCACACTGAAGAGAAGATCTAGAAACAATTTGACACCCATATGGCGAAATCAGCTTAGAATAAACGAAGGACTCACAATACAAATACGTTATGGGATCCTAAATGAATATTAAAAAAAGATTCACATGGAATGGCAAACTTAGTATAACTTCATACACCACTGCTGATTATGGGTTATAAAATTGTAAAAAATATGTTTTTAAATATATGTAGCAAACACAATTTCTCCTTCCTGCTGAATTTGTTAAACGGTAAAATTGTTTCAGAATTCCTACTTCGTAATGTTATGCTTTCAGTTTCTAATCGCCCTTCCAGAAATTTTATTCCACTAACGGCCAATTTCACCAAGTTTACTTATAATTAACTACCAGTTATAACTGTCGAAAACATATTGTTAGCTGGAAATTAAGGTAACAGTTAAGTTTTAACTGAACTTGATGAAATTGGATGTAAGACTTTAATACTGTTACGTTTTTTACTTATAAAACGCGTTAAGGTTTTTTCACTTTATAATAAACCTTTGAGTTCTTTTAATTGCAATTCAAAATAAATACACACACGAATTCAACTTAACAAACTTTATTAAATTTAATAATAATGTTTACAAATTTTAACCACAATTGTAAGTAGCGATCTGAACCGTTTAATGTCTCCAATCAAACTAAGCTAAACTTTTATGAGTTAGCCTGAATTTATAGTTCAAAACTATTCCTTGTTGATTCAAGAACCGTCTAGTATTTTCTAGAATGTTGTGTTCGAATTATTTTAAAATAACTGTTATACATCTAAATCTAAAGTCTACAATTACAATTGCTAGAAAATTTATTACAGTGGCGTTCATAAAAATAGTAACTAATATGACATAAAACTATAATTTACAAAATAACTTATAACTAATACCATAAATAATTCTCAGACAAATCTAATTTCGTAACAACATTTTCATATCAATTATGCAAATGATCTCTGAATTTGACAATGCATATACCTATATTGATTTCTATGATCCTATTGACATAAAAATAGCCTCTTAAGTATCTTAAAATAATTTTAATATTAAATTTTTTACGTTTTTGTTACATAATGGATACTACACTTAATTATTTTAAGCGTAATTGTCAGTAAGAAATATTAGTTTCATTGGAGAAATAAGTAAAGAAATAAATAATAAATTTTGGGCGGGAATCCCGGGATCCCGGGAATTTGATTTTTATTTCCCGCTTTCCCGGGAATCCAAAAAGTGCGGGAATAAAAAATCTCTAATAATAACCCTCGATATGTAAAATACAAGTCAAGAAGTTTGGTTGCGATATGCCGAAGATTTTCGTCACTACATTGAATTAAACATCAAAATGTGTCTCACAGACACAAGTTGGTAAGATAAGTATTAAAAAAATCTTATTAGTTATGGCCTTATGAGCGAATTCTGAAATCAAATCCTAAAAAAGGAGACGATTTTATCTTGGGAAACATTCGAAATGATGTTTTTAGCATTTGCTTCAGATTAAGTGAATTTACTTCCCCGTTTCAATTTGTTTTGAAATATATTTAATAAAGATTCTGTTGGAAATCATGAACTCCCCTGAAAGTTTTTAATACATGAAAATAGTTTATAGAATTCTTCTTAGATCAGACAATTATTTTCTTCAACCCTATAATAATGAAAACATTCTAAAAATGAACGGATTTCCTCAATAAAAGTGAAAAATTAATCCTGTTGTAATAATAACGCTGATATGCGTTATTATTTGCTTCGGTGGAAAAGTGGAAATCTTTTAATTTTATTCAATATGGATAAACTGGCCGTATATTTAACAAAAACATATTTCCAACATTTCTTATTAGAAAATTTCCAGGAATTTCAAAAATAATTTTCCCGAATAGAAACCCTGATACTGTCGCGCAAAATATATGTTTTTTTTTAAATTTAATGCCTGAAAATTCTCGATTTATTAAAGCCAACAAGAAAAGAGAAAACTACCATAAATACACCTCAGTTTTCTTTACTATTACAATCCTCTTTGGGAGTTTATTTAAAACAAAAAAATAATGTACATATTCTTTAGCTGTTTTATGGTCCTTTTGCCAGTTTATCTCCAAATGATATGCATCACACTCTCGAACGAAATGATTTCAAACAAACAAAAGTTCAATGTACGCTTAAGTATTTTTTGCATTTATTTATCAGTGTATTTGTGTAAAAAATACTACTCTGAATTTATGTTCAAATACATAAGTAATCTACATATTGTTTTAGTTGAAAAGCAATACCAATATATTTAAAATACAGACTCAAAAAAAGTATTGTCAAGTGCTATGTAATAAAAAACAGTGGTAAGAGAGCTTCAATGCGCAAAAAGGGTCGAACTTTTTTATAACACATAAATACACTGTGCACGAATTTGACACTTTTCTAACAAGCTGGGCAGCCTTCCAGTAAAGCTAATTTGAGTACGCTGAATTCAATGGTGCTGTTCATTTTTTGAAGTTAGCGCTCGTATTCGCGATTAAAAATTTTAATAAAAATGTAGCACAAAACTTAACCTTATACTTTTGTTATCATTGTTCAATTTAAAGTAATCCAACTCTGTGTTGTACAATTTTTCGTTATTTCTTTTTCGCAGTAAGCCTTGTGCAAGAATGCAATTAACAGTTTAAAAGACTTACCCCCGTTTTCATTGACGATTATAAAATTTAACAAACGTTAATTAAAGAAAACTTTCATAGAAAATTTGTTTTGTAAACCTTTATCAAACTTATAAGATTTACCCCCATATTTATAAAAAATATTATAGGTTTATAGCAGGCTTATGAAACGAATTTTCCATAAAACCTCTTAAATAAACCTTTTATTAATAAAAAATATTTTTAATGAATATGGGGGTTAATTTAGTTAACCCATTTTGTACCAAGCTACATAAATGGTTGAAAATTCTAATGAAATTTTCATGGCTAGTTAGAAATCGGCCAAAAATAACTTCTGTAACTTTTTTTTTTTTTTTTTGCTTGGGACTCCCTGTGAAAAATGCTGGTCGAGATCTCGACCACTGGGATAATTAGAGCAAAAACTTTTCTGTGTGATACAAAATAAAATGAAATTATGTCGTAATGAAGGGGTATTACCTAAAATAAGCAAATATAAAAGCTACACTGATAGATAGTCAAAACCGAAATTCAAAATTTATGTACGAATGGGTCAGTTTTTTTATCAATAAACAAGTTTTTTTATATTTTTGTGGTAAGTCTCGAAACAATTTCCGACATGGAAATTGGCATTGCATTTAGGGCAAATATAGGCAGTATGCTTCTTGCACGTTTTGCATCGGCAGCGCATGACACATGCAGACATGGGCAGTGATACTAGGCGGCTTATGAACTCTTCTTCACTTTCGTTTTCTGCATCGGACGAAGATATTTCGTTGTTTGTTGATTCGAAGGATAGCAACAGCGTTTTTGGTATTAAGTTTTTAAAATCAATTTGACTCATGGGCATTTTTTTTGGGGATTTCAGTAAAAATGCAATGCAATTTCCATGCATTAATACAGGTGCTGTCCAAGCAAGTAACCCAAAGTGGCCCCCACCATTTCTTGCCTCTTATTTTAATCCGATAGTTACCTATAGCATTATAATGTAAGTCTACGCACAGGGACCCGTTTTTGTAGCCAAAGTGACCGCTGCATTATATCTCCGTCCAACCAATGCAATTTTATGTTCTTGGTCAAATGCATAGTCCATATCATGCCGAGCTAATTTTGTTTTCAGGCTTGCGCCTACCAATCTGTTTGCGCGGATTGTGCCAGTTGCAAAAAAATCTTTTTTCTTTTAGAAGGCAAAACAAATGGTATCTGGTAAAAAAATTGTCGAAATGAACGCTATGTTGCCTTGGATTCTCACGAATAGCAGCAAGGCCCAGTTGTTCATCATAGGTATCCGAAGCTCCCGCATATGGTTGACATTGGAAAAGATATCCTTTGGTTTCCCCTGATAAACATCTTGCAGCCATGGCGACCAAAATATGATACTATTTGCTCATCAATAGACAGTTTTGGTTTAAAAACACCAAACCGCATGAACCGAGTATTCAAAAGATCGAACAGTGGTCTTACTTTGGCGAATTTGTCATTTTTGTTGATTGCGTCGTTATTGGCAACATGGAAGTTTGGTTTAAATTTTTGAAAATTATTACGTATCATTGCTTGTTTTATGATAGCGATTGGTTCATTGCTCCAATAGTCCTGCACTTTAGGAACGGAATGATAACCGGTAAAAAGCAATACCCCAGAGAATCGACGCATTGTGCTCATATCAATCAAATGTCCATTATTGTTATGTTGAGCAGCATATCTGCTTGTCTCATCCTTTAAATGTTGAGTAACCTCATTATCAAAAAATATACAGAATAGCTGTTTGATGTTTAATATTCGCATTTAAAAAAAGTACTACAGTTGATATTACCACATTTTTTTTCAACAAGTAATCAAAAAATAAAAAAATAATAGATAAGAATAAAAAAAATTAGTGCACTAATTATCCCAGTGGTCCAGCTATCTTCAAGGCTGTCTGGCGCCCAGCAGGAGTAGCAAGTCAATTTTAATTTGTACATTAAAATTAATTTTAATTGTTCGCTATTTAAATCAATAATTTTTTTTTATTTTTCTTTTGTATATAAGTCGTTATAATTGGTTTAAAAATGGCCTATTTTTAGTCTATTTTTGTGCTCCCCAGAAGGGTTCTCAAAAGGGGGAGGGGTTTGGTAAAAAAGTTCTGAACAGAAAGCCAACAAGCCAAACTAAATTATTAATAATAATAAAAATTAATATAATTACACTTCCTAATATTTTAAATTATTTAATGAAAAATGGCAAAAATTTGTGGTCGACATCTCGACCGATGGTACAAAATGGGTTAATATATTAGAACATTAGCAATTGATCCAGTCACAAGATATAATAATCCACTACACTAGATATGTTCTTGTGCTCTAATCTACTGAGTCTTTGTCTTTATCTATGCTTTTTTAGAGCTTATAAACAGAAGTATGTTTTTATTTTAAAGGCGATTTGGTACACTCATGTTTGTTTCCCAATGACGACGTATTCTATTGAAATTGATAAGAATTGGTTCATACAAAAAGATATCCCGAAATTAATTTGACCAGCAAAATACGATAAGGCAATTTAAGTGGTAAAAACCTCAACGATAGTACGAGGTTCTTGCAAAGACTTTTTTATTTCAAACTATCTTGTGCCATTGTTTTGGCTGTTTTAGGCTCGATTATTTGTTCAGTGAAAGTATTGTCGATTGTTGGTTTCCAAGTTACTCTTTTTCTTCCTTCATTTCTTGTTACGGTTTATCTCGCTTCTAATTGCTGTTCAGCTTTTACTTTAAAAATATATTAATGCTTAAAGAAATTGAAAATTATATACATATAACCAGTGTTACCACCAGCAAAATTCAATACTACACTTGAGATTACGCAAAATTACCCAATTGAAATGAAATTACACCTGATATTAAAATAACATTTAATTATAAAATAAAATTTTGCAAAAAAAAACAAGTTAGAAAGTATATAGTCGGTCCATTTCGAAAATTTTAAACCCTACATCACGGTATTTACAGATAAATTTTTAAGAGTGTTCCCTTGTTAGGTTCCATATGCAATTATGGACCTATTAAAATAAAATGATGTTATGAGTTCAAGCCTTATAACATAAGAAATCTTAACGTCGAAAATTACCTAGGTAGTTACATCTTTTTGAGATTTTTTCGTCTTAAAGTGATTTAAAGGAGGGGTCTTATATATGACCCACCTACCAACACAAATTTTTTTTATGACATTGTAGCTATTTTTTTACCAATACAAGCTATTTTCGTAAGTGGTATTTGTGCGGGAGCCATGGTGATTTATGGACTGATTTCAAAATTAATTTCGTAAGATAATTTGAGTTGAAATAAAATAAATTTGGGCCTTATTTTGTCCAAATACCAACATATCATATGATTTATGGGCATAAAGACTCTCTCAGGAAAAAAGTTCGTATGGGGGCTATGTGAAATTATAGGTCGGACCGAATTTTAAAATTTTCAAAAAAACATATTAACCAAATTTCATTAAATTAACTTAAAAATTGCGACATGTACTTTGCGCAGAAAGCCTACATGGACAGACAATCAGCCAGCAGGACTGACGACTAAGATTCTGATTCTAAGTCGATCGATTTACTTCAACAAATATTTGTATGTGTTTCATGTATCAGTACAAACTCATAATACCCTATTTATTTAAATCATTGTTGGGGTAGTAGACTAAATATTGATTTAAATCAGCATTGCACTATCACTAAATAAAACTGCAAAAAAAAAATAGTTTGCACTATTTTTTACCAGCTTTAGTGATAATTGGTAATTTTTTCACTAGCACGAACAAAATTGAGTGGTATTGTAAATCTTTTAATTATCACTAAAGGTGATTGAATGTATAAAATCTGCACTAAATTCAAACGGTGCAAAATTTGTACTTGCAATCAAAAATGCTGCATACGCACAGACTCTCATTAAAATTTAAAAAATGTAATTTTGTATGCGCATAATTTTTGATAATTGCGATGATATGCATAAGCAAATAAAATGAAACAACATAAAATTTTGTTAATAACGGAATTTATCATGGCTTTAATCATGAAAAAACAAGTTTTTTGTTTGTGAATTTAGTACAAAATTTTAAGTTGCACTAAAATGAGTGAACAACAAGGAAGTTGCAATAAACTCATGATTGCTTTTTCTTTAATCAAACTAATTTTTTTTTTTGAGTGCAACATTTTTTAACATCACTATCACTCATGTTTAGTGAGGCTGCTAATTTTCAATTCATCACTCAACATCAACAACATGATTGCAATAATATTGCACTATCACTAGCTGTGAGTTGCAACTGCAAAATAAGTGTACTACCCCGATCTATGATAATTATTAGTCATATTATTACGATTCATATAGTAATTAAAATAAAATTATCAAGCAATAACATCAAAAACATCGAATAAATTAAATAAAAGCTTAAAATAATAAGTTCTACTTCCATATATCTAGGAAAGGCTTAAAATGTTCATTACCGATTCTTTGTATACTTTATTTAGTAAATAAAATTCCTATAATGGTTTCAGGTGACAGTCTGTTTCTCAAATCAGTTTAACAAATGTTTAGGGCAGCAAATATTTATTAACAAAAGCATTTTAAATGTTAAAGCCCAGACAAAATTATTACTTTTTTTAATATTGGAAACATTTCTATCTTCAAGGGATTTTTTTAGTATAAATACCTTATTTTTCCACTAAACTTTGGGTTCTAAATCTTCATATTTATCGAAATCTAATTATCCATCTGGCGCTTATCATCATCAATATTTTGCTTGATAAACCATGGAAAACTTTTTTAAATAAACAGTGTCTTTGGTTGCATATACTGTTACATTTTTTGATCAACAATTTCTTAAATGGTAAAAAGTTTATTACTAAAATCAAATCCTTATATTATTTGTTTTAAAATGAGAGAATTTCAAATTACACCTGATCTACACCTCAAAGAAATTACCCACGCTCTACCCATGAGTGTAAAAATTGCACCAAATTTGGGAAATTACCCACAAAGTGACAACACTGCATATAACACTCTTACTTCTCATAAAAAAGTTTATACATTAGAGAGGGCAAAAATTCTTAAAATTAAAAAAAAGTACTGAGAAGGAGCTGCAAAGGTTAAAAATAGAAGGATCCTTTGTCGCAATCTTGAAAAAGTATGCATTTTAAACAAAGCTCCAGAAGAATTTATTTATACAGGTATGTGATGGAAGTCGAATTGGAAAACGAAACGATTTGTAACCGATAATATCGTTTTAAGAATCTTTTAAAATTAATTTCTTATATTTCTTATATTGGTGAAAATGCATATTTGGTTTCCAATGCCTATATTTATTTTTTTTTTTGTTGCATATTTTGACATTTTTGAGTGATTCTTTGTTTAATTTCCATATTATAAAAAAATTTCTAAAAAAAAAAAAAAAAAAAAAATATAGGCATTGAAAACCAAATATGCACTTTCACCAATATATGCAACAATGTGCAAAAACAAATCGATGCCATTTAAACGCAAATTTAATGATTCGGAAAGATAATTGGTCGAAATCCTTCTTAGACTATCGACAAAAAACATGCATTTGCAGCCATATTAATTACCAACAAAATTTGGCAGCATATTTAAGCTTTTGTTTACTGATTTTATTATACTTATTTTATTTTGAAATGTCTGAACTAAAATCTGGAGTTTGGAAACATTTCAAATTATCAGAGCACCACTCAACACAACAATATGCAAGATTTGTTAGTAAAACCGAAAACCGAATCGAAACCGACCGGTTTTAATTATTTTAAAACCGAAACCGCGGTTGAACATTTTTACGGTTTTAAGCAAACTCTACTTCTATACTCGTTTCGGCAGAAGATACTCTGGTATTCTGGCAACATGCCCGAACCAACTTAACTTTGAGGGATCGGCCGTATTTTTTGAGGCTTGCTCGTATTGTGTCATTTCGAATTCTCTTTTTCGTGTTTTACCTTGCACACGGTGTAAAAATTTCATTTACAATACCGGAACTTGCCTCTGGTTTTTAGATGTAAGAGATGATGATTCACACCCTTACGTTAGGGCTTTTATGTATATACGCAATGTTGCATTTACGTGGATTTGTAAATTGCAAGTTTTAGAGCCTTTTAACACTCTCTTTTACTAATAAAATATTTGTTTAAAGAGAAGTATAGGTTGGCCGTCTGTACTAATTGCGACTGCCAAATAGCGGAACTGTTCAACTTGCTTTAACCCTCTGCGACTTACGTGACTTTGTAATAACAGTTCTAATGACGTGGTAGTACGCTAGACACCATTGATGGCTAGACACCATATTTTTATTTTGTAGACCTTCTGAAATTATTTTTTATCTTAGATTAATTTTATAGCTTGTTATTTGCTGTAATTTATTTTTGAGAACAAAACGCCAATTAAATTTAAGCCATATTTAATGGCATGGCACAAAATGGCTCTAAAGAACTTACAACTATAAAAAAAACCAAAAAAAAAATAAACAAAAATTTACCATTTTGCTTTACAAGTTTTATATTAGGTTGAGTTCACATCTGAATTAACCAGTATAGAAAAAATGAGAAAATATTAATCGTTAAAAAGCCACAACTGATTTTATCTACTGCATTGAACCAGACATTCTAACATGGATATGTCAAATAGTTTGATCCAAAGGTCAGAATTAGCTCTTCACGGCTTTTTAAACTTCCATATGATGTTCGCTAAGAACAATGAAGAATTTGTTTTGCATTAGAGCGACCCATCAAAATAAAAATTATAAGAGATATCAAATATTGATACAATTTTATTGGCATGTTGTTTAGGAGACACTACAAAAATATAACAAAAATATTGAAAATTGTTTCTCAAACACCTACCTAAATATTGACGTGGTTGTCTGGAATACACTTTTCTGCTCAGTGCGACGCGTACGCTCTATTTAATCGCGTTCGTAAAGCCAACGTACACATGAAACGTACTGAATGTGTGAGAGCCGATGTTTGAAAGAGAACGGAAAAACCCCTTTTTTCATTGGTTTCTATTAGAAAACCACGTCAGTCGCAGAGTGTTAAGATTTCAGAACCTATGATTAATTGATTTTGGTTTCTATCTCGGCCTTTTTTTATAATCTCTGCCTTTTTTCGTGTTAATGATTGCGCTTTTTTTAGTGAAAATATTCAAGTTATATTGGCGATAATCACTCACTACTGTCTCGTCATCTGCGTATACTAGCACTGAAATTTTCTGTGGTTACATGTTCCACTTTCCAATTGTCATAGGAATAAACTATTTTCTTGCACCTTTTAATTACATTATCCATCAGTATTACAAAAAGTAACGGGCTCAGTCTATCGCCTTGCCGCACACCTTGTGGCGTTATAAATTCTTCAGACGTAAAGCTCCCGGTTCTTAAGGCCGTGTCAGATACAACTTTGTCGCGTTGCGTGACGTTTCAAACTTTGACAGAAAAGCGTAAAACAAAAGGTATATGACACAATAAAACATTTTGACAACACTCACGCATTGTTTGGTTTCCTTTAAAAGCGGTTGGTAAATCATACATTTATTTATTTGTTATTAAAATAAAAGTTAAGCATTTTATAAGAAGATTTATTATAATTGAATTTTGCAAAAACAAAATTAAATAAAAGAAAATTATACAAGCTGATTGGCAAGGCGAGCAAAAAGATGAAAGTTGCCTAACTTTTCACTTCGCTCTGCGTTAAAAGTACTTTATGTGATATAATTCGTTAATGTATGTATATTTCATATTATATGTTAAAGCGAATCTGTAACGCAACGCGAAGCAAAAGTTGTATCTGACATGGCCTTTACATAGCTGCGGCATATTTTATAGAAACTCTTGATTCGCCAGATCATTTTGTTGTAGACCTTCCTTCTTTGAAGCACCTACCATGTTTCTCGCCATTTTGCCGTGTCGACTGACAGCTTTTCCCAGATCTAACCCTACGGAAAAGGGGACTAACACTACACTTGTCACGTGACAAGTGACTTTAACATGGCGATGTCCTACGAGGGGATTTATTGGCACCTTTTTAACACTTTGTAACAGGTCACTGAAATAACGTTCCAATTTCGGTTAAAATAATGTCTGTCGCAGATATTGTCTCAAATGAGCCATGTTAATATGATAGATCCCCTTCATATAAAGTAATAGAACTAGAGAGAATCAGCGTCTACCCGCGCAAAACCCAGTGACATGAATAGTTTTGTGCCAATTACCTTTCCTCTGGACTAACTACACACTAAACACATTGTCAACAGTTAAGTGATAGGTCTTGTTTTCACCTATCACATTTCGTTCCTTTTAATTATAAAATTTAGTACACTGGTCACGGGATAAGTGCTTAATGAGCAATTGACACCAATTTCCCGCAGGGATAAAGCAGCAAATCTTTGGCTCTTTCCGATACTCGTCTCATATTGAATACTAGATCTTGCGTTCTACGATTAGGCCTCAAACCATACTGTTCCTCCTCAGCCTTGTGTTCTATTATACTCTTAAGTTTTTGGAAACATTTCGTAAATAAATTATAACGGTTCTAGAAAAAATCCCAATTTGTTATTAATAAATTTCTTAATTTTTCTATTCAATTCTTTTTTTAATTATTTGTTCGCTCATTAATTATCACTGCCCATTTTCTATACAACACATAACATTATTGTCTTAAATTTTGCCAAGTTATTTATTTTAAAAGACTATTTGCTTTGAGTTTATCAACTGAAATTCAAATGAACTTCCGGTAAATATACAACAATAAATATTACTCACCATAACTTCGTCATATGGTGGTTATTATGCAGTTCTTAAAGTTATATGCACTTTAATATGTATACATATGCAAATAATTTCCCGATCAAAATCTTAAGTACTGTCGTCTCTGAATTAATTTTATTGAAAATATTACAAAATATTGAAGCAACTTTAAGCCAAACCAGAATGCCTGCCTACCCAGTATATGCAGACAAAGAAATTTAAATAAAAAAAAAAAAATAAATAAAGGTATCCAGAGTACATTTGTTAAAAATACCAACAAAAAAATAATAATACCTAAAAATAAAGTAAAAATAAATGTGTACAGTGAGTGTCCCATTTATGGCTATTGGCATGTAGCCACCAACGTTTTGCATTTCATTTCCTTTATTACAAAACTTTTCGTATTAATATTTTCTCTTTATAATTTTTTTTTTCTATTTGTTGTTTTCGTACTACAAATTTGACTACTCGTGCACAACTGTAGCACTGGTATGGCGTAGAAAATTCAACATTATAATGCCAAATAATAAAAATTCTTTTTATTATAACAAAAGTTAACAACAAAAATGTTACCATCATTTTTATTAAACTTTTCATATATATATACATATTTTTTTGCTAAAATCACATTATAAAAAAAATCAACGAAATCATAGTCTTTCTGTATTTATATATAATATTTATTTGTTGGTGTATTAAACAAATGTTAAATTTATACGTATTTTTTTATATTTAGGGGTACATATATTTGTTTTTTGTTTGTTCTAATTTTTATACCCACTGCAGAAAAATTTTGTTATTACTAAAGAATTTTTCAATTACACCGTTTTCCATATAAATTATTAAACATTTAAATATTTTAATATCGGTAATAAATCTAAAAGAAATTACATCAATAACATTGATTCATTTAAGATATATAATAAAAAAAAAATTAAACTTGATGCGATCAGAATTTAGATTTCACGGTCAAATAATTAAGGTATTTAGAAACTATTAAACTATTCAAAAGTTATAGCTCCGTTATGCTATATTTTATAACAGTCCTGCCAACACTTTGCCACCGAAAAATTTGGGCAAAAAAAAAAAAGATTTTACAAAATCATTTAAAAAATGGCAAAATAATGCCAGCTTACTGGTAAGCAGCTTTCTAAGGGAGAGAAGCACAATACCCCTTTGCAAACCTGCTTACAAGAGGCATGATTTTTATATGGCAAGTTCCGACTTGGAAGCACTACTTTTTTCCTCTCTTTTAAAATACAATTTGGTGACTAATTGCGTAATAAACAAAATATCTATGTTCGGTACTATTTCGGGAATAATTTATTTATTTATTTATTTAATAAATGGACATTATCCTTACTGACTAATAACAAGATTGACTGAAAATAAATAAATAACATGTTGGATTTAAAAATGTACATAAAAAACTACTAGTTAAGATAAACAATTATCTTATGCTTTATAACATTTAAATTGAAAAAAAAAAATCAACAAATTGTGACAAAGAATTAAATTGTCGATATAACCTTGAAAAAGGATCAGCAATAGCGAGTATTGCGACAAGGTATATTAAATTAAACAGAATTTAGCAGAAATTCGCAACAAATATTACCATTAATAAGATTAACCATAAAAGATACATTTAACATTGTACGACGAATTTTGAGCGATGGTAGTTTTATCAAAGCCAGTCTACTAGAATAGGAAGGAAAGTTTGTCGAGTAACTCCATCGAAGACTACGTAAACAGAACAACAAAAATTGTTTTTGGACAGATTCAATTTGAGAATTATGAATGTTGTAATATGGATCCCAAATGATTGACCCATATTCTAAGATAGGTCTAACGAGTGACACGTAAAGTTGCTTCGTTATGTATGGATCAGTGAACTCTTTAGCCCAGCGTTTTATAAAGCCAAAAATACCTCTAGCTTTATTTACAGTTAACTTAATATGTAAAACAAAGTTTAATTAAGATCCAGTAGGACTCTAAAATCAAGAAATGAATCATCCAACTCCAATTGATGACCACCCAAAGCATAATTCACAGCAATACAGTTATTTCTATGAAAACGCATGCATTTGCATTTTAATAGATTCAACTCCAACATATTATGATTACACCATAACAACAATTTATTAAGATCCGCTTGGATATAAAAATGATCAACAAAGCAATTAAAAGAATGGAAAATTTTAACATCATCAGCATACATCAATATATTATCGTAAACATATTTTTAAATGATTGCCATACAACCTGCTTAACCTGGGATTAAAAGAAGCACTTAGAACTTTGCTCGTATATTTTTTCTTTAAAATAATGATTTCAATAATTCATTTACAACCTGCTTACCTTTAAGGGACAATGCACTTTAATGGTTTTCGCTACTCTCCTGCTTCTAAGTGGTATGTATAAACCAGCGCATATATCAGCGGTCATGTCCTTTTCTTTCTTCGTTAACATTTTATATTAGAATGTTTTACAATAATATTGAAAATAAGCGATGATTTTCTTTATAAGGTAAATTTTATTTAACTAAATAATGAACAGGTTTTCGAACATACCGAATAGTTGATGTTTAACAAAACCCGGTTTGTTAAATAGCTTAAATAACGGTTAAGGATTTTAAAAATTGCCGGTTAACCGGTTTTATTCGAATAAGTAAAGATCAACAATTCACAAAGGCATGGAAACATATATATACATAGTTATGACTTAAGGTCAAAATAAACCACGCAAATGGCTTGGCAATTATACACTTTGCTTCCGTTTTGTGTTCGCCAATAAACAACATTTTTCGTACAAACATTTATTTTTCATTTTTGTCTTGTTTTCACTGAATGCTGATGACGAAAGGGAAATAATTTTGAGTAAAGATATATTTAACCTTTATATCAACTGCTACATACCCAGGTATGTTTTGAATTTTAAAACCGCTGTATCTCTAAAAGTGGCAATCATATTGCTCTGACATTTCATGATATCCTCACTAGAAGTGTTTTCTAACTTATTCTGATGTTAAAATATAATTGGACAAAACAGACCATGGATGCGGTTATGTTTTAATTCTTACCCCTTTATGTCAACAACTAAATACCCGAGCTTGTTTTGAATTTTAGAAACGCTGTATCTCTAAAGGTTTCTATCAAATCGCTCTAAAATTTCATGATAACCTCACTAAAGTTTGAAGAAAAATCGGACATATAAGAACATGGATGTGGTAGTTTTTTCATTCCTACCATACCCGGGTATTTTCGCCTATAAAATGTGCTTGCATACACGGGTATGCTTGCTGTCGACGTAAGTATAATTTTTTAGCTGTTGACGTAAAGGTTAAACAAAAATCTGTTCTGTAGCAAACAATGCCACAAAACGACTGAAAATTATTTAAATGCTTCTTGATAAACATTTTCAATCTGCAGAGCAAAATTTTTGACAAATATTCAACATGTCTGCCAAATATTTAAAATTTAAAAACACACATGCTGTAAATGTTTGTCCCAACAGCACCACAATTAACAACACAAAATATTTGTACAAACGTAAAAGTTTGACATGTTTGCCAAGCAATTTTTGTGGCTTATTTTGGCCTTTAGGATTTTTAAAGTTTTGGGTTTTAAAACTTATATGTAAGAATTGAATTATGTGAGATATTCTTCCAATTTTATTTTAAATACATTTAAATTTGTTGGTGGTTAAGCATATCTATATGCATTAGTAGACTTCAATTATATTTTTGAAACATTACAAATAAATTTTCTTTGCCAAAATTATATATTTCAATTGATTTTGTTTCAGCATTTTAGATACGAATAGTAATTTGAACCAATTTTTTGTGTGAAATATCTGTCGAGTCGACCACAATTAAAAACGTTCCATGACTTTGTTTGATTTCTTCAATTTTATTTTTAAGATCTTAGTGTTTAATAAAAAAAACTTATAAAAATATAATTTAGGTTTGCAAAACAAATTTTCTATGAAAATTTTACTTAATAAAACTTTGTTTAATTTAATAATTGCTTATGAATACGGGGTTAAACGTATAAAATTAACATATAAAATTGTATTTGACTTAATTTAAAAAAATTATGATTCGTTTTTGTTTTATGCGTATCAAAATCATGTGTAGGGGAGATTTATATTGGAGCCATAGTTAATTATGGTGCGATACTCATAATATTTGGTACTGTGGTGTCTATGGTAAACAGCGATGTCCGCTTGGAGCGTTTTGCATCGTTTTTAGTGCTTTCAGTGCTCGGTTCTTTTTTCTTAACTATTTTTAAATTTTTTGTGGCACTATATATAATTTTATGAAAAAAATTTCTTAAAGACAAACAACACTTTTTTTTGCACATATAAACAAAATTCGATTGCAGAAACTCGTTAGCTTTCAGTTAATGCAATTTTAAAAATGTGGCTTGCATAAAACTCTCCTGAAAATGTTTGTTGTTTGGGTTATAAATTTTGAGATAAATAATATTGGCGGCGAAACAAAAACTGAGGTATGAAAAAACCACTAACACGTTTCAAGAAAAAAGTTGAAGAGATACGAGGCAGATCGCTTTCAATTGCCATCCATGTTATGCATATTTATTTCAGCAATTTTTTCCAATTTGCTTATTAAGTGTTAAGTTTTAATTTTATTTGGTTTTTTATTCCTGTTACGTGTTATGTTACACTTTTATAAGCAATCCGCTTTAATTCTTTTGCCATCCTCTGACGACCTTCATTAGCATTCTTTCTGATTAAGTGGTTAATACCACTTTCTAAATTTTGTCGTTGAATCAATAAGCAAACCAAGCAAGTATGTAAATGGAAAGCATTTGTATAGAGCAAATGAGCTATAATTCTGTTGCTTTTAAACTTATTATTTTAATGATCATCAGCATACATCAATATATTATCGTAAACATATTTTTAAATGATTGCCATACAACCTGCTTAACCTGGGATTAAAAGAAGCACTTAGAACTTTGCTCGTATATTTTTTCTTTAAAATAATGATTTCAATAATTCATTTACAACCTGCTTACCTTTAAGGGACAATGCACTTTAATGGTTTTCGCTACTCTCCTGCTTCTAAGTGGTATGTATAAACCAGCGCATATATCAGCGGTCATGTCCTTTTCTTTCTTCGTTAACATTTTATATTAGAATGTTTTACAATAATATTGAAAATAAGCGATGATTTTCTTTATAAGGTAAATTTTATTTAACTAAATAATGAACAGGTTTTCGAACATTCCGAATAGTTGATGTTTAACAAAACCCGGTTTGTTAAATAGCTTAAATAACGGTTAAGGATTTTAAAAATTGCCGGTTAACCGGTTTTATTCGAATAAGTAAAGATCAACAATTCACAAAGGCATGGAAACATATATATACATAGTTATGACTTAAGGTCAAAATAAACCACGCAAATGGCTTGGCAATTATACACTTTGCTTCCGTTTTGTGTTCGCCAATAAACAACATTTTTCGTACAAACATTTATTTTTCATTTTTGTCTTGTTTTCACTGAATGCTGATGACGAAAGGGAAATAATTTTGAGTAAAGATATATTTAACCTTTATATCAACTGCTACATACCCAGGTATGTTTTGAATTTTAAAACCGCTGTATCTCTAAAAGTGGCAATCATATTGCTCTGACATTTCATGATATCCTCACTAGAAGTGTTTTCTAACTTATTCTGATGTTAAAATATAATTGGACAAAACAGACCATGGATGCGGTTATGTTTTAATTCTTACCCCTTTATGTCAACAACTAAATACCCGAGCTTGTTTTGAATTTTAGAAACGCTGTATCTCTAAAGGTTTCTATCAAATCGCTCTAAAATTTCATGATAACCTCACTAAAGTTTGAAGAAAAATCGGACATATAAGAACATGGATGTGGTAGTTTTTTCATTCCTACCATACCCGGGTATTTTCGCCTATAAAATGTGCTTGCATACACGGGTATGCTTGCTGTCGACGTAAGTATAATTTTTTAGCTGTTGACGTAAAGGTTAAACAAAAATCTGTTCTGTAGCAAACAATGCCACAAAACGACTGAAAATTATTTAAATGCTTCTTGATAAACATTTTCAATCTGCAGAGCAAAATTTTTGACAAATATTCAACATGTCTGCCAAATATTTAAAATTTAAAAACACACATGCTGCAAATGTTTGTCCCAACAGCACCACAATTAACAACACAAAATATTTGTACAAACGTAAAAGTTTGACATGTTTGCCAAGCAATTTTTGTGGCTTATTTTGGCCTTTAGGATTTTTAAAGTTTTGGGTTTTAAAACTTATATGTAAGAATTGAATTATGTGAGATATTCTTCCAATTTTATTTTAAATACATTTAAATTTGTTGGTGGTTAAGCATATCTATATGCATTAGTAGACTTCAATTATATTTTTGAAACATTACAAATAAATTTTCTTTGCCAAAATTATATATTTCAATTGATTTTGTTTCAGCATTTTAGATACGAATAGTAATTTGAACCAATTTTTTGTGTGAAATATCTGTCGAGTCGACCACAATTAAAAACGTTCCATGACTTTGTTTGATTTCTTCAATTTTATTTTTAAGATCTTAGTGTTTAATAAAAAAAACTTATAAAAATATAATTTAGGTTTGCAAAACAAATTTTCTATGAAAATTTTACTTAATAAAACTTTGTTTAATTTAATAATTGCTTATGAATACGGGGTTAAACGTATAAAATTAACATATAAAATTGTATTTGACTTAATTTAAAAAAATTATGATTCGTTTTTGTTTTATGCGTATCAAAATCATGTGTAGGGGAGATTTATATTGGAGCCATAGTTAATTATGGTGCGATACTCATAATATTTGGTACTGTGGTGTCTATGGTAAACAGCGATGTCCGCTTGGAGCGTTTTGCATCGTTTTTAGTGCTTTCAGTGCTCGGTTCTTTTTTCTTAACTATTTTTAAATTTTTTGTGGCACTATATATAATTTTATGAAAAAAATTTCTTAAAGACAAACAACACTTTTTTTTGCACATATAAACAAAATTCGATTGCAGAAACTCGTTAGCTTTCAGTTAATGCAATTTTAAAAATGTGGCTTGCATAAAACTCTCCTGAAAATGTTTGTTGTTTGGGTTATAAATTTTGAGATAAATAATATTGGCGGCGAAACAAAAACTGAGGTATGAAAAAACCACTAACACGTTTCAAGAAAAAAGTTGAAGAGATACGAGGCAGATCGCTTTCAATTGCCATCCATGTTATGAATATTTATTTCAGCAATTTTTTCCAATTTGCTTATTAAGTGTTAAGTTTTAATTTTATTTGGTTTTTTATTCCTGTTACGTGTTATGTTACACTTTTATAAGCAATCCGCTTTAATTCTTTTGCCATCCTCTGACGACCTTCATTAGCATTCTTTCTGATTAAGTGGTTAATACCACTTTCTAAATTTTGTCGTTGAATCAATAAGCAAACCAAGCAAGTATGTAAATGGAAAGCATTTGTATAGAGCAAATGAGCTATAATTCTGTTGCTTTTAAACTTATTATTTTAAACTTAGAATTAAACATACTTTTTTTTAATATAATAATTTCAAATATATAAGTGTTATTATTAACCATAACATGTTTGGAGACAACCAAAATATTGTTATGGACTTTGAGTGGATGAATTTTACATAATATGGTGGTTAAAGTAACCATAATATGTTTGAGTGTATGGTTTTTTCTTTGCTTGTAAAAATCAATATCCATGTAAAATTTGTTTATCTTGTAGCGTTTTTGGAGTGGGTGCTAGTATGAGGCATATGGTCAATGCTGAAATTACAATTGCCATTAACCCGAATCAACCCAACGTAACCATATGGTCACACACATAATAGGCATAGCAAAATAAATCTATAAATTCGTGTGATTCCCCGATTTTAATAAGTTTACGCTTATTCGCTTCATAAAATATGTGTGCTGCTGCAAAATGCATTTTTCTATCAGTAAAAGTATTATTGCTAGAGCAATTGGATGTTAAAACTTGGTGTAAAAAAAAATGTCGAAAAACGTGAAAACGCATTACTACAAAAAGTAAGTAAGCAATAATTTTTATGAAATAAAGGTTTCTTGGTTTAAAACAAATATATTTTGTTTGTCAATGAATTAAACTAATGATTGAAAAATGTGATTTGTAAGTTTTCAAACATGTTGCATGTTAGTTTGAACAGTTTTTACCATTGTGACCGTATGGTCACGCTGGGTAAGATTTAAAAAAATACTTTATTATTATTTTTAGGGCGCTTAGTACAGAAGAAGCCATAGATTTCATAAATGAATTGTGTGATGAAGATGAAAACGAGCCTGTTACTGCCTTATATATACTCCCACCTAAAGTTGAAAGTGGCGTACTTATTGGTACGGATGATGCTGATGAGGATGATGTTGGAATGCCAGTTGACATTTCTGTTGGCCAACTTAAATCATCTTGTGAACTGGTTATGAACAATGGCAGACGCATTGATACGCTTAATGGCTTGGAAGTTAGTGATGACGAAGATGATTTAATGCTCAGAAACTCAGAAATTACTTTGGAAACTTCCCGCACAGTTTTGGATTTAAATTTATCGACTGAGACATCGACATCAGCAGCTGCTGCAGTGTTAAATAGTTTACAAAAGGTTAAACCAACCATATCAGAATTGGAAATTCCACAAGCGAATAAGAATGCTTCATTTACGTGGGCTACAGATTCTTCAATTTCCATGCCTCCAATATTTCCGTCCCCAAGTTTTGAAGATTGCAAGAACTTGCAACCTTACGAACAGTTTGAAAAGTTTTTTGATCAGCAATTGTTGGATCACATTATCAACGAATCTCACAAATACGCAGTCTTTCTTGGAAAGAATGTTCCAAATATAACTACCGCAGAACTAAAAATGTATATTGGTATTTTGATAGTGAGTGGCTATGACGGTTGCACAAGTTATAGATCATTCTGGGGTGCAGATGAAGACATGAGAAACGAGTTGATATATTCGGCTATGCGAAGAAACAGGTTTCAGCAGATATCGCAATTTCTGCATTTTGAAGAAAGTGGTAAGAAAGTTGACGATGGTGATAGAATGTGGAAGCTTCGGCCCTTAACAGATCACTTGAAAGCAAATATGCTGAAAAATTTCCATCCAGTGCAGCATTTATCGTATGACGAAAGCATGATATCATACTTTGGACGCCATGGCTGCAAACAATTTATTAAAGGGAAACCATTACGCTTTGGATTTAAAGTGCGGTCATTGTGACCGACTTCTGGGTATCTGGTAAATTTTGAAATTTACCAAGGAAAAAGTCCTCGGTCAAAGTCCATCTATGAGGAAAGATTTGGCAAATGCACCGCATCTCTTATAAATTTGATCGACGATTTCTCTCCGGATGTTCAAAGCATGCCTTTTTGGTTTTTTTTTTTTTGACAGTTTGTTTACCGGATTTCCTGTACTGCATTATTTAAAAAGCCGTGGATACACTGCAAAAAGAACAATCCGTGAAAATCGTATACACAAAAATTGCACCATTGCAGACAAAAAAAAATCATTCAGAAGAAAGCACGAGGCTATGTAGAATCCATTAAAGTGAATAAGACCGATATTGTGGTAACAAAGTGGAATGACAACGCTGTTGTAAATATAGCATCGAGTGTATATGGAAGAAGTCCTATTTGGAATGTTCAACGGTATTGTAGAGAACAAAAGAAAAAAATTAATGTTGAACAACCATCAGTAGTTAAAGAATATAATAACTTTATGGGTGGTGTAGACCGAATGGATCAGAACGTCAACATGTACAGAATTGGAGTCAGAGGAAAAAAGTGGTGGAGCAGCATATTCACATGGCTGGTTGATGTTTCGCTACATAACGCATGGCAGCTACACCGCTCGGCTAATCCTGATATGCCACAACTACAGTTTAGACGACAGATTGCTCTTTACTACTGCAAACATTTTGGAGAAAATCCAAAATCTCTTGGCCCTCGCAAAAGAAATATCCAGGAATCTTCACAAGAAACTTTGCGCTATGATAGAAAAGATCACCTGGTTCGCCCATGTGCAAAAAGAAGACGTTGTGCAGCCGACAACTGTACTTCTGTTGGACGCACTGAACGCTCAAAATGCGATGTTGGGGTCTGCGTCAAATTTTATTAATTATCATACCCAATATAAATAAATAAATAAATAATAAAATGTATAAAAAATGTTGCTTTATTTTTTCTTGTTTGAACGAACACAATTATTCTTAATCATACCCAAAGTGACCATATGGTCACACCCTATATCTCGAGATACAAAACAGCGAGGAGAAAAAAAATTGCACGTTTGTAATCCAGAGGACCTATATATCCGCCCTATTAAATATTTCTGAAAAAATGGAAAAAAAAAGTTCTGGTGTGATTCGGGTTAAGCCTGTAACGACTTTGGATGCCTTGAGGCAGCTGCAATTATTTTTTGTACTTTAAAAAGCAAAATTAAAAGAGGCAATTAAAAAATTATTTACGGGAATGAAATATTTATTATTAATTAATTCATTTATTAATGATGTGCTAATAATGCCAATTTTTGATCGAAAACACTGAAATTTATTGTTGTAGGAAAGTTTCTATGCGCATTTCACTGGTTGCCTAGGCCAGCTCGTCAGGAAACTTTTTCCAAATACTTTAAAAAATCTAAAAATATAATACAAGTAAGACCATAAAGTGAATAAGAATTTTAAACACTCAGGTCTTACATGTAACAATATCAAAGCTTCAACAAAGACACAACAATAAATAGTCAATTTTTCTTTCTTACATTTCCCTACAATTGGCTGGTTTTTTCCAACACGAATTGTAGTTGTAAGAGGATAGAAAGAAAAAAGAAAATTAAAAAAAACAAGTTGCCATTTCAGTTTTTTACTTGCCGGACACAGGCAAATTTATTATCAAAAATTATTTTCGGGAATGAAATATTTATTATAAATTAATTTATTTATTAATGATGTGCTAATAATCCGAATTTTTGAATGAAAACAATGAAATTTATTGTTGTGGGAAAGCTAGTTTCTATGCGCATTTCACTGGTTGCTTAGGGCAGCACGTCGAAAAAAAAATTTTTAATTTATTTTCGTTCATATATGTTCCTTAGAGGATGAAAGGAACCGTCTCACCAAATTTCATTCAAATCGAAAGGGATCGGGTCCCACTCATGGTTGATTTGACATGGAATTACCTTTTAAAATGTGTATTTACCTAATTTTAACGTAAACATCCTCTTTTTCAAAAGTATGGTTTTTATTTTTGTTAACAATAAATACAAAAACAAATTTTTTCCATTCTTTTAAAAATTCCGAAACTCGAGAACAACGTTATCTTTAAGCCGTGCTTACATTATTTTTAAATTTTCCCAATAGATTTAGAGATATCGTTAAGTTTTGAATTAAAATAAATTTTTTTTTTAAAAAAAGATTTTTTTTGTTCCTTAAAAATTCATAAACAATAAAAATGCAAGAAAAATCACAGTTTTTGTCTAAAAACATTTATTTAAACAAATTTCGAATTAAATGGGCTTTATTTCATTGCACTCGGTGCACAACTTTTGATTTTGTTATGATTTTTTAATAAACAAAAAATGTCTTTTTATTTTAAATAGTTATTTTTTTTCAAAACTTCAACGATTTCTCTAAAACTACTGGCCAAATTTAAAAACAATGTAAGCACGGCTTAAAAATAATATTGTTGCCGAGTTTCGGTATTTTTTAACTGAATATGGTAAATAATTTTCAAGTTTTTCCAATATATGAAGTGAAAGTGCCTTTAAATTGGACATAACGCTATATCTCTAAAAGTCGAGCTGATAGAGAAAAATGAAGATTAGATTTGAAACCAGCGACTTCAAATTAATAAAAATGTTCTATAGAGTTCCAGGCCGAACAAAAAAAGTTCAATTTTGTTCCCTTGTGTTATTGCCCATTGCTCTCAATTAGGGTACACACTTGAAAATTTTTTTAAAAATACTTTGGTGTCATAT
Organism: Pollenia amentaria; assembly: GCA_943735925.1. Lineage (NCBI taxonomy): Eukaryota > Metazoa > Arthropoda > Insecta > Diptera > Polleniidae > Pollenia > Pollenia amentaria. Next base: position 184,959,006 of record OX031007.1, on the reverse strand, counting down.
GGTCGGCCTTGACCAACTTTACCTTCTTATTTGTTTATCATATACTGCTTAATATAATTGTTAGTTTTGACAAAATTATAGTTAAATTTGACAATACTTTGGTGATTTTTTACCATTTCAATGTTTAGATTTAGTATTTGAAAGTCAACCATAATATATTTTTTTCTTTTTTTTCTTCCAATGCTAGTCCCGGGAAGCTCTACGCTTGTCTGCAGTAAAGAAGCCAGAGTCTCTGGCAGGATGCGAACCTTAAAATATTGGATTATTATAGTCACGTCCAACCATATTTTTTGCCGGGTGTTGTCAAAAACCGTTAACACTTTAATATTGCCTACAAAATGCAATAAAGTGATAATATATTAATATTTTGTTTCCTTTCATCAGGTATTATCTTAAAAGTATTATTCAAATATCTATTAGAAAAGTACATTTTATATTACCAAAAGAATAGAAAACAGTGTAATTTGAAGCATATTTGGTGTCCTGTTACATTTGCTTTCCGTTTGTAAACTGAAGTGTATATTACACTTTAATATCTAGAAGTTTTATTTTCTAAAACAAAACAAAATGGAACAACAACAGCAAAAAAACAGTACATAATGTTTTCAAACATTCAAATTAATGTATTGGCAAAAAACAATTTTTAATGTAAGTATGTGAAAAATCATGTGTATGTCAGTTTGTGTTTAACTAAAACTTATTCAAACTGTTCGAATATATTGTGCACTTATTTTGTATAGCCAGAATAAAGGAACAAAAAAAAACATATTTTCGAATACGAGAGTATTTTAATTTTTAAAACTGAGTTTTGCCGACTTGTTAGCAGAAAAAACAGAAAAAGTATACATAAAGTGTTTTGTACATTTGTAAAACTTTATCTGCCATAATTTTTTTTAAAAGTGTTCGAGCATTACAAAAATTATACTTTAAATAAATTCAATGGTTGGGAAACACAGTGGAAAGGAATATTTTAAAATCATTTATGTGTAACAGGATTAGTATACGTTTTCGTTCGGCTTTTTATTATTATTTTTTTTGCTTTTATTTATGTATTTTAGGAATTTTCTTTAACATTAACATAAAATATTTTGGTTTAATTTGCATAAAATAAATCGTACGAGATGTTTTGTTCAACATATCTTATTTCTAAAAATATGCCTTAATATGTATTTGGACTTGTAACTAAAATATCTGATATACAAAGTTTAACGTCCAATTTCACCAAGTTCAGTTAACACTACCTTTTACTTTAACTTCCAGGTAACAATATGATTTTCACAGTTATAACCGATAGTTAATTATAACTGAACTTGGTGAAAATTGCCGTAAAAGTTATAAAAAAAATTTCAATTAAATGTTATAAAAAGTTAAGTTTTAAATTTATTAAAAAATTGTTTTAAATGCAGCAAGCTAAATATCTGGTAATATTTAATATGTTGAATTAAATTCCTAATTGAAAAGGTATCGATTTTATTTAACAACAAATAAACTTTTAAAAAAAAGATAACTTCACTTTAAAAAAAGCTTAATCCTAAACAAGTACCAGCACAAATTTATTAGCATATATAAAATCGGAGTAACAAGTTAAACAAACCACCAGAATAGTAGTATTAATTAAATTTTTTTTTTAAGCCCAAATCTTCATTAAACTATTAAGTAAGTTTTGCTGAATTTCGGCATTAAAATTTACTTTGTTAAATTACTATATGATTTTCCAATAATAATAAAGCTGTTAACGTAGCAGGTTTGTTAGGAAGACACGTTAAAATTCCGCTTATAATCTTGGTTACGGAAGGCATGAATTTTATACGGCGAGCTCTTATTTTGAAGCCACCCATTTTTTGACACAGAAAACGCTTTATTCAGCGCATATAAAAATTGGTGAATGTACACGCAGAAAAAAAATATGGTTGGGCATGATTACGGCAACTACACTTTGTTTATTGTAACAATATATTGTTGCCGTACACAAAATATTGTTATTTTTATTTAATATCAACAATATTATAGTTACTGTAAACCTGCGATCGGCAACCTATACTAAAACATTTTGCGATTGTATGCGTTGTATGTATTTTACATATGTTGTTGTTAATGTTGTTTAATTGTCTACAATGTGTGCGCACGCGCACGTACAAAAGAGCATAAAAGAGGAAAGAAAAAACGCGGCGCCCTGATTTTGCCGATCGCAGCTGTAAACACGTCAATGTTTATCGCAATTATAAATTTAAGTATAGTTCACTGAAAAATAATTATTTTTGTAACAACTAAATAAGGATATCTTTGAAAACATATTATATTCCTCACAATCATTTAATGATTTTAAATAGCCATACAATGATCATTTTCTATACGTGTACTTATAATATTTTGTTATCGCCATTTGTAAAATAATTTTGCATAAGTTGTGTCGTTTGTTTTACATGTGCCTATCGAATTATTTGTTATTCATTAAAAAATCAAGTTTAAAGAAATTAAAAACTAAAGATATTATAGGTACATTAAAAAAAAATTGTAAAGTGTCACAAAATAAAATATCAATGCTAAAAATTTTAATGTTGTTTGAAAATGGTGCAAAAATATTGACCATTGTTCTGTGTTATTTTAGATAAAAAGAGTGAAAATTCTATAAAATAATTTATAAATAATTACGACCTACGACAAAAATAGGTTAAACATATTATGTTAAAAGTTGCATAATATAATTATGTGAAATATCTGTAACAGTTTAGGTTGCCAGTAAGTAAATAAGCATAAATATATATTAAAAATATGTTTCGGTTTTAGATTTATTCTTCATATTATTATGATTTACATAATAACAATATGATTACTCCTTAACTTATTATGATTTGCATGATTATAATATGATTACTTCTTAACTTATTATTATTGATTTGATAACAATATGATTACACTAAATTATAATTTGATGTAATAAAAACAAATATGGATTAAGGTAAAAATATTATGATGATATATTACGAGTACATTTGGTCATAATATGATTCAATAATAATCGTAATATGTTGACTACAATCATGAATCTTATCATAATATGTTGATTTTAGAATATGTTTACCACAACAATGTTTTTTCTTTGCGTGTTGCGATCAGCTTTACAAACTGAATTTTTTGTTGTTACTGATATTCTTTAATATGCTGCCTTAGAAACCTGCTTTGTTGTAAGAGAATGTCGTGGCTCTTTACATGTGACATTTCCTTTGCAATTTGTTAAGAATTTGTTCACTTACATTTCTGCGCCTCTGTATATCTTATTGCGTAGCGCATAATTGTGCGCTTACTTTTTGAAATTACCTATTAGTGCTTCGTAAAACAGGAAAAAAATTTTATTGGGCTGTTAAATAAATAACCTTTTACATAAATTAAATCTATTTTAAGTTGACCATTATTAAAATTAAAGAAAATAAATTGGATTTTTTTTAATGCCTTTACCTGACTTGCTCTTTGTAAAGCAGTTTGGAATTTATGGTCTCAGCACCCTCCACTTAGCCTTAAACTTAGATCTAATTTTCTAAGAATTGCATACATCCTCCAAAGAAAAAAATCAGGATCCGTTAAATCAGGAGATTGCTCATCAGGAGTATAGTTAAAAGACCTCTATGCGCTGTCGAAACTATAATTCTGGATTCTTCTCTGACTCTGGCTTAAATAAATAATGTTCAAACATTACCCAGTCATGAACAACATCTCGATCGTTGTTTTTAAAAAAATATTATTTATTTATACTTTCTAATGGTTTTGAACACGTGTGATTGCTTATTTATTTCGGCTAAAGGTCCTAAGATAATATGCCATGCACACTGGTCGATGCACTTTCTGTTCCACAATTATTCTTGGTTTTTGTTTCTTTTCGAGACGATAGAGATTGAAATTAATCTCATCGCTTTATATGAGTTCGTGAATAAGCTCGTTGTTTTCTAGGGACAATTCTTTCAAACGGTTACTCGAACTTCAATACATAATTCGGTTTCTTATTAATATTTAAGATAATTCCGAAAAAAAACGTTAACAAAAAATGTATTTATTAACACATAAAATCTATGCGCCAACCTATAACATTTTATATTTAAAAACTCATTGACTTACCACCACGCCACCCGTATTTCGAATTGTATTATAGCCAAATTCAAAAGATCGGGAGAATATTTTTTGCTCTATAGTCGCCTCTGTGCTGAAATAAATCCTTCAGCCCTGATCCATTAGGCCTATAACCAAATTTTTCGCATAGTTCCACGAGGTAGCCAATGTTGTTTTAATGATGAAAAACATTTTTTTTTGGGTTATTTTTAAAAAAAAACCTTCACGCACCAAACTCATTTTCTAAAACAATACAAAAACATTTTTTTTGATAAACAAAAACAAATTTTTTACAGCTATGCAGTTTGGTTTTTGTTTTTCATGCAACTTGCACAATTCGACGAGCCACCAACACATGCATTTTATTTAAATAAATTGCAACGCCATCTTATTGCATACAAATTTAAAACTTCATCGCTGTTGGTGCGTGAACGCCAGCGAAAAAGTAAAAACGTTTTTCTTTATAGTTTGTAATAGCCTATTCGACTATACTATGCCAAATTTTATATTTGCAAAAAAATGTTAAAAAGTTATATCCCTTGTGTCCATGCAAAATTTTTGGAGATAATTTTATTAAATTGCGTACATATCGGTGGTCATATGGAAGAGTAGCTTAGTTGATATACATAAGTCCAAATTGAATGAATTATTGCAAGAGGTTAATATCTTTTATATTAACAACTTTTTTTTACATTACCTTTTCACTAAACTCCATTAAAACTTCTCGAATAAAATTTCAACAAAACCGAAGATATCTGTAAACTACAATATTTGACATAAGATTTTCCATATTGGCAAAAGAAACCCATTGGAAGCGTGTACGGAGACATTCTTATTATATTTAAGCTTTTGACTTTTCATCTAATGGGCAAATCAGGTGCAGCCAATAGCTGTTATTCAGCAGAGTTCAAAATTGGCAGAGCTCTTGAGATATAGCTACCGAAGTCAGAAGGCCTTAGAAGCATAATTCCATACTGACTCTTGGTCGAGAGGATCACGTGGTGATTGTTGTTTAGAGACAAAGTCGCATGAATTAGAATCTTGAAAAATTAAGATCCAAGTATATATTTTCTACTTCTAGTGGGGAAGTTTGGCTTGCTGGCCGATCTCCCTAGATGATGGTGCAACTCAGCATATTCCGCTTGCTTTGAAAATGCAGAAGAGGTCAGATAGCTTCAACACCTGTGCAAGGGGCGAGTGCATAATTCTGCCACATTATACATTATAAACTATCGATTGGAAAACGCGTTGTTAGTCATCCAGCGGTAAAACCACCTTGAGATAAGACCGCAAGGCATGTACTCATGTATTTATTCTTACAACTGTCACAGGAACGAAAAGTATTGAAAATGGTGAGAGTGTGTCCTTAATTTCACATCCATACAAACGTTTGGGATAGAGTCTTTGTGTTCTTAAACCATCTTATGATTAAATACGGGTAAACAGATTTTATTGTAACAAAACTTCTTACCAAACTTTTTTTGAAATCGGGACGTATTTGCCCAAAACTCGTAAGCAAATGCCACTTTTATGCCAATACTTCCTTATATATATAAAATTAGGCGACACAAAATTTTACCATAATGCCCATATAAACTCCCTAAAAGCACTTAAAGCCGAAAAAAATTTCATATATGTAGATATCTAGAAAATATTCGGCACAAAGAACTCTTATATGAATCTAACCTCATAACATAATTTTATTCTTGTGTATCCATGATAGCCCAAAGTTCCAAGTAGCAAATAGGGTACACTCTCGAAAATTTGTCAGTAAATACTGTGTATGGTACCACACGTTGTCGGCCTTGACCGACAATATCTTCTTACTGATCAAATCTCTTCCTAGTTTCATTATTAAATTATTCCAAAACTACTGAATCCTCTACCAGTAGTTTTCTTAGTTTTTCTCTATAATTTTGCTATTTACTATAAATTACCAGCAAAGCTTACCTGGCTGGTGGCAAAATACTTGTAGAACTACATAAACGATAAATAAACCGTAAAACCAAATTGAATTTCTAAAGCAAAATCCACTTTTAAACAGCATCTTAATACAGGAAGTAATTTTAACCTGAAAACAATACATACAACAAATGAAAGAATACACAGTACTAACTCAGAACAATTCTCTCACCACGTAAAAAGCGGCAACATCAGTAACCTATGCGATAAATATGACAAAAGTGCGCGACTTTAAAAGGCAGTTAAAAATAGTTGAATGAAATGAGTACGACATCCAAAGAAATCTTAAATTGCAGTTGGTTTGACTTTTATGTTGTCAAATTAAAAGTACGGAAAAAAACTTAAACCGAAAAGATAATAAAATGGAAGTGAACATTAAATCGTTACCATACAAACACAACTCTCGAAAGTTCTCAAATAGATTAATTGTATAAACTAGAATGAAATAAAATTTAAATTTGTGGCAAAGTTAATTTGCAGGAATTTCAAAAATGATGATGTAAACACACAACGCCATAGACAAAGTCTTCGCCTTCTTAAATGTCTGACTAACAGGGCCAGATAAATGTATTAGTAGTTGAAGTGGACAGATGAAAGTCATAGCTTAATACTTAAACGAAATTGATTTGCTTTGACTGACTTAGTGAATGGCTGACAAGGTGACTAGATTTTTCCAACATTGTACCGGTGCACATTGTGCACGTCATCAATGTTACATCAATTTCGTTCGACTTTTTCTCATCGTTACACTCGATTGAGTGCACAATTTCATTAAGCATGCCCCGGAGGTTAAATGCCATCCAATAACTATACCCAGACACATATACTATTCATATATAGTACATACATCCATAAATATAATAGTTTTGTTGGTACTTTTTTTTTATTAGTGTTAGTGTATCTGGCATTGGTAGAACAAGTTGGAAAAAAATGCTCTGTAATCATCAACTATGGCAGTGTTGAGACTTTTGTTGTAGTCGTTTCTCTTTTTTTTTTTCTTTTTAACGAAAACCACATTAAAATGTACACAAGAAAGACATTTCAACTAAAAGACTATACAAAAGAGAAAAGAAATTGGGCAAAATGAAAAAAATTAGTAGATGGATACAAAAAAAAAAATAAACTGAGTTCCCACAAGAGAGTGACAACATTTTGGTCGTTTGACAAGAAGCACTGAAAATACAGTGTGGCTAAAAAATAATCACATGTTTAGAAGAAATTAAACTTGGATATACGCAATCAATGCAATAACCCCAAATACATTTCATTTCAACACTTTATTTAAGAGGTATTAATTTCCAGTACGACTGGTAATAAAAGTAAGCAGAAAAAACTTAAATTTAGTACAAACTTTTCGTTTCTGTATGCGACATTCTACATGGTTCCACCTTATTGTAAATATATCAAAAAACAATATTTGACCTCAGAGTATAAGTAGTTATTTTACATCGGAATTCATTTATTTTATTGGCAGAAGGTCTAGATAAATTCACAGCTTAAAATATACTGAAAAATTCAAGTTTTTTTTTTTTTTGTCAACGGAATTTAATCTTGATACCAACGCAATAAGATAGTGTATGGGCTCTACTCCGGAAAGAAGCTTGTATTGAAATTATGAACCGATTCTAGAGCTTTTTTCCCGGACTACTTCATTTTCCATGAAAGCAGATTTCATTTTTAATTTCCCATGAAACCCCGGGAATTACCGCCAATACAAAACGATGCAAAATATAATTTAATTTTAGTAATTTGGATAAAAGACAAATAACAATTAATGAGATCTATTGAATGCATTTTTAAATAAATGCACTAAACGATAAAACTAAAATAGTTTGTAAATTAATTTAAGAAAATATAACAAAATATTTCTTTGAAAATAGGATTTAGTACGGAATAAGCAATTACAGAATCGTTTGACAGACTATTTCTAATGTTATTTAAAATGAGTCCTGTCAATGATAAACACCTAAATTTTCTACTGATGTTGGCCTAATAGTCAAAAGAGCATAATAATATATAATCTCTAGTGAGTCTCACATTTCTCCAATTATTTCAAAAACTTGTAATTCCATTTTTAACCTTGCTTTTAGGTTAACAAAAATTACGAATCCTAGGTTAGGAACCATTTTCGTCCACTTTGTATTTTTCATAAGTAAGAAGATATAAAACCCATTTGCTGTGAGCTAAATTTAAGTTCTTAAATATTAATTTTTTAAATAAAAACATATTAATCTATTATAAACAGACAAATTTATAATATTAGACTTAAAAATAAATTTCCGAAAACACAAAAAATGGATTTTTCTACTGTTCAGCTGAACAAAACTAAGCTTTCGACAAACTATGACATAATCCAGTAATTGGTTTTTTTGCGACAGATGTGCAATAACCAGTCATATAGAGTAATATTAATAGATTAATATGTTTTTATTTAAAAAATTCATATTTAACTTAAATTTAGCTCACAGCATCCAGGGTTTGAAACGGATCTTTTGCTTATCACTAGGTTATTATAATTGAAAAATCCGACAATTTGGTACCCATATTGCCTTTATATGAATAATATAAAATAGATAATAATTACAAAAAAAAAAAAGTAAATTAACATTATTTTAAAACAGATTCAATTTGAAAAGCAGAACATTATTTCCACTTACGTAGAATTTGTATGAAAACCCGAAACGAAAATATGTATTTAGCTTAATATCTCAATTAGTAGGTCGCAAGTGGTCAAGTTTTATATACCATTGGATGCTTCAAAAACTCTTTTTGATTATACCAAATTTTATTTATGTCGTCTTGGAGAAAAGTACAAAAACATTCGAAAAACTAAAAAAAGATCTTTTTTAAAAATGTTCCAGCTCACGGATGGTCAACGCTAGAACCAAAATATTTTGGGAATCATCATAAAACATATTAACCTTAATTTTCAGAGGGGTAACAAAATCACTTTTTTTCAGTCGCTCTAATATCCGTATATACAATATTTTTGATCTTGTGTATACGTTAATTGCTAATCATAATAATTTTATATTGTAGAGGAAAAATTAATACGTGCATAGTTTATTTGATGCACCCAGCAAAAACTTACATTGCAAAGCGATGCGTTAATAAGATAATATAACTACTCTTCACTACTTATACATTGGCATTTTGACTCATTATTTTAACACGGTTATATATGGAGACAAGTGCTTACCACCCTCGCTTACAAATATGGAGTTCAATAAGTCATTTCCATGTTCGCTTACAAAGAGGTACTTCACATTGGTATCAATAAAACTGAATTTGTCACACAAATTGTGTGTTAAATTTAATATACTTTCTAATGCAAAATTTAATATTATTTGATTGGGTTATAATATTTTGGTTGATTGGGTAGTGTAGTTTTTATTCAAATTTTAAATTTTAAAATTTAAAAATTTTTCATATTCAAATCTATTCAAAAGTTTTCCTTAATTTATAACAAATAAAAAATAAACAAATTGTCAGAACAAATATGTATTTAAAATCAATTTGTATTAGATTTGTGCAAATAAAATCTTAAATGCATTTTATTATGAATTAAATATAAATTTCGTTAATCAATTAATAAACAAGTGATGTATCAGATTATATGTCAGACATTACTAAACTACTTCTATGTAATGCAGATTGTATGAAGTAGTTATTGAAAGGTAAGTTTTTCAGTAATTGCAAGTCATTACCAAGTTTTTGCTGGCCATTTATTGGTGGTGCAATATTCCGGTCCATTATGAGCGAAAATAGTATTGACATTATAACAAGTGCTCCCCGTTTTTCTGACGTTATCGACAGGAGACAACAAAAAGTAGTGACAAGTTTGATCCCTTTCTTGAATTATGGGACAAGTGAGAAGCTCTTCTTCTAGTGTCTTATTACTGCCATGAAAAATTTACTTTTGATGAGTTGATCAAATGATTAGCTACTATAGCAATAAAATAAATAAAAATCGATGGCCAAATGTTGTCTTTTCAAATATAGTGGATATATCCGCATTGAATGCATTTATTTTATATAGAGAAATTGATTCTTCGTGAGCTGCAAATTATTAAAATCGCAGAATACCCGAGTTTTTACGTCAGCTAGCTTTGTGTCTATAATAAGAAGAATACATGTTGAAAATGACAGTCAAACCTAAAATTAAATTAACAGCAGAGCTATTGTCTCAACAATATCAGAGTGTGTACCATTTAGTAGTAGCAGTGAAATAACAATATTAGCTCCTAGGAAACGGGGAACTTGCAATTACTATATATCCAAATGTGATGCCAAATGCATATTATGCAATAGATTTGTATGCAAATTCAAAAGGAAAATAATTTGTTCATCTAGTTTCGATTGTAACCACACAATCTCGTCAGTGGATTTTGCCGTTTTACTCACTCGGCTTTTGAAGCAAGATGACGTCAATAGTCAAACATCAATCCTTAAACCAAATGGTATTTCACTTTAGTAGATCGAAATTTGCTTTTGAATAAGTGATTATCTATTTTTTTAATTGATTTACATGTTCTTCCTAACTTCTGTTTTTTCGTACTTTTTGTCAAGAATTCTTCTTGATATCCAAAGTACATTTTTGTTTTTCATGTTTTTGTCTTTCTTTTTTCTTGTTGATTCTTTACAGCACAACTAGAAGGACAAATGTAAACATAGCTCGTGCCTTCGCTGTTCACAATTGACGAGATTGTGTGGTTGCAATCGAAACTAGTCTGGGCAACCTGCCCGTGAAAGCCTGGGTTTAAATCTCAGCGCAGTCAAGAATGAAAAATTATCAATAAAAAATTTTAATTGATTTCATGTTGTAAAATTCCTGTCTTCACAAAAATAATTTAATGAAAAATAATTTCAATGAACTTAATACTAATTAAAAATATCTAAAATTTGGATTAAAATTTATAATATATATAAAATTTATAATATATATAAAAAATTTTAATATTATCAAAGTTGTTTTTGGGAATAAAATTATTTAATTTAAGATTTTTTTTGTTGTGCTTAATTCCCTATTTGTATAATTGATGAAAAATGCTGCAATTTATTGTTGGAGGATAAGCTGTTGCAATGCGCATTTTGCATTAAAGTTTTTATTGCCATTATTTTTGATAATCTTAAAAAAATTACAAATTAAATTATCCTGCCAGTTAAAAACGTTTTTTTGCTCTACAAAAAAAAAATAATAATTTTGTAATTTACAACGTTATTCGCGGCTGTGCTACAATTGCTGCATTCAAAATTTCCTTAAATGTTGGTTTTTTACTTTTATCATCATCTCTTTCATAAATATTATTTAGTACATTTCAGAATCTAAATCAACAAGTATCTTATGTAGCAGCGCACAAAGTAAAGTTGCCATAATTTAACGAAAAAATCCCGCCAATTCCCGCACAAATTTACCGGAATTTTTTCCGGAAATATCTGCTGGATCCCGCGATTTTTTTCATGGGAAATCCCGTATTAAAATCATTAACGGATTCTCACAACATTTAATACGCTTGTTCCTTGTTATAATTAGAACCTGTACCAAGTTGCACCTAATTTGCCCCTAAATTGCGATCTGTACTTTGCGCATCAGTTATAGATGGACAGTCAGCCAGCCTGCAAGTTATTTTAACTGACATCATTAAATCGATGCAAAAAGTCATCCTAATTTGATGTTTTAATAAGAGGTGGGTCTGGGACCAATATTTTTATGTGTTACATACTTCAGCAGAAACGCATTATACCCTTTCCTATATTGTGGTGTAGGTATATATTAGGGATGACGTATGACACTCAAATGATGAATTTCAGTTTTTTTTATTAAGACTAAGATATCACTGAACATCAAATAATTGAATGATGTCAATGCATGATTCACCATTTGTTAAATAAAGTTTTGAATTTATATTTATTAATTGAATGTTCCTATGTATATGCATGTAAAGCGTAATTTATCGTGAGGTTTGATTTTCAATATGAGTTACGCGTGACTCATATCAAACTGCTCTGTCATTTTTATTCAGAATCGTTTGGCAAGTCATCATGGAAAGACTCACACCACAACAGCGCCTCCGAATTGTTCAGCTGTGTTACGAAAATCAGAGTTCTGTGAGAATGTAAAACGTTGTTCAGTGATGAAGCATATTACTGGCTCAATGGATACGTTAATAAACAAAATTGCCGTATTTGGGCTGATAAGCAACCCGAAGAGTAAGAAGAGATAGCGATACATACATTATAAACAACGGTATGGTGGAGGTTATGGGCTGGTGGATTCATTAGTCCATATATCTTCGAAATTGAGAAAATCCGAATTTTAGCGTCAATGGTAACTGTTATCGTACCATGTTAACGGATTCTTTGCTATCTTGAATTCAGGCGCATGGTCTCGGTGAGCTCTGGTTTGAACAAGACGGCTCACAGTAGGGTTTTTGATACCAAAAATGGGATTTAATTACAAAATTAAATTTTGAAGAACCGAATACATTTTTGTAGTAGGTAAAAGTACACATCATTCTACATCACTAGTGCAAAACAATTAGTTTTTAACAGCTACCGTTATGTCACTAAACAATTTTAAAGCTTGAGCTATTTGACCTTTTCTTCGCGTGCAATATAAATTTCAACTTTTGGTGTCTTAAATATCAGTTTTGAGTGTTTTTTGAGTGAGAATTAAAAATATTTTAATGGAACCTTCAACATCAGGTTAGTAAGAATAATTTATGTATTTTGTTTTTATGTGTAATTTTTGTTATTATTTTTAATAAATTTTCACGCGTAAGCCTATAAATTAGTGGATTTCGGGAAATATGTCGATAGATAGTTGTGTATAAAGCCAAATTATATTTCTAAAAATATAAACGCTTGTGAAAATATTTTTGAAAATTTTGTCTGCAATTTTTGAAAATTTTAAAATAAAAATTAAATACATTGTTGCACATACATATAAAAAATCAACTTATAAAAGAAACCACGATTGTTGATAAGAACGAAAAAGAAATAAAAAACCTTAAAGTCTTTCATTTCTTATAGAGAAAAACGCTTGAAAAAGTCAAGCATAAGTTCGTCCTATCCATGATTGATGGACAAATATGTAATGCGCTCACAGAAACTACTAGTACACAAAAATGCTTTTTATGTGGTGCTACTTCCAAGGAATTTAATAATATTGACAAAGTAATTTCTTTGCAAGTAAAAACAGAAAATTTGGAGTTCGATTTGTCACATCTGCATGGATGGATGAAATTTTTTGAATGCCTGCACTGCACCATGTGTCATATATGCTTCCAATAATGAAATGGCAAGCTAGATCGGACATCGAAAAATAAGTTGTTGCAAAAAATAAAGCATGTATTCAAGAGGAGCTCAAAAATAAAACTGTCTTATTTTTTCGCGAAAATGTTTTAGAGAAAAATCAAATGAAGATATATTTAAAAGACTATTAGTTACTTCAGATCCAGTAATAACACATATGAGAAACTTGAAAGAGAAAATTGGAAGCAATTCAATTGTTAATATTTGAATCAAATCGCGACGGCGAAGAAGATGCCAATAATGATGATTATAGTGATAATGATGATGATAATAATTGATGATGATAAAGAATAGGATAAGGAATAGAAATGTGTGAATAAATATTATTCTTTTTATTTCTTTGGAAATACTGCAATTTTTAGCAATATTAAAGGTATGTTTTAAAAAATTAACTAATAGAAAATAAATAAAATTTCTTGCTATGGTTAATTTGTCAAATAGATCGTGCGATCTCTCACCTTTGGACTATTTTCTCTGGGGACACAGAAAAAATTATCAGTAGTGGTTTATTAATTAAAAAAATTGTTTAAAGAGTTTATCAATTTGATAATTGAATCAATTATTTTTTTATTTGAAAGAAAATTAAAAATATAATTTTGATTAAATTAACATTTTACTTGTTTTAAAATAAATTTTTAATTAAAATATTAATTTAATAACAACATATCTTAATTGATTTTATCGTTTAAAATAAAATTATTTAAAAAAACTTGTAGAATTGTTGCTGGGAGTTATCAATAAACAAATTGTTTGCTTGATTTTATGAATTTGGTATGAATGTGGTGATTAGAGACAATTTTTTCTGTGGATAGGTAATGTCTGTGGTCTTCACGTATAAGCCAGATACGATTGACGCTTTGCAAGCCAACGTGACTCTTCTTAACAGCGAGATACCAGTCGGTATGCTCTAGCGAGTCGCTTAAAATTGGACCTTCTGAATAGACATTTTCATGATAGAATCTATTTTCAAACAGTTAATATCATAAATTGTTCTTTTAGCCGGTAATATAAATTTTAAGTTTACTTTGAAATGTATGTATATTATTTTACATTATAATTCAAACCTCATAATGAGTCACCAGATGTAAGCATTAAATTAAACAACTTAACGACCCTGTGATACCATGCACCACAGTATTTAAAACAAATTTTCAAGAGTGTACATTATTTGGAACCCACAGGCAATAACCCAGCCAACAACCGACGTTATCTGAGTCAGACATTTCTTGCAAATGTCTGTCAGTCTGTCCATCTGTCCGTCTGTTGAAAACACGCTCACTTTCGAAAAACGCAAAAGAAAAGAACAAACTTGGTCTCAAATTGCTCGAAGTTATCCTAAGCAGTTTGGGATTGAAATCCAACAACATCGGTTTAGTAGGATCAGAACTATGAATCCAAATGTGGAACCACTACCCAAAAAAAATTGATAATTTTGATACAAAAATAATGTACGGAATGACATAATGCACGAATTCGCTTTATACGACTACAAATCATACTGTTAAATTTCGTGAAGATTCGTCCATAATTTTTCATAGGACCCATATAAACCCTTCTCGCGGAAAACGCGGAAACCGCAATAACTAACGCTAGCATACTTAAATTTGGTACGTCACAGTTTTATAATACCGCAAATCACACTGTAAAATTTTTTGAAGATCGGTCCATGATTTACACTAGGTCCCTATAAACATTACTCCCGGAAAACAGTTTAGTACGCCTAAAACCGTAATAAATAACGCTATCATATTAAAATTTGTTACGTCACAGTTTTATAGGACAAGAAATCACACTGTAAAATTTTTTGAAGATCGGTCCACAATTTACAATATGCCCCATATAAACCCTTCTCGCGAAAAACAGTTTAGTACGCCTAAAACCGCAATAAATAATGCTATCAAATTGAAATTCGGTACGTCACAGTTTTATAGAACGAGAAATCACACTCCCAAATTTCGTGGAGAGTGGTCCATAATTTACCATAGGACCCATATAAACCCTACTCTCGGAAAACAGTTTATTGCGCCTAAAACCAAATAAATCCCACTTTGGGAAAATAATTAAATTCACCTAAAACTATCACATATATAGATATTGCGCTGAAATTTTTTACTTAAATTCATATGGCCAGAAAAAATATCATTCAATACTGCTGTATTGAAATTTAATTTAATTTATTTTTTATAATACCAGAAATCAGTCTTCAGAATTTTGGGATGATTGGTCCATAATTTACCATAGGTCCAATACAAATAACGCTCCTAAAAATTATTTTAGTTCGGCTAAAACTTTTACGAATCTTGATATTTTACTCAAGCCAGTTCAAAGTTCTAACAAGAAACGCATAAAATATTCTTATTATCGGTCAATAATTTAATTCAGGTCTAAACCGCAACCAATTTTAATGCTGACGTTCGTTTTTGTGAAGCTTAGTTAATAATATATATGTATTTTTCATATAGAGCCCACTCCTGTCGGTGGAGGGTATCAAAGATTCGGCACAGCCGAATATAGCACTCTAACTTGTTTTAAATAATTAAAATTATCATGAAGTTAAAAATATTTTTATTTTATATATTTTATTGTTTGATTTTTAATTATAAACTTTTATTTTCGAATATAATAATATACTTCTTAGCACTTTATTCCATATCTTTCAGCTATCTGTCAGAAAACAATAAGAATGCTGGCTAATATATCAGAATTTCCCATGCCTTTTACACTAGATTTCTGTAAGATTTCTATCAGATATGCCGGCAAAAATATCAAAATTTCCCACGACATGTCTGTCAGAATTCGTGTTTACCACTTTATACATTTTTGGGTCAGAAATCTGACAGAATTCGTATACTATTTCGACTTTTTTGTCGACGATTCTCTCAGATATCTGGAAGATGTCGGACAATTTTGCTGGCTGGTAATGGACCGGCCAGATTAAGATTCATGTAAAAGTTATTTGTGCCGAATATTATTTAGAAATCACATCAATATGAGATTTGTTTACCTCTAAGCGGTTTTATGATGGGTGCTTATATAATAAGACTTATGGTCAATTTAAACCAAAACAATATTTTGTAAAAGCTATCGTGATAGTTATTGTCGCAAATTTGTATGTCAATACCAACATTTATATGCAAGTAATGGCATTCAAAGCCATTTTGGGTAGCCGTTTTTATATGGGAGCTATGGTCAAATATAGACCGATTCCAATAAGATGATTTAGATTTCAATTAAATAACTTTGGACCAAGTTTAACCTGAATACCAATATATTAAGATGGGTAATGGGCACAAAGGGCCTATTACGGAACGAAGCTTGTATGGGGGCTATGTCAAATTAAGGGCTGATTTTCACCATTTTGAATAGACTTGGTCCTTGCCCAAATCAGAACCTATATACCAAATTTTATAAATTTGTCTCCAAAAACATGACCTTTACTTTGCGCACAAGATTTAGCCGAAAATATAAACAATTACTAATGGCACTTAAAAACAGAAGGATTAAATAGCAATCAACGGTGAGAGAAAAAACAATGCAAGCAATATAATAAGCTCAGGTTGTTGTTTAAAAACAAAATAAAAGCATTACAAACATAAGTGACACCAAAAGCGACTCTACTCAAGTACATCTCTGGTATACATATATATATATATATATATATGTATGTATATAACATATATATAAAACCGCGCCAGATCAAAGTTCGCATTGAACAGTCACACGTGAGTATTTTTAAGGTGTCTTAACATAATGACGTAAATATTAATCTACTGCCATGCACACATACCAATTCAAAAGAAATTGTGTTTCGTCAAGAAAAATTTTTTTCTATGATAATCCCGCGAAGCTCTACGCTTGTCTGCAGGAGACCAGAGTTTCTGGCGGGAATCGAACCTGCAAAGCCCGCGCTCACTACCAACTAGCCTACCGGGGCACCCAAATTTTATAAAAGCCGTTCGGTTTCGACGTTGGTAACGGTAGTTGGGCTTTAATGATTGCACTGCAAAAGACCAAAAAGCCTAATCGTTTTATTAAAAATAGCACAAATCGCTATAAATGCCAACGAGTTGATAACTTCAAACTTCCTTTAAAAGTTACTTCAAATAGCGTTGATCGCCTACTTAAACAGGCGAGACAAATATGCATTCACTTTTTCGGCCGTGTACCGAGCCAGTTAAATTCTATTATAGAGCAATTCCATATGAAAACGATCAAAATTGGCAAATTTTTGGACGACCCCTCTCCGATTTTAAAATAAATAGTCTCAATCGATTGCCCAGCAAAAAATAATGTACCTACATATTTTTTTTTTTTTTATAGTGACTGGTTTAGTGGTGGTGTACACCACTGTCATGTGACAAAATTGAAGAATTCTTCATAAGGGACCTCATTGAAAGTTGTTTTAAAAAAAACTACTAAAGCGATCGCAACGAGTGATAGCTCGTTGGAAAGGTATTGAATCAGGCTTTAATTGAAAAATAAAATTTTCCTAATTTTTCTTAGAAATTTACCTTTAAATTTTCCCAAGAAAATTAAATTTTCCGATTTTCCACAGAAGCTCCTAATTTTTTTGGATTCCTCATAATTTTTGCTTTAAGAATCAGCAATAAAAAAATGGGCCCCGACTCCTTGTTTGGACAGGAGAACAGCATTTAAGAGACCACCTTGTTAAAAATACATTTTAAAAATTATTTTACAGTTAAAAATACATTTATGAAGAAAAAATCAATTTATTTTTTAAGAGCCCCAAGTTGAGTGTGTAGTGAATATGGTCTGCCTGCCTTCACAAGATCGGCCATAAATCCATGGATAATAGCAGCAGTGGCATGTAATGGCACACCAAACCCGACTGAGGCTACAGGTCATAAAATGTTTTGTAAATTTTTTTAACTACCAGGTAATAAATATTTCGCCTAAAATGACACGTGCAGAAACAAGTCATAAAACACGGATTTTCCATAAATATGGTGAAATATTTATAACCTGGTAATTTAAAAAATTTGCAAAACATTTTATGACCTGTGGTCGGCTTATTGGCAGTAACCAATTAAGTCCCTTTTAAAAAACATTTTATGACCAGTAGTTCACGCAAATTTTCCTATTAAAGAAAAGCAAATATCGCTTATTTTTTTTACCTATTTTTTACCAAAAAATAAATATAAATACTTCACACACTCTGAGTCAAATTTCAGTTGAATACTAAACGTGAAAGTGTTAAAGTGTTTTTTTTTTTGTAAAGTAAAGAGCGAAGCTGTAAAGACAATTTAAAGTAAAATGAATAAATTTTGCTGCAATCCGTTTAACAAGAGTGGACATCGTTCGAAAAAGATAAAAGTATTAAAATTAACTGGTGTTTCGAAGCGATACATGAATGAATTAAATATACAATACGGTGAAGAAGCAGCATTCATTTGCCCCAAGTGTAAAATCGATTTGTCTCAACAAGCAAATGCATTGAAACAAATGCAGCCACAATCCGAGAGTGAAATGACAAGTGAACAAAATGTTTCATCTGATAGTGAGGCAGACATTCCGATGGTCAATATGTCTTTGAGTCCTTTGAATGAGGCTATTACCACTTTAGGTGAAACGCCTATCAGAAAAAGAAAGTTGCGAAGTGAAACATACAGGAAAGTGAAAAAAGGCAAGGTTATGAGTGCAATCGCGACAATATTTGATGAAGGCTCTGATAACCAATGCTGTCAAGCAGATGACGTTGATGACGGCAAACAAATGATTGAGCAGTTGAAAAGAAAATTCAATTTAGCGACCACTTTTCCGGAGAAATATCTCATTTTATCTGTGCTGCCTCAATCATGGTCTATACGCAAGATTTCTGAACAGTTTCAAACATCTTTTTACATCGCGAGAAGAAGCAAAGAATTAGTTCGACAGAAGGGCATATTGGCGACTCCCACCAAGAAATTTGGCTCAAGGACCCTCAGCGAAGCAACGGTGAAATTGATTCAAGATTTTTACTGCAATGATGACAACAGCCGCGCCTGCCCAGGTACACGTGACTATGTTATGACACGTGAAGATGGAGAAAAAGTACACAAGCAGTGCAGATTATTATTATGTAATCTATCCGAAGCATACCATCAGTTCAATTAGAAATACCCAGCAGAAAAAGTGGGATTTTCTAAGTTTGCCATCCTACGACCAAAAGAATGCGTGCTGGCATTAGACAGGCACGGAACGCATTCAGTCTGCGTTTGCATGTTTCATCAAAACATCAAATTAATTTTCTTTCCATGCAAGAAATTGAAAGTATTTCACGGTGAAATTGAAACATATAGGGACCTCCTGTCGAAGTCGTTGTGCGCATACCCCACGGAAAATTGTCATCTGTCCAAATGCGACAATTGTCCGAAGATTGACGAGCTAGAGCAATATTTGGCGGAAAAGTTTGAACAGCTGTTAATTCAGGAGGTGCATTTCAAACAGTAGATAATTAGCAGCGGCAGATGTTCCCTTGAGACCGTGGTAAAGCAGATTCCGGAATTCATCGAGGAATTCGGATTCAAGTTGAATGAACTGAAGGCGCACCATTTCATATCCGAGATGCAATCGAAATTTCTAAAGGAAAGTAAGGAGAAATTAGCCCAAAATGAATTCATTGTGATAAGCGACCTTGCCGTGAATTACACTTTTCTCGTTCAGGATGAAATTCAGGCTTATCACTGGGCAAACGACCAGTGCACGGTGCATCCTTTTTGCATTTATTTCAAAAACGAAGATAACGAACTACACACCGTAAGCCTTGTTGTTGTCGCGGAGAGTTTAGCTCATAATTATGTGTCCGTTTATTCATTTCAAATGAAACTGTTTGAATTCTTAAGATCAAAATTCGATGCAATCGACAAAGTAACGTTTTTCTCAGACGGAGCGGCTTCTCAGTACAAGAATAAAAAAAATTCTTACAATCTTTGCATAATTGAAGAAGAACAAAACTGCAAGGTCGAGTGGCACTTTTTCGCGACGTCCCACGGTAAGGGCCCATGCGATGCGTTAGGGGGAACCCTAAAACGCATGGCGACTAAGGCAAGTTTGCAAAGGCCATATACTGACCAGATCTTAAATGTACAACATTTGTTTTCGTGGATTCAAAGCAAGGAAATTGCCATTAACACAGTTTTATGCACTCAAAAAGAACACGATGCCGTGGAGCGACGAATTCAAAACAGATATAATAATGTCAAAACTATAACTGGAACGCAAAAGTTTCATTGGTTCATACCAAATATTTCTGATATGTCAATTAATGTAAAGCGGTACTCTTCGTCTGCCGACGTGCTAAATTTAAAGTTACTTTAATTTTATAATGATGCCAAGACAATTGAAATTTTTAATAAATATTGTAATTAAGTATAAGCAGCAAAATAAGAAATATTTTTTCTTCATAAATGTATTTTTAACTGTAAAATAATTTTTAAAATGTATTTTTAACAAGGTGGTCTCTTAAATGCTCTTCTCCTGTCCAAACAAGGAGTCGGGGCCCATTTTTTTATTGCTGATTCTTAAAGCAAAAATTATGAGGAATCCAAAAAAAAAAAATTAGCCGGAAAATTTAGGAGCTTCTGTGGAAAATCGGAAAATTAAATTTTCTTGGGAAAATTTAAAGGTAAATTTCTAAGAAAAATTAGGAAAATTTTATTTTTCAATTAAAGCCTGATTCAATACCTTTCCAACGAGCTATCACTTGTTGCGATCGCTTTAGTAGTTTTTTTTTAAAACAACTTTCAATGAGGTCCCTTATGAAGAATTCTTCAATTTTGTCACATGACAGTGGTCTACACCACCACTAAACCAGTCACTATAAAAAAAAAAAAAAATATGTAGGTACATTATTTTTTGCTGGGCAATCGATTGAGACTATTTATTTTAAAATCGGAGAGGGGTCGTCCAAAAGGTGATCGCTTTTATATGGAATTGCTCTATATTCTCTTAAAATTCCATTTTAATAAATTAATTATGATAACCTCTTTTTCATTTCACTGTTTGACAGTTAATTTTTTTCTCATTTAAAGCCTGTCTTTCGGTGTTACTGTCAATGTGTAAGAACGTTGCATGCAGCTAAATAGGTATGTATGGATGTCTTTTAAAATATGTATTTGTCAGTGAACATTTGAAATGAAAAAAAATGAAAAAATGGTACATTAAACATAACACTATAATTCATGGAACATTTTATTTCATCGTTATGGCGTTATCTTCTACACACTATCAATTGAAATTTTTCTCTTGTGTTTTTGCTATAAAATACTTCTTAAATGAACATTTTATTTTGCTTGTGTGCTTGTGTATGTGCGTGCATAAATATGTCATGATGCAGCTGTTATTATTTCCAAGGAGTTGTGGCTGTCACTCAAGTAATTTTCAGTTAGTTTTGAGAAATATTTTGTGTTATTTCCCCCCCCCCCCCCCTATGCATCATTGTAAGTTCATAAAAGTGATTAAAACCATTTCAGTTAAATGCAACCATAGTTTTCTTACTCCAAGAAAATTTTGTTGCTTCAATAAATTTGTTTACTTCAAATGAATACATTTAAATAAATAAAAAATAATAACTTTTCATCAGCATTTAATTAGACAAAAATTTAATATATTTTTTTTTTTTTAATTAAATTTCTGATTTTGCTTACTTGAATAAATTGTAATTTATTGTTGCTGAAACCTTCAAGTTGTGGTTAAGTTCAAAAACATCTGGTACCTGCAGAATTTTTTTTTAAATGAATTCATTAAATTTTAAAATGTTATAGAATAGTAAATTTAAAAAAAAAATAATTTCCTTCCAGTCGGTTAAACACATATTTTGGTACAAATTAATTTTCTGAAGCTGAATTTTTTGTATGACTTTTATTCATAGTCTTGTTACTGTATTGTCATAAATATGTTAACCATTGACTTGTTTTTATTTTTATATATAACCCAATTAATTTGTGTCACAGTGGTTGTAATTAATATGTCATACATTTTAAATTTTATTATTTGTTTTAACTTCAATATACTTGTATAATTATCTATATTTATTAAAATAAAAATTTATTGTCTGTATAAATATTTTTGCTGGAATTATTAAATTAACATTCCTTTTTTTAATAGTTAAAGAGTGGATATATGTTAGTAGAATGTGTAAATAAAATGTGGTTTTATTTCAACACAAGCGTACATAATGAACCACGCATTTTGCTACTGTCTGACAAGATATCAGAGAGTAAACATGCAGGCAATTTATGAAATGATTTTGACACAGTAGAATCTGATGTTGTATTTGTCGGGGCTACACTGTAAGTTTTTAGAATATAAAAAGAATTTTATACATAATTTATTTTGCACCTCTAACGTATTAGTAATATTAGATAGATTTAAATTGCTCAAACGCACATTCACATAATGGGGTTTAATCAAAAAATAGGTAATCTTTTACTTCTATAGAAAGGGTGTCGCATAATGATCGTTATGATTTTAAAAGTGTTTTATAGTTTTCTTTCAAAAATAACTTTAAAAAACTTGGGAAATCAATGATGAAAAGACTTAGCACAGAAATAGGATCCAAAGTTGTTTAATTTTATTTTGCAAGTCAGCATTCGATTATTCATACACAAAGATCAAATCGAATAATGAGCAGTGAGCCTCACTTTCACCTTAACAAAAAATAGTAGCATTCACAATCCAAGAGTAATTGTTCGCCGAACTTTTTAAAAAATTCAAGCTGGACGATTTTTAAATTAAAAAATTAACAGAAATTTTTTTTATTAAGCATTTTAGTAAAAAATCAAATAAAATAGAGCATAAAATATCTCTCAAAATTTATAAAGTTTTTTCGTCATCAGCTAACGTTGTTGAAAAAAGAGCGTTACTTGAATACACATAAAAAAGTTATATGATAAAGTGAAAATAAACTTCATCGATCCGACCATCTAGGGTTAAGAGGGAGAAAGACCTCCAAAGATCGAATAAAATAATTATTAAATTTGGCCTAAAAATTAGTTTTGGCCAAAAAAATAGAAAAAATTCCTATAGTGAGTTGGCCTAACAAAATGTTCCAACATCGTCCGATATGAACAACCGTTGACACAGACTGAAACAACGATCTAGTTTTCGAATATGGGCAAATTATAATTTCGGATGATACACCGCAGCAAACAGTATAATAGATGTAATTATCGCTGATGAACTGCTCTTGGATTCTGGGTTGTCCAAATGCTTTTTTTTATTTATTGTTGATTAAAAATTACGATGAAATGCATTATGTGTCAACGCAATGGGTTGTTAGTTTGAAAAATAAATATCTATTGTTTGGATACGCTGTTTGATTGTGCAGTTATTTATATTGAATTCCCCAAGTATTTTTCACAAAAAGCAGAAATAAAAACAAACAAAAAATATTACAATTAAACAAGTTAATAGAATTCAAACCATATAGCTCATTCTGCGCCACCATGTTACTTATTTTATAAAAAATTAACAAAAAAAAAACTAACAAAAAAAAAATATCCTTCATTTTGTCAGTTGGGAATATTTTTATGTACATACTTATATTAATAGTTTATTTTAATTATAACATAATATAACAAAGTCTAATAATTTTCTTAGCCGCCAGTTATATTGTACTTACGGCCAATTTCACCAAGTTCAGTTATAATTTACTTTTAGTTATAACTGTCAAAAACATATGGTTAACTGGAAGGTAAAGTAATAGATAGTGGTGAAATTGGCCGCTAAAATTAAAAATAAATTCATATTATTCTAAATGAGGGATACTTTAATTAAAAGAAAGTATATATGCAGTGTAGAATAAAGCACATGTACTTAAGACTCTTGACTTACTTTAAATCAATAATGTTTTCAAGCACAGTGTAGACGTTTGATGAATAAAAAATAAGCATATATAATCGTATGAGTATATAAGCACGAGTTTATATGTTTATGGTTGTAAATGTGACCGTTCTTAATTATATTTTGCAATAACTTGTCATTTAACAACTTAATAAAAATAATTTGCAACGAAGCATTTAAAATTAAAATACAACACATGCACATACAAATAATTGTTTGGAGTAATATTGTATCAGTTACACTTTTTTTAAAGGCAACAATCCCAGCAAAAATATTACTTTTCTTGTAAGCCAGCAAATGACATAGCAAAAAAGGGTTCACTTCTAAATTTTTGGGTAAAAAGCTCATTAATTTTCCTTGAAATGCTCAAAAATTCTTGGGTCCCTCTTACAAATGTGCATACCAAAATAATGCAAATAATATATTATTGGATATGAACAGTTTAAAGAAAACTAGTATAAAATTATTACGTGAAAAAAATATAATTTGACGGACAAGTCTATACTTAATAGTCTTGCATCTTACTCACTACTCAACGTCCTTATTATTTAATTGACAATTAACAAACTATTTTCACATACAAACACATATCTTTATATTTGCTTAAAATCATTTACTAACCCAGTTTATAACTGAACTTGAGTCTTTTGGTTTTGGTGATCTTTTACGTTTTGCTGCTACCTAATTGAACTAAGTGCATATGCGAACTGCTGTGTGAATTTCGAGAAAGTTCCTATTAAAATTGTTTAAGGCGATTACAATGCACAACAAAATGGAGCATTTTAAAAAGTTTCTTAAATAAAAATCGCTAAGCCTTCCAGCAAAAACTTAACTTACAATGCTACTTTTAATGACTTCTTGAATTCTTTGTAGCTTTATTCGCCACTTTTTGCATTAGAAGTTATATATAAAATAATAACTTTATTATAATATCTAAAATAAGTTATAATTATGCATAACAAAGAACTACTTTAGAATAATGACTTAAATAAGTTATTATTATATGATTTTTTTAAATCAATTTGCGATATATTATAATTATATTTGTTAGATATCCGGTAATATTATAAAATTGTAAGAATAATTTAGATGTGAAATCCATGAATAATCCAAAAATCAATAAAATGTATATTTTCATAAATAAATATGTTCCAAAATCACCAACACAATATATTTTCGTTATTAGTGATATCAATCTAATGTTAACGAGGTTTTTTTGAAGAACATAATCAGGCCTGTCTCAGCAGTTGTTCAGAATTGTTTGTTAAATGTGGAAATATTGTGCAAACCAAAACAAAAAGTTTTTTTTGGGGGGGGGGGGGGGGGGGGGTGCTTTAAAACCATGTGAGATAAGGCCATTATGGCTTTAAAGCTCAATTGAATGGGAGATAAGGCCATAATGGCCTTATTGCCCAATCATTGAGAGGTAAGGTCATATTTAAAATTTTGAGAAATGAGAGATATAGCCATACTTTTTTGTCGCAAATGAGAGATAAAGCCATATTTTAAACTTTAGTATGCGAAGCCAGATTCCAATACTTTACTTTAGTGTTTCCGGGAAAAGACATTTTTTTTTATTCTTGTGACGCACGCAGGAAAACTTTATTCAGCGAAGCCACCTGCCGTGTCCTACTGGAGGATAAAACCCGTAAGAACGGCCGCAGGCCGCCACGCAGAAAAACTTTTGTATGCGAAGCCACTTTTGGTAATAGGGAAAATCTATTATTAATCAATGTAAAATGCAAAAGTTCTTCAAAACTGAAATGAGAGGTAAAGCCTTTTTCTAATATTACTAATGTGAGCTAAGGCCATGATGGCTTTAACTCCCATTCAAATGAAAAAAGGCTTTATCTCCCTATTGAATGAGAGATAAAGCCATCATGGCCTTATCTCACATGGTTTTAAAGCATCCCCCCCCCCAAACTTTTTTCGATCGAAAAATTAAAAGTGATTTCATTTCGAGAAAATTTATCGGTTTTCGTTTTCTGAAGAAGCTTTCTCGGAATTAAAAAACCCATATAATTAAATATATTAGTGCACAGATTGTTATTATAATGTTAGAGCTATAAATGATTTTGTTCAGCAAAAGCACTCTTTATTGTATACACCGTTTCAGAGATTTCAGAGCAATATTAATTAGTGTGTTTTAACCTTTTTCAAAGTTAATTTGAAAGTACTTCTTTCTTGTCTCTTTTGGTAACTACATATTTTTATACAACTTTTAAGTACAAAATAAAGGTATTATTTTTTAGGTTGTAATTGTCCGAACTATAAAGGATTACTTTTGGGACATCACGAACAAAAATAAGTACTTTTTCTAGTAGAAAAATAAGTACTCTTTGCCTTAAGTTCTCATTATTTTTCTGCTTATTTTGTAAGCAAAGTTTTTGCTGGGCTTATCGTTCATTTACTATATACGACATTGTCATAATGCAAACAAATCCATTTCGAGATAAACGCCTTCAAAATTTTTAATTTGCTCTAACTCTAAGTAAATGAGCGTGTCATTAGTTTTTCTCTCAGGGCTTTAGTTTTAAAGATAAAGTGACATATATTAATTCCATAATTTACACCTTTTTCTGTTTTTTCGATAATTTTTTCGCGAACGATCCTGCAAAATTTTAAATTATTTCTGGACTATTTATCTACAAAAAATATCTTTTAGTTCAGTATTGTCACATTAGTGAATATATCAGGATATCTCACTGTTATTGCAAGGATATTAAAATTTTTGTGATTTTGGTTTAGTTCTTAACACTTTTTTTTATGCAAATTTTCTGAAATAAAAATAACAGATCCTTATGTATTTTTATCCGATCATTGCGAATTAAATATTAGTTTTTGTCTACCATCTCTTGTTTTGGAGCTATTTTGCATTCATTTTTAAAAAATACTTTGAATTTTCCTTTTTAACCCCCTTCAAAATAATTCAGTTTTTATGTCAAATTTATTATCAATGACAAAATGGCTACGAAGAAAGAACTTTATAATAATAATGCAGACAGTTTTGAGTCAATGTATTGTTGTACAGTATCGTGGACATTTGGACTTCAGGAAAGCTGCATTTCATATATTTTAAACTAAATCGTAAGCAGCATTCTCAATTTATCTAAACATGATGGATAGAAGTCAGGAAACATTTGGTGTGTTTACCAGTGTTTTGTATTACTTATTTATGAAACTTACTGAGATAAAGATACATATTACATTGTAACCTGTTCCTTAATACAAACGATACCCCCTGGCTTCTGATCATATGCTGTTGCAGTAAGTGTAACCGATTTGTTGTCATTTTAGTTGATCACAAAAAATTTTTGAACTAATGTTATAATTCAAACATACCCTCCTCTTTTCATTCACTTTTCATCTTATAAATTTACTTTGCGCAAACGCTTATTTGAATTGTGCTAGTTCCATGCACGTCCATTTCCGCCAATCGCTCCAAAAGCTGTAAGGTGGTCAAACACGGATCAAAAATACTAAGATGTTGTTTGGCAAAGTCCTCACCAAACACAGAATAACGCTTGCACATAGTCCCAGTGTTCACAGACTTCAAAATGTTAACAAATACCTGAAAATTAAACCATATCGCAATTAATCAACAGGAGGGTATTAACTCAAAATTTCAAAATTCCTTGTTGACCAAGTGCGATATGTGAAATGTGTCATTATATAATTTTGAACAGTACCAACTGGTCGCGGCTTATTGCGAACATATTGCCCAAGTTCACCTGGCAATCATCTAAGGAAAGACAATATCTGTTCATCTTAAGAGTAGTAAGCGAAATTCCTTGTAATGGCAAGGCATTATGATCTGGCAGCAGCGATGATGGGCTGAACTTTCAAGGGGTAATTTTACCATAGTTCTTCTGATGCTTCTGCATTTTCGCAAACAAACAAATGATTTCTTAAATTCGCTGCACAGACAAATTGTGCATCGAAATTCTATTCCCCTACAAGAACGATGACGGTCATTTGATGCATCATCTGATGTTCATTGCTGATGGGTTTATACATCAGAAGTTTCTATCATTTTATTAAGGGCAATATGAAAAAACTGATGTAAAAGTTCGTGTACGTGTGATTTTGTTCCCCTCTCATACTTGTGAACTTCGTGAACTAGTAAATTATATATCTGAACTGCTCACTCCACAGTATTTTACTAATCAGTACTGATGTAAATATCGTCAGAGCTGATTAATCAGAGCTGATGTCGATATCGTCAGAGCTGATTAATCAGAGCTGATGTAAATATCGTCAGAGCTGATTAATCAGAGCTGGTGTAAATATCGTCAGAGCTGACTATCAGAGCTGAAGTAAATATCGTCAGAGCTGACTAATCAGTCCTGATGTATAAACCAGCCATATGTGGCTAGTACATAATTTCCAAAAAAATATTGTTTTTAATTTTTTTAAATATATATTTTAAAAATTTTGTGCAAAATAACATTAATTATTTTCAAAAAATTTATTATTTTTTTTTTCTTAATTTTTCTAAAAATACATTTTTTGTTTTTGCCTGTGGTTGCTTTTGTCCAAAGCCTTTTTTAAGCCCGAGGACCCTCTCGAATTCTTGGGAAAGACATCTGAAATTTATAAAGTAAAATAAAACAAGTGCTTACATTTTAATTAATTCATTGGTAGTGCAAAATTTTTACATACCTCTTAAAATCTTATTGAACAGCGTCAAGTTCTCCACTGCATCAGAAACTATAACTTCCCTTACCTTCGGTAAATTTTTACATTTTTTGTATTTTTTTAAATATTTAAAAATTTTGTTATTTTAAATTTAAAACTTATTTTTTATTTTTTTTTGAAAACGGTATTTTTTTTTTTTTTTTTTTTTTTTGCTCAAAAGAAAGCTTATGTATTTTTCTTTTAGGTAGTATTGGTCGCTTAGTGGGATGAGAGTGGAATATGTATAAAAAAAAATAATTTCTAACTCAAGACGAGGGTTTTTAAATTTTTAGCATATGCACTATTTTGAATTTTTTCCTTTTTGTGTGTAAGTGTTTCTAAAACCTTTAATATAAAACTTATGCTGAGAAACTAGACAAATTATCCTTTCCGACGGTGTATAACATACCTAGATGAGAAAGAACACCGGTTTGGCCAAAATGTCAAATTTTGACCCCGTCTACCTCAGAAACTTTTTGACCGATCTTGTTGAAAATTTGTGTCTAGGCTACTATCCAATAAGACTAACCTTGGTGCAAATTTCATCCAAATCGGAAGACATCAATTTCAAAAGTTGGGTCACTTGACATGAAATCCCCCATATATATATATATATATATATATATATATATGGTAATTTGGCATTTTTATTACAAACAACCACGAACAAAAAATTCGAAAACTGTTCTTTTTTACAGAATATCCTTAAGTCACTCTACAGAATATCCTTAAATCAAGGAAAAGGATGATCGTCTTTGAACAAATTGTATATACAGTTGGATGCGCCTCAAAAAAACCTTTCTTATGATACCCATATTGTATATGTTGGTAAGGAAACAGATTCTCAAATTAACAAAACATGCAAAAGTAGACCCTTTTCTAAATGTTCCATCTCACGAGAGGTCAAAGCTGGAGCCGAAATATTTTAAATTTCATCTTAAAAAAGTCCAAGGTTCATTTTTAGGAGGGTACATCGATCACTTTTTTTGGTGAGTCGCTCTAATATATATATAAGGGCGGGTCGATTTAAAATTCGCCAAAGTGACAAGGAAAATCGTACTCTAGGGATCAAAATAAGAAACTTTTTTGCCCAAGGAACCATACCTCTAAAATTAATTCTGATGTTCCTTATTTTGACCCAAAGTTTGAAAAATCCCACTTTGACCCATTTAAAGTGCCCCAATCGAGTCTAAATGAATGACCGACCCCAACTAACTTTGGAGGGCCGACCCACCCTGGTAACTTGGGCGATTTTTAAATCGACCCGCCCTAGTCTACATGGTTGTTATCAATTTTTTTTTTTTTTTTTTTTTTTTGAAAGAAAATTTCAAGGAAAACATCTGACAAGTTACTTGGTTACGTATGAGTATTATTTAACTCCAGTTTATTATCATGCATACGCCATGTGGTATCAGTAGACTTTTACCATATTTTGGAAAAGTTGCAAATAAAACCTCTTAGCCAGGATTATGTTTTTCAAATTTTTTTGTTTAAGCTTAAAACAAGCGAATAATAATATCAACATGTTTTTTGTTTGAAATATTTGTCATTTCATCGACCACAATTTAAAACCTTCCATGACATTGTTTGCTTTCTTCAATTTTGTTTTTTAGTTCTTCGCGTTTTAATTAATAATACTGATGAACATTTTTCCATATCGTTGATTCCGCCAAAATGTTGCAGTTTTAAGAATGAAGATATTCTAGAACTACTTAAGAGATTTTAGAGCCTTAACAAGCATTCCGTCCTTGGCAACACAATGGGCTAATATTGCACCCAATGATTAATTTTTGCTGCGTATTTTAGTAAAGTATTATTTATCGTCTCTTTAGAAGTACTTCGAGCGGAGTTAAGTTTTATTTGGAGTACATGAATGTCAAGCATGTGGACTAATTAAAGGTTATTAATATGTCGTGACGTGGAAGAACCATTGCAACTTATAATTTTGGGGTACTTTAGGCACTTAACTTTGTCTTTTTAATCACGTTCGAAATATCTCCGGAGATAAAATCTACATAAAAAAATATAATATTTAGAATACATTCGCACAAATTACAATTTACTTTTTAACTAAACACTTTTTTGTAGTATTTTAAATTGTTTTTGGTTTTTTTACAAGAACACACGCTTTTATATGCGATTTGTATTTACATTGTTCATAATGTTTTTTTTACACTATTGTTACATTTTGTTTTGACATTATTCATAAAAAGTTTAACTTTGCTCAATATTCAATTAGAAAAACGTATATAAGTGACACATTATTAAAATAACCGGCTTATTATACCAAATTAACCGGTTTGTTCAATATTCGAAAAATGGACATTTTAAATTAGCCGGATTGTGCAAAACTAAAATAACCGGTTAAAACCGGTCGAATAATAACCGTTCGATCTCCCTAGTAGGTATGTTAAAAACAAAATCACCGATTTCAAATGTTTGCGTCTGAATTAAAGGCAAGGGTGTTTCCATCCATGGGGTCAACGGAATTGACAACTTGAGGCGCCACTGTTATTATGCATTACCTTTTAAGGTTTTTTTTAAATTTGTATGTATTTTCGATAAGTTTATGTGTTACTTAGCATGAGAAACATGGCGAGTCGAATCGTTGTTTTACCTCCATAGAGAACAGACGTATTTTTTCCGAACTTCATTAAAGGAATTAATGCAATTATATTGAGTTTAAATTGTCTTTGTAAATTAAAGGAAAAAAAGTAAAAATTAATAAAGGAACTTGCAACGAAAAAAATTGAAAGAGGAAAGTACAGTTTTATTTTCGTAAATCAGAGTGGTTCCCTTGGTTAAGTATCCTTATCTTTCTAAGCTCTTCTTGCTCTTTGAAATCGTGCCGAGTGGTAAAGACTTGGCGTCGTCTCCCAAGTTTCCAGCCAGCCAGTCCCTGACCCATAGACGACAGTTTTACAAATTTTTTAAATATATCCTATCCAAGGTTAAATTCTGCCCTTAAAACGATTGCCATTTAGATTTCGAAAAACTGATATCACCATCGCCTTTAACGTGCAAATTTCTTTAGAAATTAACTATTTGATACGGGGGAAAATATGTACATAAAAATTTGTTTGGAGACTTAAAAATTACAAAAAAAACAGAGTAAAAAACCGAAAAAAACTCTTCTAAAATCCCAAAAAGAAACGTTTTTTTTTTGGAAAAGAATGACAACACGATCGTTTTAAGCGTACAACTTAACATTGGAAAGGCAATATTTAAAAAAATTAAATCAGCCGATTTTCTTTTATTACCAAAAAAAGAAACCCTTAAAAATTAAAGTTGATGAAAAGCCAGAAAATTTAAATTTGAGTGCGTCGAAAATGAGTTTTTTGATATGTAGTAGTGAAACTCTTTTTCCTCATGCCAAAAGCTATTGAAAAATCGATGGCACAATATCGACAAATTTTTGTCCGTACTATTTGGCCCACCCTAAAATAAACATATATATTCATTTGGACTACGATAACTACTACCTAATCATCATGCAAACACAAAACCTGAAGCTATGTTCACACTTACAACCATTTTTTTTCTTGGTATTTTTTTATTTATTAAACTTTATTTCTAAAAAATCTTTGATTGTTCAAAGAAACGGATTATAACATTTAACAAATATTTGACATAAAGAACTGAGGTATGCTGTGGGACATCATATATATGTTAAGTGTGACCAAAGCTTTATAATGCATTGTTAAGTTCAAAGAAAAATAAGAAATTTCTTCGTAAATTTATGACAATTTGAAAATAACTATCCTTTACAAACATAACTCCTATCCAAACTTTTCATATGCAATTGTATTTCGAGGCCACAGTACAGACACATAAAAATTTTATTTCAAAGAGAAAAATAACACAACCGTTCAAATTTACAATGGTATTGCAATTTAACATTTGTCTCTCTTACAAGTTATATTCTATTAAGTATTTTATTATATAGTTTTCTATTTTGTTCTTTTTTTAACTGCATCTTCTATGAATGCCAATCATCATTGTTTAACATATTTAAACTTAGCAATGAATATGTTATGTTGTCGGCAGTCGCGGACCCAGGAGGAGGGGTTGTAAAAAATGAAAATACCCTTCAAATAATAAAACTATGTTTCCTTTATTTCGCTAAAAATCGATTTGTTAGAAATGAAACTTTTTCTTAATGCAAACATTTTTTGCAAATCCAAATATGTGCCATCTAAGTATATGCAAAGAGCAATCATTTGACTTTAAAGTTCTTGCGGCTGAAATTATTTTTGGAAATACATACGTTTGTCGTTACCTAAAACGCAAAAGGCCCTATCTAACATTTTGAAAATTTTACAGGAGAAGCAAAAAAATATTTAAACTGATAAATTGATAAATTGCTTTAAACTGTTTATAATGAATTTTTCTTTTACCTTGTTTGTCAAGCCTACCAGTGGTTTTGACAAATAACAATGTAGCATATAATGAAAACTTTTAATTATACCTTTTAGGGTTTACCGTCTAATTTTTTGTAGACAGGGCTTTTTATTTTTTGTTAATAAAATCGCTTATCTTGGTCGAAAGATTCCAAAATTTGTTGTGTGCAATTTTGTTGATGCATACAACAGAATCAATTAAAATGTCGATTTTCAATTTTTGTTTAGTTAGGGCGTTTTGCGTTTTAGGTAACGATATATACTTTAAAAATAAATCACATAAAACCAGGTTTTCAATTCGGGTGGACTATGTTATTACAATAAACACTTTAATTGTCATTTTCTTGTTTTTTTTTTTTATTTTGAAGACATAATTGTTATTTTCAATTATTTTTTCTTTTTCTGGCAGAAATAAAAGTTCATTATTAATTTTTTTACATAACCTTTCTGAAATTCATTTTTGACATTCTTAGGCCATCAAATTAATAATTTACTAAAACTTGAAACGAATTTTACTTAAAAAAAAAAGGAGAAGTGATATAGAAATTTTAGAAATAAATTCTGCCAAAAAATAAAATTCAAAAAATACGGTTACGATAGCAATTGATTTTTAAAAACAGTATCAGTATATTTAAAAATTGATTTCTAATAATTTGTTTTTTATTTCATATCTTTATTCTTCTAAGTTTAAGGTTGTATTAGTTAAGGAGGTTCATAACAAAACACAACAATTCCACTATAATAACTTTTGTAATCAAATCATAAATAAAATAAAATAAAAATCATGAATAATGTGATTTATCTTCCAGCTAGTTTTTAAATCACTAAAATTGGAATTGCTGCATTTTGATCCGATTTAAAATAATGAATACGTATTGATTTGAAACCGAAGGAAGTGGTAAGTTTTGACATGAACTACCATTAGAATTATTACTTTTTATTTTCAATAATATTGTAATTTTACCTATTTGTTTTGAATATAGATATTTCACTTAAAATAAAACCTTTTGAAAATATAACGAAACATTTTTGAAATTAAAGGAGACCTTTTTCAGAATAAACCAAAATGTATTCAAAATAAATGAAACTTTATTCAAAATAAACGAAACCTTTTGCGAAATAAACGAAACTTTATTCAACTTAAACGAAACTTTATTTAAATACTGTTAAACATTTTTCAAATTAAGCTAAACCATTTTTAAAATCTTGTAGGGACTTGATTTTTTTGGTTTTCTAACGAAGGTGAAAGAGCTCATGTTGCTTTGCCTACCGTAAGGAGAACATGATTATAATTGCTACGACAGATAATACTGGCGTTATTTCTGTATCCACTGTGAATTCGACTCGTTTCCAAGTATTTTTTTTGGGAGCTCTTAAATAAATTGAAAGCAGCCCAAGGGTACAACAGTCATTTGGGTAATGCCCGAATCCATTAATCCCAAGTAATATTACATATGGTGTGCAATAGTGATTGTATATTTAAATTTTACCACCTATGCTGACCCCGATAGAGAAGACATTTTCAAAGTTAAAGTTTCATGTCCAATCACTATTAAAATATTTTACCACTTGGCACTGAGAAGCTTTTCATTAATCAGTAATGCAAAGCAATACAAAAAACAAATTCCCCACAAAATTTTAAAAATGGTTTAATTTATTTTGAAAAATGTGTAACTGTATTTGAATAAAGTTTCGTTTATTTTGAAAAAAATTTCGTTTATTTTAAAAAATGTTTCGGTTATTTTGAAAAAGGTTTCGTTTAATTTCAAAAAGGGTTCGTTTAATTTGAAATAAGTTTTATTTAAACTGATAATGCTATATATATATTAGGGCGGGTCGATTAAAAAAATCGCCCAAGTGACAATGAAAATCGTATTCTAGGGAACAAAATAAAAAACTTTGCCCAAGGAATCATACCTCTAAAAATAATTCTGATGATCCATATTTTGACCCAAAGTTAAAATTTTGAAAAAACCCCATTTGACCCATTCAAAGTGCCCCAATCGAGTCTAAATGTATGACCGACCCCCACTTACTTTGGAGGACCGACCCACCCTTGTCACTTGGGCGATTTTTTAATCGACCCGCTCTAATGAACATTTTTGTTATCAATATTTTTTTTTAAGAAAAATCTGCGAGGAAATGATCTGCCAAGTTACGTATGAGTATTATTTAATTGCAATTTATTAACATGCATACGTCATGTGGTACGACTAATAAATCAAACTTTTTAAAAAGCCATAAGCGAAAAAACACGACTTTTTGTAAAAAGAATGTCAAGTAAAATTAAAATTAAAATTATTTTTCTAAAATTCTTGGCTTGTTGTAGAATATAGTGACTTTTTGTAAAAAAAATTGATTTTTATAATTACTCTAACTTTCTTGAAAAAATGCGGTGAAAGTTAACGGACTTTTGAAAAAAGTTATTTTTTTTTAGGAAATAGTCTCTTTGAGTGAAAAAAATTTAACTTTTTGTGAAAAAAGAAACTTTTAGTGAACAAAATGTGACTTATTGTGAAAAAAGTCACGCCTCAAAGAGTTTATGCAAGATCAACATAATCAGAGAAGACTAACAGTCGATGCATTTGTAATGGAAAATGAAGAGCAAGAAGCAACGGTTATGTCGTCAATAACAACAACACATCCCGATGTTTCAACATACGTACCGCCATCACATTTTGTTCACTAAAAGTGATTTTTTTCACAAAAAGTAAAAAAAAAACAGTAAAAATAAAAAAAAAACTGTGGAATCGTTGCAATTCGTTATATATTTCTTCAATTAATTGTACTAAATTTTAAACGAAAAATTACGACTTTAATTCAGCAATGGGTTTTAAATTCGCTTGAAATGTATTACCCCTTTAAGAAGCGATCATTTGGAAATTAATCGATTTTCATCACATAATTAAATAACAATTAGTTCTGCAAAAAAAAACCAGGAATTTAAATTTTACTAGCAATAAAGATTTTATGAAATCGATCAAAACACTGTTTATGACTTGGCTCTCCGATATTTTCTTGTTGTTGCTTATTATCCTTTAAAAATTTATTTATGGTTCCTGAAATTAAATATAGCTTTATGATTAAGATTAATAGATCTTACAGAAGTTGGAGAATAATATTTTTGAAATTCTTCCTGCTACTTAGATAGTAAGGAACTCTTTTCCAAAGACTTATGTTTATACACAAATATATCAAATTACTTGACTCCAAATATGAATTAAATTTTTATTCACTTAGTTTATATTTTTTTACAATATTTAAAAATGCTGCCAATACATTTTTTTGTAGAAATAAATTTCTAAAAATTTTAACCCCTCCTCCCCCGACGGAGCCACGCCTGGTTGTCGGTGTCCTTGTAGTCTTTGTCGAAATTGTACAATTTTACAGTTTTCAATGGTACCCGTTTGTGTGCATGACGGTATGCAGTTTTAGTCTATTTTCTAGAATTCGTACTACAGTTTTTATTTTATTTTTTCCGGAGCAGTTTCAATTCAATTGTATTTTAGTTTTCAATATATAATTTGTAAAATGTAATTCTAATCAAACAAGTAAGTGTTTTTGGCTTCTACATTTTAATATTGTATTTTTGCAATAGTTTGTAAATGTGTTTTTTTCAATACATATGCCAACTATGAAATAGGAATGACAATTTTTAAGTTATTTTACCCTAATGCATCTTAAATATAAGCATGTGCTTAATATATTGGGCGTTTCCTTTAAATTTATATTTATATTAAAAATGTAATGGAATAAAGTGAAAACGAGAAAATCCTAGAAGAAAATGTTGGTGGGTGGTTGCTGTATAAGGTGCTGAGCAGGTTCCTGTGGCAGCAGTGGTCAATTATGGACCTATCCAAACGAGGTTTAGTAATATTATTGATGTTTAAGTATGTTCCTAGTAGTTTTAGTATAAATAATTTTGAAAGTGTCATAAATCTTAACGTTACTTATAGCTGTTTTATTTTTATGTATGAAACTTCAGGCATTTGTACGAGTGGTAACCCTTTAAAACTGAATTAAGTGATGTTGAGCTGGCTGATAATGATATTGAAAATCTTTAAAAATGCTCTTTAAAGAATTAGTATATATAATTCCTGAAAGCATGAATATATTTAAAGTTTTGAATATTTCTTTCCATTATTAAATGTGGAAATTTGTTATTACAAACAAAATTTGTTATTAAGGATATACATATTAAACATTTTTATGAATCCTAAGATACCAATGGATAAAATTACCGTTTAGTGACAGGAAAGATTATTTTACTGATCATATTCCATCTAAGTTAAATCAGTTTTGGCCAAAAGTGTGTAGCTATAAGCATACGGCAGGTACGTACCATTTTGAAGAATTTACTTTGGCTGTACTTTATATGCTGGTAATTCCAAATTGTAATGCCCATGTATGTTCAAAAATGAATTTCTTCAAAAAGAATGCAATGCGACTTAAAAATTTAATTGATGTAAACAGAACACGCTGCACTTGCTTTGTACTTTCGCAAGATACGTTGAATAAATCAAATTCCAATGCAATATATTCCGAAAAAAAGATGACAATGAGAAATGTCTTGGCGATGAAGTGTATAGCATTTTAGATATATAATAGAACTTCAACCACATACAAATGTTTATCGTTAGCTGAAATGTAAAAGGGCGTAACTAACGAAAAATTCAAAATAAAGTTTTTGATTTTTTATTATGAAACAACATGTCTTGACAAAATTTTACACCTTCGAGATCGAAAATGACGCTTTTATTAACAGAAAACAAAAGGACGTAACAACAATTGGGGTTATTTCATAAATGCCAAACGACGTTATTACAATATATTGAAATGGTTTTTTATTAAAAATTGTTTAAAGGCTCCCAAGGATGACTAATCAATGCATGTTTTTCTGACATGAGAAAAAACTTCGTTTAAAATATTTATTGTTTTCATTTTGCAAAGTTTTTTCAAACAATATAATTTAAGCAAGAAAAACTACTAGTAATTCATATTCTTATTTTATTGTCAGAGAATAAATAAATAAAATATACATAGAAATTTATATAAAACAAATTATGTAAAAATATTTAATAGGGCACTTACATTACATCGAAATCTACAGATTTCATTTGAAATCTTCCTCCAAATCTAGTTCGTTTACATTATACTTGTTTGACATTAGCGAGATTTGGTTTTCACAACAAAAACCGCCGACTGAAAGTTTTTTGTGTAACACATACTTACTTATAAAGAAATAGGCATTTAAAAATTTGCATTACATTTTCTTTATAATCAATTTCATTTATTTTATCAATATTATTTGTCATTTGAATTTTTTTTACTAGTTTACAAAATTTTTAAATTTTTTTTAACAATTTTAACAAGCAGCTATTATTGTTTTTGTTTTGTTTTTTTGTTAAAATGTCATTTTTTTCTTGTGCAGGGAAGTAGTTTTTAGTGCTATATGGGGAAAAACATAGTTGCATCAATAAGTACTACTAGATTTCGAATAGATTTCGTCAAAATCTAGTTACGGAGTAGACTAGGTTTGGCTCGAAAGTACTAGATTTCGTTGTAGTGTAAATTGGCTATAAAACAAAAAATTTATTAATTAAAAATAATTGATATTTTTCTGTAGAATTAATTTTTTTTTAAATATTACTGTTTTTAGATAAAAATAATTTAAATGCTGTACAGTCCATTTGAAATTT
This sequence comes from Pollenia amentaria, assembly GCA_943735925.1. Lineage (NCBI taxonomy): Eukaryota > Metazoa > Arthropoda > Insecta > Diptera > Polleniidae > Pollenia > Pollenia amentaria. The sequence continues at coordinate 184,920,011 of OX031007.1, read as the reverse complement.
GCACTTTAATATTAAAAGTGATTCTTAAGTAACCACTTTTAATTGGCGTTTTTCCGATAATCCAAAAATTATTAGCAATTGAAAGTTATCTTTCTGTTGGCGCTCTAAAGCCCGGCAGACACAAACAAACTTCTACAAGCTTCATTAAATTTTTACCTCCAATATTTTTTTCATTGAAATACCCAAAATGTTCCATCTATATCATTGATGTTCAAAATGTAAACTGTGGTTGTATTGCTTGATATTAGCATTAGTGAATAAAGAGACAAATATTCTTAAAAAAATATAAGAAATATGTAAGCATCCGCCGCATGTGCACTCGGCGCTTGGTACTTGACTACTGCATTGTGTACTCTCGTGTACTAAATGAAAGAGCGTAATAATGCGTGTTAAGTATGTGTTTGAATACGTTTCCGCAATTGTGATATGGGCTGCACATAGTAAGTCTGGTACCTTGTATATATTGGCCAATAAGTTGGTCTACCTGTGGATAGAGCCTTAAAGTGATAATTCTGTATACATTCATAAAGTTTTTTTCCTTTCGGATTTGCAATCCTAGATCCCCATGAAGGATGTTTGGCATTGAAGTCTCCCCCGACAATAAACCTGAATCCAAGTTTCTTAAACAAGTTTTCATAATTTTCGAGACATAAATTATGTTTAGTTGGAAAATAAACTGAACAAATTTGCACATATATGTTGTTACATTTAATTTTAACCACACTAGTCTGAATTGATGGTTTTATTATGGATTCCAAAACTTTAAACTTTAAGCAGGATTTAATTAAAATAGCAGCTTTGCCATCAGGATGGTTGGCCAGAACAAGATCATAACCTATTATGTTGAAATATTTTTTTCCGTGAAATGAGTTTCAGAGAGTAATAAAATATCTAAATAAATTGTTTTTAGGAAAATTTCAATTTCCCTGGTAGGATTGGAAGCACCATTGGCATTCCATGTTGCTACTCTTAGATTTATTTGCATAGTTTTATTATTATTTGGGTCATCATAGCGAAAAGCTTGTCCATCATTTTTCTAATCTTTATATAAGCCTGTTTTCAGTAGTATTTGTTGAGCCTCCTGTTACAGCTTGGGAATATGAAACAACTCCTTCTCTTGGCTTGTTATTAAAGTTAGTGTTTCTGAAATTACTAGACTCGTTTAATTGTGGGAAATCCTGAGAATTTGGTGGTATTTCTTCGTTTCTTGTTTGCCTTAGAGTGCTTATATTAGCTGCTCATTTTTGATGCAGCAGTTGTTGATAAACATAGCTTTCCTTGTAATTAACTGTATGAGATTGTAGACAGTGTAAACATTTTTGAGACGTAGCTATATTTTTGGTACAATTTGTTGTAGGATGATCTAGACTACATTTTGCACATCTAAATGGTTTTTCACAGCATGATTTAGTGTTATAGCCTTTTGGAAATTAATACGAATAAATTTAAAAAATGTGGTTCTATATTTAAAAACCGATGTACAAAATGAAATATATAAAAACGTGTGTCAAAATTATACCGCTCAAATAAAATTACAGCTTATTAGGGTTACCGTATGTACTCTAAGTAACCAATGTTGCAACATTTAATTTTGTACATTGGTTATTAAATATAGAACCACATTTTTTGTATTAAAAACTCAATAAATTTATTCGTATTAATTTCCAAAAGTTTATAACAGTTTGACGACGAGGTGAAACAAGTTGAATAATTGGTTGTTCAGTCGAGAGTCTAAGTGAAGTACGAACGTTAAGATGGACTCTAGCCGATTTAAGGAGTTCATGGAATTTATTAAAGCACAACAGGAAATGTTAGCTCAAATGGTTTTAAGGGAGGCAGCGGCCTTACCAACAGGGAGCGGAAATAACGTTAACACATCATTAGTGCCGAATTTAGAAGCGTTTGACCCAACAAAGGAAATGTATAAGAATTATTTGCAGCGTTTTAAGAATTACGTTGAAATGAAGAACCTAACCTCAAATAAGAGTTATTGTGCAAAATTATTGTTGAATTCTATAGGTGCGGAGAACTTTAATTTGATTGCAGCGTTGGCCGCACCTAAGGCACCTTCTGAATTACAGTACGAAGAACTATTGTCGTTGTTGGGGAATCATTTGGCCCCTAAGAGAAATGTGTTAGTGGCTCAGCACAGATTTCTCAGTAAGTATCAAACTAGTACACAGACAATTGCTGATTTTGTTGCTCTATTGCGCGCAGACATCAATGATTGTAAATTTTTATCGCCTTGCGAATCTGGGGCTTCTGTGGCTGACATGCTTTTGAGAGCACAGTTTATACGGGGTGTTTTCGACAACGAGATGCGTGAGAAGCTTTTACAAGCAGAAAAAACTAAATTTGATGAAATTGTATCGTACGCGTTATCAATTGAAGCTGCAAAGCTGTACGCAAAAGTATTAACGTGTGGCAATACGAATGTAAATGATGCGGCCGATATAAATAAAGTATATGGAAATAGAAAAACGACCATTTTGGCAGGAACCATAGAAATGCCGGACCTCGTAATAAAATAAATTATCAAAAGCTAGGGTTAGCTGGTATGTGTCTTCGTTGTGGGAAAAACAACCGCTATGTAAGAAATTGCCATGTTGACGCCCTAAACCTAAAGTGCAACTCATGTAACAAGAATGGGCATGTATAAAAGGTATGCATTTTCACTCTCTTATCAGAGAAACAAAATTCGCTTGCCCAAGTTTCAGCGGTAAACGAAAATGAGGATGACCAATTGTCACAGTACGGGGTGTACACGATTGTAGACTTTTATCAGAATGATACTGCTTTAAATTCTGAACGTTATTTTGTAATATATTGGAAATCGAAGGGCAAATGGTTGGTTTTGAGGTTGATTCAGGATCCGGATATACGTTTCTACCAAGTAGTGAATTCCATGAGTTAAAGCTGACAAGTGAACTGATTCCATCAAATTTTATTTTCCGCTCTTACACCCAGAACACATTCGTACCCGATGAGAAGGTAAAAGTTAATATAAAATATAAAAATCTGTCAATTACGGATGACATGTACATAGTACCAGATGATTGCACGGCTTTGGTCGTTCGTACATGGAGACGTCGTCTATGGCGCCGTCATCAACATCAACGATTGAGACTATATTTTCTAGAAATGGCCATCCGGTGGTTTTAGTTTCCGATAATGCCACAATCTTTGCAAGCGAGGAGTTTTCAACGTTTTGTACTTCTTCGGGAATTTTTCAGAAGTTCATTGCCCAGGCCACCCAGCTACAAATGGCTTAGCCGAGCGTAACGTCCAAACATTTAAAAAAAGGTTAGCAGCAATGTCCAGTGAAAAATTACCGATGCGGAATAAAATAAGGGAGATAATGTTTAAATATAGAGCCACTCCCCTGAATAACCGTAGTACTCCGGCGGAACAATATTTGGGCCAAAAAATAAGAATACGCTTGTTTGTGATGAAACCCATACATTTACCAAAATCAAGTGCCTTATGTACATCTGCAAGGCAATTAAGTGTGGGCGACAGAGTTCAGGCTCGTTACCATAGGGCAAACAAACGGATGTGGAAACGGGGAGTGATCATTCAGAAACTGGGTCAGCTACACTATGTTGTTCAACTGGATGACGGGTATTACTCAAGCGGCACATAAATCAGTTACATGCAGCTAATATTCAGAAGAAGCAGGCAGCGAATCGTTCGGCAGAGGAGGGAACTGATTTAAACCCCGCGAATGATGTACTGACGAGTGTCCAGTTTCCCTACAATCGACGGGACAGTTACCAATATCACATTCACAATTTCCAGTAAGCGAGCAAGATAGACCGGGTGCTAGGGCAATGCCAGTGGAGCAGGAACATTCCAGCTAGGATAGCCGGTGTGACGAACAAAACAAGGAAGACCAGAGTAACCAGGCAACTAGGAAATCAAATAGGCAACGGAGGCAGCCAGGGTACTTGCGAGAGTACGAATTGGAGGGAGACCCGATTGGAACGAGAAATTAAGTGTGGGAGAATTGTTGCAACATTGGTTACTTCGAGTACCCTAATAAGCTGTTATTTTATTTGAGCGGTATGATTTTGACATACGTTTTTATATATTTAATTTTGTACCAAGGTTTTTAAATATAGAACCACATTTTTTGTATTAAAAACTCAATAACTTTATTCGTATTAGTTTCCAAAAGGCTATAACAGTTTGGCTGCCCAAATTATTGGCAGCGATAACATTGGACGAGATCGTCGGTTTTTTTTAGCTCTTCAATTGAAACGCATTGCATTACCAATGTGCCTAATAGAAAAAATGTTTTTATTGTTGGGATTTTGGTCAAGAACATTAATAGTGGTAGTTTTGTTACTCGACTTTTAACATTAGCTACATCCCTAACATGGTGAACTAATGACAATAGCTCTGCTTTAATATCATAACTAGATGTATAAGGGTGAATACCCTTAATTACAACTCTATAAGATCGCTCGTGCTTTAATTGATATGTATGGTAGCAAGTGTTTTTAATTCAAAATATTTAACAATTTTTTCTATAACTATCTACATATTTTACCATCAATCTTAATTGATTATCCCTCATGGACTTATAATTAAAATCCGTACTTTCTTTTTCTTTGCTAATATCTTTTAAAATTTTACTCATATTTGAGGAGCCGCAGAACCAAACGTACTTTTTTCACACATTTAAAATTTTTGGGAAATTGAGGATTATTTATTTCGACCCCTTAAAAAACTGCATTAACCTGGAAATGGAAACAAGTTTTTTGCTTACCAAAAAATGAATCAAACTGCCGTAAGTCAACACATTAAATGTCAAGGATGTTTAATATCAAACCAATTTTATATCGAAAAAAGAACGTTTTGTTAAAAAAAAATGAAAAAAGTACGTTTTCTTTAAAAAAATATAGAAAAAGGAACGTTTTGGTGTGCGTTTTTTTAGACGATAATATTTTGACTGAATATTTTTAAACCTGAACCATTAAAGTAAAAAATAAATAAAAAATAAGTAAAATGAAAACTTTATTAGTTTATTTCAAATTAAATAGAAAACTAAACAATTCTTTTTTATAATTTAATACAGATTTGAAAGTTATTAAGTATAATCTTCGTTTTCAAAATGTTGAAATAAAACTCGCAATATTTACTTTTTTTTAGCATTTTTAAATTTTGGCTTTTTACAGATTCTTGTAATTCTTCCATGTTTAAATTATACTATTGTATTAATTATTTTTTTCATAACACTCATTCACCAAACAATAGTTAAATTATTGCAATTATTGATAAATATTCTTGAAAACTCGTCGAAGAAATACAAATTTACATTAAAACAAAAGCAAAGTTTAAAAAATAGTTTTTGTTTATCAAATATTTCTAAATTAAATATAAATATTTACTATTTAATTAGGCTTAAGTTCATTAAATTTAATTTTCATTAAATTATTTTTATGAAGAAAGGAATTTTTTACAACATGGAAGATTAATTAAAATTGTTATTGATAATTTTCATTCTTGACTGACCTGGGATTCGAAGCCAGGCTGGCTGGCGTGTGATTCGAACCCAGGCGGCTGGTTACCCTGACATGTTTCGACCTCAACCACTAGGTCTTCTCAAAGGGATTTGCCGTCTTACACTCGCAGCCATCGAAGACTGCTGACGTCAGTAGTCAAACATCAATCCTTAAACCAAATTGTATTTTAACCTTTGGTAGATCGAAATTTGCTTATTGAATGATTATCCATTTTTAATTGATCTCACATGTTTTTCCTTTACTTCTGTTTTTTCCGTACTTTTGTCAAGAATTCTTCTTGAAGTCCAAAGTACATTTTTTGTTTTATCATGTTTTTTTGTCTTTCTTTTTTCTTGTTGACATTTTTCAGCACAACTTGAAGGACAAATGAACACATAGAGCTTGTGCCTTAGCTTTAACAATAATTAGTATTGTGGTTATTTTGTTGAACTATTCATGGTTTTTAATCCAAATGGGATTCGAATCCCAGGTCAGTCAAGAATGAAAATTATCAATAACAATTTTAATTAATCTTCCATGTTGTAAAAAATTCCTTTCTTCATAAAAATAATTTAATGAAAATTAAATTTAATGAACTTAAGCCTAATTAAATAGTAAAAATTTGGATTAAAAACCATGAATAGTTCAACAAAATAACCACAATACTAATTAAATATAAATACATGAGAATTTTGACGCGTTTCTCTCTCTTTAAAAAACGGTAAATTGTATGATAAACACAAAAAAATTTCTTAAATTTTGTTTTAATGAAAATTTTCACTTTTTCGACGCGTTTTCAAGAATTTATTATTTAACAGTTAATTTTAACGAAAATTTAATGACATAAATAAACGTCAAAAAAAATTAAGAATATTAAGAAATGTTATGTTATTAAAACAACTACTCGAAGAAATGGCAAAAACAATGAAAAAAGCACGTTTTGAAAAATAAAAATGAAAAATGTACGTTTTGTTATGCATCAATTTTTTTAGAACCCGTTTTCTTGGTAAAAAAAAAAAAATTAAATATGCTAACTAGATTTTTTCTTAAAGATTTCAACCCAAATATTATAAAAATATCAAAAAACCAATTTGTCAAAAAATGCGAAAAAGTACGTTTTGTTCTGCGGCTCCTCATTTGTTACATTGGGTATATAAATTGGAGGCGGCTTGAGTTTTTGGCTGAATCTTCAAACTCTTCATTTTCTTTACTGTTCTGAAAAATTTACTATTTTTAGATAAGTGCTATCTAGAAATAATATTTATATCGTAAATTTCGTTAACGATTTTTTATTTCATAAGTTTTTTTTTCATTAAACAATAAATGAATTAGATATAATATTATTTTATTCCCACTAGATGTTAAGATTTACTTCTATATCATTTATTCACATTATTAATTATTTAAACTCCTACGAACTTTAACATTGAAACAAAAATAAAATTCAATGTTAAAAGTTCACAAAACTTTGAGCAGGTTAAAAAAAATTATAAAAATTTTATCTGAAAAATAATCTAATTACCTAATGGTTTAAAGCGACAAACATTAATGAATAATGGTTCCTGACAACTTTTTAGCACATAAATTATTTATTATATCAAATGACTTAAATGTCCAATAATGACATAAAAGACATTTTCTTATTTTATTTGATTTGTAAGTATAATACAACATTAAGATGCTACAAAAAAAAATAGAAGTAGACGACATTTTCCCAAACTTTAAATCGCTTACAGATTGACTTAAACGCTGTAGGTGTATGGGTATAGAGATACGAGAACGAAAACCAACAAGGACAAGCAAAATGTAAAAAAAAACTGAAAGAAGGCAATTAGAATATTGCCCAAAAGGCAATACTAACTACTTACGCCAGCAAATATAAGCAAATAAATTTCACATAAAGATAATAGAATTTTAAAATGTTCTTGTCTCAAGTTTTGACACAATCTTAAGACAGCTTGTCGCTGATTTGGAAAAACGGGAGAAAAACTTAAATTGACAATTAAAAAGACGAATAAAATAAAAACCAAAATTGTACTTCGCCGTAACAATAAAATAAGGAACAAAATAAAGTAAAAGTTTATCAAAACAAAGTTGTAGCAGTATTGATGCTTGGTAAAACAAGTACAAGTGATATATTCTGCTATGTAGAATCTTATATACCCTTCAGCAAAACGAATGGAAACTTTCGGGGTTCTTATGGTCCGCAGCCAGCCAAATCACGGGTAGAGTAATCATGAATCGCCAGGAGTGCTATACACTTGTGGAAGACTCTAGATGCGGGAACAAATCATCCTTAGCTGCTTTCGCTATACGAGCAGATGCTGATGGTTATTCCTAAGACAGCAAAGGTTAGATAGCTCCAGCTCCTAAGCAAGCTCCTTATAACTTTTGTCGAAGTAAAGACCTAAAAATTGGTGCATGTGTGTATGGCTGCCGCTCACACACTAACGTATTGTACGTTAGCCAGTGATTAAGATCCGCTATAAGATAAGGCTGACATGTTTATTTCTCATGTTAAAATATTTCCACGTTTGTACCCAAACCATTTCCTTGGAAAGAAAAATTTAGTTAATTGTATATAACTCGATTTTGTTTTCCACACTCAGTATTCTTCTAGTGTATTTAAGGTGCAACTTAAAAAACTAAGTTCATATATCGCTCATTTCGTGCAAGACCGTCACAATCAAAATTTGAAACTTTACAGGAGAGCCTTTTTAAGATTCCAACCTATTATTTTTTACCTTCTCTTTCACTAAAATACAGTTATAAAATCAAATGTTTATTTTTTGCTACAAAGAAAACCACATGTACAAGAGGAATGCCAAACACAAACTGAAATGTGACCTTGTTGATGTTAATTGCTCAAGTTTGTTACGAGAGGTCATAGCGTCACAAGCATCTGTATTACCGTTATTTTTTCGATAATTCTCTCCGTTCTTAGATCAATTTGTAGAGATTTAAGAGAAGAACATTTCTGCATTACTAACTCGAAAATGCCAAATTTTGAGTTGTGACGGTCTTGCACGAAATGAGCGATATATATATAACCAAACCGAAAAGGTCAATGGGTATGTGTAAAAATTAAGGCTAACTTACACATTCGCACAAGTCTTACGTATTCCATAATTCTTTGTGAGATAGAATTCTTTGTGAGTTTTGTTGCGACTGTCAAAAACTCTGATTAAATATTATGGTTTGTATTCACACCATCACACATAAACCCCGATCAAATGAAAAGTATTTTTGTTTATAAAAATGTCAAAAAACAATGAAGTCATCCCATACGAATTCAAATTTCTTTTCGTAATACTTGTCGTTTTCATAACGCACTGTTCACACTATCACACTTTTAGATATTACAAGGCTTTTTGACATGTAGAACATATAATAATATAATATAATATAGCCTTTAGAGACAGTCATTGGTTACATATCTGAGCCACTTGTGGACCAATGAATCTATTTTGGTCTATATATACGGTGACCATATTTTTGGAACCAATTCATATTATGCAAACTTTGGCCCAGAAAAAAAAAGCCGCACATAAAAAGACGGTCTTACTATCTTTTTTATACTATAAGGAATAATCCATTCTATTGAATGCAATGCGCATATCTTAATAATCTCAAAAAAAAAAACAAAATTGTGTATATTGAAAGCAACTTTAGATATTTTCGTGAAATCATCATAAACTTATTAGTATCTTGCGACTTGGGCCACAATTAAGTCATGTAGCATTGTTGGGACAATATGATTGTTCGCCGTGATGTATATTTCTCAAATTTAGCCCGTTTTATAACCAACATTATTGTTGGAATCAATAAAATATGCAATTTATTTTCTAGTTTTAAATATTGAGAACTGCAAACAAATAAAAAACGTTATAAACTTGCAGTAGGAAATGAATCGAGAAGAGATCTGTCGAAAATCGAAAAATAATAAAAACGATCTTAAAACACAATATTTGAAAATTGTTACCCAGTAATACAAAATGCTCATTACACTGCTTTACAAATTTTTTATTTGGAAAAATACCAAGAACGCCACATGCCTAGATAAGTTAATTGGGACCTCCTGAACACGAAAAACGCTGTAATTTTTCTAAATACCGTTTTTTAGATAACGGTACTTTTGTGTTTTTCGGTGTATGGTCCCACCCAAACCCTTGTGGAGCCCAACCGAAAAGTCCGATGCCTTTTCCGCCGATATGCTGCAAATTTCTATCTGATAAGAAATGGCTGAGTTATGGCACCTCAAAATTCAAAATTTGCCTATTTTTTACGTTTGTTTAAAAAATTTTCATTTTTATTTCGTTTTTTTTCTACGTTATAGTAAAGATGTGGAATGTTTTAGTTTTTACCTAATAGCTTATTTAATTACCAACATTTTAAGTGTAATTTGATCGGATGAAAAATAAAGTTTTTATTAAGGATTTTGTGGAACCACAATATTTTCATCTTAATTGCTCACACACTATATTCAGCGTAAATTCAAAAAATTTAAATTAAAATGACGAGCGACTTGAACTGTTGCGTTTTATTTCGGATGGATCTTCGCGAATGAGGAACCAACAATAGTCCGCCCTCATTTGTTCGTTCCACCAGCCTAAGTAACGTCTCTCGATTTCTTCCATTTCTTGTTGAAATCTTTCACCTTGTTCATCACTTTCGGAGCCCAAGTTCGTGGGGAAAATATCCAAATGACTGAATAAGAAGTGTAATTTAGGTGTCATATTTGAACCTTAAGGTTAAAAAGAATAAATTTTAAAATGATAACGGCTTTTTTGATATACATGTTTTCACTCAACGCTTACCAATGGCATTGCATTTTTGCAGTAATGTATCGATCTTCTCTGCGTAATCAGGACTTCTGTAGTTTCCCAAAAAGTTGTGAACGATGTCCTGGAATGCTTCCCGTGCCTCCAAATGAGCTGGACCTTAACACTCATTAAATGCTTGGTCACCGTACAGAGCCCGATTTTGAGGTCCATCAAATATACCAGCTTCAATTTTGCTTGCTGTGGCTCTCGGAAATTTTTGTTTAAGGTAATTCATGGCAAGACTGTCTTTTGGCAACTTTTTCACAATATTTGTAAATAACCCAAGCTTAATATGCAATGGAGGAAGTATTATCTTCTCCAGAGGAATGAGTGGGTCATTTTTGATATTGTACACTCCTTGCGTACGTCCACTTCGCTCGGGTCAAACTTTTCGGGTGTAGTGATTCTGACGGTCACGGCTGTCCCATAGACATAGAAAACAGGGAAACTTCGTATTGCCGCCTTGCAATCCAGATAGTATGGCAACTAATTTAAAATCAGAGCAAACTTTCCATTCTGTGGGGCCCGCTACAATCAGCTGCGGTTTGGGGCCCGATACTGAGTGCGGCACTGGTAGCGTAACCGAGCTAACAACTGGATAAACTGGTTCAATTCTACGTCCGATAGCCTTTTCCGTTAAACAGAAATAACAATCTGTTGTATGGTTGATCTGGTTTATCCATTGCATTGGCTTTCCAAATGTGAAGAAACACTCTTGACCCTTACCAATTTTATTTAATATTGTTCGGCAGTTGTTACATGCACTATTCGGTGTCCACGGCTTGTCGAGAGAGGCAGGTCGAAAGCAAGAACACAAAGCCAAACTGACATGTTGTAACAAAATGTGTTTTTTTATATGCCTGTAATTTATTTGCATGGAAAATTGTTAAAAAAAAAAAAACACATCTCTTTGATGGTGTTTCGCGCGTTTTGTTACCTGTAAGAAACACGCACGCTTATTTTACAGTAAAGGACCATAAAATTTTGGAAAAGCCTTAATTGCTTAAAAATCCGATGCACAATAATAGACCTGCCTGTTTTTTTAAATTAAAATGTAAATCCGGGAACTTGTATTGAAAACAAAAACAAATTTAATTTTTTTATTGTCGTTTCAATGTAAAATCCCAAACGTAAATTCCCAAATTCCAAAACTGATGGACGCCGAATATAGTGTGTGAGCAATCAAGATGAAAATATTGTCGTTCCACAAAATCCTTAATAAAAACTTTATTTTTCATCCGATCAAATTACACTTAAAATGTTGGTAATTAAATAAACTATTAGGTAAAAAAATAAAACATTCCAGATCTTTACTATAACGTAGAAAAAAAACGAAATAAAAATGAAAATTTTTGAAACAAACGTAAAAAATAGGCAAATTTTGAGGTGCCATAACCCAGCCATTTCTTGTCAGATAGAAATTTGCAGCACATCGGCGGAAAAGGCGTTCAATTACCTTTCCAACGATATGCCACTCATCTCGATCGGTTGGGCTCCGCAAGGGTTTGAGTGCGACCATACACCGAAAAACACAAAAGTACTGTTATCTAAAAAATGGTACTTAGAAAAAAAAATTACAGCGTTTTTCATGTTCAGGAGGTCCCAATTAACTTATCTAGGCATGTGGCATTCTTGGTATTTTTTGGCTGTAAACCAGTGTTATGAACCAAAAATCTCATAGTTCTAAGCCTAAAGTGCTCCTAAAATTAAATAATGGATAAAGATCTTTTACACTTATTCAAGGCTATTTTCATATCCGGTGTTTTCGGAATACCAATTTTACTTAGTACACTGACACACGGTCAGACGTACATGGGTATATATATTCGATATTTAAAAGGACCCAGAATATATATTCTTTACATACTTTAAATTTTCTAATTTCGATATTGTATAATCTACAAACGGTATAACAAACTTATATATACCCTTCTTACCTGTTGTGAAGGGTATAAAAACGAAAAGGAATAAAAAAGCCAGCTACCCAACACAGTGGATGTAAATAAATAACTTTTGGGCTATAAATATGTACAAGAAAAAGTATTTCCCACTGCGTAAGTGTATGGTATATGTATTATTGTATTTGTGGTAACTAGTCAGAAGGTGTAAAGTCGCACAAATAAATATTTAATGATAAACTTTTGTGCCCTTAAAAAAGATAATATAATGAACGATACAACATTAAAAACAGACTGATGATGATAAAGTGTATAAATGCATAGAAATGCTTCGGTTACGCTTTAATGACTGTCAATCAGGAATTTAAATATTTACAGATCAGGATTGTTGTTTTTGCAACAAAGAAAACATATAATTTCCATTAAATAAATTGACTGTTAATGACAATCTGACATCTTGAAAAGTCTTTATCGATATTCGTTAAAAGAAGTTTTACTTAATAACTTTGGTATGATTTTAAAGTTATCTAATTTTTCTATGTTAAAATATAAAATTTTGATACGTTACAGGTAAGTAAGAAGGTATTGTAACTTATGCCGTTGGTTTAATACCCTTTACTTGGGAACCTAGCCTAATCATGGAACCGGCAAAATAAAAATTGTTCGTTGTGCCAAATTTTATCTAAATGTTAACATCTATATGAGATTCGTTTATCTTAAAGCGATTTTGGAGATGGGGTTTATATGGGACCTATTGTTATTATGCCATGGGCGCAATTATAAAAGTATAATAAGACGATTTCTCTTGCAATTATATATTTAATCTAATCAACATAATAAGATAGTTTAATGGCACAAGGAATATTTAGAAGATAATATTGTTTAGGGGTCATGTGAGATTATGAACCGAGTCGTTCCATTTTCAATAGGATTCGTCATTATGTCAACTGAAACAAATGTATGAAGTTTCATCAAAAATGTAACCTGTACTTTGCGCACAAGCTTACATGGACAGCCATCCGGCCAGATAGCCGGACGGACGTCGTTAAATCGACAAAGGGATCCTTAATCAATTGCTATACTAAGAGGGGGGTTTAGGACCAATATTTTTATTTATCACATACAAACGCAAAATATCCCTTAATAAAAAATGAAACTTTCAGCGAAGCAGGTTTATAAGGGAGAAACATTAAAGTTCCGCTCACTATATCACTTACGGAAGACGTGAATTTTGTATGTCAAATTCCATTTTGAACCAATACATTTTTGATACCACAAGCGTTTTGTTCAGTGCATATAAAAAATGGTGAATCCAACGATCAGCATACTGAATATTTTCTTACCGTTATTCTTTAATATTAGGGATGTAACGATACGCTTTTTTTCGATACGATACCTATACTCAAAAAGAAATATCGGCAATACCGATGCCGATACGAATATTAAATTTAAACTTAAGGTAAAATTGACATAACATTTTTTTTTATACAAAATTATGGTGTAAGAGATTCATTAATATTTAAAATTAATATGATTTAAAAAACAATGAATTCGATTTTATATTATTATTAACAAAAAATAAATAATGTTTTTATAGAAAAGAACAGAGTAAGAGGTTATAAGCATAGTATACAACTAGTATGCCGACTCTTTGACAGGTACATAACTCAACTGTCAGTGGTACATATTTTATGTTTGTATTAGTAAGATTTTTTTCAAATGTATTGGTGTATAAAAGTATTTCCACCATTAAACATAGTTGCATAAAATCGTATAGAATATGGCAACAATTTTTTTTCCAAAATAAAATTTTCTTAGTTCAATAAATTTTCAATTTATTGAATGCTGGCTGCATTTATAAACTCTGAAAAGCCATGTTTGCTAAATTTTTATTCTGCAATATCGGATAATATATAAATAGTTAATGATTTCAAATATTATTTTTATACCACAAAATGCTACTCTGCTGACTTTAATAATATTAACAACAGAAAACATTTAGTGTAAAAAAAATTTTTTTAAAAAGTTTTAGGTTGTGAAAAATAAAAACATTTTGCAAAAGCAAATTAGCAAAATGTATTGAAAAAAATTATTAATTATGTGTTTAAGTCATAAAATTAAACATGAAGTGTTATATTGTGAAAAATTTTAAATTGAAAAATTTCAAATTTTGTATTGGTTTTGTTGTTCTTATGTGTGTTGAATTCACACAGAACCTATATGTGTGATGAGAGTTATAAAAAAAAGAGAACGTTCTCACCAGTCGGCATACTAGTTCTATACTATGGTTATAAGTATTCCAAATTTAGTCAAATAACAATTTAAAAAGCTTTAAGGTACGTTCAGACTGATGAAATATTTGAAAGCAAACATCAAATATTTCATTAACGTAGTCTAAACACAAAATATTTTTGAGTATCAAATAAAATAACAGCTGATTTTGAGCAAATAAAAGTATTTGCCGGCAAACAAATATTTGTCCAATGTGAACATAGTGTGAACACAAAAAATCAAATATTTTAGTAATTTTTGAGCAAACATTTATTTGATATTACAAAAAAATTGTAAGAGCAAACAACGACAAATAATTTTAGCCATGTTCCGGATAGAAGCAATTTTTCCTGTAAGTTTTTGGATTCTTTACAATTTTAAAGATTTTTTATAATTATTAGACTTTGCTATCGTGCCGCTATTAGCAAATTTTTGCGAATTTCCGCTAATATAGCAATTTTTATCGAATTTTTGCCATTCCTTTTAGTTTTAGGCACTTTAAATAAATTTTTTGGCTTGTTTGAAATATCTAAATTTTTCGCTATTTTTGCAACATTTTTTTGTGTTTTTTTCTTGACATATTGTTTTTAACCGATTTAGCGACTTCAAATACATATATTTTAGGGTTTGTTTCCTACTTTGCAATTTTTTGCAAATTTTAGCCATGTTCCCGTTACCCAGTGGTTTCCATTTATTTTTCTTTTAAATTCTCCTATATATACACTATAAGAGATGCTGATCCACAGAATAAAATAAATAAATTAGCTTTTGCGCTCATTTTTACTATTTGAGAAATATATTTTTATTTTTGAACACTTTCATTAAATAATTATTTGATGCAAATATTTCTTTTAGTCTGAACGCATGGCAAACATGAATTAATTTATTTTATTTAACACTGTTTGCCAACTGTTTCATCAAACAAATATTGTCAAATATTTGAACTTAGTTTGAACATTAAACAAAATATGTTTTTGTTTCACACAGTTTGAAGCAAATATCAGAACAAATATTTTCGACAAATATTTCATTAGTCTGAACGTACCTTTAGTAATTGAAATATACAAACAAAACAAAATTGTGATAGTGCATAGAAAATATTCATGGAAAATATTGAAGGAGTAGGATTATTATAGCATGAAAGCTTTTTAAATTGTAATTTGACTTAGAATACACATTCGAATTAATACAATTATTATAAATTAAAAATGAAACTCAATGTAATAACAGGAATTCCAATTTATAACTTTCTTAATTTTTTGTTAAGTAAAACACTTTATTTTACAGTTTTAATAATATTAATAATTTATTTATTTTAGCTGGGCATCCGCTTGAGCGAATGTCCGCTTTTGTATGTTATATTATAATTGTTCTGTATTATTTTTTTCTTAAATACTAAACCCCATATTCATAAAAAATATTTTAGGTTTATAGCAGGTTTATGAAACGAATTTTCTATGAAGACCTTTTGTCGTACCTGTTAGACTTAAGAACAGTGTTCCCAGCTAGTTTTACTTCTAAGACCCTTTAACAAACTATATTTTTTGCGGCTCCGAAAACGCGGCTCTGAAAAAAAATCTACGATAAAAAGATTCAATATTTTTACAATTTAAAAATTTTAAATCAAAAAGATTCGTCTCTTAATTTTCTAAAACATTACCTCACGTTAAACACATATTTATAAAAAATTTTAAACTTTCAAAAAAAAATGTATAAGAAAAACTTTTTAACGCAAGGTAAAAGGATTTACAAAATAACCCCCTAATGATTTAAAAAAAGACCTTTTTTTTTGGACTTAAGTTTATGCAAAGATTATCTCTGTCTAAAATATTCCAAACAGAGAAATTTAAATGATGTTATGCGTATTGAAAGTGATTTTCTAAAGGGCCTATATGCGACTTTTAATTAAATTATTATTTAAAGACTATTATAAGATTTATTTGTGTAAGACTTTAATATGACACAATATTTATAGTAGATAAAGGGCCATTTTTACAACTTAACGTTAGTAAAAGGCAGGATTTTGTCGGACCTTTAACAACTTATTTATAATATTAATTTAATTTTAGGCTACCCGGTTGAATGAACTTGCCTGTAAAATATTACTCAATTAACTTTAAATCAAAGTTGTAGTAGAAGAAGGCTTTTTATACGTGGTACAAACCCCTACCTTGAACTAACGGAAAATTATAATAATGACCCTTATTGTGATATATTTTTATGCTGTACTTTCGCAAATGGTCTATGCTGCGAACCCAGCCAAAACTTTGTTTACAAAATAAGCAGAAAAATAATGAGAACTTGACGAAAAGACTACTTATTTTTCTACTAGAAAAATTACTTATTTTTGTTCGCGATGTCCCAAAAGTAATCCTTTATAATTTGGCTAATTACAACCTTTTTATACTTAAAATTTTTATAAAAATATGTAGTTACAAAAAGGGACAAAAAGTAGTTAAAAGAAGAAAATTAATGGGTCGAATAAAGATAGTAATATTTAGATAGTAATATTTAGATAGTAATATTTTCAAAAAGTAAGTAGTTACAAATTAACTTTCAAAAAGGTTAAAACACACTAATTATAATTTCTCTTATATGCATGTAAAATCTTATGGAATTTCTTTTGATAAAGTGTCACAATAATAAATCTTTCGAAATGTAATAAAACATTTAATATAGTGTTTTCGCTGCTCAAAATCATTTTTAGCTCTAGAACTGTAAGAACAATGTGTGTAATAATATACGTAAATATAATGTTATTCAAAGACATCATTTAAATTAGATCGATATCACTACTAGTGGTCTAATAAAAAATATATTATGGGGGTAATTTTGGAACATATTTATGGATTTTTCGATTTTCTCCATGGATTTCACATCGAAATTATTCTTAAATTTTTTTATTATTGCCGGATATCCAACAAATACTTTTATATTTTTTTGTAATGTACGTATAATTATGACTTATTTAAGATATAATAATAAAGTTATTATTTCATATATAACTAATTATGCAAATAGTGGCGAATTAAGCTTAAAAGTAATGAATTCAGGAAGTCATTAAAATAAGTATTGTAAGTAAAGTTTTTGCTGGGAAGTATGGTTGATAATGGATTGATTGCAACATAATTTGGGTATCATGGTTAGGGTTTAATAAAACTATGTAAACATAATGGTAACATTCATGGGCAGTCTTGCCAATTTATCCATTTCGTGGCTTGATTTAGCCATTTTTCACCTTGTTAAGCCATTAAAAAATGAGTTTAGCCATTAGCCATTTTCTTTAATAATAATTATTTTTATTTTCTTATAATATATTTATTTATAAAAAGTAAAATAAGCATTTTTAACAATTAAAACTTATTTAATTAAAACTATTGCAACTGTTAAAAATTGCTATAAACGTTCAGTTTTCACAAAAAAAAGCAACACAGTAACATCTCTTAGCGTCAAAAAATGTAACAAGAAATTTCGTTAAAAGTAATTTGGAAAATGGGTTACATATAGCAACCGTTAATTCGATTTTATCAATTAGTAAATATTTTTACCACATAAATAAAATATTTGTTATCTTTTTTTTATTATTTTTTGTATAGCATTTTTTTTTTTTTTTTTTGGAAGATTTTTACTTAAAAGGTTGGCTAAATGTTGTCATGATTATTATTTACCTTCAAAATATTTAAAACTAATAGGCACAAGTGATTCCTACGAGATGCACAATAACGACGTCGAATTTATCGATGATATGATTTTTTAAATGCCAAAAAACTATTTAATTTTCGTTTACTTTTAAGATAAAAATTGATCTCAATTTACAATTTCGTTGTAAAAAACTTTTAATGAATTATTTTGGTTTTGTTATTGACTTTTAATACGTTTTTATTTAAAAAACATTTTAGCCAAGTTTTAGCCATTATTACATACATTTTGACAACACTTTTCATGGGAGTTAAAAATCTACTTTGGGTGGATATTTGTTTAAGCGCTTTATAAAATTTTCGAACGTAAAAAAATAAAAGGTCGAAACAAACTCTTAAAAATAGAGTTTTCTTTTGCCTTCATAAAATAAAACTGATAAAGATAAAACTCAGTTTAGGAGTTTTATTTTTTTCGGCTAAAGTAAAACTCATTTTAGGAGTTTTCTTATTTCCGTCTAAAATAAAACTCAGTTTAGGAGTTTTTTTCCGTCTAAAGTAAAACTCATTTTAGGAGTTTTCTTTTTTTCCGTCTAAAATAAAAGTCAGTTTAGGAGTTTTATTTTTTCCGTCTAATGTAAAACTCATTTTGGAAGTTTGTCAGAAAATGTAAGAAAGAAAAATTGACGGTTTATTGTTGTGTCTTTGTTGAAACTTTGATATTGTTACATGTAAGACCTGACCTGTTTTAAAATTCTTATTCACTTTATGGCCTTACTTGTATAATATTTTTAGCTTTTCTGAAGTATTTGGAAAAAGTTTCCTGACGAGCGAAATGCGCATAGAAACTAGCTTTCCCACAACAATAAATTTCAGTGTTTTCATTCAAAAATTGGTATTATTAGCACATCATTAATAAATGAATTAATTAATAAAATATTTCATTCCCGAAAATAATTTTTGATAAAACTCGTTTGAGTTTTATTTTTTTTGTCAGAAACAAATTTGCATATTAAAACAATTTATTTTTCACTAACTTCATTGAAAAATCTGATTTTTTCCACAAATAATTTTGATAATTAGTGAATTTGTTTTTGACATTTAAAAATATTTTCAAGCAAATAAATTTTCAATTATCAAACACCAGCAGACTGGACTCTGATATTGCCTGTTCTGATACTCTGAAATGCCTGTTGTTTTTTGTACTGTTGCATTGCTGTAGTACTGTGGCCACTTTATCGAAGATTGTTATAAAAACGCTTGGCTGCATTGAACTGACAGAGCGTCATAAAGGTAAATACATTAATTACACATTGTATTTGAAAAACTACTATTAATGGTTAGCTTATTTGGCATCATGTTTGTTAAATTAAACAAAACAAAAAAAGAGTCTGATAAAAAAGAAGAAAATAAACAAATGAATTTTAGTTCAGACAAGAAAATAAATCTCTTCAAAAGAGTTTTATTTTATGAAGGCGAAATGAGTTTAATTTTAGACAAAAAAAAATGTGAAATGAGTTTTACTTTATATTGAAAAAATAAACCTCCTAAAATTAGTTTTATTTTAGACGGAAAAAATAAAACTCCTAAAATGAGTTTCATTTTACACGGAAAAAATAAAACTACTAAAATGAGTTTCATTTTAGACGAAAAAAATAAAACTCCTAAAATGAGTTTTAGCTTAAAACTCTTAAAATGAGTTTTATTTTAGACGGAAAAAAAAAAACTCCAAAAATGAGTTTTACTTTAGACAGAAAAAATAAAATTCCTAAAATGAGTTTTATTTTAGACGGAAAAAATAAGACTCCTCAAATGAGTTCGTTTTTAGACGGAAAAAATAAGACTCCTAAAATGAGTTCGTTTTTAGACGGAAAAAATAAAACTCCTAAAATGAATTTTATTTTAGACGCAAAAAATTAAACTCTTTTATTTTAAGATCACCACAGATTCTGAAAGAGCTCGTCAGTACGAATCTTTTGATATATGCCACTGTAGGTCTCCGTTGGCTCTATCATGAAGAGATTTTATGTTTAAATTTTCCGGATAACTGTGATTTACGGTCCCTGATGCTTAGTGATTTAGAACTGAATTTTGTCCAAGACCCAGGGACAAACTTTAGCCTTTAAAT
Source organism: Pollenia amentaria (assembly GCA_943735925.1). Classification (NCBI taxonomy): domain Eukaryota; kingdom Metazoa; phylum Arthropoda; class Insecta; order Diptera; family Polleniidae; genus Pollenia; species Pollenia amentaria. The sequence goes on along the minus strand of OX031007.1, from coordinate 184,899,749 downwards.
AGAATTTCCACCAGTAGGTTAACTTATTATTCTTTGAAATAAAATGTTTCTTCCACAAAAATTCAACAAAACAAACACATTAACTGAGCTTTGATTAGTTGGATAAGTCTAAAATAATATATGCTTTTCTATTTATCAGTAAAAAAAATCGTACCAAATATTAGTGTTTTCTACTTAGTTTTAGTACGAGTCTTACTTTAAAATATAAGTACGAATAACACTAACAAGTACTTAAAACCATCCAAAATGGGATAACTTTTTAAAAACCAAAATGCGTGCATACGAGTAAAAATCGATATGCTTGTTTTGTGTATAAACAACAACAACAATACAAGATGAAAAACATACATTATTTTCATGTATTAAAAGTAAAATATGAAGCTATAAGTAAGAGTGCTATTTAGATAGAAATAAATCTATTTTTTGCCACTCCAATCTTCTGCAATTCTGCCCATATTTTGTCATATGTTGTGTATTAATAATTAAGATGCTTGTTGCTAATTTGGAAACTTGGCTCTTGCCGTTATCCAGATATACAGAAAAAATAAACAAGGCAGTTTTGACTTTTGCTTGTATCTCGTTCAGTTATGGACCGATCTGGTTAAATTTCAATAGCAAACTTCAGTCCCCTTCATTTCTGGGGCCTTCGGAAGGCCCATTTCAATATATGGACAGTCGAATAAACGGAAAACGTTAAATCAGTTTCGCTTTGTACTTTATGTTTATATTCCTTTAGATAAATATTGTAGAAATTACAAACGGAATGACAAACTTATATATACCCTTTAACCATCGCTTAAGGAAACTAAAATTCCCAAATTATATTTGCCATAGCAGAATGATTATGAAAACCATATCGGTTATGCTTCTGGTGTCTTATAATTGAAAGTTCTTCTGTAAACAAAGGGCGGAATACGACAAAAGTAAAACAAACTTATGTAACGGGTTAGTAAATAATAATAATCTCTTTCTCACTGCTTTTCTGGGCAATGTGTAAGTTTATGTTAGAATCAATCTCACTTTTGGATTATTTCAAGTACAAAGTCGGTATTAAACCAGTTAAGAAATATTTGAATCTAGTACAGTTTGAGATTAGTTTTGATCTCTTGGTTTTACTTAAGTCAATCCCGCTTTCGGATTATTTAAATAACTGGGCACTTGAGTAATTCGTACTTGAATCAAGCATTCTGTAGTTGATTTAAGAAAATGCGTACTTACCGTACATTGACAATGCTTTGGAAGGATTGAAGTACGAATATATTGAATTTTCTTTTCAGTGTATTATAACCTTTTAAACCGATAGAAATTATTTTTAAATGATGCTTTTGGAATACAATTCTAAGTTATAAATGTCGCAAAGTTTGCAGTTTATATACTAAATTCGACCTTTCTAAAGTGATTTACCTATTTAAATGAGTTTCCTTAGCCAAAAAACAATTTGCAGCTTAAATAATCTAATATAAGTTTATCAGTTTATTATCCAAAAATTAAAATAAAAACTTTAAGACAATCTTAAATTTTTTCTTTCTCGTACTTATAAAAAAAAAAATAAAGTATGTTTAAAACAATACTTCTACTTCTTAAGAACACCAGAACACAATTTAAAGCCATTAACTTTTCAACAGCAAAAATATCTCAACAGTTTTGCACTTGCAACTGAGATTTCAATGTTACCGCAGCCAACTCTATTGACTGAACAAGCAACCTAAAATGATTTTTTTTTCGCAAGAAAATAAAAATATGACAAAAGAATATAAAACAGTTTTTGATTAAGAAAACAAAAAAACAGACATGATCGTAACCCTGAGCAAGTTATTGGTGAAGAAAATAAAAACGAAAATAAAAAAAATTCTCACGAGGATACCCAAGCATATGTAAGCAATTCTGTGAGAACATCATAATCATCATATGCGACCACAAAATAGCAAATGCCACACTAAAACATCTATACTTAATGGCAACAACATTGCAATCAAAAGGCAAACATTTTAAAATAAAATGAACATACAAAAAAATTGCAATGGCAAACTTTGGTCATACACTTCTAGAAGAATACACAAACTCTTATAGAGCAATATAAGAAGAAGACCAAACAAATTTTCAAATGTGAAAAAGTCGAAGTATCTACATATATGTATCGAAAAATATGAGTAGTTTTTCTTGTCTTAAACATAAGAGTATGAGTGTTTTTTCGCTTTTTCGGAATTCAAGTGTGTTTAAATTGCAACTTAGATGGCGTTGCAATTTATGCACTTGTGACAACTGCCACAATAATGTAATATATAACATTGTATACGTATATAAATGTGTACATAAGAATGTATGTGCATGTAGATAAATATATATTTGTGTATTTTTAGCTTAGGAAGTTTTCAATGATGGTTTTGGCAATAATCATATAAACTTGTTACAGTATTACACTAGCGCATGTGGGCGTTTTGTATTTTTTTTTTTTTTTTTTTGTGAACAAAAGAAGAAATTACATAATTTAGTGGCAGAAGTTTGTATAGAATAATTTTATGAGCTGGAAAATAAAAAAATTGCTTAAACAAATTTTAAAAGGTATTTAAATTTTAAAATTACATTTTTCTTAAGACCTTTCTTAGAGATTCACTAAAAACTTTAATTAATTGAGTTTCTAACGTACACTTTATATAAAATCAGTGATTAATTCTCATGTGCGACGAATTGAATGGCAGGCGCTGTTATCATACACTACGACTTTAGTCGTATCAAAGTGGATTTCGAAATTTATACATAACCTTTGGGAAATTGGGAACCGACCATCATAAAGTTAGTAGCATTCGTGTTAAATTATATAGCAAAAAATCTATATACACGTAGTCAACATACATAATACGGAGTTCAAACGGTTGTTACTCAACCGGTTGTTTTAGTTTTGCCTCAGACGGTTATTTTTAAATGTTAAATTTTCGAATATCGATTAAACCAGTTATTTGCGTTTATTTTAAAAATGGATAATTTATATGTTTTTCTTACTTTTGTTGGAAATATACCCGTAATTTAAGAATTTTTCTCATTGTAATATTGGGCAACGTTACCATTTGTATGATGTTTGTCAAAAAAGAAATGTAAAAGACGTTAAAAGACATATTCAACTATGAAAACATAGTATACAACTAGTATGCCGACTCGAGAGAACGATCTCCTTTTTTAACTACACTCATCGCACAAACAGTTTCCGTGTGAATTTAACACACCGAAGAAAAATAAAAACAAAGCAAACCGAGAAACTTTTGCATTTAAAATTTTTTTTTATTAAATAAAACAAACACATAATTAATAATTTTTTCCAACACATATGCTTTATATGCTTTAAAAAAATTATTTTATTTTTCTCAAAGTATAGATATTTTTGACACAAATTTTTTTCGGTTGTTTATTAAAGCCAGCGGAGTAGCATTTTATGGTATGAAAAAATTATTTGAAATTTCAACACTCGTGACTAAATAAGTTTAAAATTGTTATATACGATTTTGTGCAACAATGTTAAGTGGAGAAAATAGTGTCAAACACTAATACATTAAAAAAATATCTTACTAATCCAAACATGAGTTAGGTACTTTTGACATATGAGTTACACAGTCAGCATTTTTTTAAATTATAGATCATATTCGAGTATTGTTTGACTTCTCTGTGCGATTAAAACAATCATTTATGTGCTCGTTTTAGAGTCAAAAATGACTGTTTATTCGGTAGAAAATTGTACCCCACCCGCGACTCTTTTGAAAGAGCCTTTTATGGCTCGCGCTTCTGACCAATTACGACTCAGTTTCGAGACAGTTTGTGCTAGTACTAACAATCACATGCAAAACTTATCCGAGTAATTTTTCATTAATATTATTAGATATTTAGGAGTCTTTTTCGAATCGAATGTTTGCTGTAGCAATACAAGCATTTGTATGTTGGAGGTTGTTAATTTTGTTTTGAATACATTATCAAACGTGTATAATTCATCATCAAACTTTACATAAACCAATATGATGGGACTTTTACATTTTCTTCCTCCTTACAGCAAGAGCTTACTGACATAAATAAGCATAATTTTCCAAAACTCACTTGCTTCAAAATCTTTAAAAAAAATTGTCCCATTATAAACAGTAACATCAAGAAAATAAACATTTTTTCCTCGTTTGGCTGCGCTAAATATGACTTCAAAAGAATGCTTAAAACAGTCACATTTCGATCATCTACATAATCAATTGTTGATTGCGCATTTCTGGACATTCTGTACATTTGTTTTTGTTTTTTAAACAAGTCACTTTCGAAGCATTTCTGCTAATCATTTTCGAGTCTTGTTTTAAGCGCAGAACTGATAAATCAGTTTTTGACCATCTAACGATGTTTTAAAAGACTCAGTTTGGTGATTCGATCTTCCTCATGCTGACTGGGTAGATACCTGCCAATGAGTCGGCACACTAGTGTAAAAGTCGGCATGTTTTATTGAAAAAAAAAACTAAAACAATTCAAAATGGTGGTCCAACCAAAACATCGTGCGTTAATTGTAAATGATATCAAAAGTTTTCAGAGAATTATTCTTATATTTTTTAATACGATAGTGGGATCTATGAAAATTGTGTGTGAAACAAAATATCAGCCAAATGTTCGCCACGGCTTCGGTGGCATACATCTATCCGATGGTCAATATTTAAAATGACTCTGAGACATAATTGAGATTCAATGTCGTAAAATTGCCGAATTATCTCGTCCTTTAGCTCTTGAATTGTTCTTGGCTTATTGACGTATAGTTTTTCTTTCAAAAATCCCCAAAAATAAGTCCTACGATGTCAAATCACATGATAATGGCGGACCAATAATAACGCCACGACGTGAGATAACACGGCCATTGAATTTCTCGCGCAAAAGAGCCATTGTTTCGTTGGCTGTGTGGCAAGTGTCACCATTCTGTCGGAATTGCATATCGTCTAGGTCCATATCCTCAATTTCTGGCCACAAGAAGTCCGTTGTCATTTCGCAATAGCGAACACCATTCACGGTAAATGCTTGGCCGACCTTATTTTTCAAGAAGTACGGCCCGATGACGCCACCAGCCCATAAACCGCATTCACAGGTGTTTTCCCATTTTCTACAGAACCGGCTTGCGGAAATTTGTGCACAATTCTGCCGAATGTGGAAGTGAATGTAATGCATTTTATTTTGAACGCCCATTTTCGTAAAAGGCTCCAACAATCTTAATGCACTGTAACACAATTGTGTACCTCTACATGCTTGAATTTGTGAAACAATAATACAAAGAAATGCCAAATTAAGTTGGGCAAACAAATTGACGTTAAGGGGTGACTCACAAATTACATCGTGTATTATGAATGGACCACCCTTTATTAAGATGTGTATGAAATCACAATATAAAGAAAAACATAGCAGGCCATGCTGCATCCATAGCTCCAAAATTTCACTTTCGGAATTATGGCACTGCTGACGTAAATGAGCGATATAATAATGTATGTAGGTAGTTTTCTATTAAAATAATCAGATCATCATCATAATCGTTGTTGTTTTTGTCATAGCTGTCGTTCGTAGAAGATCGCAAAATATTTTTTACAGCAAAATTTAAGTTGATTAATTAAGCAGAGAATTTAAGTCTACTACAAACTTAATACAATCTTTCCTGATTTGACGCTCTTCCTTCTTTTTTACTCCGCACTCAATCAACAAGATGGTATCAACTCAAAATTTCTATTTTTCCACTTTTTCGAAAAAATCTAAACGTTATATTCATATGTACCCGCTGCAAAAATATCGTGCTAATTTGTCTACTTTTTTGTATTGAAATGGTTGGTTTTAAAATTGTTTTTCATATGCCTTCAATGTTAAATTAAAAATTGTTTTGATTCTACTGAAGCTGTTTAAATTTTGGGTTAATACCCTCTTGTTGATTAAGTGCGGTGTAAAAAAAGAAGGAAGAGCGTCAAATCGGGAAAGATTGTATTAAGTTTGTAGTCGACTCAAATAATCTACTTAATTAATCAACTTAATTAATAAACTTAATTAATCAACTAAAACAAAGTGATTGAAGTGCCGCAGAATATGGAATATTTTGCTGGACAAAATATTTTGCGATCTTCTACAAACGACAGCTATGACAAAAACAACAACGATTATGATGATGATCTGGTTCTTTAAATATAAAATTACCTACATACATTATTATATCGCTCATTTACTTCAATAGTGCCATAAGTCAAATAAGTTAGAGTGCTATATATAATCTTTGATACCCTCCACCGACAGGAGTGGGCTCTATATGATAAATACATATATATTATTAACTTCACAAAAACGAACAACAGCATTAAAATTGGTTGCGGTTTAGACCTGAATTAAATTATTGACCGACAATAAGAACATTTTATCCTTTTCTTGTTAGAACTTTGAACTGGCTTGAGTAAAATATCTTGATTCGTAACGGTTTTAGCCGAACAAAAATGATTTTTAGGAGGGTAATTTGTATTAGACCTATGGTAAATTACGGACCAATCACCCCTAAATTCTGAAGACTGATTTCTGGTATTTATATAAATTTAACAGTTAATTTCACAATATTGCATGATATTTTCTGGCCATATGAATCTAATTTGGAAGACATTTTACCGCAATATCTATATCTGGTATGGTTTTACTGCCGTGGGGCAGATTGAAAATTTGGATTAAAAACCAGTTCAACAAAATAACTACAATACTAATAATTAAATAAAAATGGCTAAAAGCTTAATTAACTTTTCTTCTGGCTAAACGGGATAAAGAAAAACGGCTAATTTTAGCTATAAATGGTTAAATTGGCATCACTGCCGTGCCAAAAAGAACAACATTCGGCGGAATTAAAAATTCAATAGTTTTATTTATTAAAACACAAAGAACTAAAAAAACAAAATTGTAGAAATCAAACAAAGTGATGGAAGGTTTTTAATTATGGTCGACGAATGGACAGATGTATTCACTTGATTAAATTTTAAATTAAAACTGATTTTATTTTTGATTAATGCTTTAATTGGGGCAACATTTTTTTTCTGTGTATGTATTTTGTTGGTTCCTTACCCTTGTAAGTTGCTTTTATTATATTCAAATTAACTTTTTATTTTAAAAACTAATTTGATTTTTGTGTTTTATTTAATCAAATGAAACCGTTAAACCGGGTTTGTGTAATATGTTTTAACCAAAAACCGTTGTTTCAAAATAGCAACTATTCGGAATATTCGAAAATTGGTTTTTGAAAAAGTCGAATAATCGATCTCCCTAATGCATAGACACTGTCCATAATCTGTTTTCTATAAACACATCACACCTATTTTTAAAAGAAATTAATTAAAATTAAAAAATACAACTGTTTTATAATGGGGAATAATAGTAAAAATCTCTTTAAGAATGGTGAGGGAAATGCTAGATTTTAGAGGGGATAATCTATAGGGAGATTGAATTATAATTACCCGACTATCAGTACAAAGTTAAAATTTGGGGTTATGGGAAATATGACAAAAAAGGGAATTAGTTTCTTTTATTTAAATTTTACTTTAAGGTATTTGGGGGCCCACCTTTTTATGGCTTTTCTTTTAAGAAGAAATAGGTAGATGTGTTAATGCTTTCAATTCATTAAAATTTCACAAAAGGATTTAGAGATAAAATGAGTGCGAGATTTAAGTGCTGAGCTTCTAGTTATAAATCAAAATGCTTAGTGTCGATTACAATCAAAGTTAAATTCCTTCAAAGCGATTTAAAATTTGCAAACGACTGAGTTTATATGCGAAATATTATAGCAACGAGTACTAAATTTAAATTTTGTTAAGTAGCAATTTATAAAACATTCATATACGTGCATGGAGATGTGATTATTGTTTAGACTAATGGCGATTTCTTTTCTGAGATATATGTTGTATAAATGTTACATGTTCTACATTTTTGTGTTCGATTGTACAAAAAATACAACTGTGGGAACAATTTTCAAGTTCTTTTGTGAATATGTTGATGAAAAACGTGCAAAACATGTTGCATTTTTTACCCTCACTTTTGTTTAAGGTGTTCATACTACCCTGTCTTACAACTTTGGTACTTACTACTTTGTTTGTTTAGCCAATGTTTTATTTTGCTTGTTTTAATTAACACCGCTCATAATTTTATGATAAGATTGTTTAAAAACAAAATATAAAAATTCTTACATATTAAAATGAATAAAAATCTATGTGTATTATTATCTTTTAAATTTTTTTGAAGCCAATAGTGATGTCAATATTTGCTTCCAAGCCGTTATTGCGTACATAAACCCCCCAAATTGCTTTAAAAACGCTAATGAAGTACATTAATGATAAAAGTGTAATAGTTGTAAGTAAAAGCATCTAATTTTGTTTTATTGAAGTTGCACAACATGTAACACTTCGAGCGATTATAGGTAACATTAGAAAGTATTACATGTATATACTGTAACATATTTTTCTCAGAAAAGAAAACGCCATAATATTAGAATTAATTTAAAACAAAAAACAAAAATCTTTTTTAAATCATATATGTTTTTCTTTCAAAATTTTAATATCCAACTTTGTTTGGGCAATAACATTTAAGAAAATAATTCTAAAAAGTTTTAATAAGACTATACGAACATGGGCTTCTAATTCTAGGTCAGATTCCCTGAAATTTGCTTTAAAATATTAAAACAAAAATAAAAATGGTACACCTTTAATGGCAAATTTCACTAATTTATTTATATATCAATTTATGTTCAAAAATCGTTTTTCATGTCAAATAAAAAAAAAAACTATATGATATATATATGAATTGATATTTAAATAGAAATGGTGAAATTAACTATAAGTATTTAAAAAGAAAAAAGGTAAAATTTTTAATTAAAAATGTTATTTAAAATAAAACATTCTGACATTTTATAAAATTTATTCATTATTCGTTTTAAAATTTCTAGACAAACATCTTTTTTTCCAATGTACTGTTGCGTCAATTTTCAACCGTATATCATTTTATTAATGTATGAAAAACTTCTTTGGTAAATTTGTTTAGTGTAAAATTCATCGTCAGGATAATTAAAATAATGTAGTTAATGTCTTTATATATAAATCAAATAATTAAAAATTAATTAAAAAATTTTTTTTTTCAATATTTTGCTAAAAACTTAGAAAAAGTTTTGCGTAGGAGCTAAGCCGCAGTTTTATAATCTTGAGTGAATTTCAATGCGTGTTATGATTGACGCGATGGAAAATTTTTCTTTCACTTTTGTTTTTTTTATTCTTCGATAAGGCAGAATTTGCGTTGTGCTTTTCCCGTTTAAATTCATCTTATTTTCTAAATGTATCTTATTTAAATCAGCTTTTAAAGTTTTATTATTTTAGAAGCCAAATGGTTTTTGTTTTCTTGTATCCTTTTTTATAACCCATGTTATATGAAAGTACGATACGAGGTCAGTTTGTAAAGTAATTATTCCTACATTACAACAGGTGGAGGGATATTTTGCGTTTTTGCTGATGTGGGTAAAAATTAAAAAATGCTTATTCTGCCTTATTTTTTGTCTATACAAATTTTTCTTGTCTTTTTTATGTAACTTGGAGGCCACACGATCAATTTTTGTTTTTCAATTTCTTTCAATTTGCTCTCATTATCATTTTTTTTACTAACACACTCACACTTTTTAAATTGGCCACGATATTGCTCTCAATTTTAACTATCCATTTGTTTGGCAATTTTACGTTCAATTTAACAGCTGATTAGAAGTTTAGTGAGCAAATTTTTCGTTTGTCAGTATAAATTGTTTTCTTGATAACATCTTGAAAGTAAATTGCGTGCAGCCTACGTCACAGCTTTCAATTTATGTAAATTTGGACAAACAGTATATCGTTACCTAAAACGCAAAAGGCCCTAACTAACCAAAATTTAAAATTACAATTTTTCATTGATTCTAATGTCCACAACAAATTTTGGAATCTTTCGACCAAAATTAGCGATTTTATTAACAAAAAACAAAAAGCCCTATCTACAAAATATTATACGATAAACGCTAATAGACATAACTAACATTTTGCATTATATGCAACATTGTTATTTGTAAAAAGCACTGGTAGGTTTTACAAGAAAAATAGAAAAAAAGTTTATTATAAACAGTTTAAAGCAATTTATCAATTTACCATTTTAAATACTTGTTTTCTTCTCCTGTAAAATTTTCAGAATGTTAGATAGGGCATTTTGTGTTTTAGGTAACGATATGTAAAAGACTATCAAAAAAAGTTGATCATGTGGCCGCAAGGTAAGAGACCCCAAATCTATTTTAAGTCCACTAGTATAAAATATTATGATGATTTTTACGTGACACACTGTTTTTTGGCAACAAAATATTGTTAGGATATTTACCATGGATGGTAACTGCTCGTCGAATCGACGAAGCTCATTTAAACTTTATCATATAACTTTTTTTATGTGTATTCAAATTACGATCTTTTTTTATACAACGTTAGCTGATGACTAAAGCTTTAAAAAAATAATACATTTTTAAAAGAATTCTTTCTTTCGTTTAACTATTCTAAAAATTTGTTTTTGTTTTCAATGATGTTATGCGAACGAAAGAATTTTTTCGCATATTGGAAATAGGCTATTAGTTAAAACTCTCATAAAATGTTGAGAGAGAAGAAAAACTTTAATTTTTATGCTTTATTTTGTTTTATTTTTTAAGAAAATGCTTGACTAACAAAATTTCTGTAAACAATTAACTTTAAAAATCGTTCCGCTAGAATTTTTTTTAAATAGTTCGCCGAAGAGTAACCTTAATGTACTTAAATGAAGACCAATTTTTTAGGGTTAAAGACAATTTGCTGAAATTAAGCAGTTAAAACCTATTCTCGATATTAACTTTAATCTCTGGATGACATATTTTTAAGAGCCTATGCCTGTTTTATATTTCGTATTAAAACCAAAACCAAAATTAACCTACCCTCGTATTTTTATCTTTCCCGAAAAACCCCTTCTTACCACTAGTGGATAGCATCGCGTTTTAGTTGTTGTTTATTTTAAAAAGAATGTTGAAAACTAAATAATCAGCTGTCGGCGTTATTTTACATCATTTGAACATGAGCACATTGAGGATTAATAAAAAGGTTTGGGATTTCTCCATCGCATTTCAGGGTGTGAACTATGAGAAAGATTTTGCTTTGCTTTCTATCTGACTAGAACCAAAGGCAGTTAAATTTAAACATAATAATCTTGTGTTTGTGACTGGGAGGAGGGGACAGAATTTGGGAAATTATTGTTAGATATTGGCTTTTTGCTTAGATTGTGCAAAGTTTATTTGTTGGTAGAAGAATAACGTTTCATTTTTTTCTTCCTGATGAGGTTTTTTTTCTGGTTGTGGTTGTAGTTTGCTCAATGATTGGTAATTGTGTTGTATTGTTGTTGGTTTATTTTTTGTTTGTTTTGTTTAATTTTTTTGTAGCTCTTCCATAATTTTTATTTTTTTGCTTAAGATAATGTTGGTTGAAATATTTTTTTTTGTTCTCATTGTTGCAATACCTACTTCATTTTCCTTTTTTGATATCAAAAATTTTTTTTATTTTTGAATCTTTGATTTTTAACAAAAGATTTCAAATAGTGAACATAAACTAAAAACTTGTATATGAAGTTGTAAACTTTTAGCTTTATTTTTGTTTTATCTTTTTCTTCCTTCTTCACAGTCTGTCGGTTAAAAATTGACATCATGGCATTTTTTGTTGACATCTTGCATTGATTGATATTTTCTTTTGAAACTCTGTTTATACAGTTCATATTTTTATGGCTTTTTTATGTTCTTTTATGAACAAAAAATAATAGAATACTTTTTAATGTTTCAATTTTAGTTACATTAAAAATATACAATTATTATTAAAAATAATATGTTTTTCATTTTTATAAAGGCTAGGGCATTCATTAGGTTAGCCGTTAATCGATTAACCGCTTAATTACTACCCGATTAACTGATCGGTGAATTTAATTCGATTAACGATTAAACTGGTGAATTTCATTCGATTAACCGATTAACCGACGTAACAAAATTTTTAATGTTCTGTAGTATTATAACATATTTTTTTGAGCTTTTAATTATTTGTTTCGTCTCATATACAAAAGGTGTGTGTTTAGAAAATATTTTTTCATAAATCAAAGAAAGTGTTTAGTGATCTTCATTTTGAATAAGTGTTTGCAGTCAACAGCTTTTTGTTCCACGTACTTTTTATATGTATGCGTTTAGTTGTTTGTTTCTTCTCATATCAATCTTTTAACAAAACTCACCGAAGCAATTAGAAGAGTGTTGAAATATTTAAAAAATTAAACCAGAACTCTTATAACATATTGGAAAATTTTATATTTTTTAAAAAAAATCCAGGAAGAGGACCGAGAAATTAGGTATTCTGTGTTATGGGTTGCTTTCGATTTCTCCAATATCTACGACAAGAAAAAAATTAAAGAAAAAACTAATAATTTAAACTAATTTAATTAACAGATTTATTAATAAGATCTTCTTAAACTATTGAAATAACTAATAAAATTATCTCCCAGTTTATTTTTTAATTAATTCATAATATTTATGTATTTATTAAAAATTATTAATTACATATTTATGAATTATTTTTTTGTTTGCTCGTTTTAATTCAAGAATTGTTACGTTTGTTATGTAATTGCTTTTTTTTACTTATAAATTTCAAACAATAAATCATTAATGAATTTTTAGTTATTGAAATTACTTATAGCCTATTTCCGATGTGCGAAAGAATTCTTTCGTTCGAATAACTACATTGAAAACAAAAACAAATTCTAAAAATTTGTTTTTGTTTTCAATGTAGTTATACGAAAGAAAGAATTCTTTCGCACATTAGAAATAGGCTATTAATCTAGGAATTTTAGTTCTCATGTTGACTTTCATTTTTGTTAGTTTAATATAAAAAAAAATTATAATTAAATCAGTTAACCGATCAAAAACAAATAAAACGAATACTAACCGATTAAAACAAAACCTCGGTTAATTGATTGGGCGATTAACCGATTAAAGCAAAAGCCCGATTAAGTGGATACCCTAATAAAGGCTAAAACATGTAAAAAAGGTAAAGTCAGACAAATCCAACTATATGATACACTACTGCAAGTTTCCTATACGGGACATATAGGCAATTATGGATCAGTTTTCCGAAAATTGACATTTAGATGTTGATATGTATATAGGAGTCATCTATTTTAAATATTATATAAATACTGAAATCTACATAAGATTTATTTGTTTTAGAGTGATTTTTAGGTGGGGACCCACATCGGTAAATTCTGCATTTAAGATCACAAAATTGGGGCTTGCGGATCGATTGGAATCATAATCGCAATAAATTGAAGCATAAGGTAAAATGGCGAGCCCATTTTATTGTTCACGTCGGGGATTTGTATACCCACACCACAATAGCTATAGGTACGGGCATGTTCGTAAATTCACCACTGCGCTGATTATATGAAAATGTAAATGTCTTAAAATATTCTGCTAAAACAGATGATACACAAACAAGTGTCAGTTACAGAGTAGAGAAATGCCTGCTGCCTTAAATATGATCAATAAACTTGCATTGGCAGCAGCTTGACCATTTTAGCATTTTTGGAACTAGATTTTGCATTTTTTTTTTGTTGATTTAGCTGCAAAATTTCCGATTTAGCAGTTAGCATTTTCTTAAGCAATTTCCAATTATTTATTAAGCATTTTCTAGCATCTTGAATAACGTAATTTGCACAATTTTTAATAATATAATTTATGCAAGTTTCTGTATATTAGTAATATACACATGCAATCATTGCAATATTGTGACAATATATCCGGCAGCACCGTGCTATTATGTTACAAAGTAAATTTCGTACGCAAACATACAGCCATGTGTGTTCGCATATTTTTTACTATTAATGCTATTCTTTATATAAGATGTGGCCTTAAAAGGCTGAACGTATGTTGTCATAACTTTAAATTTACAAGTGACCTTATAAAAAAATGTAATCAAGAAATTTATATTAACGAACATTTTAATAAATATTCAGAATCTGCTGAAGAATATTCATTTGATGATATGTTAAATATGTAAAAATAAATAGTTCCCTTTTTTTGCATATCAATTTATGTATATAAGAATTTAAAATCCTTTTTATTTTTAAATTAATTTTGTAACAAGATACAAGATAAATAACTTTAAGTAAATGAGTACAAATATACAGTAGTGTGTACCAAAAAAAAAATATTATTTTATGCCCCACCGTTTTTTGAAAGCTTATAGTGTGAAGTATTTTTGTGATTTTTTTCAGATTTGTCGGAAGAGGTATAGAGGTCGCTAAATCGAATTTATCCCAAAAATCGGGTTTTCTCGACTTTTTTGAATTTTGCTGATTACTCGGCCCATTAGCAAGATTTTCTTTGTTACTAAGTCAATTTTTTTAAAGAAAACTTCTCAAACTTTACTTCTCTGTGCAGATATTAAAAGTTTCGGTTATTTTTTTGCTCATTTGGGTCCCCTTAATCACATTTTTTTGTAAATTTAGCATAAACTTGAAAAATAATGCTTTGTAACTTTTAAAATTTATATTGAAGTTAAAAAAATTAATGAGTTTAAAAGGTGGATAAATTCTGAGTCATTGCAAAAAAAAAAATAATTGCAAGTGCTCTTACTGTTCCAAAGTTATACCCTTTTTAAGTTTTGTACCCATTTTGTGAAATTAAAGATATTGTAATGTGTTTGCCAGTTATGCTTCGGATTTGTTTTAATGTTAGATATTAGGTATTCTTTCAAAATATTAAATATGGGTGGATTTTTATTCTGTTGCACAGACTTCAGCAATGCGAGTCCAAAAAATTCTAGGCAGCTTCTCATACACAAAAAAAAAAATTAAAAAACTATTTTTTTTAGCTTTCAATTATTTATTAGAGCTTTTACGATGAAGCTCTATGCCCTGCAATAAATTCTGAAAGTCTGTTGCAGAGGTTGTTAGATAAATGTAAGTATTAGCTAAGGCCACGCTGCGTTTATGCTAAATTTACAAAAAAAATGTGATTAAGGGGACCCAAATGAGGAAAAAAATAACCGAAACTTTTAATATCTGCACATAGAAGTAAAGTTTGAGAAGTTTTCTTTAAAAAAATTGACTAAGTAACAAAGAAAATCGGGCTAATGGGCCGAGTAATCAGCAATATTCAAAAAAGTCGAGAAAACCCGATTTTCGGGTTAAATACGATTTTAGCGACCTCTAAACCTCTTCCGAAAAATCTGAAAAAAATCACAAAAATACTTTACCCTATAAGCTCTCGAAAAATGCTGGGGTATCTATAAAAATCAAAAAAAAATTTTTTTTTTGGGACACACTAATATGCTGGTATATGTGATATTTAATTTAATGGTTTATTCAAAATAAGTAACATGTGCATATCGCACTTGTTCAACAATATTGTATTAACTCAAAATTTAAATTTTTAGAAAAAATCAACACGTAATATTCATATATACCCGCTGTAAAAAAACGTGCCAATTTGTCACTTTTTGGTACTGAAGCGGTTGATTTAATAATTCTTTTTCATATGCCTTTAATGTAAAATAAAAAATTGTTTTGCTTCTACAGAAAAGTTTGAAATTTAGCTGCAAAAATTTATAGGATCTGGTCACACTGATTGGCAGTGTAAGCAATTTTGATCGTATGGTGCACAGCAGTAATGCATTTACGAACAGGCCCTTTATTATGCGTTTTTGCTGGCTTGTATAGTTCATAAAATATTGCTCTTAGTATACCGATCGACTCATAATCACTTTATGAGTCAATCTAACGGTGTCTCTCCATCCATCCGGAGTCATTGTTCACCTGTGCGCAAAGTAGAGGACGCAATTTGAAAGATAATTTAATGATATTTGGTCCATAAGCCTACTATTGTTCTATAATTTTACATAGACCCCATTAAAACTAACTTGCGGAATAGATTCTTTGCGCGCATAAGCAATTTTGGTATGTTATATTTAGATTAAATGTTGACCAAAATTATTTTATTGTAACCCAATCCATCTTACTAAATACTATTGGAATCAAACCATATTAGGCAATAGCTGCCATACAAATACAACTCCAAATAGGGAATACTCTAGAAAATGCTTATGTAAATAACATGGTATCATGTGAACGCCTGCAGTTTCATACATGTTTTTATTTAGTTTGAGGTCTGTCATAAATTTAATTGATTCGTGGTGGCCACTTGGCAGCTGAATTTCGTGTAAATGGTGCCTTCGGAAAATTTGGCTTACAGCAATTTTAATGCTTCCGTGGCTGTATTATTTGGATAGTCTAATTATTGACAACGGCTCACGGTTCTAATATTTTTTGTTTAAACGTCTTGGCACACTATGTAGCGACCCAGTTGACTTCACTTTACTGACCAAATTCTTCATAGCGGACTTAAAAGGGCAACCATATTGACATAGAATATTACAATGTTAACGAATCATAGCTTTTAAAGATCGCTGAACAATTAATTGAAGATTATTAAACTGGTAGTAAAATGTCATGTTATGCCAATATGCCTCTGTAGGAACAAAGCAGTTCTTACTGAAAAAACCCCTGTTACCCAGCAAAAACTTTACTTAAAAAATATTTATTACATTACAAAAAAATTATTTAAATAAAACAACATTTTTATTTTTCGAATTTATTCTATGAGCTAAATTTCAGTTATGTATTTTATAAAGCTTTCTTGTAATAGTTCTGTTCCTTAAATTTGTCTTTTTTTTAAAAATGACTTTATTACCATAGCTATATTACCTTAGCATAGATAGCAATGAAGTATATTGTATGTACAGAAAAATGCATGAAAATCCGGTTTATTAATTTTTTCGTTTATTATATAATTTATTGTCGTTTCCTAATTCTTGTCTAAAAATCAGATCTGAGACAAATGCGTTTACTTTGCTAATGCGTTGACATTTTTTTTTTTTTTTTGACAGCAAACCAAATAAATGGTAATGCAAGTTTATTGAATTACCATTAAATTAAAGGATTTCAATGCACTATTTTTTGCATTACATTATTTTCTTATCAAAGTTATTTTTTAAATACCATTAAATGCACTACTTTTGCATTATTATTAAGACACATCATTTATAGTGCTTTATTATTGTATTATCCCTACAGTAGTGTAAAAATAATAATGCATTATTTTTTCATTATCATTAATTTATAAACGGCAAATTTTAAAAAACATGTTTATATATTTTCATGCGTTACTGCCTTTTCAGTTATAATATTGGTTTATTTTCTTTGGAATGAACCTCTAGAATTATTTTCTTTCAACTTTTATAAAAATAGGAAATGCAATGAAAAATACTTGTTCCGTTCACAAATTTTATTTAAAACTTAGTCTTTTTCGCAACCATGCCAACAAACAACTACATCCAAACTTCACCATTTGCAGACGAAACAGGTTGTCTATGCGAGCACGAAAACTGTCTTGAAGCACCTCGTCACTTACAGGATCATATATGTTAACTAGAAATATGGTTAAAACCAGGGCTGTGGACTCGAAGTTTGTACCGGAGTCGGAGTTGTAGTACCCACAAAAACTCGCGACTCCGTCTCCTAAATTTTTTGGCATAAGAAATTTTTAAAAATTTTAATATTTAAAAATTCTTGCAAATTGGTGTTGCAATATTTCAAATATTGATTTGAAATTTTTACAGAACATTTTTCTTGCTATATTTAACCATTTAAAATGTACTGCATTTAAAACCAGTTAGAGTGCTATATTCTGCTGTGCCGAATCTTTGATACCCTCCACCGACAGTACGAATATATGAGATCTACAAAACGGACGTCAGTATAAAAATTGGTTCCGGTTAAAATTTATTGGACGACAATCAGACAGTGTTGTGCTTTTATTTCTAGAAATTTGTACTAACTTGAATAAAATACCATGATTCGTAACAGTTTATGCCGAACTAAATGATTCTCAGGAGGGGAATTTATATTAGACCCATGGTAAATTATGGATCAATCATCACGAAATCCTGTAGAGTGATTTCGTTATTAAAAATCTAAATGGAACAAATTTTAATACAGTAGTGATTTTTTTTTTGTGTTTAAAGTTCTTTTCAGAAGGCTGCTTAATATCGGATCTAAAGTAAATATGGACCGATAATTAAAAAATGGCATGATATTATTTCTGGCCATATAAACCAAATTTTACCCCAATATCTATATCTGCTACGGTTTTAGGTGTATTTGAATAATTTCCCAGAGTGAGCATAATATTGGACATTATATGGTTAATTATGGCCTGAGCTTCACCAAAATTTATAGTGTTGTTTTTAGTCCTATAAATTTTTGACGTCATTATTAATAGCATTAATAATTACGTTTTTCAACATACTAAACCATTTTTTGGGTTTAGGCTTTATATGGGGCATATGGTTAATTAGGGACCGATCTTTACGAAATTTGACAGCGTGATTTCTAGTCCTATAAAACTATGACGTAGCAAATTTTAATATGATAGCAATATTTATTACGGTTTTACACGAACAGTAGGATTTTGTTGGATTTCAATCCCAAACTGCTTAGGATTACTAGAAGCAATTTGATACCTCTTTTGAGTTATTCGAAAGTGAGCGTATTTTAAACACACGGACATGGCTAAAGCGACTAAGAGTTACTCATGAAACTAGAATGTATATAATTTATGGGGTCTTAGATGCATAACAAAAAAGTTTCACACGGAATGACAAACTTATTATACCCTCATTCAACACTAGTGGTTATGGAGGGTATAAAAAAAGAGTTTAAAGTCGCATAAGTGGCAGTCTTATAAACATTAAACATCATGGTTGGAGTAGGAGTCGGAGTCGGAGTCAGGGGTCGGAATCGGAGCCGCACTTAAAAAATTTCAGCGTTTGGAATCGGATTTGGAGTTAGTACTTTTTTCTGACGACTCCACAGCCCTTTTTAAAATAATGGAGTATAATGGTCAATGAGCAAAAACTCGTACATATAATATTAACATTACGTCAGGAATCAATAATCAAATAATACCTTAACATTCAACAGAAACCGTATTGAGGAAATTTTCTTGTCTGGCACTGGCAGGACATAAAATAAGGTATTAAGATAAGTTTTGATAAATTATTGTTAGTTAATATTTAATATATGAAGATTCAATAAATAAATATTGAGAAAAAAAAACTTTCACAACCATTATTTACAGCTTTAATTCATAGCTTACTATTATGATCTGCACACTTTAATGTTTGTACTAATACTGACTCGAAATGCCATCTGTGGTGTTTATTTATACTCTGTCCCAAGCCACTAGATATTTCTCGAATTTTAGAGCTTTTTTATGAACTTTACGGCTAGAATTTTTTTTTATTTATTTATTTAATTGATGATGTTATTTTACTTTAGCACAATGGCATTACCAACTTTAACATTATTGCATCACTTATATTTAAGCTATTATTTACATTTAACGGATATTTTAACATTACATTTTTATCCAGAATATTCTGTAAGAAAATAACCCCCATATTCATAAAAAAATATTTAAGGTTTATAGCAGGTTTATGAAACGAATTTTCTATGAAATTTTGTTTAATAAGCCTTTTATTAATCAAAAATATTTTTTATGAATATGGGGGAAAGAAATAATAATAAAAATCATAAAATAAAAACTATTTCTACCGAAAAAAATATATAAAAAGTTGACAGTAAAAAAAAGAAACACAATATCTATAAAAATTTAAAAACTGTTATTAAGAACACCTTAAAATTTGAATTATGGCCATAAACAATTCATTGGTGCTTATTGTTTTGTGTTAATTGTCAATAGGGCTCTTATCACAAACACAATGACATTTTGATATTCTTTATGTAGTGGATATAAAAAGGACTGTCTATTAAGTAAATTTTTTCTTGGTCTAGATCCAGACTCTGGATCCCATGCGTAACCATATCCCTAAATATTTTAGGCAGTTATGGCGAAAAATTTTGCACTCAATCTAATAAAGTCTTTATCGCACTTAAACTTAAATTAATCAAAAGTTCAAACAACTCGGTTGCTTACTAATGAAAAATATTACAGTTTTAATGAGTTTTTTTTTAATTTGATTAATGATTTATTTCCATACATTTGTATTAGAAGTCTTTAACACCTCCAATTTTAGCATCATATCATAAATATTATTAATATTGTCTCTGGAGGAAAAAGTTATTTAAAACAAGCGCAAAAAGTGTTTTGTATGTAATTGCACTACAAAAAGAAAAGTAAATAAAAGTAAGGGGAAGTTTTTATACGCAAAGACAACATTTTATACATGCAGGCAAAGAACTAAAACTAATAAAGAAATATGCTCAAAATTATTGTAAATAAAATATTATAATAAGACTGATAGTTGTTATACAATGTATTTTTAGTAAAAAACTGACTCAAAAATAGAAATTGATTTTTGATAAGATAAATAATATTTTTTTATACTTATTATCAAAGTTGATTTTGGGAATACTATTATTTATTATAAGATTTTGTTTGTTGTGCTTAATTCCCTTTTTTAATAATTGTTAAAAAAAAAATACTGAAATTTATTGTTGGAGGATATGCTGTTCATATGCGCATTTCACTGGTTGCTTAGGCCAGATCATTTTAATAAATAATAGTATTCCCAAAAACAACTTTGATAATAAATTTTTGCAAGTGCACGTGCATAAAAAACTGAACTGGCAAATTGTTTTTATTTTGATTTCTTGCGAAAACAATAAAAGCATTTTGTTTTTGTTTTTAATATGTTTTTCTTTACCCACTTACAACTACAATTAATGTTGGGAGAATTCCAAATAATTGTAGCGGGAAATGTAAGAAAAGATAAAACTCATCACTGATTTATTGTTTGGTATTTTGTTTAAGCTTTGATATCGTTGCAAAAAAGACTATTTGAGTGTTTGTAGGTAATTCTCGTTCCCTCTGTAGTCTGGTTTGCTGATAGCTTTGGCTTTTCTAAAATTATTTAGGAGAACGTTTCTTGATGATCTGACCTAAGCAACCAGTGAAATGCGCATAGGAACAGCTTATCCTCCAACAATAAATTTCAGTATTTTTTTTATCAATTAATTAAAAAGGAAATTAAGCACAACAAACAAAATCTTTTAATTTTTTTATACTTTTAATTGTATTTAAAGAATCTGCTTTACAGGAAGTAATTAAATCTTAAAAGTAAAAATTTAAAATTATTTCTACTCCAGGAAAGCAAAAATCTTCAGACGGGCCTTGTCCTTGAAGCTCTTTTTGCGTTTGGATTTGAGAATGATGTCTTTCCAGTTGATTTATATAATTTTCCAGACTTACAATATATTTTTAATGGCCTTTACGAATTCATCTTTTGCTAGTTCAATTTCTATGGATGTTCTTATTTCTTACTTACCAAAGCTCTGCCACACCCGGTTATGGTTCTTAAAAGTTTTGATTGTGTCTTCTGTATAAACACGATACATGGATTGCTAGCAGTTTTCCATAATATTACACCATATGTCCAAATCCGATTTAAATGGTTTTATGCAGAATGACACTATAACCAAGACAAAATTCAGATTCACCACAAATCAACCGCAAAAAATTAATTTTGCGTATTTTTTTCAATTAAATAAATAGTTTGAAAAGTATTATTACATAATAAATGTGTAAGTCGAATCAATTATTTTCTTAATTGAACAAAAACTAAAAATATATTTTTTTTTCGTTTAACTAAGATGTTAATTGTGATAAAAATTAATATTTACTTAAAATGGTAATTAAATAACAAAAAATCTTAATTGGTTTTTCGTTTTAAATAAAATAATTTAAACTTGTAAAATTTATGTTGAAATTGTTAAAACTTGAGCTATATATTTGATAGTTTGTGAAAGGCAGGAATTGCCCTCTAAATCCCCTCGTGGTCCTATTATTGAAAAACTGCATAGTTAATGTGTCCACATAAATATGGTGCTATATATGGTTTCGGGGAGGCAGAAATTGCGACCTAAATCCCCTCGTGATCCTGTTTTTATTTTTAAGAAATGTATAGCTTATGTTTTTTTTTTAAGCTGGAAAAATCTAAATTTTTACAGGAAAGAAACGCTCTTACAGTGATACAACAAAGTTTAAATGCAAATATTGCAGTGCTTAATAAATTAAGCTGGACTACTAGTTCTCTAGTTTTAGTTAAATTTGTGGAGGAAACATTTTCTTTAACGGCGTAAATCAAACACCCTTAATTCTACGTATATATCATATTCCTTTTTCGTATTTTTTTTCCTATACTAATCCCGCGAAGCTATACGCTTGTCTGCGGGAAAGAAACCAGAGTCTCTGGCGGAAAACGAACCTGCAACCCCGGCGCTGATAGACTAGCTCACTACTACTAGCCTACCGGGACATCCTATAAATATGGAAATATATATGTGTTTAATTTCACTAAAATCGGTTTGATAGTTTCTGAGAGAGATAGTTTCAATTGCATAATTTTGCAATCTCAAATACACAAAATCGTTAAATAGGCTAGCATTTTTTTAACCAAACTTTTGCGAAATATCCAAAAACTTGCCCTGATAGTTATATGTATACTTTGTAAAACAACGCTATATTTATCAATTCTCTTTGAAATTAATATTAATCATAACTTCAAGTATTAGAAAATTTTTGCTATGCAACAACGTAAATATTTCTACAGGAAATTCTTATTATAATTATTTTTTTTATCAAAAATAGTTAGTACACGAAAAATATTTGTGCTGATTCAAAAAAACTTTTGGTGGATAAATTTCACTTGATTTTTTAAAATTCTAAGATAAAACAGAACAAGTACAAAATATTTGCCTCAGAAACTTGTATATATGTAATTTTTTCTTCTCTAGGGACATTTGCTCACATTACCTCCTAATTAACGATAACTGACTATTTAGATTATATTAAAAGTAAATACATAAACATGATATAAAACCTTATCTTTCACATCTACTGTAT
Source organism: Pollenia amentaria (assembly GCA_943735925.1). Classification (NCBI taxonomy): domain Eukaryota; kingdom Metazoa; phylum Arthropoda; class Insecta; order Diptera; family Polleniidae; genus Pollenia; species Pollenia amentaria. The sequence goes on along the minus strand of OX031007.1, from coordinate 184,876,717 downwards.
AAATGCGTTTCAAAACTTCGTGATCAGCCTGTTCAAAAATAAAGAACTCCTTTACACTTTTTCATTTTTGCTTCATCAACAATCAGTTGTACAAGTACGATGCCTTTTTTAGTCATCGGAAAATGCTGCTTAGAAAAAAACTTTTAATTAGTGTTGGAAAGTTTTTCAATTAACAACACCTGCAAACTATTTATTTTTCAAAACATACAGTTATAATAACAAACTGCAACAACAACGTAAAACAACAACTTTAAACAAGAGTAACATCGATGCTAATGGGAGCAACGGCAACAGCATCAACTTTAAGAATGCGTAGCAAATATTTATACATGACTCGCATTTAAAGGATTAAAAATGACTGTACAAAAGTACAGCAACAGCGAAATATAAATCCATGAAGCTTAACAATTTTCACACAGCTAAAAAAAAACACTGGTTGCAGCATTCAACGTTTCGTTTGCTGTCAACTGTTAATTGAAAAAATTAAATGGAAACAATCTTCATTCTTTTTATTTGTGTATTATAAAAATAATTTAACTAAAGATACAAGAAGAAGTGAAAACGTCAGGTAAAAGTTTAAGTTAAAAAAAATTAGTTTGTAAATAATGAAAAGTAAAATTTTCTAAAATCTATCTATAATGTGTCCTATTTTACTATAAAAATTATCGAAAATAGTATAAAAATAGCCCATTTGCAAAATCTAATTCTTACAAGATTTCGGAAAAATCGAATTGTGTTTTATTGGATTTCCCATACAAAACCAAATTTTCTTTGTGACTAGATTTTGTCGAAATCTACTGAACGTCTAGTGGTAACTATGGGTTTTTCTACTTAGTAGTAAAAAATACTAACTTACCTGTGCAGGGAAAAGATGATATTATAACCAAAAACAAGAAAAGCAGCTTTTTAAAACTGTTGAAAAAATTCAAAATTTATAAGAATATATTAATAAAATGAGACAAATAATTCATATTAAAAAAAAAGTTTATTATAAATAAGAACTTATGCAAATTTTGAAATCTCTATTTCTTTAATGTACATACTAGTGTCGAATACGAACAGCTGCATCAATATTTGTCGAATACGAATATTTATTTACTAATTTAAGTATTTTAACAAATTTAATTTTAAAAAAACTGTTATATAGAACTAGTGCTTTAAAATTTCCATTTCATGTTTTGTATTATATATTCTCATGTTTTTTCATGTTTTATGTTGAATATTAACGTAACAACGTATATTTTACCACCCCTGAATATGTCGGCTTATACGGACGAAACGTTGGGAAAATTGTAATAAAAAATTTTACTTTAATAAGAAGGCCATTCTAAGCCTTAAAAACAACAAAATCTGAATAAAGTTTTCAAGGCCAAAAATAAATTGTATTATATAGTAATAATAAGCCTAATTCTTAATTATAGTTAGACATGTAAGTAAACAATCTTGATAAATAATTAAAAACAAAAAGTATCCCTGGCCATAAAAATTATACGATAGACAAATTTATCAGCAAAATTAAATGAAATAAATAGAGGTTGTTGCTTACAATAAAAACATACGCAATCTGCATTCAGGTAGATAGCGTAGAAGCTAAAGGCGAGAAATATTATTATAGTGAGAAAAAATTCGAAGCTCATAGGGCAAGTAATTCCAGCACCGCGCAGTTCTCAGAAAATGTGATTTTTTTAAAAGTTAATTTGTATATTCTAGGAAAATAGGATTCCTAAAAGAACGCAATAAGGAATTTTTTACACGAATGGAAAGGAAAATTAATCTTAATTATAGTCTAAAACAATGCCAGCTTTTGATATTTCGCAAAATTAATTTTAGTATTGTGGTTGTTTTATTGAACTGTTAATGGTTTTTAATCCAAATTTAGATATTTTTTTAATTAGGCTTAAGAGTTATATTTCTTAAAATAAAACGCTTAGGATGTTTCAAAAATTTTTTATTTAAAAATGTTCTTTATTTAATTTAAAGTTATTTTACTTAAATAAGTTTTTATTTATTTCTTATATTTTTATAAATTTAATATTTTCTTTAAATAAGCACAAATTTAATTTTAGACGGTCCTTTAAGGATCCTTTCTTTTTAATTTTTCACAATTTATTTTGTTAATAAATGTTTTTTATTTATTAAGTTGAGTGTCCTTTTTAAAAGGATACTTTTAACAAAAATTTGCTGGTTGAACACTTCTCTGTGACTGACTACTAAAATTAATTATTCTGTCGTATTTAAGAAATAAGTCGAAACAATACCGTACATAACAATTATTAAATATTACGATCGTTTCCTTATTCTTACTTAACATACGTATTTACATACATATATGTACATATATATATCGGGAATGCAATATCGCTTGACAACGTTTTTACAACAAACACTAGACATGCGCAATTGTCACTAACTTGAATTACATACACAGCGTGTGTAAGTAAGAAAGAAGCAAGATTGTGCATGTCTGGTCAAATTGGGATTTCAGAAATACAAAAAAAATAACCAAGTTACAGAAATTAATATTTTAAGACGCGTAGCAACAAATAAAATAGACACATACAATTAGTGTTACATTATTTTACATACGCATTAAGCGTATGTAAGTAAGTATACAGAACATGTTTGATCATACTGTTGTCATGGGATAAATTTTTATTAGGGCATTTCGTATGATTTTAAGTATATGTTTGCATGTATATATACATATATATACATTCATACATATAACTCCCCCGTCGTTTGATAAAAGCTCCGGCGATTTATTATTATATATTAATTAATTTTTTTTTTTTAATTACCGATTTATTTATGTGATAGGTATGTATGTAGGTAGAAAGTTTATAGATGTTTGTATGTAAATATGTATGACTGTAATAAAATAAATGTATTATTATTATTTTAACTTTTTTTTTTTTACTATTTAACTATTTTTACTTAACCTATGCTATGATTTTGTTCATGTAACATTTTTGTATATTTTAATCATTTCTAATGTACTGTATTTAATATATTTTATATGTTTTAAATTTTTTTGTTCCATAGTTTTTATGTGGGTATATTACATATTTAACTCAATATATTTTATATAAGTATGTTTTTTAAAAATTAATTCCCAGCATAAATTTTTTAACTATTTTTGTTAAATTTTAATTCTTAATATGTAAATCATAAAAAATTATATTTGTTTTTCCTTTTGACAAAGGGTTTGTATTGTTTGTGTTATATATTCAACAAAGATTGACAGAAGTTTCATTAGTTATTCATTTATTTGTAAGCTTTTTTTCCTCTTGATATGTGATTTATAATATTTATGTCTTGTTTGAGTTATAAGATGATCGTCATCAAATCTATCTACTGTTACTTTTCTAAACCTGGCATGATTTTTTCCACCCCTTTCATGTTTTAAGAACACCGGTCCTGTTTGGAGTTCACAATTTTCACGGTTCTCGTTTAATTTAGATATAGATTTTTCCTTTGCTTTAACCATTGTTTCCCTAATTTTCGGGTAATCTTCTAACCTTACTTTGCCGTTATGAAAGTCAACTGGTTTGCAACCAGTTGTTGAATGAATTGAATTATTATAAAACATTATCACTTTGTAAATTTTCTCTTCCACGGTATCCGTGTCCCTTTCTGGATCATGCCTAAGAAGACGAATATGTTCATTCATGGTGTTATGAAGGCGTTCCACGTCCGCATTTGAGGTATGATTATTATTAGATATAAAGTGGATGTCTATATTTCTTTCTCTCAAAAATTCTATTAAGGGAAGTGCCTTAAATCCCAACTCATTGTCGGTAATAATTTTTTCAATATTACCAACAATACCTAAGTATTGCGTGAGTGCCCTTTTAAATTCAACCCATGACCTATTTGCGATTTTTATTGCCTGAGCAAACTTAGAAAACTTATCAATTACAGTTAGAAACAGCGTTCTTTGTAAACTATAAAAAACATCGATGTATACAATCTGTCCTGGTCTATCAGGTGTTTGAGTAATTTTAAACATTTGTTTGATAGGTTTCCTATCATATTTCTCAATGTTGCAGATGTGGCAATTGTTAATAAATTGTTGAATTCTATATTTTAACTTTGGGTGATATATTTTGGTTTTAAGTTGTGAGAAATTTTCATTTATACCGCGATGATTATTTCTAAAGTGCTCATTTTTAATCTTATTACAAAGATCATCTTCATCTAAAATATCATCAAGCAAGTTAATGCATCTTACTACTTTAAGTCTTGAATTTTTGAAATATTTGGTAAAAGTGTTCTGAAACAATTGGTAAAGACTTTCATCATTTATGAAAACTGCAGTTACCTTGGTTGGGTGAAAATAATTTTTCAATATATCTAACATGTCGTGTTCATCAAACTTAGTTGCCATAATCATTTTTCTACGATTTTTAAAAATTTCCAAGTTAACTATTTTCAAGGAACCTGGTTTTTTTTCAATAATAATCTGATTACGATATATATTTAGCGGGGTATCGGTTAATCGAATAGTATTAGGATTCTCAATTAAATTTATTTGCGGTTCAATCCGAGATAATGCATCCGCGTTTCCGTTTTTAATGCCGCGTTTATAAAAAATATCATAGTCATATTCTTCTAGTTGTAATCGCCATCGAATTAATTTCGAATTTGGCTGTTTCATAGAAAATAGCCACTGTAGTGGCTGATGATCAGTCTTGATAATAAATTTTCTACCAAACAGATATGGGCGAAAATACTTTACAGCCCAAACTACCGCTAGCAATTCCTTTTCTACTATACTGTAATTTATCTCATGTTCATTGAGAGTTCTGCTGGCATAGCATATGGGATGATTTTCCTGCGAAAGGACAGCACCGAGTGCAAAATTGCTTGCGTCTGTATTTAAAACGAATTGCTTATTGAAGTTTGGGTAAGCTAATATCGGGTCATGGGTAAGAAGAGTTTTTAGTGTTCTAAAGCTTTCGATGTACTCCGGGTCATTAATATTAATTTTAATGTCTTTTTTTAAATATTTTGTCATTGGTTTCGCAATAGCCGAGTAGTCTCTAATAAATTTACGGTAATAGCCGCTTAGGCCTAAAAACGTTTTTATCTGCTTCTGTGTCTTTGGCAAGGGAAAATTTACAACACATTCAACTTTTTTAGGATTCGGTTTTATTCCCTGGTGTGTAATAACATGCCCTAAAAATTCCGTTTCACGTCGTAAAAATTCACATTTATCCACCTGAATTTTTAGGTTGGCCTTTAAAAGTCTATCGAAGACAAGACGTAAGGAATTGATATGTTCCTGAAGAGAAGTTGAGTAAACTATGATATCATCCAAGTAAACTAAACACACTTTATTCACTAGATCACCTAAAATATTGTTCATTAGCCTCTGAAATGTGGCGGGTGCGGTTTTCAATCCGAAAGGCATTCTCAAAAACTCATAATGCCCACCCTCTACTGAAAAAGCGGTCTTATGGGTGTCCCTTGAATCGATTTCAACTTGGTGAAACCCCTTTGCTAAATCTAAGGTGGTAAAATACATACACCTGCCTAGCTTTTCCAAGATTTCCTCTATGTTTGGGATAGGAAAACGGTCATCTATAGTTTTCTCATTGAGTTTTCTATAGTCCACAACAATTCGCCATTTTCTCAGTCCACTGGCATCATCTTTCTTAGGAACAATCCAAATCGGGGCAGAATAAGGGGAATTTGAAGGCTTAATTATTTTGTTGTCTAACATTTCCTGTATTTGTTTTTTTACCTCATCTTTATGTACGTATGGGTATCTATAAGTTTTGGCAAAAACAGGTATATCGTCCGTAGTAAATATGCGGTGTTTTATAGCATTTGTGAACGTTAGGTTTGAATTCGTTTGATAAAATAGTTGACTATAATTTTCCAATATTTCTACTAAATTCAAATGTTCCTCTGCGTTCAGATGATCAATTCTTATTTGTTTCAAATAATGTAGTTTACAATTACTTTCCCGATATAAGCTTTCATCTACTAGATAATAATTTTCGGGAGAAACGGGCCATGAACCATTTTTCGGTAGGTGTATCACTTTCGGACAGCTAGCAGTAGTTTCAACCTCTACCTTAAAATTTTGTGAATTGTAAACGCCTTCATTAACAATAGTTTCGCCTGAACTGTTTCTATGTTCTCTAATATGAACTAATCCACATTCAGTAGGTGTAATACATTTAATTTTTCGATTTTCATTTAGGTTTAATAAAGGAATTCGCTTGTTATTGATAATTAATTGGTTTTTCCCATAATCTATAATTGATTTGTACTTTCGTAAAATGTCGTTTCCAATGATTCCGTCATAGTCATTGTGAAACTTGCATTCGATCAATAATATGCTGTCATTGCTATCTCCCAGTTCCGTAAACATTGGAACCTGGTAAATAGTACTAGTTGTTATACTGTTCTGTAAAGTCTTTAAAGTCAGAGTATGGGAATTAATTCGCCATTTTGGATTGCATATGCCTGGGTTGACTATTGAATGAGTGGCCCCAGTATCCACAATAAATTTAAGACAATCTTTAATTCTTATATATGGTAATTCTCCGGCGAGGCTCGTAAAGGAAAATTTTGCACTGTGTTATTTTGACTGGGTAAACAAATATTAGAGTTCGTTACATCGTCATGACTATTAACGCATGAATCCCTCTCGGGTATATGGTAATTTTCAGGTGTGCCCTGAAAAGCAAAAGTTTGATGTCCTCTACTACAGCTAGGATTGTGCGCGCTAGCTAAATTTTCGCACCGTGGACTATTCTGTAATGAAGGTGACCCCATTAAATTTTCAGAATTCTGCATTATATTAATATCCATTGGTTGTGGAAAATTTTGTTGAGTCTGAGAATTTGGAAAATTGCCCCTAAAACGTTGTGCGCTATTATGGCTGGCAAAGTTATTTCGGTTTTTGTTGACATTACTAAACTGACCATTGTCATACTGGTATTTTCCGTTATTAGTTGCCCTAGTTGCAGTAGGAAAAAATCTATTGTTTTCTTGATAGTAAAAATCTTGGCTTGTAACGCCGTTTCTATTTAGTTGAGAATTTTTGCCACCATTTCCATAAGCATTTGAAGTTTTACTTAAATTTTCATTCTTTTTTTCGCTACAATAGCTAGCATATCCTGACGTAAAAAGGATATCCATTGCATCCTCAATAGTATCAGGATTTCTACAAGCCAATATTGTTCTCATGGGCTCTGGTATTTTTTCCCTAAAGATCCTAAGAGCTGTCTTCATATTATTTCTAGCTATTTGCTCACTGTTCAAATTGACTCCTAGATCCGTGCATGTCTTATTATTCAAACTACGTAGTTTTTCCTTTATTTCGTTGTAAAAATCAATGGCATTTGTTTTAAAAACTACCGATCTGAGCCTATCGTATAACTCTTCTGTACTATATTTTTCACCAAAATTACAGGTTAAAATGGATCTTATTTCCGGCCAAGATTGCGCATGGAAATTAATTTCTATTGTCTCCCTTGCTCTGCCTTTAAGCTTACTTTTAATAAGATCAAAAAATAGAAGTTGTGAAATTTCATCATATCGAGTAAGAAGTGGGTTTATTTTATCAACAAGTGAAATAAATGAATATAATTCTTTTTTATTTCCAGAAAATTCTGGCAATCTTTCAAGGAATTTAAGGGGATCTAATGTTAATCTATTTAGGGAATTACTTTCTAAAGCCATTTTTTGAATTAATGTTTTTCTTTTTATTTGAAATATAGATAAATGAAGTAGATTATGACAAAATAAAGTTTTACAATATAGCCATTAAATTTTCAAAATGAAGGAAAAATATTAACAATTTATTTCCTTTAAGTCTTTCTCTTTCGTTTTTTTTTTTTTGGTTTTAGTATAAAAATTACGTAACGTAATATATATATTAAATTATATGTACGTATACCTTAAATTATTGCATTAATGATGTATATGAAGTTTTCGGGATGTCTTCCCAAAACGGCTTCCTTAGAAATGCATCAATAGCGTAAAAAGGGGAAGGGGGGAAGTCCTCTTGTTTTCTTCCACTGCGTCAATGAGGTGTTTGAAGTTTTCAGAATTTCTTTTCAAAACGGCTTCTTAGATATGCATTAAAAGTTTCCTTTTCCTTAAAATTTCACGTTGTTTCCAAGTTTTTAATGTCTTTTTAAATTTAGCTTTAAATTAGTTGTATTCTTGTGTTTTTTTTTACAATTAAGTTATTTTTGGTACACCTTTGCAGAAGTTTTCAATAAACTGTTTTTTTTTTTTGGAAAAAAAAAATTTGTCTTTTGTTTTTGGAAAATATAAAATCCTTCGTATTTTATTTCTTATTTTTATATATTTTTCAGTTTTTAATGCCCGCTAAGACATTAAAATGTCAAGTACCACTTTTCACTTTTACCTTTAAAAAGGATACCCGGGCATCCTACCGACTGCGCCAGTTATATTTCTTAAAATAAAACGCTTAGGATGTTTCAAAAATTTTTTATTTAAAAATGTTCTTTATTTAATTTAAAGTTATTTTACTTAAATAAGTTTTTATTTATTTCTTATATTTTTATAAATTTAATATTTTCTTTAAATAAGCACAAATTTAATTTTAGACGGTCCTTTAAGGATCCTTTCTTTTTAATTTTTCACAATTTATTTTGTTAATAAATGTTTTTTATTTATTAAGTTGAGTGTCCTTTTTAAAAGGATACTTTTAACAAAAATTTGCTGGTTGAACACTTCTCTGTGACTGACTACTAAAATTAATTATTCTGTCGTATTTAAGAAATAAGTCGAAACAATACCGTACATAACAATTATTAAATATTACGATCGTTTCCTTATTCTTACTTAACATACGTATTTACATACATATATGTACATATATATATCGGGAATGCAATATCGCTTGACAACGTTTTTACAACAAACACTAGACATGCGCAATTGTCACTAACTTGAATTACATACACAGCGTGTGTAAGTAAGAAAGAAGCAAGATTGTGCATGTCTGGTCAAATTGGGATTTCAGAAATACAAAAAAAATAACCAAGTTACAGAAATTAATATTTTAAGACGCGTAGCAACAAATAAAATAGACACATACAATTAGTGTTACATTATTTTACATACGCATTAAGCGTATGTAAGTAAGTATACAGAACATGTTTGATCATACTGTTGTCATGGGATAAATTTTTATTAGGGCATTTCGTATGATTTTAAGTATATGTTTGCATGTATATATACATATATATACATTCATACATATAACTCTTAAGCTCATTGAATTTAATTTCCAAAGATTCTTAAAATGTCGTCAAAAAAATGTATGAATATAAGACATAGTAATTGTGTTAACAATACATTTTAACGTATTAACGGAAACGCCATATCATTTACTATAATACTACTTTAAGTCAATATAAGGCCCGTGGAATAAGAAGAGCATGTACCAATCTTCGTCTAATAACAAATGTTAGTTGAGGAAATTCTTCGTACTGCACACCAGACTTTTCCTGATATTAACCCTGCTGTTAAGTTAGAAAAAACTTAAGAGTTTTCGATTAATGGACCATTTGATCCATATAAACATCTTAAAAATATGTAAAAGACATTTGTGGGATCTCCTTTTTGATTTGTTTTCTTGTAAGGAAGCACAAATGCTTGCACTGATTGGTTCAGTTTGCGTATTGTACAGAAAGTGTTTTGCTTACGACATGTCAACCATAAATGAATGTGAGATACGAAAACTGCTCAATTCAGAGAGTGACACCGATATTTCAAATTTGGAAATTGATTATGTATCAGAAAATAGCAAAATAAATTCTTCAGAAACAGATATTGAACGGGAAACCTTCCTAGCTGCAGCTAGCTCTGTTAATCCGTTTTTATAAACAAAATGGCTTAGAGTGCCACTAAATAACCTTAGCCTATTGAAGATACGGCAGAGAATATTATCTCAAGATGCGTGTTATAAAGCCATAGGCAATAAAGCCATATGGCCTTATTTCGCAATGCAATGAAAAATGAAATCATATGGCTTTATTGCCAACACCCAAGTGCAATATCACCATAATCGATTAGTAACCAAAGTGGAAAAACGTCATAACAGTGTAATTGTTATGGTTACAAATAGCCAAAAGAATGAATTTGCCATTGTCAAGTTTTAAAAAAATATGGTAAAGGAGGTGGAAAAGGGGGGGTGCGGGGTAGCGCGTCCGCGGGTATTCACGGCGGGACCGCGACATACGCTGCAGGTGCACTCTATATTGCATTCTAACCGCCGTTTTTTTTTCAATATATTAAAGGCATTTTTGTCTGTTGCTATGACCAACATTTCAAGTTTTCTGTGATACTGTACTTAGTTAAGAACTTATCAAAAGAGAAAGTAACGGTACTGCTTTGTATGAAGAAATGTTAGTTTATATCAGTACGTTCTTTTATTATTATATCAATAAACTATCCGCGTGTTGCAAGCAAACATCATCAACAAATTAAATCAAATAATAAAATGGAAGAGGACCAAATATACGAATATGAATTAATACCTGGATTTAGGGCATCCAGCATATTATTATACACAAAAGTAGAAGAACAACATTACCTTTCGTGTATTATTTGTTGTGGCTACCAACAACTAAAAGAAAGTGCTGAGAAAAAAGGAACACAAACATTCTGCCCAATTTGCCGTGTCATTATCAAGAATGGCACATTTATATATTGTTAATTATTACAAATTTGTAAACATTCCATTTGTGAACTAAACCTTATTTTTTTTGTTAATTTTTTTGTAAGTAAGAGAAATCAAATAAATTAGAATTATATTAAAAAAAAAAAAATTAAATGACCAACAACACCATAATGACTTTATTTCATTCCCTACACGGAAATAAAACCTATAACCTTATTTCTCAATCCGGTTTCAAATAAGGCCATATGGCTTTATTGCCTATGGCTTTATAACACTGCATCTTATCTCAACAAAACCAGAACTAACTAACATAATACATGATGTCAGCATTTTGTAATTTTTTTTCCGCCTCCAATAGAAAGAATTATCATCTAAAATTATAAAAAGTACGTCAAGATTGTAGAAACTACAGATTACACACAGATATGTCACGAGACGGAAGATTTTTTGTCTCTTTCTTAGAAAGCTGCCATTTGTTATTTCTCTTTGAACAATCTTTTATGCCGCAATACAATGAACACAAATTTATTTAGTTGAGATTTATTTTCAAAACTGTTGTAAAAATTAACTTTTAAGTTTATCGCAACACTAGTAAATAATATTTAACAAAGTAACTAACATAATAAAACAAAACAATATTATTAGTATTTTTTTGCACAAAATAAAACGTTTGTTGAACTAATGCGTTTGTTAAACGTGGTTTGAGGTTTGTTATTTTTGTTTTGATCACGCAATTTGTGTTAATTGTAGCGGCCTGTTTTTACACATTGCGACTTCACTACCACTACTTTTTGTTTCTTACTTCGAATGCTGCCCTCACAGAAAAAATTTTTGCCAAATATGTTTTAATTAAATAATTAATTGGTGAACATTAATTTCTTCAATTATTTTTTTGTTTGCTGCAATTAATTTTTTTAATCAAAACACAAAAATTTAAATATTTTTGTATAAGTTGTGTATTTTTTTAGTTGATGCAATTAAATTTTTAATTGATTAAATTTGTGTGGCATGACTCGAAAATACAAATCCATTAATTGATATGATCAATTCTTTTGCAGGGGCAAAATTAGTAAAAAAATTAATTGTCTGAACGAATTGTTTAATTAAAGTCGATTTTCTATTTTTTCTGTGCTAGCAACTGATACGGGCCTTTTTCACACTAATTGATAAAACTTTTACAACGATAAAAAAAAAAATAAGACATGTGATGAGATCATATAATTTTATATGTACAAACAATTAAACAGATCTTTTAAAATAATCTTTTAAAAATAAAATGTTGTTTAAATTTATTCTTGTGTATAGTTGACCTGTTGTTTATGTTGTTTTATTATTTTGGCTTGAGGTCCTATATAAATAATAAATAAAATTCAAAAAGCTTTTTATTTTATTTTTATTTATTTTTATATTTTTCCAATATTTCGGTCAAAATCTCTGACCATCATCAGGGGAATCTTTTTAAAAATACACAAAACAAAAATACCATTAAAAATACAAAATATTTTATACAAAACAAATATTAAATATTAAATTTGTTTTGTATAAAATATTTTGTATTTTTAATGGTATTTTTGTTTTGTGTATTTTTAAAAAGATTCCCCTGATGATGGTCAGAGATTTTGACCGAAATATTGGAAAAATATAAAAATAAATAAAAATAAAATAAAAAGCTTTTTGAATTTTATTTATTATTTATATAGGACCTCAAGCCAAAATAATAAAACATCATGTTGTTTAAATGTTTTGCTTTATTAGGAAGCCACACGATCAAGTTTTGACTTTCCTTTTAATTTGCTATACTTTCTCACTTTTTTTACTAACGCACTCACACTTCTTAAATTGACCACGAGATTGCTCTAAATTTTACCTTTCCACTTGTTAATTAAATTGACTATCAAATTGAGTGCAGCCTGTGACACAGCTGTCAATTCAAACAAGTTTTGAATTTTTGTATGCAGCAGTTTCTGTGATCAACTTGAAAGAGATTTATTGAACTTGTGCCTCCAGGTCTAAAAATATTTTTTTGCTTTTGTTTCAATAATAAGTAATAATTAACGGATTACTGCAGTATTTCAGTAATCAGTAAAAATTTACTAGTTTCTGAACATGTTTTTAGAAAGCAGTACGCCCATGTATGTGAATTACTCAAAAAACATGACTGTATTTTTTTTAATTCTAACGGACACATTCATTTGGTTTATTTATTTGACTTAAAACTTTAAAAAAATTATAAATTTGACAGAAAAACCATATATGTATTGTTATTCGATTAATCTGCATTAATTCTTCGATTAATCCTTTAATCGAAATCAGCAATTTTAAACTAATCGAAACATTAATCTTTATCGATCAAGAATTAATCGGCAGAACACCCTAGTATATCCGACCTACAGAAATCGTATGTAACAAACATTAGCACAAACGCATAACAACCTCCGAACGTATCATGGTTTGGGGTATAATTAAGTCGAATAAATATAAAATTCTTACAACATTTTAATACTCAAGGTAATATTATATTTAACTGCACGTAAAACAATCTTTGAACTTAAACTAAATGAATTATTTTTACAAACTTGTTTAGTTAAGTTTCCTTTTGTACAAGTGCATTTAACATTATAAAATACAACCAGTCACTTCCTTGAACTTGTTATTTTATAGCCATAAAATATGAAAAATTATTAGATTTCCACTCCACTTAATACTGTGATCACATTTTAACTTTATAAAATTCTTAGCAATTGTATTACAACTCGTACTTCAAGTACTATATGACTCTAAAGAAAATGAGAAAATGTATGAGGAAATACTAAAAAAAACAACATTATTAATTTTCCTCTATATTAACTTCAAAATATATGGGTTGAAAGAAGGACATCACTACAATAAATACTGGTATGCAGCAAGATTTTTTTTTACCAAATTGATACAAAATGAAATAATAATGTGACATAAATAAATTTGTATTTTTCTCAGGCTCGTTGCAAACGAAAGATGTTTATAAATATTTCAACATTATAAAAAAAATTCAAATTTTTTATATGTAAAACATTTATTAAATAATGAAACGTTGCAACGATGCACCTGCATCACAACTCTAATGTAAGTACAAGAGAGTAAACAAGTTTAATGATACAATACGAATCTTTTCATGCCCTTCAATTTGAAGATGTTTATGGGAATTTTTTGTTAAATATTTGAGTATCATAAAATCAATTACTAAAATGTATATGGCAAATAACGTTAGTAATTGGCTTCCATTGGACACTCGTCCAACGTTGTTATATAACTTTAATTTTAAAAGTTTCTTTTTGACGAAGTTTAGAATTAAAAAATTACATAATATTCAATAAATGATAAAAAGAACAAATAAACTCTTTATGAGTAATCCCGGTAAATGTTTTCTGTCTTAAAGAAATATTGTCATTGCGAAAGTTACGCTTTTATTTCGGGAATCACGTGGTGGTTTTACTTATAACCAACAGTCGAGGGAAGCGACACCCTAAAAATCTCACTATAGGACTGATATTTCCCCACTCGCGTGAGAGTTCGGCCTGAGGAAGGTCTATCCGTAGGTTCTGTTCGTTCTCAACAGATGCTTCCACCATTTTTCCGTATGCAGTGGAGGTCAGATAGCTCCATTTCCTAAGAAAGGGGGCGAGTTTATAATCTGGCTGGACTATGCACTCAAATTGCTTCCTAGCTGTGCTGGTTGCTCTCACACTCAGGAACGGCTGGTAAACGTATTGTTTGTCACCCAGTGGCTTAGATTAACCACGGAGTGCTATATAATTAATGACTTTTTGATTAGGAATGCTTCTGGAAATTAAAAAAAAAATTATCTAATAGATATATCGTCGGTTGATTATTTAAATGTCGTATGAGGATTTTTTGCGGTTTTAGTTAAGATCGATTCCTTAGGTTTTCCGACCTGATCTTTCGTTTGGCGTAACCAGTTTTTCGATACCTCATACGTTTTTCGAGATATGGAGTGTTGAGTTTGTCGTATGTGGTATTTGCTTAAGCAATTTTCAAATTAAATGTGTTCAAACTCAACTTACTCGAAACTATCGGAATCCACATACGACAATTAAATTATCAGCCGACGATATATATATATATTGGATATATTATCAAATCTAACGGATACTCTGTACATTTTGTTGCAGCAGGAATCCAAAGACAAAATTATAAGCTGATTTCCGTGTTTGGTGCAAATGGTTTTGCAAAAGAGCAAATGCAAAATATCGTAGATCCTTTATAAAATCTAACGGATACTCTGTTTTTTTTGTTAGCAAAAGCGCTTGTACTAGGGTATTAATTTAATCGGACTTTTGCTTTAATCGGTTAATCACTCGATTAATTAACCGCGGTTTTGGTTTAATCGGTTAATTTTGTAATTGGTCGGTTAACCGACTAATAAAGTTTTTTTTATAAATTAAGTTATTTCAATAAATAAAAATGCATAAATTATTTAGTTTTTTTTACATAACATTTTTAACATAACAATTTTTGCAAACAAAAAATTAATTAAAAAATATGTAAATATATTTTTTAGTTACTACATAATATTTATGTATTAATTAAAAAATAAACTGTAATATAATTTTATTAGTTATTTCAATAGTTTAAGGAGCCTTTAAAAAATAATCTTTTAGAAAAATGTTTAGCACTTAAGCGATTCTTTTGTTTAGTTTTGATTAAACATGATTTGGAAAAAATTCCTTCAAATATTGTAGATGCTGAAGAAATCGAAAGCAATTCATAATACAGAATATCGAATTTCTCAGTCTTTTTCCTGGTTTTCACTAAACATACATACAAAATCTTCCATTATGCCATTAGAGTCATGTTTTAATTTTTTTAAATATTAAACACTTCTAATTGTTTCAGTTAATTCTGTTAAAGGATTGATATGAGAAGAAACAAAAATAACTTAACATATACATATAAAAAGTACGTGAAACAAAAAGCTGTTGAGAGCAAACACTTATTTAAAATGTAGATCACTGAAAACCTTCTTTGTTTGTATAAAAAAATATTTTCTAAACACATACCTTTTGTATATGAGACCAAACAAATAATTAAAAACTCAAAAAAAAAATGTTATAATACTACAAAACCTTAAAAATTTCGCTACATCGGTTAATCGGTTAATCGACTGCAATTAACCGGTTTAATCGTTAATCGAAAAAAGCCGATTTCAATTTAACCGATCAGCTAATTGGGTAGTAATTAATCGGTTAACCGAATTAATGCCGGTTAACCGAATTTATACCCTAGCTTGTACCACACAGTGATCTCCTGTATTAAAATCAATAATAATTGTCTGGTATTTTGGTGAAATCAGATGCTGCGTTCACGTTAAATGATTCAATAGAGAACTATTGAGAGAAATATTCGACCAGAGAATGCTACAAGAAGCAAAGCATGCTTTTCTTTAATATCAATGCTTGTGTTTAAATTGATGCACAAATAAAAAAAAAACTATTTCGAAATAATACTTAAGTCTTAGGTACAAAAATTGGTTTAGTACTTATCTAACTTCAATATATGAAAGTTCTTTTGGCGCGGAATCTATTAATAACCAAAAAGATAACAAAATCTATTCCTAATCCTGGATAGTTACTGTTCGTCGAATCAATGAAGCTCATTTACTCTTTATCATATAACTTTTTATGTGTATTTAACCTTCGCTATTTCTTCAACAACGTTTGCTGATGACGAAAGCTTAAAAAAGTAAAATAATTTGATAACACAAAAAAGAGTTCGAGTTCGTCTCGAATTTTTAGAGAAAAAAAAAACTTTTATTTTTTGTGCTTTATTTGTATTTTATTTTTTAATAAAATTCTTAAATAAAAAATGTTTTACTTTTTACTTTAAAAATCGTTTCGCTAGAATTTTTTTTTTTTTTTTGTATAGTTCGTCGATGAGTAATGTTAATATACTTAAATGAAGAGTAACCTTCCAAGGCTAACGATGACTAAAGGCAAAATTAGCTTATACGTTCTGTTCTATTACGAATCAGCTGTTTTGTTTCTGTTCAATTGAAAGCCTGTATGAAAGCCTCTTGCGGACAAATCTTTGAAAATAGAATTCAACGTTAAGTTACGGCCAAAGTGTGTATGTATTAGTTTTTTGTGGTATGAACAAATTGTAATTTTTTGTTTAAAACTAGAAAAATTTTAATCAATGATTTTTTAAAAATTTTCATATTTTTGGCGCAAAATATTAATGTTTTATTTTTTACGAAATGTTTTTTTTTTACAATTTAAATGTTTTTCTTTTTAAATGCAGCTGATTTCTTTCACAGAAAAAGTAATTACAAAATATTTGTTACAGAAAGGTACGAAACAGAACGGCAATAGAAAGTAAAAACTAACGAGGTCTTAATACTTGAATTAGTATTATAATTAAAGCTCCAGTTATAAGTGACATAACAATAACCATACAAAACAGCTGTTTGAACCAACCTTATGGGCAACACTGTATTTGATAACAGGTGACTTACCATAACGACATAACCATTACCATACAATCCAATTGAATTTTGGTTTCTTTGATCCTCGTTACCGCTATGGTTATTATGTTTAAGTCAGGTTTAATTGGACCTTTAAGATTTTATTTACATATAGTTATATTCGGTACTAAGGCTATTTATGTTTATATATAAATTTATATTATATACAAATATTTTTCTTCATTTATTTTAGTTTAAAACCTACTAAATTTAATTTAAATTTTAACATATAGAACTTATCTAAAGAGCTAACTAAACAAAGGCTTTAAGTAACTTTTTATTAACACTGTAGGGTGAAAATATAAACAATTATTTAACACTTTATGAGATCACATTTTATTTTTATCCTCAGGATTATAAAAACTTTATGTCGCGTAATGCTAGGAACACAACTGGGACGAACGACAAAGTTTTGGCCGCGAATATTCGTTGCCATAAAATAAAACATATTGGTGTATATGAAAAAATACACAATAGTAGCATTCGGCGAAATTCGTCTGTACAAAATATTTATTTCTAATTTATACGCCGGCGAACGATGAACAAATCAGTACCAGGTGACCATGTTTGGTTTAAGCTTAGAATTATTTTTTTATTTATTTATTTAGATATTTATTATAATTAAAATTACAATAAATCTTAAAGCTAAAGCACTAGCAACTAAGGCTATCGGCTTAAAGCTTAGAATTATTTTAGTAAATAGTTACTTTTTACTTTAATAATTGTTCTACATATAATATACATAAATATATAAAGTATTTTGGTATAAAAATAGTTTTTTCTGTTTTTGATTATGGTTTAAGTTTTAAATTATTTTTTTAATATGGTCACAGTATTTCTCTCTCTTTGCACAAACAGCAATAAACTTTCAAAATTATAAAAGCTGCTTATTATTCGTCGTTAGTGTGCTGCATACGACGAATTTACTCAGCTAATTTTTACTGAAAAATTTGTCGAGTTGGGCACAATTCGTCGTTCGTCCCAGTTGTGTTCATAGTATAAGGTTACTGGTCGGTGAAGGAATTAAAATGTTAATTGTCTCTTTTAAATAAGTGTATGTATATAAAATTTTTAATTAAAAGGTTTTTTTTAGAAGAGCGTCTGAACGTTAATTTCAAACTGAACAACAATAATATTCATATATTAAATATTTTACGAAAAACATGAGAATTGTTAGACTTGTTCAATTGACTTTAACTTGTCCCAAAAAAACTATTCAAGCAGTATGAAATCGTACCATCAAGTAAGACAAAATAAAAGATCCATTTTCAAATATAATTATTTCAAATTATATTTTAATAATTTAATGTGTTCGTAAATTGTCCGGCTCGTAGAGCATTCAATTGAAAATAAAAAGTGAATAGTTGGTTTAATTTTCGAGAATCAAACTTTATTAAATTAACTTACCCGCAAGCCGTACAGCATGCATTTAAATGCCCATTGTAATTTAAAAATTTTGCAATTAAAAAGTTCGACATAATAACATTTGTCGATGTTATTTAGGTTAAAATAAAATACTTCCGAATTGATTCTAATTACCAACATAATTAGATTGTTAAGGGACCTTGTGCCCAGGAATAAGTTTGTTTGGGTACTATGTGAAATTGTAGATCAATTCTCCCAATTTTTCATCCTTGTGACAATTTAAACGTTCATTTTTTTTTCTAAAGATTATCCCCCATATTCATAAAAAATATTTTTGATTGATAAAAGGTTTATTAAACAAATTTTCATAGAAAATTCGTTTCATAAACCTGATATAAGCATTAAATATTTTTTATAAATATGGGGGCTAATTTTTTCCCTTCGCTAATCCCGCGAAGCTCTACGCTTGTCTGCAGGAACCAGAGTCTCTGGCTGATAGACAAGCTTACTAGCCTACCAGGGCGAAATTCCATAAAATTGTTTACTAAATTGCGACCTGCACTTTGCGCACAATCGTTATATCGATTAAACAAGTGATTAGGAGACAATCGATATACTAAATGGTAAGTCTAGAATCAAAATTTCCATCTGGTTGAGTGGGTAATAAAAAACTCTATTAACAAAGTTTTTTGTTGCCCGCTACGTAAGCACTTGTCAGTATTCACTTATCAGCTTCAAAAAGGCGGCAAACGGTAAAATAACATGTCGATGCCAAAATTCTTAGATATCTCTAAAACGGATTAATATATTGTTTCTGCCTCCATTGCACATGATTCGGCTAGAAGATGCTAGCGGGAAAAACTTATGACGTAATTTCCAGGAGCCACTGATAACGACTTGAAAACAAATCCACGCTCAAGGTAACGAATTTCAAGAATTAATTTGTTTATCACCTCATATCGGTATCTTATCAGGAGGTCAAAGTAATCCTTATAAGGAAGGTAATTTTCATTTGCAAATCAGTTGCATTTCATGCACACTTGCGATAACATATTTTAAAATTGGTAGGAAAGTGAAAAGAGTTTTTTGTTATGGAATATTCTGTTGTAGTTATGTGCCGTATTATGGCTTCTATTTTTTTGGTGTAACATCAATTTGTAAATGAATATATAAATCCAGCAAATTTTACATTAACTTTAAACAGTAGCAACTATTTTTATCCACATATATCCAACTACATTTTTCTATATGTATTATAGACATATATTATAGACCCCAAAAGGCCTGAAAGTAAAATTATTTTATTTTTTCCAGAACGAGTTGCACACTGCTTTGTCCCCATATAACGAAGGGACAAAAATAGAAGGAGTTATCAGAAATATTGTACACTAGCATAAAAAATCTTTGTTAAGAAAAATACGAATCTTCGGAGAAGTCGTTCCAAGGACACGTCTACCGCCCATGTGTCCTGAAAATGAAAAATGTATTTTTAGATTCAATTATGCCCATTTGCCTACAAAAAGTGGTCATGCAACGTGTGTGTAAATTTTTGTTTAAATCGGACTAAGGACTCAAGGCCCTGCCATATATCCTTTTTCTTTAAAACGCTTTAACACCTACAAAAATTGTCCAATCATAATAAAATTTGGATACATACAACTACCAAAGTGTTTGTAAATTTTCAAATAAATCGGACCAAGGACTTTTATTCTTAAAATAGCTTGAGATGCCTAAAATATACATAAACAATTGAAATAAGTGAAGAAATACTTTTGTCCCGCTAGCTTGTACTAGTCGAGACACTGTGCATTTATGGTATTACGGCATATTTATGGTTTTTAATATTAACAGTCTAAGTAATTTATCAACTTAAAGGATTAAAAAAAGAAAAGATATTTTGGAAAAAGTGTAAAACGTTATTTACGAATTTGGGCTTATGTAAATGTCCGGTAGATGGTTTTGTTAAATTTTTTGTTAAATAAACAGCGGGAACATTATTTCTTCAAATTTCAAACAAATGTTGGCTAATAACAGCCTAAAATAATCTCAAATGAATTTCCCTCATTTATATTACAATTTGTTTACTAAAGGTAGAAGTACATAACACGCGTTATTGTCGTCGACGAGTATCGTGCGTTTAAAAACTTTGGTGCATGAAAAATTTTAAGTTACGCTACGCCTTTTCTTTTAGCTGCTTTCTTTTTTATATAAAACTGTATGTTTTATAAACTCTTCATTAAGTGGAGGAACATGATTCACAAATTTGTTAAATTATACTTTTTAATTGTCAGCTGATTACTTATCAAAAATATACTACGCGTTAAAAAGTTCAAAGCTACCAACCTTCTGCTGCAAACGCGTCAAAATATTTTTATTTTTATTTTTTTTTTTTTGTAACTTGTTCTATGAAAAAACACCAGTTTAACTTTTTTGACAGAGGTATGCAGAGCGCTCGCACACTAACGTTATGTACTTCTGCCTTTAAAGCTTTTGTATGCGAGAAAGGGATTTGACATCGATGCCAAGCAAAATGCAAACTGGACGCCTTCTGTTAGACTCTTATATCTGAAAACATATTCAAAACAATACATTAACAGCCTGGCCCACGATCTCGATCGGTAATCGATTAGAAGTCATTCATTGCACTAGGGAACAGTAATTTTACGGCTTGGAACTCTGTAGCAAATATTAACTAATTCTAGGTCGCTGATTTCAAATCTAATCTCCATTTTTCTCTATCTCTATCAGCACGATTTTCAAAATGAAGGCACGTTCACTACATTTATTGGAATAACTTGAAAATGGTTCACCATATTTAGTTAAAAAAAATCCGAAACTCGGCAAGAATATTACATTTAAGCCCTTCTTACATTGGTTTTGAATTTGCCCAGTGGTTTTAGAGATATCATTGAAGTTTTAAAAAAAAAAATTTTTTTTAAAAGAAAACACATTTTTTTGTTCTCAAAAAATATAAATTCGAGAAAAATCACAGTTTTTGTCTAAAAACATTTAGTTAAACAGATTTCGAATTAAATGAGCTTCATTTTATTGCAATCGGTGCACAACTTTTGATGTTGTTCACAATATAAAGTTCCAGTCAACACAAACAAATTTTGTCCCAACACACACATAAAAAAATGGTGGTTTTATGGAAATCGCGACTTTTATCTATTCAGTTTTCTCAGTAAATTGTGAATCGTTTTCAAGTTATTCCCATAAATGTAGTGAAATTGCCTTCGTTTTGGACATAACGGTACATCTCGAAAAGTCGAGCTGAAAGAGAAAAATGGAGACTAGATTTGAAGTCAGCAAACTCATATTAGTAAAAATTAAAAATAGAGTTCCAGGCCGCACAAAAAAGTTAATTTTGTTCCCTTGTGTTATCGTTCTCTTAAGCGGCCCACGAAATACTGACTTGTCGGTCGTCAGGACTTACGTTGCTGGAGTAATATATTTCATTGTCAAATGATAATATTGCCACATCAACTATCCAATAAATTAAACTCTAGTTTGAAAATAAAAATCGGCAAAACATGTCAATTAATCAAAACGTAGTAGTAACCAATAAATAAAACACTAAACAAAAATATGGAATAAAATTTTGTGAAAAATATTTTATAAAACTAATAGGCAGTTCACAAAGTGTTCTATTGTGTCATATTAGTTGTATTTGCTATAATTTTATGAATGTCACATTTATTAACTTAAAGCATATACAACTAATATGACACAATAGAACATTTTCTGAATTGACTATGTACATATATCATCTCACGATAGCGAACACCATTCACAGTAATTGCCTGACCGGCCTCATTTTGGATAAAATACGGCCCGATGATGCCACACCAAACATTGTCAAATGAAATGCAGAAAAAAGCTTGACGTTTATTCGTGGTTCACATTCAACCTTAAAATTTAACCACCCATTATATATAATATTATTAGTGGTGTTGTTTTAAAAAAAATTTAAATGAAAACAACATTTAGTGTTGGTTTGTAAAAAAATAATAATATCGTTAATTATTTCAAAAAAGTGACAAGTGACTGATTTTGATATTTGTGGTCGCATAATATTTCTTAGTGGGCAGAAAATTTGTATACACATGGTGGCGTTATCGTTCGCTTGCATTTTCGATCAACATGCCATGCTGAAAATTTTTAGTTTGTTGTTGAAAATTCAAACTAACGATATCGGTCGACATCTTGGGCTAGGTTGTAAATTTAATTTCTTCTTAAAATCAATCTGTATCATAAAACGACTGATTTCACCTAAAAGACTTTTTCATAAAATGTTGGAGGGAATGAAAAAAATTGTGAACTCCTGTGGAACAGCTTAATTCCCGGGAAATTAAAAAACCTATTTACAAGCATTAAAGATGAAGATGTAGGCTACAGGAATATTTTAAGTGATCCAGCTTAAAGGTTTTAAACAATCTTTGATACGTATAAACTTGGATTAAAGTATACTAAATGAAAATATTAGCATATTTACAACTTTTATAAGCAATAGTGTGATATTGTAATGAGCCAATAATATGGGTAAACAAACAAACAATAAATCGATTTGTTCACAGCCTCAGAATCCAAATTTCATTCAATTACTTTAGAATTACAAATATAAATAACGAGTTCAAACCCTAGTATAGCTGTTGAAAGCTAATTACTGCGTTACTGCACAAACATTTAAAAAAAAACTTCTTATCTTAAGTGGTGTAAAATGTTCAAGAACTCTGATTAACTTTATTTATTAAAATTACATCTATATTATAAAAATTATAAGGCGTTTGTGTGTTCATTTGTTTCCGAAAGCCTCCTTTACTCCTGCACCGATTTTTCTGAAATATTCATAGTAATTTCCAGATTACCGGTTGCTTAACATAAGCAAAACGGGAACTGTGAGCGTTAATCTTCAACACTAGGACAAAATAAATATATAAAAAGTTGAAAAGGCTAACGGAAAAAGTATTTGAATTTGGTACAAATTGCGTCGATATCCATGCCCGAGATCCGGTTTAAAAAAGTACACTTATTTTTTTTCAATGGGAGGTAACAGAGTGCTCTAGATTAAGCTAGCAAGATATAAATCACGGACATACACACATATGTAAATTTCATTCACTTTGTGCTGAATTTCTTGTTAACTACCATTTAAAATTTATTATCTCAGTAAAATAACGACCACAAATGGGTTAATTGATACCTCATATTTAACTTAAATATAAAATGAAGTGTAGTTGTTTTACTTAAAAAAAGAGCCAAAGGCTATTAATATAATTCTTTTCAGTCATAGAGTTTCTTTTTCCACATTCTCCTTTCCCTTCTTATAATAAATTGTAACAATGACAACCGCATTGAGGTCATATTGTAAGAAATTCAATTGTATGTCTATGTAGTATATTGTATGGTCAAAGTGTGGCACATATGCCTTTTTAACTACGTCCCTATGATGCTCAATGCTCAACCAACACACTTGGAGCATGGGAAAATTTTCTCATTTTCATGTAGAAGACATGTATAGTTTATGTATTTGTTTGGAAAAAATACTAAGGCTGTGTGTTAATATATGAAGAAACATATGCTAATAGCTTTCTGAAATACCACCTTTTGTATCCCTGTGTTCTACTCGGGTTAACTCCTCAGCTCTTCTTTACTCTTTTGTTGAAGGTTTCCTGGTTTCTTTATGGCTTTCCAACCAACAGCCTTCAATAACAATACCAATTTTTAACTTGTTTCTAGAAAAATCAAAGAGGCTGGCTTAAAGTAAAAATGAAAAAGTCAAGTAAAAAAAAATTTTTTTAACCACAACAAACAATAGGAAATTGTATTTTTTCTCTGCTGCTGTTGCAGCTGTCTTCGGCCTGGGTTACCAATATTTAACCATTCTACTCTATTCAATAGCAGTAATGTAGCAAAATGCACAACACTATTACAAACACACATCTGTGTTCATTCGTATGGTTTAAATGTTTATGTTTTACTTCTGGTTGTAACCAGTACAAGAAAAGGAAATTGAATGCTGAAATGAATGATGAGATACAATGAAAGTTTTTTTGTGTGCTAAATATGAATTGTGTTAGGAATAAGAAATGAAACTTAAAGTTTTTTTTTTGCTCACTTTTTGTTTTAACCAAGTTAATTGTTTTAAATATTGAATGTAAAACACTTCAATAATTGAATATTTTCTCTTTTTGCAAATGTAGCACAAATTTTTTCTTGGTGTGTTGAGCTATAAATCTTTGCCCTATTAATAATAACAAAACTTTTGTAAATATCATTAATTTTAATTGGATTTGATAATGTATGTTACCTTTAAATGCTGTGTATAATTTTGTATAATAAATGGATTACAAATAGGAAATTCAAAAACCAAGCCGGAAACTACTTAACCGGGTTCTTCCTAAACAAACCCCTATTAGGGGTTTCAAATAGCAGATATTTTAGAATAAACCGACAGCCTCGTTTTTCGCGTCGGTGTCCCAGCTTTTTGTAGTTAATCTAAAAATGTGGAGTTTATTTATTATTAGGCATTCATAGTTGGTCATAAGAACAATATGAAATTATCTTAATTAGATATTAACCATTCTTAGCTATGACTCTTTCTCTTATATTTGGCAGTATAAGGATACGGCGCCAAAGAAAGGAGCTCACAATAGATTTTATTGTCGCCATGAACCCTGTCGTAATGGCAGAATTTTTATTCGCCAGTAATGACTCGATACGTTTTTTATGTTAGGTAATCACCATTTGAGTCATCCAAATTTTTCTTTAAAAGTCTCTCTTCATCTTCTCCTGGGGTACCCAAATTTCTTGGTTCTGGATTAATAGTACTACTTGTAAAGGTTTTGCTGCTAAAGTGTATTCATATGGTTTGCTGAGTTTACTAGTATAGTTGGTAATAATGAAAATTTTTTACTGAAACATGTTCTCAAATAACAAAAATTAGTTAAGCCTATAGTACACGGCATGTAAAAAGACACATGCGCATGTGGTTCTGAGGTAATTTTGACGTCATCACACAACACGCAATGTTTATTGTGGCTTTGAATTGACGTCAAAATTACGTCAGAACCACATGCGCATGTGTCTTTTTACATGCCGTGTACTATAGGCTTTACTGTGTTTTACGCATTGGCCAAAATGATTGTCAAATTTTTAGTTTCTCTGTTGAAAACCCTCCAGAAATAATTGTTTGGCCTGGTAGGATCCATTAGCTTAACTGTTTTATTATTCCACATACTAATTATACATAAAAAGTAAACTCTGAACAATTTTGTTTAGTAACACGGCTTACACAAGATACATTTTATGGTAACATGGGTACCGATGTGCAGATTGCGGCAGAAAATAGAGAAATGGAGGAGCTTTTACAAATAACAAGAGCTTTAGCGGGTGTCACCCTTAATTGCAGCTCTCCTGTTTTTGCTGATCGTAGCAGTATGTTGGTAACCGACATATAAGAACGACTGAAAGTTGAAAAAAACATTTCGAAAAAACGCATGATTTTATACATAATAAATTCAATAGCGTCGTAATAATAAGAAGATTGAACCCCTACAGGCGAATTAATGTTGATACTCCCGATGTCAATGAGATATGCGTGGCAATAAGGAGCATTAAGTGTGGGAAGGCTGAACTGTATCTGGGCTTACACATTGTCAAACATTTTTTGTGCTATTTTATGCCGAATATGGAACAGTGAGAGTTTTTCCTCAGAGTGGAAAGAATCAATAATTATTAGGCTTCCAAAAAAAGGCGATAAAAATAAATGCAACAACTGGCGAGGAATTTCCCTACTACCTTTAAGATATTTAACAGATCGTTTTAGACCAAAAAACACAAATACTCAAGGATAATATACGCAATACTCAGATTGGATTCCGCCCGGGCATTGCTCGCATTGACGAAATTAGCACTGTGCGAATCTTGATTGGACAAGCAGCAGAATTTAACTCAATCATGTACCTCACCTTCGTAGACTATGAATACATATTTATGGCACTTAACGGCAAGAAGAATCCCCCAAAAAATAATTAATATTTAAAAAAAACAGCTATGAAGAGTCGACGTGCAAGGTGATACTTCTTGGTGCTTCCAGCGATTCTTTTGCAACGAACACTGGAGTATGACAAGAATTTGCGTTGTCATAACCATTATTTTTCACCAAATGGATAATGGATATCGTATTCGACGCAATCGATACATTGCATGTGGGTCTGAATTAAAGAATGTACAATAGGCGACGACATCTTGAGTATACTAGTTATATAGTTTTGTTATGTAAAAAGTAGTGAGATATGCAATCACAAACGAACCACTGAAAGTTGGTCTGAAAGCACACATACGCAAAACTAAGGCAATCAGAGTTTATGCAGCAAGCACTTCTTAATTCTTAGTAAACGATCAAGAAATCGAAGATATGACGAGTTTAAAATACCAGCTCAGAAGGCGAAAAAAACCAGATGTAGAGAACCGGCTAAAGAAAGAAAAGCGCTGTTTTGCTATGCTAACTAAGGTCTGGAGATCAAACACCATTTCCAATAAAACGAAGGTTCAAATAATATTCATTAACAGATGTAATATTTTAAAAATATGATGGCCTAAAACAGTGTCAAACGAAAGCTTACCTAATAGAACTCGTGTTAATCCAATCGAAAATCAAAATAACACGTATATGCGGCTGGCTGGGACATACGCTCAGAAAAGAACAAAGCGAAATTACACACTCTGCCTTGAAATGGAATCCTCAATGACACCGTGACGTTGAAGGGCCTAGAGCGACTTAGAGAAGAAGAGTTGTAAGCGAGGCCAGAAAAACATTAAACCAGGATCGAATAGAACACAGTAGAAGAAGCTTGTAAAAAGTGTTTTTTTGTGATTAGCCTAATTTCGATTAGTTACGAACATGTCATAATAATAATAAGATAATTCGACCGTATAACCATTATCACATTCTTTTACTAAAACGAATAATTTTATTCTTCACCTTCATTAAGCAAACATACATATATAAATTTTATACAATTGAAATCACTCAACTTCATATTAAAAGAAAATTTGCATAATTTTTTATGCAGTGATTTGAATTAATAAATCTTTTTTTTTAAATGTCAGGAGAATTAATTACAATTTTTAATAATAAAACAAACATAATTAAAATCAAATCTTTCATTTATGTTTACTAAGATAAAATTTCTATTATTTAAATTATATTCGAATAAGTTAAAAGAGTCTTTATTAGGATTTGCATATATTTTTTTTTACATATGTTGCAAAATTTGACGAACATTATTGAAAGACTACTCGCATTCGAGAATTTAAAATATACACAGAAAGAAATATTTTCTAAGTGATATTCACATTTCTATAATGATTTTTTTTTTTCAAACTAAATATTGAAATGGTTTAATGTTATTAATATTGTTAAATACCTCTTGACGCAATTTAAAACTTTTTTAGATTTTCACTTACACATAATGTTACTTTTCCGAATTTGTAAAATCCGTTTGTTTATTCCTTTAAGGGCATAATAAGCAACACAAAATGCTTGGCAAACATGCACTTTGTGTTTGCTTCTGTTTGTTAATAAACAGTACAAACATATTTCGTACAAACATCAATTTTTCATTTTTGTTTTGCTTTCCATGAATGCTGACGACGATTTAAAACGCAGAAGAATTATAATAATAACGAAAAATAGTTTGTAGTAAAGAGTGCTCTAAACAAAAAGCAGTTTCGAGGCAAACAATGATGCCAAAAATTAGAATTTGCGGCTGAAAATTATTTTATTGCTTTTTTTTATATCTTTACTCTGCAATGTTTTCGCTAAAATGATTACTTTAAATAAAATGATTACTTTCGAGATTAAGCTCATCCCGAAACTGTTTACTAAATTTTTTTGTTTTAGATTTTTTATAAGAATAAACTTATCATGACTTTTCCTAATGAGAAAATAGGAAACACTATATTTATTTGATTAACCCTATTAATAATGTCATTGAAATCGAAAGCAAATATTGATTTTGTTATTCTTGTTAAGCGCGTTGAACAATTTTAAAAAAATTTTAATTTGAGAGTGCCGAAAATAATTAGAGAAGAAAATTAATTAAAGATATAAATGTCTTTTTGAATGAGTGGTCACTGATATTACGATAAATTATGGTCCTATTATATGGAATTAAGTAGTTTAATTTAAACACCTCATAATTTCTGCCACTAGTGCTGGAGGGTACAAAATGTGTTTTTGTTTATATAAGATATTTATGGTTAACTAACTCAAATAATATTTGGTTTTATTTAATTTATTTAATAAAAATTTTAACTGAATCTTTAAAATAAATCAATTGCTAGTTTCCTGAGTTAAATTACTATATTAATTATTTTTATATCGACTACCACCACTAGTGGTGAATGAGGCTATATTAAGTTTGTCATTCCGTGTAAAACTTTTTTATTATTCATCACAGATTCCATACAGCATATATATTCTGGCTCCTTGAGTAATTATAAGTCGATTTAGCCATGTCCGTCCGTCTGTTAAAAACACGCCCTGTAAGTTATCCTATGCAGTTTGGGATTGAAATCCAGCAAAATCGGTTCAATATGATAAGAGCTATGAATCCGGAACCACCACACCAAAAAATTGATATTTTTGTTCCAAACCTAAAGTAACTAATGGTATAATGCACGGATTAATAAAAGATTTAGCACTAATTCGTTCTATGTAACTAAAAATCTTAGTATAAAATTTCGTGAAGATCGGTAAATAATTTACCATATGGCCCGTATAAAGCCTTCTCTCGAAAAACAGTGTGGTAAGCCAAAAACCGTAACGAATAATATTTTTGAAGCAGAATTTGGTATTACATAGTTTCATAATGCTTTAAACACAGTAGAACATGTCGTGCAGATCGACCCATAATAAACCTTATTCCCCAGAAAATGCCCACTCTGTGAAATTATTTTAATACACCTAAAATCGTAGCAGGTATAGATATTGTGATATAATTTGTTGCAATTTTGCCTCATATGGCCAGAAATAGTACCAATTTTGCTATAATCGGTCCATAATTTACTTAAGTTCTCATATTAAACAACCTTCTGAAATCCAATTTAGAACTATAAAGCGCTATAACAAATTTCACTACCATATCGAAATTTATTCTAGTTTAGGTTTTCTAATACCACGAAACACTATACAGTTTAATGTGATGATTGGTTCATAATTTACTATGGGCCCGATATTAACTCCCCTTTTGAAAATAATTTTAGTTCCGCTTCAACTGTTACGAATCA
Source organism: Pollenia amentaria (assembly GCA_943735925.1). Taxonomy (NCBI): domain Eukaryota; kingdom Metazoa; phylum Arthropoda; class Insecta; order Diptera; family Polleniidae; genus Pollenia; species Pollenia amentaria. The sequence continues at coordinate 184,846,862 of OX031007.1, read as the reverse complement.
TGATATTTTACTCGAAGTCGTTCAAATTAAGTTTTATACTGTCGGTCAATAATTTAACATATGTAGGTCTTAACCGTGGCCGGTTTTATAAAGATTGTCCCAGGCCTAAATATTATTATAGTCGGAAAGTATATTCAAACCTTCGAGATTTTTTTCTCAATTTTAAAAATCCACCACTGTGCAATAAATAGACTTGCAGGCATACATACATACTTACACAAATTTTGCAATGACTCAAATATTTTGCATATTTTTTAAATTAAAAACACATTTTTTAAATGTGTGTGTTTCTTTATCATTCAATTGGAAATAATGCTAATTTTTTTTTAGTACAAACTTAAATTTTAGAGCTGATTTCTTTTACATTTTATTTTTGGATTCAGTATAATTTTTGTGTATTTTTTGGTTAGAATACTTTTTTATTTGCAAACCAGCAGGTGGATTTTGTATTTCACAACTTAGCTCAGTATAGCAGCATGGAAAATCAACAATGATTAAATAAATTTCAATCTCACTCCAATTTTACACAATTATATTAAATGGGAAATTTGAAACCGAAAAAATAGCAATATCATGAAACACCTGCTACTCAAATGTTCACAATGCTTTAATACCCAACACCACAAAGTTTGTTTTGTTTTACTTTTTATTGATTTTTTTTTTTTTTTTATTATTATTCTGTTTCTTTAATTTTGGATTTTGCTCACACGTTTGATTTTCAGCAAAAAAAACCAAAATAAGAGACGTAAAATAATTGCAATTTTATTTCATCTTGTATACGTTAAAATCAATTATCGAAAATTTTAATTGAATTTTTAATCACAAACGTAGAATACGAAATCAATGAAGAAGCATCGTTTATATCGTAAGAATATTGAGTATTAAAAATAGCATGTAAAAATAAAGAGAAATTAAGTAAATACACAACCAGAGATGTGTATGTAAATAGTGTAATCGATATCATTTACTAACGAATGTATTTATTCTTTGCACCAAAACAAATATTTTTATTTCATCAAAGATAACTGACATTCGTTATACTCATATTTCTTCCAATTCGTGTGTTTGAGTTCGTTACAATGCACAAGAAGATTATTTTTTAATTTGTAAAAAAATTATTTCAGTAGATGCAGAGGTACGTATGATTAATATGTATGCAAATAAGAAAATATATTTCATCCGTTACGGTATAAGTAGAAATAAGGGATGCCAAACGCAAATTTATCAACTTTCATTTACAAGAAATGTTAAGTTTTAATGAATTTTTATACATTATATAAACATCTGGCTCACAACTATAAAGCTAAGCCAAATATAGATTCATATGATCTCAAAAATTGTATTACTTACCTTTGTAAATATTAATTAAACTATCTATTAAATAAATAATAAAAAAAAATTATATAAACAAATTATAGAAAGTTATATTTGAGTTATATGTTTTTTGTTAATAATTCTAATTCTTGAGTTCAAATGTTTTTGGTTGGCAGACAAGAATGACACTGTGCTAGAATTTTACACTTTTTTTTAGACAAGCGGGGCACCTAGCGTTTTAACTTAATTCAGGTACGCTAAATTCAGTGGTGCTAACATTATTTTTTAGGTTAGCTGTTGTTTTCGAGATATACCGTTATTTCGAAAATGAAGGAGGTTGCACAACATATATTCGCGTTGCTCAAAAACAGTTTACTTTATTGAACAATCTAAAAACCGAAATTCCGTAAAAAAAATTTCCTTTAAGTAAGTTTAAACTTTTTTCTAAGATGTTAAAAATTCATAAGAAAAATTGGAAAATGCAGCTATGCTTCTAACTTTTTTCTAGACATATAAAAAACAAAGTTTCAAGAAAAAAAAACCATACATTATTAAAATTAGCTTTTTGATTTTATTCACAACAGACGAAAATTTTACTTAAATTTAAGAATTTCGTAAAACGCAATATTTGTATGGGAGCCCCCCTAAGAAGTGGAGATAAACTGCAAGTGTGTTTTGGAAAAATGTTAAAAACAAAAAACTAATGAAGGTTGGTCATACGATTTAGCCCCTAGGATCGACTCCTTAGCAGTAATGGGGCTTTTTCTTCAATATATTTCTAGTCTGTTTTGAAAATTTTGTATGGGAGCCCCCTTAAGAAACTAGAAGTAAATGATGGAGATGAAACATAAAGTGGGGTTAGTCTTCATTTAATCCTTCTTAACTCCGCTTAACGAATGGAGAAAGCGGATAGGTATGTTAGAGATAAACGATAAAGATGAAAAATAAAGTGGTGCTGGTCGTACACTTGACCCGTCTATGGGCGTTTTAAGCGCTGCAGGGGCTAAATTTAGGGTGATTCATCGTGAGGTTTGATTTTCAATATACTTTTACAGATCACGCGTGACTGATATCAAACTGCTTTGTTATTTTTGTTCAGTATCGCTTAGCAAGTCATCATGGTAACACTCACCGCAACAGCATCTCCAAATTGTTCAGCTGCATTGCGAAAATCAGTGTTCTGTGAGAAATGTTTCATCGTGAAATTTTGTTCAGTAATGAAGCACATTTTGGGTTCAATGGATAAGCAAAACTTTAGCTTCACTTTCAAATTTATACGTGTTATTTTACATTATTAAACAAATTTTACAATGAGTCACCCGATATTATAATTTAATTTCATAGTTTCATTATAGACAGAATATTGTGTAATTTTCTCAAAAAATTATAAAGAATACCTGTATTACTTTATTTTTTATGACAGTATGGGGATGTTGCTTAAATATTGCCTTATGTGATATTTTTCATTCCATGCAGGGTAAACTGTTAGGATTCGTAAAAAATAGCATTATGTTTGCTTAAAAAAAGATTAACCGCCACACTTTTCTGAATATCTCCGAAACTCTTGAAAATATAAAATACTTTTGTTTAAATGAATTAAAGGGAATTTTATTCCAAATCATGGTAATTTTGTCTAATTTGGAAAAATTGTTATCAAGTTCTGATGAAATGTATTTGCGTAACCGCATAACCATATTTGTAATGCCAATATAAAACAAAACTAGATGTGATAGAAAAAAAACTAAAACCATTAACATTAAAAATATTAAGCGCTCTTATTAAGTCGCTTAAATTTGCCATTTCTGCAAGTGGGCAAACTTGCGAAACTCGTTTCATGAAGACCTTTTTAACTTCTGTGTAATTTTAAACAATTAATGTTAGTTTGTAAGATACGTCAATATAATAATAAATGCTAAAATTTGTGTTTTAAAACTAAGTTTTTTTAAGCTGCCAAGATTTTATTTGCTCAGATTATGTTTACTGAAATTTTGTTCACTGAAAGGCAAAAATATTAGTTACAATGACTTCGGATTTTTGACATGGTTTTTCACCCATGATCAAACTGACGGATTCTGAAAATATAGCTTTAAAAAAATATACGTATGTCTCAGTTTTTCCAGTTCAATTAATTTCGATTTTCTACGAGCAAATTAATTTTGAATGTGAATCAAGCTGTTTTTTAATTGGGGAAGTTACGATTACACCCACGTCAAGACCTAAAATTTTTTTCAAAAATATTTTCTATTATTTTCAGATGTAATGTGTAAAAAAAAAACAAAATCGGTCTACAGTGTCGGAGCTGTAGGAGTCGACGGCCAAAAATACTTCCAGTATAGGTATCATCGTGAAACTTCGGTCACGGCTATATAAATATGTCAGAACTATTTAATTATAAAATGGGAGTGGTTGATGACTCATACACACCCTTTCCCTTTTTGAATTCATACTTAAAATAATCCGAAAATGAAATTGATTAAGGTAAAACTGACATTGAATCAGTCTCAAAATGCGCTTGATTCAAGTATTATAAAGTTTATTTAATACCGAATTCGTACTTGAAATAAACGAAGGAGAATATTATTATGATTGATTAACTTACACCTTGCTGAATTTCAATTATAAAACACTACCAAGCACTTCAATCTTTTTTAAACTTGGTAAACTTCATGAGCGACGTAGAGTATTCGTGTGCGAATAACTACAGAGGCTTAGTATATAAGATCAAACTGCAATAATAATTTTTAAGTTTAGTGTTATTTTAGATTTTGATACTTACACAATATATTTTTAAGTTTTTATATTTATAAAAATTCACTGTGGGTGAATATAGTGTGAACGTATAAAACAAATTAAAAAAAAAAACAAAATTTGTGTGAATGGTGTCTACACAGAAAAAATTATTAAATTTCTCCAATCACCAAATTTGTTCTAAATTTATAATATCAAGCAAACAAGTTGTTGATTTTGCACCTATTACCAAAATGATTATATTGATTACTAAAAATTTAAAAATTTTGAAAAAATATTTTCAATAAACGATATTTTTAATTTTAATTATAAAAGTGACCAAAAAACTTTGCCATTTCAAACAATGTGTTAATTTATTTAAATAAATATTGACCATTCCCAATAACAATTCTACAAGTTTAAATTATTTTATTTCAAATAAAAAAGTCAATTAATATTTTTTGATATTTAATTAAAATTTTAATTGAAAATTTATTTCAAAACTAAAATATTAATTAAATCAAAATTAAATTTTAAATTTTTTTTAACTAAAAAAATTATTTATTCAATTGTCACATTAATTAAATTTAAAAACTTTTTAAGCCATTTTTTTAATTGATACAACATTTTTTTCTGTACATATATGTTGTTGTTATTTTATGTTTATAATAATGATGTTTATACTTATGTTTTTATTATTATTTCTATTAAATTTAAGGAAACAATCCCTGATGATGATCTTCAACGGAATTAAATAAAAAGGAATATTTATTTACAAAAAAACACTGGCCTCGAGCTTGATTAATTTTTATTTATTTAAAATTAAAAAGGTGGAATAATAACAAATTTGATTAACTTGAACGGAGAGCACGCCGCAATAATAACATCAAAATGGTTTACAATAAATTTAAAAAGAACACAAACATCAAAACGAACATAAACAAAGACTTGCTTTAAGAATTGTATACTTATTTAAAGAAATTCCGGGATTGATTTTCGAAAGTTATCTCATTTAGGATTGTTTTGAATACGTTTTAGTGTTATTCGTACTTGAATTTTTGACTACGATTCGTACTTAAATTAAGTATTAAAAACTTAATATATCCCGAGTATTTTTTTTCTTTCTGTGAAACCACAGAGAAGTGATGATTATATTAGAATAGGAATACATTTTCAAAAATCCACTTAACAGCTTGCTTTCCTACAAAACTTAAAAAAAAGACTGAAGAACTTTTTACATATTGTCACAGCTATATTTCGTTTTCTTTTAATGTAGAAAATTAAAAAGAAAAATAACAACAAAAATCAGAAAAAACCTTCCCTCACAAAAAAAAAACCAAAGTAAAGTTTCATAAAATAAGCCTAAGAAAAAATTTAATCGTTTAAATCAGAAACCAATAAAGCGAACAATTTTTGTTTTTAAATCAATAAAAGAAAACTTCCTAGCAATCGTAGGATTACTTTTACAAAACTTAAATGTATCCTTTGAAAGTGATAGATTTCTGTAACTCTGATAAGCATGCCACCTTTTTTTCTATATTGACGTACATATATATTTTATATACATACTTAGTGATTCTGAGGTAAGTTTAGTGTTAACGCAGAAAAACTTCAGAACTGTATAAAATCACCAAATTCGTAGAATCAAGCAAACAATTTTTTGATTTTGCACCTGTTAGCAATATTTCTATATTGATATTTTTATTTTAAAAAATGGAATATTGTGATTCTTTTTTCAATAATTGATAATTTCAATTTTAAGTATTAAAATTATCTAAAAACTGTGCGATTTCAAAAAAATGATTTTATTGATTCTGTTATAAAAAATCGCAAAAATCTTTATTTTATTCGATTACCTCAGGTATTTTAAACTAAGTAAAAAATAATTAATAAAACAATTGAGATGAGCAATTAAAATTTTTATTGAATGAAATAAAATGTATTTGAATTTAAAACTACACAGAAAACATTCTCCAAAGCCTTTCATTAATTAAAGCATTTATCAAAAATAAATTCAGTCTTAATTAAAAATATAATCAACTGAATAAAGCATTAAATCAAGTGAATTAAACGTTTAATCAAGTGAATAAACCGTTTAATTTATACTACTAATTTTTTTACTGATGCAAATTTAATTAATCAGAAATTTTTTAATTGAAATCAATTTTTATTTTTTTCTGTGTAATTAACATAGATTTTTATGGCTAGAAATAACACTAACTAATTTCTGATTATCTGTTCATATTTTAATATTGGTTCCATATAAAACCCATTCCTAGTAAGCACGTCTCAACCTGTGACCAATATTGATTTTGTAGTAAAGTTCGGTTCAATTTAGTTTCATGGTACTAGGAATCATACCTTAAGACTTTTGTAATGATCGGTAGTGAATTTACCACAGGCCACATATACAACCGCCTTCCAAAGAGCGGATGAAAAAACAAAGTGCATATTCGCGTTTCAAATAATTAAGGAACCAATTTTAAATTCTAGCAATTGAAAAAGTTTGTCGAAATGAACAAAAAGATTATATGAACAGAAATACTACATTTTTAATGGAAGATACTTTTTTATTTTACTTAAAGACAAAGTTTTTTTTAACTAATAATATTTCTCTATGACGTGCTAAATTTCCAACTTTTATTTTTAATATATACTCTAAAATTTATGGTTGAGGGAAAGCTAGTTTCTATGTGCATTTCAATGGTTGCATAGACGAAATCATCAGGAAACCTTTTTCCAAAGACGTTAGGAACGCTTAAAATATTATAGAAATAAAACTGTCAAGCGACTAACAATTATCAACGCTTAAGTTTTACTTGTAACAATATTAAAGCTAAAACAAAACAACATCAATAAACGGTCTTGCATTGTTTTTAAATTATTAAATATAAATATTTTTAAATAATTCATTTATTAATGATGTCCTAATAATCCCAATTTTTTAAATGAAAACACTGAAATTTATTGTTGTGGGAAAGCTAGTTCCTATGCGCATTTCGCTGGTTGCTTAGGCCAGCTCGTCAAGAAACTTTTTCCAAATACATTAGAAAAGCTAAAAATATTATACAAGTAAGACCATAAAGTGAATAAGAATTTTAAAACACTCTGGTCTTAAATGTAACAATATCAAAGCTTCAACAAAGTCACAACAATAAACCGTCAACTTTTTCTTTCTTACATTCTTACAAATTTTTAATTTAATTTTATGTAATGTTTTACACTTTTTTTTGAAAAGTATTTGCAAAATATTCGTGAAATATTCGCTAGAATTGGCGAATACGAATATGTATACGAATGTGATGAAATAGGCGATTATACATACATACATATATATAATCAAATATTTTTATTGATATTTGTATTAAGTGGGTTATTTTGTAAGTCCCTTCTGAAAGCTTTGGCAGCAATTTTTAACAATAATTGAATTAAAAATTATTTTTTGAAAAATATAGCTTTTGACAGTTTCCAGCATAAATTTTACAAGCTTAAATTATTTTTTTTTTTTTAATGATACATTAGCAAGGATTTTTTGTTATTTAATGAATATTTTAATAGTTTTGATATTTTAATCAGGCTAAAGTTCATTGAATTCATTAAATTATTTTTATGAAAAAAGGAATTTTACAACATGAAATGAATTAAAATTTATTGATAACTTTTCATTCTTTACTGAGCTGGGAATTGAACACAGGTATTCACGGACAGGTCGCCCTGGCATGTTTCGATTATAACCAAACAATCTCCTTAAAGAGGTTTGCCGTTTAATACTCACTGCCATCGCCGACGGTTGGCAGTCAATAATAACACTTTTAACCAAATGGTATTTAAACTTTGGTAGATCGAAACTTGTTTCCAAAGATGTTCTATTTAAATTGATTTACATGTCATTCCTTTCTTCTGTTTCGTACTTTTTGTCAAGAATACTTCTTGAAGTCCAAAGTAAATTTTTCTGTTTTTCATGTTCTTTTGTCTTTCTTTTTCTGGTTGATCTTCCTTCAGCACAACTTGGAGAACAAGTGTAAACATAGTCAATAATGAAAAATTATCAATAAATTGTAATTCATTTTATGTTGTAAAATTCCTTTATTCATAAAATTAATTAAAGGAAAATTTAATTCAATGAACTTTAGCCTGATTAAAGTATCAAAATTTGGATTAAAAATCATCAACAGTTCAATAAAATAACCACAATACTAATTGTTTTAATTATTTTTTTATTTTTCACAGAAAATATTAAAAAGTGTCTCTAATCACCAAATTCATACAAAATTCATGGAATCGAGCAAACAATTTTTTTGTTTTTGCACTTATTTCCTAAAAGATTATATTGATTACTAAAAATTGTAAAAATTTAAAATTTTTAATATTTTTTTCCAAAATGATATTTTTAATTAAAAAATTGATAAAAAAAACTTTGCCGTTTTAAACAATGTGTTAATTGATTTAATTATATATAGCTCAGGCTTTGACAATTTCCAACAACAATTCTACAAGTTCAAATTATTTTATTTTAAGCGAAACAAATCAATTAAGAGTTTTTGTTATTTAATTATTATTTTAATAAAAAATTTATTTCAAAACAACTAAAATGTTAATTAAATCAAAACTTAATTTTTAATTTTTTTTCAACTAAGGGTGTGTGTGAAACGGTAGCAAATTTCTATGGTGAAATAAAATTTATCTGTGGTAGAAAAATTTTATGTTTGTGCTGTGTGAAACATTTTTGACAACGTAAAATTTTGACATAAAGAAAAGACCAATTGTTTTCTGACATTTCTTTTTTGCGCCGCCGCAAAAAAATTTTTTGTCTGTCCCATAATTAATAATCCAATTAAGAATTCGCGCTTGCTTTTAAAAGGATGTGCTAGCAGTAGCAGGTTGCAACTGTGAAAAAATTTTGAAGAATTTTTGGAGGATGCATATGTGGCTTTTTAAAAATTTTTGAATTTTTTTTTTAATTTCTGACGTTTTCTTGCGATTTTTTTATTATCTACTGGTTGGAACCCATTAACAGATATTTTATGTTTTTTAAACTTTTAGGAAATTTCTCATTTTTATTAATTTTTTTTTTAAATCTTCGCGAATTGCGCGTTTTTAGGTACCCCAAATCCTAAGAAGCGGATGTTTCCTGTTTTTATTTAGATAGGCTCTCAATCGAATATAATTCCATGTTATTATTATTGGATTCTTCATAAGATTGTTTTTGCCTTGGAAATATAACAAAATGCTTGTAATGTAAATGTAATTTTCGTTCTGTATTAGTGAGTTGTTATTTTTTTTAAAGTATTTTACTTTTATTAGACACTGATGGCAACATGCACAAATTATAATAACAAAAATGTAATTTATAAAAAAACTAATTATATACCTATTTATGATTTTACAATCGCTTATATGAACATACAACACGGCTAGAAAGAAAAGTTTGACTAAAAAAATGAGTGTAAATATAACTTTCGAACCGGCGGCGACTTTAACTCAAAATTTAAATTCGGCGGCGGCTTAGAGGCGACTTTGAGCTGGGAGTGTGTCTATGAAAATTGTGTGGTTGTCCAAAATTTCTACGCTAATGTCAAAATGTATACTAGCCCCTTGGGCTAGTGAAATTTAATTCACCTCAACAGTGTCAAAATTTTACTTTCATGAGTACTTTGCTACCGTTTCACACACGCCCTAAAAAAATAATTGATTCAAATGCTTTTTAAACAATTGCTTTATTTGATAAAAACTACTGATAATTTTCTGTGTTAACCATAAAAATGTTTAATAAAACAAAGATATATTTTTATTTTTTGTTCAATTAAATATATAATTGATTCAATTAAAACATTTAATAAATTACAACACTTTTTAAGCAATTTATTTAATTGATAAAAAAACTAGCGAAATTTTTTCTTTGAATATTTTTACGCGTACATTTTTAGATACAAGTTTTTAAGATTTACCATTTTGTTGTTATTCTTGCACTAAGCTACCTATCCCTATCTCTGTTATAATACAAGCTAAAATTTTCTAATGCGTTTTTCTATGCTGCAGCAAAACTCTTTAATTTAAATAAAATTAAGTTAGTAGCTATTTTAACGTCTTGTGCTTATAACTAAAAAGGTTTATATCGTCAATGCCTTTTATAACTTTATATCTTCATACTTAAAAAATAATAGCCATAATGGGTTGAATATAAAATTTTTACACCATTTACTTCAAACAACTAGTTTTTCTTGTTTTCCTTAAAACATTCAAAATTAATTTTTGTTCTGTTATAGATAGTTTAATGACCTGTCTCTAATGCACTAAGGTAGTAGTTATTAAATCTATTACTTCAAGGGAACTAAACTTAGTCATACACACAACAATATAATACACTTTCACACATTTTATATAAAAGAAAAGAAAACCAGAAAGCATGTGGAAAAAAATATATAAAATGTCCCTGAATTGTCCTTCAATATTTGTTTGTTCTTATCGTGTAAAACACAAAATGAATTTTTATACCAGTCCATTTCATTTACAGCTTTTTCTTCGTTTTAAAATCCAAAAAAAAAAAAAAAATGAATTGAAAAAGATGTGCGAAAATACCCTTAATCTTTTGTGCATTTATGTGGTCTTTATTTGAGGTTTTTCTTTTTTGTTGTTCCAGCTGTTTGGTTAAATTTCAAATGCAATTGTTTCGAAAGTCTCCAGTAAGGGAAAGAAAGGAAAACATTTACTTAGCTAAATTGACTGCTAGTTGGTAATACTAGTTTTGATGTTTCTGTTACTTTGCTGTTGTGTACTATTAAAATGCGTGTGTGTCTATTTTTGTAGTTCCTGTGACAGAGGCAATGACAATGCAAAAGCTTTTGTCCAATTCAAGATTACATTTTTAACAAAATCCCTTGTCATTGCATTACAAATGTTTATTTTTCATTTAAACTGTTTGCTATTTAATGGCACAAGTGTAGTCGGGTATTATCACATAAACTTAAGGTGATTTCTTTTAAATTAATTCCACTTGCTATGTATTAAAGGTGAAAGTTATTTATGGTATAGAAAAATATATGCTAATCACTTATATATACACAGAAAAAATAGAAATTGATTTGAATTAAAAATGTGTGATGCTAATTAAAAAAAAAATTAAATTTCTACCAGTGCAAAAATGCTTAAATCAAACAATGGAAAATGAATTGCGAATTGCGCTTGATATGAAATGATAAATTAAGAAGGTTTTTTTTAAAAATTTACTTTCCACTTTCTACAGAAATAATTTTTTTTTTTTTTTTTTTTTTTTTTTTTTTCTTTACATGGAAATGAAAGCTCAACGAAAAAAATTTTTTTACCTAAACTCTAATTTTACACCAAATAAAAAGAATAAAAGACATGATTTCGTCAAAAGTAGATTATTCCAGTTCGATATAACATAAAAAGCGAACTAATCAAGTTTTGAAAAGAACTTCCTTATGTCATTTCATATAAAAAGTTTGACTTCGTGTTTGTGCAAACCCACACTATTATTTCTGCCACATTTGTTTCATATTTTATTAGAAGAGTATTTTTTTGACTAATGGTATAGCTCTGTAACCTTTAGTCATGCAATTCTGCACATACAACTCATGTAGTTCTATACATTGAACTTTCTTCTTAAGAGAAGATTTTGGGCATCAAATGTTTCATAGAAAATATATAGTTCTTTATGCATCAGCCACTAGCATTAAGTCGTAAAACTTCTTTTTGAACACTACATACTCAAATAATAAAGTTTTATATTCACTATTCCCCTTTTTTTATCAATTGTTTTCTTTGTGGACTTTTTTTTCTACAAAAAATGTGACATTTTATTTAAAAAAAATGCAATTTGGTGTTTGTTTCTTAAAAATGTTTTGCTCTCTTAAAGGGAGGCAAGTTTTATTCTAAAAAAAAAATCAAACTTAATAATGGCATATGGCATTGCATTTTACACCCCATATTAGTGATAGTGTTGACAATGCCCTGTAAAACAGTTGACTTCTGTTTCGATATATGGCTACCAGACGAAGTTGGGAAAAAAATCGCTTCGAATCAGGAAAGTAAAAAAGTTAAGCATTAAAATTTATTTTTTTTTATTTTATAGAAAACAAAAAAAAAAACCTTACACTGTTAATGGTAGGTTGTCAGTCAAATAAAATCTCAGTAGGTTCGGTGTTATAAAATTTTTTAAATTTAAAAATCATTAAAGCTTGTCGTCGATAAAGCGGCAATCTGGCAGCCGTATTTTCATGTCTATATAGTTTATGAAAAAACAAAACTGAAGAAAATCGTTAAGTATTTTAATAAATTGTAAAGGAAAAAGTTAAAATATGGATATTACAGTTTCCACTATATGTTCAGAAATGAAAATAAATCAATTATTGGATTTATTCTCGTCATCTGATGAGGAACAAATGTTAATTATATATATTTAAAGGAAGTCTCAAGCCGCGTGTCAAAGGCTTTACTGAGAATGTTATCCATGCATATTACGAGACAAGTGCAAGAATTCAAACATCTAAATTTAGTGATACAATGAACATGTAAATCTTTGTGCTTGCATTTTCGCCTTCAGCACCATTTTCACCTGAAGCGTTCACTAGTGTTACTAACGTTATTTAAGTCTTATTCTTTATTACATTGAACTGTTTCCGAGCAAGCTGGAACTTCGTCATTCTTTATGTTGTTGATACAATAAACAAATTTTGAATTATTTTTTTAAAATTTTGAAGAGCAAACTCTTAATTAGCTGTTAAAAACAGGGCGCTCCACTTTTTGATAAAAAATTGTGTTCACTTTTTGTCAAATAACAAATTGCATAACTACAGGGTTGGCAAGACATTTTAGACATGCACCTTTGAACAAGGTGGTATTTTTCTTTTTTTTTTTTTTTGTAGAAAAGAAAACGTTATAAATAAGTTAAATATTGTAGTAGGTAAAACGTACTTAATGCTTTGTACTCTCTGGGCAACACACCTTTGCACTCCTACTAACATTAGAATACTAATTGCTAAAACTTATTTGATGCCGGTACTTCTATATGAATGCGATGTTTATGCTTATTGTGATTCCACTAGTATACTCTTTGAATACTCTTTTTAACAACATTGCTAGATATGTATTTGGTCTTCACACGCTTGATGGAATTGCAACATTAAGTAAGAAACTTTACAGCTTGACTTTTAATAATCTGGTGAACATCAGGACAATTACGTTTCTGCACCAAATCGTGTACACAAAAGTTCAGTCATATTTATATGATCGGATAATGGTCCAATAGGAGGAATAAGGTTATACCTATTTCCTACAGAAGTAAGACAACGGAATGGTAATTTTTTTATAACGCAATCCATTTATGGAACAGACTTCCGTATAAAGCCCAAACAAACAGCAACGTAAACACTTTAAAAACCGAAATAACAAAACATTTGAACAATAATATAACGTAACTTCACTCTTTAAACTAAATATTATATTTAGTATAAGTATTTTTGATAACTAATAATTAATTGATTGTTAAATTTTACTATTTTTGTTGTTTTTAGATTCATTTAAATTTTTGGATTTTTAAAATTTTTTAATTTTGTATACTTTTTAAATTGTATTAAATTGTATTACTATAACTTCTTCTAATTCCATACTATAATTAAAAGATGTATGGCTTGTTGTATGAAATACAGATAAATACAGAAATAAAAAATAAATGAAATGACGAAGTGATAATTTTTCTTTTTGTTTTGCAAATGATGTATTTTGAACTATGTAGAAAATCCTAAAGCAAAAAAAGATCCCAATTTTGATACAAAGTGGACTAAACACGTTTGCGCGTTAAGGTAACGATATATAATTTATACAAAAATCCGTTTTTTATTCCAAAATTTAGAAAAGGAAGCATTTTTTAACATTATCCATTTATATAATCGATAAATACGGTATAGTATTAATTAAGCTTTAAACTATAAGATGTGGAGCTCCTTTTTATTTACAACATCAATAGTGATTTTGTTATATTGTGTACTGCTTAACTTCAAAAATGTTTACACATGTATACTCATAAGTCCCCTTTTTTCACACTACCTTTTTTTTATTAATCACAAAAAAAGGCAAACATTAAAAAAATAAATTTTCAAAGTAAATTCATTTTGACTTTAATAAACATATTATAAGTCTAGACCAAAAACATGCGAAAAAAATGAGAAAAAAAAATTTCAGTTTGATGAACTTAAAATTCAAATGGTTTTTTATAAATGGGTTTCTATTTAAAAATTCTTTCACATGCTTTTTGCAATCCATAAGTACTGTAAATGTGTGTTGTACCTAAGATACATGTACATATTTAACATTTGAAGTTATGAGGAATTACTAACAAGTAGAACATACAAAAATCCATAATTAAGCCTAGAACATCATCATCAGACGCAAAATCCACAAAGCATAATAAAAATCTCAATTAAAGTACCACAATGTAGATATAGGGTATAGAACCTAAATGTAATTTTTTTTTGAACAGGGTAGCGCATAAGTGACGTTATGATTTAATAATTGATTATTTGTTTACGTTTTTTTTAGAACTTACTGTGAAAATTATGGGAAACAGAACAAAGACACAAAGTTGCTCAATTTATATATCTATAATAAAAGTCAGTAATTGGCTATTCAAACACAAAGATCTTATTGAATGATTAGCGATGCTGAATATGGGGCACCCAAAATCCAAGAATATTTTTTGAACATCAAATGTAGATACTTGATCAAAGTATGTATGCAAAGTGGAATAACTTTAGAAAAGATCATTGGAACATATTTTCTTCGAAAATGACGAACAAGTTGTGCACAGAAAAAATTTTCATTGGTTTTTTATCAATTAAATAAAATTGTTAAAATATATAAAAATTCAATAAATATGGTAATTAAATGAATTAATTTTTTTGTTGAACAAAAATTAAAAATTTGATTTTCATTCAATTAATATTTTGATTGTTTTTAAATTAATATATAATAAAAACAATAATTAGATTAATCAAAAACTTTATTGTTTATTTCGTTTAAATTAAAATAATGCCAACGTGTAAAGCTGAAAAAAAACGCTTAGTAAAGAGGAAAATAATTGTATTTAATTTTGCGTATTGTCTTGGATAATTGGATAAACATGAGTTATGTATATTTACAAAAATATTTCAATTTATTTTGTATTTTGTTGAAACTTATTATTGTGAAAGCTTTTCAAACCTTTTGTTGGTTTTAATTTTGGAAATTGGTAAAAAAAAAGTTCCGAATTTTGTTTTCATCTTTTCAATTTAAAAAAAATAACACGATTTTTTTGTTAATGGTATACGATTAAATTTTAAACGTTATAGAATTTATGTGTCAATTTAGATTTGCTTTGTGTATTTATAAATTCATTCTTGGTTTTTTCTATTGCAATTTTTCATGTTTATTCTTAAATGTAATTGAACTTCAATAATATATTAAGCCAACAAAATAGAAACAAAATTTGCTTGTATTTTAGGGCTGCAAGCAATATTGCCCAAAGAAAATTTGACCAAACGAAAAAATTATTCAACGTAAACGAAATATGGTCCAAAAAATTATAAATGGAAATTATATCCAAAAATGGTGAAAAGAGGCCCAATAATTAATGAAAAATAACCCAATTTTTATTTTCGAATTTTTATTTAATAATTTTTACAAAGTAGTCTTAAACTTTCATACTTATTTGGGCTTGGGTCATATGTCCGAAACCTAAAAACCCAAAATCCCGCCTACCTAACTTAAGCTTTTCTTCATAGACGGCCTTAGACCGGGCCCAAGGATTTTCTCCTCTATGGTATAAAAAACACCGCTTTCGCTAACTTAAGCTTCTCTACATAGCCTAATTTCGGCCGGATGCAAGGCTGAATTCACAAGCTTTAGTTACGAGGCCGATGATTGTCATTCCATAGCGATTCCGGATTTTGAATTTGGTCAAAATAAGAAAGACAAAAATAGCCCAAAAATGTTTCTCAGTTATGTTAAAAACGAATTATTATCCAATATTAACGAAAAATCGGAAAACACAAATCGTATGGAAAATTGTTGGGCGATTTTTCATATATAACGTTGGGCTATTTAGCTGACAGCCGTATTTTAAGGGGGGTAAACTTTACATTCATTATAGAAACATATTTTTTGTTTTAGTGATTTTGAAAGTAAGCAGGTGACAACACTTTTTTCATGTACATATTCTTTGTGGTGTCAAAAAAAATTTTCTAATAAATAAATAAATTAACAAAATTTAAAAAATAATTGTACAAAAATAATATATACAACCAAAATAATCGTGAGACAAACACTAATTTATTGCTCCTAAAACGGAATTCAAGCGTCTTATGTATGAAAAGGTGAGTATGAGATCGTATTATATAAAAGAAGTAAATTAGTTATGTATGTATGTATGTATATATCAGAGGTGTTAACAATTGCAATCGATTTCATTGCAATTACATAATTGTTCGGTAATTGCTAAGTGTTTGATTGCATTCCAAATCGGAAAATTTATTGTAAGGTTTCAATTTTAAATGATACAATCAATTTTCTGATCTTGAATGAAATCCATTTTTTAAAATCAATAGCTGCAATCAAATCCAGTGATTTCAAGTAAATTAAATAAGAATCATTCTCTGCAAATAAAGTTCCTTCTTCTAGAAAAAACCTGACTTTCATAACTGTGATTTGCCAACAACGTTATATTTATGTATATTTTTATTATTTTATACTTTCTTCATATTATTTCGTTGGCCTTAAACTATAGTTGCAATTGTAAAGGGAATTGATTGAAAATACATGATTTTAATTAAAGTTTGATTGCAATCGAAATGATTGCAAATAAATTGATTGTATTCAATGACTTAAAAAAAGAATGATTTCAAAATGATTACAATCACAAAGTATTGCATTCTTTCGATTATAATTTTTGTAAATCTGAAATCATTTTAAAATCAAAGAAAGAAATCAGTTTCATTGAATTTATTTTAATTGCAATCACAATTGATTGCAGTTTTTACAGCTCTGGTACATATGGGCATTTCCAGCGAAAAATCTACTACTTGTAACGTAACGCCAGCAAGAAAATAAGCTTGTATTTTAGGCCCATGTTGCGCTAAACACCAAAATATAAAAAAAGTATATTATACATATCACTTTTTGAGAAACAATTTTAATTACTTGCTGGCGTTATGTTAAAAAAGTAGACTTTTCGCTGGGAATGCCCATATGTCCATAAATATTGACATATCGCTGTGGCTCTTCAAAAGGAGGGTAACTCAAAAGTTTTAAATTTTCAGAAAAGACAAAAAAACTGTGTTTTTTATATACCTATATCCAACAAAGTGACCAATCATTTTCTGCCGTCTTTGGATCAAAACTGAAAGTTGTAAGTTTTCCAATACAGCCATAAAACATTTCTAACTGAAAATAAAGTTACATACAAGCTTCTAATATTTTATTTGTTTTCAAGGTAAAAATTGCTGCGCGTCTTCGGTAAACAACATATCAATATCTTTCACCTTTGGCCTGATTTAAAATCACCCTCTTCATGGCAGCTAGTAAGTTTTTTTATTATTTAAAAAAAATATATCGCATCTAATCAACAAGAGGGTATTAACTTTAATTGAAAAATTTTCAGTAGAAACAAAACAATTTTAATTTAACATTGAAGGCATATGAAAAACACCCGTTTCATTAACCAAAAGTAGACAAAATAGCACGATATATTTACAGCGGGACGGTATGAATATAACGTGTCGATTTTTTCGTAAAAGTAAAAAAATAAAAATTTTGAGTAAGCTCTTGATTAACTGCGATATGTATGTATTTTTTAGTCATCGACGTATCAAAATTATGGTTACTGATTAAATCTTAATTTCATTTAAATTCTTATATATTCGATTAATTTTATTTAATTAATAAACCGATAAATCGAGATGCTAATTAAATAACAATCCGAATAATCAAAATTTAATTAAACTTATTAATCGCACATCCGCAACATAATTAAATAACAATCTATTGGCTATGTAATGTATTTTTAAATTTCAATATCTTACAGATTGATATTGTCTGCATATTAAAGTTTTCAACCACAACAAACTTATTTGAGTGATAGGGTCAACCAAGAGATAAACTGCTGTTATTACTTGAACAAAAAGTCCAAAGCTTATAAGAACTCGAAAAAACATAATAAAAGTAAGTAAATATAAAAAACCTTAGAACCATACTTTTAACTATTTTTTTACCTTTTATTGTTGTTTATATTTATAGAATCTAAAACCCCTACGGTCTTGTGGTATTTGCATCACTTATTTTCTCCAAGCCTTAAAACCAATATAAATGCAAGTGGCAGCTAAATCTGTTGTTTTTTTTCTATATCAGTTTATTTTGTAATCTCATTAGCATAATTTTTCATTCAATAAAAATTTTGATTGAATCCAACAAAAAATTTAATTAATTAATTGCTTAATTCAATTACTATATTATTTATTTATTTATTTATTATGAATTAATTGAATAAAATACTAATTTTTTGAAAATTATTTTTTTAATTAAAACAATCAACACATTGTTTGAAATCGTACAGGTTTTTGATCATATTTTTTATTAAAATCAAAAATATCATTTATTGAAAGAAAAATCAGAATTTTCAATTTTTACAGTTTTTGGTAATCAATATAATTATTTTAGTAATAGGTGCAAAATCAACAAATTGTTTACTTGATTCTACGAATTTGGTGATTAAAGTCAATTTTTAATTTTTTCTGTGTGGTGAATATGATAAGCGCAATAATTGAAAATCTTTAAAAATCTGAGGTAAAGAACAATCCAGAATTCTGATTCCAACAAGATGGAGCTACAGCTAACACACCTCGTCCAGATATGGCGATCGAATAATATCGCGCTCTTCTAATTTTAACTGGCTACAGTGTTTGACCGATTTAATGGCTCCCTATTTCTTTCTTTGGGGTTACTTATAGGGTAAGGTGTATGCCAATAAGCCAAGAACTATCTAACAGCTTAAGGCGGATATCCCAGACGAATTGAGGACCTGAAATTCTAAGAAACGTTATGGAAAATGCTCTAGAAAGAGCACGCCAGGTCGCACTGTAGGTAAAATGTCCCAAAGCAAAGCCGCTCCAAAATTTCCCATATAAATTTGGGTGATTTTGTATAAGAAATGTAGCCCATTTTTGGCTGCTTTTTCATAATTTTTGGATAATAATTCACATTTACTACAGCTAAGAAACATAATTTTCGTAAATTCTTCAATGCGAAAAACGCTTGTACATAAAACTTACTAATATAGTAATATAGTTTAAATAAATGAAAATTCAGTTAAAGCCCGGTCTACATATTTTTTATTTAATTTAAACAAATAGTTCATTTAATTTTTACTGTCAAAAATTCTGTCGCAAATTCCATTAAAACAAATGAATTTTCAGTTATTTTATTTAATACAGGTTTTACTTCGTTTACTCCCCAAAAAAGTAAAATTTATAAAAAGAAAAAAATAGCACATTGTTCTTCACAGAGCTCAAAAAGGTGACGTGTGGAAAAGCCTAATATCAGTTGCGTGGGAAGCTTTCGAAGAAAAAGACAGAAAGCGTTTATTGGTAGTGAAGTGTCAATGTATAAAGAATGGTCATCAAAATCAAATGGCGTGATATATTTTCATTTAATTTATATTACAATTTTAGTTAATTTTACGTACAGAATACTTCCACATAATTAACGGAAAATATTAAATGCAACCGAAAATCCGTTTTAATGTGCAGTTTTTTGAATAAATGTTAGAATCAATTAAAACAAATTTGCTTGGAAGTTTTAAATTTTTATTTATTTTAAAATTACTGCACGAAATACTTCTTAAGTAAACTACAGTACTGAAATAATATTGTGATGGTAGTAAAAACACTTTTGTTTTCAGTTATTGATGTAATTTTTCATTAAAATGCCGATAATTCCGATTTTAAAAACTCCGAATCGCTAACTTAAGTTACTATGCATAGCGGCCTTCAGTCGGGCGCAAGGTTGTTCTCCTCAATGATATAACAAATATGAGCTGCGCTTACTAAAACTTCTAAATTCAGCATTGCATCCGGCCAAAGGCTGTCAATGCAGATAAGCTTTAGTTAATAAAAAGATTTATTTAGCGACTTGGAAATACTTGCCATTAAAGTTTGTTAGGCCATTTTTCGTTTCCGTTGGGTTACTTTTCAATTAGGCGATTTTTCATACATTCACAGAAAAAATTCACAATTTTCTCTAATCGCCAAATTCATAGGGTCAAGCAAACAAGTTGTTGTTTTTGTATCTGTTGCCAAAATGATTATGATATATATGATACTAAAATATGTAAAAGTTTAAAATTTTGAATTTTTTTTTTTCCATAAATTCTTTTAACTAAAAAAATTATCAAAAACTTTGCCTTTTCAAACAATGTGTTAATTGATTTAATTAAATAAAGCTCAGTTTTTGACATTTCCCAACAACATTTCTGCAAGTTTAAATTATTTTATTTTAAACGAAAAAATCAATTAAGATTTTTTGATATTTAATTAATATCTTAATTAAAATTTTATATAAAAACAACTAATATAAAATTTTTTTTTTTTAATTTTCTATCAACTAAAAAAATAAAATAATTTTTCACATTTATTAGAATGAAATAATTTTTAAACAATTTTTTTAATTCATAAAAAACCACTCATAATCTTTTCTGTGTTGCTTTGGGCGATTTAGCTTTGAGCCACTTTGACTACATCCGTCAGGTCGAAGCAGATAATAGACACCATATGAAAGATATTATCTTCAAAACATAATATTAACATATTTCCAAACCCAAATCTAAATTTTAATAAATGCCCATGATAAATAAAATCAGAAAGAAAAGAGTAATTCATTAAAAAAAAATCAGAAAGTAACGTATGCGCCACCACGTACTTTAGAAAAATAGAAAGTCTGCCTTATTCGCTTTTCTCGCATTAAAAAGAAAGTAAAGTACAGCAACCAGAAACTAAAAACAAAATAAAACAAATATTTTTTAACTCTACTACAAACATTTAACGTAATTACTTGAATTGTATATACATACATACATATGTACGATGTGTATATGATGAATGTACTTTTGGAAGAATAGACATAAGAATTCGCATAACGGGAAGTATTTTATATAATAAGATATATGTATATCACATGTTTTTAATGAAACGAACAGCAGATTTATAACTTCACTATTTATTCATAAATTCACTATTTATTCAAAAAACACAATAACTTAAAAAACTAAAACTAAACACAATAACCGTAGGAACCCAATTGCACCGTATGAACGTAGTATCGTACGACGTATATACGTTATCAAAATAAAATGTATATTTTATAAAAAGGCACACAATATCTGTCGTAAACGTAAAAGCGTATCTACGTCGTACGTCGACATAGATCTAATTCTATATCCTACGCTGATTACGAACGTGTTGTCGTAGAAAAAGAAAATTACAATTATTGAATGAAATTAGTTTTGTGTTTTCAAATTGAATTTTTGATAGCAAAATAAAATCCTAGAAAAAATAAATAATAATTTGAATAAATTTGGAATTTTTCAATATTATTTTCAAGAGCAAACAAAATACGTTTACGTCGGCATTGTGGCTAAATGAAGCGTGTTTTAAAAAATGTACGGCGTTTCGTCCTACGTTCATACGACGTACTACTCAATTGTGTTCCTTGCATAAATAAAAAACTTAACTAAAACTAATTCTGCATTTTACATATTCTTTTCTGCGATTTTACTTTTGATTCTAAATTAGCATTTCTTTATTTCATTGCTTCATTTACCAATTTCTCATCTTTATTTTTTTAACCAAAACTTGTTTTGGCCGTTGGGTCTACATCGGCGGCGTTTTTGATGTCAGAAACAAGGTCTCAAATATTTGTATACAGATACAACTGTCTTTCCAAGGATAAGCCCTGTAGAGTTACAATATTAATCATTACAGTATTAAATCATTAACAGGTTGTAATGCGAATTCAAGTCTAGTTGTTACATCGCTGTCTGCAAACTGTTTCGCTTCTATAGCTTCCGAAGAAATTACACCATGATGAAACCTAGTGAATCCAAACATTGGTTTGTACAATTTTTTAAATAGCTAACCCAGTCGTAGCAAACTACATTTTCTTCAGAAACGGTTTTATTACAACCGGAAGGGAATGAATCAGTTACACATTGAATCAAATCTTTATGAGTGTCGCTGTCACTTAGAGCATACTTCGACTTAAATATACCAAAGTACCTGTCTGGTGAGAATTTGGTATGCCCAGTTAGAAGAATATTGTATGATATTTTTTTTTTGTAGTCCCTTGGCTACTCGCCACATCAGGGTGCCCCGGAAGGCTAGCTGGTAGTGAGCTAGTCTATCAGCGCCGGGGTTGCGGGTTCGATTCGCGCCAGTGACTCTGGTCTCCTGCAGACAAGCGTATAGCTTCGCGGGATTAGCAAAACGTATCCAAGAACAGAATTATTCTTATTAAATTTTTTCTGTATAACACCAGTGTTTCAATATTATTTAATGTGTTGAGATAGTGATGATAGGCAGCTAATGACGCAATACGAACATTTTCAAATGTCATCTTTTTCATCAATCAAATAATTGAACTAAGAGAGAAGAAATAAGGCTCTTGTGAACTAACAGGGATAGTGAACCGTTTGCACAAAATCGAAAGATATTACTTTTACTGTTTGAAAACTGTCTTCACAATATATAATGCGCTCTTTGATTTCTAGCTCGATTGATTTCCTTCGAAATGGTCTACAAATGCGTTCAACTTCTGTTCCCGTAACTGATAGGTACAGTTTTTTAATTCTGAAATCGCCACTGAGTTACCTGTACAAAAAATAAGTAATTCGTTTATTTGCTAGTTATACATTTTAACGAAAAAAAAAATTATTTAGCGTAACAAATAGTACATACTTTTCCCAAAGTTCTGAAATGTTTTAACACTTGATTCTCGTTCTTCTGGATCGAGTGCCGCAATATACGTTCGAGAGATTGAACCCTTTGTTTCATTTGATGGTAATTTCATAGATTACATATATATGAAACTCCCATTAACCGTAGGAACACAATTGCATCGTATGAAATTAAAACGTATAAGATTTTATTCACAAAGGCACATAATATCTGGCGCAAACGTAAAAGCGTATCTACGTCGTACGTTACGACCGAATCTATATATATAAAAATGGTGTAAAAAATGTATAGTTATTCATAAAATGAGAACGGCTGGGCCGATTTTCGAGGAGAAGATTTTTACGGAAGAAAACTCCCTCCGGAAAAGTCGGAAAATTGGAAAAATCGAATATCGAGTTTTTGTATGAAATTTGGGTGAATTTATTCCTTAAGGCATGCATGTTCGCGTGTTGGGAAAACAAATCGAAAAACATTGTTCATCAAATCGCTCTCTACTGATTCCATTCAAATACATCACATTGCAAATTTTAATATTTGTGTTGTATTATTACTCTAAAGTATGTCTGAAGGCTTTAAATTGGGGCCAGGCGAAGTTCGCCGGGTCCGCTAGTTGTCGTTTATGTAATAAGAAATTTAAAATATTAACTGAAATTATTTTTGTGTTTACAAATTGAATATTTGATAACAAAATAAAAGGATAGAAAAATAAACAATAATTTTAATAAATTTGGAATTTCTATATATTTTTTCAAAAGAAAAAAAAAACGCGTGTGCGACGGCATGTTGGGTAAGTGAAGCGTGTTTTAAAAAATTTTCGGTGTTACGTCCTACGTTCTTACGACGTACGAATCAATTGGTTTCCTAGCATAAATAACAAAAAATATATATATTTACCTCTTCACTCATATAGGAATTGTGTGAACTCAACACACTTGTAAAAGTTCACCTCAATTTTGACAAATATTTTGTCAACAATAAACAATTAAAAGACAAAATTTTTTATAACATCTTTTTCATTATGTGTTTCTTAACATTTCTTTAAAAGAAATTTTAATTTGTTGCATTTTATTTCATTTAAAACATTGCGTAAATTTTTTTTCCGTACTATCCTTGAAGGTGGTTCCTTATCATATTAAAAAGTAGAAATACCAAAAGAAACATAAGTCATATCGCGTTGTTTAGTGTTTCCGTGCGTTGTTCGTATGCTTGTTCAGGAGCTCGTTCTTAAGGCGTTGCTCTCTGGTTACAACAGCAGTCCATATCTCAAGATTATAAAGATTAAAATTTACACCATCTATAAACAGCGGTTGACCAGTCTTATCTAGAATTTTGGTAACCAGTAAGTGTACTCAATCCACAATACGTGGAAAATGTATTATGGGCTTGCGCTGACATTTGTAACACATAAAAATACTGGCTTTTGGTTCTTAATTTAGCATATCGATCGACCTTACGATGTTTGTTCATCCGGCGGGTTGTATAACCCTTATACGCATATTACAGTTCACAATTTGACGAAATTTGGTACAAATTATTAAGCTGTCATAAGAACCAATAGCAAGAATCGGCCCATAGCTTTATAAAGCCCCCATAGAAACTTCTTTTCAGAATAGAGTCTTCTTTCATATAAACCATCTTATTATGGCATCGCCCAATATTGCTTTTAATGCCATAACAACCTTATAAATATTGGTATTGGCATGAAATTTGGTGACGATAACTTCAATGTCATGACATGTAGGTCCAGAATTGACCCAAGATTTTATACAAACGCTTTACAAAACTCCTTATTCAAATGATGATATCTAGATAATAACACTATGCTAGTTGAAAAAACAGACAAGCCGGGAAAATGGCGTTTTAACATAATTCGGGTACGCTGAATCCAGTGGTGCCCACGGGTTTTTAAGATTGGCTCTGGTTTTCGAGATATACCGTTATTTCGAAATTGGAGGAGGTTGCACAACATATATTCGCGTAACTCAAAAACGGTTTAGTTTATTGAAATTATTAAAAAACCCGAAATTCCGCAATAAAATTTAATTTAAGAAAAATAAAACGTTTTTTCTAATATGAGTAGTCGTTATTGAAACATAATTTTTTTTTTTTTTTTTAAAAACAAATAATTTTTTTATCAAAATTTCGAAATTTTTGTTTGTTAAAAATTCATAAAAAATTAAAAAATGTAGCTAGGCTTCTAATTTTTTGCAGACATATCAAAAACGAAGCTGCAAACAAAACAAGCCATAAATGATTAAAATCTGTTAGCAACTTTTTCACAAAAGTCGACAAATTTCAATTAATTTAAGAATTTCATAAAACGCAATATTTGTATGGGAGTCCCCCTAAGAAGTAGCGATAAGGGGCAAGTATGTCTTGAGAAAATGTTAAGGACAAAAAATTAATTGAGGTCGGTCATACATTATATACCACTAGGGGTATATATGAACAATATATATGAAGAATATAATTTATATGGAGCATTTCATAGGATTTTTTTTAATTATTAAATTCTTTATTCAACATAATGTATATATCGAGCCTTTGCTGCAATAGAGTCATTTAGAATTAAGAAATAAAGTCATAAATGCTCCACATCAAACTGGGTATGGTAAAAAATTGTATAAAAGCATTGAGCCCAGATGGTGTTGCTTTTACCGAATTGCGCCGAATTTTTCCACGATTAAACGGCATAAAGGTAAAATAAGGTATGAACTCTAACTACTTTATTAAATTAGATTTATATTTCATATCATAATGTTTTTATTTTACAGGAATTCTTAATGGACCGGACATTCGTCGTCTTATGAAGGACCATCAATTTGAGGTTGCATTGAATGATATCGAGCTATTGGCCTGGAATTGTGTGAAATCAGTAATATAAAATGTATTAGGAAATCATCGGCCTGAAAACTGGCGAATTTTAATCAAAAATATGCTAACCGCACTTCAAAATTTAAACGTTAGAATGTCATTGAAAATACATTTTTTGCATTACCATGCCGAAAAATTTAATGAACAATAACCAGCCGAGTCTGATGAAGCCTGGCTCGAACACTGGTATAGCGGCAAACAACTTGATTCGCTATTAGGGGATATTTGTTGGAATCTGCAGGAGGAAGAAGAATAAATTTATAAATAAAAACTTTAACTTCAACTAATTAACAACAAAAATAAATGTCTTAAAATTTCTAAGTTTGGTTATTATCAAAAATAAAAAAATTTCATCTTTTCTGAAAAAATCAAAAGTTGTAGACAGACTTTAATCACATATAGCTTATTTGGTTGGAACTTTGTTTTTTATACGCGTGGAACCCTAGCCTTAAATTTTGCACCTGCAGCGCCTGAGATACCCCTAGACAGGCCAAATGTATGACCAGCGCAACTTTATTTTTCATTCCCATCATTTGTTTCTAAGGCCTAGGATTTACTCCTAGGGGGATAAAATGTATGACCGACCTCCAATGTTATTTGTTCTTAACATTTTCTTAAAACATAGTTGCCATATATCTCCACCCCTTAGGGGGGCTCCCATACAAATATGGCCGTTTAATGAAATTCTTAAATTTGGCCCCTTCAGTGCCTAGGATGCCCCTAGATGGGTCAAATGTATGACCAACCCCACTTTATTTTCATCTCAATCATTTATTTCTAACATACCCACCCGCTATCTCCATTCCTTAAGGTGGCTTCCATACAAAATGTTCAATGCAGACTAGAAATATATTAAAGAAAAAGTCCCATAAATGCCCAGGAGTCGCCCCTAGAGGGGAAAAATGTATGAATGACCTCAATTAGTTTTTTGTTCTTAAAATTTTCTCAAATTATACTTTCCGTTTATCATCATCCCTTAGGGGGACTTTTCTTAAAGGAAATTTTATTGCGGAATTTCGGTTTTGTAAGTTTTTTTCAATGAACTAAAGCGTTATGTTGTGCAACCTCCTCCATTTTTGAAATAACGGTATATCTCGAAAACCAGAGCCAATCTGAAAAAACCGCGTACCCGAATTATGTTAAAACTATAGGTGCCCAGCTTGTCACGAAAAAAAGTGTCAATTTCGTGCACAGTGTAATCGGCGCACAGTGGCGCCCGTAGAGCAAGCGAGGTTGCAAAAATCAAAATTTTCATGAGTGCCGACGAAGTTTTGAATAAACCCATATTATAGGAAACTTTTCAACGATTTCAAATATGCCACTCTTAATAATATCACATTTTTAGTTTAGAAGATATAACCGTTCAAAGTTGACCGACTTTCGGTTTTCAAAAAAACACACAATTTTTAGTCAATTTGTTGCGATTTCAGGTGTAATATCACGAAAAATAGGTAACGAATCGCCTTATTTTTTGTTTGTATTGATTGATGTATTTATTAAATGTATAATGATAAAAAAAAATTAACTGTTTGCTTTGTGTTTCTCCTGGTAAATCACTATTTAAAAACTATCCGTTTTTTCACTATTTTTCAACTTTGACGGAAAATAAAAAAAAACTATATTTTTCTATATTTGCCATATTTGCAAAACCTGTTCTTTGATTATTTCTTTACATAATTCAAAAGGTTTTATCTGCCCGTACGTGCCCGTTTGGCTTCTAGAGGTAAAAAAGTTTAAAAAGACATGGTTGCAGAAATTGTATGGCGTCCATCCCTTATATGTTTTGACTGACAGTAGTTTGATCTAATAGTTTGAAAAAAACTACTCATTGAAATTAGCAGGTACGTACCTCACATAAACAATACTTTGGCGTACAAATGGTCAGGAACAATATTGACTTATGGTCCCTACAGGTAGGCACAAATCTTATTTGGACACGTGCATAATATCAAAATTGCATTATTCAGCCTAAATCCATATGTATGCAGGGAACAGGTAAATTTTTAGGCATAGTAGCATAAGCCTATGTATTGCAAAATAAGCATAATGCCTGGATAGTCTACGCCTGAAAGTTGGCGCAACAATTACTGAAACCATTAAACAATTTAAGTATTGAAAACATGGCGTTGAACAATTTAAAATTATTTGAACTGTTTATAAAGTCAACCACACCAAAGTTTTTCACGGAAGTGAAAATTCTTCCTGAGAAGTTGACATTGATCAGCAAATGGGGCTGCGATGGATCATCCGGACAAAGCGTTTATAAGCAAAGGATATCTTCCGATGACGCTACAATATCGGACGGAAATATGTTTATGGCATCTGTTGTTCATTTGCGGCTAAAATCGGATGATTCCCTACACTGGAAAAATCCATGTCCGTCATCAGTGCATTATTGCCGACCACTAATGTTTCAGTTTGCAAGGGAATCGGCAGAACTCATAAGGACTACGGTGAAGGACATTGAAGAACAAATAAGCAAGATTAAGCCTACAAAGCTGCAAATTGGAGAAGGAAAATATATTGAATGCAATTACGAGTTCCACCTGACCATGGTTGACGGAAAAGTCGTAAACGAACTGACAGGAACAACCTCAACAATGTCATGCCCGATTTGCAAAAAGAGTCAGAAGAACTTTTTTCAATTCAATTAAATTTATTTCATATATAATATGTTACATCTCAATTTTATATAATTAGTTGTAAAGAGTTTAAGATTAGTATCTTTTTCTGCTTAATTATAACATATTTCAATTAGTTATCATATACATATATATAGACAGAATTATATTGGAGGAAAAATTTAGCAAAAACCTATTTAAACCCCTTTTTTCGTTTTATTTTTATATTTTTTATTATCGATTTTTTATTATTATTTGTCAGAAGAACTTTGGTAATTTAAACGATTCTACAAATTAGGAGAATTACGAATATGGAATGTCACCATTGCACGCAAGGATAAGGTGTATGGAATTCTTGCTAAAACTGGCATATACCCTACCACAAGAGGAGGAAAACTTCGATGAAAATACATCAATAAAGGATAAGGAAAAGATCAGAAAGAAGCAAATACAGGATGCTTTTTTTAAACAAGTTGGACTAAAAGTAGACTGTCCCAAGCACGGATACGGTAACTCAAACGATGGAAACACTTCTAGGAGATTTTTTGAAAATGATGAGGCAGTAACTAGAATCATTGGAATTGACAATCAAATCGTGAAAAGATTGGGAACGATCTTGGATGTTTTAAACTGCAAAGAAAATGTAAATTCTACAAAATATGGAGAGTATGCGTCGAAAACTGCATCTTTTTTAGCAGAAATGTATCCACAGAAGAAGTTGACCCCGACCGTCCATAAAATATTGGCGCATGGCAAAGATATAATTGAGTACCAGTCTTTGCCAATTGGAGAGCTTTCTGAAGAAGCACAGGAGTCTCTTAACAAATTTTATAAAAAATATAGATTGCAGAACACATTCAAAGCATCAAGGGTAAGGCAAAATGAGGACCTCTTCAACATGTTGGAAGCATCTTCCAATCCACTTATTTCTTCCCTGCGGCATGTGAAGTCACGAATAGAGTAACAAAATAATTATAGTTTAGAAATGGTTAGTCTTTTAGATATACCTTCTCCTACGAATTGTGATGAATATTTTACAGAAAATTGAAAAAATAAATTTAAAAAAAAAAATTATTTTTTTTTTAATTTGTTGGGTAATAATTTAAAACATAAAACCCTAAAGAAAAAAAATAAAAACAATCTAAAAATGTAAAAATAATTTTTTTTAGTTACCACAAAATTGATTTTTCTACTAATTTTAACTTTGATAACCCATAAGTAGGCCCCTACAAAGCGTAGTACCCTTTCCAAACGCTCATTTCATAGGCTGAACAGTTATCTATCATATGCTGTTTAAACTGTTCAATTATTTTATTCGGTTCAAAAGATATGATTTTTGCAACGAAAAAACTCAAATGGCGCCACTGTGCGGCGCGAAGAACACGATAAAGTACATGAATCTTAAACTTATAACATAATTTTGTTCTGGCGCGTCCATTATTGCACTTTAGTCGCAAGTAGGGTTCACTCTCGAAAATTTGTATTAGGTGTAGGGAATTATGTAGTCGTGCTTTCTCACTTGTTTTTTATAATTAGGTAAATGTTATTAAAGTGGTGAAATATTCCCAGCAAACAGTAAAGCTTGATGTAAAATTCGTGATGAAATTAACAGGTGGTATTACTACGCCAGATGACGATTTTTTGCTCTTGTATTGCTTGTCTAGTCTTACGTCCAAGTTTTGTTTATGTTTACAAAAAGTCCACGTTTTGTGCTGTGATTATTGTATTGTATTAAAGTTTTTGATTACACTATGCAACAAATGGGAAGTTTTTTTTTCCTTGAATAACCACTATATTTTTTTTAATCCGCTATAGTTATCTAACTACAAAAATCATCATTATTTCAAATTATATGGTAAGGTTTTTTTTAAAAAATTTTTTTCTAAAAATTGAGATTTTTGTCGTAACTTTGGAACGAAGTACCCGATTTTGGCATGCAATCAGTCAAAACATTTTAAATTGGGCCAAGTTTAAGTTTCTCAAATATCATTTTTTAATTTAGCCATTATTTTTGGAGTTATTGAGGCCGAAGTGGCAAAAAAAATATTTTTTTTTTTGTTTTTTTGTAAAATTTTTAAATTCAAAAAATTCATAAAAAATTTAAATCAACAATTACTTGCCAGTTTTAGTACTTAAGCTCAAATCTGCATGTATTAGAAGTAAAACTAATTTTATTTCATGAAAATCCATGGATAAATTCCTGTTTTATTCCCGATAAAGTGAAAGTACAAACAAATTTATCAAGTAGTTATTTTTTTAGCAAAAAAATTTACAAAGCATAATCTAAAAATAAATTCGACTTTTTTTTTAAGAAACCAAAAAAAATCTGCTATCATATTTTCATTTCATAGGCCCTGATAACGTTGCTCCATGGTCTTAAGTTGTTGATGAAATCACCAAGATTTTCCGGAAAACAGTCCAGATGCGAGTGCAAGAAATGTATTGTTAGTGACATATTTACACCTTAAATAAGAAATAAGGAAAAATAAACAAATATGAATAAGAAAATTAATTTAATATTTACTGATTTTTGAAAAGTTTTCAAGCCAATCACGGATGATTTCTTTGTAATTTGGACTCCTGATATTTTCTAGAAAGTTAGAAACAATTTGTCGAAATGAATTCCACGCAGATTTCTTATTTGCTGATAATAACTTTTCAAAGTTAGAACTTCGAAGCAAGTTTCGAATTTAAGGGCCATCGAAAACCCCTTCGCCAATTTTTGTACATGAAAGGTTTGGAATAAATAATGAATAATGAAATAATTATTTAAATTAAAATTAAATAAGATAAAATATTAGAATAAAAATTGGATAAAAATTAATTTATTTCATTGCGTTCGGCGGCAAAATTTGATTATGAGTAATAATGAATAATGAAATAATTATTTAAATTAAAATTAAATAAGATAAAATATAAGAATACAATGTGGTTAAAAATTAATTTATTTCATTGCGTTCGGCGGCAAAATTTGATTATAGTTTAATATAATTTTTGACGTGTACGGAGCCTTCTTTTTCATTTTTGTTGTAATGTTGTATTTGTTGCCTTAGTGCTGCCACCTGTATTATTTCACCATGGTGAAATTCATAATCATATTTAATTAAGCTCATTTTCAAATATATGTTGCTACAAAATGGTTAAATATCCTTCAAAGCTAATAGCTTTTTCAACAAAAAAAAGAAACTTTTTGTGAATTTCTTAATAAATTCAACATAAAATCGATATTATTTTTTAGACCTTTTATTTGTGTTTGCTGGGAACATGGGGAATACCCAGCGAGCAAAATACTCCGACGATTTCTTAA
The DNA here is from genome assembly GCA_943735925.1 of Pollenia amentaria. Taxonomy (NCBI): domain Eukaryota; kingdom Metazoa; phylum Arthropoda; class Insecta; order Diptera; family Polleniidae; genus Pollenia; species Pollenia amentaria. Next base: position 184,815,024 of record OX031007.1, on the reverse strand, counting down.
TCAGATAATGTCTGACTTCATTCTTAGAGACGTCGTTGAGATTTCTTTCAGACATTGATTATTCGTACTGTCTGACCGCTTTCTGATTGATTTCGCATGGATATATCGGAGGGAATTTCTGTACCGATATGTCTAATAGATTTCTGATTGAATTCTTAAAGATTTGTGTAAGTTTTTATGTGTTTTCCTTTTTTTTAATAATTACAATTCTCATTAAGCTGAATATTTGTTTATTTTATAAATTTTATTGTTGAAAAAAAGATTAAAAAAAGGTACGGATGTATGTATGTAAAATGTTTAACTATAATAAATCTGTGCGATTATTAGATTATAATTATTCCATATTATATCAGCTATCTAGCAGAAAACAATAAGAATGTCGGCTAATACATCAGAATTTCCCACGCCTTATTCACAAGCTATCTGTTAGATTTCTATCAGAAATGCCGACAAAAACACAGAATTTCCCAAGACGTGGTTGCCAAAATTCGTGTCAACCACTTCATACATTTTTGGGTCAGAAATCTGACAAAATTCGTATACGATTCCGACCTTCTTTGTAGACGTCTTCCAGATATCTGAGAGAAATGTCGACAAAAAAAAAAGTCGGAATCGTATACGAATTCTGTCAGATTTGTGACCCAAAAATTTATTAAGTGGTTGACAAGACTTCTGGCAGACATGTTCTAATTTTTTTCCGGCATTTCTGATAGAAATCTAACAGAAATCTGGTGAAAAAGGCATGTGAAATTCTGATATGTTAGCCGACATTCTTATTATTTTCTGAAAGTACATGGAATAAAATTATAATCTAATACTCTCACAGATTTCTGTATTTTTTGGAAAATAAAAGTGTATAATTAAAAATTTTGCATGCATATGTACATACGCACCATTTCTTTAACCCTTTTATGCAATAAAATATATAAAATAAAAATATTTTTAACTTAAGGAGAATTGAAAATTTTTTTAAAATTCTGTTATTTTAGAGATATCATCTGGTCGAATTGCTAATGGGTTAAAACTGGTTTAATTAGTTCGGTCCACGACACCGTAATTATTAAAGTGATTAAAGTAAGCTTTATATCAATTTACTTTATACACTAAAAGAAAAAGCCTCATTCCAGACATGAATTTCGTCATTGGATCAATGAATTTTTTCATTGAAAGTGAACCAATGAAACTTTTCATTGTTTCAATGAAGAACATTCATTATGCTTCATATATAGTATGAAATGATTTGAAAGCTGTATTATGAAACTCTTTCATTAATGGAATTAAATGATTCATTGATGCAACGACAATTTTTCATTGATTACATGAAACATTTTCATTGCGAAAATGATTTTTTTCATTAATAGAATGCAGTTGTTTCATTAATTCAAAAACTAAATTACATTAATAAAATGAAATTATAACATTCATTTAATGACGGAGTTTCATTACTTTTATGAAATTGCTTCATTAGTGGAATGAAATTTTTCATTATTCCTATGAAAATGTTGTCATCAAGCTAATGAAACAATGTCATTAGATTAATGATTATAATTCATATAATATATGAAATTTTCCCCCCTTTTAAAACCACTAAAATTAAATAAATAACAATTTTATTTAATTATATAAATACCACAATATATATATTTCGATTAAAATTACTGTCGGTATATGTATAATTAAATAAAAATTATTTTTAATTTTTGTGATTTTAAATAACTTCTATAAATGAAAATATTTTTAAGATAAATATACGTACATATATATGTTTATAAAAATAATTTTATTTAACGTTAAAGCAAAATAAAAGTATACAATTTTAAAAAAAATATAATTTCAATAATAACTTTAACACATATTTCATATGCTTTTCAAAACATAGCTTGGGTTTTTAACAAATTAAATAAATGGAAATAATTTAAATAAATAAATTGAATAGAATTAGGGCCTTAGTCTAAAAAAATAAAGCAGGTTTATAAAAGGTGTGTGAAAATTTCTTTCATAATCTTTTTATTAACCTGTGTAATTTTTTATGTATATTTATTTAAATTAATTTAATATTAATACAAAATTATTTAATTTATAAATTACAAAAATATTGTACATTAAACAGAACTAAAATTTATTTAATTGTACAATATGATAAAAAAAATATATAATTTCAATACTGACTTAAAACATTTCAGATGGGCAATAATTGGCTTACAAGAAGCTTATCATTATAATTTTAAATAACTTAAAGAAGTAGTTAACAATATATATATATATATATATATATATATATATATATATATATACAATAAAAAAACAATAAATAGTCAATATATATATATTTATATATATAATTTCAATAGATAGAAGTAATAATTTATAGTTGTTTTATTTATGTTATAAATAAAACTTTCTACAAAGCGCCAACAATTTGAACATGATATAGGATACTCTACGTTAAATACATAAAATGATTTGAAACATATATCAAATGCTCTACAAAAATCTTTAAATCCAATCATAATTGTACCTATGTGAACATAATATTTTGAAATGTTAAAATTTTTAGGGTCCCCCAATCCCAAAATGAATGGCTGTATTGGTTCGTTTCTGTCTTGTATTGACTGAATAGTCTCTTTTATATATATAAATGATTCTTGGGAATTCTTGACGGTAAATTTTCCAAATTCTTTCTTACCATTATGGGTTTTTCTTATAATTTTTTTAGTGGGGTAGAGACAGTAATAAAGACTCCATAAATTTTAAGAAAAAATTTATTTTTACTGTAATTTAAAAAGAAGAAAAATAAATACAAAATAGTTTATGGCGAAAATAAAAGATGAAAATATCACCTTTTTCGATTTGTTCCCACTCTAAGGTGTCCACAAAATTTTGAATTTTATTATCGTGGATTGTTAAATTATGTTTAATAATTAAACATTTGTTTTAATTTTTAATCTGTAATTGTAGAATAATTTTCTTGGAGCACTTTAAAGTCCAAGTCAATCTATAAAATACAAAGAAAGTATTTATTAATTAATATATAACAAATTTTAAAAAAATATGTGGTTGTTTGACAAAACAACTATAGAAATGGCTTAAATATTTCGGATTTTTAATCATTTTTCTGTAATTTAAGTTCTTGTTTTTCAAAATGTTTTGTTAAAACAAATTTAAATAATTTCAAAACAATTATGTTAGCAACAAAATCCACGTTTATAAGTGTTTTCAAATTATAACAAGTACTTACCAATTGTGAGCCAATCGGCCCTTTATATTGTGGCCAAAGCGTTAGAGCCTCATTGATATTTTTTGCTTCAAAACAAATTTGGTTAAGACGAAATTTTGCGCAGGCTGACCACGTTGCTCGAAAATCTTCTGCGGATAGATTATCATAATTTAGACTTTGTATATAATGTTGTGCGTTGTCTTCTGAAACTATAAAGAAATAACAAAAGGTTTAAGTAAATATGAAAAAATTTTATTAAAACAGTATTACCGAATTTTTGTTTGGTTTCCAATACTTGACTGCCAGGCGGAGATTCATTTTCGAACAATTTTAATTTCTTTTTGTGGTATTTTATATAAAGTTTCCCACGCCTTTCCATTTTTTTTATTACACTCTTATTTTATCACCAGTTTGATCTAACTTTTTTTAAATATTTTTTACATATATTATTTCTTTCACTTTTTGTTTAAATTCCTTTTTTTTTAAAAAAGTTTACGCACGTCTTTATATTTCAAATTCAGAAACGCAAATAAAAAGGTGGTTGATTTTGCCTTACTCTCAGTTTTCTACATAAGGTATTTAAGGCATTTAACATAGGAATACAAATGCATGGAAAACAAAGACACATAGTCATCCAACTAATGGTAACCTTATGTTGTTCTTCTCATTTTTTTTAAAAAGTTTACAGTTAGTTTAAGTTAGTAAAATTAGAAAAAAAAACAACATTCTTGCTTAAAACAACAAAATACATGTTTTATTGATGAAGAATGTTTCATTGAATAGATGAAACTTTTTCATTTATATTATTAGAGAGGGGATGCAGAGAACGAATACATACAACTATTAACGTAGCACCTATGAAGAATATTCGTTTAATTTATGAAAAGGCTTCATTATTTATATGTTTATATATATACGAAAGTATAATTTTTTTTAACAATAAAATACACGTTTTCTTAATGAAGAATGTTTCATTAAATACATTAAACGTTTTCGTTCATGTTATTAACTCGTAAACGAAGGAACACAGGAGATTTTACACAAAAGTGGGGAGAGAGTGTAAACAAATTACACACACACATATGTACATTTTGCAAAAAAATTTAAAATAGTTTCGTTACATTTATGAAGTCGCTTCATTGTATTAATGACTTGGTTTCATTGATTTTTTTGAAATGTTAGAATATTGATAAATAAAAAGGTTTATAAACCAAATTTTATTTAACTACATGCAAAAATAATTTTATATGTTGTATGTTACAAAATAAAGAAATTATATTTCTATTTAATAAAAATTCGCAATAAATGAAACTTCATTAAAACAATGTAAAGCCTTTCACTAAAGCAATGAAATAATGAAACTTCAAAAAAATGGCGATTTGGAGATTTCATTCAATCAATCAAACTTTTCATTATATTAATGAAAAATTTCATTTAATCAATGCAGAATTAATAATGAAGCCATTTCATTGTTTGAACGAACGAATTTTCTCTTAGTGTAGGCGTACAAAAAAAGAAACAACTTACGACTGAGCGGCATTTCCATGCTGTCCATATTTATCATTAGCTTTATCCAATGCACTTCTCGGTTTACCTGCTTCAATTTTGCTCAAAATTCTTAGATCTTGCTGGTTTTTCTCTAACTCTAAAATATTATTTCTTGATTGCATGATAATTTCTCCTGATATTACAAAATTTCATCTGTTGTTGTAGAAAGGTTCTTCAAAAATTTTACATACAACTTCATCTTCCTGTATATCTTGAAGACATAAATCACCCTTAATGTTTAACGTTTCTGGTGAACAGTTTTCATATGAGCTGAAATCATATGTATCACTGACAACACTAACCTCATGTTCCGAATTGTAATTTTTTTCACTCAAATACAGTCATTTCCCTTTTTTAAACTCTTTTCCGGAGCATATTTTATTATATTAATATATTAATTATATTAATATTTCTGAAATAAATCAGAATATTTCATTTAACTAAGGCAATGAATTATACTACTGTGAGGTCAGGTTTTATGAAGATTGGCTTTTAATATATAGATCTCATATAAAGCCCATTCCTGAATTATACGAACTCACGGAATACAGCACTCTTATTTCTTTTATATATAATTTCCGAATTTAATTGTTAAAGACTATAAAGTACTAACGGCCAATTTCACCAAGTTCAGTTATAAATAACTGAAATCAGTTATAACGGTCGAAAACAAATTCCTTACTGGAAGTTAAAGTAACAGTTAATTTTAACAGAACTTGGTAAATTTGGCCGTAATTCATGTAATTTTATACCATGCCAATTATTTCTAAGTTAATGTCGTTTTTCTCTTTATTTTAACTTAAGATTCATAATCTAATAGAGGATTCGTAATCAACGACCCAGAACACCCGTGCGGGACGAGTTTCAAGCAAATTCAATATATTACAAACAATAGTCCGCCATATTGAATTCGCCATTTCGGATTTTTAAAATGTAATACCAGATTCGTAATCGGTAACCCCGAAAACCCGCGAGTAACGAGTTCCGAGCATCCAAATCAACTTGTTAACTTCAAAGTCGTTTTCATACTTCTTCTTCCTGTATATCTTGAAAAGATAAATCACCCTTAATGTTCAACGTTTCTGGTGAACAGTTTTCATATGAACTGAAATCATCTATATCACTGACAACACTAACTTCATGTTCCGAATTGTTATTCTTTTCACTCAAATACAGTAATTTCCCTTTTTTAAACTCTTTTCTGGAGCACATTTTACCGGTAAATAGAATTTCGAAATATAAAAACCGCGATTTTGAAATCAGTAAATAACGAAGCGCGCAGTAAAAAAATTAATAATTTAGTTCACTCAATTTTTAAACAAAACTTAATTTTTTTTCATCAATTTTATTTTATTCACTTCTTTTTATTCTTTTTTACGTGATCCATTTCGAGGTTCCCTACTTTTTTAAAGAAAAAAACACAGAAAATTCAAATTTAATGGGGAATGTTTATTATCATTTGAAACAACATTCTTTGGCATTTACTTTTTGAAGATAATGTCTATCAAATGTTGGCCGTTGCTACGTCGCAGATGGTCCATCCGTTGAGTCTAATTTTCGAGCATTTCGACTGGTAACTGGTGAATGACACGCGTGATGTCCGCATAAACTTAAGACTTTACGTATCCCCACAGGAAAACGTCTAACGGTGTGATATCACACGATCTTGGTGGCCAATCGACCGGCCCATAACGTGAAATTATGTGCTCACCGAAGTGTTCTCTTAATAAATCCATTGATTGATGCGATGAGTGGGAAGTGGCGCAGTCTTGATGAAACCAAATGTCGCCGAGATCACTAGCTTAAATTTCAGGCATAAAATATTCGGTTATCATGGCACGATAACGGTCCGTGTTGCTGCGAACGGCGCCGAATCGGCTCTCCACGGTCTTCGTGTACACTCGCAGCTACGGCCGCTATATTTTCTTCACAGCGTGCTGGACATGGTATATTCGGTCGAATATTATCCAATAAGGAATGCCGGGTACAAAATGGGTGATGGCGTTGCGAATAGTACGCTCAGTAGGCCGATTATGTTGACCATAAGTTGAGCGAAGTGCACGAAACACATTCCTCACATAACGTGAATTTTCGTAATAAAGTTGAACGATTTGTAAACGTTGTTCAGCCGTAAGTCTTTCCATTATGAAATGCCAAACAATACTAAACAAAAATAACATGACAGCATAACACGACTCACACGTGATCTGTCAAAAAAAGGCTATTGAAAAAAGTATCTCTACTTGAATCACCCATTATAACACAATAGACCTAATAAATAGAACTAAAAAATATTGAAATCAAAGCCTATTCCTTTAAAGAATAATATTTTCAGAATTCGGAAAACTAATTTTGCCAATAAGTAACATTGGCCATATTGAATTAACTATTCTAAATTTTACAGTTCTGACACTAAACTGCTAACCAGTAACTTGTATCACTGTTGCCAATTTAGCATTTTTAGTGCTAGATCTAGCATTTTTTAAACTCATTTAGCACGAAAAAAAACGCTTTTAGCATTAGAACTTTTTTCAGCATTTTCCCAAAATTATTTAGCACTGTTTTATCATTTTTTAGTTTAAGTGATACATTTTTATTTTTTCCATTAATTTAAATGTGCCAACTTGTACATAAATATTAATACTGGGGGGCAAATTACGGCATTCGATATCGATTGAAATTTCCATTTAAATTGCACTATTATTCCGATCGATAACGAATGCCGTAATTTCCTCTTGTTTTTTTTCAGATATGAAATGATGCTATTATTTTTAATATTTTAAAAAAGAATTGTTAACGCAATGGAGTTTAATTGTTTTAACCAAGTTAACTTTTAAATGTGATTCAGTCAAATTTTTGCGTCTTTTTTTTATTTATTTTTATTGTTTAAAAATGAACTGATTTTTATACCCTCTACCACTAGTGGTGAATGAGGGTATTTTTGGTTTGCCATTCCATGTGAAAATTTTTTAATATCCATCTAACACCCTTGATCCTTGTGTAATTCTTAGTCGATTTATTCATAACCGCCTGCCTGTCCGTCTATTTGAAACACACTTACTTTCGAAAGACTCAACAGAAATGAACAATATTTATGTTAAACTCTTTCTTGAACCCCTAACCAGTTTGGGCTTGTAATTTATTTGAAATCGGCTGACTAGAAACAGCATTATGAACCCAAATATGGAAAAACATCTCCAAAAAATGTTTATTTTTAAAATTAACAAAAATTAAAAGTCGGGTCAGAATTTTCCGATTCTCAATGTGAAGCGTCCTTCCTAAAATCATTCAAAAAAGCATTAAATTCTAATAAAATTGTATTACTGCTAAATCTAAGTTTTTTTTTAATATTTTTGATGAGCGATCTATAATTTACGATCGATTCAACATAAAATCTGGTCCCGACTCCTGAAGTATTCGAACTCACGGAATATAGCATTTATTATTTCTTACTTACTTATTTATTTTATATTTTATTTCCGAGTTTAATTTTTAAAGACTATAAAGTACTAACGGCCAATTTCATCAAGTTCAGTTATAAATAACTATCAGTTATAACGGTCGAAAACATATTCCTTACTGGAAGTTAAAGTAATAGTTAGTTTTAAGAGAACTTGGTCAAATTGGCCGTAATTCATTTAATATTATACCATGCCAATTATTTCCAAATTAATGTTAAATTAAATCGTTTTTCTCTTTATTTTTATATAATATATTTTTAGCACTTTTTTAAGCATATTTTGGTATTTTTTAGCATTTTTTCACAAAAATCAAGCATTTTTCCTTCATTAAGTTTTGGCAACTCTGACTTGAATCACCAGAGTAATTAGCTTTAAGCAAATCCGTTCAATTCTTTATATAAACTCTGAAATTTTGAATTTTGAAAGACTAACTTAAGATTCATAATCTAATAGAGGATTCGTAATCAACGACCCAAAACACCCCTGTGGGACGAGTTTCAAGCAAATTCAATAATATTACAAACAATAGTCCGCCATATTGAATTCGCCATTTCGGATTCTTAAAATGTAATACCAGATTCGTAATCGGTAACCCCGGAAACCCGCGAGTAGCGAGTTTCGAGCCATAAAAGCGTTCGGGCGCATCTAAATCAACTTGTTAACTTCAAAGTCGTTTTTCTCCAAAACTCATTTTCTGCCCATAGGGGTCATTTTATAAACATATGCATATTTATAAAATGTCCCTGTCGTTAATGTCAATAGTGAAACTGTTTTTATTCACTATTGACTTGATCACCAGCACTACTGACCAACTGAAGGCCAGACAATGCTTTATGCTATAGACATTTAGCACGTGCTTGTATTTAAAATTCCATTGCCGACCTTAGTGCTCTTTTTTATTTGTGTATTTCTATGGATTTAAGTCGTTCAGACTATACAATGTTATTTGAATATTATAAGATACATTCAAACACAATGTATTTATTTAAATGAGCATTAATGTTTCCTTTAATAACGTGCAAATGAGAAATCAATAAGTACAAATAAATCATTAGAATCTTTTCATATTCTAATAATAGGACTTCTTGTAAGCCCATAAGGAGAAATTGGACCCAGCTATTGACCCATACATTTAAATTTAGCACAAATAATAATATCATTACATCTGTCAAAAAGTCTTATTTTTTCTTAAAAGGCAGTCAAAAGTTTAGACACTTTGTTGGCAATAATCGCCAATAATGGCGACTTGATCCAAGATTTCCTGCATGGCTTTTATCAAAAGTTTTTCTGTCAGGGCGTTTGTGTGATAAAAAATAAGACCGACTTTAGTCCAGGCATAACTTTTAATATTTCAAACTGGACATTAGCCATTAATCGAACCTCTAATGCAATAAAAATGAATTGCATTGATGAAGGTTTATGAAAATGTTTCTTAATAAATTTTTTAACTTTCACAATGGCAAAAGAACACTTCCGTAATACAGAAATGTTCATAAAAGAAAAGTGTCACAAATGTTTTAACAAAATAAATAATTTCCTTTTTTTCTTGCACGCAAATAAATACATCTTTTTTATTATTAAATTTTAAACATTAAATTTTCTTTACTTTTAAACAAAAATTATTTTCATTCCTTTTATGTGTTGTAAGAGGCGATGAGTGCAAGTGAATCTCTAACGGAAAGAGTAAAGAATAGGCAACATTTGTTCTACTAATTAAAATTTTAATAGCGGTTGGGTGAACTTCGTTTGCGTGCATGTGTTTGGCTTTAAATATAGACATTTTAGCTGTATGTATGCATGATTGTGCGTTTCCTTCACCTCATAGTCATAGATAGTCATTCTTTTTACAGATTTTCTTATTTTTGTGATTTTTTTTTTCTCAACATTAACTTCACTCATAATTTACCAAACGTGGTTAATTAAATTCTTTATGCCTTTAATGGCAGCATATTTTAAATGCAAAATTGTAATTAAAAAACAAAAGCACGCAAAAAAAAATTAAATGGTTTTTTTTAAGTAAAATACAGCAAAAATCATAAAATCTTTGTTTGATGGTAGACTCATTATATAAAATGCAAAGAGAGTAAAGCCAGGAGAGAGATGGAGGAAAAGAGTGGAAGGAAAGCAAAACACGTCTTATTGTCAGATATTGTTACAGTATTTAATTGGCAGGGGAATGATTAAATAAACAAGAGTTGCCATATTCTTAGCTAAAAATTTTTAATACATAATCTATTGTTACAATAGTATAGACATGGTATTCCAAAATATATAAAAAATTATATCTTTATAAATATTGGGCATCTTTACGAATATCTTAAAAATAAAAACAATTACAGAAAACAAAAAGAAAAGGCTATTAATGAACCTAACAATTTTTCTTAAACTTCTACGAAAAGCAAAGGAAAGTACTATCACAAAAATTTAAATAAAATTTTTACCAGGTTTTATTTACATCTTTTAACAAAACCTGGCAACCTGGTACTACCGTTTACTACAAAAATAATAACATTAAATATGATGAGTGTTAAGAGGTGATACACATCAAACATAATTTCCGTTACATTATAAGACCTGGTTTTAATGCTGTGACACCTTAAAAAACAGATCATGATTACCATAACAAACATCTAGTACGTACATACAATAAAAACAACTACAACAAGCACATAAATACATACAACAAAATATGGCTTAAAGTGGGGGAAAAAGTTTAAATATTTAATTGAAATTATAACGATGCTAAACCTTATAATTAAAATGAGATTTATAAACGCCAATTTACAAAAACTGTGATTAGCATTTAAATTATAAACTAAAATTGATTTTTTGTACACGTTTATTTATTATTACGTTAACAAAAATGTTACTTAGGATCAAATCAACCTTATTCATCTGTTAAAGCTTATTTAAACATTTTTAAGATATAATATGGACAGATTCCTATAATATTCTGCATTTTTAGGACATCCAAAAAGGATCTAGCGTATGTCAATTCATCTGCCTATTAAAAGCACCATAAAGTTCGCAATATAATGCTTAGAAAAATTAAATATGTTGAAATCTATTTTGGTGTTAATAACTGGTACATAAATATATTTTTTCAAATAGCACCCGTACAAATAACACATTTTAGTTGCAAAATTAAGCACTAGCACTTTTTTGTACAACGAATGGTTAATACTAAAATTTGGAAAAATCGGTCCATTATTTTACAAAGCCCCCATGTAAATGCACTGCCAAATAAAGCCAAAATTTGATACAATTACTTTTTATATACGAGAAATTTTTAGTAATGATAATGAAACAAATCAGTACAATATTATAATTAGCCCTCATAAAAATAATACAAATCCAATAATCCAATTTAGAGGAAAATTTGTTGAAGGAATAAGAGGCCTTCCAATTTTTAAATTTTACGCAAGATAAATGTTAAAAATGTGTTATCCTATTTTAACAATTTTTTATTGCCATTTAATATGGTTTTTAAAATCGAATCAATATTATCTAATTTATTACACATTAGATTTCAGGCTGAAGTGAAATGTTATAAAGATAAAGTTAATATTAATTCTTTTGAGACATTAGCAAATATTGTATTTAAAATAATCAAATTCAGAAGTTAAGCGCGTTTTTAGTGAAATGCATTCCTTCAAGTTTATGACTCGTACCCCAATGTCTTTAGATGCAGTAAATGGGGGGAATGTCGGGGAATTTCCCATCTGTCGGAAAGTTGGTAATGAAAATTACCGATCAATTGCAATTTGTTCGGCACTCACCAAAGTTATGGAGTGTATGGTAAATTACCGTCTTGTCAAATTTTTAGAGTCAACTTTATATAACATTATCTACTCTCTTGCAGATGAAAGCAACCCTTATCATTTGTATTCATTTGATTATATACCAAGTGTATCCCGACTCCTTGTTTGGACAGGAGAAGAGCATTTAAGGGACCACCTTGTTAAAAATACATTTTAAAAATTATTTTACAGTTAAAAATACATTTATGAAGAAAAAATCAATTTTTTTTTAAGAGCCCCAAGTTGAGTGTGTAGTGAATATGGTCTGCCTGCCTTCACTCTCTTTGCATTTTATATAATGAGTCTATGTTGGTGCTAAAGGCAAAACGTGAATGATACTCTTGGTCAAGATCTTCATATAATCTCAACGAATAGGGTCGATTTTAATGCCCGGAAGACCCAATGCTGCATGCTAACGCATGAACGCGCGACGGATTATTGTGCTTTATCTGTATATAAGCGTGGTATAACTAGAACATATATCCAAGGTGCCGAAAAAAGAACCCAAGTGCCTCGGTTCTTTAAAACGGTGTTCTTCACTCTATCTGACCTCCTTATAATTTTTACCACCTATATCCGACCGCGAATGGAATACAACTCTCAAGTGTAGCCCGGTGTCATTTCTTAGAATTATCTTTTGGATGTGGGTTGAAATGACAAATATCGTACTCCAGGGGTATACTTGTTTGTTTAATGCCCGTAATTTCTACAAAAAGATAGCTGGTCGTGTTCGTACCTAACAGGTATCTTTACCTATTTCAACATTTGTTTGCCTTCGTGTTTTTACCATAACCATTCTTTTAAATTATGGCAGCACTTACACCATAGATTTCCATACAAAGCTAGTTTTTTTTTGTAGAAATTGCGGGAATAAGACTCTTATACTCAACATGTTTTTACATCTGACTTGCCCACTTTTCTTCTCACATGTAATTCTGCCTGTCTTTCAAAATTGTTGTTTTACAGAAGGTTTAAAATATCGAATAACTTACTTGCTTTTGGCATAGCCTCTGTTTTTTTCGCATAGTTTTTGCTGACACCAAACTCGTTATTGGTTTAAAAATGGCGTGCTACCGCCACATAATTGTTTGTTTCCGCCGTAAAAGAGTTCAGCCTTCTTTAACAGTTTTTCTTTAAATTCAAAGATAGCAATTTAGGATATAACAATGAAACGTAATATGTATATTTGTACATATATGTATATATCCCGAATCCCGGGATTTTTTTTATGAGTCCCGGGATTTTTAACATATCAAATTTTATGTACAAAAATTTTCGTTTTTTTTAATTTTTATACTGTTTCCAAAATTTTTTTTAAAAAATTACATTTAAAATTAATTTTAATGGCAAATGATTCTTATTTTTGAGTTTAATTATTGTTTTTGGAACACAGCGAGTATTTAAAATTTTAATTTTTTGCTTGATATATGACGACTATTTTTGAATTTTTGTATTTTATTTATTAAAAACCATTATTTTAAGTAGAAACGAAATTTTCAGATTCACATCTCAAGCCTTTTTTACAATTACGTTTGGCAAGTTCAGCTTTGGCTTAAGAAAAAATACCAAAATAAAAATAATAATTTTTATGCAAAATATAGAAATCTAGAAATAATTTTTATATATCAAGCAAAAAATAAAAATTATTCACGATCCAATTAAAGTATATTCAGAAACTAAAGAATAAAAGTTGATAAGATTGTAACAGTTAAGTCGTTATATTTATGAAATAGCTCATATTCCTTCCGGTCCAATAATAATAAAAAATTTGCTTAAAAAACATATGCTAAATAAAAGAATTTTTTTATAAATAAACACTATCTGCCGTATTTATAAAAAAAATATTTAAACTTGAGATCTGGGGCCTATTTCACTAATCTACAATTCTACAAGTAACAATCACAAGTCTAATTCTTACAAGTGCTGATGAATTGTGTTTCATTAAAATTTTTACAACACTTGTAGCTTTTTGCACTTGTAAACTACAATTTCTACAATTACAAGTGCTTATATATATTGTGATATTAATTTTACAATTCTTATTTATTATTACTCAAAATGCTAAAATATCCTATAAAAACGCAATATAACACATTTGAATAATATTTCTTATTTTTTAAACCCAATCTATCGGAAAATATGCGGGGAGCGATAACAATTAATACTTTTGCAATTATGGGTACTCTAATGTATATCGATCATTTGTTTTGATTGTTATCACACCACTAATCAATCAAAACATATGAAGTTTGTTTTTAAAAGAATGGCAAATCAACGTTATAAAATTAGTGTGGTGCGGGAAATTTTAGCTGCCAAAGACGCTAAACTTACCAAAGAGATAAAAATGAAAGAGTGGGAGAACGTGCGTATGAGGCGGCTTGACTTTGACTGATGACAAGTGCAAAAGACGCCAAATACGCGCGTGAAGTTTTTTGGGCAAAGATCAAAAGGGCCACACTGGTAAGTTGGTTTTTTTAAAGTGGTACCTAACATTATTGGCTTTTAACATATGATTATTGGTGTTGCTGCTTTTCGATAATTTCTAATAAGCAAACAATGTGATATAGTTTATTTTATTACATATAATCACATATTTAAAAAAATAAATAATTAAAAATAAACAAAATAAATGCTAATTAATATTAAAATTTTTGGGTTTTGTATTTATTTGAACTAATTTTTATTAAAAAATAGTTAAAAATCAATTTTTAATTCAATTTATCATTTACTTGTAACTTGTAAAATTTCTTCTGAGGGTCTCCGTCGACCCTAAGCTTTTCTTCTACAATTCTACAAGTGTACAAATGTAAATTTAGTTTTGTGAAACAAAACCAATTGTAGAAGTTTGACTTGTAGACTTGTAACTTGTAAAATTCACTTGTAGCCACAAACTTGTAATTGTATTTTTATGAAACACAATTATTCACAATTTTACAGGCAAAAACGCTTGTAATTGTGAACTTGTAGTTTAGTGAAATAGGCCCTTGTTTAAAGAAACATTTGTATAAATATTTTGTTTTAAAATAAATTTCAAACGTACTTAAATTATTGATTATGAATCTCGCCCTCACCCTGGAGGTGTACTGCACAGCAGTAGACATAGTGTTACAGTTTTTAACTCAGTGTGAATTAAGTCGTCACAATTTAATTCACATTAGAAATTAGATTGCTGTCAGAAAACTGAAATGAATTGACACGTATACTTTTTTAAGCTTTTTTTCAGAATCTGATCAGTTTGATCATGTGTGAGTCCAGTGTTAGATCTAAACATATGTATAAAATAAATTGTTTTGTTGTTTTCTTTTTTTAAAATTTATGTTTTGTGTATAAAATCTTTTAAATATTCAAAAAGTGTTGTTTATTTTAAAAAAAAGTCGTATCTTAAAGAAACACATTGATCCCAAATCCCGAAATCCCGGAATTTTCCGGGATTTCCAAAATCTCGAATCCCGGGATTTTCAAAAATCAGTCCAATATGGCATCCCTAATATGTACACATAATTGATATTAAATTGTTAAAAGAAAATACATACATCCATATGTTTATCGCTTTTGTAAAATATCAACACAACAACAAGCTAACAACATAAATGTTAAATTGATTTCGAAAATTCGAAAACCAAAACCTTTTCAACATAATGGAAACACTTTGACAAGTTATACTCAAAACAACTTGTCTTGCTCATGGTGAAAAAAAAGTATAAGAGTTATAGAGATCCCCAATATTCACCATAATTTTTACATTCAAAATAAAGAAAATAATGTCTATATTTGCATCTAAAATTAACTTTTTGCTATATTGCATTTTATAACATTTTGCACTTTATATTTTTATGTTTTTTTTTCCCGAATCTTTGAAATAGCTTAAAATGTATATATAAGGATATAATTTTCGAATATATATAAATCATTTATTGTCATCGTTTTTATCTAGAAAACAAGGACAAAAGGTCGGTAAGAATACTGAGAGTAAAGGGGAAATTTTCATATCTGCTCAATTCCAAAACATGCTAGGTCGAAAAAGAGAGTTTTGCAGGAGCGTATATTTAAGTTTGTGGGCGATGGATAAGCCGATCAACAACAAAATTTGACAGAGTTTAAAACCATACTCAATTCAAAAACGTTATCAAGTAAAAAATATGCTAAGTTGATTTATCATGTTTTGGATTTGAGCTGTCTATATATAGAGATTCATCAAAGACAAACCCGATTTAAAATTTTTTAAAACCATCTGAAAGACAATTTTAAGGTGGATATGTAGTTTTTGCATTTTCTGCCCAAAATCAAAAACAAAAAAAAATATGTAACACATATGTGACAAGAATTTTGCAAAATATTTTCTTAACAAAAATTGTACATATTTGTTACATACTTTAAAGTCACTTATAAGTGCCATGAGTTTTGATTAAAATTGGTGTTCCATATATAAAAGTCACTAACTGATTTGATTAATGCAATTTATGCATGTAGACATTTTATTGGCTATGCCAAATTTTAAAACGGTGATTCTGTCCATATCCAATTAATTTCCTAGTATCATCAGAACCCACCTATTTATTTATTCCTCATAAAACATTTGCATGAATTATTATATTGTTAGGGTACCACATAAATTCAATTATTTTTTTCCAAAAAATTGTCCTCCTCTGGGATAACGTTATTTGCAGAATCTTCAAATCCAAACCACTTTCGCTAGAGATCAAAATAGTATTTTTTATTTTTTTAATTTTTATATTTTTTCTGTTACCGTTCTCCAGATTTACAAAAATCCATATTGCACTTGCCCACTTTGACAGATGTTTTGTATTCACAGAAAAAATTCTCGAAAATTTTTCACCAGATAAAACATTAATCAAAAATAAAATCAGCTTTAATTAAAAATTTAACCAAGTGAATTAAACATTTAACCAAGTGAAGTAATTGTTTAATCAAGTGAATTAAACGTTTAATTGATACTATTAATTTGTTTACTGGTGCAAATTTAGATAATTTTTTCATAAATATCACAAATTTTTTAATTGAAATCAATTTTTTTTTTTTCTGTATTGATAACAAAACTATGTGAATCAGATTTGAAAATATGTACACAGAAAAAATTATTTTTTCAATTTAAACAAAAAAATTTTAGAATGAAACCCTTTTCTGTTTAAAACAGAACCTACAAACGAATTTGCATATTCAAATAATTTATTTTGCACTTCGTTTATTGAAAAAAAAACTCGAATTTTTTCAAACAAATAGTTGTTATTATTGGTTAAATTTGAGTTTGCTATTAAAAAAAAAATTCAAACAAATAATTTAGCTGAATCAAAAAAAAAAAAAAAAGTTTACTGAAATTAATAAAAATTTCAAAACAAATAATTTTGCTGAATCAGTGAAGAGCGGCTGGCCTTGGGACACAATTTGTTATGTTTCTTTCCCCCTTACTGTCGCTGTATCCTTTCCTTGGCTACAGAAGAAGAAATCTCAATTAAAAACAAAACCATTACGACCCGATATGGTTTTCATCATCATTTAACTTTAAAAATTTGATGTATTTAACTAAAAAATTTTATAAAATAGAATACGGGATTTTTTTTTTTTTTTGTATTCTTTTTTATAACTTTGAAAACAACCAAAAAATTTTGTTTTTTTAGTTTTGTTATTGTGGCGACACAAACTTTGAATCGTTTTTATCTACTTTTGTTATTGCTTTAATACCAAACTTCGCCAAGTTATTTCATCATCTTTCTTATTGTTGTACTTTTTTAATGCGCCCAAAAATAGACCGTTTGTGTTTTTGTTGTTGTTCATTTTTTTTACTTAAAGTAGTGTTGCTTATGATCAAAAAAAAATAAAAAACGACCACTTTAAAGAGCGTTAAATATTTCATACAAAATTAGTAAAACTTGAAACCAATATCATATTTTTTATAGCTGCCAACATTCTTGTTGCTAAAATAAAAATCAAACAAAAATATTAAGAGAAACGATAAACAAAATTTGTTTAAATTTAAGCAAAATTTCAAAAAAGCGTTTGTTTGAAAATATTTTAGCAATAATTTTTTTCTGTGATACTGTAACCGTTCTCCAGATGTACATATGTAAATGTATATTGTCTCTGTGTAGGAAGTACCACGCCCACTTCTCCAATCTAGACCACCTTTTTTACAGATATTTTGTATTGTTTACTAAGCTTTTTGCACTTAATTTGGATACTTTTCCTGTTACCCGCACTTCAGATATACAGAAATCTTTATTATTTTTGTGTGGTACTTAGGTGCTCCGTGCACTTGAAATTTTACAAATACTTATACCCTATATCAAGTGCCGGATAGTCATAAAAAATAAAGACACTTTTAAAGTAAGTTTTCTATAAAAAATAAAACATAATCACATTACAGGAAGTACCTCAAATAATAGCCAATTTTTTAAATAACTACTTAGCCTATACCCAAACCGCTGTAAATATATTTATATAGATAACATTGTAACAGAGCCTCAAACGCACAAGAAAATTCCTTTATCACGATATTACAAGTGAAAAAAATTCAATAACAATCTGACACTTATATCGATGCCTTACTTTCCCAACCTCGTATCTTAAAAAAATACGGTTTGGACTTTTTCATATAAAACGATTGTTTTTTTTTGTGTTCTATTACTGCAACAACTTATTATTTCAATACATTGTCTCAATTCTGTAAATATTAATAAATTATTGAAATAATAAGTTTTTGCAGTAATAGAACACAAAAAAAAACAATCGTTTTTTAAGAAAAAGTCAAAACCGTAATTTTTTTAAAATACGAGGTTGGGAAAGTAAGGCATCGATATGTGCCATTCTGTGAAAACACCCGTGTCACATATGTATATGTGACGCTGAGTTGTGAACGTGTTAATGCAAAATATTTAAAAAAATTTAATAATGAAATACGCTTAAATGTAGTGTACATTTTATGTATATGTAATATATTTGTAATATGTAATGTAGTAATGTATATTTTCTGTATATGTAACCTAAGACGATGCCAAGCACTCCTGCGAGAGTACATTAAGATCAGCACAAACCCGCACATCCCACTCAACGCTGACCTTCCCATTCAATACGATGCAAGATTAATATCTAGAAGTCCACCCCCGCTCTTGGCTAAAAAACAATGAGATGATAGTTTTGATTTATACTCTCCATGGACATTGCAGTGGAACGACTCGGGACGAAGCAGTTCCTTATTCAACCCAGACGATAGGACCCCCGATTTTGATCTTCCACGCAAAACCTAGTGTAATTTAAACCGCTTACGCACATCTAATAAATATGTAATGCATATGTAATGTATATGTAATGTATATGTAATGTATATGTAATGTATATGTAATGTATATGTAATGTATATGTAATGTATATGTAATGTATATGTAATGTTTATGTAATGTATATGTAATGTATATGTAATGTATATGTAATGTATATGTAATGTATATGTAATGTATATGTAATGTATATGTAATGTATATGTTATGTATATGTAATGTATATGTAATGTATATGTAATGTATATGTAATGTATATGTAATGTATATGTAATGTATGAGTAATGTATATGTAATGTATATGTAATGTATATGTAATGCATATGTAATGTATAAGTTATGTATATGTAATGTATATGTTATGTATATGTTATGTATATGTAATGAATATGTAATGTATATGTAATGTATAAGTGATGTGTATGTAATGTATATGAAATGTATATGTAATGTATATGTAATATATATGTAATGTATATATAATGTATATGTTATTATATGTAATGTAAATATAATGTATATATTATCATATGTAATGTAAATGTAATGTATATATTATCATATGTAATGTAAATGTAATGTATATATTATTATATGTAATGTAAATTTCCGGTTTGATTAATTTTGCCCATTTGTGCGATGTTCAAAAAACTAAAGTTTTTTGAGAAACGACCACAGATCAGCTTTTTATATTCAACTAAAATAAATAATCCTTTGCTGCGGTAGAAAAATTTGATTGATTAATTAAATATGGCCGGAATAAACAGTCCATTAGTGCCATTGACAGTTCGAAAATAAATCCGGAAATAACTTGCCTAAGAAATTCAGAATATTAAAAAAAAATCCCAAAAATGCTATGGAATATTCTTCCGGATCGGAAATAGAATCAAAATTGATATAAAAGTGGCATGTGTACTTATACGAAACTCTCGTTAATCCTTTTAGCATAGAGTAGTCTCATATAGATTTCGATTTTTCGTAAATTAAGCAAAACTAACTCTTATACAAATCTAGATGTCATAACAATATATTGTGTTCATAGTTCCGTAATCCCCCAAAGACCCTAAACATTTAAAAAATTTAAGCTTTTTCCTGATTAAGTTGTAAATCACTTTCAATAAACTTCACATATGTATTTTATTCCCACTGCCTTAATTCTAATAAATACCCATTCATTTTGCATTTGACAAAATTGTAGTTGTCAAGTTAATGGTAGTTAACATATAAAATAATTATATTAAATTGCGTTTTTTCTACTAAAATTATAATGTAGTAGATACTATTAAAACATACATGTGTATAATGTTTATGAAATAACAATAAAAGTCCATGTATATTTTATATTTATTAGAATTAGATACTAATAACTGTTAAATATCCCTGAGGGAGTTGTTTATACAAACAAAAGCGCTAAATGTTGGTTGGTTATATTTTATTGTGACATTTTATTTTCTATATTTTGGTGTATTTTTATTTTTCCAGCAAGCCATCAAACACTTCTGTGTTTGCTTCTACCATTATTTTTTTTTTTTTTTTATTTTTGTTTTTGTTTTTGTTTCAGTTGTTTATTCTGTTATTTTCAACAATATGTAATTAATTTAACAAACAAAAAAAAGTAATGTTTTTATTGTTGTTGACAATTTAAGTAGTTTAGTTTTATATTTTTCACATAATACACACACTTTTGTAGATGTAGTCTTACAAAGATAAACATGAGATGGAGGTGTACATGTATAGTAAGTAACAAAAAGAGGCCTACATATGTATGTATGTATATACGAATAATTATTTGTCTGCTTTGAACGGAGCTTTCATTTTAAATTCAAGAACATTTAACTACTTCAAGTGCCCGTTTTTTGTTTTCTAATAAACTCAGCATCAATTTTGTTTTGCACTGTATGAAATTTTCAAACGTAACAACTTCATACAATGCAATTAAATACGCTTTGTTTATTAGTCCCCAGTGAGACATTGTATGACCTTCATCACTTCTATATAAATTTTAATGCCACTAAAATCCTCTAACACATCTTTTTATACAAATACATGTGTACGAGTTTTGTAGTATTGTGTGAGTTATGCTTGTCACAAAACATGTTGACGTTCATTGAAAATATAATGTTTGTGTCCTTTTGTTTTATTGTTTTCAAATGTAATTTTTTTTTGTTTGACTTTAGTAGTTAAATTTAAAAAGAAACAATGGAAAAAGAGGAACAAACATTTCGTTTGATATTTTGAAAAGAAAGAGCCAGTCAGAATTAAAAGAAAATTTATCAATCAATCAATTGTCATATTGAATACCATATTCGTCAATACAATTAATTTTTTAATTGAAAAGGCACCAACACCGGAATTTGTTAATATAAAAAATACTTTTGTTAGTCTAAGTTGTTAATATTTAAGAAATATTTTTAACAATGAGTTTGTAATACGGAATAAAATAATTATTAGTAAGCAAATATTGTGTTTTATTACGAGCTAGTCATACTAAGAATATATTTTGTTGCTTGTTTATTTTTTACCTATTCAAGAAGAAAATGCATTTAAAATATTAAGTATATTAATTTTTTTTTCATTTAATGATAATAAAAATTGAATAACACATGACTTATTACAGACTTGGAACTGCATGCACTTCGAGGTTCTGACATCTGCATACACTATTATCAACAAGTATAAGAAAATTAGAATAAAGAAAAACTCGTTGAAAGCGCTTTACGAATCTTAAAATTAAGTTTAATATTACTTACCCCCAAAGATGAGTTCTGTTTTCAATAATCGTCCAATCGGTTGCTCCTCTAGTGACTTATAGCCAATTTACACTACAACGAAATCTAGTACTTTCGAGATTTCGAGCCAAACCTAGTTGTTTTTGGCTAGATTTCCCGTACAAAACAAAATCTACTCCGTAACTAGATTTTGACGAAATCTATTCAAAATCTAGTAGAACTTATGGATGCAACTATGTTTTTCCCCATATAGCACTAAAAACTACTTCCCTGCACAAGAAAAAATGACATTTTAACAAAAAACAAAACAAAAACAATAATAGCTGGTTGTTAAAATTGTTAAAAAAAAATTCAAAAATTTTGTAAAATAGTAAAAAAAAATGCAAATGACAAATAATATTGATAAAATAAATGAAGTTGATTATAAAGAAAATGTAATGCAAATTTTTAAATGCCTATTCTTTTATATGTAAGTATGTGTTACACAAAAAACTTTCAGTCGGCCGTTTTTGTTTTGAAAACCAAATCTCGCTAATGTCAAACAAGTATAATGTAAACGAAATAGATTTGGAGGAAGATTTCAAATGAAATCTACTAGATTTTGATGTAATGTAAATGCCCTATTTATTAGAAAATTTTCGAGTTTTTTTATATTTTATTAAATTTTTTGACACAAAATTTTTCTTCGACTAAAACAAATTGTAAATATGAAAAAATACAAACATTTTTTACAAAAAAATTGTTAATAATATTGGAAAAATTTTTAAAATATTTTTTAATAACTTTGCAGCTGTCGTTATTTTTTTCTTTGTACAGCTCTTAAATGTTCGGCTTTTCTTATATAGCAGAACAAACCGTTTACAACCTGATCGTGAAATGTTAAGTAATGAAGAACTTAAATTTAGTTGTTCTAAGTTGTATTTTGCTACATAAATTTTAAAGAGATTTATACTGCCACAGCGATATTAATAGGGATCAAACAGATGTGTACCAGGCATACCGGCTTAATGTTATGTATTTAACAGCGTCGATTGCATGGGTAGGTGGGGAAAGCAAGCAATTTTTGTTTATGATTGTCTAAACTGTGCATATCTTACTTAAGAGCTCGAACTATCGAAACTCCACAGCTAAGGC
This sequence comes from Pollenia amentaria, assembly GCA_943735925.1. Classification (NCBI taxonomy): domain Eukaryota; kingdom Metazoa; phylum Arthropoda; class Insecta; order Diptera; family Polleniidae; genus Pollenia; species Pollenia amentaria. The sequence continues at coordinate 184,791,843 of OX031007.1, read as the reverse complement.
AACTTATATTGAATAGAACATGCATATATCAAAGCCTTTAGCATGACATTTTTAAGCTTTTGCTCTTAAGGATTCCGTTATTACCAACACCTATTACGTGATTACCCCAGAAGTCTTAGCAACAACTAGTTCTGAATCTATAAACTCGGGGGGCCAGTGGTTCTTGTGATACCGAATAGGATGTGTTCCTTAATATTTATGCATAAACCCAAAATTCCAAGGTAATTTTAATGAGATGTTTGTGAGAATAAAAATCATTTTGTTGAAAATTTTGGGTTGTTTCGAAGAGGCTACAAAATCCATAAGCAAGGCCACTGCTACATCTTCTGACGTTAGTCCGCTTGTTAGCAGTCTTCGAACATTATTAGAAAATATAATAAATGAAAAAAAAAAACTAAAGAAGAGTTCAAAGGCCCAACAATTGGCGACTTAAGCATTATTTCTGAATGAAAGATTTGAAGGTTTAGAGAATAATGAAACCTATTTTCAATCTTAAATTCTTCGAATATTTTAAAGACGTACGGCTTCAATTGTATCGAAAAAACGTTATTCTAAGCTTATATGACCATTAGATAATATTTAAAATTTTATTTTATGGTCTATTTGATTTTATGATATAAGATAAATAATTTTTTTATGGAAAAGAACAGTGTTAGAAATTATACATATTTAAAATTTAAATTATTCAGAATTTTGTTAAAAATGCAAGGTATTCTTAACTTTTGCGGAGATCGCAAATCTTTTAGAGCCAGACATGCACTGGAAAATAGTCTCTCATATGCGACAAAGCTCATTTGAAAACTTAAGTACTTCTGCAAAATAAAAAATAAAATAGGTTTATAAAGGGTTTGAAAGTAACTTTTTATAAAAATTTGTTGAATACACCTTTTATTAGCCTGTTTTATTTTTTATAAATAAGGCAGTAATAATCTCTTACACTTTAATTTTATGTAACAAAAAATTCCTCTTTTTTTTTGTATATAATTTAAAAAATTTAACATTCGTATTGGTATCGGCATCGCCGATATTTTTTTGGAGTATCGGTATCATATCGGCAAAAAAGCGTATCGTTACATATCTAGAAATAATCTAAAGTTTTGATAACATTCAAAAAATATATGTATCCCAAAAAAGTGTTGTCAAGTGTTTTAACGTAAATTATCCATACCAAAAAAAAAAAAAAAACATGTCTGTAAATTAAGACAAGAGTTAGCAGAAAACTTAGTTTTTGGTCTTTAGATTGCTATCTTCTTTTTTTTTTTTTTTTTTGTTCATAAGGTAAAGGGTGTTTGTTTAGACATATAAAACTTTCGTTAGGTATAACTGTTAAACTAGCTGTCATAATAATGAAGTGTGTCTGACTTTTTTTTAGTTAATTTTGCCAAAGCTCCATGCAAAGTTTTATACAACAACAACGTTAACAATTCGTAGAAATTTATTCCAAAAATTCGCGTTCTTTTCGCCAATATTATAGAGCACTTAGTCAAGTTTACAGTGCGCATAAACGCCCATCTGAGCAGCTAATACGCAAATTTATAGATCGATTCATGACCACATTAACTCTTTTCAATAATACTCACACAATTTTTATTTTCTGACAATGTCTCACACAGATCTGGCAATGCTTTCCATGCAATTGTCTGAAAACCGTGTGAACTGATAATTTTTGTTGGCAGATGAATTCATTGTCAGACGGTTGTATGGTTTTCTTACTGACAATTTACTTTTGATGGCAATTTTTATTTGTATAATATTGCCATCACATTGCCACCCCTTAGAGATATACATAGGTTAAGAGTTACAGGTTAACACGTAGTGGACGCACTTGTTTTTCGAGAATCACATGTGGGTTCCTCGAATGTCAAATGCGGCAATTTCCCCGTTTTATAAGATCGTCAAAGTGAAAATGTGCCTCATCACTCAGGATTAATATGGTTAAAAATCAGCATTGACTTAAACATGTTCAACAATCCAACGGAAAGAGGTTGTTCTTTCGTTAAGCGGTCCATTTTAACTAATTTCGAACTGCTTTCCGTCAAATTGCTTTTGTTTGTAAATGAAAACACTTTACTTCTCAAATTTAGCATTAACTTTTTAGCCTAACGAAATTTCGAAAAATCTTTTTATGTGAATTTTTTTTCTCCAATGGTAGCATAAATATGCCAGTTTGATTTATGTTAAATTTCAAACTATTCGGGATTATGCGGGCTAAAGAGATTTCTGTACTGGTTCTAAAATTATAGCTATGAAAGACACATATCTTTCGTATTAAAATTTATGAGAGCTTTGTGTATTTCAAAAACGATTTCAAGAATGAGTTCTTTGCAGGAATTATAGCACTCTTGTAACAGTCTGTTATTGTTTATTATTGTCATTATTATCTTTTGTCATTAGTACTATTTTATTAATTAATCCTTTTTATTATTTATATTAGTATTAATTTATCCTTTTTATTTTATTAAAATTTTAATTAATTAATTTTGTATTACTTCTTTTATTTGTTTACTTTATTTTAAGACGCACTGTAATTAAATTTTACTACTTAATTTGTATATATGTACCTTGTTCTGTAACTGAGTTTAATTAATCATTATTTACTTTTTATTTTAAACATTGAGTGATCCTGTTTATTTATTGTTGTTGTTTTAATAATCATGAAAATTAAGTAAACCTCTAATTATGCCGTTATAATAACTCGCAGTATATATAACTTGTCACTCATTTCCAACTATTCCTTTTATTAATTTCCAATATGTAAGTTGACCTATAAAAGCCAACACATTAATGTAATCAATGTTTTTTTGCTGTTGACTACCGAATAAACAACTTTAAAATATAAAAATTCAAGCCGTTTTTCTTTTTAGTCTATCCAAAATTAATTTAATCTTGCTGGCGAATAGGACAATTTTTGTCTGTTCAAGCCTCAATTATTAAAATAAAAAGTGGATATAAGGAACTGTGGTCAGTTAGGACATTATTGTCTGACTTTGACCCCTTCTACACTCTAAATTTAAAGGGATTTCAGCAAAATGATTTCGGTAGTAACAAAATTCAAGCCTAATTAGATCTTATCGTATAGGGAAATTTTATTGGCTTATAGCATAATGTATACACAGAAAATAATTACGACAAATTAATTGTCATATTGAAAACCATATTCGTCAAAACAATAAATTTTTTAATTGAAAAGGCACCAGCAACCGAATTTGTATATATAAAAAATATTTTTGTTAAATACAATTGTTGATATTCAACAAATATTTTTAACAGCCAAGTTGTAATATTTTAGAAAATATTTGCTAACAATTATATACAAATTTTTAATACGAGTTTGTCGCATTAACAACATAGTTTGTTAATAATTAGTGTTTTACCTTTTAAAAGAATGAAATACATATAAAAAATATATTTAATATATTAAAAACTAAGTCAAAAGCACCATAAATATTTATTTCAGCATTTTTATTCAGACTGAATGCACAATAATGTCTTGTTCCTACTCTATTTCTTATTTTTAAAAAATGACCTCCTATGTGAAACTTCCAACTCTATTTACTATTTTGCAGATGACAGAACCCTTTGCCATTCGTATTCATTTGACTAAGCGTATCCGATTTCGGTGCTGCGAGGCAGAACATGAATGATACGCTTGGCCGAGACCTAGACATAATATCGGAATGGGGTCGTACGAATAGGGTCGATGTCAATGCCCAAAAGACTCAGCGTTGCATGCTAACGCAGAAACGCGCGATGGCTTAGGTGGCCTCATCTGCATCTATGTATAATTTTTGAGGAGTCAGAATCTCTTGATGTTCCGGGCATGAAGATACAATGTGCCGATAGACAAAACATATATTTAAGGTGTCGCAAGAAGCATTTAAGTGCCTCGGTTTTTTAAAACGGTGATAGATATACTTCACTCTATATAATCTGTTTACTGTTTATACCACCTATATCCGACCGCGAATATAATACAACTCTCATGTGTGGGGTGGTGCTTCAAAGTCTGTTTGGAGCTTCTCGACCGCGTACAGGATAGGGCGAAGGTTCTCATTGGTAACAGTTGGGTATCCAATTATATTGACTGCCTTGAGCACAGTCGTGTATTTGCTTGTTTTATCGCTACTACAATAGGATGTATTCTGATGAAATTAGCAATCTGGTTTCTGAAACCCTTACATCTTCCCTCTCACTTTTAACGCGAATAAATTTAAGTTCACAAGCACTACTCACTATTTCCTCCTTCCCATAACCTGTTTTCCTAGTTCCAACAAAATGCAATGCATTAGTATGGGTCATCCACTGAGTACTGGTTCTAAAAAAAAACAAATTCGAAAAATTTTAAATATTACTTAATAACGGTTTTTTTTTTTTTTTTTTTTTTTTTGTGTAAAGCCTGGTACTCTGTATTTCGTGCAAAATGTTGTCAAACTTATACAAAAAATGGTTAATAGAGTTGTACTCCATTTATATTACGAAAAACATTCGAAATGTTTCTAGCAACATTTTTATTTCCGTCGAAACAAGTGCAGCTCATATTATTTCGCACACAATTTTAAGAAAAGATTATCATTTTTTGTAATTATTCATTTTATATCTGAAAAGTGAGAAAAATGTAGAGAAATGCTAAAATTAATAATGAAATTAAATTTTTTTTGTTTTTTTGATTTGGGAAATTATAACAATATTTTTTTAATGACAATTAAAAAAACATGATTTTTGTTTACCTTCGCAAGACAATGCTGTATACCTGCAACTAATAAAAAAGGTTAAGTTTGGAAAAATCACGAAATAGATAATATTGATACCTGTCCAAATTTTGGTGTAAAATAATTATTAATTATAGCAAATGTTGCTAAAAATTTTTTGCAAATTCGAACAGAGTAGCAAGCATAACAATATATTATTTTCAATAAATATATACATATTTCAAAGGTGTGATATCGCACGACCTAGGCAGCAAAACGTGCAGAGAAAAAAATATTTTTCCAATTCAAACTAAAAAATTTCAGAATCAAAACATATTTTGTTTAAAGATGGACCTACAAACCAATTTGCATATTCAAAACATTTATCTTGCATTTCGTTTATTGATAAAAAAAAACTCGGATTTTTTTAAACAAATAGTTGTTATTATTGGTTAAATTTGTGTTTGATATTAAAACAATTTTCAAACAAATAATTTAGCTGAATCAAACAAAAAAGTTTACTGAAATTAATAAAAATTTCAAAACAAATAATTTTGCTGAATCTTTGAAGAGCGGCTGGCCTTGGGACACAATTTTTTATTTGTTATGTTTCTTTCCCCCTCACTGTCGCTGTATCCTTTACTTGGGTACAGACTAACAAATCTCACTTAAAAACAGTAGCATTACCACCCGATATGGTTTTCATCATTATTTTAATTTCAAAATTTGATGTCTTTAACTAAAAAATTAAAAAAAATAGAATACGGGATTTTTTCATTCTGTTGAACCCAGTTCACAAGGGTTTTTTATATGGACAAGTCCTATTCTTTATTTACTTTGCTTTTTTTATTTTTTCATTTGTTTTCTTTTTTTCGTTTATATATATATATATATATTTTTTTTCTAAGTGTACCTAAGTTTGTATTTGTGCTGTTTTCACAACACAAGTGATTGAACGTATAGAAAAATTTATATGAAAATCACTCAGTTTTTTGAGTGTTTTTCATATAAATTTTACTACACGTGCAATCGCTTGTGTTGTAAAAACAGCACATTAATGAATTTGCTTTCAGTTAAATTTGATCTCACTCATTTCCATTTTTTTTTTATTGGAATATCCAATTAGGGTAAGTTAAGGCTTGGTTGCTTTAATAAATCAGTGAAAATTTGAATTTCAAACCCTTCGGAAGCTTACGGCTGTCTTTTTATTTGATACACGTAGAGAAAAAATATGTTTAGATATGGTCACCTCCAACAAAACTATTTTTAGACAAAATTTTAAACATATTATGTTTAAATTTAACCATATTATTGTCACCGACAAACATATAATTGTTAAATTAGTCCTCCATCAAGAAGCCACAACCATATTATGGTTGCCTCTAAACATGTTATGGTTAAATATGACAATTATTTGTTTTTATATTAACAATAGTATTTTCCTCTTTTCTAAGAGCAACATGCTTTGGTTGAAAATCAACCATGCTATTATAAATGTTAAACATATTTTAGTTATTGCTAACCAAAAGATGTTCGGAGGCAACCATAATATGGTTGTGGCTTCTTGATGGAGGACTAATTTAACAATAATATGTTTGTCGGTGACAATAGTATGGTTAAATTTAAACATAATATGTTTGCAATTCTCTTTAAAAAGAGTTTTGTTGGAGGTGACCAAATTTAAACATATTTTTTCTCTGGGTGTAGAATAATATAGTCACAGCATAGACCTGTGAAACGGTTAATACAAAGGTATAAACCATAGTTCTTCGTTCCTAACGAGGAAACGGATTTGTTGGCTTACAACAAACCCTAACGAGCTCTTGGAACTCAACACATTCTTTTTTATCAACTTTGAAACCAACCAAAAAATTCTTTTATTTAGTGTTGTATTGTAGCGACACAAACATGAAATCGTTTTAACCTCCTTTTGTTATTGCTTTAACACTTTCAGGGTCAAAAATAATTTTTGGCGAGATAAAAATCTAAAAATTTGTATTTAAGGTAATGTGATGGCTCTGAAGCCGGGAAAAATAAGAGTTTTTGCCTCATGCAGCTCCCCTGTTTTTTAGGGAATACCGAATATATTCAAAATTGACCTACAAATGTCCACAAAAGAACCTACAGTTTATTTTTGCAATATTTTTTTTCAGGAAAATACTTATTTATGCATATACCAATACTTAAAAATTTTTTTATTATCGCCTGATCCCCGAAATTATTATATATTTATTTCTTCCTAAATCTAAGCTTTTTACAAATTTCCTGACTTGGGTACGATAATGCACTCAATAATAAGAAAAGAAAGCCAGTGTCTACTATAATAACAATTTAAAATATATAAAGTGTCCCTCTTTCAGATAAAACAAAGAAAATATAATTAGCTGTACATTTTTATACAGTAAAAGTGCGTAGAAAGAGAGTACAATGCAATGTCGAATATATTCAAAAACACTGAAAGGGTTAATAACAAACTTCGCCACGCTTTTATCATCTTTCTTATTGTTGTACTTTTTAATGCGTCCAAAAATAGACTGCATGTGTTTTTTGTTGTTGGTAATTTTTTTCAATAAAGTTGTGTTGCTTACGATCAAAAAAAATTTTTAAAAAAACGACCACTTTAAAGAGCGTTAAATATTTCATACAAAATTATTAAAACTTGAAACCAATAGCGCGTATATCATATTTTTGTAGAGTTGTCAACATTTTTGTTGCTGAATTAAAAATCAAACAAAAATATTAATAGAAAAAACATTAAACATTAAACATTAAAAAAATTTTTTTATATTTCAAGTGTTTGCTTGAAAATATTTAAGCAATAATTTTTTCTGTGTGAAATTAAGCGCTCACCAAAATGATTTTTCAAAAAGGTGATTGTCTCACGCGCTATATGGCTCGAAGCGTCGTCTTGTTAAAACCAGAGCACACCGAAACCATGCACTTGAGTTTCACGAAGCACATACATAGTTCGTAAATATGGTGCGAAAACGGTTACCATTAACGGTAACATTCTGATTCACCTCATTTTTGAAGAAATATGGACCAATTATTACACCAGCATATGAACCACTCCATAATGTTGTTTTTAATGGATGTATTGGAAGCTCTTGGTACTCTTTGGGTTGCTCATCAGCCGAAATACGGCAATTTTGATTTATTGAGCCAGAAATGTGGCTTATCACTGAAAAAAATTTCACGACAAAACAACGGATTTTCATTTCTTACAGAACGCTGATTTTCGTAATACAGATTAACAATTTGGAGACTTTGTTGTGGTGTGAGTCTTTCCGTGATGAATTGCCAAATGACACTGAAAAAAAATTACAAAGCACTTTGATATGAGTCATTCACCCTTTATAAAAAATTATAACTTTAAAGAGCTCATTATACTTAAAGTGGATACAACTTATTTTGGTGTAACAAACGAAATCACAAACACCTTATACCTTTTTAAACTACTTTTTTGAAGGATAAAATAGTAAGAGCGAAAATTTTTAAATGTCTTAGACGATAGGGATTACATTTCTTTTGAAAGCTAATACACCCTTACATTCCTTTCGAAACAAAAAATATAATAAATATAAAAAAACCCGGAAATAATAAATGTTTTCCTTTTTTCTGTGTAACATTAAGTTGACAGTTGGTGTCATTAACACAATAAAAACGAGTTTGAATTTCCGCTTCAATAAAAAAAACTTAAAAAAAAATATAAACACAATAAACAGACAAAAGTAAATAAAAATGAAACGTATACCATGTCAAAGCCCATTTTAGGTTTTTATAATAAATGAATATGTTTGGAAATATTAATGATTTGAAGCATTACAATAAATAAAGGAACTTCTTGCATTGAAAATTAATTACATCAAAAAAAATTCCATGTAAAATAAATTAAGCATAAGAAAAAATAAAAAAATAAGCCCATCTGCCCAACGTTTGTTAAAATTTTTTTTTTTTTTTTTATTTGATAAGTTCTTATTCCTCAAAGAAAAAATACACTCTTACACAAATAACTTAAATACAAAACAATCTCTAATTGTAAATATTTTACAAATTTAATTGACCCTCTTTTCCATTTTTCAATTTTGTTTTTTTTTTTTTTTTTGGTTGTATGAGAGTGTTTTAATATTTTCAACAATTGCTGTATTTTATTTTAGTTTATATATCTTTCCATTTTTCCTTTAACTTTTCCCACATAAATGGTAAAAAAGAAGAATGTGAGAAAAAACTCAACTGTTAAACAAAATAAGCAGATATTCATTATATTTTTGTTAAATTGTTTTTATGAAAGCATTTTTTTATATTTTCTTTTGCCTCCCAACTTTCATAATAAATATTTTCAGTTTTTATGAGAGAAACTCTTAAAATGAATATTATAACTGACGCATCATAAGTCAACTAATGAATTGAAATGGTAGAAAATATGAGACTCGAATAGTAAAAAAGGACTTTTACCAAAAAATCATATAAATATGTCTGCATATTCTGGCTTTTACTTGTAAACCAAAAATATAAAGAAAAATATGTATGCATTAGGGATATATAACTAAATATGAAATAAAATCATTTATGAAGTAAAAGAAAAGAGTTATTCGAAATGATATTAATAAAACACGTTATATTTCTAATGATCGTTTATATATGTATAAAGAAGAAAAAGTTTAAAGGGAGTGGCTAAGAAAGAAAGATAAAAAAGAACAAAAACAGAAAAAAGTGGTTTGTTTTTTAAATGTAACAATTAAATATGCCCTACACCACTATATTGTACATGGAAAATAAGGCTCAATAGTTTTAGCATGACTCCCGATCGATTTAATAGTGCCAGATTGAAAGTGTCTCCATCTATGTGTCTTTTTAGTGCAAGTAATCAAAGTTCGTTATATCTGAGTTTACTAACAACTTTTTTGTTCACATGTAAAAATCGGTTTTTAATTCCATAAGCTTTACACAATTAATATCCGAACATTTTGACTGATATAATTCTCTTCATAACGCTAGTGTTATTCAATCCAGCAATTAGTTCCTGTTGTGTGACCATGTTTAACCTGACTGCTGATATTTTCCTGTTCAAATCAATGTAAAATTTTGTCCCTAAGGATTCTTCGACCAACCAGTTCGAGTGTTAGATCTCCTAATGGCGGCATATGCCAGAGAAGATGTTCCGTTGACTCTTTTTCCTCCTCGCCGTTGCAACTTCTACACAGGTCATTGTAAGGAAATCCTTCCCTTTGAGCGTGTTTCTCAATATGCAAGTGGCCAGTTATAATCGCAATAAAGTTTTTGAGATGAAATCTGGTCATCTTTAAACCCTGCCAGTCCATTTTTTCTATAATGAGACAGAGTTTTATGGTTTCCCCACAGATAGTTTAATCAAACCATCTTTGACTGCCAATAAGAGGAAATTTTTTGCGATAAGGGCATTACTCTTTGAGAGTGGAACACCTCTATCATATATTATACCGTTCCGATTCAAGGGGCTGCCTGCATACGTCAAAGAGTAAGCCATACAGTTTCCATGTATTCCCCAGTAGCCGGGACCCATTATAAGGTTACCATTTTATATTTTCCTCCAGAGTCATCCGGAACTCTGGGGCAATTCTAGATGTGATAAACACATTCTTCATGGATATTATGGGCGCTTCACTATCGGTAATATGGAAAAGCTCCACAACCACTATAATCGCTGGGCACCAAAATCGGGTTTCTACAATATATAAATTGTATTAGAAAAGTTGGGTTTTCTATTCTGCCGTTTCCTTATAGAGTATCAAATGAGAGATTCAAATAATGTCAAGATATAGGAAATATTTAAAAAAAATAAAAATAACATGATCTTGAACTTATGCTCTCGAACTTTAATACTTATTTCTTTGAGATCCAATAGATTGTATTTTCACAAAAAATTGTTATTTTGACAAGAAATCGATTTTTCTCATAAAATTTTTTTTTCGACAAAAAAATTTATAGTTAACCCTAGATCGGTACGCATTCGTCGAATCGACGAACACCTTTATTATGTTTGGGTTTTCTTTTGTCTCTTTACGCGTTACACTCTGATTTTTTCTGTAGCTCTAGTCAACAGCCTGCTCTTGTTGTGTTTGGTCATACGTTGTTGTACGATGCTTAAAAGTCGAATGACAAAAAGTGCCTGCAATTTCTCCAAAAAATCATATGTGGCGAGCATAAAATTGAAGCTTGCAGTTCATGTGCAAATTTCTAGCAAAATGATTTCCTCTTCCTATTTTTGCAATACTTAATTTAAAGAAAAAAAATTTAAAAAATACAAAAAAACAATAAGTTTAATATCCGTTCCTTTTTTAAAAGTATATGTGAGGCAACGCTAAATTTTATGTCAATTCTTATTAAAATAAAAGTGAAATGAATAAAACCAAACTTTATGAACATGTTTATCATTATCATTTAAAACAGCAAAATATGCCTGTTTACGTAATTATGTAAATGTTATTATGATGCTCTTCGATTCGACGAAGTTTATCAACAAATGGGTAAATTAAAGTGTACCAATCTAGGGTTAACTAAAATTAAGCTCTTTATAGTAAAAATGTAACAAGAAGATACAAGATAAAAGTCTGGTAGTGTATAAAGTCATTCCTAAAAAATTGAAGGAATAGAACTATTACAAAAAGCTTTATAAAATACATAACTGAAATTTACCTCATACAATATATTCGAAAAATAAAAAAATATTGAATAAAAATCTATATCTTTAAGAATATGGTGATATATTTACAAAAAATCCAAATCTACGAATGTATCTTAATTTCACAAAAAATTAAAAACAGGATTTTTTTAATAATTTTAATAAAAAAAAAAAAAAATATTTATTTAATTTTGTCAATATCATAAACTTGGGAATATTAATAATGCCCAAACATGACATAAATATCTATGTAAATACATATATTGAAACTACATATTTAAAATATTACCGATTACGTCTAACACGTAATAAGGTTGTTCCTATACTTAAAATTGGTATTCCGCGGGATTGTTGACCTAGCTGTCTTGCGGGCTTAAGACGAACTGAATGGAAATTATAATAGATAAGTTCTCTGAGCCAAGAAAACCAAATAAAGTTAGATTACTAAGGCCTTATAAATAAGAGCACGTTGAACTCTGTTTTTGGTTTAAAATGTGTTTAAACCAACATAAATCAGTAAACGCATTAAATTAGGCGTTTAAACTACCAATACAGACCATATGAATTTGACAACTGTCACACTTTATTTTTTAAACTACATAGAATACATGGGACACTAATTAACAGCTATTGAGATTAAACTACATAAGATTTCTCTATGACTTTGATAAAGTTAGATTTATTTTATATCGCTTCAGAAACTTAAATAGCCCAATAGGAAATGACAAAATAAAAAAAAGAAAATAAAACACAAGATCTAAGATTAAAGTTTTGGACAATATATTTAAAATATTACTTACTGGAGAAAACAAGGTCGAAATTTTAAAATGTCCTTAACGAAAACGACTTTTTTACTATTTGATATATAAAGTTAGGCGATTCAAATAATATTTAGCTTTCATATATACTGCGATAGCAAAGAGAAAACTTTACCCGTCATAGTGTTATTGTCAATGGTCAGATAACCCTTTGGGCATTAACATAAATATAACAATAAGGCATATTATTTGAGGGGTATAGATGCAAAAGGTGCAATCTCCCCTTTTTCCACAAACGTAACTAATAATACCTTTTAGTTGTATTTGATGAATGCTTCCGATTAGTGAATATGGCATTACCAGATACACTTATATAAAAAAGTATGTTCAAAAATTTAGAATTGATGCAAAAACGGCAATGTCCATTGGAGATTGTCGTTTTTGCCATGATCATAGTTTGTTAAGCTCTTCTTTTCTCAACCATTTTCGACAATGCATGTTATTTTTTTTTTATTCTGTTTCTTTTTTGCAAAACAAAACTAAAAAGAAATGAAAAAAATAGCAATTTCTGTTTAATATGAAACAGTTAGTTTAAATGTTCACTTTATAACTTTGTCATTAGTCGTAATTATGGAGCTGAGTAAAAATCAAAAGGTATGTATCAAGGCTATTTTTTTTCTTTTTATTATTATTATTATTATTATTATTATTATTATTATTATTATTATTATTATTATTATTATTATTATTATTATTATTATTATTATTATTATTATTATTATTATTATTATTATTATTATTATTATTATTATTATTATTATTATTATTATTATTATTATTATTATTATTATTATTATTATTATTATTATTATTATTATTATTATTATTATTATTATTATTATTATTATTATTATTATTATTATTATTATTATTATTATTATTATTATTATTATTATTATTATTATTATTATTATTATTATTATTATTATTATTATTATTATTATTATTATTATTATTATTATTATTATTATGATTATTATGATTATTATGATTATTATGATTATTATGATTATTATGATTATTATGATTATTATTATTATTATTATTATTATTATTATTATTATTATTATTATTATTATTATTATTATTATTATTATTATTATTATGATTAAAGCAAACACAGCAATCTCAAATTTTATTATTACAATATCCAGCAAACCGCTATATCGATTTGGTTGAAACTTGCGTCATATTCTTATTTACTGAATAGCATAACATACAATAAATAAATATGAATATACATTGAGCTAGAGGTTTTTATTATTTCTTACGAAAACCATAAATGTGGACATTGCAGCCATTGCAACTAAACCCCTCATTTTCGGATACGGGAACGCATTTGGTTAACAATGGCATCCAGGTTTTGAGTACGGGAACAACCCTACTAAACAATTAATTTAGTAGGGTTATTTTGTAAAGTCGAGTTGGTTTTCTTGGTCAAATTTTTACTTTTTTTTTTAAATTCATTATTAACATCTAAATCTTAAGCACTAAATCATAAACCAGAACAACTTAATCGTAAACAACTTAAAATTCAAACATTTTTAGGAGATGCAAAAACTGACTTCAAAACCATGGTTGCAATTTTTAAAACAAAAAATGTGAACTGGTTTATAAAAAAAACGATTTTGATCAATTTTTAATTGTGCCTGTCTATGATTTACTGTGCGATATATTAATTTTCAAAACGTTAGACATCGCTCTCACCTTATTGCAGTGGTCTATAAATAAAAATTTTGTGAACTTTTGTAAAAACAAAGTCCTTATTCAACACATTGAATTGCATTTTTTTTTCGTTAAGCATATAAACACATTCATACGAATCTCCACCATATTTTTAGTTCTTTTATTTTTATGTGCTTTATTACGATATAAATAAACGTATTCGCGTCAATAACTGTGAAAAAAACAGTTGTTCTTGTATAAAAACTGAGTGGCGCGCACAATATTAAAATATAAAATTGAAAAAGAAATAAAAAACTATATAAAACAACTGTTATAGATGCGTATTTTTCAGTACAGTTTCTTTCGTTCTTGATTGTTAGATGTGTTGTACATTAAAAAAAAATACCGGGTTAAAAAGAAATAAAGAATAACAAATAGCATATATTTGTTTAAAGTATTTATTCATATGTATGTGTATATGTATGTGCATTTTTTGCTTTCGTATAAACTGGGAGTTGTATGAGCAAAAAAATATATAATAATTTTAATTAAAAAATCCAAACACGGTACTAATTTGACTTTCAACACTTTAGTTCAATGATGCATATTACAAATAACAGCAACAGCAAGAACGTTTGTATGCGCAATACAGTTGTTTTTTTTTTTTTTTTTTTTTTTTTGTAGGTTAAAAAGTCTTTTGTGCATATGCACACAAGTCATAGATAGATGTGTGAGAGTGTATTCTAGAACAAGTACTATTTATGAAATACTCATCGTAATACGTCCTGCATAATAACGGTTTAAAGCTTCTAGTGGTCATTCAACTAACCATCCAACCAAACAACCCAACAACACACCGAAACAAGAAACAAATGCAATGAATCGATCAGAAAATTAAAAGAATTAAGTGTTTGTGTTAACATATATCTTGGCGATTATAGAAATATTTTAAATCCAATAAAACTTTTAGTAACTGCTCAATATAGAATCTTAAAATGTTATAGGCAAGCAGGCTTATTGGGCATTGTAAACACAAGTGTGTCGCTTGAGTTTAAATTAAAATAAATAATCTTAAAACTAGATAAGTACATCTGTACCTGATTGTAAGCATGTGTATTAACTTTGCATGTGGTAACAATGCACACACTTGATAAGAACTCTCATTTACACTTGTCGTCGTGTTTTTTTTTTTAATACTCATCTTAGATGTGTGTAAGGGTTATTTCGGCATTCCATCCCAATTCACACATGCGTAAAAAATATTTATAAAACTTAAAAATAGAGCTTATCTTTTAAATTGTTGATTACTTATCTAAGAACTAAAATTCAACTAGTAAAACTAACACAGGTTCAGTTCTGAGCAGCCATTGATTTTGGGTTAAGTCAGACAACTAGTACTCCACTGAAACAAGGTCTAATAAAAATAATGACCTAAAATTCACGTAAATGGAAATAATAGTTACTTATAATATATGCCCCATGTTATGCTATAGAAAAAAATTAATAGGAACAAGTAAGAGTAATATAATCGTCTGTGCCGAATCTTTGATGCCCTGATACCAGGGATTTAAATATTACAGGAGTGGGCTTTATAAGAGATAAATAAATAATAAACTAATCCTTATTAAAACTGATCTCAAAGTATTATAGTTCATTGCAGTTTTAGGCGCATTAAAGTATATTCCAAAAAATCTATTCCAAATTTTATCTGGTCTAAGCAACCAGTGAAATGCTTTATGCGCATAGCTTATCTTCAAACAATAAATTTCAGTATATTTATTAAGAATAGAAATTGGGAATCAAGCACAACAAGCAAAATCTTATTAATGAAAAATTATGTATTCCCAGAAAAACTTTGGTAATAAATTTGACCTATTTTAATTAATTATGGACCAATCTCCACGAAATTAAGCGAAGTGATTTCTTTTTTTTTATAAATCTGCGACAGACCAAATTTTATTACTCGTTACGTCTTTAGACGTACTGAAGTGTTTTTCAAAAGTGGGCTAACTTCCCTTAACTTCCCTTTCAGGGAGGTAACGGGTAAAGCTTGTATTCTGGTACTTTTTTGTCACCCAATCTATCTTTTAATCCAATAAACAAGAAATAAAGGTTATTTCACATTCAAAACTAAGCTATCTAAATAATACAAATACACATTTTGTACTTTTTCGAAATTCTTTTTTGGTACTTTTTTACGAAACATTTTTGTCCATTCATTAAGACAAAAGTACTAAATTATGGCTCCCACTACACTATTAAAATTTTCGATACTTCAATGGGGAGAAAAAAGTATCAAAAAGGATAAATACGGGATATTAAACTTCTTTCTTTTACTTTTGTGTTCTACGTGTGGTACTTTTTGAATTTGTTATTATATTGAAGTAAGAGACCCAAAATTAAGCTGCAAGGTCCTGGGTGAATATCAACCCATAAGATAAAAAATTTTAGAAGTAGTACCATAGCCCTTGTCATACAAATATGTTCATGAAAGAAAAGGACCTGCTTACAAAGTTGCAGGTTAACTGCCAGCATTGAAACAAATTAAAGCCTAGAAAAATAAACCTTAGCATAAAAATATGTTTACTAAATAAAAGGAGACACTAACGAAGTAGCGGGTTAAATGATAGTATTTACATAAATAGGTATTTACAGGTTCACACAATTATAGAAACATGTATGTACATAAGTATGTTCTTCCGTATGTTTAGTTTAGTGCGATCACGCAAATACCTTCAACATTTGTATATGTTGATGGGCAGCAAAAGATCTTCTACATATACTTATTGATTTTATTTATTGCAATTTTTTCAGCATTTTTAGTTTTAACCAATTTACTCACATTTTTTATTTTTGATGGTTAAACCTTGAACACAAAATCTTTATATGCAAAACTCATGAAAAGGTATATTTAGTTCAAACATGAATAGACGAAAGCTTTTAAATTTTTTTAAAAGCCAAATTTTATACGTTTTAGTTTTAATATGAAAATACTTGTATGTGAGAAGACTTGTGTATTTAGGGAATTCCGAAACAGATACTTTGAAAAACCACATCTTAATGAAATGGAACTTATAAACATTTTGAATGGTAAACTAGCCAATGGGTGGAATAGGATTTATAACTATGTCGAAAACGTTTTTTTTTTTTTTTTTTTTGCAGATGTTACAAATAAAGTGTGTTTTTTAAGCCCCACCGTAATTACGAAAGGTTTAGCTCTTAAACGAACTATCATACTTCGCTTACTTTTTAACAATTATGATAAGCATACTCTGGGAAATCATCATGAGTAGATTCATGCTTAAACAATGCGACCAAATTATCCAAATTATTTTTGGACTTAACTTTCTTTAGAATATTTCATCCCAAATATCAAACAATTACCAAAAACCCAATTTGTCAAGAAATGCGAAAAAGAACGTTTTGCTCTTCGGCTCTTCATTTACCTGCGGTGGAGGGTATAATTAAAAATCATATTTATTGGAAAAAAACCAATAATAAAAGCCTAAAAAAAGATTAAGTTCATTCAAAGTCCTGACGCGCGAGTGTACCGACAACAAACAACTCATTCATTTCGCCTTTATTGAAGTCACCTTGTACCATCATGTATATTTATTTAACACACATTCAGCATCGGGGCTTGTATTTATTTACTTTTTTCTTACAATTTAACGTTATTTAAATGTTTTATTCTTTACACATGGTTTTCACTTATTTTCTCTTTTTTATTAATTTTTTTCAGTTTGTATAATTGTGGTTTACTTTTAGTTTAAAAAAAAACATCGTTTAATTTTTTTTTTGTTTTTTTTATCTTAAAAAAAACGCGTATTTATATCCACGATTTTTAATTGCGGGTTTTATATTTAATTTTCATATGGATATTTGGTAAATATTTATATATTTCATTTCTATAATAAATAAATGTATAACTAAAAATAATTGGCAAGAACGTCAAACCAAATGCAATTTGATTGAAAAAAAATTTTCATTCATGCTTCTACAAAATTATTAAAAATTACAATCATTTATGCAATTGTTATGGTCGGACATTGTTGCAAAAAAAAAAAAATGCGAAATGTTTTTTAATTAATAACAAACAATTTATATTGTTTTCTGTTATTAAATTTGCTTTGAAAATATATGTTCATACGAGTTATTTATAGTATTTGAATTTGTTTTAAAATTAAAATAATTGCAGTCGGCCAAATTAAGAGTTGCAATAAATAAAAACAAAATTGTTTAAATATTGATGAACAGTAAACATTAAATTATTAATATGTATACATATGTAAGAAAAAATAAAAAATACATGTGTGTGTGTGTTACTTATTGTATAACAAAAACTATTTCTAGTAGTTGTTAAATATTTAAACAGTAATCGTTATTTATATTAATTGTGTTTTTTTAATTGATTAAATCACTTCAACAACATCAAATGTGGAAAAGTGATTGTTAAAATAAAATTTCGTTGTAAACTTTCATAATACTTAATTGCTATTATAATTATATTATATAACCATCATACGCCCCGTATTACATATAAATAACAAACAATATATGTTGACCCTAAAGGTAGGCAATATAATTTAATTTTAATTACTAATCAATCATACGCCAAGTATACATATAGAAGTATGTGAAATTATAGGATGAATTTAGAGTTCTCAGTTTTGGGGATTTATCCCCAAATAGGCGACTTTCGTAAATAGGGATACAAATTTCGGGAAAATCTCCAGGGGATTTTTTGGGGAAAAACACTTATTTCACTGAGGATTTTAAGGATAAAATTATATATACGCCATTTGTGCAATGGCAAGTACGGTTTGGTCAAGACGTGGGTACAAATTAAAGACTTTTTTGGACCGAAGTTTTTTGTCATACCAATATGCTGGTGGTTCGAAACCTTTTCAAGAGCTTGATGAAAAAGTTTCAAACCGACATGTTACGCTAGTTTCAATAATAGAATCAAACCCAAAATTCGCAACATGATGCAGTATGAGATATTAGAAGCTCTTCTTAGAATGCTGTTCAAAATGAATTCCATCTTCTCAAATGCTTACACTTTCTAATACAAGGAACATGTAAATCAAAATTACAATGGCTGATGAACCAGAAGTATTTTATTATAAACATCTCAAAAACTTCAGATGGTTTAATTTATTTTAAAAATTGTTTAACTGTAATTGAATAAAGTTTCAATTATTTTGAAAAAGTTTACCTTTCCGGCCTGGCCCACAATGTCGACAACAACATTTCATTCTTTTATTTATATTGAAAACAAAAACAAATTTAATTTTTTTATTTTTGTTTTTAATATAAAAATGCGAAAGAAATGTTCTTGTCGACATTGTGCGCCTGGCAGTGAATTTCAAAATGTTTTCGTTTAATTTGAAAAAGGTTTTATTTAAACTGAAAATGTTATATATACCTTTGTTTGTATGTAATACTTAGAACTCAAAGAACAAATAAAATAAGTTTAAATTTTATTAGAGAATAAAACGTATGCATATTTTTCCTTTGACATAATTTAATTTTATTTTTGAGGATCTGTGGGGATTTTTGGGGATGAAAAATCGTAAATTGGGGATAAGGTGTAAAATAAAACAGGGAACCCTGGATGATTTAGCGATGTCCGTCCGACTGTACGTGACAATTAAAATAAGATTCGTTAAGAGGAACCAGGAAACTAAATCTTGGTGCCGGTTTATTACTTTATTATTTTTTTTTTTTTTATTTTTCCAGATTGCAGATTTAGCAGTTGTTTAAACGCAAAACTGATGATAATGAATGTAAAAGATTAAAAGTGAATTAAAAGCAAAACCCAGGTTAAACAAAACTTGCATTTTGGAATAAAACTCTTAAAATTTTCATTAAAAAAAATCTGATACCAATAAAAAAAAGTAGCTTATCGTTGCTTTTTTATAATACATAACTACATACATAACTTTTATTATCAAAGTTGTTTTTGGGAATACTATTATTTATTAAAGGATTTTGTTTGTTGTGCTTAATTCCCTTTTTTTAATAATTGATAAAAAAATACTGAAATTTATTGTTGGAGGATAAGCTTTTCATATTCGCATTTCACTGGTTGCTTAGGCCAGATCATCAGGAAACGTTCTCCAAAATAATTTTACAAAAGCCAAAGCTATCAGCAAACAAGACTACAGAGGGAATGAGAATTACTTACAAACACTCAAAAAGTCTTTTTTGCAATGATATCAAAGCTTAAACAAAATACCAAACAATAAAACAGTGATTAGTTTATCTTTTCTTACATTTCCCGCTACAATTATTTGGAATTCTCCCAACATTAATTGTAGTTGTAAGTGGGTAAAGAAAAAACATATTAAAAACAAAAACAAAGTGCTTTTATTGTTTTCGCAAGAAATCAAAATAAAAACAATTTGCTAGTTCAGTTTTTTATGCACGTGCAGTTGCTAAAATTTATTATCAAAGTTGTTTTTGGGAATACTATTTTTCTAAAATTATTTAGGAGAACGTTTCCTGATGATCTGGCCTAAGCAACCAGTGAAATGCGCACAGGAACAGCTTATCCTCCAACAATATATTTCAGTATTTTTTATCAATTATTAAAAAAAGGGAATTAAGCACAACAAACAAAATCTTTTAATAACTACATAACTATATTTATACTCACTAAGTCATGTACATATTTTCTAAAGAAAAATTATATAAAATATGATGATAACAATAAGTCGACACCTTAATTGCAAAAAGTCGAAAAAGTGAATTTTGCAGGATACACAATTTCCCACTTGTTTTCCAAAATAGGGGAAACACTGCTAACTATACTTGGTGGTGGAAAAAGTAAACATACCAAACAACAACACAAAAACATCAATTCCATATAATTCCATTGGAGTAAGCCAACAGCAACAACATTCTACTATGAATCTTCCTTCAATTAACAATAGTCTTCCTAATAATATCACTGGTAACCCGGTTCAACTTAAAGTTATTGGTCCAAAAAAGACAATATTTGCTGCTCGTTTTGCTTCGGATACAACGTCAGACGCAATAAAACAATATGTTAACTTTAAACTTGGTAAAGAAATTGATATAAGTGTTTTCAAATTCAAGTATTCTGAAAGAAGAAGTAAATCATCTTTTAAAATTATTGTTCCAGAAGAAAATTTTAATACCATTGTCAATGCAAATTTTTGGCCTCCTAACGCTATTATACACGAATATGAATATAGAAATGCTTTTCGTTCTGATATTGCTTACTTACCTTCTCATGATAATATTCCAAAAAACTACAATACAGCTAGATATTTGCCTTTCTACAAAAATCTTTCCCCAGGAATTAAGAGAAAATTTAAATAATTTGGTATTCTGTTTCTCCCGTACGGACTACACAAAATTTAATAGTTTATTATCGAAAGTCGATTGGGATACTCTTATTTCAGGAGATAATCTGGATAATGTCGTATCAAATTTGTATGCTGTATTGCATCACTGCATGTTGGAAGCTGTTCCCAAACAAATTATTCGCAGTAATAAAGGCCCTCCCTGGAATAATCGTTATTTATCTAAATTGAAAAATAGAAAAACCAAACTTTTTAAAAGATATAGGCTATCCGGCTCATCTGTTGATTTCACGAATTATTGCATTATACGATCTAATTACAACACGGCTAGCCAACTAGCGTATAAAAGCTATTTAAATCGAATGAAAATTAAAATGAAAACCAACCCCAGATCGTTCTACAATTTTATCAACAGTAAGCGTCGTGCAAGTGCGTATCCTAAATATTTGAAATTTGGATCTCGGAGTGCTGAAGATGATGTTTCTATTAGCAACTTATTTGCTGATTTTTTTGCAACCACGTATTCAAAAACGTCATTTGATAGTCAAACTTCTTATCCCTATAGCATACCTCATTCTACAGGTATCAACTTTTCATTTATTGACACTGAAACAGTACTATTAAATTTAAAGTCTCTGCGGTGTTCTCTTAATCCTGGCCCGGATGGTGTACCTAATTGTATTTTAAAAAATTGTGCAGAATCCTTATATGTTCCTCTTACAATTATCTTCAATAAATCTATTGAACTTGGTTACTTACCACCTGAATGGAAAAAATCTTATATTACTCCGTTGTTTAAAAGTGGAAGTAAACTGGAAATATCGAATTATAGAGGAATTGCAAAGCTGAATGCGATTCCCAAACTTTTAGAAAAAATATTAACTGATAGTTTATATCATCAAATCTCTTCCCTTTTATCACCTTGTCAACATGGTTTCAGGAAATCACGTTCCACTGCTACTAACATTTTACAATTAACAACTATTGTAAATGAAGGTTTTGTTAATAATAAACAAACAGACGTTATTTACACGGATTTTAGCAAAGCATTTGATAAAGTTAACCACGATATTTTACTTTACAAGTTATCACGTATGGGATTTAGCAACAACGCAATACAATGGCTTAAATCATATCTTTTAGATAGAACCCAACAAGTAAAATTTAAAAATGCTACATCAAAATTCATCGATGTTCTCTCGGGTGTGCCTCAAGGAAGTCATCTTGGTCCTGTTTTATTTACATTATTTATTAACGATCTGCCATCGGTTGTTCAGCACTCTAACATACTCATGTATGCTGATGATGTTAAAATTTTTCATTCTTTTAACGATATTATTGATCAATCTATTTTGCGGTCTGACATTGAACTTTTCTCTCAATGGTGTAATTACAACTTATTGGATTTAAATATAAAAAAATGTAAACACATGTCATTTTTCCGCTCATTTAAACTTGACACTAGCTATTTTCTAAATGGAACATTACTGGATAAAGTTCACACTATTGGTGATCTCGGTATTTTATTGGATCACAAACTAAAATACTGTGATCACATTTCATTAATGGTCAATAAAGCTAATGGAGTTCTTGGTTTTTTGAAACGTTGGTCAAAAGAATTTTCTGATCCATATGTAACTAAACACTTATATACGTCTCTGGTTCGCCCTATCCTGGAATATGGATCAATTGTGTGGGATCCATACTTTAATATATATATCAACAGCATTGAATCTGTACAGAAACAGTTCCTTTTATTTTGTTTAAGAGGTCTTGGATGGAATTCGCTTGCACTACCTTCATATGAAAGCAGACTTGGTCTTATTAAGTTACCGACGTTAAAAAGCCGAAGAACAATGCTTAGTATTTCGTTTTTAATGGGTCTAATACGCGGTGATGTCGATTCCGGTTACTTGTTAAGCAAAATTAACTTTAATGTTCCAGTGAGACCTACACGAAATTTTCAGCCGTTAAATTTAACGTATTACCGTTCTGTGTACGCTAACAACGACTCCTTTCGTCAAATTTGCTTGAAATTTAATAATCTATATAACCTAATTGACTTTTCTGATAGTAATGATGCCTTAAAAAGAAAAATTATTGTTTATTTAAATTCAAATTAGTTAATATCATTATTCTATATTTATTATATGTACTATAATTTAAGCACTTATGTCTGTAAGGATTTTTAATCTATAGACTGGAAAATTAAATAAATAAATAAATAAATAAATAAATAAAATAATGTTGAGTGTTCTTAAAGATTCATCACATTTTAAAAGTTCAAAACCAAAGAATGCTAAGTACACTTGGACCATTTTGGAGTTGAAGTTGTTTTTTAACAGTCAATATTTTTTTTTCATTAAAACACAATTATTAGTATTGACCATAGGGGAAAGGGAACTAACACCCAACTTGTCACGTGACAGGTATAAAGTGGAAGGGAGCGGTTCTTGTTCTAATACCTTATAAGAAGGGGAATTGTCAGTTTAATATGTTTATGTCCTAGGAGGGGGTTAATTGGCATTTTTTTGACACTTTGTAACATGTCACTGAAATAACATAAATGGACACATTCAACTTCGGTAAGTATAAAACCCGCCGCAGATATTGTCCCGACTGAACCATATTAATATGACATATTCCCCTCATATAAAGTAATATAACCAGATATAATCAGCCACTTCCCGCACAAAATAAAGTCACATGACTCCTCTGTAGTTCCTTTTCGCTGGTCACGGGATAAGTTTTTTAACAACAATTGGCAAACATTTTCCGCAGGGGTGGTTATTTTGTTTTTAATCCTAATTTCCATATTTTAATCAGGCTTAACACAATAAAAAATGGAGCTTCCAACGAAGCGGGTTCGTAAGGGGGTTTCGCTTACCATATCGCTTACGGAATACATGAATTTTATATGGCGAGTTCCCACTTTGAAGCAATACATTTTTGACGCAGAACGGGTTTCATTCAGCGCATATAAAATTTGGTGAATGCAACGATCAGCTTTGCACACTGGATTGTTCGTTACCGCTATTTTTTTTATGCTCCCTTACAAACCTGCTTCGTAGTAAGGAAATGTCGTGGCTCTTCAAATTTTAATATTTATTTTTATATTTTTGTTTTAAATTATTAGGCATTCGTTCACTTACCTTACTGCATCTCTGCATGTCTTATTACGTAGCGCATAAATGTGTGCCTACTTTTTAAAATGCACCATTAGTGCTTCGCAAAAAAGGAAAAATTTTTAATCAAATTTAATTCTCATTATTATTTTTTATAAAGAAAGGAATTCTACAACATAAAATGAATTATATTCTTATTAATTCTACCTTTTTTAAATATTATATTTTTATCAAGCTTTAGGTCACTTTTTAATAAAAATCAATCAAAATATTATTTATTTTTCAATATTTTTCAAAATTGGAAATAGTTTGAGGAATAATAATTTTCCTAACAAACTTATTTGTAAATTAGTAAGACAATACAATATTAGAAGATCTCGACAAATTGATGAAATTTTGGATCCAAAAATTTATAAAACATTTACTTATGTGCCTGGGTTTTCGGAAAGATTAGAAAACTCAAATATAAATGATAAAGGGAAATACAGAATGGCATATAAAGTGAATAATAATGTTGGGAGATTATTCATAAAAGCTAAGGATAGATTACAAAAGTCGGATATGTCTAATCTAGTTTATAAAATTCATTGTGGTGGCAATGATAATGAACAATGTAGGAACTGGGACAAAACTGAAAACTAGATTAGCAGAACATTAACATGACCAAAAATATAGAAATTATAATTCAGCCCATGGAACGGCATTGCCAACATATTCTAGAGATTTTAGTCATTATCCTGATTTTGAAATTTTAAGAACCGTAGATATATGCTAAAAATATTACAAGTTAATAATGTTCCATTTGAGAAAAGGATTAATATTAAAAAAGATACTGAGGGATTAGCTCAGATTTATAGACATTCATTGAATAAAAATAAATAGATTGATGGAAGGGAAAATAATAAATAGGTATATGCCTTTGATGAAAGGAAATTAAAGAAGGTTTTAGGTTTTGAAAATTTTTAAAAAAATTTGTTTGGTTTCCTCTTTTTATTTTAAGTTGAAATTTGAAATTTTAAATTTATTTTTTCATTTATTTTCCACAACAATTTTGTAATTTTATCTTATTTAAAAAGATTTTCTGAAGAAGATGATTTCCAACAGAAATCGAAATTTTGAAAAATAAAAAATGTTTTAATTGATTTTTATAAAAAAGTGACCTAAAGCTTGATACAAATATATGAAAATATAATATTTAACATAAAATGAATTAAAATATATAATATAATTCTTTATTCTTGACTGACTAGATTGAACGCACGGACGGGTTGACTTGACATGTTTTGACAGGAACCACACTAAAGCTTCAGAAATCTTTGACGTTTTACCATCACCACCACTGACGACGGTTGGCACTCAATAGTCTATTATTTTCACCTTTTGGTGGATTAAAATTTGTTGTTGTAAACGATTATCTATTTTTACTTGATTTACATGTTTTTTCCTTACTTCTGTTTTTAATACTTTATGTCAAGAATTTTTCTTGAAGTCCAAAGTTAATTTTTCTGTTTTCTATGCTTTTCCTCATTTGCCCTTCATTTCGTTGACCTTTTCAGCACAACTTGAAAAACAAATGTAACCATAGAGCTTGCGCCCTAGCTTTTTAACAATAATTATAGTATTGTGTTTATTTTTATTAACGCACAATGTCTCTTAAACAAGAGGTAATAGAAAAAACTATGTTCTATTCATAATCAGCGGACAAAAATATGCAAGGCTCATTTAGTTTGATTTCTGGAAATTTACAAAAAAAAAGTTTTAAAGACTAAGAGAAGCATATCATAATTAATGAATAATAAAAACATAATAACATTATGCGACAGTCAAAATCGGGATGGGATGAAACCAACGGGAAATATTATATCGGTGAAAAAGAAGTTATACGTGTCCCGGCGTTTTGCTGGGTCACGTCTTGGAATCGATATATATCGATTTGAAGTTATTAACTATCAAATAGGGGAAATTGTGACCTTTGGTGGTCTTTTTTTTGACATAACTCGAGAACCACCAGTCCGATTTTGCTGAAACAAATTTAAAAAATTAGGAATTACAATTACTTTAATCTGTTTATACAACGTTTCGCTACATAAGCAACAGTTTCGTAGTTATAAATAAATGTATGAAGAAAAAAACTATTTTTTGCCTAAAAAATTGAATTTTTTTATTTTTAATTCATAAAAAATCCAAAACGGTAAAAAAAGTCACAAGTCCTATTACTTTCACGTAAAGTCACATTACCTTTAAACAAACAAAATAAGACATAGATGATGAAAATCGATAATTGATAGTTAATAACTTCAAATCGATATATCTCGATTCCTAGACGTGACCCAGCGAAACACCGGGACACGTATAACTTCTTTTTTATCGATATAACTTTCCCCGGTAGTTTGAACCCTTCCCGATCCCTGACCCCTATCATTTGTCTCACAGTGTAACTTTAACACCCTTGAAATAACAGTTAGATATCGTGATATATTCAATAATGTGACTCTACTCAACTGAAAGGGATCTTTGTGTAGATTTATAGTCCAGAAATTATTTTAATGTTTGGAGGACTGTTCGCGAAATACTGCCCCGAAAAACACAAAAAAGGTGTAAACTATGCAAATAATATACATCACAATTTATTTTTAAGACTAAAGCTGTGATATAAATTCTACATGAAAAATCACTTTAATAAAATTTAAGCACGCTTTATACATTTTGCTTTGGTGTCCTGATGAACGATAATACATTTATTGAATAACTATACAAAGAATATTTTTTAGTTGAAAGTATTATTCAATTTTTAACAATTTATATAAATTTAAGTAAAAAAAATTATACTTACAAATGAATATTATTGTTTTTTATGAGGAGTAAAACGAAAATGTATCTTTTGCAAATATATATGAAATTTAATACGTAAATTAAATTCTCGTATCAATAAAATTATTACTCAGTAAAAACGTTTGCAAACGTTGTAGTTAAGCTATAAGTTCAAACATATTTTTTTCACAAATATAAAGGGTGTTTCATGAAGCGCTTACTATATTTAAATTTTAATAATTCAAAGTATATGTAAAAATTTATCTAAATTTTTTGGCTTTGATTATTTTATGTATTGACCAATTGTCCATGACTCTAATTCATAAATAAGGCTTAATTTGACCAATGACATTTGTAATGTCGGCTCTGAGGACCGGTGTAGATAGTGACTTATCTCCAAGAAAAATTGAAACGAAGTCAAATCATACGATCTCGGTAGCCAGTTCACATCAGTTCCACATGTAATGAAGAGGCCCTTAGCTGTCTAATGTGACACATACCACCGTCATGTTAAAAGCTCATTTCGTTGTTGTCTGTATCACACAATTTAGGCGAAATTTAATTGTTAATCATCGACCTACATATAGCAATCGCCGTTATAGGGGACGTCCTTAAAAGAGGCATGGACAAATGCATGGGACGCTCTTGGATCTCATAAGAATTGGTATCATCCAAAATTCGACTTTTTCTTGGTTAACGCGTAGTTCGACCACCATAAGGTTTCATCGCCGTACATAATTTTGGTTAAGCATTGAACGCTTTATTTGTCCCTGCTAGTTTGCATAACAAACTAGATCAACGAAAGGCAATTTGACAGAT
The DNA here is from genome assembly GCA_943735925.1 of Pollenia amentaria. NCBI lineage: Eukaryota > Metazoa > Arthropoda > Insecta > Diptera > Polleniidae > Pollenia > Pollenia amentaria. Next base: position 184,763,922 of record OX031007.1, on the reverse strand, counting down.
GTAGAATCAACCATATCAACTGCCAAAGTTTCGATGTTCCTAAAGCAAGACCCTTTTGAACTGAAAAACATATACATACAAATGTAAAAGAATATTTTACTGTATTCGATTGCCTGCTGAATAAAGTGTGCAAAAGAATTACACACACATAAAAGAAAATTTAGTGGATATTTTGATTACATACACATTTATAGATTTGTGTTTTTTGGGAAAATCTGTTTTTCACTTATTTAATGGAAAAGAGGTTTTTCATAAAAAAAAGAGAAATAGTAAAAGAATGTTCGTGAAAGGCTATTCATGGCTTTTCGGTACCAACAACTATTTTCATGTGTATGTATATATATATAATTGTATTTATTGTAAATGTATGTGTTTATACTCACACGAATTCTTGTTAACAAAAATCTATCAGACACGTCCATTTTAGATTTATCACTATCGAATGTTAGCATGTGAATTGGTTTTATTCAATTATTTACATCGTTCACATATACATATATTTGAATTTATATACATATTTTGCTATTTAAATATATATACATATGTTTATATTCTTATAGATACAAAGCGTCACATACAATGCAAAAGGGAAAATCATCACTTATCAAAAATCATAATATAATGAAAAATATTGCAATTATAAATAAGATTTCTTTACAATAACACTTAAAAGCAATGATGAGTTTATTTTTTATATAAAAGATTTTTTTATAATTCCGTTGTTACTTTGTTGGATAAGCCCTCTTAAATTTGAGTTTTAAAACCCAAAAAGACATCAGGTAAGTATTTAAAGAAAACTAATGTATCCAAAGAATTTGATAATCGGGTCTCGCTATCGAGTTTTACTCATTTGAACAATTGATCGCACTATATAAAGGCAGTTTAAATAACTTAAAATCATTTTAGTTTTAAGTAACTAAGCATGAGCTATCGAAAAACATATAAATAATATTTCATTAAATGAATACTTAAAAGAAATTATTAAAGCTTAATTCTATATTAAATTATTCGAAAGAAACATTTTAATAAAATTGCAGTCTACTACTTTCATATCTTGGAGATTTTGCCTTTTTTTTTGAGCGACTTTTTATTTCCCCATATGTAAAGGGAGGTCCAACCGTAATGCACGATTTTAGTTGTGAGTCACACCTTAAAGTCAAGTTTTTTGCCCAACTTAATTTGACATTTCTCTGTTTCAGGGTTTAACAAATTCAACGATTATACACAATTGAACAGAGCGTTGAGACTGTTGTAGCCTTTTACGAATGGGCATTCAAATTAAAATGCATTTCGTGCACTTCGTGATTTTTTTGGTCAGCATAATCGACCTCAGTGATTTCGTTAACAATTGCCGCATTTAGGTAAATGAAAAGCCACGAGTGACTTTTTTAAAGTTTAGTGCAGTTTAAGGGCTGGCGGCGTCATCGGGTCGTACTTCTTCAAAAATGAGGTCGGCCAAGCAGTTACCGTGAATGGTGTTTGCTATCGCGAGATGATAACAGACTTCTTGGGGCCAGGAATTGAGGATATGGAATTAAGAAATTCAATCACTCTGTTACCTCACATCGTAGCGATATAAATTGGCCGCCACGATCATGTGATTTGACACTGTTGGATTTCTTTCTTTGGGGATATTTAAAAGAAAAAGTGTACGTCAATAAGCGATGAATAATTCAAGAGCTAAAGAACGAGTAATTCAGACCATTAACGATATTGAACCGCAATTATGTCTCAGGAACACTGAAAATATGGGCCATCGGATAGGGATATGCCGCCGAAGCTGTGGAGGGCATTTGGCCGATATTTTCTGTTACACATAATTGTAATACATCCTTCCATCATAATAAAAAATATTAAGACAATTCTCTGAAAACTTTTTGTTTTATTTACTAAATAACATCGTGCGTTTTGGTTGGACCACCATTTAATAATTGTGAAAGCTGAACATCCACACGGATCACGTTCATGGTGGGGTCTTTAAATTTGTTATGTATTAATCATACAGATATTTATTAAAATCAAGTAAGTTTTTTGCAATATTTATTAATTAAATCTTTATATATTAAATATAAACTAACAATAACACTGTGTACGAATTTGACCGTTTTTTTAAAAAGCTGGGCACCCGACAAGTAAAGGTTATTTGACTCTATTAATTTAAATTGTTCGTTAGTTTTTTTTTTGCGGGACAATTCTTCCCCCAGTTTGTTTTTTAAATGAGTTTTATAACTCTTTTTAATGCACTGTGTTATTGGCAAATTATAACAATCCCTACTGCTAAAGCTTATTCGAGTACGCTTAACCAAAAAAAATTTTAGGACAAATAGCAAGCCTTAAAATGGATAAGCGGGCATTACAGACACCACACCACATTTTCCTTACAATTCTCCCAACAATGCTTTCATTAAAGTTCATAAATTTTGTAAACAGATAATGAAAAAGAAAAGAATATAAAAATTTAAGACAATAAAATAAGAGAGAACTTAAAGGTACTGCAGACATTTTAATTTTGGGCTTGTGAATTTTTGCCTAAAGTAAAAGACTCAGTCATGTGTGAACACTTATAAACTTTATTAAAAGTTGTATTATTCCGCAATTGCACCAAAGACGTTTGAATTAAAAAAGTTTAATCAAAGCCTTTTTGGCTTGTGAAAACAAAATCATCTGTTATTATGCAATTAAAATTTTTTTTTTTAAATCATAATTTTTGAACAGAATCAATCCGAAACTCCATTTTTTTTTTTTATAGTTGTTAGACTCTTTCGCATTTCATGCGACGAAATACTCTTAAACTGAACAGAAATCAACACGGACCATATCAAAAGTACGAAATAACAAACTCAGTTCAATGAATATGATAAGTGCTCTTATTAAACAGAGTTGGACCGATAGGAGTCTGAGGTAATTGAACATGTTTTTCTGCACATATTTTTTTCAACAATCTTTTTCTAGAGTTTCCAGTGCACGATGAAGGGCATAATAAATTTTTCATTTTCTGGTAATACATTGGAGACAAGTCAAAAGTTCATAGAAGATTTCAATAGCATATAAATTGGATAAAGTTGTTATTATAAATTTTTGAAATGTTTAAGCATTTTTGTAATAAATTACAAAAAAAATTATAATATTATTTTTAAGTTACACCTAAGGAAATTAAAATAAAAAAAGACGATGGCCAAAGCAAAGTTATAGTATGCAGTGGTTTTTTCTCGTTGGAGTTTCTCTTTACTCTTGACTTCAAAAATTTTTGTATGTTTTTAGTTTTATATATATATTTTTTTTTTTATTATTTGTTTTAAGATTTTTGTAAGATTTTTTTAAAATTTTTTTTTTTTTTTTAAATAAAAAAATTTTAATTTCTTTAAAACAATTAAGCAATTCAAAACATTTGTCAAAGAAGGCTGAATTAGAGAAATCGGTTAAATATATAGAAAATATACATTTCTGTACATCTGGAGAGCAACGGTAAGAGTAAAAGTATCAATATTTGATACTTATTCGTGATCATTAAACGAACAAATCTTTAATCTGGTAATTTCCCAAAGAATTCAAAATGAATATATTTTTAAGAATTTTCATAGTGCGAGTACTAAATAGAAAGAGAAAACAATATCTGAAGAGGAAATTCTTAAGATTATTTCGTACGTAAGCGAAAGTGATTTGCATTTTGAAGATTCTTGAAGTAGCTTTATCCTAGAGACTGAAACCAAAGAGTCTGAGGTAGGCAATTTTTTAGAAGTAAATAATTCTTTAGAGAGTGATCGTGGTGGAAATGTTACAAATTAGGATACCTACACGCAGAAAAAAAAATATGGTTGGGCATGGTTTCGGCAACTAAACTATGTTTATTGCAACAATATATTGTTGTCGTACACAAAAATATTGTTATTTTTATTAAATATCAACAATATTATAGTTACTGTAAGCATGCCAATGTTTATTGCAAATATAAATTTAAGTATGGTTCACTGACACATTTTTATAACAGCTAAATAATGATAACTTTAAAAAAATATTATATTCCCCACAACCATTTAATGATATTTTATATATTATCATTACGGTTCCTGTTCACATACGTAGGTGTTTATCGCTTTTCTGATTGGTTGAGTGCTGCGGTGTCTCTTCTCCTAAAGCGAGTGCATTCGCCATAATTTTATATATTTCCAGGTAGTGGATTTGGGTTCAGTTCAAGCCTTTTTAAAAAAGTTACTGGTTATTTCGTCATCATAGTAATATTTGAGTTTTTACCATACCAGGGAGCAGCTGTAATTATTCGAAGAAATTTATTGTGGTGCCTTTGAATTTTTTCGATATTAGAGGCCGAGGCAGTGCCCCATTACTGAATTGCAATCGAGACTCAGAACATAATTTCTTCTAATAAGCCAATTAATTTTAATTGATTTTAGTTTTGTTTGAGTTAATTTTGCTTCTATATGCCATTTCCACCTTAAGCGCCGATCTATATGTATACCGAGGGGGCATTTTTCCTGACGCAATGTGAATGTTATATGTACGCATTGTTTCTCGTTGACCTTTATCCTCTATTGTTTAAACCATTTTTCCAGTTCAAATATATGATCCTGCAAGTAACGAGATGCTTCATGATAGTTTTTGTGTAGGCTTAAAAAATCTGTATTATCCGCAAATGTTGAAGTTTGAGTATAGTTCTTTGTTGGCATGTCCGAAGTATAACTAAATAACATATCTTAATTTTAAAAATTTTAATGTTTTTTGTTCATTGACTACGTAAATATTGAACAACTAATTGGAATTTTGTAAATTACGAAAACCCCAAAATTTTTATTTCGATTATACCGGCAGTCAGGATATTCTCCATAAATATCCCTTCGGGAATTTTTTGTAAATTGTTCTAACAGAACTGGTAATGGGATTTGTAATAACAGAATAAGACCAACAAGAAATAGCAAATGGCCCGTAAAAGGAGAGCTGTTCTATTAAGTTAACAAAAAGGTTGAAAATTTATTTTCATATGTATTCATTTGTACCTGTTTATAAAACAATTTAAATCAGATTATTTTATTTACTAAATTTTGTATTCAATTAGTTTTTAAAAATTTTTTATATAAACATATAAAATTTTAACAAATAGAATCTAGGAATTTTGGTTCTCTGCTGAGTTGCATTTTTTTTTATTATAAATTTGAATGCTGACGAAGGCCATAGAGGGGCAGAAAATGCATTACATTCTGCCTGCTGGTAGTATAGTATCCACTCAATTAATCGTTGTTCGATTAATCGAAGAAATTTTTCGCCATTATTTGATCGAATAATTAAAATAGCCAATTTCAAATAACAAATAACTCGAACAATTTATGTCAATTAATCGATTAAAATAAATTTCTTAGAAAATTCTATTTTTTACATATAAATATATTTTTTTTTAGATTCCTAACTAATAAAATACATAACAACTAAATAACATGTTGTTATATTCTGTATCTATTGTGTAACTTGCACTTCTGAACATATTTTAGTTTCTTTTTAAATGTGTGTGTGTGTGTGTGTGAGACAAATCATGTAATAAGCGATAAACTATTAATTCCAAACGTAAGAACTTTCGTAATAAAAGTGCGCTTTTTCATATTGAGTTTGACGTTCATTGTAAAAAAAAGAAGTGTCCTTTGAGAAGTAGTTGAAAACAAAAGCACAGATTGTTGGCCCAAAATAGTAATACGTTAAAATGAAGAAAAAGTTATCAGCCATGTTCTGTAAATCGAAGACATATGAGTGAAATTGAAATTGAACACACTTGGAAAACTATCCAGTTTAAAAAGCTTCTTCATACTTTGAGTTCTTATCTTAACCAGAACTTCTCTTAAAGCAGAGAAAATAAAATTAATTGAGAATCTCCATTAACCTACGAATAATAAATTTGTTTAAATAGGCTGGACCTCTCATAAAGATGCCGCGACAAAAAAAGTCTAAAATAAAAAATAAAAAAATAATTTATAAAAATATGAGATGAAAGCTATGTTGAATTCTCGTATTAAGTTTAGCAGGCGGGATATAGTTGCAAATTATACACTGAAATAAAATTAATAGACCCCGATTGCTGCTGAACCAAATGCATGCATAAAAATTTGGCTTTAAGATCATTTTCAACCGAAGTAGTGTTTACTTTGTTAATAGGTTATTAAATATTTGACGTGCTTGATTTTTTGATTTTTTTAATTATTTATTTGATTAAAAAGTTCTTAGACTGTGCACGTGGTATAAATACATTGTTATTTTATTGTTCAACTATATTTGAATTTTATTGTTTTTTCTTCTGTTTAGTAATATAATAAAAGTATCAAATCAAATAGACATGTATGTTTTTTCCATTGAATAAAATTGTTTGAATTGTTCGAGTTATTCGAGTTATTCGAACATATAGAAACTCTTATTCGATTAAACGAGCAAAATTAAAATTTTAAAATCGATGAATTCCTTACTCGAACAAAACTAAAAGTCAAATAATTGAATACTCTAGCTGGTAGCTAATAGTTTTCTGTACAATTTACTTCACTGCTAGCCAAAAAATAGCTTAAGTAAGCCTCGTAATAGAAATATACAAACAGACAAAATTGTGATAGGGCATAGAAAATATTCATGAAAAATATTAAAGGAATAAGACTATTAAAGTATAAAAGGTTTTTAAATTGTAATTTGACTTAGAATTCACATTCGAATAAATATAAAAATTTATCACATACAAATTTCTTATTAATTTTGCTTTAAATAATTTTTTTATATAAAAAATATTAAAGTGATTATATTTATATATAAGGACTGATTTTGTAACAGGTTTAGTATTCACCGGTTGTAATACATTTCATTGGGAATATTGAAAAATTTGTTCTAGGACTTGTTCTATTAGAAAAATACCAAGGACTTGCATTTAAGTAACTACCACTAACCACGTTTATTGAGAAAAGATGTGTGACTGTTAGGTGTTAATTAATCCCCTTCAATGACAACCCCATCAAAAAGTAATAGGTCCCATTCATATAAAGTGTTAGAACTAGAACCGGTATCTACCACCAAAGGACCTATTACAGGACTACCCTAGTGTCAGTTCGCTTCCCTCTAGGGATACAACATTGCAAATTTTTAAAAACATTCAACTATACAAAAATCCACCAAAACAATTATTTAGCTAAGATTTATTTTGTAAAAATAAAAAAAATCTTTTAGCAAAATAATTCAAATTATTTAAAAATAATTGTCTAAATAGTGAGGGTGTTGTACTTCCTTAATTTATTTAAATATATTTAAGTGTTTTGAAAAGTTCGTATTTTCATCAAAATAAGAAATAAGACTAAAATTTTGATAAAAATATTTCTTCCAATAAAAAAAAATTGCACCTTTTTTATTTATAAAAAAAAAATTTTGATTAATAAAAGGTTTATTTAACAAATGTTCACAGAAAATTAGTTTAATAAACCTGCTATAAACTTCAAACATTTTTTATGAATATGGAGGTAAGTGTTTTAAATAAAAAAAGAAGTATGTAGACCATGATTTGAACAGCCTGGCCCACGATGTCTATCGATTACTTAAGCGAGCGACAACAAGCCACTCATTATCGTTCTCATAAGCGCCCCACTCACTACCGACTTGAGGGTCGAACGGTTTTACCTTTCTTACGTTAGCCATTTATTTATCGTCAAATCACTGTATTGCCACATCAAGAGATCCACAAATGAAACGCTAATTTGAAAATCAAAATCGACAAATTTTAAAAACAAAGCCATAAAAATTCAACTATGTGTTACAAACAAAATAGTAAACAAAACAAGGCACTAAAGAAAAATAAAGGATAGAATTTTGTGAAAAAATTTAAAAAACTGTATAATTTTAAAAGTGGTGCTTATGTTTAAAAAAGAATTTAGAGAAATAATTTCGGTAAGTATTCCAACAAAATAACTCTGCCAACAACCACAACACAAGTGACTGATTTCCACATATGTGGTCGCATAATTATTCTAAGTGGGGCGCAATTTTGTCTGAAAACTATTACGTTATCTTTCGTTTGAACGATAGCGCTCGAAATCGTGCTCCAGGCTGTTTAGCTCTGCAATTGGTTTATGAGTCCCGTACATACTTTTTTTATTTCATTTTTTGTTTTTTGATCACAAAATATAAAAAATAATTTTTTATCGGTTTTATTTTGGTTCACTTGGCTACAAATTCTTTTCACATTTGCGGAAGAATGTGGAGGGATTAAAACTGGTTGTACAAACTTTGACAGCACTGGAAATGCATCCGTCGAATCCCCACGTTTTAAGTTTGAAACTGTTTGCCAAAAAGTTTGCAAAATTACTTCAATTCCTTCTAAGTCTTCTTAAAAATTTAAAAATGTTAAATCTTTAAACTCAATTTTTCTTTTTCAGAAATAAAGTTGGAGAACTCTCTCAGAATTTCCATAAAAGAAATATTTTCCTTCTTTATAATTTTGTAAGGGTTATAATCAGAGAAGACAAATTTGCTTTATTTGCTGTTTTGCTTCTTTTTTGCTGTTTTTGCCCATATTTGCTTTTTTGCTGTTTTTGTTATTATGGTGCTTATTTTGCTTTTTTCCTATGTTTTTGCTGTAAAATAGCTTTTTTAACATAATTTTTACGTAAAAAATATTTTTTTGAGAAAACATGAGAAAAAAAATAATTGACAACTTTTTTCTGGGTTAAAACAAAAATATGTTAGTTGTGGACTGAACGTTTTTGGGCGCTTTATTAAAACTAAAATTAATAAACTTACATCCCAAAAAAAACAGCCATGTTACTTATTTGAGTTTAAAACAAAATAAGTAAACCGGCCGTTGTGCACGAAAAAATAATAAAAAAAAATGCCGAAAGAGAAGTAAAATATGTTATTTTTGCTAAAAATGGTAAAATTGTATCCTGAAGTTTTTAAAGTTGAAAAAGATTGGCTTTTTTGTAATGTGTGTTCGAGTAAAATTAATAGCGAAAAGAAGTGCAATGTGGAGCAACATTTTAGAACAAAAAACACAAATTAGCTGCTTGCCAAGAAAATCGTCCACAAAGACTTATAACGGAATTTCCTGTTACTATTACTGCTAATATATTTCACGAAGATATATGTAAATTTTTGTTGGAGACCAATATACCAGTAAAAAAAGTAAGCCATCCCAGTTTCAAAAACATCTTTCAAAAGTACGCCAATTTGTCAGTTCCAAGCGAAAGATCTATTCGAGGTAAATACATACCTCAAATGTATACGGAAGCTTTGGGAAAAATGCGTGAAAAGGCTAAAGGTAAATATATATGGATTTTTGTTGATGACACAAATATATGTGGCCAACTTTATATTTGGTATTTTTAAATGACGATGTTGGAAATAAACCTTTTTTATTGAACATGGATGTTCTCAAAATGCAAATAGGGCTTCTATTGTATCTTTCTTCAACGATTCATTACAAATTGTATGGCCTGATGGTAAGTGAATATTTGATTCATAATTTTTTTTTTTATTTTTTATGTTTTTTTTAATTTAATCTAGGCATTCAATACGACAAAATATTGCTAATGGTAACTGATGCAGCGCTTAGAGTTTCAGCATGTAAATAAATTAATATCTTGTACCGCTTTTGTTAAGTTAATTTTTCAATAACTCGTATTTACACACATACAAACTAAAATTTTAATTTCCATAGGCTCCTCGTAGAAAGCAGTTGTTTTTACAAATGAATCCCAATTTGGCTCTTCCACCGTTCTCATGCCCTACACGTTGGGGTACTTGGATAGAAGCCACAATGCATTATGCAGAATACCTTGATAAAGTAAAGGCTGTTATTTCTTAACTGAAAAGTGAAGACTCAGATTCGATCGCGCACGCCAAGGAAATATATAACTTGCCCGGATTAAGTTCCCAACTTGCGTTTATCAAAAACAATTTTTCAATTATTGTGTCTTCTATAAAAAAAGCTACAAACAGTTGGGTTAGCTATTCACGAAAGTGTAAATATTATGTCAAATGTACGAAAAGCTCTTGAGAATCTACATGAAAAAATATATATGAAGAAATTTAATGCAGTATGTATTTCAAAGAAATCCGGGGTTCAAACAAATTTTACAAATAAACAGCATTCTTCAAACTGGTGCTAAACCTGATGACGAAATTAAATTTTGAAATATAAATTTGCTCCAACAACATCCGTTGACGTGGAAAGAAGTTTCTACTTATACAATTCACTTTTAACAGAAAGACGAAGAAAAATGACGTTTACATATATAAAAGCCCACATGATTGGTTATTGTAACTGTTTTCACGAATCTGAAGAAATAGAATAACTGTAATTTTTTATATATAAATGTATATATTAAAAAAATAAAAATGCTTTTTTTGCTGCTTTTTTTCTAAATTTTTGTGCTTTTTTTATATATTTTTTTTGCTGTAAACACTTTGTTTTTTTGTCTTCTCTGGTTATAATTAGTCAATTCACAAGGTATCCTAACATGTCATATTGTCAAAATGTCCTAATATTTCACAATGGTTTAAAAATATTGTTGTTGGTTTGTTAACAAAAAGTGTCTTAAATAAATAGAACGTTGCTTGCTGTGTTTATTGTGCTGTCGTAATTAATCAGAAAAGTCCAGCGCTGAGCGTCTGAGCCGTACAACAATATTTTTAAACCATTGTGAAATATTAGGACATTTTGACAATATGACATGTTAGGATACCTTGTGAATTGACTAAATATTTAAAGATTTATAAGATATTTGTTCAAAATCGAAACCTTTAAATATTTTAATCAATTTGGTAAATTTCGCTTTTGTTAAGTTTTAATTTTGATAGTAACTAATTAGCCAATAAGCCCAAATACTCCTCATTAAAGTTCAAAAAATTCTTTGTGTTCATAAATTCCGTTAAGTAAATTTAATTTTTTAATCGTTTTTTGTAAAATTAGTTAATACAGTTCAAAAAAGACTTTCTATTTGGATGTAAAGGTTATGACAAGTGCTCCAAATTTGCCAAAATTAATATATTACATGTTAACAAGCAAAGTTACCGTGTTTTAAGTGTTAATCAAAAACTCGGAATTTTTGGACCAAAAATCGTCAAATCGGCACTTTGCTAATTTCAAGGCAAAAAATCGGCAAATATGGCAGGCCTGCCCTGAAGGGTTACTATTCATTTTAACACATTAAAGTTACACTTCGTCGAATCGATGAACTTTTAAAAAAAAAAAAATTAGCAGAACGATTTTTAAAGTAAAAAAATCAACAAAAAATTCTTAAGTTATGTATTTTATTAAAAAAATAATATAAAAGAAGGTATACAATATAAAAGTTGTTCTTCTCTTTCAAAACTTGATACGAATTTTTACCCATTTTTGGGTTTTAAAATATATTATTTTTTTAAAAGCTTTTGTCATCAGCTAACGTTGTTGAATACAAAAGTTATATGCTAAAGTGCAGATGAGCTTCGTTGATTCGACAAAAAGTTACCATCTAGGGTTAAATCACAGAAACACTAATTTGTTTTTTCTAACGGAACACTGTATGCTTTTCTAAGTTGCAGGAAAACAGTGTAAACAGTGAAAAATAAAATGCTTAGACCATAAAATAAAATAAAATGTAAGTTAAAATCGTTATCGTTATAGTTAATTCGAAAAATTTAATAAAAACAAGTATGAAAGCGCCAAATTACAAATGTACTACAAAATTGGATTGAAGGTTCTTTGAGCGTTTTAATAAAAAAAAAACATTTTTAATATGAGAAAAATAAACTTTTTATTTAATTCCAAAAAATCAAATACTTATTCATATATTTATTTTTAAGTAGAAAAGGAAATTTTTACCATTCATTTTTTTTTTTATCGCACAATGAAATTATATATTTAAAATTAATGGTTGACATATGGTGCGTATGATTAACGTTTAATCCAAAGTTGTTCTACATTTTCATTTCCATATAAATTAAATAATTTTATTGTATTTATTTCAGAAGGACATTTTTTGTTTTTCTTCTTTCTTTCTTTAAAAGAAAATGTAAATCCCTTTGCTTAGTATAAATTATGTTAATATACAATTGGTTTATTGTAATGTTTATTAAACGCTTAAGGTTTTTTTAAATATCGCCTTTCTTAAGGCTTTTGGTATGCTGCTGATGCAAAATTAAAGAGAAATTTACTCTAAGTAAAGTCATAAAAATTTATTTCATTTTAGCGTATGTCAATTAGCAATTAAACTCATAGTTATTGTTGGTATTAAGAGAAAAGAAAAAAAGCTTACAATCATACTTGAAGGAATATATTTGCTTTTGCAAAAAAAAAAAAAAAAGATTGCTTATTTTCGGAGTTAGAAGTAAGATTGCAGATAATTTGTATTAAAATTGCAATATTATTATAATTTTGCAAAGTTTTTTATACAATTGATTCCTATAGAAATTCTACATATATCGAATAAGTATTATTTAAGCAGAGACGATAAACTTGTAATTAAATGAACAACATTTGTTGAAATCTCAAAGGAATTTAAAGACAGAGACTAATGTCTTGAATATAGTGAAAACAGGGTTGTACATCATACCGTACCTTAAAAAATCTCCGTCCGCGCCTTACTGAAAGTTTTTGCCGAACGTAGTGGCAAAAAATATTAAAATTGTTGCTATATCTTTGGCACTTATAGCCGCATCTAAAAGTTTGATATATCAAAGTTTTTGTATCGAGAAAGCAAATGTTACCCTCTAAATTATTAACAATAGCGCTATTAGTCACGGTTTAAGGCGAACTAAAGGGTTTTCCATTAGTGTGCATTATATAAAGATTATAGTATATTATGGACAGATCCTTACGAAATATGATAGTGTAGTTTCTAGTCTTATAAAACTGTGGCAAGCCAAACATCTCAAAATAATAAAATTGATATGATATATATTTTAAGAACCGGTTATAAATGCCAAAGATTTTTTATTCAGTATTTATTTATTAAATCTTCATATCTTAAATATGAACTAACAATAATTAATAAAATCTTATCCTTATACTTTATTTTATGTCCTGCCAGTGCCAGACAAAAAATTTCGTTATGACGAGTTCTGTTCACATATGTAGGTGTTTATGGCTCTTCTCATTGGGTGACTGCTGCAGTGTCTCTTCTCCTAAAGCGAGTGTGGCCGCCATAATTTTAAATATTACGAGCTAATGTACTTGGGTACAGTTCAAGCCTTTTAAAAAAATTGCTTCATATTTCGTCATCATAGTTTTTACTAATGGCACATTGAGATCCTTGTGAATATTTAAGTTTTTAAAGTACCAGGGAGCAGCTATGCTTATTCGAAGAATTTTATTTTGGCCAAAGATATTAAGAAAAATTTTAAAAAAGTCTTATTTGCATAATATCTTAAGCTTTACTTTAGTCTTTGGGAAAAGGTTTCCTGATAATCTGGCATAAGCTACCAGTAAAATACGCATAGGAACAAGTTTATCCTCCAACAATAAATTTCAGTTTATTTATCAAGAAGGAAAATTGGGAATTTAGCACAAAAGCAAAATCGTATTAAGCCTTATGTGAATGGCAAATAAAACACCTTTAACAGCATGGCAAGGTACCTGGGTACCTATAGTGAAATAGTATTAAAAACTTAAATTTATTGTCGAAAATATGTGAGTTATCGAGGAGAATAACTCTGAGACTTACAATAGGTGTTTATTTTCAGTAAATTTTCAAGGTTTTGTAAATACCCTGGCTTATGCAACGTATTGCTGCTAAGATATGCAAATTGGAAATTTAACATTAATATTTTTCTGTGCATATCAAAGTAAGTAAATGTAAAACAAAAACCTTGTAAATATTATTCTGGTGATTTGCCCTATTGCGAACCTACAGCAGTTAAACTTTTCTGTGTGTATTGTTACAAAAATATGCAGAACAGCAAAAAAAGTAAAAACATCGGAGACATTCTGCGATGCTTTTATAGGAATTCTTATTCACGCTGGCGTCCACAAGTCAAATAGAGAACACATAACAGAGTTATGGAAACATACTCACTTGCTATTTTATGGACAACAATGTCTGTGTGCAGATTCAATATGATGCTACAGTGCATACGTTTTGATAATAATAAAACTCGCATATTACGAGCAGACACTGGTAAAGCTGCTGCTTTTTAAGATATTTTGACATTGTGAATTAGAATATACGTCAAAGTAATGTACATATTTGGCTTGCGATGCATTAAACTCAAAATGCGAAGTTGTTCACTGGTAAGCCTTCAATAGACGAAAGTCAAACAAAAATATACACAAAACGACGCTTTTGGATCTGGTTTTTTTCATAAAAAAACTCAGGAAGAAATGTAACTACTGACACTTTTATCCTTGTCTCCCAATAATAAGTAAATTCTCCAATACAGAGCGTGCTTGGGATAGATTTTGAAATCAAACATTTCCGGATTGCAAGAAAATAATAAAAGCGGCCGTACTCCCGTAGTAGGGAGTTGTCACGACGTGACCTCCTTGCCATACCGTTAAGAGTGTACGATGAAAATTGGTCTATCACGCCCTTTCGAAACTATTTTTAAGCTAAAATATTCTTAAGAAGATTCAGCTATGTGGATTATATGCTTCTTTAAAAAAATAAGATGAAAACATCAAAGGTACCCGAGTGCCTTGCCATTCACATAAGGGTTAATGAAAATTATATTTTCCCGAAAATAACTTTGAAAATACTTTATATTATTTACGCTCTATTGTACGTGCTTCAAAAAACTCTATTAAATAGAAATACCTTTTCCTCATTTCTTATAGTTCTAAAACTATAGTTAAGCTATTTGATGTATTCTTTTTTATCCAGTTTTGTGTCTTAAACTTAAAAAAATTGTATGTGTTAGATAAGCCTTTTCTAAACTAGGGAAATTAAAATATTATCTAATCCAGTACCCATGTTCTGTAACTTCGGTGAGAACTTCTCGCATTGAATATATGTGAAACAAAAAATGGCATCGTTTCTCGAAAAGAAAGAAAAAAGTGTATCTGTAACTCATATCGAAAACTATTTTAAGAGATTACGTCGTTACGTTATAAATGTCCTAATATTTCTCTCGATGCCGATGTAAAATTGCAGACGTTGAGAACGCCAGTCACACATATTGTTGACGGCGACCAAAATTGACTAAACTTTAAAAAATTTCAACGATGGCGGCGAAAATAGAACCGTTGGCTATACCAAATAATAAAGAGTGCAACTTTAATGTTTATTGTTAATAAAAATGCTTTGAAAATATTTGTATATTTTTGAAAACTGTTAAAAGCAAAATAATTAAACAATGAAAAAATCTGCCAAGAACAGAATTCTTATCTCTTCCTTATTAATATTCACTGAACTTTGCATTTTTAATTTATTTCCTAGCGTTTAAATTTTTCCTTTCCCGTTGTTATTCGTGAGATTTTGTGACGGTTCAAAGCGGGAACTTTCTCACAAAAATTTTACAGATACACTTTTTCTTTAAAATGACTTGTCAAATTTCCCACTGTAAAATACATACATGTCGTGTGTTACCTTTAAAACATTGCATCTGTAAAAGTCAGACGTAAAGTCATCTGACAAATTTCAATTAGAGCATGCTCTAGTTTCTTCTGACAAACCATCTGACATCAAAAAAAAACCGCGGAAAAAACCGGCATTGGCGGTGTACTACTGAAGGAATCATTAGCGGGCTGAAGTTAATATTTTACAATACCGATGTATGTACGATCATTTCACCATTGAATATTAATTATGTTCATATATGTATATAAAAAAACGTTTTATTATAATATCCTAAATTGGTTTCTTCGAACTTAAAGAAAAAATGTTAAGATTTCTGAACTCTTTTACGGCGCAAATAAAAATTTTTGAGGCGGCAGACCGATATTTGGTAAACGAGAATTACTTTTGCAATAACTATGCGAAAAACAGAGACAATGTCAGAAGCAAATTACATGTTCGTGTGTTACCAAATATTATAAACCTTATGTAAAACAGCAATTTTGACAGTCATTCACAATTCCATGTGACTTGAAAACTTGACAAGTCAGATGTTAAAAACATGTCGTCTACGGGCACTTTTACGTGACAGCTATAAATGTTACCGACGCACTTAAGTGAGAAAAACCGTTATTTGTTTCAATTTATGGCAATTTTGTTTCATTTCTCACATTTCAATCGAAAAGTTTCTCGGCGCGGGAGTGACAGAACATTGGCACAGAATGAAAAAAGGACGTACAAATTTTACTATTTACCAAAAATCTGTTGACATTGTATCTCAAACGAATGCCATTTCAAAAGCGAACAGATGCTCTCGATTTTTTTTCTAAATAACAATAAAAAATAAAGACTTTTTTTACATATTATCGATGTTCCCAGATCTGTTTTTTCTTCTTCTTTTTTCCAATATTAATTTTTGAGATTTTCTGTAAACATTTATGGCTACATGAAGAACAACAACACATGTGTTTAATGAACCAAAAAATCAAGGCAGTTATCATTAATTCCGCTTTAATAAATGCTACATAATCGAATCACTGCTGGAAGGTATTAAAACTGCAAACTAAAAAAAAAAGCACAAAGTCTCGAATTAAAAAAAAATCGAACGAAACACATTCACACAAACTCATTTAAATACATTACAATTCTTTACTTACAACCAAGTAATAAATACAATAGTCATGATCTCAAAAATATACTAGGGTGCTACTTAATTTTCATTTTTGCGAAATGTTTTTCCCATCAAAAAACTATGTTTCGCAAAAAATTAGCCTGATCGCATATCAGGAAGGCGTGACGCATCTGCTCTCAAGTTTGAAGGTGCATTTAGAAGGGTCAAGTTCAATTTTTTCAGTTTTTGTAAAAATTTTGCACTTAAATGTAAAAGAATCAAAATGTGTACGTAATTACCTTTCGAAAGAGATATAAAAGACACAATTTGGTTAAAGAAATGTTGAAGTTATACAAATTTCCCCAGGCCATTTTAACAATAAATGTAGGAATTAAATTAACATATTTTCAGAAATGTTTAAAAAAGAGCTTATTTTTACTTAAAATCAGAGTTCGAAAAAACTGTAAACTAACGTAGTGTACTTGTCTTTCAACACAATCTCTAAATCTTATTTTTGTGTTTGTGAATTTGTACACAAACAAAATATTGTAAACAACTATTGTGAGCTGATGATCACAGACACTTTGATAAATTACTGAACTTATTTTAGAGTACGTGTAAAGTTTTTTTGAGGTACTTATTCTGTATTTTTTAGTGAACACGAAGTGAACTTTTAGCTAACATGTTATGTTTTTTTTAGTGTCTGCGTACTTAACATTTAATGTACTTACTTTTTTTAAAGGTAATATTTAAAATAATAAATCATCTGTATGTATGGGAAAGAAAATAAGAAATATAATTTTTTAATGGTTTATTTATTGAAAAAGAGCCCAAAATATAATTTAAACCAGGAGTACAAAAATATAAGAAACACGAAAAAGTATACCAATGTTTCAATAAAATATAGTATTTATATCAAAAAATAAATCTAAATGGTTGTTTATACCAGTCGCTCAGAAATAGAGTAAAAAAAACAAGTGCGTTTGTGTTTTGAGAAATTTATTTAAAACCGTCTATTATAAGGGTAGACATTTTTATGCGTGGGTGTGTTGATCATAGTTTTAGAACGTATTAAATTGTTGATGCGAATGGATGTATTCAAAACAGAAAAACCAATTGCGATATTGTAATAGCAGGGCCCTATTCCACGAAACAACTTATCAACTTTTCACTTTGCACTTATAAAATTTCATTTTTTGGCAAAGTGATAAGTGCTTCTGTTCCACAATATTCTTAGAAAATCTCACTTTGCAGTAAGCAAAGTTTTGCAAGGACTTTGCTCTCTTTGAAAATACTTTGCGCAAAGCCTTTGCGCTTTCATGCAAAGTGAGTGTGCAAAGTGCTCCACAAAGCATTTAATCATCTTTGCATTTCTGTCTTATAATTTTTCACTTTGCCTTGCTAAATAATAGTTATTAAAATGAGCCGCATAATAAAAATGGAGAAAAACTGGCAGTTTTAAATATTATTGAAGAAAGAAGAAAGATATTTTATTTGCTAGTTTTCAAAAAAAAAAAAATTACGTAAGTATTTATTTATAAAATTATTGTAAATATTTAGTTGTATTCCCAAAAACAACTTTGACAATATAATTTAGAACATATGTCTAATAAAAATTTTTAGCTTAAGGTTTTATTTTTTATATAAAAATTTTTATTTTTATTTTATCCAATATTTCGGCACTGCTTTGTTATTGTTCTTCAAGGTTTTTTTCGTTCTTTATTATTTAAAAATTAAAATTTGTTCAAGATGAAATTGAAAAACATTTTTGTATGCAATTAAAAAATTTTTTAATATGATATTTTGATATACATACATACATATCGCACTGCTTCCTCTAAACACGGTCAACGCAAAATTTTTCAATTTTCACTTTTTGCAAGAAATCGCTGTACAGTGGCCATATCTACCTACTGTAAAAATCTTACATAGTTTTGAAACGTCATCGTGTTTTAAAATAAAACGTCTATTTAAACGTCGACAACTCTATGGATGGTTCTGCAAACTGTTGAGTTGCAATACCATGCATAGCTGCAACTCCATGGTACTGGCAACAATTTTCGAGCCAATGCAAGCACAGAAGCAGTTGATTTTGATCCGGTAAAGCATTACTGCGCTGTGTATTGTGCTCTAATTTTTCCCCAATTTTATTAAAAATGAAATCAACTTGGATTTTATTTAAACGGAAGCAATCTTTAAAATTAAACTTCTGTAGTCCCAAAAAATTAATTCGATCTCTATAATTTCTTCTTATATCTGCGCCTTCACTATCGTCGAACAAAAACTCACGTCTCAACATTTTGAAGCTTCACCAGTTATAACAATATGAATTTGCAAAGCAATCGTTTACCTTGACAAACTTATCAAAATTTGCTTTGCAAATACAGAATTTACAGTTTTTGTAAACGAAACAGCATTATTATTTGCAAGGTTCTTGCAAATTACACTTTTCAATATTAACTTTGCACAAGAGAACGTACGTGGAACAGAAATTGCAAAGAGAGTATAAAAATTGCAAAGACTTTGCAAACTACACTTATCAATTTTAACTTATCCCTTATCAAATTGTATATATCTGAGGAACAGAAAGTTTTGTAAATTGACAAAAAATTTGATAAGTGCAAAGTGAAAAGTTGATAAGTTGGTTTGTGGAATAGGGCCCAGGTCAACGCAGGTATGCAGCAGAGAACAGAACATTGTAAGTAAAGATCAATTGTAAAGTGTAAAGAGTATGCGTAGATGTAAATATGTATAATTGTTTGTGCACATTTGTAAATTGTTAATGAAGCATCGAAAATTGATGTAGTGCTTTGCATTACTCGAGTTTTTTTTTCAAAAAATGCTTTATGATTTGAATTTTTTAGTTAAATAACTGTTGTTGTTTTCTATATTCATACATAAATTTTAGGTACATCTCTTTTATTTGCTATTTTATGTGTGCACTTGCGTGGACATTATTAAGCAACAAGAGCAGTAATAAATATGTTTTTTTTTTTTTCTTAAAAAAAAACTCGAGTAACGCATAGCACAACCACAATTTTCGACGTTTCATTTCCCACTAACAAATGTGCACCGCCAATTATAAATAAGATTAATTGGGCAATATATTTTGTTTTTATTTCGCGGCATCATAGGTACTTTCTTTTCAGTCAAATGATCATTTAAAATGCATAATAAGTGAACCGAAAATTCTTTAATTTTCCGCGAATTAATAATGTCCACGCAAGTGCACACATAAAATAGTAAATAAAAAAGTTGTACCTAAAATTTATGTATGAATATAGAAAACAACAACAGTTATTTAACTAAAAAATTCAAATCATAAAAAACAAGAGCAGTCATAAAACAATTTTCGATGCTTCATTCAACATTTACAAATGTGCACCCTAATGTATACATACATACGTACAAACCAAAATCGGATTATTTTAAGTACTAAACCAAAAAACGCACACTCCCACTGTTATTAAGAAATACACTCTTAGAAAAATATAGAAGAGAAAGATTATGGCAACAAAAATTCGATGTAGGAGAAATTCTATGTGAAAAAAAATTATATTTATTTAATTGAAATTCTTTCAAGAACAATTTTTATTATAATTTGTTTTATTTTATAGGTTTTTTGTTGTTGTTTGATTGTTGCTGTAAGAGTTTGCTGCTACTAATGTAAGTGCGTTAGATTAAAAAAAAAGGCATTTTCACTGGGTAGTTAGTAAGAAGCAACAAAAATATACACATAATGGTATAAACACAACTGGGACGAACGAATAACTTCTTATAGCACGATAAATTCTTCGGCTAGAGTTCGTAAAGGACAGGTGTTAATGTCATTTAAAATTGTTTTGAAGTTATAAAAAAGAATATCTTGGACGACAGATTATATAAGTATTCGTTTTTCCTGAAATCTTTTTTAGTTATTTCACTGTTATTCATTTTTTACTTTTTTTAAAGGCACCAATTTTTATTAAAATTTCTTTGCAATTTTTATTGTTTGTTTATTAAAATTTATCAGCTTATAGTGGGACCATATTTCAACAAAAAAAAAACTACTAATAAAAAAGAAATATTAACAAAAAAATTTTAAACACACTATATTATATACACGGAATGATAAAAATGTTAATTAAATTTATACGGTAGTATAAGTACATATATCAGCCATGTTCTGGAACTCGAATTCGAGTGAAAACGATCCTGTTTTAAAGGTGCACAAAAATATTCCGTTTTATATTCGTCATACTTTGAGCATCACTTATGATTTAAAGAATTACTCTAAATATTAAAAAAAAAATATGGTTATTTTTAAAGAAATTTAACTGATGGTCTTTCTCAATTTTACTCGATATCGATTTCAAGAACATTGCCGTATATTAAAAACAACTTTTAAAAAAAAATTAACATTTGGGTTGTTCACGGAAGGCTGGTTAACAGGTTATATGGTTATTTATTTATATTCACAACAACAAACATACATTTAGTTAAATTTTTTTTTAATATATATTTTGGTGCTGTTAATATAACTACATAGCCATACAACCTGATAATCCGGATTTCGTGAACAACCCAACTATTTACAAAAACACTGAAGAAATTCTATGATTGTATGTATTTTCATATACACAAATGTGTTCTATTTTTGACGACGAATATTAGTAGCGAATTATACGTCGTTCGTTCCAGTTGTGTTTCTAACAATTTTTTTTTTTTGTTTTTTCTACTCCAAGCTACAACTACATATGGATAACAAAAATAAATATATTTTATTAATGGTTATTTAAACCTACTAAAAACAATACCTCCTTCTCCACACACTAACAAACTTATGTCCGTGAATCAGGCTGCTTATATAATTGTAATAATATATAATTTTTGTTTATTAATGTCTGGTAGCACAGTGGGTAAAAATTTTTAATAGGACACTAAATAAACGATAAAGCATAAATACTTTGAACTTTAGGTATTCTCAATCTGCTACTATTTAATGTTTAACTCTTAAGTAGACAAATAATTTGTGTAGCACAAACTGCTACATGGGCCTGGCAGGGACCCCCTGTATTTTGTATGAAGTTTTTTGTAACTATCGGACTACTTTTATATGTAAGAAGTTTTATGACATGTTGTTGTCAACTAGAGTTATTCTTCGAAATTAAAGTAAAGAAAGAATTTTTATGTGTTGCGAATGCTTTTGAATACGTTTCCTTTTGGTCTTATTTACTACAGTATTTTATTCACCAGGGCACAACATTTCAAAACTGAAATATTTAAACATTTTAGGCAAGTGTAAAATGTTTTAAATAACAAAATTCTTTTATTTATAACTTTGTTATTTTAAGTCATTTTTAATGTATTTTATTTTTTATTTTTTATATTTTTTATATTTTTTATATTTTTTTTTTTTTTTAAAAGTTTTTTAAAAGTTTTTCAAAGTTTTATATTTAACTCAAAAATTGTATTTATTATAAATTTAATTTTTATAGTTTTATGTGTAACCACTTTTTGTATACCCAGTATATTATCCAGTACTTAATATAAGATTTAATCTTTGTATTGGATTGTAAAACTTAAAATTAAATAAATAAAAATAAATAAAATAAATTTTCATTAGGCAAATTGCCACGCCCATGATTTTTAAATTTACACTTTTTTTCTCGTTTTCTTGTAAAAAACAGTTCGATTTAGGAGTACATAAAGTTTCGTTCTAATATATCTAATAATTATATGCAAAAAATTGGAGAAAAAGTCAAAAATGCCTGACCAGGTCCACTTAAGGGTTAATAATTCCCAATAAAACACTGACGCTTCCCACAGTGATTCCCAGTTCCTTAAATTGAATCTAGCAATGCATTTTGTTTATGCTCAATAGTGTACGTAAGTGCTAAAAATTAAGATGCTAATAAAGTTTCAGTGCTCTAGCGTTTATAAAAAATATAAAATTTCTGATCAAATTCTTGATCATTTTTACCACTGTGTTAACAGAAAAAAAAACTTTGTGACGAAATTGGGTAGCGCTAAAAAAAATATCTGACCCTTTCCTGATGTAAAAAATATACATTTAATTTAAAATCATAGCTTATCGCTATGTTATCCCATAGTGCAATACAATAAGTTATGTATTTGCTTTCGTCTTTGTGATTACTTTTTTTCTATGATTACTTTTTTTCTTTCGCTCTCAAATTCAACATTTCTTGTAAAAAAATCATTAAGTAAATGAAATGCATAAAACTTTGTGTGAAACAACCATCAATCAAAAGGTATTTAGCACGATTTCATCATTGTCCTTTTCTTAGCATGCCTGGCATAACCATGGGCGCAATTAGGTAGAGGGTTGTTATGCGCTTGTTGTGATGTGTTAATCATATAAAAATATTGGTCCTGAACCCACTTTTTAGTATACCTATCGATTACATACCTGCCCGTCCATCTGACTCTTTTAAAGGATATCTGATACGATCATGAAACTGTTTGTTAATGTAAGATAAGGCATATACAAGTTTTTCTGTGTTTAAAAAAATTTTTGGGATATTATTTCAGGGTGTAAGCCAGCCTACAGAAAGCATTGTCTAATTTAAAACATTTCACGTTAAAATAAGTAAACGTTGTTTATTCGGCTGCACCGAATATTTAAAACCATCCACTGACAGTGAGAATATTTCAGGAATGGGGCTGAGTATTAATACTAAAAGGGTTCAGACAGAACTGAGTTGACAGAGTCGTCGACTCGTTACCACATTTTCCATACAATTTGACATAGAAATTTTCCATAGATGGCCGGCGTGAAATTGAATCTATTTTATTTTGAGATGATTTTTTCTTATGCTCTCACTTATAGACACTCATTGTACCCCACTTTCAATAAATTTCATATATTTTGTAAACAGAAAATGAATGAATCTATATAATTGAAAATGAATCAATATAATTAATTCTGTGATAATAATTTTAAGTTGTGCTTTACTGTTTTTTGTTGAATGTTTTTGTGCAATTTAATTTTATTAAAAATCTGATGATTTTAATGTAAAATAATATATAATACTTACGACCCTGGAAAAAGTCACCAAAAAAGTGACGAAACGTCGGGTGAAATGTAATAAAACGGTTTTTATTTACATGCTTATCGGCTCCCGTGTGAACCGCTTCAACTCTACCCATTTTCCATTCACATGGCGGAAGAAGTTCATCTTTAACGATGACGAAATCACCAATTTGTAAATCCCGTTTAGGGTGTTTCCACTTATAACGCTTGTGAAGCTCGTGAAGGTACTCAGTCTTCCATCGTTGACTGAAACGATGGTGGAAAACCTTTAGGCGCTCCCATCGGTTAATCAGGGATATGTTACCTGCTGGAAGTTCCGGAGCGAACAGTAGGGGCCCTCCCCGCAGGAAGTGTCCTGGGGTCAAAGATTGTAAATCTTCTGGGTCTTCAGACATTGGAGAAATTGGCCTGGAGTTAAGAACACTCTCGATGCGAGCTAAAAGAGTTGAAAACTCTTCAAACGTAAATTTCTGATTTCCAGCCATTTTTCGGAAATGTAATTTAAAACTTTTAACTCCAGCTTCCCAGAGACCACCCATGTGGGGAGCACTGGGCGGTATGAATCTCCATTCAAAGCCATGAATCGCATATTTTTTAGAAACTTCCTGCTCTGATCGCTTTAAGAACAAGGAATACTCTTTTAAAAAGGACCATTATCGGACATAACTCGCTTCGGAAGGCCTCTTCTTCCGATAAATCTTGCAAATGCTGCCAGGAATGCGTCTGTGGATAAACTGGAACAGGCTTCCAGGTGTATCGATTTTGTGCAAAAACATACAAACACACAGACATATCCTTTCATATATGGAGAGTTTCGCAAGTTTCCAGATTTTATCTGAAATGGACCAGCAAAATCGAGACCAGTATATGTAAAGGGTAATGAAAATGATGATCTTTCCTTAGGCAATGCGGCCATTATTTGAGACTTGACTTGCTGTTTGTATCGTGTACAAGTTAAGCAGTGATGAACACACCTTTTGACTGCCCTTTTCAGCCCAGGGATATAAAAGGTACTACGAACAGCATTCATCATTAAAGCAATATCTGCATGCAGTAGTGTGCTGTGAGTAAAATCTAGGAATATTTTACAAAGCTGTGATGAGTGTGGTAGTATGATAGAAAACCTTTCATCGTATGGTAAAGGTGAGTTTGCGAGTCGACCGTTAACTCGTAATACTCCGTTAGAATCCAGGAATGGATTTAAGGTTAGAAGAGAACTCTTTTTTGAAATCGCTCTTGAGTCAGATAGGTCATCATACTCATTAGAATAGTAACTCTGTTGAGTTATTTTAATAAGACGAATTTTCGCATCGTCAAGTTCAGTGTAACTTAAACTTGGATTGAATGGCTTGCCCCTTAAGTGTGGTTTTCTAGCAGCATTTAAGAACCGTAAAATATATGCTGTAACAGCTAACGCCCGAGGATAAGATGAGAATCTATCCACAAAGCTTTGGTCAACTGCTATCGAAAAACAGTTTTCTACTTTTCTTTGTTCGGGAAGAACATCTACGGTAGGCATACTTTTTGGCCAATGGTCCTGAGAGCTCAAGAGCCACATTGGCCCATGCCACCATAGAGGGTTTTTAATCAGATCCTGTGGCTTACAACCCCGTGTGCCCAGATCAGCGGGATTCTGACTGGTCGGAACGTGATTCCACTTAGTGTTACCAACATTTTCAATGATTTGAGCCGTTCGGTTGGCCACATAAGTTTTCCAGACAGATGGAGGCTTAAGTAACCATGCAATTACAATTGTTGAATCAGACCATAAATGCAATGAATTATTCGATATAGGTAACTTGGCAAGAGTATGGCTTATCAGTTTAGAAAGCAAGAGCGCTCCACACAATTCAAGGCGAGGTAGACTGATACGTTGCAGCGGAGCAACTTTACTTTTAGCGACCAACAAATGGGACTTCCTGCCACCAGTAGTGTCTGATACAACATATAAGGTGGCGCAATAAGCCTGTTCAGATGCGTCACAAAATCCATGTATTTCAATTTTATTCTGTGGATGATAATTAATCCATCGAGGGATATTAATAGTTTCAATATCCGGGAAACCTTCAATGAAATTATTCCACTTTAAAAGAAACTGTGGTTTAACCTTTTCATCCCATCCTACCCCGTCTTGCCACAATTCCTGTAAAAGGATTTTAGCTTGAATTATAACTGGCGTAAGCCATCCTGCGGGGTCAAAAAGTTTCGCAACAGTAGAAAGAATCTGCCTCTTTGTTACTATTGAATTCATTTGGAATGGTTGTACTTTATAAGAAAAGGAATCGCTTATGGCATTCCACTTTATTCCCAAAGTTTTTGTTGAGCTTGAATCATAAAATTTCAAGAATTCAGAATTTAGAAGGTCTTCAGACGTAATCTGAGACAACAAGTCGGGATGGTTTGCCGTGATTTTTTTCAGCGGGAACCCCGCAGACTTTAAAGTCTTAATAAGTTGTTGTTGTGACTCAACCGCAGAAGATAGGGAATGACCCCCCGTCAATACATCATCAACATAAATTTCCTTTCTAAGAATTCGAGAAGATATAGGGCTATCTTTTTCAGATTCAGATGCTAATTGTAGAAGGGTTCTTATTGCTAAATAAGGTGCACATCCAATACCAAAGGTAACAGTTGCCAACTCAAAATCTTCAATTGGACCTGAAGGATTTTTTCGATATAGAATTCTCTGATATTGGCGATCAGATTCATGTACCAATATTTGACGATACATTTTCTCAATGTCTCCATTGAAGACGTATTTGTAAAATCGCCAGTTTAAAATTATTGTCATTAAATCGGATTGCAACGTGGGCCCGACGTGGAGCACGTCGTTTAACGAAAAGGAACTTTTGGTTTTTCGTGAACCATTAAATACAACACGAATTTTTGTTGAAGCACTTTCCGGCCGAAAAACAGCATGATGTGGTAGATAATACGAAAAGTACTTTCCATCCGAACAAATTTCTCTATGACTAGATCTTTTCATGTGACCAAGATCAATATATTCATCTAAGACATTATTATACATGGTCAGAAGCATATTATGGGTTTTAAGCCTTTTCTCAGTATGTAGATACTGTTGCTGAGCAATATATCGTGACGATTGTAAATACATCGAGCCTGGAAATTCGGCCTTAAACGGAAGTTTAACAACATATCTTCCATCATCCTCACGATACGTGGTTTTCCTATAAAGTTCCTCACAGAAGAAATCTGCTTCCGAATGAGCATTCGGTTGAGGGACTTCCTCCATTTCCCAAAATTTTCTTAGAATCGAGCACATATCCTCCGATTCCTTTTCACTGCTCAAACTAGCCGTCAGCGAAATGGTATGCAATTTTAATGGGCCATAAATATACCAGCCATAAATAGAATTCTGAGCTATCAAATTCCCTAAAATATTCTTCTTCAACCCATCCATTGCGATATGAGGAATTATATCGCTACCTAAGAGCATATCAATTTGAGCCGATACTAAGAAATTAGGATCTGCCAAATTTAGGTTATCTATCTCGGACAGACTAGAAACGGTTATTGAGGAGTTTGGCATTAAGTTTGTCAAATTGGGCACTATTATGACACATGTGTCCAGCTTAAAATTGTGCCTTTTGTTATATAAAGTGACTGTGCTCACCTGATTTGAATTTGCAACAACTGTACCACCTAAACCGCAAATTTCAAAATTCGCATCCTCAGTCTTTAAAGCCAATCTTTTACTAATTCTACTAGTTAAGAATGATCTTTTTGATCCAGAATCTATTAGGGCTCTAACAGTGAATGGCTCACCACAATGCAGAATTTGAACAAGAGCTGTTGGTAGTAAAATTTCGTCCTGATTAATCGTCAAATGTGTTTGCGTATTAAATGACTTTTTAAGCAATTGGGAACAACACGGTGTATCTGAGAGATCAGAATCTTCCACCCCTTGTTCACTTTCAATACTTATTGGCTCAGCATGAAAAGACTTTATTAATGAATCCTTATTTGATTTCTTTTGACCAGTAGTGTTTACATTTTTATTTAAATGAAGCATACTATGATGCTTATTACCACACTGATTACACCTATTATTGCTTGTGCATTCAGTGACTTTGTGAGCTGGCGACAAACAATTAGAGCATATTTGATTTTGCGAGACAAAATCATTTCGTTGCTTGGTAGAAAAACTAGAGAATTTTTGACAAAATCTTAAATAATGATTTTTCTCACACAACTTGCACTGTTGTGCCTGTAGGTTTTTATTCATATTTCTTGGTCTAGATGTTGTGTTATCATCAAAGGCTAATCTACTAACATCTTTGGTGATACCAACTACCCTCTCTACAACCCTATGTCGTTTAATCAAAAATTGCTCCATTTGTGACCATGAAGGCAAAATGGAGTTTGAAGCAAGAGATTGCTCCCAAAGAGACAATGTTTCACTAGGTAACTTAGAAGAGCAAAGGTATATGAGAATCGGATCCCAGTCATCAACCTTTATGCCATGAGACGTTAACATTGCTAGACAATCACTTATTGTTGTCTGTATTTTATGAATCGCCTCAGCGGATTCCGTTCTGGCGGCTGGAATGTTGAAAAGGGATTTTAATTGTACATCAACCAGGATCCGTTTATTCTCATAGCGAGCTAGTAAAGCTCCCCAAGCAAGTGAAAACCCATCATTAGTCAATGGGTATTTATTGACTATCGAACTTGCTTCACCTTTTACCTTTTTCCTTAGATATAGCAGTTTTTGAACATCTGGCATTCTAACTTTGCTGATGTAAACAGCATTAAACATGTCCCTAAATGAAGGCCATTCCTCATACGACCCATGAAAATCTGGTGCATCGCATGGTGGAACACTAACTCCCATATCTGGCGCTTCATATGTAATGTTCATGGGATAGTAACTAGACGGATCAATTGCAGAGGAATGAGCCGGACCACATCCTCGTTGAGCATTTTCATCAGCAGCCCTAGCAGCTTTAATAAAGTCTGTCATTTCAGCCTTTGTTTGCTGATAACTATCCCTACATTGCTCAAATTTAGCCTTTGCCTTTTCCTTGAAGTCTTTATCAACAGCTCCATCATCGGCTAAATACACTCCCTCATATGTCCGCTTAAGCGATTGCCAATCCTCTTCCAGGGTTTGCATTTTTATCTCGAGAAGAGATTCCGTTAAGTCATCGCAGCCAAGACTTGAAAATTTACTGCAAACCCCCATTAAATTATCCGATTCGTGAACGAATCTTGAACAAATTTGAGAACCCATTTCTGCAATTGATTTGGCCGATAAAACTGTTCTACAAAATCAACAATTCTTCACAATTGACCGTTCGTTTAAAATTTTTCCACGTCTTCCCTACTTTAATAATAGGATCTCGAACTGATAATATTATGTATAAAGTGTATAGTTTACGTCGGTAAGCAACTACCCAAAAAAGCAATTACACAATATGGATTGTTATGTAAATTATTTTTAAATAATAACCAAGTCGTACGTTGTACCAATAATAACTTCTAAAGTGTAGGGTGCACGGAATGATAAATCAAAGAATAAGGTAATCTGATATCTGTTATTTCCTTGTATCTTTAAATACGCTCCCGTACAAACAGAACGTAGTACTAAAATTACTAACTTATTACGTGTAGGGTACCCACACCACAGTGCAACAATAAGTACAAAGGTATTTTTATTTTCTCTTACGCTTAATTCTCTTTATTTATGTACGTGTGTAGGCACATACAATTATATAGCAATGCAGCAGCGCGAATAATAAAGAGATATTCCAATGAGATTTAAAGCAAATGTAAAAGAAAAAACCACCACCAAATTTAATACCAATAACAACACAATATTTCAAACTGATAAAATATGTATGTATGTATGTCAATCAATATGTAGCAGATATTAACACTGTATGATTTTTTTTCTTCTTTTTTCTTTGTTGAAAACAAATTTGAACTTAATAAAGTTATTTTAATGAAATTAAAATAAGTTTATTACCTGATTCCTTGACGGATTCAAAAGGACCATAAACAAATTCCCAATCGTAAATTGGAAAATTGTTGTATCTACTTGGCGTGACCGAAGTAGACAACTCAAATTATTTATCACGAAATGTAATAAATATGTGGATGGTACAATAGTGGGGGGGTGTCTTATATCAGCGACAATTAATTAAATTCAAAGGGATTGAATGTACTGACGTGCATTAGGTTTCTTGTAAAGAAGCAGACGATACAATTGAGTTTAATTAAAGAGAGTTTATTAATGCCAACGATCGGCTAAGTTTTAATTCAGTGTTTGTATTTCGGTTTGGTTTTAAAGATTGTGTTTTTTTGTTTGGTTTGATTTTGCTTGTTTCACCTTGTGTTCGTGTGATTGTTCTTGTGTGTTTATGTGGATCTGTCTGTTTAAATTGTTCTAGTTTGTTTACACTTTTTGTTTATTTTAATTGTTCTTATTTATTTAACTTATAAAATTTAATAAACTTTAGTTCACTATTTATTCTTTTGTTTTAATTTTGTTGTTTATATGTTGGTTTTAGGATTTTAAGCTGCTGCTCGGGTTTTATGTAGTCGATGACTGCCGAGAAAAACCTGGCGCCATGCCAGTACGGCCTCGGCCGTTTTTACACGGAGCTTATCCGAGGCCGATGCTGCTTAATCGAGGTCGATCAAATGGTCATCGAGATCGTCAGACGATCGATCCTCGACAAATATCATTAGGTCTTATTAGCTTAAAAAGAAAAATAAACTGAAAGTTAAGAATTAATTGACCAAAGAAATAAATACGAAGAAAATGAAGAAGTATAGAAAGCAAAAATTAAAAAAATAAAATAAAATATATTTTCAAATTAGACGAATAAAACAAAATTTGGGTAAATTTTAGTGGATTTTTATTAAACAAAATGTATAACACTATCTGGTTGTCTGTCCATGTAACTTTGTCAGCAAAGCACAGATGATTTGATGAAATCCGGAACATGCGTTTTAATTTTTTATAAGAACAAAGCACGTGAGAAGTGGTCAGCTATTCCACATTACCCCTATACAAATTTCTTTCCGAAATGGTCTTTGTGCCCATAAACTTTCTTATTATGTCAGTGTTTAGATTAAATTTGGTTCAACAATATCTTATTGCAGCATTAATCATCTAAACAAAATGTTTTCAAATTGATCTATATTTGAACATTGCTCCCATCCAAATACCAATTCCGAAAATATCCTAAACCACCATTGAGTCCTTACAAATGTTGGTATTGATATGAAAAACGATAACTTTTATGATACCTACTTTTTACAGGTAGATCTAAAAAGTCCTATAAAAAATTCTCAAATCTCGTAACCTCATAACATTATTTTATTTGATGGGACAAAGGTCCGAAATAGGTACAGTCTTGAAATCATGTCAGGCTTGACCGACTATTTCATACAAAATTTTTTTTTTTAGATTTACTAGAAATAATTGGATCTGAATATACTAGTAACCTATGAAGTATATCCCGATTCGATTCCCAGATACATTTTCAACACATTCACGTCAATCACGTGAGTGCTGCTCATCTCTCTGGCACAAACACAAAGTATACCAGCGAGCCAGCAATATCTTTTAGTATTTAAGTTTGGAATTATATTTGTATCCTTAAAAAATACTGATGTTAAGTCTGACATTGTCAGTTGTAAGTCGGCTTCTATAAATGGATTTTATATTCGCTCTCCTATATACATATATATGTATATATATATGGTAGAATATGCAAACGCCAATTTCGCTTTGCGTGAAACAATTACTATCGAGGTATACCGGATTGTAGACTTTTTACAATATATTCGTCATAAGTATAATAAGGTGCCATAAGAAAATTGTTATCATAGAAATAAATACTCATCATATTATTGCTTTATATTGCTTGTAGAATAAAATTGTCTATTCTGCTTACTTAAGACTTATCGTACAGTTTCTTGGTGATATTTATATAGACTCATACAATATATTAAGAACTTCCTTTTAAACACTCGAAATTATTCGATATTTGCAACCATATGTTTTCAAAGTTTATCTTTTTTATCCAATTTTACCCGATTCCCACTTAAGAAAATTTAAATATTTTTTATTTTAATCACACCTAAATACATGAGGGCTAAGTTTTCATAATAAACGTTTTATTTTTGCCGTATAAAAAAAGATAACAGGCTTAAAAATGCCGAATTTGAATTTTTACAACTGTAAAATTAAAGTTTTTAATTTTAACAACGCTAAAAAACGAAAAAAATTCTCATCTTTAAGGCTAAGCAGAAAGAAAACTAATCTACATAGTTGTATACCCTTTTATCTGGTAACAAGTATTTAAAAAAACAATGTCAATTTTGCAATTACTCTTAATTTTAACTACGCTTTATATCAAATTTTGGATCTCCGAATCTTTCCCGAATGAGACCCACGGAAAACTAATGTAGACAATCAATAGATCAATATCGGCAAAGGATTTTAAAAGTTAGCTCTTATCGTTTATTTATAGCCTCTTTCAAAAACGGTGTACAGCATGGAAAAAATTTTTAATTGCGGTTTCACTTTTTCGAGATCGTGAAAAAGTAAACGCACCAGGGCGCTGGGTATCTGAATAATCTTCAATAAGAAATATGCGCAGAGCAAGTAGTTCAAGACATTTATGTTCTTTTTAAAAAATACGCACCCTTAACTTAAAGTTTATTTCTTGTAACACTAATTTCTTGTTTCACAAGTTTCCTTTCGCTTAAGGTAGTATATATTGCTGTCCTACACAAACAATTGTAATTTTTATTTAATATCAGCAATATTTTTGTTACTGTAAGCATTTCAATGTTTTTCGCAATTATAAATTTGAGTATGGTTCAGTGAAAAATAATTATTTTTCTAACAACTAAATAATAATAACTTTGAAAACATATTACATTATTAACAACCATTTAATGTTATTTAATAACCTTAACATGATAACTTTCTATACGTGTAATCACAGTATGTTCAAGATGCAAGCAAAATAGCTTTACTTTTAATAATATTTTCTTATTACTTGGGTAATTCCATGTCAAATCGACACAAGAGTAGGACCCGACCCCATTCGATTTGAATGACATTTGGTGAGAAGGTTCCGTTTATCCTCTTAGAAACATTTATCAACGAAAAAAAATTTTAAATTTTTTTTTGCAAAAATCATATTGAAAATGTCATAATTTCGCCTAATGAGCCGAATGTGTTGAGCTTATTTTTTCAATATCTCAAATACTACTGCGCATTCGAAGATGATTTGTATGCTATTCTAAATAGAACAATTGGGGCTACAAACGATATATTAAACAAATATTTTTTTTTTGAAAAATATTATAACTGCAAAATATTAAATTTAAAAAATGGACTAAGTTAAAATAAAATTTTTTATTTGGCTGATTTTTTTTATATAATACCTCAAACTGTTCTTTAAAAATCCAAAAACCTTGAAGGAGGTGTTTTTTTCTTTTTTAAGATATATTTTTTTCTTTCGCAACCTTTAAAAAATCATCTTAAAATAAAATTGTCATATTGTAGTTTTGAGTTATAAGTATTTATTAAGTGTGATTTATTCGATTTAAGGTGTTTAAAAAAAAGTAACGAAATTGATCAAGTTTCTTTTGTTTCTTGGAGCTCAATAAGGGCACTTTCAAAGAAAAGTACACTTTTTGTCACGTTACGTCTCCAATAAATTTAATGAGTTTCATTCATTATTTTAGCGAAGTCCTTTATCATTGCCTCTTTTCTTGGCGGCATTCCTGTATATTAAAATAAAAACTTTTTCTTCATCTAGCGAAGGAGAGGATGTTTAATTGAAAAAATTCTCACATCGACAAGTTTATGAAAGAGCCAAGCTTTAAAAAAAGGTAAGAATTAACGTTTTAATTGACAACATTCATATAATTTAAATTTTTTTTAGGTTAAGAAAAGGCAGCCAGGCTTCAACGGTAGGAAAAGAAATGTAGAGAAAAACGATTTCACAAAAAACTACACACAATATGTTATATATATTATATATGTACAAATTAAACGATCCATGTATGTAATCGCACCACGTGAGAACGGCTACTGCGATTTGGATAATTTGTTTTTTATTCGCTTCGAAATTTTCAAGAGATTGTTTGTAAAGAAAAAATATTTTTTGGTTAAACTCGGAAAATTTAAGTTTTTAATGTACTATTCACTTATCTAAGCATTTTTTCTAAGCATAAGCTAATTAAAGGAGAAACGTTAAATATTTAATATTTTCCTAAATAAACACACTGTTTGTTTTTCATGTCTAATTAGTAAATTGCTTCCGAGCGAAGCCGTGGCGGTCAGCTAGTTATGTATATAACTCATTTAATTTCTTGGAGACGCAACGTGACAAAAAGTGTTCTTTTCTTTGAAAGTGTCTACATTGAGCTCCAACAAAAAAATGCAACAAATAAACAAAACAAAATTGATCAATGTCGTTACTTTTCTTAAATCACCTTAAATCAAACAAATCATCCTTAAGCCTATAGTACACGGTATGTAAAAACCCACATGCGCATGCGACTCTGACGTCACGAGAATGTTAAGCACTTCGGTTACAGTTTTTAAATGATACGCAGTGATAACATGCAACGAAATTTTGATAGTACACGAAATGTAATTTTGTCCCAAAATTTAAATGTGTCGCATGTGGCCGAAGCTGGCACATTTGCAAAAATAGTACATGTATACACATGTAAATGGCTACATGAATGTTACTAGTACACGGCATGGAGCAAATGTCCGCATTTTACATGCGTGTATGGACGAAATCTACATGTGTATGTAAATTTCTAGTACACGGCATGTTAACCGTAGTATTATTGACAGCGTTGTCAATTTTATTCTTTGAGAAATGTTTCAGCGCTTTTTAACAATCCTTTGCATTACAACTTGTGCAATTATAATTTGCTATTTAAAATAGCAGAAATTGTTTTCTGTAAATATGGACATACCCACATTAATGCATTACAATACAATTTAAAAAAATAGTTTTCACTATATAAAACATTTTTTAGTGTATTTCACTGCCTATGTTTGCAATAAAAATTTTGGTTTGGAAATTTACATTGAAAAAAAATTCTAATTTGTATTTTTTGTCAATATAAATTACCTAACGAATAATTTTAATTTTTATTTAAAATACAATTATTATTAATAATAATTAACATTAGTAATATTTAAATTAAAATAATTTTATTAATAAATAATTAAATTTTGGTAAATCCTCCAACGTTATACAAAAATTATATTAATTTATATTTATATATATTCCCCTATAATATAATAAATAAAAATCAATTATTTAAATAATATAATAATTTTATTAATAAATAAATAATATTATATATTTATATATTATTTTAAATAAAATTTAAATATTATTAATATTAACAATTATTATTAATAATAATTAACATTAGTAATATTTAAATTAAAATAATTTTATTAATAAATAATTAGGCAGTTAATTTTTACTAATAAAATATTTGTTGGAAAAAATCTAGTTTACCAACGCAGCTCCAAATAGGGTGATAGAAAATTTAAAAGTAAGAAGAAAATATTAAGTGAAAAAAGTGGCGCAAACGCATAGTTTTTGAGTTACGCACCTCTAAAATTTTCA
This sequence comes from Pollenia amentaria, assembly GCA_943735925.1. Taxonomy (NCBI): domain Eukaryota; kingdom Metazoa; phylum Arthropoda; class Insecta; order Diptera; family Polleniidae; genus Pollenia; species Pollenia amentaria. The sequence continues at coordinate 184,728,630 of OX031007.1, read as the reverse complement.
CTTAAATATGCGATTTTCCACTACATTTCTAAACGTATTGGGCCAACATTGGTATCATTTTGAAGCATGAATAGCTCTTTTTGAAAATACAAAATTTATTACAAAATTTTTAACCCGTTTACTTCCATTACAGTTTTAACAAAATTGTACATCAAAGGGCGCGTGTGAAACGGTAGCAAAGTACTATTGGAAGTAAATTTTTGACACTTTTATAAATATTTTGTAATCAATTCACAAATGTCAAAATTTTATATCGTCTACAAAGATATCATTTCCAACAGCGAAACATGAAAATTTTTTTTCCAAAATAATTGCTACCGTTTCACACGCGTCCAAAATGTTACGGAAGTGCAGTAGGTAAATACTTGTGTAGTTTATTCCACGTAAAGTGCAAAAAAAAAATTTTTTTTTAATACAAACTTAGACATTGCCTACTTCTCTGGATTGACGGTCTTCGCCCGTCATTTATAGTATAACAAACACGGGCTTCGCTAACTTAAACTTCTTTCCATAGTAATTATTATGCTTACTAAAAACTCTTGTATTTTCGCTTCTTAATTGGTTAAGAATTTTTAAACTAATTTTGTAAATAAGGAAAGCTCTTTTCAATAGTTTTAAAATTACACAAATATTTGCCATATACGTTGAGAAATGTAGTGGAAAATCGCATATATGTATATATGAAAACTTATGTGGTCCATAGCTCGAAAACTATGCGTTTGCGCCACTTGTTTCACTTTGGAGCTGCGTCGGCAAACTAGATTTAAGCCTATTTTGTTCCTACATATCGGACTTGATCAACACTATTTAGAAAAAATTGACACGTAATATTCACCCGCGGAAAAAATATCTTGCTATATGGTCAACATATTTATAATGAAACGTTTGGTTTAAAAATTATTTTTCATGTGCCTTAAATATTAAATGAAAATGTGTTTTGCTCCTACTCCAAATTTCGAGTTAATACCCTCTTGTTGATCATGTGCGATCGATATCTTAACTTTTTTAAATCTTTTTTGGGTGTTAATTTTTGTCAATTGTTGGATAATTTTAAATGTTTGGCTGTCATAAAAAAATTTATAACATGATGTATATCAAATATAATTATTTTAGAGTTATAAATTGCGCGAAACAATTTCCTTAAACACAAAGTGTACACAAGTTTGACATGATGTTAAATGGCACAAAAAATAATCAGCTTGATATAAATACGTCTTGCATTCAGAAAGTAAAACCTCAGAAGTATGAAAAATGGTTGCCCACATTATGATAAAATAGTTATCAGAATTCAAACCATTTTCTTCAAATGTGCATAAAGACTATAAATAAATACAATTCATGCCATTTAACAACTTAAATGTGTTTATAAAAGTTATAATATGTATAACTCTTTCCCTAGCAATAAGTTAATATGATCCGAGATGTATGATAAAAAAAAACAAATAAAAATTGTGCCTTAATTAAACAATAGCAAAATTGATAAAAAATTATGGGTTTTTTTTAGATTAGTGCTTTTGAAAATTTGAAAGTTGACAATACTGATTATGTGTTATTGTTTTGGAAATATATAAAAAAAATTTTTTTTTTGTCAATGAGGCTTTTTTTTTGCTAATAATCATCACTGATTTTTATATTTAAATAAATAAAACTTGCATTTAAAAAAACTAGCAAAATAACTTTTATCAAAACTGAACAAAAAAAAATGAAATGCCAATAACCAAACTACATTCAGCAAGGTAGCATTTCTAGCTGTCCCTTTTTTCATATGTAATTTGGACTTGACACATTGAATTCATGGTTTTGCCATAGAAGACATACAAAAGAAAGGGACAGCTTCATAAGCTTCTCTAGTGCATAAACATTGTTAAATGTTAAATAGAGTTGACAGTTTTATTTTCAAAAAAAGAAGGACAAATTTCTACATTAAAAAATCGCTGGAAAAATAAGACGAAATAAAACAATTTTCTTTCTATTATTTAAATGTATCTTATTTCCATTTTAAATTTAAAAAGTATTAAAAATTCTTAAAAAAAAAGAAAAGTGTTTATAATTACGCTGACATTTTTCTTTTCTTTTTTATAATAAAAAATGCGAAACAGCTGGCAACCCTAATGTATGTTCATGCAGTCCGCAAATGTTGTGTCAAAAATTTTTGCTGCTTCCACATATTTTGTGACGGCTTCATGCGCATGTAAAAATATAGAATGTGTCCGAATTTATATGTAACAGGGTCGTACACGGCATGCAAAAATGTGACATGTGTGCATGTACTTTGAAAGCTACATGGGATTCACATGCAAATGTGTGCTATATGTAAGTGAACCAAAAAGTGGAAGTACACGGCATGTAAACATTGTGGCTTCGTCATGACGTCAAAATTACGTCAGATCTACATGTACATGTAGCTTTTTTAAATTCCGTGTACTGTAGTAGGCTTTAGTTAATATTTATAACTCAAAATTATAATATGAAAATTTTGTTTTTAAGATGATTTTTTTAAAGGTAGCGAAAGAAATAAATCATATTACAAAACAGAAAAAAAAGCACCTCCTTCAAAGTTTTAGGATTTTTAAAGAACAGTTTAACAGTTGAGGTTTTCGACTTAGTCCATTTTTAAAACTTAATATTTTAGAGTAATTACATTTAAAAAAAAAATTTTTTTTTAATGTATTATTTGTAGCCGCAAGTATTCTCTTTAAAATGACATAATGGGTGATTCAAGTAGAGATACTTTTTTATAGCCTTTTTTTGACAGATCTCGTGTAAGACGTGTCATGCTGTCATGTTATTTTGTTTAGTATTGTTTGGCATTTTATAATGGAAAGACTTGAACAACTTTTACAAATCGTTCAACTTTATTACGAAAACTCACGTTCTGTGAGGAATGTGTTTCGTGCACTTCGCTCAACTTATGATCAACATAATCGGCCTACTGAGCGTACTATTCGCAACACCATCACCCATTTCGAGATCCAGCATTCATTATTGGATAATATTCGACCGAATAGACCATGTCCAGCACGCTGTGAAGAAAATATGTATAGCGGCCGTAGCTAAGAGTGTACACGAAGACCATGGAGAGTCTATTCGGCGCCGTTTGCAGCTACTCGGACTGAAGTATGGAATGACTTGGCGCATTTTACATCGAGATCTTTAATTGAAAGCCTACGAAATACAGTTTGTGCAATAACTGAAGGTGCTCGACCTTCCCAAGCGACATCGCCCCTTGAAAAGTTCCAAGAAGATCCAATGTTTTCGAGGCAAACTTTGTTCAGCGATGAGGCCCATTTCTGGCTCAATGGGTATGTAAACAAATAAAATTGCTGCATTTAGGACGAAGAGCAACCTGAAGGGATTCAAGAACTGCCACTTCATCCAGAAAAAACAACGGTTTGGTGTGGTTTGTGGGCCGGTGGAATCATCGGTCTATATTTCTTTAAAAATGATGCCGGTGCGAACGTGACCATCAATGGCGATCGTTATCGTGCCATGATAACCGACTAGTTGATGCCTGACATTGAAGCTCGTGAGTTCGGAGACATTTGGTTTCAGCAAGACGGCGCCACTTCCCACACATCGTTTCAATCAATGGATTTATTGAGTGAACACTTCGGTGAGCACTTAATTTCACGTTTTGAGCCGGTCGATTGGCCTCCAAGATCGTGTGCTATCACATCGTTAGACCTTTTCCTGTGGGGATATGTAAAGCCAAAAGTTTATGCGGACAAACCCGGTTCGATTCAGGCCTTGGAGAAAAACAGCACACGTATTTTAAAAGGAAAGGAATGAAAATTCTATAAAATTACTTTTTTAAATTTGCGACCTACGAGAAACAGATTACAGTGTGTTATAAATAATAATGTACACTGTGTAATGCAATCATATTATAATAAATTTCAAACCGTAGCACACTGTAGTAAATCACACATCTAGCTGGAAAAAAATTAAAAAATGGCTGGCTACATTCCTTCTGATCTTTTAATGAGCTTCTCAATACAATAGGTAATTGTAATTGATGTTTTGTTTTTTTTTTTTTTTTGTTTTTAGCTCTGATTAGGAAAAAGTAAGCTTTAAAGTCAGTTGTTGTCAACACGTGCATTCAGATTTCAAAGAGAAGCGTATTTTTTGTGTGACTTTGGTTTATGATTAAAAAGGCTACGGTGACTTTATTGTCATAATTTTTTTTTTATTGTTAATAAGCTCTATTTCAAGGCGAATTCATTTATCAGGTGGCATTGAAAGCACAGCTGTGCTACTTTTTTTTCTTACTTAGAGAGAGAAATGTCAAAGTTGCTAGTGTTTTTGACATATCGATCAACGAAAGCAACAAATAAAATACATTGGTGTGTTTTTGGTGTTGTTACTTGTTGTAGTATCGACACCACCGTATACATGAATTCGCCTTGCTCTATTTTAAGAAAATATATTATAATTTTCATTTAATTATTTCCATTGTATGTATTTAAAAAAAATTTTTTCAGAGAAGTTCAGAAAATGAAATTATTTCCTTTTTTCAAGTAGAGTTAAAGCTGCTTATTCCGGATAGTTCCGGTGTAAAACTATATTTGAGTTAATCTTTCAAGTGTTTACTTTAATGTAGATCAAATACATCTTGCGCATTTTTGCGACCGCCATACACTTTTTTCACTTTTCCAGTATGACCTCCACTCTTCCGCGAAAGAAAATTTTTGAAGAATGAGTAATAACTCCCAAAATACACCGCAAAGACTTCTTATTGACATTAATAATGGATAGATGTGGTCTTCAAGATATACCAGAAGACATGAAAACAAATCTTAACCCAAATATAAATATTATTTGTTTTAAGCTAGCCGAAAAATGGATAAAAAGTGGAAGACATCGTGACCGTTTCTTAAGATAAAATTCAGTTTGGCTTGATGAACCGTATGTATTGCATGAAAGCGTACAAGCGAAAAGTTGTAAAAAAGCTAAAAGCAAACCGAAAAACTTTGATGACTATAGTGAACAATCGAAAAAAAGAGAGATATAAATTCTTCTAGATTCAACTGACCATCGAGAAATTATTAAAGCTAGCAAGCAAGTGCTTCGCAAAATGGGAAAGCGAGATTCAGCCAGACTTGTGAAAGATCTGTCGGAAGCTGCATTAAGTAAAGGTACGGAAGTGAAAAAAAATGTGTAAGAGATTCAACTCTGAGCCTGTGCCTTTAGGGAGCCTTTTTCCCGATGAAGCCTTATCTTTAATGGTTGATGCTAATATGTCGAAACATCAATACGATGTTATTCGGCTTAAACTCAACGCAAAATGCAAAAATCTTTTTCCCTTCTACACTAATGTTCAAAAAGATAAGAAAAAATATTATCCAGCTGAAACAAAAATCACTGAGATGCATGCAAAAAGTTCACTCCAGTCATTAGTGAATCATACTATGGATAGGCTTTATTTGGCTCAAAAGAAAGTTTTAGTCGGTATTGATGAGCTAAAAACTGATGAAACTCTTCTTAATATTTTGATAAAATGGGGATGCGATGGGGCTCAGCAAAAGCAGTATAAACAGAAGTTTTCCTCGGAGGAGGGCCATACAGATGAAAGTTTATTAAGTATTTCAATGGTTCCTAATCAAATGAATTTTAGTTCTACATAAAGAAAAATAACTGTATGTCAAAATCCTGCTCCTTCATCTACAAGATTTTTTATCTTACATTTTTGTTCTTGACAGTGAGAGTTATTTATCTGTTGCCTCATTTTATTAAAAAAAAATCTTCTGTTTAAAAAAGTATTGATTTTTTATAATCATTTATATATTTGAACTAATTTTTTATTTAATTCATAAGTGAGAAATGACCGCGATTTATGAATTTTGTCCAGTTAGATTTGCGATCTACCACACTGTGCATAGTAAGGTAAATCGTAGCAACGATATTATGATAACCTACTCTGCAATATGAATACTGTAATCATATTTTGAGGCATAATACGATTCTTTCGGATTATACTATGATTCTAATAATAATCATAACATGTTTTGATTAATTAAAGAGGTTTTTATTTGACCTTTTTATTTTTAAATAAAATGCTTTTTTCGAGCTCGAGGTCAGTATTGAAAATAAATTTTACTTTATTCTTTGCCGATATTTTATACTTTTCCAGTATAATCATGTGGGCTTGTACTGATTCGAACAATTGGCGATGCACAGAAAACAGCAGTAATTTAGAAGTCGGTGTTTAATAAAAATTATTTTATACAAGCCCAGATATCGAAATATCGGCAAAGAATAAAATAACTTATTGTGTGTTATTAAATTCGTTTTTGTACTGTTAAAATTGAATAAAAATAAAGTTATTTTACGAATACCTTTATGTTTTAACATTTATAATTGTTATTCAAAAAACAAAGTACGAAAAAATAAGGGTTTTCCATACTTATTTTATTATGTAGTTTGATCTTTTGACGGCAACTACTGTTAAATTTTATGGAATATGCTGCTAAATTTTTTTTTTTTTTTTTTTTTTTTTTTTTTTTTTTTTCGTTATTTATTTATTGAATCTTCATATATTTAATATGAACTAACAATAATTTATCAAATCTTAACCTAATACTTTATTTATGTCCTGCCAGTGCCAGACAAAAATTTTCTTCATCACGGGTTCTGTTCACTTATATAGGTGTTTATCTCTCATCTAGTTGAGTAAGTGCTGCAGTGTCTCTTCTCCTTAAGCGAGTGTGGCCGCCATGATTTAAAATATTTCGAGCTAAAGGATTTGGGTGTTGTTCAAGTCTTTTTAAATATTTTACTGCATATTTTGTAATCATAGTTTTTACTAATGGCACGTTGAGATCCTTATGAATGTTTGAGTTTTTAACATACCAGGGGGCGGCTGTGATTATACGAAGAAGTTTATTTTGGCGCCTTTGAATTTTTTCGATATTAGAGGCCGAGGCAGTGCCCCATAGTTGAATACCGTAGCACCAGATAGGCTTTAAGATAGAGTTGTAAAGTAGAAGCTTGCAATCGAGTCTAAGAACAGAATTTCTTCCAATAAGCCAATGAATTTGGATGGCTTTTAGTTTCATTTGAGTTAATTTTGCCTCTATATGGCATTTCCACGTTAATCGCCGATCCAGATGTATACCGAGATATTTTACATGCGAATGTTGAGGAATAATTTGATTATTGATTGTAATAGGGGGGCAAGATTCCCGGCGCAGGGTGAATGTTATATGTACGCATTTTTGCTCATTGACCATTATCCTCCATTGTCTTAGCCATATTTCTAGTTGAAATATATGATGCTGTAGGTAACGAGATGCTTCATAACGGTTTTCGTGGACGCTTAGAAAAGCTGTGTCGTCTGCAAATGTTGAAGTTTGGGTGTAGTTGTTTGTTGGCATGTCCGAAGTATAAATTAAGTATAATAGAGGGCCCAGGATGCTGCCCTGTGGGACTCCAGCGCCAATCGGCTGAGGTGAACTTAAGAAATTTCCTTCTTTAATAATAAATTGACGACCGACTAAGTAGCTTTCTAACAGTTTGTGTGTGTTTGCTGGTAAATTTTGCTTCAATTTGTGTAATAAGCCTTCATGCCAGACTTTGTCAAAAGCTTGCGAAACATCGATGAAGAGTGCTGAGCAATATTTTTTTTCTTCAAATGTTTTTCTTATGACATTTACTATTCGATGAGTTTGTTCAATTGTGCTGTGTTTTCTTCTAAATCCGAATTGATGGTTTGGAATACATCTATTTTCACTTAAAATCGGTGTTAATTTTGAAACTAATAATTTCTCAAATAGCTTTGACATATTTGACAATAAGCTAATAGGCCTATAAGACTCAACTTTCGTATGATCTTTACCTGGCTTTGGTATCATGGTAACTAAGGAAACCTTCCATTTTTGAGGAAAGTATTCAAGGCGTAAAATAGCATTAAAAATAAAAAGAATAATTTTCTTTGCTACGCGAGGTAGCTCTAATAGCATTTTATTGCTGATCTTATCAATGCCAGGTGCCTTCTTAGTGTTTAAGTCACATATAACCTTTTCGATTTCTCTCATCTCAAATCTTAGGGGAATAGCTGCTCTAGCAGCAACAGGTGGTAAATCGACCGCAATATTGTGAGATATATTAGGTGTAAATACGTTTTTCAAGTGACTTACAAACAGATTTCCTTTTTCAACATCATTTCTTGCCCAACTTCCATTCAAGTTTCTTAATGGTGGTTTAGAGACAACTGGCCTTTTGAGGTTTCTAGCTGCACGCCATAATGAGTAGTCCGATTGTGGAGTTGCATCAAGTTCCTTAAGATATTTTTCCAGAGAAGCCGTTTTCTGAGTCTGCAATAACTTTCTTAATCTTTTTGTACACTCTTTTAGCAAGTTCTTAAGTTGAGGAGATCTGTGCAATTGCCACTCTCTTCGTGCCCTCCTTTTTTCAGACAAGAGACGCTCGACATCTGTGGAATATATTTTAATAGTTTTTGTTTTTTTGGGGGCAATATTGGAATGTTGAACAGCTAGTTTCAGAAAACTGTCAAAATTATCAATAGAGCGATCTACATACTCCGGTGTACTGAGCGGAATATTTTCTGTGCAATGGGCACTGAGATATTTTTTATATTTTAACCAATTTATTTGTGTGGCTGACGTCGCTAGGTAACCAGTCGGAGATACAATTCTATTGGGGTTCATTATAGTAACAATTGTAGGTGTGTGGTCGGAAGATAATTCTAGGGAAGCTTCAACGTGAATCGTTTCTGTTGGGATGTTTTTAACCACGCCAAAATCGATGACATCTGGAATTTTTTGCGGGTCAGCAGGCCAATATGTTGGTTGGCCGCTCGCGACAACATTTAAATTCATTTTAGAGATTGTATTAAACAAAACACGACCCTTTGGTGTTATTAGTCGTGACCCCCAGAAGGTATGTTTAGCGTTATAATCGCCAGCGGCCAGGAAACAGGGTCCTAGTGATTTATAATATTCACAATATTGGCTTTCTGATATTGAAAATCTAGGTGGAGAGTATAAAGATGAGATTACAATGCTACGATTCAGCTCTTCAACACAAATGTTCGTTGCTTGGAGATAATCCTCACGATGATCACACATTAGGTAGTGTTTGACTCGATTTTTTATCAAAATGGCAGAACCACCACAAGCTCTATCTCGAGGGTCCTTGGTATCATATAGTATATAACCATTGATGTTAAACGTATTTCTTGAGGTCAAATGAGTTTCAGAAACCATCATGACATCAATTTGTTTATTTTTAAGAAAGTATTCTAATTCATTTTTATGTTGGCGGATGCCGTTCGCGTTCCAAAAACAGATTTTTAAACAGTTCATGGCCTGTTAAGTACAGATTGCAATAACATCGATTGCATTCTAAGAATTTCCTGCATCATATTACCCATTGTGTTCGTAAAATTAGTTACTGTTTGCACTAATGTTTCCATGGTTTTTTCCAGACGACTTAAATTTGAAACTGGAGTTTCATCATTACTTGGCGCAGCACCTTGCGTTGGCGCATGGTTTGATTTTACGACGTTAGCATAAGAGGTTCTGTTATAACTAGGCTGCGGGGCCTGAATGTCACCAGTGCTTACTTGATTTGTTACCTGCATTTGAGGGGGATTAGTTTTCGGTCCAACTGACTGCTTGACGATGGTATATACAGGGCATCCTCTATAATTGGCAGTGTGATTACCGCCACAGTTGCTACATTTTTTTACGTTGGGGTCGGTTTTAGACTTATCGCAAAGATCTGTACCATGTAATTCACCACATACTACGCAAACAGGGGGTAAATAGCAATATGCCTTAGTATGACCATATTCTTGACAGTTTAAACACTGAACGGGACCATTTCTTTTGTGTGGCTCTTCTATAGTTACTCTTCTATAGAGAATATATTTCAAATTGTAAATAGGGTGCGTTTCATTTTTTTTAAGCTTTACGTCGCCGGGTTCAAACTCCACTCGAAAAAGTGGTTGGGGGTTTTTTTCTCTATTTTTTATATTTACTACATGTTTTATTTTGAAGCCTTTTTCTTCGAGGAATGTTTTTACCTCTTCTGGGTCCACACATGAGTCAATTCCCTTAATCACTACCTGGAGACCTTTACTGCTTTTCAGTGGGTATGTATAAAAGTTTTTTTTAAGTACTTCAAATTTGTTTATAATTTTGCGAAAATCATTCTCATTATTGACTTGTATTTTTGTCTCGTTTATACTACCACGCTTGATAGCAGCTACGTAAAACGAATTTTCACCTATCACCGATATCAAACTCTTTATGAGCTCATTTGAGTTTTGCTCCCTAAGATATATCGGGGGAGGCTTGGACGATTTTATGACGTTTGGTGCTTCAGAGGATTCATCCTCCAGAATTGCAAATCGATTTTGAGAATTTATTTTATCAAAAGATGGTACTTTTGAGGCCGAAGCAACTGCTGCAGAGGTAGGGCTGCGACCCCGTTTAAGCACTGTTATGTACCTGTCCATACCAACTTGTACTTGAGGCTTTTGACCACTTTTTACTTGTGGAGCTGAGTTTTCCATCATGCCTGATTTGAGGGTAATATTTTCATCACTTATTAAAATCGTTTTTGCCGCTGAGGCACCGCTTGCAGGTTTTATATTTTTTATTGTATTAATATCAACCGTATTATTAGACACCGAAGGTGATACTGAGTTTTCTATTATGCCTGATTGGGGGTTAATATTTACATCACTTATTAAAATTGTTTTTGCTGTTGAGGCAACGCTAGCAGGTTTTGTATTTGTTATTGTATCAACCGTGTTATTAAATACAGACGGCGAGAGGGATCGCGTACGAGTAATAGGTTTAGCCGTTAGGTATTTGCTATCATCGATTCTTTTTTTTATTTCTGTATTTTTTTCGCTAACACTCACTGTGATATATGCATTTCTACTGTTTGCACTCATAAGAGTTTTTTTTTTCTTTTACTGTTTACAGTTGTGCTCTTCTTATTTGTTATTGTTTATCAACACCGATAATGAAAAAAATGTGTGTTTATGTATGTATGTACATACATGTAATTGTTTTTTTTTTTTTTTTTTTTTCTTTTTCTTGTATTTACTTTTTTTATACTTTATTTGTTCAAAAAAAAATAAACCGTATGCCGAGTTTAGAAAACACGTCTATCTTCAACGACCGCGACAGACAGAATGCTGCTAAATAAAAACAAAAAAAAATAAAAAATCTATGTAAAACTCATTTATTACATATGAAATGTAAATGCTCTGTTTTTTAAATAAATTTATAGTTGTTTAAAATAAATTTTCTGTTGAATTAAGCTACATAATATTTTGAGTGTACTTTTTCATAATCAAAAAACCTGATGGCTTGTCAGATAAAAAATTTCACCAGATAATTTTTGCGTCTGACTAGTACAGCAAAGATGTCCTTAGCAAAAACTTTGCTTACAAAATAAGAAGAAATATAATCAGAGTTTGACGTAAACACTACTTATTTTTCTACTAGAAAAAGGAGATATTTTTGTTCGCAATGTCCCAAAAGAAATACTTTATAATTTGGCCAATTACAACCTAAAAAATAATACCTTTCTTTTATCCTTGAAAGTTTTATAAAAATATGTAGTTCAAAAAGAGATAAAATGACTTTCAAAACGGTTAAATTAAATTAACTTTCAAAACGGTTAAACAACACTAGTTAAAATTGCTCTTATAAGCATGTAAAATCGTATGAAATTTTTGTTGAAAAAGTGTACACAATAATAATTTTTTGAAATGTAAGAAAACCTTTAATAAAGAGTGTTTTGGCAACACAAAATCATTTATAGCTCTATCACTGTAATCACAATGTGTGTAATAATATATATAAATATTACGTTGTCCAAAAAACATCGTTTAGATTAGAATGATATTACTACCAGTGTTCTAAAAACAAAATTATATATTATATATATACAGGGTGGCCCAAATAAGACCTAGTGATGTTAAACACGTATAACTCTTATAATAACGGTTTTTTTTAAATAATTTATTTTTATATGTTAAATACATTTTATGAAAATTTAACGTGACTATGTGTGAAATATGACATCAGACAATTGGCCACCATTTTGGTCGATACAGGCATTGGCTCTTTTTAGCGCATTTTGCATTACACGGCGTAATGTTTCTGGTTGCAGGCGCCGTATTTCGTCTCGAATATTCTGCTTGAGTTATCCAAGTGTCTGTGGTTCGTTAACATACACTTTGTCTTTTAAATAACCCCAAAAAAAAATCGGGCGCAGTTAAATCTGGCGAACGTTAAAAAAACGGCGCTAATTTCGCTGCGTCCGAACAATTGATCGTTGAAAAGAATAATAAAAATAGATAATTTTATTCATTTATTCATTTTAAATTTCCAAGAGTTCAGTTATAATCTGCAAAAAGAAAAAGTAAATTATGTTAAAAAATAAAAAAATTATTTGTGTTTCACATCAGCTGGTCTTTTTTGGGCCACCCTGTATAATTTTGGAACATATTTGTGTATATATTTACATACATTTGATTGATTGTTGGATTTTCCATGGATTTTACATCGAAATTATTCTTGAAATTTTATATTCTTTCCGGATATCTAAAAAATATAAATGGAATATATTGCAAATTGACTTATTTATATCATTTTATTAAAGTAAGTATTTTTTGTAATGTATAATTATGACTTATTTAAGATATAATAATAAAGTAAGAATTAAATATATAACTAATAATGCAAAAAGTTGCAAATACAGCTACAAATTAAATGAATTCAGGAAGTCACTAAAATTAGGACTGTAAGTTAAGTTAAGCAAGAGGAAGAATGAAAATGTTGAAGCATTTTAAAGATTTAAAAGATTTTATGAAATATGTGGAGCCTTTTTGCTACTCAAAGGTTGGCGAATGTAAAATAATGCACACTGTTGAAAGAGTAAATAAAAGTTTTATAAATTTAAATTTAATAAGCAAATTTTAAAAATATTCTAATAATGAAATACTGTATAAAAAAAGAAAAATCCCGAATGTAAGAACTTTAAGATTATTTCTTTTTTCCTTTAGGGGATTATTTTAACAACAATAAGAGATTACAAAATTTGGAAGATCTCTTAAAACTGGTAAAGAACTTCAGTAACTGATAAAACGATATCACCATATTACCTGATATACCCGCCATCAGCTCAATTGGTAAATGAGAGTATATTAAATTTGCCATTAAGTGTAACAAAACAAAATATTAATCTAAGACTTACGCTATTACGTTTTTATGTAAAAAAACAAGTCAAGAAAAAATATTCTGAAATGTCCAAAACCTCTCTGGCAGTGACAAATTTTTATGGCACTATCTACATAAATTTATAAGCAACATTTTTATTAACACAGTGGTTTTTTATCTCGATAATAAATATGACAGTAAAATTCAGACAGGATAAAGCTAAATCATACTAGAATTTTATGAGAATTTAAGTGTCTCCGATGGTTGTGTCAATTCATTACAAAACAGAATGATAAAATTAATTTACATCCTTAATTGTTTCATGATGTTTTAAATAAGGGGAAGATATTTATAACAAATGTAAAAAAATTAAAACTTAAAAAAACTAAAATGAAAAATTGTCTTTCAACAATATATTCACACTAATACATTACTGAACATAGATCATTATGTAAATAAGAATTTTCGTTTCCACTAACTGAACAAAATCACTCACACCAATACGAATTAGGCATAACAATTTAATAAAATTATAAAATTTAAATTTATTTCTACAGCTTTTAAAGCATTAAATACCATTTACAAATGTCTTCTGTTAATGCTAGTTTCTTTTCAATTTTTGTTAATTCCTAAAAAAAAATTAAACAATTAATTTATCTTATTCATTGAACATTTTTGTTCGCATTTATTTGACTTTTATTGATGTTTAAAATTAATGATTTTTCATGGCAAAGTAGAACTTGTGCAACTTTAAATTATTGTTGGCTTTAAAAACGAAAATAAAAGAGCAAAGAAAATATATTAAGGACAGCAAAAACTCTTAAAGAAATTTTATGTATTAAAAATCCTTTTTAGAATATGACATTTGTTTTAGTTTTAAAAAGCTTTAAGTCAAAAAGGTAAGTAAAAAAGTATTAATTCTTTGTTGAATCTTTAAATGAAAAAAAAACCAGCACGCACATACCACATGTACAAAAACAAGGACACTTAAAGCACAGATGTCATTCATTTAACAATTCTGCCATATCATCATGCGGCACTATAATAAAACCAAAAAAAAATTGTATGTTATTTTTCAGAATTGTTCTCAAAAGTCATACCAATACTTTTTAAATATCAATAGTACTTTAATATTTTTACTGCTCGCCACATGAGTAAATACAATTTTTACATTAAAAGTGTAAAGTTGGAAAGTTCAAATCTCCTTAACTAGAAATGTTAAGAAAATAAGGGATTAATTGGAGTAATTTAAGTTCTACTTGACTAAAACGCATAAGCTTGGTAAAAAAAGTTATTATTACATGTTCTGTATTTGCGCCACTTTAATATTACATCTCCGGAAATATTACTTAATGTAGGGTTTTTAATTAATGTACTTTTTCAAATATTTTTTTTTTTTTTTCATTTAGGGTATTTTAATGGTTTTTAGAAATGAATTTATCTCGAAATTTTTTATTAAATTGCTTTATTGAACGGATTTTGAATAGGAGTTCTCAGTGACAGTTTTCGATCTAAAATTAAAGGACGGCAAAAATACAAAAATAAGTTAATTAAAAATTTAAATTGACAACATTATTTTGAAACTAAATTTCAAATTGACATAAATTTCTAAATATGTATATCTTTTAACTCTGTATGCTGATAACATTACCATGAAAGACATGTTAAAAGGGTGGTATGTCATAGTGTCCAGTTAAATAATGTCAATGTTAAAAGTTTCGTAAGGTCAATGGACATTGTAACACTTTTGAAAGGATAATTATGTCCATAAGGCAGTGTGGTGGTGTCCCTGCACGTTATTAGACTTTTTAGTGAATTATAATCAATTAGTTGTTGATTCCATTGCTGTCAAGCTCTGAGACAAAAGATTTAACAAAAATGCCGACTTTTGCAAAATCTTTTTGTAGTTATGGGATGTTTGAAGGAATTAAGAGCACTTATATAATTATATCTATTTATATATCAAATTTCAGAAAAAAATAACTAAGGTTTAGTATAAGAAATAGTGTTTCATAAGCTTGAGCTATATAAGAGGCATCACGCGCAAAGAAACAATTTTATTCGAGCCTATAGGAGAATTTTTATTGAAACGCTTATACACTAAGTTTCACGGCTATAGCTCAATCATTTCACGAGTTGTCGTTTTCATAAACGGAGGCGAATTTGCCTAATGTTTTGCCCAATTTACCCCTACTTATAAAAAGTACCTAAACAAAGATCAGCATTCTGTCTATATTATTTTCAAAGTTATGATTTTTGTCGCCCTAATTTTAAACATCGAACACTGGTTTAAAATAGACAAGCAAAATTTATAATCAAGACATTTTTAATGAACTTTCATATTGTACACCAGTAAAGTGATCTTTTAAGCAATATGCCACACCTCAAACAACAAGCCCCCATCAAAATCTGATTCAAGAGCTTCCGCCAACATCACAGCAGATTTTAAAGAGACAGTGTCGATTAAACCCCAAAAAGGAGGTTACGAAAAAACTGTCAGCTCCCCTCGGAAAACCTAATTTATAACTGATTATTAAATACAACAAATGTTTTTTAGGTAACATTTTTTTATTAAATTTGTTTTGTAAGCCACTACTAAATTAGAAATATTTCTATGAAAACGGCAGTAAGTGTTTTAAATTTAAAAGGATAATTTAAACAAACAAAAAGTGCACTGTTAGAAAAAACCCTAAGAACTAAAGCTATATTCACACCTATTAAATATTTGATGTCCTACACGTAACCACTATTTTTATTAACAAATAGCTTGCTTTTGCAAAATAATTTTTATAATTACTCTAACTTTTTTGAAAAAATGTGGTGTGGTAAAGAAAAAACATATTAAAACAAAAACAAAGTGCTTTTATTGTTTTCGCAAGAAATCAAAATAAAAACAATATGCCAGTTCAGATTCGTATGCACGTGCTAAAATTTATTATCAAAGTTGTTTTTGGGAATACTATTATTTATTAAAAATTTTGTTTGTTGTGCTTAATTCCCTTTTTAATAATTGATAAAAAAAATACTGAAATTTATTGTTGGAGGATAAGCTGTTCCTATGCGCATTTCACTGGTTGCTTAGGCCAGATCATCAGGAAACGTTCTCCTAAATAACTTTAGAAAGGCCAAAAATATCAGCAAACAAGACTACAGAGGGAATGAGAATTACCTACAAACACTCAAAGAGTCTTTTTGCAATGATATCAAAGCTTAAACAAAATACCAAATAATAAATCAGTGATGCGTTTATCTTTTCTTACATTTCCCGCTACAATTATTTGGAATTCTCCCAACATTAATTGTAGTTGTAAGTGGGTAAAGAAAAAACATATTAAAAAAACAAAAACAAAGTGCTTTTATTGTTTTCGCAAGCACTTTGTTTTTGTAACTCTCATTCCGTATGTAGTCTAGTTTGCTGATAGCTTTGACTTTTCTTAAATTATTTAGGAGAACGTTTCCTGATGATCTGGCCTAAGCAACCAGTGAAATGCGCATAGGAACAGCTTATCCTCCAACAATAAATTTCAGTATTTTTTATCAATTATTAAAAAAGGCAATTATACAATTATCTACTTACACATAAAGTTTAGTAAATAATTATAAATTGAAAAAATAAAGCTAAAGTTTGATCAATTAACTGGTTTTACTTTTCTTGGATTTTATCGTCAAATATTTCTTAGGTCTGTACATACCTTAAGTCATATCTATGTATTTAGTTGGAGTTTACGGACTTTTGAAAGAAGATAGTTTTTAGGAAATAGTGACTTTTAGTGAAAAAAGTTTTACTTTTTGTAAAACAAGACACTTTAAGAGACAAAATGTGACTTATTGTAAAAAAGTCACGCCTTAAAGAATTTATGCATGATGCATTGATGGAAAATGAAGAGAAAGGAGCAATGGTTATGTCATCAATGCCAGCAATGCATCCCGATGAATTAACATACGTACCGCCATCACATTTTGTTCACTAAAAGTGTCTTTTTTACAAAAAGTTAATTTTTTTCACTAAAAGTGACCATTTCCTAAAAAAAAGTATTTTTTTTTTCTAAAGTCCGTAAACTTTCATCACATTTTTTCAAGAAAGTTAGAGTAATTATAAAAATAATTTTTTTTACAAAAAGTCACTCTATTCTACAACAAGCCAATAATTTAAGAAAAACGCCATATTTTACATGACTTTCTTCAGAAAAAGCCCTACTTTTACAAAAAGTCTTACTTTTTCGCTTATTGATTTTTTAAAAGTTTGATTTATTAGTTATACCACATGGCGTATGGATGTTAATAAATTTGGAGTTGAATAATACTCATACGTAACCAAGTAACTTGACAGATGTTTTCCTTGCAGTTTCCTCAAAAAAAAAATGATTACAAATATGTACACTAGGGCGAATCAATTTAAAAATCGCCCAAGTAACAAGGGTGGGTCGGCCCTCCAAAGTTAGTGGGGGTCGGTCATACATTTAGACACGATTACGGCACTTAATAAATAATAAATGGGTCAAAGTGGGATTTTTCAAAATTTGACCTTCGGCTCAAAATAAGGAATATCAGAATTCATTTTAGAGGTATGGTTCCTTGGGCACAGTTTCTTAATTTGATCCATAGAGTACGATTTTCCTTGTCACCATGCCCTAAATATCAAGCAAACAAGTTGTTGATTTTGCAACTATTACCAAAATGATTGTATTGATTACTAAAAATTTTAAAAAATATATATAAATAAATGATATTTTTAATTTTAATTAAAAAAGTGATCAAAAAACTTTGCCATTTCAAACAATGTGTTAATTTATTTAAATAAATATTGACAATTCGAAACAACAATTCTACATGTGTAAATTATTTTATTTTAAACGAAAAAAGTCAATTAAGATTTTTTGTTATTTAATTAAAATTTTAATTGAAAATTTATTTCAAAACAACTAAAATGTAAATTAAATCAAAATTAAATTTTTAATTTTCTTTAAACTAAAAAAATAATTGATTCAATTATCACATTAATTAAATTTAAATACTTTTTAAACCTTTTTTTAATTGATAAAACACTTTTTTCTGTGTAGCTTGTGGTACCGTCCTGTTGAAACCACATGTCGTCCATGTCCATGTTTCTCAATTCGGGCCAAAAATAATCGGTATTCACCCCGCGATAACGATCGCCATTCACAGTAGCGTGATGATCGTTATTGTCGATTGACGAAAAAATATGGCCCCATGACGCCGCCGACATTCTTTGTGGATGAAGTCGTGAGTCATAAAGCACATGGGATTTTCACCCAACCAATAACGCATATTTTGCTTATTGACGAACCCATTGAGCTAAAAATGACCTTCGTCACTGAAGATGATTTTGCGATGAAATTCATCATCTTGGCGCATCTTCTCTAGAGCCCAATCGGAGAACGTGTACTTTACCACGATGAAAATGTTGAGTTTACTAAAAAAAGGAAAGTAACAGTTAGATGATCAGTGAAATAGTGCGTTCACAAATTAAATTCAAAGTTGTCAAGTAGCTATATATCTATATAATTATATATAGATATATATAGTTTTTTTTAGGCTAAAAGTTTTGATAGATTTTCTAAAAATGTTGTTTTATTAACATAACAACATTATTTAAACCCTAACCTGATTTATAAAATAAATTAAAAACAAACTCTCATCAAGTTAGCCACTAGATTTTGGCACAACCTCACAAAATCTTGCAATACTCAACGATACAACTATGAATTTCATACTAATGTAATAAAAAATACAGCTCTGAAAAAGAAAAATCTGACAGTTTGACAAAAAAAAAAAAAAATATATAAAAAGAGCGGGGAAAATAAATTTCCGGTTAATTAGTAATTAACAAAAATAAACATTTGTGAAAATGGATAAGCCAATAATAAATAAACGGTATGAAAATTATATTAATATAAACTGTGTAGCATTACAAAGGCCTTAATTTACAGAAAACGTACCTACAAAAAGGAAAAGCAGTGCAATTCCAATGAAGAGGCGCATTTATTACTTTTAATATTGTTTTTTAAGTTTTTAGTTGTTTTTGTTTGTTTTGCAATAAAATTGTTACATGTAAAAATTTGCAATTTTGTCTCTTATTTGTTCACCTTTTGGGTTATAGTCGTAAGTAAACTCCTCGCCATTTGGCTGCTCTTTTTCCGTATCAAACGTCTTTTCCCAGGTATCATTTATTGCGGGTAGTATATTTGCAGCAGTTTGTGAAAGCTTATATTAAACAAATGCTTGGGTTTTTTAACGCAACAATCTTAATTCCTATTCCATTTTTTTAATATAATAAAATTAGTTTTTGGCTTTCCATTTTGCTAATAAGAGTTTACAATACAATTTCTTACCTTTTCCAATCAGCTGTTTTTATTATGAAAATTAAATCCGACAATATGTCAAAAAGCACTGGTGTAAGCGCCAAAAAATTTGTTTAAGATTTTAACTTAAATCTACTAGATTTTGTGTAGGTGTAAATGTAGTATTACCAGCGAAAGGTCTACTTTCTGTAATGTAACGCCAGAAAGCATATAAGCTTGTATTTTAGGATCATGTTCTTCAGATGTTTTCCTTATTATTATAATTACAAAAAAGTAAATTTAACATACACAAATTTTTGAGAAACAATTTCACTTACTTCTGGCGTTAAAAGCAAAATATTTTTTTATTTTATATTAAAGGCGTATGAACAATTATTTTTAAACCAACCGTTTTATAACCAGAAAGTAGACAAAGTAGAACGATATTTTTAAGCGGGTAGATATGACTACTACGTGTCGATTTTTTCAAAGAGTTAAAAAAAAAATAAAAAATGTTAGTTCATACAAATTTCGAAGCACTTAATGTTTATTTTAATCCCAATGATGTGTGTTTCTCTTGCCAATTCTGACGATTTGAATATGGTATTTCGTCTTTAATTTCTTCAAAAATAAGATTTTTTCTCATAAGGAGTCTACTTATAAGCTTATTTTTGCCAAATAAGACAGTTCGGTAGCACACATTTAGCAAATTCATTCAAGTTCGTCAACACTTAAAGCGTATTTTTATGCGACGATCATTAAGGGATGTTTTTTTTTAATTCCTAATCGACTTTAAAATTAAAACTTTAAAAATGACAAGTGTCTTTATTTTTGTGATCCCAACAAAATGTTGAAGCAATTTTTTATTCTTAGTAGTCAAAATTTAAAGCTCATTTTTCAATAACTTCTTAACAAAAAATCAGATTAAGTAACAATGTGCTAATTCGTTCACGAGCTTTACTTAAACTTGTAAGCAAACCAATGTAATGGCCATGAGTTAAATTCTAATGCTTGTGCTTAGTTGGGAAATGGCTCTTGATAGGTAAGCATAAAACCTTTTTTTCGAATATTCCCAAAAAAAATTGTCAATAGCTGTTAAATATTGTGAACGTTGAAGACAGTTAAAATCGCATGTCCCTAAAATAGAGAAGCGCTCTTCTTTATAATAAAAATAATAAGAAAATCTGAGGATTAAAAAAAACTGAATAAAGGTATTCAGTTCAGATTTTTTTTTTTTTTTTATGATTGAAAAAATGGAAATATGAAACTTTTTATTACAACAAACACAAATGTTGCACACTAAAAGTTGAACTTAATCAAACATTAGCCAAGTGGAAAGAAGCAGGCTTAAAACCTACAACATTGCATTTAATTACAGCGTCTACAATTCATAACCGTCAAATTGAATGTGGTTGACATTCTTATAAAAATATTGCTATTTTCAACAAAAAGCACTAAAATTTACATCTCTTTCAAAAATGTACAATTTTACACTTTCAAATTAGAACAAAGACCGCTCACTTCAACATCAGTGCAATTTTCCTTTTTCCTTATTTTGCAATCAAAAAAAATCTTAACGGAATATCCGTAATTATTCAACAACCATATCGCAGAAAAATCAGTTTTGAAATGAGTAAAAGAATTTTTCTAATCAAATTGTGGTGAGTGTATTTTTTTATTTTTATTTTTATATTGAATTGTTTCAGGTAGCAGTTTACATTTAAGCATTGTCGTTACAAACAATAACTGAAACTCAAGCTCTTTAGTCTCCAAATATAAAAATAAAAGGAATGTTTTGAATTTTTGAACAAAAAATTTATTTTGTATTTTTTAATTTTGTTATTACCCCAGTTGGCAAAACTGTAAAACTTCAACTATTAACGCACGACATGTCCTCTATCACTTAGGATTTCTGGAAGACAATTTTGAGGAAAATGGCGTGGAAAACAAAATATTCGACATTGTCTACTCTACTGTCTTCTAAAAAACTTTGTAAACGACGACATGACCGACATTGTCTACCAAGTTGTCTTTTATACAAGCTTATTCACGAAAACATGATCGACATTTTCTTGTCAGGTGCATTATATGAACACCTATACACGACAGTATGAGCGACCGTGTCTTGTAAGGAGTCCTCTATCAACAACTATATACGGCATGAAGAGCAACAATGTCTTTCTTTGTGTAGTTCACAATTCTGGCGACACTTGTTTGAAAATGTCGTTGACGATTTGTTCAGGCTGTCCCTCACATGTTGTGCAGGAAATAACATTTCGTGCATCTGTTATCAAGGATGTCTTAAGGACGCGGCCAACTGGGACTATTTATATTTGTATGTTTTTCATATGTGTGTATTCTTTGCGCATATGTACGTTAAACTTCCCCTGCAGGAAACCTGGGATTAAGTGTCTTCAAGTCGCCAATTTTTTTGATTATTTTGGTGACTTTTTGGTGATACTGTCCAACAAAGCGTCTACACTTTTGCCTGCCCTTGACGAAAAAGAGAGAATAAGTGAAATGGATGCAACAGTTTGTAGTGAAAGCTCGGAATTTTTATGAAATAATTATAAGTCGTTTTTATTAATTCGACATCAACGCTAAACAAAATGTATGCACGTATACGGATTTAATTAATTATCTTAACTCACTAGTGCGAAATTCTAATGAAACTATTTAAAAATGTAGACTTAAACTATTAATATGTATTAAATTGCTGGTTCCAATATCTCCTTATGGGCTCACAAGAACTACCTAGTCAAAAGCTCTACGCTTTCGGCCGTACCAAAACCAAAACGGCACGCGTTTTCTTGATATTAAAATATTGTCATATCCATACAATTTGTAGTGTGGCGTCAATGCTTTGCAATTGAAAAATTCGATTTTGACACCGCTTCTTAACGGTCGCTATTATTAAAAAATAATGGCAATTTAGATTTTTAGTCCACCTAGCGGGCTTATTTCCATTTTTTATTTCTATTATGTGGGTTTTATTAAAATAGAAAATTTACACTACTGTTCGTAACACAACGATGACGCTCTTTTTTAGGTATAGCGTATCAGCGTAAAAGCTAAGCGAAAGAAAACGTCTCGCCTTCCGCTCTTGCATACGTACGGCTGTTAGTAGTGCATTTTCAATAGCAAACACATGCTGAATGCTTTAGCACAAAATATTGTCTGGTCTACAGTTGATCAGCAGTATTGGTGACCAGGTCAATGAGCACAGTTTTACTACTAACATTTTCTACAGGTTATGTATGTATCTATCTATAAAAGTTTCAATGTCTGTCTGAATATGTGTCTATGTCCGTATGTATATTGTTGATTGCTTTTTTTATTTTTGTTGTTTCTATCTTCGAAACTACCAATTCATTCATAACAATTCATTTTAAATTTCTGAAAAATAAATTCAATTTGACATTATCTTGATGACAATTTGACATTTGATATCGTAAAACAATTTCAATGTAAGAACAAACACACACAAACATATTCATTTATAGAAATACAAATACATTTAGACACTTGAATATTTGTTAGATTGTAAATAGTAGCGTGGTCCAGTATTAAAAAATTTGTATTGGAATTGATTTTATATAAAGATAAACTTATGACATGATAATGAGTAATTAATTTAATAAGCATGAACGACAAGTAAACTTCAATAAGAATTAACTTTTAAAACCCGGTAAATGAAATGTTTTTTCTTTAAGTTGAACATTCCTATTAAAAAAGCATGCAACTTCCGTAAGAGGATAGATACCAACACGAAATAGCAAAAGACATTTTATTGTCAACAAATGTGCAATTTTTTAAATGGCAATTTCTTGTTATTCAACATTTAATATGTCATATTTGTATTACCGGAAAATAATTACTTTTGCAGGTTTTATCGCACAGTGGTAAGGAAAAATAACGGTAAAAAATTTAAAATTAAACAATTACATACACATATGTATATAATTTAGTTTAACTCTTGCCACCGGACCAAATAAAGCTCTCTGAGCTCGTGACATTGGTCTCAATGTAGGTTACGTCTGAAATGCAAAATTTCTATATGCTTTACAAATTTCTTTACAACAGTTTTGGTACACCCTCTGGGCATTAATGTCTTTATTAATATTAATCGTTCCATAGACTTTCAGAGCCGGTAAAACCTCAGCAAGTTCGCATTGTATACGATTTGACAGCCATGAATTTCGATTAATTTATTAAGGCTAAGAAAATGCGCAGAGAAAATAAGGCCCATAAAGAGAGGTAGTGTAATGAAGATATTTATGCATGTAAAAATAAGAAACGGGGAATTTTTTGCCGATTCGTTGCCCCCCAAATAAGAGCGGACCTGTCGAGTACTTAGAACAAAGCATTTTCGATATTTATAGACGCTTAATATATAAGGGAATGATCTGTACCTTATATTTTGAAGATTGATCGTCAGTGATACATGCAACAACAGAAAACGCAAGAAGAAATTTTATTAATAGTTTAAATATGGAAATGTGTATATAAATGTTAACAATATCTGAGGGACATCGGGGTGCATAATTTAGTATAATTTTGGATCCGGCATTAAGGAAATTATGGGAACATAATGATTGATGAATATGCAAGCATCAGTTCTTAATTAGTGTGGAGTGTTATTAAGCCATAGGCAATAAATCTATATCAATGTAATGAGAAATAAAACCTTATGACCTTATAACCAACATCCAGCTACAGTAACTCCATAATCATTTTGCAACCCAAGAGGAAATAGCACCATAACAGTGTAATTGTTTAAGTTAGATATTGCCAATGGAATTAAATGCTATTATCAAGTGTTGAAAAACTAAAGTTAGGAGGTGGAAAAGGGGGAGGCAAATCATGAATTTAAATATCCCAAATAATTGCATAGATAGCATGGTTGGGCCTTCGGCTGGGCGCAAGATTTTTCTCCTCTATAGTTGAACAAAACCCAGCATCGCTAACTAAAGCTTCTTGGCAAAGGCGGCCTTCTGCCGGGCACAAGAACTATGTCGTATAGCAAACACCGGCTTCTCTTACTAAAGCTTCTAAATTCGGGATTTGATATCGGTATTTTTGATTATAGAATTTCAAAATTCGGGATTAAAAAGTTCGGGGTATTAAGATTCATAATTCTACAATTCGAGATTTTGACATTTATATATTTTGAAATTCGGGAAAAAAAGGATAGTATTCCTTGGCGGTGCGCAACATGACGCCAGGAAATATGCCCCCAAAAAGAAAATGAATAATGGCCCTAAAATTTTAAATGAGACATAACAACACGCAATTTTGGGGCAATTTTTTTTGTTTCTTTTTTTGGGTTTTCTTTCATTTGTTTCGTTGGGATGTTTTTGCATTAAAAGTGAAATTATAAATGACCCTTATATCAGAAATGTACTATGAAAGTCCGAAATAAAATCACAATTTTTAATTTGGGTCTATTTTTCATTTACTTATATATATTGCAAGTTTTAGGAAGTGAAAACTGTTTATATTTAAAAATCTAAGGAGGAAAAAATCATTGATGG
Organism: Pollenia amentaria; assembly: GCA_943735925.1. Lineage (NCBI taxonomy): Eukaryota > Metazoa > Arthropoda > Insecta > Diptera > Polleniidae > Pollenia > Pollenia amentaria. The sequence continues at coordinate 184,703,592 of OX031007.1, read as the reverse complement.
CTATGCAGAGATTCTTTCGTTATCGAAGCTGGTTTTTGTTATGACATAGAGGAGAAAACCCTTGCACCCGGCCGGATAAACAGTGAAACTTTAAATACCGAAGCCAGTATTCGTTATACCCAGGCATCAGAAATTAAGAACCGAAAACTAAAATTTTAAGATTTTCATTTGAAAATTTAAAAACTCATGCGTACAAAATAAATATTTTTTTTTCTGTCAGTTAAAAAAAAGGAAACACAAAAAAACATAGTATACAACCATAGTATGCCGACTCTTTGACAGGTACATAACTCAACTGTCAGTGGTACATATTTTATGTTTGTATTAGTAAGATTTTTTTCAAATGTATTGGTGTATAAAACTATTTCCACCACTAAACATAGTTGCATAAAATCGTATAGAATGTGGCAACAATTTTTTTTTCCAAAATAAAATTTTCTTAGTTCAATAAATTTTCAATTTATTGAATGCTGGCTGCATTTATAAACTTTTAAAAGCCATGTTTGCTAAATTTTTATTCTGCAATATCGGATAATATATAAATAATTAATGATTTCAAATATTATTTTTATACCACAAAATGCTACTCTGCTGGCTTTAATAATATTAACAACAGAAAAAATTTAGTGTCAAAAAAATTTATTTAAAAATTTTTAGTTTGTGAAAAATAAAAACATTTTGTAAAAGCAAATTAGCAAAATGTATTGAAAAAAATTATTAATTATGTGTTTAAGTCATAAAATTAAACATGAAGTGTTATATTGTGAAAAATTTTAAATTAAAAAATTTCAAATTTTGTTTTGTTTTTGTTGTTCTTAAGTGTGTTGAATTCACACAGAACCTATATGTGTGATGAGAGTTATAAAAAAAAGAGAACGTTATCACCAGTCGGCATACTAGTTATATACTATGCAAAAAAATATATTTATTTTTAAAGTACAATACATAGTATATAACTAGTATGCCGACTGGTGAGAACGTTCTCTTTTTTTTATAACTCTCATCACACATATAGGTTCTGTGTGAATTCAACACACATAAGAACAACAAAACCAATACAAAATTTGAAATTTTTCAATTTAAAATTTTTCACAATATAACACTGTGCAGAGGGAATGAGAATTACCTTGAATGGGAAATGTGACGCGGTGGTGTGACGCATTTTATTGGGACTTTCTATCACGGGACTACTTTGGTGTCAGTTCACTTCCCTCTATAGTAGTTATTCTTGAATATTCTCCCTTTCAAACCTGCTTCGTAGTATGGGAAAGTCGTGGCCCTTTTAATGTTATTTTTTTATAAAATTTATTTAGAATTTGTTCACTTATTTTACTGCTCCTCTGTGCGCCTTATTTTAAAGCGCAAAAATGTGCGGTTACTTTTTAAAATGTACCATAAGTGCTTCGCAAAGAACACATTTTTTTTTTATTGGGAGTACAACTTTATGATAAGTCTATCAATACACAACATCTGTCAAAAAGTGGGTTGGATTAAAAAGTAGTCGTGGCACCTCCATACAAGGACAGTATACATTTTCAAATTTGTTATGAATAGATTGGTTATCAACACACAACATCTGCTAGAAATTGGGCTGGATTAGAGAAATGGATGCTGCAACTTTAATACAAAGGTGGAGAAAGAGCACAGAAAAGGTATTTAAGCTTGGTAGAAAAGCTTTGTTTACAAATTTAATGATGTAAGTTGTTTATGAAAATAGGAATTTAATACAAAATTTTAAATAATAAATTTAATAGCACTTTATATTATTTTAAAAGTAATTTTTTTAAGAAAACAAATCAACAATAAAAAAATTTGTCGAGAACGTTTTATTTTTAAAAAATCATGCTTACTTATGGCCTAAGGCATTGCACTGTAAAATACCGGCTTATAACTGGTGTTTTTTATAAAGGTGTGGAACTTTAAGTTGGGACCACTTCTTCAACCATTTTCTCCAGTCATTTTGTCAGCCGTCAAGTGATTTATGTTTAGTTTGGCTTGGGTTTTCAACATGAATAGACACGATCACCTATCAGGGCGTAGATTTGGTGAATGGGCCCAAAACAAGATTGCTGTCGATCCCAATTTTCATAAGCGAATTTTGTTTAGCGATTTAGATCACTTTAGTTTGGATGGTTACTACAACAAACAAAACTACCGTTACATCCAGAATAACTGACTATTTGGTGTACTTTATGCGCTGGTGGAATAATTGGTCCGTACTACTTTAAAAATGATGCTGGTCATAACGTTACAGCCAATGGTGACCGCTATAGAGCCATGATTACTGACTTTTTTGTTCACCAATTTGACAACCGTCAATTAACAAGCCGTGACTAGCTGTGGTTTCAACATGAGAGCGCAACATGTCACACAGCTCGTGCCATAATTGATTTTTTGGGGGAAACGTTTGGTAGCCACATAGTTTTATCTTTCGGACACGTGAATTAGCCTCCAAGTGCGATTTAACGCCGCCAGACTATTTTCTGTGGGGATATGTGAAGTCGCTTATCTACGCCGATAATCCCGAAACGATTGACCACTGGGAGGATAACATTCACCGAGTTATTGCTGGTATACGGCCACAAATGTTGGAAAAAGTCATGGAAAATTAGACCTCCAAATTAGACTATGGACAAGCCAGACGAGGCGGTTATATGCCAGAAGTCATATTTAATTTATAATGCCAGAAGATTATCTTTCCAATAAAGAAAATTTAATGTCAATTTAAAAAAATTCGAAAATTGCAAAAATTTGGAAATGGTTGCAAAAATAGCGTTAATTCGCGAAAAATTTTAATATTTAATATTTTAATTTTAATAATTAAGTTGACTAAAAGTCCCTTAAGCTATAAGAAAAATTCGTTAAAAATTGCTAATTTAGCGAAAATTTGCAAAAATTTCTTAACAGCGGCATGCTAGCAAAGTCTTTTATTTATTAGAGCTGAAAGCATCAGAAAACTAACAGGAAAAAATCCCTTAAAACAGGCAATTCCACTTTTTCATAACTTTGTGTTTTGCTCTCGTCAAATAACGAATAGAATTAATAGAGGGTTGGCAAGACATTTTAGATGCAAAAGTTGATTTTTTTTTTTTTTTTTGCTGTTTTCACAACACATGTGATTGAACGTTTAGTAAAATTTATATGAAAAATACTTAAAAACGTTGTGCTTTTCATATACATTTAACTACACGTTCAGTCACTTGAATTGTGAAAACAGCACATAAACCTATTTTTTAAATTTTTTTTTTAAAGCATTGAAATGTTTTTAAATTATAATTTCCTTCGATACGTTATACCAAATTTTATCTAATCAAATCATTTAATCTCGTTCCAAAAACCTACCAGTTACTATCTTCATTTAAAATTTTCGCTAAATCATGCACAAACCTGTAAGGAAATAAAAGCTTGAATTTGAATCGCTTTAGAGTTTGAAAAGTTTCTAAAACGGATTTAAAGAAAATTAAAAATACGCATATTGATACAAAATTTCTGTAACAGAAATAACTAACAAAATAATAAAAAAAAAAACAAGAAACACGCATGAAATTGCAATATGTAACGAACTGCTACAGGCAACAATTTTAATAACATCATCATGATGCTGACGTTGCTAATGATGATGGCGATGGTCTATGATGCAAGTCAATTAATTTTTTTTAACAGCTTATTGATACAACGAGAAAAAACAGAAAATATGGACAAAAATATTTTTGTAGCCAAAAGTCACCAACAAATTTTGTAAAATTTTAGAGTGAATTGAAAATTACGTTTGCATAAGAGAGTTTCATTCCATAAATATAACTAAAAACTAAATAATCAAAGCAAAAACAAATTGCCAAAAATGGGGTAATTTATATCTAAAATCACTTCTACAACTATTAAATTAATCCATAAATGAATCCTTAACTATTAAATTAAATGAATAATTTTAAAACTACTTTTTAGTGCGATTATTTCTCAAATCCAAAAGTTCGAATTCCTAACGAGAAACAATTTTACTTGTTATATTATTAATTAAATTTTAATTTAAACTTTCTTCTACCTCCACAATATGTATCTTTTCGAAACTTTATTAATTTATCAATTAGCCCACGTATTAGATTGAATTGAATTAGAGGGCATATATCGAACACGAGGAAATTCATGTGGCTGTAGGTAAATGTGTAAGTTCCCGAAAGTTCGTGTGCACACATATGGAAATGTATATGAATGTGTGTATGGTATGTATGCCATATGTATTGGTATGTTATGGCAATAACCATAATTGTGTTATGATCAAAAATAACCGTCATCTCCGTTTCTCTTGACTTGAAAAAGTATGAGTTGTTGTCGATATAAAACAGTATGTGATGTGTGATTTCTTGTCTATTGCATGCTCAAGTTCGCATTGTTGAATACTATACACGTACGTTTATTTTCTCTATTTTGTTTTCATCCTTAAGCATCTGTAGAAAATTTGGTTGCTGGTTTGCAAATTGTATGCAGATGAATTTTATACACACACATACTCATATCCACACACTCACCAACGACGCGTATGTTTATGTGAGTAAATGTTTTCCACATGGTTGCATTTATTGCCTCTGTTGTTTTTCATATGACATTCAATGGACAAACTACAGCAAGAAAACGTTAAAAAAAAGAAGAAATCATTAAACAACAAGAGCAGTAATAGCACGAACAACAACCAACATCATCGACATCCACAGCAAAAATATTAAAACCAACGAAAAAGCCTTTAGGCTTCAGCTTCCACAAAATGTTCTTAATTGGAAAAATAAACGAAAAATATCTTGAATTTGTTTATTTTCACACTCGCATGATTATTGTCCTACAAACAGCTAGATAGTGTTATTTTTATGACCATGTTCGGATGTTTGAGCTCTTGTTTTTCCCACTTTAGCACATCTAACATGAACTGGCATGATTTTGGCGTTATTGTTAAGAGTTGGAGGTTAGTCTGTTGACAATAGCAACACCAACAAACTATAGTCTATATTTTGAGAATAAACTCTCTTTATTTATGCACACACTCAAACATACACATCATCGTAGAACAACAATTACTACTACAACTAATACTTGCAACAGCACCGTTAAGGATGACTACAAGCACTCAACTTACAACATTCAACAAAACAACAATATTAGCGATGCGTTTATGATTTTGTTGCCTTGGTAATTGTAAGCTCTAAAAGCTTTGCCTTCTACTATTATATATATGTATATATGCACACATGCATAAAATTCATACATAAATAAACTTGTGGAACGAACAAATATTGTTGCTGTTTTGCAATTTAGTTAACTTCCAATTTCGGTATTAGTTGTTTTGTTAGTCTGACGATTGCCAAATGAATAATTTATCTTTAACAATTTAATATTCATTTATGCTTCTAGTAGGGTCCTGATTGTTGAAACTATTTATTTAAAGCTATAGCTCAATCTACGTAAAACGCGTCGATAATTCTTGTTAATTTTACGTAAAAGTCATTATTACCGACCAATCCAAACGTATAAATACTGAATTAAATTTTAGATTTTTGGTATACAATTTTCTTCAAAGCTTTTTTGTAATAATTCTATTCCTTAAATTTTTTAGGAATAACATTATACACTACCAGACTTTTATCTTGTATCTTCTTGTTACTATTTGTTAAAATAGTTGAGTTAAATACATTCAATTTATAAAGTATCACTATCCAGTGTGACACAAAGAATGCTGACGAAGGCCGTAGCGGGCCAGAAAATGCATTACATTCTGCTGGTGTCTAAGAATTGTAAATTTTTGTGTACATACAATATACTTCATTGCTATCCAACGGATAGCTAAGGTAAAATGTAACAAGAAGATACAAGATAATAGTCTGGTTGTGTATAAAGTAATTCCTAAAAAATTTAAAGAATAGAACTATTACAAAAGGCTTTATAAAATACATAACTGAAATTTAACTCATAGCATAAATTCGAAAAATAAAAAATGTTGAATATAATAAAGTTGCTTATGAAAAGAAATAATTCCCAATATGTATACAATTTTCATAAAAAATAATAAGTATTTTCATAAACTCGCTGAAAATTGCTATTGTTGCAAATGGAAAAACTTGCGAGACCTATTTCGTAAAGCAAGCCCCTTTTTAAATTTTGTACAACCTTAAACAATTAATATCAGTTTATAAGAAACGTCAATTTAGAAATACATTTTATGAAAAGACTAAAGGCCCAACATAAGTTTCTGTCAAAAATTAACAAAGAGCCTCTCTAATGCATTTAAAACACAAAAACTAAATCAAAAAACATTTAATTCCGTAGAGAAAGTGCGATCTGATTCGCGCTTTGTTTAAACAAATAACTGATTCATAAAACTTAAGAAAAAGTTTCTTTAAGTACAAAACGGTCTGGGACATATGGTTACATGTTGTATTCGTATAGCTGTTTAAGCCAACTAAAGCATATTATAGTTGGGCCTTAAGGCCGAGTTTTGGAGATATGGACTAAGTTTAAAGTTTGTTTAACGTTTATCTGATAGTTAGATTTTTCCGAGGATTTTTTTTTAAATATTTAATTAAAGACTTACATTTTTAGCAAAATTAAACTGTTCAAAATTTTGTATACAAACTTGGTAATGGCGTCATAAATCTGTTTTAAGATTAACTAAACCTGGTTTAACTAAGATCTCAAAAATCCATCCTAAATGGATTATGCCAAGAATTTGTTGCACGATTCAACAGCGCAGACTTACGAGACAAAATTTCCGTTCAAATTTACGAAGTTTATGTAAATTAATTTCTATAAAATTTTTGGCAGTTCATTGCGAGGGCTCAAAAATCTACAGCTTACACAGATTGCGAGACTTTTAAGTGATATTATGTAGCCCCTTAATGATTTATTTTAGAAGACACAGCTAAATTCGTTGTCTAAATTTTTTTTAATGGTACACTAGTTTTTTACTTTATATCCATTTAAAGCAAAACTAAACTCAACAAAAAATGTTTCTTCACATATTGAATATTGTGCAAAATTTAATTTTTTTAGATAATTCAAGAAATGTTGCCAATTTGCACATTCTTCCCATTAGAATTTTGCACTTTTCATAATAAATCTTGCCAAACAAAAGCTATAGACAGTTTTTGACATTGGATATAAGTCGCATTTTTTAGGGTTGAGAAAATGTAAATTCAACTTAAAATTGAGAACTAGAGTTTATTACGTCTTCTTAGTTTTTTCTTGGTCACTTAAAAAAATAGAAAATTGAGATAACTACATATTAAGTATATTTTTTGGTATTAAATATTATCCTCCTTTTTCATAAAAATTTTTTTACTTATAAAAGGATTCTTGAATAAATTTTAATAGAAAATTCGTTCTGTAAGCCTGAAATATTTTTTATGAATAAGGGGGATAAATTTTTAGAACATTTTTGCAAACTCATCTTAAAATACAAAGTAAAATTTTACATATATTGCAAAGGTAAAAATCCTCAAGTAGTAAAACGCAAAATTGCATAATAAGAAAAATGTTAAATTTTGCAAAACTTCCTTAAAAAATTTTAAAATTTTGCAACATTTTCTATGACAAATGCAAGTTTTTTAAAGTGAAAGGTTTTAATTTTTTTATTCTTAATGCTAATAAAAATCAAGTTTTGCAATATTTTCCAAAGATTGTGAAAATTTTATGACTCAGTCTGTTTAGGGTCAATTCGAAGGTCTGCTTCCTTTGAAATTAAACACGAAATATTTTCGTATACGGTTATAAACTGAACAAAGCTTTTATCTACGAAATCTTAAAATCTACGCCAAATACTTAGATCTTATATGGTCCTCGGCGATTCGGTGCAGCTGCTGAAGGGAACGGCTACGGATCTGGTGGTACCGGAGCGCTGGAGCCGGGCTGTGGGACGGGAATAAGTTAGTAAAAAGACTGGTAAACGGCTTCGGTTATTATGGGTTAGACAGGCGGTAGCTAACTACTAGTTTAAAGTAATCGGGCTCCAATGGAATGCGAGTGCGTGGTGTTCGAGTAAACTCACCTAACTACTAAGAATTACAAGCTTGTAGTTAGAAATAAGAAAACAGTAGTGGTCTTCACGGTGCTTAGTTCATGGTGAAGAAAACAGTAAGGGTATTCATGGTGTTTAGTTTTATACCAATACTTATCACCATTTTGACTAAACATTTATATATATATATATACGTTTGTAACGTCACGTTACAGTACATTCTTAATTTGGCAAAATTTCCTAATATACTCACCTAATATGTCACAGAAATCAATATCGATCGAAAGTTCTTTTAATTCCGAGAAAGCTTCTTCAGAAAACGAAAACCTATAAATTTTTTTGGAATGAAATCACTTTTAATTTTTCAATCGAAAAAAGTTTCTGTTTGCACAATATTGCGCCCTTTTAACTTAAAAATAACAAAACTAAAAATTGTAGGAATTACGAAAATCGATCGATATGAAAATACGTATTCAAAACCATTCCGAACAATTTCTGTGACAGGCCTGATTATGTTCTTCAAAAAAACATCGTTAGCATTAGATTGATATCACTACTATTATTCTAATAACAACAATATATTGTCTTGGTAATTTTTGAACATATTTATGTATATATTTACATACATTTGATTGGTTTTTGGATTTTCCATGTATTTCACGTCGACATTATTTTTAAAATTTTCTAAAATTATAATTTATATTATTATAATAATAACTTATTTATGTCATTAAACCAAATTATATTTTTTTTTTTTTTTTGTAATGTATAATTATGACTTATTTAAGATATAATAATAAAGTTATTATTTTATATATAGCTAATAATGCAAAAAGTGACGAATAAAGCTACAAAGAATTCAAGAAGTCATTAAAAGTAGCATTAGTAAGTAGCAGTAGTAAGTTAAGTTTTTGCTGGGATGAAGTTATCTGAATTTCTTATTTTATTAATTTTAAAGGAAAAAGCTTAAGGTATGCTCAGACCTAACAAATATTTGACGAAAAAATCCAAAAAAAACCGTGACCAATAAATTGATCAAACTTTAGCTTTATTTTTAATAATTTCTATTGATTTTCTTAACTTTAGTTGTACAATTACAATATAATTTAGAAACTGTTAAATGATGTTTGATCAAGCTAAACGTTTTGCAAAAGAAAATAATATTTTCATTAAACTAGTGGTTTCGTGTAGGACGTCAAATATTTAATAGGTGAGAACACACGTAAAAAACTCTAATTCTTAATTTCATGTTTGATTTAAATTTTATCAACCCTAAGATAAATCCAACACTTGATTGTTTCAAAAACGCACATACATATAAACTTGCAATGTTTATCCAATGTCAAATACTGTATACAGCATTGACCCCACAAATTTCTGTTTTTCCGCTTACTCACTCTGTTACACTCCTAATTTGTTATTTAAACGCATCAAAGTTTTGCCAGCAATTAACTTAAATTTTCAGTATTTTCGTTCTACAATTGGCGTATTTAAAACATGTTTGCTATCGTCTAACTTTTGAGCTTTGTATTGTAAATCCTTCAATACTCATAGATTCATCTCCAACAACATTCCCGCACATAAATATGTGCGTGCATAAATTTGTTGGTAGTATATGCGTTCGTGAACATGTATGTTTGCGTTGTTTATGCATAGAAATGCAGCCATTTAGCCGAAAAACCATAAGCCCTGTCAATTGATTAGATGTGCTGTTGCCTTCAACAACATAAATCTTTCAATGGCGCCCAATATATCATGTTACAATCACTTTTAACCAATATCATCATTTACCACTTTGGCGTATGCTGAACATCCTCCGTGCTTTTAAAGAAGAAAATATTCAACCAATATTTGACTACAGTTTTTCATTCGCAGTGTTTTTGTTGGTTAAACTATCAGCTTTATTGATTAGGGTTATATTGTGTTGGAGATATGACTTGACGTAAAGAATTTGTGTGTCTTCCATTTTGTGTAACAACAAAAAAGATGTCAGGTTGAAAGAGGATTTTGTTGTTGAAAAAATTGCATCGAGAGTAAGGATGATAAGTTTAAACTAGTCAAAAAATAGTTTTTATTTTAAATCAATTTGCCAACTGATTTGCCAAGCAGATTGCGACATTTATTCGCAAGAGTATTTGACAAACTAAAAGCTGGTTAAAATAAAAATATAAAGAAAATTGTATATGTATGTATGAACATACTGCTAGTTTGTGGATAGCTTTAAAGGTTTTTTTTTATTTAAAAAGTAGTATAAATCAAAGAAAACTGTATTGCTCTTAGTCTGTCAGAGTTTGAAGTTTTAAAGGTTTTTTTGTCAAAGAGAATCAAAATCGTTAGGAGAGCCAAAATTTCCTTGAAACTGCCCAGCAGGAAAACATGGAATGAATTACATATATAACTTATTATTTAATATATAATTTTATTTATAAAATATAATGCATTCCTTCGGAACCGACAATGTAATTTTTCGGGACAAAAAATTTTTTTTAAAAATTTGTCAAAAATTATTTCAGAAGAATTAGTTATGAATTATAATTATGAGGGAATAAAAAGAAAATCAGCCTTTAAGTCGTTAAAAGTTTAAATAAGTCAATGTTTGGTACACATACTTTTTCGTCCTTGATATACATAGTTAATTTTCTTATGTGTGTATTATTTAATTGAGGGATACAATAAAACAGAATATGCCACGGATACAAAATAATAAAATAACTAAATTTTTTTTTAAATAAACATAATTTATTATTTCAATTATACCGGGAAATTATTATATATAACGAATTGTAAATGATCAAATAATATAATGCTCTAAAAAGAACAAATTATAAAATTCATTCTCCGGACACAATAATTTAATTCATTATTATCCTATGACATATATTTGTTATGAATAATGAAGTCTGGAATCAGCATATAATAAAAGCTATGTATGTCTTACCTACTCTATTGATTTTGATTACCTTTTCCTGCTGGATATGGACTAGGATGCTCCGGTAGGCTAGCTGGTAGTGAGCTAGTCTATAAGTGCCGGGGTTGCGGGTTCGATTCCCGCCAGAGACTCTGGTCTCCTGCAGACAAGCGAAGAGCTTAGCGGGATAAGCATAGAAATATTAAAAAAATAATAAAAAATTCTGTATCCTACACTACCAAATGGAGATGTAAGTGTACCAATAAAACTTGGTACATATGCATTTACTGACGCTAACGACCACACACCGACCTCCTAAATCAAACTCTATTAGTTATAGGAGTGGCAGGTCTTTTTAAGCACGCTGACATGACAAAGGTATAAACTAGCGAGTGTCAGGGAAATAAATGAGATGGTTGATCGACAAATACAGGAATAGAGGCAAGTAAGTTGAAATTAAGATTTCATACAGATTACTATAAGTGATGTCACAAATATCAATATCGACCAATATTCGTCGAATACGAAAATCCAATTGGAAATTGAGCGTCAGTCGATATTTAAAATGTTATTGAAAAAAAATCTCCCGTGTCGTTTTTCTCACTTTTTTGCTTGTTTGGAAGAAAATATTTTCGCAGATGCTGCTGTCATCTCTGGCAGTGGTTTTCACATATTTAGCTTAGGTCTTTCTTTCTTTAGTTTTCTTTAGTTATCTAATAAAGGATCAAACTGTTCAGCTTCCCTCCCTTAATTGTCATATAATAAGCATACCTAATTAAAAATGGAGCTTCCAACGAAGCAGGTTTGTAAGGGAGAAAAGTAAAAGTTTCGTTTACCATATCGCTTACAGAAGAAATTAATTTTATATGGCCAGTTCCCACTTTGAAGCAATACATCTTTGATACAGAAAGCGCTTTATTCAGCGCATATAAAAATTTGTGAATGTAACGATCAACTTTGCACATTGAATTTTGTGTTACCGTTATTCTTTAATATGCTTCCTTACAAACCTGCTTCATAGTAAGGGAATGTCGTGGCTCTTCAAATTTTATATATATAGGGGACTTCATGTCAAGTGACCCAACTTTTGAAATCGATGTCTTCCGATTTGGATGCAATTTGCACCAAGGTAAGTCTTATTGGATAGTAGTTTAGACAGAAATTTTCAACAAGATTGGTCAAAAAGTTTCTGAGTTAGAGGGGGGGTCAAAATTTGACATTTTGGCCAAACCGGTGTTCTTTCTCATCCATGTAACTTATAATCTATTGGTGTTAGCAAAATTTGTCCAAGGCAAATTAGATAGCTATTTCTTCAAGCTTTCGAAAAATATTTTTTTTTTTTTTTTAAATTTTTTAAAATTTTTTTTTTTAAATTTAAAATTTATTTTTTATTTTTTTTTTTTAAAAAGGGTGTTTTTTTTTGCTCAAAATAAAGCTTAGGTCTTTTCCTTTAAGTAAGTTATGGTCGCTATTTGGGATGCGAGTGGGTAATGTATAAAAAAAATAATTTCTAAGTCAAGACGAGGATTTTTCAATTTTTGGCATATAAAATTTTAAAAAATTTAAAAAAAAAACAAAAAAAATTTGTTAAAGGACTTATGTGATTAAGATTAAATTTTTTAGATTAGTTATCTTTTTGTTTTTATTTTTATAATTTATATATATTTTTTTTTTTAATTTATTAAGAATTCGTTCACTTACCTTATGCATCTCTGTATGTCTTATTGCGTAACGCATAAATGTGTGCTTACTTTTTAAAATGTACCATTAGCGCTTCGCAAAATAAGGAAAATTTGTATTGGGTATTTCCTTGGCCCATTCCAATTGTCGATTATTTTCTAACGATAACAATGGTCTGCAGCAAAAATTTACTGAAATAAAATTATTTAGAATATAAAGATTTAACAGCGCTAACTTCAACCCATTTTTGGTTTTTTTTCACATCTAGTTTTTGTGTTTATTGGCTAGACTAACAATTCTATATAAATAAAAATATATAAATTCTATACATTTTATCATAGGTTGAGAGCGATTTGTCCGACTTTGTTCGAAACATCTGCAAATGATTAGGAATCAAATTTTAATGATTTATAACTTATCTTTCTTGTAATATAAGTGAATTTCCGATTATATATAAATCTGTAAAACTTTTGGTCTTATAATTTTTTTTTAAGAATTTTCAAACACAAAAAATAGTGAATTTAATTGCTGAAAAAAAATTTTACCGCCGCTATTTTCTGAATATCTCCGAAACTGTTGAAAATATAAGACACTTTGGTATAAGTGAATTAAAAGGAATTTTATTCAAAAGTGCTTGTTGGTAGTTTTATCCAAATACTAGTTAATCATTCTCAAGTCATGATGAAATATATTAGCATAACTGCCTTACTAAGGGCGAAATATTGGTCATCCCCATAATAATGAATAATAAATAATCCTAATCATTTGTAGGTGATCAAAATCGGACTCTCTTGCACCGCTTAAACATGAAATCACCAAAAATTATGCACCTTACCGCCGTCAAAATGCGAAACAATGAGTCAGACATTGGAAGAACGTGGTAAGTTACTAACGAAAATTTGACATATACAAATATCATGAAATAGGCGAATATATGGCGAAGTATAAACGTGGCAATATATAATAATGGCTTAGTCGAAATTTCATGTTTCGATATATTAAGGGCTTTGTCTAAATTGAATTGTGTTTGGTTTTCATAAAAAATTTTTAGCCACAGAAAAAGATGCACATTTATTTAGAACAAAACTTTTATAAAAAAAAGAAAATTTTATAAGTATTATTCGTTGTTTTTTAGTTAAGATGTTATGAAAAAATTCATTGGCAGAAAAATAAAAACTTATCTATACTTAGGATTAGGGTATCCCGAATACCGGAATTTCAATTTTAAAATCCCGGGATTTTCGGGATTTAGTCAATCCCAAAATCCTTAACTTAATTTTTCTGTTTTACCTTTTTTTATAAAAAGAAATTCATCATGACATTCTCCCTTGAGATCTTGATATTTAATCTTTATTTGATTAACTTCGTTAATACTGTCATTGAAAACGAAAGAAAAAAGTTAAGTCTTGTTATTCCTTTTGAGCGTGTCCAACAATTATAAAGCAATTTTAATGTAAGGAGGGCTGAAAATAGTTCAAGAAGAAAGTTAAATGCGTACTAAAGACGTGCACAGATATATGTATCTGTTTGTACAAGTTTCTGTGTGTTTACTAAAGTGAGTGTGTATGGATGAGTTGTCGAGTGTTTCTGATATAAGTTGATATGGATATTTTTTGTAACATAGTGGATATGAGTGGATAAAAAGAGAATGAGAGTAACATATCTGTATATATCTGTTTTACAAAAGCAGATACTAGTTGATACTGATCGAATACAATGAGTTACTCATTGTACGATGCCGTTTTTTTTCAATTGTCTTTCAACGAAAATATTTTGTTTTTGTAACAAACTCTTTGATGCCCTTAAAAGGATCGGGTCTTTTCGTTCAAGAGACATGTAGACAAAAATTATTGAAAAAAAATTACCAAAAAAAAAAACCACATGTACTTTGTTTTTGTAACAAATTCTTTGATGCCCTTAAAAGGATAGGGTCTTTTCGTTCAAGAGATATGTAGACAAAAATTATTGAAAAAAATTAGCAAAAAAAACCACATGTATTTTGTTTTTGTAACAAATTCTTCGATGCCCTTAAAAGGATGGCGTTTATTCGTTCAAAAGACATGTAGACAAAAATTATTGAAAAATATAATAAAAAAAAATTACCAAAAAAACAACACATGTATTTTGTTTTTGTAACAAATTCATTGATGCCCTTAAAAGGATAAGTTTTTTTCGTTCTGTGGTATTTAAAATTGCCGAGCAACAACAACAAAACTAGCGAGAAGCGTTGCGATCAGGCCTGCCATATTTACCGATTTATCGGTATTTTGCCGATTTTTTTCTCTAAATTATCAAAGTGCCTATTTACCGATTTTTTGATAAAAACTTAAAACACGGTAGCTTTTGGTTTGTGTTATATACATTTTTAATTTTGGGTAAATTTTAACGTTACAAAGAGGCAACTGTTATTAATTCAGCGCATTAACATTAGCATTAACTCCAAATGAAAGAAAAAAACTTAACGATTTTTTGACCAAAGCTAAAAGAAGAGATAATTTATTTTTCTAAAGGAAAAAGGGATTATTACTTGCAAAAGAGTAAAGTTAAGCTTAATTTATATTCACTGTCAATGTAAATATTTAATTTTATAGGATTATATGCTATTGAGGATAAGGCTTATATCTCCGGTAGCCAATTTAATTTAAGAAAGTAAAGTAAATATTCCAGTTTTTTTGCAAAAAGAAAATCAGATTTAAAATGCGAGAATTCTTCCACCTTAAAAATTAAATTTCGATATCCACTGAAAAATTAATCTCTGCAAGGAATTATTTTTTTTAGATTATTTCAAATTTAATAATTCGATTTTTTTGCTTATATTTAAAGTTATTTAATAAAAGTGTCAAACTCATATATGTATAATAATAAAAAAATTAAAACAAAAACTTTTTATATCCATAAAAACAATTAACAAGGAACGGTGGCAGTTATAACTGGTATCAAAAAAGTTCTTTAATAACAGTTATTTCAAGGATCGTAACAGTTATAAAAAAAGCGACAAAAAAATCATAGAAAAAATGTCTGTCTATGTAAACGTTGTACGTAAAGTTCAGGTCGCAGTTTTGAAGATAAACTGCTGAAATTTGGTACAAAGGTTCTAATTGTCCTAAGGAACAAGAATATTGTCAATGGTGAGAACTTTGACATGAATCTTAACTTGATAAAATAATGGCGTGGTCCATGATTGCCCATGGGTCCCTAAGCTACACTCTTGAAAAGTTATCTCTAAATATTGTGGTGTGGAGCATCGTAGGGTCGGGCATGCAGACTACTTTCTTATTTGGTTGTAATGGATAATTGCAAATTAAAAAAATAAATTATTTGTTTATAATGGAAAAATAAATGCTTTTTTTTAATACATATTTTTAACCGAAAAATTTTTTGGTTGAAATAATGGTTATCAATAACAAAAAAAAAAAAATTGTTACTTTAATTGGCTACGATAACTAATATAAAATATATGTAGCGATAATGGTTAAAAATTCCCAACTGGAAATAGGGGAATTTTTCTCATAGCCTTTCAAAAAAATAATAATTATTATTATTGTCAGTCCCGGAGTTATTTTGTGAATTAAAAACAAAAAAGTCCTTTTTAAACAGTTATCTCTTTAACGTAAATATAAAAGGTCAAATTAAACTCTTAAAAAGGGAGTTCGATTTAGCCGTCATAAATTAAAACTCAATTGAGGAATAAAAGATCGACACTCAAAGCTTGCCGCTGGTCAGATCTTAACAATTTGTATAGCAGTATTATCTAATCAGCTTGTGCTGGAATTAAATTGTCATTAAAAAAAGAAGAAAAACAAAATGAGTATTATTATCAGTGTTGCCAGTGAAATTTCGAGAAAGATACATTTTAGTTTCCAAAGAGATACGCTTTTTTCCAAAATGATACATATTGGAAAACATTTGAAAATCCATTTTTACCGTTTAACATTTATTAACATAACATTTTTTTTACATAGTTAATGAATATTATAAAGAAAATGATATCATATAAATTAATTTTTATATTTATTTAAGTCATAAATATTAGATATGTAAATTTAAAAATACAGTAAGCAAACTTTAAAATTCATTATATGTAACTATCTTTGGATGTTATCAAAACAAATTCATTTTTGTAAAAATTAATATACGAGTTAAGACGTATATACTAAGGCGATTATATCAAAAAGATCATATAAATTTTTCTTCTAAAATTTCATCTTAACACACATACACAAGAATAAGCAAGCTACAGAATAACTTAGAAAACCTAACAACAAAATACATGTTATTTTTGTATTTAGTTGTCACTGTTTTTTTTAGTATTCATAACGAAATGATAACTTAAATAAACTTTGTCAGAGTAGGAAAGCTTAAAATTTGATTTCTGTACATTTTGCGCACAGATTCAAAAGATACGAAAAATATCAGGATTATACATAGTACCTGAAGTCATCAAAAGATACGAAAATTTTTTCTTTCGTATCCTAATGGCATCACTGGTTATTAAAGATGTAAAAATATAAATCCTTAAAAGAGTTTTATTTGTTGACAGCCAAGTGAGTTTTATTTTAGGCTGAAAACTCCTCAAGTTTTATTTAATTTTTTTAGAGAGAAAACTCTACTTTTATTGTTTAATCCGAACTTTTATATATTCGTTGAAAAATTTGTCTTAACTGTGGAGTTGAGATCGTTTTTTCTAGATCACCATAGATTCTGAAAGAGCACTTTAATACGAATCTATTGTTATATGACAGTATGTCTCCGTTGGCTCTAATATGGAAAATTCATAAAAAATTTTAATTAACTAATATTTATTTATAAAACTTTTATTTGTATTGATTTTTATGTTAAAAGCATTAGGTAATGGTAAATTGTTGCTTTCTTATTTTTTGTCATTAAAATATGTGTTTAAAAAAGGTATTTTTAATATGCCGATTTTTTTAAATTAAATTGCCGATTTGTTTTTGATGATATGCAGATTTCTTACCAAAACCATCTGGCACCCCTTTTTATTAGCTCTGTTATTTGCATCAACTCTCCAACAATATTTGAAAATACAACAGATATTGTTAAAATACCATGGTGACAACAGATATTTGTGAACAAAAAAAAAGGTTATGATATACTCAATCCAATACCATAAGCAACTGTTTTGGTTTTTAGGATATGGTGAGTGGACAAAAGCAAAACCATACAATATCAGTTACACTCATTCTCTCATTGATATCAATAGTAACAGGTACATATCTGGTGTATCTGTTTTGACAATACTTTATGATACACTCGTGCAGGTCTTTAATGCGTACGTTCTAAATATGTACATACACGCAAAGAAAAAACATGGTTGTGGTTAACATATGATAAGATTCATGATTGTAGTCAAAATATTGCGATTATTATTGAATCATATTATAACTAAATATATTCGTAATATAACATCATAATATTTTTCCCTGAATAATAATTTGTTTTTATCACATCATATTATAATTAATTGTTATCATATTATTATCATCTTAATCATAATAAGTTAAAAAATTATCATATTATTATTATGTTAATAATAATAAGTTAAGATGTAATCACATTATTATCATGTTAATCATAATAATATGTAGATTAAATCTAAAACCGAAAAATATTTTTTAATTATATTTATGCTTATTTTCTTGCTGGCAACCTTAACGTAAAACTGTTACAGATATTTCACATCATATTTTTGTCGTAGGTCGCAATTATTTAAAAATTATTTTTTAAAACATTCATTCTATCTCTCTAAAATAACACAAAACAATGTTCAATATTTTTGCACCATTTTGCCGATTTTTTTAAATTAAATTGCCGATTTGTTTTTGATGATATGCAGATTTCTTACCAAAACCATCTGGCACCCCTGGTTGAGATCGTATATAAATTTTTATTAGCTCTGTTATTTGCATCAACCCTCCAACAATATTTGAAAATACAACAGATATTGTTAAAATACCATGGTGACAACAGATATTTGTGAACAAAAAAAAAGGTTATGATATACTCAATCCAATACCATAAGCAACTGTTTTGGTTTTTAGGATATGGTGAGTGGACAAAAGCAAAACCATACAATATCAGTTACACTCATTCTCTCATTGATATCAATAGTAACAGGTACATATCTGGTGTATCTGTTTTGACAATACTTTATGATACACTCGTGCAGGTCTTTAATGCGTACGTTCTAAATATGTACATACACGCAAAGAAAAAACATGGTTGTGGTTAACATATGATAAGATTCATGATTGTAGTCAAAATATTGCGATTATTATTGAATCATATTATAACTAAATATATTCGTAATATAACATCATAATATTTTTCCCTGAATAATAATTTGTTTTTATCACATCATATTATAATTAATTGTTATCATATTATTATCATCTTAATCATAATAAGTTAAAAAATTATCATATTATTATTATGTTAATAATAATAAGTTAAGATGTAATCATATTATTATCATGTTAATCATAATAATATGTAGATTAAATCTAAAACCGAAAAATATTTTTTAATTATATTTATGCTTATTTACTTGCTGGCAACCTTAACGTAAAACTGTTACAGATATTTCACATCATATTTTTGTCGTAGGTCGCAATTATTTAAAAATTATTTTTTAAAACATTCATTCTATCTCTCTAAAATAACACAAAACAATGTTCAATATTTTTGCACCATTTTCAAACCATAATAAATTTTAATTAGTATTGTGGTTATTTTATTGAACTGTTAATGGTTTTTAATCCAAAAATATATATTTTTAATTAGGCTTAAGTTCATTGAATTTAATTTTCATTAAATTATTTAATAAATTAATTAAAATTTCATGTTGTAAAATTCCTGTCTTCATAAAAATAATTTAATGAAAATTAAATTAAAAGAACTTAAGCCTAATTAAAAATAATAAATTTTTTTTATCATTGACAGTTTATTTTGTGACACTTTACAATTTTTTTTAATGTACCTACAATTTTTTTCTTTTTTAATTTCTTTAAACTTGTTTTTTTTAATGGGTATTTTTTTTAAATTAATAATCCACTGAATAACAAATAATTCGATAGGCATATGTAAAACAAACGACACAACTGATGCAAAGTTATTTTACAAATGGCGATAACAAAATATTATTAGAGTAAAGATATTTTGCTTGCATCTTAAACATATTATGAGTACACGTATAGAATGTTATCATGTTATGGCTATTAAATATCATTAAATATAATATATTTTCAGGTTAAAATGATTATTTTTCAGCACACCATACTTAAACTTAAAATTGCGATAGGCATTAACATGTTTACAGTAACTTTACAGTAATTCGTCGGTCACAGGTTGACAACTCTTAACTAACTTTTAAATTTTTTGAAATTGTCAACTCTTTTAATTTTTTTTTTAATCTGAAATTATTTCAATACCTTTGTTTTCTTTACACCATCGTACAATAAATATCTTCTACTAATTTTGGTTTTTTTTTTATTTACTTCCAACACGGTTTAGTAACGGAGTAATAACGTTTTTTTTTTGTCTCCTGAAAAGTACAAAAAAACATGTTAAGTGTTGTAAACCTGTGACCGACGAATTGTCGGTATTAAATACAAATAACAATATTTTGTGTACGACAACAATATATTGTTACAATAAACATAGTGTAGTTGCCATAACCATGCGAAACCATATTTTATCTCTGCGTGTATGCATGTATGTATTTGTATGCAATATAAACATGAGTAAATGCACAACAAAAAATGGGAATCAGCGAATTTGAATTATGCTTGTACGTATTTGATTGGAAGAGAAAAGCAACGTATGCTTGTTGCACGGATAATTGAGGTAAAGTACGGTTAATAGAGCTGTAAAAAAAAGCATGGATAAATGGGCTAAAATCTCTTTACTCTTTATTAATTTAGTCTAACAAAAAAATGCTTTTAACAACATCCTACAAACCTATGTTTCTATTAAATATAAGACAGTTAAACTTATTTACAAAATGTTATTCCGCAAAGCACTCTGGTAAAAAATGAATATAGAATTAATAATTCTGCGCATTGCCAACATCAGTAGAAACTTAATGTACTAAATTCACAAAAGTTTAAGTGTTCAATATTTATTGTTGACCTGTGTCGATTATCTATGTTGTTGTTTATTTGTTTGGCTTAAGGTCATTAAAAATTAAATATAAAAAATGTTTTCCAATTTTTTATATTGTTACGAAATTAGATTTGTTTAAGAATTATTTATGGTTTTAGTTATAAGTTATCTTGTTAATTATAGTTTTATGTCATATAAGTTACTATTTTTATGAACGCCACTGTAACTAAATTTTCTAGCAATTGTAACTGGAGACTTTAGATTTAAAATAATTCGAACATAATTTTCTAGAAACTACTAGACGGTTCTTGAACCAACTAGGAATAGTTTTGAACTATAAATACAGGCTAACTCATAAAAGTTTAGTTTAGTTTTATTGGAGAAATTTAACGGTTCAGATCGTTACTTACAATAGTGGTTAAATTTTGTGAATTTCAATAAAGTTTGTTAAGTTGAATTCGTGTGTATTTATTTTTTATTTGCAATTAAAAGAGCTCTAAGGTTTATTAGAAAGGAAATAAACCTTAACGCGTTTTATTAAGTAAAAACGTAACAATATTTTTAATTTTGTATTTTATTTTTCATCCGATATTTCGACCATACATCGATGGTCCTCTTCAGGGGATTTTAAACACTGTAAAAATTAAAAAATTACAAACAAGTTGATACGTCCTAACAGCTTAACGTTGATGAAAACCTTAAGCCAAACAAATAAACAACACCAAAAGTTTAAATATTTAAAAAAATATCTTCAAATGATATTCTAATTCTTTGAAATACAAAAGGCAAATAAATTTATTTCAAGCTTGTAGGAACGTAAAGAACTTTGCCTGACCCACTTGGCAACTATTTAATCGCCCTTTGGCACAACTGTCAACTCAGGTATTCATTTAAACATTCTGGCGGCGTCTGTGAGTTGTTTTTCAATGTATGTTTTTATTCGCAATGCCTTCACTTCAATTTCATTATGAATCTAATATTATAAATACTGGAATTACGAAGTTCTTGTATGTTAAAAACTTTTAATACGAATGAAGTTCACGTTCTTATGCCATTTGTCACATAAGCTGACTAAACAACACTTTATGTGTGTTTTTGTGTCAGATAAGAAGAAAATCCATCTAAAAGAGGAAAACATTTACTGTTACCCGCTGAATAGATGGTAATAAATAAAAACATTAAAATCAAGTCAAGCTCATTATAAAACAAAATCACAATGTTATACAAAAAAAAATGTTTTACAAACAAATACATTTTTAGCAAAAAGGCAAACGTATTTTTATGATTTATCAAGATAAGCCTTTTTACGATATTTAATAAAAAAAAAAAAAAACATTATTACAATGGAAAAAAAAACATTACCGATGTTAGTAAAAACAAGCGAGCGGTATCCTTAATACTTTAACTTTTTATGGTATTTTGCCTTTTTAAACTATTCTTAGTATTAATTGAAATTTTTGATATATTAAATTAGGTTTAAATTCATCAAATTAAATTTTCCAACATACAATTACACTTTTTGATCATTTTTATTCTTGACAGAACGGGGGATTGAATTCGGGTCGAATTCACATGTTTCGAGAATACCCACATGATAGGAATATTTTAATATTCATGGTGGTTCTTAAGCTTCCGACAAGGTATGGCATGAAGTCGAAATACATAAACTGAAGCTAAACTAACTCATAAATACTAATTGGCTATTGAAGAGCTTTTGCTCGAAAATTTGTTATTAAAGAGGACAATTGTTTAAGTTCTCTTCAACCTTTTAAAGCTGGAGTCCCAATGGGAATCAATCTAGAACCTTTATTGCATCTGATATACGATATTCTTCAAATATGCCAATTAACAACTACATCCAAACATCAACGTTTTCTGATGAAACAGCTTTTCCATGCGTCCACGAAAACCGATATCTCGATACCTACAGGACCATATATTTCAATTGGACACATATTTAAAAGAATGAAATGGAAAATAAAGGTCAACGAACCAAAATATGTACATATAACATTTACTTTGCGTAGAGAATAATGCCCTCCCTTTAAAATCAATAATAAAATAATACCTCAACATTCAAATGTAAAATATATCGGCATACATCTTGATAGACTTTTGACATAAATGCCACAAAGAAGCAAAATTATCTCATATGAGACTAAAAGCAATTCAAATAAATTGGCTCATTGGAAGAAAGTATTTCTTTAGTCTCGAAAGTATACTTCTGCCTTACACATCTATCTTAAAGCCAATCTAGTGCTTCAGTTATGGAGCACTGAATCGGCCTGAAATATAGGCAATTTCCAAAGGCGGCTAAAAACAATTCTTTGAATCATAACATCCGCACACAAAAAATTTAATAAAACATCTAAAAAGTGAATTGCACACAAATTCACTAGCCCGAAATACTTTATATGCTGACTGCCAAATTTGCTTAAGGTTAAGGGCTACCGATCAGAAAAGCGCCAAACATTCATGCGAACGGAAACCGCGATCAGGAGAATTTTCGCCAGGCATTGGCGGGACGTAAACTTAATGGCTATGTCAGATAAAACGTTTGCTTCTCGTTGCGTCACTGATTCGCTTTGACATCTAAGATGAAATATACATACTAATACGAAACATGTCAGACAAAGCACTTTTAACGCAGAGCGAAGCGAAAAGTTAGGCAACTCTCATCTTTTTCCGCGCTTTGATAATTAGCTAGTTTAAGTTTCTTATATATTATTTTTATTGTTTTGCAAAATTCAATTCCAATAAATCGTAAAATAAAACTTATAACGCTTATTTTAATTACAAATAATTAAATGTAAAATTTACCAACTGCTTTTATAGGTGACAAAAAAAATTCCTGAGTGCTGTCAAAGTTTTTATTGTGTCATGCACCTTTTGCTTTACGCTTTTCTGTCCAAGTTGGAAATGTCACGCAACACGACGAAGTTGTACCTGACACGGCCTTAAGAGTCATAATAAGATTTTATTAATTATTGTTAGGTTAAATTATAATATATCACTTATTTTCTGCAACGCTGTAATAACTCAAAAAAATTGATTTCGAAATAAAAGTGTTTGCTAAAAGATTTTGTTTGTAGTGCTTAATTCCATATCGTTGGAATTAAAAGAAAAGCCGTATCTACACTTTTCGTTACTTTTCAGAAGAAGGAAAAAACTGAATAAAACTTTAAAAACTTAAGATACAAAAAACATTTCTATTGCAATTTTTATTCAAAACAAGCAAAAAATTCAATTCTGGTTAAAATTTTTTGTTATTTCTAAATTCTTTGAAGTTATTTTAGATAGGGCTTTTTGTTATTATTTTCTTGAAAATTAATGTAAGTTAGGGCTTTTTTGTTGTAAGTTAAAATTAGGATAAACTAATATAATAATTCATATTTGAAGTAAAAAAAAATAAATAATGAAAACTAAAATACATATTTCAAGGCAGATGTTATTATATTGAAAAAAAATTAGGTTTTATAAGGCTGGTAGAAATTTTTTTAGATCTTGCAAATGGTCCCACTTTTTTTTAGATATGGCTATTTTCTCTTTATAAAGGCAATCGGGGGACACATTTTCAATCGTAGACTTCGATCTCTGTGGGAGTAACTGATATTCATATGTTACATTTGTTTTAAAATAAATTGATCCTGACGAGTCATACGCCAAGCTCGAAGCATGTTTACCGTATAATCTCCAATGCCTCTGCCTGTAATTGAGGAAAAGTTCAAGTATACATATCTAAAGGGTTTTTTCATTGCGCAATATTTTTACCTGGCCGTATTGATGTGTATATCTTTGAAATATTTTCAAAATTTAAAAAATAATCATAACGCAAATGGTACGCTTGTAGAGGTGCTGGAACTTTTCTAGCTTCCTTAATGAGTTGAACAAATTGAGACGGCAAGTTTATTTGTTTCTTATTTATTTTTCTCTCTATAAGGGAATGGGTTGCATCACATTCCATTTGCGTATGACCACTAATTAAATACTTCTGTTCAATTGTTATTTCGGTTTCCTTTGAAAAATTCAACAAGGCGTTAGACAAAACAGTAATACGGTTTTGGTGAAAGCAGCCATCCGAGTAAATAATAATGTGATGGGTTTCAGGCGATCGAGCATGAAAATTCCTTAAGTGCTTAACAATGCATGTAGCAAAAACGGAAGAGACTAGATTTCCATCTGTTTCGTCCCACACATAATTATCTGATTCATGCGTTACAATATTATAGACAGTAAAGTTATGTAGCTGAAGCTTCATTTTATAATATGAAGCACTCGCGTTTAGTTGAGGCACTAATTTAACTGCCTGCACATCCATACAGAATACTGCACATAGTCCGGATTCAGCATTTTTTATATCGTTTTGCTTTTCTACTCGCATTTTTTCGATTTCTGCTCTATGTTTTTCCTATTGCTCATCCGAAACATTTTTAGCTTTATGTGATACGCATAAATTGCACTGATCTTTTATAGGCTTAAAAATAGAATAATTTAATTCCTTTATTAATTGCGCAAATATTGGGTACGACAATTTTAGGTGTCCATTTTCTTTTTCGGAATCACACTCGTTGACATAAAGTTTGTAAATCGCCTGATTTCAGGAAAAATCCGATTCGAAGTAAAATTTTTTGCTATCTTTTCGACAATAATGTGACTCCATTTTTGGCAACTCCTCTAGCCATTTTTTTAGAAAGTCACGTCGTTTTTTGTTGTGCATACCTGTTACTGATGATCGTTTAGCATTTTTGCGCAAATTTAAAGCTTTATCGGAATTGCATTGAGTACCGTGTTTACCGCCACTGCTGATCCAATTACTAACCATCTTTTCCTTTACTCCTACTGTTGAATAAAACATTTCGCGGCACACATGTAATCAATTTGAATTATTACTCAAGAAATATGATATGGACTGATTCCGTCTCGAATTTTCACAGGTTTTCCTTTTTGTCTCAGAAAAGCTTGTAAGACCTGCAACATACTGCCTCTTTTGCTCCCCGGACATCTCCCAAAACAAACTAAAAATTTCTTTTCTCGTGGACTCATTAAACGTCGAACACTTTCTCATAGCACTTTTTATACAAAATCGTGATGAACATAGGTCTCCCAATTGCCTAGAAGGTTTTTTACAAAATTCTTTTTTTTGATATACCCAAATATTGCACACCTTCCATTTTTTTTTTATTTACATTTTGTTTCCATTCGGATTTGTTTGCTGTATTTTTCCTCTTCGGAACATCATCTGAATCAGAATTTTCTTTTGCACAATTCATGTTTTTAAAATTTTCAATAGTAAAACTCTTTCCAACACAACAACCTAAATTGAACCGATACACAAAAAACAATTACTTGAATGCAAAGCATATTATTATATTATATTATTAAGAATGTTTGCCTTTTGACTTTGAGCAATGCACAAATCAAATGTGTACAAAACGATGTCAAAATTACCAACATTGAACTTTGTTTTGCAGGCATATAGTTAATGTAAGTTTGAGCGTATGGGTAAATCAAGAAAAATAGTGATTTTTGTAGTTCTCTGATGCAAAAGCAAAACCATGAGACACACAATCAATTATATTTGTGTGTCTACTCTAAATTCAACTTTAAATGACTTAGGCCTTTTTTCTTTCAAAAAAAAACTTCGAATGAGTTAGGGCTTTTTTTTATATGACTATAAATCCGTTGTTTGCGATCATAGCCCACCAATTTTTTTAGGGGAGGTGTATTTGACAGTGGTCTACCAGAATACATTAAAAACGCTATTTTGAAAAAAATGTAGATACGCCTTTTCTTTATTAAGCCAACGATATTTTTATTGTTGATAAAACACTAAAAATTTATTGTTGGAGAATTAACTGTTTCTATGCGCATTTCACTGGTTTCTTAAATAAGACTACAGAGGGAATGAGAATTACAAACACTAAAAAACCCAACGGTAAAAATACCCATTACTTAAACGCTGATGTCAGTAATATTTAGCAGCAATCAGTACTGATGCTGTCGCTTATATTTCTGCTTACATATACAAACGAGTGTCATAGGCTGCTTAATTAGTGTGCTCTCGCTTAAAATGAAAGCAGCGATGTCAGTAAGTGTCATTTCACTTACGTTATAAGTGTTGTGCTAAGCGAGCTTGATGGTACTTCAATAAATTCAGGCAAATTAAACTGTAATGTATGTCGTTTACAGTCGGATTTGCAATTGTAAGGCAAGAATATGAGGTGGTATCACTAATCCTGATAATTTTATAATTGAAAGTCTAATGCAAGTTTATTTAAAAGAATGCTTTATTTTCAAAAAAAAAAATAATAAAAATAAATAAATATATTTCACTTTAGTGATTTAGACACATAAAAAAAACTTAAACTAAGTATTACAACCTAAATTTTTAATTTGATTTAAATTTGATTTTATATTATAAATTATAAACTATTATTTTTTTTATCTCTGCATTTTTTTGCAAAATATCTTAAACCAATGCTGCATATTTTTTTTAAATTTCTCAATTGTTGAGCCCTCATCCTTGACAGCATCTGGAAATAAACAAAGTGAAATGTATTAGTATAAATAAAATATAAAAAGTCTAAACAAATCGTACCGAAAACTGCATCATGAAGCGATTTAAATTCCTTGAACCCTCTTTTTCCATTAACGCCATCATAATTTAAGGCCACGTAAACTTTTGTGTCCAATATGCGGTCGAAATTTTTTTCCAGGCCTCCTGGTCTCAACATGTTTTTTTGCGATCTAAAGGAATGTAGTAGATAAAGTTTACAGATTAATGAATTAATTTCTTCCAAGCTTACATATGAATCAGGATTTTGGCAAAAAAGATTATTTATTTATTATTTTCATTATTTATTATTATTTATTTCTTTGCAAACTTTAAGTAACCTTTCTGTTGCACTATCAACTTTAGCCGTTATAGCGGCTTTTCTAAAGCCGCTATAACGGTATTTTTGTGTCTTTGTATTTATGTGCATAAACACACTAACTCGTGACTTACATTCTAATCGGAGTTTTAATTAGTAGAAATATAATTCATAAATTTTTTTAACATAACCACACTAACTAACACTCCGCTTATATTGTAATCGAAGCTATAATTAGTAGGTGATATTAATTAGCTTACACATATATAACATTATAAGTACTTAAGTCGCTCGCTTAGAATGTTATACTAATGTCATCGATTATAATCTAGGTACTTAGTTCCATTTACCGCTGGGAAGTCTTATTTGCAACGATCTCGAAGCTTAAACAAAATTCCAACAACAAAACAGTGAGTTTTTCTTTTCTAACATTGCCCACTACAATGATTAGCTCGACCT
Source organism: Pollenia amentaria (assembly GCA_943735925.1). Lineage (NCBI taxonomy): Eukaryota > Metazoa > Arthropoda > Insecta > Diptera > Polleniidae > Pollenia > Pollenia amentaria. Next base: position 184,675,553 of record OX031007.1, on the reverse strand, counting down.
TTTAGAAAAAAAATAACGACACATTCAAAAATAAAGATACATTTTAGAAACAATATAAACAAAAACATAGCGAACAATTCAGCATCACTTACTCCAAAATATCATTTCTTGAGTTATGACGACGTTGCAGCAATTGAACAATATGAAGATTCGATATATAAATAATGAAACAAAATAATGGGTAATTCAAGTAGAGATTCTTTTCTCAATAGCCTTTTTTGACAGATCACGTGTCATGCTGTCATGTAATTTTTATTTAGTACCTTTTGTCATTTCATAATGGAGAGACTTACGCCTGAACAACGTTTACAAATCGTTCAACTTTATTACGAAAATTCACGTTCTGTGAAGAATGTGTTTCGTGCACTTCGCTCAACTTATGGTCAACATAATCGGCCTACTGAGCGTACTATTCGCAATACCCATTTTGAGACCCAGCATTCATTGTTGGATAATATTAGACCGAATAGACCACGTCCAGCACGCTGTGAAAAAAATATAGCGGCCGTAGCTGAGAGTGTACACAAAGACCGTGGAGAGTCGATTCGGCGCCGTTCGCAGCAACTCGGACTGGCGTATGGAACGACTTGGCGCATTTTACGTCGAGATCTTAAATTGAAAGTGTACAAAATTCAGCTTGTGCAACAACTGAAGCCGCTCGACCTTCCCAAGCAACATCGCTTCGCTCCATGGGCTCTTAAAAATTTTGTTCAGCGATGAGGCCCATTTCTGGCTCAATGGGTATGTAAACAAAAAAAATTACCGTATTTGGGACGAAGAGCAACCTGAAGAGATTCAAGAACTGCCACTTAATCCAGAAAAAACAACGGTTTGGTGTGGCTTGTAGGCCGGTGGAGTCATCAGTCCATATTTCTTTAAAAATTATGCCGGTGCGAACGTAACCGTCAATGGCGACCGTTTTCGTGCCATGATAACCGACTATTTGATGCCTGAAATTGAAGCTCCCACACATCGCATCAATCAATGGATTTATTGAGTGAACACTTCGGTGAGCACATAATTTCACGTTTTGGGCCGGTCGATTGGCCACCAAGATCGTGTGATATCACATCGTTAGACCTTTTCCTATGGGGATATGTAAAGTCTAAAGCTTATGCGGACAAACCCGCTTCGATTCAAGCCTTGGAGGAAAACATCACGCGTGTCATTCGCCAGTTATCAGTCAAAATGCTCGAACAAGTCATCGAACATTGGACTCCACGGATGGACCATCTGCGACGTAGCAACGGTTAACATATGATGGACATAATCTTGTTCTTTCAAATGGTGATAATTAAATTTGAATTTTCTGTGTTTTTTTCTTTACTTACCACCAAGAAAATAGGGGGTCCTATTAATTTTGTCATTCCGTAATCGGAGATCTAACTAGTTCGATATATATACTTAATCCTTGTCAGATTCCAAATCGGTATAGCGATTTCCGTCCCTCTGTCTGTGAAAAGTAAAAAAAAAATTTTTAATAAAATACCAAAAATTTATTTTTTGAGGAATGGTTTATTTAGTATTAAAAACTTGCCAAATCTATTATTCATTTTACATATCCGCTTTAAAAAATCTTTCCAAGGATAGGACCTTTAACTCGATATGTACCACACGCAATGAACTAAAGCAACAAAATTTTCCATGAAAACAACTTATATATGATAAATGCTAAGTATTTAAAATTAATTTAATAGTAATTTAAAAGTAATTTTCTACCATTATATTTTATAGCCCCTGTTTAAATGTCCCCATAGAATAAAACACTTGGCGCAATGCAGACTAAGCAGAATAGGCAAAAACTTCGTTTGCATAAATATTGTTTAGTATAGAGAATGTGTCAAATCGGTATTTTAGTAAAATGTCGGATACGTAAAACAGCAATAGCAATACAATTTGGTAAAAGTACTTATTTTTATAAATAGTGTTTAGTATTAGATATTTTTTACACGGGCCGCTTACAACTCCTTGCTTTGATTGGCGATTTGGACTCGATAGCTACAAAAAGGAATGAATCTGTTTCAAAAAAATTTTACTCAATTTATTATCCCTCATATTGAAATTTGCGAATATTACTCATACGTAGAGAGATCACACGGCGACACATCAAAGTCTTGCAGAAATACCGTGGTTTAATATTTTCATTATTTGTATTATTCGCTTAATATTTCTCGAACAATCCTACAAGCCGTAAAATATTTCCTGGATTATTAATATACATAAAAATATTTTCATTTAAGTATGTACATTAAGACACATTGGTGTGTATATCAGGATATCTAACTTGTATTGCAAGGATCTTCAAAATTATAATTTTTCATCAGTGTATTTCTTAAAACATTGAAAAATCCAATTTTTCCCAAATTTTTTAATTTATTTTTAGTAAAAAATTTTAAATCCATAAACACACAACAAAAATTATTAAATTTCTCCAATCACCAAATTTATTCCAAATTCATTATATCAAGCAAACAAGTTCTTGATTTTGCAGCTATTACCAAAATGATTATATTGATTACTAAAATTTTTAAAATTTTGAAAAATATTTTCAATAAATGTTATTTTTAATTTTAATTAAAAAAGTGATCAAAAAATTTTTTCATTTCAAACAATGTGTAAATTTATTTAAATAAATATTCAACAACAATTCTACATGTTTAAGTTATTTTATTTTAAACGAAAAAAGTCAATTAAGATTTTTTGTTATTTAATTAAAATTTTAATTGAAAATTTATTTCAAAACAACTAAAATGTTAATTAAATCAAAATAAAATTTTTAATTTTCTTTCAACTAAAAAAATAATTGATTTAATTATCACATTAATTAAATTTAAATACTTTTTATACAATTTTTTTAATTGATAAAACACTTTTTTCTGTGCAGGGTCATGAAATATTTAGAAAACAACTTCACAACACAAAAGTAACAATCGTAATGATGATTACAAGGATCCCGGCAGATCATTGGTGTCGCAAATTTAAGATTAAAGCTTTTCCCACTGGACCATTGCCGTAAACCTACAGCGCAGTTTTGGCTAACAGTATTTGGCATCCGTTGTTTGATTTTGAAAATATTTAAAATATGGATTTTTCACGAAGCCCATGAAAAGTTAACGATACTGCGCAACACGAAAACTGTCTGGTTTTTTTAAACATCAATGATAAATTTGAAATCAAAACCAAATTATTTTGGATGGAGTTACAAAATGAATATATAACATTTTTTTTTATAACTAATGCACAATATCTCAAAAGCAATATTTTTTTTGTAATCAGCCGACAAAAATACATAATGATCAGGTATTTTGATTGCAGATAATTCAGAAATTCTTTATAGTTTTGGACGACCGTTCGCGAAATACTGACCGAATAATACAAAAAAATTTGTAAATTATGCAAATGTCACTATATCTTTAGACTAGAGCTAATAGGGAAAAACTAATGACGCTATCGTCGGCAGCAGATGAAAATATATAAGGATCAGATATCCTTATTTCAGAAAATTTTAAAAGGCTTAATTTTTTGAGCTGTGTAAATATCATTGTCTCAGTATATATAAGCGTATCCTATCCGTATGCCCTGTTTGTTAATGTAAGCCTAGTGTACAAAAAGCAGCTCGCAATTTTAAAGATAATAAATACAATGTTCTCCTAAAATAGCACCCGTAAATCTCCTGCATGCAGAGAAAAACAATTTCACCTCCAACAAAACAATTTTTAACAAAAATTTTTTAAATATTATAATTAATTTTCCGATATGTACTCCAAGGAAAAAGCTATTTCAGTGGATGTTTTTTTTTTTTTTATTTGATTATTTATCAAAAAAAATCAATTGCTGTAATATAAATGCAAACCCCTATTTGATGTGGCAACTTTTCAATTCAACTCTTATGTTCAAATTGAAAAAAGTAGCAGGTCATTCCATTTTGTCCTGAACAAGAAATAAAATTAAGCCAATTCAAGAAAAACTTGCCGAACAAAATAATTTCTCTCTCTCTCAAAGGAAAGACGTGAAACTTAGTATAAAAAAATATTTTTCGGAACGTATGGGTGAATCGAGCTTTAGTTAAAATTGAAAAAAAAAATTATAAAAAACGAAAAGAATTATTTCTGATGAAAAATTTTGTGAAAAAATTTTGAGATACAATTTTTTTTCAACGTAGATTTCGATGAAAAAGTATATGTTTTAAAAATAGTATATATATTCACCGAAAACGCAGAAGGCCCTATCTATCGTTTGAAAAATTTTACAGGAGAAGCAAAAAACTATTTAAAATTATAAATTGACAAATTACCTTAAAACATTTATAATTTATCTTTCTTATTAAACCTTCCAGTGTTTTGACAATTGACAATGTTGCATATGATGCAGGCCTTTTAGTGGTTATAATATTATCTTTTGTAGATAGTTCCGTTTGTTTTTTGTTAATCAAATCGCTTATTTTGCTCGACAAAATACAATATTTCTGGTGGACATTTGTGTTGAAACAAAAAATCAGAATCAATTAAAAAATCGAATTTAAATTTTTGGTTATTAGGGGCATTTTGCGTTTTAGGTAACGATGTCATTTCTAGCAAAGTTTTCCTTAGAAAAATTTTAAGGAAAATGTGACAATCACAATTGTTTTTTTTTTTTTTTTTTGTTTACATTATATTGTACAGAACTATATACTGGAAATATATTTCCCATGATATCAAAGCTCTCTAGGTATTTTTTTTAGCCGTTGCCTACGCAGAATTATGTGCATCTTCTGGCCAAATAAAATCTACAATTTACGCCTTTGGGAGATTTCTAAACAACAACTAGTAGCACTAGAAATCAAAAGTTGCATATGGCCTACGTAGATCACACAAGGGTGTGATCTCTTGACTAGAACTTGACATGTAAGTCGATGAAATGTTCGCTTATCACATATATGGCGACGCCAACTTGAAATTGAAATCGAACCCTTGGATATAACTTAGGCCGAACTTAATAACCCAACAATAGATAAATCTGTCTGGTATGTATTTTTGAAGCCTTCATGCTTCTTACAGGAACAAAAGGAACTTACGTATATATACCTTTGTATATGGAAAATTTGGTAGTATAATTTCTGAAACTAAAAAAACTAAATTCATAGCAATACCTACAAACCGGCTTAGATTTCGTTTAATTATATATATATATATATATATACCTAAAATCAGGGCGGTTGTGATCTTGCACCCACTTAAGATATATACAAAACACTATCAAATATGTATCTTCTTTTTTTAGGTCTCTCGTTAAAAAATTACCTTTAAAAAATTAATATTATTTAAATATTTTTTTCCTACACATGTACCGTAAAGGTCTACACAAACATTTGTATTTATTATCCTTTACTTATTTTTTTTTTTTTTTTTTTTTTCTTTTCTTATTTATATAATTTTCAATATTTAACTCAAAAAACTTGTATGACCTTAAAATAAAAAATAAAACCTAAGAAAAACTTCCCACAATATGTCCAGTTCGTTAAAAGTAAAATGATTATTTACAATTTTGTTTGCTTGAAATATTTTTCTTTTAGTACTTAAGGCAAAAAGTTACAATAAATCTTAATTCGACAAAACAGATTTTTACAGTAGACGTTTGAGATCAAAGTACCATTCTTTAAGAAAAAGAAGTTAGACACTTGAATTATATCGAGAAAAGTATATTAATATAAGAACAAGTTATTATCACAAAATAGTTAACGCTCTATTTGTAAAACTGTAAAATATTAGCAAAACTAATTTTACTTGCAAATCCGTTAATAAACCTTTTATAAATCTGAAATATTTTTAGTGAATAAGGGAGCAAAATTTTTTTTAAAATATCTGCCATATTAAAATTGGTTTATTAAAATAAATAAAAATTCTGTAGGGTATATACATAATATATCAAAACAAGTAAAACAGTGTAGTCGGTCAAGCCCTATCAAGTGTCTGGCAATAAATTCATCTCCAAAAAAAAAATTGTCAGTTCACAAGGTTGTCAGATAATTGCATAGCAAGAATTGCCAGATCTGTTGTGAGCATTTTCAGATAATCAAAGTCGCGTGTATTTTTATTGATTGGAAGAGTGAAAATATTTTTATTGAAGGGATAAAGTAATAGCAATATTGTTTTAAACAGGTTTTATTGATTTTCATTAATATTCATTTTATTAATTAATTCATTTATTAATGATGTGCTAATAATCCCAATTTTTGAATGAAAACACTGAAATTTATTGTTGTGGGAAAGCTAGTTTCTATGCTCATTTCGCTGGTTGCTTAGGCCAGCTCGTCAGGAAACTTTTTCCAAATACTTTAGAAAAGCTATAGATATTATACAAGTAAGACCATAAAGTGAATAAGAATTTTAAAACACTCAGATCTTAAATGTAACAATATCAAAGCTTCAACAAAGACACAACAATAAACCGTCAATTTTTCTTTCTTACATTCCCCTACAATTGGCTAGTTTTTTTCCAACACGAATTGTAGTTGTAAGAGGATACAAAGAAAAAAACAAAATTTAAAAAAACAAGTTGCTTAAATAAAGCAGCTTGCCATTTCAGTTTTTTATTTGCCGGGCACATGCAAATTTATTATCAAAAATTATTTTCGGGAATAAAATATTTTATTAATTAATTCATTTATTAATGATGTGCTAATAATCCCAATTTTTGAATGAAAACACTGAAATTTATTGTTGTGGGAAAGCTAGTTTCTATGCGCATTTCGCTGGTTGCTTACGCCAGCTCGTCAGGAAACTTTTTCCAAATACTTTAGAAAAGCTAAAAATATTATACAAGTAAGACCATAAAGTGAATAAGAATTTTAAAACACTCAGATCTTAAATGTTACAATATCAAAGCTTCAACAAAATTTAGCAATTTTAAACTTTTTTTTCTTTTGACTCATGCACGTCAGGGATGGGAACCATGGTGCAGTTGTACTTTTTTTGATACATTGGTGGCTATCTTTAAAAAAAATTTTCGTAATTAGTAAAAGGTTTTTTCTGAAAGCATATATCAAGGAATGAGCCAGAATATATAAAATTGGTGCCGTCATATTCGCAAAACTACGTTTTGTTATTGAAGTTGGAACAAAATCCGAATCCCCATTTTCCATCCCTAAAACGTATGTATTCGCAACGTTAACAACAGAAAAAGGTATCTGACATTGATAACATTATCAGATTCATAAAATTGGCACATCTGACAATAAAAAATAAGTTTCTAACGTCTGACCGTGATCTGCCGATGGCAACGAAAATTGTTCACGTGATTATCAAATATCTATATTGCTATCTATTTACTATTTTGTTGTCTTGCAATGAACTGACAATGCTTTTTCTTACAAAGTTGTCAAACAAAAATTATAAATTCATAGGGTTGTAAATCATGTTTGGCACATTTTACTGACAATATTGTTAGATCTGACCACCGTCTGTAAGAATCTTTATTGTCGGCATTTTTTATGTCAATAGCAAAGTCTTTAACTCGGCAATTCCCAGTGTCACCTATAGGCGACGATAATAAGCGATTTTCTCTAGCATATCTATGAAACTGTTTTAAACATACATTTATTATTTAAACAAAGGTAATACCCTAAAGTGTTTGTTTTTTGACAACTCTGGAATTACATAAACTGTGAAATTTTTTAACTGTTTTCAAACAGTTTTTTTGTTTTCTACTTTCTGACTTGTGTTGTGGTAAATGAATTGTTGTAAAAATGCCAAAAGGATAAGAACCGGAATAATAGTTGTTGATTCATACTATAAGACATTTAAACTTATAATATGAGTGATTATCGTCAATACATAGATTGCCTTTTAGTTACAAATAAGACTACACTGTCAAATGCCATGTGCAATCAGCTTCTAAGCCGAATGTTAAAAATTTGCAATAAATTATGCCCGTTGTCACCTGAAAGTGACGCCCCTATGAAATCGGAATTAGGAATATTTTTTTAATTCGACTTTTTTTAATTGTGTAAACTCGACGTATTTATAATATTTAAAAAAAAAATTAGGTTTGTTTTCATTTCTTAAGATATGGGTTAAAGAAGTTATGGCATTAAAAGTTATTTTTGGGAGTATATACGTGTGGGCGCTGTGGTTCTATAAGGGCCTATTCCAATCAAATTTTGCAAGATAATAAAGATTGCAATAAAATCAGTCTCGACCAAACTAAATCTAAATATCAACAAATTAAGATGGTTTATAAGCACAAAATATGCTTGTATGGGGTTGGTGTGATTTTATGGACCGATTCTCACCACTTTAAGCAGTCATCAAATTATCTCCTGTATTTTGCGAACAAATTTAGATAGACAGCCAGTAAGACTGTCTCAAAATGTGGTTCTGAGTCGATCGGAAACTAATATATTTAGGTGATACATACATCAGGATAAACGCACAATGTCTTCTTCACTATTTAACGCTTATTTAGCCAACAAATCGCGTTTCTTTAGAAAAAAAATCACGCTAGAACTTTTAATTTGATAGGATCTGATTAAGTTTCAAACTGAGAGAGCTAAGAACGAAAAGGAAAAGTTTTCGACCTTACACTCCTTTTTATCCACTTAAAAACTGTGTACGCTAGATTAACTATCAATTCTAAATTGTGGAAAAAATTCTGTTCTTAGCCTCGATTGAAAACTTTTACTTTATAACTCTATATTAAAGCCAATCTGGTCATACGGTATCAGCTATGGGGCAGCGCCTTGGCCTCAAATATCGAAAAAAAAAATTCAAAGGCGCCAAAATAAACTTCTTCGAATAATCACAGTCGCTCCCTGGTATGTTAAAAACTCAAATATTCACAAGCATTTCAATGTGCCAGTAAAATGTTTAAATAGGCTTGAGTCGCAGCCAAATCCACTAGCGCGAAATATTTTATATGACAGCGGCCACTCTAGATTAAGGAGAAGAGATACTGCAGGACTCATCCGACGAGAAGACCGCTAAGCATCTACATATGTGAACAAAAACCGTAAGGAGATAAAATTTCGTCTGGCATTGGCAGGACAAAAATAAAGTATTAGTATAACATTTGATTAATTATTGTTAGTTCATATTTAATATACATATGAAGATTCAATAAATAAATAATGAAAAAAAAAAATTTTAATTGTCAGTTTTAAAATTGTCTCGGTAAACTCAGGGGCTTAGGCGCCCGTAATAGATAGTGAATAATAATTTTTGCTTTCTAAGAAACTAAAAAAACTATTTATTATACCCACACAACAAAAAAGGAGGGGATATTAAGCATTTGTGCTGATCTCTATAGCATATTAAGTTTACAAATCGACTCAGCATCAACTTTTGAGGGGATCTAACCATGTCCGCCTTATACATGAATCTAAACCTAATAACTGGCGGGTCAATAATTGCACATGGGTCCCAAAAAGGGTATACTTTTAAATACTGTTTAAATAAGTAGGATAACATATGGGCAAATCCCAGAAACTGTCCACCAACCGAAAATTTTTCATTTTAATCTAATTTAATTTTTTTTTTAATATTGGACTAGATGTATAATTACAAAAAAAAAAATTGTATTTCGATGATCATAAATACAAAAATTATAACCAAATCTTACCCTACATCAGATCTCTTAATGTTATACTAGAAATTAAAACTTTTTGGGTGTTCATAAAAATAGTTTAGTGTTAATATAGTAGTCCGATTGTAAGCTTTATTTGTATTCACTCGATTCTCTTAAATTTTTGTATAAAATTATTTTGTTTACTATTTTGGAAAGATTGTTATTAAGTTTGAAATGTCAGGTCCAAAAATTGTAGCGTGCGTGACGAAAAATAAGGTTTTTTTATATTGTGAGTAGAATGAATTTTTTTTTTCAAGTCGTCTATTATTTAACATCAATTTTATTACCACCTTTTAAGCAAATAAAAAATTTAAATTCTACAATAAGAAAATAAAAAAATTTTGCATATTAAATTCTGTAGCGTGCGTCACGATTTGAGTTCGTCCAAAAATTGTATTAAAAACCGATTCAATAGTTATTTTCTTTTCTTATATTTTCGCTTCTTATTACTTTTCTTCAGAATTAGAGCTGTTGTTTTGGCGAAATATTTGGCAGGTTTTTGGCAAAATTTTATATAAATAGCATTTATGTTTTAAAAGTAAGCATATAGATATATAAAAGCCAGTAAGAAGGTATAGTCGGTCAAGAAAGATCATATGACACCCTACCCATGGGCAATCATTGACCCGCTACAACAAAATTATGTTTTAGCTTAAGATTCATATAAGAGTCCGTTGTATCTTATTATTTAGATAAATAAATGTATCAGTATGAATTTCTTTCGACTTTTATGGCTAATAAATCAGTGAATGTTTAAGAAAGACCAACGATAAGTCTTGTCAAATTCATATGGTCTGTATAAGGAGTTTCAAACGTATAGAGATGGTTTACAATATATGCTTACCGATTTTAAGATTTGCTAGCTTAAACACATTTGAAACCAAACAGAGAGCTTAACTTGGACCAATTTATAAGCCCTAAGAGATTTTAGGGAGGGGGTTTATCTGACATCTGTGGTAAATTCTGACCCGCCAGCACAACATATTGGAAAAACATAGTAGCTATAGTAAAAGTATTATTGCCATATTTTTATTACCAACAGTTATAAGGAAATTAGGGAATTAAAATATTTTTTTCGGCAGTGTTATTTGTATGTGGACTACGGTCAAATATAGACCGATTCCAATTAACTTTGGTAGGATGATTTAAAATATTTGTGGACCAAATTTATTATAAATACTAACGTAATAAGATGGTTTATGGGCACAAAGTACTCTTTTCCGAAAAGCAGCTTGTATGGAGGCTATGTGAAATTATCGAGTGATTGTGACTATTTTCAATAGGCATGGTTCTTATGACAAAATAAACGCACATACCAAATTTAGTTTAGTTATATCCAAAATTGCAAGTTGTACTTTACGCGCAAGGTTTACATGGACATCCAGACATCAAAATTTAAAATTCTTTAAAAAAAAATTTACATTCAATGATAAATGGATTTAAAAACAAAAAACAAATACAAATTTTTATTTGTTAAACTAAATACAATTGTGTTTCTTTATAAGTTCCTGGAAAAAATGTAACTTACATCGCGTAACGTGCGTGACAGTGGGTTCACAGCATTTTATAAAAAACGGCAACATTTTTTGACTGCATATAATATATTTTTTAATTCTCTTATTTTTATTATTCTTTAAGGGATAAGATTTTGTCTATATTACTATGCGAAATTCGCTAAAAAAAAAAATACGCAAACACAGTTCAACTTTTAAAGGTACTTCCAGTTTTTATAGCGTACGTGACAAAACTTTATGATCAATTATTTCGGAATAAATACCTGCTAAGAAACGAATTTTTACGCCATTCGATAGTACACAGTAAGAAAGATCAAAAAATGTTTATATATTAATCAGAAAACGTGTACGAATGTAACGTTCGTGACGCAGGATTTGCCTCTATGGTCGGGCTTGACTGACCTACTATCTTATTTGTTTTTTTTTTCAAATTTATTGAGAATTCACTGCCTGGTCCACAATGTCGACAGGAACATTTCTTTCGTATATTTATATTGAAAACAGAAACAAATTTAGGTTTTTTATTATTGCTTTCAATATAAGTATCCATTTCAAATTAGTTATCCTGTCACCTACTGTTATATTTTTTTCAAGTGTACTTCTGCTGATATAAAGAATTTTTTTAATGTTCTGATATCACAAACCAAATACTGTATTTTTTCACTAAATAACAAATAAAAATGTCATCTAAAAAATTCAATTAAAAAGAATTTAGTAAAAGCAGCACGAAAGAAATAAATCTTTCAAATTGTTTCGGACCAACAAAACACAAGTACCTATTCGTTAAAAAGAAAATAAGTATGTATGTATGTATGTTGAGAAAAGAAAAAAAAAAAATAAAAGTTCAAGGTCATAACAAATTCTTTGAACACATTTCTGTGAACGAGAAAAAAAGAATAAATGTACAAACACAACAATCTACAATAGAAATGCTTAAGTCATCAATAATGCAACCAAAAAGCATAAACTAAAAAATGCCCAAAATGAAATGTTTACACATGCACAAGCAAAACTGGAAAAGTTATTTAAAGAAAAATGTTGCTTTTATTTCATGACGAACAGTTAAGTCTGTATTAATTTGCCAAAACTAAGTTAATTAAAATAACTTTTTTTCTGTATTCGAAAACAAAATTATGATTATTTAGTTAATTATAATGTGAGTGAATTTGTAAAATACTTTAATATTCTTAAATTTTTTTAATCAGGCCAAAGTTCGTCAAATTTAATTTTCATATAATTATTTCTATAAAGAACGGAATTTTACAACATTAAATTAATTAAAATTTATTCCAAATTTTTCATTCTTGAGATAGTTACTATCGAAACATGTCAGAAACAACCTGTGCGTGAACGTGGGTTTGATCACATGGTCAGCCAAGAATGAAAATTTATCAATAAGTTTTAATTAATTTCATGTTGTAAAATTTCTTTCTTCATAAAAATAATTAATTGAAAATTAAATACGACGAATTGTAGCCTGATTAAAAATGTAAAAAATTTTTATTAAAAACCATAGACAGTTCAATATAATATCCACAATACTAATTATACTTTAATAAATACATTTTTTAAGAGAAAAAATAAGCAAATGAAATTATTTATAAAACGATAATTAAAGCTTCCACTGTTTTATAAAAAAAATTATTTTATTTTGGCAGTGATTTGTCTCTATTACAAGGAAATATGGTGAAGTAATGTCTAGACTATAATGTATTTTCAACAAAATATTAATATCTACTGAGGTGTAACCAGGCAGACAAAAAATTACTTGCCATTTTGTTTTACACATAACAACCAGTTAAATTGTGTTAAAAACAAGTAAGAAAGTAGAGTCGGCCAAGCCCCACCATTTAATACCCTGCAACGCCCGCAAACCCAAATTTTTATGAGGTGAATATCCATATAGATGTCTACTAGGGATGCCAAACGGGAAATCCCGAATCCCGAAATCCCGGGATTTTTCGGGATTGATAAATCCCGAATCCCGGGATTTATTTTTATGAATCCCGGGATTTTTAACATATCAACTTTTATGTACAAAACTGTTCGTTTTTATTGAATTTTTATAGTATATACAAAAAAATTATTAAAAATTATATTTGGGTTATATTTTCTATTGCAAATAATTCTTATTTTCGAGTTTAATTTTTGTTTTTGGAACACAGCGAGTATTTAAAATTTGCAATTTTTGCTTGATATATGACGACTATTTCTGGATTTTTGTATTTTTCTTAATAAAAACCATTATTTTAAGTAGAAACGAAATTTGCAGATTTACATCTCAAGCCTTTATTACAATTACGTTAAGCAAGTTCAGCTTTGGCTTAAGACATAATTCCAAATTAAAAATTATTATTTTTATGCAAAATATAGAAATCAAGAAATAGTTGTTATATATCAAGCAAAAAATAAAAATTATTCACGATCCAATTAAAGTTTTATTCAGAAACTAAAGAATAAAAGTTGATATAATTATAACAATTAAGTCGTAATATTGATGAAATAGCTCATATTCCTTCCGCTCCAATAATAATAACAAATTTGCTTAAAAAACATACGGTATTCATAAATAAATAATTTAAACTTGAAATCTGTTTTAAGAAACATTTTATAAACATTTTGTTGTAAAATAAATTTTAAACGTACTTAAATTATTGATAATGAATTTCGCCCTCACCATGGAGGTGTACTGCACTTCAGTCGACATAATTTTACAGTTTTTAACTCAGCTATCGAGATCGATGAGGGACTACACTTTGCCGTGTATTAATGTCGTCACAACTTAATTCACATTAAAAATTGAATTGCTGTCAAAAAACCGAAATGAATTGATCTAGAAAAACTAAGAGATACGTATGTTTTTTTAAGCTTCTTTCAGAATCTGATCAGTTTGATCATGGGTGAGGCCAGTGTTATAAACATATGTATAAAATAAATTGTTTTGTTGTTTTCATTTTTAAAAATTTTTGATTCGTTTATAAAACCTTTTGAATATTTAAAAAGTGTTGTTTATTAAAAAAAAATTCCGAAAAATCCCGAATCCCGGGATTTTCAAAAATCAGTCCCGATTGGCTTCCCTAATGTCTACACAATGTAAAGAAAAATAAATCCATCCGTAACAAAATTAAACCGAAGAGGCGTCAATAGTACGGAAAGTACGGATTTCCTTAAATCAAGTACAGATTGCTTGATTTAAGTGCACCGTATTTATATTGACGTAAGTAAAAGTGAGATAAAAATCAAGAATTTCTAAGTTGGTTTACTGCCTGTTTTTGGAAAATGAAACCAAAATTTCGAGTGAGGAATTATGTTGAAGACAAAAATTTCCCAGGTTTCCCACAAGAAATGTTGTTTTCATTTTCTAAAAACAGGCAGCTTATCCCGAATTCATACCTTAAATCTACGATCGGCAAAATCAGGGTGCCGCGTATTCTCTTTTTTATTTTATGCTCTTTTGTCACGTATGTGCGTACACACCTTGTAGAGCATTAAACAATATTAACAACAACATATGTAAAATGCATACAACATATACAATCGCAAAATGTAATAGTAAGCGTTTAAAATTTGATGTAGTTAACTAAATAATTTTTACAATTAGAATTTGCGAATTTTTGCTTTTCATTTAATTTTACTTTTTAAAAATGAAATTAATAACTATTACGCCTCGAATTTCTCAACTGCCATTGACTCGAAGAAAACGTGGCAAACGACTCGTGAAATCGGTATTGGCAAGCCTGATGTTCAAGAACACTGTTCAGCCGATGCAAACACCTTAAATGCTCAATTTTTAAATATTCCAACTGTTCAACCAAATTCTGATTACTACCATTTCCCTTTTGTTTCACTTTTGCAAACGTAAGCCAATGTTTATTAAAAATCTAATTCCGAGACTTCTTCCTTTGACAGAAAAAATTATTAAATTTCTCCCATCAACAAATTTATTCTAAATTCATAATATCAAGCAAACAAGTTGTTGATTTTGCAGCTATTACCAAAATGATTATATTGATTACTAGAAATTTTAAAATATTGAAAAAATATTTTCAATAAATGATACTTTTAATTTTAATTAAAAAGTGATTAAAAAACTTTGCCATATCAAACAATGTGCTCATTTATTTAAATAAATATTGACAATTCCCAACAACAATTCTACATGTTTAAATTATTTTATTTTAAACGAAAAAAGTCAATTAAGATTTTTTGTTATTTAATTCAAATTTTAATTGAAAATTTATTTCAAAACAAATAAAATGTTAATTAAATCAAAATTAAATTTTTAATTTTCTTTCAACTAAAAAAATAATTGATTCAATTATCACATTAATTAAATTGAAATACTTTTTAAATAATATTTTTAATTGATAAAACACTTTTTTCTGTGTTCATAACATTCGTTTTCAACAAGATTCTTACAACCAGCTGCTATCCCAAAATGTGGAAACTTGCTAAGATTATTTCTTTGTGAACTATTTGCCAGCTGCGATAGTGAAAGCAAAAGGAAACTTAATGTGGCGTTTAATACCATTATTCGGTACGTATTTGGTTTAAGGAGATATGACCATATTTCCATCTACGTTATATTGCTTTGCGGAATTACTTTTGCCGATTACTTAAGAGTGCACAAAATTTGCCGATTACTGTCTATGCACAAAATTATATACACACATCAGCCTGAGCATCTCTATACACGATTAAATTTATCATATAAATAGAGGTAAAAGACTTCAAGCATTTGGTCATCGAACACTTATTTCTAAATACCATTCCTTTATTCATGCAATCAGTCTATGGAACGGAATCCCCTACACAGAAAAAATTATTAAATTTCTCCTATCACCAAATTTGTTCTAAATTCATAATATCAAACAAACTAGTTGTTGATCTTGCACCTATTACCAAAATGATTATATTGATTACTAAAAATTTTAAAATTTTGAAAAAATATTTTCAATAAATGATATTTTTAATTTTAATTAAAAAAGTGATCAAAAAACTTTGAAATTTTAAACAATGTGTTAATTTATTTAAATAAATATTGACAATTCCCAACAACAATTCTACTTGTTTAAATTATTTTATTTTAAACGAAAAAAGTCAATTAAGATCTTTTGTTATTTAATTAAAATTTTAATTGAAAATTCATTTCAAAACAACTAAAATGTTAATTAAATCAAAATTAAATTTTTAAATTTTTTCAGCTAAAAAAATTATTGATTCAATTATCACATTAATTAAATAAAAATACTTTTTAAACCATTTTTTTAATTGATAAAACACTTTTTTCTGTGTATACATCACAAACCAATAGTAACGCACGTAAATTCAGGAAATGTATTCGTTTTAATAATTTCTGATTATATAAAAGTATAAAAATGTATGTTTTAAACTATTCTGGTTTCACATTTTCCATTTTTCTTTTTTATTTCACCTTTTTTCTAGTTAATTTTTATTAAATCTTGCTAGCTTTATATAATTAAATGTTATTAAATTTTAAATTTTATTGGATATTTTAAGATTACGATTAATTTAATTTAATACAATTTTAGTATATTTTATTTAATTTTTGATTGATTGTGTTTGCATATGCTCAGTACCATACTGCAATATAAGACTTAAGTCTTGTGTAAGGAACACCGAAAATAGATAAATAAAATATATAATGGATGTTTTAATTATTGTACTATTGTTGTTGTTTTTACACAAACTAATCAAATCGTTTTTTGCCTAGTTGTGTATTGTTGGTATTGCTGCAAAAAACCTTTAAAAGCACATGCGTTTGCACGCATATAGAATGTAATGCTAAATTTTTAAGAACGACTCATACCTAAAATAAATGCAAAAACCTTAAATTTAGTACGAAGTTTTTCCTTTTGTGCACCGAATGAGATTTGTTCATCTTAAAGTGTTAGCGCTTTTCTTTATTATATGAAAAAATTTGTAAAAATGGATAAAGTTTTATATTTGATTTTTTTAGTACGCAACACGAGTGCTGTTTTTGTATATGATAAATTGATAGTATTGAGAGAAAAAAAACCTTAAATAATTGTAAGTAATTATTTAATTAATAAAATGTTATTTTGAAAATAAATATGTTTTTTATTTGACGTTTATTATTTAATGTATAATTAAATTGTCCAGCAAGAGGTCATTAAGAAATTATGAAATTTTGTTAAATAAAAGAGAAAAAGCCCTGAAGAGGGCACCCAAAGAAGTGGTTAAAATTAACGGTTAAAGTTTTATATTTAAGAATAAGACCTCAAGCTGTATAATTTAATTGTAGTTTAAAATGTTATATTGGTAACTGTCAGCAAAAATTCAGATTAGCCGTGCGGTCTAAGTCGACTACTTTATCTCTAGTTCCTGAGAGGAACTTGGGTTCGAACTAGAGGTATGTCTTAAAAACAAGAAATTCTTCAAATAAAACTAGTTGTTTTATTCGTTTTTTTCGAGCATTTTAATACATTTTAATTTTATTTATACACAGAAAAAAGTGCTTTATCAATTAAAAAAATGGTTTAAAAAGTATTTTAATTTAACAAATGTGATAATTGAATCAAAAATTTTTTTAACTGAAAAAAATTAAAAATTTAATTTTGATTTAATTAACATTTTAGTTGTTTTGAAATAAATTTTCAATTAAAATTTTAATTAAATAACAAAAAATTTTAATTGACTTTTTTCGTTTAAAATAAAATAATCTAAACATGTAGAATTGTTGTTGGGAATTGACAATATTTATTTAAATAAATTAACACATTGTTTAAAATTTCAAAGTTTTTTGATCACTTTTTTAATTAATATTAAAAATATCATTTATTGAAAATATTTTTTCAAAATTTTAAAATTTTTAGTAATTAATATAATCATTTTGGTAAAAGGTGCAAAATCAACAACTTGTTTGCTTGATATTATGAATTTAGAACAAATTTGGTGATAGGAGAAATTTAATAATTTTTTCTGTGTATGTACCACCAACAATCGTATCATGTTCAGTTCACGAATGCATATCGTATTTAGGTACCCTTTACCTTTCTTTCTAAGTACATAACACGAATTAAAAACTTCATATGTACAACAATTGCACATTGTAAAAAATTGAATTTTTTTTTCTAATTGAATTTTTTGCATTGGCTATCCTCGTGACGTAGGATGTTTATATGTTGCGACGAAAGCCGTATTACGGAGAGGGGGTAAATACAACAAAAACAACGATTTTTTGTCTTCTACGTACATATGAACGTACAGTCGGTCTACACACGCAGAGATAAAACTTGTTTAAATATGGTCACCTCTAACAAAACTATTTTTAGACAAAATTTTAAGCATATTATGTTTAAATTTAAACATGTGTACTCTTCGACGTAGCAACGGCCAACATTTGATAGACATTATCTTCAAAAAATAAATGCCAAGGAATGTTCTTTCAAATGATAATAAGCATTCCCAATTAAATTTGAATTTTCTGTTTTTTTTTTTTTTTTTTAAGTAGGGAACTTCGAAATGTATACACATGAAGTTATAACCCAAAAATCGTACAATGTAAACACTAGACCGACTTCAAAGAATACGTCAATAATTGTATAATGTAAATTGGGACTTATTCGGTGCAAACCTCTAGTTCGAACCCACACCTGACACAGAAAATAACAATTTTTTAAATTAACATGGAAGTCATCAATATTAACAAAAATTGCCGTGATAAAAGAAGTTGGCCTTACAGGAAGTATCGATTTAATAAGACTTGTGAGCGTGAATATATTTAGACTCACAACACATACGCTCACAAATTAAATATTTTTGAATAAGCGCTCTCATGCACGACATACATATTTTCAAAATGCTTACGTCTCGCGCGCTCAACAACTGATAATTTTTAATCGCGTACTTTCACGCAATAAAAGTATTACATTAACACACGCTCACAGCAAATAAATAAAATTAAATTTTTATTTTTCAAACGTTTTAAAGAATGAAATTAATTTTCCTGTTCCGTAAAAGTAAATACATAAAGTGTATGTATACTCGTAGATAGGTACTAGGGAGATCGAACGGTTATTATTCGACCGGTTTAAACCGGTTATTTTAGCTTTGCTCAAGTCTTAAGTGCACGGATAAAAATATTGAAAAGTGTTATGGCATGCCGAATTAAAGCTACATAGAATTTTTTTTTTTTTTTAAATTTGTACCACACAACGTAATATAACATTTATAAATTAAAACACACACACATGTATATAAATGTGTGTATTTAATTTTATATTTAATATATGCTTTATTTTATTTATTAATTATGCTGTAAATTTGTAATAAAACATACATTTTTGAAATGAAATTTTTTATTGTTTTTATTTAGAGAATCATATAATATGTTGAAAAAGACATTTTGCATAGTGTTGGGAAATATAGAAACATAGGTTGAAAGATCGTTTGCGTTTTTCTTCTGAACATAATAATATGTTCGAGACAATAATTAGCTAAAAACATTATGTCTGAACATATATTGTTGGTTATGACATGTTTGACACAATCATAACCACAAACATTAATGAAAGTTTGCGATTGTGATTGTATCACCCATGTTTTTATCTTTGCGTGTAAGGAAGTTTATATGGTACATACTAAGAATTGCGGCCCTATGATCCTAAGGTGATCAACAGGAAATATATCTTATATATATATATATATATTAGACCGGGTCGACCTCCATACAAAAAAAAAAAGTTGTGCCAGTCACCCCCTAGAATGAAAGATATGCCAATGAAGTTTCTAAAACAGAAAAAAATTTTTTTTTGCCACGCCCCAAAATACAGCACTTTTGGTTTTTTATATGTAGCGCTGCCATTTAAAGTCCGATCTTATTATATCACATATCGTTGTTCATGGTTTGATAGTGTCTTCATTGACTTTTCAATCCGACATCAAACTCTGGGCGCCACTTATGCCATCTCGGATACTTCCCCCAAATATAAATTTTTTTAAACGTGCCAAGAAAGTCCTTGTAAAACTAAGTATGTCTAGCTTTTATTATACTCACTTTTATGCCACGCCTCAAAATTGAGCCCCTTTTTTGTTTTTCATAAACATATTACATTAAACCAGGTAGAAGCCAATACAAACCAAAAAAAAATTCATAATTCATGCTCTAGAATAAAAGGTTTAGTTTGAAAAACTTTAAAAAAAAGGGTTTTTGCCACGCCCTAAATTACAGCACTTTTTGTTTTATATATACAACATCGTCATTTACAGTCCAATCTCATCGTATAGTATATCATTGTTAACGGCTAGAATATGAATTTATTTTTAGTGCTTTTTTAGTCTAACTTCAAATTCTTGATGGTATTTATGATATCTAAGATCATTCCGATCTAATGTCTAATTTTAAAAACGTATCATGAAAATGTTTCTAAAGCTGAATACATTGTTCATTTTTCCTATCAAATCTCATCGTATCGTATATTATTATTAGTGGCTAGAATATGGCTTAATTTTTGTATTTAGTGCTGTTTCTATGTTTATTTAGTTTCTATGATAATTATTATAACTAAGATCATTCCGTTCTTATGTTAAATTTTTATAAATAGAAGAGAAACCCTTCTGATTATTTGTAAGTCAAGTTTTTTAGCTACTCACTTTTTACACACGCCCTTTAATTATGTTCCTTTTATTATTTCCTCACATAGCAATTACATCGCCCCTTGTAATATGATCAAAAAATATCTCGTATATTTGCATGACTTGTATCGTAGATACAATTTTTTTAATTTCGGTATTTGTACTGTCAAAGTTTTCTAAAACTGCTTCTTAGTTATTTATTTTTTAATACTCAATACAACAAATAATAATATTTATTTTAAAATCTAAATAAAGACATTTCTAAAAGAAAACATAATGCCAATTATGACACCTTGGCGCATAGTTAAAACAAGAACTAAAAAAAATAAAGAAATTGCATTATTCTGGAAACAAAAAAGTACAAAACTAATTAAATACATACAAATGAATGCTTAACAAAATACATATATGGTGTACGTAAATCTTTACGAGACTCAAGGTGGCTGTACTTCTCTCGACTTCTTATCTTAGCAAAAATATAACCCATTCGCTTTTCATCAGTTACTTTGCTTGCGGATTCACTTACTACACGCAAAAAACATTTTTTTAAAGTTTTTCAGACTAAACCTTTTATTCTAGAGCATGAATTATGAAATTTTTTTTGGTTTGTATACGCTTCTACCTGGTTTAATGTAATATGTTTGTGAAACACAAAAAAGGGGCTCAATTTTGAGGCGTGGCATAAAAGTGAGTATAATAAAAGCTAGACATACTTAGTTTTACAAGGACTTTCTTGACACGTTTAAAAAAATTTATATTTGGGGGAAGTATCCGAGATGGCATAAGTGGCGCCCAGAGTTTGATGTCGGATTGAAAAGTCACCAAAGGCGAAAATGAAGCCACTGTCAACCCATGAACAACGATATGTGATATAATAAGATCAGTCTTTATATGGCAGCGCTACATATAAAAAACCAAAAGTGCTGTATTTTGGGGCGTGGCAAAAAAATTTTTTTTTCTGTTTTAGAAACTTCATTGACATATCTCTCATTCTAGGGGGTGACTGGCACAACTTTTTTTTTCGACCCACCCTAATATATATACTCACCGAACGATTATTGATCAAATAAATAGTCACCAATATTCCGCGTTCTGGAGCAGTGTAGCCTAACATTGTTTATTAACGTGTATTTCGCATGTGTTTACTACACAAATGTCAAAACAGAACTGACATTAGGGGACAATCGCAAAATTTATAGCATTTTCTGATAGGAGGATTACTTTTGCGCCACCTTGTATATATATATATATTATATATACATATATTATATATATTATATATACATATATTATATATATATATATATATATATTGGCAAATCACAGAAATCGAAATCAATCCATCTTTTTTTTATGAAGTATTGGACTAGATGTATTGTTTCATATATTTATAAAATATGTATTTTGATTATCATTGCTACAAAAATCATAAGCAAATTCTTTCCTACCTCAGATCTCTCCGATTGTGTGATTGAAAGCCATATTTTTGTTCACTTAATTCTCTTCAGTTTTGGTATAAAATTTTTCTTTACTGTTTTGGAAAGATTGAATTTATGTATGTATGAAGTCAATGGGTTGTCGAGTGCATGACGAAAAATGAGGTATTTTATATATTGTGAGTAGAATGTATTTTTTTCAAGTTGTCTATAATTTTAATGCACTTACAATACCTGATTTTAAGCAAATAAAAATTAAAATTCTAATATTAAAAAATAAAAATATTTATCAAATAATTTATAAACGATTTGAGTTATTCCAAAAGTTGCATAAAAACTTTTCAGTAAGTTATTCTGTTGTCTTATATCTTCGCTTATTATTATTGTTCTTCGGATTTAGATCTGTTGTGCATCAATAACGCTTACGACCTTTTGGCAAAAATTAATATTAAAAATAAATTGTATATGTAACAATAGGTATAAAAAAAATCAGTAGGAAGTAAAGTTGTTCAATCTCGACCATGGGATACTCTACACCATCCTATTTGTTATGACATTTAAAATATATGTACAACATTTTATCAAATTAACACTAAAACTTCAACCTGTACTTTGCGCACAAAGTTCACATAGACAGCAAGCTAGCCGGACGGAGATCATTAGATCGACACAGAAAGTATTTTTGAGGTAGATCGGTAAAACAAAAGGTAGGTCTAGCACCAATATTCTTTTGCGTTATACACATCATCGCTTATGCATAACACCCCCTTTAATTCTTGAAAAGAAATATGTACGAGATATTTATAGCCTACACGAAAATGTGCGCAGGGTATTATTGTCTTGTCCCTGCTTTTGGTATTTTTTAATAGGTTCATAATTGGTCTATGATTTTACGTGGACCCCATAACAATTAATGGCCGTTTTCTCATTCGGCGAAAAACTGCACATTAAAGATATTTGGTTTTCTCAATGTCTCATTTGCTTCTATTCTGTCGTAAAGCTAACCGGCACTCATCTGCCGATTTTTAAGGTGCCTTTTATTTACCGTACAGATAAATTCAATCAGATGACTCCTAGGTAGGTTAGGTTAGAAAATCTGGTGTGCAGCAAACTTCACACTTTCATCCAGAGGCCAATATCGTCCATTGTGACGCCTTAATTAGTGAAAGAAAGGAGGAAAGAAATATAGTGTGACAGAGTAGGAGAAGTAAATGGTGAAAGCACAGGAAAGGAAGATAGTGGAAGATAAGAAATCGGACAGAACATGCGAAAACAACCCTACCAAACAGGAAAACGGCCCAACATGTTTCCAGTCCCATTACGAATCCCGTCAGATTCTCGAGCCCGCAGCCCGAGACACTTCCCAATTCGTGCAGGAATCTGCTACCTAGCCACCTCATCCTGCTATTCTGTAGCCTTGGACAGTGGCACAGAAAGTGCTGAACTGTCTCCAACTCCTCTGGGTTTTCACACAGCCTACATATATCCGATAAGCCAGACCCCATTCTCACCGCCATTCTTCCTATCATACAAGATGACTCCTAACTGTAACATGTATTTTGAGATATGTTGCCAACTGAAAACAATGTTTTTGTCGATATATTGAGAAAACCATAATCGTTAACGGACAGTTTATCGGTCTAATAAAATTATGTCGAAATTATGTAACAGGCAGCTTGTCGATACATTGAGCAAATCACCATAAGTCTAAAAAATGCTTTTTAAGTTTTTAATATTTAATAGCAAATTGCAAAAATATCAAATAAATAAATTTTAAATTCTTTACTATACACATTTCTCCCTTAATTCAGAATCTATAGAAATTAAAGAAATTCGGTCACTTTTGGGCCCCACCCCATGTAAAATATTATGTTTCTTGAGCTTTTTTCCCCAATAAGTCGCCCACAAATATAGCAATCATAAAACTTGGCATGAGTAACTTGCGATTCAAGAAAATTACGTTTGTGTAGATCCATTTTTAATATTAGCTCCCATAAAATACACACTCACAAGAATTCATTTAAACATTTTAGCCCCTAGACAAAATGTAGCACGTCGCATAGTTCATCTCTTTGTAAGAAATCTTGTTGCGCTGTTCTTTCAAATACTCCTAAGGAAAAAATCGGGTGAGGTAACGATCACCATTGACCGTAACGCGAGCACGGGCACCCGTTTTAATCCCAGGATTACCGTCTTGCTCTGGCCAGACCAAATCTGTGTTTTGCTTGTAATATTTTTCGCATATAACAAAACAACAAAAAAAACAGGGACGTGAATTCTATAAATGATATGTTCTGAATCGAATGAAACTAATTTGGATTCGATTGGAGCAAATAAGTGGGATTAAATTCCATTTTTATGTAAAAGTCTAGCCAGACCAAATTTTTTTTCCTTGAAAGATATTTCAAATAGGACAAAATATTAAAAAACAGATACGTGAATTCTAGAAATGATATGTTCTAAGTCGAATGAATCAAGTTTGAATCAAATCAGAAAACTACGGCCCATTTATGCGCTTAGTTCAATCTAACTACAAAAACCTAACGCAAAACTCGTTTCAGTTGTAGTAGATGCGAAATAGAAATGTGCGAAATTAAAGATTACATTTTCGATGACTGGAATTAAATAATGAAATAATAAAATTATATAATAAATTTTGTATAATCTGAAGTAATTAGCATAAGTTCAATAAAAAATATATTTCTTTACTTTTAATTAAATTGGTGTTTTTAGCTGTACAAATTATGGTCTGGCCAGACCAAGAGGAGAACTTAGTGGTAAAAAGTTACCGAGAATCCTAGAGTTAAAGAACCAAGAACCGATATTGCCACTACCGCATAGAGCACCAAACAGTCCTTTTTTGTGGGTGAGTATGTATAGTCTGCTGTGAATTGGTATGACTCCATATGCGGCAATTTCGTTTATCAAGCCAAAACACAACCTCATCAGTAACACAATTAACTGACTTTCGAAGTTAGTTTTGGTCGCGCTTATCAAGTGTGAATCTTATGATAATTTGCCAAAGTATACTAATTATAAATGCAAAAAGGGAACGCAGTGTGACCGTTCGTTTGATAGCTAACCCTATCGCAAGTTCCATCCGGATGAAAACCCCCCTTACACTTATTAACATATCACGCCTGAATAAATTTACCAAAGTTTATTGATATTTTATTTAAAGATTTTCTCTTCACTTATTTTAGCTAACTGAAGTAAGACCCACTTCCTTCTTTTTTATTACTCTAAGAAATTTGCACAAGAACATAATTTATTACATTTTGACGTTTAAAATAATGCTTTTAAAGAAAGCAACAAAAACTACATAAAGTAAACTAAAATGTTATACACTTTTATCATTTTTGTAGATACGAATATTTTGTATAAAAAAAAAACTTTATTGACCTTATTGTTGCTTATTTTCGGGCCACCAAGTTGATAAATGGTTAAGTTACCACATGTTTATGGTCAATTATGAAGCCGACCAAAACATCATTACTTAAATATTTAAAATTCAAAATATTTTTACAAAATGTATTACAACTATAGATGTAACAATACGGCATTTTGCCATTACGATACCGATACGCATATTGAATTTGAATTTAAGTTAAAATTAACAAAACTCAAGTAGAGTAAATTGTTTACGAGTATTATACAAAATAACAGTGTAAGAGATTATTATTATTTAAAATTTGTATTCAAAAGATTTAAAAATCAAAGAGCCAAATTTATATTCATGATAAAATTAACAAAAATAAAACGATTCTTAACAAAAAATTAATAAGATTTGAAATCTAAGGAAATCCTTCGCCATTTTCTTCAAGTTTGGGTATAACATGTCATTACGCCCGCAAACGTAGTTTTCAAGCGTATTTGCGTCTCTAGAAATATTAGGAGAACTAACCGTGTTTTCAACATTTCCGGAGCTCAATAAGAGCAGAGACAATTGTCTTTGAAAAATCAAACATTGTAGACAAACAATATATTTCAGGTTTTTTTTTAAGCCTCAATCTTCTAGTTAGAGCTAATGCCAAGTCTGTCGCTAAGTTTTGAGACTCCAAACTTTTTTCCATCGTCGTTGTTTCTTTTGTTATATGAAATAATTTCATTATTTTGTTTTAGTTTTATTCTCTGCTTTTTAATGTGTTATTTCTCTTAGTTGCTATGCAAAAAAATAATCATAGAAAATTCAAATATTTGTTCAAAAATATTCCAAAAAAAAAATATGAAAAGTCTCACGTATCGACAGCAAAATATCACCGATAACGATATATCAGAAAATCTGAAGCATAGCCGATGTATCGGTATCGGTATTCTTTACATCCCTAATTAAAACAACAACGCGAACTCAGTGAGAGAAGTCTTAAAATAAGTAAAAATAAAGTAATGAAATAATATCAGTTTTTTTCTTTATCTTTGAAAAGGTAACAGGTCCTTACTAAAAAATTAAATATATCTATATCATGACAAACGATATTAAATTCTAATCTTCTTTAAACTTTAAAGGATTTAAACTATAAATCTTTTTTACTAACGCTGCATTTACACATGAAATTACTTTCATGAAATTTCTGTATACGTATAACAAATAAAAATTTAAATGAAATGGACAACTTTCTTGAAAATTTCTTGTGCGATTACACAGGAAAGTGAAAGTTCATTTTAAAAATGTCGTCAAAGCGAAAAGTTGTAAAAATTTTTCAACTTCTTGAATTAAAAAAACTAGAAATGGAAGGTATATGTATGATTTATTATTCATATCCCTTAAAATTGGGTATGAACATTATAAATATATTAATTTGGTGGTTTAATTTTGCCTTCATTTGTGTTGTTTTGATTACTACCTAATGAGAGTTGCCAGCATGGTATTATCTAAGTTTATTAGGCAATATAACTACATATTAAATTAGGTAATTTCTTTGTTCGAAAAAGAATCTTATATTTTGTTAAGATTACTTAAAAGTTTGGAAAATTTACCAATATTTGAAAATTTATTTTATTTTTTTGTTGGAAAATTATCTAATCTTATGTTGCCTAAATGTTACATGTTCTACATTTTTGTGTTCGTTTGTAGAAAAAATAAAACTGTGGGAAACATATTCAAGTTCT
The DNA here is from genome assembly GCA_943735925.1 of Pollenia amentaria. Taxonomy (NCBI): domain Eukaryota; kingdom Metazoa; phylum Arthropoda; class Insecta; order Diptera; family Polleniidae; genus Pollenia; species Pollenia amentaria. The sequence continues at coordinate 184,648,276 of OX031007.1, read as the reverse complement.
TTTGTGGATATGTTGATGAAAAACATGCGAAGCATGTTGCATATTTAACCAAGACTTTTACTTTAGGTGTTTAAACTGTCCTGTTTTATAACTTTGGTACTTCTACTTTGTTCGTACAACCAAGGTTTTATTTTGTTCGTCATAACACAAACTGCTTAGAATTTTGTGAAAAGATTGCTTAAAGACAATATATCAAAATGTTGATATATTAAAATAAAAAATTGTATGTATATTATTATCGTTTTAAGTGCTGGTTCACACTGTTCAAGTCTTAGCCGTCAAGTCTTAAGTTTTTAGGACAGAGAGGAAAAGAAATGGCATTCTCTTTGCCCTCATCTCCTAAAAGCTCAAGACGGCTGAAACTTAAACAGTGTAAACCAGCACTAACTTTTTCCAAGCCATTAGTGATGTCAATATTGGTTACAAAACCGCAATAGTTTGCAGAAACCGCTCAAATAGCTAATGACGTACATTAATAATAAAAGTGTAATAGTTTTAAATAAAAGCAGCTAATTTTGTTCTATTGAAGTTGCACAACATGTAAAATTTTGTTGTAAACTTTTGTTGTAAAGTAAGCATATTTGAAAAAACTATATACTTTTTTCATTTACACACTTTTAATAAAATTAACTTTTTACTTGTATGTCTTTCTAAATCTATATATCGCTCATTTGCTGCAACTTCGTAATTATTCAAAAAATACATTTCGAAATGAACGTGTTTAAAATTTTTGATTTGCTTGATCCATTTGGAAAAAATAACGACACATTTTTTTTAAACGGAGAAGGTGTAAAAGATATAAAGATGCATTTCATACACAGTATAAAGAAAAACATAGCGACCCATTATTCATCACTACCTAATTTGTGCGATAAATAACGAAATTCTTCTTGTAAGTTAAAGATGCGACCATTATTATATTATTATAATTACGTATGTTCGCCTTGGTAAAATTACCTAGATTATTTTTTTGTGTGTACAAAACAAATTAAATTTAAAATTATCATTTTTTTTTGTGTGTACAAAATAAATTAAATTTAAAATTATTATTTTACCACAATCCTGTAAATTTGTATAAGTCTGTTTAGTGGGCAACAGTGTTAACCGCTCTGTCATTTTGCTTTCAGAAAGTGTCAAAAAATTACTTTCTGGAAAAAATCGTTGAAAGCAGAGTGGAAAGTAAAACAATGGGAGTGTATTAGTGAAAAAGTGTCAGTGTATTGCGACTTTCATGAAATTACTTTCACGTGTAAATGTTAGGTAAGACATATTAGCGAATAAGTTATTTCCTTAAAATAAATATAAATCATACGATATGATGCACAGTGCTGTGTTTCCACATAACGATGGGACAAAAATAGATAGAGTTGACTCAGACTTCTGAATTTCGTACAGTGTTACATTTAACATAGTCAAGAAAAATTCAAACTTTGAAAAAATTGGACCAAGAACACGCCTACCACCCATGTTCCCAAAAGTAAAAAATTTTTTATTTGCTATATTATTCAAAATAAAAGCCATCCAGAATTCCTAATTTTAGCCCATTTCATTTAAATAAATTTTTTTTTTCAAGTAAAATGTACTTGAGTTGAGTTCTAAAAAATACTTAGCGACGTACATAGTTTATCTCTCATAATTTAGGCAATATTCGACTTTGAAAATTAAAATGAATTATTTTGGACTAACCTCATTCTAGTATAGAGGACTCAAATTTATTATAGTTTTTGTTTTTTTTATGAATTACAAGCAAATCTATAAATATTGTACAAAATAATATGTGAAAAAATCTTTGTAACAAAAAAGTTATATGCATATCAAAATAAAATTCTGAGAAAGTCGTTTTTTAAGGTTAAAAAAGTATTCTTTTTTGTTCGCCCTTGTCAGGCGGAAAGGGTACCATCGAACCTTTTTCAATTTTAATATGTAATAACTTTTTTCCCTTAATCATCCGATTAGTGATGTAACGTATATCAATTTTTAATATTCGCGAATACGATGACGAATGTCTGCAGCAATATTCGTCGAATACGAATATCCAATTTAAAATTTAGTACCACACGATACGAGTATTTAAAATTTGACTGATGAAATCCCCTATTCTTGCCCATAACAATAAGCAAGAAAAAAATGACACACTAGTAAATGAAGTTACAAAGTTCGCACCTGAATGTCATTACTGAACATTTTTAAATTTTTATACTAACATTATAATTATTATATAAAAGCCATAACCACCGCGACCTTAAGCGTCTAATGTGGAGCCCAAGTGTTTACTGAAGTATATTAAGGCTACAAACAAAGAAAATTATTTACTCGGTGAGAGATTGTATACCTCACCTGAAGTCATTAAGATAACTCCAAAGAACTCTTTGCATACTTATCAGTGTGACAAGATCTTTAAATTGTTAACAGCTAAATCTTGCATTAGATAAGGCCAGAAAATGCTAAAAATTATTTTAGGAAATTCTGAAATTTTTTCAATATATTTGCTAAGAATTTATTTACAGTATTTAATTTTATTAAAAGCTACATTAAATTAAGGATCTTATTTTAAACAAAATTTAAAATATTGAAAATATTTTAACAACTTTAGGCGCCTGCAATACCCCTGTAAAAATACAAGCGATTTTATTTCTATGATTTGCTCTGATTTAAAAGATTCTATAAAAAGGAATTTTAGACCAGTTTATTTCTTAAAGCTTAAGAAAAGTTAAAATTTCAAAATTATTATTTTTTCAGCAGTTTAAAGCACACATTTGTTTGAGATATTTCGTTGGATTAACATTAAATGCCCAAACATTTACATTATGGAACTTTTGTCATGGGATCCTTTAATTCAATTTTTACAAAATTATTATAATCAACAGGTTATGGCATTTTTAGGATTCCCTGAATATTAATTTTTTTTTTTACAAAATAGGTAAGAAACGTATTATGTTAAAACTAATCCACTTTTATGCGAAAATTCTTTTTAAGTACAACTGTTTGTAAAATTTAAAAAAGATTATAAAAAAAAAGTTCATTTCAAGCTAAAAGAGCTGAAAACATTTTATAAAAATCCTAACTAAGATACCGAAATGCAAAATTAAAGTTTTGCAGCTAAATCAAAATTTTGAATTCTTAATTTAATTGCAAAATGCTAAAATTGTCACGCTGAAACTTATACTTAAATATATTTCAAATTTCGTTTTTTCACTCTCTTTGCGCTTTTACTTTGTAATTAACCGACCTATTTCGATTGTTTTTCACATACACTCAACAGCAAAAGTCTGCGTACAAGCCATTGATATGTTTCTGAGAACTAAAAAAGTAAAAACATTTGGTGTAGGTCTATAAAAGAAAAAATTAATTTTATTTGTTTATTAGGCTTAGTTCTAACAATATTTGTACTTCTTTTTAACAAAAAAAAGAACAGAAGTTCATAACTACAAAGGAAACTAACAGCCTATTCAAAAAGGCATATCCAAAAGTCTGCGTACAATTATTTTTTTGTAATGTTTTTTGTTTCAAATTTTTAATTAAAAAAAAAAATAATATCAAGCTGAAATTCCTTTCCGTTAGAGAACCTCCGCTAAACGTTTTGGCCTATAATCGACTACCTTCGACATCTCTTGCACGGCAATTTTGTTCCATTCTTCAATTATCGAATTTTTAATGTTTGTTTGGAATAAATTTTGTGCTGTCGGTTACGAGCATCCAATATATCCTATAAATGTTCTATGGGAGTTATGAATAGAGACTGTGGTGGGGTTGTAAGCTGTTGCGGTACATTGTAGAGTAGCCAAAGCTTCGTATTATGAGCCGTATACTTTAGGTCGTTATGTTGTTAAAACATATAATCGTTACCCAGGTTCAATTTGTCTACTCTGATCTGCAAATTTTCTATTAATATATCAAGATATACTTTAGTATCCATTCTAGAAGTAAACAGATCCAAATTTCCGACTCCGACACCTAGAAAGCATCTGGTGTCAATTGTAAATCGTCACGCATGAATTGCTTTTGCCAAGTAATTTTCAAATAAGCCAGACGAATTCTGGCAAAATGTTTTATTTACAGCCGAGAGCAAGTTTTGCATATTTCGTATAAAGGGTAACCAGCTTGTGTGGAGAAACAAGGATAACCACTTGATCCTAAGGAATAAGGCGATTCTGTAAAACATCCTTGGCAAAAGCAATTCGATGCTGGCGATTTACAAGTGACACCAGAGGCTTTCGACGTGCCAAAGAGTCGGAAACTTGGCATATTGCTTTATTTTGATTTTCTTGCGAAAACACCAAAGCAATTTGTTTTTAATTTTATTTTTTCTTAACCCACATACAACTGCAATTAATGGTAGGAACACAACTGGGGCGAACGAAGAATTTCGCCCAACACGGCAAATTTTTCAGTAAAAATTCGCCGAGTAAATTCGTCGTATGAAGCACAATAACGACGAATAACAAGTAGTATTTATAATTGAGAAAGTTGATTGCTGTTTGTGCAAAGAAAGCGAAATAGTGTGACCACATTAAAAAAAATAATGCTTAAAAATTAAAACATAATCGAAAACACAACTAAAAACAATTTTTTTAGCAAAATATCTTGTATATTTATTTTAAATGTTATACAATAATAAAAAAAAATGACTAAAGTAATAAGTAACTTTATTTACTAAAATATTTCTAAACTAAAACTAAACATGGTCACCTGTTACTGATTTGTTCGTCGCACAGTGGGAAATTTTACGAGAAGGCGGTCAAAATTCCATAACTTTTGACTGGATCGGTATTTTTTAAGCGATTTTCTTTGCTCGATTAGGCTTTACTTTGCGCTATAAAACATAAAATTCGACTGATAGCAGCAAAAGTTATGGGGAGTTCAAAATGCATTTTCATTTTTTTGTTGAGTTTCGGTGTTAAAGTTGAATATTTCAAATATGAGTTTTTTTATAATTTATCATTATTTCTCTTGTATTTTACAACTGATACTTATTTTTTATTGTCGAACTTAGATCCTGTCAGAAAATTCCAATATTTGGCCCCTGTTAATTTTTTAGTCCCAATATTCACAGGGGCCAAAGGTTGGCTTTTTTTGGGACGAGACGAGTTGTTATAAGGATAAAACTGAAAAGGAATATTTTGAAAAATGCCCAAATAGCATTCTTGGCTATCGATAACATTTTAGGTAATTCAACTTTTATTTTTGGTTTGAGATGTATGTGTATTTTATTTTTATATATTAATACAAATATATACTTAAATCAAAAACAAATTATAATCTATAAACAATTTTAAATTAAACAATATTAGTAAAAATTTCTTCTAAATAGCTTTGGGTTTCATTTTCCAGAAGTTGTTTAGCTTCTTCCTCTAATTCGATTGAGGTTGATTTCCATTTTTGTCGAATACTGGACATATATGGATCTGATGTGCACAACAAAATAGTAATAAGATCTTCATTAGAACAACATCTGGAGATTTTTCTTGTATTATGCTCGCGGAAGAATCTGTAGTCTTTGTTCCTTTTTTCTTGCGCTTCTTCAGATAGATCTCCAATTGGTAGGATATTGTGTTGAACTATTTGTTCCTCATGGTATAAAATTTTATGAACTGTGGTTGGCATATGTCTCCAAGAGTATTTTTTGTTATACAGAATTGCTGTTTCATTTGCATACTGGCCAAATTTTTTTGCATTTATCTTTCTGCTACATGATATAACTTGTAAAATGATCTGGAATCGTCTTATTAATTCAAAATGTACTCCTGTGATAGATGCTGCAGTTTCTGGATCGGAAAAGAAACTCCTTGCAGTGGAAGATTTTTGTGGAAGAAATATTCTTAGTATATATATGATGATATTTATATCAAAGTATATTTGTTTCCATCATTTGAATTTCCTTCTCCTTGTTTTGGCTGATCAATTATAAGGCATAGGTGAAGGTATTTTTCTTGAATTTGTTTTTTTCTTTGCTTCCTTTTTTCCACATTTTCTTTGTTTTTTCTCACTGTTTCGCCTAACGGGCCAAATTCCAAATCATAACCCAATTTAAGAATATGCTCCATGAAACGAATTCTAGTATGAAGAGGGGACATTCCAAATTCGTATGCTTCATTGAAACTATTGTGTTGTGATGGGGGTTGGCTTAATTGACTTGATGTCTTTTGACATATGGTACAGCTTGACGAAGACTTTGTTTCGGTTAATGCTTGTGCAACTTTTCCATCGATCATTGTAAGGAACATTTGAAAATTAATTTCAATGCATTGGTCATCAAATTTAAATATTGCAGGTTGAAGTTCTTTAATTTGATCTTTTATTTTTCGAACTTCTTCAGTTATGACATCTTTAGTTTCCCATTTTGTAAACAAACTTTATTGGTCTTCAATACTTTGTTGAAGAGGGAATTTCATTTTTCCATACATCCATTGCTGTAACTCTACTGGTTGACGGCTCTAAGCCAATATAAGTTTTTCTTAAACGTAATGGAACGAAAGATACCATGAATAAGTTAGCATCAGATGAGTTTTCTGAATTACATTGCTTGTATTGTTTCTGACCAGAGCTTCCATCACATCCCCATTTAGAAAATAAAGTGATGCTGCAATTTTTAAGTTTTTTTAAACAGTCAGCATCAAGTGTTTTTAATAATCGTTTTACTTCTGCTGAACTTGAAGTTACACTAATTGCCGTTTGTGAAGGTAAGCACTCTTTTTTGACAGAAACTAAATCTCGATATGCTGGAAAGATTCCACAATTTTTTTCATTGGTTCGCTTTCGCAGTTCTGTATACTGATTTTTTGTCAGTTTTAAATCCAAAAATAGTGCAAATGCTTCTTCTGGAGTAAATTTCATTTCTTCAGTTGGTGTAGGCATACTTTTTAAAATCCTCTTTGTGCGTTTAGGGCTCGCCTCCACAATTTTTTCAATTATTGCAGTTTTTGTTTTCTTATTTTGCGGTGGTTGAATTGGATGCAGAAATGAATCCTTTATCATACTATGAGAAATTTCTTCATTGATATTTGCAAGCTTGCGTCTTCGTGATCTTTCACTGCAATTGTCAATTTGTTTTGCGGGCCGACCCACTTTTCCAGTTTCCTTAGCGGTTATTGACAGCTTCTTAAAAATCAGATCATTTGTTAGCCATTTTTCGTTGCGTAAGTAAAACGTTTTCTTGTTTCTAGAACATTTAAGGTACCGTTTTCTTAATGTAAATGAAAAATTTTTAATTTGTATCTTATGAATTTTGATTTTTTCTTCGTTGCATAATTTAAAGAATGGATTATTCATTATGTGTAACACAAAATCTTTTTCATCTTTCTGTTGAAAATATATATCTGCGAGAACTTTATAACTGAACTTAGCCATTGTTTAAACAATAATGAAGGTAAAATTATGAATGCATGCATTTTTATACTCTTGATAGAAGTTTTTTTAAATGATCTTTTGTTACCACTTCTTGGAAACATAAAAACCCTTTTTTAAATACAAATTTAATCTTTTATTACCATTTCTTTGAAACATAAAAAAACCCCTGTTTTCACACTTTTTAAATGGATAACATACTGGCAATAAATTAACAGGTAACATGTAGGAAATTTTCACGTAATATATAACTGCTCTTCCATTTTTTTAAATTAAGTTGCAATTTTCAGGTAATTAAACTATGTAGTTTATGTTGCGGCTATTTACTAATGTTTAACCTTTTAACTTACTCAGAAATCTAACGTGTTAGTCTATTTATGTCGCCTATTCGTTTTGCAGCATCCGTTCACCCACAATAAGTTCATAACAATGGCAATACCTTTACCTTCTCCAAATTAATTAATAACCTGACGTGCTAGATAATTTATGTGGCCTGAACTGCTCTATTTGTCGAAAATTCTTTAAGATTCACCTTCTTTAATTTTAGTAATGTTTCCTTGCAGGACTTATTTTTTGAACCGAATATCTTACCTTGGGTCACAGAAATTGCTGTAGTTCGCAAGATCGTATCCAAATGTATGTACAATGGGGTATAGAAATGTAGGTTAGATTCTGGACTGCAAGAGAGTATAGATTTTTTTTTGACGCGTTTTGACGGGCAGGACTTATGTTCTATAAAGTAGGAAATTTCCGGGAAATTTTGACATAAAAAAAAAAAGAAAATTAAATAGTTCTACAGGTCGCAGAGTTTAATGCTTTAAACCACGTATAGCTAATAAGATAAACTAATACACAAAACTTATTCTGTCAAAAAATCTTGAAAAACAAAAAAGTTATGAGCATTTCAACTTCAAAAGTTTACTCAGAAATTCAAAACTATAACCAAATACTGAGAAAGTCCATTTGGGACCACCCTGTTCTCAATGAAATAGTTGAAATAGGGTTGAAATTTTTTGGCTCCTGAGGTTCACTAGTATTTACCAAGGTACATATACACAAGGTAGACTCGTTGGCCCAGATGTTTGTCAGCTGTTTACCCCAGTTTGAACCTTAAAGTCAAAAGTTGTTTATGTTTTTTTACATACTCAGTTGAATTAAAAAAAATTGTGAAAAACATTGATTTTGGAAAAATTTTAATTAAATAGAAAATTGTTGTGATTTTTAATTAAATTTGTGAAAAAATTTAAGTTTAAATTTATGTGAAATTTGCGGTGTAAAACTGGAATCTGAAGTCGAGCTAAAAAGATCTAAAATGTCGGCCTTGGAGCAGTTAAAGAAATACACTACTGTCGTGGCTGATACCGGTGACTTTGAAAGTGAGTACAGAGATAAAGGGCATTTCTAGAATTAATAAAATGTGTTACACAAATGGAGTGCGTGCTCCGAATATACTTGATTGTAAAGCGTGATTTGCAAAAATTAAGAGTTCCAACTTTCAAAAATTATAATGAACCAAGATGAAAAGCTTGATTATGGCACATAAGTATGTACATGTGTAGGATCTTTCTACAGATAAGTGCTGTGGTGCAGATGTATGTTCGTACGTACTCAGATATGTGTATGTATGTACATATTTACAAAATACATGCATACGTTGAATATTTATATTCTAAAAAAAACACTTTCGGACTAGCAAAAAACTTATACCATTATAATTTTCTAGGCATGAAGCTTTACAAGCCCATGGATCGCTATAAGGAAATTGTTCAAAAAGCAGTAGGATATGGGAAAAAACTGGAGGGTTAGTATGATTTCAAACAAGCAGCGAATGCAATATGTATGTACATATTTATGTTTATACATTTATTCCTTTGCAGATCTGCGGATGAAAAAATTGAAGACGCCATGGATTATTTGTGCGTTTTATTTGGATGTGAAATATTAAAAATTGTTCCCGGGCGTGTTTCGACTGAAGTAGATGCTCGTCTGTCTTTTGATACCGAGAAGACCGTTGAAAAGGCTTTAAAATTGATTTCATTGTACGAAGTAATGGGAATTGGAAAGGATCGCATTCTAATAAAATTAGCCTCCACCAACACAATGTCAAATGTAATTTGACTTTACTGTTTTGTTTTGCACATACTGTTGCATGCGCTGAGGCAAAAGTAACTCTCATTTCCCGTATTTATAATTGGTACAGGGCCCCAAATGTTCCATATCTTTTAACACTATATGTTTGTATGATTAAAAATAAAAGAAACAGGTATTTCTTAAGATTTTTAAAAATCTTTTTATATATTTGAAATTATTTTGGGTTTCCGCGAAGCTTGCGTTAAAAAATTTGTTTAATGTATTCTTATGAATTAATCGATTGATTTCATTTTGCTCAAATACGCAGTATGTATCATCTTTATTTATCCATTGAGTTCGCATATGCTAGTGTCTTTATCCGAATGCGAGACCACTTTACCGACCGATACCCGTTCATCACCACAAATAACTTTGAAATCATCTCCAACTTCTGGTAAAACAGGAGCCAAGTGTATACTAAGTGTAGTATGGTGGTATACATCCTATACAACCATCCCTGATGGTTGAAAAGAAAAGTCATACATTTATTATCAACATGTATCCAAACTATTACGTTTTATTCATACAAACCGCATGGGGACCTTCCATAACTTTTACAATGTCACGCCGTCTTATTTGATTTTGATCAGCATCTAGAGCAATTGTGTTTCTATTTTCCCTTCTTTTGTGCAGTGCAGTAGGTTTGCACTCAACTACTTTGCCATGCATACCCAAGACATGGAAATTTTCTCGCTCCAAACGAACAATAACTCCCACATTTTGTGCGCTATTGAACAAATCAAAATGTTATTTCAAACTTTAACAAATATATTTTAACCTTTTTCACTTACTCTAGTTGTACCAAGTCACCCCATTGAAATTGACCTAAACAGTCGACACCAGTATCGACATCTGAGCAAAGGTGCAAATCTCTGGGTAACACTTCTAATTCATGATTAGTCAAATCAGATACCACAACTCGAATAATTAAAATGTCTGCACGTGTTGTTTTTTTTCAATTTGTATTTTTATTTTGAAGGCACAGTGTTGCTTTTTTTTTGAGGGCTTGGTTCAAATACAAAAACAATTTCCCCTGTTGTTTTTGTCTTGTTGTACTTGTTGTAGCAACGAGTTTACCTTGTGTAGTTGTACCATGGTATTTACTTTCACATGAATAAAAAAATTTAAAAATCGGAGAACATAAAAAAAAATAGTTTTGGCCGCCTTCTCAAAATATGAACCAGTATGCGTCGTTCGCCGGCGTATGAAATAGAAATAAATCTATTGCAAAGACGCCGCGTATGACGAATTTCACCGGATGCTATTATTGTGTGTATTTTCATATACAATACACCATTTATTTTTGGCAACGACTATTCGCGGCCAAAAATTCGTCGTTCGTCCCAGTTGTGTTCCTAGCATAATGTTGGGAGAATTTCAACTAATTGTAGTGTGGAATGTAAGAAAAGATAAACTCACTGTTTTATTGTTGGTATTTTGCTTAAGCTGTGACATCGTTGCAAATAAGACTTTTTGAGTGTATGTAATTCTCATTCCCTCTGTAGTCTTGTATGCTCATAGCTTTGGCTTTTCTAAAATTATTTAGGAAAACGTTTCCTGATGATCTGGCCTAAGCAACCAGTGAAATGCGCATAGGAACAGCTTATCCTCCAACAATAAATTTCAGTATTTTTATCAATTATAAAAATAGGGAATTAAGCACAACAAACAAAATCTTTTAATGGAGTATTTTTGGAATTTGTCATAAAAAATATTATTTTTTGGGTATTAATCGTAGCGTTAGTCTCTTTTGAAATCATTTTTGCTACACTCATTTTTTTCTACTAGCCATTTCTACAATTAGGAATGATATAAAATAGTAATAATAAAGGCCAAATACTTTCTGGTCTACATAAAAATCTATGAAGGACACAAGAGATATAAACAACGACCGAGATACAGATAATCTTTTATATGCTTAAATTTTAGAACAGTCTAGCACTAATTTAAAATCAGTTCCCCTTTAAACAAGATGGACAAGATGTTTAAGTATTTTTAGTATTATTTTCTTTTGAATATTATCAAAGTACTCAGCATAAGAAAAAATCTAAAGTTAGATGTTCTTAATTTTGTATGTATAAAATTGTACAGTGCATTCCATTTTCCATAATTCTGAGTCATAAATATTTACATCATGTTGTTGGCATTTGTATCACAATTTATCAATTAAACAGAAAGAAATAAAAATTGAGTGCAATTAAAAAGTTTGCACCAGTAGACAAAATCATAATAATTAAACGTCCAATTCACTTGACTAATTTTTAATTCACTAGATTAAATTTTTAATTAAAACTGATTTTCTTTTTAATTAATGCTTAAATTGGTGAAACATTTTGGAGAATTTTTTCTGTGTAGGTGCAATTAGGTTTTAACAGGCCTGTCACAGTTTTCAAAAACAACACTTTCACTGTTATAAATTTTCGGTTCGTTTTTACAAAGATTATTCGAGGGATTAAATTTTAAATAACAATTAAAAAATTTCAGATCTATAGTGACTATAGATGAAAGTTTCAGCATTGTTTTATCTCTTTGAAATAATTTTTACTGGAGAGGGAAACTATCGGCATCGAAAAAAACTAGTTAAATAATACTAATGTGTAAATAAGAATGGAGATAAAACTCACCACTTCTCCAGTAAATTTTGGGGCAGATCTCTGGTTGGATATGGTTTTCACATAAACTAGCAGTTTCATAACAAAAATATAAATAACAAAACGTTACACATATTAAGTAAAAAGAAAATTTTATGAGAATTAGTCGTATATTAGTATTTTTCAGCCTATGTAACATTTAAGCGATTAACATTATTGACATAAGATCCCTTTAAAATAAGTTCAATGTAAATTTTCTTGAGGAGCAGCTTAAAGTTCATAATATTGACAAAAAATCCAGAACATATCGATGGCCATATGAAAGACCTGATGATCAACTATAAGTAATTACAATGTGCTAGTTGAAAAAACAGACAAGCAGGGCACCGGGAGTTTTAAACTTATTCGGGTACGCTGAATCCAGTGGCGCTAATCGTTTTTTAGATTAGATCTTATTTTTGAGATATACCGTTTTTTTTCGAAAATGGAGAATGTTGCACAACATATGGAACCGTTGCTGCAATAGAGTCATAACTCAACAGGCCTAACTTTTGAGCTAACGTATTTAATTCTTTAATTCGCAGTGGAACACAGGGCCGCCTACGAAGCCAATAATGTGGAGTTAATCGACATATCGTTTCTTCATATTGTGTACAAATTTCAAACCAATATTTTATATACCCAACTCTAGAGTGAAGAATTAAATATTAAGGTGCTAGAAAATTCAAATTTGAGTTATCAAAAACGGCTTAGTTTATTGAAAACACTAAAAAAATATGCATCATAATTACCTTTATGTAAGTTAAAAACATTTTCTAATATGAGCAGTAGCAGTGGTTTTTTTTTTTTTTTTTTTTTTTTTTTTTTTTTTTTTGTAAAAAAATTTGGCTCTGTTATGACAAAATTCAAGAATTTCAACCATACAACTATGGCGATTCAATGAAATTCTTAAATTTGGCTCCTACAGCGCCTAGGATGCCCCTAGATGAGTCAAATGTAAGACCAAGCCCACTTCATTTTTCATCGCCATCATTTCTTTCTAACATACCTACCCGCAACAACAAAATTACAAAATATTTATGACATGGTTCAATGTAATTCTTTGGCGTTGCGTTTTACATGATAAGGGCCTAAATATTCTATTTTTTTTTATTTTTTAATTGTAGAAGTACAGTATTATTTTTGTGTTCAAAGATCGAAACAGATAAACGTTATCTTTTTTTAATAATTTACTACACAAACACTATTAGCGTTGGTGTTTTCCACAAATCTGCCGAACCGATCACTTAGGAACAATATTTAATGCTTATTTTCGAATACTCATTACAATGTCACAAAAATGGTTATTTAAGTCGAAAGATTAAGACGGAAGATCTCGTTGGGAGTATCCGGTAAATTTTTTCCGACTACAAAGCCTTATTATTACAAACCCTAATCGGTATTGGTCATTTTAAACGGATTTTTTTTTTTGGTTACTGCGCTTATCGAAAATGGCTACCACATATATATTAATGTCAATTATAGACATTTTCTAACAAAATTAAATAAGGCCACTTAGATTTCTGCGAACTACAAAATATTCTGGGAGATCTTTATGGAATTCTAACTAATTCACTAATTTTATTAGGCTTCGTCCCTCTGCCAATAGAAGCATATGTAACAAATTATTTTTATAAACCGTATTGTGTACGAAAATTTTTAATTGACATAAATTTCAATAAATGGAGAACAATTTTAAAGATCACAATACTTTTGATTATTTAAGTAGGTTGATATAAATAAAGAATAACCCCTTCAACTAAAAATAAAATAAAAACATGAATGTTATTGTAATATGGGCAATTCCATTAAAAGGCATTAAAAATGATTAAAAAAAAAAAAATAAAATAACCAACATTAAAACAAAATTCTACGTTCTCTTGTCATTCCTTTAATGACAGAATTTCGAAAGTAAATGACAAATCTTCTGAAATCAAATGTACTTAAGTCGAAGTCTTTAAGTGTTTAAGTAACAAAAAGAAAACAATATGAAACATTGTTAAGAAATTTATAGAGGTCATAAAAAATAGTAATGGAATTTAAGCGGCTTTATGTCGCAATAATATTACATAGTCCAACGGCAACAGCCTTTTGGCTAATAAAGGTACAAATTCCTTTTAACTTTGTTCAACGAACAAGCATTAAATTTTAACTTATTCCTGAATTTTTTTTTTTTTTTTTGTTTTTAAATCAAACATTTCTTCATGCGCTTTAAATTGAGGCGAGAAAGGATCTAAAGGAAAGGTATGAACGAACAACTATAAATTTAATTGCGTTAACAATTTGTGTGTTCACTTTATTTTACATTTTTGATGTCGATGCTGATGTTGTACTTGTACTTGTTGTTATTGTTTTTTTTTTTTTTTTTTTTGTACTTTTGCTTACTTCCATTCATTCATTTTATTTTTTGATTTTATTACAAACCCTTTTTCGGTTTTAATTAAAAATTAAAAGCAACATAAAGAAATGATTCCATTTTTATTTATGCTTAACTTGGCTATAACATGCAAATTATGTTTGTTTGTTTGATTGTTAAACGGAACTGGCAGACGGGTACATGAAAAGGACAGACGGACGGACAAGCAAATGATGTTGGCACGGAATGTATAATTTTATATCTCTTTAACAGAGTAAACAGTATGGCTTCGATGTTTTGAAAAGAAATATATACTTTTCTATTCCAATGGAAAGCCTCTATACTGTGATCAAGTTAAACGAGATTGCATTGTAGTTCTACAACTAAGACCGAATAATTTGCAAAGATTTTATGCACTTGTTTCTAATTATTTTAAAAATCAAAACACTGTTAAAAGAATGTTTGGTGCGACTACGGGAAAAAGATACAGAAATCACTGCAATTTTTACTTGTTAAATTTTATGTTAATTTTGGTAAATAACTTTTTTAAAGTCAATTAAAAAGAAAAGTAAAAAAGTGTTGTTAAAATTAACATTTTTAACAAAATGCAATTTTTTTTATTTCAAGAAATAAAATTAATTTGAATAATAATTCGGTAATTGTGGTGTAAATTTTTAATTTTAATAAGAAAACAAGTAAGTTTTAAATAATTTAATAAAACTAATTTGTGTGAATGAGTATTTTAGAAGGAGGCCTATATAATACTCATAGCAAATTCCTATCGTGTATAGAAGATACTTTTGCCATATTTTATCTTAATACCAACAATTATTAGGAGTGTATGGAAGCAATTATAACGAGTAGTATTAGTATAAGAGAAATGCCCAATTAGTAACCTATTTCCAAGCAAGACTAAGTTTACAGTAATATTCTTTTGGGCCAGTCATCTAACCCACCTTCAACTTAGGTATCCAGCCAGCCATCCAAACAGCTTCCGAGATAGGTATTCATCCAGCCATCCATGTATCAAGACCGCCATTCATCCAGACAGTCAAGCAATTATACTGATAGAAGGACATCTTATAATCGATCATCATCATGTCAAGATTTTAAAAATACTTCAACTTTGTTCACTGAAAGAAAAACGCTTCGTTGCCGGATTGCAACCATTTCATTGGTTACTACACATTAATGCAAATAAAATGTTCATTACTGGTACTAAACGGTTCATTGCAGTAATAAAATTTTCATTAACACTAAGAAACTTCCAAAACGTGAATTTTTATAACATTTTATAAAATCCCTCCGTGTATAAAAATAAATGATTTTTTCCCTACAATTAATTACAATTTATTGTTTTTAGCTACTGCCACATATTTTGTTAACATTTTGTTAATATTTTAATTAAAGAATTTATTAACAGGAAAAAAAACCAAACTTAATATGTACATGCCATACACAAATTCCATTTCAATAATTACACTGTGTGAGAAATTAAAAAAAAAAATTTTTTTTTTGGCAGAAACGCCACTACATATCCTTAAATCTAAAGTGAAAACATAGTCAAAGTGCTTGCTTAATTTCTCATTTCCTCATCTTTTTCCCCTTTTAAAAGGACTTAAATTGTTTAAGAATTCTTATTTTAATTTAGTACATACCCAAGCTCAGTACCAAATAAAAGAGAAGGCTCTGTAGAATTTGAAAAAATATTTACTTCAGTTCCCCTGAACAAATATATAAAAAAACATAAGTAAACCAAATTGTCGAATATGGAGTGCTTCAAACCGACAGAGACTCCATGACTCCACTTCGTGTCACAGTGTGGTGTGCTGTTCCATCACGCTGCATTGTCGGGCTCTACTTCTTCAAAGAATACGGTCACACCGTTACGGTTATTGGAGACCGTTACTTGAGCATATTGAGACAGTTTTTCTATCCAGATTACGCCGAATGAGAATTTCCTTCAAATGGTTTCAGCAAGATTGTGCATCTCCCCAATAAGCTGATATCCAGAAACACCACATTCCGTTGGCTCCCCATGTCGCCTGACTTTACTGCACATGACTTTTTCTTGTGGGGTTATTGCAAACAGGAAGCCTACAAAGAAAAACCACCAAATTTGAATGAATTAAAGCAATCTATTGGAGAAACGATTGCGGCTATTCCTGTCTCAACTCTCCAAGCAGTAATGAACAACTTTTTGGTAAGATATTTAATAAAATTTAATGAGTTTAACATAAATAAAAGAAAAATGAATTCCGTACACTGAAAAAAAGTTATTTGAATTTCTTATGTAGCAATATTCATCAGCCACCATACACAATTTAATTTTATTTGGTAGATCAGCATCTTTTGAATGCATATATATGCCTTTATTACGGTCTACAACTTAACTCTGGCTCAATTTTTAATTTTCAAAGTCGGATATTGCGTAAATTGTAAGAGGTAAGCTACGCATGTTTTTCAAATCCCGACTACTACATTTCAATGATAAAACTCGGGCCAAAATTAAAAATTCTGGATTGTTTTAAATTTTTGAGATACCCAAAGTGCCCATTGGGAACCAATGGAGCACTGATAGGTTTATAGACCCAAAATCCAAAACATAAACTCGACTACAAGTCCTTAATTGTCAGCTGATATTTTATTCCTATTTACAAAATCACAAGATATTTCCATTTTTTTCCAAAATCTTCAACTGCGACAATGTTAATTTTGAATCTAAAAAACAAAAGTGGCATGAGTTTTTTGTACCATCGATGTTTGCATATGCATTCCAAGATAGTACAGTTGGCTGATCGAGCGGCTAAACCTGGCTTAAAAATTAACATTGGTAAAACCAAGTCTATGCGCATTAACTGCAAGCTATTGTCAACTGATGTCTTAGACGCATTCTCCAGGTACCATATCAGTATTGATTTATGGAATTAAGCCAAGCAAACGTTGTAAGAAGTAGATATACGCCTCGTGAAATTTAAGTGGTTCCAGAATACCTGGCAGACCGACTAACATGTGGAGACGCCTAATCAGGTCTAAGGTGCGTGAACATAAAGTTTCGTGCAGCGAAGTAAAGCGAAGAACGACTGAAAGAAAAAATTGGAAAGATGTTATTGAGGCCCTAAGTTCCAGCGGCAATTAGAGGATAAAATATAAGTGATATAAAAAAAATCATTGCACAGATCCCCTCAACTTAAAAATTTACTAAAAGAGTTCACAAAAAGGCTAAGAATCTTATTGCAGTCTCAAAAAACGGCTTCTCTGGAAAAATATCTTAAGGATGCAACTCCTCAATCTGACTACTCATTATGGCGTGCAGCTAGAAATCTTAAAAGACCAGTTATCACTAAACCGCCATTAAGAAACTTAAATGGAAGTTAGGCACGAAATAACATAGAAAAAGGAAATATTTTTGTTAATCATTTGAAAACCGTATTTACCCCTCATACATCTTTCGATACTGCGGTCGAGTTACCATCTGTTGCTGTTGGATCAGCTGTTCCACTAAGATTTTAGATAAGAAAAATCGAGCAAAAATGCTTACTTATAACATTCACATTGCGTCGGGAAACATGCCCCCCTATTAAAATCAATAATCAAATAATACCCCAACACTCGCATGTAAAATACCTCGGTATATGTCTAGATCGGCGTTTAACGTGGAAATGGCATATATAAGCTAAATTAACTCAAATGAAACTAAAAGCAATCCAAATTAATTGGCTTATTGGGAGAAATTCTGTTCTTAGTCTCGATTGCAAACTTCTACTCTACAACTCTATCTTAAAGCCAATTTGGTGCTACGGTATTCAGTTATGGGGCTTCTAACATCGAAAAATTCAAAGGCGCTAAAATAAACTTCTTCGAATAATCACAGCCGCCCCCTGGTACGTCAAAAACTCAAATATCCACAAGGATATCAATGTGCCATTAGTAAAAACTATGATAACAAAATATGCAGTAAAATATTTAAAAAGGCTGGAACTGCACCCAAATCCATTAGCTAGAAATATTTTAAATTATGGCGGCCACACTCGCTTAAGAAGAAGAGACACTGCAGCACTCACCCAATCAGATGAGCGATAAACACCTTCATATGTGAACAGAAACCGTGATGACTGAGTCTTTTTTGTCTAGCACTGGCAGGACATAAAGTAAATATTAGGATAAGATTTGATTAATTATTGTTAGTTCATATTTAATATATGAAGATTCAATAAACAAATACTGCAAAAAAAAAAAAAAAAAAAAAAAAAAACGTTGTCCGTCCGGTGTTCTCCCAGTGGCAAACAAATTTTTGGATGACACTCTCCTCTCTCTTATATTATTTGCAATCGAGTTTTATCGGTGTTGATCTCACTGTTTAGACGATAAAATGAATTTGATTATTCAAACCGTACTTTTTGGGCTTAGAAGGAATCTATTGCATTTATGTAAGTTCTTCTCCGGAATGAAAATAGTAATAATTCTCAATAAAGTTGATAATATTTGCGAAAATTTCTATTCGTTTGGTTCCATAATGTTGAGTATGCTGCCAATTTATCTTTAAACTGTCGTGCTGCTCTTCGAGTTAGTCAAAGGTTTTATTCTAAGCGTGTCTTTGGAATTGCTGCTTGATAATGGCACTTGGGTTTTGAATTCGTCATTATTTGATTTATTTACGCCAGTTAAAAAAAGTTTACATGCACTACATTTGTAGCCAGCCAGCCATGGTATGTATGGTAATTTAAATAAACGACGTCTAGAGGTCAATAAAATTACTCTTTCAATGGCCGAAGTGGTTGAAACTTTTTTAAACAAGTTTCATAGGAAGCTATTGAAAAACTAGACCTCTCTTGGTAAGAACTTAATTTTTTATTCGTCTTTTTCTGCAAAAATGCGACAAATGTAGACAGCATAAAAATATTAATTAAATTGTAGCAATTAAAGCGTATAAGCTTCTAAAGCTTTGAAGTCGGATTTTTTTAATCGTTATTGAAACTTCAGCAACAGTATTTCAGCACAGGAGTCCTCTTTATTTGGACTACTGGCTCCCGCCGTATCATTAGTTTTTTTGCAAGAAATTTCGACAATTTTCCCCAAAAGTTGCCAACCTCATTTTGTAACACTAAATGGCATAAAATGCTAGTCAAGAAAAAAAACAGATAAAAAATAAAATCTTTCGACCAAAAACATAATTCCCCATCTTACAACAATTTCATTTTCATTTGTCAAGACAGGGTCAGGGATAGAAATCTTGGTAAAATTTTGACGTGTTTGATACATCTTAGTAGCGTTTTAGTACCACGAAACATTTGGTACAATTTAGTATTTATAATTGTTATCGAAACCAGTCTAAAAAATTCTAGGAAATTTGTTTTCCTTATTAAGAATATGAATTTAAAAATTTAAGTCATTGGAATTGAATCTTGGAACTGCATTAGTATATGCAGTCCGTAAACTTTATGAAAAATTTTGTTCATGTTTTTTAAAGTGTAAAATAGTGTAATGGCAACAGTGTTATATATTAGTTTATCTCATACTTACAAGGAACATAATGCATCAATGGTTACAGTGTTAAGGCAATAAAGTCATCAATACTAGCTAATGTGATGAAATTTAAAATTTTCTTCCTTTTAAGATCATATCTCCTTGATCAAACGTTTACAAGTAAATTTATGTTGGTTTCTAAAATCCCAGCAAAAACTGATGCTTCCTCGGAAAAAGCAGTAATATAAGGGAGAATTCGGAGTGAAGCTTTTATACTTCTATTAAATATAACATATATCGTATATACCTTATAACGTTGTATCGATTGTATTGTTTTTTTATTCAACATACAATCGATACAACGATACAAGGGGGCTTGTGAATACGGCAAGTGATATCACTATTTTAATGAACCAGTAAGAGATTTTTTTTTTCAATATTTATTTATTGAATCTTCATTTTTGAAATATGAACTAACAATAATTAATAAAATCTTATCCTAATACTTTATTTTATGTCATGCCAGTGCCAGGCAAAAAATTTCGTCACCACGATTTCTGTTCCCATATATAAGTTTTTATCGCTCATCTGTACCCATATTATGTAACTTTGGTGAGAATTTCTCGCATCGAAAACATGTAAAACCAAAAATCCCATCGTTTTTCTAAAAGTGCGAAAGAAGTGTTTCTGAAACTCATGTCGAAAACTATCAAAAGAGATAACGTCGTTACGTTATTCATTTCATAATATTCCACTCGAAGCCGATAAGAAATTGCAGATGTTGAGAACGTCAGTTAAACATATCCATGACGGCTACCAAAATTGAAAAATTTTCAACGACGGCGGCGAAAAAACCACCGTCGGCTATACCACAAACTGTAAAGTGCGACTTTAATGTTTGTTGATGAACAAGTTGCTTTGAAAACATTCGTATATTTTTAAAAAATGTTAAAAGCAAAATAATTAAACAATGAAAAAATCTACCAAGAACGTAATACTTATCTCTTCCGTGTTAATATGCATTTCATTTTGCATTTTTAATTGATTTTTTATTGTTAAACATTTTTCTCACCCCGATTTTACGAGTGAGTTTATTTGACAGTTCAAAGCGGAAACTTTCTCACAAAAATTTTGTAGACACAATTTTTCCGTATATTGGCGAGAAATTTCCTTGCGTGACAGTTATTACTCGCCAACAATGTTACAGACGCAATTAAGTTAAGCTGTTTGTTTCAATTTATGGCATTTTTGTTTCATTTCTCACATTTCAATCGAAAAGTTTCTCGCCGCGGGAACTACAGAACATGGGCACTGATTGGGTGACTGCTGTAGTGTCACTTCTTCTTAAGCGAGTGTGGCCGCCATCATTAAAAAAAATATTTCGAGCTAGTGGATTTGGGTGTAGTTCAAGATATTTTCATCCCAGACAAGGTTGAATAAAGAAAAACGTTATATCTAAACACTAATTCAAAACAGTAATCCTAAATCAAAAGAAAGCTCCTTCTGTGCTTTAATGTCTGAAACATATTCCGCAAAAATCAGCTTGTCCTGATTAAGAACATGTTCATGCTGAGGGACACTATTGTTTCACAATAATTTATAACATTTTATACACGTCATCTCCTTATTCTTCAGAAATTGCTTGCCTTCCCAAGATTGGCTAAAGTCCGGTTAAATAGAAACCAAACACCACACCTTACGAAATCATTTCTCAGCCATACATTTTATTTCATTATTATGTTTAGCAAATCGATCTTTTATACTTTGTGGCATTTTTGCGTATTGAGATTAATATTTAATCAAATATAATATTTAACTACTTAAATTTGTTAATATTTAATAATATTTAGTAATTGTAAGTTGTCACGATTCAACTTTATTATCTTGTACGAAATAAATAAAAAGCTGTAACATATTATTAAAAACGTTCGCATGTTTTACAATATTTATCACAGCCATACCATTTTAATAATTAATTATTTTTACCTCAATCATCAACTCTTTGCTAGTTCATTGCACAGTGGCACATAGACTACACAAGGGAACAAGTTTTTTGCTGATTAAGAACTGAATTTGTTTTTAAGGTTATTTAGGACGCTGAAATAAAATCAGCAGTCGGTTTTTTCTATCAGCTCGACTTTTCGAGATATACCGTTATTTCCAAAATTAAGACACTTCCACTACATATATTGCAATTACTTCAAAACGGTGCACCATATTCCCTTAAAAAACCCAAATTTAGCTAACAATATTATCTTTAAGCCGTGCTTACATCGTTTTTAAATTTTCCGAGTAGTTTCAGAGATATCGTTGAAGCTTTAAAAAAAAACAGTTTAAAAAAATTAATAAAATTTTTTATTTAAAACTTAAAATTCGGCTAATATCACAGTTTTGATATAAAACAATTAGCTTAACATATTTCGAATGAAATGAGCTTTATTTCATTGCAATTGGTGCACAACCTTTGATTTTATTCAAATTTAATGAGAAACCTGAATTGATAAAAACGCGATTTCCATAGAAAAATAAAAATTTTTAATTTGTTTGTGTTTGCTGCTATTCTATTTATGGACGTTTTTTCCTTCACTTAAAAATTAGGTACCTTCACCTAATTGTCAATAAAGGCGAAACGCGTTAATCGATTTTTATGATCTATGTCTCTTTTCGTTCATAGATGATGTGACTTTACGTGAAAGTAATACCACTTTGACTTCTTTATTTTTTGGATTTTTCATGTTTTTTAAAAATAAAAAATTGTAATTGCTTGGATTTTTTTTACGTAAACAACCATTGTTCAGCCATTTTAGCGATGGTCCATATTTTCAATTACTATGAGACACAATTGAGCTTCAATATCGTTAATGTGCCAAATTATATCATCATTTAGTTTTTGAATTGTTCTTGGCTTATTGACGTAAACTGTTTCTTTTAAATATCCCCAAAAATATAAGTCCAAAATAACATCCCCACGATGTGAGATAACACGGCCATTGATTCTCTACGGCAAAAGAGCCACTGTTTCTTCGGCTGTGTGGCAAGTGAAACTATCATGTTGGGACCATATATGTTATAATCTTGCGATAGCGAACACCATTCACAGTAACTACTTGGCCGCCCTCATTTTCGAAAAAGACCGATGAAGCCGCCAGCACATCATCTACACCAAACAGTCACTCTTTGTGGCTGCATTGATTTTTTAACAATCGCTCGTCGATTCTCCTTTGCCCAAATGCGGCAATTCTGCTTGGTAACGAGTACACTGAGGTCGATTATTCTGACCAAAACAATCACGAAGTACACGAAATCAATTTTGATTTGAACGCGTTGCTCAATTGTGTACGTCTCCATGGTAGAATTTGTCAAACACTAAAATAAAGAAATGTCAAATTAAGTTGGGCAAAAACGTGATGTTATGGTGGGATTAACTTTTATATAACCCGAACTCTAATGTTAGAAGAGCAATCAATACCCTCACGATGAAATTTTTAAGATTCAATTTATATGTATCATAGCTGCTTATTATGAATATTTTTACTACAAATATTTCTTAAAACAAAATTTAACTATAATTTTATTTGGATATGAAGAATACATAATTGAAATCCAATATTGGTAATTTGGAATTGAATATTTAAAAATTTGTTTTACTTGCTTGTTGGCCAAGTGTAATCATACATATTTCACTTCCATGAATTTGAATAAAGTAATTGTTAATATAAATTATTTTAACATTATTCGACTAAGATTAAGACATAAGAAATTTTTTTATTTAATATAAAAATTCACAAAATTAGTTGTAAAAAATCAACTTAAAAAAAATTCAAATTATTTTCCTTTGGTTTGATTCAAAAAAAAGATTAATTTTTATCAATATTCATTGAAAAAATTTACAAATAATTTAATCCAACAAAAAACCTTCCAAATAATTTATTTAGAAAAAAAAATTATAAATACCTTGATTTGTTTTAAAGAAAAAGAAAATTGTAAATTTTTTCAATGTAAAAAAATTACTTTAAATTTTTTGCCGCGTTTCGATAGTGACCACAATATCTCTTCCATGTTTTTCTTTTTAAGGACATGTAATAATACAGTCAGTATATTTCTTTTTATAAAGAGCTCAACGGAAAGTGAGAATCAATTACCATTTATGTATATCGAAAATATCTCATTTATGGAGTACTTTTAAAAGACATAAAAAATATACATATATGTGACCTTCTCCGAGAAAAGGGACCTCGTGTGTGAAACTGAAGTTTTGAGAAAAACGCATTTAAAGTTTAACTGCCGTATTCATAAAAAACTAAAATAGATATGAAATCTGTTTTAAGAAAAATTTGTATGGAAATTTTGTTTTAAAATACGTTTGAAATCTATTTTATTTTTTATGAATACGGCAGTAAAATTTTAATTTTTTTCTAATTTTTATGGATTTTCCCAAGTTCGTTTTGCACGTTTTTATGGGGTAAATAAATTTTTTTCAGAAATCTAACTCATTTCACCTTATTCTACACACACAGTGTCCCTTTTCTCGGAGAAGATCACATATAATATATTAGCACTCGAAATATCTCAACTTTCAATTACAATCAGAACAAGAAAAATTTGGAAAAATTATTTGAATTTGAGCGCTCACTGTCAATAAAGTAAGTTACTCAAAGCAGTAGTTTTAGCAGTTAGAGGTGTAAAATTTTATCTTTTTTCACCCAATATCAAACACTACTGTTAACGATAAAGTTCAGACAATTTAGAAAAATCTTTAAGTAATTTAAATAATTATAATGTTTACGTATTTCATTTCTTTTCGAGAGCCGCATTCATTCTTTCAAAGAGCATGCCCATACCCATGTGTGTTATATGTGATTCACTTTTGCAACATAGTGGGAAAAAACACTTTTACAGTTTGCGTTAAACATATTTTGAGTTTTACAAACGCTTGAGTTTTCAGAAAAGATGGGGTAAATCGTAAGTCTTATATTCAATTAGTCAAATTTTAGGGGTAGCATCATAAAAAAATTTTCACTTTTATTTTATTATAAGGTCATCTTTTTCGATAACGTTAAAAAAAAATTAAAATGATTACATCTTAAATTCTAGAAATATTTCTCTTATGTGAAAGAAAAGTTTTTAAGTTTTTAGCTTTTAAACGGTTATTTTTAAACTCGAAACTCCTTTTTAAATTTGATGAATATATGTTATTAAAAAAATAAGTAAGAGTGCTATATTCAAAAATTTCAGGAGTGGGCTCTATATGATATATATATATTATTAATTAGTCTTTATAAAAACGGACGTTTGCGGCTTAGACCTATATTAAATTGTTAACCGACAGTCAAAAAGTTTTATGCGTTTCTTTTTAGAAATTTGAATATGCCTGAGTAAAATGGCATGATTCTAAACAGTTTTAGCCGAACTAACATGATTTTCAGGAGAGGAATTTATATTGGATCCATGGTAAATTACGCATCAATCATCCCAGAATTCTGTAGAGTGATTTCTGGTATTACAAACATATATTAGAAAAAATTTCAATACAGTAGTGAAATGAGTTTGAGCGTTTACAGTAAATTTCAGAAGACTAACTAATATGGGATCTAAGGTAAATTATGGACCGTATATCAAAAAATTGCATGACATTTTCTATGGCAATATGGAGCTAAGTAAGAACAAAATTTAAAGCAATAACTGTATCTGCTACGGTTTTAGGCATATTTAGTTAATTTTCCAGAGTGGGCTTTTTATGGGGCCATAGAAAATTAATGACCAATCATCTCGAAGTTATTAGTATGATTCCTAGTCCTATAAAACTGTGAAGTAGTGACCGTGTGATTTCTAGTTCTATGAAATTGTTACTTACTAATTGTTATTACTATTGTATTATTTATTACGGTTTATATAGGGCCTAGGGTAAATAATAGACCGATCTTCACGAAATTTAGCAGTGTGATTTCGAGTCCTATAAAACGAATTTGTGCAAAATTTTATATCTTTCCGTGCATTATTCCACCATTTATGTTGGTATTTGTAACAAAATTATTCATTTTTTTAGGGTGGTTGTTCCACATTTTGATTCACAGCTCTGATCCTACTGAAGCGATTTTGCTGGATTTGAATATCAAACTGATTAGGATAACTACAAG
This sequence comes from Pollenia amentaria, assembly GCA_943735925.1. Lineage (NCBI taxonomy): Eukaryota > Metazoa > Arthropoda > Insecta > Diptera > Polleniidae > Pollenia > Pollenia amentaria. The sequence goes on along the minus strand of OX031007.1, from coordinate 184,622,213 downwards.
CAATTTGACACCAAGGTTGTTCTTTTCTTTTGAGTCCTTCGAAAGCGGACGTGTTTGCAACAGACGGGCATGGCTAAATCGACTTAGAATTACTCAAGGCGCCAGTATATATATACTTGATGGGATCTTAGGTGTATAATAAAAAATTTTCACACGGAATGACAAACTTAGTATACCCTCATTTACCACTAGTGGTGGTGGAGAGTATAAAAATATTTTTTAAGGAAGAAAATAAATCAAAAATAAATAAGTTCAGAATAAGGCCTTTGTTGTTTTCAATCTACTTCGATCACATATACAATTTATCCAAAGAAATATGTTGGGTTCATCGTCAAAAATTACACTGGAATACCTCTCTGCTCTCCACTTGCTACACTTTATGTCATTTTATCTAGCCGTTTGAAATCGGCAGATTTATATTCCAAATTTATTTATTTTGTTCCACTGTTCATTGTATACTGTCAACATTGGAGATAACATGAAGTAATTTTATGTTCAATACAAAATGCGTGTTTTTTGTATCATAAAAGAGGTATGTCTTTAGTCTGCTTGAAACAACTATAAGGTAATAATTACTTTTGGTAGTGTTGAAATCACAGACATCTTGTGCTTAAATTAATATTGGCTAAGGGTAAAAATTAATTTCCCATGGCATTACAATCTTGCACAATGTGAAAGAATAAAGAGAGCTGTAGAAGGTTAAGGAACAGTTATCTCAAATTTAATGGGGGCCAGCTAAAAATTGGCTTTTTCAATACCAAACAAATCTGTGATATAAAATATATTTTAACAAAATGCAATCTTCCTAAGTCCTTTATTTAGCTAGTAGATTTTTAATTGGGTCTCCGATGTAGATTGTGATGTATTACAAGCTCAGTGTTGAAATTAATATAATTATTATGTGGTGCAACCTACTTAATTTTCTGTATAACGGTATATGTCTAGAACTAGAGTCAATTTAAACAAACGAAATTTATGGGCATTGTATCTCAGTCATATGTGTATCCAAATTGATTGATCAACCACAAACTCAAATTGACCTGTTTTATAGTTGATGGTGATATCTTTTACGATTCAGGAAATACAAAATATGAAAGAAGAACAGTGATTAGGTTTCGAATTTTAGAGATTTTACCAGAGAAAACATCCCCCCGGGTTGAGACTTTTATCATTTCTTATTCATAAAAATCGGACAAATCGTGTTCAAGTTATTATGAAATGTATTAGCATTACTGACTTATTAAGGGCGGAATATTAGTCCATCCCCAAAACTAATTTGAGCCCGATAGAAAAAAACTGAAAGTGTATTTGAATTTACCATGTTAACATTTTTAAACTCCACATATTTTTTACAGAAAACAGGTAACTTCACTTCATTATTAAAAAAATCACCATATGCTAATCGATTTTCGTTATCGCTAATCGATGCTCGAACAACACATAATTTTTGTACTTTAAGCCAATCGGGTATTTCTTAGATTTTTCGATGATGGCACGTATTCCCTTCTTGTATGAAAGTACTTTCATGTGTAAAGCGCAGATAAGGTAAACGTAGTTTAATGATCTATTAATAAAATAACACTGTGACCAAATTAATCTGACACCTAATGTATGTTATATTCCCCGCTGAATCCGAATATGAAGTCGGAATAGTCAGAACAGTTTTCGAGATATTGCAATATTACCATTAGTTACGTTTAAAAAAAAAATGATGGTACTTTAATAAAAGTATCTTCGAAAATATTTAATCGATTTTCTATTTATTCTTTTTTTTATTGAAAGATAATAAAATTTGTAAAACAGCCACAGGACACATGTAAAAATTGTTTAAGAAATGATTCAAATTTCATAAAAATGTTAATGATTTCTTGCAATTTTGCTCTTTTCAACTTATTTTTTAAAACCAAACAATAAAATTATTTCCAGTTTTATAACTTACGATGTTAGTTTATTTTAATACTATAATCTAATTTTGTGCCCAATAGGCTCCAGACCGGTGCAAAAATGACAAATTTACAGAAGATACATTAAATTTTCCACTTTTTGATTTTAATCGAATCACGCGGTCGTTGAAGATAGACGTGTTTTCTAAACTCGGCATACGGTTTATTTTTTTTTGAACAAATAAAGTATAAAAAAAGTAAATACAAGAAAAAGAAAAAAAAAAAAAAAAATTACATGTATGTACATACATACATAAACACACATTTTTTCATTATCGGTGTTGATAAACAATAACAAATAAGAAGAGCACAACTGTAAACAGTAAAAGAAAAAAAAAAAAAAACTCTTATGAGTGCAAACAGTAGAAATGCATATATCACAGTGAGTGTTAGCGAAAAAAATACAGAAATAAAAAAAAGAATCGATGATAGCAAATACCTAACGGCTAAACCTATTACTCGTACGCGATCCCTCTCGCCGTCTGTATTTAATAACACGGTTGATACAATAACAAATACAAAACCTGCTAGCGTTGCCTCAACAGCAAAAACAATTTTAATAAGTGATGTAAATATTAACCCCCAATCAGGCATAATAGAAAACTCAGTATCACCTTCGGTGTCTAATAATACGGTTGATATTAATACAATAAAAAATATAAAACCTGCAAGCGGTGCCTCAGCGGCAAAAACGATTTTAATAAGTGATGAAAATATTACCCTCAAATCAGGCATGATGGAAAACTCAGCTCCACAAGTAAAAAGTGGTCAAAAGCCTCAAGTACAAGTTGGTATGGACAGGTACATAACAGTGCTTAAACGGGGTCGCAGCCCTACCTCTGCAGCAGTTGCTTCGGCCTCAAAAGTACCATCTTTTGATAAAATAAATTCTCAAAATCGATTTGCAATTCTGGAGGATGAATCCTCTGAAGCACCAAACGTCATAAAATCGTCCAAGCCTCCCCCGATATATCTTAGGGAGCAAAACTCAAATGAGCTCATAAAGAGTTTGATTTCGGTGATAGGTGAAAATTCGTTTTACGTAGCTGCTATCAAGCGTGGTAATATAAACGAGACAAAAATACAAGTCAATAATGAGAATGATTTTCGCAAAATTATAAACAAATTTGAAGTACTTAAAAAAAACTTTTATACATACCAACTGAAAAGCAGTAAAGGTCTCCAGGTAGTGATTAAGGGAATTGACTCATGTGTGGACCCAGAAGAGGTAAAAACATTCCTCGAAGAAAAAGGCTTCAAAATAAAACATGTAGTAAATATAAAAAATAGAGAAAAAAACCCCCAACCACTTTTTCGAGTGGAGTTTGAACCCGGCGACGTAAAGCTTAAAAAAAATGAAACGCACCCTATTTACAATTTGAAATATATTCTCTATAGAAGAGTAACTATAGAAGAGCCACACAAAAGAAATGGTCCCGTTCAGTGTTTAAACTGTCAAGAATATGGTCATACTAAGGCATATTGCTATTTACCCCCTGTTTGCGTAGTATGTGGTGAATTACATGGTACAGATCTTTGCGATAAGTCTAAAACCGACCCCAACGTAAAAAAATGTAGCAACTGTGGCGGTAATCACACTGCCAATTATAGAGGATGCCCTGTATATACCATCGTCAAGCAGTCAGTTGGACCGAAAACTAATCCCCCTCAAATGCAGGTAACAAATCAAGTAAGCACTGGTGACATTCAGGCCCCGCAGCCTAGTAATAACAGAACCTCTTATGCTAACGTCGTAAAATCAAACCATGCGCCAACGCAAGGTGCTGCGCCAAGTAATGATGAAACTCCAGTTTCAAATTTAAGTCGTCTAGAAAAAACCATGAAAACATTAGTGCAAACAGTAACAAATTTTACGAACACAATGGGTAATATGATGCAGGAAATTCTTAGAATGCAATCGATGTTATTGCAATCTGTACTTAACAAGCCATGAACTGTTTAAAAATCTGTTTTTGGAACGCGAACGGCATCCGCCAACATAAAAATGAATTAGAATACTTTCTTAAAAATAAACAAATTGATGTCATGATGGTTTCTGAAACTCATTTGACCTCAAGAAATACGTTTAACATCAATGGTTATATACTATATGATACCAAGGACCCTCGAGATAGAGCTTGTGGTGGTTCTGCCATTTTGATAAAAAATCGAGTCAAACACTACCTAATGTGTGATCATCGTGAGGATTATCTCCAAGCAACGAACATTTGTGTTGAAGAGCTGAATCGTAGCATTGTAATCTCATCTTTATACTCTCCACCTAGATTTTCAATATCAGAAAGCCAATATTGTGAATATTATAAATCACTAGGACCCTGTTTCCTGGCCGCTGGCGATTATAACGCTAAACATACCTTCTGGGGGTCACGACTAATAACACCAAAGGGTCGTGTTTTGTTTAATACAATCTCTAAAATGAATTTAAATGTTGTCGCGAGCGGCCAACCAACATATTGGCCTGCTGACCCGCAAAAAATTCCAGATGTCATCGATTTTGGCGTGGTTAAAAACATCCCCACAGAAACGATTCACGTTGAAGCTTCCCTAGAATTATCTTCCGACCACACACCTACAATTGTTACTATAATGAACCCCAATAGAATTGTATCTCCGACTGGTTACCTAGCGACGTCAGCCACACAAATAAATTGGTTAAAATATAAAAAATATCTCAGTGCCCATTGCACAGAAAATATTCCGCTCAGTACACCGGAGTATGTAGATCGCTCTATTGATAATTTTGACAGTTTTCTGAAACTAGCTGTTCAACATTCCAATATTGCCCCCAAAAAAACAAAAACTATTAAAATATATTCCAGATGTCCAGATATATTGACAGATGTCGAGCGTCTCTTGTCTGAAAAAAGGAGGGCACGAAGAGAGTGGCAATTGCACAGATCTCCTCAACTTAAGAACTTGCTAAAAGAGTGTACAAAAAGATTAAGAAAGTTATTGCAGACTCAGAAAACGGCTTCTCTGGAAAAATATCTTAAGGAACTTGATGGAACTCCACAATCGGACTACTCATTATGGCGTGCAGCTAGAAACCTCAAAAGGCCAGTTGTCTCTAAACCACCATTAAGAAACTTGAATGGAAGTTGGGCAAGAAATGATGTTGAAAAAAGAAATCTGTTTGTAAGCCACTTGAAAAACGTATTTACACCTAATATATCTCACAATATTGCGGTCGATTTACCACCTGTTGCTGCTAGAGCAGCTATTCCCCTAAGATTTGAGATGAGAGAAATCGAAAAGGTTATATGTGACTTAAACACTAAGAAGGCACCTGGCATTGATAAGATCAGCAATAAAATGCTATTAGAGCTACCTCGCGTAGCAAAGAAAATTATTCTTTTTATTTTTAATGCTATTTTACTCCTTGAATACTTTCCTCAAAAATGGAAGGTTTCCTTAGTTACCATGATACCAAAGCCAGGTAAAGATCATACGAAAGTTGAGTCTTATAGGCCTATTAGCTTATTATCAAATATGTCAAAGCTATTTGAGAAATTATTAGTTTCAAAGTTAACACCGATTTTAAGTGAAAATAGATGTATTCCAAACCATCAATTCGGATTTAGAAGAAAACACAGCACAATTGAACAAACTCATCGAATAGTAAATGTCATAAGAAAAACATTTGAAGAAAAAAAATATTGCTCAGCACTCTTCATCGATGTTTCGCAAGCTTTTGACAAAGTCTGGCATGAAGGCTTATTACACAAATTGAAGCAAAATTTACCAGCAAACACACACAAACTGTTAGAAAGCTACTTAGTCGGTCGTCAATTTATTATTAAAGAAGGAAATTCCTTAAGTTCACCTCAGCCGATTGGCGCTGGAGTCCCACAGGGCAGCATCCTGGGCCCTCTATTATACTTAATTTATACTTCGGACATGCCAACAAACAACTACACCCAAACTTCAACATTTGCAGACGACACAGCTTTTCTAAGCGTCCACGAAAACCGTTATGAAGCATCTCGTTACCTACAGCATCATATATTTCAACTAGAAATATGGCTAAGACAATGGAGGATAATGGTCAATGAGCAAAAATGCGTACATATAACATTCACCCTGCGCCGGGAATCTTGCCCCCCTATTACAATCAATAATCAAATTATTCCTCAACATTCGCATGTAAAATATCTCGGTATACATCTGGATCGGCGATTAACGTGGAAATGGCATATAGTGGCAAAATTAACTCAAATGAAACTAAAAGCCATCCAAATTCATTGGCTTATTGGAAGAAATTCTGTTCTTAGACTCGATTGCAAGCTTCTACTTTACAACTCTATCTTAAAGCCTATCTGGTGCTACGGTATTCAACTATGGGGCACTGCCTCGGCCTCTAATATCGAAAAAATTCAAAGGCGCCAAAATAAACTTCTTCGTATAATCACAGCCGCCCCCTGGTATGTTAAAAACTCAAACATTCATAAGGATCTCAACGTGCCATTAGTAAAAACTATGATTACAAAATATGCAGTAAAATATTTAAAAAGACTTGAACAACACCCAAATCCTTTAGCTCGAAATATTTTAAATCATGGCGGCCACACTCGCTTAAGGAGAAGAGACACTGCAGCACTTACCCAACTAGATGAGAGATAAACACCTATATAAGTGAACAGATCCCGTGATGAAGAAAATTTTTGTCTGGCACTGGCAGGACATAAATAAAGTATTAGGTTAAGATTTGATAAATTATTGTTAGTTCATATTAAATATATGAAGATTCAATAAATAAATAACGAAAAAAAAAAAAAAAAAAAAAAAAAAAAAGTATATATACAAAACTAAATGTAAGTAACAATTAATATTAAAATGGCTCAAACCCGTTTAATTGCTTTGCCCATTGTGATTATCTTCTACCTCTCGCACAAGGAACCAACAATAGTCGCCCAATGTCATCTCATCATAGGCCCCTTGGTACAGACGTTCCATTTCTTGTATTTGTTGGTGAACACGCTCACCATGCTCGTCACTATCATCGACAAGGTTATTTGGGAAAAACTTCAAGGACAGAAGGTGTATTTTAAAGACATATCAACTCCTTTTTTAAGTAATATATAAAAATTAATGTTAATTAAAAAAATATATATAAAACAAAATCTTGTTAAAAACTATACTAGTTTTTTTACAAATCTTGAATGATGTCATCATCCTTTGGAATCCTGAAGTACTGCAGAAAACTTGATAAAATCAAACCAAATGACTTCCATACCTTTGGCTCATCTTCAGAAAAAACCTAATCAAATTTGGAATCTTTTAGTTGCTTTGTAATTTTTCGTCCCACGAAAACCCCTTCTTCTGCGACACAGTTTCCTATTATTAGCAAAGCTTTGTACTTTGTAATTTTTGGTTCCACAAAACCTCTTTAATATTGACATCTGATGCGTAGGGAAAACGGTTTTCTGGTATTCAAATGCGACATACTTTCCTCTTTTTAGTAAAGCTTTAACGAAATTTTTGATTTGTAACGGTGGAAAAATAAAATTTTCCTTTTTTACCAGAGCTTTATTTATGACATTATCTTGGCCAGGCATAAAATTTACTCTATCCTGCCAATCTTTTCGGGCATAGTGGTCATGTAGCGCTCGACTGTCATATTTGCACAAAAACCAGCAATATTTTGTGTTGCCTTGTTGCAAGCCAGTCACCATGGCAATAACTCTATCAGACCCAGTAATTAGGCATGGACCCATACAATTCTTTAACCTTGACTGCGTGCGTCACTGATATTTTTGTACCAATATGGGTCTTGTTTTGTTCAAAATTTTCGTATTGAAATAAGCTGGTGTCCTATATACAATTTTTAAGTGTTTGTTAAAAAAATTACTTGAAAGGAGCAAAAATAGGCAAAAAATCATAAAATTGTTCATAAAGTTTGAACTTTTGTCCACTGTAACTCGGTCATTTTTGACCAATTTTTGCAAGCTGTCCAGGGTTATTTTAATATCTTTCTAAAAAAAAAGTAATGCATAATCGGTCTAACATTTGTGAAGATATTTGTATTTAAGTGACATCTTCTTTTTTAAGAAAAAAAATATACGGTTATTTTGGAAAAACCTGTTGTACTTTTGATGATTCTGACTTCATAATCGGATTCAGCGGACAATTTAACATAAAGATCAGGTGATACATTTGGTCAAAAAACTGCCACGTACTATTAATCATTTTTGCCATTTATTATGTTTTATGTACATATTTTTAAAAATTCAAAATTTTACAAAATTTTCGATTTAAAGACGACTAAAAATGCAATCATATGTAAGGATATAAAAAAAAATCTGTGAACCGCTCTCTACAAAACTAGAATTTTTGCTAATGGCCGGATATTTCACTATATTGTGAATAAAATTAACATTTATCCATCGACCCAAAAGAAATAAAATTTTTTTATTTGAAATGTAAATAGTATCACGGTAATGTTACAAAAACAGAAAGCTTGGTAAATTTTTAATTTTTTATAAGTTTAAAAAAAAGCCAATTTTGCAAAAAAAAAATCATAATCAAAAGTTATTTTCGGGAATGAAATATTTATTATTAATTAATTCATTTATTAATGATGTGCTAATGATCCCAATCTTTATTTATGATTAAAAACACTAAAATTTATTGTTGTGGGAAAGCTAGTTTCTATGCGCATTTCGCTGGTTGCTTAGGCCAGCTCGGCAGGAAACTTTTTCCAAATACTTTAGAAAAGCTAAAAATATTATACAAGTAAGACCATAAAGTGAATAAGAATTTTAATTACTCAGGTCTTACTTGTAACAATATCAAAGCTTCAACAATTTTATATTTATTTAGTTTTATTTGAGCTTTTATAATAACAATTTCCAACACGCAAAAAAATAACAACGTTCTGCCAACTGATTCTTGTAGAGGGGATAAAAAAAAGATAAACGTGTATCGGCGTTTTAAAGTTTACATCAAAAAACGTAAAAAATCGTGTGATACTTAGGTTTTTGGTATAAAGTGTCTTCAGAAGATTTATTCAGAACATTACAAGCAACATTTTGTTGGTATGTATAACTCTATTGCATTTGTAGAAAAGCAAAAATTGCCTTTAAAATAGGGATGTAGATAGTTGAAATATTCTGCGAAAATATTTGTCATGAAATTCTACTATAGGTCTCCCTACACACTGAAGTCGAAAATTTAACTTTAATACCAGTAATAAGAAAAAACTTAAAAGGCAGTTTCGGGTTAAATCCAAAATATAAAAACCTAAATTATACATTTAACATTTATTTGAGAAACAATTGTAATTACTTGCTGGCGTTACACTACAAAAAGCTGGAACTGTCCATATACCCTTTAGCCTTCGGGAGATTGTATTAAAACTTATATAAGACGACTTAAAGACTATTATGTAAAGTTTCTTCTCATAAAATTCGATTGCCCCTTTCTTAGTTATGGTACAACCGAAAAAAAATTGCATCCATAAAATTGTGTTTTTATAGTTAGAGGATCATAACACATCCAGCAAAATTAGTGTTTATTAAAGTTCATGACAAAAGTTTAAATTTGTTGCATAGTAAACTTATATTATATATAAATCGCCAAAGGTAAAACAGCTAAGAACACTTTCCTCCTCTGTTTGCCCACCGATTACAACAAAATAAACACCGTTCTAACGCTATTTACTAACAGAAGTGCACAATATATATTTTACTAAAATCCGTTTCGTATTTATTTTCGGAGTGATAAGCCTTCAAATTTGCTAATTACACATACATATGCAAAATACATACACACTTTCCTCCTCTGTTTGCCCACCGATTACAACAAAATAAACACCGTTCTAACGCTATTTACTAACAGAAGTGCACAATATATATTTTACTAAAATCCGTTTCGTATTTATTTTCGGAGTGATAAGCCTTCAAATTTGCTAATTACACATACATATGCAAAATACATACACACTTTCCTCCTCTGTTTGCCCACCGATTACAACAAAATAAACACCGTTCTAACGCTATTTACTAACAGAAGTGCACAATATATATTTTACTAAAATCCGTTTCGTATTTATTTTCGGAGTGATAAGCCTTCAAATTTGCTAATTACACATACATATGCAAAACACATACATAATTAAAAAATTTGTTTTTTTTTCTAATTCCACAAAGTTTTTTCTATCAAATAAAAAATAAAAAAAATACGGACAACTCGAAATTTTTCAGAAACCGGTTTTTTAATTTCGACTATATAAGTTGACAAAGGCACACCAGTTAAGAACATTTTCCTCTTTAATTTGTCAACCGAACCTCAATAGGGGGTACAAATTATCAAAATGGTGAAATACGGGTAATTAATTTCTTTCTTTTATTTGGGCATTTTTGAATTTTCTATAATATTGAACTTAGAAACATAACCTAGAACCTATAAGATGGAAAATATTGGCATTTTTTTGTTCTTCCTCTGGTAATTTTTGAATTTGTGTTTAGATTGTACCCTTAAAGTATAAACTAAACAATTGCACTTATTTCTTCTTTATTCAAGCCGAGATATTTTCGGAATAAAAATATTTTTTGGCAGTATATACCTTTCGCCATCCATCGAGCATGACTAATGGCTCCTGGTGGTCTAAAACGGTTACTTGGAATATTTTCACCAAGAAACAATAAAGTAATTTCAAGAAACTCTTTATAATCATCTCTGGGTTGGTTTTCCTTCAGTTGCGCTAAGCAAAAAGACTTCATCTCCTCTTGAACTTTAGCTGGTATTTTTTCTGCAACCGTATTATCTTCCATGCCAGAACTATAAGGTTTATGTTTAATGTCTTCCCATATACCTTTGAAACGAGAAAAAATCGGCACTCCGGGCCCAGACATTTTACCGAATTTAGCTTCAAATGCTTCTTTTAATAGCAATTCATAAATGTGATGTCTACATGGTAGATAGAAAAGATCTCTTTATAGTATTTGCTCCAACAAGACTGCCGCGCCTTGAAATTGGCCAGTGTTTGTTGACGTGGTATCGAAGGAAATAGCTTGAACACGCTGAGTGAGTTTCCACTCAAGCAAAAGCCCGTAAACAGCATCGGCAATACGCTTACCTTTGCCTTTACCCGACGGTATCTTTGGCACGCCCAGTAGCTGCTTCTTTCCATCGTATGTGACGATTACAGGAAGTCGCTCAACTTTTTTATCGCTGCCTTGCAAGTCCTGCAACATTTTGCCATCCCAGTGCACATTGAAAAATTTTGTTTCAGTCAACTGTAAATTTACTCGTGCTACGTTTTAAAGATATATAAATTTTATTTTATATGGCATACCTGTGGATTTTCCTTTAACAATTTAGCTATCTCCTGACGATATTTAGTACGGGCTTGTCGAAGGGAATTCCGATTGATTATATATTTTCTTGGATCAAGTTGAAAAGCTCGTGCGGCAGCAATCAGTATACGAACTGCTGCTACATCTGATATCTTACATCTATCGAAAACCAGTGTTTAAAAAACTGCAATAACTTTCATTTCTTTTGATTTGACTTCTGCTTGTGCTTCTGAAATCAACAACAGTTTCAGTCAAAGCAAAATCACAAAACGAAAAACAAACAGTTGAACGAAACTTTTGCCAGCAGTTGTTTTAAATATTGTGATTTTGATTTTCTTTTCTTTTGAACAGTTTCGCAAGTAAAAGTAAAATCAATCTCTTTGCTTTTGTAAGTCGCAAACAGTCGTAGAAGCAAAAAGTTATTTGTATTTGCAAATTATAAGTCCCAATCAGGGTTGTCAGATTGATTTTGAACTTTTTCGCCAAATTCAATGTCAAAAATCGCCAAAATCGCCATGGCATTTATTTTTTAGTTTTTGACAAAAATATTTGTATTTTTTGAATAATTAAAAATATTTTTTTATAAATCCCAAAAAAAAAAAAATTTGTTCCGTATCGCTAAAATCCGCTTCATTGAATTTTTCATTGAATGTAATTGGGGCTGAACTTTACAATATATAAATTTACATAAGCCGTTGTAAAACGTTTACTTTTTATATGTAATGCTGAATTTTTCGATTATATTATTAGAAACATGTTTTCTTGCGTTTAAAATAGACAGTTTCAATTTGCCGATTTTTTTTTTTTTTTTTTTTAAATATGCCGATTTTTTACCAACACCATCTGGCACCCCTGTGTGTGAGTAAGTATAAATGTAAAAAAAAAGGAAGAGAAAAGAGAATATTTTTCTGTTAAAAATGTACAAAGCTAAAAGACTGCCTGATTTTAGGACTGCGACTTCTGACAACTTTCAAAAGCAAAGACACTGCTTGTATTTTTGATTTTTTTAACTTATCAAAAGCAGAAGAAAACTTAGCACACGACTGCCGAATGTTTTCATAAGTTTTAACAGAATCAATGTTTGATTTTAAAAAGCAGAGAAAAGTAAAAGCATTGAAAAGTTAAAATTTTGCGACTTTTCGACTTTTGACTTAAGTTTTTTAAACACTGTCGAAAACAGACACAAGATCCGGAGTGATGCATTGCATTTTGCCTCTTGTTCCGTTTGGTATTCGCTTACAGGACAGCATTGCATCATGGACAGTTTCGAGCTCATTGTCTGATTCACTAGATTCAGTGGATGAAGTCTTGCCAACTGAAATTACACAGTTCGCATTTGTAAATATCATAATTGCACTGGAAAATAATATTTATATTGTAATAATAATAGTTACCCGGTACTGCAGATTCATTTTGTATTTTTGCGCGTTTTCTTCGCTTTTCTTCTAGCTCTTTTCGTTCCACTTGTCTTTTCTGTTTTACATAGAATCATATCAACACCCGTCATGCATCCTTGACGCCCCTTTTTTCTCTGCAGTTGTAAAAAAGCCATATCTTCCGGGTTGGTTACCATTTCGAGTACATTTGCATGTGCAATGTCAAAAAGATCATCCAATTTCGCGATAAATTCAGCCTCCCTTTTTCTTTGCGTTTCGCCACCTCTTAAAGTATTCTTTTGTATGGCTAACCATTCTGCGACCAAAGAATGCACCTTTTTTTCACATCGCCCCTGTGTTTAGTCGGAATAAACGCTTGGCGCCAAAAAACCATGACAGTGTCAGTTACCAAATAACCACTTTCGTCGGCACTTATTTTACGCTCTCCAGTACCATAAAAATACATTCTAAGCACTTGTTGTCTAGACGGTAACTTTGCTCCCGATATATTCGAGCATGGTTGTCCAATCAAAAATAGTCCGGTATGTGATCTTATACTATTTGCAATGTCCGTCGATGTTGATGCCATTTTTTTACTCTGAAATCTAGGAATACACTTGTTTCTTTGTCTTCTTGTTTATTTATTATTACTTACCTTTATTTTTAATTTTTTTTTATTATTAACTTCAAATAAAACACAATTTCCCACTTTCAATATATGTATGTACAATATATATAAACACAAGGATGTAAGTTTTTTTTCACTACCTACAAGTGTGACTTTCCACTTCAAAACTCAATAAAAAGTACAAAATGTATGAAAAGATTTATGAATAAATCCAAGCAAATAATATGTGAATCCCCTAACTATTAATACAAAAAGAGAACTATGCTACCATATGCTAAGGTTTAAAAATACTATTATCAAGTTGTAAACGTTGCCGAAGGTATGTGGCAGCTCTTGTGAATTATGAATGTATAACCTATAAAAACTATATTGCGTAATTTATTATTATTAATAAAAAATTGAATAAAAAATTTTTATAAAAACCCTTCTAGGGGCGACTCTGGGACAGTTGTGAAGCTTTTTTAGATTTTGTCTCGATTTCCCTTAGCTTTGACCCCGATGAGGAGCCATTTACCCCTATCCCACACGCCTAATTTTTTTGGCTCATGCATTTTTTTTATAAACCTCACAAAATTGGAGGTTCTAGCGTATCCAATTCTTGTTGCTAAGGATTTCCATATAACACTATTCCACCCCTACTAAACATGCATAGTCCTGAGTGAATAAGAATATGTAAGTGGAAGCTTTTTGGTACTTTCTACATCTGATACATTTATCTATTTTCGTCAATATTAGAATTGAAAATTTTTTTTTTCAATTGGTACTCTCTGATATTTTTTATATTGTACTTAAAAAATTAAATTCACGGGCTCACTTGGAAGATAACATATGAAACGGAGGTTTTTTCTTTAAAAAAAAAATATTACTAAAACTTTTCACCCTCAACCAATTATGTTCATCGAATATGCAAACAATATTTTAAAATAAAAAAAATAATAATGGGTGTGTTTTTCTTTAAAGGAGTGTTAAACAGGAACGGTTTCTTATAACTTTCGTTTAAAGTTTATGTGTCTTTAGTAATTTTGTGCATGATACATTTCCATTTTTTTTTTTTTTTAATAAAGAAAAGAAGAAAGAGCTTTTTAATATACAAATACTAGGTGTGCATATTAGGGTTGCCCTTATCTATATGGCGGATTTTTTTTGCAGATTCTTTTCACTCTCACACTCCCAGTTTGGTGAATTTTGGTAAAAAAAAAAATAATCCTGAAAAAATTTTAGGTAAATCGGTTAGGGTTAAGCGTGCAAGCCCGCTCAAATAACTTTTGACTTCACAAAAAAATTGTGATAACGAAAATTTTTGCTTCAACATTTCGTAATCTTACAACTTTTTTCTAAATCTATTACAAGGGCGGGTCAATAAGTCCGTGACTTTTGAAATGAAACACAGTTCTTTTTATAAAAAAAAAATTATTTTTCAACATAATCTACTTTTAGCTCAATAAGAGTATTGTCAAACGTTTCTCCAATTTGTGTACCCTTCCAAAAAAAATAGGATTTTTCGAGGTCCATAAAATAGACATTTGCTTGACCAATAATTTCATCGTTGGAGCTAAATCTCTTTCCACCGAGCCATTTCTTTAGGTTCGGAAATAGGAAATAGTCACTGGGGGCTAAATCCGGAGAATATGGCGGTTGAGGTACCAATTTGTAGCCCAATTCATGTAATTTTGCCATTGAGACTGAACACGTAGGCACCCGTGCATTATCTTGATGAAAAAGAATTTTTTTCTTGGCTATACGGGGTCGTTTTTTTTAAATCCTCGTTAAATCAGTCCAATAAGTTGGCATAATATTCGCCGTTTATTGTTTTTCCCTTTTGAAGGTTATCCCTAAAAACTGTTGCCATCACCTTGTTGGCCGACAAACTTACCTTGGCCTTCTTCGGAGCCGGTTCACCCGGAGAAACCCATTGTTTAGACTGCTGCTTGGTCTCCGGAGAGTTGTACTGGATCCATGTTTCATCCACAGTTTCAAAACGCCGCAAAAACACATTAGAATTGCGGTTAAACAACTCCAAACAATCCCTTGAAGTTGTCAAACAATTACGTTTATGGTCAGTTGAGAGCAAACGCGGCACCCATCTTGCAGACAGCTTTCTCAAAACCCAGCAAATCATTTAAAGTCGAAACCACACTGCCATATGAAATGCCTATGGCATCAACAATCGCACGCACTTTTATTCTTCGATCGGCCAACATCATATCGTGAATTTTTTGACTTCAATTGGCCGTCCAGAACGTTCAGCGTTCATTTGTACTTGTGCGACCACAACGAAAGTCAGTAGACCACTTTTTTGCCATTGAAATCGATGGTGCAGAGTCCCCATAGTATTTATCAAGATTTTCCTTGGTTTGATTGACGGTTTTTTTTCGCAAAAAATAATGTTTAATGAGCACTCGAAATTAACTTTTTTCCATTTTTAAAAAAATCCACGAGGTTGTTTGTTTTGAACAGCTGTTAAACGCAAAGTAAATGACGGAACTTGCTCAAAACTTGACAATAGTCTATTAACAAGTGGTACTTGATGTTGGGTTGCATATAACTACGAGGAATTTCGAAAAGTCTCGGACTTATTGATCCCCCCTCGTAGTTAACAAAATAAGCACAAAAATGTAAATTCTAACTCGTAGTGAACGATTTAAAATGTACTCTTGACAACTAAGCCATCTCAATTTATATACACACAGCTTGCAGCACATAGATTTTACCGTTATATGAAGAATGGAGCCTCCTAACAGACATAGGCTATATTTGTGGTTTTCATGAGTAACCGCGTATGTCCATTTTTTCGATTTTGAGATGTTGATGCCATATTGCTTAATTTTAAACGCTTTTTACATGGTTCTTAAAATTTCTGAAAAAATATGGACCAATTCCGAGTTTTTTACGTAATGACCAATTTCAAAAAGTTCAATACCATAGTTCGATCTAGAAAGTTTTTTCCACTCTGCTAAAAAATTTGATTGTAAGACATACGCGGTTACCCATGAAAACCACAGATATAATGTTAAACTAAAGTGCTTAGGATAGTGTCCAGGGGCGCTTAATCTCCTATAATCAGAAAATATTAATTACCGTTTAAGAAGCAATCTATTATAGCAATAGTTTCCGTACTCCAAAGAAAAATAAAGCTACGTTAAAGAGTCTAATCTTGAGTCTATCTGTTACGCTTTATCGGCTTAATATCTGAACCGATTTTGATGAAATTGGAAGAAAATGCTTTTTTTTGAAACTAGGGCCAAGAAGGTTGCATAGGGAGAATTACTACCCCTCCGAAAATATCTAACCAATTTTTATGTAATTTAAATCGTTGATAGATCAGCGTAAATAAAACACATGGGGCTTATATATTTCAAAGTTAAAAAAAGCATGTAAGTAATTTGGTTACCAATGAAAGCTATGTGGTAGAGGATCAAGGAAATGTTGTATTAACCTCTGAAAGAACGCAGAAACGAGCCATAAACTAAAAATGTTGTAAGCGAAACGTGCGATAAAGAAAACACCAGGCACGGGAACGTTATACGAGCTCTCTAGGAGAATACATAGCACGAAAATAAATTTTATATTAACAAAAACTGCTTTACGAGCTGTCTATTAAAAAGTTGTCAGTCGATAGGAATTCTCTTGGGATGTTTACATGTTCGATCAAGGACGAAAGTCATATTATGTTTTGAAAAAAACTAAGAGATTTTAAAGTATTCGAAAATGATTAAATCGAGAAATTCGTGACAAAACTATTTTTTAGCTACTTTGTAGAACTGTTTAAAATTAGGGGTTGAATTCCGTAAAATGAATTTCTAAAGACGAGGTTCCTGAACTAAAAACACATATAACATCATTTCCAGGAACAGAAGACTCATCAAAATGTGCATAACGTGGCTAAAAAAACTGTGCGAATACGAGTTAAAAACATGTAATACAACATTTTTTTTTGAAATCAATAGTCTTGAAGTTATGAGCCAAGAAATTAAAATTTTTGGTTTTCCACAAATTTGAGCGGACTTGCCCCAACCCCAACCGACTTACCTAAAAAATTATCAGGATGATTTTTTACCAAAATTCACCAAAGAGGGGAGTGAGACTAGGAAATATCAAACTTTTATAGTAATGGGCCACCCTAGTGTATATATATAAATATAAATACTGTATAAAATAAAATCATATAAAAAATGTTAAAAAAAAAAGTTTTATACACATAAATATGTACTTAAATTTTTATAATTATATCAAATACGAGTATTTAAACACGAACAAGGAGTGAATTCGAGGGGGATTGTCAATTGTTATCAAATTTATGAAACCCTTTTTCTCATGTTTTTCTAACAAATATTATTAATCAAATTTCTACCCCGTAACTCTCATTTGTATAAATAATAAAAACATAATACATAAACTTTATTAGACAATACTTTTATACGATTAAAATGTCGTATTTATAAATGCGCATGCCTACAATCAGATGTGTGTGTGTGTGTGTGGTTGGGCCTGTGTAAGTGGGATGACAATAGACCGAGCTGGAGTTTTGTTAAAATTGAATTATTTTCAACACAATGTTATTATTTTAATTAATAATTAATAGCCCAATGAAAGACATCATAGGCACAATCCTATTACATGCATATAACTCATATACTTGTGTATATATGGTTATAAACGAGGGCAGGATGATAAAAATGTTTAAGATTCTATGAATCTTATTTGCATATTTATTTATTCTTTTAGGTTTATAAATCTGCTTGGCACATAACTTCAATATATAAACTGTTCCATAAAATTTGTATCGCTCCAGAACAACGCCACAATTGGCCTTTCAATAAAGACTACAATCTGCAAAAATTCTTTAAAAAATTTTGGATATCGTGACAGTATTACAAGAAAAGCTTTTGTTAATCATAGATAAATCCACGATAGCGATAGTTCCATAATTACTTATACTTTTTATATATGTTATTGCAAAACCGCACAGGTATTATCCGAAAAGAAGAGCGCTAATAAAAATAAAACCAGATAGATGTTAGCAAAGGCTTAGAACTAGATTGGACTAGTTGCTGTTAATTATAAATGCTTATTAAATCTATATATTTGAAAGAGAGTGACGTTAGTTACTACGCCTATAACTCAAGAACGCCTGGACTGCTTTCGATGATGCACACCAATTCCGACAGGTCTCCGACCAAACAAGAATAATACCCAATAATACCGTCAGTCCCGATGGGAGCTAGTACTTGTTTGTAAATTATCAGCTTATTGTGCAAGGATAAATCTGATTTAAAATCAAGAAGGTTTCTTAGTTCTCTGTTTTTCATCTCGACTTGAGTGTGCTTTTTTATGTGTTCCTTCTATTTCAGTTTAGCGTCGAAGTTCATGCCAAGTTAATAACACTAAAAGTTAATAATCGTGCTCGTCTTCCACCAACTGTGCCAATATTTCCAAAAAACTAATTAATGCAACTGATAACCAGTTACACATTGTATATCAAAATGTCTGTGGCTTAAATACAAAATTGTCTAGACTTTATAACAATAGTTTTGAATTCGATCAAAATGTTATTATATTCACTGAAACTTGGCTTAACAAAAATACACTCAATTCTGAAATATTATGTAATAAATTCAATATTTATAGACTGGCTAGAGATACAAACACAAGAGGTGGCGGTGTCTTGATAGCAGTTCATAATACTTTTTCATCTGTAAAAATTGACTTAAATGTTCCCAAGGGAATCGAATTTGTAGCTACACGTATAAAACTAAAACATAAAAACAACGTTATAACTTGTTCCTATTTACCGCCCAGTCAAAATAGAAATGAAATTACTTCATAAACTCGTAAAATTAATCGAATCAACTACATTATTAACTGAGCCAGGAGATTCAATACTTGTTTTTGCCGATTTACACATGTCTGATGTTTCATGGAAATTTTTACCTAATTCATTTTTTTACGGTCCGTTTAAAGCTAATGAATGGATGGATGTGTTGTTAAATAAAATTTATGACTTGTGTCTTTTCCAAGTTAATGGAGTTTGTTACATATCTGAAAAGTTACTCGACTTAGTGTTCATAAATGAACCAACCGAAAGAACGCTAACCCGCACTGAACCAATTGTCATACCTGAAGACCGTTATCACCCCACACTTGAACTTAGCATTAACATTCCATGTTTGCCATAAACAAAAGGCACGCAAAGTGAAAAAGTTTTCTGTTTAAAAAAAGCTAATTATGGGGAATTAAACTTTCGTTTATTTAATACTAATTGGCTGCATTTGTTAGCTAACATCAGTGGTACTCCGTCTTCTATTGATTCAACAATACAAGTCTTCTTCGCTACTATTTTTAAATATTTTGATGAATGTGTACCGAAAGTAAGATTATGCACCAGAACTGGACCACCATGGAACTCTAAGCGATTATCGAATCTAAAGAATATAAAAAATATATGTTTTAAACGGTATAAAAAGTCTGGTTTACTCTCCGACTACGCTATTTATGCTGTATCCCGATCAGATTACAATTTAATGAATACACTGCTCTACAAGAACTATCTGAACACCATTAAACACAATTTAAAATGCGACCCAAAATCGTTTTCTAAGTTCATTAATTCTAAACGTAAATTAACTGGTTATCCCACTGTTAGGAATTATCAATCTGTTGAATCTAACAACAATTTGGAAATAAGTAATTTATTTGCAGACTTCTTCTCGACGAACTACTCGGATGCCCAATATAATAATACCGCATATCCCTACCTATTGTTGAAATCCCACCGATAAAAATTTTTCCGATCAGCACATCACAGATTTTAACAGCTCTTAGAAACGTCAAATTTACATTTAGTAGTGTTTTAAAAAATTGTGCAAATGCACTTGCTACTCCTCTGGAAATAATATTTAACAAATCTATAGAGCATGGCTATTTTCCTCAATCTTGGAAAGATTCGTATATAATTCCACTCTTCAAGGCCGGTAATAAATCAAACATAACAAACTATAGAGGTATTGCAAAGCTTACTGCAATCCCAAAACTATTAGAAAAATGTATCACAGCTAATATTAGTCACCAAGTATCGTCTTTTTTATCTATTCATCATCACGGCTTCAGAAGTTGCTGCTCAACAACAACTAACGTTTTACAACTGACAACCCTGGTTAATAGAAGCTTTAATAACAAACAACAAACTGATGTCATATACACCGATTTAAGTAAGACATTTGATAAAGTTAACCACTTTTTACTTTTATTAAAACTTGATCTTATGGGATGCACTACAAATACCATAAACTGGTTAAAGTCATACCTAACAAGTCGGAAACAGTGTGTTATCTTCAATAGTGCCACCTCTAAAAATATTATCGTGAAATCTGGAGTTCCTCAAGGGAGCCACCTGGGACCGATTTTATTTTCTATTTTTATAAACGATTTACCGAGTGTAATAAAATTTTGCAATGTTTTAATGAATGCTGATGATGTGAAGATTTTTTAAGTCATAATAATATCTCTGACGGCAAATATTTACAACGTGATTTTAACAAATATTATGATTGGTGCAATATCAACCTGAAGGCCCTTAATTTAAAAAAGTGAAAACATATGCGATTTTCACGAAATTGGAATGAGGATGGTCGTTTTTCCTTAGGTGGAAATCAGCTGGAATTAGTGACGGAGTTTCTGGACTTAAGAGTTCTCCTTAATAGTATATAAACTTTAATAAACATATTATCATGATGGTAAATAAAGCTCGTTACGTGCTTGCTTTTATCAAACGATGGGCTTAAAAATTTACTGATCCCATAATAAACAAACGTTTGTACACATCCTTAGTAAGGTCTATCCTGGAATACGGTTCCATTATTTGGGATCCCTACATTGACTATCACAAGAAGCGCATTGAATCTGTTCAAAAACAATTTCTTTTATTTTGTCTGTGAAGTACAACATGGAATGCAAATGTGAATCTTCTCCCATATTCTGCAAGACTCTCTATAATTAATTTGCCGACTTTGGAAAGTAGACGCATCGTGCTTAACGTTGTTTTTTTTAGTAAATTTATTAAATGGTTCAATTTCATCAGAGTTCCTGCTAAAGACAATTAACTTCAATGTACCTCTAAGATCATCTCGGAACTTCGCACCACTTTATCTACAGTGTTTTCAAACTAGTTATGCCAACGCTCACCCCTTAAGGAGATTATGCAAAACTTTTAATGATTTCTATAATTTTATTGATTACCCTGTAAATGTCAATATTATAAAACGTAACATCATTTTATAGTAGTTTGCAGTGTTTGCCCATGGAACTTCAGCATTCAAAATGTTAAGTTTGAGGTAACTAGATTTTTTATTTGAAAAGTCTACGTTCATCGATTTGGTATTGTTTAATTTTATTCGCCATTTAGATGTCCATGCTGTATTTGGTTAATGGCATTTTGGATTCGTTCTGATTATTTTTGAACGATGTATCCGGTAGAAAGAATAGCCGTATCATCGGCAAACGTTGCTATTACGGTGTTTTGAGAAATGGGATTAAGTATTCTTCCTTGGGGTACTCCTGCTTGTATAGGTTGAAGTTTTGAGTAGGATCCTTCGTATTTTATTCGAAAATATCGCTGATATAAATATGATTCAATTAGTTGGCTAAGCTCAAATGAGAATAATAGTTTTATTTTGTAAAGTAGGCCTTGGCGTCAGACTTTGTCAAATACTTGTGAGACATCCAAGAATACTGCCGTACATATTTTTTTCCTTCTAAAGCATCGTCAATAGTATCGCAAATTCTATGAACTTGATCTATAGCAGACCGTGCTTAAAACTGTTTTATTTTAAAAATCTGGATAATGCTTTAGATTAGCACAATGAGTTGATAAAGCTGTTTGTTGTGATGAAATTTTTATATATTTTTGATTTGACTTATGTCCTGCTATCATTGTTTTTAGTTTTTTTGTACATATATATAAACTTTATTATACTGTCCACTACCATTACCCTTACAAGGTATTCTTTAAACAAAAAACAAAACAAAAAAGTTGTTATTGTCAATTTTTATGTTAATTCTAGCATTTCTAAGGAAGTTATGGCATTGTATGGGAGCTATGGTCATATATGGACCGACTTTAACAAAATTTGTTAAGATCATTTCATTTTATTAGTTATAATAGTTTTATTATTAGTTTTATTAGTTATAAGTAAAAGTATTTTCATTATTAGTTCATGTTATTATGATAATAATAAAAACTATGTATTAAAATTAAGTTATATTTGCATTCAGGAATATAGCTTTGTAATATATGTTAATTGGCCTAGGAGGCTTTTATATATTACTGTGAATGAAATAAATAAATAAATAAATAATTGCAATAAAATAAGTTTGGACTAAATGTAATCTTAATATCAATGTAAAGAGATGTTTATGGGCACAAAGACCATATTCTGTAAAGAGGCTTGTATGGGGGCTCTGTGAAATTATGGAATGATTGGCCCCATTTTCGATTAAAAAAAACCATAAACAGTTTCCTGACGACCTGGCCTAAGCAACCAGCGAAATGCGCATAGAAGCTAGCTTTTCCTCAACAATAAATTTCAGTGTTTTTCTTAAAAATAAAATTGGGAGCTTAACACGTTACAAATAAATCTGATTAATACTCGTAATAAATTTTGTATTAACAAAAATGACTTTTGATAATAAATTTGCATGTGCCCGGCAAATAGAAAAATGAAATGGTAAGTTGCTTTATCAAGCAATTTGTTTTTTTTTTTTAATTTTGTTTTTTTCTTTTTACCTTTTACAACTACAATTCGAGTTGAAAAAAAACCAGCCAACTGTAGGGGAATGTAAGAAAAGATAAATTCACTGGTTATTGTTGTGGCTTTATTGAAACTTTAATAGTGCTACAAATAAGACCTGATTGTTTTAAATTCTTATTCACGGTATGGTCCTATTTGTATAATATTTTTAGCTTTTATAAAGTCTTTGAAAAAAGTTTTCTGACGAGCTGTCCTAAGCAACTAGCGAAATGCGCATAGAAACTAGCTTTCCCACAACAATAAATTTCAGTGCTTTTATCAAAAATAAAAATTGGGAATTTAGCACGTTATGCATAAATCTTATTAATCATAAACAGTTCAATTAACTACAAAAAATAGCTAAAAATTGTATGCCATTAATTTAACTGGTTCACAAACTTTTTGCCACAACCTCAAAAATTAGATGTTTGCTAAGCTAAATTGGGTCTGCTAACTGCGAATATGGCATTCAATAACTTTTCTTATAAAGCTTTTTGCAAAAAGCTTGGCAGATGGCTATTTGTTACAGGCCTTAAGATAAAAAAAAATTATTTTTCCTATGTTTTTTTCAAAATTCAACATTTAATATTCCTCCATTTATTTGCAATCTTCAACCAGTATCTTATATGGTGTTCTGATATAAATTTTTTATTCAGTTAAGTTTTTTATTCGGTTTGTTGACAAAATTAACTTTTTGTTCACACATACACAATTTAGCTAATTCAATTAGGGGTTGACAGTGTGATAAAGGGAAAACGTGTTCTGTATGCATGTATGTGTGGCATAAAGTCAAAAACGTAAACAAAAATATACATGTATAAGCAAAATGTAAAAAAATTATAACAACTTTAAGTAATAAGCATCTGACTTCTTGCGCAGAACTAATGGATGGACCTTTCTTTTGTTGAAATTTCCGTTGCCAAATGTCAAAATACTTTGTCCGGTGAGTTCTGCTTTGCTCACTAAACACACTTGTTACAGTGTTGAATTTTAATTTTACTCAATATTATAACAATTTCGTTTAAATTGAACAATAACTAAATTGAAATTTTATATGGATAAGTCAGCTCAATAATCGCATTTATTGCGCAAAACTCAATTACGGTTCATATCTGAACACGGTATTAGAGGCAAACGTATTACCCACAAAATTGCTATCATCGGACACCAAATTAAAAAGTTACATTATAATTAGAAAAAACATCAACATTTTAATTTTTAATAAAATATAATATTTGTTCCCTGGTTGCGTTGATCGGCTTAGGATTAAGTGTTGGGAGACAATGGCCAATTCACTAATTCTATTTAAATATCAATTCTCATTTATATGAAAAACGAATTTTAAGCACAGATTGATATTTAAATAAATTGGGGAAATTGGCCATAAGTATTAACTTTTTTAAGTGCATATTAAAGGTGTTCACAAATGGTTACTTTTATAACGAAAAGTTTGCACCTAAATTTGGGTAAAGCTGTAACTAAATTGCAACTAACCAAAACATTCAAAGAACATCTGATTTTTTTTTTATTCCTACGCTAATCCAGCGAAGATCTTCGCTTGTCTTCAGGAGACCTGAGTCTCTGGCGGAAATCGAACCCGCAACCCCTGTACTGATAGACTAGCTCGCTGCCAGCTAGCCTAGCGGGGCACACATAACATGATATAATTTCATAATTTTTTTGTAAAGTAAAAAAATTTTTGCGACCAATTTGTATCTCTGTAATATACAGAAAATAGTCTATGATACAGAAAACAATAAATACTCTTACAATTTGCTACTTGCTAAAATATAAACAAAAAATTACGTTTTTGGAATTGTACAATAATTGTTTTTTTTTTTTTTTTTTTTTTTTTTTTTTTTGATAGCTTCATAAGCTTTTTATCTAATTACAGTATATATAGTTTAAAATATTATCGACATTTTGCCTTCTCTACAAGCCAATATGCAGGGTTGCATATCTTCAATCAGCTAGAAGCAGTTACTACGCTAGTCATAAATTGAGAATAAGATCTATTACTATTTGTGAACAATTTTTTTGTTTCTGTCGTATTAGTTCCGACTACGAATTCTGAATATGCGCCAATTTAATTTGTTTACATAATTCTATTTTTGGTCGCAAATGCAATATTTTCTCCTTTTATATTGCGATGAGAGTTTTTACAAATTCTCAAATTCTTTACGAGGACTCAAAACAACACAATTTTACAAGTAGACTGAGGCATATAATTATACGAAATAGTTTAGGCCAGTCGATTACTGACAACAACCATTTGTCGCACGTGTAATAAATACAACTCATTAATAAGAGTCTTTGTAGTTTTGGTTTTCCAATTTTTTCGTAAGCTATCTAGCAGAACTTAACACCCATCACCATTTTTTATAGAATAGGAGAAAAGCATTTAAAGCCTAATCGTACTTTCACCCAGTAAAAACTCCACTCGCTTTTTACACTCACGAACTGTCGAACAGTGTTATAACTGATTGTGTTTTATTGTGGTGGGAAAAAAGATTATACATAGGAAATTATAGACCATTCCTAGAAGTATTAAAACTTTATAAGACCTACCTCGTGCCCATTCACACATACATAACTTGTCAATTACATATTACGCATGGTTTTACTAAAACACTTATTTATGTGTCTGTATTCATTTGCATGAGTAAAATTTATTCTAAAATAGAAAAATCTTTATAATGTAAAATTTTGAATGTAGAATTTTCATGGTTGCGTGAGTGTGCCTCGTTCTGGGGAATAGAATTTTAACCTTAAAATCTCGATTATTTGTACATGCAGCTCTATCTTTGTATTTTAAGTAATAATTTTGTATACAAATCACGTTATGCCGAAATGTCATACTGATTAGAATTTAACAAATTCTAATAATTTTCGAAATTTATACATTTACACAAGCAATATACATACGAATCATTACATTTAAAATTGAACATGCATACACCAACATAAAATTGTAAACTTAATATAAAATGTTATTTCTCGTCATTGTCGTCATCATCATCGTCAAGAGTGGCAGGTTTGGATGTCAATTATTTTGCGACAAAACAATTGCATACATACAAATACTTTCAATAGCAAGTTAATGCGTAAGACTTTACACAAATGAAGCAATTTTATTTAAAACATAGTTTATGGGGTTATGGGATTGGCAGAGGGCAGAATTGTTCGTTTTATATATTCATCTGTATATAATGTCAATGAGATTTTTTACCTGAAATATTTTTGTTTGCATTTGCAAAAGAACTAAAAGAATTACTCGAAAAGAATCTTAGTCAATACAACTAGTAATTTATTAGTATAGAAATATGAGATATTTTAAAGGTTACCTGTTAGTATAACTCAAATACAAATGTTAAAAAATTACTCTTGTATAAGTTCAACTCGCGGCAGTCCTTTTATTTACAAAATAATAATGCTATTTAAAAACAAAAAGGAATTGCTGGCATTACCTTGATTTGCCTGTTTGCTTTATTTGATATACACATTTATAATTTTATCACCCATCTCTCATTTTAAAGGCAAATACTGTATTTTTCGCTTTTGTTCTACTCGTCCATTGTTCAAAACATTCCAGTGAAAGTTTTTTAAATCTACAAATTCAAAAACACTTTTAAAAACATGAAATAATAATTGAACGACACTGAAATGTATGACATGAAATCACATTGATTTTATGCCTTCATTTATCCGCTATACAAATGTTTAAACAAATGTAAGCTTCGCATACCTGACTAAATGAGATACGTGTATTTTTACCAAACAAAAAAAACATAAAATTAAAATTTTGATATTTGAAATTGGAACATTGCATTAATTCAAAATGAACAATCAGAAATTATAATTTGCAAATATGTATGTATTTACATCAGTATGTGCATCTTCAATTTTGAAATCAAATAATGTTGTAATTTCTTTTTTTATTCTTTTTGATAGTAATACTTAGAAATATTTTATGAATAAAACGAATTTAAGCAACAAAAAATTAAAGAACTCAACATAAAAATTTAAAATGAAATTATTTCATCATATTGAATTTTATCCGTTACGGTTTTAGGCACATCAAGCAGTTCTACGAGGGTAGTCAGCATAAGAGAAATATGGTAAATTAAAAACCAATCATTACGAAATTCGGCATGTGATGTGTAGTCAAAATATGTTTTTATTTTACAGTTATCTGCCTAATTATTGAGAAATATTATTATTATATATTTTTTTAAGTGCCACGCAGATTTTTTTTTTCTAAATTAAGAATTTGCAAAAACAGTTATATTATAAGTACAAAAATACATTTTTTACAAAAACGGCTAAGCGGATTTTTTTAATTTTTGCGGTATTTTGCTCCTTAAGCACAAATATGTGATATCCAGCAAAAAAATTCCATGTGCCCTTAACAAGATAGACAACTTGGCACGGTTATATAAATTTATTGTAGTGTACCTCATAAGTTGCCACCGCATACCCTTAAACTACTCTTAAATCAATACTTACCAACCTATATAGAGTAGGGTATTTTAAAATATCGAATAACGGTATAGACAAATGATGACAATCAGAATGTAAGTGAATGACACTACATTGAGTGAGAATTGAGTGCATTCCAACTTCCAACATTCTGATTGGCGAGAATAGTTTTGAAGGTTTATTATTATTACAATTTATTGATATCTCCATATGACAGACAAAGACAAACAGAATAATGTAAATAATTAAAATAAGCTAGAACGGCTAAGTTAAAAATTCATGTATAGTATATAAGCGCTTGTAAATTCAAAATAAAACCAGACTTGTAATTACCACACAAATTTGGCAACAACCTGCCTTGTGTTTTAATTAAGAGCCTCAAAACAAATTCGGCAGTTCTTTTGAACGCATTGTAAATCAGCTGGTACCCTAACAGCTATTAAAAATAAATAAGGGCTATAGGGATAATACATTTACACTTCCAACACTACATGGCGATCCTGCCATTACACATCTAACACCACATGGCGATCCTGCCATTCCACTTCCAACACTACATTATAATTACTAAAGGACATTCTTAACCACTCCTAGTTGTAGATAGTATAAAAATGGGTCTAGGACTTATGTTTCCTATTTCGGTATAGGGTTCGAGTAAATTTTAATAATAATTTTTCTGCTTGAGGTTTATTAGGTAAAGGGCGTAGGAATTCTTATATCCGTCATGCCTTTGCACACCCTTTGTCAACAAAAGATAAAAATTTAAAGTCATTTCTATTCCACTAAGCATCTTTATACTGTCCACGACCACAAGTGGTTACTAAGGCTTTATAAAGTTTATCACTCAAAAAATTTTCATCTAAGGTCATGTGAACTATATTTTTTTATCCGGGCTTATATTCAAAAAATTGTCTGAGTAATTTTTATTTAAAACATATTAAGAAACAAATCATACGCCTTCAACATTTGCTTTTTGGTCAATAAGAAAATTAAAGCTAAAGCTGGGATCACACGAATGCCGCAATACACCAATTTTCACACTTTTTAATACCCCGATCGTGTGACTGCACAATCAAATGCCTCATGTACTAATCGAGAGCAATATTGTGCTAACATTTACCAATAAAGTGACTACTTGATATGCAACCGCGCGTCAATAAAAATGTCAAAAATGTACCAATATTTATTGGGTTCTTGTGCGGCAATTAAACAACACAATACGCGCCAATACTTGCCTTTTTAACTTTTATGTGTTTCTTTTAGTATGAATAAATTAAAAATAAAAATTAAACTCATCAAACATAAAAATTGGGAATTTAGCAGGTTATTTATAAATAAATTAAAAATAAATTTTGTATTCCCGAAAATAACTTTTGATATATAATTTTTTAAATTAGTGCAATAGCTGTTCAGGCCAATATAAAAGAATATATGTATACAGGAAAACGGAGCAAAATGTATTGAAATTCTTTAAAGCTTAAATGTCTTTCTTTATATATTTAAAATAGAATTTTACTTAGTTTAATTTTTGGAATTTCATATATTTTACTTAAAAAATTTCATATAAAAGAATTCAACAAAAATTTGTTTGAATTAATGAAAAAAAAGCTGATTTCGCAGTTGACACAAGTAAAACCACCGTGTAACTATGCCGCGGCAATTATTGTACCCATTTCGCTTTGTACCAACTAGCGGCAATTAAATTTGTATAAAAAAGGGCAATAGTGTGATTTCAGAATATTTTATTGTGGCAATTTCATTATTATGCGTCAATAAAGCACAATCAAAATTGTGTCATATTAGTGCATTTGCGGCAATCGTGCCATCCCAGCTTAAGGTCACACTATCGGTGCAGTGTACCGATTTTCGTTGCACTTCATGTGCCTATAATGTTAACGCACGTAATTTTTTAGTATGCGACAATCTGCGCCGATATCGTGCTAAGTTAAGACAATAAAAAGCAACCCTGATTTACCGATATTGTAAACACTCTATAGCACAATGTTAGGCAATCAAAATATTACATATGCGGCCATTTTTATCAATCTAAGTGGACATTCAGCGCCGATATAATCTAACATATGTTTGCTAAGCAAATAAAAACATTAACATGAAAACTATTTATAGGAAAGTTTGACAAAATTTACTATATATTAAAATTTACTATTTATAGGAAATATTGCTAAAAAAAAAAGTTTTGCTAAAAACTTCTATTCATAGGAAATTTTTTTAATGCGAAATTTTGCCAAAATTAGCTTTTTATAGAAAATATTGTTAAAATTCACTTTTTATAGGAAATTTTATTATAATTTACATATTATAGGATAATTTGCTAAAATTTACTATTTATTGGAAATTTTGTTAAAATTTATTTTTTATCGGAAATTTTGCCAATATCTACTTTTTATTGGTAATTTTGTTAAACTTTATTGGTAATTTTGTTAAACTTTACAAATAAATTAAAATATTCTAAAATTAACTTTTTGAAGGTAGTTTTGCCAAAATTTCTTTATTTTGTTAAAATTTACTTGTTATGAAAATTATGCTAAAACAATTTTTTTATAGGAAGTTTTGCTAAAAAGTTCTATTCATAGGAAATTTTTTTTATGCGAAATTTTGCCAAAATTAGCTTTTTATAGAAAATATTGTTAAAATTCACTTTTTATAGGAAATTTTTTTATAATTTACTTATTATAAGATAATTTGCTAAAATTTATTTTTTATTAGAAATTTTGTTAAAATTAACTTTCTAAAGGAAATATGGCTTAAATTTACTTTTTAATCTAAATTTTGTTTAAACGTACTTTTTTGTAGGAATTTTTGGCAAAACTTACTTTTTATATAAGAAATTTTGTTAAACTTTTTTAGGAAATTTTGCTAAAAATTTATTTTTTATAGAAAATTTAGTTAAATTTTTTTTTATAAAAAATGTTGGTAAAATTTACTTATTATAGAAAATTTTTTATAAATTTACTTTTTATACAGGAAATTTTGTAAAATGTTCTTTTAAAAAAAATTACTTATTATAGGAAATTTTGCTAAAATTAATTTTTTATCGGAAATTTTGCTGAAATTAAATTTTATAGCAAATATTGTTAAAATTAACTATTTATAGGATATTATGCTAAAATTAATTTTCATAGAAAATTTTCCTAAATTTATAGGGAATTATGTGAAATTTACTATTTATAAAAATGTTTGCTATTTATATGAAAATATTGATAAAATTTACTTTTTAAAGGAAATTTTGCTAAAATTAATTTTTTATCGGAAACTTTGCAAAAATTTATTTTTGTATGTAATTGAACTTGTTATTAGACAAAACATAAATTTTTAGACCCCAGATTCTTTCGGCTTCCGAAATATGACGTCATAAAAGATGTGAAAAATATTAAAAAATCACAAAAGTCTCCTTACAAAAAAAGATAGAACTTTGGAACTATAAAAGATAATTTAGTTTTTTTGGTATCGTTTTAAAGGTGAAAGTGCACCCTTTAAAATTATATGCATATTGTGTTTATTTAAGAAAATGTCAAAGGTCATTTCTTGGGGTCTTGAGTTCAAAGGTCCATATCTGAAAAAGTATAATTTTTAAAATTCTTAAAAATTAAAATTTAAAGGTGGAGACTCGATTGGTGTCAGAGTTATAGACCAGAACGTGATTCAAAGTATGTTTTGTGTTCATACAAGACAATATGACGAAGGTTTTAAACAAATACGAAAATGATTGAAAAAAGGCACTTAAACAAGTAAAAGCAAAACATTAATGAATATGGTAATATATTTAGCCCGTAAAAAAGTACTTTAGGAGTGCTTTGCTTGCATGTTTTATTAGGTTAAAAGAAGCGCTTATTGTAAGCAGAAAATAGTCATCCAAACCAGGAATATCTCTTACAAAAATCAGGCATCCTATGCTGGCTTGAATTGTTTCGAGTTATACATTCGTATATAAAACCTTCCCTTTTGGAGCACATTTTTTCCCGGGAAAGTAAAAATTGTATGTGTAATTTATATTTAAAACATAAAAAAAAAATCATATTAGATAAATTATAAAACTTTTAAAAATATATAAAACAACAAGTAACATAAAAATATTAATACTAAACAGTCCCTAGATGAAAGGGAACTAAAACCAAACTTGTCACGTGACAAGTCACTTTAACATGGCGATGTCCTACGATGGGTTAATTGGCACCTTTTTGACACTTTGTAACAGGTCACTGAAATAACCTTAATGTACACATCCAATTTCGGTTAAAATAATGCCTGTCGCAGATATTGTCACAAATGAACCATGTCAATATGATAGATCCCCTTCATATAAAGTGATAGAACTAGAGAGAATCAGCCACTACCCGCACAATATCCAGTCACATGAATAGTTTTGTGCCAATTACCCTTCCTCTGGACCAACTACACTCTAAACACATTATCGCCAGTTAAGTGATAGGTCTTGTTTTCACCTATCATAATTCGTTCCTTTTAATTATAAAATTTGGTTCACTGGTCACGGGATAAGTGCTTTAAGAGCAATTGACACAAATTTCGCTCCGGGGTATTCTTGTGCTTAACAGAGTAAAATATGGTATGAGTACTTTATATTTAGAACATATTAAAAAATTAATCATACGCCTTCAAAAATTGCTTTATTTTCAATAAGAAAATATTAGTTAAATAAATATTAATACTTAAATGGCTTTTTGTGATTAAAAAAATAAAACTGGAGAAATTTTAAAAAGTTAAATATTTACTTGGTTGTTGCATACCTTTAGCAAAATGCTTTATTAAAAATTGTAGAATCACTGGCAAAGCGGGTAAGGCAAACATTCCAACAAATTTTTTTAATAGCTTTTGGCTGGTCTTGCAACATGTAGTCGAGTTTTGTCATAATAGACTATTACGGCTTCATGTAGGCTAGTCAGATTCATGTTTGCAAAATTCTTGACATTCGCTCACAAAAATCTTGGTTTTGAAAATAATTCTTGACTATTTAAAAACTTCCTAAAATAATCTTTTATTAAAATAACACAATTATGAAAACCAGCTAGAAGTAAAAATACAAGAAAATTAACTCACTATATTCACCAAAAATTCGTGCACGCTTTTGTTTCGAGTCAGCTGTGTAATACTCTTATTGAAGGGCAGAAAAGCAAAAAGGTACAAGTATATATAGTATTGTACATAAATTCAGAACTGTTTAATGACCCCAAACTGCGCTGTATCGACTTATACTTTATATCAACTATTCACCTAAATATAACAAAAAATAACTTTAACAACTTTTAACCTTAATTAGTCAGAAATTTTAACTTGGAACTTGTACCCTTTGTTTTTCAGCCCCTCACATTATTAATGTCCAGTACAGAGTGATTATGTTTTGAATATGTATAGGAAACGTAGTTTTGATAGATTTTAAAACAAATACACTTAAACATAACGATGAAATATGTATTTCCTATTTATACGTTCTAACGAAATACAGAAAGAAGCTTGGTGCAACGGAGTTTTGGATTTAGCATTGATTCGACTCGTTGATCATGCTTTTTATACAATTTTGGACGCCTCGGTTTATCGTTATCGTTCCACTTTTTCTAGTATTTATTCGATCCAAATTGTGCTCGTTCTTATGGTATCCAACTCATGTTGTAGCTTAATTTTTTCCTTTTTACGGAATTCACATCTTCGAAAACGTTTTTTAATTGCATTATGAACAGCCTTGTGAGTTGCTCTTGAGTTTGACATCAATATCGAACTTAAAACTTTATTAGCAGACATTATCGGTCTTTGTGTTCTGAGTCAAATCACAATTTTTGAACTGTATAAACGATATATCTCCTTGAAATCGATATAACATGTTCATGATAAGCTTTAGGGAGCAATCTCTTTTCTTATAAGCAGCACTTTTTATTAAAGCAACCAAGTCATGCAAAATTTCACAAAAGTGATGCTCTGTTGGCACAAAATTCATATCAAAGGCAAAAAAAAACTTTGTTGGTTAAATGATTTCGTTTACTAAGTGATAATAAATGGCAAATGTTTACTCTAGAAAATTCGATTTAAGTTATTTAAAACAACGTGAAAAACGAACGCGTTTAGTTGTAAATCAAGCATTACAAAAATGAAAACTAATAACACCGTGTCACAAATGTTGTATGCTGAATCCGGATATGTATAGTCAAAATAACCGATAATTGTGTTTTTAAAATATATGATGTCACTTAAATACCAATATCATTAAAAATACACTGTGGTTCATCAAGATAGAACCAACACATTTTTAGATAAAACAGCTGTATAAATTGCAAATACGGATAGAATAAAAAAAAGGTTGCTATGCAGAAAAATAATTGAAACTACCAATGAAAATTTAAACACAAAAAATACGAGTAGTATGACAATGGATACCAACGTTTTTTTTTTAGTCAAGCATAAAAAAACTGAACTGGCATGTGGTTTTTATTTTGATTTCTTGCGAAAACAATAAAAGCACTTCGTTTTTGTTGTTAAAGGACAAAGTATATGTAACTGGTGAGAATCGCTCTATAATTTCATATATTAAAAATAAGTAGTATCTTCTTTCCTGATTAGAATTGTTGTGTTCGGAAATCATCTAATTATTTTAATATTTCGATAAAATTCGCCGCAAAAATATTTTGCTGCAAATTTAATTTTTTTCAAATCGGTTCACATTTACTTAAAGCTCGCATCTATAAATAGCTTTAACTTACTTTTACATGTAAACATTAATTAACAATTTAGAGACCGGCGCTAAAATTCATTTAAGACACAAAATCTCATATGGATGTTAATATCTAGATAATATTCGCCACATATAACTCTTATATAAATTTTAACCTCAAAACATAACTTTGTTTTTTGAGCCCATGACTGTCCATCGTTTACAAATAGGGTATAATCTTGAAAATTCGTCTGGCGTTGAACTCTACCGATTTTAATTTAAGAATTGTTTTTTGATAAATGCAAATTTTTGTAAATTGTTGTTTTCAAATGAGCACGTTTTTTTTTTTTTTTGTTTTATTTTTTTTTTTTTTTTTTTAGGACATATTTTAGGAAATTTTCGGGGCATATTTTCGAGTTTTAACTGCATATGTAATGCGCATAAAACGCATTTTTTAGAGCATAATTCTGGTTTCCCTAAGAATCAGCTATGTTGGCGCCAATAATATATTGCATGTCTTTTTAATAAAATTTTGGATTAATAATCAAAAAAAAAAATAAAACTTTTCTTACTAAAATAAAAAATTTGTAGTTGTTAAAGGCAACCTCACAGCAAAATACATATACCTTTTTTCACCGCATTATATTCATAATACTCTATTTTATTATTTTCTTTCCATGCCTCGCGGCAACTTATATGAACTTTACTATAAAGGAACCATCTATAGATACTTACATGTAGAGACATGTATACATCCATCCATCTATACTGTATGTGTTTTATGTGCTTATCTGAGTATTTGTGAAAAGAAACAAAAAAAGTGTTGGCTTTAGTAGAATTAAAGAAAACAACAAAAGTTAAAACAAATAAAACCAAAAGTATGCCAAAAGAAAAATAACAACAATAATCATAATGATAAAAACAAATATTTGAAAAATGTAACTTCAGAATATAATCCCAACTACATACAAACATAAATAAGAAAATGAACAACAAAGAAGGCGGCAGTATGTAATGGGATTCCTGAATTACACTGCAGCAAGTAGGTTGTTTATAAAGGTTTACTTTTAGTGCTTTATTGAGTTTACACTTTCTTTTGAAAACATTGAAATTATCGTTAAAATATATAAAATCATATATTCAGGATCCTTAAAGAGCAAAGCCATCTGAGTAACTGATCTATAGGATGGTCATTGGCACTGGGTATCAAAAAGGGACCTAACCTTAAAGAACAATCTCCATCCGGTTATCTCTTAAAAATTACTAAGATATAAAACAAAAAATTTTTCTCGAAGACAGATTTGTTTGGTATTTCAAATGGTCTTAATTGGTCCACTATTACTTACACCTTGTAGAAACATCCCCTCAGAAAAAGAGTTTTGGTACGATAGCTGCAAAGCACTGACTGACTGACCAGGTTATATGGCAAAATTTTACCTTAATACTGTATATTAATAACACTGTGCTAGTTGAAAAAACAGACAAGCCGAGGACCTCGCGTTCTACCTTAATTCGGGTACGCTGAATCCAGTGGTGGTAACCGTTTTAGGTTAGCTCTGGTTTTCGAGATATATTGCTATTTCGAATATGGAGCAGATTGCACAACATATGTTCGCGTAACTCAAAAACGGTTTAGTTTATTGAGCAAACGAAATTCCACAATAAAATTTTCTTTTCTCATATGCGCATTCGTGTTAGAAACAAAAAATTTTTTTTTTTTTTTTTGCAAAAAAAATTATTTTTTAGCAACATTTTGAAATTTTTGTTATTTAAAAATTCATCAAAAATGGAAAAGTGCAGACAAAGTTGCAAACAAAACAAGCCATAAACGATTCAAATCTGTTAACAACTTTTAATGAATTTAAGCATTTCATAAAACGCAATATTTGTATGGGAGTGGAGATAAAGGGCAAGTATGTCTCGAGAAAATATTAAAGACAAAAAACTAATTGAGGTCAGTCATACATTATATCCCACTAGGGGCGACTACTAGGCATTTATGGCACTTTTTCTTCAATATATTTCTAGTCTGTAATGAACATTATGTATGGAAGGCCCCTTAAGGAATGGAGATAGCTGGTAGGTATGATAGAAATAAATAATGCAGATGAAAAATAAAGTGCGGTAGGTCATACATTTGACCCATCTAGGGGCATTTAAGAATTTTATTAAACCGCCATATTTGTTTGGTTGAAATTCCTAAGTTTGGCCCCTGCAGTGCCTAGGATGCCCCTATTTGGGTCAAACGTATGACGAACCCCACTTTGTTTTTCATCTCTATCATTTTTACCATTATATATTTATTTAAAGAAAATGTTATTGTGGAATTTCGGTTTTTTGAGTTTGTTCAATAAACTAAACCGTTTTTGAGTTACGCGAATATATGTTGTGAAACCTCCTCCTTTTTCGAAATAACGGTATATCTCGAAAACAAGAGTTAGCACCACTGGATTCAGCATACCCGAATTATGTTAAAACGCCAGGTGTCCAGCTTGTCTTAAATAGTGTCAATTTCAAGCACAGGGTAATGCAAGCTTAAGAGATAGAGGATGGCAGAAAAAACTTTACCTAAATACTTTCAATATACAAAATATAATTTATTTCATGAGGAAGATGTAAAAGTTTTGCCCACAGAGGACCAGAAAAAAAGACTTAACTGCTGCAAATAAATAAAGGAAAGCTTGGTTGTAAAAAATAACGTCTCAAGATTTCCAAAACTTTACCTGTAATTTTTACTCAAATATTTTTATACCCAAGCCATTATAGCTGGAGGGGTATAATGCGTTTAGGGTTTTGGGTTTAACATAAATATCCACATTTTAAGTAAACCGGTCGGCTCATAATTACTCTCTGCATCGATCTAATGTTGTCCGTCCGGCTGCCTGTAAATCTTGCGCGCAAAGTACAGTTTGCAATTTTAGAGATTATTATATAAAAATTGGCATTTTATTTTTAATTTTTTTTTTTAAATTAATAACGGCCAAGGCTATTAAAAAATTAAAGAATCAGTACATGATTTTATATGGCCCCTATATAAACTTTTTGCGGAACGTAGTCTTTGTACCCATTAACCATATTTTTATGTTCGTACTTAGATTTAATTTGGCCCAAAAATATTTTTTTGCAATCTTAATCATTTTACCCAATTTTATTGGAATCGGTCCACATTTGACCATAGCTGCCATACAGCGGCATAACTAACCCGCAGATGCTAGTATTGGTTAAAAATATCTGGCGACGGTAACTTCTATAACCGTTACCATTTCATGGCAAAATTTTGTGCTAGTAGTTCCCGGATTGACCATAGCCATAGAAACTATTTCCCTAAAATCACTTAAGGACAAACCTCTTAAGCTCATTACTTTAGTCTTTAAAAGGATACACTTTAGAAAATTTGCCTGTAACCCTACGTACTTGTCGGGCTTGATCGACCATAATTTCTTATTTGCTCTTGCTTGGAATATGCTCTGTAGCCTATTCCCGAACACAATTTTTTGTATATACGAAAAAAATATCCTTTATAATCATAAGGTTTCTAATTTCCAGGATTTTTTTTTCACCGAGTACACATTCAAAATATTTTTTGATTTAAAATCCCGCTTAACAGAATTTGAATCTTAACAAGGTCCTTTCTATTGTTATTTATGGCTAAGAATTTGAATTGTTTGCCGCTTTAATAACGAACAAAATTAACTTCCCTGAAATCAAATTTTCGGAAACTTTATCCCGCGTAGAATCTCTAAGTGTAAAGTATAAAATTATAAAAATTCTGTTAAAAAATAAAAATTAAGACAACTATATAAAGAGAATAAAATAACTTAAACAAGGTAAAAAGAGCAGCATCAGCACAAAAAGGGATTTTTTTTTAAAACTTTACAAACAGAACACAAAATAAAAGATACTAAAATACAACATTATTATTTTTTTCTGTTGTTATTTTTTTTTTTTTTTTTTATTATTTCATGTACTTGTACAACAAACATCTCTTTCATTAGGTTGACGATGATTTTTATGACGTACACTCATAAAATTATTACAGTGACTGATTGTAGGTTTTTAAATTCGTTTTCCGTACTGTTAAAATTTAATTAAAATATAGTTATTTTACGAATCAATTAATTTTTTAACATTTATGTTTGTTATTAAAAAAACAAACTACCAAAATATACTGTTTTCCGTATTATTATTGTTATATAGTTTGATTTTTTGTTAGTTAAATTATATATTTTTAAAGCAATAACTGTTAAATTTTACGGACTATCCTGTTTAATAAATAAAAATTGAAGAATCAATGTAAAATTCATTTATTTTAAATGAAATGTAAATGATCCGTTTTTTAAATAAATTTTTAGTTGTTTAAACTGAATTTTCTGTACAATTTACCTACATAATATTTTGAGTGTACATATAAGTTTCCTGTACGAAGGAAGTCTAGAATAGCACTTTTTACTTATAAAATAATTTACAAATATGTTAGTTTCTTTTCTAATAAGTTTAGCAGATTTCCTTACATATTTTTTTTGCTGTTATGACATTTTTATATTTTGATTATCAAAGTTGTTTGTGGGAATACTATTATTTATTAAAAGATTTTGTTTGTTGTGTTTAATTCCCTTTTTAAATAATTGATAAAAAAAATACTGAAATTTATTGTTGGAGGATAAGCTGTTGGAGGATAAGCGCATTTCACTGGTTGCTTAGGCCAGATCATCAGGAAACGTTCTCCTAAATAATTTTAGAAAAGCCAAAGATATCAGCAAACAAAACTACAGAGGGAATGAGAATTACCTACAAACACTCAGAAAGTCTTGTTTGCAACGATATCAAAGCTTAAACAAAATACCAAACAATAAATCAGTGATGAGTTTTATCTTTTCTTACATTTCCCGCTACAATTATTTGGAATTCTCCCAATATTAATTGAAGTTGTAAGTGGGTAAAGAAAAAACATATTAAAAACAAAAACAAAGTGCTTTTATTGTTTTCGCAAGAAATCAAAATAAAAACCATTTGCCAGTTCAGTTTTTTATACACGTGCACTTGCTAAAATTTATTATCAAAGTTGTTTGTGGGAATACGATTATTTATTAAAAGATTTTGTTTGTTGTGCTTAATTCCCTTTTTAAATAATTGATAAAAAAATACTGAAATTTATTGTTGGAGGATAAGCTGTTCCTATGCGCATTTCACTGGTTGCTTAGGCCTGATTTCTGAAATATTTTCTCTTTTAAAGAACAATTCAGCGACCTTTACAAATTATCCTCGCATAGAAAGAAATAGGGACATCTTTTACTTTTTACAAAGACAAAAAAAATATATATAACTTTTACGGAATGTTTGAATAGAAGGGAGTACGAAGAATGATAAACAAAACCCAAAAATATTTATACAAAACTAAAGCAAAAAACTTTGAAATTATTAACGAAGTTGTAGATTGTAAATATTGTTAGCTGGTATTACATATTTTGAGTTTTATAATTTTTGGTAAATACGAAAGGAGAAAATATTTAATAAAGATAAAAAACAATTTCTCACACCCTCACACACAAGCGTCTCACATATTTCCTCATAGAGACTTGAATGACTTCAGGCTATTTCGTAATCAGCAACTGAGGTACATACATCCATACATACATATAACAGGAGATGAGGAAACAGAATATGTTAAAAAAAACGAAGTGTATACAAACATTTTATCAACATTTTGCTCTAGAGCCATAAGTTTACAAAATTAATGCTATTTAATATTTTTTTTTTTAATTCAATTTACTGTGAAAAAAATCAAAGTCCAGTGGTAAATAAAAGTGAATACAAAGGTTCATCCTTTTCGCTCAAGGACCTTAAGCTAACAAAATAAATGCGATTTTAAGATTCCACACAAAAAAAAAATTCATTATTTTAGAACACAAAAATCGAAAAACATCAGAATCGATGTTTGTGAAGATCATAAATAAAAGTAGTAGGGAAATTGTATCCTTTTTATTTTATTTTATAAAATAAATAGAATTATTTTAATACAAAAAATCGGAGAGATCACATTTTTTCATTCTTAATGCACTTATGCCTATATTTTACGAAGTAAGAGCGCATTTATGATTCCACATGTAAAATCGATGTTTTGAGATAAAAACAAAGTGATCAAAAGTTTTCAATCCTTTCGCTCTAGTAACCTTAGATAACGAAATAAATGCGATTTGGTGTTTGTTGATAACGAAATCAAATTTTATGATTACATATTCTCTAGGACTTTTCGTTGACGAAATGAATGCTATATTAAATTCCCTTAAAATTAAATAATAATTTTTTGGGAAAAAAAAACTCAGTGTTAACTGAAAAACCAACATAGAAAAGTAAAAATAAATTCTATTTTATGATTCCATAATAAATAGCGTTTTTTGAAGTAATAAATATTTAAGCGCAAGGTTTATTATAAAAAAATCATTTATTTTTTATCCAATATTTCTCAATGGATATATCAGGGATCAGGGATTCAGATATTAATTTTTTTTTTTCTTTTATAAAATTTTCAACAAATTCTTAATACAATAATTAGTATTGTGGTTATTTTGTTGAACTATTCATGGTTTTTAATCCAAATTTTTTACTATTTAATTAAGCTTAAGTTCATTAAATTTAATTTTCATTAAATTATTTTTTATGAAGAAAGGAATTTTTTACAACATGGAAGATTAATTAAAATTGTTATTGATAATTTTCATTCTTGACTGACCTGGGATTCGAAGCCAGGCTGGCTGGCGTGTGATTCGAACCCAGGCGGCTGGTTACCCTGACATGTTTCTTAATACAAAATTTTAGTAAAACAACAAAATTTTCAATTAGTACTGAAATTTGGTATTAAGAATTTGGTTAAGAAGTGTAAAATAATTTTTGGGTAAGAAGTGTAAAATATTTTTTTTTAAACCATGTGGAAGTG
The DNA here is from genome assembly GCA_943735925.1 of Pollenia amentaria. Taxonomy (NCBI): domain Eukaryota; kingdom Metazoa; phylum Arthropoda; class Insecta; order Diptera; family Polleniidae; genus Pollenia; species Pollenia amentaria. The sequence goes on along the minus strand of OX031007.1, from coordinate 184,581,072 downwards.
AAATTTTGCCCACATACCTAAAGAAAAACGAAGTAAATTAAATGCCAAATTCTGATAACGAAGATTTTAAAGATGCTTGTGAAAATTTAGTTGACAGTGCTGCCCCAAGTGAACCAGATTTAGCATCAGAATTGGTTAAAAGATTTTATAACAAAAAATGCTAATTATTTACAACAAAATTTAAACAAAATCAAAACACTCAACGTCTCAAAAGGAAAAACTACAGAACGTTCTTGTTTGAAAATTATTAGAAAATCAGCTACGTGACAAACCAAAAAGTGTGATAAATACAACGAATGCTAGTGGATTTGTGTTTAAGATTATGGAGGAACCTAAGAGTTATAAGCAAGCAATGAACTCTCCAAACAAGAATAATTGGTTAACTGCCATGACTGATAAAGTAAAATCTTTAGAAAGAAATTTAACTTGGACTTTAGTAGAATCTCCACCAGGTAAAAAGATAATAGATAATAAATGGATTTTTAAAATAAAATATCGGTAAGATGGCAGTATAGATAGATATAAAGCTCGACTAGTCACCCGTGGGTTTACCTAAGAATACGGAATTGACTACGAAGAAGTTTTTAGTCCTGGTGTAAAATTTACTTCGATTTATATCGTTTTATTTCTAGTATCAACGAAATCAATAAAAACAATGGCAATACAGCAATTTGATATCAAAACCGCATTTTTTATGGAGATTTAGATAAAGTGTCAGCCTGAGGGTTTTAATGATGGTACTGGCAAAGTCTGCCAATTACAAAAAAGTTTGTATGGTCTAAAGCTCGACTCAGAAATCCACCACCTTTATTAAAAGATACAAGCTAAAACTATTATAATCTGATCCATTTGTATTTATTCATTTAGATAAAACTCTTATTTTGGGCTTGTATATTGATGATAAATTAATTGCAGCAATACCCAATAAAAAAAATTGTCTTTTTTTAAAGCACTTTAGAGAAAAACCGCATAATCGAGCGCTTCCATAAGAAAGCTCTTATACAGCAGTAAATGATAACGAATAAAATATACAAAAAAAAAGCTGCTATTTTAGTGCTGACAACGAAGAAGGTTTTAAAGCGAAAAAAGTTAAAATATATTATGGTTTAGGAAAATGCTTGAAAATGGCATTTAAACCAGTAAAAGCAAAAAATTTATGAATATGTTAATATACTTAGCCCCTAAAAAATCATTTTAGGAGTGCTTTATTTGCATGTTTTATTATGTTAAAAGAAGCGCTTATTGTCAGCAGAAAATATTCCTCCAAACCGGGAACACTCCATACAGAAATCAGGCATCCCATCAGCAGGTTTGAAACGATTTGAGGTATGAATTCATACATAAAACCTGCTCCTTTTGGAGCACATTTTTTACTGGGTATCTAAAGAACAAATATAAAACGTAATTGCCCATTTACAAACTAATTTTTATGTACAATTTTTTGAAGCTGAGTGCTTCCTTGGCTTAGAGATAAGTCGTTATACTGATAGGTATATATACTAATGTCAATCAAATTATGCTAAAAAGATTCTTAAAAGATTTAAGATGGATGATTGTAATGGAGTTTCAATACAAATAGATGCTGCTCAAGAATTTGAAAAAATTGAGAATTCAAACAATTCTATTTTTCCTTACCGTGAAGCTGTTGAAAGTTTACTTTATTTAGCAATTGCAACAAGACCTGATTTAAGTTTTGCAATGGGACTTGTAAGTCGTTTTATGGAAAGTCCTAATGAGGCACAAGTGAATGCTGTAAAGCGTATTTTAAAATATATAAAGTCAACTATTAGTTTTGGAATTCATTTTAATATGAATACACAGAAAAAATTAAAACTTGTCTCTAATCACCAAATTTAAACCAAATTCATTATAACAAGCAAACAATTGGTTGGTTTTGCACCTATTACCAAAATTATTATATTGATTACTAAAAATTGTAAAATTGTGAATATTTTTTTCAATTTATAATATATTAAATTTTAATTAAAAAATTATCAAAAAACTTTGCCGTTTCAAACAATATGTTAATCTATTTAATTTAATATTGACAATTCCCAACAACAATTTTACAGGTTTAAATTATTTTATTTTAAACGAAAAAAGTGAATTAAGATTTTTTGTTACTAAATTAAGACTTTAATTAAAACTTTATTTCAAAACAACTAAAATGTTAATTAAATCAAACTTACATTTTTAATTTTCTTTTAATTAAAAAGAAAATAATTGATTCAATTATCACATTAATTAAATTTAAATACTTTTTAAACCATTTTTTAATTGATTAAAAACTATTTTCTGTGTACAAGTTTGAAATTACTTTGATATAGTGATGCAGATTATGCGGGTTAAAAAGAAACTGGGCGACCAACACCTGGCTATGTGTTCCTATTTGGTGAAAATATTGTAAGGTGGGGTTCAGAAAGGCAAAACTCTGTTTCTTTATTAACTACAGAATCAGATTATATAGCTGCATGTAAGGTCATAAAAAAATTCGTTTGGCTGCAACGTTTGATTAAGGACTTAACTTCTATTACTATTTCAACTGAGTTTAATATGGATAATCAAAGTGCAATGTGAGTAACTAAGAATCTAGAATTCAATAACCGCACAAAGCACTTAGACATGCGTTATCATTTTATTAGAGAAAAATATGTAGACAATCTATTCTATTTAAATTATGTATCCTCCGATGAACAATTAGCAGACATTTTTACGAAAGCTCTCCCTAGGTCAAGATTTGAATTATTAAGACAATTAATTTATGTTAAAGAAAAATTGTTGAATGGAGTGTTGAAATAGTTTGTTCAAAATATTACTTGTTCATAATTTTAATTATTTCAATTGAATATGTTTTGTATTTTTTGTTACTTAATTTTTTTATTTGTTATTAAATAATATTTTTATTTCTCATTCTTCAATTTGAATCAGCAAATAAAAGTCGTTTTTCATAAAACCCTTTGTTTTTTATAGGAACCACAGGACATGAATGAAATATTTATACATAAATATAAAAGAAGTTACAAATTGTGAATGAAAAAAAGACTAAATACATGAAAATATCCACCGATGAAAACGTTAAGAAACCGGAAAACATCAGCGTTGAAGAGCATACGTTCAAAGGAGTGGAATCATTTAAATATCGTGGTATTTTAATTCAAAACAATAATAGTACGAAACCCTGTATAAACGATCGTGTATTAGCACATTAAAACTGGTTTAAATCCCGTCTTTTCTCAAGGGGCTGTAAAATAACAATATAAAAAAACATGTATATCGAAATTAAGACCGATAGTGGCATATTGTTGTGAAATATGGGACCTTGACAAATGCAGAATAAAATCACATACGCATGAGAGGAACATCCTTCGGGAAATATTTAGAGCTAAAGTTGATGATAATGAAAATGATATACAAAGAACAAATTATGAACTGCTTAAGCTATGCAATAGAGAAGATATAATAAAATTCTGTAAGACTTAACGCTTAAGAAACGCTGGTCATGTAATACGAATGAAGGAGAATAGACCGCAGAAAAGTATCATTGATTACAAACCAGCAACCGAAAGACAACCCGAAAGACCTAGAATAAGATAGTTAGATTGCGTGAAAGCTGGCGCCAGAAAGCTTGCTATTAGTGCCTGGGGGACAGAGTGCAGAAGATCGCAACACATGGAAGAAACTTGTAGAAGAAGCCAAAGCTCACCCCGGACTGTAGTGCAACTAGATGATGATGATGATGACAGAACTTAATAATAATGGTAATGCAAAAGATCGGTTTTTTTTTTGTAGGAAAATATTTTGTTGGGAAAATAAAAGTGACCTAGGATTTTAGCCTTTTCCCTTTAGCACCTTTGATTTGTGAAATAAGCACGATTTATATTTCTTTCGCCGCATGTTTTTAGAAAATGAAAACCAAATTTTTTGTGAGAACTCATACAATGTGACCTTGGCTTGCTACGTAAGCAACAGCTGATAACTAACCATGTGTGAAAATGGTATACCGTTCTGGTGGTTCTGGGGAATATTTCATAAATTCTATAATTTTCACTTCGAAATATGAAATTTCAAACGTTTTTAAGTTACTTCATTTCAAAACATACAATTTAAAATTAAAAACAAAATAAAATGTTTGTTTGAATTGTTTAATTCTGTGTTTGACACAACGTCTAAGTATTTTTCAGTGTTGCATCCGTTTTTAATATAAGACCACCTTGTATGAATTTGCATTGGAAATTATGATAACAAAAATTTTTGAAACGATTTTTTGTTAAAAATAATCAAATAAAATAGATAACAAAAACAACAACAAAATTTTATTCTATTTTTAATGGTACCACAATTTTTAAGACTTTCTTAGTAAACAAAATTAAACGCGATTTATTTCATTTATTTTGAAAGTTTCACAATCGTGATCAACCTCTTGCTCTAAGATCTTGAGTTTACTGAATATTTTGATTTTAAATTTCAATAGCTTTTGTTAAGGTCTAAACGGTGTTACGATCCCTCAGGTCCATTTGTTTGAGCGGAATTGCCAAGTAGAGGCGCCACCGTCATTATATATCACATTTTAAAGGCCCAACCATAATATGCATGAGGCCGCTTAAGTCAACTTAAGCAACTGTGCGAATACATATAAAACATATGTGGGCAACTATAATGTACTTAATGTAACTTTTCGTTAAGTTTCGTCAAATGTCATTTGCTTAAGCAAAGTGCCAAGCTGAACGCACATTCCGTACGGAATCAGCTGTTTGTGTGTTGTTACAAAAATAAAATAAATTGAAATGGATAAAGAAAAGCAAGAATATAGAAATAGAGGAATTTTTCATATATTAATTCTGTATTAATTTTTTATTAATAAGTATGTAAAACAATCGCCAATTTTTTTTTTTTTTAACGTGGCTGGCAAATTAAATAAAACATAAAATAAACAAATACAGGGCTGTAATTTTTGGTACTTCTTTATTTGAAGTTCTCGCAAGAAAGCAAAATATTGTACAAATATGTAACATGGATCTTAAGTTTATATAAGTATATTATGGCCACCTTAAAGTCTCTTTTATGCATTTGATAGACTTTTCGTTAATTTTTGACATGACTTTAAGCTAACTTATGCATATTATGGTTGGGCCTTAAGTTTCACTTTTAATTTTTTGTGTATTTTCATTAAGCTATAATTTTGCTTTAAAATTAAAAACTTTTGATGTCGAAGCGTTGCACAGTGGGTTCGATGGTACCCAAAGTGGCCATTAATTCATAGAAGCCCGTTAAGAGCATTATTGTTTTTTTTTTTTTTTCGAAAAAAGACCTTAGTTTACAATTAATGCTGTAACTTTGGAATGAAAGCGACAAATTAATGAAAAAAAAAATGGAAATTCAAGCATACTTAATGTACTATTAAAAACTTTAAATAAATAATTTATTATGTTTTTATATTTAAAATCCAATTCGTGTTTTTCACAAAATTTTATATATGTACGTTAGACCGACTCAAGTTGTATGGAGCCGAAAAAAGTGTTTTAGTTACCCCTCTGAAAATAAAGCTTTATATGTTTTATGATAATTCCCAAAATATTTTGAATCTAGCGTTGACCATCCGTGAGCTGGACCATTTTTAAAAAAGGTCTTTTTTCAGTTTTTCAAATTTTTTTGTACTTTGCTCCAAAACGACATGAATAAAATATGGTATCATCTAGTCTTGGGCTTAATCGTTCGTTTAAGTGACCGGTCATTATCGTTCAATTCGAATCAGTGAACGAGCTCGTTCTTTTCGTTCAATCGTTCGTTTCAGGTCACTTTGTCTTTTGGGTCAGTTTGTCTTTTGAATCATTTGTCGCTTTCGTTCAGTCGTTCACTTGTCTTGTCCTCTTTACTAAACAATCGATTGAATGTGTTAAAAGAAACAATATGTGAGATTAAACTCGAAACATTATGTAAGTAAATTCAAAAGAATAGGCATTAAGTTTAGAAAACTGAAAATGTAATTAGAAAACGGATAATTTTAAATAAAGGAATTGTAAGGTAATTTTTTACTGTTAATTTTATAACGGAGATATTAATTAAAAATTAATTAACTTTTCTTCTTATTTACAATTAAAAAAAAGTACACACTAGGTACAAAAAATATATTCAAAGGCTTTTCAGTTAATTTGAACTTAATTTAAATTACGTACTTAGACAGCTAAAGCAGTGTTTTTATCTGTCATTATGACCTACCAAATGAGCCAAATATTTTTTCCTTTCTATTTTTTTTTATTTATGTACATATCGCTCATTTCGTGCAAGACCGTCACAACTCAAAATTTCAAACTTTACAGGAGAGCCTTTTTAAGATTCCAACCTATTATTATTTATTTTATTATTTATTTTATATACAGTTATAAAATCAAATGTTTCTTTTTTGCTACAAAGAAAACCACATGTACAAGAGGAATGCCAACAAAAAAACTTAAATGTGACCTTGTTGATGTTAATTGCTCAAGTTTGTTACAAGAGGTCATAGCGTCAAAAGCATCTGTATTACCGTTATTTTTTCGATAATTCTCTCCGTTCTTAGATCAATTTGTAGAGATTTAAGAGGAGAACATTTCTGCATTACTAACTCGAAAATGCCAAATTTTGAGTTGTGACGGTCTTGCACGAAATGAGCGATATGTACACATGTACTTCAGTTTTATTTTATGCATAAAAAATAACTGAACATATTAACAGAAATAAAAATCATTAAGGGTTTTCATGATATCACTAAAAGTCTCGCAAACTGTGCATTTTTACGCGCTCTCAAATGAACTGCCAAAAATTGTATGAGAATTCGTTTACACAAACTTCGTAAATTTGCTCAACAATTTTGACTCGTAAACTGGCGCTGTTTGTTTCATATTTACCGCCGTTTTCAATGAAAAATGTGTTGTGTTAATAATATCACAAACAATAAAATCTTGCAGTAATTTAAGCAAATTAGTCGTTATGCTTTATTTATGCTTGTTTAAAAAACAAATTTCACTTTTTATTCACAAATTTAAGCTTTTAATTTTATAGTTGTTTTCTTTTAATTGATTTTTGTATTGATTTTTGTATTTAAAATGACACCAAAATTAACAAGGGTCTTCATGAAACGAGTCTTGCAAGTTTGCCTCATCATGAAAACCCTTATTAATTTTTGTAGTTTGTTTTTGGAACAATATGCAGAAACAGTTTAATTAATAAAATAAAAAAATTTCATTAATTACGGAAAACAATTTTAATAAATCTCATTAAGTTACTGTAAAACTTTTTTGAGTGTAACCAAGAATAGAAAACAATAAGCACAAACCAAATACGCATTTTTTTCGTTCATTTGATTAAAAAGAAACAACAACACTATAAGTGTGTATGCTATACGTTTTTCTTTTAACACATTGCCAGTGGCGACTTGCCACACTGTTTTAAAAAATTCATAGTACAATCTGGGCTGCCATACGTAGTAATTTCTCGCCAAACGTGGCGATTTTAAAACTTGTTTATTTATTATATGCTTAGGTAATTCCATTTTAATAGAAAGAACAAAAAATTGTTGCGAGGGCTTATTCAAAGTAAAAGCCCAATTCTTTAAGAACAAAATACTTTTAAAAACAAAAAAATAATAAAAATAATAGCAATTGCACAATTTAAATATCAAAATAATATTACAAAAATGATCAAATAGCAATAGTGATTATTATTATTCATGCGTTATATGTATTATATTCTCAAAATATGTGATAATATAAATTTTATTTTTTGTTTTTATTTTATAAAAACTAAAAAACCTTTTTAAAAAACACGCTTTTATTAAATGCGCTAAAAAGAAAAGAGAAATAAACTTTAACTATCAACTTATAACATCATTAATAAATTTATATGATATAAAAGCTTGTCGCTTGTCTTTACACAATTTATTTGATTTAAAAGCTAGTCGCGAGATTTAAGTACTAGTATTTACATGGTTTGAAAAGTTTAATAGTTTAAATCAATCACATCAAGTTATATGTATAATTTACTTGTTTGTCTACACAAGTAAATCTCGTATATCATATAAATTATGTAATCCGTTATAAGTTGATAGTAGTTTTATACTTTTCATTTATATTTTTCTTTGAAGCGCATTTCAATAAAAGCTTGTTTTTTAAAAAGGTTATTTACTTTTAGTTTATATTAAAACTAGCATTCGTATTCTCATGAGTCCTTTCATTTGATACCCATCTTGAAGGCAAGCATTAAAAACTTAGTCCGCCATATATGATTAAGAGTAACGTCACTTTCTTTTTCGACTTATTCTCAGCAAGCCCTCCCATTTGATACTCATATTGTAGGAATGCATTAAAAATAAGTCTGCCATCTTGGGTGTCTTATAATGTTAGATTTAGAATAACGTAACACAGTTAACCATGCATCGTCATCTTAACTAAACGTGTTTAAAAATGACAGCTCAATCGGTTCGAGGTATCTGCTTCAAAATTGAGTTGCAAGATTTCACCGAACAAACATACATTGCTAATTTTTTTTATATTTTAAGAGTCTTATTCATAAACGAATGTAATGTATACATTAAAAGTTTTTTTCCATACTAATTTCGTGCTGTAAAACTTTACTAAGCTTTTATAAATAAAGTGACATATTTAAAAAATTAAAAGAAATAAATATTTATAAAATTTTCTGCTCAAATGAAAAAAATTAGCATTTGGCGGGTTTTGTATTAAGAACAACTGGCAACGCTCATGTAAATTGTAGAAAAATTGTGAAAAGCAGCCAGGGTTTTCAGATTTATTTTGATGTTTTTTGCCAAATTCAATGTCAAAAATCGCCAAGGCTTATTTTGCGTTTTTGACAACATAAAATTTATTTTAGAACTTTCTCCAATGTTTTCTATAAATCCTAAAAAAATATATTTCTTCTGAATCGCTAAAATTTTCCAAAAATGGGACAAAGTCGCCTTGATATATGTATATTTTTTTGAATAAAAGTAAAATTATTGGTGAACACACAAAAGATACAATAGTTTATAATAATCTAATTAAAGCACACAAAAGATACAATAGTTTATAATAATCTAATTAAAGCTGCAAAACGTTTTTTTGTGTTTAGTATTAAATAAATATTGGATATATGTATATCTAAAACGCTATACACTTCACCGGCAAGGCAATTCTTACTGTTTTTTTTTTTTTAACAATGTATATTCAAAATATCGTGCGAAGGTACAAAAAGTGCTATTTACATTCATATAATTTATAACTCGTAACAATGAAGGCGAGTTTTAGTAGAGTAAATTATTAAAAAGAACTATTTCAACACAGGCATTAGCAGTTGGAATTAAATGCATATAAAGACCGTCAAAGCAAGTTCTTTAAAATGGTAAGTACCTGACGTATCCTTATAGCTATAAGCTTTATGCAGAACCTGATATATATTAGATGGAATACCATCATTGATATAATCTTTCTAAATAACAAACGGTAAATTTGTCCAACAGTCTCAAAACAAGTTTATAGAAAATCAATAGCCAACAAAATCGCCATATATTTTATAAGCCGCCAAAAAGTCGCCATATCGCCAAATCGAAAATTAGGTCGCCAAGAAACTTGACAACCCTGATTGTATTATGAAAATGTGTAAAGCAATGTGGCAATGAGTAAAAGAAATAAGTATATTATAATTGCATAACTTATACAACACAAAAGTATTGTTGTTTCTTTTCAACCAGTTGTCCGGCAAGCAAGTGACCGACTGATTCAAAAGACCCAAGTGAACGATTGAACGAAATCGAACGATGAAACTGAACGGCCGTTCATCGTTCGTCTGACTGATCCGTTCAATTGAACGAGGTCGTTCACGACCGACACAACTCTAGTATCATCGAAAAGAGTTTTTGAAGCAGCATCCAATGGTATATAAAACTTTACCACTTGCGACCTACTAATTGAGATATTTAACTAAATACATATTTTCGTTTCGGGTCTTCATACAAATTTGCTTAAAAGCCATCCAGAATGGCTGATTTTTAAATTTAATATAATAAATTAAATAATGGAATTGTTTTTAAATTAATTTTTAATAGAAAATTAATATGACGTTTTGGAAAAAAACAGGAGAGTTTTTATATGGTTAAAAGTGCTTTCTTCTGTTTTAAATATTAGTCATTTTTTTATTTCTTATTCCAGCCTTTATAATGCCACAAAATTGTTTGGATACTTGACTGATATTTTTGTGCTCATCCCAGCAACCCACATACCCGGGAAAATGTAATCGACGTTCTCCCTAGAAATACCTCCAAGTTGTTTCGATACTGGATAGGTAACGTTATCGCTTGGTCCAGTATTAAACGTGATCGACGTTTCTATTTTGGTGGGTAATAAAACTGTTATTAGATTTTCACCTTTTTCGCTGTGGGAACTCTAATTTACGGCATAATAACGATTTTTTGTCTCATAAAAAAAAATTATATAATAGAAAGAAAAAAACAAAATTAAAAAAAACAAGTTGTTTAAATAAAGTAGCTTGCCATTTCATATTAGCACATCATTAATAAATGTATTAATAAATAAAATATTTCATTCCCGAAAATAATTTTTGATAATAAATTTGCATGTGCCCGGCAAATAAAAAACTGAAATGGCAAGCTGGGGTGTAATTACCGCTTTCGATATCGAATGAACTGTCGAGCAAAAAAAAACCCCATACCTATCGAGTTACCTCATGATGGGATTCGATATCTTTCGAATCGAGTTTTCATACTAATTGTAAAAGATTTTTTAAAATTTGTAAAATAATTTGTTACATAATATATAAAAAAAAACAAAATACAAGTAATGTAAGTTTCAACTAGAGTTTTGGTAATTTAAAATAGAAGTTTGTGTATTAAAGAGAATGGATCAACAAATATTGATGGTTGCATATTTATCTTCGTCGGAGTCAGAAGATGAACATGGTTTAATGCGTATAAGGAAACAAATGCGCGATAAGAGCGACGTTCTATCCTTGCCAGAAAAAGTGTATGTAACAAATTTTGTATTTTGTATCAAATAAACTATTGCGTTAATATTTTTTAGATTTTTTAGATAAACAGCGGTTCAGGTTGACAAGGATTGGCATTCAATTATGTTTTATCGCAATTAACTTTTTCTGGACACATGTCAACGGCAGTGCCACCAAAGTTGCAGTTGGCAGCAACACTTTCTCTGTTGGCTACTGGCTCCTTCCAACATGCAGTTGGTAACGATTACCTCATTGGAATGTGCCAAAGTACGATCAGAAAAATAGTTACAAAGGTGGCCAAGGAAATGGAGTTAAAGCTATGTGCAAATCATATAAACTTTCATCCAGAGCAATCCAATGAATGTATGGAAACTTTTATGAGGAAATACAAGATCCCTGGAGGTTTGTGCTTAAGAGTGATTATCTGTTTTATTTAACATTTCTTTTTATACAGTTATAGGCTGCATAGATGGCACCCACATAGGGCTTCAAAAACCTTCCGATAACGAACACATGTTTTTTAATAGAAAAGGTATTCACAGCTTAAACTCCATGGTGGTAAGTTCGTTAAAAATTGTTATGTTAATTAATTGAAATGATGACATTCATATTTTTAGATTTGTGACCACGAATACAAGCTTTTGGTTATTAATTCGAAGTATGGTGGTGCGGCACACGACTCTTTTGTGTGGAAAAATGCGGATGAAAGGGATTTAATAGAAGACCTTTACAATAATAAAAAATTGAAAAATGCTTGGCTTTTGGGTAATTAAAATGCAACTATTTACTTGTTTATTACACTATTACATACTTCTTTGCTTATTTTAGGAGACTCGGGCTACCCTCTAGAGCCATGGTGTATAACACCATATAGAAATCCCGCCGAAGGCTCAATGGAATCTGATTTTAATGAGGTTCACTCAAAAGCTAGGTGCATTGTTGAAAGGTCCATTGGAATTTTCAAAGCCCGTTGGAAAGTTCTATCAAATGATAAGAGAAGTCGCTACTGCCCCAAAAAAATTGCATTTTGGCAAATGTGTGGATCACTACACTGAAATTACTGTTACTGAATCTAACCAAATTGATGTTGATGTAGGAGCTGAAACAAATGTTACGAGAATTGGAAGTAAAATTAGAGACCATATAAAACTTTCGTTATTAAATAACTTATAAGTGTTATCTAAAACTTATTAACAGAAAACTATAAGTAACTGAATTATTTAATATTGAATTGTTTATTAAAAATAAATAAAAACTAACACAACCTTGTTATTCATTTACTGCCAATTTCACGATGTCGAAAGAACGCTTTCTTTCGCACAAATACATATGAAACAAAAACAAATTCTCAAAAATTTGTTTTTGTTTTACATGTAGTTGTGCGAAAGAAAGCGTTCGTTCGCATTTAGTGAAATAGGCAGTTAATTTGTTCTTTTGGCTGTTAAAAATAACGTAAACATAAATTCCATGTATTAAGTAATATACAGAAAAGGCACTACTAAACCGTTTAAAGTTATCTTTTTTACTTTTGATTTTTTAATATTTGCAGTTCAATTGTTTTTATTTCATACTCAATCATTTTGATTTTCATATTTTCAGCATACTCTTCTTCTTTAATTTTGAGTGAGCGTTCCTTAATTTCAATTAAACGATCAGGTTTAACAGACATGATCATTTGATGCTCCTCAACTTTTGCAATGTTTGATTTTAAAAGTTCCAGTTTCGTTGCTGCTTTAGTAGAGCATTTTGTTGCTTTTGTTGGTAATTTTAAAGTGCTGTCTTCTTCATTTTCCTGTTCACTGTCAACTTCCGATGCTAACGTTGTATCCATTAGAGACTGAATAGGTTCATCTGACTCATTATAAGTTCCGTTTGTGTTTTTAGATGATCCGAACGTTTTTACCGTTGACAAACCTTCAACGGCTACACCAATGCCGGCAGCATGTAGAATTTGCTCCTCAGCTGAAGACAATATGATTTCCTCGTAGGGTCCCCCTACTGTTTTCTTTTTCAATGCCTTATTCATGGATACTTTTTTCTTTACACTGAATTTTTGATCCGTGTAAACCTTTGTTACAAAAAACATGTACATAAATTATTAAATTATTGAAGCATACATGCGTATATAGACTAACATAATACATACTTTACGCCACAACTTAGCATTTTTTATTGGTGGTCCGAACGAATTCAAGCGCACAGTAAGCGATTCCCACAGCCTATTAGCAACGACTCTCAAATGTCCACAATTTGACAAAACGTTTTTTGCCAAATTCTGGTGTTCGGACATAAACTCCGCCAGTATTTCTTTTTGCTTTAAATTTATATTTTTCACACTTGTCCTGACATTTTAGCAATAATTATAATTGTTTTTTTAACTTAAGCAATAAATAAAACTTACATTTTTCACAATTTCTTGTTTGCTTTAAAATATAAACAACTTTGTTTACGATTGACGTTTTGGTATCGAACAATATTTGCAAAGATAACACTCGATCGATGACTCGCTATCGAAAATCATCATCTCAAATTTTATTTATTTTTGCTCGATATCTAATGCCGTAATCCCAAAACAAAAATTGTCTATTTAATTAGCTCGATATCGAAAGCGGTAATCACACCCCTGCTTTATTTAAGCAACTTTTTTTTTTAATTTTGTTTTTTTCTTTCTATCCTCTGACAACTTCAATTCGTGTTGGAAAAAAACTAGCCAATTGTAGGGGAATGTAAGAAAGAAAAATTGACGGTTTTTTTTTATGTCTTTGTTGAAGCTTTGATATTGTTACATGTAAGACCTGAGTGTTTTAAAATTCTTATTAACTTTATGGTCTTACATGTATAATATTTTTAGCTTTTCTAAAGTATTGGAAAAAGTTTCCTGACGAGCTGACCTAAGCAACCAGCGAAATGCGCATTGAAACTAGCTTTCCCACAACAATAAATTTCAGTGTTTTCATTCAAAAATTGGGATTATTAGCACATCATTAATAAATGAATTAATTAATGAAATTTTTCTATTTAACATTTTTCACAATATATACAATTTTGTTTAATTTTATGACACAAACACATAATTAATAATTTTTTCCAACACATTTTGCTTATTTGCTTTTGCAAAATGTTTTTATTTTTCACAAACTAAAAAGATTTAAATGAATTTTTTTGACACAAATTTTTTTCTGTTGTTAATATTATTAAAGCCAGCAGAGTAGTATTTTGTGGTATGAAAAAAATATTTCAAAACTTAAATTATATTAATATTTTCTGATATTGCAGAATAAAAATTAAGCAAACATTGTTTTTTACGTTTATAAATGCAGACAGCATTCAACAAATTGAAAATTTTTTAGAATTAAGAAAATTTTTATTGCCACATTCTATACCATTTTATGCAACGATGGTTAAGGGTGAAAATTGTTTTAAGCACCAATACATTTAAAAAAAAGTATTACTAATACAAACATATACTAGGTACTTGACATTTGAGTTAGTTACCTGTCAAAGGGTCGGCATACTAGTTATATACTATGGCCCTACATTTCAAACAACAGCTTTTTAGATTTTATTCATAAATAGCGAACTTTTTTATTTAAATATGTATGCTACTACTCTTTTTTTCACCTTTTTATATATTATAATACCATATTAATTGTTATTTATATGCTATTATTATATTTCTATGTTATTAATGAATATTTTTGGTTATAACGTTTTTAAATTTCTATTCACTAAAACCAATGTTTTGTTGTAGAAGTATCAAATAAAGTAAATAAATAAATAAATATCTGTCCTTTTGGTCAAAAAATAATTATGATAAAAAGTAACTTAATAAATAATTCTCTTAAATCAATAACTTTTAAAAACCAATTTTGTAATGCATGCAAATTAAAAGTAAATACCAATACAATTAATAACATATTTTAATCAATATTTCCTTTCAGTATTTTTTTCTTGTAAATTATAAAAAATCATTCTTCCGGCTATTTTTTTAATGCGCACCAAGTCGCGCAATATACGTATTGGGTTTTTATCTTCTTTACTCTCCTCAGGGGCAAAATCAGTAATGTCAACATTATTTTGGTATTACAAACAACAAAATATATTATGTATAAAAATATTTCTCTTATTTATTTAAATATATACGAGAGTGGTAAATATTGACTGTATTAATACTGATTACATGTGGCACTCTTTTTTTAATAAATATAAAATATTAATGATGAACATTTAGATGCCGATGTTGAGTTAAAGTAAGATGATGAGAATGACCGAAAGATATAAAAAAGGGAATAAAAATAAATTGTATTTTTTTAATAATTTTTTAATGTTTTCAAACAACAATATTTATTCCATTTTTGTTCATTAGCAATGGCACAGGAGTTTTAAGTTTATCATTCTGTTTGTAATACATACATACATCTATTAATTAAGTGTTCTTAAACAAATCTAGTGGTCGTTCATCAGTATGTCTGGTTTTTGGGCTCTTTTAGGTTCTTGAATTTTGAATGAAGTTTCCGAAATAGGTTAAGGATTGATGTTGCTTACATTTGGATAACGATCTTGCGGCAATGACGGTTTTGCAGCGATGTGGCGGCTGAGTTAAGGCTGTGCACAGTGTGACTTTTTGCAATTTTAGATGGCCAAGATTAATAACTGCTGTTCCGGAGCAGATATTAAAGTTAAATTTGGTACGGATAATGTTTATATATAAGAGCAGCTTTGTAGAAAAAATGGGAGTGGTCCGCCTACTTTTATTGGTAGCCCCCATACATTGTGAAAAAAGTGGTCTATAAAAAATCGAATGGCCTTAGTTTTTTTGAAACAAGAGACTCTGCTTAATAACCTGGTGCAGTATGAGATTGAAGCTCGATGAAACAATTTGATTCGTTTCTTTTAGTATATTTCTAATTCATAGAGTTGTTGGCCAACCAACAACCGCATTTGAAGAAAAAGTTATGGTATTAATGATAGTGTGCATACAAAAACTATTATAACAATACTAAAAAGCATTATTTTAACCTTCTCTTGGTACTGAATATTTGATAACCGTTATATTCATTACCATTTCTTATCTTCTTCTTCTAATCAGCATACAGAAAGTCACACTGTGCTGTGGTTTGTGTGTTGATTACAGGTATCGCTAGCTATTAATAATGCCTGAGTCTCAGCCCCTCAAATAAAATCACTAAACTTAAGGGCTTTGACGACGAAAGGTTATTCGTCCCTAAACTGAGGTGTCATGTGACCCGTGGCTATCAGTTTGTTTCTCAGTTTGCGGTAGATGACCGTATTATCACTGAGCTTGGCTGATACCTTAGAACATCAGCAAATATACCACGCCCTTACCACGTTAGCGGGGGCTATGACTTGGCGGAACTTCCAATTCTCCTGCACTCGTGGGACCAAAATCAAGATGAGACAAACCTCTATAAGCAAAAAACACTTAATGAAAGATGGTACTGGACAGGACAGCATGAGGACAACGATTGACACGGACAAGCAGCGTTGCCGTTGTGACACTAAAGTATCACTTTTTATGGCCCTTTTTTTAAGTTATCCCTATGTATCATTTTAACAAAATTTATGCCAATTTTTGAAAATGGGTTAAAGTTCCAATGTTCCTCACGAAAGTTCTCATTTGTTTTGTGAGCACACATATCAAAATTACATGCGATATTATTATTACAACAGACTTTTATGCAACTGTCATAGTCCATGCATACCTATTTTTTCATATAAAGTTTGACAAGTGTGTAAAATGAACTGATGATCAACTGTCCGTATGCCATGATTTATGTATGTGTTTCCGCCAAGGCGAATTCCACTACAGGTGGTGTCGAAACGCCATCTGATGTTGACAGTTCGAGACAATTTATTTAAATTTGTTAGTGTTTTGTTAGGAATGTTTGACACTTTGAGCCTGTAGTGGAATTTGCTTTGGTTTCGGTTTAAATTTTCACAGCGAGAAGATCTAATATATATTAAATTTTATATGTAGACGGTTTTTTTTTTTTCATAATATGACTAATATTGGAATGTACCCTATTTTTCTTTAAAATACAGTTGTTAACCCTTTTTTTCTTAAATACCCTATTTGTGACACTCTTCCGAATTTTTCAACGGCAACCCTGCGGACAAGGAAGCGAAGCCGAATCTGCTGGAGACTGTTACCGTCCCAGCGATCACGGATGGTAAACCTGGAAAGTTGGAAGTTCGTCTTCTTCAGCATTTTTTGTTTCACACTGGATACACAGAAATACATTTCGCCATTTTTTTTTTCAATCAAACTATTAATCAAAAATAAAATAAAATCATTAATTAAAATTTTAATACAGTGAACTAAACGTTTCCTTACATCAACAACATTACTGCAGAATATGTTGTTAATATCAACAAATATTTAATTATTAAACTTTTAATTTGTTTACTGGTGCAAATTGAATTAATTTTTTGATAATATCACAAATGAAATCAGTATTTATTTTCTTCTGTGTAGTGATACCTTAAAAGTTGCATGTTTTTAACTCAACAATTTAAGCAAAAAGAATACTTGGTATTATTTCTTTTTATAAATGTTATTATATTAAACATTTTTTTGAATGTGCTGATAACTGTAAAATTTTCTGAACATACAATTTACTTCATTGCTAACCAAAGAACAGCCAAAGTGAAATATGTAATAGGAAGATACAAAATATTCTGGTAGTATATAGAAATATTCTTATGTACATGTACATAACTATAGCTTAACCTTCTGCGACTGACGTGTCTTTGTAATAACAATTCCAATGACGTGTTAATAAGCTATACACCATTTTGATGGCTTATATTTTCCAAGTTCTCTTTTGTAAACCTTCTAAAATAATTTTTTATTTTATATTAATGTTATAGTTTGTTATTTGCTGTAATTTATTTTTGAGAACACAACTACAATTAATTTTAAACCATATTTAAAGGAATGACACAAAATGGCCCTAAAGAACTTACATCTATAGAAAAACCAAAAAAAAAATAAAAATTTCCCATTTGTTTTTTAAAAGTTTTACACTAGGTTGAGTTCACATCTGAACTAACCAGTATAGAAAAATGAGAAAATTTGAATTTTTAAATAAAAAGATTTTATCTAGTGCATTGAACCAGACATTCTAACACGGATATGTCAAATTATATGATCCAAAGCTCAGAATCTGCTCTTTACGGCTTTTAAAAGTTCCAGATGATGTTATTTTTCCTATACTAATCCCGCGAAGCTCTACGCTTGTCTGCAGGAAAGAAACCAGAGTCTCTGGCGGGAATCGAACCCGCAACCCCGGCGCGGATAGACTAGCCTACCGGAATACTTTTAGAACAATGAAGAATTTGTTTTGTATTAGAGCGACCCATCAAAATAAAAATAATAAGAGATATCAAATATTGAAACAATTTTACTGACGTGTTGTTTAGGAGACCCTACAAAATTATCACAAAAATATATCAAAAATATTGATGTGGTTGTTTCTCAGACACCTGCCTTAATATTTACGTCGTTGTCTTAAAGACACTTTTCTGCTCAGCGCGACGCGTACGCTCTATTTGATCACGTTTGTCACGCCAGTGTACACATGAAAATATATTAAGAAGGTAATGAATGCATGAGATCCGATGTTTGAAAAAGGACGCAGAAATATCCTTTTTTCTTTCACTGGTGTCTGTTAGACACCCACGTCAGTCCCAGAGGGTGAAGTAAAAAGTATGTGAAAAATTGAGAGAATAGGCCTATTGCAAGAAAGCTTTATATGTAAATAAAAATTTGAATCAAAGAAGCGCATTAAAAAAAAGGTTTTATATTTTAAAAAAGTTTTATTTTTTAATTCATTTTCACCATTTTCGGCCCATAGCTGCCAAACCGTGAAAATTTCAGTAGAGTAATCTTTACGTTGCCTTTACACGTGCAAGAAGTGGCATGCCTGATACTGATCTGCACACATTATCAACGAAAAAGTGTTCGAAATAGTCGAATCTCATGCCATTTGCTTTTCTGTGTACACATGCCACTGCCAGTTCAATTTCAAAATGTCGTCGAAGCGTCATCTTGAGATAATTTGTTTACTTCTCAAATTAAAACAAAAGTACCAGAAAACAAAAAAGAGTTATCGGCTTCTTCACATAGTTTTAGTTTTGGGGAAATAGTTTACACAAATTTATATTAGCATTATTTTAGCAAAATTAATGCTCTATAATTAACAAACTTGCTTTTTTTTAATGGGCGTTTCTAAAAATGAATGACAATAATACATTTAACAGTTGAAACTCTAATTAACAGGGTAACATTGTTTATCGTTTTGACATTTAGTGGCGTGCAAGTGCCAATTTTCCACTCGCATACAATTTTTGTTGCCACTGGAGCTGCCATTGCGAAAAATGTGAGTGTATTAGTAAAAAATTGTGATTGTGTTGAGTTTTTCGAACTGGCAGTGGCATGTGTAAATGCTAGGTTAGAAAAAATATCCCTAATAATATAATTCATAATTTTTCCGAACATTATAATAATGGAAAATGCCTTTTTCACATTTTCCACCTATAATCCATATCGAAAACTGGAGAAATGTAAAAGAAAGCCAAAATAATTGTTGAAAAATGGTATTGAACTCAACAGTTGGAATGACAAGCTAAGACAGAATGTTTGAGTTGGCATGACATGTCATAACACCTTGTTTGGCTGGCCATGACGTAGTAAATCATGAAATTTTTGATAATGACACTTTTACAGAAAATTTTGAATTGTGCAGGACTCAGTAGGTGCTATAAGTTAGTAAAATAAGATCACGATAAACAAGAACATATCTGTGGTGCGATTCTTTAAAAAATTTAACAAGCAAATTAACAATTTTGACATTTTGTAACATTTTAAACAATACTTGTCATCGTCAGCTGTTTGTGTTAAGTAAACGACAACTTTTTTAGTGTTGTTTATTTATTGTTTGATATCAAAAAAAAAAAAATTTAATTTAAAAAAAAAATATAAATTAAATATGGCCATTGACTATATTGCATTTATTTTACAATTAAAATGTCTTGCTGCCCTTCTTTAAAAAAAAAATAAATAGAATCTGTTTAGTTTTAATAATTTAATTTGTTTTTTTTTTATTTCTCTTACAGTGATGCCACTTGACGTTACGGAATCGCATAATCGTTATTGCAAACATCACAATAGGTTGACAATTATAACAACAGTTGTTATTGTTAAAAGTTACAGAATCCCACTACTGATGTTATATTATTTAAACTTGTTTTATTAGAACTAAATGTCAAAGTTTTCGTCAGTGTTATTTCACTTTCTTCAATGTTGAAATTTGTTACAATTATGGCCAATCATTCTGTTACGCTGTAAATACTAAGAAATTTTAAATATCATAAATAAAATACACATTTAAAAGGTTCATTGTATTGTTGTTAATTATATAAACAAATCAATCGCTCCTTTCTTTTATTACAAGAACAAAATATATAAAATTATGCATGATTATCTCTGCATTAAAAAAAAAATATGTTATATTAATAAAATAATAATAAAATTAAATTCAATTACTCTAAAGTTCCTTAAAATTATTTACTATACATGTCCTTGGATTTTAAACTTTGACCGTGAACAAAAATTTCACACATAAATGCTAAAAAAAAGGACTTTAAAAAAATAAAGCAAAATGTTAATATTAATTTTATAACCCAATATCAAATCATTTCAAATAATAAAAAAAATTACAAAATATTTTTACCACAAAAACGTATAAAATCATAATAAATGTTATCATACATTTTTTTTCTAACCCAAAGAAAATATAATTTTCCAATTAAATTTGTATAACCAGAGCCCATCTCTTTACAAAAGTGTCCTTTAAAAAATAAAATCAAACCGCAATAAACAAAAGCTTAAAGGGACTTAAAAAATATTATAAGCATCATAAAAAAAATAATAAAGTCAATTTGAGCAAAAAAAAAATAAATAAAATAATAATAATAATAAAAAATTTATTGACAATGCTGGTCTGCAATGAAATCGTTCTTTAAATAAAAATATGATCTAGAGTTAAGTGTGCGTATCCGTCATCGATTTTCTTCTATTACACGTAGATTCTATTTAAACAAAATTTCTTTTTTAAATATGACTCTTTTTTTATATACATGTATGTATTGTATGTACAAATGTATGTATTTATATAAGTATGTTTGTAGCTTTTTTATGTTGTTGTTAAAATTTGCCATTTTTCATTATGTTTAACTTTTAAACTTTATATGAAAACCCTATTTATTTTTAAATTATGCATTCCTCATCTATTTAAAAAAAACTGTGCACATGGGTTAAAGAAAATATAAATGTGAATATTTAGCAATTAGAATCTGGGAATTATTTCTTTTTCATAAGCTACTTTATTATATTGAACATTTTTTATTCTTCGAATTTATTCTATGAGCTAAATTTCAGTTATGTATTTCATAAGGCTTTTTTGTAATAGTTCTATTCCTTAAACTTTTAGGAATGACTTTATACACTACCCGACTATTATCTTGTATTTTCTTGTTACATTTTACCTTAGCTATCCTTTGGATAGCAATGAAGTATTTTGTATGTACAGAAAAATTTACAATTATTAGACACCAGCAGAATGTAATGCATTTTCTTGCCCGCTACGGCCTTCGCCAGCATTCTTTGTGTCACACTGGAAAGTGATACTTTATAAATTGAATGTATTTAACTCAACTATTTCAACAAAAAGAATCTGGGAATTGTTTCTTTTCATAAGCTACTTAATTATATTAAAAAATTTTTTATTATTTTTTTCAAATTTATTCTACGAGTTAAGTTTCTGCACAAAATATACTTCATTGCTATCCAAAGGATAGCTAAGGTAAAATGTAACAAGAAAATACAAGATAATAGTCTGGTAGTGTATAATGTCATTTCTAAAAATTTAAGGAATAGAACTATTACAAAAAAGCTTTTTAAACTACATAACTTAAATTATGTAATTCAAAACCTGGTTTTCGGTTATTCCGTATTGTTGCTATTTTTAATAAGCCGGGGTTCGGTCACGAATTTAAAAAGTAGGTGATTTCTGTCTTAAACACAAAAATCAAATTAGTTAATGATATTAAAAGTTAATTTGAATAAAAGCAATTCAAAAAGCTAAGGAACCAAAAAATACGAAGGTATGACCTATAAAATTTTCATCCAGTCTTGTTTTAAAACAGCTTTGATTTGTTGATCAGCATGTCTATATGACTGCATTTAACCGGTGTTAGTACCAAATTATCAATATGATATCTAAATCATATTTTTGTAAAGTTTCAAACAAACCCTTTTTTTCTATAAGGAACATATATTAAAGAAAAATCAGCAAAAAACAAAAAAAAAATAGGTTTTTGACTTAGTCCATTTTTAAAATTTAATATATTGTAGATATTAAATTTCAAAAAAAAAATTTTTTTTTAATACATTGTTTGTAGCCCCAAGTATTCTCTTTAAAACGACATACAAATCATCTTCGTATCTGCAGTAGTTTTTGAGATATTGAAAAAATAAACTCAACACATTCGGCTAATTCGGCGAAATTATGACATTTTGAATATGACGTAACTTTTGCAAAAAAAAATTTAAAATTTTTTTTCGTTAATATATGTTTCTTATAGAATGAAAGGAACCTTCACACCAAAGTTCATTCAAATCGAAGGGGGTCGGGTCCCACTCTTGGTCGATTTGACATGGAATTACCCATATTTCTAATAATTTGATCAGCATTGTAGAAACGAACAGTAATATGAACATATTTTTTGTATGAAATATCTGCCCATTCGTTGAGCACAATTGATATCCTTCCCCGAATAAATTTTATTTTTTAGTTCTTGGTGCTATATTAAATAAAACTTGTGAATTTTTTCAATATCGTCAATTCCGTCGGAATGTTGTAGTTTTAAGCATGAAAATAAGCTATAAATATATAAGATTTGTAGGTCCCTTAAAGGGCATTATGTTCTCGTCATCAAAATAAGCTAGTATTTTAACCAATGATTCATTTTTGAGAGCGTATTTTTGTAATATATAATATGCCGTCTCATTATATCTATTTGAAGGGAGTCAAGTTTTATTTGGCGCATATTTATGTCAAGCTTATGAAATAATTTAAGGTACGCTGAAAAGCTTTAGTTAGCGAAGCCGGTATTTGTTATACCATAAAGGTAAAAATCTTTGCGCCCGGCCGAAGGCCTGCTACGCAGAGCAGCTTTAGCTGTCGAAGACGGTATTTGTTATACCGCACCCAGAGAAAAACTATATTTAAATATGGTCACCTCCAACAAAACTATTTTTAAAGAATATTGTAAACATAATATGGTTAATTTAACCATATTCTTATCACCGACAACCATATTATGGTTAAATATGTCCTCCATCAAGAAGACACAACCATATTATGATTGCCTCCAAACCTGTTTTGGTCAATATAACTAAAATCTGTTTAACACTTATAATAGCATGGTTGTTTTTCCACCATAGTATGTTGCTCTTAGAAAAGAGGAAAATACTATTTTTAATTTAAACAGAAATTGTTATCAAATTTAACCATAATATGTTTATAGGCAACCATAATATGGTTGTGGCTTCGTGATGGACGACTAATTCAACCATAATATGGTTTCCGGTGACAATAATATGGTTAAATTATACATTTTATGCTTAAACTTTTTTGTTAAACATAGTTTTGTTGGAGGTGACCATATTTGAAAATATGTTTTCTCTGTGTGTACCATTTTAATATTCCTATTTTAAATTTTAATGCGTGACTATTTTGATGAATGTTATGAGGTAATGAGTTCCAAAGTCTGATGTTCCGGTGAAAAATTATACGAGGCAAAATTTCGGTATCTCAAAGGTATTATCTTATTTCCCCTATTTGATCTTGTGAATCATATTCGTTCATAAAGGTTGTCGGGTACTTTCTCATATATTATTTTATGGATACAAATGCGGCTTATAATTTTAAGAAAATTTTCCAAAGTGACACCATGAAGTTCAGTCTCATTCGTAGAAATACTGTCATACTTTTTCAGACCATAAACGTATCTAATAATATTATTGTATACCTTGCTTAGTTTTGCCATGCTGGTCGAGTCGCAGTTGGCAAATATTTCGCAGCCATAAAGTAAACAAGGCATTAAATAAGCCTTCGTAATAAGAATTCTTGTTTTAAGTGGTGTAAAATAATGTGTTAACCATAATGTTTGTAGCATGCCATACATTCTGCACACAATTCATGAAAGAGTGTCATTAACCCTACAAGCCTAACCTACGTCTGCGAGGCGTGCATAGGTTTTGAAGTTTTCTTTCTCTTTTAAACTGTTGAAGTGCATTTTCGTCAAGTCAGAAGTCGACTGCAACTTGCTAATTTTTATGTTTGCAAACTTTGTAATTTTTTTTTAGTGATCCATAATAAATATGCTTGAGTTAATTTTATTATTATGAAAAGTGTGTTTTATTATAAGTTTATGTTCCAATCCAAAATTTCATTAAAAATAAACTATATAACTTAGTGCAATTTATTCCAGAGGTTATTATTAGTACATGTACGCCTCTGAGAAAAATATTTATGCTTTATGTATTGTATTACTCAAATAGGTTAGGCTGGTAGGGTTAATAATTATGGCAAGATTTAGCCCATTTGGTCCACTCGCTTGGCGGCACTTCTCTAAGCAGATGAACTATAATGACACTCTCCAACAATATTTCCCAAGTGTTGGATAGCCACAAGATATTGATATTTCTCAGTTTATACGAAGGAAACTATTTGTAATGTAGCTGCTGCTATACAAGTTGGTTCCACAGTTTCGACAATAAGCTTATCCCCTCGTATGGGTATTATCAATACAATGGAATGCTGCAGAGTAGACGATTCGCTCGGAATTTTGCTAGAATATTGCTTAGATGATGGCTGAAGATAACATGTTGTCCCGGTCAGCATGTGGAAGATCGAATCACTAAACTGAGTTGTTTTAAGACCACCGTAGATGATCAAAAACTGATAAATCAGCCCTGCGCTTAAAATAAGACTCGAAAATGATTCCGAAAAATGCTTAGAAAGTGACTTGCTTAAAAACAAAATGTAAAGAATGTGCGCAATCATTAAATAATAATGCAGATGATTGAAATGTGACTGTTTTGACCATTATTATTCAGCAATATTAAGCACTGCCTGGCGAGGAAAAAAAAATTTGTTTTTGTGTTGTTTTTGTTTATAACGGAATTTTTTTTTACAGATTTTGAAGCAGATGTGTTTTATAAATTTATGCTTATTTATGTTAGTAAGCTCGTGCTGTAAGGAATAAAAATAATATAAAACTGAATTTGTTTTGTGAGTGTTTTTATATAAAAATTTAAAATAAAAAAGTAGTGTTAAAGTACCGGTACAAACTGTCTTGAAAATGAGTTGTTATTGAACAGAAACGCAAGTTATAAAAGAGTCTTAAGATGCGTCGTGGGTGGCTGAAAAATTACTCGATAAAGTTTCGCAATTGATTGTTAGCACTAGCACAAACTGTCTCGAAAATTAGTCCGTATTTGACCAGAAACGTGAGTTTCTCTTCTGACTCAGAAGAGTCGCGGGTGGGGTACCATTTCCTTCCGAATAAACAGTAATTTTCGACTCAAAAACGAGCGCATAAATGATTATTTTAATCGAGCAGAGGAGTCAAAAAAAGACTCGAATATGGTCAATAATTTCAAAAAATGTTGACTGGGATTTATTTAGTTAATTAATAAAACATTATCAAAACCAGTAATTTAATTTGTACTTTGAGTTTTACACATCTACATACACACATGTATATGACAAGAGTACCGAAAAAAACGAACAAAAAAATAATTTTGCATCAAAAACTTCCGAATCAAAAACTTCTGTGTTATTAGCCAATGCGATTTTGTTTTTTGTATGAAAACTTTAAATGCTTTATTCTCTAAAACTATAAGAGTTCTAGCTTAAATAATGAAAATCTGTTTTCACTTTAGAAATGAATTTTTTTGTGCTGTCTTTGTATGAAACCTTTCTATGCGTTTTTAGTTTTGGTTGTACTTATTAAAGAAAAGTCTCGTTCACCACAAGCGTAACCTGTTGGCATTGAAACCACATTTAAGAAAAAGTTTCGAGCTACCAGTATCTTGGTATGAAACAAACTTTGGACCAAAAAAGACCTAAATCCTGCCATTGCAAACGTGATATTTATAATAATACATTATCCCCAAAAAATCCCCAGCAAAAATAATGCTTTTTCCCAAAAAATTCCCCTAGGAATTTTCACGAAATTTTAACCGCCAATGAATTCCAAGATATTTATATTAAAAAGGTTTAACGATAATCCGCTATTCTCCATCTTTGGGGGCAAAAAACTTCAATTAGAAATTTTCATCTGGTTCTGTCTTGTGCTGTCCTTACCGAATCGTCCCACGTAAATCGTGGAGTGGTTAGCTGTTTAATGGTTTATGTCCGCCAAGTGGTTTTAAGGCGACAAGGTAGCCGAGCGCCTTATGGGTTGTATGTTAGAGCAGTTTTAGCGATAGTATTTTCTGTCCTTAACGTGTGGTCAATCCATTCAAAATTACTTCGTATGGTGCCTTGGTGAATCGGAGATTGATGTGACAGGCGCAAAAGGTCAATGTTACTAATAGTCTCTGGCCAAAAACATCTTATTATATGGCGTTGTAAAAGTCTGCAGTTTTATGATAAGGTTTTGGCTTGGTCCCCATTTTTAACAACCATTAAGAAGGATTGGCCAATTAGAGGATTGGGAGCCATTGGACATCCACATCTTTCTTAAGGAGTACCTTCCCTAATGGGCTTTGCCTATTCGATTTATTCCATCTTCATCCGTGCCACTATTCTTTGAATTTGTGCATCCCAAGTAACAAAAAGATTGGGCATCCTCTATGACTAATTTATTTAATACAAGAGCGTTGGTGTTGTAAATATTAATTCTCAAAGTATTTGTTTTACTTGAATTGATTTGTAGTCGAACCTTTAAAATGTTTCGATTAAGTGCTGGATGTGTTCAACACTCATTAATACTATCTGTCAACATAAATTACTCTTAAAAAATCACCCATTACATACATTAATTTTTATATATATATAGACGAATAAATTTTTAAACAGAAACTGAAAACATAGACCCGAAAATTTTACCATTTTATAGCAATCAAAAACTTCACAGAACACAAAAAATAACATACTGTTCGCCGATATCGAACGTTAACGTTCGCATAGTAAATAACATTTAAAACAAAACAAAATTTCAAAAATTGTTTTTGTTTTAAATGTCAAAATTTCAAAAATTGTTTTTGTTTTATATGTAATTTTCTATGCGAACGTTTACGTTCGATATCGGCGAACAGTATGTTATTTTTTGTGTTCTGTGAAGTTTTTGATTGCTATAAAATGGTAAAATTTTCGGGTCTATGTTTTTAGTGTCTGTTTAAAAATTTATTCGTCTATATATATAAAAATGAATGTATGTAATGGGTAATTTTTTAAGAGCTATAGGAAAGTTTCAAAAAAACACATAAAATTCAGAAAAATGCTTGAAATCTTTATTTGAATCGATAGTACGGTCCATATAATTTAATGTTTGAAGATTATTTCATGCAAATGTTGACCGTGACTGCGCCTCAAATGGTCCATCCGCTTAGTCCAATTTTGTCATACTATTTCCAACATTTCGGCCGGTATCTCATGAATAAATGCTTAATGTTGTCTTCCAATGCGTCAATTGAAGCGGGCATGTGTGTATGACATGAGCTTTAACATAGCCTCACAAAAAATTGTGTAAAGGCGTTAAATCGCACGATCTAGGCGGCCAATTGACCGGTCCCGAACGTGAAATAAATGTTCACCGAACTCGCCTCTCAATAAGTCCATTGTTAAGCGTGCTGTGTGGCATGCGGCACCGTCTTGTTGAAACCACATGTCATGCAAGTCAAGCTCTTGCATTTTGGGCAAAAAAAAGTTGGATATCATCTCACGGTAGCGCTCGCCATTCACAGTTACAGTTACCAATCACACGTTATGTTTATTTGTTTGTTTATTTGTACCTTAAAGCCGCCTAAAGCGCTAAGCCGATCTTCATGAAATTTTTACAGTATATTTCTGATGGTCTGGAAGGATCTATAGGCTATATATATTTTCGAAATTTTGAGTGGGCGTGGCACCTCTTATAAAAAGACAATAAAATTTTTGTATATCTGGAGAACGGAAGAGCCCAATTTTCTAAATTGGTCCAAGCATCTTGGTTATCAATACACAACATCTGACAAAATTTGGGTGGGATTCGATAGGTGGGCGTGGGACTAAATAGATTTATTTATATCTAAAGAACGGTAAGATAAAATCGTCCAAATTAAGTACACATAATTGGGTTATCAATATACATCTTCTCTAAAAAATGGTCGGAATTGGGATGGTAGGTGTGGCATTTCCAATACAAAGACATTTTATATTAATGTATATCTGGATAACGACAAAAGCCGAAGTTTCCAAATAACGTACAAGATTTTTGTCTATTAATACACAGCATCCGACAAAATATGGGCGTGATTGGAACAGTGGGCGGGGCAAAAAATTTATTTATTTAAAGAGCGGTTAGAGTAAAATTGTCCAAATTGTCTAGAAAAAAACAGGACTGGATAAGTGGGCGTGCCACCTCCCATACGAAAACATTATATATTTTTTCATATCTAGAAAACGGCAGGAGCCAAAGTTTCCAAAATTTGTATAAGCATCTTGGTTATCAATACACAACATCCGCCAAAATAAGAGATGGTTTGAAGAACTGGACGTAGCACATTATTACATAACGGTCGGAGAAAATTATCTAAATTTCATAGATATAGCTTTGTTATCAATACACAACCTCTCCAAAAATGGACGGGGCTAGTGGAGTGGGCGTTGCATCTCCCATACGAAGACATTATAGATTTCCGTATATCTGAAAAACGGTTACATGGGTACAAATTAGGTGATAAAAAAACATCTTAATAACCAATACACAATTTCCGACAAAGTGATTGGAAAAGTCTGAGTGGCACCTTCCATACCAAGAGATTGTAGATATCTTTATATCTGAAGAACGCCATGCGCCAAAATGTCCAAATAAGGTAAAAGCATCTTTTTAGGCCATACACAACATCCGAAAATATTTGGGGAGGGTTAAAGATGTGGGCGTGGAATAACACAGATATATTTATATCTAAGGAATGGTAAGAGAAAAATTGTTAAAATTTGTTACACATAGCGGGGTCATCGATACGCAACATCTGTCAAAAAAAAGTGGGGTGGATAACTGGGCGTGTGAATCTCCAATAACCTTATTCTATATTGAAGAAGATATATAGATGGATTTGGGAAATAAAAAAAGAGAACAGATTTGGAGATTTAAGGAACTAATTGGTATTTATTATGTACTTTTTAAAACCTTTACTTTATTCTATACTATTAATACAAAATGTCCATATTTTTTCGATATTCTTATACCGTTTTTTTAATATCCACTTCGATTTCCCAGACAAATGTTTTTCCAAGTGCTCCACTTAAAAATTTAAATAATTCATTCATTCATATATAAATTTAAACAATACATAAGAAAATTCTGCTTTTTAAGCATGCAACTTTACAATTCTTATAAAGATTAAACAAACAGAAAAATTCTATAAGAAAATAAAAGTTTTCAAAAGTCAAAACCGTTTAATGGAAAACGACGATCTCGTAAAAATATTGGGAAACAATGCACCAATTCAAACTTTTTAGGCTCATTTGAGTATAAACTTTTTAATGAAATGGAAAGGTACCAAAAAACTCAGTATGTTTGATTTCTTTAGCAAATTCTCATAATAATGATTCAAGAGGCTATTTGGAGGGTGTCTCAAAATATGAAAAAACCCATCAATGGGGCTAGATATCTCGTTGTGAAATATTTTTAAGTTATGTACGTAGTTTAACAATAAATCGCCCACTGTATTATTGTATATTAACTTGAATTTGTATTACCTGATTCAAAATTTTTATTAATGCTAATGTGTCAGTCCATATTTTATTCCGCATAAGTAAAATAAATTATGTTTAATTAAAATCAATAATAAGCAAATGTGCACCCATATAAAATTTTATAAAATTGGATGTTAAAATTTTGTGAAAATAAATTAACGTTATATTGCATCAAAATCATCAATATCGCTTCGAAAAACGATAAGATAGAAAGTTTTTGTAAAATAAGAGGAAATTATCGAAAAGTTTTTTAAAAAATTTAATGTTTAAAATATTTTTTATTTTTTTTTTTTTTTTTGTAAATCGCCGGCTGTGTAATTGGCGTACACGTATTGAAAATACATAACAAGAATTAAATATTACTCATACTCACCTACAGCCGCTTTAGTTTAATTTATATTATGAAATATAGTGTTGCCTACTTTAGGATGTTTGTATAGCAGACAAGCAGTGCGTATACTTTATATTTATCTTAAACAAAAATTATGATAGACCTTTTAAAAAGACAAAAACTAAAAATTATTTAATTTATAAATTTATAAAAACCTCGCTTACAAAAGCAAAAGAGATTTCTCTATACCTAGAGAACAGTAATGGCTACAGTTTCCAAAGCTGGAACAAATAGATTGGTGATCAATACGCAACATCAGTCAAAAAGTGGGCATGTTTAGATAAGTGGGCGTTACACAAAATAGAATCCCGTATATTTGAAGAACAGTTAGTGTAAAATTGTCAAAATTCGGTGCAGTTAGAATGGTTATCAATATACAGACAGCATCTGTAAAAAATGTGCGGGATTGGAGAAGTGAGCATAGATCAAACTGTATGACTAGAGAAGTGCCACAGCTACAATTTAAAAATTTAAAACAAATAGCTTGGCTATAAATCAACATCCGTAAAAGTCCGCCTTATTGTAAACATAGTCTGGACAACTTCAATAGTAACAGTTAGAGTATTCAAACTTGGTACAAATAGGTTCATAAACAATGCACGAGATCTTTATTAAACAAATTTACACATTTTATTTTAATGAGGGTGGCGAAGCGCACTGTATTAATCTAGTTTAAAATATAAACAAATTATAAGATTTTAAGCAAAGCACATTCATTAGGTGTGTACATTAGAGAGAGCGAGGCGTATTCCTAATTCCAAATTGTCAAACGTTGTTTTTATTTCGTATGTATGATCCAAAAAATTTGCATGTATGCGTTCAATTTTCTTTGTTTTGCATGGAGACAATTTTGACAGTTTGGAATTTTCTGTAAACATTAAAAATTAAGAGAACTGCGAGTTTACCTTGTTAAATGTGGTTTGATTTAAAGGTTTGATTTTTTTAGACAGAGTTATTTTATTCAAAATCTACGTTGTATTTTCAAATAATTAATAACATAATCTTTAGAATTTAAGGCATTTTTATTTGCTTCTGGAGCAAATTTTAGCACAAACTTTTCAGCGTTTAAGCATTTTATGAAATTTTTTGTGGCAAAAATGGAGTTTTATAATTGAACTTAAATCGTTGCGGTCTCTAATACCAAATTAAATAGCAAAGCTAGAACTTCAAACTTCTATAGGACCAACAAAATGGTAATCTTTATTACTGCGGTTAAAACTGCACCGGTAGGAGCAGGAGAAAAGTTAAATATTGCGTATAAAAAAAGCTACTCATATTGTTTATAATAAATTTTATTTTTAAAATTTTCTCTACACTTTTCCTAAAAAAAGATTATTGTTTCTTTTGTTTTTTTTTTTTTATTTAAGGAAGCCACTTAACATACAAAACCAAAAGGATTGTTACCAAAGCTTAACATCAACATTTTATTTTTCTGTTCAAGACACTACAGAAAAAAAACAAGAAAGGGAGAAACAAATTTAAATATTCCATTTTTTGTATCAACCTTTTGCTTCAGTTTTTGTGACAATTTAAAAAAAGAATATTTTAAATATAATTTTCGTTCGCAAAAAATAACACACAGTAAAAGAAAACAATACAAAAGCAGCCCCTTTAAAATAAAAAGGCTTAAAATATCAAAAAAAAATATTTTTTTTATTTGAGTGCGTATTTAAGTTTCTACGAGTATTTTATGTGGGTAATGTTTTGGCTTTAAGCATTGTTTCTTCTTTTTATAACAACCAAAAAGATGGGGGATATTCTGATTTTGTTATTCCGTTTGTAACACATCGAGATAATCATTGGAGACCCTATAACTGCATATGTATATACAATATATTTATGAACGTTGTAAAATTCTTAGACAATTTAGCCATGTTTATCCGCCCGTCTGTCTATTTATGTGTTTATCTGTAAAAGAGAAAACTGAAGAAGATAAAATTTAAAAAAAATTATTATAACGACCAATTAAATTTAACTATAACTGCCAGTTAACAATATGTTTTTTGACCGTTGTAGTAATAGTTTATTATAACAGAACTTGGTCAACTTGACCGTAAGACAACTAAATTGTTTGGTTTTAAAATTGCAAAAAAACGGTTAATTATTTCATCCATCCCTATGGCGGCTGGGATAAGACTTTTTATTGAACCAGAAATATGAGCATCTACATGAGGGCAAGGTAATCATAAATGAAATAAAAATATTTGGATTTTTAGTAAAAAAAGCCAAACCTAAAGCAAAATACTAAATTTTATAATTAAATACATAATTATTTAATAAATAAAAAATTATTATACGGATATACAGGATATTACGATAACGTAATAGCTTCCTTACAAATTTGCGCCCACTTTGAAGTATGCGACCACAAATGTAAAAGTCAGTGACTTGTGTTGGGGTTGACGACAGAGGCACTTTGTTGCAATATTAAACGAAATTGTTTCTTTTCTGCCTGTTTTAAGAAAGTTAATACAAAATTTCGTGTGAAAAATTATATTGAAAACAACAATAAAATACGAAAATTTGTTTTTCTTTTCAATATTATTTCTCACACGAAAATTTGTTTTCATTTTATAAAAACAGAAAGTTTATTTTAAATAATAATATTATTTAAACAACACCAGCATACAAACTTTATCGTTTTATAAAAAAAGTTTCAAAACATTCTATTGTTGAAAGCAGATGTTTTTTATTTACAGCTTGGCAATGTAGCAAGTAGCTATGAGCCGTATTTTTATGGCTTAATTTATATGTTTTTATCGATTTTTATTATCGAACAAGCATTAATTTTGTGGAATAGTTGATATGGCAATATACTTAATCATTTGATAATGAATTAATGGATTTCGTTAGAAAACGTAAGACCTGACACACAGTGCTCTGTGCCCATATAGTGAATCGGCCAAGCTAGAGTTCTTACCACAGAACGACAAAATTCAGTATTCTTATACTTAATGTCTAAGTTAAAAAAATTTGAAAAAAAAATCGATAGATATGCCTACCTCCCATGCAGCTTAAATTAAAAAAAAATTCTTATTCACTTTATGGTCTTACTTGTATAATATTTTTAGCTTTTCTAAAGTATTTGGAAAAAGTTTCCTGACGAGCTGGCCTAAGCAACCAGCGAAATGCGCATAGGAACTAGCTTTCCCACAACAATAAATTTCAGTATTTTCATTTAAAAAAAATTGGGATTATTAGCACATCATTAATAAATGAATTAATTAATAAAATATTTCATTCCCAAAAATAATTTTTGATAATAAATTTGCATGTGCCCGGCAAATAAAAAACTGAAATGGCAAGCTGCTTTATTTAAGCATCTTGTTTTTTTAATTTTGTTTTTTTCTTTCTATCCTCTTACAACTACAATTTGTGTTGGAAAAAACCCAGCCAATTGTAGGGGAATGTAAGAAAGAAAAAATTGACGGTTTATTGTTGTGACTTTGTTGAAGCTTTGATATTGTTACATTTAAGACCAGAGTGTTTTAAAATTCTTATTCACTTTATGGTCTTACTTGTATAATATTTTTAGCTTTTCTAAAGTATTTGGAAAAAGTTTCCTGACGAGCTGGCCTAAGCAACCAGCGAAATGCGCATAGGAACTAGCTTTCCCACAACAATAAATTTCAGTATTTTCATTTAAAAAAAAAAAAAAAAAATTGGGATTATTAGCACATCATTAATAAATGAATTAATTAATAAAATATTTCATTCCCAAAAATAATTTTTGATAATAAATTTGCATGTGCCCGGCAAATAAAAAACTGAAATGGCAAGCTGCTTTATTTAAGCATCTTGTTTTTTTAATTTTGTTTTTTTCTTTCTATCCTCTTACAACTACAATTTGTGTTGGAAAAACCCCAGCCAATTGTAGGGGAATGTAAGAAAGAAAAAATTGACGGTTTATTGTTGTGACTTTGTTGAAGCTTTGATATTGTTACATTTAAGACCAGAGTGTTTTAAAATTCTTATTCACTTTATGGTCTTACTTGTATAATATTTTTAGCTTTTCTAAAGTATTTGGAAAAAGTTTCCTGACGAGCTGGCCTAAGCAACCAGCGAAATGCGCATAGGAACTAGCTTTCCCACAACAATAAATTTCAGTATTTTCATTTAAAAAAAAATTGGGATTATTAGCACATCATTAATAAATGAATTAATTAATAAAAAAATTGATTTTTAGCCACAATTTATATAAGAATGTACCAAAAACTGGTATCTGTATGTAAAATTTCACATTCTAGCGTTATTGCAAATATCGTTGCATTCGGTACCAGGCTATGCCTTCCTCCTTTTTTTGAAAAAAAATCTATGTTTTAGCTGAATTTATGATTAGAATGCACTAAAAATTAATAAAGGATTCTAAAATAATGCGTTATAGATCTGTTTCTGTTTCCGATTTTCAATAATCTAAACTTTTATAATCAAATGGACTATACTATACATTTATAAAACTATGAATATTGTTATTTACTGTGGCACAAAACATCTTCCGACTTGACAATAGTTGATAAACAATAACATTTTTATAAGATCTTCGCTTGGATCCACTATGACGCAGGGCAGCCTTTAAAATATGATATAATTAACTTTAATTGAACCAGCATTTGAATCTGGATGGCGGCTGAAAGAGAAGTATAAATCGAAAAACACATATGTACCGTTATGTGATATATGGGACGTGGTGTATTTAAGCGGCATTCATTCCGTAGTTTGGTACTTTAGAAAATTACGAAAAAACTTTGCGGAATGAAACCATTTTTGTTTTCATGTTTTCTGTATCTTAAAGCCCAAAAAAACTATCAAAATATACTTTCTATCAATAAACAAATATGTTTTCTTTGGTTCCGAACGGAATCATTTCGAACGGAATTTTACTCTGTGACATGGCTGTATATTTGCAACATATAGACCAACATCTACATTTTTGATAAGAAATTAAGTAAAAAAAATTTTCATATCAGTGCTGTTTAATCAATATGTTTTGTGAGAGTGTAAGAAAATACAAAATTTCCATTTTCCGCCAGAAAATCTTAAATTTTTTCTTAACGGTCGATAGAGCTCTTAACATTTTATCTAAATTAATAATAAAAAATCACTAATTTTTATATACTCCGTATCAATAATTAGTATTTTAATTTTATTAAATTGTTTATGGTTTTCAAGTCAAATTTAGATATTTTAATCAGGCGTAAGTTCATTGAATTTAATATTAATGAAATTATTTTTATGAAGAAAGGAATTTAACAACACGAAATGAATTAAAATTTATAGATAATCATAGAATAAATTCGAAAAATAAAAAATGTTTTATAGATAATTTTTCATTCTTGACTGAGCTGGGAATTGAACCCAGGTTTTCTCGGACAGGTTGCCCTGAAATAGTTCGATTGTAACCGCACAACCTCTTCAGAGGGGTTTGCAAATACCGCCATTGACGATGGATGGCAGTCAATAGTCAAACATTAATCTTTAAACCAAATAGTATTTTTACTTTTGTTTTGAATGATTTGTTATTTTAATTGATTTACATGTTCTTCTTAACTCTACCTTACTTTCAGTAACGTCAAACTTTGTAAAATATAAGGGTGCACCCAAAAAAAATATTGATTACTTTCAATTTTTTTAATTTGTTTCCTTGTTTAAAAAAAAAATACTTATGTGCTGTTTCCAGGTGACAAGCAATTGAATGTGTAGTAAAATTTATATGAAAAGTACTCAAAAAACTTAGTGATTTTCATATAAATTTTACTACACAATCAATTGCTTGTCACCTGGAAACATCACATTAGTATATTAAAATTGAGTTAAATTTTTATAATAACGAAGAAAAAAAAAAGATTTATAACTTAATATTTTCCAATTGTGGCTGTACCATAAACTTACCTCTTTGTAATTTATTTTGTAACATAGGATATATGACTAAAGCAATGAACGCAAGTTTTATATTTCCTGCAGTTCTAGGACTTCTTTGCAGATTATGTTAAAGCACTCCAAAAAGTACTAAAATCATAAATAAAAATTTAGGTACTCTGAAAAAATTGTTAATTATACTCTATCAAACATTAACAATTTCGGGGAGTTCCAATAATAAAATCTCAAAGTTTGCGATAATACAAAAATGTTTCTCAGTAATATTGTTTACCAATTATAATTTCCTATTTTGTGCGTTTCGTGGTTAACAAGACCATACAGTTTGAAAAGAATATGTCAAGAAAGAATTTCTAGCAAATTTTTTCGTAAAACAGGTAAAAGTCGGTTTTTTAATCAATAGTTTAGCTCAACAATTGTTTGATTTTGGTGCCCTCCACTATAAACAGGAAGTGAAAATGATGAATTCTTCTTATAAATATATTTAAGGTACATTGTTTGCTTTACAAAACTAAATATATTAAATAAATATTCTTAGGGGGCATTTACACGGTGTCTATTCAGACATGTCTGTTTTCTTCATTCCCATTTGAACATGCTTCCAAAAACCTATTGTCTTTTCACGATGTCTTTCCAAACATGTATGTTTTCATGTCTAATTGTCTAATAGCCATATACATACAAACTAATAAACATGAAAATTCATAAAAATAAACATGAAAACTCGTTTCGTGTCTGTTTGACAACCCCTCTTTCTTCTCTAACCCGATCACCTACAAACAAAACAAACTTGTCTGTTAGACATGTCTGATAAGACACCGTGTAAACTCCCTCTTAGCACTTTATTAATCATTAGTTTTGCTTATGTGGCAGAGCACTGTGTGCGAGCGATAAATTGAAAGTTAGTGGGCCGCTTATGAAAACGATTTTTAGTGACTTGTTGTCGAACGACAACTTGAGCCGGGGTTAAAACAATAAATTAACAGTTTTTTGCTTCATATTTAAATATTTTTTAGTTCTATTTACATACAAAATTTTTTTTTTCCAGTGATTTTTTAAATGATACTTCAATAACCTGCTTCTTTGCGAACGAATTGTAAGTAAATACACTTTACCAGTTTCTTGGGCCCTAATCATGTAAAACGCATCGCAACGCCAAAGAATTACATAAAAGCACAAACAAGGTCATAAATATTTTGTAATTTGGTTGTTGCTTTTTTATGTACCGTTTTAAAATTTTCAACGCCACAAGCTATGCACCGTTTAAAATTTTAAAACGCAATTTGAATTTCTGTAGGAAGCAACAAAATATGTATGACATTGTATGTGCTTTCAATGTAATTATTTGGCGTTGCGTTTTACATGATTAGGGCCTAAATTTTAATTCAACAGCTGCTTATGATTTGTTTTATATTTAGTAGTTCTACCATATTTTTAGTTTAAATCAAGTATAATTAAAAACTGAAACTGATTTGGGTGTCCGCGGGGAAGGTATACTAATTTGTTATCATTTTTGATTAAATGAAAGAGAATGTATCCTATATTGATAAATTTTTTATTTAATGTCGGCAATTATGTATGGAATACAACATCAGATAAATGTCCGCCTCTGTTAGCCTCACAAATGCGAGCCCTTTGAGGATATTTTCCATTACATTCTCACACATTTCACGCGGTATTTCATTAATTTTATCACGAATATTTTGTTTGAGTTACTTAAGCGTCTCTGGTTAGTTTGCATAAACCTTGCTTTTCAGATATCCCCACAAAAAAAGTCCGTAGCAGTCAAATCAGGCGACCGTGGAGCCCAATCAATATCACCATTTCTTGAAATAACTTGTTGTGGAAAGAGGTCTCGCAGTAATTCCATTGTAATCCTCGATGTATGCGTTGGTTTAAATAATATTTTTCTATAATAAATTTGCCACGTGTCTACTTCACGCCTGGCAAATATGAACTGTCAAGTCTAATTTTTACCAAAATGGCGGCAAAATAAAGTAGTATACCTTCCCGGCGGACACCCTGTATAAAACGTAAGTTTAAATAAAAATTTACCAAATATGTATTTAAATACAAAGTAAAAACCGACCATTAATTGCACAGATAAGTTGAAAATAAAAAATATTTCCTTAAAAATTTTTCTTACCGACTAAGGATGGTGCGTATCAGCGATTCGGCATGTCCAAATATAACCTTCTAACATGTTTTTTTTTTGGGTTATTTTATACAAAAAGTAAATTTTATATTTTACTAACACAAGTACTTGTGGGTTAAAAAGATTGTCAGATTTTCTTTTCTTCATTTATTCATTCTTTTCTTTGCGTATTATTTTATATAATTTTTAGACAATACAATCTTATTTGCCTGAAGCTCATTAACGTTATTTAAATACAAAAAAGTTTGCGTACACTTAAAAGAAAAGTTGGGAAAAATACGAAATTAATTTATTTTACTATTTAAATGTATTTGTAGAAATGGGGTAATAAAAAGCAATAGCCGCTTAAGCTGCAGTAAATGTGAGTAGATCAAAAAATATAACAGAAATTTTTTCTTTTAAAAATTCAAAATAAAGGTCTGCACGTTTACCA
This sequence comes from Pollenia amentaria, assembly GCA_943735925.1. Lineage (NCBI taxonomy): Eukaryota > Metazoa > Arthropoda > Insecta > Diptera > Polleniidae > Pollenia > Pollenia amentaria. The sequence continues at coordinate 184,542,169 of OX031007.1, read as the reverse complement.
ACAATTAATTATACTCCATATTTTTTCTATCCAATTTGAGCAGCTCATAAAGGATGGGAGAGGCTATCGATTACCTTTGCGCTATTAATATTTGGCTTAGGAATCGATTTGGTTCGTTGACAAAGCTTTACATACGATTTTTTGGCACTTTGAGTTTTCGTAATTAATCAAAATATATATACTAAGACTTTAAAAGGATATAACCCTTAAATTGCACTAAAGAGGCTTAACCTAATAGTAGGTTTAAGCAAATGTAAAACTGGATTACTTTTATTAAATCAAGCCATATGCCAAGCAATAATCTTGGCTAGTTGTAATAATAAACCGTATGAATTTTTTTTTTCTTTTTTTTTTTTGTACAGAAAGTATTGACCAATTTTATTTAAGCCAAGGAAGATTTGTAGCCCTAATTATAAGGCTAAGATGTGGTTTTGGGTCCAAATAGTCAAAAGCATTATTGCTACAGGAATACGAGTATGTTGGAAATATTAAACCTCATTCACCCTATGCAAGCACTAAAATGCCATAAAAAATACACTATTCTTTGTCAGATTTGCCTGCATTAAGACCAAAATCTTTAAAGACAAGGGGCTTAGTAAAGCCTTGAAATCTATACATCTCGAAAAATAATTTAAATTCTTAAGGCTATATTTTAAAATTTCTAATAAACTCAGAGCCCTCAACTAGTAGAAGTTTGTTATGACAGAAGGAAGTCTTTTCAAAAAATTTAAACTTAAAACAATTGTCTTGTCGTATTATTATACAATATTGTATATTTGTTGTTGGTAATTGTCCTACTCATCGCATTATACGATTTATTTGTATGTGTTTTGAAAATACAAAATGCCAGGCTTGGAAATGTTCGATTTGTTTGAATAATTTGCCAAAGTATTCATTAATAGGAAGTTTTCCCATATCGGAAGTTTTATACGTCTAAAAAATATAAAGTTACAAAAAAATTAAACTAAATGCAGCAAAAAATAAAACAAATTAAAATTCAAGATATAAAAAATAGACAGATTCAAAAAATAATAGATTATTTAGAAGACCTTTGGAATATAAATTGTAATAAAAGATGGCGTCTCTTATTTTGCGTCTGCATTTATGCACTTGTTACTAAAATGTATGCTCACCTCAACTAATGCAAAACCTCGAATTTTTGCAATACTAAAAATTGTGACGTGAATTACTCTAATATCATTGCCACGAATACGTCTGAGGTGGTCCACTCGGAAGGTTCAATTTTGGCGCCTTGTTCGAGCGTAGCGACTGGTATCTCGCGAATAACACGAGTTACGTTGGCTTTCAGGCGTTAATTGTAGCTGGCTTATTCCTGCAGACTTTAGACTTTATTTATCCAAGAGAATTAGTCCAAAGGAGAGATATAGCACAACCTATGTGGCAATTTTACTGTAGCAAAATGTGAAATTAAGTGCTTACCAAAATGATTTTTCAACAAGGTCATTCTTTCACACGCTGTACGGCTCGTAGCGCTGTCTTGTTGAAACCACAGCTCACCGGGACCATGCATGAATTCAGGGAGCAAATAGTACGTAAACATTTATGAAGAAATATAGACCAATGATTCCACTAGCCCATAACCTACACCATACCGTTGTTTTAAATGGCTTGTTCATCAGCCCAAATACGGCAATTTTGTTTATTAACGTATCCATTGAACCAAATTTGGGCGATTATGGGCACCGTAAGTTCCTTTTGATATGAGTAACGTGTGATCTGTAATAAAAAGCACTTTGAAAGTTATGTAAAATTTTTTTCTTGTTTATAAAAGATATATTGCGGTAAAAGACATTTCAACAAGACCTCTTATGAGAACCGAGTGAAATTTTAATAATTTTCAGCTGGTCAGGTCAGGGCAGATTGTATAGGGGATTTGGTATTTTCACTGATGGTTCCCGCACCCGTGCGTCTTCATTGAGGATGTGAACATCAGATGGTCGTAAAGACTTCCTGACGACTGCAGTGTATTTTAGGCGGAGGTTCTGGGGATTTTTATAAGGGGCTCGGAGGTCGCTACATATGTGGACAGGGCCTTAATGGGATGTTATATGAACTCCATGCTAGTGGATGGTTGCAGGAGGACTCTAGCAGGAATCTTAGGGGATTATGTGGTGAGGCTGTGCTGGGTACCAGGTCACTGCAACATCACCGGCAATGAAAGACCTGATGAGTTGGCAAGACTGACATGGAGGATCTTGACAGTCTGGAAGAGGCCTCCGATTGGCCTCTTATTTTGGAGAATCAGTGAATGGGTTCTGAGCGGGACTAATCGGGCCTGAGGGAACTGCACCTACGCGGGCTTTGTGGCCGGTGCTTAGGAAGTTCGATTCGGATTTGCTGCTGGCAGGAGTAGGGTCTGCATCAGGACCATGATAGGCTTTATCATGGGCCACTGTATGATAGGCAGGATGGCGGTGAGAATGCGATCTGACTTGTCGGATATATGAATGTTGTGTGAGGAGCCGGCGAAATTGGAGACAGTTGAGCACCTTCTATGCCACTGTCCCAGGCTGCAAGACAGAAGGCTGAGATGGCTACGTAATAGATTCCTGCGCGAATTGGGGGATGTATCGGGCTGCGGGCCCGAGAATCTGCATGGATTTGTAATGGGAATGACCTGTCTGCGCAGCAGGAGACTGGAGACTGTGTATATTTAGGGCAGTTTTCTGTTTAAAAGCGTTGTTTACTTGTGTTGCCCGATTTTTGCCTTTCACTTCTTTCTCTATTCTTGTGCTTTTCTCTTTATTTTCCCTACTCTTGTCTTACTAGAATTCTATCACTAAATCAAGCTTCACAATGGATCATATTGGTCTCTGGGTGAGGGTGTGAAGTTTACTTCGCACCAGCCTTTATACCTTACCTAACCTAATAATTTTCAGCACGCTTCGTCTCATTATAGATTTAAAAAAATTTTTATTTAATTATCTTTAGGGATTCAAAATGCACTTTGTGCACAAGATTTGAAAAGAATTTATGAAAATGGATAAACATGGCCAGATTTACATAACTTATTTTCGCAGAGCTGTATACTAAAGCGGACCTATTAAAACAAATTTTGAAATAAGCTAAATTCCTCTTACTCATCTACTCTTAACATCCAAATTTATTTCCTAGTGTACAAAAATATTTTTCTTCGTCCCATAATTAAAGACAAATATAAAATAAAATTCTACGACTCAAATAAAAAAAAAGGAATAATAAAAGACAATCACTGGTCAAACTAATTTGTAGAAAATATGTATTTCATTTATGTTTTCTCCTTCTCCTCTCTTCAATCTTAACTCAATTTTTATGACTGAAACATTGTAAGACCTTTTTCCTCATTACCCCTGGACCATTGTACTTTTTGTATTTTAAATTTAAGTTTGAATTTGTCAATGTTTCAGAGCAAACTAGTGTATTCACATTCAAATCCATACACACATACATACATTCACTTACACAACTACATATAAAGTATGCGTACATTTGTGTGAATATTTTCTAACAATTTATATCCAGTTTTCGTCTTATCTTAATTATCATCTCGACAACCGACTTTTCTGTAAAAACAAAAAAGGATTCTCTTGTTTTCTCTTTTTCATTCCTTAAGTAATTTATTCTTTAAACAAAGCAAGTAGAAACTAAGTAAGAGCCAAGATTAATAAAAAAAATCCCAAGGATTTGTTAAACTCAAAACAAAACAAAAATGAAAAAACAACTTAAATATTGGCTTCTATAACTTTTCGCAACAATGTGAAAAGAGAAAAAATGTCAAATAGAAATTGAAATAATTGTCATTACGTAACTTTTATTCAAAGTTGTAGTAATTAAACTAATTTATGTTAATATTTATTTGACTAAAAGCTGTATTTATAAGTTATTATTTTTAATGATTATTTTTTAAAATGAAAATAACGATGTTGATTACATCACTTACTTATAAAAAATTTACGAATGAAAATTAAATGCAAAAAACACTGATTCCCTTTTTTATTAAGATAAAGAGTTTTCTTGTTCCCGGACCCTTTTTTGTTGCCGAAAACTAATACAAAAAGGGTTTTTATTTCTGGAAATTCCCAGGACACAACCATAAGATGTTTTTATTAAAGGTGAGTGCATGAAATTTCGTGCCGGTTTTTTATCTAAGGAAACTAACACCAAACTTTTCAGGTGATATTTCTAAAGTGATAGGGACTGGTTCTAGTTTTTGCACTTTATATGAAGGGTACTTGCCACTTTAACAGGGAGGGGGCTAATTGGCACCCTTTTGACACTTTGTAACAGGTCACAGAAATATTCTAAATGGTTACATTCAATTTCGGTAAATATAATTATACCTGTCGCAGAAAATATGACAATTTCATAATTTTCCACTGAATTTAAAACGATTTAAATAAAAATCATTAAATTCTTGGTGACCAATTTTTTATTATCCAAGACAGAACCGGCTCGTTTGCCTTCACAATATGACCCATCAGAAAGAGGCAGATATATAAGAGTTAACCACCTTCTAGGCTAACACCATGTTAGTATGATGGATCTCCTCCATATCAGGCAATAGAACCAGAAAGAATCAGCCACTAACCGCACAAAATTTAGTCACCTTAATGATTTTGTGCCAATAACCTTTCCTCTGGATTAACTACACTCTAAACACATAATGACCAGTTAATTGATATGTTCTGTTTTTACCTAACACAATTCATTCCTTTTTATTCTATTTCTATTGTGTACACTGGTCAGAGGATAAGTACTTTAAGACCAATTGACACAAATTTTCAGCAGGGCATTTTTAAAATTATTTTTCAAAAACGGTTTTTGACAAAAAGTACCTAGATTGCAAAATGTTACCCTTTTTGACTCATCAATTTAAAATGTTCAAAATCTATGGTTCTAGTGAAAGTGAAAATAAAGACACTCGTAAGGGGATGAGTCTTTAGATTGCTTATTTTAGTCTTTAGTTTATTTTTTACATTTACATTTACCCTGTTTTGCTCCTTTAAGATAAAATTTTTCAAATCTCTTAATAGGAATAACTAAAATATGCATCAATTTCCATGTTTTGCATACTTTTGCTCCCTACAAGACCGATTTTCAAGATTTACTTTTTTGTGACATGTGGCCATAGCAAAAGAAATTATAGGAACAAAAGTTTTGATTAAGAATTAAAGTTTTCTACAAAAAAAAAAAATTATCAAGTTTTGCCTTTTTTTGCATATTTTATCCCATCCTGGCCCAAAAATCCCAAAAAAAAAAAATCTTACCCTTTATAAGTTCGCTGGAAAATTCTATATTATTCTTGAAAACACAAGTTGTTTTACTAGATCTTACAGCTGTTACTTTTTACCATCTCATCAAAGAACTTCTTAAAACAAAAATGTTTCTAATATATATGTATGTTAAGAACATAGTTGGGGGTAGTGCACTAACTATTGATTTAAATCAGCAGTGCACTATCACTAAATAAATCCGCAAACAAATTAGTTTGCGCTATTTTGAACCAGCTTTAATGGTGATTGGTATTTTTATCACTAGAACTAAAAAAAATTTATTGACCAATTTTTTCACTATCACTAAACGAAGATTGAATGCAAAATTCTGCACTCAATTCAAGTAGTGCAAAATTTTTACTTGCAATCAAAAAAGCTGCATATAAACAGACTCTCACTTAATTTTGAAAAATGTAATTTTGTATGAGCATAATTTTTGATTCTTGTTATGATATGCATACGAAAGGGAATCAAACGACATATCAATAATATGTCAATAACGGAATTTCTCATGGCTTTAATCATGAACAAAACAATTTTTTGGCTGTAAATTAAGTTCAAAATTTTAAATTAAAAGCAAACTATTTTTTTTTTTTTTTTTTTTGAGCAAAACTTTTTAGCATCACTATTAATCATGTTTACTGAGGCTGTTAATTTTCAATTCATCACTCAACATCAACAAAACGATTGAAATAATTTTGCACTCTCACTAACAGTAACTTGAAACTGCAAAATGAGTGCACTACCCCCATCAATGGTTAAGAATGAATTATTATCCAATAATTAAGAAAGATCGGCCAATAAAATTAAAAAAATTTTGGGCGTTTTTATTTATTTCTTTGGGAAATTATGCTGGCAGCCGTTTCTTTCTATCTCCACCACGTCTTCTTAAACTTTTCTTTTAACTATTTCTTGCAAAATTTTGCGTTTATTGAAAGTTCATGATATTTTTGGTACTTAGCGGAACGTCTACATTTTGAATATCTCAAATTTTAATTTCTTAAGATTTTGACTTTCAAACCTTCTACGGCATACAAAAGCACAGATCAAATGTAGCATTTTACAAAGGGTACTTTTGTTGCTACGATCATGTCGTGGCTAGTCAACATTTTGTGGTATTTAAGAATGACATTTCTCACCATCTCTTAGATTCTCAGATATTTAAAACTCCGTACTCGTTCGATTTCTTTCTTTTCCATATTTAACGTTGCGTTGAGAATGAGATTTTGTTTTTTAATTATAACCAAGTATTTCGTTTTTATACGCACCTCTTCATAGATATAGGGATTTCATAGATTTTTGAGTCGTTTTTTTTTGAGTCGTTATTACATAATTTTGTTTTGGTGGGTGCATGATTGCTTTTTGGTTCCGGATAGGGTAAGCTCTGTAAAATGTATCTGTAAAAACTGTGGTGTAAGGTATCATACCGTAGAGCTTGATCGACTATACTTTTTAACTTGTTTTGATATTAATTTAAAATCAATACATCTCGCTTATACGTACGTGAATTTTTCCATCGGCTTCTCTACACTCCCACACGGCTAAGAATCAATACATCTCGATTATAATAATATTTTACCTTTGGGTGTTACATCGTGCGCGGATATCAGGTGAAGGTAATACCTGGGATTCGGCAAAGTCAAAAATTGATCGCAGAAGATCCTCAAGTCTTCTTGCGATTGCGGCTGGCCGAGGGCTACCACGAGAATCAGTGATACGGCACCAGACTGACTATTTGCTGAGACCTCCGTTAGTATTTTTCATGCACGAAATGTTTCTGTCTATCAAAAAGATTGTCTCTGCGGAAGTTTTGCTTTTCCGTTCGGGGTTGTTGTTTAAAACCCAAAGTCTCAGGAAGGAAGAACCTCCCACTAAATTGCTGATTTCTTATCGCTTGTGAGAGAGTTCGGCCTGAGGAAGCAATAGATGCTGCTGGCATTTTTCCAAAAGCTGCGGAGGTTAGATGGTGTATAATAGGGCCGGTCGATTTAAGAATCGCCTAAGTGGCAATGAAAATCGTATTCTAGGAATCAAAATAAAAAACTTTGCCCAAGGAACCATACCTCTAAAGTGAATTCTGATTTTCCTTATTTTGACCCAGAAGTCAAATTTTGAAAAATCCCACTTTAAAGTCCCTCAATCGAGTCTAAATGTATGACCGGCCCCCACTAACTTTGTACGGCTGACCCAACCTTGGCACTTGGGCGATTTTAAAATCGACCCGGCCTAGTGTACATATTTGTAATAAATTTTTTTTTTTATTTTTTTTTTTTTTTTTAAGAAAACTCTGCAAGGAAAACATCTGTCAAGTTACTTGGTTACGTATGAGTATTATTTAATTCCAATTCATTAACATGCATACGCCAGGTGACACAACTAATAAATCAACCTTTTAAAAAAGCAATAAGCGAAAAAATAAGACTTTTTGTAAAAGTAGGGCTTTTTCTGAAGAAAGTCATGAAAATTTGGCTTTTTCTAATATTCTTGGCTTGTTGAAGAATAGAGTGACTTTTTGTAAAAAAAAAAAATTTACTTTTATAATTACTCTAACTTTCTTGAGAAAATGTAGTGAAAGTGACGGACTTTTGAAAAAAGTTACTTTTTTTTAAGAAATATTCACTTTTAGTGAAAAAAAATTTCACTTTTTGTGAAAAAAAGACACTTTTAGTGAACAAAATGTGATGGCGGTACGTATGTTGAATCATCGGGATGCATTGTTGGCATCGATGACATAGCCGTTGCTGCTTGCTCTTCATTTTCCATCACAAATGCATCGACTGTTAGTCTTCTCTAATTATGTTAATCGTGCATAAACTCTTTAAGGCGTGACTTTTTTCACAATAAATCACATTTTTTCAATAAAAGTGTCTTTTTTCCCAAAAATTGAAATATTTTTCACAGCTTCTCTAGACCGGATATACAGACATACTACCATTCAGCAATGTTGAATCGTTGCATATCTTGATATCAAAAATTATAAAGATTTTAGTGTGGATTATGCAAAATGAATAAAAAAATTATAATGACAAAATATAGTATGGCTTTTTCGATAAAATAACAAATTGTTCAGCAATCAGTGCACGCAAAGAAAAAACATGGTTGTGGTAAATATATTCTAAGAGCAACGTATTACGATAAGATTCATGATTGTAGTCAACATATTACGATTATTATTGAATCATGTTATGACCAAATATATTCGTAATATATCATCATAATATAATTTAATGTAATCATATTATTATCATGTTAATCATAATAAGTTAAGAAGTCATTATATTATTATCATGTTAATCATAATAATGTGTATTTTAAATCTAAAACCGAAAAATATTTTTAATATATATTTATGCCTATTAACTTACTGGCAACCTTAACGTAAAACTGCTACAGATATTTCACATCATAATATGATGCAACCTTAAACATAATTTTTTTTACCTATTTTTGTCGTAGGTCGTATTTATTTATACATTTTTTTATAGAATTTTCATTTTTTTCTCTTAAATAACACAAAACAATGGTTAATATTTTTGCACCATTTTCGAACAATATTAAAATTTTTTTAGCATTGGCATTTTATTTTGTGACACTTTACAATTTTTTTAATGTACCTACAATTTCATACATACAATATACTTCATTGCTTTCCAAAGGATATCTAAGGTAAAATGTAACAAGAAGATACAAGATAATAGTCTGGTAATGTATAAAGTCATTCCTAAAAATTGAAGGAATAGTACTATTTAAAAAGCTTTATAAAATACATAACTGAAATTTAACTCATAGAATAAATTCGAAAAAAATAAAAATAAATTTAAGTACCTACAATTTCTTTAAATTTGGTTTTTTAATGGGTATTTTTATTAAATTGTTTAACCACTGAATAACAATTAATTCGATAGGCACATGTAAAACAAACGACACAACTGATGTAAAATTATTTTACAAATGGCGGTAACAAAATATTATTAGAGTAAAGATATTTTATTTGCATCTTAAACATATTATGGGTACAAGAATAGAAAGTTATAGTGCTATGGCTATTTAGTATCATTAAATGATTGTCAGGAATATAATATGTTTTCAAAGATATCATTATTTAGTTGTTATAAAAATAATTATTTTTTAGTGAACCATACTTGAATTTATAATTGCGATAAACATTGACATGTTTACGGTAACTATAATATTGTTGATATTAAATAAAAATAAAAATATTTTGTGCACGATAAAAATATATTGTTACAACAAACAATGTGTAGTTGCCGTAACCATGCCCAACAATATTTTTTCTCTGCGTGTGCTTAGTCGAATCCTACAGGGTTAAATATTTAAACAAAAAAATTAATATTAATCTCTATCGAATACTTTAGACTCACATAAATTTTCGACAAGATAATATTTTTTGTTGTAAAAGTATATCGTTTTTTTAAATTATATTACAAAATGATTTCAGGAATTCCCATTAATTCGGTAAATCCCAAAAAAAAACTTTCAATACTAATTGAATATTTCATTATATTTTAATAAAAAATTGAGTAGATTAAAATTATATTGAATTCAAAGCTTAATGAAACAGTAGTGAGTGCTCTAGCTTATTCTTTGTGAATAGTATAAGTTACTGGAACATATCCAATTAATTTAATTTGTTTCCAATGTTTTAAAAATTCAGTATGTTGTTCTCTTTTTGGTGATGACTACAAACACAAATAAATTTAAAATTCATTTATATTTTCATACTTCAACGTAGATGTTAATGAAAGTTAGCAACGGTTTTTATTAAGGAGGTCATCAGTTGAAGTATACAAATTGGAGGGTTTTGGAAAATTTTAGTTATATTTTACAAAAAAAAAATAAATTTTTTTTTTAGGGCCGAGTATTCTATGTGCCTTTGTACTTTATACGTTGATTTTTTCCACTAACAACCAAGTTGATATACAGATTTAATTATGAGATTTGTCCCACATCGTACGTTTTCGTTTGTTTTTTGATTTGTTTTAGTTACATTTTTTGTGTTGTGTGTAATTGAAAATATAATAAAATACAAAACAAAATAAAAAAACTAAAATAAAATGGTCTAGGTATTGATAAAATTTCGTCGTTTAAGTGTTCATTGTGTGCCATGCCTCCCTTGTAACGTTATTGTCAGTTGAAGAAGCGACGTATAAAGTACAAAGGATTCTATGTGACTAGGCCTTTACTTATTAATAAAATATCATATTACTAAAAGTTAATAAGCTAATAAATATTAACCATATATTTTTTTTAATTTTACCATTCACTGAAGCATTTAAATTTCTTCAAAATTAATGCAAACTTTTTTTTAAACTCCCAACGGAAGACTTGTATGTGTATAACTCATAGTTGGGGGTAGTGCACTAAATGTTGATTTAAATTCGCATTGCACTATCACTAAATTAAACTGCAAAAAAATTAGGTCGCACTATTTTTTACCAGCTTTAGCGATGATTGGTATTTTCCCACTAGCACTAAAAAAATTGAGTGGTGTTGCAAATTGTGTCACTATCACTAACGGCGATTGCATGCATAAAATCTGCACTCAATTCATATAGTGCAAAATTTGTACTTGTAATCAAAAAACCTGCATATAAACAGACTCTCACTAAAATTTAAAAAAATGTAATTTTGTATGTGCGTGGTTTTTGATTTTATAATGATATGCATAAGCAAAGGATATTAACAACATGATGTTTGGTCAATAATGGAATATCTCCTGGCTTTAATCATTAAAAAAATAAGTTTTTGTTTGTAAATTTAATGCAAAATTTTTGGTTGCACTCAAATGAGTGATGAACAAAAAATTTGCAATAAACTGATGATAGCTTTTTCTTAAACCAAACAATTTTTTTTTAACATCACTATCACTCGTGCTTAGTGAGGCTGTTAATTTTCAATTCATCACTCAACTCAACTCAACTGTGAGTGGAAACTGCAAAATGAGTGCACTACTCCCGTCTATGAAATCAATTTCTTACTATACGCACTTTGTTCCTGTATCACTTTGATCACTTTATTAATTAAAAGGCAGTTTTGTCCTTCTATCGCAATTTGATTTCATGTCTTTATCAGTCTAAATCTCTAACCCAACCATAAAAGCCAAATAAATGAATGAGAAGTTTTATCTGTTTGTTGGCTTATAGACTTCTAAGCTATATGAATCACATATCTGCTTTTTTGGTTTCTAGTTAGATTGGTAAAAAAATAACCATTTTCCAAAAAAGACAACACTTAGCACCCCATTACTCCACAAATAAACATCATACAAAAATAATATTTGTCACACACATTCATATCCACAGTTGTGCCAATTATAAATGAATTTTGGCAAAATATTTTTTTGGGTTGTCCACTTCACGTATAATGCCTCATGTATTTTGTCTAGTTTTTCTTAAAAATTAAAAAATTTTAATATAAATAAATTAAATTTAAAGAATTTTGGGACACCTATTGTAATTGGTGTGTAAGGCCCAGCAAGTGCTTAAAACCGAGTGCCCCGGTAGGCTAGCTGGTAGTGAGCTAGTCTAGCAGTACCGGGGTTGCGGGTTCGATTCCCGTCAGAGACTCTGGTCTCCTGCTTACAAGCGAAGAGCTTCGCGGGGTTAGCGTAGGTATAAAAAAAATATATTTTCCAGTTTAGAGAAATTAAAATATAAAAATTCAAACAAATTTTTAGGCATCAGTTAATCACCAGTTAATTTTCCAAAAACCAATTTTATTAAAAATTCGTGTATAAATGAGATATAATTTGCTAATAGTGTTTAGAATACAGTGAACTTTTAAAGAATTTTTTAATATTTTATATAAGTTTATTTTGTTTATAACTAAAAAATGGAAGACTCACATCAAATGACGTATTTTGTACACATGGTTTGTATATTTAGCCACTTATTACATATTATTTATTTAAATATTGTTTAAGCTTAAGGTCACTGCTTGTTTATTAAAAAAAATTAAAATATTTTTTATTTCGCAATATTGCGATTTTCTGTGAAAATCTTCTTCAGGATTTCTTAACAGAGAAAAAAAAATAAAAAATTTTTTTGAAAAAATGAACAATTTGTTGATTTTGCAAAAATTTTAAATTTGTAAATATTTTTTTTTTCAATAATTGATGTTTATAATTTTAATTAAAAAAAAAGATCAAAAAACTTTGCCGTTTCAAACAATGTGTTAATTGATTTAATTTAATATAGTTCAGGCTTTGACAACTTTTAAACGAAAAAATCCATTAAGAATTTTTGTTAATTAATTAATATATTTTAATTCATAGTTTATTTCAAAACAACTAATATATTTAAATCAAAATTAAATTTTTAATTTTCGTTCAACTAAAAAAATAGTTGATTCCATTATCACATTAATTAAATTGAAATACTTTTTAAACCATATTTTTAATTGATAAAAAAACTACTGATAATATTTCTGTGAGCATAATATCAACAATATTTTAAATATATACGGCCTAAGTTATAAAAAATAAAAGAGGTTAATAAAGTGTTTATGAAACGGATTTTCATACAAAGTCCTTTACATAAACCTATTATTAACCTGTTTTATTTTTTATAACTTAGGCCGATAATATTTAATAGAAGAAAAAGGTCGTAGAAATATGAATATAACTTAGCAACTTATATTTGGGAGGTAAACATTTAGATATATACGTTTGTCCATAAAATACAAACGGCAGCTGAAGTTCCGATAATTAATTCGAAAAATTGCACACCAAAAGGAGTTTGTATTCGATATCTTTACAAATATCGCGCAGTGTAAACTAGTGCTTGCACGATTATTATAATCGTAAAAGCGATCAATTGCATCGCTTGATCGTTATCGTAATTGCATAATATTTTACGCGATTACGATTTAAACATTTTACATTTTTAATACTCTGCTCTTTTACTCTTGTACTCTTATTACAATTTAAATTACAACATAAATACACGAGGTATTTCTTAAAATTTTCGAAAATAAATTAATGCCCGTAATTTCTACAAAAAGAAATCTAGCTGGGTATAGAAAACTATGGCGTAAATGTTGCCAATTGAAAAGAAAACTTAAGGTTAAAACACGTAGGCCAAATAAACGTTGAAATAGGTAAAGATAACTGTTATGTACGAACACGTAAGCAGATGACTTTTTGTAGAAATTACGGGCAAAAGGAATTAACTGCCTGTTTTTCAAAATAAAATAAAAATTTTCTCTTGGAAATTTATTTTTAAACAACAATAAAAAAAACTCAAATTTGTTTACAATATAAATCTCTAAACGAAAATTTTCATTTATTTTGAAAAACAGGCAGTATTTTTGGAAGGAGATAATTGACATGACTATTAAAAAATACAGAAAAAAGATATTATGTTATTATAAGATGCAAAAAAAGCTAGATTATTTCAAATTTGGAAAGAATAGTCGTATTAAAAGGTAAGGTAGCATTCTCATATCTATTGAACAATATAAATTTCGATTTTGGTGTTCAAATTAGGAACGTATTTTTGCCAGTTGAACTCACACACAGAAAAAATTCAAAATTGTCTCTAATCACCAAATTTATAGCAAATTCATAATATCATAATAGCAAACAAGTTGTTGATTTTGCACCTATTACCAAAATGATTATATTGATTACTAAAAATTGTTAAATTGTGAATTTTTTTTTTTATTTTCAATACATGATTCTTTTAATTTTAATTAAAAAAAATTATCAAAAAACTTTGCCATTTCAAACAATGTGTTAATTTATTTAATTAAATATGGACAATTCCCAACAACAATTCTACAAGTTTAAATTATTTTATTTCAAACGAAAAAGTCAATTAATATTTTTTGATATTTAATTAATATTTTAATTAAATATCAAATTAAATTTTTACATCAAAAGTTGGAACAACAAAATAAAGATATAGCAAAGCCAAAATAAAAATCTTTTGCATTTTGCAACATGTATGTGTATGTATATTTAGCCCAAATAAAGATTTAATTAATGACATCCATTTGCTAGAAAGATTAAATGGTTTTGAAAATCCAAAAAAATTGCCATGAGGGCAGAGAAAACATGGCACTTGAGTTGCAAATCGAAATTAAGAGAACATTTATTGAGCCTAGTAGAAAAATTAACAAAACAAAAAATAATTCCTTATTGTACAAAGCAGTTTATTAAACCCTCGTGGAAACCTTTTTTTAAATCTCAAATATTTTTTATGAATAAATGTGTAAATTAAGAATATTTAAGCGAAAAAACATATCCAAGGTCATTTACAGGTGAATGCAAAAATTTACTTAAATACATTTTTATAACGAACTTATTATAATGATTTCACTGTCTTAAGATTCTGTGTTTATTTGTACCTGCAGTAGATATAATTAAAATAATTGATTGTAAATAAATCAAATAAATATTTACACAGAAATGCAATTTAAAGGTTGTCTATAAGGTCAACAATTACACATCCATTGATATAGAAGAGCCAAGGAATTTAAGATTTACTTTTTTAATGTAATCATTTCAGTTAAAAATACTTTACATAAGAGGACAAAAAACTAATATGTCAATCTCCATTTTTTTCATACGGAATTCGTCGATTATTTTTCTGATAGTTAAATTTTATAAAATAACTGAAAATTCATTTGTTTTTACGGAATTCGCCGTTAAATTTTTGACAGTAAAAATTAAATGAGTTTTTTGTTAAAAATAAATGAAAAATAAGTAGACTAGTTTTAAACTGAATATTCATTTATTTTATATTACAATTTCAGTTAATTTTACGTACAGAACATTGTGAGTAGTGTACCAATTTGTTTTAGTGATGATAATAAATGCAATATTTGGTATACAACGTCTCTTGAACACTCAATTGGAATAGAATCTTGTATTATTGGGCCTCATTTCAAAACTCATATTATTTTGACGCATCATATACCATCATCTGCGTACAGCTAATTCGACGGTGTTCCATCTTTATCATAGAAATGATCATCGGCAGAGTTTTGTTGACTATCTTGATTATCCTGAGAACAATACGATTTATTTTATGACCAAATTATTTTTAGTATCGGATGAATTGTTTTTATTTGGAACGTTATCCACATAATCATTCTATTCAGCTGCGAACGGTTGAACTTCTTAACGTTCCTCAGCACTTTTCTCATGTCATAAACCATTAGCCTCCGCTATTCGCATGTAATAATCGGCGTCTGAATGCGAGTTACTTGAGTTACTAGTAAGTGTGTTTATTTGTTTTTATTCCAAATTGAGAACTACATGGAGTGAATAATTTGTGTGTTCAACAGATTTAAATAAATAGTAACAGATAATTGGACAAAATATAATTCAAAACAGCAAGAAAATATGTTAAACATACACGATCTTCAGTACAAAATATATATGGGTCTGGCTAGACCATATATGTTACAAATGTGATGTGCGCAGTAAAATATTCGATTAGGTTTCCTTTTATATCCTTTCCAGGTACTCTTTTTTGATGTTTATATCCAACTAAATTCTAGAAGGGTACCTGAAATTTGCAGTCTCTACCTGAATGTTAACTATTTTAAAATAACACTTCAAATTAAAAAAGGTCTAGCCACATGAGTCTGTGTTAGATGAATTGTTAAACACATACAATTATTGCCGCATTCAGTTCATACAGCCTATATAACAAAATTTCCCAGAAAAAGGTATATACTTATATCCATATGTCCATGTTTTTAAAACATAAGAGAACGACATGTAGCACTTGTTGCTCTAAAGGGGGCTAACTTGAAATTTATAAATTTTTAGTAGAGGCAAAAGACAGTTTTTTTTTTAATATGTACTCTTATAACACAAAGAGGGATCCATCTGTTTTTTTTTTTGCGAGAAAGTAGTAAAAATGAGAAAGTAGTAAAAATGATGTAATATTTTTACATTGGGTACCTGGTACCACTATTTTTCGTTTTCTTGCAAGAACTAAAAATTTTTAAATTTTGAGTTGGCCCCTCTTAAAGAAACCGGTGCAATGTGTAAACTTTTTTTTTTTTGAGATTAGTTCATACGTTGTTTCTCTTCGTTTCAAGCTAAGGATAACTAAAAATTTAGTTTAAGCCAAAATGTATATTTTTTTACCGTAATGCAGGATAATAAAATCAACTTGGCATTTGTCTAGGTCTCACAGTTTATAATCTTCGACTAATATTTCCTGATTCCGTACATGGAATAACTAACAACCTAGTACATATACCCTTATTCCTGAAGATGGTAATGGAAAAATAGAAAAATTTAAACACAGAAAAAATTATGATATTTCTCCAAATTGTAATTGAAAATTTATTTCACAACAACTAGAAGGTTAATTAAATCAAAATTATATTATTAATTTTCTTTCAACAAAAAAAAATAATTGATTCAATTATCACACTAATTAAATTTAAATACTTTTTAAACCATTTTTTTAATTGATAAAACACTTTTTTCTGTGAAAATAAAATTTATTTATCACTTATTTACATTGTTCGGAATATATGGCCTTTTAAAAATCGAGAAAAAATAGGGCCGTAACTCTTTCTTAATTTTTATATAAAATTTGTTGGCCTATTGAATCGGAAATGGAAGTTTTTGCACGAAGCTATTACAGACTAAAATTTTTCTAAAAATTAGCAGCAGAAACTTGCGGGTGCGACGTTTACATCAGCTTTTCTAACTACACAACTTTTTCAAATGTTCCTACTTGTACGTACATCTATATGATATTGTTGTACTACTTGTTATTAAATACATAATTGATTAATTAAAGAGACAGATGCATATACTTGTTGATAATCCATGAACAGGGTTTGGAACCACTAATGATGGCCAATACCGCCAGATAATTTTTTACAACCTAATCTTGCTACATCGATGTCAGGAGTTGACGACAATCATCTGCAAAATTTAGAAAGCATTCTATGATCTACAACTTGTGGTTATGCTGTTAATACAGAAGCATTCAGAAAACTAACTAGTGAAACAACTCAGCTATAGTGCAATTTATATCCTTATTACAACAGGCCTTTCGGTCTACAAAAAATCTGTAGAAGAAGCAACGGCGTCAAAAAATAAGGCATTATATGGAGTTTCTCACACAATAGGAAGAATCGATAAAACACTTTACTCTATTATTCAGACCCCGTCATATCATCGATATCTTCAGGGACATTATACAGGGTGGCGCAAAATTAACGAAGGGGTTTGAATTCGTTATAACTTTTTATTTAAGAAATAATTATTAATTTTTTTTTACCAAGTATATAAATGGGGAATATTTTTAGTTAAGTCATGAAAAAAAATATCTTGCAAGTGGTGGCCATTTTCTGCTTCGCAAATTCGTGCTCTTTCCAACACATTTTCCATAACCTTTCGCAAAACTTCAGGTGTTATGTTGTTTATTTCGTCGCGTATATTGCTTTTTAATTGCTGGATGGTTGTAGGCTTATTAATGTAGACTTTTCCTTTCAAATAACCCCAAAGACGGCTGGCCTTAAAAATGTTCCAACATTGTCTGATATCTGACACCATTGACGGAAACGGCGACCCCGTGTTCATTTTCAAAAAAATCAGGACCAATTATCCTTTCCGATGAAACACCGCACCAAACCGTACACTTAGGTGGGTGTAATTCTCGCTGTTGAACTACTCTCGGATTTTCCGTAGCCCATATCCTGCAGTTTTGCTTATTTAGAAACCCACTTAATTGGAAATGGGCTCCGTCGATATGCACGCTGAGTCAAAACAATAAATCGTTGATTTGAAAAACAAAGCTCAACAATTTGGACACGTTGTTCAATTGAGTACTGCTCCATTTTGAATTCCCCAAGTTTTCGTTACAAAATACTGAAAAGAAAAAAAAAAGTTATATGCAATTCATGCCCCTTCGGTAATTTTGGGCCACCCTGTATAAACACATTGATCGTCTTTCTTAAGAAGTACAAAATTTATTGTTAAAATCTTCTACCGAAGATGATCCAGAGTTCGAAAGGGAATTAATGGGTCACGTTGTAAAAAAAAATTAATTCCATTATTAATCTTGTTTAAATAAAGAAAATTTTTAATTAAAAGGGCTAATTTGTGTTTTATTTAAGACTTATACTCGAATAATACTAATAATAGGGCCATTTTCCAAGCTCTTCAATATTTTGCAATAGCCATAAAAAGATAATTAAAGAAATAAAACTGAAAACTGAAAGAGTTGACTTAAGAATTTTATCGCCAAAAGATTTCTTATCTAACAAAAAAAATGTATCTTTAAATTGGTCTTATATAACAACATATAGCGCCCACTGTATTGAAAATAGCTGTCTAATTTTTTACAAAGCTGATACAGTTGACTAAAGAATTTAATCGGTAAACTTATAGCCTGCATTCTTACCTATAATTCGTTCATATACTTATTGTGGATCAGATTATTAGTTTAGAAGGTATGATTTTTCCGCCGCTAGATTGGCTTTATTTCCCAGTATAACGCAACGAGAAGCCTGTTGCTTGGCAAATAGAGGCGCTTGCCGCCTATTCAAAAGACATGAGCCCTTATTCGGTAGCCCTGCTGTAACAAATAGAGAGACAATAAGACCATTGACTAAACGAGAGCTCATTCATATGTGCTGAAATATTTCTGGGCTTCAACAAACTAAAAGATTTGTCACTTTATCCCGTGGTAAATCATGTAAGTTACTCATGCTTGAAAAAATTATGGGTACTTACTGGCCTATTCACTGCGCACTGTGGTCTCAGATATCGTCAGTTCATATTAGGTAAATTTATTACTAAGCCATGCAGATTCTGCAATATGTTTGATGAGACACTTTCTTTGCAACTGTCCCGTCTAGGGACTAATATACATAAATTTCTTGTGGAAGCCATAATGAAGCCAACTGAAATGTTTGCTCTCTCACAGTGTGGCCAAGTAGTTTTTTTTCTTCCCCCCAAAAAAATTTTAAAACACCCCAAATTTAACATATTTTGAAAAAAATCCCCCTTAATGTAAAAGTTAAAATAATAATTTAATTTCAGTTAATTTAACTTGACTAACTTTAAATTTACGTACTAATATCTTTAACTAAATAAATCAAAAATTGACATATTTTTAAAATTTTATTGAAATTCCCCAAAAAAAAATTTTTTTAAAGTTTCTTGAATATTTTTTTAAAATATATCTAAAAACCAAATTATAAACAGTTTAAAAAACGACTGTAAAATATGGATGTTTCCGAAGCTTAAAGGCCTAACTCCACAAAATAATAAGTAGAGTAAATTAGTGATGCCTCAAAAAGGAAGTTGCCGATTTATATAACAGCAATATATAAAGGCCTAATTTTTTTATGTATGTTTTCCTATTATCGGCTAGTAGCTTCTGAAAAAAATTAAATAAGATGCAATCCCTATACCGATTTTGATTTTTTTTTATGTACAATTTTTTAAATAATAGAAGAACAAAATAATTTTAAATGAGTTCACAACTAATTAGATAGTAATATAAAAGAATTAAAAAACTTTCGAAAAGTGAAGTTAGGCCTTTTAGCTTCTGACAGACACATCCATTAGTACATTTATAAATTATATATCTAATCAAAATAAAGTTATAAACATTGGAGTCAAGTTTCTTTAAAAATGTCGCGTGTTGCCAAATCATTTTCGTTAACTTTGTATATATTACCGGAATTTTAAAGATTGAACATTTCTGATGTTGAATTAAAGTTGTGTGTCGTATTATTTAATGAATACTTCGCCTTTTAACCGCTTTCTTTTAATGTATTTTCGAAAAGCTTTACTTTGTAAATTTTAAAATAGTTATACTAAATTATCTACATTGAGGACAATCCCGAAGTACTTTTAGATATTATATTCAAAGATGGTAATTTAGGTATTTTCCCTTGAAATCAAGCAATTTTCAGATGAGTTTAACGGGAATCTAGCGATTTTTGCTCAACCATAAACAAGTTGTTAAATATAGTACTACATAGTAATTATTTTGTACAGAGAAATAAATAGCAAAGCCCCCTAAAAACACCCTAAATATAAATTTATGCCCCCTAAATGTTCTCCTTATGAATTTGTACCTCCTAAATTTGGCCCTAAATTAAATAAAAACCCTGGGGGTTAAACCCCCTAACCTGGCCACTCTGCTCTTTCACCAAGCAAGATAATTGATTTCATAAATAGCTTAAACTTCTCATGCTTAATATATTGGCTGCAAAAAAGATTCACTGTGTCGCAGTTTTCTATTTTAATCTTCTCACTACACCTCACTCTTCGCTTGCATTATTTAAGGCCATTACAAAACAATTTAATTTATTTTTCTCATATTTGAAATTGTATTTAACATTTTTGGCTTTCAAGTTAAATAATAGAAAGTTTTATTACGTTTGCCAAATATTTTATTTATGACCTGTAGCTTTAAAACTTTTTTTACCAAAATGAAATTTTTGTGGGAATTTTTTTTTAATTGTTTTATTAAATAGTTTATGTTTTTATATATAAATGTAAATTTCCAGTCGTTTGTTTATGTTAAACGTTCATTTAATAGTTTTTTTTTTTAATCTTTATGTACGTTTAATTCATTGAAAATTAATGCTTATTTAATAATATGAATTCAACAGTACTTATATTTACCTATACATTAGGCTTGCCAAACGGTCTTGATTTACAAGAATTTTTACTACTTGTCAAGAATCAAGAAAAAATTTGTTTTGTCCAGATTTCTTAAGGCCCAACCAAAAACAAAGCTATTATTTCTAAATTTTTTACAGTTTTCCTTAAATAAAGATGTTTAGCAAACAAATAAATATTTCATCGTTTTTTAGTGTATTTATTTTAAAATCTTTAAAAACTATATGTTCTTTAATCAACTCTAATTTGACATCACTGAGCTGCTGATTTAAAACATAAGACCATATCAGCTTTAATATCACTGTGCTAGTCGCAAATTTTAACAGGCTGGGCACCCAACCGGTACACCTAATTCGATTACGCTGAATTCAATGGTAATAGCTGTTTTTCAAAGTTAGCGATCGTAATCGAGATTAAAAATTTTAATACTAATGTACCAAAAACGATATTTTTTGTTCTTTTGGGATAATAGTTTAATTTAAATCAATTCAACTCTTTATATAATTTTTCGTTCTATTTTTCCTTCGAGGAAAATTGTTTTTCTCGCGATTTTTTATTAACTCTATTGAATATTTTTCTAAACCCTATTGAATAAATACAAGATAACAAAACATTTTATTTTTAGTTTGTAGAAAGAACGCTTTGCGAAATTTTTTTATTAACATTGAATTAATTGCAAATTCGAAACAAACAAAATATTGCGAAAAAAAAATTGGCATTAAAAAAAAATTACAGTTTCTTTAAAATTGGTAATCGCGAATACGAGCTCTAACTTTGATTTCAGTGCTCCCGCATTAGCTTTACCAGTAGGGTTCCCGGCTTGATACAATTTGACACTAAAACAGTGTATTCATTGGAGTTAAGAAAAACATTTCTTTGAATTAACAATCGAAAAAAATGTTTCCGCGGAAAAAATAACGAAACATTTTATTTATATAACGAAAAATTTTATTTAATTGCATTAAATTTAACAATGAGTACTTTAGTATTGAAATTTTTAGTCGCGAATATCGCGGATACGAGCGCTAATTTTGAAAAACGGATACACTCATAGAAAAATGCATCTTCATATAGAAGATGCCCTAACATTGGAATTGTGACATCAATGTTATTACAAATGGCATAAACGAGGCAAAAATTGACATCAATGACGAACGTTATCCTAAAATGTTGTCATATTTTATGCGTCATCTACGCTATGATTACAGTGACATCAATTCGATGCCACATTTTGTGTAAACTGATAGAACGGGCGTAATACCGCTGATGTTTTATGACATCAGTACAGACAAAGTGTCATCAGCTCCATGACATAATATATCATGTCATCAGTGCGATGACAAAGTGTGATCAGTGCGATAACATGATATTGTATATCGTGTCATAATATATTATTAACATTATTTTCATGTTTAAAAAGTAAAATTAGAAGCAAAAATTCCCATATTCAATTTTTTTTTTTTAATTATTTATTTAAATGCATCAAATTTTTAAAGTAGAATTACTACGAAAACCATATGGGACATGCTGCTGGTGTCTGGAGAGTTATTCTGTTTATAAAGGGAGGAATACAACAAAAGTGAAACAAACATGTATAACGGGTAAGTAAATAATGATATCCTCTCAATTTGACTTAAGATCAATTAAGATGACTCAATTTGATGACAGTTTGTCATCGCACTGACGACATGCCAGTTAAACCCGGCTCTGATTCGTCATTTCTTGGATGCCAATGTGTCATCCTATTGATGTCATAATTTAAATGTTTGACCCTGATGACAATTTGGCTAAGTGATGTTAACACTGACATCATAATGATGAAAAGTGTCGACGAAGACACTTGTCATAGTACTGATGTCATACATCAGCGGTGTGATGCCTTTTCTATCAGTGTATTATTATTGAATTCATCATACTCGAATTAGGTTTACCGGTGCGGTGCTGAGTTGTAAAATTTGTGAACAGTGTAATTAATAAAAAATTTTAAGCAGCTGACTCAAAACAAAAGCGTACAGAAATTTTTGGTACAAACAGTGAGTTTATTGGTTTAAACAAATGTGGTATTTTAATAAAAGATCATTTTAGGATATTTTTAATTGTCAAGAATTCTTTTCAAAATCAAGATTTTTTTAGTGAATTTCAAGAATTTTGCAAACTTGAGTCTGGCAAGCCTACTATACATACCCTCATATAAAATATAATTTCCATCAACATTAACTATCAACAAAAACATATCATTAAACCCTTCCTTATGTAAAAGCCATAACAAGTGAGTGAAATCATATGCAAACGAATATTTTTTCGCTAGTGTATAAATATAAAATTATTAAGTTATTTGTTTGAATGACACATTATGCTGGAAAGCTCTGTGTATTTTGTTGTAATATATAATAATCCAATATAATCCAATTGCACTTCTGCAGAATCATTCGCAGCTAATTCTGATTTCGCTATTATATTATTGTTTTGCCAAGGATCGCATATAATAACCATAATGCCTTCGGATGATTTCTACATATTTGATTTTGGTTATATAGTGCGCGAAAAAAATTCTAGAGAATTTTTGAAAAAAAATTTAGATTTTCGGAAATTTTACTTAAATAACATTTTGGGAACTGAATTATAGGATTATGTACCTACACTGTATATAAAGTTGGGTTTCATATTTTAAAAAATGTATAAAATGTATATAAATGTATAACTGTAAAAATGTATTGTAATGATTTCAAAGGAAAGAGATTTTGAATTTTATTAAGCAAGATTAAGGCGGATATTTTCCAATGGTAATTGCTTGAAATTTCCTCCCCCGAGTCATTATTGTGTATGAAGCAGAGAATGACTACAAGTACCCATAAGAATAATATACAGAGGTATTTACCCACGCTTTACGTTATTGTGTATATCCATACTTATAACACAAATAATAACAACAGCTATGGTTGTGCGTTGCAAAAAATATGGGTATTACTTATACTTATGCACGGCAATATTTCACGCAACCACATTCAGTAAACTTAAATACATGAATGTTATGCAGATATTATTCAATACCCATGAATGCGTTTTGGTTATCTGCCATACATATAAAATATCTATGTGTAAGAAAATATACATGGGTACTTTCAGTATTTTTGGCACTACTGCGTAAATATGAAAAAATAATTTTTGTATGAAATGTTTTAGCAAAAATGTGCTTTGATCACTAGCCAGGTATGGGACTATGTACATATTTTTTTTGATACATAAAATAAATTTTGTTGGTAACATCAGCAATGCCAATGTATGTCTACATACATAAAAATTAAATTATAAACATGCAATGTCCTGAGCGGATTAGAATCTATAAGAGAAGACTTTTTGATACTTTTTTGTTTTTCAATTGATATTTTTTATATTGAACTTACAAAATAGATTAACTCACGTGGAAGATAAAATATAAACCGGAGGTTGGTCCATCGCCAAATCGATCAACTAAGACGGAACAAATAAATGCTCAAAACATGTAAATTTATATATACTTAGATGTACTATGTTTTGTTCATATTTACATAAAAATTTATGGTCGAATTTTGACCATTAGGAAAACGCTAGTATATATAAAACGTTTAATTTTTATATCCTAAATTGTTATCTTCGAAACTAAAATGAAACTTTTGAATTATAAATCGTTACAGAACGGCGTGTAAATGTATTGAGTGGCGGTTACACTCTTTCTTATTAGCACAACATACAAATCAATACTTACATACAAAAAAACAATATCTTCCGTCTCGTGTCACCTCTCTATGCTATGTGCGTGTGACAGCGGCAAGTGTAAAAAAATTATGCGGATGCGTAAAGGTTTTATACATGCAAAAATAAATAATTTTTTTGCCCTTGTGCACTTGTCGCTGTCACACGCACGTAGCATGGAGAGGTGACTAGAGACGGAAGATATTGTTTTTTATGTATGTAAGTATTGATTTGTATGTTGTGCTAATAAGAAAGAGTGTAACCGCCACTCAATAAATTTAGACGCCGTTCTGTAACGATTTATAATTCAAACATTTCATTTTAATACGGGTAATTAAAGTTGTATAAGAGCCCAAAATTGAATTTCTGCCTAATTCCAAAATTTTTTAAAATTGTATTTGCCATCTCTGCGACGGTATACATACTCTGTGTATACTTACGTTATACATACGTAAGTACACATACTTATTTATTCTTATGGGTATTGCAGATAGCCAATACAAGTTTTATTTATATCTGCATGTACTTTCTAAAAGAAGAATGAATATACAAATACACATTGCCAGCGTATACCTATACATATTTAACTTCAACTTGTTATGGGTAATGGTATGTCTGTGTATGATTTTGATCTTTACCCATACATGCCCATACATGTTTTCTCACTAATACTAAAAGAGTACTTAAAATGATACTTTTGTCATTCTCTGGTATGAAGGTATGTCGAGCTGTTACATTTAAAGAGGAAACTGTAAGTATCTGTTGCAATATGTTTTGCTGTTGTTTTTACTTTTATTTTTCATTGATACTTTAAGGATTGAAAATCGTATCAAATTCTGTTAATTTTTTTTTCAAAACATTTTTCTTCATCTACCTATATAATGTAAAAATGTAAAGTTACTGACTGATTCATCATCGCACGTCCTAAACGACCTGTATTTTAAAATTTTTTTGCCACGCCATCTATCTATTAAACCACTTAACATTCAAATAAAAAAATATTACATTCGTAACGTATCTAAAAAATACAAATAAAAATTTGGTACATTTTCGAAATTCGAACGTTTAAAGGTGAAAATCGTACCTATCACAAAGTAGCGGGTTAAAACCTAGAAACGTAAACTTTGGCGTTAAAATATGTCCACGAAAGAAAAAGGGACGCTAACGAAATAGCGGGTTAAATGCTAGTTAATGTATATTTTAATGATTTCAAAGGAAAAACATATTGAATTTTTAAGGCATGATTAAGGCGGCTATTTTCCAATGTTAAGTGCTTGAGATTTCACCCCCGAGTCATTATTGCGTATGTATGTATGTCGAGCTGTAACATTTAAAGAGGAAACTGTAAGTATCTGTTGCAATATGTTTTGCTGTTGTTTTTATTTTTGGCATTTATTGACGCCTTTTTTATTATGTTCATCGTTAAACTGGCAAATTCATTCGCAAAATGTTGTTTCAAAAAGAAAGTATGTACATATGTAAGTATGTTTAACTTTGTGACTATAAAAACATTTTTAAATTAAATTAAATTATTATGACACAATATCATTACAACTACATAAATGTTGATTTCTTTACAACATGGACTAGTAAAATTTTATATGTAATAAACATATTTATAGAATATGATTAAAATTAGGGAAGTACGCCTTTTGCCGATACGATACCGACACCGATACGAATATTGAATTTGAATTCAAGGTATAATTGACAAAACCCAAATAGAATTATTTGTTTATTATACAAAATTATAGTGTATAGCCCCATATTCATAAAAAATATTTTAGGTTTATAGCAAGTTTATAAAACGAATTTTGTATGAAAATTTGTTTAATAAACCTTTTATTAATCAAAAATATTTTTTATGAATATGGGAGTAAGAGATTATTAATATTTAAAATTAAAAGATTTTGTTAGTTGTGCTTAATTCCCTATTTTTATAATTGATAAAAATACTGAAATTTATTGTTGGAGGGTAAGCTGTTCCTATGCGCATTTCACTGGTTGCTTAGGCCAGATCATCAGGAAACGTTCTCCTAAATAATTTTAGAAAAGCCAAAGCTATCAGCAAACAAGACAACAGAGGAAATCAGAATTACACTCAAAAAGTCTTATTTGAAACGAGAAAACAAAATTAAAAACAAAAACATATTGCTTTATTGTTTTCGCAAGCAAATCAAAATAAAGCAATTTGTTAGTTCAGTGCTTTATGCACTTGGACTTGCAAATTTATTTTCAAAATAATAATAATAAGAATAAAGCAATTTGATTTTGTTTTTAATTTTGTTTTTTCTTAATAATTAATGTTGGGAGAATTTCAACTAATTGTAGTGGGGAATGTAAGAAAAGATAAACTCACTGTTTTATAGTTGGTATTTTGTTTTAGCTTTGATATCGTTGCAAATAAGACTTTTTGAGTGTATGTAACTTGAAGTATAGAAAAATGAGAAAATTTTAATGGTTAAATAAAAAAGATACAACTGATTTTATCTAATGCAGACATTTAAACACGGATATGTCAAATTATTTCATCCAAAGCTCAGAACTAGAGCGACACATCAAAATAAAAATTATAAGAGATATAAAATATTGAAACAATTTTACTGACGTGTTGTTTCGAAGACACTACAAAAATATTGATGTGAATGCTTCTCAGACACCTACGCACAGTGTGACTTTTGTTACTTTTAGGATGCCAAAAGGAAGAAAAAAAATGTTCTCCGATTTTAATAATTTTATGCTATGCAATAGTTAAATGTACAACTAGTACGAATATGTACTCAAACAAATCAAAAAAACAACAAATAACATGATAACAGTTATCAAACTTGTGTCACTGTGACAAGTGTAGTAAATTTGTTTATAGTTTTCATTTTTTGTTGAACTTTGCGGTGGCATTACTTTTGTTTGACAAAATATTTTTACAAAAGTCTTTTTGCTTTAATTAAGTTGGAACCTTTTCTATAAAGACTGGTAAGTTTTTGAAGCTTTAACGTTATTATTTTAATTTTTAATCAATGAAAATATGCAATCACTAAAAATTGAGTGATTTCCAAAAATTTTTATTTTTCGATAGAGAAAAAACTTGCATGATTCTGTAGAATTCTGTTAAGTGATTATATGGAGATTGAAGGTTAATATATCTAGTTTCAGATTCAACAATAAGTTTTTGCTCCTTTCTGCTATATTTTGATTTTTTCGCAAAAAAAAATGGCTGTTCCACGAAATGCGCTCTTTGATGTTTGGCTCACAAGCAAGAAAGAAGACAAAAATTATGCCGTATATAATCACATTTGCAGTAAAATTAATATTACCAAAAGAAGTTATTGGCTTATTATCCGTACCGGAATATGGAAATGATATTGACTCGGAGTAATTATTTTTATTTCCAGATTACTTTTTTTTAATATGAAATTTAAATTTGTTTTCAAAAATATATATTAATCATCTCAAAACTATTACTAATTGAAGGCATTTGTGTGTATCTAAAAATTAAGTGAAATTAAAATTATTTTTATTTCTTTCCGCCATAATAAGTACTATTAAATTAGATATTATGGTATTTGGAAAATACACCTTATATGGGGGGGTGGCCAAAAAAGTGGGCAGACCACGCCCATTTTTTGTGTCCAATGCTTTATTGATCTCATCAATTTTATTGCTAAATTTCATTGCCATATCTACTTTTATTTGACTGTTACGAGACTTTTGGCATCCTAAAAGTAACAAAAGTCACACTGTGCTACGTTAATATTGACGTGGTTGTCTTAAAAACATTTTTCTGCTAAGCGCGACGCGTACACTCTATTTGATCGCGTTCGTCACGCCAACGGACACCTGAAAAAGTATTTAGAATATTTCTGAATGCGTGAGAGCCGATGTTTTAAAAAGAACGGAGAAAATCCCTTTTTTCATTGGTGTCTGTTAGACAACCACGTCAGTCGCAGAGGGCTAATAAGATTTTTGTTAAAATACAATTATTCTCAACTTTTGCGGATATCGTAAATCCTTTCAAACTAGAGCTGTATTGGGAAATCGTCTCTCAGATGCGATAGAACACTTAAGTGTTTCTGCACCAACCTGATCTGCATCTTTAGAAATATTAGAAGATTTAATGTATAACTCGAATTCTTCTTTAGCAGAACCACTAAGGATGGACATAGGCTGATCCGCTTCTTATAATTTGTTTACAACTGCTCCAAGGGCCATTTTTAGACTTATTATAACTTTATTTAAGTGTATGGGTGACCGTTTCTTCCACAAATTCAGAAGGCATAGTCATAGTAGCTCAGTAAAACGTTTTTTCGATACGATTGAATCCCATTATCTCTTAAATATTCGAAGAATTTTAGATAAACAATAGATTTCTTTATTCTCTTAGCCCTCAAATTTTTCATTCTCTTAGCCCTCAAATGCTAAGTCGCCAATTGTTGGGCCTCTGAACTATTCTATATCTCAGTAAATTCATTTATTATATTTTCTAATAATGTTTAAAAGCTGCTAGCTAGCGGAATAACGTCAGAAAATGTATGTATCTTGTAGCCTCTTCGAAGTAACTCGAAATTTTCAGCAAAATGATTTTTATTCACAAACATCTCATTAAAAATAAGCATACAAATCTAAAGCTGTACAAAATTTGTACGTTTTTTTTTTTTTTGTACTACAAATACATAAATGATTTAAAAGTGAGAGAAAATTTCATTACTATGGTGCAAAGCAAAACGATTAAGGCTGGAGGTCCACACTACGCGTTCAATTCGTTGATACGTATAAGCACCTGCTGAAAAGGTAGAATCGGTGTAGAATGGTTTTGACAAGTTACACAGCAAACGCGTATAATTCATAAACTTATAGAACGCATTAAGTGGGATTTTTTCCATATTTACATGCGTCTTGAAATAAGGTCAAGAAAGTATCAAACGCATAGAATGCGTGTTGTGGACCTCCAGCTAATGAATAAAAAGCAACAATTTATTATACTGTTTTGATTTTATGGGCTGCTTTTAAATGTGTTATTCCTCTTAGTTGTTATTCAAAAAATAAGCATGGAAAATAAAATTGTTTTTCGAAGAAACTCTAAAAAAGTATCGGAGTATCGATAGTAAAATATCGCCGATACCGATATATCGGTAAACATAAAGTATCGCCGATATATCGTTATCGGTATCGGTATTCGTTACTTCCCTAATAAACTCCATACTAAAATTTAATTTTAAATAAATGCGTATTTTTGAACACATTTTAATCAATTGTATTTATTCAACAATTTAGTCTTTCGTGCTTAATTAGTTAATTATATTTAAACCAATAAATAATGCTTAATTGATTTAAAATCTTTATAGTTGCTTAAAATATTTTCAATATCAAAAAATTCCTATTTCAAACTTTTTTTAATTTGCCAATTAAAATGTATACATACATACATATTCTATACATACATACATATTTCGTAATGCATAAAAAACATTGACTGCTTTATGTTAAAAATATGGTTGAGTAAATTTACAGTTTATATCAACAATAAAAATTTCAGGAAAAATGTAAATTTTTTTTTATTGATTTTATGACTACATAAATTTTGTTTATTATTACTTTTTGTAACAGTGAATCATTCTTGCAGGGGACTAACAAAAATATTAAGTTAGTTCAGAGTGAATAAAAGAATTTAGTTCTTTAAAATAAGATGAAATTTAAAGATGTTATTCTTGTGATTTTGACATTGTTTTTAATGATTTACCCCCATATTCATAAAAAATATTTTAGGTTTATAGCAGGCTTATGAAAAGAATTTTCTTTGAAGATTTGTTTAATAAACCTTTTATTAATCAAAAATATTTTTTATAAATATGAGAGTTAATATATAACATAATAAAAAAGTAAGAGTGTTATATTCAGCTATGCCGATTCTTATATGCAAATCACCATGGTACGATAAGAACAGAAAATTATAAAAATAACGTTCTTTAGATATAAATATTTTGTGCCACGCTCACTTATCCAACCCCGCCCACATTTTGTACCTAATTTGGAAACTTTGGCTCTTACCTTTCTCTAGATATACAGAAATCTATAGTCTTTGTGCAGAAGAGCCACGCGCACTTCTCCAATCTGGCCAGCATTTTTAAAAGATGCTATGCATTTAAAACTCAGCTATGTGTACCAAATTTGGAAAAATTTTCTTTTGCCGTTCTTATAATATAAAATAAACTATCTGTGTAACGCCCTTTTCATCAATCCAGCACACATTTTGTGGGATGTTGTGATGGATAGCTTAAATGTTTGCTCATAATTTGGAAACTTTGGCTCTTTCCGTTCTCCAGATATACATAAATTTAAAATGTGGTTGTATAAGAAGTGCCACGCCCACCTCGCCAATTCTGCCAATATTTTTACAAAGCCTATGTATTGGTAACCAAAATGCTTGCAACTTATTATATAAAATAATAAAAAGTTGGCTCTTGCCGTTTTCCAGATATCAGAAAAAAGAAATCCAAAACCACGGGACTTATAGCAAAATGAGAGGCCGTCGAGGTTTTTTGCTAATGTCTCAGTCATTTATGAAGCGATCTGTAGCCCGTTTTTGTTTTTCTCGCATCGTAAAATTTCCCGCATGAAACAAGTAAATTATTACAAAAACCGTAAAATATGAAACAAAAAATGGTTTTTCACACATAAGTTTTTCTGTATCTTTACTTTGCGAGGATTATCTGTCATTTAAATAATTTTCCAGCAATTATTGGAAGGATGTTAGAAGAAGCGTTTCTGTAACAATATTTTGCGAAAAGTTTCTCACAAGTACTGTCAAAATAAGTCACATTTAAAATTGATGCGAGAAAAATAAAGTTTTTAAAAATGGAGCCCAAGTTATCCGAAAAATATTTCTGTATATACATATACACATGTATGTACATACGAATGTGTATTTTTTTTAATTTAAATAATGAAAATAAAAAAAACACAATTGTTATATTTTGTTATTTTAATTGCAGGGCTGTCAGATAATTTGTTAAAAAATCGTTAATGTCCTAAGAAAAAAATAAAAAAATCGTTTTGTTTTTAAAAAAGGCAAAAACTTCCTTAGTGCATTGACTCAAAAATGAGGTAATAGGAGTAGTTTAATGTTTTGATAACTTTTTCTGATACATTTTTTAGAGACCAGACAAACAAAATCGAGGACAATTTTTATAAATATGGATAAATATAAAAATTTAAGCTGCCTTGTTTCTAAAGATATATTTTTTCTGTGGTGCCTAATACACAAATATATAAAAATATTTAAAATTATTACTATTTTTAATTAGGCTTAAGTTCACTAAATTTAATTTTCATTAAATTATTTTTATGAAGAAAGGAATTTTACAACATGGAGAATTAATTAAAATTGTTATTGATAATTTTCATTCTTGACTGACCTGGGATTCGAAGCCAGGCTGGCTGGCGTGTGATTCGAACCCAGGCGGCTGGTTACCCTGACATGTTTCGACCTCAACCACTAGGTCTCCTCAGAGGGATTTGCCGTCTTACACTCGCAGCCATCGATGACTGCTGACGTCAGTAGTCAAACATCAATCCTTAAACCAAATTGTATTTTAACCTTTGGTAGATCGAAATTTGCTTTTTGAATGATTATCCATTTTTAATTGATCTCACATGTTTTTCCTTACTTCTGTTTTTTCGTACTTCTGTCAAGAATTCTTCTTGAAGTCCAAAGTACATTTTTTGTTTATCATGTTTTTGTCTTTCTTTTTTCTTGTTGACATTTTTCAGCACAACTTGAAGGACAAATGAACACATAGAGCTTGTGCCTTAGCTTTAACAATAATTAGTATTGTGGTTATTTTGTTGAACTATTCATGGTTTTTAATCCAAATTTTTACTATTTTTAATTAGGCTTAAGTTCACTAAATTTAATTTTCATTAAATTATTTTTATGAAGAAAGGACACGCCAGCCAGCCTGGCTTCGAATCCCAGGTCAGTCAAGAATGAAAATTATCAATAACAATTTTAATTAATTCTCCATGTTGTAAAAATTCCTTTCTTCATAAAAATAATTTAATGAAAATTAAATTTAGTGAACTTAAGCCTAATTAAAAATAGTAAAAATTTGGATTAAAAACCATGAATAGTTCAACAAAATAACCACAATACTAATTAATATTTAAAATTGTTTTATTTCGAAAACTGAATAATATCGTCACTAGAAAAACTAAGCAAATCGGCTCTTTGCCAATTTCGGAACAAAAAATCGTCATAATTACGATAAATCGTCACATCTGTCAGCCCTATTTTTATTAGATCTATTTCTATCGTTGACGTTTCGCTTGCATTTGACACTTAATTACTGGAAGTATTGCAGTTAAAACAGAATATGTGTTGTCTGTTCTCGCATTCAAATACAGAAACACTTTTTTCTCACAAATCGAGAAACGATGGGATTTTTTGTTTTACACTTCATGTGAGAAATTTTGCGATGCGAGAAATACAGAAACGAGCTACTGGCTGAATTTCAATAGCAAGCTCTAGCGAAGTATAGGTGATATATAAATATAACAACCTAGTCCCAATCATTTCGGTGGTCCCTGGAAACTCCATTCAACATACACACGGGTCTAAGATTAATATTGTAGAAATTTAAAATAGAAAGACAAACTTATATATACCCTTTTACCTTTGGTGGAGGGTATAAATAAATAAACATGTATCTAAAATATATACTTCATAGGGTATCCGATGATTACTTTTATGGGTTACAAACGGTATGATTGAATAAATATTCCCCCCATCTTTTTGGTGGTTGGTTTAAAAATTAACGTTTTAAATAAAAATTTAAAAATAATATATTTCTTAATTAATGTGCCTAAAAATGCTATATCGTCACCTAAAATGTAAAACAACGTACTATCAAAAAATTCGAAATTGACTTTTTTATTGATTACTAGGGCTTCCAATCGGGATTGGTTTTTCAGAATGCCGGGATTTGCGATATAAGAAAATATTTCGGGATCCCGATTTAAATTGTCCAATTGTATTTTAAAATTTTCCAAATGTATTTACAAAATTGTGCACAAGAAAACATTTGGAAAATTTTCCAGTACAATTGGACAATTTCAGCAAAAAAATTTAAAAATTTTAAAATACAATTGGGCAAAAATACATTTGGATAATTTTAAAATACATATGGGCGATTTTTAAATAAATTTTTTAAATATGTTTGGAAAATATTAAAATACACTTGGAAAGTTCTAAAATATAATTGGAAATTATGTAGTGCAAACTTTGTATTTAACACTGAGTTGAGAAGAATACATCTCATAATTTCAAGATGCTTCTTTAAAATATTAAAGCATCCAATGTTGTATCTGACGAAACTTTTGTCGGATGTTTTAATTTATGTGCCTCAAAATTCGTATTTCAATTATATAAAAATCATTTAAACTTTTTAATATATCGTTACCTTAGTCGGAAAAAGTGCTTAGTCCACTTTTCGTCGAAATTGAGATTTTGATGTAGCTTGCTTGTATAATTCAAAATACATATATCATTTACAAGCAAAAATAATATCATTATTTTGTTTTTTCTTGATGGAATGCAGTGGTAGGCAAATATGCAAAGTCCAAAAAAAAATTTAAAAAGTAAGAAAATATGCCAAGTCCAGTTGAAAGGAACAAATTTTTTTTTTTTTTTTAATAAAGTCTTTTCTTTTCAAGTTGGACTATAAAGAATAACAGCAAGTTGGCAATAGCTGCAATATTAAATATCAACTTTTCATATCATACAATTCGTTATATCACATGATTACAGTTGTAAATACTTTTGCATGCATTGAGAGTTTTGGTTATTTTCAATATTTTTTTCGTCCTTGTTATAACTACATATCTAAATACAATCTTAATTATTTACTGTCTTCAGGCGAATTATATATGGGTTTTAAAAAATATAAAATATTGCAAAATACCATAATTATATAGCTTATTGACGCCGAAGGTAACTATTTATTGTATTGTATTATTTATTAGCCTGGACGAGGTAAAGGAGATCACAAGGTAACGGATATTCGTGCAATTAAATATACACCAAATTGTGAAATAAAGTATTAACTTCGTTTCACCGAAGAGTGGAAAAAATTACCACAGAAAATAAATAAATATATAAAAAAAATATTATGTCTATTCATTTTTCGAGTTTGGAACCACTCTACAACGAAAGAAGGAAAATAACGGTAAGAAATTATGAAGACCTGCAATGACTTTACCTAAGGACCATCACCGTTTTTATGATGATCTACATCATCTATGATTTGTTTTTTGTTAACGTCGTCTAATTATGAACTGTTAAGACGATGTTAACACAACATAATAATAGTTAAGTTTTTTCTTTTTAATAATTTTTCAATATTATAGCCCAGAAGAGGTTTTTCAATGAAAAACGAAATATCGGCAAAATTTAATAAATTATTATAAAATAAAAATAATTAAAAAAGACCTCGAGCTCAAAATAAGTTCTTTTATTTATATATTATAAAGGTCGAATAAAATACAATATAAATTTATTCTATACATATTTTTTTAACATAGGAAGCTTCCGTTTAAAATAAATACACTATTGAATTCAACATAACCGTATAATTTTAAGCAATTGGATGTTCCCTATATCGCAAAAATATACCTTTTTATTATTATTTATTTCCTTTTCTTTAAACTAATAATTCTTATTCTTATTTATTGTAAACCAATAAATATTTTGTTTATCAGCACCAATAAAATAACTACATTCTTGTAAACACCAAATACACATTACTTTTTTAATAGTTTTATTGAGCTTTTTTGTTACAGCGAACCCCGCTATAAAGAATTACGCTTCATAAGGAACAATTCCTTATATTAAATTCCAGAAATAAAAGAAAACATATTGAAGGAAAATATGCTACGTCCCTACTAAAATAATGAAATTTCAAGGAGCAAATGTGCTAAGTCCAAAAAAGCTTATAAGTCCGCAAATGATTTATTTTAAAATCCTAAGAGGACGGACTAAAGAAAAAACTGTATTTAGAGATTTTTAAAATGTCTACTAAAAAATATTACACAGTGTTTTGTGTCTCCTGAATAATTTGAAAACATGGACTTAGCACTTTTTTCGACTAAGGTAACGATATATTTTTTGTACACAAAACACTTTATATCATTTACAAATTGTATATTATAATAATTTTTGTTTTGGTATAGGTATTATGTTTATTTTTTAACAACAGGGAAAACACTTTCACTTTCGAAATACTCAAGAGAAAAGATCAAGCTTGGTGTCAAATTAATTGTAGATACCCTGGCCAGTTTGGGATTGAAGTCCAGCAAAATCAGTTAAGTTTATTGAACAAACTTAAAAAACCGAAATTACGCATCTGGGGGCATCATAGGCACTGCAGGGGCCAAATTTAAGAATTTCAAACATACAAATATGCCGGTTTAATAAAATTCTTAAATTTGGCCCCTGCAGTGTCTATGATGCCCCCATATGGGTCAAATGTATGACCAGCCCCACTTTATTTTTCATTGCCATCATTTATTTCTAACAAACCTACCAGCTAAATCCAATCCTTAAGGGGACTCCCATACATAATGTTCAATACAGACTAGAAGTCTATTGAAGAAAATGTGCCATAAATGCCCAGGAGTCGAACCTAGTGGGATATAATGTCCTTAACATTTTCTCGAGACATACTTGCCCTTTATCACCACTTCTTAGGTGGGGCTCCCATACAAATATAGCGTTTTATGAATTGCTTAAATTAATAAAAATTTGTGGTCTTTTGTGAACAAAAGCAATCAACAGATTTTAATCATTTATGGCTTGTTTTGTTTGCAACTTTGATTTTTATATGTCTGGAAAAAATTAGAAGCATATCTGCACTTTCCTATTTTTGATGAATTTTAAAAAAACAAAATGTTGGTAAAAAATTATTTTTTTTTTTTTTTTTTTTTTGCTAAAAAAAATTTGGCTTCTAACACGACTGCACTTATGAGTAAAAAGTTAAATTTTTCTTAAAGGAAATTTTATTGTGGAATTTTTTGAGTTTGTGCAATAAACTATAAAGTTTTTGAGTTACGCGAACATATGTTGTGCAACCTCCT
Organism: Pollenia amentaria; assembly: GCA_943735925.1. Taxonomy (NCBI): domain Eukaryota; kingdom Metazoa; phylum Arthropoda; class Insecta; order Diptera; family Polleniidae; genus Pollenia; species Pollenia amentaria. The sequence goes on along the minus strand of OX031007.1, from coordinate 184,505,398 downwards.
CCCTTTTTGAAATAACGGTATATCTCGAAAACTACAGCTAACCAAAATAACAGTTAGCACCGCTGGATTCAGCGTGCCCGAATTAGGTTAAAGCGCCAGGTCCTAAGCTTGTCTCAAAAAATGTGTCAATTACTTAAAATTTCACAGTTTAATAGGACAAGAAATACCACCTCCAAATTTAATGCAGATCGGTCCATGAATTTGCATATGCCCCATATAAAGCTACTCTCGGAAAATAGTCAAGTACGCCTAAAACCGTAATAAAGTTCGCTATCATAATAAAACTTAAAGCTTCACAGTTTTATAGGACTATACATCACACTGTGTTTCATGAAGATCGGTTCATAATATACCCATATATACCCTACTGCCGGAAAAAAGTTAAGTACGCCTAAAACCGTAATATGTAATGCCATCATAATACAATTTGGTACATCACAGTTTCATAGAACTTTAAATCACGCTATCAAATTTAATAAAGATCGATTCATAATTTACCATATGCCCCATATAAAGCCCACTCCTGAAAATTAACTAAATACGCCTATCCCGTAGAAGATATAGATATTGCGGTGAAATTTCCTCCAACTTAGCTTCATATGGCCATAAAATATGTTATGTAATTAAATAGATATCATATAGGGCCCACTCCTGAAATATTTGAAATGTCGGTGAAGGGCGTCAAAGATTCGGCACAGCCGAATATAGCACTCTAAATTGTTTTTAATTAAAATTGTTGTAGTGTTCTTAATCCACACGCATAATAAGATTATTTTCTAATTAAAGGTGATTTTTCTATTAAGTGTTTTACTAAGTGACGTTTTTTTAGAATTTTAAACAAAAAAAAATAACTTTATTAGACTACATCTTTTGGTTGTCATCCGATGAACGACATATGGGCATTTTCACGAGAAACCCATGAAACTTTTTTTCCAATATGGTAGAAAGTAAAAAAAAAAATACTCAAACTTTACTATAGTACTTATAACTTATTAAAATGTTTAAAGAGCAAAAAGTAAAAGTGTGAACTGACTTTCTCTTTGATTTATTTTAAGTAACTGCACTGCAATCACGATTTTCACTTTCCTGCCGATTAAATATTGTTACCATTGGAATTATATTTTAAAATGAACACAACAACAACAATAAACAAGACTCATAAGGGAGATCAAATATATAGTTCGACTAGCGGTATATTTTTTGGTTTATTTTTGATGGTATTTTAATGTCACGTACGTGGTGCGAAAACATCATTTGTCTTTGTCATTTGCATTTGAGCAGTAGCCGATGTTTCATATTATAAGTTTTATAAGCTTTTAAAGGATGTCGCGTACAATATTGTAAGTACTGCAATTGCAACTAAATGCATCATCTTATTTTGTTGGAATTTAGATAAAATATGGTTCAAACTTATTTTATTGCAATCTAACTCATCTAACCAAATATTATTGTAATCGGTCCATATTAGACCATAGCTCCTATACAAAACTACTCTCGAAAATAGCCTTTAATGCTACTTCCTTATTAATGTCGGTGTTAACATAAAAATTGGAGACAATAACTTTTACTATAGGTATTATGTCATGACAAAATGTTGTGCTGGTAGGTTCAAATTTAACCATAGGTCGCATATAAGCCCCCTTCCTTAAATCGGTTAGAGGCAAACAAATCTCATATAGGGGAAGATATCTAGATTATATCCGGCACAAATAAATTGTATGATTTTTTACGTCATAACATAATTCTGTTCTTGCGGCCATGATTGTCCATGGGTCCGAAATAGGCTACACTATTAAAATTTTTTTTAATTTTATGGTGAAGGGTATCAGATGGTCGGGCTTGACCGACTACACATTCTAACTTGTTTGTTTTAAGTTCTTGTATACATATATTTACAAAAATATATATATCATCCCCTGTAAATACTATAAGAGAAAAATCTGTCACGTACGGTATGTCACGAACGATATTACATTTTGTTCATTATAAAACAATCCAAAAAAAAATAGTTTTTTCTAAATAAGGATTATAAAGGAAAAATATTTGGTTTATTAAAAAAAAATACAAAAAGAAAAACCTCCCACAATTCGCTAATTTTACATTTACTCCAAACTCACTTCCGTTTTATGTCACGTACGACATGCACCTATTGTGCTCGGTATTTTGGACAACAAGGTTCCAAATATGATAATTTTTTCATATTGAGTAACCTCTAAGTAAAACATTATGTTCAAAAAAATTTTCCAATTACTACTATTTTTGCAAAATCTCTACCTCTCTGAAGACGTACAGTACAAATGTCACATACTATAAAATGCAAATGCCTTTATCTTGTTTTTGAAGAAAACGAACAGAAAAAATACCACCCAAAACGAAAATATGACTGCAAATCGAATAACGATGTTTTTACGTATTGCTGTCATTTTTAAAACCCCCGAAACGATTGAATAGCTTATTTTATGTCCACAAATCGTCGGCAGATAATTTAATTGACATATGTGGATTCCGATAGTTTCGAAAAAATTGAGTTTAAGCACAATTAATTTGAAAACTGCTTCAGCAAATACCACATATGACAAACTCCATATCTCGAAAATTTTATGAGGTATCGAAAAAATGATCACGTTAAATGAAACATCAGGTCGGAAAACCTCAGGAATCGATCTTAACTCAAAACCGCAAAAAATCCACATACGACATTTAAATTATCAACCGACCAAATGTCTGCATTATTTCAGTAACAACCATACAATTTGATAATTAAAGATTTTTGCCTCACATCTGTACATAATTCTGAAATTTAATTAAATAAAAAAAATATATGTTTTTTTAACACTGCAGTAGAGAGATGTGACTTTGTATATGGCTAAGAGCTGTTATCCTAAAATGGACATCCTGTACAAAATTAAAAGCGGGCGTGGTTGTGGGATGTTTTAAGAAATAATCTGCACTAATATCATTATATCTATGTATAAAATTTTTAACATATTTACTTTATTTAAGTATTCAAAATGGTATAGAAGGTACCACTCCCTCAATAATAATTTTATGCAAACTCAGCCCTATAAGAGGTTTTTTATTGAAATGCTTATTCACTGAATTTAACATTTATGGATTAATCCTTTTAAGAGTGTTCACAAACGGACTGTCAGAAAGAAATATGTATGACGGGTGATATACATAAATTTTTTACCAACTTTCCAGTTATTTTCCTGTGCGTCTTCCAGTTTTTTATGAATACAATCATTTATAAGACAATTGTGACATTAAAGGTTTTTTTCGGGAGTGGTCTTTGTATGGGAGTTATAGTCAAATTAAATGTGTGCCAAATTAATTGTAACTACCAACATAATTCGATAGTTTTGCTTTCTGCAATTAGAGACCAATTATCACTGTTTTATGACAAATAATTCAAGTGCGACCTATACCTTGCTCACAAGGTTTACATGGACAGGCAACCAGCCAGCTTCATTTGGCATTTCTCAATTTCAGACTTAGAGTCTAAACACAATGTTTGCGGTGCGGTGCGATTTCTCGTTGCGGGAGAGAAAAATAAACATAATACAACGGCAGACGGCGACGGCCATATTTGTCCATGTTTGTTTACATTTTTATTAATTTATTTGTGCATAAATTTTTATAAAATTTTCTGAAAAATTATTGTTTGTGTTAAATATTTTGTAATGGCAGTAAATAAAAAAATTGAAGCTGTTAAAGAAATTGTTAATTTGGTATAAGCCACTTTTAATTAATGTGTGGAATTAAAAACCACGACACATACTAACAGGAGATGGTGGGATGGATTTTTCAAAACATGCTTGCAGCAGATTGAAAGCCAGGATGAGGAGCATTTTCATCTAGCAACAAGAAAAACTAAGATAACTAAGAGAAACTCACTTACCTGGTACGTCAACATCTTTGCCAATTTTGCACCACAAATCTATTTAATACTGGAAGTTTTTTTAACTTCCCGAGTGCAAATTATAGAGACAGTCACACTTCATTACTTCTTCGATGATTCTTTCGTTATTGTCCATTTTTCCTTCTTCTGTTGATATATTTTCTACACTTTTATATTTGATGACAAAAATTTATGAACTTCAAAATCATGTTTTTTGTTTACAATAATGTTGTGAAAATCGCCAATTATTCAAAAACTATGGCAATATCAGAAAGAGAAAGAGTATCAAAAATTGAGAGAATAAGAAAGTCCGCAATGAAAATAGACTCTTACTCAATTTGAACCATGAAAAGATACGCAATCGAGCAACGCGTTAATGATATTCAGGCTTATTATGAAAATGGGCGTTCAAATCAAAATGCATATCGTGAAAATCATCTTCAGGGATGAGACACATTTTCACGTCAGTGGATTCGTTAATAAGCAGAATTGCCGCATTTGGGCGAATGATAATCCAAGAGTGATTATTGAAAAACCAATGCACTCACAAAGAGTGACTGTTTGGTGCGGTTTATGGGCTAGCGGCATCATCGGACCGTATTTTCTCCAAAATGAGGCCGGTCAGGCAGTTACTGTGAATGGTGTTCGCTATCGTAAGATGATAACGAATTTTTTATGGCCCGAATTGGAAAATATGGATGTGGATGATATGTGGTTTCAACAGGACGGTGCCACTTGCCGCACAGCTAATGAAACAATGGCTCTTTTGCGCGACAAATTCAATGGCCGTGTTATCTCACGTGGTGGCGATGTCAATTGGCCTCCAAGATCATGTGATTTGACACCGCTGGACTCCTTTTTTGTGGTTATTTGTACGTCGATAAGCCAGAATTAATTCAAGAGCCAAAGGATGAGATAATTCGGCACATTAACGGCATAGAACCTTAGTTATGCCTCAGCGTCATCGAAAATTTGGGCCATCGGAGGTGTGCCGCCGAGGTCGCTGCGGCCATTTGGCCAATATTTTGTTCCATACATAATTGAACCATACCAATATTATCATAACAAAAATAAATGACAATTTCCTAAATAATTCGTGTTTTATTCAAAATCCGGCCCTTAAAATTTAACCACCCTTTACTAAAAGATGGGTATTGAAACAATATTTGTATATGTTAGACATATCAGCACAAATGCATAATACCCTCTCTATTATGTTGGTGAGGGTATAATTTAAGAAATGCAATAACAGTTTTTATGATGCACAATTAATGAATTAACAAATAAATACATTTTATTTTTCTCTAATAATTTTTTTGAAAGCATAATAAAACTATTGCATACATTTGAAAAAAAACCGATTCTTTTTACAAAACTGAAATTATGTTTATTCAACAAATATTCTTTATTTATGTATGTATGTGCATGCATATGTTTTTAATTTGACCCACATTTCAATTACGGCATATATTATTGTACTGCTCTCTTTTATTCAAATTCTAATATAAAGTATACATACATATATGCACATTAATATGAGTCTACAACAACTAATAGTGTGGAAAATGCAAAAAGATTTTTGTAACCCAATTTTATAAATATGTACAAATGATAAAAATGAAGTGATTTTGTTTCACATGGCACATAAAAATGTTAACATAAAATTTCATAAATTTTTTTTTTAAACTTTTTTTTTGTAAATTTTTCAATTTTACAAATCTATAAAATTTATTGCATTTTATTTGAGCAAAAAAAAATATACAAAATATTCCTATAAAGGCACGCACATACACACAGCAACAATGAAACATATGGGGAATAGGTTTTTTGTATTAAAATTTGGGTGTGTACGAGTTTGGATAAAATTGATTGTGGAAATGTGCGCTTTTGTAGAAAACAAAATTCATACTTATAGCTTTAGGATGCCATACAGGATATAGAACAGCTGTTTCGCCATTGTAACAAATGTACAATTTTTGTCCTAAGATTTTTTATTTTATTTTTCTAATTCTTAGAGAATTTTTCACACGACAATTAAGTCGCACTTAGAGAACCTTATATACTAGGATAGAACTAGAGGATACAAAAAGTAAAACAAAGGATCAGCCTAGAAACAAAAGTTGAATTTTTTTGAGGTTCAGACTAGAGACTTAATTAGGGAAGTTTTTAAAATAATATATAATACAAGAGTCTGGAATAAAATAAACTTAATAAATGATAAGAATTAAGCCAACAGTTAAGACAAGAATCTGGACTAGAGACTCATATAAAACTAGACTAGAATTTAGTCGAAATGGTTAAGTACAAACTAGCTTAGAGATTATATTCTAGTCTCTAGTGCAGCATAGAAACTATGCAAGATATTTGATTTATAATTAAAACTAGATAAGAGACTAGAATTTTAGCTGGAGAGTTTCCCATAAAAAGGCCAGGAAGATAAACAAGATAACAAAATGTATTTCTTAAATAGGGGTGCCAGACGTACTGTTTTAGCAGTAATTTTTTTGAAAAAAAAAAAAAAAAAAAAAAAAAAAAAAAAAAAACAGTAGATACATTTTTAGCAGTACATGTGCTGCAAATTTTGTCATTTCGTTTATGAAATGCCATAAAATTTAAATCTTTCCTTTACTTTTTAAGTGTATTTCTTTACATATTATTGTTGTTGCATAATAATAAATCAAAAGTTTGAAATATTTAATAATTCAAATAAATAGTAACATACGTTTGCTTCAAAAAAATGTACTGTGTTTTTCATTATTGTACTGTTTTTTCTGTATTCATTGTACTGTTTTTCACAATTTCAAATCTGTCTACCCTATTCTTGAACATTGCAAAATCTATATGTTAGCAATTCACGGATTGCTGCCATAGAAATCCACTAAACTAGTTAAGCCCATAAACGCTTTCAAACCAAATACCCTACGGTAGGGGCGTTAGGCAAACGCAGAATAACCAGCTTCCAAGTAAGTTTAAAATTTAAAATTCTACTCAAATATTATGCGCTGTCTGATAGAAATATTTCAGACGTGGGATATTAAAGTTAGAACCTGCCTCGTTTCGCTTCAGTTAACTTGTAATCCAATTTCATTCGCCTATTGTAGGGTGCACCTTAAAACAACTCATGTTGTATATTGTATTCATAATGTAATCTATTGCTAGTTATTGATACTACTGGCAAAAACTAAAAACAAAAAAAAACGTCAATAATGAAAGCAGAAAAAAGGAGCCTTTAAGCAAAATGATTTAACATTGAATAAAGAAATGTACATTTTGTACAACAAAGAAAACAAAAATTTATAAAAATGTTTTTTGTCACATTTTTTTTTATTTTTTTTGTTTTTATTTCCTAAAGATATAATCCAACTAGCGATACCAAACTATGCACCGCCTGCCAACCGCCTTCGCAAAGCTCCCTTCAACCATTTTGACATTAATAGTTAGTTTTGCAGTTTTTATTTCCACTCCCTCACATTCTGCAGATGGGATAATGTTTGCTAACGGTATTTTGATATTGCCTTGTTGCACCAAATAAATGTTTTCAATGTTATAACGCTTGGAACATTTAGATGTGGAAATATTGTAAAAATGTTGCAGTTTTCCTTAAGCCATTTTTGATTTGAATTCTTTTCTCTTTTTTTTCGTTAAACAAAGTTTTATTTCCATTTGTTGTATTTTATTTCTTGTGAAATATAAAAATTTTTTTACATAAATGCAACATTAAGTTTTTCGAATTATGTAGATTTGACTGTGCTGCTGGGCGATTAATTTTTTTTAAGGGATTGGACTTATAAATCTTCATGTTGTAAAGTGTCCCTGAATTTTTTGTTTCAGCTAAATTTAAGGTATTAATTTTTAAATAGTAACCTAAAAATATCATTTCATACTAAAATACATTTTGTGTTTAATAATAAGGTGATAAAATGCACAATCAATTGATTGGTAGACTGCAACCGCCTGAATCTTATGTAAAGCCTCGATATTGATCTTGACATTTCTATACTACTTATGAAGCTAATTATTCTGCTAGTGAAAGAAGAGTAAATTTTGGGGGGTCTAGACCCAGCAAAAGTTTTACCAACAACTACTTTTATAACAACTTTCAAATTTTATTATATTCCATACCTAATCACTATTCGCAGTATTACATGACACCAATTAATAAAGTAATTTCCCGTAATTCACACAGTAATATGGACGTAGCACAGAGGGGTATTTTGCAAATCTAGCCGGACAATACCTTTTCTTTTCAAATTGCGTCTTAAATTTATTGAGTGCCCCCACACGCAGAGAAAAAATATGTTTAAATATGATCACCTCCAACAAAACTATTTTTAAAATAAATGTAAAACAGATTATGTTTAATTTAGCCATATTATTGTCAGCGACAACCATATTATTATTAAATTAGTCCTCCATCAAGAAGCCACAACCATATTATGGTTGCCTCTAAACATGTTATGATTAAATATGACAATAATTTGTTTTTAAATTAACAATAGTATTTTCCTCTTTGCCAAGAGCAACATGCTATGGTTAAAAACCAACCATGCTGTTATAAGTGTTAAACATATGTTAATTATTTTTTAACCAAAACATGTTCCGAGGCAACCATAAAATGGTTGTGCCATTATGATGAAGGACTAATTTAACCATAATATGGTTGTCAATGACAATAATATGTTTAAAATAACCATAGTATGTTTACAATTTTATTTAAAAACAATTTTGTTGAAGGTGACCATATTTAAACATATTTTTTCTCTGGATGCAGAATGATGACACTTGGCAAAAATATGTGCTATGGTCATAGGGTGGTAAAGTTTAAAAATAATAAGTAAAATCGGACCATGGGGGAAAAAGTTCCTCTTGGAAGAGCTTATCCTACCTCTTGAAAATTTTATTTTTTTAAGTTCTCCCATTCTCTTCTTTAGCAAATGCAACTTTTAACGTCGGCTAAAGAAAAAAAAACCTAAATTTTGACTCAGGAGATCGAAACATGCAATTTTTTTGTGCCGGCCTCTTTTGCGACGGTAACATAAAATAATATTTGGAAAAAAATGTTAATTAATGGATTAATTAATGGAATATTTTCATTTTATTCTTTTAATTTTTTGAGGTTTTATTGGCAGGGGGATGTATGCCTCCAATGTAGTGATATTATAGACTTTTTTGAAAAGTCCTTACGCAGCCCGAAAAAAATCCATATTTTTCCCTACGCGCTCAACAAATTTTCCTTACAAAAACCCCTATAACTTTTAAATGATAATAGTTAAATGCAAATAAAACCGTTGCGACTTCTTAACAATCGTACAGGTGTTTTAAATGATTTTCGGTGCACTGGAAGTACATTCGTCTTTTAAAAAAGAGCTGACAATGCAAATTGAAGATATAATTTTGTAACTGAAGATATGTTCAGATTTAACAAATATTTGACCTAACGAATATTCCAAATAAAAAAAGCGTGACCAGTAAATGTATAAAATTTTAGCTTTATTTTTAACAAATTCTATTGAATCTAAACTTTGTTTTGAAGATCATTATCTGTAGTATCATGTGGCAGTGAAACATCAAAGATAACTACTTTCGACTAAAGGGGAAAAAATTAATTTTCATTAAAATTTTTCATTTAGGCGACTTTACTCCAAAAGTTAATAGGTTAACCGATTAATTACTACCCGATTAACTGATCGGTTAATTAAAAATTGGCTGTTTGAGATTAACGGTTAAACCGGTTAATTTCAGTCGATTAACCGATGTAACAAAATTTTTAATTTGTTGTAGTATTATAACATATTTTTTTGTGTTTTCAATTATTTGTTTCGGCTCATATTCAAAGGTATGTGTTTAAAAAATATTTTTCCATACAAAGAAAGAAGGTATTCAGTGATAGCATTTGGGTGATTAATTTTTGTAAAAATAACCAATGAGCCATTTCAGATCACTTTTGGGATTTAAAACTAATTTATCACTAGATCGATTGCAAAAGGATTCACTTACGATTCATTTATATGATCAAAAAGGAATCAGCAAATTTTATCACAAATGTTTCTTTGAGGTGATTCATCGGTTATTTTGCTCTTGAAGCTGATTCCTAAAATATTCGATTATTATACAAAATGCTTGCTATCAACAGCTTTTTGCTTCACGTATATGTATGTGTTTATAACAGAATTAACCGAAACAATTAGAAGTGCTAAGCATTTCAAAAAATTAAAACAGGACTCTAATGGCCTAATGAAAGATTTTATATGTTTAGAAAAATCCAAAATAAGGACTGAGATATGAGATATTATGTATTATGGGTTGCTTTCGATTTCTCCAACATCTACGATAAATGGAAGAAATTTTCCCCAGTCAAGTTTTATCAAAACTGAAAAAAAAGAATCGCTTCAATCTTAAACATTTAATCCAAATTATATGTCTAAAAGATTATTTTATAAGATCTCCTTAAACCACTGAAATAACTAATAATCTCACATTAACTAATAAGATGATCTCACATACTATGTATTAATTAAAAAATATGTATTGGATATTTATGAATTATTTTTTTGTTTGATCGTTTTAGTTCAATAATTGTTATGTTTGTTATTGTTAGAGGGCGAAGTAAATTGTGACGTAAAATTTTTGAATGAAATGTTTTTCAAAAACGAAACTGACGAGCCCCTCCGGAATTATGGTAATGACTCAACTTCATTGGAATATCTTTTTCCTGTGGACACGATGGAAGAGGGTGATGACGTCATAGTTGAGGCACGTGTAGACGCAGTTGACCCAAACCCGTCATCCAGTGGAACTGAAAACTAGCAAGTTAGAAGATACGGCTTACGTCCAAGAAGGGATGACAAGAGTGTTGAAGATGCAAAAGATTCAAATGAAAATATTGGGATACTGCGGGTTTGGCAATGACTGATGATCCGATGAGTATAACCGGGGCTTTTAGTGGAGACAACGGTAAAGAATGGGCTCTTGCTGTTGAAGATGAATACTTGGCGCATATGATAAATAGAACTTGGGATATCGTTGAGCATGCAGCTGAGAGAAAAGTTATAGGTAATCGTTTTGTTTTTCGTACCAAGGAAGATGGCAGAAAGAAGGTTCGACTGGTGGGGAAAGGTTTCTCTCAACGTTCGAGGGAGGATTTCGATTTAACTTATTCCCCAGTTGTGAAATCGTCATCAAATCGACTCTTGGCAGCTTTATCGGCTGAAATGAATTAAAAAATACATTAGGTGGATGTCGTCACCGCGTACCTCAACGGAAATCTCAGCCAAAATATTTTCATGGAAATTCCTGATTGTTTGATGGAAGTCCTTCAAAAGTTGAAAAATGGTGTATCGTTTGCGTCATCAGAAGCTAAAAGTTATAGGGCTAGAGATATAGCTTTAGAATGGCTGCAGAAAATTAAGATGTGCAAGCGACCAGTGTGTAAGCTAAAAAAGGCGTTGTACGGTTTGAAGCACTCAGGGTTGGAGTGGTATCGAAAATTAACCACCAAACTGAATGAGGCTTCACTTGTAGCTTCTGAACGTGATTTCTGTCTCTTCACAGCGCGTAGATCAGATAAAATATTAATTTTGGCAGTTTAAATAGATGATCTAATTTGGGTGGAAGAAGTCAAAGGTTTTCTCGCAGAAAGTTTTGAAATGATAGACATGGGCCAGGTGCAGTCTTGTCTCGGGATACAGTTCAAACACGATTTGGGCAAACACCAAGTGTTTTTGAATAAATCCAACTATACTGATGAATTATTGCGAAGGTTCTCAATGGAAAATTGTAAACCGTTTTCTGAAGAAAACGTAAGTGGATACCCATACCAAAGCTTAATTGGCGCGCTCATGTACCTCTCGGTAATGACGCGACCCGACATCTCATATGCCGTAAATTACTTGAGCCAATTTAATTCGTGTAATGGTTCTGAACACTGCAAAGCGGCGAAGCGAGTGTTAAGGTATCTCAAGGGTACACCAGATTATGGCTTATTGTATCACGGAGGTGGTTCATACTTATATGGAGTAGTCGACGCAGATTGGGGCGGAGACCAAATAGATAGACGTTCATATACTGGATACGCTTTTATATTTTCTGGAGCAGCTATTAGCTGGCAAGCGCGTAAGCAAAGAAAAGGTGGCACTATCTAGCACTGAGTCGGAATACCTATCGTTATCGGTAGCAGTCAAAGAGTCACTATATCTAAAGGGAATTATTAACAAAGTCGGCGTGAATCAAGACTCAGTAAAGCTGTACAACGACAGTCAAAGCGCTCAAAGTCTTTTGGCTATCATCCACCTACCAAACACATTGACGTCCGACACCACTTTATTCAACAAAAATTGAACTCCGGCGAAATTGATTTAATATATATGCAAACTGAAGATATGCCAGCGGACATATTAACAAAAGCTGTTCCTATACAAAAACATCGTAGCTGCTCTTTGGACCTTGGTGTCACTATGGACACTTGAGGCATTCTACCCACTTCAAGGGGAGGTGATAGAGGGCGAAGTGTTGCGAATGCAACTCTACCTATACTTTTCTGTTTATTTTATGCCTCTCCTTTTACCTTTATATGTATATGTTCATATGTACTTATATGTATTATATTAATTGCATTTTAAATTTTTTCTTTTGCTCACTTAACAAACTGAATTCTTTGAATAAAGACGCCATTTAATTTAAATAGAGGAACTCGTGTTGAACTTTTATAGTTATGTTATGGTTTTTTTTACTAATAAACCCTAAATAATATAATGTACGCATTTTTTATTTCTAGAAATTACTTAATTAAAAAAAAATTATTAATCGCTTAACCGATCAATAACAGAATTAATCGTTTAACCAAAACCTCGGTTAATAAATCGAGTAATTAACCGATTAAAGCTAAATGCCCAATTAAATAAATACCCTTGTACCTATGAAAGATAAACAAAAACAGAAAAAAATGTCGGACTTGCAAAAATTCACCAAAAAAAAAATCCGCAAAAACGCACAACTTTTTTTAGTCTAAAAAAGATATCAAATTTCATCGTGATGTGTTAATTATTTTTTAAGTTAACAGAAAACCCTTTTTTAATATCGAACGAATTTTTTATCATAAATTTTTCTAAAAATTATTATAAGCAGCTGTTAATATAGTCTTTCACAGAAAAAAATCAATGTAAAATCTTTAATCGTTTAGCCAAAAAATATATATATTTTAAACCTCCCCAAACCGTAAAATGTCAATGAAAACGCATGTTATTAACTCAACTTTCCTGACTTTAACAGTGTCAACAACTCAGTTGGGTAGAGCGCAAAACTAAAAAAATCAACAAAAACATAAAAGATGTAAGTTCGAATATCAACTAGGACGGCAAATTGGCTTGCACACACATATTAAAATTTATGTGTGTAAAACAAATTACACGTACATGGAGCAGTGGGTAAGATTACAAATATACATAGATGTTGTTCGTGGCAGCCTAAATCCGAATCCCGGCTCTGCAAAAACAAATTATTTTTTCTTAATGTCAACTTATAAAATAGGTTCTTTTTAGTTAAATAAAAATGCGTACATCTTTTGTAAAAACAATAGGTTATTGTAGTAAAAAGGTTAGTAATGTTTAACGAATTATCGCAATAAAAAATAGTCATACAAACAAAGATGGTGTTCAGTGATCTTTATTTAAAATAGGTGTTTGCTGTCAACAACTTTTTGTTTCGCGTACTTTTTATATGTACATATGGATGTTTATTTCTTCTCATATCAATATTTTAACAGAATTAACCGAAAAAATTAGAATTGCTTTGCATTTCAAAAATTAAAAGAGGACTCTAATGGCAAAATGGAAGATTTTGTATGTTTAAAGAAATCCAGGAAAAGGACTGCGAAATTGGATATTTTGTATTATGGGTTGCGTTTGATTTTTCCAACATCTGCGATAGATAAGTGAAAGATTTTTTCCAAATCAAGTTTTATCAAAACTAAAGAAAATAATCGCTTAAATCCTTAACATTCAAACCAAATTATTTGTCCAAAAGATTATTTTATAAGATCTCCTAAAACTATTGGCATAACTATTAAATTATATGTGTTACATATTTATCAGTTATATTTTTGTTTGCTCATTTTAGTTCAAGAATGTTTGTCATGTTGTTGCTTTTTTTTAGTAATAAACTCCAAATAATAAATAAATTATACAATTGTATTTATTGAAATTAGTTAATATATAAAAAAAAAACTTTATTAATCGGTTAACTGATCAATAACAAACTTAACCGATTAAACCAAAACCGCGGTTAATTAATCGAGCGATTAACCGATTAAAGCAAAAGCCCGATTAAATGAATACATTAAATGAGTCCTTCAGGCGGGACAGTTGCAAAGTAGATATCCACATGTTTCATTATCCATCTTGCGAAATCTGCATTGTTTGGTAATGAGATTACTTAACATAAACTAATGGTAAATTCTTCTTCGAGCCATGATTTGATCTTCTCCCTAATGTGACCAGAAAGGACACCGCAAAAGGACTCCGGACCAATAAATGGTCGGTTGGCCCCCCTTTTTGCCAATGCATAATAAGTAAGAGGTATGTAACTTAAAAATTTTAAATAAAAAACTAAAATAAATTGTAATGAAAACTTAAAACAAAAATTTGCTTTAAAAATTTATTATTTACCTTAAAAAAGTGTTGGTTGGTTAAAGAAATTTTACACCAATTAATTTGGACAGTTGTGGCTTTCTGTGATGCTTTTATTCTCAAATATATACTATACAATAAAAGCATTTTCTGTCTGCTCTTAAATAAAACTGCAATGCTTTGTTCAAAATCACAAAAATATTTTTATGTATATACATACATACATACATACATATATATAGGTACATATGTATTTATTTTTTTCTGCTAGCTTGAATTCTTTTTATTTTATAAAATAAAATAAAATACAACTTGAAACCACAGTTAGCTGACCACAATACTTTGGTGGTACATATGTATTTTTTACCATTCAAGTATTTATACATACGTGATTTGTATGCAAACAGATGATATTGTTTTTGTTTTAGATGCAACATCACCATTGGAATATTACGGGCACATGGATATAGTAAATAAATAGATCGAAGGATGTAAAAACTTTATTTGATACCAGTTACACTTTTTGTTGACTCTTATTTAACTCAGAATAAATAAAAAAAAACAACGTATGTATGTAGATACTCGTATGTGCAACTTTTCTAGAATGATTCAATAAAAGTTTTATTTGTGGGAGCAAATGACAATTTTACTGTTTTAAATAAAAAGATAGAAAATAAACTACTTTTCAACTTGCTGAAAGTACAAGAGTGTGTGTCAGGATGACCCCTAAAGGGGGTCTTGTTATGCTTTCGTACTTAAAATCTAAATTATAAAAAGCCTAGACGGAAGACCTTACAAGATGTTGTATTTGAGGCGACCAAAAAGGAGACAACACCTTTTCCAGTTGTATTCAGAAATTGTCAATTGTCAGAAAGCGTAAGTTGTTGTTCAGATTATTTAATTATGATTCAGAAAGCGTCAATTGAAGCACAGCCGCGAATATCTAACGTTGTAAGTTACAAAATTATTATTTTTCAGGAGAGCAAAAAAACGTTTTTAACAGGCAGGATTATTTATTTTTTAATTTTTTGGTAGATTATCAAAAATAATGATAATAAAAACTTGTATGCAAAATATCAAGAAATTTTAATTTTATATTACATGCAAATTTACAGTTTATAATTTTTTTTTAGTGGAAAATCGTTTCATATCCACAATCGCGATGTCATTTAAAACGTTTTTCCACTTCACAAGCGGCTTTTAAAACGTTATTCCACTTTGCAAAACCAGTTCGTTTGCATCATTTTGCTAGTAACTTAAAACGTTCTTCCACTGGCTAACTCTTTGTACCGCAATTTGACAGCGTTCAGTTGCATAATTTTGGATTATTTGATGTTTAAACAGTGTAAGAGAGTAATGTTAATGGTAATCTTTAAAAAAACAGTTTTTGCAAAAAGTGGCTTTTACAACGTTATTCGCGGCTTTGCTTCAATTGTAGATTAGATATTGTCATTCAGAAAGCGTTAATTGTAGAAATTGTCAATTGTAATTTAGAAAGCGTAATTTCACAGAACAAATTAAAAATTGTCTCTAATCACTAAATTCATAGAAACAAGCAGACACTTTGTCGATTTTGCACCTACACTGCTAGAAAAGGCTTCATAACTCTGATGTATTTTGTCATCAGTACTATGACAAATGTCTTCGTTTTCGACCCCATGAAACTTTACATCACTGTGATGTCAGCGTTAACATCACAAGGCCAAAAATGTATATTATGCCGTCAATGGGACGATATATTGGCATCACAGCAATGACAAATCGGAGTCGGTTTTATAAAGCATGTCATAAATGCGATGACAAACTGTCATCAAATTGAGTCATTGTAATTGACCTTAAGTCAAATTGAGAGATTATCATTATTTAATTACTCGTGACACATGTTTGTTTCACTTTTGTTGTATTCCGCCCTTTGGTAATGGAAGAACTCTCAATTATAAGACACCAGCAGCATGCCCGATATGGGTTTCGTAATAATTCTACTTTAAAAAGTTGATGAATTTTAATAAATAATTTTAAAAATATAATATGGGAATTTTTGCTTCTAATTTTACTTTTTTAACATGAAAATAATGTTAATAATATATTATGACATGATATATTATGTCATCGCACTGATGGCAGTTTGTCATCGTACTGAGGATGAAATGATATATTATGTCATCGCACTGATGACAGTTTGTCATAGCACTGATTGATGTACATACATCCACGTTATGACGCCTTTTCTATCAGTGTACACAAAATGTGGCATCGAATTGATGTCATTGTAGTCATAGCGTAGAAAACGCATAAAATATGACAAAATTTTAGGACGATGTTCGTCATTGGATTTATGTCACTTTTTGCCTCATTGTTGCTATTTGTAACAGTGATGTCACAATTCTGATGTAAGGGCATCATCAATATGAAGATGTATTATTCTATGAGTGTATTACCAAAATGATTATATAGATTACCAAAAATTTAAAATGATATTTTTAATTTTAATTAAAAAAATTATCAAAAAACTTTGCTTTTTCAAACAATGTGTTAATTGATTTAATTAAGTATAGCTCAGGTTTTGACAATTCCCAACAATAATTCTACAGGTTCTTTGATTAATATTTTAATTAAAAATGTATTTCAAACCAACTAAAATGTTAATTAAATCAAAATTATATTTTTAATTTTCTTTCAACTAAAAAATAATTGATACAATTATCACATTAATTAAATTCAAATACTTGTAAAGCAATTTTTATAATTGATAAAAAAAACTACTGATAATATTTTCTGAAAATTATTATTAAAAATATATCAAAATATAAAGTTCTGCAAATTTAAAAATATTTGAAATTCTAAAAATAAAAATATGGCGCATACGTAAATTTAAGAATTCTGAACACATGTCTGGCTTCATTATTCTTCTAACACGCTTAAATTTTTTTTAAAAGACATTTTTTTTCCATAAAAATATATTTATTTTGAAAAGTGATTGCAAAAATTTTATCAGTGAAATTACTGCTGTGTGTCTATGACTTTTTCAAAAATAGAAACTGTTTTAAATCCAATATTTTTTAATTGTGCTAAAATAATTTTTTAAACTCATTTTTAAAATTGTGTAAATGAATACAGTCCATTTTTTTTAATTACTATTCCATTTAAAATTGACTTTAATTGTTTGTAGTCTGCAGATTGTTTTGCCGTATAACAGAATTTTTGGATTTAAACAAGTTTAAAGCTCTTTAAATCAATTAACTCTTTTTTGAAAATTCAGTTTAAAAAACTATCAACAAAAAAGCGTTTGTTTTCATGTTTATTTGTACTTGGGCCTGGTTTTCTTTGTAGACCTCATTGAGGAGTTCAGCAAAAAAGCGCGTAAATGTTAGCCATGTTCATATTGTAGTCAAAGGCAACTTTGACAGTGAGTATCCTCAATTGACATCAAGGCTGTTTGTGTTGCACTATTTATATTGAGCTGAAATGGAAAAAAAACCGTACGGCCGCTATTATTGCCACCCGTTCAATGTATAAAACTAAAAGAAGACATACACACTCACAGAGAGATAAACATTTATATTCTTGGTTCAAAAAATGCAATTTTGTGTTCTGGTTCCCATTAATACACATACACACATTGAGATTACACCATGCCATTCTCGAGTACACACACAGACATCAAAATAAAAAACGAAATCAGACATTTAGGCAGACATTCAACTGAATTTGCTTCTCCACTGGCGTTGGTTTTTTTTCTTTCTTTTTTATAAAAGTGATTACATTTTGTAGTGTTCGAGTACAGTGCCATCAGTATTTACAAAAACGCCTTTTCTCAATTTTTACCCGAATGTACATATGCCACGTACGGACGTGTAAATATTTTGTGCATTTAAATGGATGTGAGGGATTTTTAAACATTCCTCTCGTTATTTTTTGTTTCCTTTAGTTTTCGTTAAGCTTTGTTGACATTTAGAGTTTTACTTTGAAGTTTGTGTTCATTTTTGTTTACCTCCCTTTTCTTACAGAATAAATAAAATGGCTGGGAGAGTGATGTTTACCGTTTTAAGCCAAATTCGCAACAAGAAAAGGCACCATGTCGTACAACGTAATTACGTGAAGAATAAGCGAGTTTTAACTGTATTTTTGAGTCTAATTTAAGGTTGTTGATTGTATAAATATGCATACCTGTGGATTGGCTTGCAATTAGCGTTAAAACAAATATGAAACGTACGTTGTTTTAAATACAAAGCCACCCCAGAAAAAAGGAGTTTAATAAAATAACACAAAATTAATGTGTTTAATAAGAAAGACTATCTTTGAGTGAGTATGTCTTCTTTCAGTTTTATACATTGAACGGGTGCCAATAATAGCGGCCGTACGGTCTTACATTTGTTGTTTTTTGTGCATTTTGTTTTACCAAATTTGTGTTTGAATTTTATCTTTTGGGGCTTTAGAAAATTATAATCAGAACAGTTTTTGCACACACGATGTTATAAATATATATGTCTTTTATTTATCCAAAAATATTATGTATACAAAAAAAAATGTAAAATAAAATATTTAAATAAAATGTTTACGGTGAACATTGGGCGTATTGACGTTTCTGGAATCAACTTGGTTTAAGAAGATTGACTGATTAGGCCTAAGCTTCCGATCCTAGAGTTGGTACTGCCAACAAACCGCTAGGCAGGCTAAATACAGTTGGGTTGCAGCGACTTATTGTTATTGGATTGTCACCTACACGCAAAGAAAAATCATGGTTGTGGTAAACATATTCTAAGAGATAAGTTATGGAGTAATCATATTATTATCATGTTAATCATTATAAGTTAAGGAGTAATCATATTATTTTCACGTTAGTCATAATAATATGTAGATTAAATCTAAAACCGATAAATATTTGTAATATATATTTATGCTTATTTACTTACTGGTAAACTTAACGTAAAACTGTTACAGATATTTGACATCATTATATGATGCAACTTTAAACATTATATTTGTAACCTATTTTTGTCGTATTTCGCAATTATTTATAAATTATTTTATAGAATTTTCACTCATTTTCTCTAAAATAACACAGAACAATGGTCAATATTTTTAAACAATATTAAAATTTTTTTAGCATTGATATTTTATTTTGTGACACTTTACAATTTTTTTTAATGTACCTATAATTTCTTTATTTTTTAATTTCTTTAAACTTGATTTTTTTATGAATAACAAATAGTTCGATAGGCATATGTAAAACAAACGGCACAACCGATGCAAAATTATTTTACAAATGGCGATAGCATCTTAATGCATCTTAAACATATTATGAGTACACGTATAGAAAGTTATCATGTTATGGCTATTAAATGTCATTAAATGGTTGCGAGGAATATAATATGTTTTCAGAGTTATCATTATTTAGTTGTTATAAAAATAATTATTTTTCAGTGAACTATACTCAAATTTATAATTGCGATAAATATTTACATGTTTACAGTAACTATAATATTGTTGATATTAAATAAAAATAACAATATTTTGTGTACGGCAACAATATATTATTACAATGCCATCAGACGGAAGCCTGAATGACATTACCAGGGAGCACTTGGTCTAAGACCGGAAGTTGTGAGATGCTTGGGAATTTCGGGTAGAGGAATCGCTTCTTGCTACCCTCAAGTGGATAGCAGACAGAGAGCTTTCAACCTCTGAGAAACCCGGTTTTCGAATGGTTCGACTATATAAATCGTATATATAAATCGGCAATGGCCATCTTCACTTTTTTGTCAATCGACTTTCCTCCTTTGTTAAAACGTAAAATTAAACATGCAATGCCCTGAGTGGATGAGAATCTACCAGCGGAGACTCATGTGGAAAATAATATAAGGACCAGTGTGGCCATTTTGGCATTTTTGCAGCTAAATTTAGCAATAAAAATTTTTATTTAGCTGCAAAATTTTCATTTAGCACTTGGCATTGTATTTAGCATTTTTAGAAAATATTTTTAGCTTTTTTTAGCATTATTAATTTTAAAAATTTGGACGAATAGTTTTATTGATTTTACTTATATTTTTTTAGTAATTATATTAAATTTTAATTAAAAACAATTGTACCCAAAATCAAATTTCGTAGTGAAATGGATAATTATTTTGTAAAGAAAGGAAATATTAGAAATTCCCTCATTCTGTTGATTGTAAAAATGATTCGCCCTTTGATATTACGATACTAAAGTACAAAGAGATTTCCCGTTGTATTTAGATAAAAACTCTAAATACCATAAAAACTCATATACCAGAGGTTTGCGGGCCCCCAAAATTTAAAATTTAATCTCAACTACCTGTGCTAAATATTTATATGTATCAGATTCGTTACCAAAACCCACTTGTTAAGATATAACCATTTATTTCAATTTCGTTAAAAAATAAGTCACTAAATGTATTTAGTTTCGAATAAAATCTCATACTGGTAACACATGTTCCACAAAACGCTTTAAAAAATGTTAGCATTATTTTTAGCATTTTTTTAAATAATTTTTAGCATTTTTTGGCCGTGTCCAATGCCAGATTTAGCTGTAAAAAATTTTAAGATCTGGCCACACTGATAAGGACAGAAGGTTGACCCCTCGCCTAATCGATCCACAAAGGCGGAAAAAATACATGTAAATGTAGGTGGTTGTACTTCTCTCTACTTCTCGTCTAGGCAGAATTATATCCCATTTGCTTTTTATCACTAACTTTACTTTCGGATTCGCTTACTACCCGTACAAAAAGTTCCGTAGGTCGGGTAAAAGCAGGTAAACCATAATCTGACAGTGCATGGTTTACATATTTATATATGCTGATGAATTCTTTTACAATAAACGTCAAACTCAATATGAAAAAGCACTATTTTAGTACGAAAATTCTTACGTATGGAATTAAAAGATACTGGCTTATTGCATGATTTGTCTCACACACACCCACATCTAAAATGGGACTAAACTTTGTTTAAGAGTGCGAGTAACACAATAGATACAGAATATAGCAACATGTTATTTAGTTGTTATGTATTTTATTAGTTAGAAATCTAAAAAAAATGTTTTTTATTAAAAAAAAAAAATAGAATTTTTTAAGAAAATAATTTTAATCGATTAATAAACATAAATTGTTCGAGTTATTCGTTATTTTAAATTGGCTATTTTAATTATTCGGTCACATAAGGGCGAAAAATTTCTTCGATTAGTCGAACAACGATTAATTGAGTGGATACTCTAATATATTGGCTAAAAACAAGTTGCGAATATTTGAAACAACATTTAAAAGAGCAGTCTAGAGTATCAGTTATCTCGGTTATATATGGCGTAATAGTCGTTGAAAACTTCCAACAGGAAGACGAACAATATGTTGGGTGCAAAGATGAAGAAATGGGGAATCATGTTTTTTTTTTTTTTAATTTAATTGATAATTTAGAACTCGAAAGCCAAATTTTGTAATTAAAACTTGTTTAAAGCAAAATTTTCGTTTAGGTGTGAATAAAATATGTAAAAACGTTTTAATAGAAGAAGCGTTTAACAATTTGCGATCTTTAAATTATGTTGAATAAGTATGACCCTTCCTAACCTCGGGTCTCCATGTAGCAATATTTATTGCGGCAAACGTAAAATTTTTAGCTCCATAAAATTTGGGACGTGTAGACCGCATATTGTCATGAGTGACAATGCATTGCGCAATGATTGCTCTTCTGATTGCTTGAGCAATTATTGCTTAGCAATCTGCTGTCAAATCAGTTGTCATTTATCACATTTTACTTATAGGTACGTTTGTTTATTCATTTATGTGTTTATTTATTGAAAAAGCAATCATGGAAACGCCGCCAAGTGAAAAAATTAAATAAACCTTAATTTGGACAAAATTAAACGGCGAATTTGTTTAACTAAAATATTCATTTGTATTTTTAATAGAACAATACACAATTTATTATCATTTGATTATAATAATTTGTAGAATCTGGGAATTATTTCCTTTTCATACTTTCATATTTCCTTTTTTCAACATTTTTTATTTTTCGAATTTATTCTATGCGCTAAATTTCAACTACATCTGTATGTATTTTATAAACCTTTCTGTAATAAAGGGTGAATAAATTTTAAGGGCATATGTTGAATGTAAACCACACCTAAACTTCAAGTTTTTTTTTCCATTTCATTTGACATTTCTCAATTAGACTAACTCAATTTGAACCATGGAAAGATACACAATCGAGCAACGTGTTAAAGTTATTCAGGCTTATTATGAAAATGGGAGTTCAAATCAAAATGCATATCGTCAATTTTCGAAGAAAATCAATTTCAGAAATGAGGCACATTTTCACCACAGTGGATTTGTCAATAAGCAGAATTGCCGCATTTGGGCGAATGATAATCCAAAAGTGATTGTCGAAAAACCAATGCACCCACAAAAAGTGACTGTTTGGTGCAGTTTATGGGCTGGCGGCATCATCGGGCCGTATCTTTTCCAAAATGAGGCCGATCAGGCACTTACTGTAAATGGAGTTCGCTATCGTGAGATGATAACGAACTTTTTATGGCTCGAATTGGAATATATGGATGTGGATGATATGTAGTTTCAGCAGGACGGTGCCACTTGCTACACAGCTAACGAAACAATGCCTCTTTTGCGCGACAAATTCAATGGCCGTGTTATCTCACGTGGTGGCGATGTCAATTGGCCTCCAAGGTTTGGGGTTTTTGAAAGAAAAGGTGTACGTCAATAAGGCGGCAACAATTCAATAGCTAAAGGATGAGATAATTCGGCACATTAACGGCATAGAACCTCAATTATGCTTCAGTGTCATCGAAAATTTGGACCATCGGATGGAGGTGTGCCGGCGGCCATTTGACCGATATTTTGTTCCATACATAATTGTACCATACAAATATTATCATAATAAAAAAAAATGACAATAATTTCCTAAATAATTTGTGTTTTATTCAAAACCAACATCAGCCCTTAAAATTTAACCACCCTTATTTCTATACCTTCAATTTTTAGGAATGACTGAAATTTAGCTCATAGAATAAATTCGATAAATAAAAAAATGTTAAATATAATAATTTATTTTATACTTTAATCAATTTTACGACTAACACAATTTATTACATCAATCAATTAATTTTAAAAAGAAAAATGTCTAAAAACCACTTCAAAACACAACCTAATCCATTTGTAATACATTCAGTCACAAAACTTCATACAACTACTCACGGTGAAAATTGCAAATTCATGGCAAAGTAATTTCTCGTGTCCTCCAGCAATATAATCAGCAATTATTGCGCCATTATTCTGTTATTGTTCTGCCGACGTTTTTGCTTGTGCTTAGCAAAAAAAATTTCTACGTGGGGACCCAGCGTATTGTATGTAAATTAAATATTACTCATACGTAAAGATAAATTTATTTAATAAATTTATATGTCTCTTAAAATATTCGTCCGTTTAGTTTTCGCAGTTGTTGCTAATCTATAATTTTCAAAATTGTTTGCTCTTAAAATTAATAAAACTTTAATATTAATAATTAGTACATATATAGCAAACCTTAAAAATTTCCACACAGATATTTAAAAACATGTACAATGAAATATTTTATTTCTAAAAATGTTTCATCATAAGTTATGGAATTCTAATTAAAATGGACACTAAAGAACTTGTTGAAAAAAAAAACAATGTTAAAAATTTAATTTCAAGAAAAAATCTTAATTACTTGCACTATGAAAAATGTGAAAAAAAGAGCAGAAAATATATTGCAACATATTTTCTAATAATGAAAAATTTCTACTTAATTCCTTATTACAACTTTTTCTGCTTTTGTAATTTTTATGTTACTCCTTTACTTTTTTCATTATTAGAAAAAGGCACAGACAAAGACTAGGTGTACTCCTTCGCATAATGCAATTTCCGTTTTTAGCAATTATACACCATACACTTCTGCACTTTTACACTTTGCACATTTTTCATTTTCTATTCTTTGAACCAAAACACAATCATAGTGGCCAGAACAGTGGATACTAGTTAAATAGTGTGCGTTCTTTAAGCTCCTTTGATAGTTTCCATTATTGTTTTTTAAGAAAAAAAAATGCTTTTCAAAAACTATTTACTGTTAGGTATTCTATTATATTCTTTTATTTTATTGCATTTGCCGGAAAGAAAAAATCGTTTTTAAAACTTTTTCCTGTTGTTTTTGCAAATACTTAACCTTTGGGCGTTCTATGTGTAGTTGCACGCAAAACTTAGGTGGTGGCTACTTGAAATCATCTACACACATACAAGCTTACTACATACCGCATGCAATAAATATAAATGTTTTTTTGGTGTTATTCTAAATTTTAAAATAACTACAATCCTCTTTTATATTGAGGGCCATACGAATAATAGTTTTGTTGACCACAGAATTGATTATGTTTGGATAGACATCGCTCCATGTAAATAAAATTTAACATTATCTAAAGTTTAAACAATCTCGGAGCAATTCTCAAGAATTTCATTATTTCATAAAATAAAATAAGCTAAATTTAAGAAATTTTGTAAAAGACATCGTTCTGAACCTGAATTTAAATTTTATACAAAATAGCTTAATCCGATGCACTTCGCTACCCACGTTAAAATAAAATAAGTAACACTTTTTAAAACAGATCTCGTGTCTTACTAACGAAGCAATTTGTATCAAATTTCATACTTCTTCTTTTATGGGAGATTCGATGCGATTTACCTAAGCAACTGCCATATGCCTTAACCTCATGGTGGATCTTAACCACTGGGTGACAAACAATGCGTTTACCAAACGCATCCGTGTGTGGGAGTAGCCAGCACATTCAAATAGCAATTTAAGTATATAATCTGCAATATCTCTTTCATAAGTCGTTAAAAATCAGACCTTCTCCCTTCCTGCGACCACAACCACCCGATTTTCCGAGAGGATGTAGCACCGGAAGGTGAAATATCCTTAAGACGATCAATACAAACCGCACATGCTGTCGTCGGCACAAATATTTTTAAATCACTTATTTTTTTACAAACTGGCGCAGTTTTTTGTCTTTGAAATTGTGGAAATCTTACATAAACCTTCTTTTTCGATGAATTGTATTGGAATGAGCTTTTATCAATCCAAAGAAATTTTCGCCAAAACTATACTGGCTTTTGGACATGTGCATTAGCAAAAGCTAAACGCTTGAGTTGGTTTGGTTTGATATGTATGAAATATCTCTTGCTATATAAGTCTTAAAACATGCTTCTCTCAAGCGGCGCCGAGTCGTCCGCTCACTAATTGAAGTACTGGATGACTTATTCCATTCGCCTGCAGCATCTTTAGGTTTTAACTGAACGTCTGTTTTATAATTTCGCAAGATGATTCGGTCTTCACTTAGAGTTGTTTTGCGTTTCGTGCCGGATTGCGGTAAATTTTGTACATCATTTTTGTTTTAAAATTTGTTTATTTGATAATAAACAGTTTGACGCGGCAAATTGAACTCGTTAGCCATGTCTATTATCTTAAAGCTGGCGTTGAACTTTGCTTCTATTGAGGGTCTAACAATATAAGGTAACTCAGTCGTTTTCCCCATATTTTCAAATAACCGATGAATCAAAATTATAAGTAAAGACACAAAAATTAATTATAAAAATTTCAGTTGACCTTCAATTGCAAAGAACACGAAAGAAAACTGATACGAAGTGCATTTAAAAATACCTATGCCGAAACGAAAGTCACTGACTACTATGATTTTATCAGTAGTTTGAGAGTGCACAAAACAATGGACTTAATATGTGCACTTTGTTTAGAGCAAAGCTGAGGTAACGGTATCTTACGCACTTGAACTAAAAAAACAACAATAGACAAGAGACCAATTTGTCAAAATAATTCTGCCGACGACTGTAGTTGTGTATTTGGTTTTTTACCGTGCTAAATATCATATACATGGCAGTGTTACCACCGGAAAAATTCAAAACTACACTTGATATAACGCAATATTACCCAATTTAAATTAAATAACACCTGATATCAAATTAACGTTTAATTATAAAAAAAAACTTACACAAAAGAAAAATTAGAAATTATTTACAGACAAATTTTTAAAAGTGTTCCCTTGTCAGGTCCTATATACAATTATGGACCTATTAAAAAAAATTATGTTATAAGGTTAAGACTAATAATATAAGATTTCTTAACGCCGAATATTATTTAGATACCTATATCTTTTTGAGATTTTTTCGTCTTAAAGTGATTTATATAAAATAAAATTCTCAAAATTTAAAAAAAAAGTTATGAACAAACATTATGTGTTCTTAACAATTGTGATGTGTACTTTGCGCAGAAGGTCAACATGGACAGACAACCAGCCAACAGGTATGACCACTCAGATACTGATTCTAAGTCGATCTGTATACTACAAAAAATATTTGTATGTGTTTCACACATCAGCATAAACTCATAATACCATTTTGACTTAAATAAGATCAGTATTAGACATACTATTAAGATTCATATAGTAATTAATAATATTTAAACAAAAATAACAATGAAAACCTAAAATTAATTAATAAAAATGAAATAAGAACTTAATATATAAGTTATACTTCCATTTATCTAAGGAAGTTGCAAAATGTTCATGTTCATACTCTGTATACTTTATTTAGTAAAAAAAATTCTGCAATGGTTCCTTATGGCAGTCTGTTTCTCAAATCTGTTTTACAAATGTTTAGTGCGCTAAATATTACTTGACTAAAGCATTTTAAATGTTAAAGCAATCATAAAATTGATAAGTTTTCTTAATATTGGAAACATATTTTTCTCCACTTTAAAGTTCATATTTATTAAAATCTGATTGTCCATCAGACGTCAATCACTATCAATCTTTTGCTTGATAAACTATGAAAATCTTTTTGTTTTAAATAAACAGTGACTTTGGTTAAATATACTGTACATTTGGTATAAAATTTATCACTAAAATCAAATCCTTATATTATTTGTTTTAAAATGAAAGAATTTCAAATTACACCTAATCTACACCTCAAAGAAATCACCCACGCTCTACCCACGAGAGTAAAAATTACACCAAATTCGGGTAATTACCCATAAAGTGGCAACACTGATACATGGTCTTATTGGCACTGACTTGTTTTTGCGTATGTTTTGGTGCAGCCATCTTCATATGAGTATTGGGGTGTTGTATTTCGCTTGCTGCTTTGTTAATGCCATTTTCTGGAGGATTTTTTCACCATTTGTTGGTGTGATTTTTGTTCTTGTTTTCGTATGAAAGATGTCACGCTCTCTTCATATATTAATTTCAAATATATATTTACAAATATAAATAGCCTATATTAAGCGCCGGGTAATCAGGAAATTACGGCGAAAATTTCGAAAAAATCGGTTCAGTAGTTAAGGAGTCTATTTATAGGGAACAAGCACATTTTGTTTTTTATATCTATGTAGATAGATTTACTAAAAGAGACTTACGAAAAAACCATTTTTGAAAGTGAACTTTATATGAAATCTTCTAATATTCAACCTGATAAAAGGCCTGTAGAGCTGTTTATATGCCGCTTCTGGATTAAGTTATAATTGATTATCACTGTATTGTTTTATTCGGAAAATAAGTACTTTTTATTATCAAGAATATAAATATGCTCAAAGTCTATTATAAGTTCGCCAATTCCATATGTGCGGTTGTGCATGCTATGGATTCATATATTTTATTAAATGTCGGGTTCCGATGTAATTGAACTATAATGATTTTAATATCATTTCCTAGTGCTTGATCATAACATCTACCCAGATTTTCATAGAACGAATCTTTTATTAATCGGTATTTCTTCTCTATCGGTGCATGTACAGATATAATGGATATATTGAAAATTTAAGATTTACTTCGCAGTCTGCATATTCGTTTAATATTTAAACTGAGCTAATTCCAGGATATTTAAAATTTAAGCCGTTAAAATTGTAACCTTATATTTTTAAAAAACAAACATGAAAGTAAAAAATCACGTGTTTATTAAAATTATAATTAATATTTCTTTACTAAATAATTTAAATTTTAAATATTTTGAGCAAAACATCGCTAAACAAAGATTTAACTCAAATTTATAAAGTTTTTTTGCTCCTGAAAAAGCGATAAAATTCCGTCGCGAGGCGGTGGCATATGACCATCAATATAATGTAGCAATAGAGTAGCATACTAACGAATAAACAAAAACAACAAAAACGGGTTTTTCGCAACTATGTTACTAACGTATGACATTGAGAACACTTTTTGACTATTTTCTTTCTACTACAACAACTACAATTATTGGTACATCAACTACTATTTTGTTTACTACTTCAATGTAAAATTTTAGAAGTATAAATCTAAAAACGAGCAAAGGAAAAATTAATAAATTATTCCAATTTTTAACTACAGCTCTATTGGTAGATCCTGTTTTAATTTGTTTGCTCCTTTTCAGATAAACTTTTTTTGAATGTTCAAAACATTTTTTTCTATTGCGGATTTTTGGATTTTTCATTTAATCAAATCAAATAAAAGATTTTTGAGTTTTGCTTTAATATGTAAAACAACATTTGTTTTTAATAGAATCAAACCCTAAACACAAATATGTGTTCAGAACAACAGGTTCTAAATGTTCATTATACATTTTTAATATCTTTTTTTGTATATGCAGAGATAAATTAAGGGAAAACTGTTTTAACTTATAGGGAAAAATCGGTTTTATAATGGCTACCTAACCTAAAAAATTGCAAATTTTTCTTCTAAAACCGACTGTCAAAAATAATTTTAAACTATAACTTCCAAACGAGGGCCGCTATCAAAAATTATTCTCACTGACACAAATATATTAGCAAGTAATTTCTTAATAATTTTGTATAATGCTGAATTTTATTGAATGATAAAAGACAAATTTTTCAAAATATTTTATTAATATTGTATGGCTATGAAGTAAAAAATATAAAATTCTTATATTTTTTGTTTTAAGATTAACGCAGAGAAAAAATATGGTTGGGCATGGTTACGGCAACTACACTACGTTTATTGTAACAATATATTGTTGTCGTACACAAAATATTGTTATTTTTATTTAATATCAAAAATATTATAGTTACTGTAAACATGTCAATGCTTATCGCAATTATAAATTTAAGTATGGTTCACTGAAAAATATTCATTTTTATAACATATAAATTATGATAACTTTGAAAACATATTATATTCCTCACAACCATTTAATGACATTTAATAGCCATAACATGATAATTTTCTATACGTGTACTCATAATATGTTTAAGATGCATACAAAATATATTTACTCTAATAATATCTTGTTATCGCCATTTGTAAAAAAATGTTGCATCAAAAAATGTTGCCTATGGAACTATTTGTTATTCAGTGGTTAAACAATTTAAAAAAAATACCCATTAAAAAAAACAAGCTTAAAGAAATTTAAAAATATTGGAAATTATTTCTTTTCATAAGCATCTTTATTATATTCAAAGGTTTTATTTTTCGAATTCGTTCTTTAAAAAAAAGAAATTTAAGGAATAGAACTATTACAAAAAGCTTTATAAAATACATAACTGAAATTTAACTCATAGAATAAGTTCGAAAAATAAAAAATGTTGAAATTTAAAAATAAAGAAATTGAAGGTACATTAAAAAAAATTGTAAAGTGTCACAAAATAAAATATCAATGCAATATTGTTTGGAAATGGTGCAAAAATATTGACCATTGTTTTGTGTTATTTTACAGAAAAAGACGGAAAATTCTATAAAATAATTTATAAATAATTGCGACCTACGACAAAAATAGGTTACAAATATTATGTTGTAATGATGTGAAATATCTGTAACAGGTTTACGTTAAGGTTGCCAGTAAGTAAATAAGCCTAAATATATATTAAAAATATTTTTCGGTTTTAGATTTAATCTACATATTAACATGATAATAATATGATTACTCCTTAACCTATTATGATTAACATGATGATAATATGATGACTTCTTAACTTATTATTATTGACATAATAATAATATGATTACTTCTTAACTTATTATGATTAACATAATAATAATATGATTACATAAAATTAAAATAGAATGTAACAAAAACAAATTATGATTAAAGGAAAAATATTATGATGTAATATTACGAATATATTTGGTCATAATATGATTCAATAATAATCGTAATATGTTGACTACAATCATGAATCTTATCATAATATGTTGCTCTTATAATATTTTTACCACAACCATGTTTTTTCTTTGCGTGTGTGCAAGGTACAATAGGTCGTCATCTCCTGCCATTTCTTTCTAACTTGTTTTTCAACAGTTTATTTTAAAATTAAATTGTTAAAAAAAACAACTCACTACATATCACAAAAACTGTACATTAAAATAAAATAATAAATCAATCTAGCTAATGATGACCCAAACCTCGTGCATATCTGTACTCCATATCAAACTGTTTGTTCTTCTATAAGATCCCAGAAAGTACAATGTGAATTTGTTTCAGTAACAAATATAAAGTGATGGAGCTTTTTGTGGATTTTCTAACACGCATAGGTCAGCAGTTTCTTAATAGTTTTCCGCAATCTTTTTTGTGTTAGCCATTTTTACATAAGTTTTCCTTTTTCTTTTTTGTTTTGTTGTTGTATGTTTTTTTGGTGAAGAACATTATACTTTTTTCCGTTTCTTAAACTATGTGTCTAACTACAACATACTCGTATACCAAGTTTATCCTAACGAACAAAGAAAAAAACAAAACTAATGCAATTTTAGTTAGAAACACTATGAAGGCGTTTACTTATGGTGTTGTACAATATGAAGGGTATAAAGATAAGCTTGCATTTGTTAGTTACTCTCCTTTATTTGTTGTCAGTATTGCTGTTGTTGCAGAAACTTTTTAAACTCAAACACATACGCGAACCCACATTCAAGTGTTGCACTGCATGAGTACGTAGCACTTAGAAACATGTTGTTGGTAGGTTGCTTTTTTATACAAATTTTAAATGAATTTTCAACATCCTGTTGGAGGAAAAACTAAGAAAAAAAAATCGTAAAATAATTCTAATGCTGTTGATGGGCAAAAAAGATTGAGGAAAGAAGCCAGCAAAAAACTTTAAGATATAAAGAAGAGTTACTTTGCTAGAAGTGCTTTTGGTATAAGGCAAAGAAGAAAGTACTAGATTGCCTTTATACTTTGCATTTTAAATTTTTGATTGACATCAGATTTAAGTTAATGTAACCACTTTTGACATGACACACCCTACTTTTCTTTAGACGCAAGAATAAAAAGCCAAACACACACTTATGTGCATACACATCCTTACACACTTTTAAAGAACTGGGAGGCTCTTTAAACATTCCAGCCACATTGTTACAGTCAAGATGACATGACTATAAAAGGCGAATGATGTATGAAGTTGGCTAGATACTCTATGGTTAATATAACAGGGGCTGAGGTTTTTGGCACTCTTTTACCTCTACATACACATGTGCATAAAGTAGTAAATACAATTTGCAGACAATTTTCACTTTTCTTAAGCAAAAATCTAACGACAAATCTGAACAATGGCAAATTGTTAACATTTTTGTTCATACCCTACACATAAGTTTAGTAATCGTATAGAGTTAAATAAGTTTGTACTAACAACTGTAGTCAAACTGATTGACTTCTATGCACACAAGACAAGATTCTGTGGAATGAATAAAGGCTAATGGTGAGAGGTCATTATTGCAGATTGCTAATTCTCGTAAGGAATATAAGAAAAATTTCATTAAAAGCAGACAAAGGCTAGTGTATCATGTAGATGGTTTAAAGGAGTTGTATAGTAACAATATCTGCAAATTAAAATTGTTAAAATTTTACTACTCTTCTACACAGTGAAAAAAATAAATTCTTAAAGCACAAAATCCGCAATGTATTTTCTTATTAATCCATTTCTTTTTGTTAACTGTGAGAAAGGAAATTTGCCAAATGTTCGTACCTGGACAATGTGCAGGAGATGGTTTGATCAACAAATTTGGGGAAGACGTTTTTAAAAATTTTACAAGTTATCTCGGTGACACTGTTGCCAATTTAGCATATTTAATGCTAGATCTAGCATTTTTTAAACTCCTTTAGCATGAAAACCCCGTTTCTAGCATATAGCACTTCTTTCAGCATTTTCACAAATTTGTTAAGAACTTTTTTTAGCATTTTTTTAGTTTAAGTGATACATTTTTATTTTTTCATAAATTTTTAGCTTTTTATATATCAGGGCTACCAATGTGTAATACTGTAAACTATAGTATAGTATACCTATACATCATGCAGTTGCATGGCAGCACTGCATGTTAATTTGTCTAATATGGTCCATACTACAGTACAATATTATCTGCAGGGATATTTTAAAACTGTTTTTTTTTTTTGGAAATAAAATGATATTATTATTTGTAATAGTGGCGAATGAGGGTATACTTAGTTTGTGATTCCGTGTGATACTTTTTTAAGATTCATCTAAGTCCCTTGATTCTTGTGTAATTCTTTTCGATTTAGTCATGTCTGAATGACTGTCCGTCTGTTGGAAACACGCTTTCTTTCGAAAGACTCAACATTTATAATATCCCAAAATTTATAATACCGAATTTCGAGATTCTGAATTTTAATATCCAGATTTTAAAGCTTTATTAAACGAAGCCAGTACTCATTATGCCATAAGGGAGGAAACCCTTGCTATACAGAAGCGCTTTAGCTAGCGAAGCCGGTGTTTCTTATACCATAGGTCAGAAAATCATTGCGCCCAGCCAAAAGCCGGATATGCAGAGAAGCTTTAGTAATCGAAGCCGGTTTTTGTTATGCCAGGAATTTCTCCTCTATGGTACAATAAGCACCGGCTTAGATAACTAAAGCTTCTCTGCATAACAGACCTTCGGCTGGGGGCAAAGAATTTCTACTCTGTGGTGTGACAAACACCGGCTGCGGTAACTAAAACATCTAAATACGGTAAAATATTTTAACAAGTTAACAGACGATTTTAAAGAAAGTAATTCAAGTTCAAGACAGACTGCAGATGGCCTAAAATGCGTTATATGCGTTGTAGAACCGAGGAATGTGTTATTAATGCCATGCAAACATTTCAAAATTTGCTCCTTATTGCGGCACGTTTGAAAGTGAAATAACACCAAAAGTGTCACATTGTTCATGGACTTTATGAGTGACACTTTATCCATGCATATTATAACACTTTTTGGTGTTCCATAATGTTCATGGACATAAAATCCCTTGTTGTTGTTTTTTTAATGTGCTTATTTTTCTATAATTTTTACAAACATGATTTGCCGCTTGAAAAGAGAAATGTGTATTGTACGAACAACCGTACTAAAGAAATCTTATTTTAATGCTTTGTTGGCAATATGCGTTAGTGGCTGTGTGGCCGAAGGTAAATAAATTTCTTTTCCTATGGACCCATGGTGAATGGTATACCAGATTTGCGCAGCCGAATATAGCACTCTCACTTGTTTTAAAAAAAAGGATCGTTCAAAAATCTTACTTCAAAATAAAAAGTTGTCATATTCCGGAACAACCAACAAGTGATATAAATTGCACAGTTGGTTTTACATACCCTGATTTAAAATAATGCAACTTTTTACACTAAACAATTATTGCGATGTGAGGCATTTAGCAATAACACTGGAAGCAAAGCATTGGTCTTCTTAAGACATACACATTGGGTACGTTCATAAGACGTAGCTGTTGAGCTCAACTGCTAGAAAACTGTTGACAACTGTTGAGCCGAACATTTTCGTCTTCGAAACGGCATTATGAGTATAATGCAAAATTAACAGCTGATAAACATAAAAAATTGAAAACAAATAAAGGTTGAGGTTGAGCACAACATGTTGACTTTAGGTAGCTAAAAAATTTTATGATGGAATAAATGGCCTCAAATACCCAACTGTTGTGTTGAGCGGAAGTGCTCAACTATGCGTTTCTAAGACAAACACTAAACGGTTACACAACAGTTACGCCTTATGAACGTGCCCATTGATATATCATATTTAAAGATCCGGCTGTAAATGCCAAAGATATGACTAACAATTTAAAAATGGAGGCCTCTACTTTCGGCAAATAAAATTTTTTTTTTCGAAACTACCTTGCAAAAATGCTTTATATTGCAGGGTGTACTGCGCACATCTTTTTTGCTTGTAAGGTGGTACGCTCTAATTGATTTTTTAATAAATGGCATATCTGAAATAAGTAATCGTTGAAGTCTACATACATCTGTACTTCTTTCTTTAATCTAGTGGGCTTATAGCTAATAGGTGTGTATGATTACTCAAGCTCGCAAGGTATCTAGCACTAAACTTTTTTTAAAGTCCGCACTGGTTTTAGGATTGCTTTATATAAAAATAGTTTGTTATTTTAACTTATGGATCTTTTTTGTTAAAATATTAAGAAATGTTCGCTTTGTTTTGACGTATTATTTCTAAGTAAGACGACCATCTAAGTGTAACCCCAAGAATTAAGCACAATTAACAATAGGTATTTGCATTCCATTAAGTGCAACAGGCACTTCACGATTTTCCGTGTCGTCCAATTTTAGTATATGCTCCGCCGAAAAATATTTCGAAATGTTGTTGAAAACTTTCTTAGAAATTGAAAATCTTAAGGTATGTTCACACTTAACAAATATTTGACGAAACAAAAGGGTGACTACTAAATTGATAAACTTTTAGCTTTGTATACACAATTTTTTTTTTAATTTGCGAAATTTTATTTGGCAATAGATCGAAATATAATGTAATTTATACAATCTTAAATGATGTTTGAACTAGCAAACGTTTTGCAAAATCTTTAGTAATTATTGCCTTGAAAATTTAAAAATTAACTCTATTTTTCGTTGTTGTTAAAAAAAGTGTACTCGAGCATGAAGTGCTTCAGTGAATAGATAAGGCATAAAGTAGGATATTTTTCATTTTTCAACTTATTATTTTTGGAATTTTTCGAAAACGAAAATTATTTACATGTTTCTAGTGATAAGAAACGTCAGTAAATTGGGAATTTTCTTAACTTTAGATATTTTATTAAACTTTGAATTAATGTTTTACTTAGGGATGTAGCGATACGCCTTTTTGCCGATACGATACCGATACTCAAGAAGAAATATCGCCGATACTGATAAGAATATTAAATAATCATTCAAGGTAAAATTAGCAAAGTAGAGTAATTTCTTTATTATACAAAATTACAGTGGAAGAATTTAGTTCTTACAGTGTAAGAAATTATTTATATTTAAAATAGATTTTAATGGGATTTAAAAAACAACGAATTAAATTTAAATTCATGGTAAAATTAATTTATTTTTTAAACAAAAAAACAGTGTTACAGATTATTAATTTTCCGAATTAATATTAATAATAATTTTGTTTAAAAAACAAAGTATTCCCAATTTTTGCGGAGAAAGTTTCGCAACTTGAAGCAGAACTTAAGTCGTCTCTTAAAAGTGACTGAACTCATTTGACAACTTAACTATTTCTGCGCCATGTTCGTAAATTATGAGCATAATGTTTAATAGTGCCAGTTAGCAAACAGATCTGTGTCTCTAGAAAAATTAGAAGATCGCTGGTATATCTAGTCGTAGGATGAACAGAGGATCATTCTTCTCCAAATTTTTTTTTAAGATTTTCACAAACGCTCCAAAGGTCAATTTTTGTAGACTTATCAGAACTTTTACTAGGTGTAAGGGTAACCGTGTCTTCAACACTTTCGGAATGTTGAGTCATGTTGAGAAGCTCAATTAGACGTGTTATAGATCTATTGTCTCTGAAGTTTTCTGGTTTTTTACACAGAAAAAATTATTAAATTTCTCCAATCACCAAATTTATTCCAAATTCATGATATCAAGCAAACCAGTTGTTGACTTTGCACCTATTACCAAAATGATTAAATTGATTACTAAAATTTTAAAATTTTGAAAAAATATTTTCAATAAATGATATTTTTAATTTTAATGAAAAAAGTGATCAAAAAACGTTGCCATTTCAAACAATGTGTTAATTTATTAAAATAAATATTGACAATTCCCAACAACAATTCTACCTGTTTAAATTATTTTATTTTAAACGAAAAAAGTCAATTAAGATTTTTTGTTATTTAATTAAAATATTAATTGAAAATTTATTTCAAAACAACTAAAATGTTAATTCAATCAAAATTAAATTTTTAATTTTCTTTCAACAAAAAAAAATAATTGATTCAATAATCACATTAATTAAATATAAATACTTTTTAAGCCATTTTTTTAATTGTTAAAACACTTTTTTCTGTGTATCGAAGATAGAGAATTGTAAATAAACAATAGATTTCATTATTCTCTAAACATTCAAATCTTTCATTCAGAGCTAGTGGTATGTTAAGCGGAAATTTTGGAAATCTGAACTATTCTGCACCTCAGTTTATTCATTTATCGTATTTTCTTATAACGTTAGCTAGCGAAATAGTGTCAGAAAATGTAACAGTGGATTTGCTAATGGATTTTGTTGTATCTTATCACAAAATGTTTTGCGAAATGATATTTATTTTTACAGAAAATACGTTAAACGTACAGGGACATATAAGATTTATCAATTGGAGAACGTTTTACCATTATGGTAAAAAACATAACGGCTGATGCTACAGGTCCATAATGCTTCAATGCGTTTATGCATCAGTGCAAGAAGTCGTAGTGTAAATTTGTATTGACAAGTTACATAGAACGTTTTACAATTATGGAAAGGAAAAACGCGTCGCGTAGACCGACCTCCAGCTTAAGAATTAAAAGAAACCATTAATTATTTTGTTTGAAATTTTGCTCTTAGCAAAAATAAGCATTGAAAATAAAATTGTTTGTTCAAAAAAGCTATAAAAAAGTATCGGCGTATCGACAGTTAATAATCACCGATACCGATATATCGGTAAACGTGAAGTATCACCGATATATCGGTATTCGTTACATCCATAGTTCTACTTTTTGATTGTCAAGATAACTTTCAAATTAAATAATGTACAGTATGTAACTCTGAGGTTTTTTAAGACTATTGTTTTGTTAGACAGATGAACTATAAATAAATAAATACACTACAAATAAAGAAATATTTAAGGTTTTTTGTTAAAATATCATTTATACAGAAATACAGCACATTTCTTTGTTTTAAAACAGTCAATATTTAATGATTTCGGCACCTTTTTTAATTTTTAAAGTTTATTAATTTGGATAGGCTTAATAAAACGTGCCAAATTAAGTTAAGTATATTAATTTTGTTTGAAAAAATCGTGAAAATTTTCTTTTTATTTTCATAAAATGTACGATAACTCATATTCGTTGTTAGCTAAACTTTTAGCACTTAAACAAATTATATTTGTTTTAAGCCAAAAATGTATCTTGTACATAGTATTATTAGTTTATTGTAAAATACTTCTAGCATCTTCACTTACTATCAACACTTTAGGAATTAAAAGCAATAACATTTTCTAAAAACAAATGTCTATTGTGTAGTCAACTATACGAATATAATCAAGCACACAACTTTATACATTTTAAATATTGTCATTTGCATCATAATAATCATTCTAACTTCTTAATACTATAATGTTCATAATGTTCTAGCACTGCATACATGCATATATTCATATGTACATCCAAACTCCTTTTAATTTATATTCACTTAAAATATTGTTTTGTGTGTCAGTTTAGTCCAACACAAACACAAATTATTCACAAAAAAGAATAGAATTCAGTCGAGGAAAAAAACAAAACAAAATCATGAAATATCAAGTTTTTAACGCCTTAGAGTATGCTGTATTATGTATGGCATAGAACAATCCTTAAAGTATATTATAGAATACAATATAGAGAGAGAATCCACAGTGAAAGACAGCTGGCTTGCTTGTGTTACTTCTACTCGCTTTGTTTCATATTTTTTTTATAACCAAAGGCAAGACAACAGTAGAAACAAAAAATCCATCTATAGTTTCTTTTGTAATTTCAGTAACAGTTTATGAATTTTTTTTTTTTTTTTTTTAATATTAAGTCAAGTTTTACACAATGGACTACGACGCTAAGAGAAGGAGAGGGGGTCTGTCATTTTAATAGTTTGAAGTTAGAAATTTACGACATGTACTTAAGCTTTGTTTGCCTTGTAACTGTTATATAAAAAATAAATAAATAAAAGTTTCATAGTTTTACCCAGAAAATGTTTTCATTAATGTTTTGTCTCAAACAAAACTGACAGCCTAAATTTTTGATGAAAGTCAAATGTCGCTAAAGTTCTTTTTGTTTGTGATTTTTAAAAGTTGTCAGAAAAAGTTTAATAATATTTCAGCAAAATTTATCAACAGCTTTCAAATTTTGTTTGTTTTAATCCATGTAAAACTTTTGGAAATTCAAATTTGTATTCAAAAATAGGTACATACATACATACATACAAATGTATTTAAATTAAACAGAACAATGAGATGAATATATTCTTTCTATTAATTTTTGTAAAAGAATTAATAATATAAATGATATACATAATTAGTTTTATGTAGATTTTTTAGTTACATAGATAAAAATAATTAACAATGTTTTTTTATTATGTACATACATAACAAATAAATATTTTGTTAAATGAATACAAAAATATAAAAAACAGTAGCACTTAACATTTTCAAATATTACATTTGGGGGATTCACAAGGTAGTCATAAAGTTGTAAAGTCATATGTCTTAAAATAATTTCAAAAAATATATCGTCACCTAATATGCAAAAGGGCGTAACAACAAAAAAATTCAAAATCGAGTTTTTGATTAATTATAATGCACTAAACTAAATTACATGTCTCTCCAGAATTTTGAACTTTTACGTCAAGAAAAAACGATTTTACAAACGAAATTCAAAAGGCCGTTACAACAAGTGTATAAATTTCAAAAACAAAAAGGCGTAACAACACACTTGAATGAAAAAACTGACTCTTTTTATTATTGAATAACTAAGTTGCCTACGATTTTTTTGTCAATTTGTGTTTGTAATTTTTTCGTTCAATGTTAACGGTAATATTTTGAGTGAGTGGTATTGTCAAAAAATTAAATAAATATTAAAATATTTGTAAAAAAAAAAAGTAAAATGGAAAATAATAATAATGAAACTGAACATAGTGCCAAAAAAACAAATAAAAGAGTGGAAAATAAAAGAAAACGGATGAATGGCAAAGCATACGAAGGATTTTCCATGGGAAAAGTATGTGAAAGAAATCCAAGAGATTTAAAAGTGGGATGTTCATCAACTTATTGTGATAAAAGTAAAGTTCGGCATTGCAACCTTTTTTCAGAAGCGCAAGGAAATATTTGATCGGTTCTGGAAGATGTCATGGGTGCAAAAAAAGTGTATGCAAGTAATCTTATTGAATGCATCAATAGAAAACGTATTTACGTAGAAAACTCACGGCGATCTGTTACTAAATTATATTATTTAATAAATAATTTTAAAAATCATTTGAAATATTAAATTAATATATATTTTAAAATATTTATGTACTGTTTTAATACAATGAATTTTAATAAATTTTGTTTTTAATAAACTTACTACAAAACATGTTTATTACTTAATAAAGTGGGAAGAATACTTATATTCTAAAAACAAAATCACCATTTCTCATGTTAAATGTTGTTACGTCTTTTTGTTTCAGAAAATCGAATGCCAAAAAGACATTACAACCATAACTTAAAAAATATTAACAATAAATAAAAAAAATCTTAAGAAATAAGTCTGTAGTCGTGTTTTAAGCAAGACAATAAAATATGTCTTTTAAATCTAAAATATATTTAATTCTACAACGTTTTTTGCTTCTCCTATAAAAAATATAAAAAGTGCTGTTACGCCCTTTTGCATAATAGGTGACGATATATATGACTGCTGGGGGCAACCGCTTATAATTAGATTTAAGCTGACAGTTATGATGCATCAATGAACACAGCGTTTACATTTTTATTTGGTTTAAAACACAACAATATTTTATTTAAACAATTGAATCATTTATTTCGAAAAGGGCTCAGGTACAAATTTTTGAAAATTGATTTTTTGCAGTTTTTGGTTGAACACATAAAGACCGATATACTGTGGGAATAAAAGGCTGTATACCCCTTCCATAACTGTGAAAAAGGTGGAATTTTAAAATGAATTTCGAAAAAAGTTCAAATCCACATTTATTAAGAATATTTTATATGTGTCTTTTAGTTAGCAATTGAAAAAAACATGTTTTAAAAAATTTCTACAAAGAGAGGTAAGTTTTGACTTTGTGGTCAATTTGTTATAAATAATTATTTTTAATTTTTCACTTATTAAAATAATCTGAATAGTGAACACCGTTTCAGGAGAAAAATTAATACAACAACACAATTTTTGTTTATCTTCATTTTCAAAATATGGAAATGCAGCTGCTCGGAAGATAATGATATCCAGATTGCCGATTTTCAAATTTTTTATGAAGATATTCTGTAATGGCAAACCGACATGAATTCACGGGCATATCTAGAAAGAAGAATATTGATAATTCATACGTTTATCTTGTCGAAATATTTTCGATTTTCTTCTATGAGTGTATATGTTTTTCATTTATAATCTAAATAAACAGATAAAAATGTACCGAAATGTTCCTAAAAAGCTTTCGTTACAAATGTTGCAATGACAATTTTCTCCTTCAAATATTTCTTAGAATAATTTTTTGTTTTTACTTTTAAATTTTAGGAAAAAACTCTGCTTCAAAAATTCAAATGGCTTAAGATAAATTCAGTTTTTGTGTCTCCAGAACACTCTGTATTTTTGTACATGAGCGCTTTTCAAAATAAATGATTCAATTGTAAAATATTATTTAGGACATTATGACGATATGACTTGATAGCACACCTTGTAAGTCCCCCAACTATTGCTTTCTTTTAAGACTTTTATCATTTGGGAGCAGTATTGCCAGATAAAATTTTGCAATAATCGTCAATTTCCTGAGAAAAAAATACAAAAATCGTCATTTTCTGCTTAAAAAATCGTCAAAAGAATCGGACAATTTAAATTTACATTTCGAACAAAGTGTGTTCGATTTTTATTTAAAATCAAGCAAACAAAAACATATTATATACATACAGTCACCACCGTATGTTTATGAAATTGTTTGTTAAATTTAACAAATGTTTGTTAAGGAAAATTGTCATAAATAATTTGTTTTGTAAACCTTTAATTACTATATTATAATAATCTAAGGTTTTTTTCAAAGTCTTAAGAATAAAAGGTACTTTCAATCGGGCCATTTTCTAAAAATTTCAAAATTGTATACCGTTCACCACAGGGGGGGGGGGGGAGGGGGTTCGTTTTTATATAAGTATGTCATTCCTTTTGCAATTGCTACAATATTAATGTTGGCCCTATAAAGTATATACATATGTATATTCTGAGTCCTAATGAATAGCAAAGTTGGTTTAACGATGTCAACCTAACGATGTGTTTGTTGAAATGGGATTTCCGAACTCTCGTATATAAACACTGCTATACATTTATGTTAGATATAGAACGGAATAGTGTGCTATAATATTTCCAGATCGGTCTACAAATGCCTAAGATATGAACAAAAAACAATGACTCCCTGTAATTTATACCCATAAATCTCTCATTTTGACCTATAAACCTTAACTTCTTTAAATCTTCTTTAAATTTATTACTATTTTTTTCTTTTTTACTTGAAATATTCTTTCTTAACGAAATTTTAGTTTTAGGATGATTAAATTTGGCCTAAAAATGTTTCATATACATATATAGAGTATTAAATGTTAAAAATGAGCCAAATCAGTCCATAACTTCACCTGCTCCCCACACGAGTGAACTCTCAATCTCAAAATCAAGGTTTTGGTACGAGTTTTTACTAAAATTGACTTGACTC
Source organism: Pollenia amentaria (assembly GCA_943735925.1). Classification (NCBI taxonomy): domain Eukaryota; kingdom Metazoa; phylum Arthropoda; class Insecta; order Diptera; family Polleniidae; genus Pollenia; species Pollenia amentaria. The sequence goes on along the minus strand of OX031007.1, from coordinate 184,462,956 downwards.
AAAATTTTGCTTTTGCCCATAACATTTTTTATGGAAAAGAACAAAAATGTTTTTTTTTATGCTGCCTAATAACAAACATCAAAAGATTTAAAATTGTCTTATTTTGAAGACTGAATAAAATCGTCACTTATTAGAAAAAAATCAGCAAATCGGCACTTTGCATATTTCGGAACCAAAACTCGTCAAAATGACGATAAATCGTCAATTCTGGCAGCCCTGTTTAGGAGTTATTTGATCGTACCAGTTTTAACTATAAGTGAATATTTTGTTACCATATGTGTATGAAGGTTATTTTTATTTTGTCCCGATAGATCTTTTAAGTTAAAAGTCTTAACTGTAATTTAAAGAGATTTTTGTTGTTGGATCTTATATATGAGACATGGGCACTTATTCTAAAGATATTTTGTGAATTTTTTGACGTTTACATAAATGTTACATTTAGTTTCAGTAATAACATTTTAAAAAAACTCTTCCGTCTTAAAGGCCAAGTCACATAGGACACGTTGTACTTTATACGTCGGTTTTTTTCAACTGATACTAATGTAACAACAAAGGAAGGGCACACAATCAATACTTTGATGACGCATATTTTATCAAGACCGGGACGATTTTATTTATTTAATTTTGGTTTATTTATTTTATTTTGTATGTTATTTTCTTTTTACTGACACACAACACAAAAAATTTCATTAAAACAAATCAAACAACAAACTGATAGCTTTCAATAATCCAACGTACGTTAAAAGTTGCCCAACCTTAGTACTTTGTGTTAACGGAGACGTACGATATGGGACAAAGCTCATAATAAAACCTGCACATAAAAAATTAAAAATTGTCTCTAATTACCAAATTCATACCAACTTCATAGAATCAAGCAAACAATTTGTTGATGTTGCACCTATTAACAAAATGATTATATTGCTTACTAAAAATGTTAAATATATATTTTTTTTCAATAAATGCTATTTTAAATTTTAAATAAAAAAATGATCAAAAAACTTTGCCGATTCAAACAATGTATTAATTGATTTCATTAAATATAGCTCAGGTTTTGGCAATTCCCAACAACAATTCTTCAAGTTTAAATTATTTTATTATTAATTAGTTCATTTATTAATGATGTGCTAATAATCCCAATTTTTTAATGAAAACACGGAAATTTATTGTTGTGGGAAAGCTAGTTTCTATGCGCATTTCGCTGGTTGCTTAGGCCAGCTCGTCAGGAAACTTTTTCCAAATACTTTAGAAAAGCTAAAAATATTATACAAGTAAGACCATAAAGTCAATTAAGATTTTTTGTTATTTAATTAAAAATTTGTTTCAAAACAACTAAAATGTTTATTAAATAAAAATTTTGATATTTTAATTAGGCTTAAGTTCATTGCATTTAATTTTCATTAAATTATTTTTATGAAGAAAGGATTTTTTACAACATGAAATTAATTAAAATTTATTGATAATTTTTCATTCTTTACTGAACTGAGAATTGACCCCAGGCTTTCACGGATAAGTCGCCCTGACTAGTTTCGATTGTAACCACACAATCTCTTCGGAGGGGTTTGCCGTTTTACACTCACCGAAATTATGCCATTGATGACGTCAATAGTCAAAAACCAATCTTTTAACCAAATGGTATTTTACCTTGGTAGATCGAAATTTGCTTTAAATGAATGATTATCTATTTAATTTATTTACATGTTCTTCCTAACTTCTGTTTTTCATGTTTTTTGTTTTTTTTTTTCTTGTTGACCTTTTTCAGCACCACTTGAAGGACAAATTTAAACTTAAGCCTATTTAAATTATCGAAATTTGGATTAAAAGCCATTAACAGTTCAATAAAATAACCACAATACTAATTATTAAATCAAAATTATTTTTAATTTTCTTTCAACTGAAAAAGTAATTGATTCAATTATCACATTAATTAAATTCAAATACTTCTTAAACAATTTTTTAATTGATAAAAAGCTAATGATAATTTTTTCTGTTTGTATATAAACTTAGTTGTCAGTTAAAAATAGCGACGTATAAAGAACAAATGATTCTATGTGACTCGATTTTAAATCAATTTTCGCGGCTGGGTAATTGGAGTCAAGTTGTGGACCTCTCCGAAAATAGTTTGGTGGACTTTTTTTCTCGTTTGTAACACTTCAATAGATTTATGCCAGTTGAAGTAATTTTTGCTGTGTAAGCTATTATCTCAAAATTTAGTTAATACATAAATGACATCATGTATGCAAAGAACTTAGTCAGCCTTAATTTTGTCCGCATATAAACATTTTATAAGAGATTAGAGGAGGTAGAGCCATTTTCAGAAATTGATCTTTTGCGAGAGCTATACTTTATTTATAACGTCATTGTTCATAAATATTTTCTTAGTGGGTTCAGAACAATGGATTACAACTTTATTTGCTGATTTGAATATTTGTCCAGGTCAAGGTGTAACTGACCCTGCCGTGGGATATGGTAAAGTTACCACCATGATTATATTTAGGGCAATTAAAATAGAATCCCGAAAGAAAATTTCATTTTTCACAACTCAAATAAAGACCAAATTAGCAATTCATATCAATTTTCAAATGAAGTCAACTATAATCTTTGTTTCAAAAACAATTCAAAGTTATTAATGCTTTTGTTTTCCCCGACGATTAAGATCATAATTTATTTTTTTCATTAAAAGATTTTATTTATTGTGCTTAATTCCTTTTTTTAATAATTGATAAAAATACTGAAATTTATTATTTTAATCCAAGGCTAATTGGAGTTATTTCAAATTGCCGTTTTTATTACAGTATTTTGCGTCTTATCCGAAAGAAACGTAAAATTGTGGCCAATTCTTACCAATTTTAATTAGCATTGCCCTTACAAGCTATATATTATTTTAAACATTTTAGGTTTCAACTACGGCTTGATTACAAACTCTATGCATATTCCAGGAAATCATTTAAGTGGGGTTAGGAAAGATCATGTTATCCACACCATTGTGTACAGGCCATTTACTTTAAATCTGAGCAGGGGTTCTTGTTATTTATTACTCTGTAACATATGTACATTAGACCGACTCACCTTATATAGGCAAAAAAAAAAGTTAAAGTTGTATCCCCCAGAAAGGTGTTAACCCTTTACTGCACTATATTGCTCAAAAAACTGGCATTAACATCTCGCTATCTAGAGTCTGTGGCTAGATTTTTGAAATGTTTTAGTGCAGAATTAAAGAATCCCTTAATATCTATTATATTTTGTCATTCCTTGGACAAAAAAAATTTACCGAAATTTTTATTCATGAAAAATACCATTTTTGGACCCTTTTTTGACGGGGTTTAGTTCACGGGAAATAGTCCGTGATCCAAAATATTTTGGGAATCTTCATAAAACACGTCAAAGTTAGTTTTGAGTGTTGGTACATCAACAACTTTTTTTGAGTTAGGGTTTTTGAGTTTGAGTTGATATACATTGTATATTAATTTTACATATGAAATTAGTGTGCTGTTTTCACAACACAATTGATTGGACGTGTAGTAAAATTTATATGGAAAACGCTCAATAACATGAGTGCTTTCAATATACATTTTTCTACACGTTCAATCACTTGTGTTGTAAAAACTGCCCATAGAATTATTTGAAGTAATTTATCTTTTTTACTACAAATGGAGTTAAAAAATGCCAATACTTCTATTTTGGACACGCGTGGTTTTTGGTCCCTTTAAAAAATGAAATTATGAAAAAATTTAAGTAAATCATGCAGACATTGTATTCGTAAAAAAGTTGTAAACAAATTTTAATAACTTTAAGTTAAAGTTTCTGCTTATTTTTGCATTGCGAACTTCTAAAAAAAATTTTAAAAATTACTGTCAAAATTGACGTATTCTTTCAATGGTTTTTTGACTTTTGAAAGACTAAACACCCTTTATCGTTTACATTTTATGATTTATTTAAGCAAATTCTAACAATAATGTTCTCAACGAATACTATTTTCCGCGGTGCCTCTCGGATCCCTGCGGGAAATTTGTATTAATTGTTCCAGCAGACTGGTCCTGGGATTTGTGAAAATAGAACAAGTACAAAAAGGCCAGTGAAAGGAGAACAAATCCTTTAACTGATTTATGAAGAACCAAAAGGTAGAAAAAGTAATTACAGTACAGTATTCACCAGAGGATGTAACACATTTTTTTGGGACTTTCTAAAATTTGGATCTTAAATTTATTTCTAGGACTTGTTGTATTGAAATAATACTCCATTGTTGTAACTAACACTAAACACGTTCATTGAGAATAGATGTGTGACTTGTCATATGGTGCCTGTTATGTGTCAATTGACCCCCTCCAATGACAACCCCATGTAAAAGTGATAGGCCACATTCATATAAAGTAAAGCGGTCCCTACCACCAAAGACCTATCACGTGACTACTCTAGGGATACTGTACCGAATACCATAATGCAATACTAATAATGTGACAGCACTACTACTTTTCTTTACAGAAACAAATTTTACTGATAGTTTTTAAAAAATATAAAAAATATAAATTTAAGTTTTTCTTTCAATATAGGCCAAGTATTAAGTCAACATTTCCTTACATAAGCAATATTACTTTTCTTAACAAAAGAAACCTCTAAATGACAAAAGTCTAGATGACACGCTTGTGTTGCCAGTTTTTTAAAATGATAAAATGCAGAACTTTAAAGTAATTTAAAAAACATTCAAACGTTAACAAAAATTAAAAAATATGTAAACACCCTCTGTGAAGTCCTTCGCATTTATTTATCTCCCAATTTTTTAATATATAAACATACATACACAATATGTAGAGAAAAAGTTTGTACAAACACAAGATAAGCTCGAAATAATTTTACTTAAAATTCAACAAAAAATCAGGTCAAACGTCAACTATGTAAAACATGTACAAAAAGTGATTTTTTTATATGGACTAAAACATGCAAAAGGAAAGTTTTTCTTTGGAAAAATGTCTCTGCATTTTGTAGTTAAAAATATTTGCTGCTGGTTGTAGGATCTTTGTAGAGTAGGAAAAAGTAAGAAAATTGTTGGTGATGCATGGAAACGCTTAACTCGATTAATACATACAGAATACAGATTTTTTCTGTGACAAACATAATGTTCGATTGTAAAAGAGAAAATTTGTGGTTGTAGTGCGCATTTTTGCAACAAAGGGTTTTTTGAGTATAACATATCGCTCATGTACTTCAATAGTGACATTACTCAAAAAATTCAATTTTGGAGTTAGAGATGCATAATTGCTCGCTATGTGTTTCTTAATATTGTGTACAAAATTCATATTTATATATTTTATACTTTCCCCGTTTGAAAAGAATGTGTAGTTATTTTTTCTAAGTGGTTGGAGCAAATAAAAATCTTTAAGCGCGTTTATCTCGAAATTATAATTTTTGAGTTATGTCATTATTAAAGTATATGAGCGATATATCATCCCTACATATATAAATGTTTGAATCTTTATGAAATGGTTAATCGTGTAGTGTTACATTAGGTAAAATGACATTATCGATGAATATTGACATAAATATTTTTTTGATGGTGAGCTAGTCAAACAGTGTCAGGTCTGCGTGTTGAGTTTTCTTTCGGGGGCTCTGGTGTGTTTCTCTACAACGGGCTATAGGTCTATGTTGCTTTTACTCGGTAATTTACTTTATAATATAATTTGTTATTGTACTTGTATTATATAATTATATTTTTGCAATTTTAATATTATATACAATATATCGCTAATTTTCTGCAACATAGTCATAACTCAAAACTAATAGTTTTATAGAGAACAACTGACTTTAAAGCAGTGTTTAAATTGCTTGCTTTAAAATAGCAACAGTCGCACATTTTTGCTTTGTTTACATTTTTTGCAGCAAATTAAAAAACTGTGTGTCTAAGTGTTTACTTAACTCTTTGATTACGAGTCAGCAAAAGCAAAAAAGCAAAAGCAAAACAAAGAGAGTAAATAATTTGTTTAAACTCGCTATGTGCATGTACTCTGCTTAATCTGTCAGCAAAGAAGCCACTTAAGAAAACAAATTTTCTGTTGCTGTAAGTATTAAGTTTTTGATTGTTTTTTTTTTGCTTTTGATGCGCTTAAAGTCAGCAAGTTAACTTCTTTGCTGTTGCTGTCGAATTTGTTTCGAATTTTTTTGGTATTTTGCGTTTTTTTTTTTTAATAAATAGGTACATACATACGTAAATGAAACTACACGTTTTTTTAAACTAATTTGTTTATTTTGTGTTATGTAATTATGTATATATTCTAGGAAACTAACGCCTGCAACAGCAAGCAACAGCAATGAAGTCAAAAACAGCAAAGAAGTTAATACTCGCTGAATTTAAGCACATCAATTTACAGTTAAGCCAAAGCAAAAAAAAAATAAACAAAAACTTATTACTTACAGCAACAGCAATTTTTTTTTTCAAGTGGTTGCTTGGCTGGCTTTTTAAGCTGAGAACATAAACATGGTGAGAATAAATAAATTATTTACTCTCACTTTTTCTGCGTTTGCTTTTGCTTTTTGCTTTTACTGTGTTCTTTTTCTTAAGTTAAGTTAAGCAATTACAAAAACATTAAAAATAGTCAAGCATTTTTAAACACTGCTTTAAAGTCTTAATTTTACACACAACATAATGGAGAAAGTAAATTTTATTCTATTTACAATATATTCAAATGGCATAATTACGACTTAATAAAACACCTGATTAACTCTGCATTATTGATATAAAGTAAAAATTGATTATTTTTGACTTATGACGTAGTTACAGTAAATGAGCGATTTGTACTTATTTTTTAAATACGGTTCCTTATGAAATTATAGTTCAACGTTGGATCCGAAAGAGGAAAATAAGGAGGATGACATTTGATACGAATAATCTTAGAGCAACATATTTTTTGCAAGTATGTTAAAAGTATAAAAATTTCTTGTCAGAAGGGGTCTTAAAGTAGTCTACAATAGTGGCCTACTTGCGTCTACAAACGCCTTCTACTATATTTGCAACTCTTTGAGATAGTTACAGCAAACAAAGGGGACAATTAGCATTCTGAACTTCGTCCAAAAAATAACACTCCTTAAAAATAACGAAATAAGCCAAATTCAAGCTTTTTTACAATTCACCTAAGGTAGAAAGAGTATATCAATGGCTTGATATAAAAATATGCGTATATTATTTTTTTAACTAGCTTTTCTTAAATTTCAGGGACTATAGTATAAAACTTGTTGTATATTTTAATTTAAAATTGCGCATCAATTTGTTTTATATGTAACATTCACGGATTTTATATTTTTGCTTCTCTTTTAAAAAAGAAACGAATCGAGTAACGTCTTTTTATGACGTTATGACTCTTTTGAAAGTCGCATAAGGTCCGCGGACGTTATGACACTTTTTGGTGTTACTTTACTTTCAAATGAATCGCAATGTCCACTTAAGTTAGCGAAGCAGGTGTTTGTTACACCACAGAGTAGAAAATCATTGCGGCCGGCCAAAGGCCGCCAATGCAGGGAGGCGTAAGTAAGCGAAGTCGGTGTTATAAAATCGGGATTTTTAAATTTCGAATTTTAAAATTTAGGATTTCCATGCGGGAAATTTGTGTCAATTGTTCCAAGAGAACTGGTCCTGGAAGTTGTGAAAATAGAATAAGCACAAAAAGAAATTAACTAACGACATGTGAAGGGAGAACTAATCACTTAACTGGTGTATTAAGTAAGAAAAATAAGGTAGACCACCACTAGTGGTGAACGAGGGTATACTAAGTTTGTCATTCCGTGTGAAATTTTTTTACTATACATCTAATACTTCATTAAGTATCTATATTCTGGCTCCCTTAGTAATTCTAAGTCGATTCAGCCATTTCCGTCTGTCTGTCCGTCTGTTGAAAACACGCTCACTTTCGAAAAACGCAAAAGAAAAGTTTAGTACGCCTAAAACCGTAATAAATATTGCTATCATTCTAAAATTTGGAACGTCACAGTTTAATAGGACCAGAAATCACACTGTAAAATTTTTTGAAGATCGGTCCATAATTTACACTAGGCCCCATATAAACCCTACTCCCGGAAAAGAGTTTAGTACGCCTAGAACCGTAATAAATTATACTGTCATAATTAAATTCGGTATGGTACAGTTTTATGTGACTACAAATCATACTATCGGTGCATAATTTAACCTAGGCCCCATATAAACTCTACTATCGGAAAATAGCTTATTGCGCCTAAAACCAAATAAAGCCCACTTTGGGAAAATAATTAAATTCGCCTTAAACCATAACAGATATAGATATTGCGGTAAAATTTCTTCCAACTTAGACTCATGTAGCCAGAGAAAATATTGTGCAATTTTGTGAAATTCACTGTTAACGCTGAATCGAATTACACTGCTGTATTGAAATTTATTCTAATTAATTTTTTGTAATACCAGAAATCAGTCCTCAGAATTTTGGGATGATTGGTCCATAATTTAACATAGGTCCAATACAAATTACCCTCCTAAAAATCATTTTAGTTCGGCTAAAACTGTTACGTATCATGATATTTTGCTCAAGCCAGTTCAAAGTTCTAACAAGAAACGCATAACGCTTTCTTATTGCCAGTCAATAATTTAATATGGGTCTAAACCGCAGCAAATTTTAATGCTGACGTTCGTTTTTGTGAAGCTTAGTTAATAATATATTTGTATTTATCATATAGAGCTCCTGTCGGTGGAGGGGATCAAAGATTACGCACAGCCGAATATAGCACTCTAACTTGTTTAATTTTAGATTAATTTTTTCATAAAAATTATTTTTTATTTTTTTATTAGGACCTTTTTTGTAACAGGTTTCCCTCTAAGGTTATGACACTTTTTGGTATGCCATAGCGACGTTATGACATTTATTTATTTATATATTCCATTTCCTGTACAACAAGACTGGGTCTTATATTTATAGAACAGGAACGTATTACGTTACAAAGCAAACTTGATACAAGTTAATATAACAAGTTGTAAATTAAAATTAAAAATTAAAAATTATTTAAAAAAATTTAATAAAACCTAATTGTTTGGCTTCAGTATTACCTATTACTTTTTATATATTAAGATATATGTATTAAGATCGGAAATTTTTATCAGAAAAAATTACCAAAAAAAATAGATCCAGAAACCGAAGAGATGTGCCCAAAATGAAATTGTTTTCAAAATGGGCCAATTTTGGGAAACATGTATCTTCTGGAGTCTAATTTTTACAACCTATGTTCGGTGAAAAATGTAAGAATTGTGCTACAAAAATTTGCAAAAAAAATACACAACTTTCGGGAAACATATTTCTTCTTGAGTCCAAGTTTTACAGCCCAGGTTATTGATAAAAATGTTTCTCAATAGTCTTTGTCTAATATTTAAAACTTTTTTACCCTGACGAAACTAACTGCTTAACCCATTAAGGCCCGAGACATGATCCAATTGAGCTATAATGATTAAACATTTAAAATTTGTTTCTTTTGACCTAAATATGAAAAAAAATTTTTTTTAGGTAAATCGGATCTGTGGGAGCCCAGATAAGCCCCGTTGCGAAAACGCAACGATGGGCCTTAACGATATAGAAATTAAATGCATTTGTATAAATTTTAAATTAATATAAACTTTATTCACGTCTTCAGAAAAATAGTTAAAAATATATACATACATATAAATTTTATATTTAATTCAATTATGATATGCTCCAAAGCACTTCGGGTGAACTGCTACCCCAAATTTCTACATTGCCGACATCGCAAACGTTTTTCTTGGCGAACAGTTTTATGATCGACTCGATCAGTTCGAATAACTGAATTAGTACCACTACTTGTGGAAGCTATTATTCTCTCACACTTTTCAGTCCGAAAAATATATTCAATTATAATCATTCTGAATTGGAGTTTGTTCTTCAAGTTTTCTCAATAGGCAATGTAATTTCCAGGAATTTACTAAAGCTGCATCTAGAGCATTAGTAAAAAGTCGCCAGTACCATTTATTTCCTCGGATTTGAATACAATTATTCATAGCGTTGTCGAATAAATCAGCGCCACCCATAGTTTTATTGTATTCATATATGGCATTAGGTATGGAAATCGTAATCATTTTTATTTTTTGCAGTCGTATCGCTTAACTTGTTTCAATGGCTCTAAAGAAACAAAATTAAACAAAGTGGAGACTACAGAGCTGTCATTACAATACTTATGTCATTCTTCGATTCATAACAGTAAACATAACTTCCACGTTATATTTTCTTTAATATCTTGGGAGAGGATAATTTCGCATTACTGCGGTTTTCTCTTAGTTTACCTATCGATGTAAATAACACACTGTGCATAAGAAAAATAAAGAAATTTACATAGAAAATTTACATACTGCGAAATATCCTGCATTTTGCAAATTGGCCATTAGTTTGTAAGATGTGAAAAAAATATCGAAAAATTTTCGATAAAATTAACATTCATACATGTTTTTATTGTGCCGTTTTAGATATCAAGTGATTGTATAAATATGTTTCCATTTGATCATTTTATGTTATTTGTATATCGTTTAGGCCCAGTGTTGCGTTTTCGCATCACAGATATATCCAATCATAAAAATAGTGGTAAATGTCTAAGAGGATTTGGTTTTTCCGTAGAAATAATAATGTTCGTATGTTAGCTACCTCCATTAAAAGTTTGAGATAGGTATATTATATATTACTTTAGTTTTTTATAACAATTTCCAAAAGTACCCAAAAACAGGAAAAACTAAATATTTAAATAAAAATTTTTTATAAAAAAAACATGTATGATAGAAATCCAAAAACAGATGAGTTAGACATTAAGTTAAATTTTATTTCACTGTTCTTTATTACAATATCATGTAATCACAAAATGCCTGATGGGCGGTTTAAGTGAACGTTGCGAAAACGCAACGAAGGGCCTTAATGGGTTAATCTAAGAATCTCTCAGTTTAAAATAAGTTGAAATGACAAACTTTGATATAAAAATGTGTTATACAGTCGAACTTATAACAAATCTGCATGGGATCATAAAATCACTTCATTATATACAAACTTCATTATACAGAATTTATATGGTTTTTAATTAAGCTGGTAGCCATTAGTTCTTAGTGCTTTAGTTGATAAATTTGTTTTATAATTTGAATTATGTATAATAAATTTGCTGCATAAAAGACCCTCTAGGTTGCGGTGTTTGTTGCCTCCTTCATCTTTCTATGTATAATAAAACTTAAATAATAAATATCCTATTTCAAGTTTATTTATAATACTAATAAAATTTGTTATAAGAGAAATGCTACATCGGAGCAACATTTTCGCTCACAAAACACGGGCGACTGCTATCGAAATAGTAAGACCCCTTTAAGACTCGGCAAGTAAGTTGCGCAAGTCACGACAGAGACTTGCCGAGTCTGAAAGTGGTCTTATCCGAGAGACTATTTTCTTGTGTTTTTATTTTCATCTTTGCCAATACCCAAACAGAAATTTTCTTAAATATGTTCTCTATATGGAGCTAAAAATGCATAAGAGTCAAATTTATATTTAAACAACTAAGAAAGTATAGCCGTTCAAACCCCACCATATGAAACCCTTTACCCTTTTAAAACAAATTTTCGAGAGTGTACCCTATATGGGACCCATGGGCAATCATGGACCCACTAAAATAAAATTATGTTATGAGGTTAAGATTCATTGTGCCGAATATTATTTATACATGAGATTTGTTTGCCTTTATGTGATTTAAGGAAGGGAGTTTATATGACACCTATGGTTACTTATCGACCTACCAGTTCAACATTTTGTCATAATATAATAGTTATAGGTAAAAGTTATTTTCACCAATTTCTGTGTTAATACCAATATTTATAAGAGAGTTATGGCATTAAAGGCTATTTTCGGGAAAGTATTTGTATGGAAGCTATAATATGGACCGATTTTAATGAAATTTGCTAAGATGATTAAGATTGCACTAAAAGAAGTTTGGTCGCAATTTAATCTATATACCAACATAAAATGGTTTATGGGCACAAAGATCATATAACGAAACTATAAGCCGATTCTCCCCATTTTCAATAGGGTTGGTCTTTTGTGCTAATTTGAACCCATGTTCCAAATTTCATCAAAATATCTACAAATTTGTGACCTGTTCTTTGAGCACATGGACAGCCAGCCAGCCGAACGGATGGATGGAGATCAATAGATCGACTGAGGAATTGAATATGATTCGATCGGTATACTGTGGATCAAGAACTAATACTTTAAAGTGTTACAAACATCATCACAAACGCATTATACCCTCTCCACTATTCTGGTGTAGGTTAAAAAAATTTGTTCTTTGTAAAGAAAAATTTACTGTAGTGAAATTAAATTTTTAAATTAAAATTTAAACGAAAAATAGCTATTTTTAAAATCGATTCATAAAAGTGAGAGCTTCATTGTAAAGAAGTTCGCTATAGAGAAATTTCACTGTATTTGTACATGCATGTGAGAAATTAAGAATGTTCAGAACTTTCCCCAATTATTGTCCGCATTTTCTTTAATACCTTAAATGCTAAGAGAATTGTGTGCTTTTAGTTTCTTTTCCGAAGCAAAAAAAAAAAAAAGAAACAAATTTCAAGTCTGATTACTCGACTGTATTACATCACTACAAATACCTTCCGTCGCAATTGTCACAATTTTATGTATTTAGAAAAACTTTAAGCGACCAAAAAAAACAGTTGTACAGTTGTATTATTCCTTCTACTTGGAGAATTTTTTAAGTATTTTATTTATATTTAAAGCTAATACTAAAAACAAACGCCGTGATGTAGAGAAGAAAAACTTTACTTAATGCATTTATTCACAGAATCAGTTGTACTATTCAGACAAAAAAAACGTCGACAGTTTTATGACTTTTTTTGTCTACTCTTTTGGCCAGTAAAAGGTGCATGTTGACAGTTTTTGAACTTAACGTTTTTTGTTTAACCCTGTTATTTTGTAACTTTCTGCTGAGTTTTTGGCCAAACAAAGCTGCTAACACAAGACAATTTTTAAATTTGTTTTTTTTTTTGCGGTAACAATTTTAATAAAAGGTGTTGTCCAATAGTTTTTTTCTTAGGTTTTTTAAATGTTTGTTGTGTTCTTTATTTTGTTAAATTGTTCCAAATTAAATAAAGTTTATAATTATGCGAAAAAAACTAAGAGCCACTTAAAAAAACTTCGTGCTCTGTATAACAAGAAGGTGCATTATAAAAAAAGTAGTTGCTTTAATAGAATAACAGTTCGTTGAAAACTTAACTTTCCGTTAAAATTGTTTTTAATATGACAGCAAAAAGAAACAGAAATTAAAAATATGCAACAACTTTGAAAAATAAAAATACAAAACTTATCAAAGGCTTCATTTTGTTTTAAGTAAGTTTTTTTAACGTGATTTTAGTAAATTTAATCAACTTGATAAGAGAGAAAAGCAAATAATTTTTATAAAGTAAAAATATTACTTGAATTCACACTTTACTCGGTAACTGTTTACACTGAACTTATTTTTTTTTTTTTTTTTTGCACATGATTTTGAAAGAACACGGTTTACATAGTTATAAGAACAAATTTTTTTTTTTTGCACGTATTTGTTTTCCAGGTCTTATTAAAAATATGCTATAAATTTTTCGTACAACGTTAGACTTCGCCCATGTGTTCTTATTAGACCACCCATGAATAAAGAGTATGGAATGTGCAAAAATTTTATTTTTTCCACTCCTCGCGGGTTTTCATTTGAGTCGGTAGTAAAAAATATAATAAGCACAAAAATTAACTGCCAATTTCACTTAGTGCGAAAGAAATCTTTTTTACGCACAAATTTTTAAAACAAATTCCAAAAAATTTTTTTTTGGCTTTAAATATATTTGTGCGAAAGAAGTGACCTTTTGACAGTGCTCGGATTGCTCATGGTTTTTTTAATTTTGCTTCACTTTATATTCTTTTCTTTAAAAAAATCAAGTTAAATTAAATAAAATTTAAGAAAAAAATTATTTCAAGTTTTGAGTATTTTTCATAATTGCGTAATGAAAATTAAGCTTAGCTGTGGGCGGGCTTGTCTAATTTTTAGCACAACTCTTCTATAATATGTTATGAAAAACGTATTTACCCCTAACACAGGGTCTCCACCTGAGATAAAATATAAAGTTACCCACACACGAGGGATGGGCAAATTAAAAAAATAGATCGATATATATCGTATCGATATTTTTTAAGTGTATCGATTTTTATTTATTAAAAATATCGATATATCGATGTATCGAACGTATTAAGCTGAAATTTTTACCAAATTTAAAAACTTAATATTCCTATGTCAATACATATTGAACATATTACATGTAATTCCAAACTAACTTTTTATTGTTTCTTTTAATATCAAATTTACTGCCTGTCCCTTAATTTCGAACGAAACTTTAGTTCGCTTAACTTTTATTTAAAACCAAACCAATTTTATAATTTAGTTTTTAAGGTAAGTTATGCGAACGATGTTTTCGTTTCAAATCGAGGGAGCGGCGGTTAATTCTACAATAAAAATAAATAATAAAAAAAAGTAAAGAATACAAAAAAATTTTTATTTATTCGCCATATGAAATCTAAAAAAAAAAATGGAATTATATAATGCTGGATTATATACTGCCGGTAAACGAAACTTGTGACATATACTACATATACAAGTAAACTGTGAAATATTTTATTTTTAATATATAAGAACATGCTGAAATAAAAAAATAAAAACCAAAATATTTTTTTTATTTTATGTTATTGTTAACATTCCAACTTTCATGAGTCCATTGCAGCTAATGCGCCATAATTAAGTCTATTCTTTGCATAATTCTAGGAACCCTTTGCAGAATATTTTTTCCGCGCTTATTTTTTTGTTGTCATCTCTTAAAAATCCGCGACAAAACTGAACTGTATAATATATGAAAATGTACTTTGGAAAAGCGCCGTTATTTTTTTAATTAGTTAAAAAACATATGATGCAATTCTTAAAAAACAACAGCTGAAGTGAAAGAGATCTTAAAAATATTTAATTCGATAGTCGTAGATAAATATCGATGTATCGATATATGGGTATTTTTAATATCAGCGATATAAATCGATTATAATTTTTTAAAATATCGATATTTTGATATATCGATATTTATTGCCCTTCCTACTACGTGTGTGGGGATGTTTCTGATTGAAATTCTTGTTACCTTTTTGGTTTCTCAAATATAAAACAGTTTTGATATTTTATGTTTCCAAACACAATGTTTCATCGTGTGTGGCGATGTTGACTGTTTTTTCTTTCTCATTCTGTTGAGAGCAGTTGTTGAGTGAAATATGAAAAAAGAAATCGGAAAATGGCAACAATTGCAAATTGTGAGAGTTGGAAAACAATTATAATTGAATATAAAATTTTTCCAAATTTATGGGACATAAAATATTATAGGTATACAAAGAAAATAAATAATTTTTTTTTTGTGTTTTGTAATTGTATATTCAAAAATCACGCAATACTGATGTTTCGTTTTAAGTGTAATCGTCTGTGGTAAAAACTGAAACATAAATAGTAACACGTGTTTTGACAAATGGTGCATCGTCTGTGGGTACCATAAGATGTTTATATCAGCAAACGTCAAATTCAATCGTAGAGAGTACTATCTTACGTGTAGACAGTTGTTACGAGAAATCTTATAACAACTATCTTATAAGCGAGCTGTCAAAAACACACATACATATAAATAGATAATAAGACGCTATTATTAAAATGTTTAATTTTTTTAGTGCAAATAGTTGAAATCTTGTGAAAAGTGCTTAAAAACAATATTAAACACTAAAAACAAAGATAAATTTAAAATAAAAGAATAAAAAACGACACAAGTTTACTGTACGAAAATTAGTAAATTTTGAAATCTTATAAGATACATGTTCCGCTTGTTTAAGATTATGAATGACATGAAGAAATGTGCTCTCTCATTCTGCCGATGTTCTCTCACATATTATATCAGCTATTATCGCAGGTGAAGACCCCATGTAATATTTATATATCATAATATAGCAGTCGAGTTACCACCGGTTGATGTTGGAGCGATTTCTAGTCAAGCTTTGCAGGAAAAATTGTGATTTAGCTATTAGCGGGTAATCTAGTGACTTTTTTTATATTGATTTTGTTCGCTTATAATAAACTTTTTGACAACTTTGTTAAAAAGATGCTTTGAAATAAGCCAAATTTCCAAATAAACCACACAAACTTTTACACAAACATATGAAAAAAGCATGAATCATGTTTGTGTGAATATTAAAAATTTTTAATATTCACACACACATCTGGTTCCTGTTGTCAAACTGCTTGTGTCGGTTATTTGGCCCTTAAAAACAAAGTCGCACTTCTGTTTTTATTGTTGTATGTTCTTGTTGAAGTATTGTCGCCACTTGATGTCTTAATTCGCCGTACCAAGAACTTAAATTTTTTATCCAAGCATATAAATTCTTAAATTTTAAGAATATCATGTTATTTAAATTTTGTTAAAGAACTGAAAAATTTGTTAACAACTTACATACTTCTCTACCACAGCAATAATTTATATGAAGTTCTAAATAACGATTATGATAATTTTCATAAGTTTTGAATAAAAATTAGCTTAGCTTTGTTAACGAAATCCTAACAAATCTTTTTTTATTGATTACTTTGGCTTAGAGGGTGTATTTGAAATTTTGAATATTAGAATTTGATATCCTGAATTTTATTTTTTTAAATAGCGTTTGATTATGCATTACCAAATTGTTTTCATTCATAGTTTTATAAAATTTGACATTTTTTATATTTCAAAAATGTTATTTGCAAAAAGGTGTTTTTAGAGAAATACCACTAAATTTCTTAATAAGTTACAATTTTAGCTATTTTCGAGCTATTTTTCATTCTGTTTTAGCGATATTCTTTGGAAGTCCGTTGGCAACAGTTGAGCAGGGAGCAGCTATTCACTTAAAATTTGAGAAAAGAGAAATCGAAAACGCTATTTGTGACTTAAATCCCAAGAAAGCCCCTGGTGTTGATAAGATCAGTAGGAAAATGCTTTCGGAGCTACCTCGCATAGCAATGAAAATTATTATTTTAAAATGTAATGCCCTCAAGAATGAAAGGTTTTCTTAGTTACAATGATACCAAAGCCAGGAAAAGATCATACAAAAGTTAAGTCATGTAGGCTTATTAACTTATTATCTAATATAGCAAAGCTATTTGAGGAATTATTAGTGATACATTTAACCCCGATTTGAAATTCAAATAGATGTATTCCAAGCAATCAATCCGGGTTTTGTGTATGAAGATTCAATAAATAAATATTAAAAAACAGAATAGAATAAGAAATCACCACGCCAAAAATCACTATACCAAAAAAAAAAATTTTTTAAATGCTCGAATAGGCATCTCAATAACTTCCAGAACTCCCATCAAAGTGGTTTACCGAAATCCTTGCCACAAAATTAAGGGCAGTTCTGAACATCAATATCATTATTACACATTAAAATTTTAACTTTTAACTTAAATCCATTCCTGTCATTAACAATTAAAAGCTTCAAACTTTACTTCAAAGTACGAGTATAAACAAAAATTGTTCAATTAATTTAACAATTTAACAAAAACATTGTTGTTTTACTGAATGACAACTACAAAAATTGCTATTTAAATGATTATCCTTTACTATTTAGTAAGTATCTATGCACTTATATGTATAATGTTCTACGTTTTCTAGCACTCAACACAAAGATTAATCCGAACAATAGAAGAGTGAATGTATGTGCAGCACATAATAGTTGGTGCAAAAACTTTTCTTGTTAAAAACGTGTTGAACTGTGCGACTAACAAGAGCAAAAGCTAATTTTTCAAATAGCAAAAAGTTTACTCAACAAAAAAATAATTAAAAATCCTGTGTTTTCTACAGATGTTTTTAAGTTATTTTTTTCTACTGCTTAAGGAAGATATACTTAGATATAGATACATGAGAATACATATAAAGGGGCCTTTTAAAGTTTGCGTCGAATAGAAAGATAAATAAGTAAAAGTGCTATATTCGACTGAACCGAGTCATATGTGCCCTTTACTATACACAGAAAAAATTCTCTAAAGCTTTTCACCAATTAAAAATTTGATCAAGTAAATTAAACGTTTATTTGATACATACTATTAATTTTTTTTACTGGTGCAACTTTAATTATTTTTATACCCTCCACCACCACTAGTGATGAATGAGGGTATACTAAGTTTTTCATTTCGTGTGAAACTTTTTTATTATACACTTAAGACCCCATAAAGTATATATATTCTGGCTCCTTGAGTAATTATAAGTCGATTTAGCCATGTCCGTCTGTCTGTCTGGCCGTCTGTTGAAAACACGCTCACTTTCGAAAAACGCAAAAAAAAGCACAAACTTGGTCTCAAATTGCTTGTAGTTATCCTAAGCAGTTTGGGATTGAAAACCAGCAACATCGGTTCAGTAGGATCAGAACTATGAATCAAAATATGGAACGCCTACAACCGTAATCATAAACGCTATCATACTAAAATTTGGCACGTCACAGTTTTATAGGACCTGAAATTACACTGTAAATTTTTTGAAGATCGGTCCATAATTTACACTAGGCCGCTTATAAACCCTACTCCCGGAAAACCTTTTAGTACGCCTGACACCGTAATAAATAATGCTATCATAATGAAATTCTGTACGTCCCAGTTTTATAGGACGATAAATCACACTGTCAAATTTCGTGAAGATCAGTACATAATTTACCCCAGGCCCAATATAAACCATACACCCGGCAAACAGTTAAGTACGCCTAAAACAATAAAACATAATGCTATCATAATAAAATTCGGTACGTCACAGTTTAACGAGAAATTACACTGCCAAATTTCGTTAAGATCGGTCCATAATTTACCCTAGGCCCCATATAAACCCTACTCTCGGCTTATTGCACCTAATCCAAATAAAACCCACTTTGGGAAAATAATTTATTCGCCTAAAGCCATAACAGATATAGATATTGCGGTAAAATTTCTTCCAACTTAGATTCTTATGGCCAGAAAAAATATCATGCAATTTTGTGAAATTCACTGTTAACGTTTAAACTAATTACAGTGCTGTATTGAAATTTATTCTAATTTATTTTTTGGATTGCCAGAAATCAGTCTTGAGGGATGATACCTTAGTATAGGTCTAAGCCGCAACCAATTTTAATGCTGACGTTCGTTTTTGTGAAGCTTAGTGAATAATATATATGTATTAATAATATATATGTATATAGCACTCTAACTTGTTTTAACTAAATAGCTAAGTGCAGAAAGGGAACTACTTCAAAACATTCATTTTGAGATAATCAATTAAAACAGTGTAATTAATTATGTGTAACTTCGTTTATACGTAGCCTTTTCGCAAATAAAAATTATTTTTCTTATATTTATGTGATGCCGGATGGGATATGTATTCATTTGATAGAACTGTATTTATTAGTATATAACCTTTTTTTTTAATAAAAAATTAAAATATCAAAAATTATTGTTAATTTATGCGGCAATTTTCTCTACTTGCAATTTAATTATTAGCGAATAAGTCGTGCGTATAAACGTAATATATAATAATAATTGCAAGTTTTATGTTCTGATCTCGTAGGGGGTCAACAGACTTTTATTTAAAGTTGTCTAATATGACACTTTTTGCACTGGTTTCTTAGCAATACTCAAATAAGGTACATGAAGTAAGCAATTTTCTGCACTTAATAGCAATAAAATTCAAAGAACTCGTTATATAAATACAAGATTTGCTTATTACATTAGCGAAATGGCATTTTTCGTTATTCATAAGCATTTTAATAATTATAACAATCATAAAATATTGTGTTATTGATTAAAATTGTCATTAATATTAAACTATTCATAATAATCATCCCCTTTTGCCTTCTGTCATAGGTCATTCAATCAGTTCTTTATAAAAGTAAACGTGCTAATCGGGAACAAATTGTTTACCTTTATTCAAATCTTTGATTTTCTTTTCGATAGTAGCTGCTTTATCCCTATAAATAGCCATTGCAATTCAAATTTTGTTTAATAATAACGAAAAATGTGGATATCCGGGTATGATGGTTGTCGAGTAGAAGGTGTAAGATCCGGTTATTGACATAAAATTTATGCATATTACTTTAAGTAATAAGATTTTGAAATATTATAAAGCCTGTTCAACGATATAACGAAGCTGAATAATATGAAGATGTTCCATTTTTTAACCAAGTTTACAATATACTTTTAAAAATATTAATACTTAAATAATTATTAGTATTGTGTTTATTTTATTGAACTGTTAATGGTTTTCGATATTTTAATCAGGCTTAAGTTCATTGAATTTAATTTTCATTAAATTATTTTTATGAAGAAAGGAATTTTACAACATGAAATTAATTAAAATTTATTGATAATTTTTCATTCTTGACTGAGCTGGGAATTGAACCCAGGTTTTCACGGACAGGTTGCCCTGACTAGTTTCGATTGTAGCCACACAATATCTTCAGAGGGGTTTGCCGTTTAACACTCACCGCCATTGATATTTAAATAAATTAAATAGAGCGTATTCAAATCAAATTTCGACCAAAAATTTCAGTAGTTCCCTTTCTGCACTTAGCGATTCAATTATTTTTACAAATTTTTTAACTGAAATCAATTTTTAATTTTTTCTGTGTAGTATTGAAAACTGTCCCCTAGCTTATGTGGCATGGGGATCTTTGGGTCAAGATCCTTGTTCCATAGGTCGGTTTTGCTGATTTTTAATATAACACAATTCTCATGTGTAGAGAATATTTGATCCCAATTTTATCAACCTAGATTATTTTGCATGAACCCTAATTAATCAAACCCCTTATTTGGGGGGGACATTTGTTTGAGGGCCATTTTTAATATTTGATACTGTTTCCCCCGTATTCATCAACGGTTATTAAATTTAACAAGCGTTGGTAGAAAATTTGTTTTTTAAAAAAAAATGTGGTCCTTCCAGCTCAAATGGTATGGACGCTATTGTGGCAAAGCCATTTTTTTAGGAAAAATAAAGTCGTTATTTGTCTACAACTCGGTCATTCATAAACCGATTTTATTAATTTTACAGACGGACACCATGAATATACATAATCTATGTATGTATACTTTATAGGGTCTAGAAAATACCTGCGGTTATGGGTATACAAATTATGAAAACTTGTTTTTTTTTAATTAAATTATCTTTTTAAATGTAAACTAAATTTATTTTAAAGTCCAATAAAATGTTAGTAATAATATAAAAAAAAATTATTTACTTCCAAAGCATGCTCATTGTACCAATTACATCAATTTACTGCAATCCGCTCTTTTTATTTCCAAGCTTCCATATTACAAAAGCCATCATTGTCATCATCCTTATTATCGCATTGTACACTGTCATCATCTCTGTGTGATATGTTAAAAATGCACTCGAAAAACACCACAGGCTGTTGGAAGACAAGCAGCTTAACTCACAAGAGTTTGACAAAAAAAAAAATATTTAGATCTATTTTGTTGTTTTTTTTTCATTTATTTCGTTTTGTGAAAAAAGAAAAATTAAAGTTTTAAATAAGTTCCAAAACTACTTTATAATAGCAAATACATATCGCTCATTTCGTGCAAGACCGTCACAACTCAAAATTTGGCATTTTCGAGTTAGTAATGCAGAAATGTTCTCCTCTTAAATCTCTACAAATTGATCTAAGAACGGAGAGAATTATCGAAAAAATAACGGTAATACAGATGCTTTTGACGCTATGACCTCTTGTAACAAACTTGAGACATTAACATCAACAAGGTCACATTTCAGTTTTTTTTGTTGGCATTCCTCTTGTACATGTGGTTTTCTTTGTAGCAAAAAAGAAACATTTGATTTTATAACTGTATATAAAATAAATAATAAAATAAATAATAATAGGTTGGAATCTTAAAAAGGCTCTCCTGTAAAGTTTCAAATTTTGAGTTGTGACGGTCTTGCACGAAATGAGCGATATGTACAAGAAAAATATTTTAAGTTAAAAGTTAAAATGGTACCCGTATATTAGAGTGGTTCGGTCTCCACACAAAAAAAAAGTTGAGCCAGTCACCCCCTAGGATTAAAGATCATTTGAAAAGGATTCTAGAAAATTTTTTTTTTACTTTTTGCCACGCCTCTGGATACCGCCCATTTAGTTTTTTGTACACTGCGGAGCATAGTACCCTGTGCACTTATAGTACTGTAATAAAAGATCCTAACAGAATTTTGAAAAGTATTCTTAAACGTTATTATCTATGCTGTTTGTAGTATATACAAAACTCACAAAGTATTATAGAATACGTAAGTAAGACTTGTGTGATGGTATAAAATAGCCTTAACATCGTACCATAGAAAATAAAATATCTGCGCTAAAATTAATATTAACCGATTGGAGGGCGAATTTATCCCCAGAGTTCGTGAAAAAACTCTAAAAGCCATACCTAAATAAGACCGGAAGGCGGAACGTTTTCTTCCGCTAAGCTCTTACGCTGAAATATCATACCTTAATAAAAGCATCAACGTTGAGTCAACCACACATAATATAAATAAAAAAAATGGAGATAACCCCTAGGTTCACCTAAAACAGCTAAATTACCATTATTTATCAACAAAAGCGGACAATTTTACTATTGAACGCGCTGTCAAAATCGGATTTTCCAATTGCAAAGCGTTGCCGCCGTGTTATATCGTTTTTTGGGCATGAGGCATTTAGCAGCTATCAAACGCTTTCCGCTCTAGGTATGGCTGTTATTTGTTAAATTAAATAAATTTTTTTATATATTATTCCATTTAACTCTAGAGAACTTAACCTTTTTCTTTAACGCTTAAATCTAAGCCTCGCCTGTGAGGCTGCTTTTTAAAAAAATAAGTTAATAAGAAATAATAGTTTTTTAATTTTTGATATCTCTTTTTTATCTCGAAATAGCTTATATTTTAACGGCGGCAAATTAATGTATAGAACAAAAAAAAGTTCATAAATATAATTTTATAAGTCAATAAAAGGCTCACTAAAAGATACACTTTAAGTTTTTTTTACAAAGAGATAACTTTGCAAAATATACTTTAAAATTAAATTCTTCAGTGATAATAGCTCATAGTACAAAGATACACAAAATAAAAAAAGTTTTATTATATCATTTATATTTTGTACATAAAAATTATTTTAGACCTTTTTTCCATAGCAAGTTGGAGATCTTTGTTCCAAATGGTACGTTTGATTGCATTTTAAACAATAATAAACACTCATACGCTTTTCTTTGGTGGACATTAATTGCACATTGACCTTTTCCCTTACTTTATTTGTGGCTCTCAGTTTGTTTGCTGGTTTTCTATTCAGAAAAATATCATTAAAGCTAAACTTCGCCTCTCAGGCAACTCGAAGTGGTATACATATCTCCTTCACAAAATTTGTTTTTTTTTTTTTGCAATGAACGTCCGTTCACAAGCTCATACGATAGAATACTGCTGTCGTTAGAAAGCTTGTGCTGTTAATTGCAAACGTTCATATTGAAATACATAAAAACCGCATTTTTGCGCCTCACTGGCGGGGTTTAGCGTTCTATTGTTAAAACTAAATTTTTTCCAAGCAAAAAATTTCATTCAAAAAATAACTTTTGCTTCTGAGAAATATTTAAAAGTCAAAAATAGTCTTCACCCTTATTCCATTTAACGTCGTCGTCATCGTCATCAATTTAATATCAACATCAATTTTTACCGACGTCGTCATCAATTCGACACAAAA
Source organism: Pollenia amentaria (assembly GCA_943735925.1). NCBI lineage: Eukaryota > Metazoa > Arthropoda > Insecta > Diptera > Polleniidae > Pollenia > Pollenia amentaria. The sequence continues at coordinate 184,439,158 of OX031007.1, read as the reverse complement.
CTTGTATTCCATAACAGCAATGTAACGATGTCGATTGTTTATCGTTTTTAAAGCACATCTCTAATAATTTAGACAGTTGGTTGGTTTTATTTTCAGTTTTTAATAAATAAATGCAATACGATGTTCGTTTCTTAAAAATTTGCTCTCAAAAAGGGTAGCTTGATTTATTCTGAAAAATTCCCCTACTAAGTCATTGCACTTTTAGCCCCGTATAAATCAACAGTGATAATAGTCTGTTTCTTTATAACGGCGACGATTGCCGAGAGGAGCAACAAAGCTATTTGAAAATTGCAAAAATTTGCGAAAAAAAAATTAATATTTCAAACAAGCCATAAAACTGCTTAAAAGTTTCGTAAACCATAAGGAATGGCAAAAATTCCATAAAAATGGCTAAGTTAGCGGAAATTCGCAAAAATTTGTTAATTGCAGCATGATAGCAAAGTTTAATATATATTAAAAATGGTTCAAGCTGGAAAGTATCACACGAAAAAATCGCTTTTATCTCGGTCATGGCTAAATTCACTAAATCGGTTAAAAACAAAATGTCGGAAAAAATTTGCAAAAAATGGCTAAAATTCGCGAAAATATTTAATATTTCAAACAAGCCATAAAATGGATTAAAAGTCCCTAAAACTATAATAAATGGCAAAAATTCGATAAAAAAAATGGCTTAATTAGCGGAAATTCGCAAAAATATAGCGGTATGATAGAAAAGTTTAATATTTATAAAAAATCGTTATAGCTGTTAATAATCAGAAAACTTACAGGAAAAATTGCTTCTATGGCGAACATGCCTACAATTCGCGAATTTCCGATAACTTAACCATTATAATGGATTTTTCGCCATTCTTTACAGTTTTAGGGACTTTTAATCAATTTTATAGCTTGTTTGAAATACTAAAAATTTTCGCGCATTTTCGCAATGTTTGCAAATTTGTGCAATTTTCGTGGAGCTTTGTTGCTCCTTTTCCATTTTTTTAATTCAACATTATTATTATTGAAAAATTAAAAAGAAATAGAACTGTTTCGATACCAATAAGACTGACGACAAAATCAAAGTCAATTGATATCGATGAAGACGTTAACGTTGCGTAAGGCATACCAAAAATACATCGACGCTTATCGATAAGACTTGATATTGACAATGGGCATATCGATTTACAACAATCGACACGAAACCAAATCGTTTCGTTTGATGACGCTAAATGGAATACGGGTGAATATTTATTTTCTAAGCAAAAAATAAAATTTATGAAATTATTTACTTTTATTTCTGAGAAATAAACTGAGGATTTAACTTAACACACAAAAATAATCGATAAAGTTGAGTATATATGTATTTCTTTGGCCAACTGATAATTAATCTTCAGTTTACTTTTCTTAAAAAGCTAATAAGACCTAATTATGTTAATGTAAATAAAAAACAGTGGGTTCGATAGTACCCAAAGTGGCGATTAATTCATAGAAGCCGTAGTTTTAAAATATTATATTTTTTATTGATGAGTTATTATAAGCACATTAAAACACAGTACTTAAAAAAAAAGTAAAAAAAAATTGTTTAACCCGTTAAGCGCATTATTGTTTTTTGGAAACATAAACCTTAGTTCACAATTTATGCTGTAACTTTGGAATGAAATGCGATAAATTAATAAATTAAATTGGAAATGAAAGCATACTTAATGTGCTATTAAAGAATTCTAGTAATACATTTATTATATGTATTTATATTAGTATACATACATTTAATTTAAATTCCAATTTTTGTTTTTTACAAAATTTTATAAATGTACAAATTTTTTTCAAAAAACTCACGAAAGATAATATTTATATATAAAACACATCTTTAAAAAAATGGAAGAAACATTTGTTTAACCTGTTAGGCGTTTTTTGTTTTTCGGAAAAAACATGATCCACAATTTTCGCTGTATCTTTGAAATCAAAATAAATTTAAAGAATAAGTTAATAATATGTACATATTCCTATTAGAATAAATTTGTATCCAGTTTTTGCTTTCACTAAATTCAGTAACTGTAAAAATTAATCTGAAAAAGAATTTAAAAATTTAAACCTTTTTCAAAATTCATGACAAATATTCCAATTATCATAATCTTCATTATCATCATTATTTTCATCATCATTATTATAATCTTCTTCATCATTATCATCATCACTATCTTCATCGTTTTTATCATCAGCATCTTTATCACCATCTTCATTACCATCATCTTTATCATAATTTTCATTAGAAATATCTGGCCAAACTAACTCTTATTCCGAAATTGATAAATTGGATTTTTTTTCTGCTCATATTTCTTGCTCATGCTAGATTTAAATGGGTCAGAACTTAGCAGAAAAATATTGAAAATATCTTAATTGGACTTTTCCCGGCTGCATTTGCGATAATTTTTAATTTTTAAAACATTTGTTTCTTGCTTTTTGAGCATCTTCCGATAATTATCCTATTGGTAAAAGTGCTTGCTGTATAATCTCCGGCCCATGAATAAAAAATTTATGCAAAGTGAGAGGCATACAAAACCATAGATATTTTTCAACAAAATATCTAGCCGTATTGTGAGCAAATCTACAAAAATTTTCCAAATGAATCTCATGACCACAGAAAAACAATTAGTATTGTACGCAATTTTTTATCAGTATTAAGTCCACTTTCGTAATTTCAGCAGAAATGTTTGCGTTCTGAAAAAAACGTCTGGCGGTGTTCAACAAACAAACCAGTTCTTTCTCGAAACTCATTTTTGATACGTAATTTTGTCTCAGCAACAATTTGTTTCTCTTCCTCTGATCTTTTTGCTATTTTTAATAGGTATTTTATATGATAAGTAAAGAAGGCATTCAAAAAATCGAATCCAGCCATGAAGAATAGATAATCAAAACACCAAAGAATCTGCTGTTACTTCTCTCGCAACCATACTGTCAACTGAGTTGAACATCTTGATTGTTGCCCCACATAAATAACACTTCTGTGTATAATTTATGTCAGTAATTGCGTAATACACTTTTCCATCTATCATCTCTAATAGTAAACCGTTATGAATTTTTATGGAATTTTCTCCAACCAAAACTATTGAATCTATTATATCTTTTTTCATTCTCTACTCTAGATTTTTCTAGTTTTGAAGCCATTGTTGTTTCTTTTATATATTCATTTCTAATGGTCTGGAAAATCTGATGGATGAAGGGCGTGAATTTTTCCACACAATTTCATTTCCACTAAATAGTTTAAGTGGCACAATGGATGTTATAAAAAGTGCAGAATAACTTGCACGAGAGCCATGGAAAGCCTGTTTGTAAGAACAATGTCCGGAGCTTCCATTAAAACCCCACTATGAGTACAAAGTAAAATTTGTTAATTTATTTTCTGATAAATCACCAGTACATTTTGGAAGCGCAACTAGTCGTTCAGCAGTGTGATTTAAAAGTCCTTGAAGACTTACTTATGCTGAAGTTTCACAAATTTGTACGTGCTCCCGTTTTGAATAGCATCTTTATTTTGTTCGTTGAACTTTAGTATATGAAGGAAATTTTTCTGGAGCAGCTCTTCTTGTTACATTATAACTATGTCGGGATAATTTGGTCTATTAAAACGCTAAGAGCTTATTCTGCAGTCAGTTGTTGCGATTTAACCTGCTTACAGCTTTTTCTATACTTTGTAGCCCTTGTTGGTGTCGACCTTGTTATTTATTTAACTAATTTTGACCCCTTAACTTTTCCGGAAGCTCTTGAACCCATTTGTGTAGCATAAGTCATAACAAATAATGGAGTGATATCTCTAATGCTTTTACTTTTCTTTACTTTAGTTTTCTCATTACTTTCTTCAAATGAAATTTCTTTACGACCTCGTTTTTGTGGTGGTGGAACAAAAGAGATAGAAGCATCTAACCATTCCTTATATAAGCTCAAAAAGCGTTCATGTTTATGATGACTTGTATCATCTCGAGTCTTAAAGTCGATAAAGAAGTTCTTAAATCTTTGGTCAAAATCTTTTATATTAGAGGGGCTTATACGTTTAATGATTTTCATTCTAAGAACACTAATTTTGTTTCTCCATTCATTTACTTTAGTATTTTTCATATAATTGTGAAGTCCGCGGCGAGAAATAAAGATGGTTTTGGGTCTTGTTCCTAAAAAAGATTTAATTCCTTTACAATAATGTGAAACTTTTATATGATATACAAAATACATTAAACACATTAAAAATACTTAACATTTTGAACAACAAATAATATTACCGAAGTACATAACAAAGAAAACAAAATCCGAATAAAAATGGACGCGTGACATATTTTCAAGATGTCAAGCATTATTTTAATTTTAAAACTTGTTTGTTTTAATTAGTATTAAATAAAATTAATATAACATGAATTTTTACAATTTTTTGTATCTAATGTAATTTCTCTTAAAAAACCAAACGCATCAACAAAAACAAAAACAATAGGTGTGTTCGTTAACAGATAATTATTACTTATTTTCAATAATTGTTACTAGTAAGTGTTCACGTACACGAAAAACTTGCAAGGAGAGAGTGGAAAAAGAGCATACAAATTTAAGAGAGAAAAAATTTGTTGAAAATGAATAGTAAAATTTTTACCAGAAAGAATTATTCAAGGCGAATTCATTACAGGTGATCCTAAAAGCCCTGCTGCTAACTTTTTTTCTTTAGCTTTATAATTGTTGGATGTCAAAATTTTGTTTATTATCTTTGTTTCTGTTTTGATTTGTTTCGGTTTTTTACATAGTACAATGATTTTACAAAAACAATTTGCTTGTGGTTTTTGTATGAGTTGTACTACCGAGATTACCTGGAATGAATTCGTCTTGGAATTATTCAACCACATGTTTCATGTTTTTGTTCACAAAACAAAAATAATTTTCACAATATTAAAATCAAAAGTTTTTTCAATAGAATGGGATATTTATTTTTCTAAAATTTAAGAACAATATTCTTGCGCAAGTAGTTGAAGTCAATTAAATTTATTAATAAATAATCTCGTATCTTCCAGCTGAATATTGTCAATATGCCTAACTTGCTAGATTTGCTGGTAAAGCGTTATTATACTTTTTATTTTTTTTTTAATAATTTTTAAAAAAAAACTTTTAAATTTACTCTCTTGTTGTGAGTTTCTAATAGTAAAGTAAATTAACAAGCCTAATGAAATAACAATAAAATAAATAGAATGACAATATTTAAACACAAAAATACATTTACTGGTATAAATGACAACCAGAAAATAAAACAGGGACGCGCATTGTGTGGACTTTTTTTTAATATTAGCTGGTACCCAATACTATAAATCCATAAAACTAATTCAAACTCTTACTAACTTAATACTTGTGGTTCATTAAATGCGTAAATTATCCCAATTTTGAACCTTTTTTAAAAAAAAAAAATATTAAAAATATTTAGACATAATTTTTATCAAAACAAAAAATTTTATATACATACTTTTTTACCTGATGTTACAAAAGATTTACTTATAATAGATTAAACACTAATAACAATCGCTTGAATTGTAAAAAATTTCCAAATTTTCACTTTTTTTAAAAATAGCAATAATTTACTAACTTTGACCGCTCACTGAAAAGAAAGTAAACAACTTAGTTGATTGATTTTCACAGCTAGTGATGCAGAATTTTATCTACTTTTACCACATACCAAAATTTATTATAAAAACATTATTTCTGAATTTCAATTAATTGCCACTTTGATACCATTTGAACCCAATGTGCGTCGTTGCGTCACTTTTTTGGTGACTTTTTCAAGGGTCGTCTATTTAAATAAAAATAATAAAAGCGCACTATTGATGCAAAATGTTTTTCACAACAATTACACACAACTCATGTAAAAAATTTTCATACAAAAACAGATATGTATTTGTAATAATTCACTTCACCATTTTCACAAAATTTTATTTTAACAACCATAATATTTATTTTATGTAAAAAAAGGGTGCCCCGTAGGCTAGTTAGTCTATCTGGGCGAGGGTTGCGGGCTTGATTCCCGCCAGAGATTCTGCTCTGTTTCACAACACAAGGCTGAAGGTCTTCGTTACTATTGCTCGATTAATAATGTTTGAATATAACTTGAAATTGTTTTTATAACTCATTATTAATAACTAATTTGTCAAAAAACTATTGACCTAGCGTTTTATGTTTTTTTAGAATACCATGTCGAAAAACAATTTTTTGAACAAGCTTCTTTCAGTTTTTTTCTCAGCTTACATGTTTGAAGGCAATCCTAATATGGCTGTGACTTCTTAATGAAGGACTAATATAACCATAATATGGATTGCCGTTGACATAAATATGGTTAAATTAACCATAATATATTTAGAATTTTTCGTTAAAAATAATTTTGTTGGAAGTGACCATATTGAAAAATGTTTTTTCTTTTGGTGCACTTATAAACGAAAACTAGAAGAATCAAAATAAAGAAATGTGCAATCACTCAAAGAATATAAGTATGTACGCATAAAAATTATCACGCATATTATGACAATTTTATTCTTAGAAATAAAATAAAAAGAAGTTACAGTGCTTTATTCGGCTGTGCCAAATCTTTGATATCCTTCACCGACAGGAGTGGGTTCTATATGATAAATATATATATATTATTAAGTAAGCTTCACAAAAACGAACGTCAGCATTAAAATTGGTTGCGGTTTAGACCTATATTAAATTATTGACCGACAATAAGAAAGTTTTATGCGTTTCTTGTTATAACTCTGAACTGGCTTGAGAAAAATATCATGATTCGTAACAGTGTTAGCCGAACTAAAATGATTTTTAGGTTGGTAATTTATAAATTATGGACCAATCATTCCAAAATTCTGAAGACTGATTTCTGGTATTACAAAAAATTAATTATAATAAATTTCAATACAGCAGTGTAATTAGATTCAGCGTTAACAGTGAATTTCACAAAATTGCACGATATTTCCTCTAGCTATATGAATCTAAGTTGGAAGAAATTTTACCGCAATATATACATCTGTTATAGTTTAAGGCGAATTTAATTATTTTCCCAAAGTGGGCTTTATTTGGTTTAAGGCGTACTAAACTGTTTTCCGTGAGCAGGGCTTATATAGGGTCTAGGGCTAATTATGGACCAATGTTCACGAAATTTAGCAGTGTGATTTCTAGTCCTACAAAACTGTACCGTACCGAATTTAATAATGATAGCATTATTTGTTACGGCTTAAGGCGTACTAAACTGTTTTCCGAGAGAAAGGTTTATATGGTGCCTCGTGTAAATTATGGCCGATCTTCAAAAAATTTGACAGTGTGATTTCTGGTCCTATAAAACTGTGACGTACCAAATTTTAGTATGATAGCGTTAATTATTACGGTTTTAGGAGGACTAAAATGTTTTCCGGGAGTAGAGTTTATATGGGGTCTAGGGTTAACTATCGACCGATCTTCACGAAATTTAGCATTGTGATTTCTAGTCCTACAAAACTTTACCGTATAGAATTTAATTATTAAAGCATTATTTCTTACGGTCCTAGGCGTACTAAACTCTTTTCCGGGAGTAGGGTTTATATATTTACACTAGGCAAATTATGGACCGATCTTCAAAAAAATTTACAGTGTGATTTCTGGTCCTATTAAACTGTGACGTACCAAATTTTAGTATGATAGCATTATTTAATTCGGTTTTAGGCGAACTAAATTTTTCTTTTGCGTTTTTCGAAAGTGAGCGTGTTTTCAACAGACGGACAGACAGACGGAAATGGCTGAATCGACTTAGAATTACTAAGGGAACCAGAATATAGATACTTAATGGGGTCTAAGATGTATAGTAAAAATGTTTCACACGGAATGACAAAATTAGTATACCCTCATTCACCACTAGTGGTGGTGGAGGGTATAAAAATCTACCTTATTTTTCTTACTTAATACACCAGTTAAGTGATTAGTTCTCCCTTCACATGCCATTAGTTAATTTCTTTTTGTTCTTATTCTATTTTCACAAATTCCAGTACCAGTTCTCTTGGAGCAATTGACACAAATTTCCCGCATAGAAATCCTAAATTTTAAAATTCGAAATTTAAAAATCCCGACTTCGCTTACTTAAGTTTCCCTGCATTGGCGGCCTTTGGCCAGCCGCAATGATTTTCTACTCTGTGGTGTAACAAACACCTGCTTCGCTAACTAAAGTGGACATTGCGATTCATTTGAAAGTAAAGTAACACCAAAAAGTGTCATAACGTCGTAACGACTTTCAAAAGAGTCATAACGTCATAAAAAGACGTTGCTCGATTTGTTTCTTGTTTAAAAGAGAAGCAAAAATATAAAATCCGTGAAATGTTACATATAAAACAAATTGATGCGCAATTTTAAATTAAAATATACAACAAGTTTTATACTATAGTCCCTGAAATTTAAGAAAAGCTAGTTAAAAAAATAATATACGCATATTTTTATATCAAGCCATTGATATACTCTTTCTACCTTAGGTGAATGGTAAAAAAGCTTGAATTTGGCTTATTTCGTTATTTTTAAGGAGTGTTATTTTTTGGACGAAGTTCAGAATGCTAATTGTCCCCTTTGTTTGCTGTAACTATCTCAAAGAGTTGCAAATATAGTAAAAGGCGTTTGTAGACGCAAGTAGGCCACTATTGTACTGTGTTTTAATGTGCTTATAATAACTCATCAATAAAAAATATAATATTTTAAAACTACGGCTTCTATGAATTAATCGCCACTTTGGGTACTATCGAACCCACTGTTTTTTATTTACATTAACATAATTAGGTCTTATTAGCTTTTTAAGAAAAGTAAACTGAAGATTAATTATCAGTTGGCCAAAGAAATACATATATACTCAACTTTATCGATTATTTTTGTGTGTTAAGTTAAATCCTCAGTTTATTTCTCAGAAATAAAAGTAAATAATTTCATAAATTTTATTTTTTGCTTAGAAAATAAATATTCACCCGTATTCCATTTAGCGTCATCAAACGAAACGATTTGGTTTCGTGTCGATTGTTGTAAATCGATATGCCCATTGTCAATATCAAGTCTTATCGATAAGCGTCGATGTATTTTTGGTATGCCTTACGCAACGTTAACGTCTTCATCGATATCAATTGACTTTGATTTTGTCGTCAGTCTTATTGGTATCGAAACAGTTCTATTTCTTTTTAATTTTTCAATAATAATAATGTTGAATTAAACAAATGGAAAAGGAGCAACAAAGCTCCACGAAAATTGCACAAATTTGCAAACATTGCGAAAATGCGCGAAAATGTTTAGTATTTCAACCAAGCTATAAAATTGATTAAAAGTCCCTAAAACTGTAAAGAATGGCGAAAAATCCATCATAATGGTTAAATTATCGGAAATTCGCGAATTGTAGGCATGTTCGCCAAAGAAGCAATTTTTGCTGTAAGTTTTCTGATTATTTACAGCTATAACGATTTTTTATAAATATTAAACTTTTCTATCATACCGCTATATTTTTGCGAATTTCCGCTAATTAAGCCATTTTTTATCGAATTTTTGCCATTTATTATAGTTTTAGGGACTTTTAATCCATTTTATGGCTTGTTTGAAATATTAAAAAATTTCGCGAATTTTAGCTATTTTTGCAAATTTTTTCCGACATTTCGTTCTTAACCGATTTAGCGAATTTAGCCATGTCCGAGATAAAAGCGATTTTTTCGTGTGATACTTTACAGCTTTAACCATTTTTAATATATATTAAACTTTGCTATCATGCTGCAATTAACAAATTTTTGCGAATTTCCGCTAACTTAGCCATTTTTATGGAATTTTTGCCATTCCTTATGGTTTACGAAACTTTTAAGCAGTTTTATGGCTTGTTTGAAATATTAATTTTTTTTCTCGAATTTTCGCAATTTTTTTTTGTTGCTAATTTTTGCAATTTTCGTATAGCTTTGTTGCTCTTCTCGGCAATCGTCGCCGTTATAAAGAAACAGACAGGGCACTATTATCACTGTTGATTTATACGGGGCTAAAAGTGCAATGACTTATGCCATTAGTAGGGGAATTTTTCAGAATAAATCAAGCTACCCTTTTTGAGAGCAAATTTTTAAGAAACGAACATCGTATTGCATTTATTTATTAAAAACTGAAAATAAAACCAACCAACTGTCTAAATTATTAGAGATGTGCTTTAAAAAACGATAAACAATCGACATCGTTACATTGCTGTTATGGAATACAAGTTTTGTATCGAATTGATGACGACGTCGGTAAAAATTGATGTTGATATTAAATTGATGACGATGACGACGACGTTAAATGGAATAAGGGTGAAGACTATTTTTGACTTTTAAATATTTCTCAGAAGCAAAAGTTATTTTTTGAATGAAATTTTTTGCTTGGAAAAAATTTAGTTTTAACAATAGAACGCTAAACCCCGCCAGTGAGGCGCAAAAATGCGGTTTTTATGTATTTCAATATGAACGTTTGCAATTAACAGCACAAGCTTTCTAACGACAGCAGTATTCTATCGTATGAGCTTGTGAACGGACGTTCATTGCAAAAAAAAAAAAACAAATTTTGTGAAGGAGATATGTATACCACTTCGAGTTGCCTGAGAGGCGAAGTTTAGCTTTAATGATATTTTTCTGAATAGAAAACCAGCAAACAAACTGAGAGCCACAAATAAAGTAAGGGAAAAGGTCAATGTGCAATTAATGTCCACCAAAGAAAAGCGTATGAGTGTTTATTATTGTTTAAAATGCAATCAAACGTACCATTTGGAACAAAGATCTCCAACTTGCTATGGAAAAAAGGTCTAAAATAATTTTTATGTACAAAATATAAATGATATAATAAAACTTTTTTTATTTTGTGAATCTTTGTACTATGAGCTATACAAAAAATTAGCACTGAAGAATTTAATTTTAAAGTATATTTTGCAAAGTTATCTCTTTGTAAAAAAAACTTAAAGTGTATCTTTTAGTGAGCCTTTTATTGACTTATAAAATTATATTTATGAACTATTTTTTGTTCTATACATTAATTTGCCGCCGTTAAAATATAAGCTATTTCGAGATAAAAAAGAGATATCAAAAATTAAAAAACTATTATTTCTTATTAACTTATTTTTTTAAAAAGCAGCCTCACAGGCGAGGCTTAGATTTAAGCGTTAAAGAAAAAGGTTAAGTTCTCTAGAGTTAAATGGAATGATATATAAAAAAATTTATTTAATTTAACAAATAACAGCCATACCTAGAGCGGAAAGCGTTTGATAGCTGCTAAATGCCTCATGCCCAAAAAACGAAATAACACGGCGGCAACGCTTTGCAATTGGAAAATCCGATTTTGACAGCGCGTTCAATAGTAAAATTGTCCGCTTTTGTTGATAAATAATGGTAATTTAGCTGTTTTAGGTGAACCTAGGGGTTATCTCCATTTTTTTTATTTCTATTATGTGTGGTTGACTCAACGTTGATGCTTTTATTAAGGTATGATATTTCAGCGTAAGAGCTTAGCGGAAGAAAACGTTCCGCCTTCCGGTCTTATTTAGGTATGGCTTTTAGAGTTTTTTCACGAACTCTGGGGATAAATTCGCCCTCCAATCGGTTAATATTAATTTTAGCGCAGATATTTTATTTTCTATGGTACGATGTTAAGGCTATTTTATACCATCACACAAGTCTTACTTACGTATTCTATAATACTTTGTGAGTTTTGTATATACTACAAACAGCATAGATAATAACGTTTAAGAATACTTTTCAATATTCTGTTAGGATCTTTTATTACAGTACTATAAGTGCACAGGGTACTATGCTCCGCAGTGTACAAAAAACTAAATGGGCGGTATCCAGAGGCGTGGCAAAAAGTAAAAAAAAATTTTCTAGAATCCTTTTCAAATGATCTTTAATCCTAGGGGGTGACTGGGTCAACTTTTTTTTTGTGTGGAGACCGAACCACTCTAATATACGGGTACCATTTTAACTTTTAACTTAAAATATTTTTCTTGTACATATGTATTTGCTATTATAAAGTAGTTTTGGAACATATTTAAAACTTTTATTTTTCTTTTTTCACAAAACGAAATAAATGAAAAAAAAAACAACAAAATAGATCTAAATATTTTTTTTTTGTCAAACTCTTGTGAGTTAAGCTGCTTGTCTTCCAACAGCCTGTGGTGTTTTTCGAGTGCATTTTTAACATATCACACAGAGATGATGACAGTGTACAATGCGATAATAAGGATGATGACAATGATGGCTTTTGTAATATGGAAGCTTGGAAATAAAAAGAGCGGATTGCAGTAAATTGATGTAATTGGTACAATGAGCATGCTTTGAAAGTAAATAATTTTTTTTTATATTATTACTAACATTTTATTGGACTTTAAAATAAATTTAGTTTACATTTAAAAAGATAATTTAATTAAAAAAAAACAAGTTTTCATAATTTGTATACCCATAACCGCAGGTATTTTCTAGACCCTATAAAGTATACATACATATATTATGTATATTCATGGTGTCCGTCTGTAAAATTAATAAAATCGGTTTATGAATGACCGAGTTGTAGACAAATAACGACTTTATTTTTCCTAAAAAAATGGCTTTGCCACAATAGCGTCCATACCATTTGAGCTGGAAGGACCACATTTTTTTTTAAAAAACAAATTTTCTACCAACGCTTGTTAAATTTAATAACCGTTGATGAATACGGGGGAAACAGTATCAAATATTAAAAATGGCCCTCAAACAAATGTCCCCCCAAATAAGGGGTTTGATTAAATAGGGTTCATGCAAAATAATCTAGGTTGATAAAATTGGGATCAAATATTCTCCACATATGAGAATTGTGTTATATTAAAAATCAGCAAAACCGACCTATGGAACAAGGATCTTGACCCAAAGATCCCCATGCCACATAAGCTAGGGGACAGTTTTCAATACTACACAGAAAAAATTAAAAATTGATTTCAGTTAAAAAATTTGTAATAATAATTGAATCGCTAAGTGCAGAAAGGGAACTACTGAAATTTTTGGTCGAAATTTGATTTGAATACGCTCTATTTAATTTATTTAAATATCAATGGCGGTGAGTGTTAAACGGCAAACCCCTCTGAAGATATTGTGTGGCTACAATCGAAACTAGTCAGGGCAACCTGTCCGTGAAAACCTGGGTTCAATTCCCAGCTCAGTCAAGAATGAAAAATTATCAATAAATTTTAATTAATTTCATGTTGTAAAATTCCTTTCTTCATAAACATAATTTAATGAAAATTAAATTCAATGAACTTAAGCCTGATTAAAATATCGAAAACCATTAACAGTTCAATAAAATAACCACAATACTAATAATTATTTAAGTATTAATATTTTTAAAAGTTTACAATATTTGGTTCAAAAATGGAACATCTTCATACTATTCAGCTTCGTTATATCGTTGAACAGGCTTTATAATATTTCAAAATCTTATTACTTAAAGTAATATGCATAAATTTTATGTCAATAACCGGATCTTACACCTTCTACTCGACAACCATCATACCCGGATATCCACATTTTTCGTTATTATTAAACAAAATTTGAATTGCAATGGCTATTTATAGAGAAAAAGCAGCTACTATCGAAAAGAAAATCAAAGATGTGAATAAAGGTAAACAATGTTTTGCCGATGAGCACGATTGCTTTTATAAGGAACTGATTGAATGAACTATGGCAGAAGCAGAAGGGGATGATTATTATGAATAGTTTAATATTAATGACAATTTTAATCAATAACACAATATTTTATGATTGTTATAATTATTAAAATGCTTATGAATAACGAAAAATGCCATTTCGCTAATGTAATAAGCAAATCTTGTATTTATATAACGAGTTCTTTGAATTTTATTGCTATTAAGTGCAGAAAATGGCTTACTTCATGTACCTTATTTGAGTATTGCTAAGAAACCAGTGCAAAAAGTGTCATATTAGACAACTTTAAATAAAAGTCTGTTGACCCCCTACGAGATCAGAACATAAAACTTGCAATTATTATTATATATTACGTTTATATGCACGACTTATTCGCTAATAATTAAATTGCAAGTAGAGAAAATTGCCGCATAAATTAACAATAATTTTTGATATTTTAATTTTTTATTAAAAAAAAGGTTATATACTAATAAATACAGTTCTATCAAATGAATACATATCCCATCCGGCATCACATAAATATAAGAAAAATAATTTTTATTTGCGAAAAGGCAACGTATAAACGAAGTTACACATAATTAATTACACTGTTTTAATTGATTATCTCGAAATGAATGTTTTGAAGTAGTTCCCTTTCTGCACTTAGCTATTTAGTTAAAACAAGTTAGAGTGCTATATACATATATATTATTAATATATATATATTATTCACTAAGCTTCACAAAAACGAACGTCAGCATTAAAATTGGTTGCGGCTTAGACCTATACTAAGGTAAATTAAGGACCAATCATCCCTCAAGACTGATTTCTGGCAATCCAAAAAATAAATTAGAATAAATTTCAATACAGCACTGTAATTAGTTTAAGCGTTAACAGTGAATTTCACAAAATTGCATGATATTTTTTCTGGCCATAAGAATCTAAGTTGGAAGAAATTTTACCGCAATATCTATATCTGTTATGGTTTTAGGCCAATTTAATTATTTTCCCAAATTGGGCTTTATGTGCTTCTAGGCTTATACGAAGCCTAGGGTAAATTATGGACCGATCTTCACGAAATTTGGCAGTGTGATTTCTCATCCTATAAAACTGTAACGTACCGAATTTCATTATTTTTTACGGTTTTACGCGTCTAAACTGTTTGCCGGGAGTGGGGTTTATATGGGGCCTAGGGTAAGTTATGGACCGATCTTCAGGAAATTTGACACTGCGATTTATAGTCTTATAAAACTGTGATATACCAAATTGTATTATGATAGCGTTATATTTTACGGTTTTAGGCGTACTAAAATGTTTTCCGGGAGTAGGGTTTATGTGGGACATATTGTTAATTATGGACCGATCTTCAACAAATTTTACAGTGTGATTTGAAAAACTGTGACGTACCAAATTTTTGGATGATAGCGTTATTTATTACGGTTTAAGGCGTACTAAGCTGTTTTCCGCGAGTAGGGTTTATATGGGGTATATGGTCAATTATGGACCGATCATCACGAAATAACAGTATGATCTGCAGTTGTACAAGGCGAATTAGTGCAAAATTTTATATCATTCCGTGCATTATTCCACCATTTATGTTAGTTTTTGTATCAAAATTATCAATTTTTTTAGGGTGGTGGTTCCAAATTTTGGTTCATCGTTCTGATCCTACTGAAGCGATGTTGCTGGATTTCAATCCCAAGCTGTTTAGGATAACTACAAGCAATTTGAGACCAAGTTTGTTCTTTTCTTTTGCGTTTTTCGAAAGTGAGCGTGTTTTTAACAGACGGACAGACAGACGGACATTGCTAAATCGACTTAGAATTACTCAAGGAGCGTGAATATATATACTCAATGGGGTCTTAGATGTATAATAAAAAAGTTTCACACGAAATGACAAAATTAGTATACCCTCATTCACCACTAGTGGTGGTGGAGGGTATTAAAATAATACGGAAGTATATTGAAACAACAATAAAAAAAACGTAAATTTCTGAACTAAAAAAATTTTTATTTTATTTTCCAAAACAAAAAATTTTTGTATGTTTTTGTGTTTGCAAGCAAATTTAAAACACTTTTTAAACACATTTATCCTACAAATTTAGAACAAAAATTTATATTGTACATACCACACAAAAATACCTTTAAAACGGTATATGTATCAAAATCGGACGATAAGATACTTAAAAATTAACTACAAAAAAAATTAACCCGCATTTATATATAAGATTTTTTAAACTTTCTTATGTTCTATTTTTAAAATACTGAATGCATTCCTTTTAGTTCTTCCCGCAAAATTAATTTACATTAACCTATTTCTGATCAGAACTTTTTTTGGAATTTCGAAATGAAATTTATAGCACATGGTAAATTTTGGCTAGGATAGTGCCTGTTTATATTGTGCAATTTTTGTCGCTGTCGCTTACTTCGTGACCGAGAAGCGAGTTAAAAGTAATACACAAGCGAGTGTACTCTTCAATTCCTTTGTTCGCTCCTTCGTTCTCCTATTTGACGAAAAATGTATCGCACAGAAAAAGTTGCCTCGATAAAAATTGCACAATGCAAACGGAAACGCACTTTTAAAGAAGAAATTTATAAAAATAAAGTTAAAGCAGCACTATACTTTTAATTACACAGTACAACACATGATTTCGGGACTCAATTCTGATAATTGTTTATGAAAGTAGACCCAAAAAGAAGAACTTCTGCATCATTAGTTTGGTCAAGGTACATCAAATAATAATTTAAAAATTAATTTGAAGTTAGTAAGTATCGTATAGGGGAATTTGTTACGTTTAAGGCTCTTTTCTTTGTCATAACTCGAGAACCACTAGTCCGAATAAGCTGAAACAAATTTAAAAAGATAAGCATCAGTTTCGCAGTTATATATAAATGTATGAAGAAAAAAATATTTTTTGCCCAAAAAATTGAAATTTTTTACTTTTAATTCATAAATAATCCAAAACGGTAAAAAAGTGTCAAGTCCTTTTACTTTCACGTAAAGTCGCAGAATCTATGAACAAAATGAGACATAAATCATGAACGCGTTTCGCTTTTATTCACAATTTAGTAAAGGTATGAATTTAAAAAATTTGCTCGAGATATCCACAAAATTCTTTGGAAAAAAACTCAACGTTGGGAGGCCCGGAATCCCAATCTTATAGCCTTTTTACACTTGAGCACATCTAAGAGGAATGCGGGGAAGATGTTGAGCATGAAAAAACTTGTTTACAGTTGCACCATCTTTCATCATTAAAGTGCTTTTTTCACGAGCAGGAGCGTTTAAAAACTAAAAATATTGCATTGCCGTCCTGCTCTTTTGTATATTTTCCTAGTGATGGTATATTGTTTTTAGAAAATTATATGTTTTTTTAGTGATGACACTAATGGCGATTTCTTTTCTGAGAAATATGTTGCATAAATGGTACATGCTCTATCTCTTTTGTGTAGAGCATGTACCATTTATGCAACATTTTTCTCAGAAAAGAAATCGCCATAAAATAATCGAAAGATGTTGCGAAACAACAGGAGTTAGAAACAGTTTTTAAAGATGAAGAAAGATGTTTATTTTTAAACCTGTACAATTCTTATGAGAAGATGTTAACATCTTTGCGATCAGATGAAAATTGTAAGGTGCGACCAAGTGTAAAAAGCCTATTATCGAAAACTGTTCCCGTACTAAAAGTTTTGTAAAGAGAAAGAGTTTTTAACAGAAAAATATTCTTCTTAAGAAGTGGCCCGTACTTTTTCTTTGGGCTAATTGGGCATATTGTTAAACAATCAGCAGTGTCAAAACATAAACAATAAAAAACTACAAATTAGTAGGTATTAATTACCATACGAATTTAAATAAAAAAAATATTAATAAAATAAACAACAGAAAATGTTGAAAATGTAAAACCATGCTTGAATATTATCTTCATATATACTTATGTATCATTTATGTATTTTTTTGAACATATTTCATTAAAACGAGTTTTTTTTTGGTGTAGAGATTTGGTTTTTATTGTTCGCGTACTTTTTTCCATTTTTGTCTATCAGTGAGATAAATTTTTATTAACTCTCATTTTACCGAACTTTACCCAAAAAGTACGGGATCGCACCTATTGTTTATGTTCTTGTTGTGGTTGTTGTTGTAACAGCTCACCCCGAAAAACAAAAGTTTATATATAACATTTTTTATCCTCTATTCTTTTTCTTCGTTCTGTTCATCAAACTCAGTGAGATTAATGCCCAGTAGCTGAGCTACCTCAACCGGGCGATACTGGTTATTGGTGGATTGGGTTTGCACTGCAGTTAAATAGGTGTCGGCATATTCCACATGTTAAGCAAGGTCAGGGATGGTGCTGTTTATTCTGGACCAGTATGAGTTTAGATGTTTTTGGACTTTTATACCAGCGAAGTCTTTTTCTGACATGTCTCGGAGGAGGATCTTATTCTGTTAGATGGGTGTTCGGATGCAATCTCCGATGACGTCCCGATGGAACTGCTTTGTGAGCATTTTATTGTGTTCCTTGACCGTCATTGTATTCGCTTCAGTGTTCTACTGATGTCTTCTGAACACAGCACCTTACGGGCTTCCACTGAGTATCGCTGACTCTCGGGGTCCGCGCAGGCGCTGCATAGTTAACCACTCAACAAGTCAATCGTTTTGTTTGTAGCCGACAAGGTTTCGTTTTCCATGCCCTAAGTGCTGCCGGGTAGACTTGAAGACCTTGTTTCTACTACTTGTCTATGTGAGAGAAGTTGATGACATTGCAAATTTTATTATTTTTAATTATTTTCTATATTACGACCTGTAATTTAGGATTTGAAATATTGAATATAAAACATTCTCGTTAACTGCATAATATCATCAAAAGTATTATTTTTGGAGTATATTTTGGCTGATTTTTTGTCTTGAGTTTTTGCTTTTGCCAATTCAAAACCTTATATATATTTCTGTGTATGTATATCCCCGATGTACTTAATATACCTATTAAACGTTTAATACATTATGACCACGTGAATTTTTTTTCAGTTAGGACCAACACTCAGGTAATGACCCCTACTAATGCATTACATTGTGTTGGAACTAGGAAAATAGGTTATGTAAAGGAGGAAAGAGGGAGTAGTGCTTATGAACATTCGACTTGAATTTATTCATCTTGAAAGTGAGAGCAAAGACTTCAGCAGGAAGGTTATTACACATACGAACAGTCCGGCCAAAAAACGCATTTTCACTGTAATGCGTTGTACGATTCACCGGCCATTCGACCACAAAAGGATGGGCTCTTGAGGATTAACGTGTATTACGAACAAAGGTATGAGTTTCGGGAACCAAATCCCTAATTTCATCAGAACACATCCCGTTGTAGTAACGATAAAACAGGCAAATACAACCCACATTGCGACGGTGCTCAAGGGAGTCAATAGAATTAGATACCCTACTGTCACCAATGAGAACATTCGCCCTCTCCTGCACGCGGTCGAGAAGCTCCAAAATAGACTTTGAAGCACCGGCCCACAAATGAGAGTTGTATTCCATTCGCTGTCAGATATAGGTGGTATAAATAGTAAGGAGATCAGATGGAGTGAAGTAATCTTACACCGTTTCAAAAAACCGAGGCACTTGAATGCTTCTTTCGACACCTTAAATATATGTTCTGTCCATCGGACATCACATTGCATCCTAATGCCCAGAACATCAAGAGATTCCAATTCCTCAATAATTATACCACCCATATATACGCGCGTTTATGCGTCAGCCCGCAACATTGGGTCTATCGGGCATTAAACTCGACCTCATTCGCACGACCCCATTCTGAGATTATGTCTAGGTCTCAGCCAAGCGTATCACTCATGTTCTGTCTCATAGCACCAACATCGGATACGCTTGGTCTATAATCAAATGAATACGAATGACAAAGGTTACTGTCATCTGCAAAAGAATAGTTATGGTCGGAAGTTTGACATAGGAGGTCATTTGAAAAGATAATAAATAGAGTAGGAGAGATAACGGATACCTGCGGCACCCATGAATGAATCTTGAACTCGTTTGCCGAAACCCCATCTATAACAACTCGTATAGTACGATCTCTGAGAAAGCTCGACACCAAATGCAACAAGTTTTGGCAAGAGTGCACCATGCCAGACTCTGTCAAACGCCTTGGAAATATCTAAAGCAATTACCTAACTTTCGCTAAAATGGTGAATGGAATGACACCATTTTTCCGATAACAGGGCCAGTAGGTGTCCAGTAGAACGGCCTCTACGAAAGCCATGCTGGCGGTCGCTTAGATGGTAATTTGACTCTAAAAATTTGACAAGATGGTAATTTACCATAATCTCCATAACTTTGAAAAGTGCAGAACAATTTGCAAATGAGCGGTAATTTTCAGGGTTATAAGCCACTCCTTTTTTAGGAATTGGCGTTACATTAGCAACTTTCCAGCAAACGGGAAACTCCCTGGCATAGTATAAAATGCTGAAAAGATTAAATAAGGGACGAGCTAGCGTTGAAGAAAACTGCTTCAAGGCAAGTGCAGGTGTACCCTCCGGCCCAGGAGACTTGCTCATGTCGAGATCCGTAAGAACCTTTTTAACAGCTCGAGCCCGAAAAAATATTTAAGGTTTAGTTACGGATACTTTTCCGAGTTCGGGTAGTGGTTGATTGCTAGCTGGTAAGTTAGAATTATTTGCAAATAATTCGGCAA
The DNA here is from genome assembly GCA_943735925.1 of Pollenia amentaria. Lineage (NCBI taxonomy): Eukaryota > Metazoa > Arthropoda > Insecta > Diptera > Polleniidae > Pollenia > Pollenia amentaria. The sequence goes on along the minus strand of OX031007.1, from coordinate 184,418,820 downwards.
AACAAATAGCCTTATCAACCGGGTTCGTGAATGTTTGGCCATCCTTTAAAATAGTTGGTATTGAAGAACTAGCATTAACCCTTACTCTTTTAACGAACGACCAGAAGCTTTTACTGCCACGGGATGCAGTAAGAACTTCAGTACGAAAACGTTGCTCGTGAAGAGTTTTTTCCCGTCTTAGTACTTTGGCACACGAAGACCTTGCCATTTTACGTAGCAAAGTATCAGCGGTTTTATTGTCAACCCAATTTCTAAGTGCTTCCTCTCTGGATCTGACCGCTGACTTGCACGTCTAATTATACCAAGACTTAGACCTAGGTTTATTCTAAGCTTTTTTTAACTGGAATGATCATTTTCATTCCTAGCATTATAACATTTTGAACCATTTTCGCCATGGCATTGACGTCATTGTCCAGGAAACAAAGTTTCCAATTGAAATGCCGAAGAAAGTCGTTGAGCTCAACCCAACGTGTTTTTCGTTTTGATCGTTTCATGGCCTGTCGTGAAACGTTCCGAAGTTCGGGGAACGGACAAGCGGCGGAAATGGTGCAATGATCCGAGTTACCGAGAGGTGATAGAAGAGAGGAAGAGGTCAAGGGTATTTGTGTGGGTGCCCATCAACCCATGGTATATGTGTTGTTTCATTCACCAGTTGCACGAGGTGATTGTGTGCAGCAAATAGCTCAACATACTGGCCTTCATAGGTTGTACGGCCCGAGTGGTGAGGCCAAGAAGAATTGTGGACATTGAAATCACCAGCAACAACGATTTCACTGTCCGGACAATTCTTAAGAATCTTCGATATTGAGTCGGAAAGGGAGTCGAAGCGCGATAAAGTAATATCCCTTCCCGCATTTGGACTTCTGTAATGAAACCTGAAATGCAAAAAAAAGTATTGACTTTGAATTTAACCCAAAGACAGTTAAACTCTGCATCAAACATGCCCATTGGTTCGCTGGCATTGATACACAACTTCGTTGCGTATTTATATAGCAAGACACCGATGAAAATAAAATAGGGATAGAAGGTGATACCCAGGAATCTGGAAATCTAGTGGATCAGAATTTTCAGATACCTGAGTTGCACATAAGGTGAAAACATCCGGCCGATGGACACAAACGTGAGCATAACCAGAAAAAAAAATTCGTTCTCAGCCCACGTATATTACAGAAGTCGACACGAAACCGACCTCTCATCACTACACACAAAAAATCAGATATAACGCAAAGTCTGAATATCTCTATGCTAAAAGCCGTTTAAAACTGTTTGGTGATCAGTGCTATACCTTCATAACCAAAACTGTTCAACAACGATTAACATAAAGACATCCGTACTAACACGAATATGAAGGACGGTTACAGGGGGTACACAATGGGCAATGCCATAAAAGGACCATAAAAGCCCTAATCTCGTCAACATCGAAAAAAACCATCACTGGAAAATTATTATTTTTGTTGTTTATTTTATTGTTTCGTTCGTTTTCTGTCGCTTTTGTTTTTTCTTTTCTGTATAATTTTGTAACATTTTGTTTGTTGTCCGATTGGTTATTTTATAGACAATTAATTTAAAGATAAAAACACTTTAAAAAACAAGCTGTTACTTAAATGCGCTATAAAGACAAATTAAATTTTTACTTTAAAACTATTACTATCAACTTATAACGTCATTACACAATTTATATGATATAGAAGCAAGAGTTAAGTACTCGTATCAGCGTTTCCAGGTAATTTTTTTTTCCTCCCAAAAAAATTTAAAAACCCCCCAAATTGAACGTATTTGGAAAATAAATCCCCCTAAATGTAAAAGTTTAGATAATCACTTAATTAAAATTAATATATCTTGACTTAGTTTTAATTAAAGTTCTAATATCAAATTGGGTAAAGCAAAAATTGCAAAATGTTTAACATTTTACTGAAATTCCCCAAAAATATTTTTTTAAGTTTCTTGAATATTTTTATTTAATTAAATATCTTAAAATTTAATTTATAAACAGTTTAAAAAAGATTGTAACATATGTACAATAGGCATATAACTTTTTACAATTTTTGCAAAAATAAAGCAGAAAAGAGTATGAAGACCCATTATAGTTTTTTTGAAATCGCATAAAAGTTTTCGCACCAAACGCAATTACTTTTTTATCAATAAATTTAGAAATTTGAATAAATATTATTTGAGTAAAAATTTTTTAAAAAAAAAAGTAATAAAAGTGTGACATGCAATACTTACATATATGAACTGGTCCAAGCTTTTAAACACTTTTACAAAATAAATATTACCCCTATAATAAATTTAGAGCAATGCCAGCACACAGTAAAGCTCGTTGGAATTATTTTATGTAAATTTGTATGTGATGCTTGGAGAGAAGTTTGGTTTTCTGATCATACTTTCAACAAAAATGATTTCGTCACATAACAAAAATCATTGTCCGGCTTTACAAAAGCAAATGAATATTTTCTCAGACATAAGGTCAAAAAACCATCAACTATTCAGGAAGTTCAGCGAAACAACCTCTGCGCAGAACGTGCAATTAAAATTGTGGAAGACATTTTAAAATTGCCTAAATCATCACATCCTTAAATTTAAATCTTATTTTATATAACAAATGAAATAAATGTTGTCAAAATAAAAATATTTAAAATAATTCTGTCTCTTTTTAGAAATCACATGTGAAACATTTTTGAACCCTAATTACCTACAAAGGGATATTTATATTGTACATGTAGTGGTATGCCAAATTTTTCGTAAAATTTAGATATATGCCTAACGTACAATCATATATAAATTATAGATGTATCTGATCAAAATAGAGTTAGTAAAAATTTGTTTTTTTTTAAATATTGAAAAAAAATTTCTTCAAAAATATCGAGTGTTGCCAAGTCATTTTCGTTAACTTTGTACATCTTATTGGAATTAAAAAGTTTGAGCATTTCAGGTGTTGGATTAAAGTTGTGACATGTATTTTTCAATGAATTCTTTACCCTTAAAATGCTTTTTTTTAATCTTGCCAAAAACGGTTTTTGCACAACTAAAAACAAGCATTACAAGTTATTGTAATGTAAAGACAAGCAAATAGTGAAACCCCCTAAAAATGTATTTATGCCCCCCCAAATTATTCCCCTAAATTTGCCCCTAAATGAAATACAGGGGGAAACCCCCTAACCTGGACACTCTGACTCGTATTAAGTTAGTTTGAAAATTTTAATCTTTAAAAACTCGCGATAAGCTTTTATATTATATTAATTGTGTAATGCCGTTATAAGTTGATAGTACAAGTTTTAAAGTAAAATTTATTTTTTTCTTTTTAGCGCATTTAAATAAAAGCTTGATTTTTAAAAAGGGTTTTTACTTTTAATTTATTTTATTCTTTTTGGCCCGGTTTTTTGAAATGTGGATTACATTCAAACTTAGTAAAACGTACAGTGTAACACAAAACTAAGTATGCAGCGATATATATGATTGAAATTATTGAAAAAATAACTTAAGATTTGAAATAAAAACACAACAATTATATTATACCATTTATTTTATATGAGAACTTTAGAAAAATAATAATAAAAAAAAAATATTCTAATTCATTACTGGGTAATAACAATATAATTAACAAAATGGTTGGAATGGAGGTCACAAAAGTAAGTATGTAGTTGACAAAAATCGGCACTGTGATTGAATTTGTGAAGTCGCAACCGGACATTTAATATTTTGTTGGATTTGACTGATATCATTCTCAATGGCATAAATGCGATACAATTTTGGGTTATCGAGCTGGAATTATAATACTCCACTCATCAATTAGTGCAGCTTTAAGACTATCTTTGCTTGTAATGTTATGACTTCTGATTTTTTTCGTGATAATCCCACAAATGCTCTATTGGGTTAAGTTCAGGCGATTGGGGGGTAGTTTTTAATTGTTTTGGCGTTTTATACAAAAGCCATTTTCTGACAATACGGACTGAATTCTTAGGATCATTTTCCTGTTGCCGCCATACACCCCCATACCATAACCAATACACTACCATGTTTTACTGTGGCAGCCATATTTTTTGGATCGAGTTCAGTGTTAACTTTTCTTCACACTTTTTGACATCCATCTGAGCCAAAAATATTATTTTTACTTTCGTGGGAAAAAATAATTGATTTTCAGAAATTTTCATCTTTATTTTGCAACCGTTTTCTTCTATTGGTTCTATACACAAATGGCTTTTTTAGGCCATGGTTACCACAAGTATACAGCACCCGACGAATGGTTTGTGGGTTACAGGTTTTTCCACCCTCTCTCTATTTCTGCCATTACTTTTTAAGCGCTCATACTGGGATTTGCTTCTATTTTTCTAGTGATAATTCGTTTCTCCCTGTCATTAAACGTTTTTGGACGATCAGTTCGAGTCTTATTAGTATTTCCCTCCTTATTAAATTTTTCTATAATTTTCTGTGGAGCTTCTTTTATTGATAAGTTTTGCAATTTCACGTTGGCTTTTTTGCTATTTATGAAGTTTAACAATAACTTCTTTTAAATCTTGTGAAAGTTATTTCCCATGAGCGGCCATAATTGGAATTAAAAAAAATTTGCAATAAAAAATTAATTTGGGGGTTCCATGTTGAATTAGAATGACGTCACACAGTTTAAAATGAATTGTCATCCAAACTTCACCTGTATGCAAAATTTCATCTTAATCGGTTGAAGATATCTGCTTAAAAATTGAGTTGCTAGATTTCACCCGAACAAACATACATATGTACATATGTAAATACATTGCAAGTTAAATAAAAGTTTTTAAAAATGCATGAAATACCGAAATCGCGAAAAGGTTTCGTCTAAAATTTAGATTTTAATCAACTATACAATTAGTCAATTCACAAGGTATCCTAACATGTCATATTGTCAAAATGTCCTAATATATCACAATGGTTTAAAAATATTGTTGTACGGCTCAGCCGCTCAACGCTGGACTTTTCTGATTAATTACGACAGCACAATAAACACAGCAAGCAACGTTCTATTTATTTAAGACACTTTTTGTTAACAAACCAACAACAATTAGTCAATTCACAAGGTATCCTAACATGTCATATTGTCAAAATGTTCTAATATTTCACAATGGTTTAAAAATATTTAGTCAATTCACAAGGTATCCTAACATGTCATATTGTCAAAATGTCCTAATATTTCACAATGGTTTAAAAATATTGTTGTTGGTTTGTTAACAAAAAGTGTCTTAAATAAATAGAACGTTGCTTGCTGTGTTTATTGTGCTGTCGTAATTAATCAGAAAAGTCCAGCGTTGAGCGGCTGAGCCGTACAACAATATTTTTAAACCATTGTGACATATTAGGACATTTTGACAATATGACATGTTAGGATACCTTGTGAATTGACTAATTGTTGTTGGTTTGTTAACAAAAAGTGTCTTAAATAAATAGAACGTTGCTTGCTGTGTTTATTGTACTGTCGTAATTAATCAGAAAAGTCCAGCGCTGAGCGGCTGAGCCGTACAACAATATTTTTAAACCATTGTGAAATATTAGGACATTTTGACAATATGACATGTTAGGATACCTTGTGAATTGACTAAATATTTTTAAACCATTGTGAAATATTAGGACATTTTGACAATATGACATGTTAGGATACCTTGTGAATTGACTAAATATAATTGTAGTTACTTTTAGCAAAATTTTTTTATGTGTATTTAAAGAACCGTTAAGAATTAAAGACAAAGTAAAATAAAAAAATTAAAATTGTAAATCATTATTTTAAAGAGAATACCTAAAATATTTATAAAATTTTTAATATTAATTAGTTTATTAAGTAAAATTGTATTATAATGGAACTACGTAATTCTCGCCGGGGAAATGAGTATAAAGAACTTCAAATCACTTTAAACGGCAAGTTAACAAATTCAGTGTTAAATAAAAAGAATAATTTTATTTTTATAATAGGCATGGGTTTTTATGAAGAAGGCATGGAACTGCAAGAAATGCGACAAATATTGGATGCCCTGCAAATGTCTGTAAATGAAGAGGAAACAAACTTTTTAGATTGTGATATGCAACAAGCCTTAAGAGTGAGTTTAAATTAGAAAATTATAAAAGTAAAAACGTTTTATAAAGTTCTTTTCGTTAAGGAAAGTGAATTAGATTTCATTCCCTCTCAAGATAGACGAGTTCATAACTCTACAATGATGAGGTACACATTTTTCTTATCGAATACATATGCATACCAAAATCTTAATTATTTAATTTCAGTAATCAGCTTATTTCGCCCTGCAGTAGCCCTGAAATAAATTTTGAAAGTATTGTTGTTCAAGCTGAAGTTCATCATGCCATGGACTGGAGTCCACCTAAAGAACGTTTACCACGTAAGCGTTTTGCTTCCGCAAATATGGCAGTTGATAATGAAAACATACTTCAGGAGCTTGAAGTTATTAATGAGTTATTGGAACCAGATGCTAAGCGCTTTCAAAATACAAATATTTCTACTTCCACAATTAAGACACAAGATACGGACACAAATACCTTCGAAGAAAGTTCTAGTACAAATAACGTTAATACCTCGGAAGTTTCTAATATATTGGAAGTATTTAATAACAGTTCGCATGATATACGTGGTCCTGTATCAGTTCGTAGAATTCAAGATTCTGGATTTATGAGTTATGAAGCTCCACATTCCTCATTGAATAATACTTCTAGGAATGTTACAAATGATTCTTCTTCGGGTTTGAATAATTTTGAAAGTTCTGTGCCCGAGTCGGCCAATAGTATTAATGAAATACGAGGGCCTGTCTCTGTGCGTCCAATTCATGACTCTGGTATAAATATAAGCAGTGAATTGCCTCAAACTTCAATTAATTTTTCAAATGAAAATTCTAATTGCTTTGTTGAGAATTCTTTACAAATTTCAAACAGCAGTGCTGTTAATCAGTACGATTTTAATGATGATTCTGAACCCTCAATTTAAAAAATATCAGACATGTGATTAAAATTTAATTCAAAACGATCGTTTTCCAAAGGTGTAATAAATTTCAAGCGTTTTTAAAGTCTACTTTTAAAATATGTATACAAAGTCATGGTTCTTTTCAAAATTCAATTCCATTAAGAATATAGACACAAAATAAGAAGAAAACGTATTAGAAACAGCATTTAAAGATACCGAATATTAAAATCATTACGTTTTTTAAATCGATTTCTATCACATACCTGTATAATTTGCACTGCATGTCTATTCAAAACTGTTATAAGCTTATTAAATTAAATTTTCAAATCTTGTGCCTGGCTCACAATGTCAAAAGAAAATTTCTTTCGTATATTTATGTACATTGAAAACCAAAACCAATTTTTTTATTATTGTTTTAAGTAAACGTTAATATACGAAAGAAATTATAGATTCGACATTGTGGATCAGGCAATTACATATGTAAAATTTTTTAATAAATTTAGTTATTACTTGCGTTTTTTAATATTTAATAATTTTACATAAAAATGCTTTGGTTTTGGGTTCTTATTTTTGTTAGTAAGTTAAAGTTCTATAAGCGGCTTTGAAGAATCTGATGTATCCCACACCATAGTATTAATGCAATTTGTTAGAGTTTTGAATTATTTGATTTTTATGTTTGCTTGGGCTCAAAAATAAAACACTTCATTTCAACGTATACAAAACCCGTCAGTAAGTTATTTCGGATCTTCTTTAAGTCGATTTATTAAAAAATAATAATATTTCGACGGACGTTAAATATATTAAAGCTAATGGGTCGATTACGGAAGGCAACTTATCTAAAGTCGAGTTGTCAGCATAGAAATTAGGCAACGCCGCTGATGTTAAAATATAAAATAAAAAAGTTGTATATTTAACATGAGCGGCGTTGTCTGATTTCATTGCTGGCAGCACAACTTCAGTTCAGTTGCCATTCGTAATCGACCTATAAATTTTATCAGCATAGTTTGTTTTTATAGACTGTATCGTACTTGAACCCTTAATTCCAGAGGACACATGTATGACGACCAGGTAAATGTACACATGTATGACAACCGGTGTTCAATACGTTTTATATAAAATAAATTTTGTCTTAAAGTTCATAAATTATAAGGAATTTTTTTTTCTGCGAAACTTGCATTAAACACAAGTCAAAAATTTAGTGCCCCAAAACAAAATATTTTAAAAGTACCCACCATCTAATGGAGATTTTATAAATTATCTTGCAAATCCAAAGAACCCTTAAAACGCAATCTGTTCTAACTAATAATATATTAAAATCTAAATATTTTTTATGAATATTGGGGGTAAGTTTCTTAAAACCTTTATTAATAATATATAAATATTTAAATTTTCTTTAGAAAGTAGATTTTTAATATCATCCTTATTAGCTACGAAGTAGGTATTCAAGTTAAATTTCACATAGGTACGTACTAACTGCCTGTTTTTCAAACTAAAATTTATGTAGGTATGTATATTGAAAACAAAAGCAAATCTAAGTTTTCTTGTTGTTGCAATATATTTTATTTTGAAAAACATGCAGTTACAAGTTTTAAAATCGACTGAAAAAATCAACTGTATCATTAAGCCCATAAGAATGGAGTCACTCTAATAACGGTATGTACAATGACAAATAATTTCGTAAGCCAATAAAAATTGTCACGTCTATCTGTAATATAGATAGATTCTATAGTTATGTATTTAGTACATTTGTGTTATATTTTCCTTGAAATTTAATAAATACTATTTTACCAAACAATACCAACCCATGGTAAAGACGAATAGCATACGGTAAGGATGATCGGTAATTGTAGGTAACAAATCCATAGGAGCGTCTCTTGCCGTTATTGTCTTTTGGTATATAGACTTTTGCAATTGGTCCAGCTTGTAAGAAAACCTCGTAAAGTAATTCTTCGGTAACTTTTTCACACAGATTTGCACAAAATAATGTTCTTTCATCGACGTCGTCTTCATCACTTTCACAAGTAAGGTCATCATTTCTGACCATGGGTGAAATTGGTCGTACATTTTGAATTGGAACAGGTGTTGGCCTTGTATATTGTACTGGAACACTATAAACGCCCGACGCCATTAATTGTTGAAAATATTTTAAATAAAATTGGTAGGACATAGTATTTAATGTAAAAATAGTAGTAATCGTCTGTTTAAAAATTAATTGTAAACAAATAATTCGGTTTGTTTGTTAAAATAAATAATTATTTATTTATTAATGAATGTCAAAACCAAGGCGAATTCACTTTTCAAGTGGTGCTGAAAACACAGCTGAGATATAGAGTTGCCGAGGGCCTTTGGTGCAATAGTAAGCGTTTTTCAATAAACGAAAAGTTTCATAATTTTCCCTTATTCTTTATCCATTTCAATTTATTTTATTTTTTGTAACAACGCACAAACAGCTTAAGCAAATGACATTTGACGAAACTTAACGAAAAGTTTCATTAAGTACATTATAGTTGGCCACATATGTTTTATATGTATTCGCACATTTGCTTAAGTTGATTTAAATCTGTCGGAAAATGAGTTAGCTAAAAGTTAACTCATGGTTAATCAGAAGTTAGTCACAGGTGACTCACAAGCTAACTCATTTACATGGTTAAAGCTATTCAGTTTTTACACGCAATGTCCGCAGTACGAGTCAGTACTCACTCACACTGCATGACTAAGATAACCATAAGTTAGCTCATTATGAGTTAGCTTGTGGTGCATACAATATGTTAACTTTAATAAGAGAATAAAAAAAATGACGTATTTTTGCTTTATTTATTTTTTAAAGAGAGACAGAGAATATTACACATATGTTTTCTTTCACTTTTGTTGTATTGCATCTTTGTCTACAGAAAAACTCTTAATTATAAGACACCAGCAGCATGCCCGATATGGTTTCCACTATAATATACATCCCTGCTTAAGAGAAAAAAAATTAGATGTTAATGAAAAGCTAAAACAGTAATGGCGGCTTGCTAAATCTGTTAAACAATTTACAAATTTAGAGAAAATAGTATAAAATTAAATATACAAATAGTTTTCATTAAATAAAAGACGGGTAAAAAAATTAAAAGGTAATCCACATTTTATGCCTCTAATTTCTACAGAAAGATAGCAGGTCGTGTTCGTACCTAACAGGTATTTTTACCTATTTCAACATTTATTTGCCTTCGTGTTTTTACCTTAAGTTTTCTTTTTAAATATGGCAGCAGTTACAACATAAATTTCTATACACAGCTTGATTTCTTTTTGTAGAAATTACGGGCATTAAAGTGCGTATCTTATTTAGTTTTATGGATTTATATTCGTGTAATACAAAAGCCTTCAAGGCCAAAAAAAAAGTATGTAAAGCTGGGATCACACGATTGCCGCAATGCACCAATTTTCACACCTTTTAATACCCCAATCGTGTGACTGCACAATCAAATGCCTCATGTACCAATCGAGGGCAATATTGTGCTTACTTTTACCAATAATATGCAACCCTAGTGTGGCAATCGTGTGACTTCTTGATATGCAACCGCGCGTAAATAAAAATAACAAAAATGTACCAATATTTATTGGGTTCATGTGCGGCTATTTAACAAGACAATACGCGGCAATATTTGCCTTTTTTTAATAAATTTACTTTTGTATGTTTCTTTTAGTAGGACTTAATATAAAATAAAATTTAAATTTATCAAAAATAAAAATTGGGAATTTAGCAAGTCATTAATATATAAATTAATAATAAATTTTGTATTCCCGAAAATAACTTTTGATATATATATTTTTTTAAATTAGTGCAATTGCTGTTCAGGCCAATATAAAAAATATACATATACAGAAAAACGGAGCAAAATGTATTTAAATTCTTTAAAGCGCATTTATTTTTGAATATAAATATTCTCTATTTCTTTATATATTTAAAATAGAATTTTACTTTGCTTAATCTTTGGAATTCCATATATTTTACTTAAAAAATTTTAAATAAAACTATTCAACAAAAATTTATTTGGTACAAATTGTGTCATATATTCTTGCAAACAAATAAAAAAGCTACCACAACAGCTGTTTTCGCAGTCGACACAAGTAAGAGCAATCGTGTGACTGTGCTGCGGCAATTATTGTACCCATTTCGCTTTGTACCAACTAGCGGTAATTAAATTTGTATAAAACAGGGCAAACGTGTCATTTTCGAATATTTTATTGGTGCAATTTTATTATTGTGCGTCAATAAAGCACAATCAAAATTGTGTCATATTGGTGCATTTGCGGCAATCGTGTGATCCCAGGGTAAGTATGTGTTACAAAAAAACTTTCAGTCAGCTGTTTATGTTATGCAAACAAAATCTCGCTAGTATCAGTAAAGCACAATTTTAACCACAAATTATAATTTTAGCGCACCAGATTTTGAGGAAGATATTTAATCAAATGTTAATATATGGATACTGTAAACGGCACAGTACTTATACAAAATAAAAAGTCTGGCAACTCCATTAAATTTGCATACACGAGCTGTTTCAGAATAACCAGCACTTGTATGTATATCTTATGTCTGTGATGTATATATCACCTAGTTGAATTTAACTTGACATTTGTTAGTTTTAGTAAAACACTGTTTTTTTGATAAATTTTTTTTTAATTTTAAAATTAATGCAAATGCATCGAGAAAATTTACATGAAAACTGTGATGAGAGTGATGATGCAGATAATGAGGAACAAAGAACTTTATTTTGTGCAAATCTTGATGAAAGAGTAACAGAAGAGTTGTTGTATGAAGTGTTTGTACAAGCGGGTCCAATTGCGAGTACACGAATACCAAAGGATCATAGTGGAAAACAACGCACTTTTGGTTTTATTACCTATGTTCATAAATCCACAGTACCCTATGCAATGCAATTGTATCAAGGACTTTCTTTATACCGCAAATCACTGACTATAAAGGCACAATTTAATCCGCCGCAATCGCCTATGAGAAATTATACTTCTCCAGGCTATGGTAATAAGCGTTCTACTTATGACAATTCATCTTTGAGGGGTTCTAATTATTTACCCTCAAACGGAAGCCCTCCTGTAAATCCATTTCACAAAAGTTTTCCCGATTATTCAAATTCGACAAAGCATCAAGACAATATATCAAAGCATCCCTTATCGCAAAAAAGACACCACACAAATACCAGTCCGTATCAAAGAAACAGTGGGAACAGTGAAGATCGGTATCGTGATAAAGATTATAATAGAAGACGCCAATACAATAATGATAGCAACAGAAATTCTGAGCAACGTAGTGGCGGCAGAAATAGAAGGTAGCAAAATGTTTTATTAGTTATGTTGACAATGTGGGAACAAATGCTTTTAACAATTACAAACAAATCTGTAAAAATATATTTTATATCGATGAAGTACTTTAAAATTACAAATATGGTTTTAAATTTGCAATATATCTCAGGAATTTTAAATTTCTCACATCACATTAAATTTTACAAATTAGTTTTAAACCAGGTGATTTTATTTGATTCGAATTTTTGAAACAACTGATACTAGTCTTTAATAATATTTCATTGTTTGCATTTCAGGTAAATCAGTATTTGTTTTCAATAAAATACATTACTAAATGCAGTGGATTCAATAACATTATAACTGAAAAAGAAGAAAGAAGTCGTACTTTTGCTACTAAAAAAATATCGTATAATTATGCTCTTTGATAACTTAGGGCTGGTTAAATTTAATATTTTGTGGTTTCTATGGTAAACCCCTATGGATTTAATTCCTAAAATACTGAAGTAAAATAATACAGCGACAATAAAAATTCTTTTAAATCGGTACGAATATCGAGACAATTTTTATTAGTTTAAATTAATTTGTATGGAATTGCGATATATTGAGTTATCTATATATATCTATAATACATATGTACATATCGTCACCTAAAATGCAAAAGGGCGTAACAACTATTTTTTTTACAGGAGAAGCAAAAAATTACAAAATCAATAACAACAAAATGTACTAAACGTTCGAATTTCTTTTATAAAGTCGCCATTTTTGATCGCAGGGATCTAACATGTAGGGAACATGTATGTAGCTCAATAAAAGGAACAAAAATCAATAAAAAAAAACTTCGACTTTTTTTTGTTGTCACGCCCTTTTGCATTTTAGATGACGATATTTATATGAAATTTGTACAACCAAATTTTGAAAATGGTTGTGGGTTCAAAATGCAATTACTTCGCTAAAAATCTTAAAATAAAAGCAAATGTAAGGACTATTTTTAATATTTTTGTTTTCCATGTGCAAACAAACCCAAAACAGAAAAATTAGCTCGCTATATATTGTAATATGAATTGCATTTATTTATTTATTCATATACAATCATATAATAAGCCGTTTGACTTAAAAAAGAATTAAACAATAAAAACCTCAATACCTCATTAGTTCCCAATCAAAAAAAAAAAAAAAAAAAAAAAAAAAAAAAAAGTTTAAAGACTCAAAGAAAAAGTCAGTAATGTGCAAAAACAGGGACCGTAGCGGTTATCAGTTTAGTCTTAAAAATAACTTTTTAAACATTATTTTTTGAATTTTGTTTTTCGCTTAGAAAATAAAAGTTATTTTCTGGGTTTTATTTATTCCTCAGAAATTAAAGTTATTTCTGCGTTTTATTTATACCTCAAAAATAAAAGTTATATCTTGATTTTTATTTATTCCTCAGAAAATAAAAAAGAAATATTAAATAATCCTTTTATTTAAGCTTGAGGTCTTTTTATTTTTTTTTAATAAAAACATTAAATTTATTAAATCCAATATTTCGGCACTCCGTTGTGTGCCTTCTTCAGGGATTTTTTTCTTGGATCTTATTTGTGGAATTAAATTACTTTATTTTATATTTTATTCAATTTAAAAAATTATTTTTCTAAGCAAAAAATAAAATTCAAAAAATAACTTATTTCTGACGAGCGCAAACTCGTTCAACTTACATTTAAAACAAAAACAATAAATTTTTAAGTATTCACCCCTATTATGAAAGTCGACGTCGACACAAGTCGAGCGAACCGTTTTTCTCAGTCGTTATTGACAATAATCGATTATTATCGACAGTCACTTGTTATTTTATAAAGCGCTTTTAAGTCAACGTCGAGTAGAGTTGTCTCTGTTTTAGTCCACAGGAAATTGTGCGACTACTCAAATGAGAGAAAAATAAATTTAATATAGAATGGAAATATATTTATTTAATACGTTTAAAATACAAAATTCAAGTTTTAAAGAAGTTATGGGCACAAGTTTTGTTAGTAAATTAAACGCGAAAATTGCCAAAACTCGAAAAAGTTTGCTTAAATATCGAACATTTTTATTTGCAAGGAAAGAGCAACAAAGCTACGCGAAAATTGTGAAAATTTTGCTAAAAAAAATAGAAAATTCCAGAAAACTTTTAATTTGCGACGATTGCCCACAAGAGCAAAAAGCTACGCGAATATTCCAAAAATTAGGAAAAGTTTGCTAGAATGGCGAAAATTCGCGATACTTTTTTTAATTTCAAACAAGCCATAAACAAGTAACAAAACATTTTTGGTACAGTTACATAGTAAATTTTAATGTTTGGTTATTTTATACAGTTAAAGTGGACACGTAGCTTTTCATATAGTTGGAAAGTATTTAAGCACATTTAGATTAAGAGGTAATCATTATTTTGTACCACTGTAACCCAACTTCGTCTAATGTGGACCACTTAGGGCGTTAGCTGTAATCCGGCAGATAACAGACACTTTTTAACAGATAATACATTACTATCTGTCAACTTAATGTTTACTAAAGCTAACTTACAGCCCGTTCGCCGATAGCGAACGTTAACGTTCGCATAGTAAATAACATTTAAAACAAAAACAAAATTTGAAAAATTGTTTTTGTTTTAAATGATATTTTCTATGCGAACGTTAACGTTCGATATCGGCGAAGGGGCAGTTAAAGTTGTAATAATGGTACTTAGTGGTCCACATTAGACGAACTTATTTTCTGAATTTCTTATGTTACTTTTTTATGCGTCCTTTTAGTTTGTATTATTAAAAAAGGATTATCTAAAATTTAAATTTCTATTAAAAATTGTCTTAGTTAGTTAATGGATTTTATTTAATAAATGCTTTCGGGTATTGTAGACTCTAGATTGTTGTGTTTCACATTACCCGCACATACTAGTCCACATTACCTTCCAATGTGGGTTCCTTGAGCTGGTTTTTGGGCTCCTTACAATATTTTCGCTTAACATTTTCCTTTGACTTAAACAACTATAGAAACAATTATAGAATAAATTCGCTAATTTATTTTTAATATTCATATATATTGCGGCAAAAATCACATTGTGGCAGTCCACATTACCCGAAGTTACTCTATATACAACGTTAATAAAGCGGCCTTTAGCTACTTCACCTTAGTACTAAGGCTGGATTTTTGAGACCTCAGTTAAACTAGGTTTAATTACTCTGAAAAAAGATTTGTGCCGCCATTACCAAGTTCGTGTACAAAATTTGACGAAACAGCTTAGTTTTTCTTAAAATATTAATATTTAATGAAGTAATAAAAAAAATCACATTTCGCCGGAAAAATCCGAATTTCAGAATACGCTAAGCTAAGTTTAAACATAATTCACATCTAAAAAACCCCGGTCTACGTGTTATTGTTTTACGAAAAGAAATAACAAATTTTTCCACTGTATATAGTCATGAAATTTTCTCTCATTGCTAAATTTTGTAGGTATTTGCACGTTATAAGATGTTCCTGTTTTTTTTTTTTTTTTCATTAAATATCACTTAAGAACAGTCGCAGGTCCGGTTGTTTACGGCAATTGCATGTTAATCCAAACTTGAGGAAAATAGGGCAGAAAGATTTAAGTTTTCAAATGAGATCTGCGGCATCTGAGATACTATTTTCCACTGCAGATTTGGTTCAAACGGATATGTGAAATCTACTATTTCTGCAAACGTTTTTATATAAGCGTATCATTTTTTTTTTCAGCAATTCAGATCATATATATTGCTCCATATGAAAAGCGGAGTTACTTCAACGACGGCCGCTTATCCTTCCTTCAGTTTATCTGTCCAAATGGGGTTTCCCATTAATATCACATATAGTTTAATAGATCGGTACACAAATTCCAGAGATATGAACATAAATCTACGACTGCCTCCAATTTTTAACGGTAAAATTTAACTTGTTTTAATTTATAATCTATGAAATTTCCAATTTATAAGGAGCACTAAATATTAAAAATGGGCCAAATCGTACAAATATTTCACCTGGCCACACTAGTATGAGGCCCCCGTATATACGATTTGGGATTTTTAATACTACGGTGAAGGTTATATATGATTCAGCAAAGCCGAATATAGCATGGCTACATGTTTCATATCATATTAACATCAAGTTCAAATATTAATATCTTACATATAACCAAAATGCTTGTACCTAATTTGGAAACTTAAGCTCCTGTCGTTCTCCAGATATGCATAAATCTAACATTTTTTGTATGGGAGATGCCACGCCCATCATTCCAATCCCGGCCATTTTGTCAGAGATGTTTTGTATTGATAAACCAGTTATGTGTACTAAATTTCGACAATTTTTCTCTTTCAGTTCTGTAGATATAAATATCAAATCCCGCCCAAAATTAGGAAACGTTAGGCTTTTTCGTTCTCTAGATATACAGAAATATAATATAATTAATAAATATAATTTGTATGGGAGGTGCCACGCTCACTCAAAATTTCAAAAATATATACAGCCTATAGTTCCATCCAGACTTTCAGTAATATACTGTAAAAGTTTCACGGTTTCTGTTCACATATGTAGGTGATTATCGCTCTTCTGATTGCGTGAGTGCTGCAGTGTCTCTTCTCATTAAAAAGGAACATGAACTTTGGAAATAAGTACATAATGAATCTAACATTTCCGCAATGCTACGAAAAATTTTTTAAACTTTATAAAACAGAAAAATATATTTTTTCAATCGTTCTTACAAACCATTTATTAAAATTCATTTAGAGGTAAGAAAAATTTAAATGACAAGCACTCAGTTTTTTGAGTGCTATTCTGTGCCAAAAAAATCTTCACAATCATGTTCTTCACTCCATTTGTAAATGAAGAAAATAGAAGAAAGAGGAAAATGGTATAAATTTATCAAATAAATTAATTATTTTTGAAAGAAAAGCTTTTGAATGAAGCTATTGAATTTATAATCGGAAAAGAAAGCAAATTTTTTGCAACTACATTTTAAACTTCATCAAAACAAGATTTCAACAAATTTAAGGCAATATATTTATTAAGTTCGTTTACAAAGTTTACTTAATTAAATTTATGTATGTATTTTCATTTATTTAGTTACGAGTTTGTACAAACTAAACTGTGAATGCATGTTTAAAACATCAATTCTATATAGTCAATGAGTATATATTTTTGGGAAACGATATATGTAAGTGACTTCTGCATGTAAGTTCATGAGTTCTAAGAACTAATTGTTTAAAAGAGAATAAATTAAGATTTATTTACAATACCAAAATATAAGAATATATTTATAAACACTAAATAAACACTAAATACTACAGTATAAAATATTAAACTAACAATTCAATGAATACTCTTAAGTGTTTTCTCCACATTTCGATATGTTCGTGGCGGTATGACCTCAAGTAATAAACGCGGATAACTGGGATGACTGGATAGTAATTTAAACAAAGACTTGGCATAACAGCGAGTTTCTAAACTGCCTTCGAGTAAAAGATTAGCACCAGTTACAAAGAATTTATCACGTTGGTCTCGGGGCATGGTATATATTTTTTCACAAGTTAAGCGTTCTACCAAACGATTCAATAGTTTTGCTGTAGTTGTACGCACCAAAGCATTAGGATGTACAGCCCCCTTGTTTGTTAAAATATTTAAAATTTTTGCAGGCGTTAGATTATCACACATCGATTCAAGAGCCCGTGTAGCGTCTGCACGTATAAAACGATTTGTATCAGCGGTGCGGTGTAAAAGTGCACATACCATGTCATCACATTCTTGTTCCAAGTAGCGTGACTTAATGCTAAATAATTCTGTAGTTGCTGTACAAGCTGCTCTTGCGACTTGAGACCTTAGATTTCTTACGGATTTAGTCAATTGTATACATATCATATGCATTTGAGGATCCATATTTTCGGGATGATATCTTATAAGGCGAACCATATTCTTAAGACCCAACATGATAACTTCCCAATTTAAAGAGTCTAACTGATCGAATGTGTTAATTATTGCCTCACGGGGTTTTTCAAATCGTTGCAAAGTGTCGGGATATAATTCAGCCTGTACCATTTTGATTGATTGTTTAACTGGGGATATTCTTCGATGACTTTTAAGGAAATGGGTAGTTTTCGATTTTTGTTTTAATGGTGTATGTATAACTTTTAGGGGCACTGAAGAAGAAGCCGTACTACTGTTCAATTGGGCACTTGATTGAGAACTAGTTTCGGTGGTATTATCTAAGTATTCATGTTTTGAAGGCGGCCTTTCGTATAAAGATTCCATTGATTTTACCGTGGAATTTCTTCGAGACGAAGCTTTAATTTCCTCTATAGTAGGACTCTGAGATCTACTTGTTGCTGGTCGTGATTTGGCTGAATTTGGTTTGGAATAACATTGTGGACCATCGCCCTGCGCTTTAAGATCCTCAGTATTGTTTCTTACATTTTCTAATTTAATGTCATTATCTGTTTCATCTACATCGTCTACCACCACAAAACTAGTATTATCTTCTATATCCTCTTCTATAACTAGTGATTTTGCTGATTGTGCTCTTGACAGCACTGGTGGTGTATCTTCTAGCTGAGTCATTATACTTTCGCTTTTACTCTGCAAACTCGCCAAACTACCATTACGTTCAAGTTTATTATTTTTTTCATCTAGTTCTTTTTCTACATTGTGATCGTCAACCACATCTTCTAGTTGTAGAATTTCTTCACCCGTTCTCCACTTAGTGGGCGATTCAATGGTTACTTCTGTCATTTCTGGTGTTTCCGTTAATTTATCCTCAACTGTTGTCAGTGGTGTTTGGATAACATCATTAGTTTCTTTACTATATTGTGTATTATCACCTTTAGCCATAGTTTTCTCTGGAGAATCTTCCTTTATACTTCTGCTGCCATTACTGGATTGTGCAGATGCTGTCGATTTTTGAGAATATGACGTTGATTTAACGGAAGGAGTTGGTGTTTTATTAGACTGCTTGTCTTGCTCTTCCGACTTTGTTTCAATCTCCGTTGGCTGCGTTTCGTTTATATTTCCATTGGACGTTTGGGAAGATTTGTTACTAAAATTAAAAGATAATTTTAAAGGAATTAGATTAATTGCACATACAAAAATTTTTTTTAACCTAAAAATTAAAACTACATTTTCCGTATTTTAAAGTTGTTTTTTAAAGAGTCCCTGACGGAGATCGAACTAGTACTAACCTAGTACAGAGTACAAGTTCTCGACTGTATACTTTTCTATACTATCTTAATGCTCAAATTAGCATTGGGTGTGTTTGGAAAACCACTAGTACTATTGGTTCTAGTCGTGTATCAGTACACTTGGACCCAATTACTCTCAATTCAATTTTTTTTAAATCGAACGCATCTTTTCCTGATTTGAAGAGAGGTAGTGGTAAAGGTTGGTGAGCCTAAAAATAAGAGGCATATAAAAAGAAATATTTTTATAAGCGATTTCAATTTCACGTGATTTCGATTTCCAGAACATGACCGTAAATAATTTATAAATAAATAATTTAAAATCAAATTTAAAAAAAAGTATCAATATACGAATTTTTGTTTTAAAAAATTTTTTGCACAAAAATGTTATCAGTTCACAAGTACTACATCTTGTACTACATCAAGTACTAGTACTAATAAGTACTAGTACTTTTATACAAAAAACTCTAACACCGTTTACACTAGTGCTTCTTGTTCTAGAAATTGTACTAGTGGCTTTTTGACAATTAACGCCTATTCTCCTAAGGGGGTAGAACAACAAAAACTAAAGTGTAGTCGATAGAATAATTTACATACAAATTCCACTGTTTAAACAATTATACCGTTATTGATGAAAAATATATTTTTTAAAGGTTTATTACACAAATGTTCATAAAAATTTGGTTTTATAAACCGTGTCACGATGTTTGTGTTTAAACTCCCGAAAGGCTCAACTGATTTTTATGAAACTTTTTATGTATATTTGGTAAGTATAAGAATATGTCGCAAAGCATATTTCATACCACTAGGTCATTATTATGCCCTTATCCAGAAAACCTGTTTTCATATCTTTGGCAAAAAGCTTTACGCATTTTTTTATTTGGCATAAACAAATAGACCAATTGTTAAATATCGGCGATGGAAAAGTTGCTGTCTATGCATAAAATTGTCCACTAATTTCTGCAGAATTACAGATTCGCAAAATGCTCTCATTGACCGCATAATTTCCAGGCTTGGCTGCTTACTAGGCAACCCAAAAAAATCCATCCCTGTTTTAATGGGTATTTTGTTTTTTTTATAAAAATCAAAGTTTGATTTTTTCTTTATGTTCATTCAAACAAAGATGGTATAATTTCCATGTTATTCACATAAGGGGGATTCCATGTCAAGTAACCCAACTTTTGAAATCGATGTCTTCCGATTTGGATGCCACCAAGGTTAGTCCAATTGGATAGTAGTTTAGACACAAATTTTCAACACGATCGGTCAAAAAGTTTCTGAGTTAGAGAGGGTCAAAATTATGCATTTTGGCCAAACAGGTTTTTTTTTCTCATCCATGTTAATTTATATCTATTGGTGTTAGCAAAATTTGTCCCAAACAAATTAGATAGCTATTTCTTCAATCTTTCGAAAATTTTTTTTTTATTTTTTTTTTAAATTTTATTTTTTAAATTTAAAACTTTTTTTTTATTTTTTTTAAGCGGGTATTTTTTTTTGCTCAAAAGAAAGCTATGCTGAGAAACTAGACAAATTAACCTTTCCGACGGTATATAACATACCTAACTAGCATTTCATACCCTCGATACTGTAATACCCACAATATGTTAATCCCAGGAATAAAATCTCTTTTTCTATAGAGATGTTGACAAATTACATTTTTTTTATTTATTTGTAATAACAATTAAAATAATATAAAGTAATAAAAATGTCAATCAAATGTCCATTATTGCTTTGTTGAGCAGTATACCTGTTTGTCTCATCTACTAAACGTTGAGTAACTTCATCATCAAAAAAAAGGCAGAATAGCTGGATGATGTTTAATATTCGCATTCAAAAATGTACTACAGTTGATATTAGCACATTTTTTTTCAACAAATTCTCAAAATAATAAAAAATAATAGATAATAATAAAAAAATTTAGTGCACTATTTATCCCGGCTATGTTCAAGGCTGTCTGGCGGCCAGCAGGAGTAGCAAGTCAATTTTAATTTGTACATTACAATTCATTTGAACTGTTGGCTATTTAAGTCAATATTTTTCTATTTTATATAAGTCGTTACAATTGGTATAACAATAGCCTATTTTTAGTCTATTTTTATGCTCCCTAGAGGGGTCCTTAAAAGGGGAAGGAGTTTGGTAAAAAGGTCCTGATCAGAAAGCCAAACTAAATTATTAATAATAAAAATTAATTTAATTACACAACCTAATAATTTAAATTATTTAATGAAAAATGGCAAAAGTTTGTGCTCGACATCTGGTACAAAATGGGTTAATTACAATCTTATTATGTATTACGTCGTTATTGGTAATAGATGATATATATGCAAATAATGGTAAATAGAAAAAACGACTTAAAAATTGCAATGTTGCAACTTTTAAACCTGATTATTGACACCTGATTAAAGGTTGTTTAAATTGCAACTTGTAGTGTTAATCTATTTCCTTGTGTGTATGTAATAAAAAGTTGAATTTTTCCATTCTTGCAATCAAATAAAATTTGAACTGAATACCGTTATTGTGAATATATTGTGAATAATATTCTGTATCTTAAATTTTAAATGCCAAAAAGTTTGCAAGAAACGTGGGGTGCTTTTGACTTATCCATTCTTCTGCTATCCTTTCGTTTTCTTAACTATTTACTTTGCATATACATATACGTATACATATTTGGGATGTATCATATGCGCCAAATAATTAGTTGGAGTAATTATATTTTGTCATTGTTCAACAAATTACACCAAATTTAGAGCTTTTTGAACTTTTAGAAAACTGAACGGTATTAAAAATTCTATGAATTTCATTGGCAAATTCATTTAAATGCCCCGATCGTATTTGGGCATAAATGTTCAAAAATAGTTTCACTGTACATCAGTGGTGTCAATTATGATTGTGTTGGTGCGATTACTCTTGTCTCTTACATTCCCAGCGGGAGAAATCTGCGGTTGCGGGGCCTATTACGAGGCCTAATTAACATACATATTTTGCTACGAAGACTTTAGAGCAATTAATAATAATACAATTATCGAAAAATGTTGAGTTATGGACAGGCACAATCAGTTATTATTAAAATAAATTTAATTTGGAACCTGCATTTCGCAGAAACTTTGCTTATTTTTTTGGAATAATTGAGCACTTGACAATATTTGAAGTCTTTTTACAACCTTATACAATTCTTTCCAAAATTTTTAATTTGGTGCTCAACATATCTTTGCGAATGCCAACAATGAAAATTCATTTGCACATACTAATGCAAATAATAACCCCATTAAGTTTAAAAATATTCTATAATTATTAACCACCATTATAAAAAGAGAAGATTTTACTAGCTTATACACCCAAAGAAAAAATATGTTTAAAAATGGTCACCTCCAACAAAACTATTTTAAAAGAAAAATTTAAAACATATTATGTTTAATTTAACCATATTATTGTCATCGACAACCATATTATGGTTAAATGGGTCCTCCATCAAGAAGGCGCAACCATATTATGGTTGCCTCCAAACACGTTTTGGTTAATAATAACTAAAACATGTTTAACACTTATAATAGCATGGTTGGTTTTCAACCATAGCATGTTGCTCTTGGAAAAGAGGAAAATACTATTGTTAATTTAAAAACAAATTATTGTTTAAAGACAACCATAATATGTTTGTGGCTTCTTGATGGAGGACCAATTTAACAAAAATATGGTTGTCGGTGACAATAATATTGCTAAATTAAACATAATATGTTTAAAAATTTTCTTTTAAAATAGTTTTGTTGGAGGTGACCATTTTTAAACATATTTTTTTTCTGCGTGTAAAAATATACTTTTATTTACCAATAATATCTTCTAAATTTATATTGCAGTTTCGAAACAACCAAACATTTTTTAGGTTTGCGGACGTTAATTTATTGCGTTGTTCTGAGCAAATGTATTTCAAATCGGAAAATATTTGTTCGCAAAGATATGTTGAGGAAAAAAGCGACAAACATCAATAATATTTTCCCTATCTGGAGGATTAAATTCGCTCCTAAGTATGATTAGTTCACACATCAAGGCGAATTCATCACAGTTATTCTTGATACTACAATAAGTACACCTCGTACAAAAACCACAAGCAATTTGTTTTTTTTTTAAATCATTGTACAATGTTAAAAACAGAAATAAAACAAAACAGAAACAAAGATAATAAATAATAAATATATTGTTTCTGTTTACAGGCCTCAAAACAGGCCGTGCGATATTTCCCGCTGAATGAGAGTGTTTTGCAGTAAACAATTATATATTCGCAAAATAAAAGAGCGTAAGCTACATGTGAGTTTTGCTGACACAATTGTGTATGACGCTGACATTCCTGAGACTTAAAATTAAAACAGCTGTGCTTTATTTGAAAACAACAACTTCAAGAATTTTCTACGCACAATTCGTCTCAAAAATATTTACTGAACAAATAATTAAAAAAAATACATTCCATTGAAATAATAACATTTGTAGTTTTCTTCATTAACTGCGCATTAATTATTTTTGTAAATTTTTAAAAATTAATTAATTAATAAGTATACCGATCAAATCAGAATCAGACTGAATCGATCTAACTATGTCTGTCCGTCCAGCAGGCATTTTGGCTGTCAATGTAAACCTTGTAAATACAAGTTACAATTTTGGAGATTATTGGATGAAATTTGGTAAATATGTTCTATTTGTCACAAGGACGAAGCCTATTGAAAACCCTGAGAATTGCTGCATTAACTACACTCACAAT
The DNA here is from genome assembly GCA_943735925.1 of Pollenia amentaria. Taxonomy (NCBI): domain Eukaryota; kingdom Metazoa; phylum Arthropoda; class Insecta; order Diptera; family Polleniidae; genus Pollenia; species Pollenia amentaria. The sequence goes on along the minus strand of OX031007.1, from coordinate 184,394,657 downwards.
ATTATTACAGTAACGGACTGTAGGTTATTTTAGAAGTATTCCGTTCAGTCATTTTAAAATAAATAAACATTTGAAATTCCAAGCAAATATATTTTTAACTGATTCTAACATTTATTCAAAAAACTAAGTGCACATTAATACGGATTTTCGGTTGCATTTAATATTATCAGTTGATTATGAAAATGGAATTTAAAACAACTGTAAATTTATTTAAAAACCGATCTACTTATTTTGCATTTAATTTTAACAGAAAAATAATTTAATTTTTACTGTCAAAAATTCAACAGCGAGTTCCATAAAAATTTAACCACAAATTCCGTAAAAACAAATAAATTTTCAGTTATTTTATATAATTTAACTATCAAAAAAATAACCGAGAAATTCCATGAAAACAAATGAATTTTCAGTTATTTTATATAATTTAACTACAAAAAAATTAATTTTCTGTTATCTATTTATAGATCTGTGGCAAAAAGTAAAAGTAAAAAACGATTTGCTTGTTTTGTGTAGAAAATTCCCATATTCTATTTGTTAAAATTATTTAGTTAAATACATCAAATTTTTAAAGTTAAATTATTGCGAATACCATATCGGGCATGTTGCTGATGTCTTATAATTGAAAGTTTTTCTGTAAACAAAGTGACAAGTACAACAAAAGTAAAACAAACATGTACCTATAACGGGGGAAGCGAATAAAAATAAATATTCTCTCTCCCTCTCATTAGAAAAATAAGCGGACACAGGTGTCTGGTATTTTTTAAAAATCCGAGTAAAACCTGTATTATATAAAATTACTGAATTAGAAAATATAACTGAAAATTCAATTGTTTTTGAGGAATTTGTCAGTTATTTTTTGATAGTTAATATTAATAAAATAACTATAAATTCATTTGTTTTTACGGAATCCGTCGGTTATTTTATTGATAGTTGAATTATATAAAATAACTGAAAATTCATTTGTTTTAACGGAATTCGCAGTTGAATTTTTGACAGTAAAAATTAAATGAACTTTTCGTTAAAAATAAATGAAAAATAAGTAGACCGGTTTTCAACAGAATATTCATTTATTTTATATTACAATTTCAGTTAATTTAACGTACAGAATATTGTTAGTGTACCATTACTCCCCCATACAAACTTCTTTCCGGAGTAGAGGTCTTTGTGCCCATAAACCATCTTATAAAGTTGGTATATAAATTTAATTTCTTATCAAATTTTATTGGAATCAGTGAAATTGCACCATAGTGCCCAATAAAACACCTGGTTGGCTCAGAACTGTTAGGCAGAAATCACTTCCCTTAAATCACGTCTAGAGGAAAAAATCACATATACAGCCATGTCACAGAGTACAATTCCGTTTGGAAACGGAATTCATTCCGTATATTGATGCTTCAGAAAATTACGAAATAAACTTTCCGGAATGAAATCATTTTTGTTTTAATGAACGGAACGGGAGGTTTCTGTACCTTAAAGGCCAAAAAACTATCAAAATATACTTTCTATCAATAAACAAATCTGTTTTCTTCGTTTCCGAACGGAATTGTACTCTGTGACATGGCTAATAGAAGCAAATGTCTAGATAATGTTCGACACAAAAAATAAAAAAAAAATAATTAACCTCACAATTAGGGCATGTTTTTTATGCTATTTGCATGAAAATGTGCTTTTTCATATTTCTTAATTTTTTTTCCAAAAATATATATTTTGCATAAAGACTTGCTATTGAGTCAATCCGTTGCAATTATAAAATTTAAAATATTAGAGAAGTAATGGATGCCGATACTGATACCGATTTTTACTGTCCAGAGTTAAAATTCTGCAAAATTAAACGTGCGTTCAGTTTTTACAAAGCTGATCGTGAGTTAAGTTTTTTATACGATGTGTTCAATTTTAACATGTGTATATTATTTATAATGTATATGTTATCCATTTGCTGAACTTATGTTAAATAACTATCAAAGACTTGCAAAGTATTTGAAAAACAGCTGTTTTGCATCAACGTAATGTTGTAAACAAACTTGAAGTTCAAGGAGAAAAACTTTAATAGAAATGTAAACAAATACATATTTTTTCAGTGTTGTGTAAGAATTTATTTGAGTTTTCACAACACTGACAAATATTTTCGATTCGAAAGAATTAGAAATTAGATAGCTTTCAAATCGAAGAAATAATCGATCACGACTGTCAGAACTAGCCCCACGAGCTTATTTTTAAATAATAAGTTGGCTATACATATATAAAACTTTTCAGAGTTGAAACTTAAACTATTTTGCCAGCTAAAAGTTCGTTTTAAAAAACTCTTTGATAACTCTCTGCTAAGCCTAATCGGTCTGCTAGTTAGCACATCATTGTGTGTGATGTATAAGTAGTGGCTAAATTTTGTTTATAAATACGGCCGTTATTGTTTTTTTTTTATACGGACGAAGAATTACCTAATGAAATTTTTTTAAAGTTAAGCCAACTAAAATGTTGAACAATGCAGTGTTCGCCCATATTCACTTTAAAAAAAAATCCAAATTGCTAACAATATTATATTTAAGCAGTGCTTACATTGTTTTTAAATTTGCCCAGTAGTTTCAGAGATATCGTTGAAGTTTTTTTTTAAAAAAAAGAAGAATTAAAAAAAAAATTTTCATAAAAACTTAGGGCTTAATTGTGTAAAACGCAACTTAACGCCAACAATTTCATTGAAAGCAACAACAAATTCAAAAATAATTATTCTAATAAGTATTCTTGGTGCTTGGTTCTATTGAATTTTAAAATTTCAAACACATAATATTTTGTCTGTCGCGCTCGTTGAAGATAGACGTGTTTTCTAAGCTCGGCATACGGTTTATTTTTTTTTTGAACAAATAAAGTATTAAAAAAAGTAAATACAAGTAAAGAAAAAAAAAAAAAAAATACATGTATGTATGTACATACATACATAAACACACATTTTTTTATTCTCGGTGTTGATAAACAATAACAAATAAGAAGAGCAAAACTGTAAACAGTAAAAGAAAAAAAAAAAAAAAAACTTTTATGAGTGCAAACAGTAGAAATGCATATATCACAGTGAGTGTTAACGAAACAAATGCAGAAATAAAAAAAAGAATCGATGATAGCAAATACCTAACGGCTAAACCTATTACTCGCACGCGATCCCTTTCACCGTCGGTATTTAATAACACGGTTGATACAATAACAAATATAAAACCTGCTAGCGTTGCCTCAACAGCAAAAACAATTTTAATAAGTGATGTAAATATTAACCCCCAATCAGGCATAATAGATAACTCAGTATCACCTTCGGTGTCTAATAATACGGTTGATCTTAATACAATAAAAAATATAAAAGCTGCAAGCGGTGCCCCAGCGGCAAAAACGATTTTAATAAGTGATGAAAATATTACCCCTAAATCAGGCATGATGGAAAACTCAGCTCCACAAGTAAAAAGTGCTCAAAAGCCTCCAGTACAAGTAGGTATTGATAGGTACATAACAGTGCTTAAACGGGGTCGCAGCCCAACCTCCTCAGCAGTTGCTTCGGTCTCAAAAGTCTCAAAAGATGGTACAGCTGATAGAACAAGTTCACAAAATCGTTTTGCAATTCTGGATGAGGAATCCCCGGAAGCACAAAACGTTATCAAATCTTCTAAGCCACCGCCGATATATCTTAGAGAGCAAAACTCAAATGAATTAATAAAGAATTTGATATCGGTAATAGGTGAAAATTCTTTTTATGTAGCTGCAATAAAGCGGGGTAGTATTAATGAGACAAAAATACAAGTTAATCGTGAAGAAGATTTTCGTAAGGTAATAACTAAATTTGAAGCACTTAATAAGAATTTTTATACATATCAACTGAAGAGCAGTAAAGGTCTTCAGGTAGTGATTAAGGGCATTGACTCATGCGTGGACCCAGGTGAGATAAAAACGTTTTTAGAAGAGAAGGGCTTCAAAATAAAAACTGTAATAAACATTAAAAATAGAGAAAAAAATCCCCAGCCACTATTTCGAGTGGAGTTAGAACCCGGCGACATTAAGCTTAAAAAGAACGAAACGCATCCCATTTATAATCTTAAATATATCCTGTATAGAAAAATAACAATAGAGGAGCCGCACAAAAGGAATGGTCCCGTGCAATGTTTAAACTGCCAAGAATTTGGTCACACTAAAGCATATTGTCATTTAACCCCTGTTTGCGTCGTATGTGGAGAATTACATGGTACAGCTCTCTGCGATAAGTCTAAAAACGACCCCAATGTAAAAAAATGTAGCAACTGCGGTGGTAATCACACGGCCAACTATAGAGGATGCCCTGTATACTCTATCGTCAAGCGCTCGGTTGGACCGAAACCTAATCCCCCTCAAATGCAGGCAACAAATCAAGTTTACATTAATGACGTTCAGGTACCGCAGCCTAGTAATAACAGAACATCCTACGCTAACGTCCTAAAATCAAACCATATGCCAATGCAAGGTGAGTTGCCAAATAATGATGAAACTCCAGTTTCTAACTTAAGTCGTCTAGAGAAAACCATGGAAACATTAGTACAAACAGTAAATAACTTTACAAACACAATGGGTAATATGATGCAGGAAATGTTAAGAATGCAATCGATGTTATTGCAAGCTGTACTAAACAAGCCATGAACTGTTTAAAAATTTGCTTTTGGAACGCAAACGGCATCCGCCAACATAAAAATGAACTAGAATACTTCCTTAAAAATAAACAAATTGATGTTATGATGGTTTCTGAAACCCATCTGACCTCAAGAAACAGTTTAAAGTCAATGGTTATATATTATACGATACCAATGACCCTCGAGGTAGAGCTTGTGGAGGTTCTGCCATTTTGATAAAAAATCGAGTAAAACACTACCTAATGTGCGATCATCGTGAAGATTATCTCCAAGCAACGAGCATTTGCGTTGAGGAATTATCTCGGAACATAGTAATTTCATCATTATACTCCCCACCTAGATTTTCAATATCAGAAAGCCAATATAATAAATATTTCAAATCATTAGGACCCTGCTTCCTGGCTGCTGGCGATTATAACGCTAAACACACTTTCTGGGGGTCACGACTTATTACACCTAAGGGTCGTGTTTTGTTTAACACAATTTGTAAAATGGATCTAAATGTGGTCGCGAGCGGACAACCAACATATTGGCCTACTGATCAGCAAAAAGTTCCAGATGTTATCGATTTTGGAGTGGTTAAAAACATCCCCGCAGAAACGATTTATGTTGAAGCTTCCTTAGAACTATCTTCTGATCACACACCTACAATTCTTACAATAACAAATCCTAATAGAATTGTATCTCCGTCTGATAACTTAGTGACGTCAGCCACTCAAATAAATTGGTTAAAATATAAAAAATATCTCAGTACCCACTGCACTGAAAATATTCCGCTTAGTACACCGGAGAACGTGGATCTCGCTATTGTTAATTTTGACAGTTATCTCAAACTAGCTGTTCAACATTCCAGCATAACACTCAAAAAAACCAAAAACAAAATCATATATTCTACAGATGTCGAGCGTCTATTGACTGAAAAAAGGAGAGTTCGTAGAGAGTGGCAATTGCACAGATCCCCCCAACTTAAGACTTTATTAAAAGAGTGCACAAAAAGGCTGAGAAAGTTACTGCAGTCTCAGAAAACGGCTTCCCTGGAAAAATATCTCAAGGGACTTGATGCAACTCCACAATCAGATTACTCATTATGGCGTGCAGCTAGAAGCCTCAATAGGCCAGTTATCTCTAAGCCACCATTGAGAAACTTGAATGGAAGTTGGGCAAGAAATGATATTGAAAAAGGAAATCTGTTTGCTAATCATCTGAAAAATGTATTTACCCATAATATATTTCACGATATAGCAGTCGATTTACCGTCTGTAAATGTTAGAGCAGCTATTCCCCTAAGATTCGAGTTTAGAGAAATCGAAAAGGCTATTTGTAATTTAAACACCAAGAAGGCATCCGGTATTGATAAGATCAGTAATAAAATGCTTTTGGAGCTACCAAGTACAGCAAAGAAAATTATTCTTTTTATTTTTAATGCTATTTTACGACTTCAATACTACCCTCATAAATGGAAGGTTTCCTTAGTAACCATGATACCAAAGCCAGGAAAGGATCATACAAAAGTTGAGTCATACAGGCCTATTAGCTTATTATCTAATATTTCAAAGCTATTTGAGAAACTACTAGTGGCAAAATTAACGCCGATTTTAAATGAAAATAGATGTATTCCTAATCATCAATTTGGGTTTAGAAGAAAGCATAGCACAATTGAACAAACTCATCGAATAGTAAATGTAATAAGAAAAGCCTTTGAAGAGAAAAAATATTGCTCAGCACTCTTCATCGATGTGTCTCAAGCTTTTGATAAAGTCTGGCATGAAGGTTTACTACTGAAATTGCAGCAAAACTTGCCAGCAAACATACACAAGCTGTTAGAAAGCTACTTAGTCGGTCGTCAATTTATTATTAAAGAAGGCGATTTTTTAAGTTCTCCTCAGCCAGTTAACGCTGGAGTCCCACAAGGCAGCATCCTGGGCCCTCTATTGTACTTAATTTATACTTCGGACATGCCAACAAACAGCTACACACAAACCTCAACATTTGCGGATGACACAGCTTTCCTAAGCGTACATGAAAACTGTCAAGAAGCATCTCGTTACTTACAGGATCACATATTTGAACTGGAAAGGTGGTTAAAACAATGGAGGATAAAGATCAATGAGCAAAAATGCGCACATATAACATTCACATTGCGTCGGGAAACATGCCCCCCTATTAAAATCAATAATCAAATAATACCCCAACACTCGCATGTAAAATACCTCGGTATACATCTAGATCGGCGTTTAACGTGGAAATGGCACATAGAAGCAAAATTAACTCAAATGAAACTAAAAGCAATTCAAATTAATTGGCTCATTGGAAGAAATTCTGTTCTTAGTCTCGATTGCAAACTTTTACTTTACAACTCTATCTTAAAGCCAATTTGGTGCTACGGTATTCAGTTATGGGGCACTGCCTCGGCTTCTAATATCGAAAAAATTCAAAGGCGCCAAAATAAACTTCTTCGAATAATAACAGCCGCTCCCTGGTATGTCAAAAACTCAAATATCCACAAGGATCTCAATGTGCCATTGGTAAAAAGTATGATAACGAAATATGCAGTAAAATATTTAAAAAGGCTGGAACTGCACCCAAATCCCTTAGCTCGAAATATTTTAAATTATGGCGGCCACACTCGATTAAGGAGAAGAGACACTGCAGCACTCACCCAATCAGATGAGCGATAAACACCTACATATGTGAACATGAAACCGTGATGACTAAATCTTTTTGTCTGGCACTGGCAGGACATTAAGTAAATATTAGGATAAGATTTGATTAATTATTGTTAGTTCATAGTTAATATATGAAGATTCAATAAATAAATACTGCAAAAAAAAAAATAAAAAAAATTATTTCATTGTAATCGGTGCAAAACTTTTGATTTTATTCACAATTAACTGAGACAATTAGGGATGGGTTTTTAACATGGATATCAGAGATTTAATCATGTTTAATTTGTACTTGTGGTTTTTAAGAGGAGGATTAATTGCTTTTATTTGTCAGTTTAAGCGGCCAATGCTGGTGGTTTAAGGCCGCTTTAGCCGACCGTAAATGTAATGAAATGCAATGTAACGTACCGTAACGTACTGTAAGCTCGTTTGTGCACTTATAGAACATGTAAGAACGTGTCATCTATTTTTTAAAAACATAAACAAAGAAGCGTTAGTATACATAAAACAACACACACTGTGATGGGAATTTAGAATGTAAATTATTTTGTCAAAATTCCACAAATATTATTACTGAAAAAAGTACCAAAGAAAAAGAGTGTATTTACCCGCATTCCATTTAAAATACAAGCAGCCTATCACTGTCTACAACTGTCACGTAACCTCGTAATGAAAATCTATTTTCTACAGGTTGGTACGTTACAGTTAAGTGACATTACAGTCAGTCAAGCATTTGTATTGCCTTCCATATAACAGAAACGATCAGCTGTTTACATAACATTTACGGTCGGCTAACGTGGCCTTTAAACTTTATCAACAAGTGTCAACACACACACATGTTTGTATGTATAAAAAAGCAGCTGTTTAAATATAAACACAAAAAAAAATATTAATACATAAAAGAAAAGATTTATTTTAGAAAACAGAAAAATGGTTCATTCTAGTGAATATGAAGACTTTAGTGATTCTGTAACACATGAAAACTTAAATTAAACAATTTTATGAAGAAATTTTATTTTTATAAGAACTAAAAGGGTGGATTGTCTGCTTCTTCTGTATAAAATGCACTGGTAAAAAGTTGACATTTTAAAATACGTTTGTTGCCATTTTTGTTATTCCGTATGGCAATTCTGTGAGGTTTAAGCTTCCACTTAAAAACGGCAAACACAATTAGTGCACAATTAAATTAATTCTCACATTAATTAATTATAGTTTGCTGCGAAGATTAAACTCGATGTTAAAAACCCACTCTAAATTGATAAAAATCGCGATTTCCATACAAAAATAACATTGTTTAATGTGTGTGTTAGGGATGGGCAAATTGAATTGAAAATCATTACCAAATTTAAAAACTTAATATACCTATGTCAATACATATTTACATATGTACAAACATATTCCATGTAATTTTAATCTAACTTTTTATTGTTTCTTTTAATTTCAAATTTACTGCCTGTCCCTGGATTTTGAACGAAACTTTCATTCGCTTAACTTTTATTTAAAACAAAAAACAATTTTAAAATTTAGTTTTTAAGGTAAGTTATGCGAACGAAGTTTTCGTTTGAAATCGAGGGACCGGTTAATTCTACAATAAAAAAAAATAAAAAAAAAAATAAAGTAAAGAATACAAAAAATTTTTATTTATTCGCCATATGAAATCTAAAAAAAATAATTATTTGGGATTATATAATTCCGGACTATATACTGCCGGTAAAATAATATTTTATTTTTAATATTTAAGAACATGCTGAAATAAAAAAAAACAAACAAAATATTTTTTTTATTCACCCCTATTATGTGAGTCGTTGTCGACGTCGACATTAATTTTCATTTGTTGTCACATCAAGTCGACGACTACATCACTTCGACGTTAATTTGGTACTTTATAAGAAAGTTGTGTCGACGTCGACAAGTTATCGAAAATCTGACAAAAAAAAAAACCATCTCCATTTATTTTCTTATTATTTCTGTTCTTTATCATTAAAGTTAATTTTTTAACGCCATTTATGATATTTCTAAATTTTGTTTTTTTTTTCAAATTAATTTTAGAGTATGATTTTGAATTTTTCACGAATTTTTGCCAGGTTCGCGATAAGAGCTATTTTTTCTGTAAGTTTTCTGATTCTTTATAGCTTTAACGATTATTAGTAAATATAAAGCTTTGCTATCATGCCGCTGTTATCAAATTTTTGCGAATTTCCGCTAGTTTTGCAATTTTTACCGAATTTTTGTCATTCTTTATTGTTTTAGGGAATTTTCATTAATTTGATGGCTTGTTTGAAATATTGAAAATTTTCGCGATTTTCGCTATTTTTGCATACTTTTAAATATTTTTGCAATTTTGCGTATTTTTGTTGATCTTTGAGGCAATCGTCTTAAGTTAAAAATTTTCGCGAATTTTCGTTATTTTAGCACATTTTCCGAATTTTCGCGTTTAATTAACTATTAAAATTTGTGCCCATAACTTCTTTTAAATATACATTTTTTATTTTAACGTACTTAAAGAATATGTTTACATTCAACTTAAAATTTCTTTAACTTTCATTTAAGTCGTCGCAAAATTTCTTGTCGACTAAAACAGAGACAATTCTACTCGACGTCGACTTAAAAGTGCCCTAGAAAATATCAAGTGACTGTCAATAGTAATCGATTATTGTCAATAACGACTCAGAAAATATAATAACTGTTCCGATGCCGTCGACTCATGTCGACGTCGACTTTCATAATAGGGGTGATTATTAACATTCCAAATTTCATTAGTCTGTTGCTGCTAATACGCCATCATTAAGGCGATTCTTTGCATAATTCTAGGAAACCTTTCCAAAATATTTTTTCCGCGCTTATTTTTTTGTTGTCATCTCTTAAAATCTTCCGATGTATATTCATCTTTATTGTTTCGTCATCATCACTTGAACTGGAGAAATGCAATTCAGTGCTCGCCATTCTTTTTGGTCTTTTTAAAAATTAAAATTATTTAAATATTACCAATTATGTAAAAAATAACGTCAAGTATTGAAAGTGCTACCAAATTTTTCGTTTGTTTTCGATAACGTCTCGTCTTGGTGTCAATGTGTTTCAAGCATGCAAACTTAGAAATTAAACGACGACAACGACATCTAATACGATAACGCCAATGGCAATAGGACCGATTGTTTTTTAACATTTTCAGCGCCACAAATTATTAAGTGTTGGAAATTTAAAAATTTAATATGAATTCCTGTAGAAAGCAACAACAGAATTATAAAATAATTTTTGAATTAGTTTTTGCTTTCAATAAAATTTCTTGGCGTTGCGTTGCGTTTTACACAATGAGGACCTAAATTTTTTTAGTTTATTAACAAAAAAATTCCTAAAAGCTTTAAAATACACATAAAGTTTGGCAGACTTGTTCTTTAAAAAAGCGAAAAAATCGTAAATAAACTTAACCTTAACATTAATCCTAATAAAAGCAAATTGTTGTCAGTATACAGGGTGTCAGGTGAATATTGTTACATTAAGAAACTCAAATGACTTTTTTTTTAAAAAAGTTATTGTTTAATAATACAAATAATTTGCTTAACACAACTAATTGTATGGCTTTACAATTACCCTGCAAATAATATTGGACTACTTGATCTATTTAAGACAAAATGGACTACTTACAACATGGTCCGATGTAATGCAATCATGAACCATATCATTGTTAAAAAAGAGTTTGTAGTTAAACGACATGTCTTCGTGTTTAAACGACATGTTTTCGTTGTTAAACGACTTCCAAAGTAACCCTTTGGAGTATACCATGGAATAGTTTCAAAACTAATCCACTGGGAGTATGTATGAACATGAAGTAGTTTTAAGACTACTCCGTTGTAATGCAAAGCTGGGTTATAAGGTCCTGCCCTAGGACATCGTAATCTAAAATATATACCATGTTTTTTCCATAAATTTGGGTTTCCTTTGGAATAGTCCTAGTCCATTATGGGCTACATTTTACACTCCAATATTTTGAATTTTTTTAAAATCAGTGTACAATGTTAAAAACAGAAATGAAACAAAGATAATAAATATATTATTTCTGTTTAGAGGCTTCAAAACAGGCCGTGCGATATTTCCCGCTGAATGAGAGTGTTTTGCAGTAAACAATTATATTTTACGCTCGCAAAATAAAAGAGCGTAAGCGTACATGTGAGTTTTGCTTACACAATTGTGTATGACGCTGACATTCCTGCTGTACATCACTTGGCAGTTACGGCATATATACATAAGAGGACTTACATGAATAACTGCTAGCTTTTCTTTAACCATACATGCAGTTGATGATGATGCAATAAAAAAAAGTTAAAGTTTTTCTTGCCAAATCTATACCGAAAAGGGCTGAGCCCAATTATTATATCATTGCACAAAAAACAACAAAACTAAATCAAGCCAAATAAAGCAAAAAAAAAAAACCAATAAAACCCCAAAAAGCCCATTAAAAAACCCGCTGCGTTGAGTTTTTTAAAAACCCGGGTTTTTGTCTGCCCTGATAATTTCTGATGTAAGCAATGATGGCTGGAGGAATGAGCCATTTTGACAGCAAATAATGTGGACGTCAACAATTTAAACTTCAAGAAACATTAGTCGTTGTCAGACAGCTTCTTTACAAAGCGATCGATACAGTTTGTAATACCAAAGAAGCTATTAATTATCCAACATGGTTCTTGAACTCACTGGATTTGTCAGGCGGCGGCATTATATAACCCCCCAAAAAGATAATGAAATAACTTCCCCAAAGCTTGTACAGAGAAAAATAACAACGATTTTTAGGGGGTTATTTCAATTTGTTTGCGGCGCTATTTCATATGAAATAAGCCCCCAAAAATTAGGGTATTATTTAATTTCTGTTTGGGGCCTTATTTCATTTCGTTGGGGGTTTTTTCATTTTCACCACACCTTCTACGTCTCGTATCGTACACTCAATTGCTTTTCGAAATTAATATTGATTCTATTAATTTCGTTTTCCTATTTTAGGGTAAAAAAAAATATTTTCTTTACTTTACATTTAAGATCAAACAATGTACATATACATATCGCACTCCTAGTTACAAAGTGACTCAACTCAAAATTGTGATACGTTTGATAAAATAAATCTTTGTTGGAGTTTTTATTAGGTGCGTTTGAGTACTTTTACAGTAAAATGCAGTAAATGAGTAAACTTAAAAATTTGCTCTCACAAAAAGCTGTTGTCCAAAAAATTACGCGAACGCAAAATTTGAAAAAATTCGTAAAATAAAGGCAACAGCTGATGGCAAATAATTGAAGTGTTGAAAAATGTTTACACTTTTGACTACTTAGCTCGTTTTCTCTTATCGGTACTCGATTAAATACTTTTTATAACACGAATATTTTTGGAAAATACAAACAAATTAAATTATGTAATCTTTTATACAATATTTGTTTGTTTCTTATTTTATTTGAATTTGCTAATTTGTGTCCGGCTAAATTTGATCAATAGTACACGAATGCTTTTTTTTACTATTGATAACTTTAAAAACAAGGGCTGTTCTTAGTACCCGAGTACTTGACACTTTTACAACTCCAAAAAATTAACATAACTAAACAAAGTTTTAAAAGTTGGTATTTAGCCATATAAAATCTTCTCAAACAAGTTTAATTAATTAATATTTATTAATTTTTGGTTATTATTTTAGTTTTATTTCAACTTTTCTTTTTTTAAACAATTTTTTCACATTTTGTATGCCTTTTGCTTGCTACTTTTGTTTGTTTACCTTTTGAAACATATGTTTTTTTGTTTTACTAAATTTTACTGCAAAAATTTCTGCAGTAAAAATTTGTAAGTACTCAGTCAAGAACTGTCACTTTACACTCTCAATTTGTGTTCTCATTTACTGTATTTTGTATACGCGAACGCAATTTAGTAAAATGCAGTAAAGTTCAGTAAAAAACAGTAAAAACTTTTGTGTTCTCGAACGCAGCTAATTTGTGTTCTCATTTACTGTATTTTGTGTACGCGAACGCAATTTAGTAAAATGCAGTAAAGTTCAGTAAAAAATAGTAAAAACTTTTGTGTTCTCGAACGCAGCTATTAATTACACTTGTGTCAATTTAGATCACTGAGATTACTTTGATTCATTTCTATTATTCAGCTTAAGTGATATAACTTAAAATAATTCGGTAACTTGTGCAAATAAAACATCATAAAAAATGACGGAACTTAAAAATTGTTAATTATCTAGTTTATAAATATTAAAAAAAAAACTCTAATTAACAGTCCAAAGTTTTTGTTTTAACTATTGTTATTAGGTCAAAAACTGTTTTTTGAGTTGAGTCACTTTTGAACTTGGTGTGCGATATGTCTGTTACATTTATGAAATGCATTTAATTGAAAAAATAAATGGTTGGTGTTTTTGTTTTTGTTTTTTTTTTTTATCGGCGGTCATCGTCTTCAGCTGTACATGCCTCTTGTTGTCATAGATCCAAACCCCACAAACTTAAAATACATTCGATATTTTTAATTGAACAACCAAAAAATTTACTAGAATTAATTTATATGGCAGAACAACATTGCCGGGTCAGCTAGTAATTTTTATAAATAAGACCGTTTAATAAGAAAATTCGAAATTAATAAAAAAAAAAAAATTTTTTTTTAAACGTTAACTTAAGTTTTTAGGAATGTAATGAAAAAAAGCCAACAATATTTTTTCAGACATTTGTGAAATTTTGATTTATGTTTTTTTATTCGAAAACTATTTCTAATCTGGCAGTTAAATGCAATGCCTAAATATAAAAAACTACAAATTCACGTGACTATTTTCTTACACGTTTCTATTTAAATATATATGTATTTTTTTGTAACTAAAATGTTAAAAATATAATGTATGCAAGTACATACTCGTATATTAGTGAAGTTATATAAATACATATTTATGAAAAAATTTATTGTGTACTGTATTTGCAAATTTAATATTTACTTATTATTTTTTCAGTGGTCATTGAACTCAAGTTATTATCTGTCATAGTAATATTTTCATTATTTATGTATGTATAAACGGTAATGGATGATACAAACATATGTACATTCAGTGGTAATCGCTTGTTGTTATATTTATGTCAACATGACAAATTATAAAGTTTTATAAAATGTGAACACACCAGAATGTAAATTTGAAACTTAGGGGGTTATTTTCTAAATCACTTCACTTTGTGTTGAGAAATCTATATATATAAAAATAAGTCCGTATATGTACGTCGCCGAACTAATCATAAACGCAACGTGCGATTTCAACCAAACTTATACACTACGTAGGCAGCGGCCCATATATGGTTTATATGAAGTTTGGTTGAAATTTTCGGTCTGGGGGCGGAGGGGCGTGGCAAAATCAATAACTTGAGAACGGCTTGACCGATTTGAACGATTCGAACTTAGGTTTTTACGGAAAGAAAATTTTGCCCCGCCCACTTTTACGCCCACTTTTTTCGATTTACCTAAAATCAGAAAACGGCTCCATCGTGTTGACTAATTTTTCTTTCAAATGTTCGTATTAATCAACTTTAAGTTTTCATCGAAAGAAAAGTTACCACGCCTACTTTTACGTGCACTTTTTCTATTAAGTGCATAACTGGAGAACGGCATGACCGATTCCAACGATTTACCATTTGAATTCAAGCGGCTCCAATTCCCTTTGCGTCTTGCCTTTGCTTTTACCATCAACAAAGCACAAGGCCAATCATTGACTATTGCTGGCTTAAAAGGTCATGAACAATTTGGTCGAAGCAACAATTTTAAAGGGGAAGTTTAAAGGTGAAGATTTATTGATTCCACGAATTCCAATGATTCCATCAGATTTACCTTTTGAATTCAAAAGACTTCAGTTCCCAATACGTTTTGCATTTGCTATTACAATAAATAAAGCGCAAGGGCAATCGTTGGAATTGTGCGGAATTGATTTAGAATATCCTTGCTTTTCACACCGCCAGTTATATGTTTCGTGCTCACGTGTTGGCAAGCCTTCAGTTCTCTTTATCTACACAAAAACTCATGGCAAAACCAAAAATGTTGTCTACGAAAGAGCTCTAAGATAGTTTAAGTGATACATAGTCTAAGATTGTAAGAAACTAGAATTAAAAGTTGAATAATAGGGAACAAAACCAACTTTATTAAAAACAAGTGTGTTTCTTTTCTTATTTTGTTTTGCCGTGCGAAGCAGGCAACGGGACCGCTAGTTTTTCATATAAAATTTTTTTGAATTTTTAAAAATTTGTATGAAAATATTTTTCAAGTGAGGTGAAGTGTTTTAGAAAATAACCCCCTGAATGTTTTATTGTTATTGATTAATTGTAAAAACCTAAAAGAGACAATTATAATGAACTTGCCTCAATGACTTCAGGTTAATACATACAAGTAAAAATAAAACTCAAAATACTTTCATCAAAAAAAAAAAAAAAAAAAATACATATACATTGTTACTTTTATTAATTAAATATAAGAAAAGATAAACTCACTGTTTTATTGTTGGAATTTTATATAAGCTTTTATATCGTTACGAATAAGACTTTTTGAGTGTTTGTAATTCTCATTCTCTCTTTAGTCTTATGTACTGATATTTTTGATTTTTCTTACATTTTTTGGGTAAACGTTACCTAATGATCTGTCTAATCTAAGCAACCAGTGAAATGCGCATAGAAACAGCTTTTCCTCCAACAATAAATTTTCAGTGTTTTATCAAGAATAAAAATAGGAATTAAGCACAATAAACAAAATCTTTTAATAAATAATTATGTATTCCCAAGAACAACTTTGATAATTTATCTATTTATCTATCTATATATATAAAAATGAAATTATGTGTGTTTGTATGTTTGTATGTTTGTATGTTTGTATGTTTGTCGCTTTATAGACTCCGAAACTACTGAACCGATTTTCCTGAAATTTTTACAGTAACATCACGTGAGCCATAAAAATAAAATAGGCTACTTATTTTTTCGATAGGGGCAGGGGAATTGGTACCCCCCATAGGATGCCAATATTATACTGAACCGATTTTCCTGAAATTTTTACAGTAACATCACGTGAGCCCTAAAAATAGAATAGGCTACTTATTTTTTCGATAGGGGCAGGGGAATTGGTACCCCCCATAGGATGCCAATATTAATTATCGCATATCTTAAGAGCCGCTGCACGCATTTTGCTGAACTTTTTGTAGTAGGATCTTCTGAGCCCCGGAATTGAAATAAAATAGCAGCGGGGGTATAGGAATACCCCATAGGACGCCAATGTTTAACATCGCATATCTTAAAAACTGTAATATTGAGAATGTTCAAACTTTCTAAAAGTCACTCTTATGGTATACTACACTTTTGAAAATAAAAATAAAGCGGGTAGGCGCAGGGGGGGGGAAATACCTCCCATAGGATGCCAGTGTAGCGAAGCGCACCGGGTTAAGCTAGTTAAATATAACATTTTTTTAAGTTTGAGACATATAATTTGATAAAAGATAATGTAAAAAAAAGCTTTTGTATAAATAGTTTAGAACTATAATTAATGAAGGAAAGGTCATACATTTTTTATACAGGGGTGTTTTGAAAATCGAAAACGCAAAACGCAAGAATTTTTAAGTTCTTTTTAATACACTCTTAATCTAATTTCTTATAGAATCTATATATAAATAGGCAAAGGCAAAACAGTTAAGAACACATTGCTACTCTGTTTGCCAACCGATTTGAACAAAAAGTACACCATATGAGAGGTATTTACCTACAGTAGTGCACGATATATATTTCATTAAAATCTGCGGGGTAAAAAGGGTAAAAATAAGTGATCCAAAAAACGGCCTTTTTAACGATTTCGAACATCAACGTTCGCATATAAAATTATATTTAAAACAAAAACAAAATTCTAAAATTTGTTTTTATTTAAAATTTAAATTTCTATGTGAACGTTGATGTTCGAAATCGTTAAAAAGGCCGTTTTTTGGAAAAAGGGTAAAAATAAGTGATCCAAAAAACGGCCTTTTTAACGATGTCGAACATCAACGTTCGCATATAAAATTATATTTAAAACAAAAACAAAATTCTAAAATTTGTTTTTATTTAAAATTTAAATTTCTATGCGAACGTTAACGTTCGAAATCGAGGAACAGGCTGTAATACTTATCGTTGTGCTTTAGAAAATTCGGCCCTTTTGGGTACTAAACGGGTATAACCTGTATTTTACAACTTTTTTGTCACCCCATTTAACTTTTAAACCAACAAATATAGAAATTAAGATTATACCAAATTCGTAACTTATCTAAAAATATAAATTTGGTACTTTTCCGAAATTCGAAAGTTTTAGCTGTGAAAATCCTACTTGCTTGGCACTTTTTTACAACATATTTTTCTTTATGTATTGACACATTCGTATTACATTATGAAGTCGCACTATAATACTTTTTGGTACTTTTCCGTGCTGCATGTGGTGGTAATTTTTGAATTTTCTATAATATTGAACGTAGAAACATAAAATTATAGGAGTGAATGAGAACCTGCAAAAAGAAAAGTGTGGGCACTTTTTTGCTCTTCAACAGATACTTTTTGAATTTTCATTAAAATTGGACCTATAAAC
Source organism: Pollenia amentaria (assembly GCA_943735925.1). Classification (NCBI taxonomy): domain Eukaryota; kingdom Metazoa; phylum Arthropoda; class Insecta; order Diptera; family Polleniidae; genus Pollenia; species Pollenia amentaria. The sequence continues at coordinate 184,376,784 of OX031007.1, read as the reverse complement.
ATAAAATTAAACATGCAGAGTGATTGAGAAACTTTATTTAAGAGAAACTTTTTTATTCCTTTTTGGTTTTTTAACTGGTAATTTCTGATTTTTTTTTTATATTATTGTAATGTAAAGAGTACCCCTCGTCAAACCGACCCACTCAGACGAATAAAAAACAAATGCTCGAAATATGTAAATTCATTTTTACTTATATGTATGATTTCCTCATATTCGCATAAATAATTATGGTGAACTTTGACCAGTGGGCAAACACTAGTTATATTTAATAGAGAAATATTTATATTGTATTGTATTTGTATTTCTTTTACTACAAAAATCTTATTAAATAAATGACTTTTAAAGTCTTGCGTTTTCAATTTCCAGAACACCTCTGAAATTTCTTAAAATATCCATAAGCTTTTTTATATTTTGTATATTTTTTTTATCAAGGTTTATGTCTCAAGCTTAAAAAAGATTAAGATGTTAAATACGCCTTTTCCAAATTAAAGATATATATAGTTTGTACATGTCGTCATATAAATTCATAAAAGCCCCAAGTTTCATTGAAAATTTTTTACAGGAGATACGAAAAACTACCATGGAAAAATTACCAAAATTAATTTTTTTTTTAATTTAAGCTAAAATCTTATTAAAGAAGTACTGCCGTATTCATAAAAAACTAAATTGAATATGAAATCTATTTTAAGGAAAATTTGTATGGAAATTTTGTTTTAAAATACGTTTGAAATCTATTTTATTTTTTATGAATACGGCAGTTAATATGTGGCGAAAAATATCCAGATTTTGTTGTATTTACAGAGAAAGTAAGACTTACGCCTTTGAAAGTTTGTTTTTTCTGAAACCTAAAGGGTGTAAGTTAAACAACACGGTTTTGGTAATCTTAAGAAAAAGTTTTCTTACTTTTATTCATTAGGTAATGTATATTTATCGCACTTGTTCAACAATATTGTATTAACTCAAAATTTAATTTTCAGTAGAAGCAAAACAATTATTAATTTAACATTAAAGGGATATGAAAAAGGATTTTTTAACTAACTGTTTCATTACCAAAATTAGAAAAAATAGCACAATATTTTTACATCGGTTGTATACCCACACCACAATAGTGGAGAAGATATTGGGCATTTATGCTGATGTGTGTAAATATTGGTCCTAGATCCACCTTAAAGTATACCGATCGATTCAGAAAGTGATTCTGATCTAACCATGTCCGTTCGGCTGGTTGGTAGGCTGGCTGGCTGGTTGGTTGACTGACCATGTAACCTTGTGCGTCGCAATTTTACAGGTACAAGTCGCAATTTTGAAGATAATTTGATGAAATTTGGTACAAAGGATCTAATCGGTACCAAGCCTATTGAAAATGTGGCGAATCGATACATAATTTCATATATCCCTCATACAAGCTGCTTTCCGGAATAGGGCCTTTCTGCGCACTATCAAACCAACGTAATTAAAAAAAAATAAATAGATTCATATTTATAGGTACACATAAGCTTTGCATTTGTTAAAAAATAAGACCACGAGGGGAGTTAGGGGACGGCGCCGTGGGGAAGATTTAAATAATATTTTGGAGCTACTCCAATTTTTAAGCTGATTCTGATTGGACAGGCGCTTTTTTTGGTTGGCAAAAAATTTTTGTTTAAAAAAAAAATTGTTTTTTTCTTTCAAATGCATAATAATTCTTAACAGAGATGAAAATTCATCACGTATTCAACTATGAGTGAGATTTAAAATTATAGTTGACATATATTCTAGATATGAGACTTAGAAGAATAATTTCGTTATTTATTGTAAATTACTTGAAAATTTTATTTGTTATCAAGAGTTCTCATTGTACTATACAGATGGACAGTAAAAAACAAAGTCGTCTCGCTTGAGACGTTAGTAATTCATATAATTTTACAAAAAAAACTTACAGATTTTAATGAAATTTAAAACATAGGTAGAATCCTATTCATATAGCCACATTAGCTATGAATTTCTTAAAACTACATCCCAAATAGGTACACTTGCAAAAATGTGTTCTTATATATTGTGGTGTAGGGTATCATATGGTCGAGTTTGACCGACTTTACTTTCTTACTTGTTTTTCTTTATTTTTATTAATTTACATATCGTTAGCTGAAATGAAAAACCACTTAACTAGCATTTTTAATATTTTACGGTAGAAACAACATTTGTTATATGAGGGGCTAAGTGCTTTTCTTAAATTGAATTAAAGGTGAAGTTCTAAGAAGTTCAGAACACAAGAGGCGAAAGTGGAATTCTCATCCGGTAGCGGGATATGGCGACCAATTCTAGCAGTTGTCATTAAAATACCTGTTTCGCTTTGAGTACACGGGGTATATGAGCATACATTTTTTTGTGCTTTTAGCCCATCATATGGAATTAAATATATTTTATTTATTTTTTATATAAATATATCTTTTATGTAAAATGCATTACATAAACTATAATTGAAATAAAAAAAGAAAATACTACTCAGATTCACTGTCAAAATAATGATAATCCGGAATGTGGAATATACGGTTTAAGGTCCTGCAGGTGCTGCCATTTCTTGCTTGAAACTTTTATTCTTTGTAAATGAAACTTTAAAGATTTAAAAGCTGTTCATTTTTTTCCATTCTTTGCGGAACTTTCTAATACTCATCTGTTACATTTTAAAATAAACTATTCCACGAATCATATTGACAGAGGGATCCGAACCTTTTTACCTTTGCTTTGGTACACAAGCTTAAAAAGGGAATGGTGGAATTGCTCAATGAAAAGAAATGCATCATCAAAATTCAAAACCTACTATGAATTATAAGAATTCAAGGAAAATAAATATGTATGTGTTAGTGACAATTTTTAAGCAAGAAGTATGTATAATTAGGGTTATGACTAATTTTTTACAAAAAATTTACCTATCACCATGTGATAGCCAATACTAAATAAGTGTTAAAAATCGTGTTTACTTGTTATTTTGGCAGAAAAACCTTCCGCGCCAAATGCAATTTCTAAAAATTCGAGCGAATTTTTTTTACTACATTAGCGGAGTTGTAAAACAGCAAATGTAAAAAATCGTAGCTCTTCTGTCAATTCTTACAACAAAATACAAATAGTTGCCGTTAGATTTTTTAAAAGAGCTACGATATACTTTAGCCGCTTAAAATTGTGAGAGTTTTAACTTTAATAGTTTATTTGTTTTAAACATAGAACAAATTTCAACTCGTTTGGTGCGGGAACTTTTTTTAAAGCAGCGAAAAAGAAAGTTAAAATTTTTTAATGGACATTTTGGCTATGGTATATACAATTTAATATTTGCAAAAACTAGTAAAACGTCATGACCCTAATGTATATAGTTACGTGCTTTTGGTTTCAATAGTATGTACTTGCACTTGTAAATAGTTACGTACTTTAGATTTTCGCTTATAAAATGTAAAATTTTCGTTATTTGAGAGTAAAAATTAAAGTGGACATGGATAATGTATATCTGCATCATAATCAATAACAAAGTCTGATTTCGCATTTTTTGTTCGTAACGTGGTTTTGCATTTCAGCTAACGATATGTATGTATATATAAAAGAAAGTCGTGTTAGTTACACCACTTATGACTTCTGATTTGTTGGATTCGTCTCCGCCTTGAATAGCAGAATAACTATTAAAATATCGAAAACAAATAGGTGGGCGAAGCACAAAACAGATTTCTTTATATCTGGCGAATGGCAGGAATAAAATTGCCCATATTTGGTACAAAAAGTTTAGTTATTAGCACAATATTTCACAAAAAGTGAGCGGGAATGGAAGAGTAGGCGTGGCACAAAATATATTTTTTAAATCTGGAGAACGGTAAGATTAAAATTGTCCATATTTGGTACACATGGCTAAATACATAACATTAAACAAAAAGTGGGCGGGATTGGAAAAGTGGGCGTGTCACAAAATAGTTTTATTTTTATCTGTAGAGCGGCAAGAGTAAAATTGTAGGAGAAAAGTTTTCTAAATTTTGTACAAAAAGTTTGCCACAAAAAAAGTGGGCGAATTCGATAAGTGGGTGTGGCACCACCCACACAAAAACCAAATATATTTCTGTTTATTTGAAGATCGCTAACAGTCTAAGTTTCCAAAATGGCTACAAATAGCTTCGGCATTAATCTGCCAAAATGTTGACTGGCTTGAATGAGTGGATGAGGCACCACGAAGACAATATGGAATTTAAAAAAATTTTATTACCAACTCCTAAATAAAGTTAAGCTAAAAGTAGCACGACAGGTATTGATTGTTAGGCGGTACGAAGTTCGCCGGAGCGACTAGTATATCATAAAAAGAAAACTTAAATAATTGGTATTGCTGATTATAAAAAGATAATATAATATACATATTATTAATTTTAATGTAATAAATTAGTATATTCATTATTCAACTGTAGCGTAAAATCTGTACTGATTTATGGTTTCACTACATGGAGCCTCACAAAATTAACTACGAAAAAAATACAAACGTTCGTTAACCGGTGTCTGACACAGATATTACGGATTGGGTATCCAATGAAACCCTGTGGAATCTGGCGCATTGCTGCCATATTTAAAGTAATATACGAAGACGTAAATGGACATAGATCGGTCATATTCTCAGACGACTCTTAACTGATATTACCAGAGCTGCCCTAGACTGGAATCTTCAAGGTCAGCGTCAGCCTGGTCGACCACGTAATTCCTGGATCCGGACCATCAAAACAGAATATGAAACTGCTCGTTTAACATGAAAATAGAATAAATTACTTGCCAGATATAGAAAAAGATGGAGAGAATTCGTTGACGCCTTATGTTCTCCGTGAACATTTTATTTAAATATTTTATATTAAATTTTTTGTATTCATATAATTTTTGGATAAATAAAGGACATTTATATACATAAATTAGTATTAATTGAATGCTCACACTTATGTTTATTTTGTTCATTTTTTTCGTAATTGACTTAAGTTTGATACGTTTTTATATGAGACTTTTTTTAAGCAATTTATTAAAATTGTATTGTATTGTGATGCGTAAATGCGGTTAATGAAAGTAAGCAAAATGCTTATACATACAAACCCAAATGTGGGCTATTTCAAATTGGCACACAAGTTAGCAAGAATAAAAGCGTTAAAAGCTTATGTGCAAATAACCGATAATAACTGAAATAATAATTTTACCGGGACGAAGAGGAGCAAACCTTGAAAGAAAGTCGTAATAAAAAAGGTGAACAGACTGAACGAATTTATATGGAAAATTATTTTTTTTTACATTCAGTGATTTATCGAAAATATTGACGTTGAAAATAAATAAATGTGTCTTTTTTTAAATAAATAAATGTGTCTTTTTTTATTTGACTTTAACAAACTGCTTGCCTCAAGAAATAAGAATTAATGTATGTATGAATGTTTTATAAGAAAAAAAAAAAACACAAAATAATATCTACAATTTAAACAAAACAAAGAAAAACTTACTGTTAATAAACCAAAAATAAAAATACAAAACTTTCTTATTTCGTTCGACAGGCGTAAGTTACTGTCTTAGGAAATTTTGCGCTTGCACTTAGGGCTTTTAGAATTTTCTTGAAAAAACGTTATTTTTAATTATAGGAGCGTAAGGCTTTCCAGAAATATGTATTTTGATACGGTGCATCATAAGCGATTAAAAAGTCGATTTTAAACTTTTTATAACTTAGGGCTGTTTTGAAATCATATGACGCTATATACATACATATGTTTATACTGTTCGACCTTTAATTGCGTCCTTATTTAAATTGTTTTTATTTAAGTTGTTATTCTTATTAACTCTATTTTACTATTTACTAGCCAAAGGAAAATAAAGAAATATATTATTTAACTACCCTTTTTTAACCGCTACTTTGCACATTGGGGCCAAATGCAGTTGCGGATAAATTAACCGTAGAATGCATTACCGAAAAATACCTTGCAAACAAAAAACCCTGGTTTGTACCCCATTATAAATTTTAATAATTTTAATAATTTTCAGCTTTACAGCAAAACCTATTTGAAAAAAAACTGTTTATTATATTGGATACAATTTTAAATTGCTTATTTATTATTACAACAAGAAGTAATGCCAACAACTATAAATCAATATACATACAGTAAGCAAACATAACCCTTATTACTTTAATTTTATTAAATATCTTGAATAAAAATATTCATCCTGAACAGCTATTGCACTAATTTAAAAAAAATAATATATAATTATAATGAAAAATAAATAAATATGTATATATTTATTCCTACTAGAAGAAACACACAAAAGTAAATTTATTAAAAAAGGCAAATATTGGGGCGTATTGTGTTGTTTAATTGCCGCACAAGAACCCAATAAATATTGGTACATTTTTGTTATTTTTATTTACGCGCGGTTGCAATTCAAGTAGTCACACGATTGCCGCACTAGGGTTGCATTTGATTGGTAAAAATAAGCACAATATTGTCCTCGATTGGCACATGAGCCATTTGATTGTGCAATCACACGATTGGGGTATTAACAAGTGTGAAAATTTGTGCATTGCGGCAATCGTGTGATCGCAGCTTAAGTACCCAATAGAATTTTGTGTCACGTTAAGAAATAATTTTTTGCAGATAGATCCTTGTGTTATTTGGAAAGTTGAAAAAGGAGAGTTGAAAAAGTAATAAGCTCAAGGATGATAAAATAACAGTGCCAATAATTTTGGCACGGCAATAATGGGATTCAGAAGCCTTGTCTTCAGAAATTCGTTTTACAAATTCGCATCTTTTAGCTACACCTGCGACATTACACAGAAAAAAGTGATTTAAAAAGTATTTAAATTTAATTAATGTGATAATTGAATCAATTATTTTTTTAGTTGAAAGAAAATTAAAAATTTAATTTTGATTTAATTAACATTTAAGTTGTTTTGAAATAAATTTTCAATGAAATTTTTAATTAAATAACAAAAAATCTTAATTGACTTTTTTCGTTTAAAATAAAATAATTTAATCTTGTAGAATTGTTGTTGGAAATTGTCAATACATTGTTTGAATTGGCAAAGTTGTTTGATAATTTTTTTAAATAAAATTAAAAATATCATTTATTGAAAAAAATTATTTACAATTTTTAGTAATCAATATAATCATTTTGGTAATAGGTGCAAAATCAACAAATTGTTTGCTTGATATTATGAATTTGGTATAAATTTGGTGATTGGAGAAATTTAAAAATTTTTTCTGTATACTTTTCTTTTCGTGTGAGTTAAAAACTGGTTTTTGGGCGCTCGCAAAAGTTTCTGAAATGGATTACGATGCCAGACAATTCTACAAAGAAGCTAAAATAGTAGTTTTTTTTACTATTTATTCAAATTTACAGTTCGTGAAGCAGTTTTTTTTATTTAAAATTGCCGGATGTTTCCTATGTCGCACGTTTCGTTTCCAAGATTTTTGGTATATAACTCGTTTTCGCGCTTTTTCATAAGTTGATGCAACATTTTTTTTTTATCATCTACCACATAGTTTTCATTGATTTCCAAATTACTTGCATGTTGTTTCAAACTATTTAGATTTTCAATAATTGACAATTTTATTTTTTATTTCGAGAAGCACTAATGATGAAGTTGCAGAGCCCAAATCAAAACTAAGAAGTTTGGAAGCAATACAATTTACATGATTTTATGAAGACCAAAAAGACAGCAAATGAAAATTTTTTAAGATTTTGCAAGAAATCAGTAACACATTTAAATATACATATCGAGCCATAACCGCAAAAAAAGCTTAAGCGACAACATTTTCCATTTTCGTTTATTGGAAACACTTGCGTCATCTCCTAAATTCTCATGGTCACAGAACAATTTTAGTTTAAGCGCCAATTTTCATACAACATTTTTATGAAGTATAAAAAAAAACCTTCTGCTGTAAAATTTTTATTTATTCACTTGAGCTTTTTTTGCGGTTATGGCTCGATATGTTAAAAGAGCAAAAATAAATTTTAATTTCTTTAAATAGTTGTTTAAAACAAAATGAAAATGAAATCACCATGAAAATAACGTTTCATTACTTTTCTAGAACACAGTGAAATTGTATATCGTTACCTTAGTCGGAAAAAGTGCTAAGTCCATTTTTTCAAATTATTCAGGAGAGACAAAAAAATGTTTAATTTTTTTTAGTAGACGTTTTAATTATCTGTAAATGCAGTTCTTTTCTTTAGTCCATCCTCTTAAATTACCAGCAGTCGTAATAATAAATCATTTGCGGACTTATAGGCTTTTTTGGACTTAGCGCAATGGCTCTTTGAAATTTCATTATTTTAGTAGGGACTTAGCATATTTTCCTTAAATATGTTTTCTTTTACTTCTGGAATTTAATATAAGGAATTGCTTCTAATGAAGCATAATTCGTTACAGCGCTGTTCGCTGTAACTAAAAAAGCTGAATAAAACCAATAAAAAAGTAAAGGTATATTTTTGCGATATAGGGGACATCCAATTGCTTAAAATTATACGATTATGTTGAATTCAATAGTGTATTTATTTTAAGCGGAAGCTTCTTATGTTAAAACAATATGTACAGAATATTTAGAAAAACAAATAATAGATGAGGGAGATCATCATAAAAACGGTGATGGTCCTTGGGTAAAGTCAGTTTTAAAAATTGTAGGTCTACATATTTTCTTGCCGTTACTTTCCTTCTTTCGTTATAGAGTGGTTCCAAACTCGAAAAATAAATAGGTTTTATATTTTTATTTATTTTCTGTGGTAAATTTTTCCACTCTTCGTTGAAACGAAGCTTATACTTTGTTTCACAATGTTTACCTCGTCCACGCCAATAAATAATACAATACAATAAATAGTTACCGTCGGCGTCAAACAATTGTATAATTTTGGTATTTTGCAATATTTTATATTTTTTAAAATTCACAAAATTCGACTGAAGACAGTAAAAACTTAAGATTGTATTTAGATGTGTGGTTATAACAAGGACGAAAAAGATATTGAAAATAACCAAAATTCTCAATGCATGCAAAAGCATTTAAAACTGTAATCACTTTCATATAACGAATAATATGAAATGCAAAGTAGATATTTAATATTGTATATATTGCCAAATTGCTGTAATTCTTTATAATCCAACTTGAAAAGCAAAGACTTTATTAAAAAAAAAAATTTGTTCCTTTCAAGTGGACTTGGCATATTTTCTTACTTATAAAATGTTTTTTTTTTGGACTTAGCATATTTGCCTACCATTGCATTCCAGCAAGAAAAAACAAAATAATGGTATTATTTTTGCTTGTAAATGATGTATCAATCTCAATTTCGACGAAAAGTGTACTTAGCACCTTTTCCGACTAAGGTAACAATATGTGGAATTAAAAAGTTTTTCACTTTCATTTTGTAGTGGAATATTGAACCCACGCGTATGAAACCATCAAGTACAGGTAACTGTGCAAATATTTTTCTGAAATTTGCAATATAAATTATACAAATTGGAAGAGCTTTTGTTTTGACTAATTATATTAAAAATAAAACGATTTTCTCGTTTTAAGTGGATACAAAGTTATTATTAGGAATCAGTTGTTTTAAAGGTGATCAAATCGGCGTTGTTATAAAAAAATTTGATGTTGATGATGAGTTAAAAGTGTCTTATACTTTTTTTCTAAATTCAAAATTGTTATTTTGTTTTATTAAAGCGACATCCATTTTACTTGAAATGGATGGACTTGATAACTACTTGTTATGATTAAATCTAAAGGCATTAAAAAAGAACTGATGAAATGTAGCTTCCCTAAATTGATCCGTGAAAATAATGCTTTTGGCCCCACTGTGCTACGTTAGAAAAGTGGACTCAATTTCCTTTTACACTAGATTATACACTACAAGATAATTATTACCGTTCATTACATATATTATTCCATTTTTTCCAACAAATAATACCATATTAATCCCAGATTTTTAAACTGTGTTTAACTATTCACCTAATTGCTCATGAAATGTTATTTTGAAAAACTATTACAGTTGCATTCAACAAAAACTGATAAATCTAAATTCTATTTTCAAATTAACAAACTCGTTAAATTTTAATGTCATTTATTTTTTATAGGCAGAATTTATGGTTGTTATTTTGTTTTTCACTTGTTAGAAATCTGTTTTTTAGCGTCATGATCATCGTAGTGACTAATGATTTTAATAAGTAATTTTTATATCCAACATCATTATAGGTCGGCAGGCAATTATGGGTTTGTGCTGATGTGTCTAACACATAAAATTATTAAATCTAGAATCAGTTAACGATCTAACGATGCACAGTGTTGTGAGGGTAGCCATAAATGGTTAAACTCAAAGTGTGGAAAAAAAACTAATGAACGCGTTTTTAAGAAAAAATGCCTCAAATATTTTAAAGAAATTTCCAATATATAAGAAGATACAGGTCTTTTAAGATAAAGTTTTTGAATTCAATATTTTGTTTGTTAAAATTTTATAAATACATGTGTTTTTGGAAGACCTATGTATATAAATAAATCGGGTCAATAATATAATATTTTTTAAATGGGGTTTAACAGTTCTATTTATGTCTTGTAAAAATATGCAAAATCTTGACATTAGCTTTTGTCGCTTGTAAAAAGGACGCAGCAGTCATATTACTAACTTTAAAAAAATGTTGCAGAAAATAGTTTTTTTTTTGTTTATTTCTAAATTTAAAAGCAATTGGTGCAAACTCAATTTAATGAACTCAAAGTTTGAAGCTTATTTATATGCTGTTTACACAACACAAGTGACTGAACGCGTAGTAAACTCAAAAAACTGAGTGCTTTACATATAAATTTTATCACACGTTCAATCAAATGTGTTATGAAAACAGCACATAAGTGTTTGTCTATACAAAAATTTTATTTAAACTGATGCAGAGCAAATACCAGCATGTATTTAAAAAAAACACTAAATTATTATTATAACATGTGAATGTATGCACATTAGAATGGGTCTATTTTTTCTCTATAATGCGGTTGTCAAAATCGTAATCTACACGAATTCTAAGAAGGTTTGCTCAAGAAACCATGAACCTAAAATCAATATCGAGCTTCACGTTTTTGACGAGAAACTTTTCTTGTCGTATTTTATCTTTTGTTAAAAAATGCTAAAATTTTATTGAGTCTTTAAAAAACTTGATAAAAGTGATTGTGTTTGGGCTTGTTCGAAAGGAAATTTCATGAGCTTTTAAAGTTAAAATTTCAGTTATTTTTATTTTTATTATATTTTTTCCGCCCTTGCTCCCAAAGCTTCCAAAATTTGAGAAAAAATCTCATAAACTAAAATTATCAACTTAAAAATAAACTTAAAATAACAACAAACAAATTAACCCCTATGTGTTTCTAAAGAACTCTTAAAGCAAAAAGAATATTTAATTGATAAATTCAAATCAAAAGTAGGTGATTCATTAATAAACCCAATAGGAGACAAGTAATTTGTATTTGACGAGTTAAAACTTTTCTGACTATTAAAAATATCTATAATAAATTTATTTTCATAAAATCGTAATCTAGTTACAAACCTACACAGAAAAAATGTTCACCAAAATTTTTTCAATTAAATCCAATAATGCTGTTTCAAACAATTTTTTTAATTATTACAATTAATTTGGCTTAATTGAAAATAAAAATTATAATGTTTGTGTATATATTTGCAAATATGAAAACATACACACAAACTTTAAAATATTTTATGTGGTATTAAAGTTTCAAACAATTTTTTAATTGTTTCAATTAAATGTGTTTATTGAAAAAAATATTTTGATTTGTGTTCACATTTTAATTAAACCTGTTGATTGAAACTCAACAGCAAGAAAACCAAAATCTTTCAAAAATGTTAATTGATATGATCAATTGTTTGCAGGTTAAAAAGCAGTACGGTATTTAACTAATAGTACAAATTTCTAACTAATATGTTAATTGAAGTTGGTCTTTAATTTTTTCTGTGTACTTAATATATCACAAACGTATAAACCTAAAGGTGTAACCAGAGCTGTGGAGTCGTCAAAAAATAGTTCAAACTCCGACGCCGCCTCCAAGCGCTGACATTTTTTAAGTCCTACTGCGACTTCAACTCTTACTCCTACTTTTACATTGATGCTAAATGTATATGAGACTGGTCCTTATTTGACTTTAAACTCTTTTTTTTAATGCAGTACCATTTAAATGGTTAAATATAGAAACAAAATTATTCTATAAAGCCTTCGAATCGATATTTTAAATATTACATCGCCAATTTCAAAGAATTTTTATTTTGGAAAATTTTAGAATATTTTTTTAAATATGTTATGCCGAAAATTTTGAAGTCGGAGTCTTGCGACTCCGATACAAACACCTCAACTCCGACTCCACAGCCCTGGGGGTAACATAACATTTTTTTAAAGAAAACGATTTGAATAGCTTTGTAAAGGACTCAACAAATTTTCTCCAATCTAACAACGTAAAGCTCTTCGATCCAAAATTTCATGTTCTTTAATTACACTGTGCAAGAAATTGACACTTTTTTTTCGTGACAAGCTGGGCACCTGGCGTTTTAACAAAATTCGGGTATGCTGAATCCAGTGGTGCCCACGGTTTTTTAAGATTGGCTCTGGTTTTCGAGATATACCGTTATTTCGAAAATGGAGGAGGTTGCACAGCATATGTTCGCATAACTCAAAAACGCTTTAGCTTATTGAAAAAACTTAAAAAACCGAAATTCCGCAATAAAATCCTTTAAGAAAAGTAAAATCCCTTTCTAATAACCCGCAGTCGTTTTAGAAACATAATTTTTTTTTTTAAAAAAAATAATTTTTTTAACAAAATTTCGAAATTTTTGTTTTTTAAAAATTAATAAAAAATTGGAAAATGCAGCTATGCTTCTAATTTTTTGCAGCCGTATAAAAAACGAAATTCCAAACAAAACAAATACAAATAAATGATTAAAATCTGTTTGCAACTTTTGATTTTATTCACAAAAGTCGACAAATTTTAATTAATTTAAGAATTTCATAAAACGCAATATTTGTATGGGAGCCCCCCTAAGAAGTGAAGATAAGGGGCATGTATGTCTCGAGAAAATGTTAAGGACAAAAAATTAATTGAGGTCGGTCATACATTATATACCACTAGGGGCGACTTCTGGGAATTTATGGGACTTTTTCTTCAATATATTTTTAGTCAGCATTGAACATTTTGTATTGAAGCCCCCTTAAGGAATGGAGAAAGCGGGTGGGTATCTTAGAAATAAATGATTGCGATGAAAAATAAAGTGGGGTTGGTCCTACATTTGACCCATCTAGGGGCATTATAGGCGCTGCAGGCGCCAAATTTAAGAATTTCATTAAACGGCCATATTTGTATGGGAGCCCCCCTAAGGGGTGGAGATATATGGCAATGTTTTAAGAAAATGTTAAGAACAATAAACATTGGAGGTCGGTTATACATTTTATCGTCCTAGTAGTGAATCCTAGGCCTTAGAAACAAATGATGGGAATGGAAAATAAAGTTGCGCTGGACATACATTTGGCCCGTCTAGGGGTATCTCAGGCGCTGCAGGTGCAAAATTTAAGGCTAGGGTTCTACGCGCATAAAAAACAAAGTTTCAAACCAAATAAGCTATAAGTGATTATAGTCTGTCTACAACTTTTGATTTTTTCAGAAAAGAATTTTTTAATCGGTAACTGTGGATTTTTCAAAATTCCTACCGCAAAGTGAAAGGAAAGGAAGTTTTTTCAATAAGCTAAAGCGTTTTTGAGTTATGCGAACATATGTTGTGCAACCTCCTCTATTTTCGAAATAACGGTATATCTCGAAAACCAGAGCCAATCTTAAAAAACCGCGGGCACCACTGGATTCAGCGTACCCGAATTATGGTAAAACGCTATGTGCCCGGCTTGTCTGTTTTTTCAACTAGCATAGTGTTATTAAAGGAGAAATGTTAAATCAAATATGAAAACCATATAAAAATACAGGTCTAATACAAGTTTTATACAATAAAAGTTTGGAATTTTTAGATATATTTTTATTATTTAGAATCTTACTAAGAGAACTTATTACTTTATAAGACCTTCCTATCACAGGTCTTTCATGTCTATTAAATTTTAAAACCTTATCAAATGTTATACCAAGATATTTTAATTGATCCTTAACTGGAATTTCAATACCATCAAGAAAAAGATTAAAATTTTTTACTTTTAGGAACCACAAATCTTTGACCAACTTTTCGATAACTACGATAACTAACTTTTGGTGTTTACGTTAATTTTAAAAAAGCTTTAAATAAAAAATGACATTAAATACGGGGCAAACGCAAAACTTATCATAAAATGGTACCTGAAAAATTGAAAGAACGCTGTGGTCTTTATATGTTTGAAATCGAAAGCCTAAGTATTTCTTGCAAATTTTGAATTAAATCTTTTTATTTCTTTTGCGCCAAAAATAGTGTACTCGAACCTGGAGTGTTGACGCATTTATTGTGTAATTTTTATTTGGTTTCACTATTAAAGCGCAGTATTGCATTTGTGAGCATATGGTTTCTTTTAATTTTTATTGAACCTTAAACTTGAACCTTTTACTGACATACTTTTATTGATGATATCTACATACCTCTTATTGTTGTATAAAATTACAACCAAAATAACGTCAAATACATAAAATTTTTTCTTTAAAAATTAATCAATTATAGATAGCATTTTAGCTTTTATATCAAATATTTTCCAATTTACAACGCTTTTTGCTTCTCCTGTAAAGTTATGAAAAGTTATGTTATGCTCTTTTGCATTTTAAATGACGATATGTATATTACATAGTTCTTCGTATAATTATTAACATTACTGCCCCGGAATGAAAAAATCCCGGTAAATTAGAAACCCTAGTTATGTACAACAAACATGTGCTTTAAAGAAAACATGCATAATAATAATAAATAGCTGTTTGTTTCAGGGACCGTAACAGTCATTCATTTTTTCACAAAAATCAGATGATAACAGTTATTTTTTGATTTTTATTTTTTTGAACAAAAATAACAGCTATTTTTTGATTTTTATTTTTTTGAATAAAAATAACAGTTGTTTTTTGATTTTTATTTTTTCGATCAAAAATAACAGTTATTTTATGAAACATAATAATAGTTATTTTTGATTTTTATTTTTTCCATCAAAAATAACAGTTATTTTATGATTTTTATTTTTTCCATCAAAAATAACAGTTATTTTATGATTTTTATTTTTTCGAGCAAAGATGAAAGTTATTCTTTAAAGAAATGTACGTGTTATAATAATTTAGTTGACTTTAAAGATTTATTTTAATGCATATAAGATATCCCAATAATGATCACACATTTAAATAAATATTTAAAGACAATTCAATAATTATAACACGTACATTTCTTTAAAGAAAAAATTTTGTTTTTTGCTCTAAAAAATAAAAATTAAAAAATAATCATTATTTTTTTTCAAAAAAATAAAAATCATAAAATAACTGTTATTTTTGATCGCAAAAAATAACAATAACTGTTATATTTGTTCAAAAAAATAAAAAAATAACTGTTATTTTTGTTCAAAACAATAAAAATAAAAAAATAACTGTAATTTTTGATCAAAAATATAAAAATCAAAACTTTAAAAATCATAATATTTTATCATAGAAAAGTTCATAAGGATCAATTTGGTATACTTGAATGAGTTTGCCAGTATTTACTTCTATATGTTTTTTTTGTTTTAAAATTTTAAGATAACTGTTATTTTCGGTCCCTGGTTTGTTTTATATCTCACACAAATGCTAATTTGATTTAAAAGCACGTAAAAAAATTCGAATAAACAACGTAAATAAACTGCATGATTTCATTTACATAAGTTAATAGAAACGAAATTTGAATATTCTCAGACATCAAAAGCGAGTACATATTTTTATTTTATATTTGTAAACACTTACATTTCATTCATATTCTCTAAGGATATAATAGGCGTATTAAGAGTCTCCTTAGTTTCGAAATTTTTCTCCTCTGGGTAATTAACTTTAATACAATTTTTTTCATTATTTATTTCTACATCATCAATCGATTTTGTACGTTTATAATAATGACAACACAAGCAACAGTAGAATTGTAAAAATTTCTTTATGTTTTCAATTAAAGGCGGTCGTTTATTTGTAATAATTTCCCACAGATATTCTTTACACGCGTACAATACATTTCCAGTTCTTCGTAAAATCTGGCCACAATTAAATGTCATATTTAACAAGCGTTCTCTTACACCTAATTCACGATAAAAATCAAATTCTATCTATGATAAAATTTATAGCGATGAGTTCAGAAACTATTTAATAAATCTATATAAAGTGCTTTTTTATTTACACCTTTCCCATTGATACATATGCAAACGTGTAGGAAAGCCATCGATGTGTTTCTCAAAAGTTCTACGTTTATTTATGGTGGCTAATGTCCTCATTAAGGGCCAAAGACATTTTAAATACACTTTTAACTTAAAAATACACATAACTTCTTGGAATATTCTTTTAATATCGTTTTTGTATTTTCAATTGCATTAAACAGCGTAGAATCCAATCCTTTCATTTCCCTCCTATTTCTAGCCCTCAGGTTTGTTTTCGTTTTTCCTTTCAATATGACCACGTTTGTTAACTTTTATTCAACGACTGAACTTTGTTTTGTCCACAACATGGTCTAAAGTCCTTTTCAAATTTTACCACACTTACATTTTTAATACACTAATACTATAAGAGACATTTACACATACATACATTTAGTATGTCTAAGAAAACAGAAAACAAAAAATTCATTTGCATACAATGGACTTAGAACTATTGGAGGTATTAGATATTTTTATGTCGAATTTTTTTCAATTGGTTTTTTATTTGTATTTTCAATGGGGTTTTTATGGTACATTATTAAGTTTTTAAAATTGCTAATTTAGTTTGAGCACTTAAAAATTAAGTAGTAAGAGTTTTTATTTCTAAAATTTTTGCTTCCTTTGCCAAATTAAAAGTTTATTAATTATAATTAATAATTATTAATCAGATTTCTCTATGACTTGCTAAATGAAAGAAAAGATAATCTCACTGTTTGTTGTTGTTGTTTTGCTGAAGCTTTAATATTGTTACAAGTAAGACCTGAGTGTTTAAAATTCTTATTTTGCTTTATAGTCGTATTTGTATAATATTTTTATCTTTTCTAAACTCTTTGGAAAAAGTTTCCTGACAAGCTGGCCTAAGCGACCAGCGAAATGCGCATAGAAACCAGCTTTCCCTCAACAATAAATTTCAATGTTTTTTATCAAAACTAAAAATTGGGAATTGTCACGTCATAGAGAAATCTTAATAATAAATTTTGTATACCCAAAAATAATTTTGGATTATATCAGTATTTAACTTCAATGGTAAGTTTTAATTTTTAAATTTTAACAAAACTGTTTTAAAACAAAATCTACAAACTAAATAGTACACAGAAAAAATTATTAAATTTCTCCAATCACCAAATTTATACCAAATTCATAATATCAAGCAAACAATTTGTTGATTTTTCACCTATTAAGGTACGGTCAGACTGATGAAATATTTGAAAGCAAACATCAAATATTTCATTAACGTAGTCTGAACACAAAATATTTTTGAGTATCAAATAAAATAACAGCTGATTTTGAGCAAATAAAAGTATTTGCCGGCAAACAAATATTTGTCCAATGTGAACATAGTGTGAACACAAAAAATCAAATATTTTAGTAATTTTTGAGCAAACATTTATTTGATATTACAAAAAAATTGTAAGAGCAAACAACGACAAATAATTTTAGCCATGTTCCGGATAGAAGCAATTTTTCCTGTAAGTTTTCGGATTCTTTACAATTTTAAAGATTTTTTATAATTATTAGACTTTGCTATCGTGCCGCTATTAGCAAATTTTTGCGAATTACCGCTAATTTAGCAATTTTTATAGAATTTTTGCCATTCCTTATAGTTTTAGGCACTTTTACTAAATTTTATGGCTTGTTTGAAATATTAAAATGGTTCGCGAATTTTCGCTATTTTTGCAAAATTTTTTTTTTGTTTTTCCCCTAAATTTTGTTTTTTAACCAATTTAGCAATTTCAAATATATTTTAGGGGTTGTTTTCAACTTTGCAATTTTTCGCAAATTTTAGCAATGTTCGCAAAAGAAGCGAGTTTTTTCTGCGATTCTTTGCAGCTTTAACTATTTTTAATAATTATGAGTACTAAAGTTTGGTATCATGCCGCTATTAGCAAATTTTTGCGAATTTCCGCTAATATAACAATTTTTATCGAATTTTTGCCATTCCTTTTAGTTTTAGGCACTTTTAATAAATTTTATGGCTTGTTTGAAATATCTAAATTTTTCGCGAATTTTCGCTATTTTTGCAACATTTTTTTTGTTTTTTTCTTGACATTTTGTTTTTTAACCAATTTAGCAATTTCAAATATATTTTAGGGTTTGTTTTCAACTTTGCAATTTTTCGCAAATTTTAGCAATGTTCCCGTTACGCAGTGGCTTCCATTTTTTTTCTTTTAAATTCTAACACTATAAGAGATGCTGATCCACAGAATAAAATAAATAAATTAGCTTTTGCGCTCATTTTTACTATTTGAGAAATATATTTTTATTTTTGATAACTTTCATTAAATAATTATTTTTTTTTTTTTTTTTTTTTGCAGTATTTATTTATTGAATCTTCATATATTAAATATGAACTAACAATAATTAATCAAATCTTATCCTAATATTTACTTAATGTCCTGCCAGTGCCAGACAAAAAGATTTAGTCATCACGGTTTCTGTTCACATATGTAGGTGTTTATCGCTCATCTGATTGGGTGAGTGCTGCAGTGTCTCTTCTCCTTAATCGAGTGTGGCCGCCATAATTTAAAATATTTCGAGCTAAGGGATTTGGGTGCAGTTCCAGCCTTTTTAAATATTTTACTGCATATTTCGTTATCATAGTTTTTACCAATGGCACATTGAGATCCTTGTGGATATTTGAGTTTTTGACATACCAGGGAGCGGCTGTTATTATTCGAAGAAGTTTATTTTGGCGCCTTTGAATTTTTTCGATATTAGAAGCCGAGGCAGTGCCCCATAACTGAATACCGTAGCACCAAATTGGCTTTAAGATAGAGTTGTAAAGTAGAAGTTTGCAATCGAGACTAAGAACAGAATTTCTTCCAATGAGCCAATTAATTTGAATTGCTTTTAGTTTCATTTGAGTTAATTTTGCTTCTATGTGCCATTTCCACGTTAAACGCCGATCTAGATGTATACCGAGGTATTTTACATGCGAGTGTTGGGGTATTATTTGATTATTGATTTTAATAGGGGGGCATGTTTCCCGACGCAATGTGAATGTTATATGTGCGCATTTTTGCTCATTGATCTTTATCCTCCATTGTTTTAACCACCTTTCCAGTTCAAATATGTGATCCTGTAAGTAATGAGATGCTTCTTGACAGTTTTCATGTACGCTTAGGAAAGCTGTGTCATCCGCAAATGTTGAGGTTTGTGTGTAGCTGTTTGTTGGCATGTCCGAAGTATAAATTAAGTACAATAGAGGGCCCAGGATGCTGCCTTGTGGGACTCCAGCGTTAACTGGCTGAGGAGAACTTAAAAAATCGCCTTCTTTAATAATAAATTGACGACCGACTAAGTAGCTTTCTAACAGCTTGTGAATGTTTGCTGGCAAGTTTTGCTGCAATTTCAGTAGTAAACCTTCATGCCAGACTTTATCAAAAGCTTGAGACACATCGATGAAGAGTGCTGAGCAATATTTTTTTTCTTCAAAGGCTTTTCTTATTACATTTACTATTCGATGAGTTTGTTCAATTGTGCTATGCTTTCTTCTAAACCCAAATTGATGATTAGGAATACATCTATTTTCATTTAAAATCGGCGTTGCAAATATTTCTTTTAGTCTGAACGCATGGCAAACATGATTTAATTTATTTTATTTGAAACTATTTGCCAACTGTTTCATCAAACAAAAATTGTCAAATATTTGAGCTCAGTTTGAACATTAAACAAAATAATTTTTTGTTTCACACAGTTTGAAGCAAATATCAGAACAAATATTTTCGTCAAATATTTCATGAGTCTGAACGTACCTTTACCAAAATGATTATATTGATAACTAAAATTTTTAAAATTTTGAATATTTTTTTCAATAAATTATATTTTTAATTTTAATTAAATAAATATGGCCAATTCCCAACAACAATTATACATGTTTAAATTATTTTAATTGAAAATTTATTTCAAAACAACTAATATGTTAATTAAATCAAAATTAAATTTTTAATTTTCTTTCAACTAAAAAAATAATTGAATAAATTATCACATTAATTAAATTTAATTACTTTTTAAACCATTTTTTTAATTGATAAAACACTTTTTTCTGTGTATTCACAGCTCATAGGCAGGGAAAGCAGAAATATGTTCTAAAAACCCATTTTATGCCCATTAAAACTGTAATTAACACTCGAAAATATATCCTGAAATTTGTTGAAAATATGCCCCAAAAAATTCAAAAATTGCTCATTTGAAAGCGAAATATTCAACAATTTAAAAACAGTTGAATTAAAAAAAAAACAATCCTAAAATTATAATCAGTAAAGTCCAGACACCATAGTATTTACAGACGAATTTTCGCGATTTTACCCTATCGGCAGTCAAGGGCTCGCAAAAGCAAAGTTATATTATGAGGTTAAAATTCATATAAGAGTTATTTGTGGCGAATTTTATCTAGATATTAACATCCATATGAGATTTTTTGTCTTAAATATATTAAAAATGGAAGTTAAAGCTATTTATAGACGAGAGTTTTGGGCAAATGTGAGCCGATTTGAAATGAATTTAATTTGCGGTAAAATATTTTTTCCGGTTAATTTATTCTAACGTTTACGGTTTACGGGCACAAAAAGTCTAATTTGGAAACAAGTTTTTATGGTAAATATGTGAAATTAAAGACCGATTCTCTCCATTTACATAGACTTCGTCCTTATTAAAAATTAAATGTATTTACCAAATTTGATAAAATTATCTACAGAATTGCAACTTGTGCTTTGCGCAAAAAGTTAACATGTACAGACAGCCAGCCAGACGGACGAATGGACATCGTTAGATCACTTTAAAAAGTATTCTGAGTCGGCCGGTATTCTTAAAGGTTGGTAAAGATTTATATGTCAAGAACGTATATAATTGCTTTTTCTTTAATTTTTGCTTATATAAATATAAAATTTTTAAGTTTAAAATAACTGTTATCTTTAATGACAACCTGCTTTGGCCTACGATTTTAGAATAAACAGTAACCCCCTTATGCAAAAAAAGTTAAAGTTCACATTAGTTCACCAATACATTAAGCCCAGAAAAAGTAAATGGATTTTTATGGGTTGGTAAGCTTATGTGAACTTAAACTTTTTTTTGCTTAAGGGGGTGAATGTAGATGGCGAGATTGAAGCAACATGTTGAGTATACAAATATATATTTAAAACAGAAAAACCAGGGGGCTTATTCTGGCAGTCGTGATCGAATACTTTTTCGATTCGATAGCAATTTCATTTCTAATTCTTTCAGTCGATAATGCACGAATCGAAATTATTTTTTTCAGCGTTGTGAAAACTTAAAAAAATGCTTTAAAACACTGCAAAAATAACTTAGATTCGTTACTTGGGGATCAATCTGGATAGAGCTCTTAACTGGAACGCCCAGGTAGAAGGGCAGCAAGGGAAATTTACGGCTGCCAAAGACTCTTCGGGAAGGCATGGGGGCTGAAGCCCAGAATGAAATACTGGTCCTTTGTTAAGATAATAAGACCAATCTTGACCTATGCCGCCCTAGCGTGGTGGAATAAGACCGAACAGGTCGCCTGATCTGCAGGTCAGGTCGCTGAGGACCTGCCCCACTCTGGCTTTCGGAGCTATCTCGAACATTCCTCCATTACTCATATATGTAAGAAAGGAGGCCTGCAGGTGTGCTAGCAGGATGCCGCGCATTGCTGAGTACAAGGCAGGTGACTTTGTGGGCCGTATGCGGATCCTTGAAGTCCTTAGGAATTATCCATCCATTTTGGTTGGGGATCATATGCTGCCTAGTCTAGTATTGGATAGGAATTTTATGTCCTCATACCAAATATGGACCAACGTGTAGACCAATCCTTGTGGTGCGGGAACACGGACCAGTTCTGCTTCTCCGACGGTTCGAAACAGACGAATGGTGATACTGAGGCGGGCATCATGGGCCCGGGCTTCCAAAGGGTCTTGCCAATGGGCAAAATCTTTCAAGCGAAGATCTACGCCATTCTCATATGCGCTGAGGAATGTCTGAATAGAAGGACAAAGGGCTTGAGATTATTTATGTCAGATAGCCAAGCCGCTCTTATCTGGACTTCATCTTCTTTGGAAGTGAAGTCCAGATTAGTCATAGACTGTTTTACGTCGCTGAACAATTTGGGGAAACACAATGACTTGAATTTGTGTTGGGTGCCCGGTCATGAGGGCCATGCAGTTAACGAAAGGGCTGACTGCTAAAAAAAACAGGGGTGCTCGCCGCCGCCCATTCGTAGGCCCTGAGCCCTTCTTCGGCGTCACTGTCGGTCACATTAGGGGGACGTTACAGAAATGGTCAGAACGTGAATTCCTTCACATTGACGTTCACTTCTGGTTTAAGACATTCCAAGAGATTTGTGAAATTATCCTGTGGCAGGGCAGGTAGGCTATTTCTGCTTGTGAAGGCAGAACTTAGACTGGTTTTTGCTCTGTTCACGGGACACTGTGGTTTTAGATATCACCAGTTCTTAATGGGCAATGTAAGTCCCAGGGCATGCAGATTTTGTGAGGTTGATGACAAAAAACGTCAGAGCATCTGCTCTGCTGCTGTCCCGCCTTGGAGACTTCCAGGCGGACATTTTTCGGGTGGCTAAACTTAATTATGCAAAAAAACACTGTTAAGGGTAAAAAATGTAAAAATATGCACTAACAGATCGATGCCAAAATTAATAAAAAGCTCTAAAACGAATAAATATATTGCTTCTGCCTTCATTGGTCGCACAATGAACAACATGCAATTTCATATTTATGGTTTCCCTGCTCATAAGATAAAATATCTCAGATATTTTTAAATAAGTAATAACGTATTGTTTGCCAAGCTTGACTTTTTATAATACATAGTGGTCTATTTCATGTTTAACAGACCAGGAAACCGTAAATTTGCAATTCTATGTCTTTCCTTGTGCGACAGTAGGAGGCAGAGACTTTATTTACCGGTTTCAGAGCTTTTTTTAAATTTTGACATCGATTAATTAGAGCATATTTTTACATAATTTACCTTTTTCAGCATTTCTTGCATATTTTATTAAAAAGAGCTTTTTTTTAGTATGGTACAAATGGTACATATTTAATCCACCTTTTCTTAAGCATGTTTTGAAACTTGTTGATTTTTTTTAATTGCTTTAGTTTGATTTGTTTGAAATTGTTTATATGTTTATTTAGACACACACCATCATACAGAGGTGAAGAGGGAATTATGCGTTAGTATACCGGTCGATTCAGAATGTTTGAATGTTTTGCTTACAAAAAAGCCAACTTTCTTTTAGGCAATATTTTAAATTTTTTTTAGAGCATTCGACCGTATGATTTATTCTAGTAAGATATAAGGTATATTTCCCAAATCGATTATCGGAATACTGCAAATTATGGAATCGAGAACATTTGTTACTAGCATTTAACCTGTATCTTCATTAATTGCCCCGTTTCTTTCGTGGACGTATTTAAATGCCAAAGTTTATGTTTTAAAGTTTTAACAACGAAGTACCAACATTTTTCATCTTATAGGTTCCCATTCACTCAGGACCTTGTAGCTATAATTTATGTTCATTATTATAGGAAGTACAAAAAATGAAAGAAATTTAATTTCCCGGATTTCCCCGTATTTTGATAATTTTTGTTTCTCCACTTTGAATTATCAAAAATTTCAATATTGTAGTGGGGGTTTTAATACATACATATATGTAAAAGTATCAGAAAAAGGTACGATGCTCACCCGTAAACGTTCGAATTTCAAAAAGTACCATTTTATTATTTCCGTGTTTATTGATTTAAAAGATAGATGCATAGCTGCCAGATAAAATTGGTCGAAAATCGTCAAATGTTGAGGAAAAAATCGTCAATATCGTCAAATTGACTAAGCTAAATCGTCACAAAAATCGTCATTGTAAAAACCACTAATTTTTTATAAGTTTTGAAAATAAATTGTTATTTTTAGTTTTCGTTGCTAATAAAATTTTAATATATTCGTTAAGAAACTTATTATTGAAGTAACACAACAAAACATTTTTCAAAAGTATTGGCGTTCATCAGAAAACTAAGAAAATAAACTAAAACCAAGGTATATCAAACACCTATTTTTCACGTCGAAAATCCTGTTTAAGAACTTAAGTCAGGTAAACACCAATAAAATCAGACTTTCTGAAAGAAAAGTTTCCCTGCCGGAGATCGAACTAGTACCTAGCTAGTACTAAACTAGTACAAAGGTCACCAGTACTAGTTCTCGACTGTATACTTTTCTATATTATCTTAATGCTCAAATTAGCATTGTATGTGCTATTACTAGTACTATTGGTTGTAGTCGTGTACCAGTTTACTTGGACCCAATTGGACATTCTCAATTCATTTTTTTTTAAATTGAACGCATTTTTCCTGATTTGAAAAGAGGTAGTGGTGAAGGTTAGTGGACCTCAACATATAAGGCATATAAAAAAAATATTTTTATAAACTTTATACACAGGATAAATTTAAAATTTTGTTCGATTTCAATTTCTCGTGATTTCAATTTCCAGAACATGGCCGTAAATAATGTATAAATAAATTATAAATTAATTATTTAAAATCAAATTTAAAAATAAGTATCAAAATACGAATTTTTGGTTTTAAAAAATTTTTTGCACAATCAGTTTACATGTGATGCTCTTGTACTACATCAAGTACTAGTACTAATAAGCACTAGTATTTTTATATAAAATCTTTAACACCGTTACCACTAGTGCCTCTGGTTCTAGTAATTGTACTGGTGGCTTTTTGACAGTTAACGCCTAATCTCCTGAAGGGTTCATAATGTGAACCCAGCCTAAAGAGAGTAGTTGTAAAATGCCTGTAATAAAGATTAGTACTTCTTTATTACAGGCTTTGATCAAATAGAATTCTTACAAATATGCATCGTGCTAAAAACAATCGTATTTTATATGAACAGCTAAGACATGAAAATTACTGCCAATCAAATAATTCAAATAAAATTATGTTAGAAGCCTAAATACAATGTGAAATTATATTAAATATATTTGTAAATTTGAACAAAATTTGTCATATAAAAAAATCGTCAAATTTGGGGTATAAATCGTCCAATCGTCAATAGACCATTTTTGTACCTAAAAATCGTCAAAATGACGATAAATCGTCAAATCTGGCAGCTATGGATAGATGTGATGATAATAAAGTTCCAAAATACAGGTTTTACCGGTTTACTCTCCAAAACCCCTGTATTTCGAAAAAGTACCAGACAACTTTTTTATGAACAAACATAAGTGTTAATTTTTTTGTATCTCTTTTACTTTAGGAGAAATAGAGTAGACACCACTGGTTGGTTTTCTTATGTATTTGTTTAAAAGACTTCAAAGTGAGAGCGAAACTTAAACGTTCGAAAACGTTCTAATTTCGAAAAAGTACCATTTTATTATTTCTGTGTTTATTTATCTAAAAGATAGATGGGATGATAAAAAAGTTCCAGAATACAGGTTTTATCCGTTTACTCTCCAAAAGGGCTGAATTTCGAAAAAGTACCAGACAACTTTCCGTTTAATTTTTTAATGAACAAATTTAAGTGTTAATTTTTTTTGTATCTCTTTTACTTTACGAGAAATGGAGTAGACACCACTGGTTCCTTTTTTTATGTATTTGATTAAAAGACCTCAAAGTGAGAGAGAAACTTATTGCGAGTTTGTGCTACAAAGCAGGTTGTGTAATGGTATCTAGCACGTTGTAATTTTTGCTTTTTTGTTTTTCTGTCAAATGATTTTGAAATTTGGTAAAATTTTGTGTGTCTAATTAAATAATAAAAAAAAATAAACAAAATAAAGGAAACTTTTGTGTTATATAAGAAAGTTTTGAAGTAATGGAAATCGAACCTATATTTCTTTTTATACCCTCCACCACCACTAGTGGTAATCATTCTATGTGAAACTTTTATATTAAGTATTTATCTCAGACCCCATAAAGTGCAGGGGTGCCGGACGTACTGTTCAAGCAGTACATGAACTGTTTTTTTTTCAATTGTACTTTTTTATGCACAAAACCCAAAGCAGTACACATATGTACTGTTTTTTACACTTTTAACTGTTTTTATTTTTACCTTAATTGTACTGAGTTTATGTACTTAATGTACTGTTTATCCGAATTTTAAATATGTCTAACTTAACATCGCTTCTAGCGGCCACTTTGGCATCAGGCTTAATTGTAAATATAATTGTAGAAAAAGAAATTTTAAATCTCTGCTACTCTTAAAATGTTATTATTCTGCAACGACTACAATTGTAGCTAAGAAAATGTGAAGGTAGAAATAGATTGTAGTGTAGTTTTCAAAGGCTGATTATTTCTATTTTTATGATACAAACGATGACAAAAATTAATATCAGGAGTAAAAGTCAGTAATGCTCTGCTATTTTTAAAAAGGTTTAAAATTAGAACACATTAAATATGAACTTAAAAGCAGTTTTTTCTATAGTACATTGTAATAAAATTATCGATGATATATACCGCTTTAAGGTGAACAATTTTATTAAACGATTAAAATTTGTTTGCTCAATACCATTACCTACACTAAGAAAAAGTCTAAAATTTTTATATACGTCTAATACCAAATTATACGCGAAGTAGGAGGTCTGTTGTGTATTGGTCATTTCTTTTAAGCACTACACGGCAAAAAGTTTATTTTCTAAAGTAATCAATTCGTTTATTTAAGTAAGAGAATCCATAATTATTTGTTGATTTTTACTTATTTCGTTCGTATTTAGAAACAAATTTTTAAATAAAGAAACATTTTCCTTTTACCAAGCCACATATACCTATATTTCAAATAAGTAATTTTGTGGACTGGACGAAAATCATGCAAAATTTTGTTGGTTTAAGCCATATTTTCTGGTGAAAGAAGTTTATTTTTTTAAAGCATTCAATTTCGTTTCTTAAAAAAAAAATCCAAATTGCAAAAATAATTTATTTGATTAACTGCCTGTTTTTCTAACTAAAATAATAATTTTCGTTTGAGAAAAAATATAGAAACAACAATAAAAAAACTAAAATTTGCTTTTGTTTTCAATATTAATTTCTAAACGAAAATTTTTATTTTAGTTTGAAAAACAGGCAGTTAATTTTTTCACTCGTATTTTGTAAAATTTTCTTAAATAAACATTTTGCTTTAACCAAATCACACATAAATTTAATATAAGAAATTTTTGGCTTGGACGAGATAATGCAAAATTTTCTTGGTTCAAGCCATATTTTCTGGTGATTTAGTAATTCTTTCAGTGTAGTTTAATGGTGCTGGTAGTGTAGGAAGTGGTGAAAAAACACCATGTTTATTTTGTTTGTTTTCCTTAGAATGTTTTTTCTTTTTTGGGCTTTCCATATGTTTCCGCTAACTTTCCCCATGACTTTTGTTTTTATTTCTTAAATAAAAGTTGTTTTTATCGAAAGTTCGCTCTATTTTATGAACTTTTTGATTGTTGACATGTGTACGTTTATTAAAGTGTTTAACTAGTGTTAATAAGAAAATAAGAGTATTTAAATAAAACTTTGCTTAAAAAATAAGAAGTACATAGTTTCTAAAAAATTGTTTCAAAATGTTAAGGTTGCACTTAAAACCATGTTAAAACATGCTCAAATTTGTTTATTTTAAAAAGAGTGTATTAGCGCACAGATCTAAAGTAGACCGAACTTCACATACTTTTTTATATATTTCTGATCTAATAGCTTTACTGATATACATATGTATAAGTTGCTCAATTATAGACCTATCATAACGAAATGGGGTGCCCCGGTAGGTTAGCTGGTAGTGAGCTAGTCTATCAGTACCGGGGTTGCGGGTTCGATTCCCGCCAAAGACTCTGGCCTCCTGAAGACAAGCGAAGAGCTTCGCGGGATTAGCATAGGAATAAAAAAAAAAAATTTTGTTTTAAAATACGTTTGAAATCTATTTTATTTTTTATGAATACGGCAGTTAATTTTTTGTAAGTTTTATTTCTGCTTAATTTTTTCCCGATAAAAATTTCTAGGACATTTACATGAGCTACGGCCTATTATGGGAGATCATTTGTATGGGGGCTATGCAAATTAATGGATCAATTACTACAAATATTTTATTAAGTTATTGCTATATAACTCTTAAATCATCGTTAAAAATAAATTTTGTCATTGTATATACACCTTACTTTTGCAAAATGTTGTCTCAATACGAACCTTCTCAAGAGGTCTACACGAGTGACGACCTATTCCGAAAAATCATTTGTATGTGGTATCAGCTCCCATTTAAAAATTACGACTCTAACATAGTGTATAAGGGTTATATTGACAGCAAGCCTGATGATGAAACTGATTCTGAGTCGATCGGTATAATTTAAGATAGATTTATATTTGTATGTGTTACTTACATTAGCACAAATGTATAACAGGGATAGAAAAAGGCTTTACCAGCCATTAATTTGTATACATTTTGTTCAATTCGTTATAAATTCAGTTTGAATCACAGTTGCCAAAAGTATTTAAAATAAAATAGTAGCGTAGTGGAGTTTGAAGTATTAATTTTTTTACTTTACAAGAAAATGCTATAAATTTAAGTTATTCAGCCTGTTTTTAGAAAATGAAAATATTTGTTCGTTCCTAAAAAAAACGAACGAAAACTGATTTAGGTTTTTATAAAATTTAAACATTTTATCGGCGAATGACAAAAAAAGCTTTAATTTTTCTACATATTTTTGGTTCTTATAAAATTCATCTTCGTAATAAATGCCAAAAGAAGACGATAAGTAAAAGGCATTCGTTTAAAAAAATAAATAAAAAAAAATGGAAAATAAAAAGGAAAGAACCCGAAATAATTAACAATATTATAATAGGTTCATGTATCTATCTATATATAAAAAAATGTAACGTTACTGACTAAATGATTCATCATCACATAGCCTAAGCGCCTGAAGCTAAAAACTTGACATTTGGACCGGAGGTTGGATTCTCCTTAAATCGATCCACTAAGACAGGATTTTTGGGAATTCGAATGCTTAGGGGGGAAAAAGGGCAAATTCGGTAACCTTATATTACCAAAACTTAAAGAGATACAAAAGAAATGTAATACTTATTGTTGTTCTTTAGAAAAATAAGTGGACAGGTGTCTGGTACTTTTTGAAATTTGCCCCTTTTAGGGAGTTAACGGGTAAAACGTGTATTTTGGTACTTTTTTTTATCACCCATCTATCTTTTAAACCAATAATCATAGAAATTAAGGTTATCTCACATTCGAAACTTATCTAAAAAATACAAATACAAATATGGTACTTTTTCGAAATTCGAACGTTTATGGAGTGAAAATCGTAATTTCTTTTTTGGTACTTTTTTGCAAAACATTTTTATCCATTCTTTGACATAAATGTACCAATTTAAATACTTTAATTGGGAGAAAAAAGTATCAAAAAGGATAAATACGGAAAACTAAATTTATTTCTTTTACTCTTGTGTTCTACGTGTGGTTCTTTTTGAATTTGTTATAATATTGAAGTTAGAGACACAAAATTATGCTAAAAGGTCCTGATTGATTATCAACCCATAAGATAAAAAAAATGTTAGAAGTAGAACCATAAATTTTGGCCTACAAATATGTTCATGAAATAAAAGGACCTGCTTACAAAGTAGTGGGTCAAATGCTAGTTAGCATTTAAACAAGCTAAAATAAACTTTGGTTTACGAAAGAAAAGTAGTCGCTAAGGAAGAAGCGGGCTAAAAAGAACAACTCATAAATATGTATTTACAGGTCCAAAAAACTCTAGAAACAAGTATGTACATAAGTATGTATGTATGTTTGTATATATGTTCTTCCGTATGAAAAATTTAGTGCTATCACGCAAATACCTTCAACATTTCTATATGTTGATGTACAGCAAAAGATCTTCTTCTAGCGATTATCTCCCGTGAGCTAAACCCCGACAAGAAAAGAGTCCAAAAATGGTATTTTTCATGAATAACAAATTGGGTAAACTTTTTTTTGTCCATGACCAAATATAATAGATATTTTGGGATTCTTTGATTCTGCATTAAAACTTTTTTGAAATCTAACCACAGACTCGAGATAGCGAGAGGTTTTTTGCCAGTTTATTGATGCGTTTCAATTCGATTTTTATAAAAATGTAAATAACTTAACGATATTTTGTCAGATTTTCATTTCCTATACGTCGTTAGAAAGGTGTTGACCACCACTTGAGATTTAAGTCAAAAATTAACCCTTTACTGCACTATATTACTTTTTTATATCTTTCAATTAGACATCATTAAAAACATAACCACAAAAGGCATATAATTGTGCAGAAACCACGTTTTGTTAATAAATTAAGCAACTATGTATTAAATTAACCCGTTCATGGACATCATGTTCAAGAGGACATTTAACGAAATATTGTGGAAAAAAGTTAAATCAAGTTGTATACGTCAAAAAATAATACAATTGAAAAGCATTAAAAAATTGACATAAACATCTCGCTATCTTGAGTCTGTCGTTATATTTTCTAAAATGTTTTGATGCGTAATCAAAGAATCCCTAAATATCTATTGTATTTGTTCATTCATTTGACATAAAAAATTTACCGAATTTTTTATTCATGAAAAATACCATTTTTGGACTCGGGGTTTAGCTCACGGGAGATAATCGCTAGAGCCAAAATATGTTGGGATTATTCATAAAACATGTCAACGTCAGTTTTGAGGGGGTTACATCAACAACTTTTTTTTATGGAGCTACCCCGCATATCAATAAAAATAATTCTTTTATATTTTTTTGGCAGTTTACGAATTGAATAGTTCCATCCAGTTACTATGATACCTACGCCAGGGAAATATCACACAAGAGTAGTGTTATATGGGCCTATTATTTGCTTTATATATAAATCCCGATACTGACTGAAAATGAACGTATACCAAACCATCAACAGACACGTATACTAGTAAACGTCAGTACAAAGACTTTTGAAGAAAAAAACAAAATATTGTTCTGTACTTGTTGTTGATAAAGTCTGACATTGCTTAAGGTTCTATAAGACGCCATGTATTTTGCAGTGGCTTCATCAGATGTAAAATTCATACTGAGTTGCGCATGTAGTCTTGACAAATACAGAAGTTGTTGCTTCCACACGTTCGTTTTGGTTTCATCTGACGTTCACAACAGAAAATTATATATTGATTTATCAGGCCTGTCACAGAAATCACTTCCACGAAATCACTTCCACTTTCGATCGGAATTGTTTTCTGTGACAGGTCTGTATATTTCTATTCTCCTTTAATTTCACTTCAATTAATTAAAAATCTTGTTAGAATATGTATAAAAATAGTAGATTTAAATGTTTATATGCTGCCACAAATAAATGACTTGCAAAACAGCTGATGTCAACTGCTTTGCCAGTTCAAAATAGAACACGCCCTAATTAATTTTATTTCAAGGCCATGTTGTTTAATTGTTATCCCTTTTGTTACTAAATGCAGAGCGAAAAATGTTGAGCAACATTGATTATTTCACACGAAAATTTTGACATGTATCAATATTATATATCTCCGATTTTTCAAAACTTAACGTTTTTATTAGTTGCAAGTATACAACATCGTTTTGAGAAGGTAAACAAAAATCATGTCTTTTTTTTAATTGTCATTAAAAAAAAACTAAAACAATATTAAGCTTCGTTCACAATAACAGCAACATTTACGCTGGTGTTTAAAATAAAGCAAACATTTTTTGACAACCACACACATTTTCCATTAAGAAACCGTTTGCAAATTTTGCCCAGAACAATTTTAAGTATTGATTATTATTTTTTAAAAAATTGTGTTACAATTTTCATTCAAATCTTAATAAAATTATTATTAACTTCATATACATTTTCATACAAATTGTTGCTGAAGTAGAAGTAGACTCAACTTTTTAAAAAAACTTAAGTTA
This sequence comes from Pollenia amentaria, assembly GCA_943735925.1. Classification (NCBI taxonomy): domain Eukaryota; kingdom Metazoa; phylum Arthropoda; class Insecta; order Diptera; family Polleniidae; genus Pollenia; species Pollenia amentaria. The sequence continues at coordinate 184,344,551 of OX031007.1, read as the reverse complement.
CATATTTGTTCGAAAAAATGAAAGGTAAATATATGAAATACTTTGGAAGAAATAAGATAGAAGAAAAAACGAAATTGTTGCTAGCATTGTGAACGAGGCTTTATTTTTATATATTATATTTTTTTTCCAAATCAAAAAACAAAATAATTAAATTTTATTATTAATTTTAGCCCTTTTCTACATTTTTCTTTGTGAAACGCTTGTTATAAAAACTCTTTTACAAATACAAAATAAAAAATTACAAAAAATGATTAGGTGTTGCTTAAAATTCCGCTCGAAATAATATGAGCTGCACTTGTTTCGCACGGAAAATAAAAATGTTGCTAGAAACATTTCGAATGTTTTTCGTCATATAAATAGAATACAACTTTATCAAAATTTTTTCGTTTATATTTCACATATACATTTTTTATATTGAGTTCGACAACATTTCGCACGAAAAACTGAACAGAGTAACAGGCTTAACACAAAAATATAAAAAAGTAAATTATACATATACATTTTTTTAAACCCAATTTTAATTGCTACGTTACAAAAAATTTACTTTTCGCTGTAAATGCCAATATGCTATTCTGCTATAATTTCCCAAAAACACCTTTCCCAATGAGTACATTTTTTAACTTCAGCTAGTCATTCCTAGTAGTGTGAAAAGCTTATTTAATATAATTTCTATAAAACACCTATCTGACTCCAAAAATTAAAATAAAGTAAAACAACATGAATAGTCATAAATTAAATGACATGCAGACATAAACACTGGACACAAAAGTATTTGTACAAGAACATCCCCCTACCAAAAATTTTAAGTATTCGACCGCCCTAAATAGAAAACACTCGCAGTCATACACGCAACATTAAAGTTGTAACCAAGAAAACAAAACCCACCTCAACAACTTTAAGATTTTCTTAATAAAATTGTTACTATTTAAATTCTCAATATTTTATGACGTGCGTTTTATTTCTGTGTTCGGCTTGCTTTTCTTAATCATGGATATTATTATAATTCCAACTCCATTAGTTAGAAGTTTCATGTGGTTTTGAGGTGACTTCAAATTGAGGTCAATTTTAACATTTCTCGACATTTTTTATTTTCTTGATTGTTGTAGCTTTATTTTTTATTGTTTTCAAGATTACTTACATATATACATACATACATACATATGTGTTCTCTTGATAATTTTTTCTATGATTTAATATAAAATTGCTTTGTATTTTTCAAATTAGTAGGTATTTACCCCCTACAATTAAACCAATAATTTTAGTTACTCGATTCGTTAATTAAAAATGTAGGTCAAATTATGTTGTATTACTTAGTGCAGTTTTTCTGTTGTCATTGTTTTCATTCAGTTTGTGGTTGTGTTAGGGGGTTTCCACAACTTTTTTTATTTACCGGGAAAGCGAAAAACAATGTGGGATTTCTAGGAACTAGAATTTTTTCTGCTTGAAATAAGAATAACATAATAATTTTATTATTTTTCAAAGATCACAGCAAATATTTTTCTTACCGATTAACTTTTCGCACTCGGTCATTAACTCAATTATTAACTTAAAATTTTTATTTTTCACTTTTTGGAAAAAAAATCGACACGTTATATTCATATCTACCCGCTGTAAAAATGTGCGCTATTTTGTCAAATTTTTGATAATGAAACGGTTTAAAAATTTATATTCATATGCCTTTAATGTTAAAAAAAAAAATTGTTTTACTTCTACTGAAAATGTTTAAATTTTGAGTTAATACTCTCTTTATGATCAAGTGCGATATAATAAAAAAATTCCTAAATACAAATTTCTTTACAGTGCAATAACTCTTTGGTATTACTTAACATATGATGTCCAAATTCGAACGCATTTGTATTGATGATTCTCATTTAAAATGTTTTTTCCCGTCCTTTGAAAGAATGGTAAAATATTTCATAAAATAGGCACATACATTTGAAAACTTAATCCGCTTAACGGCTAATAAATCAGTGAGTGTTTAAACGCTGGTTTAGTTGAACTAAACTTAAATTTATATGTAGTTTAAACTCTACAGTTGTAAATCAGTGTCTTATAGATAATATGTAGTTTAAAGGGTAACAGAGCACTACGATAAATGTTGTCAAATTTATATGGTCTGCATTGGTAGTTTAAGCGTTTAAAAATGGTTTATATCTTTACTGATTTAAAGATGTTGATTTAAACACAGTTTAAGCGAAAACAGAGCTTAACTTGCTCTGATTTATTAGGCCTGATTTGAAATGTTATAAATAAATGTACATAAGTTTTTTTTAGTGTAAGACTGTCCATTACGTGTCAAAAACACAGAACGAAAATACTTTTTTTACTCTATTTCTTAGTTCTATTGTGAAAATTCTATCTGTTTGTGAATTTGTACACAGAAAAAATTATCAGATGTTTTTTTATTAATTAAAAAAATTGTTTGAAAAGTATTTCAATATAATTCATGTGATAATTAAATCATTTATCTTTTTTACTTAAAAGAAAATTAAAATTATTTTGATTTAATTAGCATTTTAGTTGTTTTGAAATGAATTGTTAATTAAAATATTAATTAACTAACACAAAATCTTAATTGATTTTTTCGTTTAAAATAAAATAATTTATACTTGTAGAATTGTTTTTGGGAATTGTCAAAACTTAAGCTATATTTAATTAAATCAATTAACACATTGTTTGAAACGGCAATGTTTTTTGATTTTTTTATTAATTGAAATTAAAAATATGATTTTTTGAAAAAAAAAAAAAAAAATATTCAAAATTTTAAATTTTTACACTTTTTAGTAATCTATATAATCATTTTGGTATTAGGGGCAAAATTAACAAATTGTTTGCTTGATTCTATGAATTTGGTATGAGTTTGATGATTAGAGACAATTTTTAATTTTTTATGTGTATATTGCAAAAGGTTTCATCGATCGATAACGGTTTGTATCCTTAAAAATGTCTTAAGGGACACCAATACTTTTTTAAATTGATTGAAGGTTTTTAGTATATAATTCCGGATTTTATGTTAAAACCCATCGAAGAAAATACACCTTAATTGTTACAAATCCAACATATAGTTTATATGGTGAAAAAAAATTAAATTCGTGCACAAATTTATTGTGCGTTACATTGACGACAGTTGTATATGTAATTTATCTGTTAATTTTAGGACGACCAAAAAGTATACACTACCAAAAATGCAGAAACGATGTATTTTTTTGATTAATGTGGATAACTTTTATTATCTTTTTTAATTTTCATGTTTTTTTTTTACATTTTTTTTAAATAAAAATAATTTATTATTAGAACGATTACATGGTGTTATACCCACACCAGTGGAGAGTGTATTATGTGTTTGTGCTGATGTTTGTTACACCTTTTAGTATACTGATTGACTCAGAATCACTTCGATAACGGCAGGCTGGCTGACCGTCAATGTAAACCTTGTAGGCAAAGCACTGATCGCAATTTTTAAGAAATTTTTGATCAAATTTGAGAATCGGTTGATTATTTCACATATCCCACATACAAGATTCTTTCTGGAATAGAGCCTCTGTGCCCATAAAGCACTTTAATATGTTGGGTTTTCGATTAAATTTAGTTCAATCTTAATCATACTACTACATTTTTTTGGAATCGGTCCATATTTGACTGAACAAAACACTTCACAAAAAAAAACTCGTTTCACTTTCTATTGAATTTTCTTAACTTTTATATTTTTTTATTTATTTACTTGGACCTGGAGCCAAACAAAAACAAGTAATAATAAATTAGTTTTATTTGAAAGAATATTTGGCCTGCTATACAATAATGTCTAAAATTTCGGAAAGAAAATTAAATTCAATGAATTTAGGCCTGATTAAAAGATCAAAATTTTGATTAGAAAGAATTTATTTTAAAGATTCTAATTTTGACCTTTTCCGTGGTATAGGTATTGACATAACTCTTAATTTCAACCTACGGTTATTTTATATATTTTTTTAAAGAGTATACATATACGAGTATATAGTGCTTTCAAAACCTAAATTCATTTTTTGCGCGCTATTAGTTCTGTAGAAATCATTCCCCAAACAACCCACAAAGCAAACATGTTTAAATGTTACACAAAAATGTTAAAAATTCGAAAAATATAATTTTGTTTCAGGATTCATTGAATAAGGCGAAAACTATAATAATTCTCATAATTTTAATAATTAAATTGGCAAAGATAAAAAAGAACACAAAATGTACACTTGAAATGAGAATTACCCATATATTATTACAGGTAACCTGTTTTGCAGTGTTGCCGGTATTCAAATTCAGTTCTACACAGACCAAGCATCAAACTTATCCAACATTTTATAAATTACACAATAAAAATGTTGTTTTTTTTTTATTCCTACGCTAATCCCGCGAAGTTTTTCACTTGTCTTCAGGAGACCAGAGTCTGTGGCGGGAATCGAACCCGCAACCCCGGTACTGATAGACTAGCTCACTATCATCTAGTCTACCGGGGTTTGATAATGAGTTACACTTTTTATCTGCAAATATCTACTGTGTGGCGCAAAATGAGCTATGTATGTAAATGATTTAAGCTGCTTATAACTTTTTTACTTATAGAATTATTATTATTTATATTTGTTGTTGTTTGACTATTGATGTCATCCGTCGTCAATCGCGGTGAGTGTTAGACGGCAAACCCTCTGAAGAGATTGTGTGGTTACAATCGAAACTAGTCAGGTCAACCTGTCCGTGAAAACTAGGGTTCAATTCCCAGCTCAGTCAAGAATGAAAAATTATCAATAAATTTTAATTAATTTTATGGTGTAAAATTCCATTCTTCACAAAAATAATTTAATGAAAATTAAATTCAATGAACTTCAGCCTGATTAAAATATTGAAATTTGGATTAAAACCATTAACAGTTTAATAAAATAACCACAATACTAGATACTATTATTTTTTTTAATTGGTAAATTAAATTTAATTTAATTTGTTTTTTAAAATAATATCTTATAAGTATGGCCGTTTTCTGATTAGCACACACAACGTGCCCTTTTTTACATATTTTGCATAACTTTTCGCAAAATTTTGGGTGAAATGGCTATGATTTCATTTCGAATGTTGTTTCTTAGTTGGACATTTTTTTTTTGGCATTTTTTCATACGCTCTTTCTTTTAAATATCTTCAAAGAAACTTTTCAGCAGCTGCTAAGTGTGGTGAACGTTAAAATCGCATATCCGTGCAAAATAATGCGTTCACCGAATATGTCCCTAACTTAAGCCATCGAGGCTCCTGAAGGTTTGATGGTTTTCCACAGCTTGTTGACGAAACCATATACCCAGCAGGAAAACATGGAATGAATTACATATTTAAAACAAATTTTAGTTTTTTATTATTGTTTTCAATATAAATATGCGAAAGAAATGTTCTTGTCGACATTGTGGGCCTGGCAGTTAATATTTAATATATAATTTAATATATGAAATATAATGCATTCCTTCGAAAGCGTCAAATTTTTTCGTGAATAAAAAAAATTAAAAAATTTGTCAAAAATTATTTCGGAAGAATTCGTTATGAATTATAAATATGAGGGAATACAAATAAAATCAATTGTCTTTTAGTCGTTAAAAACTTTAATGAAGCAATGTATGGTATATATACTTTTTCGTCCTTGATAAACGTATTTAGTTTTCTTATGTGTGCATTATTTAATTGCAGAAGTATCAAATCTTAAAAGATACAATTAAACAGAATATGCCAGGGATACAAAAAACAAAATAAATAAATTATTTTTCAAATAAACATAATTTATAATTTCTATTATACCTGGGAAATAATTATATAACTAATTGTAAATGATCAAATAATATAATGCGTTAAAAAGAATGAATTATAAAATTCGTTCTCCGAACACAAGAAAATAATTCATTATTATCCTAGGGCATCTCTTTGTTACGAATAATTAATTCTAGAATCAGCATATAATACAAGCTATGTATTACTTTCTCGATTCCTTTTGATTACCTTTTCATGCTGGGTAGTAACAGGAAATGGGCTTCATCGCTCATTATCAAATTGTGAAAAAATTAACAAAGAAAAAAAAAATATAAATTAAACATGAAATATTTTTTCAATGAAATGAAAAGGTTTGCTTAAAAAATTTTCTTTAACTAGAAATAATGTTGTGGCGAAATTACACACAAAAATTTTACTATTAAAAAATAGTTTAAGAAAATGTTGTTTTCCCATTTTTGAATAAGTACACACACAGAAAAACTTTAAAGTTGTCTGAGGGTTTTACTATACTGACCTAGTACCATCACCCTGACTTGGAATTTCTCACCCCCCAGACAATAATCCCAAAAATGTTCCATAGTGTTATTAAGAGTAACAAGTGCAATTACAAATTGTATTTAAACTTAAATTACCTAGCAATTGTAACGTAGACCTTCAGTCCAATATAGTGAAACAGGCCAGAGCCTTTATTGGGAGTCGAACCCGCAACACTCACATTAATAGAGAATATTTCTACCAACTTACCTACCGGGCAACAAATAGTGAACAGTTTTTTCCCTCGATATTTTCAATTGTATTTTTTACAATTAGGTTGGGTTTTTGAGATCTCAGTTAAACTAGGTTTGGTTATTCTGAAAACCGATTTGTGCCGCCATTACCAAGTTTGTATATAACATTTTAACTGAACAACTTAGTTTTGCTCAAAATGTTGTATGCCGGAAAAATCCGAGTTTCAGACTACGTAAAACTAAACTTAAACTTAATCCACATCTCAAAAACCAGGTCTTAATCCATAAAAAAAATAAAGTTTGGTTCCAAAAAAACTATAAAAGTATGATTTTGGTTTCATTTGCATACATATCCCTCGTCGAGCGGTATAATTCGACAACGTTAAAAGGCGGTATGGGTACAATCTACCTGCATGTAAGAATATACTACCCTGTGTGTATATAACATTTTTTTAAAAGCTATTAACAAACATCATTTTATGCTTAAATTTGTAATTGCTTAAACAGCAGCAAAAAATTTTAACTAATTTAAAATACATTTTTCTTTTGTATTACATCTATTCACAGAAATAATAGAAAATTGTCTCTTATCAGCAAACTTATACCAAATTCATAATATCAAGCAAACAAGTTGTTGATTTTGCACCTATTACCAAAATGATTATATTGATTACTAAAAATTGTGAATATTTTTTATCAATAAATGATATTTTTAATTTCAATTAAAAAAATTATAAAAAACTTTGCCATTTCAAACAATGTGTTAATTTATTTAATTGAGCATTGACAATTCTCAACAACAATTCTACAAGTTTAAATTATTTTATCTTAAACGAAAAAATAAATTAATATTTTTTGATATTTAATTAATATTTTAATAAAAAGCAAGTTACAGTGCTATATTCGCCTGTGCCGAATCTTTGATACCCTCCACCGACAGGAGTGGGCTCTACATGATAAATACATATATGGGGGAATTTCAGGAAAAGGCCTAAGCTTTCTTTTGAGCAAAAAAAAAAAAAAAAAAATAAAAAATAAGTTTTAAATTAAAAAAAAAAAAAATTTTAAAAAAACAAAAAAAAAAAAATTTTAGAAAGCTTGAAGAAATAGCTATCTAATTTGTTTTGGACAAATTTTGCTAACACCAATAGATTATAAGTTACATGGATGAGAAAGAACACCGGTTTGGCCAAAATGTCAAATTTTGACACCCTCTAACTCAGAAACTTTTTGACCGATCTTGTTGAAAACTTGTGTCTAAACTACTATCCAATAAGACTAACCTTAGTGCAAATTTCATCCAAATCGGAAGACATCCATTTCAAAAGTTGGGTCACTTGACATGAAATCCCCCATATATTATTAACTAAACTTCATAAAAACGAACGTCAGCATTAAAATTGGTTGCGGTTTAGACCTATATTAAATTATTGACCGACAATAAGTTTTATGCGTTTCTTGTTAGAACTTTGAGTGAAATATCATGATTCGTAACAGTTTTAGCCGAACTAAAATGATTTTTAGGAGGGTAGTTTGCATTGGACCTATGGTAAATTACGGCCCAATCATCCGAAAATTCTGAAGACTGATTTCTAGTATTACAAAAAATAAATTAGAATAAATTTCAATACAGCAGTGTAATTAGTTTTAGGGTTAACAGTGAATTTCACAAAATTGCATGATATTTTTTCTGGCCATATGAATCTAAGTTGGAAGAATTATTTTCCCAAAATGGGCTTTATTTGGCTTTAGGCGCAATATACTGTTTTCCGAGAGTAGTGTTTATATGGGGCCCAGGGTAAATTATGGACCGACCTTCACGAAATTTGACACTGCAATTTCTAGTCACATAATACTGTGATATACCAAATTTTATTATGATAACGTTATTAATTACGGTTTTAGGCGTACTATGCTGTTTGATCCTATAAAACTGTGACGTGCAAAATTTCAGTATGATAGCGTTATTTATTACGTTGTTAGGCGTACTAATCTGCTTTACGCGAGTAGCGTTTATATGGGGCCTATGGTCAATTATGGACCGATCTCCACGAAATTTAGCAGTATGCTTTGCAGTCGTATAAAGCGAATTTGAATCATTCCGTGCATTATTCCACCATTTATGTTAGTCTTTGTATCAAAATTATAAATTTTTTTAGGGTGGCGGTTCCACATTTTGATTCATAGTTCTGATCTTACTGAGCCGATGTTGCTTTATTTCAATCCCAAGCTGCTTAGGATAACTACAAGCAATTTTAGACCAAGTTTGTTCTTTTATTTTACGTGTTTCGAAAGTGAGCGTGTTTTCAACAGACGGATAGACGGACAGACAGACGGACATGGCTAAATCGACTTAGAATTACTCAAGGAGCCAGAATATGTATACTTTATGAAGTCTTTGATGGATAATAAAAAAATTTTACACGGAATGACAAACTTAGTATACCCTAATTCACCACTTGTGGTGTGGAGGGTATAAAAATATATTTCAAAACATCTTAAATATTAATTAAATCAAAATAATCGCCTGGGTTCTATATTCCACTACAAAATGAAAGTGAAAAACTTTTTAATTCCACATATCGTTAACTAAAACTCAAAAGGCCCTAACTAACCAACAATTAAAAATCGACTTTTTCATTGATTCTGATGTATTGCATCAACACAAATGTCCACAACAAATTTTGGAATCTTTCGACCAAAATTAGCGATTTAATTAACAAAAAATAAAAAGCCCTATCTACAAAATATTATACGATAAACGCTAATAGACATAACTAACAGTTTGCATTATATGCAAAATTGTTATTTGTCAAAACCACTGGTAGTTTTAACAAGAAAAATAGAAGAAATAATAATTATAAACAGTTTGAGGCAATTTATCAATTTACCATTTTAAATAGTTTTTTGCTTCTCCTGTAAAATTTTCAAAGTAGTAGATAGGGCCTTTTGCGTTTTAGGTAACGATGATTTTCACATACATACCCCAGCAAAAACTATGCTTACAAATTAAGCAGAAAAATAATGACAACCTGACGACAAGACTTTTTTACTTTTTTATACTAGAAAAACTACTTATTTTTGTTTGCGATGTCCTAAGAGTAGTCGTTTATAATTTGACCAATTACAACCTAAAAATAATACTTTTCTTTTATACTTAAAAGAAAAATATGTATGTACTTACAAAAAGAGACAAAAAATAAGTAGTTACAAATTAACTTTTAAAAAAGGTGGAAAGCACTAGTTAAAATTGCTCTTATGGAATTTTTGTTGAAAAAGTGTACACAATAATAAATTTTTCGAAATGTAAGAAAACATTTGATAAAGATTGTTTTATCTGCACAAAATTATTTATATCTCTAACACTGTAATAACAATGTGTGCAATAATATATGTAAATATTATGTTGTTTAAAAAACATCGTTTACATTAGATCGATGTCGCCACTAGTGTTCTTATAACAAAAATATATTGCGGTGGCAATTTTGGAACATATTTATGTATGTATTAGTGATGTTACGAAAATCAATTTTTTTATATTCGCGAATACGAATAGGAATATCTGCGGCAATATTCGTCGAATGCGAATACGAATATCAAATTTAAAATTTAATATCACATGATATTTAAAATTTGACTAAAAAATCCCACATTCTCGTCCATAACAATAAACAAGAAAAAAACTGGCACACTACTAAATAAAATTACAAAGTTCGAACCTGAATGCCACTATTGAACATTTTTAAATTATTATACGAATATTATTATATAAAAGCCATAAGCACCGTGGCCCAAAGGGTCTAATTTGGAGCGCAAGTGTTTACTAAAGTATATTAAGGCTTCAAACAAAACAAATTGTTCTACACGGTGAGAGATTGTATACTTCACTTGAAGCCATTAAGATAACTCCAAGGAACTGTTTACATACTTATCAGTGTGACCAGATTTTAAATTGTTTACAGCTAAATCTTGCACTAGACAAGGCCACAAAATGCTAAAAATTATTTAAGTAAATGCTCAAATTCTTTCAAGATTTTTGCTAAAAATTTACTCACAGTATTAAATTTTATTAAAAGCTACATAAATTTTACGAACTCTTTTTTAACAAAATTTAAAAATTTGGAAAAATTTCAACAAATTTAGGCGGCCTGCAATATCCCTGGTATAAGCAAAATACAAGCGAATTTATTTCTATGCCTTGCTGTGATTCTATAAAAAAGAAATTTATTTCTTAAAGTTTAATAAAAGCTAAAATTTTAAAATTATTATTTTAAAATAGCACAAATTTGTTTAGATATTATCTTTGGTTAACAAGAAATTTTTTTTACAAAACAGGTAAGACATTTCTTAAGTTAAAACTAATCCATTTTTGTAGGAAATTTCTTTTTGAGTGCAACTGTTTGTAGTCAAAATTTAAAAAAAGTTTATAAAAAAAGTTAAAGCTAAAAAAAGCGGAAAACATTTTATAAAAATCCTAAACAAAATACCGAAATGATAAAAAAAAGTTTTGCAGTTAAATCAAAATTTTGAATGCTGAATTTAATTGCAAAAATGGAAAAATTGTCACACTGATTGATGCTCATACTTAAATGCATTTAAATTTCATTTTCTCACTCTTTTTGGGCTTTTACTTAGTAATTAACCGACCTATTTCGATGGGTTTTAACATATTTAATTTATTTTGCTTAAAATTGTTTCTCACTGTTTAGCTTCCCACTCCTAATTATTGTATAATAAGCTGAACGAAAAGATCTCTTTAATTTTCCTTAAATGTTAAATGTCAATGAACCGCAGTGAACGCATTTCTTAATTATGTAATGGGATCAGAATTATCTTGATATTTAATTGGCCCATTCAAGTTGTCGATAATTTTCGTACAATTATTAGACAATTGCTGCAAATAATATTTAGGAGTCATTAAAATCAACTTGATTAATTTTCATAAATTGTTTTTATTTTGCGTTAGAGGCAAAAGTTTTTTTTTAATAAAAGTTATTAAAATTTCATGTTTTTGGTTTAATTGTATGTATTTCTTACACTTTTGTATTTTTTTTTCTTTTGGAATGTATTAACAAAATATTCGCTTGAACTTGGCGAATACGAATGCCGAATAGGCGAATATTCGGCATTTCGAATACGAATACGAATATTCGTAACATCACTAGTATGTATAATTTTGTACATTGTATATATTTACATATATCGTATTGATTTTCGCATTTTCCATTGATTTCACAACTAATTTATTCTTAAAATTTTATAACTTTACCGGATATCTAATAAATACTAATGGAATATATTGCAAATTGATTTTAATAATTATTTTAAACCCTTTAGCGATAATTTATTTAAATCATTATATTTAAGTATTTTTCCAAAACTTAGGGGCTATTCTATAAATCCCTTTACCTTGCATTGAGTAATTATTCATATAAACTTGACTTGGAACGTTGCATTCTCGGCGGTATTAGAAAATATTAATGTTATTAGAAAATATGAACCCTTACCTTGATCTGACACAATTTAATTATTTAGAAATTTAGATTTGTGTATCTTAACATGTAAACTTTTGACCTTTTTTCAAACACTTGAATTATGTTTAATTTTAATTCTATTAAAAGTGTAAACTTAACGTAGTCCCCAAAAATTAAAAATTAAAGTTTTGTAAATATCGACTTAATAACTTTTGTCTGATTATATACTTGCAAAATTCATGCTTCTAAAATTTCCCCAGAATCCCACATTAAATTTCTGGAAAACAATTTCCCAAAGGAAAGAAGATTTAGCTTTAATAAAAGAGAAAACCTTTTTTCAATTCAATTAATATGTTGCATGTTTAAGGGCGTCTGCCATTTATGAGCATTTGTTCGCGAAAGCTCTATTATAATTGCTATTATTAAAAGCTACTATTTTTTTTATTTAAAAAATAATACTACATACTAATACTACATAATAATACAATACAACTGATAATGACAAAGGGGATAATGACAAAGGGTTAGGCATCTCCGGTGGGGAGGTTGTTTACAACCCTTAATTGTTAAAATTTCAAAATAAATCATTATGAGTCGCTTATACATGTTGTAACCAGGGCTGTGGAGTGTGGAAAAAAGTTCTAACTCCGACTTCAAACGCTGAAAGTGTGACTCCGACTCCGACTCCGACTCCTTCTCTAACCTTGATGCTAAATGTATATGACACTGTTACTAATTTGACTTTAAACACTTTTTATACCTTTCACCACTAGTGGTTAATCAGGGCATACTAAGTTTGTCATTTCGTGTGAAACTTTTTTATTATGCATCTAAGACACCATATTTTAGCCATGTCCGTCTGTCTGTCCATCTGTTGAAAACAAGCTCACTTATCATACTCAGTTTGGAATAGAATTCCAGCAAAAGCAGTTTGGAATAGAAATCCAGCAAAATCCGATCAGTATGATCAGCGTTTTGAATCAAAATGCATATAATGCACGGCATGATATAAGATTTTGCGCAAACTCCTTCTATATGACTAGAAGTCATACTGTACGTCTAATCTAAATCGTAATAAATATTGTTGTTATATTCACAGAAAAAAGTGTTTTTTCAATAAAAAAAAAAAATGGCTTAAAAAATATTTAAATTTAATTAATGTGATAATTGAATCAATTATTTTTTTAGTTGAAAAAAAATTAAAAATTTAATTTTGATTAAATTAACATTTTAGTTGTTTTGAAATACATTTTTAATCAAAACTTTAATTAAATAACAAAAAATCTTAATTGATTTTTTTCGTTTAAAATTGTTGGGAATTGTCCATATTTATTTAAATAAATTAACACATTGTTTGAAATGGCAAAGTTTTTTGATCATTTTTTTAATTAAAATTAAAAATATAATTTATTCAAAAATAATATTCAAAATTTTAAAATTTTTAGTAATCAATATAATCATTTTGGTAATAGGTGCAAAATCAACCACTTATTTGCTTGATATTATGAATTTTGAATAAATTTGGTGATTGGAAAAATTTAATAATTTTTGCTGTGTTAAAATGTGCTATGTCAGGACTAGAAATCACACTTCCAAATTTCATAAAGATCGCTCCATAACTTACCATAGGCCCCATATAAACCAAACTCGGAAAACAGTTTAGTATGTCTAAAACCGTAACAAATAATGCTATCATAACAAACTTTGTTACGTGAAAGTTTTATAGAACTAAATATCATACTGTAAAATTTCGTGAATATTAGTCTATAATTTAATATGCCCCATACAAAGCCTACTCCCGGAAAATAGTTTAGTACGCCTAAGCCGTAACAAATAATGCTATCATAATAATATTTGGTACGTCACAGTTTTATAAGGCTAGAAATCATATTTCAAAATTTCGTGAAAATTGGTCCATAATTTACCCTACGCCGCATATAAAACATTCTCTCCGAAAAGAGTTTATTATGTTAAAAACGTAATAAATAATGAGATTGTAATATAATTTGGCACATCAAAGATTTAAAGGACTAAAAATCACACCATAAAATTTCCTGTAGCTCGGCCCATAATTTACTATATAATGCCCAATACTATGCTCACTATGGAAAATTATTTAAATACGTCTAAAACCGTAGCAGATATAGCTATTGTGATAAAATTTGCTCCAATTTTGGTACATATGGCCTGAAATAATATCCTGTAATTTTCTGTTTATAGGTCCATATTTACCTTAGATCATATTCAGCAAACCTTCTGAAAAGCACTTGGAACGCTAAAACAAATTTCACTGCAGCATTGAAACTTGTTCCATTTAGATTTTTAAAAACAGAAATAACTCTACAGGATTTCGTGATCATTAGTCAATAACACTATGCAACAAGCAAAAATTCCTTGAATAACCACTATATTTTTTTTTTAAGTCCATGGATAAATTCCTGTTTTATTCCCGATAAAGTGAAAGTACCTACTTTTGTAATTTGTTATCGCAAATTTGTGTAGAGCTAAAAGTGTTGTGATTTTTTAACGGTTTAATCCTATTTATGACACAATATTTTTTAATCCTTTTATTGTGTTGTCTTTATATAATTTATTTACATGCGTCCTATTAGCGACTATTGGTATACCATGTTCTAGTTGTGACTACCTGTGAGTATGCCTATTTTATTTTCATTTTAATTGGAATAATGGAAAACAGGTACATACTACATATTTAATAGTTTTATTATTTTTTCTAAAACCTACATGAAAATCGATGAGTTATTAATTATTTTATGACTGATAAAGTAAAAGTACCTATTTGTGTAATTTGTAATCGGAAATTTGTGTAGAGCCAAAAATTTCGTCTTTTTAAAAAGGTGTATAAAGGCAAAACCTTGTACATTCTGCATTACCCAACAAGTGATTGTAGACAAGACAAATATTAATTTAAAATATAAAAATAAAAAATTAGCAAAAAACTTAGAAAAATGTCGTGTAAAAATGAGCCGGATATATTTTGTTATGCGTGCGTCAAATTTATAACCAAAAATAAACGGCGCAATTTCTCAATTGTGTACCAAATTAAATACGAAGATTATTTTTAAATAAAGGTAGAAAACATTAACCAATACTGGATACCCAGTTCAATATGTGAAAATTGCAGAGTTATTTAAAAAAATCAATCTTCATCGATCTCTCAGTAAGTACATGCTGTGGAGAGAAACATCGAGCCATGGATCTGATTGATATTTTTGTTTAAGTAGTAAAAGCGGTTTTGGATAATATATGCAATGGTCCTACCCCAGGTGGATTTACACTTCCCGTTTTACATCAAGATAGAAAGTCACTTCTTGAAGATCCGTGTGATATACCATGTACTCTTTTATCACCCCCCAACCATCATCTTCGAGCATGTGTAGTACAACAGGTGATCTAACACTGAAGCTTTACAATCAACTTGAGCCTAATGATTTTATAAGAGACCTCGAGCTAACAAAAGAGAAATAGGAGCTTTTAGCATCACGCTTAAGAGAGCAAAGTTTCTTAGAAATTGACGTCAAATCAACTGCGTACCGGAACCGACAAAAGCCATATGCCAATTTTTATATAAAAATAAGACAATTTGTGTTTTTGTTATGGCATAAAAGGTCTTTTTGAGAAGCTCGTCCAAAAATACTCGTATGTTCCTAATGACTGGCGGTTATTTGTTGATAGAAGCAGACAGAGACTTAAGGCTGTTTTACTACATATTGGCAACGAGAAGCCATCTATACCTATTGCACATGCCTTGAATATGAAAGAAACATATGAAACTATGGCCACTTTATGAAGAAATGTGAAGTATGAAAATCACAGTTGGAGTGTGTTGCGACTTAAAAGTTGTTGCTATTTTAACAGGCCTCCAAGGTGTCTACACAAAGTATTGCTGTTTTCTCTGCCTCTGGGATAGCCGAGATCGCAAAAATCACTACATAAAAAAGGATTGCAAAATAAGAGCCATAAGCACCTTAGGCCTACATAATGTAAGGTACCCTGCGTTGATTAAAAAGAACAATGTAATTTGCAATTTTACCACCACTGCATATAAAGCTCGACTTAGTTAACAATTTTGTGAATGCACTAGAAAAGAAGAGTAGAGCCTTTGTTTATTTGAAAACAATATTTCCAAACTGTTCGTGTGCAAAAATTGGCAAAGGAGGTTTCGATGGCCCTCAAATTCGAAAATTGCTTCTAAGTTCTAACTTAGACAAATTGTTTCTAACTTTCTTGGAAATATCAAGAGTCCAAACTACAAAGAAATCGTCCGTGATTTGCTTGAAAACCTCTCAAAAATCGGTATATATTAAATGAATTTTCTTTTTCATATATGTTTATTTTTCCTAATTTCTTATTTAAGGTGTAAATATATCACTTAAAAAACATTTCTTGCACTCGCATCTGGACTTTTTCCGGAAAACCTTGGTGCCGTAAGCGACGAACATGGTGAACGATTTCATCAACAACTTAAGACCATGGAGCAACGTTATCAGGGACTATGGAATGAAAATATGATGGGAGATTTTATTTGGTTTCTTACAAGAGAATCAAACACAGAAAATCATAGGAGACAAAATAGAAGTCGAAAATATTTTTAGATTATGCTTTTAAAACTTGTTGCTTAAAAAAATAACTACTTGATAACTTTGGTTGTACTTTCAGTTTATCGGGAATAAAACAGAAATGGATTTTCATGAAATAAAATTTTTTTTTTCTAATATATGCAGCTTTATGAAAAAAAAATATCGGGATTTTTATACTATTCTTTTTTTTGTTTTGAACTTTTGGCGGAAAATATTAATAAAATAATGTAAGATGAGTTTTTATAAAGAAGAATTACCCCAAATTTAGGGACACATTTCATTTGTTTCTTGGGGATATCTTTCCTGTGGCCCATTTCAAAGAGCCTAGAATTATTTTTAAGAAAAGTTTTAAAATGATCAATAACACCATCATGGCCTTATTTCACTTCTTATATAGAAATAAAGCCATTGGGCCTTATTTTTCAATGTGATATGAAATAAGCCCATAAGGCTTTATTGGCTATGGGTTCATAAAGCTGCACCGGCTTGGTGCTAAGAGGGCCAATGTCAATATTTTGCTGTTTTGAGTTAAATATTCCATGAGGTGTATTTTCTGACTGTCTTCTATTTTGCTGAATGTCATAGTTAACCCAGAAAAGCTTCATAAGTGTCTTGTTAGCCAATATTACTAAGCACCAAGCCCTTTTAGCTCCAAGCCACAAATATACAGATGGTGTTTCTTTAATATATAGTTTGTGCCTTTTATAACGTACATATATGGCACATCAGTGATTTTTTCACACTTCACATCACTAAATAAAATAATGTAAAGAATAAAGTTTTTTTTTCGCTTCTTATAGCTAAAATGCAAAACCACGTAACTAACAAAAAATATAAAAATATCATTATCATCCATTTCATCTCTAGTTTTTACTCTCAGATAATGAAAATAAGAAATTTTATAAGCAAAAATCTAAAGTACGTAGCTACAAGTGCAAGTACTATTAAAACCAAAAGCACGTAACTACATATTTATTTCCATTGAATCTTAATAATTCGTAGTAGGTTTTGAATTTTTATAATGAATTTTTTTATTATTGTGTACCAGGTAAGAAGGTATTATTTATATTACTCCTTGTGGCCCCAGGAAACACTCCTTAAAATGTTTTCTTTTAAAATGTAACAGAATAATTTCGTTTAAAATGTAACAGACGAGTATAAGGAACCTCCGAAAAAATTAACGGCGTTTAAACCTCTTACAATGAATAAATGGTTCAAGCAAGAAATATCAACACCTGCAGTATCTTAATGCCCCTATTACGGTTTACTACTCAACTCTAGTTCAGTTGAAATTTTGTTGTTTTGTATTATTGTTTACAACCCTCTGTTATTGCAGTTAACAACAACATCAAATATTTACAACTCATCACTAGCAGTTGTAGAAACAACTCAGTTGAGTTGTAAACCGTAAAAGTGTCATAAACCATTTTTTCCACCGGATTATCATATTTTTTACAATGAAATTCCGTTGCATTTTGTCTTTTATTTCTATTGTTGTAAATGTTATAAATTTTGTATAAAATAAATACATATCGTCACCTAAAATGCAAAAGGAAGTAACAACACAATTTTTTTAAAGGAGAAGCAAAAATTTTTACAAAATCAACAACAACAAGGTGTACTTGGCTCTTACAGTTCTTTAATAAAGTCGCCATTTTTGATCGCAGGGATCAAATTTTTTGTGAACATGTAGTTTAATAACCCAAACAAAAATCAATCAAAAACTCTATTTCGATTTGTTTTGTTGTTAAGCCC
This sequence comes from Pollenia amentaria, assembly GCA_943735925.1. Lineage (NCBI taxonomy): Eukaryota > Metazoa > Arthropoda > Insecta > Diptera > Polleniidae > Pollenia > Pollenia amentaria. The sequence goes on along the minus strand of OX031007.1, from coordinate 184,326,227 downwards.
TTTTGCATTTTAGGCAACGATATGTATCTATTTACAAAAACAAATAAAAAATCATATATTTAATAAGAAACGAAAAAGTTCTTAATTATTTTACACTAGCATTGAATCAGCTACTTCGTTAGCGCCTAAGTTCAATATTATAGAAAATTCAAAAAGTACCACATATGTATAGAATGGACGTGTAAGAGAAAGAAATTTCATTTCCCGTATTTCTCCTTTTTGACAATTTTCTTCCACATTAAAGTATCAAAAAATTCAATAATGTAGTGGTAGCCCATTATTTTAGTACGTATATGTCAATGAATGCAAAAAATGTCTTGTAAAAATAAGTACCAAAAATAGGTGAACTTTTCATACCTTAAACGTTCTAATTTCAAAAAAATACCAAATTTATATTTGTATTTTTAGATAAGTTACGAATGTGATGTTATTATTATTTCTATGTTTTCTGCTTTTTTACCCCCTAAACATTAAAATTTTCAAAAATTCCGACTTAGCGGATCGACCACCTGCGTTCCAATTTTTACCTTTTTAGCTTCAAGCGTTAGGCAGTACGATGACGAATTAATTAGTTTGTCAGTCAGTCAGTAACGTCGCAATGCTAAATACATACATATCGTTAGCCAAAATGCAAAGAGGCGTAACTAACAAAAAATTCAAAATCGAATTTTTGATTGATTATTTTGAATGCCATTAAACTTCATGTCTTGACAAAATTGTACACTTCTGCGACCAAAAATGCAGCTTTTATTAACAAAAGACAAAGGGACGTAACTACAAGTGTGTTTATTTGATCAAATCAAAACGACGTAATTACACATTTTCTTCCATATTAGCTAACGATATATAGATTATACGAATACAAAAAAAATTTTCTTTAAGACCCAAAAAACTCTATTATAGTTACGTGTTTCTGTTGAAGAAAATTTGAGTTTAATAGAACGTAACTAGCATTACTCCTTGAAAGATTGATAAATTATTTTTATTCAAGAAATGAATAAATCGTTCAATATTTAGTAAATCTGCGACATTTCAATACTAAAATTGCAATTATTTTTAAATTTGTTCATAATTTGTTTTTTCTGTAAAATATTTAAAATGTTAGTTACGTGGTTATGCATTTCAGCTATCGATTTGCAGGAAGTTTCGCTTTCCCTAAAAGTGCAGCTTTAGCACCGACAGATAGTTCGTAGTTGAACGCAATAAAAAGCAGTAATTTGTTCTATCATTCATTATTGGTGAAGTAAAATTGATCCATTATTACAACTTGAAGCACAAGAAATGGTACGTGAAGCCCGGGCAACAAGCCGGATGAATACCCAATAACGTGAACGAAGTGTAGATCCACCACAATAAACCAGAGACCAAACAGCAGTAAAAACAGCGGCTTTCTTGGGGTGAATCGGCACCAAAGAATACCAAGGTTAGATTGTCAGCCAATCAAGTGTTTTTTGGGATGCCTGCGGTATGAATGGCAAATATTATTCCACCGTTCTGGGCCGATTTTATAAGGCTTAAAAAACGATTATATTTGGCTAAGAAAAACGTTCTTTTACAGCAGACAATGCAGCAATGCTCACATGAGCAGTTTCCATAGCAAAATTTATTAATTAGGCTGCGAATTGTTCCTCATCATTATATTAGCATAATACAACGATGAAATTATCTCACGAACAAATACATAACTATTAGACGATCTCGAAAAATCTTATTTTTGGGAAGGGATGAACAAACTGGGGAAACGTTGGACAAAGTGTTTAGAGACCAAAGGGTACTACTTAGAAAAATAAAATGATTTTTTATCCAAAAACCTTTGTTTTTTTAATAATTAAGAGTTATTGAGACGCCCTTGTTGGATTAAAACAATCCAGCGAATTAGGAACTCTGTGCTAATATTTTACAGAACTTTCTTTTATTATGTTTCAATTTATTCTATGTATGTTAAGTAAATTTAACCAATGATTAAAACTTTTATAGGAAAAGCCAGCAGAAAAAAGACATGCACTTTTATTTACATTAAATTCCAATTAAATTAGTAGCAAAATCAACAAGTCTCAGTTGATTCCTTTGGTTCGACAAACTCTGCTCAGCTTTTGTATTAATAAAACTTTAAACATTCCAAACAAAAACTATTATATTTTCCATGAACTTTGGCAATAGCAAGAAAAACTTTCTAATTATCCTGCATAAAATCAAGAAGGCTGAATATGCAGACAGACAAACTGAAACATTGTTATATTATTTGTTATAATATCCCAGCGGTAAAAATTGAAAGGATCGAAAGTGGCAGGCCTTTTTGCCGCTATACTCCTTTCTAAAAGATTCGCTTCGTATGCTATCCTGCCTTCGGAAGTATTCCTTCTAGAAGGCTTAAATTTCTTCAAAGGCCTTCCAAAATATTCAGTACACATTCTCTACTCTCTTCTCTAAGAAGGGAGAAAGGAAGTTGTTGTTTTTTTGTGAACAAGGGAGTAACCCTTCTTTAGGAATGGAACGAATTTTTTATTAAAGGGAATTTAGAAGGGCCTAATCCCAATGACAGCCTGTGTAAAAAGTTAATAAGTATCGAATGCGGCGAGTAGGGCTTGTGTCTGCCAAATATGGCCTTTTATTAGGTCTCTTTACTCATTCTTGCTACCGCTGGGATTTTTACCACATACATACATACATACCTTAGAAATTTATCAACATTAACAAAACGGAGACCATTTGTTGTAATTGTTGTCACGGTCTGTTGCTGACTTGGGACTTTTGTGCCATCAGGGTTAATTGTATAGGTACCGTCAAGATTATCGCCACAATTGTTAAAATCTTTTTGTTGAAGGTTTTCAGACATTTTGAAATTCTCTGTTTTTAAATAAAAAAAAAAAATAAAATTAATTAGTACACAATTTGATTAATAGAAAAAAAAAATTTAAGCTAAGACAAAAACCTTGATTTCCACAATTGCTTTTATGGGTAGTATTTATTGTCGAACTGGTATTATGATGATTAAAATGTTGCGCCCGATTTGTATTGTTGTTGATATAATAGTAGGGTGGTGATTGTTGTTGCTGTTGTTGTACAGAATAGTGATTATGAGATTTTCTTCTATTGCTCAGTTGTGAGTGATGATATTGTTGTGATGTTAGAGAATAATTAACTTTTGGATAAGTAGAGTTCATATTGTATTGCTGTTGTTGTAAATGAGCATAAGCTCCCATTCCGGGATAATACGTTGGAGGTTTGTGCACACGATATGTTTTGTTCATATCCATACTGGGAAACCTATTTAATAGTTAATGAAAAAGTAAATGTTTTAATTATCTTAATTATAACTACTCTATTGTTCACGATGATTAACCGAAATTTTTATCTATGAATAATAAAATATCTGTGGAAAATGGTGGGAAAAGTCAATCAATTTATTTTCAGCACCTTTTTTGTTTGTAAGAATGTGTTTTTCTCACCTTGAATTCACTACTTGACGAGTAAAACGACCGCTAATACCATCTCCACAACAATTGCCACCACCACCCTTTCCCGGCACATCGTTACTTATAGCACTGCTACCACTACTTGTGTAATTGCTATCAGAACTTCTTCCGTCCACGGAAGAATCTGAGCATGAGTTTGCAACCAAGCGGCGTGTTGTATAGTATGGGTAATCAGCTAAAAATGGAATAAGAAAAGTTAATTATTTATAAAACAGTGGAATAAAAGTGAGACAAATTAAAATTAATGGTGAATTTTTCTGATCTCTTCGCATTGTAGGCTCTTTAATTGTGATGGGGTGGAAATCGCAAATAAGAATCCGTACGGCAAATAATGGAAGAAAAAGGCGTTTGGTTAAGTGGGGTAAAATTTATTAATTTTATTTCTTGGTTATACTAACCTTTGCTCGAGCGTATTGATGAGAAACTGAACTATTGTTTTTTACAATTTGTTATGTTTTGTAGTTATAAAAAGAATCACAAAAAAGGTTAGAGTTCAAAGCTACAAAAGCTTTTCTTAAATGTTCTCTTAACACTCTACAATATTTGCATAAATGCACTTATTTAACATTCACACCTAAACATCCCGGCCCCCTTGCTAAGATGCAACTAAGAAGGAACCGAGAGGAGTTAGGTTTTAAAACTAAGTAGAAATTCAAATATAATTCTATTACTTCTAATAATAATTAATAATAAGATTTACAATTCAAGAGCAAAAAAATAATTTTATATAGTTTGTGGCAAGGTATAATGTTTTATATAAGTAAATAGAAGAATCCATAATATGATTTACTGATGCAAGTAATCTTAAGTATAATGTTAAAATAAGTAGGAATACAAAAACCAGTAAATTGAATTTATACGCCAAATTTGCCAATAATAGTCCAGCCCAGAACGGTGTCCTGAGCCATAGGAGAGCCAATCGACTCTGGTTGAATGGCTGATTTTATAATCCGAGGATATATATCAGCGCCTAGTACTATGTTGATATCCTCATGTTTGAAGAAATGTGGATCTGCTAGGTGTAGATTTTTATACAGTTCGGAAACTCTGTCGTCAATGGGTTCGGTGGGTTGTCTACGTGGCAATGAACCATCAACCTTTACGGTGAGACTAAGGATCGGGTTTTGATCGAAACGGGGTCGAATTCTAATTTTGCACCAACTTTCAGAGCCAATGGTTTCCACCGTCAACTTGTATCGTTCGACCAGAAATTTGGCAATGGAACTGTGTTCAGCACAAGCGTTCAGTAAGCCTCTGACGTTGCCCCATTCGTCTCCTAACTCCATTTTTACTATAACGGTGGGCAACAGTGTAATAGTCCTTAAGGTTGAGCTTGACTGACTCGGAGTCCTGTTGGACGGAGGTTTTGGGTTACGCAGGCGTTCATGCCGGTGCAACAGGGTGTGATGTCTGCCACCACATTGTCGGCAACGCTCGGTGTTCTGGCACCGACTTAATATATGAGAATGTGCCAGGCAATTTTCACAATATCGATAACGTCGGACAACCTTGAGCTTTTCCGAAACGTTCATCTTCTTGAATTTCAGGCATTTCCTTAATGCATGATCTTTGCGGCATAAACGGCAATCTGCAGAAATTTTATGATGTTTAGGATAATGGCGACGATGCTTTTGAGTTTCTTCTTCTAATGGTGAAACACTTCTTCGATTGAGGCGTGGCATGATGTTACTGTAAGTAGATAAAAAAAGAAATGGTTATTGTTGTTCAGGGTTGGGAAGTAGTACGAGTTTGACGATAGGCCTAGTAACGATGCCATTGGCAGTTCGTATTTCAGCGACTCGAACTCTGTTATCTTTACCACGAATAACCTTTTCAATGCGGCCAAGCCGCCATTGATTTGGTGTTAAATTGTCTTGTCGAATAACGACCAAATCACCTATAGCGTAATCACGCTGGGGGTATTTCCATTTAATGCGTTTGTGGAGCTCCTTGAGATATTCCTCTTTCCACCTTTGAGCAAAATGGTGATGTAACAACTTTAATTTTTGCCAACGATTTACATAACTCAATGAGTGACTCGTAAGATCTGGCTCTGGGGGTGATAATAATGGACTTCCAATCAAAAAATGTCCTGGGGTAAGTGCACAAAGGTCGGATGGATTTTCGCTCATTGGGCTTAAAGGTCTGGAATTTAAACATGCTTCGATTCTAGCTAGCATAGTGGAAAATTCTTCATACGTGAAGTTCTGACAATGAGAAATTCTTTTAAGGTGGATTTTGAAGCTCTTTACGCCAGCTTCCCAGAGACCTCCCATATGTGGTGCCCCTGGTGGGATAAAATGCCATTCCAAAAGCGCGAAATTGTGTAGATTGAGCAATTTCCGCCGAACAAGTGTTAAAAATTGTGATCTATCAACGTCCAATAAACGGGCGGCGCCCACAAATGCCGTACCATTATCGGAATACATAGCACTCGGAGAACCTCGACGAGAGAAAAAACGTGCAAACGCAGCTAAGAAAGCTTCAGTTGATATCTCACTTGTGGCTTCAAGATGTATTGCCTTGGTGGCAAAGCATACGAATACTAATACGTAACCCTTTGTGACCTTGCAACCGCGACCGGCATATGTCTTAATATCAAAAGGACCTGCGAAATCAACACCGGTATTAGTAAACGGACGTGAAAGCGTAGTCCTTTCGGGGGGTAATGGGGCCATTATTTGCTCACTTTTCTTACGCTTTTGTATTACGCACGTCCGACACTGCGATATAAGGCCTTTTATTAGGACCTTAAGCTTGGGAACGTAATAATGAAGACGCATTAATCGGTAAAGTAGAGCATTTTGACCATGAAGTGAAAATCTGTGCAGGTACCCTAGAAAGAGTCTGGTATAGCATCCATTATATGGCAATAAAATCGGAAACCTTTCGTTATAGCTTAACATTGGTGAACTAGAGAGTCGGCCATTAATCCTCATAGTGCCAGTGGAGTCCAAAAATGGGTTAAAAGTCAATAAGTGACTTTTCCGGGGAATTTCTAAGCCTTTGGACAATAACTCGTATTCAGGTTGAAAATATAATTTTTGACAGGAAATGACTAAACGCGATTTTGCGTGATCTAACTCATTTTTAGTTAAATCCGGGGTAGTTACCAGTTTACTACGGAAAGATCTGTGACACCGGTAATAAAAACGAAAAATTATACACACGATTCGCATGGCCCTGGGGAAATCGGAAAAGTCCTTCAATATATCAGAATTTTCAAATTGAATAACGTGGGTACGAATAGGTTTTGCTTCTTCTTCGGTAGAAAAATTTTGTGAATTTTCAGGCCATTCATTTTGAGGCAATCGGAGCCATTGAGGTCCATGCCACCACAAATCATTTGTTGCAAGTTGGGATATCGTGAGTCCACGGGATGCCAGATCAGCGGGATTATTTTTAGAGTCAACATGAGACCAAGATTGACCTCCAACTTTGTCTATTATTGAAGAGACTCTGTTTTCGACAAAGGTTTTCCACCTGTTCGGGGGTTTTTGAAGCCATGCTAAAACTATGGTTGAATCAGTCCATAAGAATAGTTTGTAGTTTCGAAAATTGAGTTGGGACTGAATAAAGTCTATCATTGTAGCCATAAGTTCTGCTCCGCAGAGTTCTTTCCTGGGCAGTGAGACAAATTTAATTGGGGCTACTTTAGTTTTAGCAACTAGCAGATGAGATGATATACAATTTTGATATTCTGTGCGTATGTACAAAGTGGCGGCATAGGCTTTCTCGGAGGCGTCACAGAAGCCATGTAATTGGATTGAGTAGGATGGATCAAAGTCCACAAATCGGGGGATTTTTATGGATTCTATGTTTGTATAGTCATCTAAAAATGTCCGCCATTGTAAAAGGGTTGATGGCTTAAGATCTTCATCCCAACTTGTTTCATCTTTCCAGATTTGTTGCATTATGATCTTGGCCACAATAATTTTGGGGGAAAGCCAGCCGGCTGGGTCAAAAAGTTTTGCTATTTGGGATAAGACAGCTCTTTTTGTAATTGCATTTCGATCGGGGTAGTCTTTTAAACGAAAATAAAAATGGTCACTTCCAGCATTCCAGCGTAAACCTAAAGTTTTAGTGGTGCAAGAGTCTGACAGCTTTAAAAATTCGGCATCTAATAGATGATCGGGGGAAATATCTTTTAGCAGATGTTCGTTGTTAGCCGTCCACTTACGCAGAAAGAATCCCGCAGACTGAAGAACTTTGGTGAGTTCATCTCTAGCTATTATAGCCGAAGATATAGTGTGAGCGCCGGCTTAAACATCATCTACATACATATGATTACGTAGAATCTCAGAAGCAATAGGGTAAGTTTTCTCAGAGATTTGAGCTAATTCGAGAAGTGTTCTGATCGCCAGATAGGGGGCACAGTTAACACCAAAAGTGACTGTGTTCAGTTCAAAGTCTTGGGGGCTATCTCGAGGCGAATCTCGAAAAATTATTCTTTGGAATGGGGTATGATTTGAATTTACGATTATTTGACGATACATCTTTTCAATGTCCGCATTGAAAACGTATCTGAAAAGTCTCCAACGTAGAATGAGTATAGTTAAATCAGATTGTAAAATCGGACCGGGGTAAAGAAGATCATTGAGACTATTTCCGTTTGACGAGGGGCTAGACGCATTAAAAACTACGCGTAATTTCGTGGTAGTACTGTCTGGTTTTATAACCGCATGATGGGGTAAGTAGTACGTGTTATTGGTATCAGATGGTTTGACAGCCGTCATTTGTTTTAAAAACGAATATTCAGAGATCACATGATCATATTCAATTTTTAAGGGGGGGTTTTTAATTAATTTTGACTCGTTTCTGAGAAACTGCGCTAGGGCAATATGACGGGAGGAACCGATATTCCTGTGTTCTGGATATTCTAGACGAAATGGCAGGGAGACAATAAATCGTCCATTCTCTAAACGATGTGTTGTGGACTTAAAAATTCTCTCACAATAACTATCTTCTTCAGACAACGGAGTCTTTTTTGGCACTTCTTCGAGTTCCCAAAATTTATGTAATTGATGATTTAAGGCTATTTCATTAAAAAAGGATGAGACAGATTCTACACAGGTTCGTTCATTGATTCGACCTGTAACAATCCATCCAAAGACTGTCTGTTGTGCAACTAAGGCTTGGCTATTATCCCAACGCATACCGTTTCTAATGATTTTTGGGTATAAATCACCACCGAGTAGTATGTCAATTTCAGAACATTTTTGAAGATGTGTATCTGCCATTTGTAAATCTGCAAATTCGCTAATCTTAAGTGTTGATAATGGGTAGTATGGGAGTTGTCCAGTTAGCCTTTTAACTACAAAGGCATCGGCATGAGTTTCAAAAGTGCTGTCGATAGGAGAACCAATTCGAATATAACACCTCTGAGTTGATATCGCCGTCAGAGCATTATTTAAGCCATGAATTTGTGTCTGTGAAGATCGGGGTTTTAATGAAAGTTTACATTGTAGCCTTTTAGATATAAAAGTAGCTTCCGATGCAGAGTCGATTAGAGCCCTAACAGTATATTTCAAATCATTCGAATAAATATCGACGAGGGCAGTTCCAAGTAAAACTGTAGAATTCGAAGTGGACTGTAGTTGAGTAGAATAAGATTGCCGCATTTGTATAGCAGCTTGAGCAGAAGTGCTGGGGTTAACGTTCAAACCTGAAGTTTGCGGGGGGTTTATATTGTGAGAATTATTCTCATTTCTGTTTAGCGCTGGGGATATATTACGAGAAACTGGTTGTGACTCAACTATATTTGACACCGTTTCTGTTTTATGAAGTAGTGAGTGGTGCTTTTGTTTGCACACATGGCAAACATATTTACTTTTACAATTTTTAAATTCATGAGAGGTTCCCAGACAATTTGTGCAACGTTTTTGTTTTTTAACGATCGAAAAACGTTCCGCCACGGGTAACCCAAGAAAAGTAGGGCATAATCTAAGGGGGTGCGTATTCGGACAAAGAGTGCATTTTCCGGGGTGGTCGTTAGGATTGCTAGTACTGGTGCGGTAGCTTTTAAGTTTCTTTTGATCAGACGAATTAGGCTTTTTATTATTATACGAGCAATTCGAATTGACTAAAGTAGTACGAATATCAGCTACCGACTCTAGGGTTTGGCATCTTGAAGTCAAAAAACTGTCCATTTGGCTCCACGTTGGCAGCTCAGTGCTATTAGGCAAAGATTGTTCCCACAGACTTAGAGTGATTTCAGGTAGACAAGTAGAACAAATATAAACAAATATAGTGTCCCAATTTACGGTATCAATTTGAAGAAGTGTGAGGTTAGTGACACAATCATTTATGGTACGTTGAATACGCCTAATATTGCAACCGGTTTCTTTAGAAATTGGGGATAAGTTAAAAAGAATCTTCAGTTGTGCGTTAATTAATATACGTTTGTTTTCGTATCGATTTACGAGATTTTGCCATGCCATTTCAAACCCATCATTAGTGATAGGGCATGTCCTGAGTAATTCGCGAGCCTCCCCCTGTGTCTTTTTTAAAAGATGACACATTTTTTCAACCGGAGATAATCTTGTGCTGTTTCGGTATAAAGCCGTGAACATATCACGAAATGTTGGCCATGACTGGTAATCACCACAAAATATTTCAGTGTCACAGGGTGGTAACGAGATATGATTTGTGGAATTAATTTGCGGGGTAGAATTGGGGTTTAAGGAAGCATTTTGACTAGCCTTTTGGCACAGGGCATCTAAAAGTTCATTTGACTTCGATAATACCTTAACATGGGCTTCGAAAGTAGAATAAAACCGCGATTTGAGCGTCTCCAGTCCAACGTCCTTTTCTAACTCATTAAACTTATTGAGAATATCATCATAACATGACCTAAAATCTGACCAAAGGCGAACAATTTCATCCTTATGTATTTCCAAGGTATGTACCGAGTGAGAGTCAGAAGGAAGTGATTCAAAATAAGATTGAAATTCTACTACGCGATCTGAAGCGCGTATAAATGAGTCAAGTCTTGACATAATGCAAACTGATTTATTTTTGAATAAAGTTGAATGACACAAATATAAAGTGTTAAGGGCAAATATAAAGTTTTAAATATATGTATAGCGACGATTTTATCACAATATTTTAATTTTTTTTTTTAAAATTCGGTAAATTTTCAACGTTGAGGATGGACGATTACCAATATTTAAGAATAGTCAGGGAAATATTATCAATACACGGTAAAATGCAAGCCGTAAAATTAACGTATGTGTATTTATTTATGTGTATTTATTTATTTGTAATTTTATTTATAATTTTTATGATATAAATTTAGATAGTTTTAATGTTAGAAAAGTGCAAAGCCAGTGCTAGGTTTATTGATTGATAATTTAAGTTTAATTAAAATTGAAATTTAATAAGTGTTTAAAGTATAATATTTAATAAAATTACGTTGAGTTTTATTTGCAAAATAACGTTTTATTTATTTATGTTTTTTTTTTTTTTATTTGGTTTTACGTTAAAATGAATTTTAAATGGCAACGGTGTAATTCAAAATGCAAACAAAAATTGATCACTGCTTGTCGATACAAAATCAAACTCAAAGATGCTAAGATATACATAAAATGTACAAAGGTTGTTATTCTTTTTCTTCTTCTTTTGTTTACATTTACTTTTGAGTTGAAGTTAAAGCTTTTATTATACTTGTTTTGTTTATTTATAGAACAAGTTGCGTGGGGTTTGATGTTGGTTATGGTTCGAAGTTGGGGGTGGTTTGATGTAACCAAAATTATTCTTCGTTGAACCAACTTTACGACTGTAGGTTGTAAACCGAAACAAAGATTTGTTTTAAAGCTTTATGTTGTAAGATGTTTGATCACTTGTTTATGTTAAGCTCTATGTAGCTTTTTCTTTTTTACACTCACGGATATTTTAAAGTTATTTTGCACTCAATAAATTAATATTTTGAGTTGTGGATTTCGTTCCTTATTAGCAAGGGAAATTTTATTTTACACAAATACTAACTGTGTTCCTTTTTTTTTACATTTAATTTTAATATGCTACATAAAAACTGTTATTTGCTTTGCACTTTTGTTGTAGATTTAATTTTTTTTGAAATGTTAATTTACTTTGCACTTTTAATATTGTTTTAATAATTTTTTTTTTGTTTTTAATTTCTAAATGTAAATTTATTATGTATTGAAATTTATTTAAAAACTTACTTTTCGCTTTGCTGACTATCTAGCCGATAAACTGGGGGGTTATTGCTATATGTATATGGGTATATACGGGGTTTACTGGGTACTTGATTCCTTGTTAATCCAAGGGGGTTGTTTGTCGAAATTACCTTTTCCTCCACTAATTAAGTCTTTGCGATCTTTCGCTTATCCGGTTCGTTTGGACCAAAAAGATGATGGGGTGGAAATCGCAAATAAGAATCCGTACGGCAAATAATGGAAGAAAAAGGCGTTTGGTTAAGTGGGGTAAAATTTATTAATTTTATTTCTTGGTTATACTAACCTTTGCTCGAGCGTATTGATGAGAAACTGAACTATTGTTTTTTACAATTTGTTATGTTTTGTAGTTATAAAAAGAATCACAAAAAAGGTTAGAGTTCAAAGCTACAAAAGCTTTTCTTAAATGTTCTCTTAACACTCTACAATATTTGCATAAATGCACTTATTTAACATTCACACCTAAACAAATTGCTAAACATTTTCTAATTATTAATTTATTTAAAATCTATTTAAGTCTATATCGCACTTAATCAACAAGAGGGTATTAATTGAAAATTTTTATTTTTCACTTTTTCGAAAAATCGACTCTCTATACATATTCATATTTACCCCCTGTAAGAATATCATGCTATTTTGTCTACTTGTTGGTAATGAAATGGTTGGTTTTAAAATTGTTTTTCATATGCCTTCAATGTTAAATAAAGAATTGTTTTGCTTCTACTAAAAATTCTTAAATAAAAAACAAGAGGCTATTGTTAATTAAGCGCGATATATAAATCGGGGATTTTGAAGTATTTAAAGTGAAACAGTGTTTAAAGTGTTACAATTTCTACCAATTTAATTATTCTTAAAGTCTATAGAACGTTGTTTCTTACAGACTATAAATATAATTACCACTTCCAGAAATATACTACGTTAAGTTTTCTGAATATTTATTAGGCCTTTTGCACCTTGAATGCCCGTAGTAAAAAGCAAAGCAAACGTTCAGTTTTACGTTGAATATGCGTTCAGTTTTTTACTGTTCAGAGTTCTGCTTTTGCAAAAATTATCGTGCGTTCAGTTTTTTACTTTCCAGAGTTCAGCTACTGCAAAGTTGAACGTGCGTTCCGTTTTTAACTATTTTCGTTCAGTTTTTTTCAATGCTGAATGTGAGCTTAGTTTTTTATACGATGCGTTCAATTTAAACATAGCTGTTTGTATTATTTATATTAAATTACTTATCCATTTGCTATGTTAAGTAATAATAAAAAACTTGCTAAGCACTTAAAAACATTAGTTTTGCATACAAACTTTAAGTTCGAGGGGGAAACTTTAATATAAGTTTAAACAACTACACGTTTTTCAAATGAAAAATTATTTCGATTCCCTTAGTATCGACTGGAAGAATTAAAGATAAGATTGCTTTTTAATCTTAAAAGTAATCGATCACGATTGCCAGAACTAGCCCCCAGAACATATTTTTAAATAAGTAGTTGGCTATACATAACACTTTTCAGAGTTGATATTAAAAAAAGCCTAATCGGTTTGCTAGTTACCAGATCGTTGTATGTGATGTCTCGACTTTCAAAAAATCTAATGTAACATAACAGTTAGTGGTCACACTAGCACACATGATCATTCTTTTGTTAAAATGCGACACTGGTCAAATGAAAAGTATTTTTGTTTAGAAAATTCCAAAAGACGATGAAGTCGTATGGGAAGTAATTTGACATTTTGTAAAAAGAAATGAAATAATATTAAAGTTTTAAAAACTTTGCCAAAAATATTTTTACTACATCCGTTTCGTTCAGTTTTTTTTTAAACTACGCGTTTTGCGCTAAGTTCTTTTTAACCATCCACATTACTGAACGCTACATTTTATGATATCCAAGAAAATCTTTACTGAATTTTGCATTCAGTTTTTCTTAAGCGGAGTTTAGTAAATAATTAATTATTTGATTTTAAAAATCTGAACAAAACGTTCACTTTCTTATTAGAAAACTTTAATTTGTATAACGTTTCATTCCTTCAATCGATTGCTTCGACTATTGCAAGCTGAACGTCGCGTAGTAAGTAACGAGATATGCGTTCAGAGACTAGATTTTTGAATGCAACCTTAAAGGAACGTAGTAAATATGACAATAGCGTTCAGCTCGACTTTTACTGAATGTTGTATTCAGCTAAATTTTTTCTGTGTATGAGTTTGATGAATGTTAAAAAAATTATCGTGTTTCTACATGCTACTTTATTGCGACATGATATGCTGTTTTATGGTTGTCGGATTTATTTGTATGTTAACAACAAATAATTATTTAGTTTACAACATATAAAGTCTTCTATTCAATTCAATTAATAAATAAATATAAATGGTCACCGTTAAATGCACATGGTTTTGCGGCAACCATAAAATGCTTGTTGCAGACATGTGAAGGGCTTATTAAAACTTTATATGGTTGCGGTATCAATGGGTTTGATTAACTTATTTAAGTAAATAAAATATTCTGAAATCATATCGTTTAGCTTGTGACCATACTATACTATTTATTTTCTTCCAGTGTGAAATTATTAAGATTAAGGAAATTGCGTGGCAAATAAAGTGATGTCAACACGCAGAAAAAAGATATGTAGATGGAGGTTAACACTCAAAGAAAAAAACTTGGTTGTGGTAAACATATTCTAAGAGCAACATATTATGATAATATTTATGATTGTAGTAAATATATTACGATTATTATTGCATCATATTATGACCAAATATATTCGTAATATAACATCATAATATTTTTCCCTTTATCCTAATTTGTTTTTATTACATCATATTATAATTTATTGTAATCATATTATTATCTTGTTAATCATAATAAGTTAAGAAGTTATCATATTATTATCATGTTAATAATAATAAGTTAAGAAGTTATCATATTATTATCATGTTAATCATAATAATATGTAGATTAAATCTTCAACCGAAAAATATTTTTAATATATATTTATGCTTATTTACTCACTGGCAACCTTAACAAATAGATATTGGGTATTATTTCTTTTTTATAAGCAACTTTATTATTATATTCAACATTTTAGTGTATAAAAAAGTCATTTCTAAAAAATTTAAGAAATAGAACTATTTCAAAAAGCTTTAAAAATACATAACTGAAATTTAACTCATAGAATAAATTCAAAAAATAAAAAATATTGTTTGTCATAATATGATGCATCTACAAACATAACATTTTTAACCTTTTTTTGTCGTAGGTCGCAATTATTTATATATATGTATATATATCGAGCCTTTGGTGCAATACCGTAGTAAGTCAAAAAATCGCGAACTGAGAAAAATGCATTTGAAGTTTTGAATCACCTTTTTGATAGTATTTTCGTTTACTAAAGTTATTTTTTTACAAGTTTTTTAATAAAGAGGAATGTTTTATAATTAAATTAGGTAAAAAATTACTAAAAATATGAAATATTTATTTATATTTAAGTATTTTGTATCAACCTATCAATAATGTATCGTTATTGTCACAAAATTAACGACAATATTATGAATTAATTCGGAATATATCGATATAGCAAATAAAGCATAAGAAGAAATGATAACTAATTTTTTTTCAACAAAGATGAATTGTGAAATAATACGAACAAGTAAAAAAGAACACAAATTATGCAGTTGTGTTTTTGTGCCTAAAACGTAGCAAAAAAAATTATTGCCTTATTGTTTTTTCACAATTTGTTTTCTGTTTGTAAGTTAAAGGAAATATTTCATTATTGCAAATAAATATTGTTGGACAAAGCTAGAGGCAATAAAGCCATTTTTAGCTGTAAAATCTGAACAGTTAGAGATAGAACCATAATCTTTTTTTCTTCAGATAGATATATCCCCAAAGATCATTACTGCATATTCAGTTCAAAAAATTCAAATTTTGAGTTACTACGGTCTTGCACCAAAGGCTCGATATATATATATTTTTTTTCACTAAAATAACACAAAATAATGGTCAATATTTTTGCACCATTTTCAAACCATATTAAAATTTTGTTAGCATTGATATTTTATTTTGTGACGCTTTACTATTTTTTAATGTACGTACAATTTCTTTCTTTTTTAACGTCTTTGAACTTTGTTTTTTTTTGAAAAGCAAATAATTCGATAGGCATATGCAAAACAAACGACACAACTGATGCAAAATTATTTAACAAATGGCGATAACAATATATTATTAGAGTAAATATAGTTTGTAAGCATCTTAAACATATTATGAGTACACGTATAGAAAGTTATCATGTTATGGCTATTAAATGTCATTAAATGGTTGTGAGGATTATAATATGTCTTCAAAGTTATCATTATATAGTTGCTATAAAAATTATTATTTTTAGTGAACAATACTTAAAGTTTTAATATCGATTAACATTGACATGCTTACTGTAACTTATATTTTGTTGATATTAAATAGAAATAACAATATTTTGTGTACGACAACTATAAATTGTTACAATAAATAAAGTGTAGTTCCCGTAACCATGCCCAACCATATTTTTTCTCTGCGTGTATATTCTAGGAGCAACATACTACAGCTCGATTTTTAAAATGCTAATGTTTGTTGGTTTCCATTTTATGGTAAAATATGACCACGGTTTTGTTAAATTTAACCATAATTTAGTCGAAATGAACTATAATATGGTCAATATTAACCACATTATGGTCAGAATTAACAATTATGGTAAATATTAACCGTATTAGATAATTTATTTCCGCCATTTATTACACGCACACCACAATTCTGAGGAGGGTATTATGCATTTGTGATGATGTTTGTTACACCTTTAAATATTAGTTTTAGACCTTCCGGTATACCGATCGACTCAGAATGATCTTTAGAATCGATCTAATGATGTCCGTCCATGTATTACATTGTGCGCAATAGTAAAGGTCGAAATTTTGAAGGCAATGTGACGAAATTTGGTACAAAGGCTCCAATTGTCACAAGGACCAATCCCATTTAAAATGGTAACAACCGCTCCATAATTTCATATAGCCCCCAACAAGCTTCTTTTTGGAAAAAGAGTCTCTGCGATCATAACCATCTTATTATGAATCGGCCCATATATGACTGTATCTCCTACACAAATACCATTCCCGAAAATAGGTTTGAATGCCATAATTTTCTTTTACATGTTGGTATAGACATACAAATTGGCGACAGTAACTTTCACGGTAGCTACTATATCATGACAAAATATTGTGCTGGTCCCATATAAACCACCTTCCTCAAATCACTTAAAGGCAAACTGATCTCATGTAGATGACGATGTCTAAATAATATTCAGCACAAAGTCCTTGTACATGAATCTTAACCGCATAATATATTTTTGTTCTGGCAGGTACATGATTGCCCATGGATGTAAAAAATGGTACACAGACGATAACATTTTTTTTTTATGTACTGTTGCATAGGATATATTATGCCGGGAATGACCAACTATACTTTCTGGTTTTATTTCTTTTACATGTTATGTTCCACTTTTATAAGACATCATTTAATTGACAGTAACATCGATAATTGAATGTAATTAATTCCCAGCCCGCGACGACCTTTGTCAGCAATTTTAAGGTTTTACTGGTTTGTACTACATGTTAATTTTATGTATGTATTTAAATAACAATTAAAAGAAAAAGAATGTAAGAATAAGGCAGTCCAAGGGAGTGGTTGAAAAACATTCAACTACTGTAGAGAATAAGACTACCATAATTTTGTTACTTTTTTTGTTACTATTTTTAAACTTAAACAAACAATGTTAAGAAATAATGCACGATGTTAATTGTGAGTCACACATTAACGTCAAGTTTTTTTGCCAACTCAATTGGCATATCATTTTAGTGTTTGGCAAATTCAGCTATGGAAAGGTACACATTTGAGCAGCGCGTTAAGTCTCATTTTACACGTTTCATCTTTGGAAGCTCAACTTCTTTTCAATTCTCTTTTGAAGATGCCATTATGTTCACACACAGCAACCGGTTTCAACTTTTTTTTTGCTTCAAAACAACAACACTTTTATTCAAAGCGAACCAAAGAGAAAAAGAAAAGAAAAAAATTTACATGTAGCCATTGTTGTGCATATTCCTACGAATGAGAACACAAAGCGTACTGCCCGAGTACAGGCATCTCCGTACCAACCCCTTTTCTTCTTGCTTCCATCTCCTTAAAACACAAGAGTTAAGCATCAAAAGATGAAACGTGTGAATGTAGACAAAGATTGTCGAAGGTTTTTACGAAAATGCATTTCGTGATTTTTTTGGTCAGCATAATCGACGAAATGTGTACACAATCGGGAGAACTGTGCGCAAACACTTGTGCATGCTCGCCTAATTCGTTCTGCGGAAAACGTTGCTGTTGTTCGCGATAGTGTGGCAGAAGAGCTGTCAACCTCGACTTGTCGTCGTGTCCAACAATTTAACATCTCGCCGAATTGTTGGTTGAACAGACAGAAGTTGAAGTGAAATGTGACTTTACAAAGAAAATCATCTTCAGCTACGAGGCACACTTTCACCTAAGTGGATTCGTTAACAAGCAGAATTGCCGCATTTGGGCAAATGGGAATCCACGAGTGATTGTTGCAAAAACGATGTATCCGAAAAGAGTGACTGTTTGGGGAGGTTAATGGACTGGCGGCGTCATCGGGGCCGTAATTCTTCGAAAATAAGGTTGGCCAAGCAGCTACCGTGCATTGTGTTCACGTTAGCGAGATGATAACGGACTTTATGTGGCCAGAAATTGAGGATATGGAGCTGGACGATATGTGGTTCCAACAGCATGGTGCCACTTGCCATACAGTCAACGAAATAATGGCCTTGTTATTTTACGTCGTGGCGATGTTAATAAGCCCCCACGATTATGTGATTTGACACCGTTGGAATTCTTTTTTTGGGGATATTTAAAAGAAAAAGTAAACGCCAATAAGCCAAGAACAATTCAAGAGCTAAAGGATGAGATAATTCGGCATATTAAGGACATTCAACTTAAATTCTGTCTAAGAGCCTTTGACAAAATGGACCATCGGAAAGAGGTATGCCACCGAAGACGTGGCGAGCATTTTACCGATAATTTGTTTCACACATAATTGTCATAGATCCTTTAATATAATAAAAAAATATTAACATAATTCTCTGAAAACTTTTTGTTTATTTTATTATTGTTGTATATTATATAACATTATATAACATATGGTTGCAGCTTTATTTTATTTAAATATATAGATTATTTTTTAATCAAAATTTTGAATTTAATTTTCATTAAATTATTTTTATGAAGAAAGGAATTTTACAGCATGAAATGAATTAAAATTTATTGATAATTTTTCATCCTTGACTGAGCTGGGAATTGAACCCAGGTTTTCACGGACAAGTTGCCCCGACTAGTTTCGATTGTAACCACACAATCTCTTCAGTGGGGTTTGCCGTTTATCTCTTACCGCCATTGACGACGGATGACGTCATATGTCAAACATCAATCTTTAAACCAAATGGTATTTTACCTTACCTTTGATTACTTATTTTAATTGATCTACATATTCTTCCTTACTTCTTGTTTTTTCGTATTTTTTGTCAAGAATTCTTCTTGAAATCCAAAGTACATTTTTTGTTTTTCATGGTTTTGTCTTCCTTTTTTCTTGTTGACATTTTTCAGCACAACTTTAAGGACAAATGTAAACATATAGCTCGTGTCTTAGCTGTTAACAATAATTAGTATTGTGGTTATTTTATTGAACTGTTAATGGTCTTTAATCCAAATTTCAAATATAGATTATATATTGTTAAATTTAAACAGATTTTAAGTTTCAGGGCAGTTAAACATTTTATGGTTCAATAAAAATAAATTTTTTTTACGTAGCTATAGAAATGTTAAAAACAAAAATATTTTGTTTGTGCCCATTGCGGGGACCATAATATATTTTTTTTTATACATACTGCAACCATGTTTATTTTCTGCGTTTAGAGTCTTGCAACACCGATGCAGCTTAAATGATACAAGAATAAGTGCTATTAGCATAAGTTTGTGCTGTATTTAGTAAGATATAGGAACGCATGAGCAGCTAAAACATGGTCAGACTATCAAACACAAGCTCTAATAAAAACACAATATACCAACAGTAAAGAATATACCACAAGACACGGTATCATATTTGTTCACCAACACTTATGGGGCATCCATAAAAATTGTTTTAAAACGTTTGTAATGGGTGTCACCATATTCAACTTATCCTGTTTTTGTATGGGGGCCAGAAGAAATAATGAGCCGATTTGCCCGATTTTAAATAGCCAAACTGTTTTAAAATTTTAAAAATTCCCATAATTTCCATAAATTTTTAAAGTGACAAGCACATTTTTGTCATGTTATCAACTCTTGTGTTACTGTACAAAAATAATTAGACAAACGAAGAAATAATTTATACCATAGTATAATAAGTACCAGGTATGTTCATTAGGGAGAGTTGTCATTATTTACCCATGTAAAGTCAAACAACGAAATATTACTCATTTGCAAGTATTTATATTTCAACATATTTTGCACTTTTTAGATATTGCAAACTTACTTTTTATATAAAACTATATATTATTCAATATCTTGTTTATTTGAAATTTTTTTTGGTTAAAATTTGCTATAACACCATTTTCATATTAAGAAATTTTTAAAAAAATAAAATTATTTATTTGATTTTCTACTGATTTTCTTTTGTTTGACGTTATGTGGGTTTTCAAATTGCGAACAAAATTTTTAATGACTATACCTTGTACTTATTCTACCATGATTTATACTACATATGTTTTATTTTATTTAAAGGAATGCCAAGGAATATGTTTTCGTTAAGTTCAAGGAATTGGATCGTTGTTAGGTCAACAAAAAAATAACAAAAAAACGAAAAAACAAAAAATAAAAAAAAATAAAAAAAAATAAACAAAATGAACTACTAACTTAATTGAAAAACAATAACAATTTGTTTCTCTATAGTATATTCTTTTAAATAATAAAATAAATTTAATATTTACCATTTGATTTTTTTGTGGATAAACCGTAGTTATAAGGATTTGAGGCAAAGACATGATGAAAGTTATTATTATTGTGATGATTGTCGTCCTGCAAAAGTAGAAAAGAAAAACCAATGAAATTTCACAACATTCCAAAACGTTTTTATAATTATAGTTTTTTTTACCAATTTTAAAAAATTTGCTGGCACTAAATTATACAAAGGATAGTTGTTATAAATTTCTAACATTTTACGTTTATTTGTAAAATTATGTTCGTTGACAAATGGTAAAATCATTTGTTTAACTTTAAAATTAACAAAAAATACATATATTTTTTTAAACTTCAGCTTAATTTAACTTTTATTTTCTTTCAATTGTTTCGCTGTTGAGTCCTACACTAACGAATGTTAAATTTATACTAACGATAGTCATGTCATGCATTTATAACTGTATTCATTAAACAAACATTTGGTTGTTAGTGTGTTCTTTTTTAACAAATGCATATTGATACGTTCTCAGCAATCCTCCCTTTTGGGACAATTACTTTTTTAACAATTAAATTACATACATACATACTAGAGTTTTTCTTTTCCCGGGAAAGCGGGATTGATTTTTTAATTTACTGGAAATCCGCGCTGTATAAAAAACGATGGAAATAATTAAATAATTTAATTTATTTGAACAAAAAACAAATAACAATTCATGAGATCTAATTGGATGTGCACAAAAAAAAAATTATCAGTAGTTTTTCATCAAAAAAAAAAAAGTGTTTAAAAAGTATTTCAATTTAATTAATATGATAATCAATTATTTTTTTTAGCTGAAAGAAAATTAAAAATATCATTTTGATTGAATTAACATTTTAAAATCCTTATTTATTTTTTCGTTTAAAATAAAATAATTTAAACTTGTAGAATTCTTTGGGAATAGTCAAAACTTGTTCTATTTTTAATTGAATCAATTAACACATTGTTTGAAACAGCAAAGTTTTTTAATTATTTTTTTTTAATTAAAATAAAAAATATCATTTATTGAAAAAAATATTCAAAAGTTTAAATTTTTCAAATTTTTAGTAATATGTAGGTACAAAATCAACAAATTGATTGCTTGATTCTATGAATATGGTATGAAATTGGTGATAAGAGACAATTTTTAATTTTTTCTGTGTAAAAGTAAAAAAAAATATGTATATAAAACTTCAGTTATTTATAAAGGGTGGTTCAATTTTAAGGGCCGATGTTGAATGTGAACCATACCTTAACGTCAAGCTTTTTTCTGCTTTTCATTTGACATTTCTCAATTTCAGACTAACTTAATTTGAACCATGCAAAGACTCACAATCGAGCAATGCGTTAAAATTATTCAGGCTTATTATGAAAATGGGCGTTCAAATCAAAATGCATATCGTGAAAATCATCTTCAGTGATGAGGCACATTTTCACCTCAGTGGATTCGTCAATAAGCAGAATTGCCGCATTTGGGCGAATGATAATCCAAGTGTGACTGTCAAAAAACCAATGCACCCACAAGGAGTGCCTGTTTGGTGCGGTTTATTGGCTGGCAGCATCATCGGGCCGTATTTTTTCAAAAAAGAGGACAGCCAGGCAGTTACTGTGAATGATGTCCGCTATCGTGAGTAGATAACGAACTTTTTGTGGCCCGAGTTGAAAAAAAATATGGATGTGGACACAGCTAACGAAACAATGGCTCTTTGGCGCGACAAATTAAACAGCCATGTTATCTCACGTGGTGGCGATGTCAATTGGCCGTCAAGATCATGTGATTTGGACTTCTTTCTTTGGGGTTATTTAAAAGAAAAGGTGTACGACGATAAGCCAGCAACAATTCAAGAGCCAAAGAATGAGATAATTCGGCACATTAAAGGCATATAACCTCAATTATGCCTCAGCGTCATCGAAAATTTGGACCATCGGATGGAGGGGTGCCGCCGAGGCCGTGGCGGTCATTTTGCTGATATTTTGTTCTATGCATAATTGAACCATACCAATATTATCATAATAAAAAGAAATGACAATAATTTCCTAAATAATTTGTGTTTTATTCAACATTTGTGTATTATTCACACAACAACACAAATTATTTAGGAAATTATTGTCATTTCTTTTTATTATGATAATATTGGTATGGTTCAATTATGTATGGAACAAAATATCGGCAAAATGTCTGCCGCGACCTCGGCGGCACCCCTCCCTCCGTTAGCGAACACCATTCACAGTAACTGCCTGACCGGCCTCATTTTGGAAAAAATACGGCCCGATGATGCCGCCAGTCCATAAATCGCAGGAAACAGTCACTCTTTGTGGGTGCATTGGTTTTTCGACAATCGCTCTTATCATTATCATTCGCCCAAATGCGGCAATTCTGCTTGTTAACGAATCCACTGAGGTCGATTATGCTGATTAAAAAAATCACGAATGTACACAACATGCATTTTGATTTGAACGCCCGTTTTCATAATTAGCCTGAATAACTTTAACGCGTTGCTCGATTGTGTATCTTTCCATGGTTCAAATTTAATTAGTCTGAAATTGAGAAATGTCAAATGAAATGCAGAAAAATTTTTGACGTTTTGGTGTGCTTCACATTCAACATCAGCCCTTAAAATTTAACCACCCGTTACTAGGAAAACATCATTGATATAAAACCAAAATAGTTAAATTATTTAAAAAAATATTTCTTTGTCAGCATATTTCTTATTTTATTTAAGACTAGCTTAACCCGGTGCGCTTCGCTACACTGATCCCGCACATTTTTATATTGAAATTTATAGTTTACTATAATAGTAGCTTTAACCACGTTTGAAGACTCTCCCTTTAATAGTTCTTCAGTTGAGCGATATTTAATGTATGCATCCTATGGGAGGTATTTCCCCCCCTGCGCCTACCCGCTTTATTTTTATTTTCAAAAGTGTAGTATACCATAAGAGTGACTTTTAGAAAGTTTGAACATTCTCACTATTACAGTTCTTAAGATATGCGATGTTAAACATTGGCGTCCTATGGGGTATTCCTATACCCCCGCTGCTATTTTATTTCAATTCCGGGGCTCAGAAGATCCTACTACAAAAAGTTCAGCAAAATGCGTGCAGCGGCTCTTAAGATATGCGATAATTAATATTGGCATCCTATGGGGGGTACCAATTCCCCTGCCCCTATCGAAAAAATAAGTAGCCTATTTTATTTTTAGGGCTCACGTGATGTTACTGTAAAAATTTCAGGAAAATCTTGCGATAATTAATATTGGCATCCTATGGGGGGTACCAATTCCCCTGCCCCTATCGAAAAAATAAGTAGCCTATTTTATTTTTAGGGCTCACGTGATGTTACTGTAAAAATTTCAGGAAAATCTTGCGATAATTAATATTGGCATCCTATGGGGGGTACCAATTCCCCTGCCCCTATCGAAAAAATAAGTAGCCTATTTTATTTTTAGGGCTCACGTGATGTTACTGTAAAAATTTCAGGAAAATCGTGCGATAATTAACATTGGCATCCTATGGGGGGTACCAATTCCCCTGCCCCTATCGAAAAAATAAGTAGCCTATTTTATTTTTAGGGCTCACGTGATGTTACTGTAAAAATTTCAGGAAAATCGGTTCAGTAGTTTCGGAGTCTATAAAGCGACAAACAAACAAACATACATAATCCATTTTTATATATATAGATGAGTCCTGCCCGAAAGAAAACACGTTACCTTTCTACCGATATTTGCCTTTTTAGTTAAAAGAGGTTTATATAATCTCTGCTTACTTTCAGTTTTTCTTACTACTTCCTTCAAATGCTTGGAATTCCTTTTTTAAAGCAAATTCTTTACGTTGCATCGAATCTGTGTTTTCTTTTATTATTACTGGATTAAAGATTTTCTTAAATGTTAACTTTTAGTTTTTGTTTTCAGAATCTAATCCAAAAAGTATTTCGTGCAGCTGCTATGAATATGAAATCATTAAGTTTTTGGAAACAGTGTTAAAATGGTTTACTCTTTTAATCTCTTCTATCACCAATTCGAAATTCCAGAGCATCAGACATTCCCTTAGTCTGGGTTCACATTATGAAAGTTTTCTTTCAGAAAAACTGACTTTATTGGTGAGAGGGGAGTGAAGCATACCATTTATCTTCCCTACTCACCAATCCACTCAGACTTTCTTAAAGAACACTTTCATATTGTCAACCCAGACTTACGTATTTACAATAATAAAGTTGCCCTAGTTATATAAAGAAAATGTGCGGGATCCCGGAATTTTTTTCGGGAGATCCCGTATGAAAACCCCTAATAAATGTGTATGCATGATAAAAGAGAGAATTATTTTGAATTAAATTTTCTTTTCTCTTTTCATAAATTTTGTTTTAAAAATTTAAAAATATTTTTAAAGTGTTGCACATTGGGGTTATTGGCACCAAAAATGGGAATTAATTCAAAAATTTGTTTTTGAGAATTGAATAAATTTGTGTATTTCATATCAGTGGCAAAAAAAAAATTGTTTTTGGCAACTACAGTTATTGAACTATACAGCTTTAAAGTCGGAGTTATTTGATGTTTTTTTATGTTCTATGAATATTAAATTTTTTAGTGTTTTAAGAATATGTTTTTGGTGCGTTCTGAAGTGAAAATTTAAAATATAATAATTATACCTTCAGCCTCGGGCTTCTAATATTATTCATACGTTTTTATTTTTATGTGTATTTGTGCTACTTTTCTAAATTTGTTTTTACGCGTTACCCTAGTGAATTTCGCGAAAAATTGTGTTAAATAGTTGTGAGTTTAGGCGAGTAACGCAAAAAGTTTTTCTTCCCGTAATATTATAATCGTTTCTGAATTACTTTAAAAAAAAAAACATTTTGCGCATAAATGCCCCTTTTAAAATAATAACTATGCAAATAAATTGTTGCACCTACTACCTAAACAACAATAAAAACATTATTATTTTTTAAACTTTTTTCAGAGTCATATGACTGTCTTTATTTAACTTAGGCACATCTTCGAATACGATTTTCATTTCTCGGCACTTTTCCCATCGAATATGCAAAGACAAAAGTTTTTTAAAACTTTCTGCAGTGACCCAAATGTCTTCACAGAAAGCATTAGCTGTTTTTGTTGCCCGAAACGTAGATCGGCGTTTCTTTTGAAATGAGGAAATTTCACCACAAATCACAAAATTGGACTCAAAATTGATAATAGATATACTTACATTTAATTAGGGTTATCGTTTCAAGCGGGTTTCAAATGAATATTTAAACCAATCGAGATTTAAATTTTGGCGCCGCAAGGTATTTTGTAAAAAAATATCCTTGATATAATATGTCCCCAACCATGCACCCATTTCTATTCAAAGAACCAGAAATTATACTTAAAAGACTGTTAGTTACTTTGCCCAGTCATACGAAATATAATAAAGTTTAAAGAGAAAACACACAATAATTTGAATAAGGAAGCAATACGTTTGCGATCTCGATTACGAAGAACATGCTTGTAATGATTATAATGATATTTATACTAATTATACAGATAGTGATATTTTTTAACCGACTAAAATTAAATTTGCAATCTAGTATAATAAAAAATATATAAACCTTACTTCTCTTAGCTAAAATAAGAAGTAGGGAAGGCGACAAAGAAATAATTCCCACTTTTAAGCCATAGTTACACTGGGGAACAGTCATTTTGCGGCCTGGAATTCTATAGCAAATTTTTACTAATTTGAGGTCGCTGATTTCAAATTTAATCTCCATTTTTCTCAGCCTGACTTTTCGAGATATACCGTTATGTCCAAAATGAAGGCACTTTCACTACATATATTGGTATAACTTGAAAACGGTTCACATTATAAATCCTTAAACATTTAGTTAAACAGACTTCGAATTTTCGAAGCTTTATTTAATTGCAATCGGTGCACATTTCTTGATTTTGTTCACAACATAAATTTCCAGTCAACACAAAAAAAGTTCAATTTTGTCCAAACACACACATTAAAAAATGTTTTTTTTTATGGAAATCGGGATTTTTATTAATTCGGTTTTCACAGTAAATTTAGAACAAAATCAAAAGTTGTGCACCGATTGCAATAAAATAGAGCTTATTTCCCTTGAAATCAGTTTAACTAAATGTTTTAAGACAAAACATGAGATTTTTCTTGCATATTTATTTTTTATGAATTTTTAAAGAACAAAAAATTTCTTCTTTTTTTTTTAAAAAAAAATTTTTTTTTTTTTTTCAAAACTTCAACGATATATCTAAAGCTACTAGGTAAATTTAAAAACAATGTAAGCATGGCTTAAATATAATATTGTCTAGTGTCGGATTTTTTTTTAACTGAATATGGTGAACCGTTTTCAATTTATTCCAATATATGTAGTGCACTTTATTTTGGACATAACGGTATATCTCGAAAAGTCGAGCTAATAGAGAAAAATGGAGAATAGATTTGAAATCAGCGACCCCAAATTAGTAAAAATTTGCTATAGAGTTCCAGGCCGCACAAAAAAGTTCAATTTTGTTCCCTTGTGTTATTAATTACTTTGTATGGCGATTACCACTTCTCCCGCAGCTACCCCATCTGTTTTTTACGTAACTTTGTGTCCCGTCTTCAATTTAACATACACCAAATCTGAAGCCTTATTAATTATAGGTTTCTAGATAACAGATTATTATAAATTATTTTGTATGGGCAATACCTTATCCCCCAGTCCTACTGCGCCAATTTTTTTGGCTAACTTCGAAGATTTCTCTCTTGAAGTGAAAGTGACCAAAAAAAAAAATCAAAAATTTTAAGCAGTGGACGTCACTACGAATTTATTCCCACTTTTGGCCTTGAAAACCCCACTGTGCGTTGTATAAAAAATAATTTTACTAAGCATTCGTTGCGTGTAACTAATAAGAAATAAGGTAATATGTATGGTATATTAAGACCTACTGATAGGGTATTTTTTTAACGACTATTTGAAAAATGTTAAAGACTATGATTAGGGCTTCTAACTGCAAATTGCTTCTATTTCCGGAAGGTTTTTTTAAATACTTATTTCTTTTTCCAGGTATCATATAAAAGAAATAACTTAGAAATATGGGGTTCACAATAGATATCACATAGTTTTCGTCTTTTATAACTTATATATAAATAATTCTGCTTAAGCAACGTGCGAGAGATGGTTTGTATGGCTTAAGTTTCAATTTCGCAAAGACCGTCAAGTCAACCAAAAAAGTTTAAAGATAATGCAATAGAGTATTACTCCATGGTGATTGTTATAAAATTTAAAAAGAACATTTGAAAGTTATTTAAGCAACAATTAAAAAAACGGTTGCAAGCAGCAGATTTAATCACCAGTTGCAGTCGAGAGACGTTGAACGACAAAAAAGAATTTGTGCTGAAATAAAAAATTGATCTATTACGGTTACCTGAATTCATAAGTGAAGCTTGGCCAACTGGCCGCAACAACACACAAAACCGAATATTCATATACTGTGAAGGCTATTGCTTTGTATTAGTATTTTGATATCTTAAAAAGATCTTGCGACTTCCTTCTGCCTGCTAAACTTAAGATCGTTATCTGTAAAATAAATTTAAATAAAAATTCTAGACAACACATTTGTTTGTTATTGAAAATTAGTCCACTGTTTTAATTTGGCAAATACTTTTTCAATATACATAAAATATTCAGCGCAATCAGAAAACAAAAGATACTATATAAAAACATGTACATATGTAAGCAAAGCATATTCATTTTACAAGATAACAAACCAGCGATATATATGAAAAAGATTTATATGGACACATGCCCTGAGGCCTACTAAATGGTGGACCTTAACCACTGGGTGACAAATAATTCGTTAACCACACACATGTAGTAATTTGAGTGAATAATTTGGCAGAATTATACACTCGCCCCTTGCTGGAGCTGGTGCTATCTAATCTCCGCAGCTGTAGAATAGCCAGCACCTTTAGAAATTGCTTAAAAAAATATGGTTGGAGGTAACCATATTCTAAGAGCATCATACTCTGATTGCATTTTAGCAATGTTTATGTGTGCAGGTAAATATATCATGGTTAAATACGATCATAATATGCTTAAAATTAGCAATTATTTGCCAGAAATTAACCATAATTTGTTCTAAATTTACCATATTTTGGTCGATGTTAACCATAATGATGGTCCAAATTAACCATATTATGTTCAAAAATAAGCTATAATATAACATTTTCCAGAATTTGGACAAAATTTACCATATTATGGTCAGAATTAACAATAATATGTTCAACGTTAGCCATATTATGGTTATTTATTTAAGCCATATTTTTAATTTGTTTATTAAGTAGACAAGTTATAACTTGATTTTATTCCTGTTACGAGATATGTTTCACTTTTATAAGCAATCCCCTTTTATTCATATTTCAGCCTGTGACGGACGATCTTCATACACGCAAAGAAAAACCATGGTTGTGGTAAACCTATTCTAAGGGCAACATATTATGATAATATTCATGAGTGTAGCCAATATATTACGATTATTATTGAATCATATTATGACCAAATATATTCGTAATATAACATCATAATCTTTTTCCCTTAATCCTAATTGGTTTTTATTACATCATATTATAATTTAATGTTATCATATTATTATCATGTATTTCATAATAATATGTAGTTTAATCTTAAACCGAACATTTTTTAATATTTAATGCTTATTTATGCTTATTTACTTACAGGCAACCTTAACGTAAAACTTTTACAGATATTTCACATCATAATATGATGCAACTTCAAACATAATATTTTTAACCTATTTTTGTCGTAGGTCGCAATTATTTATAACTTATTTTATAGAATTTTCATTCTTTTTCTTTAAAATACACAAAACAATGGACATTATTTTTGCACCATTTCCAAACAATATTAATATATTTTAGCATTGATATTTTATTTTGTGACACTTTACAATTTTTTTTTAATGTACCTACAATTTCTTTATTTTTAAATTTCTTTAAACTTGTTTTTTTAATGGGCATTTTTTTTTTAAATTGTTTAACCACTGAATAACAAATAATTAAATAGGCATATGTAAAACAAACGACAAAACTGATGCAAATTATTTTACAAATGGCGATTACAAAATATTATTAGAGTAAAGATATTTTGTTTGCATCTTAAACATATTATGAGTACACGTATAGAAGGTTATCATGTTATGGATATTAAATGTCATTAAGTGGTTGTGAGGAATATAATATGTTTTCAAAGATATCATTATTTAGTTGTTACAAAAATGATTTGTGAACCAAACTAAAATTTATAATTGACATGCTTTCAGTAACTAAAATATTGTTGATATAAAATAAAAATAACAATATTTTATGTACAACAACAATATATTGTTACAATAAAACAATATTTTATGTACAACAACAATATATTGTTACAATAAATATAGATAGTGTCGTTGCCGTAACCATACCCAGCCATATTTTTTCTCTGCGTGTAAGCATTCTTTCTGCTACAACTTAAACTTATGTGTTTTAATTAATAAATTAAATAAAATTATTAAACATAAAAGGCTTGGAAACAACCATAACATGGTTATGTCTTTTGGATAGAAGAATATCTTTTAGTATATGATTGTAGCTTTATTTTATTAAGACATTATATTGTTAAATTTAACCCCATATTTGAAGTTTCAAGGGAGGTAAACACTTTACTGTTAAAAAAAAATTTTATTAATCTAGAAAAAGTAATGTTAAAAACAACAATGATTTATTTGTTGCGGAGACGATAATATGTTTTTTAAAGCATATGTCAGCTATGCTTTTCTCTGCGTGTAGGGATGATGCTTTCTAACAATTCGAACTCTCCACACGAAAAACTTTAGGCTGACAACATTTTGACACAAACAAACTTTCCTCGCAATAAGAATTTAGGACGTGATTGGGCCTTAGGAAACATGCTATAAAAAATATTTTAGTAAAATAGAACTCGTTAGAAAGAGAAAATTTGAGTTGTGCTTTTTTGGTATTGGATATATAAAGGCCAAATCGGACTATTTTACCTAACAGCCATACTAATGTATTTCCTTGAAAAACACTGTCTATAATGAATAAATTATTAGTCAATTCAAAAAGTTATATCCAAAGGACGAGTTTTGCTTTTTAAATACCCCACCGATTCATTTGGAGCACTATGACTTCAACTTAATTAATAAATTATTCTTCTGCCTTTCCGGCGTTTGGTTTGTCTGTTGTTAGCATTCCCACACCGGATGACTTAAATATTTTATCACTTCACCAAGCTCTAATCAAATGTGCCCGAAGTTAACGACAATAACCGCACCATATGAGCCAGAATAATTTATTTATACACTCATAAAATAATACAGTAACTGATTGTAGGTTATTAAATTCGTTTTTCGTACTGTTAAAATTAAATAAAATATAGTTATTTTTCGAATTAATTTTTTAACATTTATGTTTGTTATTCAAAAACAAATTACAAAAAAATAATGTTTTCCGTATTAATATTGTTATGTAGTTTGATTTTTTGTCAGTTGAATTATATTTATTTAAAGCAACAGATATTAAATTTTACGGACTATCCTGTTTAATAAATAAAAATTGAAGAATCAATGTTAAATTCATTTATTTTAAATGAAATGCAAATTTTCCGTTTTTAAATACATTTTTAGTTGTTTAAAATGAATTTTCTGTGCAATTTACCTACATAATATTTTGAGTGTACAAAGTTAGTTGTACCCTACGCCATTAGTACCCATAGACCATTTACTTATGTTGCTATTTAGATAAAATTAAGTCAAAATATATTTTGTTGTAAATAAAGACATATTAACAATTTAAATGGGTTTCAGGGTAGGTATAAATTAGATAAAAAAATTGGTATAGAGATAAAATTTAATAACAATTCTACAAGTTTAAATTATTTTATTTTAAACGAAAAAACACAATATTTTTTGATATTTAATTAAAAATTTATTTCAAAACAGTGATGGAAAATTCAGTACTATGGTGCTATTTTCAGTACTTTTTCTTTTCATAAATACCACAGTACCCGCACGTTAGTTTTAGTACTCTTTTCTTGTTATGCTTCTTTGTTAATAAATCCAGCGTAGCTATTTTTTTTCAACATTTTCTACCTGCCAATAACATACAGGGTACACATACACTTTAATGTTCTTTATCGTTCATGTTTTTTGTTGCAAAAATATTGACATTCTTCAAGTTTCAATGTCATTTTAAATGCGTTTTAACTACATGGTTTCGATGGCGGTTTAACATACTAGTATGAATTTCCTATTACCACCACTATTTCATGCCTGTTACTGTCCATAAAATGCTAGTACATTGAATGGACTTAATGGATGCAGTAGTACTTGGTTTGCTCTCCGAAGAAGCACTTATTAGCGATTACAGGAAGTATAGATTAATGTTTTTTTCAGAAAGTGCAATAGAACTTCAATAAATACTGATTTTTTGCATCGTTTGCTTGCATCATCTGATCCGTATATTGTTAGTCAACGTTATAACGTTATATATTTTGGCGCCCTATGCTCCAGTGGGAGTTAGAGGAACATATATACAACGTTATAAACATCTTTTAGAACAAGATGATGTAGTTAAAGAAAGGATAGTAGATGAAAAATATGTTTGATTTTTATGGACTAAATTGGTTAATAATAATAGATAGGCTGTGGGCGTGGTTAATTGTGATGAAACTTGGCTTGCATCTTTAGTTAATTTACTGCCAATTTCACGATGTCGTAAGAACGCTTTCTTTCGCACAAATACAATTGAAACAAAAACAAATTTCTGAGAACTTGTTTTCGTTTTACATGTAGTTGTGCGAAAAAAGCGTTCTTACGACATCCCGAAATTGGCAGTTAAACAAGTAAGAAAGTATAGTCGGTCAAGCCAGACCGTATGATACCCTACACCACAGTATATGGGAACAAATTTTTGCAAGTGTACCTATTTTAGATTTAGTTTTGAAAAATTAATAGCCAATGTGGCTATATCAATAGAGATCTATCTATATTTAAAATTTAATTAAAATCTGTAAGAAAGTTTCCGAGAGGCAGAAATTTCCCCCTATCTCCCCTCGTGGTCCTATTTTTTAAGAAATGCATAGCTTATCAGCCATGTCACAGAGAAGAATTCCGTTCGGAAACGGAATTCATTCCGTATTTTGGTGCTTCAGAAAATTACGAAAAAACTTTGCGGAATGATACCATTTTTGTTTACATGAGCGGAATGGGAATTTTCTGTATCTTAAAGGCCAAAAAACTATTAAAATATACTTTCTGTCAATAATCATCAGAATATACTTTCTATCAACAAATATGTTTTCTTCGGGTCTGAACGGAATCATTCCGAACGGAATTGTACTCTGTGACATGGCTGTAAAATATGGATCTATTTATGTTTTAACTTTTATTAAAATTGGTTTGATAGTGGGCTCAAAGACCCTATTCCGGAAAGCAGCCTCTATGGGGGCAATATGAAATTATGGACCGATTGGTCCTTGTGCAAATTTAAACCTATCTTCCAAAGTTCATCAAATTATATTCAAAATTGCGACCTTTACTTTGCGTACAAAGTTAAATGGACAGCCAACCAGCCAGCCGGACGGACATCCTTAGATCGGGAGTTGAGCATTGTATATAACATTGATAAAACTTGACAATGCACTAGAAAGTGAATTTACCAAATTTGAAGGATTTTGCTTGAATAGAAAACATTTTATGCAAAAAAATTCATTTGGATTGGTTGGGAGGGGGGCGATGGGCGTGGCTGATATTGATGAAACTTGAAATTCATATCTTGTTTATTGAAGAAAGTGTATATACCAAATTTTATGACTTTTGCTTTGATTGGAAAAATTTTCTGCAAACAAATCGGTAAGGACTATTATCAAAATTAAATTTTGATACTCATCGTGTTTTATTGTTTATTATTTTAAAAAAAGTCTATGGGGGGATTCACAAGGTGTGCTATCAAGTCATATCGTCATAATGTCCTAAATAATATTTTACAATTGTTTAAAAAAAAAAATATTTTTTTATGTTGTTTGAAACACAACAATATTTTTTTTTTAAACAATTGTAAAATATTATTTAGGACATTATGACGATATGACTTGATAGCACACCTTGTGAATCCCCCTATGTTTTTATAATAGAATGGTATATATGATATGCTATGATATCTCAGCTGTTTTACTTGAGGAAATTGGGCTGAAAACTGGAAAATTTAATATTTTCTTTTTAAGCTACTTCTAAAGACATTTTTATATTTAATTATTTTACATGCAAAAAAATTCGTTATGTTTGCACTATTTCCTTAAAAGCTCTCTATAACAATCAATTAAGAAGAGAAAAGTGTAAGGAGAACAAAAAAGTTTGATTAAAGGTCAATTAACGGTTAAAACATATCGAAAAATCGTACGTTCGCGACCGGTACTTAAGCAAATTAAACAAAAACCAATAGAGATATTTTATTGTGTAAATACTGGATAGAGACATACATTAATACACTTTTAAAATAAATTATTCACGTTTGAATATTCCGTTCCATTTCGCAGATTTTTGCACTTCACTACTGTCAGCCAAAGTTGACTTCTATTTTGTGTACGTTCGTGACCACATGTTTATAACTATCATTATGAAAACTTAAACTCGATGATATCCATATTTTGCACTAAACATAGAGCTACCAAGAAATGGTAGGAAAGGTTTTGTTTTCTATGTTATTTGTATATTAAAAGCGTTTGAACGTACGTTCGTGACATGTCAGTGATAGGTCAGTTTCATGTACATACATATATTTTATCTTCAACAACAACTCGCTGAAATTGTGCAAAAAAGTCTGAAGTCAGAAACTTAAGTTGTTCGTAAAGTTAAATTGAAAATTTGTTAACTGCTTTATTTAATTGACTCATTTACGTAAGAGCAAATGATTACGATAAGAAGCAGTAGTGGTAAACTTAACCCTAGTCGGACGGAACAGATACAATTGTACCTTTTCCGTTTTTAAATTTAAATAACTTTTTTTCTACATATAAAAGATTTTTGAAGTTCTGTGACATCTTAAAACTTTTGATTACGATTAATATTTTTAAAATTTCAGAAACATATGTCAATGTCTTAACTTTTTTATAATGCCAAGTTGATTTGCACCCTTAAAAGGCTGACAAGGTACAATTGAACCTTCATATATCTTATATGAAAATAAGAAAAGAAAACTAATTAAAATAATTTTTTTTTTTTTTTTTATAAATGCGCTTCAATATACATGAACACTTGAATTTACATAAGAAATTAGAAATATTTTTCTTGAATCTGTGTGCATTATATGCATGTTTTATTTTGATTTGAGTGTTCACGCAGATCACAAGTGACTTTCTAGTCTTACGTTGTTTATGTTTCTCACATTGGCAAACATAACAACTGCCAACGACTGGAGTGAAGCCACGTACTTTGGTACTTTGGTACCAGCTTCCAGATTTAGCGTTGCCGCAATTGGCTGTCCCAGTACCATTTCTATAGCACCTCGTAAAAAATGTTTACAAACAATTAATTTGTTGCTGCTACGTTCTTCAACTGCAGGCATACATAGCTGCTTAGAAAGATCTTTCAAAAACTCTGATCTGTTGTCTTGTATCTTGGATGATGTTCTTTACTTACTACGTAATAAGCTAAAGCACCGACGTTAATCATATTATAGAATAGCGCAAGAGGCCAGCGTAATGTTCGTCGCCTCACTGTATACACACCCAACATTTTATCCATTACATTAACTCCACCTTTAGTTTTGTTGTAGTGTTTGATAATTTCTGGCTTAGCCAATGTGTTTTCAACTTCTCCTGTCGTATGCATAGTTGACAGCAGAACGACTGCTTTGTTCTTTTTTGTACATATGGAAATATTATGGCATCACTATTGTAGACAAAGTTTGTTGAATAAATAGACCGGTCCTTGTTAGGCTGCATATGCTTGGCAGGAACTTTTTATTTTTTTCTTACTGTAAATACTAATGTCATATTCCAAGAATTTAATTTCTAAGTTAATTCTAAGGACGTAAAAAAATTATCTGTCACTACGTCTCTTCCAGATCCTTTATATAATTCAACTAGGTCAAGTGCAGCTCTTTCTCCAATATTCTTTTGTCGTGGACCGTCTTTTGGCTTTCCAGTATAAATGTGGCCTTGTAGTGGGTAAGCATTCATTGAGTCACAAGCCCAGAGAATCTTAATGCCATACTTAGCCGGTTTAGAGGGATTATATTGTGTAAACTTGGTAAATGGAAACAGTTGCTCGTCGATGGTGATGCCTTCATAGGGCTTGTATGATTTCTCTAAATAAATAAATCTCAGCATCATCTTGAAGCGGTCGCGAGACATTGCCGCTCGTATAAGAGGCAATGAATCGGGATTCCACAAATCGCCCAGATAAGTTATATTATCTCTCTGTACACCAGATGCAATAAGAATATCCAAAAATGCATCAAATTCAGTTTCGGTAAATGGCTGAAATGTTTTTTTAGGAACTTTTTCAGAAGAATTAGGAAACTTTTGTGCTGTCTTTTTGTTAAAAGCTTTGCAGACTCTTTGTTTTATGATTTGTTCCTCTCAATACAATGCCACATATTTCTGGAGTAATAATTGACTTGAAAATTTCTTTTTCTAAAAAGGAAATGCTTTTTGCTGAAGGTCCACCTTTTTGATGTAAAATGTTACGAGATTTGGTTTGTGAACTTCGTAAAGGTTCACTGCACCATTGAGTTCCATCTTTTGTAGTCAAAATACAGCCGCCACTTTGCTCATCTTCAGTATTTTTCTGTATTTTCAGTAGTTAATAATTTTAGTGCACAATGATTTAACTTATTAACCGTGAAAAGTCTAATCTATAGTGAAAATTCTATGTAGGTACAATTGTACCTGTACCACCTTTTAACGTTGTAAAGTTCTTCCGTCCGACTAGGGTTAAGTTATTGATATTAGACGAAAGAGTAAAAAAAAAACATAGTCAAAAATGCACATTGTTTGACATAAGAGCTTTTTGCCAAACATCAAATTATATATTTCAGAATAATAACAAAATGGTCTAATAATATTTATATATTATTAATATTAATATTTAAAGTAGATAATGTAAAGATAATAAAATGAATCTTAAGGTATGTTCAGACCTAACAAATATTTGGCGAAACACCCAAAAATATTTAATATTTAATAGGTGTGAACATAGCTTTAGGTTATAAAAATTGTTTAATTAGAAAAACTTACATGTTCATAAATTTTGTTGAGATGTATTAAATCGGTAGGATTTCGATTAGAAGTTTTATAAACCAGATCATCAGATGTAGAGCAGTTTGTGCTAAAAAAAACTAATTTATCAATTTTCCTAAATAAAAAAAAAAATAATTTTAACTCACCTCCTTTGCGTTTTTAAACAAGTGAAACTTTGCATAGCTGAAACACGATTTTTGTGAGCTCTACGTTTCAATGACGTGGGTGAAACTGAACCAATACCTGCCGTAATCCAGTCTATATCCGGTCCTTGTTGACCATTTCCATCAGGAGTTTTATCAAAGTCCTCATTGGTATTACTGCTGCTATTTTGAGTATTGTTGCACTCATTTTGAAGTCTACCCTCATTGTCGTGTGTAGTGCCAGTTAATTGTGAGGGTGGTGGCACATGTAAAGAATACTGCACAGCACCATCGCTGCTTACAAGTGGCAGTTGCTTGCGTGACAAACATGTTTTAACTGCTGCCACCAGAGCAGCACCATCATCACGTGAATTTGCAATTTGTTGTACAACATTTAATACGTCGGTGGCACTGGATATTTGACCCAATACTGCGAGAACATCTAAGGCGGCTTGACGTACGCGTCGTTTACGATTTAATGCGGCATATGTTGCATTGGTGACACACGTCTCTGTGTCAAAACAAGTACTGGGAAAGGTCATAAGTGCGAAAATTACCATTTGTAATGCATGTTCACGAAACTGTTAATATGAAATAAAGAATAGTTATTTCGAGTAACATTTTTAAATCATAAATATTATGTACAAAAAATTAAGAAAAGACATGAAATGTTTTTCTGTCGTGGAAAATGTAGTTGTAATTATCAGAATATCTGATAAATTTATTTCTCAAGCGCTTATTTTTTTTAAAACATAATGTATAATGCTATATACGGCTGTGGCAAATCTGAAATACATTCCAACAGTCTTTTTAGGCTTTTTTAAAATTGCTATGTTTTTAACTTATGAAAAAAAGGTTTGGTCTATTAACCTTAAAAAAGTAAGTTTTTTTTTTTATAGTAAATTAAAAATAAACCCTTAAAACTGACTTAAACAACTTCTTTTGTATTGCTTAATAACGCAGTTCACACACAAAATTTTGTATACATTTTTATCCACGGTTACGATCTTTACAATCTAACGTCCAAAATTACTCTAATGATCAATTTTTTACTTCGCATTTAAATATTATTTATCTTTAAAGTGGAGAACAGAATAGTCGCTGTAGTACAACGTTACGAATAGCGCTGAAAGCTGTGAAAGGTTAAAAATGGCAGTTTCAAAGTAGTGTCAATTAAATACGTAGTTATAGTAGTCGTTGCAGTTGAAGTTTAACTCAAAGTTCCAGCTTTTTAACTTTGTTGCACAACATATCATTCGTCAGCTTAAGGTACTACTATAACTTCTTTATTATGTTCCAGGCCTAATTTAATACAAAACTACGTTTTCCATTAATTTTTAAAATGATATTTAAATAGCATACATTGCTTCAATTTAAGTTTCTATTGTTTATTTACTTGGCAAGGTGGCCTCAATATCACGACAATAAAAAAACAACAGATCACCCTGAAAATATATACACTTTACAAGTTTCTTTACTGTGATAAAACATCTGCTTTTGAAATTTACTAGTGCTACCAAACTTTTTTTTCTAATTTATTAAGACTTTTTAAATAACACTGAAAACAATTTATTAAAATAAAAAATTATAAGAACTAAATACGTATTTTATTACGAAGTCAATAATTGGCCATAAATCACAGTGCCGTCATTATGCAGTTTTTATACTTAATCCACAAATTTTAGCAGCCTGTTAAACGTAGGGCAAAGTTCTACTTCCAACTGTTTCCCGAAATAAGCCGAGCTTAAGAATATTTCACTCTCCGTATCCACAACTATGACATTTACAAAGTGTTATAGTGCTTTCGCACTTAATCAGCTGTTAATGGTTTTCATTTTAAATCCGGGTGTTAACTTAAGATGTGAAAACAATATTTTTAAATATTGATATAAAATTCCTTGCCATTTATATTAGAGTCCTTGCTAGGACAATCTGTACACACATTGTCGGTGGGTACATAAAATAAGGTACGGATGAATTTTTTTTATTAAGATCTATTTTTTCTATTTTGTCATTTCTTTTTATTATGATAATATTGGTATGGTTCAATTATGTATGGAACAAAATATCGGTCAAATGACCGCCGCGATCGCGGCACACCTCCATCCGATAATCCAAATTTTCGATGAAGCTGAGGCATAATTGAGGTTCTATGCCGTTAATGTAACGAATTATCTCATCATTTAGCTCTCGAATTGTTGCTGGCTTATCGACATAAAACTTTTCTTTCAAATAACCCCAAAGAAAGAAGTCCAACGGTGTCAAATCACAAGATCTTGGCGGCCAATTGGCATCGCCACCAGGTGAGATAACACGGCCATTGAATTTGTCGCGCAAAAGAACCATTGTTTCGTTAGCTGTGTGGCAAGAGGCACCGTCCTGTTGAAACCACATATCCTCCACATCCATATTTTCCAATTCGGGCCATCAAAAGTTCGTTATCATCTCACGATAGCGAACACCATTCACAGTAACTGCCAAACCGGCATAATTTTGGAAAAAATACAGCCCGACGATGCCGCCAGCCCATAAACCGCACCAAACAGTCACTCTTTGTGGGTGCATTGGTTTTTGGACAATCACTCTTGGATTATCATTTGCCCAAATGCGGTAATTCTGCTTATTGACGAATCCACTGATGTGAAAATGTGCCTCACCACTGAAGATGATTTTCACGATTTTGATGCATTTTTCATAATAAGCCTGAATAACTTTAAGGCGTTGCTCGATTACGTATCTTTCCATGGTTCAAATTGAGTTAGTCTGAAATTGAGAAATTTCAAATGAAATGCATAAAAAAACTTGACGTTTAGGTGTGGTTCACATTCAACATCGGCCCTTAAAATTTAACCACCTGTTATATATATTAATTAATAAAATTAACCGCCTGGTTAATTTCAGTCGTAAATTTATATTAAAAAAAAAACAAATTTTTCAATATAAATACATATGCGAAAAAAAATGTTCTTTTGGACATTATGGGCCCGACAGTAAATTTAAATGGTATAAATACATATAAAATAACAACAATTTTAATAGAACAATTAACATTAATTACTTAAACACCTAAAAAAATTTTAATAGCGGTCACCCTGTCCCAATTTATTCGGTGTTCGGCTGCGTAAGAACCTATCACAGAGTTCATTACGCATGAAGAATTTAGGTCAACGCAATGATTGTATGTATTTTTATATACACCAATTTGTTCTATTTCTGACGACGCAAATTCGTTGCGAATAATTCGTCGTTCGTCCCAGTTGTGTTTCTATCATTAAAGGGTAAAAATATTCAATAGTAAAACATTTGAATATCTCAAAATTAGAATCATCAAAAACATTGATTTCTCCCATCGTACACAAAAAAAAATAAAAATTGATTTCAATTTAAAAACTTGTGATATTAACCCTTTAACAACTAAGACCGTCTACAAGCGGTCATCAATAAAAGTCGTTTTCTGCGAGATTCGAACTTTTTACATTATAGGTCCCCAAAGCTTTATTATTGAGTACGAAATTCCTTATCAAATGAAACTAGTTTGAACGCGCGCACTTAGTTCGTTTGGTAGAATTTACCGGTACAATAAAAAACTTAGTAGAAAAAGGCAAGAAAATTATTTGTGATTTTACCAAAAATTAAAATAAAAACTTAAATATTTTAGAGTTTTCCAATCGACTTGGGAATTTTTATGGTAAGTATTAATAACCCAGCAAAAACTTACATTGAAAAGTAATGAGTTAAAAAGCTATTATAACTACTCTTCACTACTTATACATTGGCATTTTAACTCATTAGTTTAACACGGTGATGTCATTGGAGGCAAGTACTTAACACCATCGCTTACAAACAGGGAGTTAAATAAGTCATTACCACATTCGCTTACAAATAGGTACTTCACATTGGTATCAACAAAACTGAATTTTTAACACAAATTGTACTTTTAAATTTAATTTACTTTCTAATGCAAAATTTTACTACCCTTCATTAAGGCTATCTATTAAGTATTTAAATTTTTCATGCACAGAAAAAAGTTGTTATCACTTAAAAAAATGGTTAAAAACTATTTAAATTTAATTAATTGAATCAATTATTTTTTTAGTTGAAAGAAAATTAATAATATACTTTTGATTTAATTAATATTTAAGTTATTTTTAAATAAATTTTTAATTAAAAATTAATTAAATATCAAAAAATATTACTTGACTTTTTCGTTTAAATAAAATAAATAGATTAACATAATGTTTGAAATGGCAAAGTTTTTTGATAATTTTTTGAATTAAAATTAAAAATATCATTTATTGAAAAAAAAATATTTACAATTTTCCATTTTTACAATTTTTAGCAATCGATATAATCATTTTGGTAATAGGTGCAAAATCAACAACTTGTTTGCTTGATTCTATAAATTTGGAATGAATTCAATACATCACAAATGGTTTGTCATTTATAAGAAATAAAAAAAAAATAACTGTAATAACAAAAATGTATTTTAAATCAATTTGTATTAGATTTGAATAAATTAAACCTCAAATGCATTTTATTATGAATTAATTATAAATTTCGTTAATCGGCTAATAAGCAACTGATTATGTATCAGATTATATGTCAGTCATTACTAAACTACTTCTACGTAATGCAGATGGTATGAAGTTGTCATTGAAAAGTAAGTTGTTCAGTAATTGGAAGTGATTACCAAGTTTTTGCTGGGAATGTTAACTTTAATAATTTTAGCTTAGTTTAAAATTTGGGAAAACAGATTTGTTTAAATTGTATTTGTTAGTGACTCAGGGGAAAAAATTGAAAAACTGTAACGTACTTTACGTTAGTAAGTGTGCATTATAATTTCGTCTTCTGACTTGTAAAGATCAAAACATAAAACTTTTAAGATGTCATGTAATGAAACAATAACTAGAGACTGCGGTAAGCAAAAAAAAAAAAAAAAAAAAAAAAAAAAAAAAAAATAAAGCTTCATACACTGAGCGATCAAGAAATCATTGTTTTCATAAATTCAATTGAAGATGATGATGATTTTATGACGATCCTATCAAGTGATGAATAAAAATCGGAAGATAATGCAATGATAATGGAATGTGAAATATGTTACTCTGTTCCTTCCAAAAAATGCTCGTCTACTGGGATTTTTTCAGAGGTGCACGTACTGCGGAAAGTTTCTGATTGGCAATCACTTGAGAGTGACCAGAAATGATTCCTCTGCTTACTGTCATAGGGCAAGTAGTACCTAGTAGCTAACAAGAGTGAGAAGGCGGACAGTCATGTAGCATGAATGGTCAAAATACATCATGACGTCACAGGCAAGTAGGTAAGCGATTTATAAATGTTTGCTGAAGCATGACTGCAACGTGGGATTGGTGACACAGGAGGGTCAGCAGCCCACCTTACTTAAATCAACAATACTAACGAATCGCTCAGTCGCCCTATTATCCAGTGGGAGTTAGAGGAACATATATACTTACATATGTATATATAAGCAGATGAGCTCAGCCAAAGTGGTTCATCACTAACGACAGAACTTACAAGCCCCATGCATGAGGAGTGTAAATGTTTGTTCTATGCGACAGCAATGGGTACACTTAGGGCCATTATTACAACCTAATGATAAAGTTGCTGATAGTTTACGTGAACAATAGCTATCTTGAACGATAAAGTGACCAATAAGTTTTTTCCATTATTACAACTATCCGATAAAATAAAAAATGTAATTTATAAACTGTGGCAACATTGCAGTATATACCGACTACTTTTGGTTGTTTAAAATACGTAGTGGCAACGACTTAAATAATTTAATATGACATAAAACTGCCATTGAAGTTACCATATCTTCAGCAGAAAATATGGGATCTTCAAGTTCTTAAAGTTCACTTGTAAAGTTACCATGAGGACAAACCTGATGTTAGCTTATCAGTCACTTTTTAGGTTAATGTTAACTTGTAATAACCAAAAAATATTTATCTGTCAGATAGCATCCTAAAAATAACTATTTGTAAGTTGTAATAATGGCCCTTACAACTATGAAATATATGCTAGAGCCGAAAATTATTATATAATTTTACCAAATATGTACCTCATGTCCATAGACAATACAAGTATATAATGCGCATATGGGTGGAGTACACATAAAGACTCATACACGGTGCGGAATGAACTTAAAATAAAACGCAACATATGGCAACCACAATTTTTACCATCTTGTCGATATATCCACAGCAAATGCGTTTCTTTTATATCATAGTAAATTCCGCAAACGCCGAAAAAACCGAAAAGCTTAATGAAATTACCATGAGTGAATTTCGGCTGAGTATCGCAATAAATAACCGCACTTTAACCGAAAAACGATAGGTGAAAAAGCTGTTCATTTTTTTGGATAGTGTTAGGTTTTACCAAATCAATAATTTTCCGAAATTAAGATAAAAA
This sequence comes from Pollenia amentaria, assembly GCA_943735925.1. Taxonomy (NCBI): domain Eukaryota; kingdom Metazoa; phylum Arthropoda; class Insecta; order Diptera; family Polleniidae; genus Pollenia; species Pollenia amentaria. The sequence continues at coordinate 184,282,673 of OX031007.1, read as the reverse complement.
ATCGTATAAAAAATTCGTTACAAACACTTTGTGTGCCAATTGTAACATTAACTTGTGCTTTACAAAGGCAAAAATTGTTTTCAAAAATATCATATGCAAGAATGATATAATATTTATTATTCCTAAATTTAAGATTTTACTTTATGGAGAAGTTATTGCAATTAAAATAAATTTATTTTTGTAATAAAATATAATAATTATTTAGTTTTTTTTTCATTAAACCACTAAGACCGTCTACAGACGGTCTTTCATCTTTTACGTCTGCTGCTTTCCGGGATCATTTTTTTTAGGAAATGGACATCAAATTCGTTTTTTTCAGCCCAAAAATATCCTAGAACCAAAATTCATGTAACAATATAAAGCGTATTTGAATTTCAGTGGTTAAAGGGTTAATCAAAAATAATTAAATTTTCACCAGTAAACAAAGAAAAAAGAACTGCATAATTGGCAACAATAACACTATGCAACAAGCAAAATTCTTTGAATAACCACTATATTTTTTTGATCCGCTATAGTCATCTAGCTATAAAAATCATGATTATTTCAAATTCTATGGCAAGGTTTTTTTTTAAAATTTTTTTTTAAAAATTGAGATTTTTGAAAAGGCTGCTCCTTACATCTTATCGTAACTTTGGAACGACGTAGCCGATTTTGGCATACAATCCGTCAAAACATTTTAAATAACGCCAGATTTAAGTTTCTCTAATATCATTTTTTAATTTAGCCATTATTTTTGGATTTATTGAGGCCGAAATGGCAAAAAAAATATTTTTTTTTGTAAAATTTTTGAATTCAAAAAATTCATAAAAAATTGAAATCAACAAATCCTTACCAGTTTTAGTACTTAAGTTCAAAGCTGCATGTATTAGAAGTAAAATAAATTTTATTTCATGAAAATCCATGGATAAATTCCTGTTTTATTCCCGACAAAGTGAAAGTACCTACTTTTGACATTTGTTATCGCAAATTTGTGTAGAGCTAAAAATTTTGTGATTTTTTAACGGTTTAATCCTATTTATTACACAATATTTTTTAATCCTTTTTATTGTTTTGTCTTTATATAATTTATATACATGAATCCTTTTTGAGACTATCGGTATACCATGTTCTAGTTGTGACTACCTGTGAGTATGTCTATTTTATTTTTATTTGTATTGGAATAATGGAAATCAGGTACATACTAGTTTTATTAGTTTTTCTTAAAGCTACATGAAAATCGATGGGTTATTAATTATTTTATGATCGATAAAGTAAAAGTACCTACTTGTAAAATTTTTAATCGTAAATTTGTGTAAAGCCAAAAATTTCGTTATTTTAAAAAGGTATATAAAGGCAAAACCTTGCACAATCTGCATTACTCAACAAGTGATTGTAGAAAATACAAGTATTAATATAAAAGAAAAAATGAGCAAAAAACTTAGAAAAATGTCGTGTAAAAATGAGCCGGATGTATTTTGTCATGTGTGCGGCAAATTTATGACCAAAAATAAACGGCGCAATTTCTCAATTGTGTAGTAAAAGCGGTTTTGGAAAACATATGCAATGGTCCCACCCCTCCATTTCTGCAGGTGGATTTACACTTCCCGTTTTACATCAAGATAGAAAGTCACTTCTTGAAGATCCGCGTGATATACCATGTACTTACCTTTTATCACCCCCCCCAAATCATCTTCGAGCATGTGTAGTACATCAGATGATCTAACACCGAAGCTTTACAATAAACTTGAGCTTGATGATCTTATAAGAGACCTCGAGCTAACAAAAGAGAAATCGGAGCTTTTAGCATCACGCTTAAGAGAGCAAAATTTCTAAGAAAATGACGTCAAGTCAACTGCGTACCGGAACCGACATATGCCAATTTTTATATAACAAAAGACGATTCGTGTTTTTGTTATGACATAAAAGATCTTTTTGAGAGGCTCAGCCAAAAATATGTTCCAAGTGACTGGGGTTGTTTGCTGATAGTAGCAGAGAGAGCCTTAAGGCTGTTTTATTACATATTGGCAACGAGAAGCCATCTATACCTATTCCACATGCCATGAAACGAAAGAAACATATGAAACTGTGGCCACTTTATTAGGAAATTTGAAGTATGAAAATCACAATCGGAAAGTGTGTTGCGACTTAAAAGTTGTTGCTATTTTAACAGGCCTTCAAGGTGGCTATACAAAGTATTGTTGTTTTCTCTGCCTCTGGGATAGCCGACATCGCAAAAACCACTACATAAAAAAGGATTGGAAAATAAGAGCCATAAGCACCTTAGGCCTACATAATTTAAGGTACCCTGCGTTGATTAAAACGGACAATGTAGTTTAACCACCACTACAAATAAAGCTCGGCTTAGTTAACAATTTTGTGAAAGCACTAGACGAGGAGAGTAGAGCCTTTGTTTATTTGAAAACAATATTTCCAAACCTTTCATGTACAAAAATTGGCGAAGGGGTTTTCGATGGCCTTTAAATTCGAAAATTGCTTCTAAGTTCTAACTTTAAAAAGTTATTATCAGCAAATGAGAAATCTGCGTGGAATTCATTTCGACAAATTGTTTCTAACTTTCTAGGAAATATCAGGAGTCAAAATTACAAAGAAATCGTCCGTGATTTGCTTGAAAACTATTCAAAAATCGGTAAATATTAAATGAATTTTCTTATTCATATTTGTTTATTTTTCCTAATTTCTTATTTAAGGTGTTAATATGTCACTAACAATACATTTCTTGCACTCGCATATGGACTCTTTTCCGGAAAACCTTGGTCATCAACAACTTAAGACCATGGAGCAACGTTATCAGGGGTTATGAAATGAAAATATGATAGGAGATTTTATTTGGTTTCTTAAAACAAAAGTCGAAATTATTTTTAGATTATGCTTTGTAAATCTTGTTGCTTTGTAAAATAACTACTTGATAACTTTGTTTGTACTTTCACTTTATCGGGAATAAAAAAGGAACTTATCCATCGATTTTCATGAAAAAAAATTTTTTTTTTTTTTCTAATATATACAGCTTTATGAAAAAATAATAAAAATAAAGGATTAAACAAAATACTGTCCAATAAACAGGGTAAACCCGTTAAAAAATCACAAAACTTTTAGCTCTACACAAATTTGCGATAAAAAAATGTCAAAGTAGGTACTTTCACTTTATCGGGAATAAAACAGGAATTTATCCATGGATTTTCATGAAATACAATTTATTTTACTTCTAATACATGCATATTTGAGCTTAAGTACTAAAACTGGTAAGTGTTTGTTGATTTAAATTTTTTATGAATTTTTATAATTCAAAAATTTTACAAAAAAAACAAAAAAAAAATATTTTGTTTGCCACTTCGGCCTCAATAACTCAAAAATAATGGCTAAATTAAAAAATGATATTGTAGAAACTTAAATCTGGAGTTATTTAAAATGTTTTGACGGATTGTATGCCAAAATCGGGTACGTCGTTCCAAAGTTACGATAAGATGTAAGAAGCAGCCTTTTCAAAAATCTCAATTTTTAGAAAAATTTTTTTAAAAAAAAACCTTGTCATAGAATTTGAAATAATGATGATTTTTGTAGTTAGATGACTATAGCGGATCAAAAACATATAGTGGTTATTCAAGGGGAAAAAAAGTTCCCATTTGTTGCATAGTGTAATCAATAATACCTCATCTATTTATAAGCCAAAACTCCAATCCAATTAAATTTTCATGGCATTTAAACAAAACTGTTGACACATTTGAAAACAACCGATTAACTAATCATAAATTATTCAATGAGAGTAAATCCTGTATAATTAAATCTTTTGCACTTTTGTTTCTCTTACCCCAAACCAGCTGATTTGTAGCACAAAAAAAAAAAAAAAAAAAACCCACACCCAATTGAACTTTCTCTCTTTCTGTCTTAATTATTAATATTCAATTGTATTTGAGTGTAGTGACGGCGACGGAAGTTTAGCGACATGCAAACGATATGAAATGAAATGCATTGAGCACAAGGTGCAGTTCATTTAAAACAATCATGCAAATCAAAAATTTTTATACCAAATAAAAGAAAATAGTAAAGGGAGAAAGAAAACAGGAAATTAATGTTGCTACTAAATGAAATGAAACCATTTAATATCCAAATAACAAATAGCTTTGATAGCTTGAACTTTGTTCAAGTGCTCCGCATTTATGTGTATACTATTAATGTGCATAAGATGTTTGTATGTCTGTTTATGCAGGGAACCTTATTCTTGGTTTTTGTCTGTTGAGACTTAGTGAAAATAAGTGCATTACTTTCTTTTTTTGTCATTGTCTAGCTAAATGACAAAATCACTGCCTGTTTGTAAATTCAGCAAAAGGAAACCAAAGACAAATTACTTACCCTTGAGCTTTTGGCATGTAAAAATTCCTGTGCTATTAACTTTAAAATAATAGCAGCCGGTGGCAATCTTTGCATTAGGGCTTTACACACTCGATTAGCCCCAGCACCACCTTGACGACAAAGACCACTCATAATTTGCACAGTACGGTCTTCAAGATTATCCAAAGGTAAGCGCGTTATCAAATTAATTAATAGTTTGCGTTTTTCCTCAGCTACTTCCGTTCTACATTCCGATGACAAAAGAGTGCGCAATAGGGAATCCAAGCAAGGTTGAACACTAGCCAGATTTTCTGATGATCTTAGAGCTTGTTCTAATTGTAAAACACCTTGAAAGCGATGGCGCCAATTCTACAAAAACAAAGAAAGGACAAATATCGATTTAGTTTTTTAAGGTGTTTAATTCAAATAAATTGAAAAACGATAGGAAACTATTAGTTTTCAATTACTATTTATTGTCTTTTAATATTTTCATTTTATAAAGTCATAAATTAAATTATCTGTTTGCATTATTTGCACGTTATATTTTTGTTCTCTTTTTTTGAATCCTTAACACGCAAATATCTCATAATATAAAAACAAAAACCTTCGATAATATTTATAATACAAAACTTTTAGCTTAACTAGTGTTATTTTATGTTTTTTTATTTTACAGTCTATTAGAAAAAAATTATCTAATTTTTAAATGACCTTTACAAAATTACTTGGTTTTATATTTTTTTAAAATAGTTTCTTATATTTTAATTGTTAACAACTTTCTTCGTTTGCTCATTGAGCCCTACACTAGGTATAATAACTTATTCTTAGGTATTTTTAGTAAATTATATTTTAAAGTCGATTTATTGTATATTTTGTTGGCTATTAAAAAAAAGAAATAAAGTTATTTATTTATTTAAGTTATATTTAAATTTGACACTACTTGACCAAAATATGTGGAGGAAAATAGTCTATAATTTTCAAATAGAGTTTTTATTTGGCACAACAATTTTAGATTTGTTATTGATTTAAACTTAAGCTTATATCACATAATCTTCGCAAACAGCAAAATCTGTGCGAAGATCGGCACACTTAAAATAAAAATTGCACAGTGGATTTCGAGCGGTGATATTATCGGTGACATTTTTGTCAGCTCATATTGGCAGTTAATGCACACTGTAACGCTTATAGCTTAAAAATCAGCATGCAGAGGAATAGGAGGTAGCAGAAACAAATTACCTGATCTAAATACCCAATTAAAAATTGACAAAACTATCACTCATGTCACACAGTTCAAGAAAACATACATATTTGTTTATCGATAGAAAGTATATTTTGATAGTTTTTTGGCCTTTAAGATACAGAAAACTCCCATACCGTTCATGAAAAACAAAAAAATTCCGCAAAAAATGGTTTCATTCGTTATTTTCTAAATGGTTTTATAAACTTATAAAAAAAGTATAGACAATGTTTGTGTATTAACAATTTTTACCATTCACACAAACATCGTGTTGTTGTTTTCAAGCTTCTTGTGTTGTTTATTTGGTCCTTTAAAATTTTTTAGGGAGATCGGGAGGTTATTATTCGACCAGTTTAAACCGGTTATTTTAGTTTTGCCCAAGCCGGTTATTTTAAAATGTCCATATTTTGGTATAATGAACCGGCTAATTTAACAATGTGTAATTTATGTACGTTTTCTATACATTTGTTGTTAACGTACCTGTAATTTAAGTATTTTTCTAATTGTAATATTGGGAAAACTTAAACATTTTATGAAAAATGTCAAAACAGAATGTAACAAAAGTCAAAAAACATTATGAACAGTGCTGCCATATTTGACGATTTTTCGTCCTTTTGACGATTTTTGGTTCCGAAATTAGCAAAGTGCCGATTTGCTGATTTTTTTCTAAAAAAATGAAGATTTTATTAAGTCTTCAAAATAAGACACTTTTAAATCTTTTGATGTTTGTTATTATACTAGAAATTTGTGATCTTTTCCATAAAAAAATTTATGGGCAAAAGCAAAATTTTGAGTCAAGTCAATTTAAGTAAAAATTCATACCAAAACCTTGATTTTGAGATTGAGAGTTTACTCGTGTGGGGAGCAGGTGAAGTTATGGAATGATTTGGCTAATTTTTAATATTTAATATATGTATATGAAAAATTGTTAAGCAAAATTTTATCCTCCTAGCTTATATGGGTGCCATGGTGCCAAAACTATAATTTCATTAAGAAAGATTATTTCAGGTAAAAAAGAAAAAATAATAATAATTTATAAGAAGATTTAAAGAAGTTAAGGCTTACAGGTCAAAATTAAAGATTTATGAGTATAAATTACAGGGAGTCGTTAGTTTTTGTTCATATCTTAGGCATTTGTAGACCGATATGGCTGAAATATAATAGTACACTATTCCGTACTATATCTAATATAAATGTATAGCAATTGCCGTATTCACAAAGCCCCTTGTATTATTGTATCGATTGTAAGTTGTATTAAAAACAATAGTGAACTATCTATTTTAATACAGCATACAATCGATACAAGGAGTTTTGTGAATACGGCAAATGCTTGTATACGAATCTTCGGAAATCCCATTTCAACAAACACATGGTTAGATTGCCATCGTTAAGCCAAGGACTCAGAATATACATATATACTTTATAGGGCCTAACATTAATATTGTAGCAATTAAAAAAGGAACGACAGACTTAAAAACGAACTTGTATATATACCCTCTGTGGTGAACGGTATACAAATTTCAAATTTAGAAAATGGCCCGATTGAAAGTATCTTTTATTCTTAAGACTTTGAAAAAAATCTTATATTATTATAATATAGTAATTAAAGGTTTCCAAAACAAATTTTTAATGAAAATTTTCCTTAACAAACGTTTGTTAAATTTACCACACAATTTCATCAACATACGGGGGTATATGTATGTATATAATATGTTTTTGTTTGCTTGTTTTTAAAAAAAATCGAACAAACTTTGTTTAAAATCTAAATTTATATTGTCCGATTTTTTGACGATTTTTCAAGATAAGGCGAATTTATACAGGTGACCGCATTATGAGATAGAGTTATGCTAGATATCCCTTTTTTTTAAAAATACTTTGTATTTTGTTTTTGTAAAAAGTTAGAGTGAATGCCAAAATTATTTGTTGAAAACATAAACAAGGAAGTTTTTTTGTTTATAAAATATACACAATTGCTTTGGAAGGTAAATCTTTTTCCTGTATTGCAAATTTATTGTGGCTCCACTTATTCCTTAAGTAATTTTTATTTCTTGATTTTATTTGTTTTATAAAATTTAAATAAGTTTTTTTTTCAAGTATTTAGATTTTAATTAAATTTAAAATGTTAACTAATTTTTTCACAAAATGTTAACAAAGCTTGACATTCAGTATACACACAAATAAATAAACAATAAGCAGATGACTCAAAAATTTCACCTGTATGAATTCGCATTGCATACAAAAAAAAAAAAAAAAAAAAAAAATCAGTTAAAATGGTAAATAGTAAGTTTTGTGAAGTATTATAACCCCCATATTCATAAAAAATATTTTTGAATAATAAAAGGTTTATTAAACAAATTTTTACAGAAAATTCGTTTCATAAGCTTACTATAAACCTTAAATATTTTTTGTGAATATGGGCGTAAATATTAAATATATTTTCATACAAGTTTTATCTCTGGAGCTATTTCGCGCGGGATTAAAAAGGCAAAGTAAGGTGTCTGAAGTGCCCTTAAATGATGAGCTGCAAGGGATCTTCGATGTCACGACTTTTTAATCAACTTTTATTAATGCACAAGCTTGGCATAAATGTGCGCCAAAAAAAACTAAGCTCTCTTTTAAGTAGTTCTTAAGAGACGACAAATAATACTTTACAAAAATACGCTGCCAAAAATGAATCATTGGGTAAAATGTTAGCCCGTTGTGTTGCCGATGTTGGAATGCCCGTTAAGGCACTAAAAAATCTTAAGAAGTTCTAGCATATTTTCATGCTAAAAACTACAACCTTCTGGCGGAATGGGAAAAAGTCACCAGTTTTATTTATTAAACACCAAGAACTAAAAATTTAAGGAATCATGGAAGGTTTTAAATTGTGGTTAACGAATGGAGAGATATTTAATACAAAAAATATGTTAATATTATTATTCGTGTCTATAATTCTAAAACAAAATCATTTGAAATATATAATCTTGGCTAAGAGCTTTTGTTTGTAACCTTTAAAAAATATGGTGAAGTCTACTGATATAGGCATGCTGCACCACCAAAAATTAAAACTTTTTGTAATAAAATTAGGAGAATATCTGAAAATAATAAATTTATTTAATTCCTTTAATTTTTTAAAACCAAAGTAATTCAAAACCTCTAAGTCATAAATATGTATTTTGTTGTTTTCTAACCCTTGTGAATTGTTTTGTTTTCATTCAAATTAACTTTTTACTTCAAAACCAGAATTCAAACCGAAAACTGGTTTTTTTAAAATAGCATCTATTCGGAATATTCGAAAACCGGTTTTTGAAAAAGTCGAATAATCGATCTCCATAATATATACATTCATACCTTTAAAAATTTGGTGGGAACGGTCAGAAATCAGCTGATTTAAATTGAGCAAATTTTTCTGTTATCTTTCTAAATATTCTGCCGCCATAATTCTTGATGACATATTGAAAATAAATTGCCTTAAAAGGGCGTGTTAAAAACTTGAAAGCAAAACTTGAACGTGTGACTGCAGTGCAATAGGCACAAGTGGTTCCTATGAGATAAACAAAAATTACATCTAATTTATCGACGATCTAATTTTAATTAATACTAAAATAATCCAAATTTAGATATTTTAATTAGGCTTAAGTTCATTGAATTTAATATTCATTAAATTATTTTTATGAAGACAGGAATTTTACAACATGAAATTAATAAAAATTTATTGATAATTTTTCGTTCTTGACTGCGCTGAGATTTGAACCCAGACTTTCACGGACAGGTTGCCCAGACTAGTTTCGATTGGAACCACACAATCTGTGGTTACAATCGAGTGAGTAAAACGGTTACAATCGAAACTAGGCTGGGCAACCTGTCGATGTCGTTATTGTTTATTTTTAAGGAACGTTTTGTGTTTATTACGCAGCAGTCACACGTTTAAGTTTTTCTTTCAAATTTTTTACATACAATTGAAAAAGTTTGAAGAAATTTTTTATCCGATTTTTTTTCATTAAACTTTTTTTTGGTCATCAATTTCTGGCACCACTCTTGTGTAGCTACGCCAAGAAATACATACATAAACGACAAAATTAAAACAAAAAATTTTGACCAAAACTAACAAAATGCGACTTTTTTTAAGACCCTCACTCACTCACATTTATGATCAGTATACTCTTGCAAATGATCACAAGTAGATTCACGCTTGATAAACGTTTCTAAACTATCAAAATTTATTTTGAAAATCAGTCATCGATTCGCGCAACTTATAAACAACTTCGTGATTTTTATGGTTCATGGCTCGTTTTTGGCTAAACGGGCTTATTAATGAACAAAATTTCCGCAAACGGAGGGAGATAAATTCAAAACAGACTTCATTACAATCGGAAAAATTTACCGTTAGGTTCGGTTTCAACGCTTGTGGCATTTTGGCCACATAAATTTTTTCATATAAATTTTACTACACGTTCAATCATTCGTGTTGTGAAAACAGCTCATTAAAATAAAATATGACATATTTCATCATCTTTCTGCAAATTAGAAGGGAAAATATAGTCGTTTAACACTTAAATTCTATCTATAAAAAACTTCATTTATTACACGGCACGTGTTAAGTTATTTGTATGAGTTATTATGTTTATCGCATTTATTATTCAGCGTTAGCATTCTTCAATTAGGTAAGTTTGTTATGTGTCTTCTAAGTATATTCTACAAGTCAGTATTGATCTATATTTTATAAACTTTCTTTTTGCCATTTTATAAAAGAATTGCTATTTGTTAAGTGTCACGTAGATAATAGTCATTGTCAGCTTGTTTGACAAAATATTTAAAATTAATCTAAAACGTTTCAAAATAATCAAGGTTAAATTAGCGTATGATTAATATTATAGGAATCATACGTACCAATGCATTGGAATGCAGAGTAGTACATATAACGACTAAGGCGTATGATTAATATTTAATGACAAATTGTTAGATATAATTATGGATTCTAAATTTTCTACTTCCGGGAATGCAAACGAATTTTTTTCATATCCGGAAAATTCTGAAAAGTTCTTGAACAGAAAAATATACATAACAGTATAATAAAATTTATAAGAAAAGCACTCAAAAAAACTGAGTGATTTTTATATAAATTTTACTACACAATCAATTGCTTGTCACTTGGAAACTGCTCATAAGAAATTCAGAAAAAGTTCTGTTTTTTTTAGTTTTTAATGATATGGAACCATTTTTTTTTATCAATATATATCTGAGAATGTGTTTAATTAAATAATAATTAGTATTGTGGTTATTTTATTGAACTTTTAATGGTTTTTAATCCAAATTAAGATATTTTTTTTTTTTTTTTTCATTATTAATTGTCATTATTAATTCCACATCAAGCTTTACTCTTTGCTAGGTATATGTCACCACTTTAATGATATTTAACTCATTACAAAAAACAAGTGAGAAAACCAGATTACATTATACCCTCCACCATGTGCAATCATGGACGCGCCAAAACGAAATTATGTTATTAGTTTAAGGTTCATGTACTGATACGAGTTCTTTGTGGCGAATATTATCTAGATATATACAAATGAATAAGATTTTTTTAAAAGCGTTTGTATGGGACCTATGGTCAATTCTGGAAATATTTAAGTTAATGTCACCAAATTTCATGTCACTACCAATATTTATAAGATTGTTATGGCATTAAATGCTATATTGGGGGACGGTATTTTTATGGGAGCTGTGTTCAAATATAGTGCGATTCATATAAAATTCGGATAAATAATTTAGGTTGAAATAAAATATTTTTGGGTCAAGTTCAATCGAAACACCAGCATAATAAGATTAGTCCTTATGACAATTTAATAACTAGTACCAAATTGCATAATATTGTCTCTAAAATTGTGAACTGTAATTTGCGTTGAAAGGTGATTCAGCCAGCCAGCAAATAATGGTAGAAAACCAATATTTTTATGTGTTGTACGAGTATATCAGCACAATCCCATAATACCCTCCCCACGTATGGTGGAGTGAGTATACTTATCAACTACCATAATTCCAGATGAGACTTTGGTCAACCGATGTTTATTAAAGGTGTAAATTTGATGCTATATAAGCTTGGAATATGGACTGCTCTTTTACACAGAGAGCAACGCCTAAAGAACGACACATACGAACAACCCACGGAAACACTTAAAAAGCGAATGTGACTTGTTTTTCTTTTGGTTCTTCTACTTTTTAATATCATAAGGAACCAGCGCCAAGGATAGTACGGAATAAAAATTTAGACATTGTTTTAAATGCAATAAAATGCAAGAAATTAAAATTTATTTTAACAAATTGTAAAGGATTATCAAAAAAAAAAAAAAATTAAATGCTGCACATTACAAACTTACCAGAAGAGAAGAAATTAAACTACAAAAGAGACACTGAGAACGAAGCTCAGATTTTCCAGCACACCATAAACAAATATAGATATAAATGCCAGACATAACAACACTAGCAATCCAAAGCTTACAGTGCACAGTGACAACAGTGATTATTGTTATTTGTTATTAATTGTTTGGTGTTTTTTCTAATAATTTATAATTTGTGTATATATTTTTGATTAGATCCCCTGAAGATGAGCAACGCAGTTGCCTCGAAATATTGGGTACAAAAATAAAAATATTAAAAATTGAAATCAAAATTTTTTTTAAATTATAATAAATGAGCCGAACCAAATATAAACTACCAAAAATAAAATTGTAAAAAAATTGTTTTTAAATTGTGTAGTCTTTGAAAAATATTTTTCAAAAAATTTAGGTGAACTTTTACAAGTGTGTTGAATTCACACAGTTCCTATATCATAGTATACAACTAGTATGCCGACTCTTTGACAGGTACATAGCTCAACTGTCAGTGGTACATATTTTATGTTTGTATTAGTAAGATTTTTTTCAAATGTATTGGTGTATAAAACTATTTCCACCACTAAACATAGTTGCATAAAATCGTATAGAATGTGGCAACAATTTTTTTCCAAAATAAAATTCTTAGCGAGCGATTTAAGTACTTATAATGTTATATATGTGTAATCTAATAAATATCACCACCTACTAATTATAACTTCGATTACAATATAAGCGGAGTGTTAGTTAGTGTGTTTATGTTAAAAAAATGTATTAATTATATTTCTACTAATTAAAACTCCGATTAGAATGTAAGTGACGAGTTATGCACATAAATGCAAAGACACAAAAAATTCCGTTATAGCGGCTTTAGAAAAAAAAAACAAGAAATGTGTATCACTATACAGATGTTGCTTTAAAGTTGATAGTGCAACAGACAGGTGGAGGAAATGGAACGGATAAATAATCTTATTTGCCAAGATCCTGATTCATATGTAAGCTTGGAAAAAATTAATTTATTAATCTGTAAACTTAATAATATACCTATATGTACTACATTCCTTTAGAACGCAAAAATAAAAAACATGTTGAGACCAGGAGGCCTGGAAAATTTCGACCGCATATTGGGCACAGAAGTTTTCGTGGCCCTAAATTATGATGGCGTTAATGGAAAAAGAGGGGTCAAGGAATTTAAATCGCCTCATGATGCAGTTTTCGGTAAGATTGTTTAGACTTTTTATATTTTATTTATACTAATAAATTTCACTTGGTTTATTTCCAGATGCTGTCAAGGAAGAGGGCTCAACAATTGAGAAATTTAAAAAATATGCAGCATTGCTTTAAGACTTACAAAAACAGACATTTTGCAAAAATTGCAGAGATTAAAAAAAAAATAATTTATAATTTATAATATAAAATCAAATTTAAATCAAAATAAGAATTTAGGTTGTAATAATTAGGTTAAGGTTTTTATGTGCCTAAATCCCTAGTGATTTATTTTTATTATTTTTTTTTTTTTGAAAATAAAGCATTTTTTTAAATAAACTTGCATTAGACTTTTAATTATAAAATCATCAGGATTAGTGGTACCACCTCATATTCTTGCCATACAATTGCAAATCGGACTGTAAACGACATACATTACAGTTTAATTTGCCTGAATTTATTGACGTGCCATCAAGCTCGCGTAGAACACCACTTATAACGTAAGTGAAATGGCACTTACTGACATCGCGGCTTACATTTTAAGCGAGAGCACACTAATTAAACAGCCTATGACACTCGTGTGTAAATGTAAACAGAAATATAAGCGACAGCATCAGTACTGATTGCTACTAAATATTACTGACATCAGCGATTAAGTAATGGGAATTTTTACCGCTGGGTAGTTCTATACTATGATCTATGGTATGTATTTTTCCTCATGACAATTTGTTTTATATTAAAAAATTGTGAGAGAATTAAAGTTTCCATGAAAACAAATTTATTTTTATTTCTGGAAAATTTTTATTTCGTTTAAAATAATGCCGATCCGATCTAAAGGATGCAACTTTGGTCAGAAAGTGATTCTGAGTCTATCGGCACAATAAACTCTCTACTATTATGGCGTGGGTAAGAAAAAACATTTGATGGTAAGAGGTTTGCCGAGCTCAGCTATTAGCTCAATATTTCTGGATATGCTGCACGCAACATTTTAAATGTTGCTGGAAGACCAAGCCAAGTTTTACAAAGTAATCCCAGATCAGAATTTGATAGTAAAATTAAATTATTTTAAAACTTCTTAATTTTTATATCAAAAAACTATTTATTATTTTAAAGCAATGCACATTGGGACAAAAGGATGTATTTTGTGGCATAGATTAAACCGCTGGATTTTAACAAACGTAATATACACAATTTTGAAAAGCATAATTATAAGATAATTATAAGAAAAAAAATTCGAAAATTTCTAAAAGATTTATATTGAAATGGAAGATTTATTACAAGTGTACATTACGGGTGCCACCAATATAATTCAAGTTTTGGGATTATATATTTGGTAATAAATAAAGAAATTATGGATAAAAATCAAATTTTTTTTTTAGCAAAAAATTAAAAAGTGTTTTTTATATAAAATAAAAATATTTTTAAAAATCATTTTTAAATGCTAAACGAGAGTTAGTAAATTAAGGCCGGGTTCGTGGGATGTGGATTAAGCTTAAACTTAATTTAACGTAATCTAAAACTCGGATTTTTCCGGCGAAATGTGGTATTTTCTTCATTTCATTAAAGAGTGTAAAGAATTATGTGGTATACAAACTAAAATCAAAAACAGAATCCTTTTATTAAAATTACAAACCAATTTATATTATAATATTATTATAATTTTATTTTATAAAGATTTTCAAATACAAAAATATTCTAACTTAATTTACCGAGCAATAGTTACATAAATCTTCAGCCAGTTGTAGTGTAACAGAACAGAATATATGGCGTCAATTAAGCCCGCAACCCTTTCACTGACAGACTAGCTCACTACCAACTGCATCCTATGTTGTTTAATTTACTGCCTGTTTTTAAAATATAATAAAAACTTTCGTTTGGGAATTTATTTTTTGGATTTCAATATAAATTTCTATACGAAAATTTTTATTTCAGTTTTAAAAACAGGCAGTAAATCAAATAACTATTTTAATCAGATTGTCCGTTTACAAAATCCAGAATTATTTTAATATTTTTCCAAAGTCTCCCACTGTGCAATGTCATTACAATAAACTAATATGTTAAAGGATAATCTTGAGTTTGGCTCTTTTTTGTTGTTTGTGTTAAGTTTTATGCTTTGATACGTTCTGACATGTCTAGACATGGCATCCCGACCTCACCCTTCTCAGGGGTGTTTTTTACGATTTATTAGAATGGAGCCAAAAATAACCGTTATGAAAGGGCGTCGGAGGGTTAATATGTTCCTCAAAAATATTTAACCTAAAACTTTCTACATCTTGTATCCTCAGACGCAAAGTACACATAGTTTTATATACTCATGTGCTGCACGAATGAGCAAAAGGGGAAAACTTTAACCCCCGCTAAAATTAAACTCCGATGTAGTCTTTCAAAACTCAGACAAACATATACTTTTTTGGTCTCAACTACCAGCATCAGTTGTCAGAACACCGTTTTTTGTGTTGTACGGTCTAATTATATACCTTTCGAGCAGCTTTATACCATTTTCCTTGGAAATCTATGCCATCTTTAGCAATTTTTTTTGTTGTCTCCATTTTAATTTTAAGAAAAGGCCAATAAGCCTGAGTTCTGCATAGTTTGGTGGATTTGATTTTCCATCAAAAGCACATTATTGTGTAAGTTCCACTCAAGGCCGCTTTGCTGTAATGGCATGAGGATAGGTTAAGCCAAAAGAAAGTATACTCTTAATGCTGTCTCACAAAAGGCTTGAGATGCTTCCTCAAGCCCCCTTTGATATAAATTTCTGAATTTATTGAACCAGAGGTCAAGAAAGACATGCTTCTCTCACCAAAAGTGTATAATGCTTGGGCTATATCAAACATTTTAGAAGAAATTTCGATTGTGATTCAATGTAGAGTTCCTGGCCTAGAAGCTGAAACTATTTTTCTGCCAGAACATACCTTTCGACTAATCTCCAAGTCCTCCATAAACTTTTCAAGAACTCTATAAACCGTTTTCGGGCTAACTTTTAGTTCCCAAGCTATTCTTTATAGTTCTTATAAGGGTGGCTTAATAAGTTCTCAAAATGATTTTTGCACCTTCAATTCGCTTGGCGTTTTGAATCCATAGCTTTTAGCGAAAAAATTTTCTTACATTAATTTTATAGCGTACTTAAAAAATTTACTTTTTAAAAGTTATTGCAAGAAATTTGTTTACCAATTTTGTCAAACACAGTCCATAAGGAGTTTTAATTATTTTGTTGCGTAAGTACATGAAATAAATTTTACGGTAATATCGTGACCGAGTAATTGTGTACATCGTTAGTATATTAAAAAAAAATTTTGGTTCTAAATATTAAAAAAATTTTTATTGGACGAAGGAATTAACAACATGAAAAAAGTTAATTTTTTTTTTGATAATTTTATTCTTTTTTCCTTTGTGTCTTTGTCTAGTTGACCTTTATTTCTAAAAAAAAAACAAAAAGGAAAAACATTAAACAAATGTACTTAAGTTTTCAAGACAAAGTCTTAACAAATAGTACGAAACAACAAGAAGTAAGCAAGAAAACATAAATAAATAAAATATTATATAATAAATAAATTGAAAATTGATAATCAATTACATCAAATTTCGATCTACCAATACTATTGGTTAAAGATTGTTGTTTGACTATAGACTGGCAGGCGCCGCATTGGCGCAAACGGTATATCGACAAAGAATTATGCTGATTGAGAATGCGGTTATTCTCGTAACATCTATATTTGGACCTGAATTCAATCCCGTGTTCATTCAAGAATAAAATTACAAAAAAAAAAAAAAAAAATTTTAATTCATTTCATGTTAGTAATTCCGTCCTTCAATAAAAATAATTTAATGAAAATTAAATTTGATGAACTTAAGCCTAATTAAAATGTCAAAAACTTCAAGTAAAAACCAACAGTTCAATGAAAAATCACAATTGTTATATTGAACAAGTTAGAGGCTGTGCCGAATTTTTGATACCCCCCATCGATATTTCGCATATTTCAGGATTGGGCTCTGAATGATATATATATATATTATTAATTAATTGTTATAAAAACTGACGTTTGCGGTTTAGACCTATATTAAATTGTTAACCGACAATCGGTAAGTTTTATGCTTTTCTTTTTAAAAATTTGATTATGATTCGGAACAGTTTTAGCCGAACTAAAATGATTTTCAGGAGGCGAATTTATATTGGATCCATCGTAAATTATGGATCAGTCATCCCGAGGTTTTGTAGAGTGATCTCTGGTATTAAAAAGCATAACTTAGAATAAATTTCAATACATCATGGAAATTATTTTTAGCGTTTACAGTGAATTTCAGAAGGCTGCTTAATATGGGATCTAAGGTAAATTATGGACCGCATATCACAAAATTGCAAGATATTTTGTATGGCCATATGAAGCTAAGTTGGAACAAATGTAACTACAATATCTATATCTACTACGGCCTTAGGCGTACTTAGTTAATTTCCTAGAGTGGGCTTTATATGGGGCCTATGTTAAATTATGAACAGATCATCACGAAGCTTATTAGTGTGATTTCTAGTCCTATAAAGCTGTAAATTATTAAATTTTATTTATAATAGGATTGTTTATTACGGTTATAGGCGTACGAAACTGTTTTCCGAGAGCAGGCTTTATATGGAGCCGAGGGTGAAAAATGGACTGATCTTCATGAACTTTAAGAGTGCGATTTCCAGTCATATACAACGAATTTGTGCAAAATTTTATATCATTCCGTGCATTATTCCACCATTAATGCTAGTTTTTGTAACAACATTTTATATTTTGATTCACTGATCTGATCCTACTAAACCGATTTCAAACCCAAACTGCTTAGAGCAACTACAAGCAATTTGACACCAAGGTTGATCGTTTCTTTTGAGACTTGGAAGTGAGCGTGTTTTCAACAGACAGACAGACGGACAGACAGACGGACGTGACTAAATCGACTTAGAATTACTCAAGGTGCCAGAATATATATATCTTATGGGGCCTTAGATGTATAATAAATAAGGTGGAGGGTAGAAAAAATGCGTAAACAAAATGGAAATATAAAATTTTTTACGGAGATTATTCCATAACTCCTGGCCTACCGATTGTACTAGAATCCAGTCCCCTATTGCTTAGGAGAGAAAAAAATCAGTTGGATACCAAAATAATTCTTACCTGTAGAGTCGTTTGTAAGTAATCGTGGTTTTCACAGAAAAATGGACAGATTTACATGGCTTAATGAACTTAAAATTAATCAAGGACCCAGAGTTAATACCATTAAGTATTAATTAAGGTTCTAGTATGAATATTTTTTGGTGTTTTGGACAAACTAAATATACCCTTATCTATAACTTGTGGTAGTGCAGGTCATAAAAAAGGGTTCGAATGCCTGCAGTTTTCACCCTATTTTAATATTTTTATAAAAAGTCCATTGAACTTTGAAACAATATAAATGCTCTGTAGTAACATATTTCATAAATAACAAATATATATTTGCATATATCACCATAATTTACTTTTAATTATGAATGTTTAAATTTGCATAAACAACAAAATTTTGTAAAACTTTAAGAAACGACAAAAAAAATCTATATATTAAAGTTAATGCATATTAAAGCATGTGATTATAATTACTTTAACTGGCCAAGAGAAAAAACCCCTAAATAAAATAATTTGACTTAACCTACTTTTCTGGTGGACATAATAAAATCACAAAACGAGTACAAATCAAATTACATGCCAAATAAAAATAAAACATAATTTCGATAAAAAAAAGCAAAGCAAGAGAGACTCCATAAAAAAAAATTACAACAAAAAGTATTATAATTCATACATACAATGTCCCTGTAGCTATTTTCTTATTTTGTTTTTTTTTTGTTGCTTTCATTTTCGGCATTTTCTGTTTTTTTTTTTCAATTTTTCTGTTGATCCTTAAACTCTCCTTTGAAAGTAATTTCCGGTTATAATAAATGCGGCACGTCAAACAATCTCACATATACTACGTGCATTAACACACAAATACACAGTTACCTTAGAAGTGTTGAAGTGTAGTTGTTCGACTAAGTGGTGGCATTTTTAAATGTTCCAACAACTCTTCCAGAATAAAAGCAACAAATATTTGCAGTTATTTATTTAATATTTTATGTTATTGTTTAGTTTTGTTACTTTAACTTCTTCTATGACCTAGATTTGGAGGTCTTTAAATAAACTGCTGGCTGCTGTTATGAGAGTATGTTGGCATAAATAGTTGTTTTGTTGCTTGAAAATCAAAAATGAAAATAACGAAATAAAAGAAAAGGAAATAAGCCGGCGAATTTATCGCGTGTATAAAGAAATGACCAGTTAAGATTATTATTTTATTAACGTGTTTGTTTGTATAATAGAATAGTCATATTGTGGGGGATTCGAGCCATAAACTTAATTTCTTTACCGTAATATACACTATTATAACTATTGCATTAACATCTGTATACCCTTCACCACAGATGGAAAGGGTAAATACAGTTTGTCATTCCGTTTGTAATTTCTACAATATTGATCTTAGACCCTATGAAGTGTATACATCTTCTGGGTCCTTGTAACAACGATGTCCGTCTGTCCGATAAAATGTGTTTTACAAGGACCCCAGAAATGACGGGGACTAGGTTGTTATACATTCATGTCACTCATACTCCGTTGAAAAATTCAGCCTGAACAGTGCACAAATGGCTGCGATACGAGAAAAAAACCACGACTTACCCATAAATGATGAAACAGAATTGAGTCTGCAACTTCAGGCAAAAATTTTTAAGCCCATAATTAAAACGTCGACCGTAACTGCAATTTTCTCTCATTTCTTTCGTTTTCTTTTGTTCTTTTTTTTCTTTGTTTACAAAATGTATGAAATTGAACGAAAGTATGGTAGCATTGTTGGGAGAATAATTGTCTCTATCTGAGAGCATGAGAAAAAACGTCTTCAAAATAAAATTGATTTTATTTCTCGACCGCATTCTCTGGCATAATTTTATGTCAAACTGTATGGAAAACATCGTTCAGCCTCAGTCTGTTTCATCATTAAGTCCCGTGTTGTTGATACTTCAAATTGCGCGTTTTTTTTGCTCTTTCTGAGTAATATAATTTTTTCTCAGTCTTAAGCAATCATCGATCGCAATCAGACGTATTAATTATTACTTGCTATCCTCAGTGCTTACTAAAAACAAAAATCTACAGTTAAAAAACAATAACAACATATTGTTTAAGTTACTTTATAGTGAAAGAAAAGGGAAACAAAAAGAACTTAAAAACAAAAAAATTTAATGAACACCTTAAAAAGAAAAAAAAGTTGGGGAAGTGTCCCAAAAAAAAAACATAGTGACAGCGAAAATCGATTCAACATTTTGCAAACTTTGGTCAATGAAGATGACACATATAGTGAAGGTGATCAGGATGAAATAAAAGAGTACAAAGTTGTAATCCCACCAATTGTTGTTGATTTAGTCCATGGTTTCGCTCAAGTACTTAAATTAATCGGAAAAGATTATGAATATAAAAGAATGTCGGTCGGTACTAAGATTATTTCTAATTCTTTGTATAACTATGAACTCGCAATCAAAAAGCTTACGGCGGTTAATTTTAGTTTCTTCACGCACGAAAGTAAAGATACGAAATTGTTTAAATTATTTCTTTATGGTCTTCCGCAAATAGAACCAAAAGAAATTGAGAACGAACTTAAAATAGAATATAATGTCTCTGTGACCAGCATAAAAGAAATAAAAACAGCTCGATCTTCTCGCGATGATGCACTGTATATGCTAGAATTTGATCGTTCCCAAAACTCTAAAACTCATATTCTAAATATTAAACGGCTTTGCAGTATTGTGGTTTACTGGAGGAATCCTCTTAAGAGTAAAAAAGGCCCAACATTATGCAATAAGTGTGCAATGTACGGCCATGGTTCCAAAAATTGTCATCGTAAAAATGTATGCATTGCGTGTGGAGATGATCACGATCTATCTGTATGTCAAATTAACAAGCTTCCAGAAGGCAAACCAGCCCCCTATAAATGTTTCAACTGCACAAAAAAAAAATCTTAAACACACAAATCATAGAGCGGATGACCCCCGCTGTCCTAGCCGTAGGGACTACCTTGCATTACGTGAAAACATTAACAGGAATCGTAAACCTTCGCACAACAATGTCTACAATGAAATTTTCAATGACCGTCCTACAACTTCCACGCAGTTAATATATCCACCAAATGATGGAACCGACAATAGTCCTACATTTGCCTTAAGAAATTACGCACAAGCTGTAAAAATGCCTGCCCAACAAAACAACTCAAGGAACGACTTATTTAATATAGATGAACTATTTAACATATTTACACGAGCTGTTGCTGAACTCCAGAAATGTACATCAAAAATGGAACAACTCAACGTAATAATGCAAATGCTTAAATATGCAATCTAACCTCAGAAACTTCAGCCTTCATGTAATGCACTGGAATTGTCAAGGCATTACAAAACTCTCTGAATCCATTCAACTGCATTTATTTCTAAGAGAAAATAATATTGATATTTTATTTCTTAATGAAACTTTTTTAAAACCAACCCATAACTTTAAGTTACCTGGTTATAGCATATATAGAAAAGATAGAAATTCCCATGGTGGTGGCGTTGCTATAGCCATAAAATCAACCGTGGAACACAGCGAGGTATTATCTCTTGGGACAAAAATTTTTGAAAATGTCTGCATTTCGCTAAACATTTCTGGTAGGAAAGTGATGTTAATATCGGCTTATTGCCCTCATTATACTGATGATTTTGTCTCTGATTTAAATCTATTAACTTCTTTTAATTGCGATTTCTTCATTCTTGGTGATTTTAATTCCCAGCATATTAGCTGGAATTGCGCAAAAACCAACAGAGCTGGAAAACTCTTGCATGATCATCAAAATTCCTCAAATTATTATATTTACTTTCCTTCTAGTCCCACACGATTTCCGCAAAATATTAATAACAGATCTGCATCTACTATAGACCTTCTTTTGTCAAATTCTTCACTTTCATTTTCTGCCTTAGACACCCACCCTAATAATTTATATTCCGACCACGTACCCATTACCTTCCATATTAATGAATTAATCAAAGAGAATCCAAGACTTTATCCAAATTATTTCAAAGCTAATTGGGTACAATTCAAAAGACTAATAGATGACAAAATTAATACATCTTCGATCCTAAATAGTCAACTAACTCGTCATAATATTGATCAAACAATGCAAGAGTTTTCTGATATTATTAAGAACGTTTGCTGCACAACAATCCCATACCAAATTCACAATATTCGAACGTATGAAATAACTAAGCTATGTAAAAAGCTAATTTCTAACAGAAACATGTTTAGAAGAAAGTTTCAAAGATGTACCGACGTCACAAGAAAAGCTACATTACTTGCATTAGTCAGAGAACTCAACAAACTTATTGACTATCACATTAGTAATTCTAGAAACGAGCAGTGGGGCAAGTTTTTAGCCAAACTTTCAGTTGGTTGTAAAACTTTCTGGAAGATAACCAAACGTATTAGAGGTAAATCTAACTCTATCAAAAAATTAATAGTTAACAATCAAGCTGTTACTGACAGTGGTGCAATAGCTAATGCTATTGCAGATCAGTTTGCCGCAGCTCACAACACCACCTCTAACTTAGATAGTCCAATTGAAAGTAGAGTTAACTTGATAGCTAGAAACATACTTCGCGATGAATCGCCCAACAACGATAATAATACATTTACTAGCCTAGACGAAATAAAATTTTTAATTAAAAATCTTAAAAATTCAAAGGCTCCTGGACCTGACCAAATAAGTAATATTATATTAAAAAATCTTCCATCATCAGCTTACGTTTATTTAGTTCGATTCTTTAATTTTTGCATCAAACATTGTTATTTCCCTGTTGGATTTAAAAGGGCAAAGGTCATTCCCATACCAAAGAGCGGTAAAGACTCTAAACTTACTACAAGCTACAGACCAATTAGTTTACTGAATTCTCTGGATAAAATTTTTGAGAAAGTTTTATTGAATAGACTTAGGGCCTTCGTCGATGAGGGCAATCTACTCCATATCAGTCAATATGGGTTTAGAGCACAACACTCTACTACCCACCAATTAAAACGCGTAGTAAACTTTGTTAAAATTAACAAAAATAGACGCTATTCTACTGGAATACTTTTTTTAGACATAGAAAAAGCCTTTGACTCAATTTGGCACAATGGACTTATCTATAAACTTTACAAACTAAAATGTCCCACCTATCTAATAAGATTAATTTATAGTTTTATTACAGATAGGAGTTTTTTTGTCGAAGTAAACGGTTCCCTTTCGGACGTAAAAAGCATTCCTGCGGGAGTACCGCAGGGATCAGTATTATCACCACTACTCTATAATATATACATCTCTGACTTTAAGATAAAGACTGGTAATGAAGTTGCTTTTTATGCCGACGATAGTGCCCTCATCTCTCATGGAAAGGTCTCAAACGCCATTGTCAAGCGTATGCAAAATGCACTTTTTTCTGCTTCCAAATACTTTGCTAAATGGAAAATTAAGATAAACGAGGGGAAGTCGCAAGCTATCTTATTCCCTTTTAACAAATCCCCTAAAAGAGTCCCTTCTTTGAAATTATTTTTTCAGGGAACAGAAATAGTTTTTTCAAAGTCAATTAAATATCTTGGCATAACACTCGATGAAAAACTTACATTCAGGGAACACCTGGAAAATGTTTGCTCAAGAGCTATTCGATGTGGTCGAACTTTATTTCCTCTCCTAAACAGAAAATCTAAATTAAGCGTTAAAAACAAACTCCTCTTATACAAATTATGTATCCGACCCATTCTTACATATGGTTGTGTTGTTTGGAAAAATTGCGCAAAGACTCATAAGAAACGTAACCAAATAATTCAAAATAAAAATTTGAAAATCATATACGACCTGCCGAGACGTACTCCTACTGCAGAACTACATAATTTATCAGGTCAAAAGACAATAGATGAATTTATTAATGATATGACCCTGTCATTCAATGATAAATGCAGGAGGTCAAACTTTGCCCATTTGAGAAGTTTATATAACATTGACTAATTATCTACATACCCTAGTATGTTATAAAGTTAGTCCTTGTTTTCTTTAACTTCCCATTACTTAATTTGTGATATTATATATAGGTTTTTTCTCTTTTTCCTATATAATAGATTATTTTTTAAGAACCTTTATTATTTTAATATGTATTTATTTGCTGTAATATCTAATGATAGTAACTCAAAAATTTATAGAACTAAGAATGTAAAATGATTCATTGATAGTTAATAAATAAATAAAAAAAAAAAAAAAAAAAATAATTTTTTCTCGGTTACTATGCTATGCAAAAAATCAACATTTTGAAATTTGGTTGAAGGAGCGCTCTAAGGAGACAAAGTATGATGTCCTTATCAAAAACGTGTTAAAGAAAATTTGTGCTTATTCATGGTGGTTGCAAGAAATTATTGAATGCAAAGGTCCGACTTTTTTACAACTACTAACATTGTGGCCATTTTGGCATTTTTGCAGCTAAATTTAGCATTAAAAATTTTTATTTAGCTGCAAAATTTTCATTAAGCACTTGGCATTTTATTTAGCGTTTTTGGAAAATGTCTTTAGCTTTTTTAGCATTATTTATTTTGAAAATTTGGACGAATAGTTTTATTGATTTTACTAAGAAAATTTTATAAATTATAATAAATTTTGACTAAAAATAGTTGTACCCTAAATGAAATTGCGTATGAAAATGGATAATTTATTTTTAAGAAACAGCTTACCTGTCTTCTTAAAAAATAGAATATTCAGGGAATAATTATAATAAATGCCCTTAGCATGTTGATTGTAAAAATTATATATTAATAAATATTATGACGATATAAAAGTACCAGGAAATGTCACTTTGTATTTAGATAAAACTTCAATAGTGTAGAAAAACTCTTTGCTTTAAACTGCTGAAGAAATAATTATTTTAAAGCTTCAAGTTTTCTTAAACTATAAATAATAAAATGATCTAAAAAATTTGTATATCATAGAAATAAATCGTTTAAATTTTTCATATATCAGAAGTTTGAAGGCCCAATAAATTTAACATTTAATCTTAACCCCCTGTGCTACATATTTATATGTATCACAGGCTTTACCAAAATCTAGCCGTTTGCTTTAATATAAACATTTATTTAAATTTCGTTTAAAAATTAGTCACTAAATGTACATATTTAGCTTCGAATAAAATGTCATACTGGTAATAAATTTTTAACAAAAATCTTTAAAAAAATTTTAGCATTATTTTAAATAATTTTTAGCATTTTTTGGCCATGTTTAATGCCAGATTTAGCTGTAAAATTTTTTTTGACCTGGCCACACAGACTACTAAGCAACAAAATGGGAAAAATACAGGAGAATAAACATTTCGAAATAAAAACGCTGCATGGATTAACAGAGAGATTTGTTTTTTCAAATTAAGAAAGAATCTGGAAAAGCAACAGAGGTTCCATATTATTGTAAGTCAGAATATGGGAAACAGAAGAGTAGCAGCACAGCTTTCAACAGCAACAGTTGGGCAAACTGATTTACTAGTTCGTGGCAGTAACATCAGCTCGGATACAAGGAGATGCAGACTTCTACAAGTCAACAAAATAATATCGTTGCGAAGAGATCTATTAAAGCAATAGTTTTTGTACTCACAAGAAAAGCAAAGCCATTTTAACGTGAGTACGCTGTGCACCCTCCGTTCCAACTCCAGTCTATTCATCCGCTCGACCGTCCCCTGATCGAATGCGAACGTGACTTTTGCGTTTGCTACGTCTCATCGGATAAATAGGTAAACCGATTTTGATGAAATTAGAAATATAGCCTTTTTAAAGCTATTACCAAGGGGACATAAGGAGAAGGAAGTGGCCTGTGTGCATAAACACAGGATAATGTTCATAGTCTTTCTATTAAAATTTTACTCGAATACAGAACTGCTTATGCAGATAAGATAAATGTAAACGGTATAACAGTTCCCAAATAGCAGACAACTAACATATTTTTATAAGGCCTGCAAACGATAATATAAATAATCAAATAACAAATAAGAAAATATTCTCAGCCAGGCCTAATCATATAATAATCTACACCAGAGAGCATATTGAATGCATTCACTTTTGGTGCATTTTCATAAATTCATTGCCTTTGCATTGCCTTTAATCGACAAGAATAAAAATATGCCTTGTAATGTTCATCTTATCTTTTCTATTGCCTTCCCTGCAATCTCCTTTTGTGATGCCATTATACATCAAGCAACGAAAAGCAATGAAAGAACAACAAAACATTCACACCATTCGTTGAATATTTGATGTCATCTGTGAATAAATATAGGAAACAACCAGTTTTGCTAAAGGTCTTATATATTGGTGTGCCTTCTAAAATATAAAAATAAAGTAATGAAGTACGAAGAAATTTTAGAAAAAAAAAAAAAAAATATTTCACTTAAGATTTTTTTCAAACAAATAGCAAAACTATGTTGCTTAATTATTGTTCAATACAACTTATGATATGTACAGACATTTTTTCAATCAGTTTTAAACACATTCATACCATTCGTTAAGCATTCGCTGCTTTTGGGAGTTTTGCTTACATTTGTAAAATACATGTTTTCTGAATAGTGTCATTGTAAGTTGGTTTACTGAATTGATTTATACTGCCAACATAAGGCTCTATATTTCAGATCGATTCCAAAACATACATTGTGTACTCTATACAGTAGCTTGTGTACCGAGTTTCGTTAAATTGCAAGCTGCTCTTTGTACACCAGCTTTATAAGGACACACAACCACCCACCCGAGCAGACGGGCTGACATGTTTCATGCGTTACAAACTTCAGTACGCTCTTTACATATTATTTCTTATTTGTTCATGATTACGTCTTGCAAAAAACACATCAAAACAAGAAAACATTTATCCAATTCACATGCTCGTAGTGTCGTCGAATTTGTTGTATAATCGTCTAAATATTTAGTATTGTAATAAGTGTTGTCTCAATATCCGATTCATTTTTATGTGTATTTAAAAATGTTGTATTTATGCCAGGCCTGGAAATGTATGATTTGTTTGAAGAGTTTGTAAACATTTTTTTTAATGGGTTAACTACCACCGCAAATTTAATTCTTCTCAATGGTTAATATATATTTGATTGATTTCAATTAAGCTTTAATTAAAATTGCTAATCAATTAATATTTATTACCATTCAACTCCAGTTTAAACTACCATATCTTGCTTAATTTCATGGTATCAACCAATGTGACATTTGAAAATTTAATTAAAGAAGGAGAAAAAAAAATAAAACCAAGAGTGAAGTAAGAAATTATAACTTAAATTAAATTAATGCCTGTTTAACAGTTTCGAACGTAAACGTTCGCATTCAATTTATATATGGAAAATCTATATATAAATCGGCAAAGGCAAAACGGTTAAGAACACTTTCATTCTCTGTTTGTCAACCGATTTAAACAAAAAATACACCATTTAAAAGGCATTTACCTACAGAAGTGCACAATGTATATTTTATTAAGAGTGCAAAAAGGGTAAAAATTCGGTGACTTCATATCTCCAAAACTAATAGAAACCCAAAAAAAAATTTATACTTATGATTGGTTTAACCTCTATTTTGGAACTTTTGGGTTCTCCATTTAGCTTTTAAACCAATAAGTATAGGAATAAAGGCTATACCAAATTCGTATCTTATCTAAAAAATACAAATATAAATTTGGTACTTTTTCGAAATTCGAACGTTTTATGGAATAGTAGTAGTTTCTTTATTTACAATAAATTAAATTTATAAAATAAATTACATATATTCATATATATTTAATGTAAACAAAAAAAAAAAAAAAATAATATCGGAATAAAATCGTACCCATTGGTACGTTTTTTTAAAAACATTTTTCTCTGCATATTGACATATAACGCAATAAATTATGGTCTCCAACTACAACACTGAAAGTTTTGATACTTCAACGGAGCGAAATCATTTTTAGAAAGGGGAAATACGGGAAATTTAATTACTTTCTTTTACTTTTCCGTGCTGCGTGTGGTCATTTTTAAATTTTTGGTAATATTGAACTTAGAAATAAAAAATTATTTGTGCAAGGTCTTGAGTGAATGAGAACCTATAAGATGTAATATGTTGGCACTTTTTTGTTCTTCAACTCGTACTTTTTGAATTTTAGTTAATATTGGACCTAGAAACATAAAACTAAGCATGCATTGTTCTGAGGGAATAAGAATCTGTAAGGGAAACTGGTACTTTTTTTAATATCCTTTAATATTGGACCTATAAACATAAAACTAAACCTGCAATGTCCCGAATGGGTGAGAATCTATAAGAGGGAAATTTTTTTTGGTCTTCAAATGGTCATTTTTGTTAGTTTCGGACCTAGAAACATAAAATTAAACATGCATGGCTCTGAGTGAATAAGAATCTGTAAGGAAGAGCTTTTTGGTACTTTACGTTCTTTAACTGGTACTTTTTGAATTTTTAATAATTCTGAACATAGAAACATAAAATTCAGCATGCAGAGTCCTGAGTGATTGAGAAACAATATTTAACAGGCGAAATTTTTGTACTTTTTCTTTTTCAATTGGTACTTTCTGGCTTTTTTCATATAATTCAACTTAAAAAACTAAATTAAACATTCACGGACTTGAGTAGAAGAGAACATTTGGTTCGGAGGTTGGTACCTAGACAAATCGATCCACTAAGACGAAAAAAACGAATTCTCTATACAATTAAATTCATATATACTTATATGTATGTTTTCTTCATATTTGCATAAAAAATTATGGTCAAGTTTCGACCACTTGGCAAACTCTAGTATTTTTAAAACTGAGAGTTTTTCATACGAATTTTCTATGCGAACGTTAACGTTCGAAATTGTTGAACAGGCAGTAAATCAGAAAGTGAACAGAAAATGTACATTGAATTGATATTTTCCATTTTTGACATTTAGCAATACGCCGATATAACAAATTTGTCTATTAACAAGTGCATATACAAATATAATAAGAGTTTTCATGATATCGCTTTAAACTCTCGCAATCTGTGCAAACTGTGCATTTTTGAGCCCTCTCAAATGAATTGTCAAAAATTGTATGAGAATTCATTTACACAAACTTCGTAAATTTGCCCAACATTTTTGACTCGTAAACTTGCGCTGTTCAGGTGTGCATTTGTACAAGCAGATTTTTTAATGCTTACCGTAGAATCCTAGTGTTTATAAATCACAAACAATAAATTATTTCAATAATTTGATCAAATTAGTCTTTTGGGGTTCTTTGTGCATTTTTCAAAACAAATTTCACATTTTAATCACAAATCTCAACTGTTATTTTTATATATTTTTTATTTTATTTTCGTATTGACGTTTCTTACAAACTGACATTCATTGCTTTAAATTACACAAAAATTAAAAAGGGTCTTCATGAAACAAGTCTCTTAAGTTTGTCCATTTGCACAAATGGCAATTTTAAGCGGTATTATGAAAACCCTTAATAATTTTTTTTTCCAAACGATAAGCCATACGACAGAGTTTGTGAATTGGACAATTGTATAAAAGTAAAAATTTAAATTATTTCAAAAATTTAAATTACTTATACCTTTTGCAAGCAAATTATGTTTTGAGGAACCGCGAAAGGTGCGTGCGTAGCGGTAGCCGTTGTTTAATAGTCTTGATAGGTTGGTATTGCCCGCCTTTTTTTTATTATTTTATTTTTTTTACATATTTTCAAACTTTAAGCCGTGAATTGGATAAGCTACCAGATTACTCAAAACAGAAAAAAAGGAAAAAATATTACAAATCTCTGATTAAAATCACAAACAGTTTATATATAACAAAAACCTTTATATAAAAAATCTTTTTTTTTATATTAACACATAATTTTTTAATAATATAACTTAAACCTTTTTATCTTATTTTGTTTAATTTTAATATTTTTCTAAAAATAAATCGTTTCAACAGTAATATATAACACATATGTATATGTATATATACTTTTATATATATTTGTATTTAAACTTTTGACTTAAAGTAACTGACCTCAATTGCTTACAGTCATCACAGTCAGCATGCAATCTCACACGCATTTCAAATACTCATACTTTAATAAAATAATAGAAAAAAGAACCAGAAAAAATACTAAACTTTTTGTTAAAGTAGTAACTTCCTTTGACGAGAAATTGTGTGTTTATATGAGTGTTCAACACAAAAAAAAAAAAAAATTAAAATTCAAACGCTTATTTTTTATTTTTCTAAACAGAGAACAAAAAGTATCGTACATTCCCTAATTTACGAAACATTTAATAACGCACTCAATTTGTTTTTTCGTTTTAGTAAAGAAATTAGGTTAATTCTATTAAAATATGTAAATTACCGAAAATATAAAATTTAATTGCATTAAAAGAGATGTAATCGTTATGGTTTGGCTTACTTTCCATTCAAAGTTTTATGGAGTAGTTTAAATGTTCCTTAAAAGGTCCTTTTTTTATTAAAACAAATGTATGTCAATAGAAAAAATATCTTAAAATATACTGAATTCTTTTAAAACCGAACGCATTTTTTTAAATATTTGTATTAATATTCTCATATATTTAAAACATATAAAAAGTACAATAATTTTTTTTTTATATAATAACTGATTGTTAACTGTTCATGATAAGCTACATTTAAATTTCTACTTTTACAGTTCAATACAAATCAATTTAGGTCAGCTTAAAATTTTTTAACCTACATTTTTATTATTAAAAAGAAATTATTGATACCTTTTTGTACCAGCACGAGTTGTGAAGAAGGGCATATTAAGTTTGTCAATCCGCGTGTTATACATACAAATAATCATCTGAGACCCGATGAGCTATATGGGTTTCCGCCGGGAAGGTATACTACTTTGTTTGTTTATAATTTTTGATAAAATGAAAGAGAATGGATCTTAAATTGATAAATGTTTAATTTAATGTCGGCAATTATGTATGGAATATAATATCGGCTTAATGTCCGCCTCTGTTAGCCTTACAAATGCGAGCCCTTTTGAGCACATTTTTCATTACATTCTCACACATTTCACGCAGTATTTCAATTGTTTCATCACGAATATTTTGTTTGAGTTGCTCAAGTGTTTCTGGCTTGTGTGCTTAAACCTTGCTTTTCAGATATCCCCTCAAAAAGAAGTCCGGAGCAGCCAAATCAGGTGACCGTGGAGACCAATCAATATAGCCGTTTCTTGAAATAACTTGTTGTGGAAAGAGGTCTCGCAGTAATTCCATTGTAAGCCCAAAGCATGCAGTTGGGGCGTTAAAAAGTTTTCAATCATATCACGATACCGCTCCCCATTCACAGTTACCGCTACGTCTTTTTCAATTTCAAAGAAGTAAGGTCCAATGATTCCTCCTACCAAATTGCACACCAGACTGTCACTTTTTATGGATGCAAAGGTGGCTGATGAATAATTTGAGGGTTTTCCATTACACAGAACCGACTATTCTGTTTATTCACATATCAATTCAAATGAAAATGTGCCTCGCCACTCATTATGATTTTTTCATGAAAATCGGGGTTGTCATGGGCGAGCTGTAACATCCTATTGGCATATGTACGGCGCACAGTGGCTGAAAATCGTTTTTCATCGGCCAAAAATCTGTAACTTTTGAACCGATAGAGATAATTTTGCATTTTTTTTTTGCAGGAGAGAAGACTTCTTGAACTTTTTTGCAGTGATGTTTGTTAAAATCGGTTCAGTAGTTGTTGAGAAATTTAAGGTCAAAGTTGAACTTTTGATGTTTTTTAGCATTTAGTATGAAAATGCTAATGATTGAGATTGAGAATTATGGTATTTTTTATTCAAAAAGTGGGATGTTTTTCTGCCCACTGTTTTAAGAACTTTTTAATCTACTGAAAGAAAGTTCATCTGTGATATTTTATTTTACTTTATTATTTATTTTATTTATTTTTGTGTTTTATGTGGTACTTGTTGTATTGTTTAAAAACAAATTTATTTAAAATTATAATGTAAAGATTATATGTAAGTGGAATTATTCTTTTATGTTGTGTTAGTTTAAAAATTATTAAATTAAAAAACATATTGTTCTTTATTTTTCCATAACGTTGCCAGATTCAATAAAATTTAAATCCCTGAGGAAGTTGAAAAAATCTCAACGAAACGTCGGAGGAGTAAAATTATGAATAAATAGTCTTTTATTTTTTATTTTTCATTTACTGTGACCTTGAAAGCCTGACTTAGATAATTCTAAGGAAAAAACAACATAACTATAGATAAGGTCAATAAAAATTATACTTAATCCCCATTTTTGATTAAGAAATACCCAAATTCCCAATCCCGGAAAACGGCTTTAAATTTTTTTTTTGTTCAAAAAAGGCAATACAATTTACCACTCGATATTGATCAGAATTTTCTAGAAAATAATGGACATATTAGAAAACATTACTGTTCTAATTGTATAAAAATCGGTGTGTTGAATTATTAGAATTTTTTACTCAAATTATTTTTTTTTTTTGTGTGAAAAATTTGATTTGGAATAGGGCATATGGGAGTAAAGATTTTAAACTGACTAAAAATTGCTTCTACAAGCATACTCATAATGTTTCCTTTCGAAAAATATAAACATTTTTATTTATTTCTGATAATAAGGACAAAAAACATATTTTTTGCTTAAATAACAATAAAAGTTAATTATATCTACTTTTCATTCGGTACACTTATATTCAGTCATATGAATAAGTAAAATTAAAAGAGCAAAAGAAATGTTGCGAATAGGTACAAAAGTACATTTGGGTTTAAAGTGGATACTTTCACCTACCTACAGCTAGTAAAATTTCTTTAACCCCTTTTGACCTCATAAATTCTATTCTTCTGAACTTCAATTTGACTAAAATATAGAACCTGAAAAAATATTTAATAACACAGCAGGTATAACACAACATAACATTGTTTAAAGACTGCTTTACTACCAATAAAAAAAATGTTGAACCCACCATTGATAACAGTTTGACATAAAACATAATAAAAATCAAGCCAAAAAATCCGTTTTATCCGAATATCTCCAAAAGCAAAGGAGATAACCTAAACATTTAAGCATATTTTTTGTAACTCAGCTTAAGTTAAATTTTTTTTTTGCAATCCATAAATAAATTTTTGGTGAATTTTTTAAAAGTTTGAATTTCCGAGGTTACCAATTTTAGAGGTCCGCAATTCACTCTCCCGACCCTCCATGGACCCGCGTTCTTCCAATTCAACAAAAGCTACCCGGCCATGACAGTTTAAAATTTCATTCAAATATGTTCAGCCGTTCATAAGAAGCAAAATTATTTTTCAAAACAAAACGCTCGTAAACCATTGTGTTATATTTCAGTCATATGAGCAGCTTAAATAAAAAGAGCAAAAAAAACAAAATGTTGCGAGTAATTTCATTAAAATGAAAAAAGTGTTCAACAGACAGTTCCAAACAGGTGCACAAGTATATATGGGGTTAAAGAGGACACCTTCAGCTTTCTGATGGTACTAAAATCTCTTTGACCCCTTTTGACCCTCACAAGTTCTACTCCTCTAAAATTCGGATTTAACTAAAATATAGAACCTGGGGAAACATTTAATGACACATCAGGTATAAATGATACATTGATGTAATGATCCATTTCTTAAAGACTACTATCCCATTAATATAACAAAAAAAATTTCGACCAATTATTGATAACGGTTTGCGAGAAATCATAATTTAGTTCGGATCAAATTTACAAAAATTAATTTTTTTCTAAAACAAAATAAAATATTTGTTTCCAGCAGCTTGCCACAGCCACAATTACGAATATTTTAATCTAGTTTTTTTGATACCTTAGTTCTAATATGTTTGCTATCGAATGGCATTCAAATTTTTGAAATCGGCGATGACAAAAAATTGGACTTTTGGCCGATGAAATTCAATTTTCAGCCACAGTGCGGCGTCGTAAATGGTCTTGTGGAGGATGCTCTTGTGTCAACTGAATCTTAAATGGAAACAAATGCTTTTTTGAATACCAAGCTCTTGAGCACGGCGTCGAATTAAGGTTGATGGATTGCTTTGAACACTTTTTTGAGCAGCGGTAATGTTTTCAGCGGATCTTGCAGTACGTTGTGGTCCATGCTTGGGCCTATCACCTGCAGACCCTCTTTCTTAAAAATCATTCACTAAACGATAAATAGTGCGTTTTGTTGGCACGTTGTTTCTTCTTTAAATTTCACGTAACTTTCTCATCGTCACATGAATCGATGATTGATTTTTATAAAATGTTTTAACGATTAAAACACGTTGGCTTATCGAATATTTTTCCATAATAAATTTGCCACGTGTCTACTTCTTGCCAAATATAAACTGTCAAGGCTAATGTTTACCAAAATGGCGGCAAAACAAAGTAGTATACTTTCCCGGCGGACACCCGTTATATAAATATTCTGGGCGGTTGAGTAATTGTAGTGCTAAGTAGATGTTGTTTTTCACATTCCGTAAACACTAGGCCTAAGGCTTTTTAGCCATGTCCTTCCTAATCTATGTCCGTTTCCTGAAAACATACTGACTTCCAAACGATTGAACAGAAAATAAAGATATTAGTTTTAAATTATTTTCAAGGGCAAATTACGGAATTCCATACCGATTGAAGTTTTTATTTAATTTGTATAGTAATGCCAATTGGTAAAGAATGTAGTTATTTGCCCCCATTACTTCCAAGGAGCTTGAGATAATAATCCAGCACAATCGGTGCAAATAGAAAAAGAGCTATGGATCTAAATGTGAACCAACCTTTAAACAAATAGTCACCATTATTCCCTCTAGCGCCATCAATACGAAACGATACCATTTTGTGTCGATTGTTGTAAATCGGTATGCTTCTTGTCAATATCAAGTTATATCGATTAGCATCGATGTATTTTTGATATGCCGTACGCAACGTTAACGTCTGCATCGATATAAATTGACTCTGATTTTGTTGTCAGTCTTATTGCTTTCGAAACAGTTTTATTCCTTTTTAATTTTTCAATAATAATAATTGCTTACGTGCAAATGTTCAATAAGTGCATTTATGGAAATATTGTAGAGTGTGTAATTAGCAAATGTTTGCAAATTTCCGATAATTTAGCCTTTTTTGTGGATTTTTTGCCATTCCTTATTGTTTTAGTTACTTTTAATCATTTTATGCCTTGTTTGAAATATTAAAAACTTATCGCGAGTTTTTGCTATTTTTGCATTTTTTTTTTCGAATATTTGCAATTTTCGCGTAACTTTTTATTTCTGTTTTCCGCAATCATTGCACTTATAAAAATAGCCCCATATATAAACCGAAGTCTATGTTTTCCAGGGCACTATCAACACTGTCGATATATATAAGGCAAAAAGTGTAACGCCTTATGGCATTAGTAAAAGTGAATTTTTTTAGCACCATTTTTGAGAGCATACAATTTTTAAGAAACGTACATCAAATTGCATTTTTTAAATAAAAACCGAAAACAAACCAAACCAACTGTCTAAATTATTAGAGATGTGTTTTAAAAGACAATAAACAATCGATATCGTTACATTACTGTTATAGAATACAAGTTTTGTATCGAATTGATGCCCACGTCGATAAAAATTTATGTTGATATTGAATTGATGACTATGACGACGACGTTAAATTGAATAAGGGTGAATATTTGCACGCTCGAAAAGAACACTGCAATGAAAACCGCTTGTAAAGTTTTAAAAAAATTTAAATAAATTTTCTCTTAAACACTACAGGATTTTTGCTTTTTTGTTTATTATATAAAATTGGTCTAGGATTAAAAATATACAAATGTTCAAATGGAATGAAGCTTTTAGCTTAATAGTGATGCGATGTTAGTGAAATAGAAATTTGGTACAAACCTTCAATTTAAGGCAAGGCGATCAATAAGCGATCTGTACTTTGCGCACGAAATTTACATGGACAGCCAGACAACTTGCCAGCCGGAAGGACGGGCATAGTTAGATCGATTGAGAAAATGATGCTGGGCTGATCGCCGATTCTGATCAGTACACACGCATAATATCCTCTCCACTAGTGTGGGGTGGGTATAAAAAGCATTTCCAATGTCCACTTCGCGCCCAGTACGGCTGCACAGCGCTCTACCCTTAAACTGCTACAGGGTCCTATATAATGCCCATTCAAGAAAAACATAAAAATAAAACTTAAATCGTAAGAACTAATAATACAGAATGAACCGCCTAAAAATAATGTAGGGCAAGCTTACATTAGTTTTATTTGTTTAAAATTTTAAAAGTTCAACATTTTTATTTTTATATTTTCTAAAGATAAATTTATTTAGTTACTACGCGCCATTGCCTGTATTTGTTTACATAAATAAAGCAACAAATAGTAATCCTTATACACATACATATGAATGTAAAATATAGAAATAATAATAAACACATAAATGCTAGATTTTTGTGCCCGGCGTAGCCCGGTGTCGAGTAATTATGGAGTTTACACAAGTAAGCCACAGCTTGTACATTACAAACAACGAACTGCTAACTAGAATGCCGATTAAGTTTACCAGCTTGTTAGCACATAGTGGATTCATAACAAACTTTTATCCGTTTGCTAACTTTTAATAAATCAACTCTGAAATTTCACATTATATTGCTCAAAAATGCAACACGTTTTGAATTACTTATCGCTGGTTTTGACATTTAATTTTTATTCCTTCCACCACCACTAGTGGTGAATGAGGGTATACTAATATTTTCATTCCGTGTGAAGCTATTTTATTATACATCTAATAGATGGCTGCAGGGCTACCAAGACAACGTGGCCCACATATGACATAGGTTGCTCTGAGCGACTTTTCAACTTCAGTCGGAAAGACGTGTCGAGACTTATATACGTACTAACTGGTCACTGGACGATCGGCCTTCCTTTTAATGAATGCTGCCGCAACTGCAAGGGACCAGTAACTAAGGAGACAGTATTTGATCTTCTATGTGATTGCCTAGCGTTTAATTCAATACGACATGGATTATATGGGAATAACCTTATACAAGGACTATCGGAGATATCACGGGTGAAACTCAGCAACTTGCTGAAATATCTCAAGGCAACGGGCTGGCTCTAGCCACCTTAGTATTGCCCCTGGGTCAAGTGTGGTGTCAAAACGGAGTCACTGTCGACTCTTCTTACAGCACGCCTAGTTCTGTGCGTGCTGCCACGTTAACCAACCAACCATACATCTAACATCCTTGAGTAATTAGTTGATTTAGCCATGCCCGTCTGTCTGCCCGTCTGTTGAAAATACGCTCACTTTCTCAAAAAACTCAAAAGAAAAGAAGAAACTTAGTGTAAAATTGCTTGTTGTTATGCTAAGCAGTTTGGGTTTGAAAGCCAGAAAAATCGGTTTAGTAGAATCAGAGCTATGAATCAAAATGTGGACCCACCATCAAAAGTTAGTCATTATTTTTTACCTACATGCACCTGGAAAATAAGTAGTTTAAGAAGTAGTTAAAGCTGTAGATATAGAAGAAAGATACTAAATAATGAATGAAAGAAATTATTCATTTTGAAAAAGTAAGCGAAGTTTTTACTGGACTTCACATATACAAATTTAAAAAAGCTTTTTATATTATATAAATTGTCGAGAGTTTTCATCATTTATTTTTCGCGCACCAAATTTATTTGATTATTCTTGCCATTAAACATATGTTTTTCACAAGTTGGAAAGTTTATTAACAAGAGTTTAGCAAATCGTTAGCCAGAGTTGGGTAAGTGCATTATAAATAACCGTTGTGCTAACTTCTTGTTATGAATACGTTCGATAATATTCAGATATTTGTAGTCTTCTCTTCACTTTCACATTTCATTAGTGTACATACTAGGGCATTCATTCGGGTAACCGTTAATCGGATAACCGATTAATTACTACCCGATTAACTCATCGGTTAATTTAAAATTGGCTATTTTCGATTAACGATTAAGCCGGTCAATTTCAGTTGATTATCCGATTACCCGATGTAACAAAGTTTTTAATTTTTTGTAGTATTATGACTTTTTTGTGTTTTAAATTATTGAGATGAAACGATTATTTACAAAAGGTATGAATTTAGAAAATGTTTTTACATACAGTGATCTTAATTGTAAATAGGTGCTTGCTAGCAACAGTTTTTTGTTTCACATACTTTTTGTATGTATGCGTTTAGTTATTTATTTCTTTTCATATCTTCTCATATCAATGTTTTAACAGAATTCACCGAAACAATTAGAAGTGTTAAAAATTTAAAAAAATCAAAACAGGACTCTAATGATATAATGGAAGAAACCAGCTTTCCCTCAACAATAAATTTCAGCGTTTTTTTTTTATCAAAAATTAAAATTGGGAATTTAGCACTTTATAGATAAATCTTATTAAGAAGATTTTATATGTTTGGAGAAATCCAGGAAAAGTAATGAGAAACAAAAAGTTATTTTCGGGAATACAAGATTTATTATTAATTAATTCATTTATTAATGACGTGCTAAACTCCCAATTTTTATTTATGATTAAAATACTGAAATTAGATTGTTTTATCGGTTGATTCGATTTGTCCAACATCTACGATAACTGAAAGAATTTTTCCAAGTCAAGTTTTATCAAAACTAAAGAAAATAATTGCTTACACCCTTAACATTTAAACCAAATTATTTGCCTTAAAGATTATTTTATAAGATTTTCCTTAAACTATTGAAATAACTAATAAAATGATCACACAGTTTATTCTTTAATTAATACAAAATATATATATGTGTTATATTTATAAATTATATTTTTGTCTGCTCGTTTTAGTCAAGAGTCGTTGTTATTGTTTTTTTTTACTAATAAGTCCAAATAATAAATAATTTATGTATTTTGATTTATTGAAATTGCTTAATTTATAGAAAAAAAACTATTAATCGGTTAACCGATCAATAACAAAATTAACAGATCAAACCAAAACCTCGGTTAATTAATCGAGCGATTAACCGATTAAAGTAAAAGCCCGATTATATGAATTCCCTAGTACATACTCTCAAAGTATTTAATTTGGTTTATACAATAATTACTATTTTCTTTAGACATTTTATGCCATTAATAAACTTTTTGTTCACAACTTCTAAATGCCAAGTACCAAGTGCTCAACTGACTAGCTTTTTAATTTTATTCCCTTCAAAATTAAAACCGTACACGTTATATTTTTGTTTATATTTTGGGCTAAAAACTAAATCGACATTTTTGTACATATAAAATCCTTTTTTCTTACATAATGCACTTAAAAATTCTTAAGTTAAATGTCGCTTTTTATTCTGATTTTACTTACTCCATTATTGTCAAATTTACAAAAAGTCCAAAAATTTTCAATTTTACATTGCTGTTTCCACAGTACGCACGCAAAAAATTAGTGCTTTTCATATACATTTTTCTACACGTTCAGTTATTTGCATTCTGGAAACCGAGCATAAATTTAATTTTATTTAAATATTCTAGATTGTTTGTTAATAAAAATAGTAAAATTTCTAATTTACAACTTTTTATACCAACACAACAATAGTGTGTGTAACACTTTAAGGTATTGGTCCTCTAAACTTACCATTTAGTATACCGATCGACTCAGAACCACTTTTTGAATCGATACAACGATGTCCGTCCGGCTGTCCATGTAAACATTGTGCGCAAAGAACAGTTCGCAATTTTGGAGATCATTTGATGAAAATTGGTGCATAGGTTCTGAAAACAAGGACCAAGCCTATTGTAAATCGTGAAAATCGGTCCATAATTTCGCATAGCCCCAATTAAATCTTCTTTCCGGTATAAAGTCTGTATGCCCATTAACCATCTTATTTTGTTGGTATTTAGATAACATTTTGTCCACACTTATGTTATTGCAATGTAAATCATCCAGAAAAATTCTGCTGAAACCGGTCCATATTCGACTATGTCTTCCATAAAAACACTACTCCCGAAAAATAAAATAAATAAATTTTAATGCCATAGCTCTTTTCTAAAGGTTGGCATTGACATAACAATTGGCAACAGTTACTTTGACGATAGCTTCTTTGTCGTATTGTTAGGTCCAGAATTGAACATAAAAAAATATATAAACACACTCCTTAATATCACTTAAAGGCAAAAAAAAAAAAAAAAAAAATCTTAAAAAGATAAAGATGAAAAACATGAATCTCAATCTCATAACATAATTTTGTTTTAGCCATCGGTCCTAAATAGAGTACACTTTTAAAAAATTGTGTTGTAGGCTTGAAAGGGATGGGCAATAAATATCGATATATCAAAATATCGATATTTAAAATAATTATAATCGATATATATGGCCGATATTAAAAATATCCATATATCGATACATCGATATTTCTCTACGACTATTAAATTCGATATTTTTAAGATCTCTCTATAATAAAATTCAACATTTTAACCGTTGCTCAACTGCTTGCAATACTGTTGTTATTTAAGAATTGCATGATGTTTACATGGTGTTTTTTAATTAATATTAAGAAAATAACGTGCTTTTCCATTGCACATTTTCATAGATTACACAGTTCAGTTTTGTCTCGGCTTTATAAGAGATGACAACAACAAAATAAGAGCGTCAAAAATATTCTGGAAATGGTTCCTAGAATTATGCAAAGAATCGCCTTAATTATGGCGTATTAGCAGCAATAGACTCATGAAAGTTGGAATGTTAATAATAAAAAAAATGGTTTTTTTTATTTTTTTATTTAAAAATGTCGATATATATTAAAAATAAAGTATTGCACAGTTTACTTGCATAGTATGTGTCACAAGTTTCGTTTACTGGCAGTATATTATGGCGAATTAATAAAAAAAATGTTGTACGCTTTTGAATTTTTTTTATTATAAAATAAACTGCCGGTCCCTCGATTTCAAACGAAAACTTCTTTCGCATAACTTACCTTAAAAACTAAATTTTAAAATTGGTTTTTGTTTTAAATAAAAGTTAAGCGAATGAAAGTTTCGTTCGAAAGCGAGGGACAGGCAGTAAATTTAAAATAAAAAGTAACAATAAAAATTTAGAATGGAATTACATGTAATATGTTTGTACATATGTAAATATGTATTGACATAGGTATATTAAGTTTTTAAATTTGGTAATAATTTCAGCTTAGTACGTTCGATACATCGATATATCAATATTTTTAATTAATAAATATCGATACTCTTAAAAAATATCGATATGATATATATCGATATATTTTTTCAATTTGCCCATCCCTAGGGCTTGACGGAATATTATTTCTTACTTGATTTATAATGCAACCTTTAATGATTTGAAAATATTAATTATGCATACAATTCCTTTACCATTTTCAAAATTCAGTTTAATTGTGAAAATAAAATGGTTTAAACGTATAGAACCAAGAGAAAAGGTATTTCCCTTTTTTCCTTCAACTTTTTATCTTTAAAAACAACTTTATTTTAAAAATGTTTGGTTTATATGTAATTTATTTAATATACAACCATAATTAAATTTAAGCTCGTTAATTTCCCAAAAAAGGTCAATTATTAAAAACGTACTTTGCTGTAAGATGCTGACTTACCCACATAAAGTCATACACAAAAATGTTGCTTTATGAAAAATAATTGTTACAAAATAAATTGTTTTCAGTTTACATATTTTTAACCAATTTC
The DNA here is from genome assembly GCA_943735925.1 of Pollenia amentaria. Classification (NCBI taxonomy): domain Eukaryota; kingdom Metazoa; phylum Arthropoda; class Insecta; order Diptera; family Polleniidae; genus Pollenia; species Pollenia amentaria. The sequence continues at coordinate 184,240,816 of OX031007.1, read as the reverse complement.
GACCGGTTATGTCGAAAATTTGCATTAAAATCGGTTCAGTGATTCAGGCATAATTGAAACACAAACAAACAAACAATCAAATAATCAAACTTACAACCATAATTTTTGTAATACACTACCTATAAAAGGATTTTTATCAGATGAAAAATAGGTATACTCGTACACTAACATATGTAACGTTATATCGTCATATAATTTCAAAAAAGCCCTAAGTTACATTGGAAAAATTTTAAAGGAGAAGCATAAAAACTCTTTAAATTAAAAACTTACAAAAATTAAAAGATATGTTTCTTTTTTTTTCTAAAATTAAAAGATATGTTTTTTTTTTTTCTAAAAAAAAACATATCTTTTAATTTTTGTAAGTTTTTAATTTTAAGAGTTTTTTTGCTTCTCCTTTAAAATTTTTCCAATGTAACTTAGGGCTTTTTTGAAATTATATGACGATATACACTTTCGTGTAGATACATATGTATTTATGTATGTTAATATATATTTACTCACGTACATTACACACATGTCGATTTTATTAAATATTACCGGTTTTATTATTCATAAAACATCCTTATGACCCAGTTCTCATAATAAATAAATATGTGAGTATGTTTGTATTTGAAGTTGAAAGTAGTACAAGTACCCATATACATTAACAAATACATACACACGTATGAGTGTGAGTACCTTTTATGTTTTCAAGAATAATTGTTTAACGGATACTGTATATTTTGTTTTGGGTAAATTGTATATTATTACTGACTGGTCTCTGCATTTGATTTAAACCCGGGTTGATCGATAAGTCAATTAAGTTAGAATAATAAAAATTTTAACAGATATTTTCCTGATGTCGGAAGAGCACAACTAGAAATATTAAGTAGTAGACATTCGAATGCATTTGAAAATTTACAGTTTAGGTTACGTTAGGTAGAAAGCACGGTACGAAGTCACCTTCACAACCTCACCCAGAGATCAATATGGTCCATTGTGACGCCTTAGTTAGTGATAGGATACTGATTAGAAAATAATATGATAATTAAAGAGTTAAAGCCCAAGAAAAGAAAAAGTAGTGGAAGGAAAATCGGCCGAAACAAGATAAAACAACCCTATTAAACCGAAATCTGCGCTACATGTACCCATTACCCAGTTTCCTGTTCGCAGCCAGGTCATTCCCATTACGAATTTCGTAAGATTCTTGAGAATTTACTACCTAACCACCTCAGCATGCTGTTCTGCAACCTGGGGCAGTGACATTGTATATGCTCCACTGTCTCCAATACCTCCGGGTCCTCATACAACCCATCCTCACCGCCATCCTACCATCATACAGTCGTCCGTGATAATACCTTTCATGGTTCAAACGCAGACCCTACTCCTGCCCAGCAGCGTATACGAATCGGACTTCCTAGGCGGCAGTCCGTTTGGATTCCCCAGACCCGATTAGTCCCGCTTAGAACCCATTCACTGATCCTTCCTAAATAGAAGCCTAGTGGCCTAGTACCATCATCCATTAGCTTGGAGTTCACATTATCATCACAACAGCCACATAACACTAAAAGTTTGCAAACATTTCTGAAATAGTATGGATATTTTCAAACAAAATATCATGGATCGTGGTGCAGTTACGATCCCCACTGACCGCAACGCAAGTTTCGTCTTTAGTTTTAAAAACGTGCCAGAGCGTGCTAGCCGCACCAAACTGTGCATCTTTTGGAATGTAATGCAGCCTGAAGGGCTGTTGTGCACTTGTTTCACTCCATATGCGGCAATTTTGTTAATTTATAAGCGCTTTAAGGCAACAATGAGCCGGGCGACATAAAAGTCACGAAGTCGTCTCTAAGTTGCCCGAATCGATGACTGATTCTTAAAGTTAGCTTCGATAATTTGGTAGCGTTGTTCGAGCGTGAATCTATTAATAATAATTTGTTAGAGTATACTGATCATAAATTTCAAAAAGCGAGCGTAGTCTGAAAGTTAGTTTGACACCTCACCCTCACGTAATATTATAAGCCTTATTTTATTTCAATACCAACATTTTTTGAGGAATTAAGGACAGTGAAAACAAGTTTTGGAAGTCGTACAGACCGATTTCCATAACATTTGGTAATGTGATTACCAATGCAATAAAACATTTTTGTGCTGAATATAATTGAAATACTAACAACTACAACGATTATAGCCGAAAAAGCTCTACTACGGCAGGGCATTTTTTATGTAGGTTAAATGATCCAAACTAGGACTAATATTTTTATGCTTTATAAAATTTAGCACAAACATATAATAGCGTATACAAGTATATAGTGTTTTTTTTAGAGGTTCAATAGCGTTCAATAGTGCTTTATTTGACAACCCATTTAAGATCTGGTAATTGCTATTTGTTAAGTTTGGCTTGATATTTCATTATGAATAGACTTACAACGCGTCCAAATTGCAGCATTTTTTTAACATGGTGCTGTTAAAAAAGTGCTGTTCGTCAAACTTGATGTTGAATTTCTATTCAAAATTTTGTGCTCCGATGAAGCCAATTTTTGGTTGAATGAGTACGTAAAAAAATGGTATATCATTTTAAAAGTGTATACAAGCAGACTTGATGTGGTAATGGCATTATCAAAAATAATATTAAGCACTTATAAAAGGTTTATAAAACGAAATTTCTATAAAAAAATTTTCTTTTTTACATTTCCCGCTACAATTAGTTAGAATTCTCCCAACATTAATTGTAGTTGTAAATGGGTAAAGAAAAAACATATTAAAAACAAAAACAAAGTGCTTTTATTGTTTTCGCAAGAAATCAATCAATAGCGGGAAATGTAAAAAAGATAAAAACTCAACACTGATTTATTGTTTGGTATTTTGTTTAAGCTTTGATATCGTTGCAAACAAGACTTTTTGAGTGTTTGTAGGTAATTCTCATTCCCTCTGTAGTTTTGTTTGCTGATAGCTTTGGCTTTTCTAAAATTATTTAGGAGAACGTTTCCTGATGATCTGGCCTAAGCAACCAGTGAAATGCGCATAGGAACAACTTATCCTCCAACAATAAATTTCAGTATTTTTTATCAATTATTTAAAAAGGGAATTAAGCACAACAAACAAAATCTTTTAAAAAATGAGAATTTTAATTTGAAATTAAGAAAATTCCAATTGAAATTGAGAACATCAAATTGAAATTGAGAAAATTCCAATTGAAATTGAGAATATCAATTTGAAATTGAGAAAATTCCAATTGAAATTGAGAATATCAATTTGAAATTGAGAAAATTCCAAATGAAATTGGGAAAACTTTATTAGAAATTGAGAAAATTCCAAATGAAACTGAGAAATTTTAATTTATACAATTAAATTATATATTTTTTTTAATATTCATACAACGAACGTACATAACAAACATAATGATGGAAAAAATTAAAATAAATACAAATCGCAGTATTATTGACCAACAGGCACATCTTTCAGATCCAGAGCAGATTGGTAAAACGTTGTAGTATGTTGTATGGCTCTACTGTAATATCCAGTAGTTGTACATGTCTTAGAAGCATCACCTCTTCTAAAAAGTCAAGTCTCTGCTCTTCTACTAAATTGGGGGAATAACGTTTGGTACATTCATCTTTGTTTTCACAATACTCTCCAGCTACACTCCTGCGTTTGAGCCCCTATTGACCAATGCTTAACCCCATTGAAATTATTTGGTCAAAAATAAAAAGTATGGCGAAAACAAATATGAATGTACCGAACGTAATTCCCCCCAATGTAGGAGAGTAAAGGCTTGCCTTTTTACAAGAGGTGATTAAGGCTTCTAAGTATACATGTCTTACTGTCTACTGGAGATTGCAGTAGAGCCATACAACATACTACAACGTTTTATCAATCAGCTTTGGATCTGGAAGATGTGGTCAGTAATACTGCGATTTGTATTTATTTTCATTTCTTTATCCTGATGTTTGTTGCATGAATATAATAAAAATCATATAATTCAGTTTTATCAATTTAAAATTAAAATTTCTCAATTTCATTTCGGTTTATCTCAATTTCAAATTAAAATTTCTCAATTTCAAGTTGATATCCTCAATTTTAATTGAAATTTTCTCAATTTCAAATTGATATTCTCAATTTCAATTGGAATTTTCTGAATTTCAAATTGATATTCTCAATTTCAATTGGAATTTTCTGAATTTCAATTGATATTCTCAATTTCAATTGGAATTTTCTCAATTTCAAATTGATATTCTCAATTTCAATTGGAATTTTCTCAATTTCAAATTGATATTCTCAATTTCAATTGGAATTTTCTCAATTTCAAATTGAAATTCTCATTTTCATTTGGAATTTTCTCAATTTCAATGAAAAATGGTGTATACTAGAGAGCCCGTTTTAGAGACAGTGTATGTATAATATATATAACACGACTCTACAAAATAATTTTCGTTCTTTGTCCTAAAGTTTATTATGTGATTTTTCAGTTAATTATACACAAAAATGAAAAGAAAATACCGCTAGATGCCACTCGAGTGATAAACAACGAACAGGTGTTTTGTTAAAGTCTAGAAAAACTTAAAATGTCGTCGCGAAAGTGTAAATATAATACTGATGCATTTTGTTATATATGTGGTCAATTTATTAAGGTTCGAGACGTAAAATACGAACTAAAGAAATCTCACGTTTTATGTGAAGCCTACGAAGCATATTTTAACTGTCCTGTTCGGAATCACTGCAAGCCATGGGCTGCACATATTGCCTGTAGTAATTGTAAAATATGTTTGGAAGATAAGCAAGTTTTAATTAAGCAGTGAATCCATTATAATTATAATAGACAAATAAATTTTTATCTCTGTATTTTAGGTTGGTATCGAGGTGAGAAGAGGTCCATGAAATTTGCAATATCAAGGATCTGGCGAGAACCAAAAGATCACGTCAATGACTGCTACTTTTGCATTGTGAATCTGAGTAAAAGACGTAGAGGTAAAAATGCAAATCCTATCGAATATCCTGACCTTGAATATTCTTCTGCGCCAATTGCACATGACCTGACACGACCAGTTCTAATTAATTAAGTTCAAATGAAAGTAATTCCGATAAGGAGTTTTCACCTAGACCAGAACAACCAAAACACCATTTTGTTACTAAAGAAGATTTTAACGACTTAATAAGAGATTTCAATTTGCCAAAAAATAAAGCAGAGCTTTTAGGCTCTCGCTTAAAAAAAGGAATTTGCTTGATAATGTTAATATTACAGATCAGCGGACTAGACATGAAACATTTTCAAAGTTTTTCACAAAAGAAAATGAACTTTGATTTTTGCAACGACATAAAATGTATGTTCGACGAAATTGCCATACTCTGTGTTCCTAGCGAATGGCGTTTATTCATTGACAGCTCAAGAAAAAGCTTAAAAGCTGTTTTGTTACACAACGGAAATAAATTCCCATCTCTTCCAATAGCTCACTCAGTACATCTGAAAGAAAATTATGACAGTGTTAAAATTTTGCTGGAATCTGTAAAGTATCGAAAGTATAACTGGCAGCTGATTGGAGATATCAAAATCGTGGGACTTTTGATGGGACTACAGAGCGGATATACAAAGTATCCTTGTTATCAGTGCTTGTAAGACAGCAGAGCGGATGCTAAGCACTATATTCAACGGGCATGGCCTGTAAAAACAGAACTTTGTGTCGAAAAACAAAACGTAAAATTTGAACCTACTGTTGAAGCGGAAAAAGTGTTAATGCCACCTCTGCACATTAAGTTAGGGGTGATGAAACAATTTGTTAAAAAACTGGATAAAACTTCAGAAGCTTTTGGATACTTGAAAAAGTTTTTTCCAAAGTTATCAGAAGCAAAACTTAAAGCTGGGGTTTTTATTGGTCCGCAAATTAGGCAGACTTCGGTGATGAAAAATTCTAACGTTGCTGAATCGTACTCAAAAAGCGAGTTGGAGCAGTTTTAAAGCAGTAGTTTCTGGATTTTTAAGAAATAACAAGGCTGAAAACTATGAAAAGTTAGTTGCGGATATGCTAAAAAAATTTAAGGCCATGGGCTGCAGGATGTCATTAAAAGTACATATGCTGCATGCTCATTTAAATAGGTTTAAAAATAACATTTGAGCGTATTCAGAAGAGCAAGGAGAACGTTTTCATCAGGACATTATGAGATTCGAACAACGTTATCAAGGCGAATATAATGAAAATATGATGGGAGACTATATTTGGGGCTTATTGAGAGAAAGTAAAAGCGTGCACTTTTAATTATTTTCCACTTTTTTGTAAGTTTTTTTTATAGTAAAACTTAATAAAAATAATAAACATATTTATTTAAATGGTTTCATCTTCAGTTAAAAATTAAAACCACAGATTTTAAAAAATATCGCTCAATCGGTCTCCTAAATACAAAAGCAAACTTTTTCATGTCATACATATATTTTTTCGTCTAATTAAGACCTAATATATCGAAATTTTATGATTTAAAGTCAAAGACAAATTTTGTGTTGACCCGTGTAATTGTTAACTATTGTTTATTATAGTTTAAGAATGTTATGAATTATATTATAAATTACATTATAAATAAACATAAAAAATTGATTTACTCAATGCAGCTTTTGATGATAGAATAATATCACTTAATGGTCCAATAATTTGGCCACCAGATCGTGTGATTTAATCCCGTTGGAATATTTTCATTGGGGTTATATAAAGTCACTTGTCTGCGTCGATAAACCAGATACAATGGAGCATCTGCTTAAATACGGCTGAAAATGCTGCGAAAAGTTTTTGAAAATAGGTGTTCCAGATTGCACCTTGTAGCCCCAGAAGTGGCGGTAACATGGCCGAAGTCATATTTAAACATTCATGTTATAAAATGTTCTACCCAATTAGGACCGTTTCATTGATATTTAAAGTATATTTTATTGTTTTATTATTAAGATTTAAACTTTCGTTACTCTAAAAAACACACGATATAATGGTGTACGGTATAAATAGAAATCTCTGGGAAATTTAGTACATTGTAACCTCTTTCATCCGGAAAATTTTTAACGATAGTTTTAGACTTTAATCCCCATATTCCCAAAAAATATTTTTGATTAATAAAAGGTTTATTAAAAAATGTTCCATAGAATATTCATTTCATAAGCCTGCTATAAACCTAAAATATTTTTTATGAGTATGCCCAGCTAGCATAGGCTGTTTGTTAGACGATTATGTTCAATATACAACTCCTAAAAGAGTCTTCTGATGATTGTCTGACGAGCTACAAAAACAAAAACATCTACATTTTTTTTATTTATTACATTTTTATATATTTTGACACGCTCGTTTTTTAATCTTGGAATGAACCTTTTGCGACTCTCTGTAAGAGTCATATAAGAAATACTGAGCTACCTAAATAAGAGTGTTTTTGAAATATGAAAATTCTATTGTCAATACAATTTCAATAAAACAAACTGACCTAAGGATCTGTAAAATAAGATTTTCCGACAGGATGGTGTTGATTTCGCGACCTTAAGGTTTGTTTGATATAAATTGTATGAAAATTAGATGTTTTGACATGAAAAACACGCGTGATGCCCTTATTTAGGTAGCTCAGTTATACGGCTGAGCATTTCACGAGTCGTAAAATAATCCCTACGTGAGTCTCATACGACCCTTGGCATGGTTTTTGAAAGATTCGTTAGATAATCTTTACATACATCATACACGATTCCCTTTAGGATTAAGTTAAGAGTCGTTTGCTGTGTTATGGACGAATCTCTCATACGAATCAGCACGTGTAACAGTTTCTCCCGTGCGAGGAATCGTCTACAATTAAAGAATGAGCTCGTAGACGATCAAAAACACTCGTCATGAGATTCCTAGTAGACTCCTAGACGATTGAAAATGCTAGCTGGGTGGGGGTAAGGCTTTATCAGTTTAAACGTATATGTATATGAATTGAGTTGGCAACATTGTTTTTGTTAAGACGTAAAATCTTGCATTGTCTCAAGCAAAAAAGTTAAAATTAATACAAAATATAATTAAACAAAGTTTTAAATAAAAACGATAACGCATGAAACAATAACATTTATGTCTAAGCAGTATGATGATATTTTGAGAGGTGTTGCTGAGAATAAAAAGAAAATTTAAAACATACAAAAGGAAAATAAACAATTAAAAAATGAAGTAAAAACTCTGAAAAATTCAATAAAATTTCTAAGTGATCATAGAGTAAAAAATGATTGCTTAATTACTGGAGTTGAAGTGCCTTCTGGAACAACAGCAGCGGATGCAGTCTTAAAGCTGACTAAAGAAGTCGGAGTGGATATACAGCCAGAAAGTATTGATGAGGCCTACGTTGTTAAAAAGAAACGTTACCAAAGCGATAAAAACAAAACAAATCAAAGTGAAAAGCAGACTGTAGTTGTAAAATTTGCTACAAAAACGTCTAAAGATAAAATGATGTCTGTCAAGCCAATACTAAAAGCAAATGAGTCGTTCAAAAAAATTTTTGTTAACGACTATCTAAGCAAGGAGTCAATTAATTTACTTAACTATGCCAGAACATTAAAAACAGTGGGTTATCGATCAGCTTATGCAGTAAGAGGAAGCATTTTCGTGAAACGTAGTGAATTGTCAAAGCCAAAATTTATTCCAAATGAAGAAGAGGTTGATAGGCTATTACTAGAAGCAACAACAAACGGAACTCGAGGTAGGAGATCACAATATGAAGCAGCAGATCACAATGGGACAGTTGATGTTGATGATGATATTTATGTATCCCCATAACATAAGTAAATATAAATCTATATGTATGTATTTTTATGTTTATTAAGAAATTAAAATAAAATTAATTATGGATTATTACACAAAAAATAAATACTTTTCAAATGTAACAGCATATGAAAATTATAGTAAAATAAATTCATCTTTTAAAATTTGTTCCATTAACGTCAGAAGTATTTCATCAATCGATAAATTTAATAAGTTTAAAACTTTTATATCAAAGCTACCATGGCTACCTAATATTATATCTATTCAAGAAACATGGATAAGTTTAGATCTTGTTCAACTTTATAATATACCTGGCTACAGAAGCATTTATTGTTGCAGAGCAGATGGTTACGGTGGAGTTTCTATTTTTATTCAGGAAAACCTGCAATTTTCAGTTGATTTCTTTGAGAGCAAAAATTTTATAGACACAATTGTTGTAACAATAAATGATTTAAAAATAGCAGGTAAACCAGTTAAATTTATGGCATTTTATAGATCCCAAAAGTGCAAAAAGGAAACATTTTTGTTATCCTTGGAAAGTTTTTTAAATTCTTATGGTCGACACCCGTGTATTTTTGCTGGTGATTCAAATATTGATGTCTTACATGGGAACTCATCAGAAGAATTGCTTAATATGATCACCAACTACAGCTTTGAAAATTGTCATTCAATGCTTACACGCCCAGTTAGTGGAACATCAATTGACCATGTTTACAGCAACATTTCGTCTTGTTTGAGCATAGCATCAGTGGAACATAACATTTCAGATCACAATATTATTTTCTGTCAAGTTGAAGTTGAAATAAAAACAAAAAATGAAGGTGTAGAAATTGTTATTGCTCAAGATTACAATCGTTTAAAATCAATGATAAGCAACCATTTGCCGGTAATGAGTCAAACTGGGGACCCAGCAGTGGATACAGAAAACTTAATATCGTATGTAAAGTATGCTTTGGAAAACTCAACGTATGAAAAAAGACGAAATAAGGTATTGAAAAAAGAAATAGCACCATGGATAAATAGAAATCTATATAATTTGATAAAATGCAAGCAAAGTCTTTTAAAAAAGCGAAGGAAAAATAGAGAAAATCTGGAAATAAATGAACATCTTAAAATAATTAGCAAGATTATTAAAAAAGCTTCCAAAGATTCAATGAATAATTTTTACATAAATAGAATAAATTTAATTCAGCACGATCCAAAAAAATGTTGGAAATTTTTAAACGAAACCTTGGGCAAAAATAAATCTACAAAAATGAATTTAAAAGATCAAGCAGGAAATGAAATTGAAAATGATTTGCAAAAAGCAAATATGCTCAACCAATACTTTTTAAACTCAGTCAAAGATCTGAAGTCGAAAATTGATCAAGATTCTGCTGATAACTGCAATACATTAAGAACATTAATTCAGTTCAATGATAGATGTTTTTTTCACAATACAACACACGATGAGATTAGTTTAATTTTAAATAATATAAAATCAAATAAAAGTGGTGGCCACGATAATATATTGCCAAAAGTACTGCTAAATAATAAAAATGAATTTACGCCATTTTTAGTAAATATCTTTAATAATATGATTAGCACAACATTGTATCCAGACATATTAAAAATTCATAAAGTAGTACCCATTCCAAAGTTAAAGCTATCCTGTACAGTGGAGATGTATAGACCAATTTCTGTTTTGCCAGTCATCGATAATGTGTTGGAAAGAGCTTTATACCAGCAGATTTCAATGTATATGAAAAATAATAATTTAATCAATGATTTTCAGTATGGACTTAGAAGCGGATGTGGCACAGAAGAAGCGGTTGTAAATGTTGTTAATTGTATTTGTAAAGGATTAGACGAAGGTTATAGTGGCGTTGTCGGTGTATTCTTTGATTTGTCCAAAGCATTTGATATAATAGATCATGAAATTATGATAAAGAAATTGCGGTACTATGGTATTTGTGGGAAAGAGATGCTGCTATTAAAAAGTTATTTAACTAATCGGAAACAGTACGTACAAATAAATTCACATAAAAGTGCAATTGGTGATGTAGAATATGGTGTACCCCAAGGTAGTGTATTGGGTCCACTTTTATTCTCCATATACTTAAATGACATAAAAAATATAGATACTTTTGGTAAACTTTGTATATATGCAGATGATATTTGTTTATTATACCCTTACAAATATGAAACAGTTGCTAAAGTCTATGTTGAACGAGATGTAGCATTGATATCTGAGTTTGTGAGAATTAACAAACTGTTTTTAAACGCAAATAAAACACGTTTAATCAGATTTAAACCACCCAGTCCGACTAACGTCTTTAGTATACTTGTGAATGGGAAAGAAATTTTTGAAAGCTATTCAATTAAATATCTGGGTATACATCTTCAGAGCAATCTTGTGTGGAATCAACATATACCAAACTTAAAGCAAAAAGCTAGTCAAGCAGTTGGTTTTTTGTATAAATTTAAAAACAAGCTTGATACAAGTACCAAGATGTTAATTTACAATTCATTAATTCAAAGTCATTTTGACTATTTAGCAATTATATATGGATATAAGAACAGCACAGAATTGAAGTCATTACAACGTTTACAAAATAAGGCATTAAGGATTGTTTCCAGCCTTCCTAACACTTATCCAACGCTGCCACTTTTTAAAGATGTATTCAAATCGATTCTTCCAATACGTGCCATATACAAAATGAAGCTGATAATGTATGTTTTTAAATGTATCAACAACATTGGTCATCATACAATTTATTTTGCAAGAAATCAACATTTGATAAACACAAGAAATAATAACAGTCTTTTTGTAGCCAGGTGCAGGTTTGAAATTACCAAACAACGTATAGAGTATATTGGTAGTCATGAGTTTAACGATTTGCCGATTTTTTTAAAAACTGAAAATAGAATTTCAAATTTTAAAAGATATTTAAAACATTTTTTATTGCAACAAATTGAAGAATTTATAACATGATGAAACTACTTTGTAAAATAATCAATATTTATTATAATTATTTATTATTATTTTTTTTCTAACTAAATAATTGTACTACTCTACAATGTTATAATGCTAATTTTTATGCAAGTAAGTTTGTTTATTTAATTACTCAATTATTAATTTTTTTTGCCAACTTGCTTCAACAATGCTTTTTAGGCGCTGAAGCTCAAAATTGTAAAATTGTTATGAGTTGTGAGTAAATAAAATAAATAAAAAAAAAAAAAAAAAAAAAAAAAAAAAAAATGTAAGAAGGTTTGATGTGGTAATCACCTTATTCATAAAAAATTGATAAGACTTATAAAAGATTTAAAAAACTAAATTTCTATTAAAAATTGTTTAATAAACCTTTTACAAAACTAAAATATTTTTTATGAATTAGGGGGTAAGTATTTAATCGTAAGGAATGATTTAAATTGTAAAATAAAATACATAAATTTCAAAGTGAACTCAACATTTTTCTTATCGGTTAAAGGAACAATTTATGTCATCTACTATTTGAAAATTATATCATGTAAATATTGGCCATGACTACGTCTGTGGTCCAATTTTGGGCGACTCTTTCGACTGGTATCTCGCGAATAGCCCGAGTAATGTTGGGTTCACCATGAATCGCCCTTTATAATACATATATTTATTGTTTATTAGTTATTAAACTTTTCAACAACTTTTGACTTTACCCACTTGACTTTTATTTTTTTAGTTATTTTTGTAGATTTGTACTCTATGAATGTATATGTATTATGCACTCATTCTGCTTTTTGTGGTTTTATTAAACTGAATAAATAAAAATCTGCAATTTATAGTATAAACGAAATTAATATCCATATTTTTATGATTATGAGAAATTAAGAACAGTGCGTGATTTAAATAATGATTACATTGTTTGTTTTCCAACATATAGTAGGTTACTACTACCTTTGGCTCATTTACTCAAGAAAAGTCATAATTTAGCAAGTAATTTAAAAGAGAGCTATATTAGGCTAAGCCTAATCTTATATACCCTTCACGATTGTGCCGTAAGTACAGAAAGTTACATAAATGACCACTAACGCACATTGTCAAAAAAGAATTAAAATAAAATACAAATATTGAGTACGGATGTTAGTTTAATATACATTTATTTCTTTATTTAAATAGCAATTCATGTATGCATGATTAAATAAACAGGTGACATTACGACTTCAGATGAGGATTTTTTGCTCTTGCATTTTTTGTCAAAGTTTTGTTTCTATTAACAAAAAGTCCACGTTTTTGGTTGTAATCAGGTTATTTTATTTAAGTTTTTAATAAGTTTAATTAAAAATAAATAAGATATTGGCCATAATTAAGTAAAAATTCGCTAAAAATTTATTTATTTCATCACGTTCAGCGGCAAGCTTTGTTTTTTGACGTAAGCTGGGACTAATTTCTATTTTTGTTGTAAAGTTGTATTTGTTATCGTAGCGATGTTTGTTATGTGTAAAAAAAATGCAAAAAAAAGTTCAAGACATTAAAAAATAAATAAAAAACAAAAAAAAAAAAGAGTACTATATTCGACTATGCGGATTCTTAAATACCCTTCACCGTGGTGTGATAAGAACAGACAGTTATAGAAATGCCGTTCTTTAGATATACTTCTCTTACACATTTTGTCGGATGTTGTGTATTGATAACCAAGATGCTTGTATCTCATTCTGAAACTTTAGCTCTTGGCGTTCGCCAGTTTAACATAAATCTATAATGTCTTTGTACGGGAAATGTCACACGTTTACTTCTCCAATCCAGTCCCATTTTGTCTGATGTTGTGATTGATAACTGTATCTAGTATCGAAATTTTGGCTCTTGTCGTTCTCCAGATATAAATAAAACAAAAAAAAGAAACAACAACGAGGGATTTATGGACAAGATTAGAGGCATTCAGTGTTTAAAAAAATGCAATAACTTTAGTTAATTTTGATTTTACTTCTGCTTGTGCTTCTGAAATTAAAAAAAGTTTCATTCAAAAAAAGATCACAAAACGAATAACAAACAGTTGAGCGAAGCTTTTACCAGCAGTGGTTTTAAAATGTTGATTTTCTTTTCTTTTGAACTGCATCGCTAGTAAAAGTACAATCAGTCTCTTTGCTTTTGCAAGTCGCAAAAAGTCGTAGACGCAAAACTTTTTTGTACTAGCAAGTTATAACTCATAGTATACTACTCTTATGCCGACTCTTTGACAGGTACTTAACTCAAATTTGAATGGTACCTAACTCATGTTTATATTAGTAAGATTTTTTCAAATGTATTGGTGTTTTAAACTATTTGCACCACTTAACATAGTTGCATAAAATCGTATAGAATGTTGCAACAATTTTTTTTCTAAAATAAAATTTTCTTAGTTTAATAAATTTTAAAATTTATTTAATGCTGGCTGCATTTCTAAACTTTTAAAAACAATGTTTGTTAAATTTTTATTCTGCAATATCGAAAAATATTTAATTAATTTATGATTTCAAATATTATTACCACAAAATGCTACTCTGCTGGCCTTAATAATATTAACAACAGAAAAAAATTAGTGTCAAAAAAATTTATTTAAACATTTTTTTTTATACATAAATAATTTTCATCGTTTTTTTTTCTTTTTTTATATGTTATTATTATTCTTTTTTGATACACATATGTATTTAATTTAATTGTTAAAATTTAAAGACTAAAGATTTGCCAGCTCGCCTCAATAATGTCCAAGTGACGCTGAGGCAATTCATTATATTGTTGTACCTATCTTAAATAAATATTGTTTGAATAAAAAAAAAAAAAAAAAAAAAAAAAAAAACAATTTGCAAAGGCCTATAAACAAAATGTGTTGGAAAAAATTTTAAATTATGTGTTTGTGTCATAAAATTAAACAAAAAGTGTTATATTGTGAAAAATTTTATATATAAAAATTTCAAATTGGGTTGTGTTTTAATTGTTTTTGTGTGTTAAATTCACTCGGAACGTATATGTGTGAGGGGTGAACTAAAAAATTGAGAACGCTCTCTCCAGTTGGCATACTAATTGTATACTATGTTATAACTTAAAAGACATGTCTTTTTTGTATTTAATTTTTAAAGAAACTTTCAAAAACTTGGTTAATTTTCACCATGTTTTTTTTTCATTCAGAATTGGTTTTTTCTGATTTTCTTAGTTGCTTATTCTTATTAAAATATTAAAAATTTCGTTATTCCACATAATTTTGATACGTTTTGAATTTTTTTTAGAATTTTTTTTTTCTATATTTTAATTTTTACTTTGAATAAGAATAAAACATAAATTAAAAAACACAAATATGTTCAAAGAGGAATGTCAAAAAGAAACAGAAAATACGATTCATGTCTTTTTTTCTACCCTTCTTACTTCTCTACTCCGCTAGCTCTCAAACGAAAAAAGAATGTAAGAAAGAAAAATTCACTGTTTATTGTTGTGGCTTTGTTGAAGGATATTGTTACAGGTACGACCTGAGTGTTTAAAATTCTTATTCACTTTATGGTCTTACCTGTATAATATTTTTAGCTTTTCTAAAGTATTTGGAAAAAGTTTCCTGACGAGCTGGCCTAAGCAACCAACGAAAAGCGCATAGAAACTAGCTTTCCCACAACAATAAATTTCAGTGTTTTTAATCATAAATAAAGATTGGGATTATTAGCACTTTAATAATAAATGAATTAATTAATAATAAATATTTCATTCCCGAAAATAATTTTTGATGAAAAAAGACATGATTTAAAAATAGGGGAAAAATATTCGAGAAAATTGGGTGTAAGTAATTGCAATCATTTTTTAGACCAGCGTTGCCAGAAGCTTTGGAAAGAAAATCATCATTTGGCAAAAAAAAAATAATAATAAAATCATATATTAAAGAAAAAAATCAAAAAACAAAAAAAAATTTAATTCAAAGCTTTCAATAAGGCAAAAAGTAATATCAATTAATTTTTTTATAAAAAATAGATTTCTTATTATGTAGGCTACATATTTTAATTTTTATGTAGGCTTCATACCTGCAGCATTTGTGCAAAACTAAATGGGCTTAAATTGTGTTTTTAGTTAAATTTTCCATACAAATTTTTCTTGAAATATATTTAAAAAAGTCCATCTAAATAAAGAAGTTTCATTGAATGTAATTAAATCGGGCGGAACTTTACAATAGGTGCAATTCATCAATCTTAACCGTTTATTTAGAATTCTTGTCTAAAATTAGTGTTATCTAAATTTTGGGAAAGATAATTTTAGTTTAAGAGCTTTTATTCTCATATATCATATTAAAGCTTAAAAGTTCTTTATTTGATATCATACTAATTTTGGTACTATTATATCGATGATTTTTCGATAAAATTGTTATGGATTTTCCCAAATAAGTTTAATATTCAGGCCTGTTCTGAAAATCACGTGCTTTTAAAATCACACGTATTCTTTTGTGGTGTTCTAAAAATCATTTCGTTTCTATGTTTTAAATTGTAATTTGAAATCACACCAAAACACACAAAAACGGAAAACAAAGATGTCGAACGTATGATTTTGTTAAAACGGAGTCACTGTCGACTCTACTTGCAGCAAGCCTAATTTTGGGCGTGCTACCACGTTAACCAACCAGTGATTTTAAAAGACAATGTGATTTGAATAAAATTGGTTTTCAAAATAGGGCTGATTTAAATTATTTCTATCCACCTTTTAAAAGATATTCTAAAGCACCTTCAAATTATATATACACACTTTGCTAAAATAAGTTCATAATCATGAAAGATGTTACATAATGAATTTATTTTCAAAGTTCAAAGCCCTATATCTTGCAAATTAAAAACTTCTTAAGTTCCATTAGTTTTGCCATTTGATACTTAATATTTGACCTCTTTTTGTTTTTTAATATTTGGAATTGGCAAATAAATTTGTTCATCAATATTTCCGAAATTAATAAAAGCTTATCAAAGATGCTTTATTTTAAATATAACAACAATCTGATACAAAACTTTATTGTTTTAAAAATTTACTGTTTAATAAAAATTATGTTTTTTTTTTAACAAAATTAATATACCTGAGTATTTGAGTATAGCAATTTGATGGTTATTAGCTAAGGAACAAAATCCTTAAAATATTTTTTTTTTAAAAAGTCAAAAAATCGGTTTTTTGACTGATATTTTTTGAGTAAAAAAACAAGTTTAAAATTGACTTACATATCGTTACCTTACCTTTTTTTTCTATTTTTCTTGTAAAACCTACCAGTGCTTTTGACAAATAACAATGTGGCATATAATGCAATCTGTTGGTTATGTCTTTTAGCGTTTATCGTATAATATTTTGTAGATAAGGCTTTTTGTTTTTTATTAAAAAACTCGCTAATTTTGGTCGAAAGATTCCTAAATTTGTTGGGGACATTTGTGTTGATGCAATACATCAGAATCAATGAAAAAGCCGATTTTTTATTTTTTGTTAGTTAGGGCCTTTTGCGTTTTAGGTAACGATATATTTTTTCAGTCAAAAATAAGAGTTAACATTTTCAGTTAAAAAGAGATATTTTATAATTATACTTTTATTTAATAATAAATTCTTTATAGTATTAAAAAATAATCAAGAGTGCTATATTCGCCTCATATCTTCGTCGTCTGTCTTAATTTCAATAGCCAAAAAAATCCGAATCTGAAAAAATATCAGTCAAATTTAGCTAACTTTTTTTTAATGAAAAACTATCAGTGAAATTTTAATTTTTATTTTTGACTGAAAAAAATATAAGTCACAAAATAAAAGTTATTTTGGAAAAAGTCATAACAGTCACGGTCCCTGGTAAAAATCATAGTTTCTAAGTTTCTAGAAATAAAAATTATAATTAAAAAAAAAAATTATCAAGTTTTATTTTGGTCACAACATCATCAAAAAAAAAGATCAAGTCATTGTTCTGGCAACACTGTTCCTTTTTCGATATAATAATAAGAAACTGCCGTTTTTCATAAGTTTTAACAGAATCCATGGTAGAATAAGTACATGGTATAGTCATTAGAAATTTTGTTCTCAATCTTAAAACCCATATAACGTCAAACAAAGGAAGATAAGGAAACAATTGAAGCAAGCGTCAAATATTAAATAAATAAATTTTATTTTTTGAAAAGTTTTTACACAGAAAAAAGTGTTTAATCAATTAAAAAAATGGTTTAAAAAGTATTAAAAATTAATTAATGTTATAATTGAATCAATTATTTTTTTAGTTTAAAGAAAATTAAAACTTTAATTTCGATTTAATTAACACTTTAGGTGTTTTGAAAAAAAATTTCAATTAAAATTTTAATTAAATAACAAAAAATCTTAATTGACTTGTTTCGTTGTTGGAAATTGTCAATATTTAATTAAATAAATTAACACATTTTTTGAAATGGCAAAGTTTTTTGTTAATTTTTTTAATTAAAAATATCATTTATTGAAAAAAAAAAAAATTCACAATTTTACAATTTTTAGTAATTTTGGTAATAGGCGCAAAATCAACAAATTGTTTGCTTGATATTATGAATTTGGTATAAATTTTGATTGGAGAAAATTAAAAATTTTTTCTGTGTAATATAATATCAAATTTTAACCAAAACTCATTTTTAAATAAACAATATATTGAACAAAATATAGTTTTATATAAAAGAGTAAGTTTGCAATATCCAAAAAGTGCAAAATATGTTGAAATTTTAATATTAATAAATGAGTAGTATTTCGTTGTTTGACATTACATGGGTAAATAATGACAATTCTCCCTAATGAACATACCTGGTAATTATTATACTATGACAGAATCTATGTTTTATTTTAAAAAGCAGAGAAAAGTAAAAATTTTTCGACTTTTCATCTTTTGACTTAAGTTCTTTGAACACTGGATGCAGTCGTGGTTTTGTGCTCATATCTCAGCCATTTGTTGACCTATCAGACTAAGTTTCAATAGCACACCATTCCGGACTATTTTTGCCATAAATATTTAACTACCTTATCCCCATCATATCTGGAGTCTTCGGAAAACCCATTTCAACGGACAGACGATCAGACAAACATCGTTAAATAAACTTTGCTACTTATAGGGACCCAGAATATATATACTTTATTGGGTCTAAGATTAATATTGTACACATTACAAACGGAATGACAAACTTATATATATATATATTGTTACAAAAGTAACTTTAGTTAATGCATGGAACAGTGATGAAAAGGCCATAGAGCTAATTCTTGCACTAAAGGGGACTGCAGCTGAAATTCTAGAAAGTGTACCAGTAAGTTGCAGAAACAATTATGATGA
Source organism: Pollenia amentaria (assembly GCA_943735925.1). Taxonomy (NCBI): domain Eukaryota; kingdom Metazoa; phylum Arthropoda; class Insecta; order Diptera; family Polleniidae; genus Pollenia; species Pollenia amentaria. Next base: position 184,221,831 of record OX031007.1, on the reverse strand, counting down.
CGTGATGATGGCACTGCAGCGTAAATATGGTGGCGACCACAAAAAGGAAATATACAAAATGGAATTACGTGGTAGAATGCAAAAGGCTAATGAGACATTACAGGACTTCGCACTGGAGATTGAGCGGTTGGTGCAGCTTACCTATCCTGGTGAGAGTCATTCATTCTTGGATCACTTCAAAACTGAGGCGTTTGTAAACGGTATTCGGGATGCAGATATAAAAATTGCGGTATGTACGTCACAAAAGTCTACCTTTGCAGAGACTGTTTCATTTACCCTAGCCCAAGAAACCGCTAGAATTATTTCAAGACCACAAGTAGGCAAGGTGCGAAGGCTCGATGTGACCACCAGGATATAAAAGAGGCAGTTATGGAAGCTAAGCGAGAAGCAAAGTAAAACTTAAGTAAAATGCTTTAACTGCGGAAAGATTGGTCACATGCAGAGAAACTGTAAAGCACAAAAGAAACGTTCAAGACCTGCTTCACCGCCCAGAAACAACCAGCGGGCTAATCACCACTCAGCACAGGAGTCGCCGTTAAGTATGGAGGGAGTACTACCATTCGCATCTGAGGACTCGATAATAAATTTGGTAGTGCAAAAAAGCAACAGAAGTGTAACAACATGTGGTTACATCGACGGCGAAAAGCGCATTTTGACTATCGACACTGGTGCAGGATTTTCAATTATAAGGCCTGACTTGGTGAGAGGAGCTGTCGAACCACTAAGCGGAGTAAGCTTGCGAACAGCAACAGGTGAGCCTGCTACTGTCTATGGAAAAACACGTGTGGTGTTAAGAATTGCTGATATAGTCACTTTTCATGAGTTTATTGTGGCTGACATTGTAGACGAAGTACTGATTGGCGCAGATTTTATGATTCGTCAAAACATAAGTCTGGATATGGGAAAACACATCATGTATTTGGGTGATGTTGAAATACCCCTTGATGTTGGGTATGGAAGCGAGGCTCGTGTGGGACAGCCTCTCGCTTGTACTCGTCCGAAATCGTCAGCTCGCAGAAAAATTGATAAACGTGGAAAAGCGGTTGCTTATGTAAGACAGCTAAGTAAATTGGAGGACAGGCACTATACGGAGTCCGATAGAAGGGAAAGCATCAGTGAAGGTTGCTCGTTGCAGGTAGAGCCCAGTAAAGACTGGATAGCGGCGCAAAGAAGTGATCCTGTATTGGCTAAGATTATGAGGGACAAAATGGCATGTAGAAGGCCAACTTCTGAAGATATTGCATCGGATGGTCCACTGATGAAAGCATATTGGGTACAGTGGAATAGTCTTCGAATGGCAAATGGTTGCCAATACCGAACATGGGAGAGCGCCGATGGCAAGGCAGTTAAAAGCCTAATGGTTGTGCCGTCTACTAAGGTGTGTGAAGTGGTGCGGAAAATTCATCACGGCACTAGTGGAGATCACCTAAGTGTAAGGAAAACCGTAGAAAGGTTGAAGGAACGTTTCTACTGGGTTGGATGTAAACAAGCCGTGAAGGACTGGATATTAAGCTGCAAAAAGTGTGTTGCAGCCAGGGGTACAACAAATATAAGATGTGCGCCGCTCCAGCAGTGCAACTCTGATAATGAGGTATCTTCCTTGGAGTGGAGAAGTCCTTACGAACTTCGTAAGTACGAACGTGTGAGCACTAATTTGTCCAGATATGATCGGGCGGTGAACTCCAAGGGCAAAAATGAAAGTTGTTCATTTGGAACGATTAGCCCCTTATGGAAGAGGCGATTCTGAGCCTATTCGGGACGAACAGGCTTAAGTAGGGGGCAGTGTTACGAAAGTTACTTTAGTTAAGAATAAGTTTAGTTTATTAGTCGCATATTTTTAATGTAAACCCATTGTAGAGAATTTTCTACTACAAATGTAATGTTATGATTGATATAGATAAATGTATAACATAATAGTGTTGAGATTATCTTTAACCCATAAAGTATGCTTTAGTTTATTGAAGTATAAATCAATTTTAATTCAGCCACAGTGTTAATGCATAATGATATTCGCTGTAAGATAATAAAATCACGATTCGCCCAGAAATTTCGAAAATGTTACAGACATTTCGACGAGTAGAATGATCTAGAGACATCTAGATGTCAGCGAACAGAGTATAAGTACTCGCGAAGGTTGGCATCGATAATCAGTATTAGTTAAGTGTGTACATCGCAATTATAAGTGGTAAAATTGACTAAGTTCTAAATAAAGTGGCGTGAATAGTTTATAGTACAGCTATAAAGTAAAGTGTTTAAAGTGTTTTATTTATTTTATTAAAGTTGCAATAAAAGAACTCAAGAGGTTTATTATAAAGGAAATAAACCAAAAACGTTTTTGAAAAGGCAGTAACGTAACAATATAAATATATATATGCTTTTACCTTTGGTGAAGAGTATAAATACAACAAAAAGGTATTTAATGGGATTGTGGATTCATTGTTCATATTTCCGTCATTTATGGACCAATCTGGCTGAATTTCAAAAGAAAACAATTCGGAACTATATGTGATATAAATATATAACAACCTAGTCCCCATCATATCTAGAGTCTGCGAAAAAATTTAATAACTATTACATGAAAACTTTCTGTACGTGTAGTCATAGAACGCTTAAGATGCAAGCAAAATATCTTTTTACTCTTAAAAATATATTGTTATCACCATTTGTAAAATAATTTTGCATCCGTTCTGTCGTTTGTACTACATCGAATTAATTGTTGGTGTAAACAAAGTTGACAAATTACAAGTTTAAAGAAATTAAAAAAAAAAAAAATTAACAATTTGTAAATAAAAATTTTTTTAAGTGTCTCAAAATCAAAGCGAATTCATACAGGTGTCCGCATCATGAGATAGAGTTATGCTAGCTATCCCCTTTGTATTTTGTTTTTGTAAAAAGTTAGAGTGACTGTCAAAATTATTTGTTGAAAATATAATTAAGGGAATTGTTTTGTTTATGAAATATACACAATTGGTTTTAAAGGTAAATATTGTTCCTGTATTGCAAGTTTATTGTGGCTCCACTTAATCCCTACGCACTCTTAATTCCTCGATTTTTTATTTTATATTCACTTTTTTGTCTTATAAAATTTAAATAAGTCTTTTTTATGAATTTTAAATTTTAGCTAATTTTTTCACAAAATGTAAGCGAAGTTTGACATTCAGTATACACACATATAATTAAACAATAAACAAATGACTCTAAAATGTCACCTGTATGAACTAGCCTTGCTCAAAATAAAATAGCCTTGCGAAAATATTGGTGCAAAAATATTGATAAGTTATATTGTATTTTTAGAGAAAAAGAAAAAAAATTCTATAAAATTTATTTGTATAATATCATATTATGATATCCTACGATTACAATGTGATTTCTGTAATCTTATTTTGAATCATAATATGATTATTTCAGACTCACAACAAACACTTTAATACGCCTTAAACATTTAAGGTAGAAGTAAATAACACGCGTTAATTCGTCGACGAGTATCGCGCGTTAGAGCTTTAGCGCGTGATAAATGCCAAGCTACGCACGTTATAAAAGGCTTTTCTTTCAGCTGTTTTTTTATTTGTTTAACACTTTTCTTTTTATAGAATTCCAAGCTTCAGCTCTTTTTTTATAGGATACTGCATGTTTTATAAACTCTTCAATTAGTTCTTGCTCCATAATTAACAAATTTGTTAAATTATTATTTTTTGTTGTCCGCTGATTACTTGTCAAAAATACACAACGCGCTAAAAAGTTTAAAGTTAATCAATTTCTGAAGCTTACGTTTCAAAAAGTTTTTTGTGTAACTTGTTCTATGAAAAACATTAGTTTTTATTTTTTTTTTGACAGTAGTCTACAGAAGGCGCGCGCACTAACGCGTGTTATGTACTTATACTTAAGAAAACATTAAAAAATAAAATTAACTCCAAAAAAGTTTTATATAAGAAGAAATAATAAGGAATGGCAATTTTTTGGGAACTAATTAAGCTGGATTTTCATACCAAACTGTTTAGGGGTACTAGAAACAATGCACAGTGTAAGATTTTGCTAATCTAGCTGGACAGAAGTCGTTTTTTTAAGTTTACATTTGAGTAAATATATTTATCAAATATGAAAGAGCACTTGTTATAAAATAAGAAAATGCAAAAACTTGCCCCAATTTGTCAACAATAACAATATAACGTTACTTTAAACTTGAATATTTTTGAGTGAATTAAAAACAACAAAAACACTTACATGAAATTTCTCGTTTTTAAAAGCGTGTAACTTTTTATTGGAATGGAATTTTTTAACGATTCTTTTTTTGGTTTGAAGCTCAACTTATTCGCTGTTAATATCATGGGAATTTATTTTTAGAACTGGAAAATTCTTTTAGTGCTATTTCATTTAAACTATTACTCTTTTCGTTAAGTTAAGAAGAAAAAAAAACTAAATTCTATAATCGATAAATTCTTTTCTTCATAACGCTTCAACACCAAATTAATTTTAAACGATCGTCTGAAGTACCTACTTTAAGGCACATTTAAAATTATATGGCGATATTTGGCGATAAAAAAAATAAATAAATAATGAGTGATAATACCACATACCACGAAATTTTTGATATATGGCTTTAAACACTCGAAAATGAAAGGCTTGACCGTCCCGGAAACCATATTTGTGGAAGTACTGAAGTACTTCATTTATTGCAATCTCCAGAAATACCAGAAGAAAACCATTAATTTTAACATTTTATTCTTACTGTAATTTATATGTACATATGAAATATATTATTATTTTAAAATTAATGAAGAAAAATTAAACACTTATTATTACTTCTACCTCTTTATTTTGTATTTTAAACGTTTTCATGCATACTCGCCGCTTTTTTACTTTTTGATTATCCAAAGCGAATAATATTAGATATAAATTTTTACAGTTATATGAGAGGTGGGCGTGATCCAATTTCGTCCATTTTTTGACAATGGTACATAGTAGCCTAGTAACATCTTGTACCAAAATTCATAAGTCTAGTTTAATTTTTTTTCCAAGATATTACATTTTTTCTCCCTAGAATGGCTAAATCTTACACTTAATCTTTTTTAGTGATATGAGCGTGTTTTTTTTAATCAGATGAATTGACGGATATAGATAAATCGAAAAAGAAGTTTTCAAGAAGACATAATACCTCATGGGATTTGAGATACAAATTTCTTGGTGGTGTACAAACAAGACTAGAGGAATAGCGAAATTTAATAAATGGTAAACATGTTGCTTAAATTTAAGGTTAACTTAGTACTTAAAAAAAAGGTAAAATTATATTTTAATACAAGAATGTATTTAAATATTTTTGTACAAACAAAAATTAACTTGTAAGTTTTGGTATACATATTACCATAATTATAAGAAAATATTGCTTGTACGTTTTTATTTTTTACTCTTACATAATAAAAAAAAATCAAGGTTTTTCGAATCTGTTAATAAATAATAAAATATTTGGACGGTAAATTTTGTTCTGATGTCATAATCATCCATCCATTCCCATCTACAAGTCTTTTTTTAAAAGACTGTGCTATTGCAAAGAAGCAAAATTATTAAAAAGGAAAATGTCGTTTAACTTTAAAAGGCCTGTTAAAAATAAATATAAGCTTAAATATAATTTTAAGTCCAATATTTAAGACCTTATCTACGAAAGGCTCAATGGTCGGGGACAGCCTGCACCACTGCCCTTATGTGTAATTATCATCTTAATAGCAAACAATTTTGTTAAAAACTTTATTTAAGATTTTTTGCACTGAATTTCATCTAATGCATGTGCTATGATTTTCGGATGGGACATATCGTTACCTAAAGCGCAAAAGGCCCTATCTAACAAAAAATTAAAGATCGACTTCATCATTGATTCTGATGTATTGCATCAACTTAAATTACCACAAAACAGTTTGGAATCTTTCGACCAAAATTAGCGATTTTATTAACCAAAATCAAAAGGCCCTATCTACAAACGATAACGCGAAATATACTTAAAGGACTCACTAACACTTTGCATAATATGCAACATTGCTAATTGTCAAAACAACTAGTGGGTTTTACAAGAAAAATAGAAGAAAAATTAATTATAAGCAGTTTAAAGCAATTTATAAATATATCATATTAAATAGTTTTTGCTTCTCCTGTAAAATTTTCAAAATGTTAGATAGGGCCTTTTGCGTTTCAGGTAACGATATGTATATGCAACTTATGGTCAATTCTTGATATCTCGAAATGCTTTTGTTTATATATAAAAGTGATGCTACGAATATAAATTTTTAATATTCGCAAATCGATTGCGAGTATATGCACCAACAATCGCCGAATACGAATATGGGCATTTCCTGGGGTCACGAACGTTCGTTCGAACGCTTTTGATGTACAAATAATATAGAAAACAATATTTTTCCTAGATTTTTTTTTGAGATTCTATAGCATTTTGGTAGCTCTATGGTAAGTGCAAAAGATAGAATTCATCGAGTTTAAGTTTTCATAATGATAGTTATAAACATCTGGTCACGAACGTACACAAAATAGAAGTCAACTTTGGCTGACAGTAGTTAAAGGTAAAAATCTGCGAAATGGAACGGAATAATCAAACGTGATTACTTTATTTTAAAAGTGTATTAATGTAGGTCTCTATCCAGTATTTCACAATAAAATATCTCTATTGGTTTTTGTTTAGTTGACTTAAGTGCCGGTCGCGAACGTACGATTTTTCCATATATTTTAACCGTTAATTAACCGTTAATCTAACTTTTTTTGTTTCCTTACACTTTTCTCTTCTAAATTGATTGTAATAGAGAGATTTTGAAGAAAAAGTGCAAACATAACAAATTTTTTGCATGTAAAATAAATAAATATAAAAATGTGTTTAGAAGTAGCTTAAAAAGAAAATGTTAAATTTTCCAGCCCAATTTCTTCAAGTAAAACAGCTGAGATATCATAGCATATCATATATACCATTCTATTATAAAAACATAGACTTTTTTTATAATTATAAACATATCCTATTAATGAATTCATTTATTAATGACGCGCTTAACTCCCAATTTTTATTTTTGATAAAAGCACTGAAATTTATTGTTGAGGGAAAGCTAGTCTCTTTGCGCATTTCGCTGGTTGCTTAGGCCAGCTTGTCAGGAAACTTTTTCCAAAGACTTTAGAAAAGCTAAAGCTAATTTCCCGTTTGCGTCAATAACAATAAATTGGAAAAAAAACTGGCACACACTTGTTCACAGCTTTAAGACGAGGTCCAGAAAATGCTAAAAATTATTTTTAAAAATGCTAAAATTTTTTTAAGATTGACGTTAAAAATTCATTAACAGTATGAACTCAAAAGTTATTTTTGGGAATACAAAATTTATTATTAATAAGATTTCTCTATGACGTGCTAAATTCCTAAGTTTAATTTTTGTTTAAAACATTTAAATTTATTGCTGAGGGAAAGCTAGTTTCTATGCGCATTTCACTGGTTGCTTAAGCCAGCTCGTCAGGAAACTTTTTCCGAAGACCTTATAACGCTTTCCCTCAACAATAAATTTCAGTGTTTTTATCAAAAATAAAAATTTTGAATTAAGCACGTCATAGAGAAATCTTATTAATAATAAATTTTGTATTCCCGAAAATAACATTTGATAATAAATTTGCATGTGCCCGGCTAAAATAACTAAACTGGAAAGTTGCTTTATTACACAGAAAAAAATTAAAAGTTTTCTCTAATCATCAATTTCATACCAAATTCATAGAATCAAGAAAACAATTTGTTGATTTTGCACCTATTACCTAATGATTATATTGATTACTAAAAATTTAAAAAATTTAAAATTTTCAATTTGTTTCAATTTGAATTTGTTTCAATAAATTATATTTTTAATTTTAATTAATAAAATAATCAAAAAACATTGCCGTTTCAAACAAATAATTGATTTAATTAAATATAGCTCAGGTTTTGACAATTTCCAACAACAATTCTACAAGTTTTAATTATTTTATTTTAAACGAAAAAATTCAATTAAGATTTTTTGTTACATATTTAATTTATATTTTAATTAAAAATTAAATTCAAGACAACTAAAATGTTAATTAAATCACAAATAAATTTTTAATTTTCTTTCAACTAAAAAAATAATTGATTCAATAATCTTATTAATTGAATTGAAATATTCTTTAAACAATTTTTTTTTATTGATAAAAAACTACTGCTAATTTTTTCTGTGTAAGCAATTTGTTTTTTCTTTTTAACCTTTTACAACGACAATTGGAGTTGGAAAAAACCAAACAATTGTAGGGGAATGTAAGAAAAGATAAACTCACTGATTTATTATTGTGTCTTTGTTGAAGCTTTGATATTGTTACAAGTAAGACCTGAGTGTTTAAAATTCTTAATCTCTTTACAGTCTAATTTGTATAATATTTTTGGCTTTCATAAAGTCTTTGAAAAAAGTTTCCTGATGAGCTGGCCTGAGCAACCATCGAAATGCGCATAGAAATTAGCTTTTTCTCAACAATAAATTTCAGTGTTCTTATAAAAAAAAAAAAAAAAAAAATTGGGAATTTAGTCCGTCATAGAGAAATCTTAGTATGAACTTTTATTTAAAACTAAATAAATTTCAACAAATCATTTAAAACAAAATTTAAATAATTAGTGATGTTTTAACAAATTTAGGCGACCCTCAAGGCCACAGATCTAAGCAATTTACAAACGATTTTATTTCTATGCATTGCTCTGATTTAAAAGATTCTGTAAAAAGATTTATAATACCTGTTTATTTGTTTAGCCAAGAGTACGGAATGTGAAAATCCACATGCGCATTTGGTTCTGACGTTATTTTGACGTAATCACATCACAGTTTAACCTTCGCCTTACCAAAGATTTTTATGTACATCGTTTAACGATGAAAACAAGTTTTCAGTTTTTTTAAGAAGTTTTCATCACACAAATTTTTTGTAAATTTTTTTAAAGAAAACAATTATATTATTGAGTTAAAATTTCCTTTTAACTGAAGCAAATTTAAGAAAGTTATTACATAAATAAAACTGAAGTAGTCACTCGGGTGATTGGTAAGGCTAAGGTTAAAAAAAGTTTAAATTTACATCCAGGCCCCTGATGTCGATCGACAACTTAAGCGAGCGACAACAAGTCACTCATTATCGTTCTCTAAAGCGGCCCTCTAACTATCGTCTTGTCGGTCGATAGGTTTTACGGGTCTAACGTAATTCATTTATTTATTGTCAAATGACTGTATTGCCACATCATCAATTCCATAAATAATACGAGTTTGGAATCAAACATCGACAAAACATTTAAATTAAGCCAAAAAATAGAACTCTGGCTACAACCAAATCAGAATAGAAAACAAAGGAGTAAACAAACAAAGCAGTAAACAAAAAATATAGAAACGAATTTTGTAAAAAATATTTTAAAAACCTGTATAATTTTATAAGTAGTGCTGTTTTAAAAAAAATATAATATGTAATAAAAAAATATTTAGTGTTTCTGTGTAAAGAAAATTTTGTTAAATATTTTAACAAAATTCATATGTCGACAACTACAACCCAAGTGACTGATTAGAACATTTGTGGTCGCATAATATTTCTTAGTGGGCAGCGAATTTGTATGAAAACTGTAACGTTATCGGTCGCTTGCATTGTCGATCGACTTGTCGTGCTGAAAATTGTCAGTTGGCCGCAAATCAGCGGTTTTTCGTTGAAAATGCAAGCGAACGATAGCGGTCGACATCGGGGCCAGGCTGGTAAAAATTATTATTTTTCAGCAGTTTACAGCAACAATTTGCTTTAGACATTTCTTTGGGTTAACACGAACTTTCCCAACATTTACACTAGAGAATTGCTATCTTGGGGTCAATAAATTCAATTTCTACATCACAAAGTAAAATTTTTTTATACTTTTATACGTAGTAAATAAATAGAAAATAATTTTACAATCAACATGATTGGGTCATTTCTAAGATTCCCTAAATGTTTTTTTTTATAAAACTACTCATACGTTTGTAAAGATAAAAACTATCCATTTTCATACGAAATTTCTTTTTAAGTGAAACTATTTGAGACAAAATTAATAATAATTTGATAAAAATTGCAGTTATTCAATAAAACTAATTCTCCAACCTCTAAAAATAAAGCTTAGAAAACCTGAAAACATTGTATAAAAATGCCAAATGTTAAATGAAAATTTTGCAGCTAAACTATAATTTTTGCTTAATTTATCTGCAAAATGCTTATTTTTCACAGTGGATAATAATAGATATCAAACTGTTTAGATTATCACCCTTAATTATTGTATAATAAGCAGCACAAAAAGATCTTTCCGACTTTTTTTTAAATGTTTCATGCATTTAAATTATAATCTCCAATTTATTGCCGATAAATGATGACATCAGCAAATGCATTTGGGTAATTCCATGTCAAATCGACCAAGAGTGGTACCCAACCCCTTTCCATTTGAATGAAATTTGGTAAGAAGGTTCCTTTCATCCTCTAAGGAACATATATCAACGAAAAAAAATGTTAAAATTTTTTTTGCAAAAGTTATGGCATTTTCAAAATGTCATAATTTCGCCGAATTAGCCGAATGTGTTGAGTTTATTTATTCATTATCTCAAAAACTACTGCATATACGAAGATAATTTGCATGTCATTTGTAAGAGAATACTTGGGGCTACAAATAATATATTAAAAAAAATTTTTTTTTTTAAAAATATTAAATTTTAAAAATGGACTAAGTCAAAAATTTAATTTTTAATTTGACTGATTTTTTATATATATTACCTCAAACTTTAAAAATCCTGAAACTTTGAAGGAGTCTTTTTTTTTCTTTTTTAATATATGATTTCTTTTCCACAACCTGTAAAAAATCATCTTTAAATAAAATTTTCATATTGTAATTTTGAGTAATAAGTATTTGATTTAAGGTGTTTTAAAAAAAGTAAAGACATTGTTCAAGTTTCTTTTGCTTATTTGTTGCATATTTTTGTTGGAGCTCAATGTAGGCACCTTCAAAGAAAATAACACTTTTTGTCACGTTGCCTCTCCAAGAAATTAAATGAGTTTTTCGTTGATATATATTCCTTAGAGGATGAAAGGAACCTTCTCACAAAATGTTATTTTAATCGAAAGGGGTCGGGTCCCGCTGTTGGTCGATTTGACATGGAATTACCCATTTCCAATTTGTGTAATAAGATTGGAATTATCTTCATATTAAATTAACGCAATAAATCGATAATTTTCATACGATAATTAGACAATTGCTTCAAATGATAGAAGATCTAGGAATGATTAACAAGAACTTGAGTAATTTTCATAAAGGCACAAAACTTCTACCGCCTTATTCATGAAAAATAAAATAGATTAATAAAGGATTTATTGAACAAATTTTCATAGAAAATCCATTTTACAAACCTTTTATAAACGAGTTTTATTTATTATAAAAAAGGGCTGCTAATGCTTATTTGTTTTTTACTTTACTAAAAGAAGATTTTATTTTGCGTTGAGGACGAAAACATTTTTTTAATACAAATTAATTGGGTTGTTCACGGAAGGGGGGTTATCAGGTTATTCAGTAATATTAACAGCAACAAAAAACATTATGTGAGTTTTCTTTTAAATATTTTTTGTTGCTGTCAATATGAACTGGATAATCCGTGAACGACCCAATTAAAAATTAATTAATTAATTTTTTTAATTAATTCATTTATTAATGATGTGCTAATAACTTTTTTGTTTTATTTTATGTATTATTGTAAAATTTTTGTATTTTGTTTTTTTATTATATTAAATATTGATATTAACAAAATATTTGCTTGAGTTTGGTCGTATTCGCCAATATAGTAAAATAGACGCATATTCGGGGATGCGAATACGAATACTTTTAACACCATTAACACATATATAAAATTAATAAAATTATTATTAAATTATTATAAGTTAGTTTTGCTAAATTTGATCTTAATCGCAACATTTAGGCGGTGCGCAAAATAACCCTAGGAAATATGGCCCCAAACAGAAAATGAAGCATGGCCTCAAAATTTTACATGAGACACAACAACAGCACACAATTTTGGGGCAATTTTATTTTTTTTTTAAGTCTTACAATTTTTTTGTTGGGGTATTTTTTCATTTTATATGAAATGAAAAATTAGCCCAATAATGAGAATTGAAAAATGGGCCAAAATAAAATCACAATTTTTACTTTTCATTTACTAATATATAATGCAAATTTTCAGAAATGAAAAATTAACCCAAAAAATTTTATACAAATTTGATAAAATTTTATGTAACAATTTCAATAATATCAAAACCCCGAACTATTATACCAAAGTGGAGAAAATCCTTGCCAGCTATGCAGAGATGCTTTTTTTTAGCGAAGCCGGTGTTTGTTACAACATAGAGGAGAAAATCCTTTGGCACGGCCGAAGGCCGCCTATGTAAAACAACTTTAGTGAGCGAAGCCAGTGTTCGTTATACCATAAAGGAAGAAATCCTTGCGCCCGGCCGAAGGCCCAACCATGCTATATATCAAGCGATTTTTAAAACCAAATCTGTGTAATTATTCGGGATAATAAAATTCAGAAATTTGGGATTTTAAGTTTCGAACATGTGAACCAACCCAAATTTTTAATATAACTTTCTTTGGTTTTTTTTTAATTTTTAATTCTATTTAATCGAGCTTATGGTCAATTTGTTATATTTTTGAAAAAAGGATATGCTAGAAAATTTCAAAGACAATAGATCTAAAAAACGTCTTATTAAGCTACGCAACATGACTCTACATTTCGAAAGTGTTGAAGTCATGGGCACCCCTACACCTAGTAAAAGTTATGATAACTCTACAAGAACTGACCTTTGGAGCGTTTGTAGAAATCTTAAAAGAAAATTTTAAGAAGAATGATCATCTGTCCATCCTACGCTGTGGTTCAGCTAAATAAGAAGTCTAGATATACCTTAGATCTTTCTTTAGACGCAGATCCATTTACCGGTGCTATTAAATATTATACTCAAAATCAAACAATATGGCGCAGAAATACTTAAGTTGTCAAATGAGTTTAGTTTGCCAAATTATCTCTGCAAAAGTTGAGAATGAGAGTACTCTGTATTTTAAAGCCAAATCTTATTAATATTAATTTTAAATATTAATGATCATAAAGCGGCGAGGCAGTACGTATAATCAATGTCTGACAGAACGGATTGAACGGAGTCTCTGAGAATGAAGTCAGACATTTGCAAGAAATGTCTGATTTAGACAACGTCTAAGTATTTTGTTGGTTCCTTGCCTTTGTGAATTGTTTTGTTTTAATTCACATTAACGTTTTATTACATGATTTTTGATTTGATTTTTGTGTTTTTATGTATTCGAATTAAAGCCGGTTAACCGGTTATTTTAAAAATGCTTAACCGAAAACCGGGTTTTTTAAAATAGCAATTGTTCGGAATATTCGAAAACCGGTTTTTGAAAAAAGTCGAATTATCGATCTCCCTAGTACTCAGATTGTAGTGTAATTATATAGTAATTTTGTAATTGGAAATTTATATTTTCTAACAACATAATAAGTTTTTATTTACCAATTGATTCTGTTAATGATTTAATTTTTTTAAATTATTAATTTTTGGTTCACTTACCCCCGAACGTAAATCCAATATTGTGTCACCATCCACAATACCCAATTCCTCCCAAGATCGAGGGGCTGGTAGCGCAGCTGGACTTTGTTGGGAAAGTGACCTTTTATCCATATTATTATCCATCCATTGAGTTTGTGTATCGGCGGGGGAAGGAGTATTTAAATCTTCTGTTTTTAAGCTGGCTCTTCTGGCCGTCAAGGCACGATTAGGCGAAGGATCTCGCTGTAAATTATGTAAAACCTCAATTTCCTTATGAGCTGTAAGTGGACTAATAATGTTGTCTACCGGGCTAATGCTTAAACGTTTAAATGGTGATTTTGGGGAATCCTTAGGTGATTTTGCGGGAGACTTTGGTGAGTTAATTTGGGAAGATGCTGCTGGGGAAGGAGTCTTTTGAGTTATACCTGAGGCCTTTAAAGTCGGACCCGATTTAGGTCGTGTTAATGGCTTCGTATTATCATTTGGTATGTCAAGTGTTAAAATTGAAGTCTTGCTAGAATCAACAGTTGTGGGTGGAGACTGCAATATAAACGTTGTTTGATTATTGTCCTTATTTCTATTGGTCGCTTTAACATCATTTTCATTCCCATGATTAAATAACTGTTGAAGATTTTGAGATAGCTGATGATGATTGTTGTTGGTTGTTGAATTTGCATCACTATCAGGCGTGCGCATTTTTACAACTTCTCCACCAAATGTTACTCTTTTGGGGGTACGTGAAGGTGTTGATGGTGTCACTATGGTGGTGTAGTATTCTTGCTTGGGGTTTTCTTCGTCCAAATCATCGGAATCGCTTAAAAGTTTTACTAATGACGATGTGGACTCACGTAAACTTTTAGCACTTGCAAGACGACCGCAAATGACCTCATCTTCTAAACTATTTGGACAGGTTTCTTTTAAAGATTTATGACAAACTTTTGGCTCTACTAAACAAACTTCATCATCTTTTGCCTCCAAAATACGCATTGTCAAGGTATCGTCATTAATTTTTATTTCAGTTTCCATTATAACCTTGGCTGGACAAGCAAGAACAGCCTCATTAGCACATTGTTCTTCTAGCCTAGCATCTTCCTCTTCGGAAGAACGCCAGCAATTAGCAAGTTTAGAGGGCTTATTAGCGGCCATGAGGCGCCATGTATTCGAATTGGATTCGGCAGAGATGAAATTTGCATGTGTGGGTTGTATCAGTCCATCTTCTCGCTCGGATAAACCATAAACATTGCACAACAAATCAAATTCCCTATAGGCTCCATGGGACATATATTTCATAAACTCCCCTTCTCCTATTAGTTCCCGCATTTTGCGTAAAACTTTTAATGTGATTTCCTGGTGAGTCACTTGCCCCATTTTCTGAACCAGCATATCGATGGTAGTTCTTAAAATATAATTGCTCTTCGAAGTGTGCAACGTTGATTGCACTAGCGCTGGCAAAGAAAGCATAACTCCACACGTAAGTCTTCCTCCGAAGGGTTCATTGGTTATTTTTTGATTCAAACCAATATCTAGAATTTGCAACATTATGGTTTCTGGCATGGCGGTTTCAGTCAAATACACCCTTAGACAATCCAAAGCACCCTTACGTACAGTGGGAGCCTGATGTCCGAGATTTTCTACCAACTGACCTATCAAAGGTTCCATATACGAGTCTGCTCTAGATTTCATTACCACTAAAACATCTACAAAAACTCTGAGAGCATGTTGACGTACTTGCCACTCTGGATCTTTTAAACGTTCCAGAAATTCAGCAAACATTATGCGTGGACATATGGTTTCAGGTAATTTTCGTGTTCTTAAAATATGTTCCCACAAAGGAGTCAATTGTATAGTTGTCACTGTACTGGATGATGAAGCAGCGCGACTCGTTGGCAGCAATCCTGCTGAGCCTCGTCGCATGGTTGTTGTTACTGTTGGTGCTGTATTGTTATGAAAAATTCTATAATTTTCTTCCTTCTTATTTTGATGACGTTGCTGCATAACGATGTTTTTTTTAACCTTTTCATTAGTAAAAAAAAAATGTTAAGGTGTTGTTTTTTGTTGTTGTTACTTTAAGAAATAACCTCCGGTTAATAGTTTCCTTAAACTTCATTCAACCTTATTTCACAATGGCCTTCCTGACTAAGCCAACACACATTGAAACACATGCACAAGTATAAAAAAGAGAAACAGATTTATTTATATATATTTTTTCACTTAAAAAATGTGGAAATTTGTTTTTTGCAATATTTTTTATTTAACTGATTTCATTTTAGATTTAATTCTTAAAATTTCTTCTTTGTCAGAAATTAACATGTTCAACCACCGTTAGTTTCGTAACCGTTATATCCACTTCAAAATTCTCCTTATGACTGAGAGTTTAACTGTTATGCACTTGCCTTTTTGTTTGTAACTCGAACAGGTGAGTGTGAGAATGTCAAAGAAGAACTGACCACTGTAATCTTGAAGGGTTGGGAGAGAATTTTTTTTGGAAAAATGGTATTGCCAGAATTAAATCTTAAGAAGAAGTTAAGTTCCACAAATCATATAAGTATGTGTAAAAAAATATTTTGCTAGAAGAAAATTCAAATGTATTTCACAGAAAAAATTAAAAATTGTCTATAATCACCAAATTCATACCAATTCATAGAATCAAGCAAACAATTTATTGATCTTGCTACACCTATTGCCAAAATGATTATAATTGTGAATATTATTTTTTCAATAAATTATATATTTAATTTTAATTAAAAAAATGTTCAAAAAACTTTGCCGTTTCAAGCAATGCGTTAGAAAAGAAAAAACTACAACAATGTGTTAACTGATTTAATTAAATATAGCTCAGGTTTTGACAATTCCCAACAAAAATTCTACATTATTTATTATTTATTTTATTCTAAGGAAAAAAATCCATTAAGATTTTTTGTTATTTAATTAACATTTTAAATAAAAATTTCAAAACAACTAAAATGTTAATTAAGTCACAATTATATTTTAAATTTTCTTTTAACTAAAAAAATAATTGATTCAATTATCACAGTAATTAAATTGAAATACATTTCAAATATTTTTTTAATTATTTTAAGTCCAACTTTTGATATTTTTATCAGGCTTAAGTTCATCGAATTTAATTTTCGTTAAATTACAACATGAAATTTTTTAAAATTTAATAATAATTTTTTATTCTTGTCTGAGTTGGGAATTGAACCCAGGTTTTCACAGACTCCCAGCTTAGTCAAGAATGAAAAATTATCAATAAATTTTACAAAATCAAATTAATTAAAATTTATTGATAATTTTTCATGAAAATTAAATTCAATGAACTTAAGCCTGATTAAAATATCAAAATTTAGAATAAAAACCATTAACAGCTCAATTAAATAACCACAATACTAATTATTTTTTTTTATTGATAAAAAACTAATGGTAATTTTTTCTTAGTGCTTACATTTGATTTTCATAAATAATAATCCAAGAAGAGTAAAAGTTTTTTTTAAGTCCAGTCAACAGCTCAGGTTACTATTCATGTATCATAAATAAAAATAATAATCCACAATCTTTTAAATGTTAAATGTTCTATTAAAGTTGTACCAATAATACAAACATAGGTGCATGGGTAGGCTAGTTGTTAGTGAGATAGTCTATCAGTGCGAGGGTTGCGGATTCTGGTTTGGTTCCCTTCAACGGGCTGAAGGGTAAGTTACTATATTTGTAATTGTATTTATACCGCTATAGTGGAGGGAGTATTATGCGTTTGGGCTGTGTTTGTTACAACTTAAGATATTGTTCCTAGACCCATCTTTAAGTATGTCGACAAACTTTAAACCGATCTAACGATGTCTATCGGCTGGCTGGCTGTCCATATAAACCTTGTGCGCAGAGTAGAGATGCATAACTTAACAGCCACTACACGAGCTTCTTTCCTTTGTGCTCATAAGCCATAGTATTATGTTAGTATTTAGATAAAATTTGGTCCAAATTTATTTAATTGAATTCTAAATTATGTTACGAAATTTTATCGTGTTATAACAAAATTTTGTGCTGATAGATCCAAAATTAAACATAGGGGTCATATAAATCCCCTTTCTAAAGTCATCATTTTTCATCGGGCTTGACCGACTATACTTTCGTACTTGTAGGAACTCTTAAGATACTCTTAATATAAATTACTCAATTAATAAATGAATACAGAAACATATTACGTAAAATCTTAGCTTAATTTTTTTGGGCCTACACAAAGCTAACACCAGTAAAACAATTGCGAATTATAATTAAATTTAATTAAGTGTCTTTAAATAACTTGAATCCTAATTTTTTTCGTTTTTGTTATATAATGGATACTAGATTTAATTATTTTAAGCATACTACAGTAAGAAATATTAGTTTCTTTGGAGAAATATGTAAAATAAAAAATAAAAAATTTTTGGTGGAATTCCCGGGATTCCGGGAATATGAAAACTGTAGTCTATTTCATTATGAAATAGCACCCAAAGTTTGCATACGCCAAAACAAATTTTTACCAAACGGATGCATACTGAGCTGGATCGCCAAATTTTTTGGCATAAAGTCTAAAAATAGTGTTACAGGTACATTTGATAGGTATATTATGCGTAGCATCTGTGCAAAATTTTGGACCAATCCGACCACGCCTTCCTCTCATATGGGGCCAAAACGTGCGTTACAACTATTTAATATACCCAAATTTTGCTTAAAATATTGTTTTGTACAAAATTTAAGGGCTTCTTGAGATCAGGAATACATTCCTATTTAACACCAGGCCCAAGCTGGTCAAAATTGGGCCATTTTTAGACCTGTAATTCCTAAATTACGAAAAATTTCAGTTGAAATTTCGAATACCAATGTGTTTTTATTTGAGAAAGTAATATTATTAAATTGCAAAAGTCTTATTAAAGTGATATATAATATAGTTATCTTGGTAATGGACTTAAAAAGCCCTGAATCCTTAAATATATAAAGCTTACTTTAATATATGCGTTTAAATAAAAAAATTAGTCATCCTCTACGTCTAATTCTTATGAAAAATTGATTACATTTTCGCATTCGGAGTCAGTTTCAGAATCAGACTCACTCTCTTTTTTCTCAGGTTCATTTTTATTTTCAATTTCAAAATTTGGTGCTTCTTAAAGTTCAATAACATCTTTGGGCAACACCTTTTTTTTAAGTTGAGCTGACCTTTTCTTAAACAAAAATTTGTTGCGGACTTCTGTTGCGTTTTCGCCAAGGCAACCTATTGGCATTACGGATGATGATATTATTTGAGATCCATGAATCAAGATTTTATGTTAAGTAGGCGACATCGGATACCACGGGTATTTGAGCATATATAAACGAAATGTTTTCCCACAGAATTGTTTGAACTTAATAGCATTGATTGGAAATTCACATGAAATGGCGATTAAAATAGTATGAAGCCTTTCTTTTATAGCCAAGTCGAATTCTAAAATTGATGGAAATAGCTTTGTTTTTGAAAAAGCCTTTCTCGCAGTGTTACCATCGTTTGTGTTTCCGCTTCCATTTTGCTTTGACTTATCCTTATGTAATCCCATTTCCTTCCACAATTTCTTTTGTATATTTAGTTTTCTTTCCTTAATTTTTGATTTTTCTTTTACTTGCCATTTTTTTAATTCCATTCGGTATGATATTTTAAGAAGTAATTCGAAGATTCTTATCCATGCATGCAATGGACTCATTCTATATTGAAGGTTCCAGGTTTTGGTTTGAATATCGATGAGCTCGTATCTATATTTTTCACTATATTTTTGACAAGATTTTGTGCCAGTTAAAATGTTTAAGACTTTGCCATCTATTAGATTCCTATGAATATCATATGATACGACAAATTTTCTCTCCTTCAAAATTTCTCCAACCAACGGCATCAAGTTTTTTATTTGCGTGTCCAAATTTTCTTTTTTTTCATTAAGAATGTGTTCTTTGCTCTCCTTGACGAATTCCATTTTTAAAGGCCTACAAAATCTCACAGATTGTGGAGTTTGATTTATCCACAGTACTGTGCCGAAGTTATCCACTAGTTTAAGTGGTATGACTGTTGTGACAAACAAAGACTGGTCAAAAAAATCCGGCTCGCTTGCTTCGAATCTCTGTTTGTACATGCTTTGTTCTGTCGATCCATCAAATCCGTAGCTCACAATTAATTTGGCATTCGTAATATTCGGTAAGTTAATAAAAAGATCTTCTTGCAAGAGTAAGATTCGGCTGGCGGTATGGTTTAACAGTTCTTGCAAGCAAACTACAGCCATAGTTTCTGTAGATGTTATTCCCGTGGGCATCAATTGCAATTTAGCTTTCTGAATTTTATAGTAGCTCGGGTATATAACACAATTTTGCTTTTTGTTTAGAGCTTTCATTGCATTATATTGTTTTTTGCTTAATGAGTTATCAAGCAATTAGGTTCCACTGACAATTGAGTTATGTACCTGTCAAAGACTCGGCATACTAGTTGTATACTATGTGCTTAACCGCCAACAAATTAAAACTCATTTAAAATAAATTTGGGAGAATATCTCAAATTTAAATTTATTAAAATCATATAATGTTTTATTTGCTTCCGCAAAACATTAGTCTAGATCAAAAATCATTTAACAGTTTTTAAATTACATTATACAATTAACCCTTTACAAATAAAGTTTAGTAAATACAAAGCAATTGTAAAAAATAAGGCTAACGTTTGATCAACTTACTGATGAAATTTTGTGTTTGGCGAAATGACGGATTTTTATTGGCGATATTTAATAAAGTTGGCGATTTATCAAACGAGCTTTAGCTTTTTTTCTGGCTTATTTATATGAGTAGAGTTTTGTCTTAGAATTATACAAAGTGTAAAGTCGCAATACGCATGCGAATGCTTAAAATGATAAATTCGAGTGCTCGATAATTACTTTGAAAATTATCAGAAGTTACCATATGTTTAAGTATTATGTAATATTTCGAGTTAATATCAATCATCAGCTATTAACGGAAAAACTAGTAAATTTTTAATTTATTTTGAACAATAAATTATATAATATTAACCCTTGTCGATTGCATATGAAGTTGAACTTTTAAAAATTTAACAATAATAATGTATATGGATAGTATGCAATAGTAGTTGAATAAATACCTAAATTACGTTTTAATAAATTTCTAATGATACCAGGTTCAATAAAATAGTATCAAGCTTATCTTTCAATGTGGTGTGTAGATTATAAATAAGTCGTAGTTTTGTTTACTTTTTGCCGCGATTTTTAACGAAATAAAATCAGTTTTTTTTTAAGTTTCAGTTAGAATATTTGAAAAAAAATATTCACTTAATATTTTTGAAGTCCCTGATTTTATATAGAATCGAAACCGAATTTGAGTTAGAAGTTAATTGTTAAAAATAATTAATGTAATGGAATTGTTTAGAAAACTGTGTTGACTTTAAATATTGGATATTGTGTATTATCTGACATCCCATGCATTACTTCATTTCTTATCTGTGGTTACATTATTTTTCGATCAAAATCAAAAAAAAAATTTTTATATCTGACATATAAACCACGCTTTTAAAAACTAATTTTTTTCAATCAAATTCTTCTCATATTTCATACTGATTAAAGTTAATATTTTTGCAATATTCAATTTACTGATCTCACAAAACCTAAGTTTTGAGATACTTATTTTAGCACGTTTTAAGTACTACAATATAAAGACAGAACTAGAATTATACTAAATGTAGAACATTTTATTAAAGGCAAATTTTCCCTTCTTTACTTTTTTTCAATAAAACTTCCATTTGGCGAAACTTTTTTTTACCAAAAATATAAAAAAATAAAATATTGGCGATTTTTGCCGATTTTCAATATACTTATTGGCGATAACGGTGAAAAAAATCTGACAATCCTGGATACACTTTACTTGAATGTTATCGTCAAATATTTGTTAGGTCTAAGTATACTTTGTCATATCTATGTATTTTGTTGGTTCCTTACCTTTGTGAATTTTTTTGTTTTTATCCAAATTTACGTAATTTTTACAAAAACTTATTTAATTAGCCATGTCAAAGAGTACAATCCGTTCAAAAACGGAAGTCATTCCGTATTTTGGGCTTCAGAAAATAACGAAAAAATTTTGCGGAATGAAACAATTTTTGTTTTCATGAACGGAATAGGAGTTTTCTGTATCTTAAAGGACAACTAACTATCAAAATATATTTTCTATGAATAAACAAATATGTTTTCTTCGATTCCGAACGGAATTGTACTCCGTGACATGTCTGAATATTTGTGTTACTATGTATTCGAACTAAATCCGGTTAACCGGTTATTTTAAAAATGCTTAACCGAAAATCGGGGGGTTTTGTTTTTGAAAATAGCAGCTATACGGAAAATTCGGAAACCGGTTTTTGAAAAAAGTCGAATAACGACTCTCTAATTTTGTCGCAAAGCCAACCGGTCCCATTCTGCTAATTTTTTATTTGCCCTACAGATAAATTCAATCAGCTGACTCCCAACTTTTGCATGTATTTTAAGAGTTGTTGCCAACTGAAAAAATTGTTTTTGTCGGTATATTGAGAAAACCAAAATCGTTAACGGACAGTTTATCCGTCTTATAAATTTATGTCGACATTAAGTAACAGGTAGTTTGTCGATGCATTTAGAAAATGGGTCTCAAAAACATTAAAGTATTTTGACTTACATTTGCATTATCCATTAACTTGCCATTTACTTATATCCAATGTTGATCGAATATCGACGAAGAACAATAAAAAGTTTTATCCTTAAAAAAAATTGTTAAATCACGAAATACTTTTTCAAAAATAATTATTTAATTCTGCTATTTTTTTTAAAGCGGGATACCCGGGATCCCAATATAGTTTTCCATTTTCCCGAGAAGTAATAAGTCCAAAATAATAAAATTTCAACATAAAATCCAAAAACTTTGTGAGTGTTACTCTAAACTCTGCCAACTTCTAAAGACATGCGCTTTTGTGTATCCCAATATCTATTTCCTTTTCTGTTTTTATCGTGTTCTTTTATTTCTCCCAATCCTGTTGCATTGCACTTTGTATTGTTGATTTCTGTGGAAAAAGGCAACAAAACCTGAAACTGTCAAAATCTTTAGTAATTTAACTATTTTTATATGTGTGTATGTATATTTGTATGCATGTTTGGTTATTTCCTATTATTTAAAGTTTTGTTTTCTAGTTTACATTACAACTGTCAAACTACGAGTTAACAATTACAAATGGACATGGCGTTTTATTTCAATAAGAATTTTCTTTCACACATTTAAAGAGTAATTTCTCTGTAAAATGTGCCAGTTACAATAAGGTTAAGTAAACTGAAGTCATTACAGCTAAAAGTTTGGTAAGAGCTAAAGTTACGTGAGTGAAATGTGAATAATATGTTTTGCGTGTGTTTCAAATTTCAAAATGTTGCATGTTTCGCAAGAGGAAAAAACTATTTTATTTCTATTAAATTACAAGAACAAATTTATTTAAAATAATTTTAGAGGGAATTAATGTTTGGTGCTTAGTCTAGGATATTTGTTGTGAAATATTATTGTAGCAATTATATTTAAATTAATATTTATTTGCACAGTGGGCCAAATGCCTAATCTATTGAGCAATAGAGTTTAAGAAACAAGGCAACAAAATAAGCAACAATATCGTGAAAATGTTGATGGCAGTTTCTACGTCAAAAAATTTTATTCTCACTTGATTAGCCGATGCCCATTTGCTTGTCGTTTCATGTGTTTTGATAAATAAATATTTTAAAGATAACACAGTAGTGCAATAGTAAAAATACACTACTAAACTGACCAACCGGCCTTTTTGATACTATTTACATTTTAAAATTTCGATTTCATCTTCAAAATCTGGAATTATCGATAATAAGAGATTTTAACTGATTTGATGGCCTAAAACATTTTTAACCAAGTCATATTTTGTTTTTTTTTTTATACCAAAACTACCAAAGTAAAGAGGGTGTTATGTGTTTGTGCTGATGTGTGTAACATATAAGAGGATTAGCTCTAGATACATATTTTAGAATGCCGATCGACTCGGAATCATTTTCTAAACGGATATAATCAAGTCCGTTCGTTCAGATGGGTGGCTGGTTGTCTGTCCATGTAAACCTTGTGGCCAAAACACATATCGCAATTTCAGAGATATTTTGATAAAACAAAGTAAACTACTGAAAATTAGTTCATAATTTACCATAGGCCATAGAACAACTTTATTCCGAAATAGAGTCTCTTAGTCCATAAGCCCATCTTATTATTTTGCTGGTTGGACTTAAATCGGCCCAAAAATATATTATAGCAACCTTAACCAATTTTATTATAATCGGTTAATATTTAACTATAGCTCCCATACAAATAACATTTCCGAAAGTAACTTTTAATGCCCTAACTACCTTATAAATGTGGCTATTGACATAAAACTAAGCTACAACAACTTCTATATCAGCTACTATATATTGCCAAATTGTTGTACTTGTAGCTCTAGAATTAATCATAGGCCTTATTTTAACCCCCTTTCTAAAATCGCTTTAAGACAAGAAATCTCAAATAGATGTAGATATCTAAATAATATATCGCACAAAGTACTATTACATGAATCTAAACTTCTTAACATTATTTGGCGGATCCATGATTGTCCATGGCTTCCAAATATAATACGTTTTCGAAAAATTTTCTGTATGTATATACAAGCTTGAAGGCTATCATATGACCGAATACACATTCTTACATATCGTCGTCTACTCTGCAAGTAGTGCTACGTGTTATTTTGCAATTATTTTATTTCTTCTCTCCACTCTCACCAATCAACTCAGTCTTTCCGAATGAAAACTTTCAGGTTGTGATCACAGACTTTTTTGATCACAGACAGTTTGATTTCTTGTCCCACTCTTTCTGTTGTAGACGTTTTATAATAGAATGTTTTTTTAGACCTGTGACTAGTGCATTGATAATTTTTCCACACTTAACCAAACCATTGAAAATACAAATTTGTTCCAGAACCAGAACTTTAACCCTTTTAATTCAGTATTTTTTTCACTGTATATATTTCTTATCAAAGTAGTGTATTTATAGTATTTAAATACAACTAAAATTTATAGCAAGTAATACACTACTTTTACTTTGTTCAAACACATTACTCCATATTATCACTAGAAATATGGAATAATGTATTATTATTGCATTTCGTAAACAATAATCTTAAATACAACTTGAAATTTTTTTGATCTTATAACACAGGGATTGTGACCTTTACGGCCAGGGCAAGTTTTTCATGCTATTTGAATAAAAAATATGATTTAGCATATTTTTTAAGTTAAGTCCCAAAACAATAATTTAATTATTTTAATAATTTTTATATATATTTTGTATACATTTGCGTATTACGCGGGTTGGCAGCCGTTTTTAACAATAGCAAAACTTTTGAGTCAATCTGCAATTACAAAATAGGAATATATCGTTCCTTTTCTTTCATCTGAATTTTTTGAAAAGAACTAAAAGAAATTACAACGGTCTAAGTTTTTCAAAAATAAACGGTAACTAAACCATTTTGAATGTTTTGTTTTTGATAGTGATTTATTTATAAAAATGCCAAAAGAAACTAAAATGGTGAGACAAAACACAGAAATTTTGTTTGCTTGAAATGAAAGTTTATCCGTCATAGAAGACGTTAGGGAAAAAGTTAAAACTATTAAGAATAATATAATATAATATAATAATATTGAAGGACTTAACAAAGTTTTTAATCGAAATGTTGATTTTCAAACGATGGATTTATTTAAATTTAAAAATTATCTATTTTAGATATTGGGAATTATTTCTTTTTTCATAAGCAACTTTATTATATTCAACATTTTTAATTTTTTTGTAATAGCTCTATTCCTTAAATTTTTTTTTTTTTTTTTTTTTTTTTTTTTTTTTTTTTAGAAATGACTTTATACACTACCAGACTATTACATTGTATTTTCTTGTTACATTTTACCTTAGCTTTCCGTTGGATAGCAATGAAGTATATTTATGTACAGAAAAATTTACAATTATTAGACACCAGCAGAATGTAATGCATTTTCTGGGTAGCTACGGCTTTCGTCAGCATTCTTTGTGTCACACTGGATAGTGATACTTTATATATTGAATGTATTAAACTCAACTATTTTAACAAATAGATATTGGGAATTATTTCTTTTTTTATAAGCAACTTTATTATATTCAACATTTTTCATTTTTCGAATTTATTCTATGATAAGTTTCAGCTTTTTGTAATAGCTCTATTCTTTAAACTTAAATTTTTTTTTTTTTTTTTTTTTTTTTTTTTTAGAAATGACTTTATGAAATAAAAAAAGTATTATAAAATAAGTAAAAAAGGTTTAATATGCTGCAAAATTTTATTGATAATTAATATGGCTGCATTTTGGGTGCATATGCATTTCTAGGAACAATGTCGACCAACTATCTTTCCGAATCATTAAATTTGCGTTAAAATGACATCGATTTGTTTTTGCATACTATTGCATATTTTTTGGTGAAAATGCATATTTTGGTTTTCAATGCATATTTTTTAAATTCCATCTTTTTTTGTAATGTTAAGAATTTTTGAAACACCTTGCCATTGTTGCCGGCTGAAATGTATAAATATTTTTATGGGAAGTACGTGCGTTATGTATTATTTTTTAAGCATAAATATATTTTTGAATTAATAGCTGAAAACCGAGGGTTTTTTGTGGGTTTACGGTTTCGGTTTTTAGGCATTAAGACCCGCGGTTTCGATTTCGCTTAAAGCCGAACAGCAATCCCTAGTTCAACGTATATTTTCAATATATTCTACGGGTTTGTGTGGCAATCGAAGAAAATTTCAATTTGAAAACTTAAAAAAACCATTATATTTTGTAATAAACAATTGTTAAAATAATAATCAGGGCTACGCTAGAAATTTTTGAAAAGTCGCACAAAAGGTCGTTCCATAAAAATAAAGTCGCAGAAAAAAGTCGTTTGAGAAAATAAAAGTCGCACATCACATCTTTTTTTAACATTTCTTATTAATTAAAAGCACAAAAAAATAAAAAATAAAAAAAAAATTTTAACAAATCTGTCAGTTGCATTTTTTAGTTTGCAGAAGCCTTTTTTCCATTAAGAGTTTTCATGATATCACTTAAAAGTCTCGCTAACTAAGCAAACTATGTATTTTTACACCCTCCAAATCAACTGTCATAATTTGTATGAGAATTCATAAACACAAACTTCGTAAATTTGACCAACAATTCCGCTGTTCAATTATGCATTTATGCAAACAGATTTTGTTTATGCTTACCGTCGTTTTCAACGAAAAATTCACCAATTAAAACAACAAATTCTTGGAATTATCTGAGCAACCCAGCAAAAACTTCGTTATGACTTGCAATTACTGAACAAATGACCTTTTAATGAAGTAGTTTAGTAATGGCTGACATATAACCTGGTACATATGGACTTCTTTATTAGTTGATTAATGAAATTTATAATTAATTCATAATAAAATGGCTTTAAGGTTTTATTTATTCAAATATAACACAACTTGATTTAAAAAACATACTTGTTCTTACAATTTGTTTTTTTTTTATTTGTTATAAATGAAGGACAATTTGTAATAGATTTTAATATGAATTATTATATACTTTATTGATTTCGATATGTATTTTAAAATTAAATAATTTAATCAAAACTTCACTACCCAATCAACCAAACGATATTATAACGATATCGTCTAGGTGATATAAATTATAATATATGATATCGATCTTGTATTAAAAACTTTAATATTTAAATTGCACCTTTCCTTATAATATCGTTTTTCCATGAATATATCATATCGCTCTCTGGTTTATTGGGTATGAATATGTCCTTAATGCAGGGTAGTAAAATTTTGCATTAGAAAGTAAATCAAACTAAAAACAAAATTCGTTGACAAATTCAATTTTATTGATACCAATGTGAAGTACCTATTTGTAAGCGAATGTGGTAATGACTTATTTAACTCCCTTTTTGTACGCGACGGTGGTAAGTACTTGCCGCCAATGACATCACTGTGTTCAAATAATGAGTTAAAATACCAATGTATAAGTAGTGAAAAGTAGTTATATTAGCTTTTTAACAGATTAATTTGCAATGCAAGTTTTTGCTGGGAAGTTAGTCTTTTGGGTTTCTTTATATATTATTTAGCACAATTTTCACTTTTAGACAAAAACTTTTTTATATATTTTTTTTGTTTTAATTAACTTTTGTATTCTAGTTTCCTAAAAATTTACATTAATTGCTAAAAATTACATAAAAGTTAAAAAGGCGCTTAACGAAACGATTCTCGCAAGTTTTCCAATTGACATAAATGGCAATTTTAAACGATTTCAAGAAAACCCTTGTTATTACTGTGTTTTTTTGTTTTTCCATGACACTGATGATGATTGTGTTGGTTCACTAAAAGCTGTTTACAAACCCTGCAAAAAGGTCGCTTTGACTCCTTGTCTTGCATAAGCCATTCATTACGTTTCTTGGAAGGACCTGCATAGATTTTTATTGTGAGTCAAAAAAAGTGTAAAAATTCGCAACAAAATTAAAAGAGTTGCAAAAGTCGGTGACAAAAAAAGTCTCACAAAAAGTCGCAAACCGCTAAAAAGGTTAAAATTGCGACTTAAGTCGGGCAAACGGTAACCCTCCACTATTGTGGTGTAGGCATACAAATCTTTGAACAGGCTATTATTCGCTCAGTTTTTTAAATTGAAACTAATGGGTGCACGGTCATCCCGGGTATCTGCTTGCGCACTTACCATTTTTACCAGCTTTTATCTATCGAATCCCTGATCGGAATTTTACAAATGGTCAATAAAATTAAAAAAAGACTTAAACTGTCTGGATCTGAAGTTTTAATACTCATTTAGCGTTGGTTTTGCAGCTATAAACGTTTGTAGTGGCTAGTGGACACGCGGGTACCCGGTGTGCTGGGGTTAAAATCAAATTGATATAAATTATATAAACCCGAAGTGGAAATAAAGCGAAGTATTAAATGACGAGCTGGCCTAAGCAACCAGCGAAATGCGTAAAGAAACTAGCTTTCCCTCAACAATAAATTTCAGTGATTTTATCAAAAATAAAAATTGGGAATTAATCACGTTATAAATAAATCTTAATAATTATAAATTGTTTATTTAGAATATTTTTTAAATAAATAGAAGCCTGACTTTCAGATTCTGTTAAGAATGGCCGACATATATCTACATGACTGAGGTTTCAAATTTAAACTAAAATGGGAAGTTGCATTAGGTTTTAAGTGAAATAAAAAAAGACTTAACCAGTGTTTGCAATAAAACCTATTATTAGGGATTTTGTTATTAAAAAAAACAATTTAGTTAAAATAAATTTTTAAAAATTTTATTTATTTTCTAAAAAAAATTTATTATCAGTTTAGGGAGTCTATTACAAAACTAAAAACAAATTTGTTTACTACAAAGATATGAATTTTTTTTGTTTACATTGAAACAATTTATAATAAAAACTAAAGAAATTTAAATACAACAACTTAAACAACTAAAAAAAGGAAATAATGTTTCATGTTTTTTACAAAGACTTTTTTTTCGTATTAAAGAAGCTAAAAGGATAAGGAAACTTAAAGCTTTTTTTAAATAGATTTTAAAAATATATAAATAATATTATTTAATTCTTAAAAATACTTACTATTATATAAACCTTATGGCAAGATTTTTAAAAAATTAAAATACATTGTGATTTGTTATGTCGATTTTATATCTATAAAAACATATAGACGCATATACATTTAGAATTAAATATTTTATATTTAAATTTGTTTTTTTACAAAAATTAATATAGCACACAATTTGTTTAATAATTTCGTTCATGTATTTTTTGTAAATAAACTTATATTTAATATAACATTTTTACATTATTTTCTTTGTTAAACCTAAAAGTGTTAATTGTTTAAGTTAATTGTAAGTTTAAACTTATATAGTTGTATCTTTTGTTGTATGTATTTTTTGTTTTAAACTAAAACTTATGCACAAACCTTTTCTGGAAATATTGTTTTGTTTGGCTTGTTGCTATGAATATTGCTATATAAGTTAGGACAAAAACCTTGATACAAGGTGATTCATATACACATGATTTTTTTCTTATATTTTATGTTAAAACTTTGTTCTTATATAGAATTAAAAAATGACTTAATTTTAATTTTACTTATTTTATATTAAATATTTCTTATTTTTTAAATTTCTATAATATCTTAGTGATCAGTTCTTTTTGTTTAAGAAAAATTTAAAAAAATTGTTCGTTTACTTTTCAAAGGCACTGTTTGCTTGTATGGAAGACTTATTTTTTATTTAGTTAATTTAGATAATGTTATTATGAAATGGCTTTAAGAAAATTCTGACCTAATTAAAAATTAAAAAGTTTTCTGATTTCTTAAAGAAAAGTATCAAAAAAAATAAAGGAAAAATTTAGTTTGAAACCATTTACAAAAGCTTAAATAAAATTTTACAAAACCTACACTATAACTAACTTAGTACAAAAAACAGTTAACACAGCATTTTGTTGCTAATCTACACTTAATGTTTAGTTGCTTCGTAATTTCGTTTGTTTTTAATTATTCAAATTCTAATTCTCTTTAATCTTACTTTAAAGCTTTACTCTCAAAAAGTCCTTGACTATTATTAAAACTACTCTATTTATCTTCTTTCAAACGTATTCTTCTGATTGTTTATTTGGACCCTGATTCATTCTTAATGAACCTGTAGCTCTTTGATCTGAACCTACATTATCTGGTAATTCAGCTATATCCTTAAATACTCCTACTAAACTCTCAAAATTTGGTCCCCAATTAAGTAAATATTCCCAACCCATAGGTGGAGGAGCTGAAGGTGAAGCGGCACTGTTGACTTGTCTATACAAGGCACCCATATGTGTTGATACATCATCATCGCTGGCTACCAAAGTACTAAGTGACCCACGAAAAGAAGAATCAAAACCATCAAAGGAATGTGGTGGCATGGGTGGAGCCTTTGCTACCGCTGTACCTCTACCACCATCTCCACTCATGGCCCGGCCAACAGCGTTGCGTTCTTCTGGTATACTTTTGCTGGTAGAGAATTTGGCATCACCATTAATGCTGTTATTGTCATACTCGATCTCTGAACAAGTGAAACTATCATTGCCGCTTTCATCGGTGGATGTTGAGCTATGTGCATCGACATCAGTGCTATGCAAACCACCACCCAAAGATAAGTGATGAGAGCCAACAGGACCCCTGGGAGCTTCACTGCTTGATGACACGGCATCAAGTGTTGAGACTAGACTTGAAGTTCTGGGCCTGGCATTTAAACGCTCAATTTCTTCAGCTGTTAGGCCCATGGGTGCCTGGGAAGTTGCCTGAGCAGACACTACTGGTTTTTGTCTACTGGCACTTGAACTTTGACCCGACAGCTGCGACATCACTGGACTGTTAAGGCTTCTCTCGCTATTACTGTGCAAAGCATCTTTTCCTACACCTCCCGAACTCGAGGTAGTGGCCAAGAGTGCACTTTGCAAAGGCTTACCAGAAATATCGTGTAATGTTAATATTCTCGGTTGTTGGGAACTTAATTCCGAACTGGGTGACAATCTAGCTAAAGGTGTACTTTGATGTTGTCTTGGGGTACTGGAAGGTGGTGGAGGCTGATTAGATTGTGGTGGTACTCCGCGAGGCACAAAAGGTCCTCCCACACCATGCCGGGGAGAATGTCGGTGTTGTTGTTGTGCTGCTGCCGACTGATGTTTATGATGGGTATAAGAGGCTAGTGGTGCTGGAGTCGCCTTATATTTACGCACTCCACCAGCCTCCCGGTAACCCTTATAGTGATATACAATATCTATATCGGAAGGAGCAATGGAGCTTGCATTTTCTAAATCATAATGTTCTGGGTATTCAGAACCCATATCTACAGAGCTAGCATGATCGTGAGGATGATGGGATTGACTAGGTGGTGGAATGGGAGGATGGTGCTCATCACGTAAAGGGGGACTTTTACTAACCACTTCTCTTTCAATAATGTCTGGTCGCTGAGGCCTTTGTTGTTGATGTTCTCCAGGATTAATTTCACGTTCCTTGAACTTCTTAGAAATCAATTCGGGACCTACCATATGATGACCGGGCACACTTCTTATCAAATCACCATTATCATTGTGATAACCAACTTGTGCTTCGTTACCGTGCATTCCTCTAGTTAGAACATGATCGGCCTGGTTTTGTGAAACTCCTGCACCACCTATCATGGTAGAAGGAGGATTATGTTTCATTTTAAAGCCAGGGACACCACAACTTAAGCTGCCAATTTTTTCTTGCTTACCACGGAAACGATAGATGACATAGGAACCCAAAATAGCAACTACCAAAATGACAAAGAATACAATTACTAGAGTAACTCCAATACTGATAGGATCAGCAACTTGGGCGGCACCAATGCCCATTACACCAGCGCAACCATGAGTAATTTTGCCACGTAACAAAACTTCACTAAACACACTGCCAGAGCCGTTAAAGGGCTGTATTTCATTGTTGATGGTAAAGTTTGCGAAGCAGCCTTCGTAGTTTGTGGGCATGTGTTCCTGTTGTAAATATTCTCTTCTTACACCACCCACCGACATAACCGTTAAATAGGGATCCAAATAGTCATGAACACCAGCAAGGTCTAGTTCCTCTCCGACTCGAGCATCATCTATTATAATTCGTAAAATACGATTTGCAGAATGTAGTGTGATGTTATGCCACTTGCCATCATTCAATTTTGCAGGATTAGTTATAGTCATATTTACTATACTGTCCTGATTAGAGTAGTACACCATTTTACCATTTTGTAACTCTAAGGAAGTATAATGATTATTACTTGCAGCAAATAAAAGCAAGCCATTCTCCTTGTATGTCCGAAATATTAGACTTAATGTCTTGGGCAGTTCATTGGTTTGCGCCAAGGCTGTTAAATTGTCGCCATCTATAGAAAATCTACGTTGCCTTGATATGTCATATGACCAAATACTGTTACCCGCATAGATATTATCGAGCAATTGCATGCGCCTATGCTTTTCCGTTACTTTAAATTCAATAAAGGCACCATCTGTTATGCTTATGGGTTCCAAGGCATTTTGACAGTCAGGAGAAAGTAGACTGCCACCACATTGACACATAGCTGTATTCCAACGATCCATACAGCTTCCAAAAGGACCACAGAGGCTTGAGGTAAGGTCAGTGCCTGTTGTTAGTGTACAAGGACCACCATTTAAATGACGGTTGCAGGTTAGTGATATAGACCTTTGTTTCAGTGGTTGACTTAGATTAAGAGCACGACCGTTTACGGAAACACTGTGAACACATCCCACCAAATCGTCAGTATGCAGTTGACCAGGGCGTTCTAACACAGGATCTGCAGATATAAGGCCACCAACCAGTAATGGTTGCTTGTTGAAATTAAGTGTTCTATGAAAAAAAAAAAAAAATTATATATATTAAAAACTTTGTTTATTATAAAATGTCTTTTGGCACTTACCCGATAGGTCCCACATCGTCAGCATAGCACGTACTATCACCAGGTCTACACTCTTCGCAAACATCCCCATTATCCACACACTTGGCCACACTTAAAGACATAACACGACCATTGCGTGTAGCCGTCACTTTATGCCAATTTCCATCAGCTAGATTTAATTGACTTTTTCCTCCCACAATTACAGTTGTTATGGCCGTACGAGATCCACCAAACGAAAAAAAAGCTTTACCTCTCACCACTTCAATAGCTACGAAATCAGATCTTCCTCCTGATTGTATACCATAGTTATACATTAGTAAAGCGTCCGGTTTAGTAGTAGCAAATACTATTGAAATATCGTTTGTTGCAGCATCCAAAGGTGGGAAAGACATGTATGATAAATCTCCAAAGCCAAAGGTAGTTTTCTCACAATGTCTACCATAACGACCCTCAGAGCAAGTGCATTTATAGCCAGGCTTAAGCGAAACACAAACGCCACCATGTAGGCAAGGGTTGGGTCGGCAAGAGTCAGCCACATGTTCACATTGATTACCGCGATATCCAGGACGACACAGGCAGAAAAATGAAGAGCCATCTGGACTAGAACGGCATGAACCACCATTGTTGCAGGGATTGCCAGAACATACGTCACCTCTTTCTTGTTGACAATATTTACCTTCGCGGTTGGCAGGACATACACATTGAAAGTCGAAACCCAAACGTCTGCACTGTGCATTGCCATGGCAGGGATTAGGAGCACATGGATCTTGTCTTTTGTCACACTGTTGGCCTATAAAACCATCGGGACATTTACATACGAAGTCGTGAGTGACTAGAGGACCACTAAAGATTAATGATTCACTGTCAACAATATTCAAGGTTTCCGTATCGTGCAATCTTCTCTCCGAAGTACATAAGCCGCCATTGTCACACGCCTGAGCAAATGAACAGGGATCATAGCCAATAACAACATTTGTGGCGGTTTTAAGTAGATGCGTAACTGCTTCACGTTTCTTACTCAAACGGTCAACTACATAATGTGGCAAGCGGTAACCTTGGTTAGCCATCTTTAAGGCAATCATTACTTCCAAATCTGTAGCATTATAGGTAGTATTACGGACACTATAAACCAATAAATCTTCGGAAGTATCTACAGCTGACTTCATGAGTTCCACAAAGCTACGATAGTAAATAGCTAAGAAGTTTTCGGCTGTCATATTGCGTATCAAAATAGTTATTGAATTCGCTATAGTACTGTTATCGAAATTTTGGAAGCCTACTGTTACTGTAGAAACTACATCACCATGTTTACCATCGTTACCCGATATGGAGTAAGAGTAACCATTATTCACTGAAGTTTGATAGGTGGTGTGCAGGTCACAGGCATTGGGTATAATCAACAGTCCCATTGGACTGGATTGAGAATTGGGAATGATACGACACCTATAATTTCCAGTTACATCAGCATCATTAGGATGAACATCAGCTATCTTTCCTATAGGCATGTTATCATTGAAGACATTAAGCAGCACATGCACTGTGCGTGAAGATGAAGGACTATCATTTTGATCCAATACCTTAATTATTAATTTATGTTGGGCTTTTTGCTTAGGTTGCCCGTTATCCTCAACATCTATGATGGCTTCAAGTTTAGGCGTTTGTTCACGGTCGAAACTACGAGTGGATTTCACTAAACCTGAATGTTTGTCTATAGTTATGAAGGCCTTATGTTTACCTCCTATTAAGTAGTACATGAAGGGTCCACCGTTCGGTGGTAAGTCTGGATCTGTTGCCGAAAGAGTCATAATTGTTGTACCTGCGGGCTCATTTTCGGAAATATAACCAATTAAACCATCACTAGGAAATGTTGGACCATTGTCATTAACATCCAGCAACTCTATTCTGACCATCGTTGTACCCGTCTGAGGAGGCAAACCGGTGTCAATAGCACCCACCACCAAATTGTATTCTGGTATCTGTTCCCGATCAAGTCTCTTGGAAGTTGCAATTTCCCCTGTTTGAGGATCGACTTTGAAAGTTTGATTAATATTGCCATTGATAATAGAGTAACTAAATTGATTATTTTGTGGTCTAACATCTTTGTCCACAGCCTTCACATTTATAACTTTACTACCTAAAGCAGCAGCTTCCGATATTTTGGCCGAATATAAAGACTTAAGGAATTCTGGTGGATCATTACCATCTTGTATGGATATAATAACTTGAGCTTCATCGGTGTCGTTGCCACGTATACTGCCATAATTCTTAGCCATCACCGTCAAAACAGCACGACTTTGAGTTTCACGATCCAAGTGCCGTGATACGTATATAAAGCCGGTTGAAGGATTAATAGAAAATCCTTTATCATTACTCGAACCCACTAATAGATAGTAAACATTGCCATCTTCTCCTGCATCTTTATCAGTAGCTTGTATTGATCCCACTGGTGTACCCACTTCTGCAGATTCAGAAACATCAAAGTGAAAGACGGGTTGAACAAATTGTGGATAAAATTCGTTGACACCTTTAATGTGTACAATAATTTTGCACATGCTATGCATTTGGGAATCGGGATTGGCGGCCATTACTTGTAATACATATTCATTTCTTTCCTCATAATCAAAACTAACCGAAGATGTTATAACTCCTGTATTGGGATTAATCGCAAAGAAACTCTTACCCGACCCAGAAGTTATAGAGTATTTGATAATAGCGTTTTTGGGAGAGTCTTTATCTTTAGCTTGAGCCTTAAATACGTAACTATAAGCGGGTTTATTTTCAGATATAAAGGCATGATATTCGGTCTGATTGAATAGCGGAGGATTGTCGTTGATATCCGTCAATATAACAGTAAGTTGAGCCACTGTGGATTTAGGCTTAAAACCTAAATCTTGAACAGAGATATTTAAGTGGTACTCTTGTATCGAATCATAATCTAAAGGTTGCAATATTATAACTGCTCCGGTTTCAGCATCTACTTTAAATTCTGATCTTTCATTACCACCTGCTATGGCATAACGTAACATGCCATTAGGGCCTTCATCCCTATCAGAGGCAGATACTGTTAGAATTGTTGAACCAATAGGTTCATTTTCTGGCACGATTACTTGATAACTTAAAGCAGTAAATTCTGGTGAATAACGATTTTCTCCAGTAACAATGATATTAATTCTAGCTTCATCATTCTTTGACGGAACTCCATGATCAGACGCTTTAACATTGAGATAGAACAGAGTGTTAGGTGTCACTTCTAAGGCTTTGAATAGGGAAATCCAGCCGTCTTGATGATTAATGCTAAAGTATTCTGAGCCATTTCCTTTGCTAATAGAATAATCAATTTCTGCATTTACACCAGTATCTAAAGAATCATGGGCTTGAACCCTTACTACCCTTTGTCCCACACGTGCATGCTCGGGTACGGGCGATAAATACAATGACTTTTCAAATTTAGGAGCATGATTATTAGCATCTACAATGTTTATGTTAATCATGCATTCCGAGTACAAAGGAGGTTTACCATTGTCTGTGGCTATAACTGTTAGGGTATAGACGTTCTCAGGAGATGCCTCATATTGGGAATGTTTATATTTAATAGATTTCTTACTAAATATTTCACCCGTGGCAGGATCTATAGTAAATAAGTCAGAAGGATGTTGTAAAGAGTAGGATATAACGGAGTTAGGTCCATGTTTGTCTATATCATTTGCCACCACTTGACCTACAAAAGCTACTGATCTCTGTAATTCAGGGAAGTTAAAGCTGTAGAAGCCGTGTTCAAATTCTGGGGCATTGTCATTTTGATCTTGTATAGTTATGGTAATAGGAGTGTCGGATCTCCAGGCACCATCTGATGCCGTTATTTTTAAAATATATTCATCTTGTTCTTCACGATCAATATGGCCAGCTACCGTTATATTACCACTCACAGAATCTAATTTAAATTTTTCACCAGGATTTTCCGTTAAAGTATACATAGCATTGGCGTTAGCTCCCTCGTCCAAATCCATGGAAGTAACTTGTATTACAAAACTACCGATTTCTGCATTTTCAGTGACATTAACTGAAAAAAGGCGGGTAAACTTTGGGGGATTGTCATTTTTATCTAAGAGATTAAGTAAAACTGTTGCCGATCCTGTTAGTTGAGGCATACCCTGATCTACAGCTTCCACAGTTAGTTCGTAATGGCTAATTTCTTCGCGATCCAAACGCATGGTGGTGAAAATCTCTCCTGAGTCAGCATCAATTTCAAATGTTCCCTCAAAATCGTCCAGTAAATGGTAAGTCACTTCACCATTATCGCCAGAATCTCGATCATTAGCTTTTACCTTTACTATAGTTTGAGGAGGAGATTCTTCTTCCATAACTTTAGCATTATAAATAAGTTTTTCCATAACTGGAGCATTATCGTTGGCATCAGTAACATTAATAGTTAAGAGCATAACACTCCTTAAAGGCAGACGATCTGAATCTAACGCTCCTAACCAAATTTCATATTGAGAAGCCAGCTCATAATCCAAGCCATCTTTACCTACTGCCACGACACCAGTGGAGGAATCAATTCTTACAGCTTCTCCCAAATTGCCGCCAGCAATGGAGTATCTTATATTACCAGCCGTACCCTTTTTAGGTGATGAAGCTGTAATAGTAGTTATCTTCTTACCCGGCGCTATATCCTCCGACAACATGAATTGTGTATTGGCCATATAACTAAAAGATGGAAATGATGACGACGGTTTCATAGAAATCATAAGATCAGCTTGAGAAGATTTGGAAGGAACACCCTGGTCATAAGCTTGTATCACAAAAGAATATTGCCTATTCAAATCAGAACCCAAATTCTGTTTGGTTTTTATTACTCCAGTTACGGGATTAATCGTAAAATATGAGACATCCTTGCCACTGATATTATACATAACCAAAGCATTAAGACCTTCATCACTATCCCGAGCCCAAGCACCAAATACGAACTCATTTTGTCCTGTTTTATCTGGTATATTTACATGATATTGATTGGCCTCAAATCTTGGGATATTATCGTTGACATCCATAACACTGATAGTTAAGTTAACAGCTGTAGCCCGAGGCTCTGTAGCAGAGCTGTCTTGAGCCATAAGAGTTAGAAAATAAACTGTTGTTTCTTCTCTGTCTAGCATTGCAGCTGTAACAATTTCACCAGTCTCGGCATTACACTGGAATCGTTCTAACTTTTCTCCTAGCAGAGTAAAACGTATTTTAGCATTTAGTCCCGCATCTTTGTCAATTGCAATCGGTTGTATGACTTTATTACCAATTGGCAAATTCTCTTGTACAGATGCATGATATGATTGGCGTTCGAACTCAGGACTATGATCATTCATATCCTGAACAATAACTTTGACAATGCCAGTGCCCGTCAAGGGTGGAGAACCTGGAAAGATAGAAGATCGTATTGTAAAATTAAAGCAGGTTATTTTTCCAATTAAAAATATACATTTATATATATATAATTTTCTGAGTTATAGGAAAATTGTTATATTCGTTAATATTTTAATTAATCGTTAGGCAATAATGTATTTTTTCTCATCACAAAAAAAGAGTATAATAATGCAGCATTCTAGAGCACCAAAATAAATTAAAAAAACCACGAATAAACTATAAGAAGTTTAAGGACATTGATGTCCATTCAAGAAAACAATTGTTTAGAAGCCCCACCCGACGGTTATTTACATTTTTTAATTAAGTTGCTCGTCCGACAGCGACGAATGAACATTTTCTTAATCTGTGTTGACTATTTATCAAATACATTGTGTAAGATAACTGATGATGAAATTAAAAAAAATATTTCAATTCTTTAACGAAACTGTCATAAAAGCAGAAATGAAGAAGATTTTATTGGAGTTTTCTTAGATATAATTCTTACTTTTAATTTACAACCATGCTCGCATTTCACACTGAATTTGCTTTTTAATTGGAAAAGTTTTAATACAAATTGTTTTTTAAAAGTCTTTAAAGGAGGTCCATAACAAAATCCAACCGTTTCATTATAAAATTTTTTGGTTATGTTAAAAAAAAAAATAATTAAAGACATTGCGATGTATATAATTTTTAAGGAATTGTTATTTTATAGTAGTTTTGTACATTAGAACAATTTTTAAGTAATTTAATTTGTCTGGCAGTTAAGGTAAAAGTACATATTTCGCATTAGTGCGCGAGCGGGTTGTAGACTTCTGTCAAAAAAAGTTAAACTAGTGTTCTTTCTTAGAACAAGGTACATAAAAACATTTTGACGCATTTGTGACAGAAAGTTGGCTTACTTTGAACTTTTTAACGCGTTGTGTATTTTTAACAGATAATCATCTGCCAATAAAATAGACTAATTTAAAGAAATTTTTTAAACATTGAGGAAAAACTTATTGAAGAAGTTAAAAAAAATTACAGTATTGTATAATTGTATAAGAAAAGGAGGCCAGGACTACAAAAAAAAAAAAAAAAATCCGCGGCTTGCAATTCTTAAGGCAAAGTGTTAAACAAACGAAAACATCAGACTGAAAAGGTTTTTATATTCACGCGCTAAATCTTTAACACTTACGATACTCGTTAACGAATTAACGCGTGTTACGTGGTTCTACCTTTAGTTTTTAACATATTTAGAAAACAAATTTGGAGTTGTTGCGTTTTGATCCGATTCGTAGAAATTAATAAAATTTCATATAAAGCCTATGGAAAATTTGAGTTTTAAAATAAACTCGGTTTAGAGTTATGGCCTCTACATTTTAATAATATTGTAATCTTACGTTTTTGTTTTGAATTTAATATGTTTTATAGAAAACAAAATATGATGAACATATTTTTCGGTTAAACACATTTCTCTATTTAAGAGGC
The DNA here is from genome assembly GCA_943735925.1 of Pollenia amentaria. Taxonomy (NCBI): domain Eukaryota; kingdom Metazoa; phylum Arthropoda; class Insecta; order Diptera; family Polleniidae; genus Pollenia; species Pollenia amentaria. The sequence continues at coordinate 184,181,809 of OX031007.1, read as the reverse complement.
AAATCACGGTAAAAATGTGTAAAAAATCAACAAAAAAATCTGCACATTAAAAAAAATTAAAAATAAATAAAAATAAAACAACACGGGATTTTATGACAAAAATTAAAGACAATCGTGGGCTTCTGCTTATATCTCAGTTATTTATGAACAGATCAAGCTGAATTTCAATAGAAAACTTTAACGGAGTAAAGTTAGTGCGATTAATGTAATATAGACTGGTAATGTGCTACAGCTCCTTTTTTCTTAAACTAACAAGTTAAGAATGATAGAACCAATCTAAATGGCTTGCCGCTCTTTAGAAATTTAGAAAGCTTTAATATGTTTCATTTTTGTAAGTCACACACACACACACACACACAAATAAAAGACAACTGAACAAAAATTAAACCGCATCCTAAAATTTAAATTTGCATACCAAATGGTAACCCCCAGCAATGTAATTTTCATGGTTTTTTGCCACATCGAGTAAACAATAAAATTTTCGGATTATTTCAAGTACGAATTCAGAATCAAATATGGATTTCGCGATTGAATAATCCGAACTTTAATTAATCTTTCTGTACTTGATTCAACAAAATCCATACTCACCGTACTATTGATACCGCTTCGGATTAATTTGAGTACGGATGGATTGATTTTTTCTTTTGAGTGTATATATACCCTTTTACCTTCGGTGAAGGGTTTAAAAACAAAAAAATTCAGATGTGAAATTGTTGCGTTCTCTTATAGACTGAACTCCCCACATTATAAAAATTTTTTTTTTAAAAAGGTAAAAACTTCTATATGTATGTGATAGATAAAACTGATGTCGAACATGTGTTCAGCACACGTAACCCTACATATTTTTTTTAAAGAAGGACAAACATTAAAAATTATTTAAACCAGTGTTGTTTTTTATTTACAATTATAATAAAAATAGAACAAAACAAGTTTTAAAACGAAAATTAAATGTTTTAATAAAAAAAACCGTTAACAGGGGGTTTTTTTTGTTGCTAAAATTGCATTCGAATCCATTTCTTCAGCTATTCTTTGAAATAATTCAAAAATCGGTTTTCTGAAAATGTCAGCTTTTAAAATACTCTAATTGTTTTGCTTATTTAAAACCAAATAAGCCATAACCAAATAAAAAGTAAAATTTTCATCAGATAGTTTAAAATTTTATATCACATTTTTTTCCTAAAATTTTATCATAACAAAATGGAAAATTTTTTTTCCACGTTATTAAGTTTTATACTTTTTTTAATAAATATGTATTTGGTTATCTGAAATATTTCATTGATTTGTTTTTCTTGCCTTGCAAGGTTTATTTTGCCAAAGCAGCAAGATGAATATCTAATTTTTGTTATATTTTGTTTAGTTAACAGACGAAAAACAAAGTTGTATTGTATAATTCTGTATTTTAAACCTGATCTTAATGCCTTAAGTATATGACCATATTTCAATATCACTCCCATGAACTTTTTTCTTTTGGGTTAAAAAAAAAAAAAAAAAAACACACACACACACACACATATAAAAGACAACTAAACAAAAATTAAACCGCATCTTAAGATTTAAATTTGCATACCAAATGGTAACCCCCAGCAATGTAATTTTCATGGTTTTTTGCCAAACCGACTACACCGACTAAACGCACATGCAACAGAAAAAACAAAATATAACATAAGTAGAGTAATGGCAATGGCTGGAATAGCAAAATTAAAAAAGAAAAAAAAAAAATTAATACAAAAACAGCAGCTTAAACAGATCAACTAGGAAATGTGGAATAAAATGGGAGGCTGTAGAACAGACAGGCTAAAACAAACATAAACACATACTTAAACTTTGGTGGTCTATGTGTTGTTACAACTTTAGCCAAGAAATAGCAGCAACAAAAACTAGTAAAATATCTGTAACTGCAAAAAAGGTGCAATGTTACACCAATTGCCAATTGTTGTTTTGATTATCAAGCAACTGCAACTGCACCATATTTTGCTGCATAACTATACTAACATATGCAATTTTTAAAAGATATTTTTTTATTTGTTTAGTTTTTTGGTTTGTTTAAAAATATATAAAGCATATTTTATTTAATTGCAAGACATGACAAAATAACATTAAAGAAAATATAATTTTTTTCTTTTTTTGGTGTTGTGCTTATTGTTGTACAGTTTTTGTCTAACTTTAATAACGGAAAATATGCTTTTGTTTTGTTGATTTCCAAGATGTTAAAAAAAATGAAACACGTGCAATTAACCCTTTAATGAAAAAGAAGACCTGAGAGCTAATTCAAATAAAAGTTTCATAAATTTGCAATATATTTGTGAAAATTCTAAGAATGCACTTAAACTTTTGTTCTCCAGTTTGTGAATTTGAAAATCGTTTTTATGAAATTTAACAAGAATTTGAATTGAACTGTTCAATAATTTCGAACGTTACCGTCCGATTAGATAATTTTTATGAAAAACACTCAGTTCTAAAAATATCTTCCATACAAATATCTATGCGTGCGTTTGCTCCCGCAATTGTTGTTCAGGCAGCTAATCTTAAGAAGATATATCGCACTGGCTCCCCTAAAAAGAGTCAACTGAAGATTTTTCAATTTTCACTTTCTGCAAGAAATTGATGTAGAGTTCTCATATCTACCCAATGTAAAATTCTTACATTATTTTGTCTAGTATTTTGTCAAAAAAATGCAGTTGTATCCCCCTTTATGATATAAGAGTACATATAAAAATAACACAGTTTTTGTTATTTTCTAAAAATTTATAATTTTTGAGTTAACCCCCTTTATAGGAGTTCGATATGTATATAGTTGATAGTATTTGCATATAAAACATCCTATGTCCATATAGGTGGCTTTTTGTCGATAAAACGTATTTTATGGAACTATAAAAAGCTTCTAATGGTGGTGTCTTTTCTACACAAAAAATATTACCTTCCCAAAAGGTGCATATATAAAATATCCTGCCAGTCCTGTAATAACGCTAATCGTTACGAAAACAAAACACAAGTTATGAAAAAGTAGAATACCCTGTTTTTAACACCTGATAAAAAGTGTGTTTTTTAATCATTGCAGCTCATGTTTTAAAGCCTTTTGTCTTATTTTCTGACATTTTGTTTTTTTTTACCGTTTAGCGATTTCAAATAAATTTTAGAGTTTTTTTCTCCAATTTGTTGCTAATTTAACCCATGTTCGCGATAAAAGAAATTTTTTCCTGTAAATTTTCTGATTCTTTGCAGCTCTAGCGGTTTTAAATAAATGTTAGACTTTGCTATCACACCGCTGTTAACAATTTTTTTTTGCGAATTTTACCAGTTTTTACCGAATTGCCATTTCTTATAGTTTTAGATACTTTTAATCAATTTTATGGCTTGTTTGAAATATTAAAAATTTTCGCTATACTTTTCCGAATTTTGGTGCTCTTAGGGGAAATCATCTCCATTATAAAAATAGCCCCATATATAAACCGAAGCCACATATTTTACAGGGAACTACAACACTGACGATTTATATGGGGCGAAAAGTGCAATGCCTCAAGCCATTAGAAAGGGTGAATTTTGTAGAACAAAATATGGTACCAATTTAAAGGACAAAACCTATTTTAAGCAATGAAGACCAAATTGCATTTTTTTAATAAAAATGTCAAATTTATCTGTGGGAAAGAAAACATCATAAGTTTTTTCAGGTACCGTAACAGTTATAAGTGATATCAATGAAGTTATTTTATAGCAGTAATTTTGTGAATTTAAAAAATTCATTTAAAAAGGTTATTTTTCAACGTAAAAGTTAAAGGTAGAATTAAACTACTAAAAGAGTTTTATTTAGCCGTTGTAAAATAAAACTAATATGGGAATTTTTATTTAAAATCGATGTTAAATAAATAACTCTTAACTGCGAAGCAGAGATCGCTCGTTTTTAAAATTACCCTAGATTCTGAGAGCTCACTTCAGTATGAATATATTGGTTTAGGACAGTGTTGGTTTAGGTCTTTGTTGACTCTAACATGGAGAGTTTTTGGTCTTAAATTTAAAGGATAACTGTTACGGTCCCTCCTTTTTTTTTTTTAATATTTGCAGATATACAGAAGCTAAGGTTTCTTGAAATAAAAAATTGGAATTAATTTATATCATGGAATTGTAATTATTTGATGTCATGGAATTAAGTCGTCAACTTTTTACACAAAGTGTTTTAAAAAACAAAGATATACGCTGTTATTCCAGAATCTAGGATAATTATTTTTCAAAAAAAATATTAATAATAATAGTGCCTTTTTTGATGACCGGTGAAAATTTGTTCATTTGACTTACATTTAAATCAGAAACAAAATATAAATTTTTTTTTTTTTGAAAATGTGCTCAAAGAGTTATTTGCAACAACTTTGAGTAAAAGCGTCCTATGTCCATATGGGAGGTTTTTATTAACCAAACACGTTTTGAATTCAACTTGTTGTGAAGTTTCCAAGTAGTAATTAGTTGTCCAACTTATTTACCTTTGGTTCACAGAAAAAATTCTACAAATTTTTTCACCAATTAAATCATTAATCAAAAATAAAATCAGTTTTAATTAAAAATTTAATCAAGTGAACTTAAGTGAATTAAACGTTTTATTAATACTATTAATTTGTTTACTGGTGCAAATTTAATTAAGTTTTTAATAAATATCAGAAATTTTTTTATTGAAATCAACTTTTATTATTTTCGGTGCTTTTTTTTTAGCGAATAAAAAATTATTTACTGCCTGGCCCACAATGTCGACAAGAACATTTCTTTCGTATACAATTTATATTAAAAACAAAAACAAATTTTAGTTATTTATTATTGTTTTCAATAAAAAAAATGCGAAGGAAATGTTCTTGTCGACATTGTGGGCCTGGAAGTTAATAATTTTTTTTAGCGAGCTCGGTTAATTTAAAAAAAAAATTTGAAATAAATATAGAGGCTTTCTTATAGAAAATCGGAAGTTGTACACAATTTTCAAATATGTATGTATAAGCTAACAAAAGTAGTGTTTGAAATTATATAATTTGGCATTATTAACACCAAATGAAAAAATATAACACCATGTTGTTTAAGAATCTAAGATATTTCATCAGATATTTGCTGTTTATTACTTACTGCCTATTTTTCAAAATAAAATAAAAATGGGCGCTTGGAAATTTATATTCAAACAACAATAAAAAACTCGAATTTTTTTTTGTTTCAATATAAATTTCTAAACAAAAATTTCTATTTTAGTTTAAAAAACGTGCAGTTTAACTGGTTTTTAAAAAAGTTGGGAAGCGGAAACTTAAATATAAGATGTTATTGTATATAATTCGGTTTCTTACAAATTATTCGTATAAGAATCCCTCGCATCGATTGTAATCGTTTAGGCGTTTTTACATATAGTTTAAATTATAAACCCATTTGATCTTAATTTTACACTACAAAACCAAATTTCAAATATTTAGCTCATTTCACCCTTGTACCTCATAAAACTGGACATTCTTAAGTGGAAATCTGATACTTTAAAAAGCATGAAAATCATAATATAAAAATAGCAATTGAGTTGAATAATATTGCTCCGCAGTTTTGGAATGTTTTTAGCTCTTATGGGTTTAATTTTTTTTTTTTTTTTTTTGTTGCATATTATATTTTATCGTTGTTGTTTTTTGCTACATTTTTTTATATGTATTATAGATTTTGAGGACACAAAAAGCGATACAATTTACAATACGCATAGTTTTCTTTTGTTTGGATAAAACAACAAAACAAGGGAGTTAATTAGAATTATTGTTAAGGAAACCTCATATGCAAAATATTTGCAATTTATAGAAAAATCCAAAAGCAGAAAAAAACACAATTTAAATTGTTAAAATCAAACAGAAAGAAGAAAAAAATGGGTACAAAAAATCTCACAGCAATATCAGGAAACTTACGTACTAACATTTGATGATCCTTACGTTATCATATGGTCCATTCGAAAAAAAACCACCAAAAAGAAACAATGTGTGTGGTAAAAATTACCTTTTATGGTTATATTTCAATTTGTGTTCATTAAATTAGAACGCATGGCTGGAACTTAAATAAAACTATTGTTCTATATACATACCTACATACATATATATTCCTTCATGTATGCCATACCAAAAACCCAGAAAAAAACAAAGAAAAAACATCTTCTCTAGCTTAGATTTAAATCTGATAATGCCAGAACCAAGTACATACTCATACATACAATTGTTTTTCTATAACATTGTCTTGAGTTGTGAATACTTTTCATATATTTAAAATCACATAAAGAATATTTTTCTCAATTTTTTTTTCTTTTTTAGTTTTTCTTCTTGTTGCCAGTTTTCTGTACAATTTACTTAAGTACGTGTGCTCTATACATCACACGTAGTATTTGTGTTGTGTAGCCAGAGATGTTCTTGTAATATGTCCTTGTTATTATAAATTTTCGTTACTTACTTATATATAGACTATTTTAGTTTTTGTTTCTTTAGCCATGTTAAAGCTTGTTAAAAATTTTATGTGAAAGAAATGATTTTTTAAAGTTCACTTCATGTCATTTTAATATAATCTAAGATATTGACCATTTTTTTCATTCTTTTAGTTTCGTTTTGTTGTAAAAAATTTTTTTTTTGTTTGCAGGAATTTAACAGCGGCAAAAGAATTATAAATTTTTTTTCTATTTTCATTTCACTATTGTATTTAAACAAAAGACTTAAGAAGCAAACAGTATTTTTTCAAATTTTTTAAATTTTAGAATAAATGTATTAAACGCAATTCTGTTAAAGTTTTTGAAAAAAAATTTACACGTATTTATAGTCATTAGGGTGGATTACGTTGTGTTGGAGAATTTCAATTTCGCATAACACTAAAACGTTGCCTTTTATTCTCAGATACATGGGAAAACTAATGAAAAAAATATTGGGACCTACTTTTAGCGCTCTTCTGCACCATCAAGAAGAGATCAAATTAATCAATTTTTGAAACATTATATAATGCAACATTGAAAATTTTGTATAGTTGTTGTAATTCGTTAAAATCAAAATATCCACTATTTTATTATCATTAAAGGCAAAATTCGGCGCAAGTGACCCCAGGAAATATGGCCCAAAAAGAAAAAGCAGAATGGCCCTAAAATATTACACGCGACAAAAGAACACGCAATTTTGGACCAATTTTGTGTTATTTTTTGGGGGCTTTTTTAATTTTTTCGTTGGGGTGATGAAAAATTTCACCAAATAAAATCATAATTTTTACTTTGGGGCTATTATTCCTCTACTTATATATAATACCAATTTTATGAAATGAAAAATGACCAAAAAAAATTTATATACATTTAATATAAAAATTTCTGTAGCGAAGCTTTAGTTAGGGAATCCAGTGTTCGTTGTAACATAGAGAAAAAATTCTTGCACCCGGCCAAAGGACCAACCATTCTATCTGTCGTGCGATTTTTAAAACCAAAACCAGAGTGGCTAAGTCCAAAAAAAAATTTACAGCTAAATCTGGCATTAGACATGGCCAGAAAATGCTAAAAATGATTTTAAAAAATAAAAGATATTTGTTAAAAATGTATTACCAGTATGAAATGTTATTCGTAACTTAATACATTTCACTGACTTATTTTGTAACGAAATGGAAATAAATGGTTATATTTAAGCGAGTGGCTAGATTTTCGTAAAGCATCTGATATTTATAAATATGTAGCAGAGGTAGTTGAGATTAAATTTTAAATTTAGGGGGCTGCACACCTCTGACATATGCAAAATTTAAACGATTTATTACAATGATATACAAAATTTTTTAGATCATTTTATTTCTTATAGTTTAAGAAAAGTTATTTTATCATCAGTTTAGAGCAAACAATTTTTTTCAACATTTTCACCATTGAATCTTATTTTAATACAAGGTGAAATTTCATTGTACTTTTATATCGTAATATCAAAAGGAAAATAATATTTACAATCGACATGATAAGGGCATTTCTAATATTCCCTGAATATTGTATTTTTTTTTAACATGACATGTAAGATGTTTCTTTAGATAAAGATTATCCATTTTCATACGAAAGTTAATTTTTGGTACAACTATGTTTTTAAAAAATTTATAAATTTTTTTTAGTTAAAATCAAAAAATTTATTCGTCCACATTTGTAAAATAAATAATGCTAAAAAAGCTAAAGACATTTTTCAAAAATGCTAAATTAAATGCCAACTGCTAAATGAAAATTTATGAGCAAAACTAAAATTATTCGGGATATTTAAATTCAGGATTTTAAATTCTAGATTTTTAAAATTTGAGATTTTAAAAATAACTTTTTTTTGTTTTGTTAACTATAATTTTTTTTCTTGGTGTTAAAATCCATTAAAAATGTTGAGGTGATTTTTCGTAATGAAGAATTACCCCAACTTTATATTTAATTTTTTAGCGCTATTTTTAATTTTTATAGGTATACTTTGTATCAAAAAAATGGGGTCATATTGCAATATGAAAAATAGCCACGAGTTTGAGGTAAGTTTTAATTTTTTTGGGGCCATATTGCGCAGAGCCGTCAGTAGTCCGGTTAAGTTATGAGGGCAATTTTTGAATTCCTAAATTTTTTTAAAAAGCCTAATAAAACTATTTTTCAAGCTTATTTCGGCTCGTTGAACATGCATTTGAAATCAATTCATATTTCTTTATGCGCCTTTTGGCGATATTCGCGAAAAATAAGTTTTTTTTTGGTTCCATCTGAATAAAATAAGTTTTACACTGTTAAATAGATATCTCTTTATTATTTCAGTCAATATAACAATTGTGTTGATCGGATAAAAATGTATTGAGTAACTGGCCTTAAAAGTTTATTTTCTATTATTTAATATTGCTCCATTAAAATGTAGAAAATATACTGAGTATATTTTTTTTCGGGCTGTATTTTAAAGGCAATTGGATGATAATCACATGATGTATAAATTCTGTACACTTAGATACAAATTGAAAACTCATAAGCCGTTAAGTGGAAAAGTCGATTTTTCGCACAAAATTGCTTTAGTTCAGTTTAAAGTATAAACCTTTTTTTTTGATTGAAAACAATTTTGTATGGGAAATAAAATCGGTTTTTTCTATTTAATGGCATATAACTTTCGCAATTTTTGTCAGATCTTCTCCATTTTATGTTTCTCTTATTCAGAAATAAAATATTTCTTTTACGCGAAATAATAAAGAACTCATTAATTAAATTTTATTGGTTTATTTGGTAGAATCAGTGTTAATTACTTACTTTTGAGTGAACAGCTTGGTTTGGGGAATATTATTAGAAAGAATTATTATTTTATTTTCTTTAAGGATGAACAACGACAGACTTTATCTCAAGAATTTAAGCCTCAAAAAGGCTTTTACTAGCTGTTACAAATCCATTTTTGACTTGAGCTCTTATTTATATATATATATATATTCAAAACCGCCTAAAGCTGCTAAAAATGTTAAGTTTTTTACTTGAAAAAGATATTTCTGCATGCTTTCCAAGATTATTAGAAAAACACTTTGTTTTCACTAAATTGCATATATTACCATTTAGCAACCAATTCTCTATCTTTTGCTTGACAATGAGGGTTATATTTGTGATTTTTGAGGAGTTCTTTGATATAGAAATACTTTTGCCATATTTATAGTGTCCAAACGATTAACCGCCTTCGATATCGACCAACAATTGATGATCGGCGAATAATCGCTGTTTGGCATTAGGTTTATTTAATTATATGCAAATATACTACCACAAACATTTTTTCCAAATTCGGTTGGGGAAATTATATTGTTTCTAAAACAGGTAAGCAAGCCAGCAATATCGAAAAGAAAAATAGATAAAAACAAATTAAAGCTTCTATATGGGAAATGTCCGATTTCTCACATTGAAGTGGAAGAAAATAATGAAAATATTCAACAAAAAGGCAATAAAATATCTGTCAACAGCGAGCAACTGTTGAGTGAAGGGCAGTGTTAGTCCGATCGCGGAAGTAACTTTTATGGTATTAATACTGAAAAATTACTGTTCTGTTGGAGTAACATAAGACCCATGAATTTTGAATACTTACTGAGCTACCTCAACCAAAGCGGTAAGAGTTTTTTTAAACTTGAAAATTCAATTACCAATACATTTTCAATAAAAAAAAAACTGAAATATCGATCCGTTAAATAAGATACTCCAGCCAGGTGGAATTGAATTCACGTGTTCGTATATACTGTATGAAAATGAGAAATTTTGGCATAAAAAAACGCCTGTCGCTCTTTTTTAGTTAGCAACGAAATAAATATGTAGCACATATTGCTCATTATAGCTAAAACAAAAAATTAAATTTTGGAATTGGTGATGCAGAATTGTTCTCTACACTCAAAATATTATGTTGCTGAATTCCACGGAAAAATCATTTTACACAACTAAAAATTTATTTTAAAAACGGATCATTTACGTTTCGTTTAAAATAAATAAATTTTATATAAATTTTGGAATTTTTTTTTACATCATATTTCGTAAAATAAAACAGTTGTTGCTATAAAAAAAATTTTACCCGACAAAAAAAATCAAACACCATAACAATATAAGTACGGAAAAACATTATTTTTTTGGTAGTTTGTTTTTTGAATAACAAACATAAATCTTAAAAAGAAGTTATTCGTAAAATAACTTTATTTTTATTACATTTTAGTAGATTGAAAAACGAATTTATTAACTTACAATCAGTTACTGTAATAATTTTATGAGTATGTTTTTCTTTATATTGTATATTTTTGTTTTGTCCGTTTAATGGGAATGTGTAGCTATTTTTTTTAAGTGGTGCAAGCAAATCAAAAACTTTAAACTGTTTTATTTCAAAATGTATTTTTTGTAGTTATGACTACGTTGCAGCAAATGAGCAATATATAAATACATACATAGCTATATTTTGATATTACGACTTGTACCTAAACAACTTTTTATGTTTTTTTCTTATTACAAAAAACTTTTGTAAATGAATTGCTTTTCCTGTTCAATAAATAAATTGATTTTAAATAATTTAACGTTTTTTATTAAGATTTCTCTATGAGGTGCTAAATTCCCAATTGTTATTTTTGATAAATACACTGAAATTTATTGTTGAGGGAAAGCTAGTTTATATGCGCATTTCACTGGTTGCTTAGGCCAGATCATCAGGAAACCTTTTTCCAAAAACTGTACAGCGAAAAAGAATTATAAACACTCAAGTTTTACGTAACAATATCAAAGCTTAAACAAAACAACAACAATAAACAGTGACTTTATCTTTTCCTACATTCCCCTTTTTGTTGTTGTGAATTTCTATAAGTATAGATCGGCTTCGGTTTGGCCGAACTTAGTCAATTTTGGTCGGACTACATATTTTGCCCGATTACTAAAACTAAGGAAATATTTTCCAATGATTTTGGCTGTGTTTGATAACTTTATTTAAAATAACGAACAAATTCAGGTTTTTTTTTGGCAAATTTTTATTTAGACAAGTTTTGGCATGATTCGATTTTATTTAAAGACGAACGATGAATTTACCATATTTTCTCCGAAAATGTTCGTTAGTATATTCATAATTTTTACACAAAACCAATTCCCGCAAATCTTTTCCGAAGAAATATTCTTAAAGCCAAATTATCTAGGCATAATTTGCCAAATACCGGCATAGGATTATAGTTGATTCTTATTCCAACGTTATTTAAAGTTCAAAATACCAGAAAGAAATACCGATTTATAATGATAGACTTTTACTGCCGTATTCATAAAAAACTTAAATGGATATGAAATCTGTTTTAAGAAAAATTTGTATGGAAATTTTGTTTTAAAATACTTTTGAAATCTATTTTATTTTTTATGAATACGGCAGGTAGAGTTTTAAAAAATAATGTTTAATATCATAAATTTTTTTTTACCATTTTCTGTGATTTTTCTATTAAACAATTTTTATTTTGGCTTAAATTACCTAACTATTTCTTTTTTTTTTTTGTAAAGTTAAAAATTGCACACAGTGTCTCAATACGATTTTCAGAATTGTAACTTTTTTTATATGGAAAAACAAAAGACTTAAGATATGAACCGTACAAATGAGACAATTGAAGATTCCAGACCTAAAAGTATTTTTCCTAATGCAGCAATAACAACAAATTTCATTGCCAAAGATATAAACATATTTTAAATTCTGCGGTATATAAAGCAAAATATGTACATATATAAATACATTAATAGGATAATATAAAAATTAATCATGAATATGCAAGTGTGTGAGTGTATGTTAAATTTTTTTTTTATAAAAGTCTAAATACAAAGTTAAAAGAAAATGCAACTAAATTAAAATTTATGGTTTGCAGCAAAAATTTTTGCGTTCTTAAATTCTTCAATGTTGCTCATCACAGTAAAAACTTAGCGAAAAACAACAAAAATAAGTGAACAAATGATTTTTATAAACTTTCAAGTAAAACTTCAAGTAATGTTGTTGTCGTTACATGATTGTTACATGCACAAAAAAAAAAGACATTTTGGTGGTATTACAGATGTTGTTGCTTTTCGTTTTCTTCATCTTCTCCTTAATGCCGTTGAGCTGTTATTGCTTCAGGCGGCAGATATCTAATAAAGCATCCTGTGTATAGTAAAAGAAAACGTTAGCTGTTACCATCATTACAACAATAAAAACAAAAACATTATCATGTATATCATACTGCTTTCTATTCTATTCCTAACAATAAAAGGAAGTTAGTTTGTAGTCGAGCATGTAGACAATATTTTAACATAGAAACAACATGCAACTTAACTCTGATGACAGTTTTCTTACTTAGATGATGTTATAGTATCTTTATTTTTGAGAAAAAAAAAAACTGAATTTCATGCTTGGAAGAAGGTCATTTTGATAGAAAATTTTGATAGTTTTGTAGTCAACTCAAAAATTAGAAACCAAACATAGAATAAAAAAAACTTTATGTTGTGAAATTTTTCAAAGCATATTTTTAAACAAGTAAATTAAACAAAAAAATTTTTAAAGGCCTCTATACAACTACATTGTTTTAGGACATACTTTAAGAAAAACCTTCTTAAATAATGTTGTACTTTGATGAATTTACGATTGTCATGGTCAGTTTTGCAACAATTTTTACTACTAAAGTAAAAACAAAAATCTAGAAAATTAAATAACAAAAAAAAAAAAGATTCTTTGCCACATTGTCGGCATCTTATTGTTGTTGTCTGCAAATGGTGTCCCTGTGTATATGTAGTACAACTCATGGTATTCTATCACAAAATATCGTGTAAATTGTAGTGATTTATTTGTAAGTTGTCGCATGGTTACAGTTTTTTTCTTCATTCTTTCCTTCTCGTCATCACCATCATCATTAAAATTATTGAAGTCATCAAAAAGAGAAGAAGTCTAAAATACTTAAAGACAGTAACCAAAAGCCATTATAAATAGTACGAGCTTATGCTATTCCAGATTTTTGTTGTATTTATGGATTGAAAGTATCGTTAAAGGAATCACATTTGAATAGTTGTCAAAAATAACCAACGGTTAATTTGTTATTTGCAACAAAGTTGCAAAATGTTGGGCAATGAACCCAGCAATAAAGCGGAACTAATTACCCATTTTATTAATTATTTGCTTACTTGCCTTCCCAAATTACGCCAAAAAAATTTAGAAATTAGACTTTAAGGAGCCATCGTTAAATGTGAAACTAGTCGTGACTATTTGAAATATTCAGCTCAAACTGTCAACACTGGTTAACTATTATTGGGTTTTTGGGCCTTTGGGAAATACAAGAATTAAATACTAGTTAAAAACTTATTAGGAGATTGGTTCAAAATAATGGTTCGCATATTTAGCCAAAACGAAAGAAGACGAAGCTTTACACACACATCACCTTTTTAAAAAATCCTACTTATAGTTTTTTTTAACAGCCTGTTCAACAATTTCGAACGTAACGTTCGTAATTTTATATGGAAAATATTTTTAGAACAGTGTTTCTCATAGAAATTTTCTGTGCGAATGTTAACGTTCGGAATCGTTGAACGGGCAGTAAATCTGTTTTTAACACGGATCTACAAAAGCAAATACGAATTATTTCCATTGGCTTTTATCAGGCATTTCACAGAAATTAATACCGATAGAAAGTGATAAAAGAAGAAAGATAGAAAACAAAACGCATTTTAAAAAAAACTAAAACAATTTGATCAGAATGTTCTATATTGTCTATCTCGTTAGACAATATATAAATTACGAAATTAATTTAAATTTTTTTCTCGATCCCTTATAAAATTTTCATACTTCAAAAATCATAAGGTTATGTTTTATAAACTGTTTTTAAAACTTTCTTTTTCAAAAACTAACCGCCGTTTTCATAAATGATTATTATATTTAACAAATGTTTTTAAAGGAAAATTATCGTGGAAAACCTTTATTAAATTTAAAAAATTTTTATGAATACGGCAGTAAAAGTTTTGCTTTTTATAATTATCCAATTTACAGTTCTGTCGTATTTCGTGTCGTTTAAAAAAATACGATTTTTGTTTATGCACTTGTGAATATACAAATTTGTTATATCGTTACTTTATCGTATTGATAAAAATCAAAAAAGGAAAATATCAATTCAATGTACATTGTCACTTCACTTTGATTAAACTATTTAAAAATATTAAAAAATTTTTTTTTGCCTAACATTAAAAAAATATGAAAAATAAAACTAAAAAAGCTAAATGTTTAATTTTAGTAATAATTATTTACTTCACTGTTGGTTTTTAATTATTATTTCTTCTTCTTTAAAGAAATTTGCTAATCACATTGGTTGATACCACGAAATTAAATCAGGTATGGGACTTTTAATCTGAGCTTAAAAATAAAAATACATATTAATTAATAAGCAATTTTTATTAAAAAAGTTTAAAAAATAAATGGAAATAAATCAAACATTTATTAGCCATGCAGAAGAATTAAATTTATGGTGATAGTTATCACATTCAAAAAAGATTTTTAACAATTCAACAAACAAATCGTACATTTCCAGGACTGTCGTACATACAACACATTTCAGATCACATTAAAATCTATCGTAAAATGAGATAACACTTTTGTATTAAAATTACCAAAAACAACTTTAAAATATTGTACAATTAGACGATTAGATAACGATACTACGAGCTGGTGAATTGGACAAATAAAACATATTAAAAAATTTGGTTGACATATGGCTGATTAACTGAGCTACCTAGACAAGAGCGGCACATGAAAGTTCTATTCCAATACATTTTCAATAAAACAATCGCTTAGTCAGATCTGTCAAATAAGATTTTCAGCCGGGTGGTGTTGAATTCGTTTAAGCTATTAGAAAAGGTGAATCTACAATAAAATGAGAAGTTTTGGCATAAAATAACTTTTGCCGCTCTTATTTACGTAGCTCAGTTACAGATGTTAACCCTAGAGTACTAATAATCGACGTTTCGACGAGCATCGCTCCCTTTTAATTAATTTACTTTTAAAGGGGGTTGACTTACACTCTCAAATTTTGTATGCTGTAAGAAGATGTTTTATTTTTGCTGTGTGTAATTGTGCTTTTTAACCGCGTTCCTGGGAAATTGCTTTTAGTTTTGTGCTCGTCGAATCGTCGAAGGTTAGTATTAACGTGCCTTTTTTAATTTTGTGAGCAAACATTGCAAATGTTGTTATTCCAAACAATAGTGGCAACAATGACCAGCTAAGGAGAAAATACAAAAAAGAAAACAACCGATGTATATGTCGATCCTGCCCATAGGAATGAAATGCCGAATGTCAAAATCAAAATGTGATATATGCGAAAAACCCATATGCGCAGAGCACAAAGTTGAGCTTTGTGACTCTTGCTCAAAGTGGTATTTAAAAAAAATTTTTTTATTTTTATTAAAGCTAAACATGTCTTTTTAAAATTTTGACTCTTTTTTAGTTTTTCAGTTTTATTTACAATATTTTTAAGGTCCTTTTTTATGACCCAAAAAATATGTGCAACATAAAATGAATTAGTAAATAATTAAATATTTCGTTAATCTATATGAATTAAAATTAATTTATTTTTTGTATAAGGTGCCACAATGATAAATAATATTTATTGAAAAAGTAAATTTGGCTTAAAGCTAAAGTAATAGGCAGTTAAAAAACAGAATTGGGGGTAGTGCACAAAATTTGCAGTTTCCACTAAAAGTTAGTGATAGTGCAAAATTTTTCACTATCACTAATAGCTATTTAGTAGGGTATTCATTCGGTTAACCGTTAACCGGTTAACCGATTAATTTCTACCCGATTAACTGATCGGTTAATTTAAAATTGCCTTTTTTCGATTAACGATTAAACCGGTTAATTTCAGTCGATTAACCGATTAACCGATGTAACAAAATTTTTAACTTTTTGTGCTTTTAATAAGTTGTTTCGTCTCTTATACAAAAGAATGTGCTTAGAAAACATTTTTTCATACAAACGAAGAAGGTATTCAGTGATCTACATTTTAAATAGGTGTTTGCTGCTTCTTGTTTCACGTACTTTTGATATGTATGCGTTCAGGTATTTGTTTCTTTTCATATCTTCTCATATTAATCTTTTAACAGAATTAACCAAAACAATTAAAAGTGTTAAAATTTTAAAAAATTAAAACAGGACTCTAATGAAATAATGGAAGATTTTATATGTTTAGAAAAATACAGGAAAAGGACTGAGAAATTAGATATTCTCTATTATTGGTTGCTTTTGATTTCTTCAACATCTACATTTTCAAAGTCAAGTTTTACCCAAACTAGAGAAAAAAAACGCTTGAATCCTAAATATTTAAACAAATTTATTTGTATTAATGATTATTTTATAAGATCTTCTTAAACTATTAAAATAAATAATAAAATGATCTTATAGTTAATTTTTTAATAAATACATAATATGTATTAATTAAAAAATATGTATTACATATTTGTGAATTATTATTTTGTTTGTTCGTTTTAGTTCAAGAATTGTTATGTTTGCTATGTAATTGGTTTTTTTTTACTAATAAATTCCAAATAATAAATAATTTATGCATTTTTATATGTTGAAATTACTTGATTTATAAAAAAAATTTATTAATCGGTTAACCGATCAAAAACAATATTAACCGATTATTAACCGATTAAACCAAAACCTCGGTTAATTAATCGAGCGATTAACCGATTAAAGCAAAAGCCCGATTAAATGAATACCCTACTATTTAGTGGTGAGTTGAAAAATAACTCACTAAGCAATAGTGGTAGTATTTTATACTTTATTAGCTTTCTTTACCTATATTAATTGGTATTTTCTATCTTTACAAAGTTACAGGTACAATAATTTTTTAGTGGTACAAGAAAGTTTTTCACTAAAATTAATTTAGTGATAGTGAAAAACTTTTTTTTTACAGCTTAGTGCAAATTTTTTTTTTCTTCACTAACAGAACAGAACAGAATAAACAGAATTATTTTATACTTTTGTATTTTTATTATTTATTTAATTAATTAATACTAATATTAAAGTAGTAACAAAATTAATAAACAATAGGAAATAGTAATACAAAAAAATAAGGAATTTTCATCAATATTTTAATATAAGAAATCAAAATTAAATTAAATACATATTGGTACATAAAAACCTTAGCAATTATTTGCCTTCAACAAAACTAATTTTTCAAAATTAGAGTCACTTAATTTATTTCTGCGAGGAGCATCTACCATTCCACTAAAAGAAAAGATGGTGATACATTTAATCCTAATTTTCTTTTTTTGTATTTGTCACGTTTTTTAGTGCAAAATTTCCATTAGCACTAATTTTTTTAGTGGTAGTTAAAATATGTTCCACTACCACTATAATGATGAAAATTAGTGGAAAATCAAAATGTTTTCACTATAGTGGGATTTAGTGGAAACCTAAGTGCAAATTTTTCTCATCACAGTTTCTGTTAACATTTGCAGATAATTAGCGCTCTTCTCGTCGGGTGATTCCTGCAGTATGTCTTCTCCTTAATCTAGAGTAACCACTGTCATTTAAAATATTTCGAGCTAATGGATTTAGGTGCGGCTCAAACCTTTTTAAATATTTTACTGCATACTTCGTAATAATAGTTTTTACTAATGACACATTGAGATCCTTGTAAATATTTGAGTTTTTAACATACCAGGGAGTGACTGTGATTATTCGAAGAAGTTTATTTTGGCGCCTTTGAGTTTTTTCGATATTTGAGACCGAGGCAGTGCCCTATAGCTGAATACCGCAGCACCAGATTGGCTTTAATATCGAGGCTAAGAACAGAATTTCTTCCAATAAGCCAATTAATTTGAATTGCTTTTAGTTTCATTTGTGTTAGTTTTGTTCTATATGGCATTTCCATATTAAACGCCGATCTATATGAATACCGAGATATCTTACATGCGATTGTTGGGACACTAATTGATTATTGATTTTAATAGGAGGACAGGCTCCCGATGCAAGGTGAATGTTATATGTACGCATTTGTGCTCACTGACGTTTATCCTCCATTGTTTTAACCATAGTTCTAGTTGAAATATATGACCCTGTAAGTATCGAGATGCTTCTCGACTGTTTTCATGTTCGCTTAGAAAAGCTGTATGAACAGCAAATGTTGAAGTCAGGGTGTGGTTGTTTGTTGGCATGTCTGAGGTAAACTTTAAGTATAAAATAATAAACTTTCGACCGACTTAGTAGCTTTCTAACAGCTTGTGTGTGTTAACTGGTAAGTTTTGCTTAAGTTTTTGTAATAAGACTTCATGGCAAACTTTATCAAAATCTGGAGAAACATCGAGGAGGAGAGCAGAACATTATTTTCTTTCTTTAAAGGCTTTTCTTATGGCGTTTACTATACGATAGGAATATATCTTCTTTCGTTTAAAATTGGGGCTAATTTTTACACTAACAGCTTCTCAAACAGCTTTGATATATTAGACAATAAGCTTATATGTCTATGTGGCTCAACTTTTGTGTGATCCTTTCGTGGTAACTAAGGATACTTTCCATTCTTGAGGGTAGTATCCAAGGCGTAAAATAGCATTTTCTTGGCGATGCTGGGCAGCTCCAAAAGCATTTTGTTACTGATCTTATCAAAGACAGTTTAGTGAAGCCCATTCACTAAACTGTGCAAAGTTGACCATTGAAAATTCACATCATTTGTATGGAGCCGAAAAAACTGTTTTAGTTACCCCTCTGAAAATAAAGGTTGATATGTTTTATGATTATTCCCAAAATATTTTGGTTCTAGCGTTGACCATCCGTGAGATGGACCATTTTCAAAAAAGGTCTTTTTTCAGTTTTTCGAATTTTTTTGTACTTTGCTCCAAGACGAGATAAATAAAATTTATTATCATCGCAAAGGGTTTTTGAAGCAGCATCCAATGGTGTATAAAACTTTACCACTTTCGACCTACTTATTGAGATATTTAACTCAATACATATTTTCGTTTCGGGTTTTCATACAAAAAAAAAAAAAAAAGATTTTAATAAATTGAAAAATGAAAAAATTTTATACCCATATTGCCTATATATGAAAAAAAGATAAAATATATCGCGATTTTCGTGTTTTATGTGAATAATTACAAAAAAAAATAAATTAGCATTATTTTAAAACAGATTCAATTTGAAAAGCCGAAACGAAAATATGTATTTAGTTAAATATCTCAATAAGTAGGTCTGAAAAGGTCAAGTTTTATATACCATTGGATGCTGCTTCAAAAACTCTTTTCGATGATACCAAATTTTATTTATGTCGTCTTGAAGCAAAGTACAAAAAAAATCGAAAAACTGAAAAAGACCTTTTTTAAAAATGGTCCAGCTAACGAATGGTCAACGCTAGAACCAAAATATTTTGGGAATCATCATAAAACATATCAATCTTTATTTTCAGAGGGGTAACAAAATCACTTTTTTTTTTGAGTCGCTATAATATATATACGTATAGGTATTTGTTTCTTCTCATATCAATCTTTTAACCGAATTAAATTTTTAAAAAATTAAAACAGGACTCTAATGACATAATCGAAGATTTTCCATAAGTGAAGGTTTGTCAAAACTAATAAAAAGAATCGCTTAAATCCTAAAAATGTAAACCAAATTATTTGTCTAAAAGCGTATTTTATTATTTTATAAGATCTCCTTAAACTATTGGAATAACTAATAAAATGATCACACAGTCAATTTTTTATATTTATAAATTATATTAAATATTTATGATTTTTTTTTTTTTTATTATTTTTATTCCTACGCTAATCCCGCGAAGCTCTTTGCTTGTCTGCAGGAGACCAGAGTCTCTGCGGGAATCGAACCCGCAACCCCGGTACTGATAGACTAGCTCACTACCAGCTCGTTTTAGTTCAAGAAATGTTATGTTTGTTATGTTATTGTTTTTTTTACTAAGAAACTCTAAGTAATAAATTATTTATGCAAATTTATTTATTGAAATTACTTAATTTATAAAAAAAATTGATTAATCGGTTAACCGTTCAATAACAAAATTAACTGATTATTAACCGATTAAACCAAGATCTCGGTTAATCAATCAAGCGATTAAACGATTAAAGCAAAAGCCCGATCAAATGAATACCCTAGACAAAACTGATTCTGTGTGTTTTTGTATGCGTTAGACAGCTTCATGTTATTTTTCAGAAATGCCAGAAAAATATAAATATTTTATTTGTAATGAAATTAGGCTTTTAACAAACACGACAATTTGTTGAAAAATGCGTATTATTCAACACAAACGACTATTATTCAATTATTAACCAACAGATTTTAAAAGAATGGTTTTTTGTCCAAGTTATTTTTGGGAGTAAATAGTTCTTTTTTCATTAATAAGATTTGGTATTGTTGAGCTAAATTCGTAATTTTTATTCTTGATAAATACACTAATATTTATTATTGGGGGGATAAGCTAGTTCCTATGCACATTTCACTGGTGGATTAGTCCAGATCATCAGGATACCTTTCCCAAAGACTGTTTATTGTTTATTTTTAAAATAGCTTATTTTTGAAAAGTAAACTTACATTTTTCCAATAAAAGAATAAATAAAAAAATCAGACTAAAACAGCATACCAGTGCTTTTTTCAATTTCTTGCTTTAGATTTACTTCCACTTTAATTTAAATGAGGAGCAAATGAAGTCATCAAACAAAATTATTGGTATTTTTGTAATTTGTAATATTAGCTGTACAAGAATCTCTGATTGCCATTTTAATACTGGCACAAAGAAGATAATTATAAACATATAAAATTTCCACCAGTCATTAGTAGTCCATTATATTTTAAATATATGAAACTAAACTATAAACATAAACAAGAAGAAAAAAATGTACTTTGGATTTCCAGAAGAATTCTTGACAAAAAGTACGAAAAACAGAAGTAAGGAAGAGTATGTAAATCAATTAAAATAGGTAATTATTTATTAAAAGCAAATTTTCTTCTACCAAGGAAAAATACCATTTGGCTTAAAGATTGATGTTTAACTAATGACGTCATCCGTCGTCAATGGCGATGAGTGTTAAACGGTAAGCCCCTCTGAAGAAATTGTGTGGTTGCAATTTAAACTAATCAGGGCAACCTGTCCGTGGAAACCTGGGTTCGATTCCCAGTTCAGTCAAAAATGAAAAATTATCAATAAATTTTAATTAATTTCAAGTTGTAAAATTCCTTTCTTCATAGAAATAATTTAATGAAAATTAAGTTCAATGTACTTAAGCCTGATTAAAATATCGAAATTTGGATTGTAAAACCATTAACAGTTCAATAAAATAACAACAATACTAATTATTGTTAAAAGCTAAGGCACGAGATATGTGTTTACATTTGACCTTCAAGTTGTGCTGAAAAAGGCCAACAAGAAAAAGAAAGACAAAACATGAATAACAAAAAAATGTACTTTGGATTTCAAGAAGAATTCTCGACAAAAAGTACGAAAACAGAAGTCAGGTAGAATATGTAAATCAATTAAAATATGTAATCATTCATTCAAAGTAAATTTCGATCTACCAAGGTAAAATACCATTTGGTTTAAATATTGATGTTTAACTATTGACGTCATCCATGTTAAACGGCAAACCCTCTGAAGAGATTGTGTGGTTACAATCGAAACTAGTCAGGGCAACCTGTACGTGAAAACCTGGGTTCAATTCCCAGCTCAGTCAAGAATGAAAAATTATCAATTATATGACACATTTTTTATAATTAAAACTCCAAAAAAATTATGAAGAATACTATTAAGATCAGGAATTATTATGGTACTAAATGACAAAAATCTATCCACATGCTTAAAGAAGAATTTTAGTTTCTTTAATTTTATGTAAAGACTGCATGTGTAATTATTTGATAGCTTATTACAAAAGTTAAAGTTTTTGTCTTTAGTCTTTTGTTTTAAGGCTTAACCTTTAAATCATTTAAAGTATTAAACAGTAAGTCTTAAAACTAACATTTTATATAGTTATATTTAAAACTAGTATTTCTTATCAAAATAAAGCTCTTTTTGTAATTTTTGCCATCTGTTTTTTTGTTCTTAACTACACAACTTCAGTATTTTTATAATGATTCCTCTCATCAAGAAGTCTTTTTGGCTTATCACTCTATATGTCAACTTTTGTTTTGACTTTATGAAAGACCAGCCCACCAACATAAAATAATATTTAACATATAAGCAAACACTCACATATTGTAACATTTAACATAAACACAGGTACGTACAAAAACGCATACACATGTGTAAATAGTTCCCCTCAATTGATAATTACAGAAGAAGCCCAACCCAATTGCTTATGTATAAAAATCATTATGCGGATAACAGAAGCCAACATGTTTTTGGACTTTTTATTTATTTTTATGTTTCTGTTTCTTTTGCTTTTATTTTGTATTATGATGAGAATATCTTAAACAGAATAAAGAAGACAGGAAAAAAGTTAAAATACTTAAACACATATACACACGCACATATCAACACTTATTTTTTACACATGTTTCCCAACACAGCTTAAAAGAAAAGAAAATTTCTTACCAAGGTTGCTCTTTTTTGTTTTTGTTTAGCGCTTTATTGGCTTTTACATAGACTTGTATTTTTTTATGTACAAAAATATTGTATGAATCCATGAAAGTTTTACTTGTAGTCAGCCGTCATATGAAAGCAAAAGAATTATAAACTATGGCGTCGTCGTCTTGCCTATTTTTTATATAACTTTTATATCTATGATGGTGATGAATTGTAATTATGTTTACGTTTTTAACTTTACATTTACTTACCGACTTGCTGTGGATAAGATAGATTGACCGACCGAAGGACAGACATACAGACAGACGGTATTTGTACTTATGCATGTATTTATATATAATTATGAATGGTTGTTTCTTAGTGTGTGCACATTTTTTCTTGTGATATTTCTTCTTTTTTTGCCTTTAAGTTGGCGTAAATTATGATGGCGCTTATAGTTTATTGTTTACTTTGTTGACAACTGACAAAGACATCAGAAAGCAGCCAGTAAACTAACCAGCCAATAGAATTTTTATTTATTAATTTATTTTTTTTTAGTTTATTAGTAAAAATAAAATTCAAATCATGCGCCATTTTGTTTGTAAAATATTTAAAAAGCTGTAGCCACAGAAAAAATATTTAAGATGTAAAATAGGAGAAACACTTAGAAAGACAGAATTACTTTATACATTCTGTTCTGTTACGAATCAGCTGTTTTGTTTCTGTTCAGTTGAAAGTCTGTATGTGTGGTTTGTTTTTACTTTTTCGTTCTGTTCCGTTGCGGAAAAATCTGTTGAAAATAGAATTCAGCGTTAAGTTACGGCCAAAGTGTGTATGTTTTAGTTTGTTGTGATATGAAAAATCTGTAATTTTTTATTTAAAGCTAGAAAAATTGGTTTTAATTAACGATTTTTTAAAAATTGACGTATTTTTGACACAAAATATTAATATTTTATTTCTTAAGAAAAGATTTTCAAAAGATTTAAAAGCAGCTGATTTCTTTCACAGAAAAAGTAATTACAAAATATTTGCTACAGAAAGGAACGAAACAGAAGGGAAAGTAACAACTAATGAGCCCTTAATTAGAAAGTGGAAATAAAACTAATAAATTTATATGATGAATTATGTATTTCTAGAAATGGGTTCGTAAATTATTGAACTTTCGGCAAATATTCAAATTTTAAATGCGTTAAGGCAGTTTTGGCTTATGAAAAAATTATTGGACCATATTGCCTTGAGAATTAAGTAACTAATGCAGCAAATCCTTAATATAATCCTGTTTAGCTCTACGCTTGTCTGCAAGAGACCAGAGTCTCTAGAGGGAATCGATCCCGCAACCCCCGCACTGATAAACTAGCTCATGTCCAACTAGAGTACCTGGGCCCAGTTACCATCGGTGTTGCTTAGTACTTCAGCAAGTTAGAAAATGTCGTTAAGCCCCAGTGCATACAACAAGGCGTTGGTGAAGCTGTTACGGAACATTTTGTTGGATTTAATATGGATCCTATCGAAAAATATAAGCCAATTACTTATCACAAAATTTAATGGTGCTATTTTTAGTCATATTAAACTAAATGAGATTAAGCCACATTTCACTACAGTATCATTCGTTACGGTGTCAGGCATAGTATACAAATAGTAAAATAATTTTTTTTGACACAATTTTTTTTTCCTGTTGGTCTGCCAGCAGAGTAGTATTTTGTGGTAAGAAAAAATATTTGAAATCTTAAATAATTTAAATATTTTTCGATATTGCAGAATAAAAATTAAACGAACATTGTTTTTAGTAGTTTCCCAGCGAAAACTTACATTGAAAAGTAATGAGTTAAAAAGCTATTATAACTACTCTTCACTACTTATACACGGTGACAACACGGCGATGTCAGGCAAGTACTAACCACCCACGCTTACAAATAGGGAGTTAAATAAGTCATTACTACATTCGCTTACAAATAGGGAGTTAAATAAGTCATTACCACATTCTCTTACAAATAGGGAGTTAAATAAGTCATTACCACGTATGCTTACAAATAGGTACTTCACATTGGTATCAACAAAACTAAATTTGTCACATAAATTGTGTTTTTAATTTTATTTGCTTTCTAATGCAAAAATTTGACTACCCTGCATTAAGAACATTAATTAAGTATTTAAATTTTTCATACACAGAAAAAAGTTTTTATCAATTATAAAAATGGTTCAAAAAGTATTTACATTTAATTAATATGATAATTGAATCAATTTTTTTTTTATTCGAGAGAAAATTAATAATGTAATTTTGATTTAATTAATATTTAATTTGTTTTGAAATAAATTTTTAATTAAAATATTAATTAAATATCAAAAAATATTAATTGACTTTTTCGTTTAAAATAAAATAATTTAAACTTAGAATTGTTGTTGAATTGAATGGTAATATTTATTTAAATAAATTAACACATTGTTTGAAATGGTAAAGCTTTTTCATTATTTTTTTAATGAAAATTTAAAATATCATTTATTGAAAACAAATTTTCACAATTTTAAAATTTTTAGTAATCAATGTAATCATTTTGGTAATAGGTGCAACAAATCAACAAATTGTTTGCTTGATTCTATGAATTTGGAATGAATTCAAATCTTTCACAAATAGTTTTTCATTTATAAGAAATAAAAAAAAACTATAAGAACAAATATGTATTTAAAATCAGTTTGTATTAGATTTGAATAAATAAAACCTCAAATCAGAGTTCGAAAATAAACAGTAAAGTACAGCAAGTTAAAGTACCACACAGTCTTTTTATTTTTGTTTGTGAATTTGTACACAAACTAAATATGGTACATAACTATTGCGAGCTGACGAACAGAAACACTTAGGTAACTTACCGAACTTATTTAAGAGTCCGTGTTAAGTTCTTTTGAGGTACTTATTCTAGTGTACTTATTTAGTGAAAACGTAGTGAACTTTTGGCTAACATGATATGTTTATTAAGTGTCTGCGTAGTTAACATTTATTGTACTTACTTTTTTTAAAGGAAATATTTAAATATTTGTGTGGTAAGACAAGTAAACTACGTAAGTGTACAGTGTTATTTCGAACTCTGCCTCAAATGCATTTTATTATAAATTAATTATAAATTTCGTTAATCAGCTAATAAGCAAGTGCTTATTCATCAGATTATATGTCAGTCATTACTAAACTACTTATATGTAATACAGATGGTATGAAGTTGTCATTGAAATGTAAGTTGTTCAGTAATTATAAGTGATTACCAAGTTTTTGCTGGGTTATAAATGCAGACAGCTTTACATAAATAGAAAATTTTTCGAATTAAGAAAATTTTATATTAGAAAAAAAAAATGTTTCCCACATTCTATTTTTACGATTTCATGCAACTATGTTTAGTGGTGAAAATTGTTTCAGACACCAATGCATTTGAAAAAAAATCTTACTTATCCAATCATGAGTTAGGCACTTTGACATTTGATTTAGTTACCTGTTAGTGAGCAGGCATGGACAATTTGTTTGCGAGAGTGGCTTTTTTGGGGCCCTATGGTCTTAATACCAAATAAGTGCGAAAAAAGTAATTTTTTGAGATGGTACAAAAGTGAAAAAGTTTATGGATTTTTTTAATGACAAGTGCACACCTTGTACAATGTATATAATATATTTTTTTATTTGCAATATTATCACTGCAGTATGGCTTTCAGCACGAATAGTTGCTTTATTTTGTTTTTGATAACAGACCAGTTATTTGTGAGTGATTTGCAGAACTTACATTGGGGGGCTGGGGTGGTCAAAATCTACCGCTTCTGCTATCCCAGACCTTTTCCCTTTTTTTTAATTGCTGTTTTCGTTTGGCATACATATTTATTTGGTGATACATTTCTTTTACAGAAGATTAAATCCAAAATTGTCCAGAATATCCATGCAAACATTTACATCTTTTACAAGTGGCAATAAGCCTTTCTATTGGTTTTGAAAGTTGCGAATGACATTGTTACGCAGTGCAATGCTTCTCAAATTATTTTCAAATTGAGCAGTTTTAAATATTGAAAATAAAATAATCAAATAACTTCAGAAAAGGTGTTAAACATATTTTGTAAAAAAATGAGAAAATAACTTTTCAATAATAAATTGATTTTATTATAATAAGTATATCTGTGGCAAAAAGAAAAATTGCTTAACCCATTTTTCGTCGTACCAAAAAGGCTGACAATATAATCACGAAATAAGATTATAAGTAACTGACATATATAGTGCTGGTGATTATAATCACTGGTCGGCGAAAAACTGGTTAAGTTGAGCTTAGCTCAATTTTAGTAAATGACACCTTTGCGATCATCATGTCCAAAAGTACACATAGGCAAAGTTATCATATCTTTTGCCAATGTGCGATGGCACTTGGCACAAAAGCATAAGTTAACATCCAATCTGTGATATTTGGAATTTTTAGGAGTAAATAATGATAAATAAGTGATGATTATATTAGAATACGAGTAAATTTTAAAAAAATCATCTTTAAAGTTTAAAATTCCTTTCCTACTAAACTAAAAAAAAATATACTTAAGCACTGTTCCTTATTGCCCACAGCTATCGCACACTAAATCATAAAAAGGCACAACTCAAAATTCAAAATGTTTAGGAGAAGCAGAAAACTGGTTTCAAAAACATGGTTGCAATTTTTTAATCACATTAAGTTTCACAAATGTAAAATAAGACGGTGACGCAAACTAAATTTTCGTGGGCGCCAAAAATTTGATTTTGGAACTGGTTTATAAAAAAAACTATTTTAATTAATTTTGAGCTGCGCCTGTTTATATGTTTGACAACAATAGTAACCTGAATGTTTTAAATACCTGGGCCCATAATCATAGTTTAGCTTCGTACAGATTGTGGTCAGATCTTACAATTATGTAAGGTCTGGCAATGTAGTGACTGACAACATACTTCCAAAGAAAAGTGGCCACCAAAAATAAATTGCCAGTTCAGATGATTGTTAGAAAGCCATACAATTTCATTGGCAGACGACTGTCTGTCAATAAATACATCTGCCAACAAGAAATGTCAGTTCACACGCTTGTCAGATAATTGCATGGCAAGAACTGCCAGATCTGTTTTTAGACATTGTATGAAAATGAAAACTGCGTGTGTTTTTATAATCTGGAAAAGTGGAAATATTGTTATTGAAAGGAAAAGGCAATAGCAAGAACTGTAACTTTTTTATGTTGTTGTAAATATATTTATTATCCCTCATGCATATCAGGGATGGAAACTATGGCGCATTTGTACTTTTTTTGACACATTGCACTAAGGTCCTCAAATTAAAATTTTTGGCCAAAACTAAATATTTTACATGGGCTACGATTATAATTTTGTTGTTGCAATCTAATAGCAAACACAACAGCGCAACCAATAATGCATTTTGTTTTTGTACATTGCAATTTACCGTTTAACATTACGGTATTAAAGTTGATAAACTTTAGTCCACTTGAAAAAATAGTTTAGTGTAGGTGTTTTTTAACATTTTTAAATATTTTCTAGTTTTTTAAAAAAAAGTAATTTCTAAGGTTTAAAATGGAAAATAAAGCTGAAGGTATATAGTTTATTCAAAACATTAAAAAAAAAATTCAAAATATTTAAGGTGAAGTGTATAAATATGAATATGTTGGTGTATTATAAAATTTATGAATTTTTTACGATTTTTAAATTTACGTAGAGTTTTAAAATTTCGGCTCAGTTCGGCTGGCATGCGACAAAAAAAAGAAGATATATTTTTCAGTTCACCTTAGCTTGAATTGCGAAAATTTGCGCTTTTTGAGAAATTCATCTTTTTATATGCCTTGCTCCTAAAGCAATTTTTGATCAAGGGTAAAAGCACATCTGTTTTTTCCTGATTTCGATTAATTATGTCCAAATTTTGTACTAACAATGTTTTACAAAAATGTAGCCACGGCATAGGGGAACAACTTTTGTGAACATATTGATACAATCTAAGCCTGTCTAGGCACACGAAAATCACTTTGTGCCTCAAAAATCGTCTTTTTTTACTTTTTGATTATACCTTGCAGGAAATCAAAATTTCTTACTACTAGTATTCTACAAAAATGTAGCCAGGCTATACGTGAATAACTTTGCAAACATTTTACAAAATTTATTTAAAAAAAAAATAAATATTTTTATAAAAAATTTTTGTTAATTTAAAAAAAATTAAAATTTTTTTTAGTACTTATAAGGCATATTTTCCGAATTTATTTTTTTGTGATTCTTGTTTTAGAAACCCTCAACCTTAAAAATTTCGAGATTTTTCAAATGTGGGTAAAACACACAAACAAAGAAGAAAAGTACACTGTCATTCTTAATCATATACTGGAAAAAATTGAAGACAAAGACATATCTGATCAGTACTTGAAATATATTTCAGAAAAAGTCCGCTTGCTTTGCAAAAATTTGAAAATTAAATGGGAAAAGTGCCATAGAAAAGTAGATGTTTTTAATGAGAAATATGCGAATTGTCTTACTTCTGAAGTAATCTTTGATGGTCCGAAAAAAACAAAAAGTATATTATTGTAAATGAATAAATAATCTTTTATTTACATTAAATTAATAGTCTTGAAAGCCTGCATATAGGAAACTGTATAAACTATTTAGGGAAAAACCTTGTTCCCTTGTGTAATCTCATTTTTTGCTTAATATAAATTTAAAAGTTATTAGAAGGGTAATTCCATGTCAAATTGACAATTTCTTGGAGATGTGACGTTACAAAAAGTGTACTTTTCTTTGAGCTCCAAAAAAAAAAAAAAATGCAACAAATAAACATAAAAAACTTTATCAATGTCGTTACTTTTTTTAACAACTAAAATCACACAAATCAGATTAAATAAATACTTATTGCTCAAAATTACAATATTAAAATTTTTTACAGGTTGCAAAAGCAAAACAATCATATCTTAAAAAAGAAAAAAAAAAAAACCTTCAAAGTTCCAGGATTTTTAAAGCACAGTTTGAGGAATTACATAAAAAAAAATCAGCCAAAAAAAAAAAAAAAAAATTAGGTTTTTGACTTAGTCCATTTTTAAAATTTAATATTTTGTATATATTACATTAAAAAAAATTTTCTTTTTATTAAAAGTGTTTTTAATATAATGTAGCCCCAAGTATTCTCTTTAAAATTACATACGAATCATTTTCGTATGTGCAGTAGTTTTTGAGATATTGAGAAAATAAACTCAACACATTCGGCAAATTCCGCAAAATTATGACATTTTAAATATGACGTAACTTTTAAAAAAAAAAATTTTTAAAAATTTTGAAAGGAAGCTTCACACCAAATTTCATTCAAAGCGAAAGGGGTCGGGTCCCACTCTTGGTCGATTTGACATGGAGTTACCCAGAAATAAATTATAACAAAAATTCGGACAGGGTTTTAATCAAATGACTACAAATTTGTATATAAAATAAATTTCAACTAAAAATAAGGTGTGGGAATAATTACCACAGTTACCACAGATAAAATGTCATTGTTAAATCATTGAATCAAATTTAAAATTAAAATTTTCAATTTATATTAAAAAAAACTTTGTTTATGCAATTAATGGAAATAAAGATAAAAAAAAAATATACAAAATAAGTTAAAAAAAACCAAAATACATAAAATAAACAACTAAAAAATTTAACGGTTGTTAAAGTTATCATAATATTTAAACAATAGTTAGTTTTATATTAAATTGTTTAACAATTTATGGGTTTTTGATGATGATGATGGTTTCATGTGATGAAGGTAACACAAGACATATACTTAAGATAAATTTACTAAATATACGGTTTCTTTTTGCTAGAAAATAAAGGTGGTGGTGGTTGATACTGGTAATGTAGATGGTGGAGTTGGTGCCACCACTCTTAATGCCTGCTTAAGTTACCAAACTACCAGCAGTAAATATACTTGAAACAGCTGCTGTATTAAATGTTGTTACTACAACGTATTTAAACCATAAATTGTTTTTAAATGCAAAACAAAAAATACAAAAAAAACAAACAAAAATAAGAAAAAAAAATTTCAAAAATAAAAGAAAACCCCAACTATTGATAAATAACATAACTTTTGGCAGTGGCAGTTAGAAATGAATGGTAACCATGTTGTTTGTATGTATACTGTATTAACCACATATGATCATTATTATGAAATACTAGTTATTTTTTCTTCATTCCATAGAAAAAATATAACAAAAAAAAAAAGCTTTTTTGATGAAAATCTTTAGCCAAAAAAAGGCTGCCGAATTTTCGGTTTTTATATTTGTTGCAAATAAACTTAAAAAAACTAGAAAATTTATATTTAATATACGTTTTTATAAAATAAGGCGGCGGTAAAGATTTAAAAGTATCATTTGGCTTTGGCTTACATAAGCTCATAGAGCAATAAACAAATGTGTGAAAATTATTTAAATTTAACAGAAAAAACTTTAAGTAGTTGTTAGTAAATAGTAGTTATTTAAAAATATTTAGTTTTACAATAAAGCAAAAAAAAATCTAAAAAGATTTATGTAAATTTATGAGCTGCTGAAAAGTAAACGTTTTAAATTTAGTTTTTTTTTCTTTGTTCATTACTTTGTGGCTTTTTTTTTGTTTTTTGTTTAAATAAATAGAAAAATATTTAATGTCAGTTTAAACAAGATTTATTAGAAAATTTTCTAAGAAATATTTGGTGATGAAATTGTATAATTTATGTTTGGTATTTTTTTTTAAGGAAAATTAAAATCAACAACAATTCGAACAAAAATCAATTTAAAAATGTTGAAGCTTAAGAAATCAACTTCTTGAAGCACTTTAATAGCTGTAGCCAATATATTGTATGTTTAATTTTTATCAAAAAAAAAACCTGGTAATTATTTACCAGCTTATTACAAAAAATAAATATTAAAGTTAGATATAAAATCAAATCAGATATCTTGGTTACATTCTACATCCTTCTTAATAATATCAATCGACTTATAATTACGATTCGATGAAAACTAATAACTTTCTAAGTTGTGTGACGCAGAGTTTGCAAAACCACTGTACACCTACGTAGTGTTTTTTTTTTTTTGAAAACACAGACTCTAAAATTTCTTTTTGTGTGTGTGAATTTGTACACACATACAAAAAAAGAAAAAAAGACGGCGCACAACTATTGTGAGCTGACGAGCACATATACTAAGATAACGTACCGATCTTGTTTGAGCGTACGTGCAGTATTTTTTTTGCGTACATGTTCTGTATTAGGCTTTCTAGCTTCTAGTATGTTTACTGAAACTAATGATAACGAGTCAGAGCAGTCAATACTGCAATTTCCTACGGTATTCTAAAGTTCTCAAGCCAATAAGGCGACATTTAGACACATAACTAACAAACTGGGAATGACTATGTGAGCGTAAGGCATTTTTAATAAACACACCCCAGCAAAAACTTAAGCTTCCTCGGAAGCAGTAATGTAAGGGAGAATTCGAAGTGAAGCGCTTACACTTCTCTGAAATATTACATGGTTTTTTTTTGGAATTCCTCGCGTAGAAGCTCTGCTTTACAGATCTGAAATACGCTTATTTCACGTCTTGAAAAAGGACATGATTAACGTAAATAAAGAAACTGAAACAATTAAGCATTGAAAAAAAGCTTACGCCTAAAAAACTTTTTACAAATTAAAAAAATTTTTTTTTGGATAGTTATAGTTTTATATGCAATTATATTTAATTGTTGTAAAATTTAATTAAATTTTTTTTTTTTTATCAAAAGAATATGGGATTTTACTGTTTCAATGAAGCCGAGGAAAAAGTAATCTTAAAAAAACGAATAAACAGCGATTCACTTCTAGGATTATATGCCTTAACTTACAGCACTAGAGTAAGGCAGTTATTTTAAGAAGCAAAAAAGGAAGCGGTTGGGATGCAGTATACGTATTTACTGCTTCCAAATCTTGAAATATTTTTGCTGGGACGTTGCACTCTATGAGCCCGGGAAATACAAATGGAAATATGAGAATTCTAGATAACTGAAGAATATTCTGACTTTGATGTAATAAAAGAAGTATAAATATACTTAAATGTGTACAGGCCATGGGAATCAGAACCATTCCTTTTAAAAGAATCTAATGTTTTATATGCATTTTTTTGTTTGTGTACAAATTCAAACACACAAAAAAATTTTTTTTTTATTTAGAATTTTTGTATAGAATGTGTTCTGTTCATGGCAAAATAAGGTACGGTACACTAACATGCTGTACCTTAATGTTGTTTTCAGAATCTGGTTTCGAGCGCCTTTTTGATCAGTGCTAAACTTTTGATCAAGGTATAGGCCGCAGTTTAAAAAAAATTCAGTAAAATTGGCCTATTAGTTCATGACATCTAGCTCCCGTACAAATGATTTCATGGACTAGACATTCAAAGCTTTTTCAGTCTAAATTTATATTGAAATTTGGTTCGTGATTTTTTGTTTCAAAAAGAGTCTTTGAACAGCACAAATCGCCAAAAGATCTGTAATTGCTCTTATGCATGACCCAATTCCGAAACTCGTTTCAGATCACCTAAACTCTTGACAAATTCAAGTATGGAGACAAAATTTAG
Organism: Pollenia amentaria; assembly: GCA_943735925.1. Classification (NCBI taxonomy): domain Eukaryota; kingdom Metazoa; phylum Arthropoda; class Insecta; order Diptera; family Polleniidae; genus Pollenia; species Pollenia amentaria. Next base: position 184,148,272 of record OX031007.1, on the reverse strand, counting down.
CACTAAAAGGGGTCTTTAGCACCGATTGAACTTGAAGTAATAAGGAAAGTTCAATTAAAAATAACACAATTAATTTTAATTATTTTACATGGCACTAACATTCGAAAAAGATTTCGGGCATGTAGACACTACTGCACGCAGAGAAAAAATATTTTTCAATATGGTCGCCTCCAACAAACTATGTTAAACGAAAATTTTTAGGCATATTATGGTTATATTAACTATATCACCATCGCCGACAACCATATTATGTTTAAATTAGCCTTCCATCACGAAGCCACAACCATATTATGGTTCCTCTAAACATGTTATGGTTAAATATGACAATATGCTATTAGAAGTGTTAAGCATATTTTTGTTATAATTAACCAAAACATGTCTGGAGGCAACCATAATATGGTTCTGGATTTTTGCAATAACATATTTACAAATTTACTATACAAATCGTTTTGTTGGAGGTGACCATATTGAAAAATGTTTTTTTCTGGATGTGTTGTTCTTCACGGAGTGCATTCTACATATAACATTTTGGACTATTTTTAAGGAAAAGGGTTCCGATTATGCCAGCAACATCTAAACCATACCAAAGGATGCATTTTTCTGCATGAAATGGAATTTTTAGGGTCTGTTGTGGATTGGTCTCATTCCATTTGCGGCAATTTTGCTAAATAACAAGCCCGTTAAAACAAAAACCTTCCGTGCACCACAAATATCTATAGGTTCTCTATTAATTGCGTAAATCGATGATTAATTTTAAAAGTTTATTTTGGTAGCGTTGTTCAAGAGCGAACTTTTTCATGATTGTTTGCCAGAGTATGCTGATCATAAATGCCAAAAATGAACGCAGTATGACATTTCGTAATTTCTATCGGGCTTAAAAACACCCCTTATACAAATTTTTTTGTAAACAGCATGATCAAATTGCGAAAAGATAAGGCAATAATTCTTATTAAGATCCCGTTTCGAAAGCCGCTTTAATTCAATTAATCTTTTAAGAATAATAGAAGCGGAAAAACGTCAATTAACTTTATTAACTCCAAATTTCTTTTAAGCAGGACTATTACTCGACATAGCTCCTATATAGCCCCCATTCTCGAAAATTTTTTTGGCCGTCTAATATAAGAATAAGGCCGTTTAAACATTTTCCAAAAAAGCTTATAACACAACCAATAAAATAGTAAACAATACCTGTTTGAATATGTGTCCGGAATGAGAAGTAAATCTGTACAAGTCTTTTATTTTACTTCCCAACGAGACTATGACGTTTATGTTTTAATTGAGCCCTGTAGCTCGTTTCTGTATTTCTCGCATCGTAAAATTTCTCACATAAAGTATGAAACAAAAAATTCCATAATTTCTCAATTTGTGAGAAAAAAGTGTTTCTGTTTCTTTATCGTCTTTTTGACGATTTTTTGTTCCATAATTGGCAAAGTGCCGATTTGCTGATTTTTTTAGTGACGATATTATTCAGTCTTCGAAATAAACCATTTTTAAATATTTTTATATGTTTGTATATTAGGTACCACAAAAAAAAAAAAAAAAGATTTATTTCGAAACAAGGCAGCTTAAATTTTTATATTATCCCTATTGTGAAAATTTTCCTCGAATTTTTTTGTTTATTCACTAAAAATAGTATCGGGAAAACAAAATTTCAAGGGAAAACTGTTTAATTTTTATTTCCTTGGATTATTATACATTTGTTTATGTGATCAAAACATTAACCTATTACCCCATTCTTCAGTCAATGCACTATATGAAATTATTGCCTTTTTTTTGGCCAAAAGAGTTGTTTTTAGTTCAATATGATATTTTGTCACGCCTTTGTGTGACTTGTTCAGGGAAAAATAACAATCTCAAATTTTAAATTGTTATCGGATGAAAGAAAAAATAAAATAAGTAATTTTGTAAAAATAGACCTCAAGCTTGAGTATGTATGTAGAAAATATCCATGCACTTTAACTATATTTTATTTATTTTTCAAACAAAGTTTGTCAAAATTAATATTAAATTGTCCGATTTTTTAAAACAAAAAAAAGGCGACTTTTTCTTATTTGTTTCTTAGAAAATGAGCGATTTTTTCACAAGTTTATCTGACAGCCCTGCATAAAACGAAAACAATGAAAGGCTAAAAAAATTTAAATAACAAAATATTACAATTGTGTTTTATTTATTTTCATTATTTAATGTGATGTTTCCAGGTGACAAGCAGTTGATTGTGTAGTAAAATTTATATGAAAATCACACAGTTTTTTGAGTGCTTTTCATATAAATTTTATTATTTTCACAGTTCTTGTGAGATATATATTTTTACAGAAACACTTTTTCTCATATCCTTCCAATAATTGCTGGAAATTATTTAAATGACAGATAATTCTCCCAACAGAGAAAAACCATTTTTTGTTTCATATTGCACTGTTTTTGTGATAATTCACTTGTTTCATGCGGGAAATTTTGCAATGCGAGAAATGGTTAAATAATGAGTTTTAGATGGAGAGTTTTTCGCTTTGAATGTCTATCAAGTTTTTAGAAAAGATAGAGATTCAGAAAAGACTGGTGTTAAGAAAGGTGGTGGTGTTATAATTATTGTGAATCGTTTATTAAAATCTAAATTAATATGTTAAGAGGATAATGATACTTTAATATATAAATTGTGTATTTCTATATCTGGTAATGTTAATATACTAATTTGTGCTTGCTATATACCGCCCAATAGTAATGATTCATTATACGATAAACATGTTAAACAAATTGTACATATTATCAATATAATTCGGAATTTTGTATTGTGGGAGATTTCAATTTAAATAAGTTAGTTTAGTCGTTTATTCCGGGAGAAGATTCAGTATTTTTTACCCGAAAATGTAAATTCGATTCATGAAATTAATTTAATTGATTCATTATTAAGTTTAAATTTGAGGCAAATAAATATAATTCATAATAATTTAAAGCGAAAGTTAGACTTAGTATTTATTTCTAATGATATAAATTACACTATATCTGAATATGCTGAATTTCTCGGTAAATCCGACATGCACAATGTTCCACTAAGTATTGTTATAGATTTTTATGCTTATAATAATATCGCAATCAATGAAAAAACATCGTATAATTTTTAAAAATCTTTAAATAAGTGCTATGATATTTTTCTTAAAAAAAGTATATGAAATAATCTCTCTTTATGTACCGGAATCAAGCTCTAAAGTTTATAAATTGCCTTGGTACACAAAAGGATTAAAGAAATTCAAGACAATTAAATTTTTTGAATAAATTTTTATATAATCATTATATTCTTGGTTTTGAGGATTCCCTAAAAATAAATTCTAAATCGTATTGGTATTTTATTAATTTTAAAAGAGGTAAATCTACAATATCTTCTTCTCTATTTTACGGTCAGAACATTTCTAGTTCACCTATTCAATCAGCAAATCTGTTTGCCGTACTTTAAATCCAATTTTATTTCACATTCCCCAATTTTTAGTTCAGAACTCTTAAATAATATCCATTCAACAGGTCAATTAACGTAATTTCTGCTATTTCTATTTTAAAATTCTCTTTGGATTGCGATTTTATAAAATATTGTTGTTACTTTTTGAAGCTTGGTATGTTCTTAGACAAATGGAAAATTTCTTCTATTACTGCAATATTTAAGTCTGGAAATAAATGTGATGTGAAAAATTTTAGGCCAATAACTAAATTGCCCACTGTTTTTAAAATACTCGAACATGCAAAGGTTAAAAAATTTTATTTCTTTGTTTGTCCTATAATAATTAAGAAGCAACATGTTTTTTACGCAGTATTGCATTTAAAGTTTTGGGTTAGGGTTTCAGGTCGATATACTGACTTCTCGAAAACTTTTGATAGAATATCTCACAATATACTTCTTGCTAAATTAAACAAAATTGGTATGCATTCAAATTTTTTTAATTTGATAAGTTCATATTTACATAACCGTATTTGCTATTTAAATATTACTGATTGCTTTTTCATCCCATATATTGCCACTTCTTGTGTTCCTCCACACCCAGAGAAAAAATATGTTTAAATTTGGTCACCTCCAACAAAACTATTTTTAAAGAGAATTGCAAACATATTATGTTTAAATTTAACCATACTATTGTCACCGACAAACATATTACTGTTAAATTAGTCCTCCATCAAGAAGGCACAACCATATTATTAGAATTAGATCTGTTTCGTTTTCGAAATGATGAAAACTAAGTCATTGAAATAAATATAGGTATGTTTAAATTTAAATTTAAAACCGCTTAAAAAAGTTAATAATTCGAAAAAGTTAACAGCCCTTGGGACATTTCGGTTAACTTTTTCGCGATTCTTCTGCATATGGAGTCCATGTTATTTTGTTTACATAAATCGTTTAGAAAGAGTTCACCGAAAGTTTACAAAATTTGCTCTCTCTTTTAGTAGCATTTTACGCAATCCTTTACCATCGTATATTATTCGTTGTAATATACTAGAAATTAAGCCTATTAAAAGTAGAAGATCAATAAAATCAATTATATTTGTATATGATATAATAAATTACAACACCTTTTGTTCTGATTTGCTGTCCTGCATTAATAATAATATTGCTTTTAGGTCCTTAAAATTTCATGATTATTTTTACAAAGAACTAATTATTCTTTAAATGTGCCATTAGTTAAATGTCAAAATTTATATAAAAAATTAAATGGTAACCAAATTTTAAGTTTTTGTTTTTCTAAAACTAAGTTTAAATTATATTTAAAAAATGTAATATAATCACGTCAAATAATATTTTTAAGCGAATAGTCTGTAAGGATGTTTTGTAAATCCAATAGACTTTAAAAAATATAAATAAAAAAACGTGTTTTAAATATTACTAGTGAAACTAAATGCCAAGTTCTTAAATAGAAGTTAGTGAATTCACCTTAAGTATTTTTGATAATTAACCTCCCACTTTTAAAGCTGCTATTATTAGAACAAGATATAATACACATTAAAAAACAGGTTAATTAAACCTGGCTTCACGTTGGGCTTATTCCTTACACGGAGAGTAAAAACATTCATCTATATGAATACATTCTACAAAACTAATTGAAACGAAAAATGTTCAACCATATTACCGTTACTTTAACCTAATTATTGGCACGGCCAAATATGTTATGATTAAATAAGTTATCTATCAAGTAGTCACAACAATATTATGGTTACCTTCGTTCATGTTATTGTTAATAATAACAATAACATGTTCTCCAAGAATAGGTTAACGCTTAATTTTAACTCCTTTTCTAATAGATGGTTTCGCTAAAAACGAAAAGCTTGTTCTTTAAAATAAATGACTTCTCCGAATTTGGATAGGTCCATCATGAACTATTACTCCCACATTGGACTCATCTACATTAGTGTGTCCCAAGTTTGCTTAACAAGAAACAAATTCAAGATTTAATATCCGAAGCCAACCTAGCCTTTTTTGAAACCAGCAACATTTCATTTGGTTTTTTACAAACAGATCCGGAAAAATGGCACACAAACAAATCATTTAATGAAGCAAAGAACAAAGTTCAGCAATTGCACGTGGTAAATGATGTCGCGTGTCCTTGGCTAATACTTACATTAATCTAACAACCTCTGCAACAGACTTTAAGAATTTATTGCAGGGCATAGAGCTTCATCGTAAAAGCTCTAATAAATAATTGAAAGCTAAAAAAAATAGTTTTTTAATTTTTTTTTTTTTGGGTAAGAGAAGTAAGCTTATTTATTAGCATATTTAATATTTTGAAAGAATACCTAATATCTAAATATCTTACATTAAAACAAATCCGATGCATAACCGGCAAACACATTACAATATTTTTAATTTCACAAAATGGGTACAAAACTTAAAAAGGGTATAACTTTGGAACAGTAAGAGCAAATTCAATTATTTTTTTCTTGCAATGACTCAGAATTTAACTACCTTTAAAACTGAATCATTAGTTTTTTTAACTTCAATATAAATTTTAAAAGTTACAAAGCTTAATTTTTTAAATGTATGCTAAATTTACAAAAAAATGTGATTAAGGGGACCCAAATGAGCAAAAAAATAACTGAATCTTTTAATATCTGCACAGAGAAGTAAAGTTTGGGAAGTTTTCTTTACAAAAATTGAATTAGTAAAAAATAAAATCGTTCTAATGGGCCGAGTAATCAGCAAAATTCAAAAAAGTCGAGAAAACCCGATTTTTGTGTTAAATTTGATTTTAGCCACCTCTAACCTCTTCCGAAAAATCTGAAAAAAATCACAAAAATACTTCACACTATAAGCTTTCAAATAAAATAATATTTTTTTTTAGTACACACTAATTTCCATAAATAAGTCTAAATACATTAAAAAATTTAAAAAGCAAATAAAAAGTAAAATTAAAGACTTTACACAACTATTTATTTTATTTAAACATCTAAAGAATACAAAGTATGTAAGTTTAATTATAAAACAAATTCTTTTAATTACAAAGCTAATAAAGAAACTTAAAAATTAGGTTCCCTTATATAAGTAATAAAATTTTAGTGAATTTTCTAGCCATAATTTACAAGGTAATGTTTGCATTTCCTGCTATCAATTTTTTTCTTAAGGCAAAAACTTTTGTCTTTCGTAAATGCGGCAATTATTCAAAGCTTAACACTTTAACTTTCAACTCAGAAAAAACTGCATAACGAAAAGATTAATTACATTAATCCCTTGAGTATACAACTTTAATTTATTTAAAAAAAGAGAACTTAAAAATTTACTTTTCAAAATACGAGTGAGTATCCCACACAAAATGTTTCAACAAAATTACTTAACGCTACATTTATTTTAAGACAATTAAAAATAAGTGTTTTTTGTCAGCAAAAAATTTTTCCTGACAAAGTTTAAGAAAATTAACTGGTTATTTTAATGCAACATTTAAGTGTGTGATTATTTTTGCCTTTATCTACTTTGGCTAGAAAATCTTGTTGTTACTAATATTTATATCTATTACTAAGGATTTATTTAATCGCATCTTCATGCAACGTGTGTGAAAGTATTTACAAAGATTAATGGGAAAGATTGAAATCTTTGGCAAAATATTTTAACTAGTTATATAACTAAAAATAGAACTTTTAATTCTAGTTTATTTTCTTGTGGTTTGAAATATTGTGGTGGTGGACACAATTTGCCTAAATATTTTGTTAGATAAAATATAGTTCAAGTTATATTTTTATACATATAGACGAAAGATTGTAAAATTTCCTAAGCACACCCAGTTTTTCTGATGGAATATTAATACGGATATATATGATCAATTTAATAGCGCCAACATCAGATAGAATAGAAAAAAACGCAATAGAGCGATAAAATCTAAATAACCTTATCTTAAATATATTTTTGGTGGTCGAAGTAAAAGAGTATAGATAGTCGGTCAAGCCCGACCATATAATATCCAACACAGTTTTGGTGTATGAAAATTGTTGCAGTTATATCTTATAATCATAATTGACCAAATCAAATTTTGTTAAGCTACTAACAATTTTGTTTAAATATGCATATGTGTGTTTTGAAGTGGCCATATGCTGGGCCTAAGTGAATCACGAACCGTTTTCGCAAATTTCAATAGATTTTGTTCTTGTGCAGAACAAAGTTTAGGATTCAAAAGACACCATATTATAAAACAAATAACCAAAAAGATCCCCTTCTACAATTCGCCTCCAACAATTTATCACAAATTTACTAACATATTTAATTTAATTATTTTATATTATATTAGGGTGTACATAATAGTTAAACAAACTAATTACGAAATATGACCTCAGCGACTATTTTATGTGGGGAATAAAAAATTAAGTTAAATTTAGTTAAAATAGTAGAAGCTAAAGTATCCTTTCAACTAATCGTTGTTCGATTAATCGAAGAAAATTTTCGCCATTATTTGGTCGAATAATCAAAATACCCAATTTCAAATAACGAATAACTCGAACAATTTATATCAATTAATCGATTAAAATTAATTTCTTAAAAAATTCTACTGTTTAATATAAAAATATTTTTTTTTTATATTTCTAACTAATAAAATACATAACAACTAAATAACATGTTGTCTTATTCTGTATATATTCGGAACATATTTTAGTCCCTTTTTAGATTTGGGTGTGTGTGGGACAAATCATGTACTAAACGATTAACTACTAATTCCATACGCATGAATTTTCGCACTATAATAGCACTTTTCATTCATCAGCATTTATAAATACGCACTGTCAGATTATGGGCTATCTGTTTTTACCCGACTTTCAATTTCTTTTTTACCTCTTACCATCCAACCGGCTTGATGAAATATGACTTTTTAGGTGTTTTTACATTCGACTTAATACCGAAGTGTCATTAGATAGGTAATTGAAAACCTTAAAAACTGACAGCCGTATTCATAACGAGAATTTTGCATGAAGTTAGCACGAAGTTTATTCATAATACACTTACCAAACTCTGGCTAACGATTTGCTAAACTCTTGTCAACAAGCTGCCAAACGTTTGCCATATTGCCGTTTTATGTTGAATAATTTTGTTTGTTTGTTTTAAATACACTGTTTTTTTTTTTAATTTAGAGTCCTTTTCTAAATATATTTTAATTTAAAAACATTTCAAATTTTTATATAAAGAGGGAAAATAAAAAAAAATTAAATGAAATGACAAAACCAGCGATGATTAATGCAGAACGTGTTGCATATTTGAGTATTATTTTGAGTTGATTTATTAAAAGTTAGCAGACGGATAAAATTTGTTATTAATAAACTCTATGCTAACAAGCTGCTAAGCTTAATCGGCATTCTAGTTAGCAGCTCGTTGTACGTAGTGTACAAACTGTGGCTAACTTTTTGTTATGAATACGGCTGTGAATGTTTTGCAGCAGGGTTTTTGATTTTTTAGTTATTTATTTGATTTTAAAGTTTTAAAACTGTATATACACCCAGAGAAAAAATATGTTTTAATAGGTCACCTCCAACAAAACTATTTTTAAATAATATTGTAAACATACTATGATTATTTTAACCATATTATTGTCATCGACAACTATATTATGGTTAAATTAGTCCTCCATCAAGAAGGCACAACCATATTATGTTTGCCTCTGAACATGTTTTAGTTAATAATAACTAAATTATGTTTAACATTTATAATAGCATGGTTGATTTTCAACCAAAGCATGTTGCTCTTAGAAAAGAGGAAAATACTATTGTTAATTTATAAACAAAATATTGTCATATTTAACCATAACATGTTTAGAGGCAACCATAATATGGTTGTGGCTTCTTGCTGGAGGACTAATTTAACAATAATATGGTTGTCGGTGACAATTATATGGTAAAATTAAACATAATATGTTTAAAATTTTCTTTACAAATAGTTTTGTTGGAGGTGACCATATTTAAACATATTTTTCCTCTGCGTATACGTGGTATAAATTAATTGTTATTTTATTGTTTATTGTTTAACTACATTTTTATTTAATTGTTTTTTTTTTTTGCTGATAAATATAATAAAAGTATCAAATCAAATAGACATGTATGTTTGTTCCATTATTCGAACATTCAAATTACACAGTTTTTGTGTAATTTTAAACAATTAATGCCAGTTTGTAAAAAACAAAAATACAAAAAAAAAAAAAAAAATTAGAAAATATATATCGCCTTTTATCAACAAGAGGGTATTAACTCAAAATTTTTATTTTTTCACTTTTTGAAATATTATATTCATATCTACTCGCTGTTAAAATATCTCGCTATTTTGTCTCCTTTTTGGCAATCAAATGGTTTTTCATATGCTTTCAATAATAAATTTACAATTGTTTTGCTTCTACTGAAAATGTTTAAATTTTGAGTTAATACCCTCTTGTTGATTAAGTGGGATATGTATTTCAATAAAAGCTTAAATTTGTGATTAAAACAGGGTTTTTAAAATGCATAATGAAAGCAGAAAGACCAAATTGCTCAAATTATTGCAAGAATTTATTGTGTGTGAGTAACCGTTAGGCATTAAAAAAAAATTCGGTTGCATAAATGCACAATTGAACAGCGCAAATTTACGAGTCAAAATTGTTGGGCAAATGAATTCTCATACAATTTTTGACAGATCATTGGCGAGGGCGTAAAAATGCACAGTGTGCACAGATTACGAGACTTTTAAGGGATATCAAGGAAGCGCTTCATATTTTCAAATTCAATAAGAGCTTAGTTTATGTATACATATTTCAATTACATGCAAGTTATTCGCCCCAGTTATGAAAGTCAACGTCGATACAAGTTGACGGTAACGGAACAATAAATGTAGCTTCTTAGTCGTTTTGGACAACAATCAATTAAAGAATGCAGGCTTTTTTAAGTCGTCGTCGAGTAAAATTGACCCTGTTTTAATCGACAGAAAATTTTTCAACCATTCAAATGAAAGTTAAAGAAATTAAAGTTAGAATATACATTCAAACTGCGATAATTCGTACCTCGTTAAAACAAAAATCCACAATTCGAAAAACTCTTTGATTCACAAAAATTCCATACATTTTGGTCCCCTGATTAATTCGTATTTGTTTTTGTAGTTCAAAGTGTGTGGAGACCCCTCCAAATCGTATTTACTCGTAAACAACCTCTTATAATTCGTAATAAAAATCAATAAGTTTTGAAAAAAATTTAAAAGGAAATGTTGTTTTACATACACAGAAAAAATTATTAAATTTCTCCAATCACCAAATTTGTTCTAAATTCATAATAACAAGCAAACAATTTGTTGATTTTGCACCTATTACCAAAATGATTATATTGATTACTAAAAATTTTAAAATTTTGAAAAAATATTTTCATTAAATGATATTTTTAATTTTAATTGAAAAAGTGATCAAAAAACTTTGCCATTTCAAACAATGTGTTAATTTATTTAAAAAAATATTGACAACTCCCAACAACAATTCTACAAGTTTATATTATTTTATTTTAAACGAAAAAAGTCAATTAAGATTTTTTGTTATTTAATTAAAATTTTAATTGAAAATTTATTTCAAAACAACTAAAATGCTAATTAAATCAAAATTAAATGTTTAATTTTCTTTCAACAAAAAAAATAATTGATTCAATATTCTCATTAATTAAATTTTAATACTTTTTAAACTATTTTTGTTTGTTGATAAAACACTTTTTTCTGTGTATGTGTTTACAATTGCCGCTTGGTTCTAGTTTTCGTGACAAGGTTCCTTCGATTACAGTTTATCGTGCTTCTACTGTGACTATATATATCAAATACGGGTAGTATAAAGAATGCATATTAAAAAAAAAAAGTTATGGACATAAATTTTGTTATTAAATGTTAAAATTTACTGCCTGGCCCATAATGTCAACAAGAACATTTCTTTCGTGTTGATGTATTGATGACTATATTGGGCAATAACGAACTCTTTAAACGGTATGAAGGAGAGGACATTGTAAATACACAAATGCTCAACGGTTAAGTTGTGCCTATCATGTTTCGCGCACAGATGACAGCAGACCGCAGAAGGCGAAGCTGAACCACAATATCAGATGCTCTAGACGAAGGGGACGGCCAAGGACCAAATAGAAGGACTGGATTGAAGAAGAAATTATACTTATGGGTATATGTAACTGTTTACAGAAAGCCGAAAATAGAGCAGAATGGAGGAGATAAGTGGAACAAGCATAATCTCATCCTAAACTGCAATGCTATAAGAGAAGATCCTAATCAGAATTAAATACCGAACGGTAAAGAAATAGAAATCGTATAAAGTAAATTTATCTGGAAAAAATTTATATGATTTTTTTAAAGTTATATTCTACCTATTTTCTATTATTTTATTTTGTAAAAAATAATAATATAAATCTTTTTAGAAAATTCTTTATTTCCTCCTTTTAATTATAATTTCATTTACTTTTCTTGCAAGCCTTTGAATTTTAAAAATATTATCAATTGTTAAAAATCAATCAAGTGTTATGATCATATTGCAATATATTTTCTTTACACTTTATTTTACAGTTTTGTGACGGTTATATCATCTCTCTATACAATATAAAGGTTTAATTTTTTTCCACTTAACCAATTGTTCATTACTTTCCAATTTAGGCCGACCACCACAACATACAGTTAGTGCTGATGGTTTATTGCTACCAATAAATGTGGTTGACTACTGGCATTTTCATGGAAATTATACTAAAGAGAATGCCAAGGTATGAAAAAAATTATTTATTAATATACATACGCAGGTTTAATTAAATAATTTTTTTTCCACTAACAAAGCAAAAATATTTTTTAAAAATTTTCTACACAAATATTAAATTTCTTTATAAATATAACTTAAAAATGTTTCTTACACTTAATTTTTTCAAACTGGTAGAGTTGAAAAGAATCTCAAATAATTTCCACATCATCAATTCTAAGTTAAAGGAATATACACAAAACACGCAGAAGAGGAAGAAGAAGTACAATCTTAACAATACGCAGCAAGACGCATGATTAACCAGCTTATAGATGATGAGGCCATAATATAAAGCCAGCATAAACCACTACAAATATTTAGACGGACGGTAAGATGGACGGACTTTACTATGGCTTAAAGCTTAACTAATCGTCTAAGTGCGAAAGATGAAAAATCAGTAACAGTAACAGCAAAATGTTAAAAAAAAAGAATCAACGAGGAAAATATAAATGATGCGTGTAGACTTTTGGGGTACACTAAGCAGCATCTCATTGGTAATAACGACAAAATATTTTGTTAGAAAAAGAAATTAAGTGGCTTCAAGATTATTAAATTAATAAAATTAATAAATAAATAAATCTACAGATTTTTAGCTCGAATCTTTACTTACATTTTAAGCCCCTTTAACACTATTGCAGTTAGATTGTCAAAAAATTAAATAAAACAACCTTTTAATAACATTTAGCTCTTTGTAGACTTTAAACAGCTATTCAGTTAAAAAAATTATTATTTTGTTTAAGGAGCGCTTTAATTTTTGACGTGTTTTTAACAGATATTAAAAAAGAAATAAAATTGAGAAACTAATAACACTATGCAAAATATGGGAAAAAAATTTTACCTTATATAACCACTAAATTTTTTTGATCCACTATAGTCACCTTACTGTAAAAATCATCATTATTTCAAATTCTATGGTAAAGTTTTTTTTTAAAAAATTTTTTTTTCTAAAATTTGAGATTTTTGAAGATGCCTCGTAACTTTGGAACGACGTACTCGATGTTGTTATGCAATCCGTCAAAAAATTGTAAATTACGCCAGAATTAAGTCTGAAAATGATATTAAAAATCATTTTCAGATTTAAAAACTTGATTTTAGTACTTAATCGTAAAGCTGCATATTTTAGAAAGAAAATAAATTTCATATTATGAGCGTCCATGGCCAAATTCCTGTTTTATTCCCGATAAACTGAAAGCACCTAATTTTGACATTTTTTATCGCAAATTTGTGTTGTGCTAAAATCACAAAATTTTACCATCTTACACAACTTTTCTTTTAATCCTTAATTTGAAAGTTTTTTCATAAAGCTGCATTTAATAGAAATAAAATATTGTTTCACGAAAATCCATGGTAAAATTCGTGTTTAAATACCGATAAACTGAAAGTACCTAGTGTTGAAATTTTTTTTCTGCCGTAATTTAATTTTTTTTGACGAATTGTATAAGAAAATCGAGGCTGAGGAGCATCCTCTTCAATAATTTAAAATTTTAGAAAATTTAAAAAAGCCTTACCATACAATTTGAATAACGATAATTCTTGCAGTTAGGTGACTATAGTGGAAAAAAATTAAAAAATAAATAAAGTGTTTATTCAGGGAATTTTTCCTTGTTGCATAGTGAAACATGAAACGTAATATTTCTTGAAATTATTCAACAACTGTGTACTGTATTTAATTAGTTTTTACCAAAATATGAGTAATTTGTTTAAAATTTAAAAAGAAAGCACATGGAGTTTGATACTTATTTTTATCATTTTTATTTTATTTACTAGAAAATGATAATAGTCCAAATTTTTAAACAAGTTTCAATTTTGCATCCCTGATATTCTTCGTGTGCTTTTATTAAAAATAACTTTAGTAAAATAATGAATCTTACCGTTTAGAAAATTTTCAAAAAATGGTGAAACCCATACGACTGTCAAATTTCTTTACATATTTTTTGACTTTTCATAACAAATTGTTATCACACTATTATACACTTTTAATTTACAAATGTGAATTTTTGACATGTCATAATACTCAGTATTATAGTGTTAAAAGTTCTTTACCAACATCTACGGTTGTAACAACTTCCTAATCGCACTTTCCCTACTCGCAGCATTATATTACACTATTTTATAAAGAACTTTCTTCTAATTCACACAGTAGCTCAGTGGTCTAGAGCGCACAACAAAAAAATCAACGAATGAAATTATCTATGTTCAAATCTTTGCAGAGACAATACATTTTTTTGTGGTTGTATGTAAAAATCACTTTTAAAGTTTAAATTAAATAGCACGTAAATGCTGAAGTGGGTAAGATTTAAGCTACGAATGGACGGACGGACTTCGGTATACTTCAAGTTGGGCCTAGGACTAATATTTTTAGGTGTTACAAACACCAGCACAAATGTATAATTTCCCCTTCACAATGATGGTATGCGTCTAAAAACAAAAATAACCCGCATTTTCATACTGAGTGCTAAAAAAAATCCAAAGTTCAACTTTCACCTTGGGGACTTCCCTTGTAAAAATACTGAGTTATTCTTGTTGAAATGTAAGTAGTGTCTGCAGAAATGTCTTTTGTTCAAACTAATTAATTCCCTTCTTAAACTATTTATATTTATTTTATTTACTTTGCTTATTTAATTTATTTTAGTTAATTTCGCCAATTAAACAAGTATCTCTTACCGACTAGTATTTTAAATTTATAAGTAGTTTTTAAAAAATGTACATATATAAACTTAAAGTTACTTCAAGATACTTTAGAGGTTATTCTTAATGCTGGAGAAATCAATAAACATTCGTAGCTCACTGTCCGCATATGATCGGAATTGGCATAATTAGACCGATGCTATTGCCTAAGTCTAAGTGAAATATAATTTCTGACAGGGCTTATTGGAACTAAAAGCTCAATTTTACGAAGCAGGAACTCTGAAACAATTTCTCCAGTCAATAAATCAGTGTGGCCATCAGTAAAATTCAAACTTACACTTGGGATAAAAAAAATTACCTGATTTAAATAAAATTACTACACCTTATATATAATTAACGTTTTATTTTATTTAAACGCCACAAAATTATTAAAATTTTCTTTGAAAATCAGCCATCGATTCGCGTTGGCTCGGAAGTCCAACATTAATCGTGTTATTCATAACTTACAGCCAGCACTGCTATAAAAAAGAGGTACAGTTAAGGGCAGTAAATATTCACCCAACTTGGGCTCTTGATTCACCCAATCAATTTTGAGGATCCACAATTCTTTCATGATAGTTTCAGCTTTAATAACAAGTTGGATCCAATAGTCCTAAGTGATCAAAAAGTGCTGATGAAAGCGACCAAATGGTTCGCTTGGTAAATTTTTTCATCCATTTGAATTTTACAATTTTCATCCATTTGAATTTTACAGTTTTACAACCGTTAAGGGCAGTAAATATTCACCCAACTTGGGCTCTTGAGGTATAGACTCGTCCCAATCAATTCTAAGGATCCACAATTCTTTCATGATAGTTTCAGCTTTGATAACAGTTGGATCCAATAGTCCTAAATTATCAAAAAGTGCTGATGAAAGCGACCAAATGGTTCGCTTGGTAAATTTTTTCATCCATTATCACTCAACAGAGTTGAGTTGTAATTTCTTAATTTTTGTATTATGGTTTACAACTTTGCTATATTGCGGCGAACAAAAACATCAAAAAATTACAACCCATCACAACCAGTTGTTTTAATTACAACTCAACTGAGTATCAATTTTCCATCATATGACCTTTGTAAATATTACAACAATTCTTAAGAAAGTAAATGTAAATTCTGAATATAACGTAAAGGACTCTCTTCAATTTAAGGATAGAATAAGAAATGTTAGGTTAACTGACAATAAAAAATTGGTTTCTTCCGATGAAATTTCACTATTTCTAATTAAACCAATAGATCTTGCTTTATAAATATTACTAGATAAATGGAATATAATTAAGGAACTTACAAAAATTTAAAGATAACTATTTTTACGTATTCTTAGATTTTGTAAAATATATATTTTCAATTAGGTAACAATAAGGAGTGCGCACAAAAAACAAAATTTGCAACTTATTTTCTTTATAGAATTAAAACGAAGTGATGAATTTTTTTTATTTTATATTTAGATGAAAGCAAATTGTATTAAAATTCATTTATATCCAAGAAATTTACAACTTCAATGTGTTTTAACCAAAAAATTAATTTTTTCTGTAATTCCTTTTATTAGAGATTTTATTGTGGCAATATAGAATTATTGACCAGGAAGCGATTATCGAAAAATTCTTTTTGTAAAGTTTTTGCTCTTCTTTTAGCATCAAAATTTTTCTTTCCATTTCTGTCAGGCACTTTTTGAAATTTAAATGTCTTAAGGCCAGCTTTCTTTTTAACCTTTCTGACAAAAGTTTCAGAGCACCGAAATTTTTGTGCCACTTTTCTTCCTGAAATATTAGGGTGTATTGAAAAAGTCCGTATTATTTTGTTTGCTTTCTTTTGGTCAGAAAATCCTTTCTTTCTTCCGATTCCACGTTTTCTTTCAATGCTAAAAAGCTCTTTCTATTGTTTTATCACTTTAGAAACTGTATTTCGGTTAACACCTACGAGCCTAGCTATTGTTTTTTGCGAACCGCGCGGTTTTTTATTTAAAATTTCAATTATTTTCTTACGATATTCTTGTTTGGCGTGCAACAAAACCAATGTAACGGTATTCATTTTATTCAATTATTATAAAAGTTATAAGCCTTAAATTATGCCTAGTTTTTTCGTGCGCACTCCTTATATATGTTCAACAAAAAGGACTTCCAATGAGATCACTAGCATCACCAATTATAGCAGATATTGTTATGGAGAAATTATTATATATTTGTATTGTAAAATTGACTATTAAACTAAAAATTTTGACAAAAAATGTTGATGACTTATTTTGCATTATTGGAGGATCGGAAATAGAAAATGTTTTGTCAACTTTTAACTTATTTCATCTAGACATTTAATTTATTATTGAGATGGAGTGTAACTTAAAACTTCCATATTTTTTAATAAGAAAAACGGAAAAATTATTTATGGATTGATACCAGAAACCTACTTCTTCTGGTAGAATTATTTTTTATTTCTCCAAGTTATTACTAATACTGCGAAAAATCTGATAGAAAGAATACTTAGAATAAGTGACTTAGAATTTCATAACAAGAATTTAAAAGAAATTAAAGATATTTTGAGGGATAATTGTTTTCGAATGGAACTGATATCAAATTTAATAAGACAATACAATAACCATAGAGCAAACAAGTCAGGTATAATTACAGTGCCAAAAATGTACAAATCACTAACTTATATGTGACCTTCTCCGAGAAAAGGGACCTAGTGTGTGAATATGAAGTTTTGAGAAAAACATATTTAAAGTTTCAAATTTTAATGTTTTTCTCATTTTTATCGATTTTCCATAGTTCGTTTTGTACGTTTTTTTTGGGGTAAATACATTTTTACCAGAAATCCAACTCATTCCATCTTATTCTACACCATTTTAGGTACCAGAATCCACTCTTAAGTCCCAACCCGTTTTTTGACACACTAGGTCCCTATTCTCGAAGAAGGTCACATATTCCTAAAATATCGGAACGTTTAGAAAATATTAAACACAACGACACATAGAATAGCACATAATCCTTATAATACAATTGGTAAATTATTCACTTAAACAAAAGATAAAGTACACAAGTTGGAAATGTCGAATGTAGTTTATAAAATACCTTGTAAGGGAATATTGATGGACAATGCAATAAAGTATATGTAGGCAAGACAAAGAATAAACTGAAATTTAGAATTGCAGGTCACAAAAAAGCATTGACAACCGTTTGTGCTAGTTTAAGTCACTCTTTAAGAAAGTATCAGTTTTAAGCACAGAAAAAAAATTACAAACGTCGCTGAATGCTAGAAATGTTGCAAATCATTAAATTACCAGAATTGTTAAGAATTAATTTTAAATGGGATACGGAAAATGTAGCACAAAATTATAGACATTTACCCCCTTATTGAAAAAAAGTTAAAGTTCAGATTAGTTAGCCAACACATTAAGCCCAGCAAAAGTGATTGGGATTAACGTGTTGGTTAACTAATGTGAACTTTAACTTTTTTTTTGCATAAGGCGGTTAGTTTACAAAAACAAAAAAAGGAAATTAAAAATTTTTAGAATGTAATAGATTATTTGTAAAACATTTTTTTAAGTGTAAATAATTTTTTCTGTGACAATTTTTATTATTTTTTCATTATTTAAAAAAAAACGTTAATTTGAAATGTTTAATTTTTTCTCTGATGATGATACACTTTGCTGTATCGAAATATTGGAATTTTAAAAAAAATTTTATATTTTTTATATAAAAAAGAGAGAGATAAAGTTCATTAAATTATACAAAATTTTATATTCACGTTAAGTAGAATCGAAAAAAACTTACTTTCCAGCGATAATATAAAGTTATAATAGAGACTCAAATTAAAAGAGTTTTGTAAATTATATAAAACAAAATTTTTAGCCTTTTTAAATCTTACAAGAATGGAGAATTCTTTAATAGTTAAATTTTTCGTAAATATCAAGAAATTTTTTATATTTGACGAAAAAAAAGACACCGTAAAGCTTTTTAAATGAAATCAAAACTCATTTTGCACAAATAGATAATTTTTTTTTTTCAAATTTAACAAATTTTGCCAGCTTTTATTATATAAATTAAGATAGAATAAACTTTTCTAAATTTATTTGCGGCAAGTCATTTTTTTATATTTACTAAAGAATTTTTTTTTTTAAATTGAAGAAATCTGTTAAAACAGTTTTATTCAAAATGACTTAAGGATTATTAAGTGTCAGTCATTTTTTTTAATATTGCATTACAATTTATTTAAACTTGTTTCAAAGTGTCGATATTTAACACTTTTTTAAGTCAAACGTTTTCTTGTAAATAAATTGTATTTTATTAATTAATTTATTAATGACATGCTAAATTCCCAATTTTTATTTTTAATAAAAACATTGAAATTTATTGTTGTGGGAAAGCTAGTTTCTATTCGCATTTCGCTGGTTGCTTAGGCCAGCTCGTCAGGAAACTTTTTCCAAAGACTTTATAAAGTGAATAAGAATTTTAACTACTCAGGTCTTTCTTGTAACAATATGAAAGCTTCAATAAAGCCACAACAATAAACAGTGAATTTATCTTCCTTACATTTTCCATTTTTTTTTTGTTTTTTCTTTATTTACAAATTTTTGAAGTTTAATAATATGAAAACAATTGTCAATTTGAATATTTTATTAACATTTCGTCAGTTTGATAATTAAACTTAATTAATCAATAGAATCAGTTTACTAAAAAGTTCATAAAAAATATTTAAGGTTTATAGCAGGTATATGAAACGAATTTTCTCTGAAAATTTATTAATCAAAAATATTTTTTATGAATTTGCGGACTAATTTTTACCTAAAAATTTTATTTGGATTGAGCAAAAATTTCGGTATTGCTGATTCTGCCTTAATATACTTAGTGTAGGGTTAAAAATAAAACGCCTAAAAGAACTAACTGCTTGTTAAACTTTAAAAAGAGGAAAAATTCTCTAGCATAAGACAAGAATTTTCCTCTACACAATGTAAATGTTTAAATGGTTGTTAAGGTTTTTATATATTTTTTGCTCATCTCCTCTTTTCGAAATGCTTTACTAGCATGTAGTATTTGTTGTGTGGCTGAGTGGCTGTGGTTTGGCATGTGTGATAAATCTCGTTCGAAATTTTTTTCTGTGGGATTTCTATTTACTTATTTTTTTTTTACCAACAAAAACAAACTGCATGTGTGTATTAGAAAATTCTAGGATAAATAAAAAGCTTGTTAGAAACTTACAAAAAAAACGCACCTCTTTTTCCTAGCTATTTTGTTTTTTTTTTCTCCAAAACAGCACAATTTTGATCAAAATGTTGTTTAAACTTTAACTAAGAAAAAAAACAATGAAAAAAGAGTCAAGTAAATTGTAGAAATTGCTACGCATTGGAATGGTGTTTGCAATGCAGTAACAACAAAATATACAACTGTTACAGAATGAAGCAGCACAGAAAAAGAGAAAAAAAAAACGTCCTCAGCGTCATCATGCCACGAAATGTAGACACACTGAAAAACGTGAAAATCATCATCAGTTAGATGCATCACCATTTTTTTAAGCAAAAGGTAGCCTTTTAGTTAGTTTGGCATCATGTCTTTTTAAACAACTACCAACTACTCTGGTTGTTTTATTTATTTTGATATTTTTTAAACTTTTTGTTTAGTTGTTGTAACTGTTGTGCTTATACAGGCAATAATAGAAATCAAACATCTTTACACTGAACTTAACTACCAATTTACAACACATATTACATGTAACAATAGGCTAAATGCTTTATGATCTTTCTTTTGTTTATTGCGTTTTCTTCCTTTTGTGTACCATTATTATTTAAAGATTCTTTAAGGAAGGCAAGAAGATTTGTATTTTTAATATTATATTTATTTATTATTTGTTTGGTTGCACTGTCATTGTCAAATTTCTTGTTAATCAAGGCAAGTTCGTGCCTTAAGTCTTTTGTTTGCTTTAAGATTATTTTGGGTCTTTTGTTTTTTTTTTTGTTCATTTAATGTAATACATTTCTTATAAGTTTTTTATTTTAAATTTGTCATTATTTATGTAGCAAAGAATGAGTAATACAACAAAGATAACTCAATCTTATTTTGTAAGTTACCATCAAAGTGGGTGTTACCAACCACAGAGCATTTAGTTGTCAATATTACATTATTCATATTTTACATATATATTTTTTTTTTACAAAAGCTGTGGTTGAGTTTTAAGCCAACCCCATACATATTTATTCCTAACTACTACAACTACATTTTACACAACATAATACCTGCATACAATTCGGCTACTTTCATAAAACATCTTTCACTATCTTAGCATATGTATCTTTTTGTTGTTGGTGCTGTTTTGTTTTATGTAGTTGTTTATTCTTTTCATTTTGGCTTATGTTTTTGTGCCCTTAAACTAAAATACATTTTGATAATTACTGTAATTTGTTAAAAGTTGCTCATGTGATTTTTTGTTGTTTTGTTTTGAGTTTTGTTACTCATTTTATATACCAAAAAAAAAAAAAAATTTATTTTGTTGTTTGTTGCATGCAAGTGTAGTGCTTAGTAGTATAATTTTATCTCCTCCTATATACATTTTTTGTATAAGTTGTTGTTAGTGTATTTGTATGTGTGTGGCAAGTGTATGCTTTTTTTTGATGTTTGTGTGAGTTTTCATTTTTAGTTAATTATTATTTTAAAGTGTTAGTTTGACAAATATGCTTGGTAAAAAGACAACTTGGAGGGGTTTTCATTTTGTTTAAAAATATTTATTGTTTTCCATAAACCTGATGGCACATAATGTGCCTGATGATCACTTCTGCGCTTTGTATTTTTATTTTTAGGGATTGTTTAATATGAAAACGGTATAAGTTACAAATGAGTTTATTAAACATAAGTTTTGATCGAAATACTTTAGATACAGTTAAGTCGATATCTATGCTTTTTGAATGATTACAGTATCAAAAGTTTTGAAGAAATGCATTCTATTCTTTAGAATTTTAAAGGAGTTTATAACAGCCCTAGGGAAAAGGGAACTAAAACCAAACTTGTCGTGTGGCAGGTCTTAAGTGGTAGGGACCAGTTCTAGTTCCAACAGTTTATATGAAGAGGACTTATCCCTTCAGTATGGTGTCCTAGGAACGGGTCAATTTGCATATTTTGACGCTTTTTAACAGGTCACTGAAATAACATAAATGGACACATTCAATTTCGGTTAATATAATGCCTGTCGCAGATGTTGTCCCGACTAAGCCATGTTAATATGACAGATTCCCTTCAAAATCCAGTCACATGACGCCTCTGGAGTTACAACACTTTAAATAAATTATAACCAGTTAAGTGATATATCTTGTGTTCATCTAACACAATTCGTTCCTTTTTATTATAATATTGTATTCACTGGTCACGAGATAAGTTCGAACAATTGACACAAACTTCCCGCAGGATGGTTTTCAACTTTCCCTCACTTTTTTCATTGCCGGGATCGTACGTAAAGCAAAATGTCTATTAATGATCGTTTTGTGCATGATTATGTACAAAATAAGATAAAACTGCTTGCAATCTATTTTAAGAATTGCCGCCTAAAATTTTTCCGGTTTCTTCTAAATTCTTGTGTCGTAGTTGCGTGTGCGATCCAACATTTAGCGAAGAAAACCCGCGATAAAAATAGTTTGGAATGAGAAAAATTCTAGCTCATACCATCTCAAAAGGAGATTTGCGGTTCGCCAGAAAAATTCAAACAGTATTTTGAAATGATTCCAATATCTTAATTTATTGAATATTTGTATATCCTTCACCGAAGGTAAAAGGATATATATAAGTTGGTCAGTTCGTTTGTTAATTCTACAATATTGATCTCAGACCCTAAAAAGAATAAATATTCTAGGTCCTTATCAGTTGCAAAGTTGATTTAACGATGTCCGTCTGTTCGTGTATATGTTGTATTAGGCTCTAAATACCCAGAAATTATGGAGACTTGGCTGTTAAATATTTATGTCGCATGTACTCCGTTGAAGTGTGCTATTTAAACTCAGCAAGACCGGCCCATTAATGTCTTAGATATGAGAAAAACGGTCAATTCGGTGCTGACAACATTCCATCAAAAGTATTCACGACCAAACAATGTTGAAATTTGCGGAAATTCTTCAGCCCCTTTTTTAGAGATATGTAGCCTGTTTCTGTATTTCTCGTATAGTAAAATTTCCCGCATGAAACAAGTAAATTATGAAAAAAACAGTGCAATATGAAACAAAAAATGGTTTTTCTCACATAAGTGTTTCTGTATTTTTACTTTGGTATAATTATCTGTCATTTAAATAATTTTCCAGCAATTATTGGAAGGATATGAGAAAAAGTGTTTCTGTATCAATATTTTGCTAAAAGTTTCTCACAAGAATGTCAACATAAGTCACATTTAAAATTGATGCGACAACAATAAAATTTCAAAAAATGGTGCACAAATTATGTATGTATGTACACAAGTATTATTTTTTTTTTTTTAGTTGAAGAGAAAGAATTTAAATGATGAACATTAATAAAACACAATTGTTATATTTTGTTATTTTAATTTTTTAAGCCCTTCATTGTTTTCGTTTTATGCAGGGCTGCCAGATAAATTTGTGAAAAAATCGTTTATTTTGTTTTAAAAAATCGGACAATTTAATATTAATTTTGACAAATTTTTTTCGATTTTTATTAAAACATAATTAAAAAAAAAAAAAAAATAGTTTAAGTTCATGGATAAAAAACATATTTTATACATACATACATACTTAAGCTTGAGGTCTATTTAAATAAAATTATTTATTTAATTTTTCTTTAATCCGATAACAATTTAAAATTTCAGATTTTTTTTTCCTGAAGAAATCACACAAAGGAGTGACAAAATATCATATTGAACTAAAATTAGCACTTTTGGCAAAAAAAAGGCAAAAATTTCCTATAGTGCATTGACTGAAAAATGGGGTAATAGTTTAATGTTTTGATCACATAAACAAATCTATAAAATAATCTAATGATTATACATTTTAAAAGCTGCCTTGTTTTTAAATATATCGTTTACTGTGATGCCTAACATACAAACATATTAAACTTTTTAAAATTATTTTATTTCGAAGACTGAATAATATCGTCACTAGAAAAAATCAGCAAATCAACACTTTGCCAATTTTGTAACAAAAATCGTCAAAACGAGGATAAATTGTCAAATCTGGCAGCCTTATTTTTATTATATCTATTTCTTTCATTGACGTTTCGCTTGCATTTGACACTTAATTACTGGAAGTATTCCAGTTAAAACAGATTCTGTGTTTTCTGTTTTCGCATTCAAATACAGAAACATTTTTTTCTCACAAATCGAGAAACGATGGAATTTTTTGTTTCACACTTAATGTGAGAAATTTTGCGATGCGAGAAATACAGAAACGAGCTAATAGATTTAGGAAATTTTCCCAAGGGACAGGCTGACTTGGACCATAATTAAGCTCCCAAAAAAATTAAACCTCAAAGAGTGCGACAACTGGTAGGCCATTAACATTTAATGTGTTGCAATAAAAACATTCATGAAAGTTTTACTGGAACGTATGTTTAAGTACACGCAAAGAAAAAACATGGTTGTGGTAAACATATTCTAAGAGCAACATATTATGATGTGATTGTAGTCAATATATTACGATTATTATTGAATCATATTATGACCAAATATATTCGTAATATTACATCATAATATTATTCTCTTAATCATAATTTTTTTTTATTACATCATATTATAATTTAATGTAATCATATTATTATCATGTTAATCGTAATTAGTTAAGAAGTAATCACATTATTATCATGTTAGTCATAATAATATGTAGATTAAATCTAAAACCGAAAAATATTTTTAATATATATTTATGGTTATTTAACAACTGGCTACCTTAACGTTATACTGTTACAAATATTTCACATTTTATAGACTTTCATGCTTTTTCTCTAAAATAACACAAAACAATGGTCAATATTTTTGCACCATTTTCAAACAATATTCAAATTTTTTTATTATCGACAGTTTATTTTGTGACACTTTAAAATTGTTTTTAATGTACCTAAAATTTTTTTCTTTTTTAATTTCTTTAAACTTGTTTTTAATGGGTATTTTTTTAAAATTATTAATCCACTGAATAACAAATAATTCGATAGGCATATGTAAAACATACGACACAACTGATGCATAATTATTTTACAAATGGCGATAACAAAATATTATTAGAGTAAAGATATTTTGTTCGCATCTTAAACAAATTATGAGTACACGTATAGAAAGTTATCATGTTATGGCTCTTAAATATCATTAAACGGTTGTAAGGAATATAATATATTTTCAGAGTTATCATTATTTATTTGTTATAAAAATGATTTTTTTTTTCAGTGAACCATACATAAATTCATAATTGCGATAAACATTGACTTGTTTACACTAACTATAATGTTGTTGATATTAAATAAAAATAACAATACTTTGTGTACGACCACAATATATTGTTACAACAAACATAGTGTCGCTGCCGTAACCATGCGCAACCATATTTTTTCTCTACGTGCATATGGGCAGAATACGTCGCCCTCAGTAAGCGGGATTCAGAGCTGGACGCTGTTGCGTTGACCAGATTAACTAGCTCAGAATTATAATTGAGCAAAGCGCAGTGCTGCGCTCTCGACTGCACATGCTTTTTATAGACTGCGAGAAAACATTAGACTCAGTCAGCAGAGACTGTATTTGAAGGAACTACAGAATAGAGGCATTCTCGATAAGATAATTTCGATTATAAGAAAAAGCTACGCAAACTTTAGCTGTACGGTTTAACACCAGGTTTACTTACTGTACCCAATTGTAATCCTCACTGCGATCGATTCAGTGACAAGGAGGAGTTACAATAACCCGAGAGGAATTGTTTGGAACCCCATCAAATATAAAGAGGATGAATAAAATTCGTATGAATTGGAATCAGACATCATTTTGAATGGGTAAAAGAAAGAAAAATTTTCAACTTTTCAATACCTCGGGTGAATTCGGCGGCATGAAATAGCCCCCCAAAATATAACTCCAAAAAAAAAAAAAAAAAAAATAATTAAACAAAAAAAAAAAAATTAAATAGCCTTATTTCATATGCAATAAAACCCCAATTTTGAAAATGTACTAAGCCGTAAATAAAATGAAATAACCCCCCAAACAGAAATTATATAAAATCCTAACTTTTGGGGTATTGTTTCGTATGAAATAAGACCCCATTTCTGAAATAAAATAAAACCTCTTTATCTGTAATAAAGTATATTGTAAAGGCTTGGTTTTAAAAATCTCGCGATAGAGATATCTATAGTTGGGACTTCTGCTGAGCGCAAAGATTTTCTCCTTTATGGTATAGCAAATAGCGGTCTTTCTAACTAAAGCTTCTCTGCGTATCCGGCCTTAGTTAGCGAAGCCGGTATTTGCTGTACCATAGAGGAGAATATCCGTGTGCCTGGGCGAAGGCCGGATATGCAGAGGAGCTTTAGTTAGCGAAGCAGGTATTTGTTATACCATAGCGGAAAAAATCTTTGCGCCCGGCCGAAGGCCTCTTATGCAGAGAAGCTTTAGTTAGTGAAGCCGGTGTTTTTTTTTACCATAGAGGAGAAAATCCTTTCTCCCAAAAACGTTTTCGTTATAATTTTAAAAATGAATTATTCCCCGAAAATATATATAGGGGCTGTATTTCATAATGATTTTTTGGGGAATAATTTCATATTCAATTAAAAAAATTAAATAATGCCGCAAACAAAATAAAATAATCCCTCACAAATCTTTGTTGTTGCTTTATGTAAAAATTTTGGGGGGTTATTTAATTTTTTTTGAGAGTTTATATTTTGGGGGTTATTTCATGCCGCTGTGCATTCTTTCAGTTTAAAAATATATGATGTGCTTATAATTATACCTCAAACACGAGAATACGCATTTTCAAAGCATGTGTGCTCTCTGTGCTTTTCTTTTCCTGCGAAACTTGGTCTGTAACAGAAAGAAATAAACACGTACTGCAAGTATTTGTGAACAAATATCTCGCAAGAATATTTAATATTTAGTGGCCACAACGCATAACAAACGAAGAATTCTGGAACCCATCCGACCAAGAGAATATTAATATTACGATAAAAAGGAGGAAGTATTGTAGAATAGGGCATACACTCCGCAGGAGTAATACCGAAATTAGTTATCGGGCTCTTTCGTACAATCCGAAAACCGGGGAGGCCAAAAACGATTTGGAACATGGGAGGCCAAAAACGGTTATTGGCGGAGATAAATGAGAGGCCAACACAACGAGAAGATAACAGAACTGAAACACATGCCTGGACGGACAATTACTATCCACCAAGTAAACGAAAGTATCAAAGAAGTTATAAAAAATATGAAATAATACGAAAACTTTTGTAAATTAGTGCAAAATAAGTCATCTGAAAAATCGTATAATTAGGGGTATAAATTGTCAATTCATCATTTTTGGACCCTGATTTATCCAGTTTATCTTAAACATCAAACACATTTACGCCTATAACTAATCCAGCATATCCTCAAACTATTCCTTTTATCTTCTTTCCAACTTACTGATTAACATTTCTCATATTTTTAAACTAAAATCTTTAAATAATTAAGGACATTATACATAAAAAAAAAAAAAGTTAACATGATGGACTGCTTTGCATATACTTCCTCATTTTTGTTTGGTTGCTCTTTTGCATCTTTCAAATCATTATCGATAAAGATGATCATGATTCTGATGAGCTATAACAACATATTTCAAAATAATATTGATATCGATCATTAGCTATAAGCAATGTGTAACGATTTTTGTATATTTTTCCCCGCTTGCATACGCAAAACGAGAAAAAAAAGAAAGAGCAAAACAAAATAACTTTAAAAAATTAAGCCCCTTAAGCTAAATTAACTTCTTATAGTGAAATGATTATTATCATCAATATTTTACTACTCATACTTTACAACAATTTTTGTGTGCCTCTTAGTTTTTTTTTTTATTTAAAAAAGTTGAACAAAAAAATCATGCATATTTGTGGCAACATTAAATGAACACTTGTTGTTAAAGATTATGATCACCTTTTTTATTTTTTTTCTGCAAGCAACTATGCCAAAGTTTTTGCAAAAAAAAAAAAAAAAAAAAGTAAAATAAAATATTTATATATTATACATACCCGTATCCATGGCTACCAATGTTAACGTATATTCAGCCTTTGCTTCACGATCTAAAGAGCGTAATAGTGATATTTCACCAGTCGATGCATTAATACGAAATAGATCGGTATCACCTTCTTTTAGAAAATAGCGTACTAGAGAATTAAATGGTGGCGTATCGGCATCATAAGCTTGTACAGTTAAGACATAACCACCATTTGGTGGTAAAACATTTTCCATAACATACGCCAAGTATGGAGAATCCAAAAATGTAGGTGGATTATCATTAATGTCTGTAATGATGATTGTTATTTCAGCTAAATCATAACGATTCTCAAACAAATGTGACAATTTGTTGCGTCCCTTTTCATTGTCGTAGGCTAAGCCCAAATCTGCGGCGGAATCTTCAGCTTTCACTGTGAGTACATAACGTGATTTGCGTTCATAGTTAAGATTTTTAGAAACTCTGACTATGCCCGAATCTTCACTTATCATAAAATCACGATTATCGTCACCACCCACTATGGCAAAGCGCACACGACCATTAGCGCCTTCATCGACATCTGTGGCTGACACCTGCAATACCATGGCTCCAATACTGGCATTTTCTGCCACTGAAGCTGTGTATTGTTTGGGATTAAATATTGGGGCATTGTCATTTTCATCGAGTATTTTAACATAAATTTGACTTTGAGTAGATTTTGCTGGCTCTCCTCTATCCCTGGCTGTTACATTTAACATGTATGCACTTCTTATTTCTCTATCCAATTTACCAGAAACTCGAAGGAGACCATCTACGGGTCCCAAGGTAAATGGCACAGAGAGTTCACCATCTAGTATGTATTCAATGTAACCATTTTTACCTTCATCCCTGTCAACAGCTTTGACCACCATAACCACCGTGTTAAGGGGTATATTTTCTAAAATTTCGGTAATATTTGAACTAACAAAGACTGGGGCCTCGTCATTAACGTCTTTGAGTATTATGGTGACCTGTAAATAAAAAAATTGTTTTAATGAGTTTTTATTAAAATGGAAGGAAATACTAATGAGACATAAAGATAACTAGTATGTATGAAATTCCGGATTTTGAATAAGGCAACCATCAATCGCTTGCTTTTTAAGATTACCCGGGGTTTACACATGCAAGTGCAAATTCGAAAAACTCAATACACTCACACATTTTTACTAACACCATCACATTTTTCGTACTTGCAGCCCAACTTGCAAGAGAATTTGCTTGCATTAAATTTTTGACACTTGCAACAAGTAAAATGACAAATAAAGAAACAGTGTTACCGTGGATGCCTTTGGTATTAACTTACTAGTACTTAATAATATAAAAGTTATATTTAGCTGATTTTCTGTGTAATTATAAAAATATTTTAAAACATAAATTGCAAGCATTTAAAAAAAATTGTTAATCAAAATATTTTCTCAGAAATTTTATGATATCGGTAACTACGGCAATACTAGATTCACATATTTTAAAAATAAACATACATAAGTTTTTCATCAAGATAGCCCAAAAATAAAATAAAGAAACAACTTAATAATTTATATTTAATATTATTAATTAAATTTCGTGATAACATTAACATTACAATGTTTTTTAAACCCAAAAGTAAAGCTTTTTCATAAGATGTTTTCGCTTCGAGAACATTTGAAAATTAAGCTTACAAATGACTGTGTAAACACTCAAGCTACTTGCAAGACTTTCGGCTATTTCTTCGAAATTTTCGTTGATAATACATCAACACTACTTGCAAGTAATTACTTGCATGTGTAAAGGCAGGGTTAAACAAAATTTATGCAAATTTAGTCTAATTTTTTTATGGTAGGCCCTAGATTGGCCAAATTTCCTAAGTGGAACTTATTTATATAAAAGTATTTCCAGCATCGAGACTAAATTTTCATAAGTAACTTTTTGCTAATCATAAAGAACTCCTCAGGAACTTATGGATGTAAGTCTATAATGTTGAATGTACATAAAAAAATGTTTCTTATTTCTCATTATATTTCAAAGGATTTTAACTCTTTCTTCAAAGCTTTCAAAAAGTTCCAAATGAATGTTAAAATATTACAATATTTTTTAATCCAATTTTTTTATATTTTATTCAGGCTTAAGTTCATCAAATTTAATTTTCATCAAATTATTTTAATGAAGAAAGAAATTTTGCAACAAATTAATTTAAATTTATTGATTATTTTACATTCTTGACTGCTCGGGATTGGGACTAAAAACCATAAACAGTTCAATAAAATAACCAGCATACTAATTATTGTTAAGCTACAACATTTTTATAACTTTAACACATAAACTTCAGCGAGTGACTATCGATATTATTAACGAAAGACGGACAGCGAACGCTTCTAGTGGGATCTCTATGCAATTGTAGCCCCGGAAATGGATGTGCCACTTTTGGTGTCTGTTATCAGAGGATACTGTCTTATACGTAGGTTGGCTTGCAGATCGTATGGAGGCCCGATACTATAATTACTACCGCAGATACGGTGAAAAAAATGAGAAGGAAAACATGGAATTGGCGAGAAGAGCGAAATAGGAACCACTTCTTTGATGGATTGTACGATATCTTCAGCATTAGGGTATGTTCCATGTGTCCCCTTGTGATACCCAGCGCTAATGCCCATCATACAGAAATGTTACTCAATCGGCGTCAGTGCAGAATTCAACCAAAACTTTTTCCTAATGAAGAGAAGAAGTAGCTTTAGTTCAATATTAGAAAGATCATCCAAACAGGCAAATACTGGTTTTCCTAGGTATCTCTCCTTAAAGTCCCGAGTTCCAGGACACTGACACAGAAAATGAAACACAGTTTCCTCTTCCTCCTCGTCATGCTAACTTCTGCAGTAGTCATTAACATCCACCCCCGTTCTCCTCGCATGAGGCCCTATCGACCAGTTCCCAGTTATCACTGATATCACTGTTCTAATCTGTTCGCTATTGAATCTAAGAAGATAGAATGTCCTCTGTTCATCATATCCAGGGCAGTAAGCACTGAATGCGGACCAGTTTTATTCACAAGTCCCCCCAACCATGCACGTCTATAAGACGATCCCTTACAGTGAGCCCCGGGAACGCCAACGAATTGATCAATAAATCTTTTTTCCAGGCGACTACCTCTTTTGGCAAGCTCATCAGCTATTTAGTTACCCCGGCAGTTTGCATGCCCTGGTGCCCACATTAGCGTTACTTTCGAATGCTTAGCAATCTCATTTTTTAATGATGTACTTGTGTAATTGTCATATAACTGCCGTTGTAAAGTATTGGGTCATGGGCGAGGCCCATGATTCATGTACAATAAATTTTTTTTTACTTAAATACAACATTTGCAACAAATTAAGTTATTTCAAAAAAATTTATTTTTTCATAGGATTTCTTAACGGTACAGAATCCTGGTCCACAAATATTTGATTAAGCGCCGAAAAAACATATCTTACCAATCTTAATGAATTCAATAGCCAAGTTCGGTAAAGTTAAAATTTTACATTTAAATCACCTAATAAGAATGTAAATACAAACACAAATATATCTATGTATTTTTTCCCAATACCACAATATCTTGTCACAAGTGTCTCTCAATACCATTCATATTCAACAATCTGTGAATGTTCTATTCTTAACTATGCAAATTTTATTCTTTAAAACTAAAATTTTGTTTTTATAGGCAATCGTAGACTGGCTAGCTTTTTCTTTTTGTAATATTCTTGCAACATTGTTGTTCTCTTGCCAATATAAATTGCCAACATTAATTCTTGTTGGCGTTGCTTTTTATATGAAAGTATTTGTATCTGTTTGTGTGAGTGAGTGAGTGAGAGTGTATGTGTATGATTCTTTTATGGACCTCATGTGATACAATATTATTGTAAATGGCATGATTTTAGATAATATTTAATACGTACAAAAGTGTAACGTTTTTTTTTTCTTAATGCTGCAAAAGTTCTACAAAAGAATGAAGAAGGATTTCTTGATTGTAGAAGGAAACAGCTGGATTCTTCTGCTTAAAGTTTATTTTTTTTCTGTAAAGGTTATTATCATTTCTGAAAACATATTAATTTTGTTTTATGAAATATAAAATAATAAGTTAAATTTATTTTCTTAATGGTTTTAACAGATTTTCCAAAATGTTTTCTCTTAAAATTATTATTGCAACGAATTACATTTTACAACGCAACTTTATTTTCAACAAAAAAAGGGTTTTTAAACCAAAACTGAATTATGGTCAAATAACTTAAATTTATTACCAAAACTTGCGTTTATGTTTTAACCAAAAAATTACATTTCTTACCAAAACTTTAGATTTCTTACAAACATTTTTGAGCAAAATTTGCTTTTGAAAATTTGATTTTTCGCCGAAAATTACATTTCCACCAAAAATGTAATTTTCCATTGAAAATTTTCACGCCAAACCACAGTGGGAGAATTCGGCCAAAACCCTATAACTTTGATATGAAAACCATAAAACTTAGTACGTGGGGGAAGTAGTTAAAGGCT
This sequence comes from Pollenia amentaria, assembly GCA_943735925.1. Taxonomy (NCBI): domain Eukaryota; kingdom Metazoa; phylum Arthropoda; class Insecta; order Diptera; family Polleniidae; genus Pollenia; species Pollenia amentaria. The sequence continues at coordinate 184,115,719 of OX031007.1, read as the reverse complement.
TTTGTACTGACGTTCCAAAAATTTTTGCCACGCCCAGATATAATGCCTGTTATAATGTAGTGCTCATTACGCCGCCAGTTGTTGCGGGAATTTAGCGTTTTAGCAGCAACAATCGTGTTTAATTAAGCTATTGACAGGAATTCCCGCTAATTTTTATATCAAATTTTTGAACCGTTATCAGTGAAATATGTGTGCCATTGTATTGAATTAGTATTGAATTAGCGCTAAAATACACCGTTCCTTTAATGTAACTATAAAATATACAATTCCAAGATATCCTGAGAATATCCAGAATGTTGCTCTTATTGCCAAGGCATTTTCACCGAAACAGTCTCCGTAAATCGGTTGTTTTCTGTACTCAGAATCATCAGATTCAAAAGAGAGCATCAAGGAAGCCATATGGTAATTTTTTATTTAAGATATACCATTTTAAGATTTGTAGTTTATCCAAAAATCAAAAATATCTTGTTAAAGTAAAACTCTCGAAGAATTCTAAATAGAACGTCTAAAGAGTACATTTAATGCTGTTATGCCAACATTAAGTCATTTGTTTTATTTAAGCCACATTTCCTTACTGATGTGCTTATGAAAAAGGCAGTGAAGTTTAAAATTAAATTGAAATTTTAATTTTGTATTCTTATGTTTTGTTATTAATTAAGACACACTTTTAAAATTGCTCTTACTTTTAAATAACATTTTGAATAAATTATTTTATAATTTATGATAAAAAATTATTAAAGGAATTTGTTGGGATCAAAATTAAAAAAGGCAGTAAGTGAATATTTCTGCCGTTTTCCTAAGCACGGCAGTATACCTTACGATCGTTTCTGTTATGAGTCATAAAATCAAAATTTTTTGAAATATATTTTATATAAAAGGTCATACTAATTTTATCATGGCTTCCATGTTACTGCCGAGGAACGATATTTATAAGCATAAAATAAATTAAAACAAAGAATGCTTTTTGAAACACTGTGCAAAGACTTTTTTTTGAAAAATAAAAATATTGTGTGAGAAAAAGGCAAGATCTTGAAAATGAAATAAGCTTAAAGAAAAATCGTTTTAGATTTTATTTGAAAGATTTAGTAATTAATAATGAAGTTGTTAAGCTGTTAATAAGAAAAATAAAGGAACAAAACTTTAAAAAAAGAGTCTTTTTTTTGTTAAAAAAATAACCGTTAAAACAGTTACACCTTATGGTTTTAGGTTGCTGGGCAAAAAAGAAATAAAATGAATAATTTGATTTCAACAAAGTTGCAGCAATATCTAAAAAAAAATTTTATTCCTTGCATAAAAAAAACAAGGAAAAATATGAAAACTGTTTGAAAAGCAGAAGAGCAGTGACTTTAATTAAATGATAAAAAAAAAATTAATATTTTAAAGTAATTCATGCAAGAAGAACATATACAGAGGAATATCCCATGACTGGTCACCGAAGGGGCCATTGAAGTGTGTTTGTGCAAGGGTAATGTCCTTTCAAATGAACTCAGTGCTTTAATTATAAAATGCTGCTGGGATCAGGTAAAAGTGTCCGGGTGTCTGCTTAAGGAAGGTGTCCGCTAATGGAGATTACACTGTATTTGTATTGTATGTATAGAAACAAATAAAACTAAATGTTTAGCTACGAGAAAAGAGAAAGGTCTTTCCACCTTATGCTGGCAAAAGAACAAACAGCAACTTTAGGTTCATGTGTTTTTTAAAAAAAGGGTTTTTTATTTGAATTTTCAGATTTACTTTTTTCTTATTATCTACCAACCAGTTTACTTTTCATTACAATTCATTAAGCATTTAAAGAAAAAAGCAATGAATGAACAACAAAAAGTTGCTAAGCTGCTTGCTCTACAAATGTTTTATATCAATGCAATATGTTTAACATTTTACAAGTTTTAAATTCTACACAGAATACAATATTAACATTTTTAAGCTACAATTTTATTCAAGTGTGTTGTACTCCTTTAGTTATTCTGCTTTCATTTCCAAAAACGATAAGCCTGACAACATTAATTTTAAGCAAAATTTTAAGGAACTTAAGCGAAACAGAACTACAACTTTGTATGAGTTTAAAATTTTATTATTCTTAGTGTATTTTGGCCTTTATTTTTTATGTGCATAGTTGTTACCAAATTTCTTTTTCTTTCTTTTTTGTTGTCTTTATCAATACTCATTTATTATGCGTATTGTTTGGAAAAACATTCATACACTTGCATGACTTTTTCCTGATTAAAAAAAAAGACAGCAACCATGAACCACGAAATTCAGAGAAATTTTGCTGAATTACATTAAAATATTTGTGCCAGAAATTTATGTATTTGATAAACAGAAAAATTGTCTAAAAGATTTGAAAAACGTAAATAATTTCATGCTTTTGTTCGTATTTAAGTGTGGAGCAAAATTATCTGATCAAAAAAATTTTCAAAATAACGGCAAAATTTTACAAAAAAGAATGATTAAGTTCTTTTCTTCACCATGAAATCTAATTAATTGATTTTAGATATTAGCTATTGGAGTTTTAAGAGATATGAGGATTCGCTGATTAATTAATTGTGTTACTTAAAAAGAAAAGGTATTGAACGAAATTTATCAACACTAAGCCTGATAATACATATTAAGAAACATTGGAATTTGCTTCATTTTTGCCCAAATGTGCACTAATCTTAAACTGAACTACGAAATTGTCAAGCGTTTGTGTCGTATATGAGGGTGGAGAAATTTAATATAATAAAATTCAAAAATTTTCGAGAAAATTTCAAAACTCGAAGAAATTAATACGAATCGAATTAATACAATAAAATTCAAAAATGTTCGAGAAAATTTCAAAATTCGAAGAAACTAATACGAAATCCTGTTATAATTGATTAATATGCTTAGCAGTGGGGTTGTAATTACACAATTGTTTTACTTTCTTTAAGAAAAATAAGTAAGAAAATATTGCCGGTCAGAGTTCTGTGTATCGGCGGCCCAAATAATCCCTACCAATGTAAAACACGTATGACTTTTGATTTTGTGATAATATTATTTTTTTTGCAGGTTATAACTGAATTCTTAGAAATTTATAATGAATGCATACAGTACAGAAAATAGCGTGAAAATTATCGAATTGGTTTATTATTGTCAACGTTCAATTATTGTGACGCAACAAAAATATCGAAAATATTTTGATTCAAGAACAGTTCACACAGCCTTCATGTTTAGGAATTTAGTCGGCCGTTTTGAGGTACGGGGTTCTGGGATCGACCTTTAAGGAAGAGGTTATCATCGAAATTTTCTCTTTGAAGGCAACGTGAAAACTGTGCGGCAAAGTGTTCAAAATGATCCATCTATCTCGGTTCATGGTCGTTGTTCTGGTCAGTAAGGCATTTTCAGGAAAACAATGCAAACAAATTTAAAGTTGCTATGGCAAGACCACCAACACCGACATTGGTAGATATCTACATATATGTGAAATCTTTTTGCTTTGAATTTTATTTAAGCAATTTTGAGTCGACCGGTATACTAAAACGTCTACCTTTTAAGTGTTATAAAAACAAGCAAAAATGCCAGTCTAAGTGCATCTCAATTATGTCAGCTGTTTTCAGGCTTAAAAAAAAAGAGCCTGAAGATGCTTACACAGAAAAAATTCTCCAAAAGTTTTGCCCCAATTAAAGCATTGATCAAAAATAAAAAAGGTTTTAATTAACAATTTAATCAAGTGAATTAAACATTTTATCAAGTGTATTAAACTTAAGTTCTTCACTTGGCCGGAATATGGTTACGAGCAAGCAAAAGTGTAAATATTATGTGAAGCCAGGATATGATATACTTTTTTGCACCTTGTAACATCGTTGGCAAAAAAAGCTAAATCTTTTTAATCATTAGTTTTGTAATATTACAAAACTAAAGATGTTACAAGGTGCAAAAAAGTATATCATATCCTGGCTTTTTATCCTGTAATATTACAAAACTAACGAGATAATCGTCAAGAGAATCCCCATTGGGGTAACACCACCATTGACGCAGGAACAGGAGGGATTTTGACCTCATAAGTACACCATCGATCACATAACCAGTTGCCGTATTATCGTTGATCAATCTGTAGAGTGGCGAGTGTATTTTATAGATTTAAAAAAAGCTTTGACAAAAAAAATCACAGTGTGATCTGGAGTTCACTTAGATATAAAAACGTCCCGTCTAAACTTATAACAATTATAAGGTACCGAAACTTCCAGCTTTCGGGTTAAACATGGAAAGGCCCTTAGTAGAAATATAAGGCTTAAAATCCGTCTGCACTAAGGATGTTTATTATCACCACTTATATTGATTATAATCCTGGATACTATTCTGAAAAGCGCGCTCTACAACGGCAAGATTATTTAACATAGGTAATAATGAAATAGAAGATGTAAGCCATTTTTGCTATCTTAGAAGCCGTATCTCCAGAAACGGCGGGTTAGGTGAGTACATTTAGAAACGAGAGACCATCTGCAACCCATCTGGAACACGCCTTCTCTTTAACAGAGCTCAAAGCTAACCATATTTGAAACTAATGTGAAATTCTCTCTCCTTTACGGTTGTGAACAGTGGAACTCTGCCCCCCGCGGCATGCAGAAGATCCGTGGTTTTTGTGAATCGATGTCGTGGCAGAATCTTGCGAATATTCCGGTCGAGGGTAAAAAACAACAATAGGCTATGGGAGCAGTCTAATCAGCAACCCATAGCCACAGAAATAAAAAGACGTAAATGACAGTGGATTGCCACAATTTGAGAAGATTATGGGTAGAGCCATAGAGTAGAACCCGCAGGGCAGCAGAAGAAGAGAACGCCCAGCCCAGCTACGTGGAAAAGGCAAATCGATGTTGAAATAGCTAGAATTGGTAAAATCTGGAGTGAAGTGAGAGCGCTAGCTCAAGACAGGAATATGTTCAACCAATTTATTGCGGCCCCATGCTCCTTATAGGATCGAAGGTAATATATAAAAAGCATTCGTTTGAAATCTCATTTCTTGCTTGTACTATTTTGGTAAAATACTTCGTTAAAAATTCCAAAAGCTTTGCAAAAAAAATTCCCAATTCAATAATGAAGTTTTTAAGAAAAACTGAAACGATTTCCAATATCTTCTTTGTATATACATATATAAAATATAAATACTTTTTATAAATTAACGTTGCAAATATGTACGACTAATCGTATGCATTTTAAGCATTAAAATTGCGTTGATTTAAAGTTTTAAATTAAAATCTAAATACTCTTGACAACTTCTATATTTTTTCTTTGCAAATTTTAGAAAGTAAACTTAAACTAACAAAAAATAACAATTATACATTTTTCAAAACAGAGAAACAAAAAAAAAAAAAAAATTAAACCACAAACAGAAAATGCAAAATCTATACAATTTTAAAGATGTAAGTGTTAACTATGCCACGCATAATGCGACAGACTAGACAAAAACCAGAAGGCGCATGACTACAGGCAATAACGAATTATTAATACTTTAAAGGAGTTTAAAGAGTTATTTTTGATACAATAATGCAGCGAAGAATTTAAGTTGGATTGTGGTTGAAATCACATCTCTTAAAAATGCTTCTTGTGTGACGTTCGGTTCAGGTATAAGTCTTTATCAAAAACATTCGGGATCAAGCCTTCAGCATGACAGTTCATTTTTGTACATGCATTATTGGCATAAAAGTGCATTTTTTAACAAAAATATTCTTCGTTCGTCAACGACTATGTTGTGATCTTGGGGGAAATCTCTAAAACTCCAAACAATATTCCTAAATGTTGTCCCAACTTTCGTGATATTTTTGATTTATTCAAGTAGTCTGTGCAATAATTGTTAAAATTTATTTATAAACATTTATTTGGGCCTCGGCCAACAAAACAATATAAGCTTTGTTTCCGTACAGTGTTGCCGCTTTATGCGTAATTACCCCAATTGTGTGTAATTTCGACTTTCGTGGGTTGAGCTTGGGTAAATTTCGTTTTAAAACAAATAATGTAAAGATTTGAATTCAGAGAGTGTATGTGAAACGGTAGCAAAGCTTTATGGTGCATTAAAATGTAGCCCCTAGCAGGGTTGTCAGATTGATGTTGAACTTTTTCGCCAAATTCAATGTCAAAAATCGCCAAAGCATTTATTTTTTAGTTTTTGACAATAATATACGTATGTATTTTTAGATTAATTAAATATATTTTTTTATAAATCACAAAAAAAAAAAAAAAATTGTTCCGTATCTCTAAAATCCGCCAAAATTTAAAAGAATCGCCATGATATAATTTGTTTAATTTTTATTTAGAGCAAAGTAAAAAATGATTAGTGAACACAAAAAAGGGGCATTGTTTAAAATATTTTATAGTAGAGTACTTAAAGCAACAAAAAAAGAATGTTTGCGGTAAGAATTAAACAATTAGGTACAAAAGAAATGCAACATTTTCTACGTTAAAACGTGTCGAAAACTTCATATCGCATTCTACTTCGAATGCGAATTTTATTATTTCATTATTTCAACACAGGCATTACTAGTTGCAATAACCAGCATATAAAGAACAGCCAATGCAAGTTCCTTAAAATGGTACGTACCTGCCGTATCCTTGTTGCTATAAATTGTTGGCCTAAACTGATTTAAATTAGATTGAATATCATCATTAAGATTCTGTTTTAACAAACGGTATTTTTCCCATTGTGTTTCATTAACATCCAAAGGTACGTTAGGATTCATAAAAATCTTTAAAATATCTTTAACAACAACGAATTTTATCTGTGATAATTTGTCACATTTTATAATGGAAAAATGTTCATAAACTTTAATTATATTCATTTTTTAAAGTATTCTACGTATTACTTTTTTCAAAAGCACATTTAAATGTGAAAAAAAATTTCTCGAAGATTTACATTATCTTCATCAGCCATTTCAACATAATTCAGTTTTAAATAGTGGTCATACATATGAATTCATCAAATTTCATACATTGAAATACTAGCATAAAAAAATATTATTTCTTCGTATTAAGTTTAACAAATTTCAAAACAAATTCATGGCTCCTCAAAAATAGCCAACAAAATCGCCAACTATTTTATAAATCGCCAAAAAACCACCATGTCACCAAATCGAAATTAGGTCGCCAAATAAGTTTGAAAATCGCCACGTTTGGCGAAAAATCGCCACATCTGACAGCCCTGTCCCCTAGGGCTAGTGAAATTTTATTCACCTCAACAGTGTCAAAATTTTACTGCCATATTTACTTTGCTACCGCATCACATACACCCAGAGAAAAAATGTATACCATATTAAATATTGTTCATAAAAAAAAAAAAAATCCGTAGTCTTCTCAACCAAAGTCACAGTCCATCGTTTAGTATAGAAAAGCTTGATAATGAACGACGCACAGTGGCGCCCGTAGAGCAAGCGAGGTTGCAAAAATCAAAATTTTCATGAATGCCGACGAAGTTTTGAATAAACCCATGTTATAGGAAACTTTTCAACGATTTCAAATATGCCACTCTTAATAATATCACATTTTTAGTTTAGAAGATATAACCGTTCAAAGTTGACCGACTTTCGGTTTTCAAAAAAACACACAATTTTTAGTCAATTTGTTGCGATTTCAGGTGTAATATCACGAAAAATAGGTAACGAATCGCCTTATTTTTTGTTTGTATTGATTGATGTATTTATTAAATGTATAATGATAAAAAAAAATTAACTGTTTGCTTTGTGTTTCTCCTGGTAAATCACTATTTAAAAACTATCCGTTTTTTCACTATTTTTCAACTTTGACGGAAAATAAAAAAAAACTATATTTTTCTATATTTGCCATATTTGCAAAACCTGTTCTTTGATTATTTCTTTACATAATTCAAAAGGTTTTATCTGCCCGTACGTGCCCGTTTGGCTTCTAGAGGTAAAAAAGTTTAAAAAGACATGGTTGCAGAAATTGTATGGCGTCCATCCCTTATATGTTTTGACTGACAGTAGTTTGATCTAATAGTTATTATATTAGCAGGTACGTACCTCACATAAACAATACTTTGGCGTACAAATGGTCAGGAACAATATTGACTTATGGTCCCTACAGGTAGGCACAAATCTTATTTGGACACGTGCATAATATCAAAATTGCATTATTCAGCATAAATCCATATGTATGCAGGGAACAGGTAAATTTTTAGGCATGGTAGCATAAGCCTATATATTGCAAAATAAGCATAATGCCTGGATTAGTCTACGCCTGAAAGTTGGCGCAACAATTACTGAAACCATTTAACAATTTAAGTACTGAAAACATGGCGTTGTACAATTTAAAATTATTTGAACTGTTTAGAAAGTCAACCACACCAAAGTTTTTCACGGAAGTGAAAATTCTTCCTGAGAAGTTGACATTGATCAGCAAATGAGGCTGCGATGGATCATCCGGACAAAGCGTTTATAAGCAAAGGATATCTCCCGATGACGCTACAATATCGGACGGAAATATGTTTATGGCATCTGTTGTTCCTTTGCGGCTAAAATCGGATGATTCCCTACACTGGAAAAATCCACGTCCGTCATCAGTGCATTATTGCCGACCAATAATGTTTCAGTTTGCAAGGGAATCGGCAGAACTCATAAGGACTACGGTGAAGGACATTAAAGAACAAATAAGCAAGATTAAGCCTACAAAGCTGCAAATTGGAGAAGGAAAATATATTGAATGCAATTACGAGTTCCACCTGACCATGGTTGACGGAAAAGTCGTAAACGAACTGACAGGAACAACCTCAACAATGTCATGCCCGATTTGCAAAAAGAGTCAGAAGAACTTTTTTCAATTCAATTCAATTTATTTCATATATAATATGTTACATCTCAATTTTATATAATTAGTTGTAAAGAGTTTAAGATTAGTATCTTTTTCTGCTTAATTATAACATATTTCAATTAGTTATCATATACATATATATAGACAGAATTATATTGGAGGTAAAAATTTAGCAAAAACCTATTTAAACCCCTTTTTTCGTTTTATTTTTATATTTTTTTTATCGATTTTATATTATTATTTGTCAGAAGAATTTTGGTAATTTAAACGATTCTACAAATGAGGAGAATTACGAATATGGAATGTCACCATTGCACGCAAGGATAAGGTGTATGGAATTCTTGCTAAAACTGGCATATACCCTACCACAAGAGGAAGAAAACTTCGATGAAAATACATCAATAAAGGATAAGGAAAAGATCAGAAAGAAGCAAATACAGGATGCTTTTTTTAAACAAGTTGGACTAAAAGTAGACTGTCCCAAGCACGGATACGGTAACTCAAACGATGGAAACACTTCTAGGAGATTTTTTGAAAATGATGAGGCAGTAACTAGAATCATTGGAATTGACAATGAAATCGTGAAAAGATTGGGAACGATCTTGGATGTTTTAAACTGCAAAGAAAATGTCAATTCTACAAAATATGGAGAATATGCGTCGAAAACTGCATCTCTTTTAGCAGAAATGTATCCACAGAAGAAGTTGACCCCGACCGTCCATAAAATATTGGCGCATGGTAAAGATATAATTGAGTACCAGTCTTTGCCAATTGGAGAGCTTTCTGAAGAAGCACAGGAGTCTCTTGACAAATTTTATAAAAAATATAGATTGCAGAACACATTCAAAGCATCAAGGGTGAGGCAAAATGAGGACCTCTTCAACATGTTGGCAGCATCTTCCGATCCACTTATTTCTTCCCTGCGGCATGTGAAGTCACGAATAGAGTTACAAAATAATTATAGTTTAGAAATGGTTAGTCTTTTAGATATACCTTCTCTTACGAATTGTGATGAATATTTTACAGAAAATTGAAAAAATAAATTTAAAAAAAAAAATAATTTTTTTTTTAATTTGTTGGGTAATAATTTAAAACATAAAACCCTTAAGAAAAAAAATAAAAACAATCTAAAAATGTAAAAAAAATTTTTTTTAGTTACCATAAAATTGATTTTTCTACTAATTTTAACTTTGATAACCCATAAGTAGGCCCCTACAAAGCGTAGCACCCTTTCCAAACGCTCATTTCATAGGCTGAACAGTTATCTATCATATGCTGTTTAAACTGTTCAATTATCTTATTCGGTTCAAAAGATATGATTTTTGCAACGAAAAAACTCAAATGGCGCCACTGTGCGACGCCAGATGGATTCTTAGATTTCGATAAATATGAACTTCATAGTGATTAAGAACCCGAAGTTTATTGAAAAAGGATATTTAATCGAAAATATATGTTTCCAATATTCCTAAAAATTATAAATTTTATTTTATTTTGCCACTTCTAAATGTTTTAGTTGGAAGAATATTTAACGCCCCTAATAGTTATAAAACTGATTTAAGAAACAGACTGTTGTCTGAAACCATAAAGATGTTTCTTAAAACCCACAAAACTAAAAAAATTACACAAAAAATTAAATTTTTTTTCAAAAGATCAATTCATGGCGTTAACATTTTAAAATGTTTTCGGGCATATGGGTACCACTGCGGCTGTTCTTGATGAAACGCATGCAATATCTCCAGCTTTGGGCCATTTTGTCGAGCATTTATGGCTGTATGTCACAAATACCACGAACAGTATTGGCCTTCAAAGCGACAATGTTGCACTCTTATCAGCATAAGTCAGTGACTATACGGAAATAATCGATAGGTATCAAATCGTTCAAACTTGGTGGCTAATTGAAAGGTCTTTTTCCCGAAAACAACCTGTTTGGCTAATTTTTGAAAAAACAAGGTCCAGTTATGCCGCCAGCGTCCCCAAACGGTGCATTTTTCTGGATGTAATAGAGTATGTTGTGGATTGCTCTCACTCCATATGCGGCAGTTTTGTTCATTAACAAACCTGTTCAGATGAACGATTATAGTAACTTCGGTTATTGTGGAACCCCTATTTTTGTTTTGGCAATCTTCAAAAAAGTAAAAGCAATCTCTTCATCGGACTAGTTGGAATGTGCTTCCCAATTGATTACCTAACTAAATTCATCACGAAAATTATATTTTCTTAATACTAAAAAAAGTTATAAATGAAAAATCTGAGGTACCTCAAACGCAGTGATTTGAAACATTGGAGGATAATGTAGAAACATCCTGGTGGGTAATGTAGAATACTATTACATATTACCAGAAACAAAATAGTAATATAAAAACAAAATCAGTTTAACATATAGTTTTTTTAATTTTAATTAATTATCAACATAAGATGTCATAGCTTTTGTTAAAAAAATCCATCGAAAATTATTCCTCAGCCTTCATGGCTATTGGTGGAATAGGGTTTTACAATACCCGCCTTCAGGTATTCCACATAAGCCGATTGGCAAATTTTCTAAAACAAATCTTATAAATATTACAATTATTAAATTAACAATTTGTAATCTTTGTAAAAAAACACATATAAAATATCAATATGTAGAGCAAAATAACGGTTTGAATATGAGCACAAGAAAAAGTAGGCAACACCTGTTTTCACTTACAGACCGACAAAAAAATAACAGTGCGACCATTTGCATACCCAAAGCCGTAATACTAATTTTTTCTGTAAGCTATGTTAACATACAGGGAAAGATTCTAAATAACATTTAGTGTGGGAAATAAAGGGGGTTCCACATTACCCATGTATTCCACAATAACCGAAGTTACTCTATAATATAAAAATCATACAGTTGCTTTTAAGTTGCGAGAATCAAGTATTGACTTTAAAAGTAAATTTTCATAATTTGGTAGCGTTTTTATAAAATAAAACCTATATTTTATTTCAGGTGTAATTTTATTTAAATCGGGTAATTTTTCTTCGTCTCAAGTGTAATTTTGAATTTTGCTGATGATGACACTGCAGTGTTGCCAAATATCGTGTCAGTACTTCACAATTGTGTAATTGAGAGCCTTTTAAAGAGGACTTTCTTTAAACGAACTATCTTCTTGCACACAAAACCCAAATTTTTTTTTTTACATATAAATACAGTAAATGGTCAAATAATAAGCTGTCGAAAAAATAAGAAATAATAATAGTAATATATTGCTTTAATTCTACACAAATATATAAAATAAAGTCTAACACAAGGCAAATGCAACGTAATGCTGGGCTGTCAATATTATTTGTACGGATTTTGACATTTGTAATACCTACACCTATAAAATAGCTAGCATAGCTATTTTTAATGCTGCGGTCACCTGTATGAATCCGCCTTGGTCTTACGTTTTTTTTCATATGTGGTAAAAAATTTGTGGTTATAATATTTTTAGTAAAGTTTTTGGTATTCATATTTTTTTTTTTTTTTTTTTTTGTATATTTTTGAACATTTCTTTTTGTTTTTCAGATTTTTTATTTGCCCTGATGATAAAATCTTAGCAATTTTTGATAGACCTCATAAGTGTAACCTTTCTTTCGTTTTTAGTTACCAACTTTATGACAAATTTTATATATTTTCTTTACTGGAAACACATCAAACTCGATATTCGCCACTATCGATTACATTTAGTATTTAGTAGTTAGTGGTGTTAGTAGTATGCAGTAAATATGCGGCAACAATTATTCTCTAACCATATATGGCTTAAAAGAGAGTTTTGTTTTGGTAGTTGCTGGTTGTTGTAATCTTTTTTTTTTATTTATTTTCTTTTAATAAATTGTTAGCAATTAGAAAATACATTAAAGTCTAAATGAGTGCTGTGTGTTGTTGTTGAAAGTCTGTCTTATTGGCAACATTTATAAATTTATTTTATTCTTTAGTTTCTATTTTCATTTACTCTACTACAGGTAAAAACGAAGAGTGTGATGTGTTGCACTGTGATGTAGATGTTAAAGTTGTAAAGCTACTAAACGGATCTAAATAAAATAAAAAATGTGCCATTAGTTTGTTGTAGTAGTAAATAAACAAAAACTACTAGTACTAACTGCTATTACTAACTGATGCAAGCTGCTGAAAGTATTTGTTTCTCTATCCCCCCCACCCATTAGGCCATTAAATGGGCTTTGGTTGATGTTGGTAAATTTCGTTATTTTTTTATTTTTTTTAAGACTCTTCCTAAACATGATTGCTGTGGCTGTATCTGTTGGTTTAAAATGCAAATTTAATTTTATTACCCACAATTTTATAAGTAATGTCTTAACATTTATTTGCTGTTGCATTTTTATTTTCCTAACAAACTCTTAGATTTATAAATTAAAATAAAACTCTTGCTCTCTCTCTTTTTATCTGCCACTGGGTTCTTTTTTGAGGTTTTTTTTTAACTTTTTTTTTTTTTGCTATTTGTTGCTTAGAATCCTGCAAAGTTTAGAGGTAGTAAAAGAAGAAGAAGAAGTAAGAAAAACTACTTTAAAGCATTACATTAATGTGTTAAAAATTTTAATGTGTTTAACTTGACTTTACCATCGCTCATCTGCCGTTATCTGACCTGATAAATATAATAATTAAATTTATATTTCTTATGGGTTAAAAGACAAAAAAAAAAAAAAAAAAAACAGGATATATTGACAATTTCCATTTGTTGGCATTTGAAGTAGAGGAATGAATTGTCGCATAGAATTCCAGAGTAATTATAATTATTAAGATAATTATAAGATGTTAATTTTTAACAAAACATGAGACACTTTTTAAGTACAGTTCAATTAAATATACGAAAGTTGTAAATTTTTACAATTAAAAATTTAATTCGATTATAGTATAAATAATTATTGTTATTGGTTGGAGTGATCCAAAGATCATAAATTTTAATTAATTTCATGTTGTAAAATTCCTTTCTTCATAAAAATAATTTAATGCAAATTAAATTTGATAAGCTTTACCCTGGTTAAAATGTAAAAATTTGGATTAAGAATTATTTAATTTGAAAAAAAAACAGCACGTTTGACGGTTTTTTCAAATGGAATAAAATAACCTCTAAAGCAAAACAATTTTACTACAAAAATTGTATGGAAAAATAAAGAATATCAGTTGGTAAGTATAAATTGGTTTTATAAAAATATTGTTTATAAATAGTGTAAGATTACATTTATTAAGGGTCTGGGATAAACCCCGGAAAACAGCACAAATTTTTTTCAAACTGAACAAAATTAAACTCTTTTCTGGTATGTTTTACTGATATTAACTTAAAATACACTCAATGGAAGACATTATGGATGGAATCAAAAGAAAAATGGATGACATTAAATCAAAGTAATACATACATAGTATAATAATAAAATGATAACCATGATGACCGATATGAATTTCCTTATTTTCTTCAATTTTTGGATTCTAAAGAAAATCCAAAAATTATTTCTTGATTTTTACTTATTGCGTTCGTAAGCAGTAAAATTTTCCTAAATAAATAATCATGATAAAAAAATTCACGTTTTTGGTATATAATCAAAAATTTCATAAAACAAGAAATAAAAAAGTATCTAGTTTTTATAAAAAAAGAAATATATTTCTGAGTTCAAGTTTTATTTATTTAATATAAGTCTGATTTTCTTGCCTTTACACGCAAAGAAAAAACATGATTGACACAATCACAATCGCAAACTATCATTAATGTTTGTGGTTATGATTGTGTCAAACACGTCTTAAGCAACAATATATGTTCAGTTATAATGATTTTAGATAATTGTTGTCTCAAACATATTATTATGTTCAGAAGAAAAATGTGCACGGTCTTTCAAACCATTTTTCTATATTTCCCAATACCATGCAAAATGTCTACTTCAACATTTTATATGGTCTTACAATAAAAACAATAAAAAATGTAATTTAAAAAATTTATGTTTTATTACAAATATAATAAATAAAATATAGCATACATATATTAAAAATAAAATTAAATACACATATTTATATACCTGTGTATGTGTTTTAATTTATAAATTTACGTTGTGTGGTACAAATATATCCAAACAAATAAGAATTCCGTTTTTGAAAAAATTCGGGGCTGATTACAAAATTATGTGTCAAAATTTGTTATAGGTTTTTTTGGCTGCAAGAAATACAAAATAATTGCATATTTATATATTTTTATAATTATATTTAAATAACTTACCTGTTTCAATAAACGTATAATAATTTATTTCGTTAGTTTTGCAAGGCAGCATGGCATTTTTCTCCCCGAAAAATGTTTTAATTATTCTGTCATCATTCATGTTTCCTGATAAACTGACGCTCGCGGACGGAGAAAATGTAATTTTAAAGCACACACTGTTTGTTTTGACAATAAATGTTTGCATCTTAAGAGAATGTGTTTTCAAGCAAACAAAAATGATGGTATTAAACATACCTTTTGTGTTCAACTAATATTATGATTTTAGTTGTGTAGTTGAAAATATATATATTATAGTAGCTAACATATCAAATAATATAATATGCTTAGATAGACCAGAGTACCTTTTAGGTGTAAGCCACCATATAATATTATTATAGTGAATTTAAAAATGTTAAGGACAAAAAACAATTTTTTAAGTTATATTAAGACTATAATTAATTTATGAGGGTAAACATATAAGGCAAGTATAAACAAAAATGGTCGTAGTGACCATTCATTAATCATGTTTTTTCTCTGCGTGTAAATATAATCGAATTTCTTGTTTCAAGAAACATATGCTAGGGATTTTTTGGTTTAAATTAAATAATTTTAATTTGAATCGACATATCAAACAAAAAAAAAAAAAAAAAAGTTTCTTAATTCATATTAATAAGCCACAAAAGTAGGTAAAAAACGAGTTGCCTGTTTTGTGTACAATCAACAGAACAAGGAGAAAAACATATGTACATTATCTTCAAAAATCTTTGAACAAAATCAGGAAATTTTGATTAAGCTTATAGTTTTAAGCTTATAGTCTTTGTTAGTAATCTTATAACATTTTAATTTTTAATAAAACATCAAGGAGGACTAAAAATAAAAAGGTCAAACTTTTCTTAACTCGAATTAAGCTGTTATTGCTTGTTGGCACAGACCAAGTGTCTAACAAAAATTCCCTTTTTTCCCCTACAACAAAAAAAATTATCCCTACACTATTCCCTACGTTAAAAATTTCTTGTTTTTAGCTTTAGGCAAACAAATACATACTCGGTTAACATTTTGTAAATATTATAATTAAAGGATTTATTAATATTTATTAAAAAAGCATTTATTAACAACAAGAAAAAACAAAATACTCATCTATATAAAAATTCAATTTAAAAAAAAACTTTTTGACATATTAAAATTTTTTTTAGTAGAAACGCCACTATATATCCTACAATCTAGTGTCAAAACTAATGCCCCAATTCTGTTAGATGATTTAGGACAAGTTTTCTTCTCCAAATATTTGACTTATTCACCCCTATCGTGTATAACTTTTCCGTCGTAATTTGTTCCCTTTTCACGTATTTGCGATCATGAAAAACTCCCATGAAAAAATTAATTCATAGGAGAATAATAACGTAAAAAAAATGTTCGCGGGAAAAAATTCCCCTTATCGTAAACAATTTTTCCCTCGTAATTTGTTCACTTTTCCCTTTGAAATTCTCATTTTATTTTTGCTAGGGACAAGACATTTATGTAAGTAGTTCTTCTCATAATTCGAATATTGAAGTTTACAAAATTAATTTTAAGGTCAATTTCCGTTAAAAGAGGCACAAACTTATATGTATATTGTTAAACAAAATGCAAAAAAAACAGGTCGATTGGCTGAGGAGTTATGAAGCTTTTCAAAGACGTGGTGGCAGAATTTTAGAAATTATTTTACTACATAAAAGCGCAATAAGCTAATGTTGCAATCACTGCAATACAATATATATTATTTTGTTTTTTTTTTAACATTTCTTTAAAATATACGTGTATATTTTTGAACAAAAAAATTTTTTTTAATGTTTTTTAATATTTATTCTTTTTTAATTCACTGAGAACTAATAGCTCGAAAAATAGTTCGCGGGAGTTTCACGATAGCATTTTTCCCTTTGAGGGGAATAAAAATTTCATGGGAACAAAAATTCCACTTGTTTTTCACGATAGGGGTGATTATTTGTAAATTCTATAAATCAATAATGGTTATTGTCTATGATTATGGCACTCCCAAAAAGGATAGGGATACAAGTAACCTAACAAATCTTTGGGCTATTAGTGTACTCTCCAATATAAGTAAAGTTTTTGAAATTTTTGTAAACAATAATTAAGTTAAATTCTGTGAAAAAAACCAATTAAATAATGAGAGACATTTCGGTTTCAAATACAAGCACTCAACAATTTACGCAACACATTTGCTTGTCTCCAATATTCATTGGAACTTCAATAAATCCTTGTGTACAGGTGCCTGTTTGATAGATTTCGAAAAGGCGTTTGATATCATATGGATACCGGCATTAATTTACAAATTATTGAAATATAAAAAACCTATATATCTAATTATTCTATTACACAACATGTTAAATAACAAATCTTTTATAGTTTGCAATAGGAATCAAAAAAGTAAAAAATTTATTACGGCGGTCTTGATCTCTCAGTCGACAAGGTTGTTCACAACCCTTTAATTGTGTTATTAAAGCAGAGTTTTCAATTGCAGATATTTGTGTCAGCTCATAAAGAAGAGAAGCCAAGTGGAAAATCTAACAGTGAGAAATTTAAGTAAAAAATTTATTGTTCTGAATGGCCTGCAACACCACTGTCAACGAAAATTGACAATATCATTGCTTTTGCAGATGATATTTTAATATATCACGCCGATAATAAAATAGAAAAATTAATAATGAATTACAAACATACTTTAAGATAGTTGAAAAATACGCTAGAGAATGGAATATGAAAATTAACTTTGACAAATGTGAAACCATTCACTTTCGCCCGCCAGTAGGAAAATTTGGCATAACATCAAGTACCAATATACGTATTCAGAACAAACTAGTTGTAAAATACTTGGGAATTAACCTAGATAAATTTTTATATTTCAATGCTCATATAAAGGAACAAATAATTAAAGCAAGAAATGCCTTTTTCAAGTACAAGAAACTGTTTTATTCACAATACATCAACCCTAAAGTTAAAGTCAGTCTGTATAAAGCATTAATTAGACCTAATTTAACATACGGTTGCCAAATATGGTTTAACATTTCTCCATCATTTATGGAGTAAATTCGATTTTTTGAAAGAAAGTGTCTAAGATCTTGTACATCGTTGTATAGATCTCTAAATAGTGATTATCAAAATTTGTACAATAATGCAAAAATAAGTAGAATAGATAATTTTATTATTCATATAATTAGAAACCACATTGCAAAAAGCCCGGAGTGCTATGAAAATAATTTAATTATGGCACCTTATTGCAGTGATGAAGAATATATATATAAAACTCTATGAAATGGATATGTACCACCTGAGGCTTTCGTTTACCTCGACAGTAAAGGATGTATCCAAAATGAAATAGGCTTACTTATGTTCTACCATATATATAGAAGAGCCAATGCAAAAGCTATTCATTGCAATCAAACTTGTATGGGAGCTATGGGCAGATATGAACCCATTCCAATAAATTTTGGCAGGATGATTTTAATTGCAATTAAATTAGTTTGGAGCAAATTTAGTCTTAGTAACAACATAATATGATGATATATGGGTACATGGGGCTATGTGAAATTATGGACCGATCGGCCCCATCAATTGGCTTGGTTGTTGTGCCAATTAGAGCCTTTGTACCAAATTTTATCAAATTATCTCCAAAATTTCGACCTATACTTTGCGCACAAGGTTTACATTTACATTACAGCCGGATGGACATCGTTAATTCAACTCAGAAAGTGATTTTGAGTCGATCTGTTACTTAAAGGTGGGTCTTGGACCAATATTTTAAGGTGTTACAAACATCAGCACAAATACAATAATTCTCTCCACTATTGTGGTGTGGATATAACTAAGGGGAAATATTTGTATTTATAATGTTGTAGGTGTGCAGAAATATGTACATACTTTGTGTGGTAATGCTAAACTTAAGTCATACTTTTTATTAGGAGAACTGTTTTGACACAATATTTAACTAAAATTCAAAATTTCGTATTTATAATGCTACTGTAGTATTTAATTTTTGTTTAGATTCACGATTTCTGTCTGGGTATTTACCAATGTCCCGTTGGTAACGAATTTTTTGGGTGCGTTTCTCAGACAAGCATGTGCCGTAGTTTGGATGAAAAGTTTTCATTGAAAACCTTCCATTTTTTCAATAGTTGACAATTTTGTTTTTAAGTTATTTTACATATATTTATTTGTCATGTTTTTTTAAAACATTATTGCCATGGCCTAATTAGTAGGTCTGCTCGAAACGCCTGCTGATTTTTTGTAGAGTTGTGTTTTTAATCATAATACATAGGCATAAAGGGGCAAAATGTCAAAGTTGTTTACATTTTTAATTATATTTTTTTAATATTCATTTTGATTTCAAGAAATCGTTTTTCTTATTGTGAAAATAAAAATAAAATATAATAATTGTGAAAAAAATTTTGAATAAACATTTTAAATAACCATAATAATAAAAAAAGTGTAATAACAATAAAATGCGTTACTGTGCAGTGTGTAAAAAACATTTTAAAAGTGGATGCGGTACGTTATTTTTAGTGCCAAAAGACCCAGTGGAAAGTGCAAAATGGGGTGAAATTTGTGGCAGGAATTTGGCCCCATCACATGAAATTTGCGCAGACCATTTATCGGAAGCAAGCATTGTACGCCAAAATTCCGGTTGAAAATTTTCATTAAACAAAATAAATACATGATAAAAACAAACCACATTTTTCTTAACAGGTGACAAGTTTTTGACATTTTTACCATTTTTACCCGTGTTGTTTTTTCTATTGTTGCATTGTTGTACCATTAAAATATATAAATTGAAATAAAAAATAGATGAGAAATTTAAAATTTGAACAAAATAAATATCTTGGCAATAATAACATGAAAATGCCCTTAATAACAGACACAAACCACATAATATAAACGGAAAAAATTTATTGTGTAAATGAATGGTAAATTCGACTACTTTTTTTCTTAAGACAAGACGATATAATTGTCTATCGCAATTGGGGTATAAATCAAACTGCGTGTTAAATTTTTATTTCCTCGTCTTTTGTCATTTTTAAAGAACTTAACCTTTTCAAGAATACTTATTTTAAATAGTTTTTTTATTATAAGTATCTAATATTTTTTAACACGCTCGCTAACAAATAACAGCAGGAAAATGTAACCAATACGAATCGAGAATCTATATATATAAAAATGAATGTATGTATGTTTTTTTGTTTGCTTGATTGGTTGTAAAACTTTTACAATATATTACTGATGGCTTGAAAGGATCTACAGGCTATATATATTTTCGAAATTTTGAGTGGGCATGGCACCTCCTATACAAAGACAATATAAATTTCTGCATATCTGGAGAACGAAAAAGCCCAATTTCCAAAATTGGTTCAAGCATCTTGGCGTGGCACAAAATTGCTTTATTTATATCTATAGAACGGTATTATATAAAACATGTGTTATCAATACAAAAGATATCTAAAAAATAGGCGTGATTGGAATGGTGGCCGTGACATTTCCTATACAAAGGCATTACAAATTTACGTATATCTGGAGAACAACACGAGCCAAAGTTGTCACATTTTGGTTATCAATACACAATTTCCGACAAAATATGGGCGCGATTGGAGAAGTGGGCATGGCATACAATAGATTTCTTTATATCTAAAGAACGGTAAGAGAACAATTATCCAAATTTGGTATACATATCTGGGTTATTATTACACAGCCGCTCTAATAAAATGGACGGGATTATTATAGATTTCTGTATATCTGGAGAACGGTAAGAGCCAAGGTTTTATACACCATCTCCAGTAGCTTCACTTTCTGCTTTATTTGTGGACATTTTTCTTTTGACTTTGAATTTTAAGTCCCGCTTAATGTGTAAAAAGAATTCCATCAGACAACATAGTTTTAAAACAAACTGTTTACCTTACCTTTTGCCATCCATCCCCAGTTCTGGCAATAGTCTCTCACTGCTCCTTAAAATCATTAGGAACACAACACCTGGGAAAATTCCCTACTATAAGCATTACTAGCACAGATATTTATTATAAGAGTATATTGTATCAGGCTATTGTAAAACCGAAAGTTAGTAATTGGTGATTTATCTTTTCAGGTATCTTAAAGGCCTCTTTTTAAAGGCCTTACAAGGGTCAGCCTCATTGAACTGGCTGCCTGAGTTTACCTTAAATATTTCTGTGCCTACAAGAAATAATCGCTAAAGTCAAGTTAGAACATGTTTGGCGTATTACTTCTTATCTAAAATTGCTGTTTCATTAAAACTGTATTTGAAAATTAAAAAATCATGAAATAGCTAACACAGAGCCTTCAAATATATAAGTTAAATCTTAGTTCGCCGATTTTGGGGAACGGTTTTTAAATTTAAAAAATGCTTTTCTTTGTTAATGCTTGTGGGCACAGATTTATGAATACAAATAAAGCAATTTCGAAGTAATTAAGAACCATTTAAAATATATCATTTAAATTTGTATTATATTATCTGCTTTACTAATAAAATTTCATTTTGTTTTGCTTTTTTTGTTGTTTTCTTCTTTTAGCTTGGCTTATACAATTTCTGTCTTGATTTAAAACATTTTAGAAGAACTTTTTGGTATAAAAATAATGTGCATATGTTCAAACATTCTACTTTTCAAAATTTAATACCAAGCTAACACACGGTGTATCATTTATTTATTAAACAAAATAAAACTAGAAAAAAATTTACAATTTTCTTTTCTATTTTATTTTAACACTTTATTCAAAGGCTTACCTGCACTGTTGATGATAAACGTTGTTGTGGCTCCTGAACTACACCACCATATTGCTGTTGTTGTTGCTGCTGTTGCAACTGCTGCAACTGTAGTTGCTGCTGATATTGTAAATATTGACGTCGTTGACGTTGTAAATTGTATGGCATTGACTTATATTGATTTACTCGTACATCATTACTATTAATAGTAGAAGTAACGTCATCATCATTCTCATTGTGATCGTCGTACATCATGGGGAATTCTTTGGCACAATCTCCTGCGGTTACAATTAAATTGTATGAACTTTTTGTTTCACGATCCAATGTACGTTGCGTACGTATGGTACCGTTTGAAAATATTTCAAAATCATTATTATCATCACCCGATGTAATCGTATACTCAATACGACCGTTATCACCTTGATATATATGAAATAGAAAAAAATAGAAAGAATATAAATTAAAGAACTAATAAGAATGAAATAAAAAATAGGTTACAAATAAGCAGGGTTAATAAAAAAAAAAAATAAAGATAGCTACTTGGGTTATATTGGATTTTGCGGTTTCTTATTTAAAACTGAATTTTCTCTTTCCGTCTCTAAACAAGTATGATTGTTTGGCAAAAGCGAACAAGATAATTACATTGAAAATTATGACGCCCTAACAGTTCATCTTTTCATATTTCTACAGTTGATTTTTCTAAAACCTCCCACTTACTAAATAATCGCTAAATTTTTTTTCTATTTTTGGGGAATTTCTATCATCAACATGTTATAACTTCTTTGGTATAACCTTTTTAACTTTCTTCTTAAATGTTTCTTTATTATTCTTTTAAATAAAGGATTTCTGTTTTGTTTTTTTCAGTTTATAGGAAAAGCTACTTTAATAGTCGTTGTCTATTGTTTGTGATTATGATAAATTGCTAAGTGAATCAAACATCAATTGAATTTAAAAAGAGAATTCTATTGAGGTAAAGGTATGAGTACAAATGCCGGTTTAACCTATATATGGCACAATAAAGGTTTTTCAAGGGAAAACATTTAAAAGAAAATATGTATTTTCCTTGTAGCTAAGAAAAAAGAATTTGTATAGATAATTCCTAAAGAATTAGTGAAAGATTAATCATACTTTGAAATTCTACCACCAGGATATTACTTGGGCCTTTTAGTTCCATATATGATCATGATCTATGATATGTAATTAAATTTTTTTTCCTTCTTAGATGTTTACATATTATTATTTTAAGACTATAATATATACGAAAACGTTATTAGTATTATTAGAGTAGGTTTGTTTTTATAAAGTCAAAATGCGTTCTGGCTTAAACATTTTGAATATATAGAATAAATGCTATATTTCAAGTCCGCCGGTCTGGCAGGGCTGTCAGCTATTAAATATCTGTCATTTGAAGTGAAATTTATTTAGTGAAATGTTTGCCATTTACGATTATGGGTCGTTTAACAACCGCAGAACGCGTAATACAACTTACAAGAAAAAAGTGGTGGTTGAAACGTGGCCACTTTTCGAGCATAACGCGTTGTTTATTGTCGTTATAATCGACCTACTGTGCAAGGAATTGACAAGATTATAAAAAGATTTTAAGAGATTGGAAGAGTTACATGTTTGGTAAGGCTTGTGCATCATCACAATGTGCGCACTACCGAAAATATATCTTCTTTTAGTAAAAGTATAGCGGCTAATCTGAATTTGTCGATTCCACGGCTAAGAAGTGAGGGCGCTGGGAGCTGAAATTCTAAGAAACATTATGAAAAATGCTCTGAAAAGAGTACATCAGGTCGAAGCAAACAATATACACAATTTTAAAGATGTAATATTTTAAATATAATGTGGAAATATGTACAAGTTATAAACCAAATTTTAATAAATACCAACGTTAAATTAACAGCGAAAGAAAAAAACTTTTTCATTAACACTAGTAGCTCTGCATAAATACGATAACGATAACGATAGTCTGCACATAAAAGATATAAATGTGAAGAATTGATTTTATAAAATAGAGAAACGGAAACATAAAAAAACCAAAATCAATAAATAATAACAAAAGAACAAAAGAAATTAAATTATAGTGCAGATATTTCGAGCAACTTATAGAACAACTTATCCTGCAATATTTTTTACCTTCTCATGAAAAAAAAATTGGATTAAAAGGGCAACGCTGAAGACAAAAGTCATATGCTCTTCGCTTATCCAGATTATAATGGCATCATTGAAAGACACATTCGAGATGAAACTGTTGCATATGAGAAGATTGAGAAGGATTCAGTCAAATGGGTGTGGATATAAACGAGGATAGAGGAAAGATATTAATTGCAAATGCTGAAAAATCAACGCAAATAAAATATGGCGAGGACGTTGAAGCATGCAGTTATAATTTCGAGATAGTAGAAGAATTAATCTATCAAGATCCACTGTAAATAGAGAAAATAACATCATCCTTGAAATAAACCGAATGATAGTGCTTGAAAATAGGTATTATTATGGACTAAGCAAACATTTCAAAAGCAAGTCCATCTCCAGGAAAACGAAAACCACTTGTGATACCCGTTCCGAAACAAAATTTCGAACAATTTTTTTTTTTTGGAAAATATTTGAAAAAATCTTTGAATTTTATGCACTTATACTCTAGTGTGTCCCAAAAAAAAATTTTTTTTTATGCCCCACCTTTTTTTGAAAGCTTATAGTGTGAAGTATTTTTGTGATTTTTTTAGATTTTTCGGAAGAGGTTTAGAGGTCGCTAAAATCGAATTTAACCCAAAAATCTGGTTTTCTCGACTTTTTTGAATTTTGCTGATTACTCGGCCCATTAGCATGATTTTCCTTGTTACTAAGTCAATTTTTTTAAAGAAAACTTCTCAAACTTTACTTCTCTGTGCAGATATTAAAATTTTCAGTTATTTTTTTGCTCATTTGGGTGCCTTTAATCACATTGTTTTGTAAATTTAGCATAAATTTGAAAAATAAGGCTCTGTAACTATTAAAATTTATATTGAAGTTAAAAAAACTAATGATTCAGTTTAAAAGGTGGATAAATTCTGAGTCATTGCAAAAAAAAATTAAAAATATTGTAATGTGTTTGCCAGTTATGCATCGGATTTGTTTTAATGTTAGATATTTAGATATTAGGTATTCTTTTAAAATATTAAATATGGGTGGTTTTTTTGTTCTGTTGCACAGTCTTCAGCAATGCGAGTCCAAAAAATTCTAGGCAGCTTACTTCTCATACCCAAAAAAAAAAAAAAAAAAAATTAAAAAACTATTTTTTTAGCTTTTAATTATTTATTAGAGATTTTACGATGAAGCTCTATGCCCTGTAATAAATTCTGAAAGTCTGTTGCAGAGGTTGTTAGATTCATGTAAGTATTAGCTAAGGCCACGCCGCGTTCTGCGACATCACTTACCATGTGCAGTTGCTGAACTTTGTTCTTTGCTTCATTAAATGATTTGTTTGTATGCCATTTATCCAATTGGATGAATAAAAAAGCTTTAACGAATCAATCGCACGCGCCACGTTGAAAACTCTTCTGTGGCATCAGTGGTACTTATCCGGTAAGTTGGCTGCCTTAGCATTTTTTGATGAACTTATCGACACCAAAACTTTGCGTTTAATGGTCCATAATCTACACGCACCAAGCAACGGTAAATAATTAGTAAAAGCCGAATTATCCGAAAACATGCTTAATAACAAACAAATTCAAGATTTAATATCCGAAGCCAGCCTAGCCTTTCTTGAAATCAGCAACATTTCAGTTGATTTTTTACATACAGATCCGGAAAAATGGCATACAAACAAATCATTTAATGAAGCAAAGAACAAAGTTCAGCAATTGCACATGGTAAGTGATGTCGCAGAACGCGGCGTGGCCTTAGCTAATACTTACATTAATTTCACAAAAAGGAAAATTTTAAAAAGGGTATAACTTTGGAACAGTAAGAGCAAATTCAATTAATTTTTTTTTGCAATGACTCAGAATTTATCCACCTTTTAAACTGAATCATTAGTTTTTTTAACTTCAATATAAATTTTAAAAGTTACAGAGCCTTATTTTGCAAATTTATGCTAAATTTACAAAAAAATGTGATTAAGGGGACCCAAATGAGCAAAAAAATAACCGAAACTTTTAATATCTGTACAGAGAAGTAAAGTTTGAGAAGTTTTCTTTAAAAAAATTGACTTAGTAACAAAGAAAATCGTGCTAATGGGCCAAGTAATCAGCAAAATTTAAAAAAGTCTAGAAAACCCGATTTTCGGGTTAAATTCGATTTTAGCGACCTCTAAACCTCTTCCGAAAAATCTGAAAAAAATCACAAAAATACTTTACCCTATATGCTCTCAAAAAATGCTGGGGTACCTACAAAAATCAAAAAAAAAAATTTTTTGGGACACACTATTATACACGTGCCGAGAAATTTTCGAGTTGGACTCGCGTTTTTTTTTTTGTAGATAATCCGACTCCGGTAGAAACACCGCGATATTGTAAAATAATATGAATATTATCTAGAACAATATTGATTATTATAATCTCTTACCAAAAACACAATAATTTAACACCTGAGTTAAAGGCCCAGCTGCTCATACTCGACTTTTATATTATATAACCTTCTTATCATTGTGTATTTAAAGTATTTAATTTATTTTTTATTTCCTTAAATCGCAAACCTTTCATATCAATATTTAGCATACATGCTATTCAATATCTTTTACCAAACCTCATTGTCTTTAGAAAATTGCTACAAAACAACTAAAAAAAACTAATATTTTACAGAAATAAAGAATTTTAAGTTGTAACTAATTCATAGTTCGTCCTATACTTGTCTTAATTTTCTATGTGCGGTTTAAAACGCGAATTAAGAAAAAATCTAGATTTTCTTTACAACACTTTTCTATATTTGCATATTAATACTCCATTGAAACTATTTTCATTGATGTTAGGAAAAAGGTGTCAGCCATAAATCGTGTCTATTTTTTTTCCAAATGATACTAATACCCAGAGCTTTGAAAAGCTGCAATAAATTGCCGCTAAAGACAAAATAATGTTAACCAAACTGATTTATTTCTTTGACTTTAAAATGGTTTTAGATGTCAATTAAAAATTTTGTCAAAATTAAATTATTTTGTGATTGCAGTCATTTTCAAATCGATCAAATCGATTGCAATCATATTTTTATTGAAACTCGTACGATTTAATTAATTTAATTAATCCCTCCGAAATCTCAACTATAGTAAAAGTCCAACGAAATAATAAACACTTGAAGTCTAGCGGTTGTATGCCAAAATTGACATTGTTAGTAATTCAAAATATTCAGAGTCAACTTTAATTCTAGAAAAAGCAGTTTCATTTGAAGGGAACGAAGATTTTGACTCTGATTTAATTTGTATGGCCAATACTGAATTTAATTAATTTAATTGCAGTTAAAGTATTGCAGTCAAATCAAAAATTAGATTCAATCGTTTTTCTCGGATTAATTTCATGATCTAAAATTTAAGTCATACAATCAATTTCCGATTTTGAATGCAATCAAAAATTTAGCAATCGTTAAAGAGAAATCATGTCATTGTAATTAAATTTAATGCAATCTTTAACAACTCTGCTACTACTTTGTATGTTTATTATAACTTCTTGTTTTTTGTTTAAGAATTCAATTTTTCATCACTAAAAAAACAATTTTTTTCCATTTCATCCTACTTCTGCAAAACTTTCCTAAAAATATTTAAGGTTTACTATATTTTTGAACGAGTGATAATACAGGAGAGCTTCTTGTATTATAAAAAATATTATTTTTTTTCATGTTGTTTTTTAGCACTTAAATTAAAAAACAATGTTCAACAACCAAGCACCAGTAGATGGAATGGAACAAAAACAAAAAAAATCAGTTGTTTTTAGTCGGTCATTCGGTTAAATATGCGGTAAATGTTTTTAGATGGTTACAATTTTTTAATGTTGTTGTTCATTTTTATTGTGGTTATTTTTCGAATGTTGTTGTTGTAAAAAACAGCATAAATAACTGTTATTCATATTATTATAAAGCACACCTTTTAAATGGATTTAGTGCTATTATTGTACGGTATTCTTGGTTTATAATTTCCTTTTGGTCTATAAACATCTTTGTAGCAAACATAAATAAGATGGTTAAAAAAAAAACATGAACAAGTTATGTATGATACAAGGAGAGTTGGAAAAACTATTTTAATTGAAAATAAATAAGATTTTATGGTATTGTTCACAATGTGCTGTGGAGAAATTCAAAAATATTTTGCATATTTTGAAGAAATTTTAAAATAGGTGTTGACATTATTGTAGCGCTCTGGGGGAAAGGGATTAAATGCATTTTTGCAGATATTTGTAACAGCAAAAAATGACCATTGATCCAACTATAAGTATTCCAATTGACTCAGTATTATTTGCTGTGGCGGCTTATTAATATTTAAATGAGAATATTCTTTTGATTTCATCTAACCCCCTAATTATTGATTTCCCTTAATGTCAATAACCCGGCTTAGCCCTTTGAAGAAAAAATATTAAAAAATAAAATTTGATAGAACTTAATATTATAAGGAACTTGGATATAACGAACTTGAAGGGGATCAAACAAGTTTCTTTTACACTGAAAGAATGTTCTTTACAGATTTCGACATAAGTCCAATGAAAAATTTTATTTCAATTCAACCTGTTACACTTCATTGGTTTAATAAATACTGTTTCATTAGCCTCCAGTTAATGAAATATTTCATAATCGGTAAAAATTTTTCATGACCTTAATGCAAGAAATTTTATTAAGACTGTGACTATTTGTCATCACATTAATGAAATATTTCATTAACTTAATGATCAGTGACGCAAATTAAGCCATTTATCGGATAGATTTAGCTTAGGGCTATTTTGCTAGCAGCCTTGAAAAGCGTAAGGATTTGTGAATATTTTAGATAATTATGCTGTACAATTTTATGCGAGTCTTCTAGAATAAGATAATCGCAAAATATTTTACGCTTGTAGTGACTTCAAAGTTAATAGTTTATTCCCTTGCAATTATAAATTTATCCACAAAAATTTGGCATTTTTCAATATTTTGTTTTAGCTGCAGATATTTAATTACAGACCCTTTTACGATAAAACTTGTCGGGATAATTTAATTTTTTTTCTGTTCGCTCGTAGGCTAGTTGGTATTGAGAGTTTTGCGTGTTTGATTGCCGCCAGTGACTAGTATTTTTATTTTTATCTTTATTTTTACTTTTATTTATTTAATTTCTAATACAACACGATTTACCCCCATATTCATAAAAAATATTTTAGGCTTATAGCAGGTTTATTAATCAAATTTTCATAGAAAATTGAACCAAATTTTCATAGAAATGATTCACAGAAAACTCGTTTCATAAACCTTTTATTAATCAAAACTATTTGTTATGAATGTGGGGGTTACAATCTTATAATTTTAGTAAAGGATTTTGAAAATGAATAGGAACATGACGTTAAAAATAAAAAATTTGTTACATAAAACAGAAATACTACAAATATTCTTTAACAATAAAAACATTCAAAAGTAGTATTCAATTTGACAGAGAGAATCATTTAAAATGCTTTAGCAGTTCTTTTTTAAAGGGCAGTGCGCTGCGTATCAACTGTGTGGCCGGTTTTAACGAGTTCCAAAGACGGATTGCATGAACATAAAATTGCCACTCAGATACTTAAGTTCATAATATCGTATATGAATAATGTCAATAATATCAGATTTTATCAAATAGATAGACTGGTTCAAGGGTATAGATAATCTTGTGAAGAAGCATTAAGGTTCTTATTTTCATTTAATATATAATGTGGTTTAATAATGTGACATTGTAGAGTTTTGCCACATATTCAGAAATCCGGTCATATTTCCGCAAGTTAAACACTTATCTCTAAATTGCATAGTTCATAGTTGTTAGTTTTTTACGGCTGGTAGAATCACAACTTGCACATATTTCACATCCATATAATCATATTTGCATAAGATATATTTTTGTCAGCAAAATACGTATATTAAGTGGGTTTATATGTTGAGTGTTCCATAGAGTCCTTAGTTTTGCGTAAATCTTCACAGCTGCAGAATTTATGTGATCTGACCACGTAAGTGTTTTATTGAATATAATGCCAAGGTTTTTGCGGGTTTTTCAATATCAATTTTTTGAGTGTCAAGCACTATTCTCGGTTCAAAAGGTAACTTTATCGTTTTCTTAGTTATTATAAGACACTTTGATTTCTGTGGGTTAAGACACAAACCATTTGCATTTGTTCATACCTAAACACGTTGTAGCTCCATATTTAACTTTTCAACACTATGACCTATGTGACTAAGGCTACTACTGATATAAAGTTGGACATTATCGGCGTACAAGTGGGCATTGCAATATTGTAATTGAGTAGGTAGATCATTGACGTAAAGAGCCTTTAGGGCTGGTATCATTTGTGAGGTTTTATTGTTTAAGAATACTGACTGCTTACGATTTGTCGAGTAAGAATACATTAAATTAAAGCAGCGGTAAAGTTGAACATTCTGTGTAACTTCAAGCAAAGAACTTCATGGTCTACCATATCAAATTCCTTTGAGTGATCTGAAAGACCAAGAAACGAGACTTTGCCATCATTAATACTTCCACGTATTTCTTCAGACATATCTATTAGGGCGTTTATACAACCATGCCCAGGTCGAAATCCTAACTGCCTCTTTGTAAGTAGGTTATTTTCATTAACGTATTTGTTTATTTGATTATGCAGTAACCTTTCAAAAACTTTTGATAAATAAGGAAGTATAGAAATTGTGCGAAAGTCATTGTTTGTTTTCGGTGTTGGTATTATTTTTGCATATTTCCAGCTTTGTGAATAAGCACTCTTTGTTATTGTATTATTAAAAAGATTAGTAATGTAGCGTAAGATTAACATAACAATCATTTTCAAGAATTTTGGCTGAATCACATCCAAACCGACGGCATTTGATTCATTACTAAGACAGCTAGTCACTACATCATTTTCATTTACACAATCAAAACTTAATGAATTATTATGAAAATTTGTACTCTGACTTGAATCATAAGACGATAAATTTGAAGAGACATTAGGAAGATTTTTGAAATTTATATTTGAGGTATTCACACCTAGTAAAAAACATGTTTAAATATGGTCACCTCCAACAAAACTATTTTTAAAGAAAAATGGTAAACTTGTTATGGTAAATTCAACCATATTATTGTCACAGACAACCATATTATGGTTAAATGTGTCTCCATCAAGAAGGCGCAACCATATTATGGTGGTTGTCGGTGACAAAAATATTATTAAATTAAACATAATATGTTTAAAATTGTCTTTAAAAATAGTTTTGTTAGAGGAGACCACATATTTTTGTGTACACCGTACGATTTTTCAAGGCCAATTTCACGCATTTCTCTCCAAGTTTGTTTTGAGCCAACGGCAGATGAAAACCGTGTGGCGTAATAGTCAGATTTTGCTCTTTTATTTTTTTATTTACTTCCTTTCGTGCATTGCAATATATTAATGAATTTATGAATATATATTCATCATGACAATCTGGGATTTTAAAAAGCGTCTTTTATATCAGCATTAAACCAGGTCTTTTTTTAAGCATTTAGTTTTAACGGCTTAATTGGAACAGATTTTTTTAACACATATAAAAAGTTATGCTCTAAGAAGTTTAATTGGTTTAATTTCCAATCAATGTAAAACATTTCAGTTGACATAATGTTGAGGTCTATACGATTAAAATCAAGAGCGGATACCACTTCAGAAACATGTTGTAGCTGGATATCATATGCCAGGAATAACATACCATTTTTGGAAAAATATGGCACCGATAACTGATCATATAACATGAGCTAAGAATGTTTCACTACAACGAGCTTAAGGTCTAAGTTACGAGTACTATTGATCGGTTAATTAAGTTAAATAATTTGTAAGTATATTTCTAACTCTTAATACATAAATAGAAAATATTAAATTCCACTATAATTTATTTAATTATTTTTAATAAGTTTTGAAGATATATTTTAAAATTTTTTTTACCAGAAATCGAAAGACTTAAAAATTTAATTGATTTTTGTGAAACTTTTTGCAGAAGTTTCATTTCACTTAATATTTTTTAAATTTTATGCATATTTTCACTTTCGTGCAAATCTAATGACCCCAAAATCAAAATCTGAACTTTCTAGATAGAAATCCAATAATGAAAAATGTATATTCATTGGCGCTTTTGGCATTTCGAAAAAAGCAATTCATTTTAATCAAAACTTAATAAAATTCTGATGAATTTCTTCGGTTAATATCAAAAAATATATCCAAAAAAACCAAAAATCATAATTTCGTAAAAAAAATTTTACGTAAAAAAAAAATAATTCAACCCATTTGATAGCTCATAAATAAAATAACCAAGAAAAAATATTTGACTTTGTAAACAAAACAACAATCACATTTCACATACCTGAATCAATATCTGTGGCCATCACCGTCACAACAGGTGTTCCAATTGAGACATTCTCATAAATCTCCATTGAATAACTTATAGGATCAAAAACTGGTGGATTATCATTTAAATCCAAAACATTACAATAAACCGTCAATGTGGTGGAGAGACTAGGTTGTCCATTATCTTGGGCTTGCACTACCAAAATATAGTGTTGTATCTAAATAAAACAACAAGAGAAAAGAAAAAGAAATTAACAATAATGCAACATTGTATTACATTTTTGTATAATAATGAATAAGAAATGAGAGTTTTTTTTTTAAATTTATTTACCTCTTCATAATCCAAACGGGCTGTCAATGTCAAAACGCCTGTTTGAGGATTTAAACTGAAAACATCATTGGCCCAATCAGAGATTACGGTATATGTAACGACTGCATTATTGCCCAAGTCAGGATCTGTGGCTGTTATGATGCCCACTTGATAGCCACGTGGGGCGTTTTCGGGTATATCAAATGAATAAACGGGCACATCAAATTGTGGTGGATTGTCATTGGTGTCGGTCACCTGTCGCAAAGAAAACAACACAAATTATTAAATCTGTTAAATTTTTTGGTTTAAATTAAGGAGAAACAAAATAAATATATGAATATGCTCAGTTAAAAAATAAATTAAAAATTATTAAAATTAAATGTAGTTTAAAAATTCGTTTATTTTTATGTTTATGAAATCCTTCAAATGTGGCGTTTCAGAAAACCTTTATTTTTATTGTGCGGTTTTTGTGGTTGCTAAAAAATATTACATTCCTTCCAACACTTTTATTCTTATTTAAGAATTATATATTTTTTGCTTATGAAATTTTTTTTATTCGCAAAATCAGCACAACAAAACAAAAAATTATATAAAGAAGTATAGGTGGAAACAGCTGTCATTTTGTATTCATGTCACGCATGCGTCTGCCAGACATTGTTGAGACTTGTCTGGAGTGGAGTGTTGTCTTACAGTTGAGTTATAAAATAAAGCAACAGCAACAACAACAGAATCAGCAACAGCAGAAGCACCATTAACAACAAAAAAAGTTTATAAATACAATATTGTGTTTTAGTATACAACAATAAGTACAACAACATCAAGAGTAGTAAGTAAAAAAAAGTGTTAACAAAACATGTACATGTTTAAGCAAATCTTTTTGGCTTAAAGAAGTAAACAAATAGACTGTTCCTTTTTATTTTCTTATTATGATAATTTTTCGTATTTTCAACTTTGTTGTGCATTTTTCTGTATGACAAGTAGTTGAATAAAGGTTTGGTTTTTATAAATTTAACCAATTCCCTGCACAAAAACCACATTTACATCCTCTTAGGGTGAGTCATGTAAAGATTTTATGATTTTTTCCGTAACCGACTGTAGCTTATTAGGATTTAAGAAACTCTTAATGAAAGCAATTGTTAAATAAAGGGTGTGTTTTCAAGCCCGATGGAATGTAAAAAAGGTTTAGTCGTTAAAGCGCTCACCTTTTTTACATTTAGGAGCAGATTGCTCTGGCAAATCATTATGGATTGATTTAGTCTTAAACAACGCCACTAAATTATCCAAATTGACTTTGAGTCATCGATGCTCACAACTTATAGAGGACTTCGTGGTTTTGATGGCGCAAGGCTCATTTCTGGCTTGAGGGGCTTGTTAACAAACAAAATTGACGCATATGGAGCTAAACCAATTCATAACAGACGCTACAGCCTCCATTATATCCAGAAAATGTAATTTACAAGCTGGTGAAAATTAAGAAAATTGGACGTACATAATGCGAACAGTCGTGGGCGGTGCCCATTTGGGCGAAATAATTTTTAAATTTAGATTTTTTTAATAAAAAAATTTATTTAATAAAATTTCATTTTTCATTTTTAACAATATCAAGTTATATCAATGAGGCTTAAAAAATACCCCTTATAAGAAATACTCATAAAAAGCGAAAAGTGTTAATTTTGTCATAAACTTTTTGCAAACTATTTTTAATTTCAAAGACAGCGCGAAACTATTAAAGTCATTTCATTCAAAGTTTGCTGAATTTAAAAGAGTTGTGTATTGTTTTCTTGATATCGTCTGGCAAAAGGTACTTGGATATTTGCTTTCAAAACATACAAAATTTTAATATGTACACACATATGTGGTTTCTTGTTTTCTATCTAACCGACCCAAAATGACTCTGTCAATTGCTAGAATTATATTTTTATTAAAAATGTTCGCTTAATGCAATTGAATTTTGAAGCTGCTGAATATACCGGTAGAAAAAGTTCTGTATCATATTTTTCGATATTGCTATTAATAATTCTTTTTGACCCAATAACAGAACATACAGAAAGTAAAGTCAGTGAATCTCAGTCTTATAACTCGCATGTATTGTAGAATATTATAGTTGGATTACATTTATTTTTTCTTTTTGTGGCCTGCGACATTTATCAAAATCAAAAACATTTTTGACGGGTTACATAAAGATTATGATTACATTAATGCTGATCTGGAAAAGTTGACATGAAACCATTTGAACAAAATTGACTTACTTGGATCTATTTAGATAGTTTTCTTTTTAACTGCCAAACCAACCATGCTACTGCGAACGATTTTATCTAAAAAAAGGCGACCATCTGATAGGCATCCACTTCATATTAATATTAATTTATTTTACTTATTTTAAGCCGTTCAAATCAATACCCTTGTTTTATCCAAAAGGATAACTTCCAGCTTAATAAGCAATCGAAATTACTTACAAATGGTTTGCCCGGTAAGTCCCATAAGTTCAAGAGAGTGGAAAAGGAAGAGTTGTACAGACTAATCGGTCCTGGTTTACCCAGTAAATCCCTTTAGTTTCATATAGTGGAAGAAGTGTTTTACAGACTAATCGGTGCTGAAAGTAAGTAAATATTTATCTCTAAATGATTAACTCCAAATTAATTACCAACTAAAAGATCACGAAATGTCCTTGTACTGCTAGTTGATTTGCATTAATCTTTGCTGGGATAGTCTAATCCCACGGTATCTGGGTTAATATTTATAAGAAAAAGCCTATTTAGCAAAACTATAGTCACGGACTATAGTGACTATAGTTTTCGTGACTATTAGTCACTGTTTTATGAAATGAGAAACAAATCGCACCTGTTCAACAATAGTGTATATACCAGAAATTTTTATTTCTCACTTTTGGGAATACGCACTGCAAAAGTATCGTTTTATTTTGTTTACTTTTTGGTATGGAAACGGTTGGTTAAAAAATTATTTTTCATGGCGGCATAAAAAAGCCCCCAAAAAAATAATGAAATAACCCCCCAAAAGTTTGTACAGATAATCACAAAGATTTTTGGGGGGTTATTTCATTGTATTTGACGGTGTATGTTATACCATAGAGGAGACAAAACTGGCGCCCGGCCGAAGTCCGGCTATGCAGAGAAGCTTTAGTTAGCGAAGCCGGTGTTTGTTATACCATAGAGGAGAAAATCCTTGCGCTCGGCCGAAGTCCGGCTATGCAGCGAAGCTTTAGATAGCGAGGCCGGTATTGTTATATAATAGAAGAAATCCTTGCGCCCGGGCGAATACCCAACCATGCTTTCTATCGCGCGATTCTTAAAGCCGATACTGTACAATTAATTGTATTATACACGCAGACATAAAATATGGTTAGGCATGGTTACGGTAACTACTCTATGCTTATTGTAACAATATATTGTTGTCGTACACAAAATATTTTTATTTGTTTTTAATATGAACAATATTATAGTTGCTGCAAACATGTCATTGTTTATCGCAATTATAAATTTAGGTATGGTTCACTGAAAAAAAAAATCATTTTTATAACAACTAAGTAATGATAGCCCCCACAACCATTTAATGATATTAAATAGCCATAACATGATAACTTTCTATACGTGTACTCATAATATATTTAAGATGCAAACAAAATATCTTTACTCTAATAATATTTTGTTATCGCCATTTGTAAAATAAGTTTTCATCTGTTGTGTCATTTGTTTTACATATGCCCATCGAATTATTTGTTATTCAGTGGTTAAACAATTAAAAAAAAAGTTTCCATTAAAAAAACCAAATTTAAAGAAATTGTAGGGACATTAAAAAAAATTGTAAAGTGTCCAAAATAAAATATCAATGCTAAAAAATATTGTAATATTGTTTGAAAATCGTGCAAAAATATTGACCATTGTTTTGTGTTATTTTAGAGAAAATGGATGAAAATTCTATAAAATAATTATGAATAATTGCGACCTACGACAAAAATAGGTTAAAAATATTTAGTCAATTCACAAGGTATCCTAACATGTCATATTGTCAAAATGTCCTAATATTTCACAATGGTTTAAAAATATTGTTGTTAGTTTGTTAACAAAAAGTGTCTTAAATAAATAGAACGTTGCTTGCTGTGTTTATTGTGCTGTCGTAATTAATCAGAAAAGTCCAGCGCTGAGCGGCTGAGCCGTACAACAATATTTTTAAACCATTGTGAAATATTAGGACATTTTGACAATATGACATGTTAGGATACCTTGTGAATTGACTAATTATGTTTAAAGTTGCATCATATTATGATGTGAAATATCTGTAACAGTATTACGTTAAGGTTGCCAGTAAGTAGATAAGCATAAATATATATGAAAAATTAAATCTAGGCATTTTAGTTCTCATGTTGAGTTTAATTTTTTATTATAAATTTGCAATATTAATTCGAATGTGTATTCTAAGTCAAATTACAATTTAGAAAGCTTTTATCCTTTAATAGTCTTATTCCTTCAATATTTTGCATAGAAAATATTCCTGGAACATATTGAGGGAATAAGACTATTAAAGTAAAAAAGCTTTTTAAATTGTAATTTGACTTAGAATAAACATTCGAATTAATATTAAAAAATTTATATATTAAAAATATATTTTTCGGTTTTAGATTTAATCTACATATTATAATGATTAACATGATAATAATATGAGTACTTCTTATCTTATTATGATTTACATGATAATAGTATGATTACTTCCTAACTTTTTATTATTAACATGATAATAATATGATTATATTAAATTATAATATGATGTAATAAAAACAAATTAGGATTAAGGGAAAAATATTATGATGTAATATTACGAATATATTTGGCCATAATATGATTAAATAATAATCGCAATATGTTGACTACAATCATGAATCTTATCATATGTTGCTCTAAGAATATGTTTTTTCTTTGCGTGTACATATCGTGGTCTTATTTCATTTCAGAAATTGGGGTCTTACTTCATATGAAATTAGCTCCAAAAATTAGGGTATTATTTCATTTCTGTTTGGAGCGTTATTTGATTTCGTTGGGGCTTTATTTCTTTTTAAAAATTGGGGTTTCATTGCATTTTAAGTAAGGCCCAACACTTTGGGGGGTTGTTTCATTATATTTTGGGGGGCTATTATTTTAAACTAAAATTAAAACTTATTTTGCTTCTACTGAAATGTTTAAATTTTGAGTTTATACAGTATTGTTGAACTAGTGCGATATGTATTAAGATATTGAAATTTTTTTTAACTAGGTTTATTCAGTTATGCAAAATGAATCGAAATTGTAGCAGAAGTGAATTTTTTTTGTTAAAATATAAAGGGTAGTCTCATTCGTGGTATGCAGAGACAAATTAAACGAAATATTTAAAATTTTTTTACTCGATTGTACAAAGACAATTGTTATAAAACCTTCTGAAAAAATTCCACACAAACAGTTTTTATTAACATACATATATACCGCATTACTGCCTCATTACGTTTATCATTTTTAAAAGTTTGCTGGCCATTATTTTAAATATTATGTCAAATGTCATGCTTGAAAACTTTTTACCATTCTAAAGAACAAATATATGATTTTAACTTAGCTCCTTAGACTTTGCATATATTAATTATCATTTACTCCGCTATAATTTATTTTTAAGCTTTTCTTTAAAAATCGATTGCCATGTCTTGGCAACCGTTGCAGTACTCTAACCAACAAATTTATATAACCACGCGCAAATCTGTTAACTTTAGCGATCTAGATGTCATTAAAGCTACCAAACAGTTTTTCTGAACATTTCCCAATTACAGTACGTTGGTTGGCATTAAGTCTTACAGTTTTATTCCGGGAATAATTTCATTTCAGAAACTGAAAGATTTTAGATGGGTTCATATAATTTTATTAGAGTGGGTATTCGTTATATGGGGCGAATTAAATATTTAAAGTATATACTTCAGTACACTTGAGTAGGGCAACGATTTTATTTTAAGGTATTTCGAGGAAAATTATTTTTTTTTGCACAAATTAATCAATGGGATAAATCGCATCTATTTTTATGAAATTCCAATTAATGCTATTCAGAGTTCGATGACACAAATTAGAAGGACTATATTCTGCTAATATGAAAAAATAGAACCACGCCAATTGAATTTTTTTTTAGAAACTGAATATTTCATCAAACTGATAACGAAATATCGTGGGATTATTCATATTTTGATGAAAGTTGACTTAACTATTTTCTGTAATTAGTATTTAATATTTCAAAAGAAAATAACCGAAATGAACACTTTTATGCACTTGTGGACAAAAATGACCCAATACTTTTTTAACATTAAAAAAGCAGTTTCATTGAAATATCTGCATAATATATTATAAATAGAAAAAATTACAGCTTAACTGCTTTATGTACTTGAAATCAGTTTAAAAAATCGTTAAGGCGCGTAGCCGAAAACATAATTGCATCTTTATTTTGATTAATTTATCATCTGAAATAAAACTTTTACGACATTAAAACAATTTGATAACAACTAAAAAGTGATTTTTTCGCCTTGTATTAACTATTGAGGATACCAGTCGTTTTGAGACAATTCTTCATCTTTTTTTTTTATTCGCCCAAAATTTTGTATTACTTAGTTTTTTTGCTACTCGCATATTTATATTTACCGATAGCTTAAGGCTCAAAGTCACTAATGTTGTAAATTTCAAGATTGATTTTATGCCTGAAAAAATGTTAAGCTATAATGATGGCTCTTAGTTTATACTATTGCAAAATGTCTACATTAATAAATTTTGACAGGGCAGCGCACACAATTCTACACTTTCTTCATAATATTGCTTTTTAGAAATTGCTTTTTCAGAAAACCATCAATTCGGCAACGTTCCCAACGTTCTTAGTTTCATAAAATTAACAAAAACAAAATAGAGCACATAGCTTAAGCATCGTTTAATAACATGGGCTTATTATGAATCTATTTTATATAAACATAAGTAAACACAATACATACAAAATCTTCTACATGCAAAACACGCCAAAAAATTAAAGAAGTTGCTATTATCGTGCATAAGATTTAAGAAATTTCAAAATATTCAAAACTGTTATAATGGAATTAACGTTACATGAACAGAATGAAAGTTCTGTACTATAACAAACTATGTCTTTTCTAAAAAAAAGCTCAATTTATGAGTATTTTATTGAAAAATATTAATGTTCCCGAAAATGATCAATCGTTCCCGGAATGACAAAACTAACGCGTACCCCAAATGACTTTCCCGCATGTATATGATGTACACATAAAACAGGCTAGTCAAGATTTAATACATTAAATTGCTAGCAAAAACAATTCTGCACATTGGTGATTTTGAGCCTTAAACACTTTTTAAGGACCAACCTAATCTGCATTTGTACAAATTATAAGCAGAATCAACCTTCAGTTAACAAAAACTACAAAAGTTAGTAAAACCGTGGACACAGACAAGTTGTAAAATTACAAAAAAAGCTTAATAAGGTTTATCATCTGTTAATTGAAAATTTGCGAAATGTTTTTATAGCGGAAACGAGTCACGAAGAGAAAATGAATTTTCCCAGCGATTGATAACGAAAAACGCTAAACGCTCCGAGTTGGCAACAGTGATGTCACATCTTATGAAGAATGATACGTAACTTATCATAGTTCCCAAATAAATTATCAGGTTCACTGTTAATTACAATTAACATTATATTTGCCACAAAATTAAATTTTAAATATTCAAACTATTTATAACCTAACCAATTTTGTAATTCATATATGGGTAAAAAATGAGCAGGATCCTTAGCACCAACGACGTTTGTAAATGAAAAAAAACTTGTTTTTTATCAGAACCTCATGGTTTAGGGCAGACAACAGGCGTACATAAAGAACTTAAGAAAATCAACTAAATTGTAATGAAAATTTATGCTGTAGACTATAAAAGGTCAACAATAGTTTTTATAAATGGCTTTAAAAAATACGGCTATTGAAAAATGTGTACAATGTATAAGGAAAAATAGTTTGTGTTTACAATGTTGCAAATATTATGCAAGGAATTTAATATTAAACAGTTTTTCACAGTAAATATAAAAAATATGAAAAAGTGTTTTAAAAGAGAAAACAAAGACACATTTTTCTCCTAAGCGGACTAGTTTTTTACTGAACTGTGTTATATTTTTTCGCCGTACAACTCTTATTTATTTTTTTTTTAACTGTCATTGTCTAAAGATTTTTTATGTTCCATATGATCTTTTCCTGGATATTTCTTCCTTGCTGGTATATGCTCTTTTTGGTAATTTGATAGCTTGCAACGTGTTAAATAAAAACGCCTCAATGATTACTTCAATGCGCTTCCCTTTTTTTATTTTACTTATTTCATTATAATGATTTTGTGTTTGCTACACACAGCGACAGACCGACTGACAAACAAACACACACACACACAGACACATTCTCACAATAGCCCGTTTAGACAGACAACATTTTCAGCAGCATTCAAGAACCATAACATTTTATGCGCCCCCTACTAGCCGAAAAGAGTTGAGTACAGAGCCCGAAAACAAAAAGAAAAGCACAATATTATGAACACATTTTTAATAATATAACTTTATAGGATACAAAAAGCCGGTATTTAATATAAAAATCAACTCTCGCTTAGTAGAATGATCAGACATTTCTTGGTCAAATCGAGATGGCTGTTGGCATTAAAAATAAACGAAAACATTCAGGCAAAGTAAAGATGCTTTTATTGTGATAAAATCAGAATATGGATTACAAAAGTGCACAAACACATTTACTTGTATAAGTAGAATGTTTATAAAAGGAATCAACCTACAAATAACACTTTAACAGCAAGACCAACAAAAAGCACAAAAGACCAACTTCTTTTGCTTGTGGTGTTAATATTTTTAAAGTTTTTGGAGTTTGAAAAAATATAAATTTCCAAGTTTTGTAAAAAAAACTTTTGATAAAATACTTTATAAAAGAATGAGCGCCAAAATTGTATTTTCGTAAAAAAATACCCTACATACAAAAATGTTTCGGCAGCATTAACAAAATAGATGAAATCAAGTTCTTCAAATGCAATAATTTTTATTTTCTTTTTTATTACAAGCTACAATTCTCTAAACTTAACTTCTACGTATCTCTAAGCATTTAAAAGTACCAGTTCATTGACTGACTGAAATTATACTTCTGTTATCGGCCCTGCGAAATATGGCCACAGGAAATATGGTCCCCAAATTTAGGCCAATTCTTCATTATGAAAAATGACATTTTTAATGAATTTTAACCCCAAAAAAGTTACCAATAAAAATTTGGGTTGGGTTCATAAGCCCGAAGCTGAAAAACCCAAATTTAAAATCCCATATTTCAAAATCCCAATCTCCAGAATTTCAAAATACTGATTTTTAGTAATATTAATAATTATACATTTTTTTTAAAAATCGCACAATAGATAGCAGAATTTTTCTCCTCTGGCTTCGCTTACTAAAGCTTCATTACATAGCCGGCCTGTGGCCGGGCGCAAGGATATTCTCCTCTATGATATAACAAACACTGGCTTCGCTAATTTAAGCTGCATTATATAGCCGGACTTCGGCCGCGTACAAGGTTTTTCTCCTCTATGGTATAACGAACACTGGCTTCGCTAAATAAAGCTCCTCTAAATAGCCGGTCGGGTGTAACAAACACCGGCTTCGCTAACTAAAGCATCTCTGCATAGCCGGAATGAATTTTCTCCACTTTGGCATAAGAAATGGGGATTTCAATACTATTCCTAGGAATATCCTTATATAAATTAGGATAGCAGAAGATAAGTCAGATGAAAAATACAAAAAATATTTTATCACAAAAAAATAGAAAGATTTGAATAATCAAATACATATAATAACAAAATATACAAAATAGCTCATTAATATAAGATACCTTGTAAGGGTAATGATAGTGGACAGTGTAATAAAGTATATAGGTATAACAAAAAATAACTTAAAAATTAGGATAGCAGAACATAAGTCAGATCAAAAATACAAAAAAAATTTTCATCACAAAAAAAAAAAAAAAACAGCTTCAACAACTCATTGTACTAATCTAAGCCATTATCCAGATTTTGAAAAAACAACTGTTTTAAATACAGAAAATAATTATAAACGTAGATTTATGTAAGAATGTAACATTTCTTATAAACGTACCAACAATATCGAGAACTAATTTTAAATGAGATACAGAAAATGTAGCACACAAAATTACAGACATTTACCCATATTCATAAAAAATATTTTTGATTTATAAAAGGTTAATAAGAAAATTCGTTTTATTAACCTGCTATAAGCCTAAAATATTTTTTATGAATATGGGGGTCAATTTATAAGAATTAGAGGTTAACATTTTATTTATATTGTAATAGATCAAGTTTGAATTGAAAAATATTTCTGTATATAATTAAACAAATTTTTTTAGTTGTCATTTTAATATGAATACATATCTATGTATATTGTTAACTATGTTAAGAAATTGTGAACTTTTGTTAAATAAGAAAGAAGAAATATAATATATATTTTATTCGACTTTTATTATTTAATTATAGTGTAAAAAGTTTTTCATATAAAAAATAAGACCTCAAGCTCGAAAATTTAATTATGCATTAAAATAATAACGGTCAAATTATATATTTTTTTCCGGTCCCTTAATTGTAGGACTAGCAAAATATAAGACTGATTTTCAATACCAAAAAAACTTTATGTAAAGAGAGTATTTTAGCCGAATTAATTCGACTAAGCTTAGTGGTGTGGCTTTTATCAAGCCAGGAACACTTGAGTGGACCTATTTGCCATTTAATCAATGTAGATACTGAGGCAATCAGACACGTCTTCGACAACAAGGTGCTTTGTATGAACCTATTCGAAATGGAAAACCAGAAACCACTCTCAATGAAGGAAATGTTTGACGTGTGGAATAGATTATACAAGAAAATTCAACAAGGTCGACAATTGGTTTGTCACGAGTATCATGTTATGAAAAGAACAAATTCTCACGAATTGCTGCATAATTCGGTGAACGCATTGTTTTAAGAGACAGTGATTAAAATTGGCCGCCGCTTTCGCCAGATTTGACCGTTGACAATTTTTTTTCCTTGGGGATGTTCGAATGGGAGGTCGGGTATAATTAAGTTACAGGGCATTCTGCATCAAAAACTAATATTCAAGAAAAACCCAAAAAAAAAAAAAAAAAAAATCATGGTATGTTTATTGCAGTCCAGTTAAACCAGGTCCATAAACAGGTTAGGATAAGTTTATTGTGATAAACGAGTATATTTTTCAGTTTATAACATGTTTTCCATACAAATCCTACACCAGTTACGAACTAGTTTATTAAATAAACTTGTTTAACCCTGAAAGGTAACTCTTCATTTAAGTACATTAAGGTTACTCTTCGTCGAAATGACAAACTTTTAGAAAAAAAATTATACGATTTTTAAAGTAAAAAATCAACAGAAATTATTTTAGTTAAGCCTTTTATTAAAACATAAAATAAAATAAAGCATAATATATAAAAGTTTTTCTTCTCTCTCAAAACTTTCTAAGAATTTTAACTAGTTTTTGTGTTTTAAAATGTATTATTTTTTAAAGCTTTCGTCATCATCTAACGTTGTTAAAAAAAGGGAAATTTTAATACACATAAAAAGTTATATGATTAAGTATTAATCAGCTTCGTCGATTCGACGAAGAGTTACCATCCAGGCTGGAAATTGGTTGATCCAGTTCTGGGCTTCCTGCCATCTCTAGTTATATTTGACCCTTTGAATTAAAACATTATTCAAAAAAAAAAACAACAATTGTAACAAAAAAAAAGGATACAAAAATGGATAATTTGGTAATTTTAAAAATGTATTACAAATTTATGATAAAAGTAAATAATAATAAAAAAATTTTAAACTAATCTTTTATAAATTGTTAAATGGTTTGAAAGCGAGTTTATAATTTCTTTTTTAGTTGGGCTTTAAGAAAAAGCTCAGTTGTTTGAAGCCATTAGTAGGCGTCCCTTACGCGTCATTTGTAAGTACCCCTAATTCAGCGGGTACAATTATTTATATTGGAGGAAGGAGAAATATTCGACCGATTTTATAAGTCTTCAAAACCAAAGCCAACAAGATTTTTACAAACATATTATTTACCTTTCAATGTCAAACTCGCTATTTTAATAAGACATTTTAAATAATAGACGTGATTTAGCCCATTTTT
Organism: Pollenia amentaria; assembly: GCA_943735925.1. NCBI lineage: Eukaryota > Metazoa > Arthropoda > Insecta > Diptera > Polleniidae > Pollenia > Pollenia amentaria. Next base: position 184,070,962 of record OX031007.1, on the reverse strand, counting down.
AAAAGAAAACTGTGCTTTCACCCTGAATTTATATGCCCTGTACAACTAGTTGTGAAGAGGATATACTAAGTTGTCCAATCTGTGTAAAACTTTTTTAATATTCATCTCAGACACCATGAAGAATATAAATTCTGGGTCCATCAGTTTTTCTAAGTAGACTTAGCCAGGTTGTCAAATTGTTTCTAGTCATTTTTAGCAGCTAGGGGTTGAAATTTAGCAAAAATTGGTTTAGTAGGTCAGAGTTATGTGTACAAATGTGAAACAACCACCCTATTGGTAATTTTGTTACAAAAACTTGCATAAATGGTGGCGGAATGAACGAATTGATATCAAATTTTGGACAAATGGATTTTATAAGCCCACTCTTGGGAAATACTTTAGTGCAACTAAAACCGTAACAAATATTGCTGTTATTGTAAAAATTTGTCTGTCAGAGGTTCACAGCACAGAAAATCGAACTACCAAATTTCCCAAAGATTGATCATCCATAATTTACCATCGGTCCCATGTAAAGCCCACTCTGCGAATCATTTATATACGCCCAAAAATATAGATATTGTGGTAATATTTTTTCCACTTAAGCTTAAATATGGCCAGAAATATCACCATTCATTTAGTTTTTTTGAGAGTAGGTCCATAATTTACCATAGCCTTCTGAAAATCACTTTAAAGCGTATAAAACCGTTAAACAAATTCCACTTCTGCATTAAAATTTAGGTTTTTAATACCAGAAATCAGTATACAAAATTTGATGATGATTGATCCATTATGTATCATGGGGTACACTATAAATTTCCATCCTGAAAATCAGTTTTACTATGGCTTAAACTGTTACGAATTAGTTCAAATTAAGTTTTATATGACAAGAAATAAAAGCGTAACACTTTCTGATAGTCGGCCAATAATTTTGCATAAGTAGGTCTAAACCGCGACTAATTATAATACTAACTGCAGGTTTTATTAAGACTGCCTGATAACACAGGCCTGCGAAATTATAGAGTTTGAAAATTTTCTTCTCAAACAACGATATTGATATGATTTAAAGCACGTCGCATTTGCGGTATAACGGTGCAGATATATCTTTTGATCTATGCTTTTATTTCATGCACCACCCAAAGTGAAAGGCTGGTTCTATTCTATCTTGTTTGAAAAGCTACAAAAGTAGAAAATTAACTAAATTTTAATTGAAGTTAAATTCGAATTTGAAATACATTCTGGATTTAACTCGAATTAGTACGTTATATATTTTTTTTTTTATTTTTGACTTATTTATTTATTTATTGCATTTCAGTCAATGGAAAACGAAATTCCGTACAGACTATGCCACTAATTATAAACTTAATTAATAAAGAATAAAATAGACTGTAATTTCCTACGGTATTCTAAGTTATCAATTCAAAAGGGACACATTTTTGGTCTCGTTCTGATTTTCCAAAGGGAATTTAAAATCGTACTATTAAAATAACCTGAAATTAAAAACCAAAGAAATAATGTTGGGTTGTTTACGGAAGGCTGGTTATAAGATTATAATGTTATTTAGTTATATTTACAACAACAAAATACATTTATTATTTTTTTTTAAATATATGTTGTTGCTGTTAATAATTATAACTAAAAAACCATATACCCTGACAACCAGCCTTCCGTGAGCAACCCAAGTGCTTTCTTATATTCTTTAAAATTTATATCAGTGAAGTACGAGTATTAACCGATTTAACCTTTCAAAGATTATGTTTACACCATCAATCGACTATTAAATTAACTTTCCATTTTAAACGTTCCTCTACGTAAACCTTATGATCAATATACAAGCAGAAGTTGTAAATATAATTTTACAAAATTTCAAGGCAAATCCGTTGCTCATCTTCAGGGGATCTATTCAAAAATATATACAATATTTGAATAGATGCCCTGAAGAAGGCAACGGAGTTGCCTCGAAATATTGGGTACAAAAATAAAAATTATAAAAAATAAAAATCAGATTGGTTTTTTAATTTACTACAATAAATGACCTCAAGCCGAACCAAATATAAATCATAAGGCCAACAATACATACTGTCAATATTTTACAAAACTTTTTAATACAATCAAAATTTTTTCCCAAATTTTCCCAAAATATTCTGTTTCATGATGAAAACATATCACGCATTTCCCAGGTCACTAGTAAATGATTTCCATTAATTAGAATAATATTGCCTACAAATTCTGTACAACCTTTAAGTTTTTAAAGTCAAATTTTGCAAAATTAATTTTTTATAAGTTTATCATTTGAAGTGAGCCACTAAATTCGTACACACCACACACTTTAAAAATTTTGAATAAAATTGCCTTTTCTTGGCCTACAATATGTTATGAAAATATTATTTGTATGTAAAACTCTACATAGTGTTGGAGCTGCCAACTGAAGTGTTCATAACATGTCCACTTAGTAAAACGTTACGTTTCATCTACTCATCTAAACAAATATATGTATCTATAAAAAAAAGTATAAACACGTACACGTTCACACACATACATATAAGCGCAAAATTCAACCAAAGGATGTACATGTGTATGTAACAATTATACAATAAAACAAACACTGAACACCATGGGCCTGGATAGTCGTCTGCATGCATGATTCATAAGTGTTAAACATACAACTTTTAATACATTATCAATATTTTATTATTTCTTATTTAAAGGATGTTTTGTTGTATTTATTTAAATACTCATGTATAGTTAATGTTGTTGTTGTTGATGCTGGTGTTTTTTTTCTTCTGTTTTTTTTTAAGTTTATTTCTTTAAAAAATTGTTCAAGGTCTTTTGTATAGTTTACATGTTAAACCGTACTAAAAAAAGCCGTATTAAATTGAAGGATTTTGGCACACAAACAAAAAGTTTAAATGAAAAGAAAAAGAAAAAGGTTGAAGTTTTTTTTTTTGTTTATGTGACACACTCTTCTACAGATTTGTTTTTCGAATAAAATTAAGAGAAAAAAACAAAATACCGACTTTGAGTAAAATAAAAAAACAATTTTTAACACCATAAATACAAGATGAAACCAAATTGAAATTTATGTGATTTCTGCTTAAAATCTGCCCTGAATTAATGTTATTTTCAGTTTAATTTAAATATCTTTTTTTCTTACATTCGCAATTTTTGTTTTGATGGGTATTTTGTTTGTATATTAATGGAATTTGTGGCTTATGTTTGAGTTTTTTTTTCCATTTGTAAGATATTTAAATAAAGTTTTATTTAAAATTTATTAAGGTTACATTATTCACACTTTGCAGTTGATTTTCAAAATATAAATGTGTGTTTAATGAGATAATTCGATATATTTTGTAAATAAATAATTTATATGTATTGTTTCTCATTTCCAGGCTTTTTTGTTAACCACACCACAATAGTGGCTGGGGTATTATGCGTTTGAGCGGATGTTTGTAACACCTAAACATATTGGTCCTTTTTTTGGAATACCGATCGACTTAGAATCACTTTTTGAATCGATGTAAGTCTGTACGTCCGGCTGGCTGGCTGCCCATGTAAACATTGTGGGCAAAGTACGGCTCGGAATTTTAAAAATAATTCGATTAAATTTGGTACATAGGTTCTAATTGGCACCAGAACTAAGCAAATTGAAAATATTGGGAATCGGTTCATAATTTCACATAGCCCCTATAAAATCTTTTTCCGGAATAGGATCTTTGTGCTCATAAACCATCAAAATCATCGTCCAGACTTGCAGCAATTCTTAAGTTCATTGGTGAGAGGGGTGAAAACTTTGCTGAGGGGTACTCAGTTGCATGTACTCTGAAATTCCTTTTTATTTTACAGTTTTTTACTTGAATTTGGCTGTAGGTGCATTTGTATTTAAAATATAAAAAGTAAAAGGGAAATGACAATATAAAAACACCAAAATTGCAAAACTATAATTTCATAATCTGGACACTAATGCAATTTCAAAGAAGAATTTTTAAAAATTGCAGCAACAAAAATTGCAGGTCTGTCCGGTGACTTTTTATGTTAGCATTAAGATTAAATTTGGTCCAAACTTATTTTATTGCAATCTCAATCATCTTACCAAATTTAACTAGAATCGGTTCATATTTGACCATAGCTCCCATAAAAATAAAACTCCCAAAAATAGCCTTAATCGCCATAACTTCCTTTTAAATATTGGTATAACTTTTACGATAGCCACTATGTCACATAGCATAATGTTGTGGTGGCAGGTCTAAAATCAACCGTATGTCGTATATAAGCCCTCTTTCTAAAATCAAACAAATCTCGTACATATCTCATATATACATAAGATGGCTTAATAATATTTGGCACAAAGAACTTTTACATGAGTTTTCACCATAAAACATGATTTTGTTCAGGCAGGATCACTGATGGTCCATTGCTCACAAATATGCCACACTACCGAAAATATGTTTGTAAATACTGTGGTGAAGGATATCATATCGGCCTTGACCGCCTATACTTTCTTACTCAATTAAGCGTTAATTTATTGTTAAAAGCTTTTAAAAAAATTCAAAGCAAATAAAAATATTTGTAGCTATATTTTTCTTAATAAAAATAAAAGATAACCCAATAAATAATATTAGCAATTAGTGTTTTAAAAATTTAAAAAAAGATCGAATGCCAAGAGAAGAGAATGTCTAAAAGTAACAAAATGGCTGCAGCTAAAAAACGGTAAACATTTGGTGGTCTTCTACTTTCTTCAAGAGTTTTCATTAGAGATCTAATTACTAGATGTTAAAAACAGGGCCGGCTAAAACAGTTTTTAATGGTCTAAACTTGCTTTCAAAATTGTTTTTTTTTCTTTTAATTTTTTATTTCAATATCATATAAATATCTTTGTTGATTAAAATTTATTTTCAATAATTAGTATTGTAGATATTTTGTTGAACTGTTTATGGTTTTTAATCCAAATTTTTTAACAAATAGAATCTGGGAATTATTTATTTTCATAAGCTAAAGTCATTCCTAAAAATTTAAGGAATAGAACTATTACAAAAAAGCTTTATAAAATACATAACTGAAATTTAGCTCATAGAATAAATTCGAAAAATAAAAAATTTTGAATATCTAAATTTTTAATATTTTATTCAGGCTTAGTCGCATTAAATTTTAATTTTCATTAAATTATTGTTATGATGAAAAGAATTTATTTAAAAAAAAAAATAAAACATTAATATTTATTTTTCAAATATAAATATCATCATAAGAAAATAAAAATCCTTACACGATAAATATCAGAAGAAAAAAATTGTCTTTAAATTAATCAAATTTTAAATTAAAATTTTTATACATTTATATAAATCCCCCCAAAAAGAGGGATTTTACAAGAGAGAAGTGTTCAGCTTTGTATATTAATGTGTATCTTTGTATCTGTCCGTTCCATCGTAGAGTCAAAACGGCTGGACCGATTTTGATTTTATGTTGTTTTTTTTGAAAGGTAGCGATCGAGAATGTTCGTAAATTGTACAACCGATTATAAGTTATTTCCTCTTTTCTAGATGCATCCTCTTGAATATGTGTGCACCGTTGCTCCCAAACGCCTATATCGATTTTAAGTTAGTGTGTGTCGTTTGAATGGCGGCTTTATCTAAAATCTTCTTTTACTAATTAATTCAAAGCCCAGGATGAACCTTCCGTTAACTTATCGCTCACTTAGGGTTAAAGCAAAGTTGTATAAACGGAACACTTTATACGGCCGATAAAATCCTACTCTACTTAAATATGGGTAAGTTGTGAAAAGGGACTTAAATGTGCACATAAAACTGTTTTTATTTTATTGTTTTCCTTATATGATGTGTCCTTACAACACATTTTTATTATATTTAAATTTTTTTCATCCGATGAAAAAAGTTGCAAATACTTTTCAACTTTTTGGATAAATATGTAGCATAAACGATTTTTATTTATTTTGTTTCATAAATAAAAGAATATTTTGTTTCAAATAAAATAATTCAGATGGACAAATAAAATTTTTTAAACACAAGCCTACTTATTTTAATATCAAAATACAGAAAAATATCGCTTTAAAAGTATTAAAATACAGTCTCTGGTTATAACTTTGCAGTTTGTATAAACGACCCATAATCTGGGCTGTTTCACAACATCCTAAAAAAAAATTTTGCTCAGAATGTGGTTTACACATTTAATGCCTTATCGCCTGAAATCAAGTGAAATCGTGCAATTTTTATGGCATATACAGTTAAAGGCCCACAGTGAAATAAATTTGAAATCTGTTGGATTTAGTTCTCCCCTTGTAAGTTTTGAAATATTAAAAAAAAAACTGAACCAGTGCACAGCCAGGTATTTGGCCCTAAAAGTCGCTCGAAAATATTTTTTTTCATTTATAATTTTATATATGTATTTTATTGGATTTAAAGGCAGGTTAGGGTATTTCAGTGTAGAAAAAGGCAAAAACATAATTATAAATCTTATTTATTCGTCATTTTCCACAGTGTCGTTTCTAGAATAATCCAGCATGTATGTCCGAACATGTTTATTACGGGCTTCTGCCGCTTATGCGGAGAGTTGACCGGTTGGCAGAAACGCCTCAACACCTTGTGCAATGTCGGTGACATATTCAGCAGTTTCCTTACAGTAAGCCTCGAACTTTTCTGTCTTAATTTTAATACCAAAGCACATGCCATCTATTATAATTTTTAACCGGAGCTTTCGTATTATTAAGTGTTGCCGAAATTCGCCTTAGGTATGTCCACCAATAAGCCCAGTTGGTCTCGAAATTTTGGATGTATTTCCTTTTTTTTGTTTTCCACCAGATCCTACTCCTCGGCGGACAAGCGAGCATTCCACTTCCTTACTGGCAATTTGTATGCAACATGTAGGATGCTCTCAAAGAATCTAATTCGAGCGTGCAGCAGCGACAGCCAAAATCTCATATTTTCTGTATTGCACGGCCTGTCCTTTGTAATGCCGTTAAATTGTGCCGATGTGGCGCCAAATATATAGCATTTCATTGTGGTTACATAATTTGCCATCCACCATTGTTAAAACTATTTTATGCTTGACGGATATGTCGTCAATCTTGGTGTTGTCCAGTTCTTTAATTTGATTTTCAATGTACTCAATTTCATCATTGGTTACATCAGTTGTTTCCTTTATGAATCTAAGTCGAATTGGTCTGCAATAACGTGGCGAAGAAGGGGTTGGGTTTTGCCACATTATTTTTCTTTCCTTTCCGTACACCAATTGTAGTGGAACAACAGAACTCTGACATATGTTGGCGTCGGAATCTGTCTCATTCTCAAACTGAATTTTGTGCTGAGTTTATTGTGACCCATCATAACCCCATTTGCCTATCAGCACGAATGATTCTTTTTCCGCTGTTGCCAATTGTTTCAGCACCTCCTCGCCAAGATCTAACAAGAGTCGTTTGGTTTTATGATCGATCAAACTTTGTACCTTGAGGATAGCATTCCTTTTTCAGTTTTGGAGAATAAATAACATGGGTAAAACCCTGGATTTGAGTCTCTTACTACATCGTATTGTGTCTGCGTGCGTCTCGCTTCATCGTTCATGAACAATGCACGTATATGTACCAATTTTGTGGAGACTTCTTTGTTTTTATCAGCGGTATTTTTCTTAATGGCTGCAGCATATGTTGGCATTTTATTGAAATTCTTGATTAATCTAGTTTTCACAGCCCATGCACTAAAAAATCGCTAAAAATTTAGGGGTGGTTTGGGGTGGTTGTTTTTTGCTTTTAACATTTTTGGAGGGACTATTCTACAAAATACTTTCAAACTTCAAGCTCAGAAATGAACAGAAATACTTTAAGACCTTTGCGATTTGTGAAGATGTGTGTTTTTTTTTGCATTTGTAGAGCTTAACCATTAAGGGTAAAAATATAGTAAATAATTAGAATCAATGTAAAACTTAAGTTTTAGATAAAGCACTTATCTGATTGTACACAATCCATGAAATCCATGATAACACACCATAAAATGAATATTTGGCGATAGTAAAGTTTTGAGCGAAACGAAAATATGTATTTAGTTAAATATCTTAATTACTAGGTCGCAAGTGGTCGACGTATGTGGAAATAATGTTCTGCTTTTCAAAATGAATCTGTTTTAAAATAATGTTAATTTAGTTTTTTTTGTAATTATTCACATAAAACGCGAAAATTGCGATATATTTTATCTTTTTTTCATATATAGGCACTATGGGTATCAAATTTTTTCATTTTTCATTTATCAAAATGTGAAAAATACAATAAAAAATATACAATTAATATAAAAATACGTTGAATTTGTATGAAAACCCGAACCGAAAATATGTATTTAGTTAAATATCTCAATTAGTAGGTCGCAAGTGGTAAAGTTTTATATACCATTGGATGCTGCTTCTAAAACCCTTTTCGATGATAACAAATTTTATTTATGTCGTCTTGGAGCAAAGTACAAAAAAATTTTTGAAAAATGGTCCAGCTCACGGATGGTCAACGCTAGAACCAAAATATTTTGAGAATTATAATAAAACATATCAAGCTTTATTTTCAGAGGGGTAACTTAAACACTTTTTTCGGCTCCATACAACTTGAGTCGATCTAATACATATATATTAACAAATATCTGCTTTTTAATGAAGTGTAATAAAACAAAAGAATCGACTGATATTAGGCTACCCTGTATAATTGACACATTTTTATAAATTTTTAGTAAAACAATTTTATATTGCTTTGGGCTTAACAGATTAATTATGCCAAGAAAATAGAAGAAAAAAAAAATTAAGAAAAAGTAGCATCTTATTAATTCTCAATATTGAATGTATCATTCCCATAAAAATAATCAACATTTTGACAGATATACAGTACTTAAAAGTCTTGCAATTATAAATCCAGAAATATTTGGAGATTTTACGAACAGAATTCAAAAGAAATAGAAGACTTAATGATATCCTTTCTCGTTTTTCCAGTAACAAAATTTACTTCCACCAAAAACAACAGAAACATTTTCGGACTAAAATTTGTCTATACAAAAATTCTATAGAATTTGGAAATGTGTTTCCCTTAAAAGCTTTCAACAATAATTATTCGGCCATATATAACTTGTAATAGGATGAGGCCCCAAAATTTAAAAACCTTTTAAATTTGTTTTTGAAAAAACTAAATTTTTTTTATCAAAAGTTATTTTCGGGAATACAAAATTTATAATTAATAAGATTTCTCTATGACGTGGTGAATGTAAGAAAAGATAAACTCACTGTTTATTGTTGTTGCTTTGTTGAAGCTTTGATATTGTTACAAGTAAGTGCTGAGTTTTTAAAATTCTTATTCACTTTATAGCCTTATTTGTATAATATTTTTAGCTTTTCTAAAGTCTTTGTTTCCTGACGAGCCGGACTTAGCAACTAGCTTTCCCTCATCAATAAATTTCAGTGTTTTTATCACAAATAAAAATAGAGAATTTTTTTTCAGTAGATCTTTAAAGGTTTAATTTCTTAACTGCTTTAAAAACATATTTGTTTATTAAAAAAAATAAATTCTTAATTCATTATCAAAAAGTCCACAAAATAGAAACTAAGTGGAGTTAGTTATAAAAGTTTTGCTTTTAAATAACTTACCACTATTTCCACAATTGTCTCAGTATGCTGTACACCATCACTGACACGAACTTTTAGTTTATAATTGTCCTTAACTTCACGATCTAAGGCTTCCTTCAAACGTAATTTACCAGTATCCGGCTCCAAAATGAATTTACTATCATCTCCATTCACAAGAGAAAATGTCAAAGAACCCAAAGTATCGGGATCTGAGGCACGTATGGTGGCAATTAGATGACCAGCTGTTAAGTCCTCACTCACATTAAACGACAAAGGTAAATCCCGAAAAACAGGAGGACTATCGTTTTTATCCAATATCATAACTTTAAGCTGCAATGAAAAATAAATAAAACATAATCATTAAATTATATATTTTTTATGATTTTCCATAAACTTATTAATAATATATGTATATCGAAGGCAAAAACACATGCACAATGGCCCGTTACAAGAAAAGATACAAAAAAAAAAAAGAAAAAAATGGCAACATCTGCAAACATTAAGTAAAAGCTTGTGTCCCAACCATATTTTTTTTAATTCAATTATACATAAAAAAAAACGTTAAATGCTATCAACTGTAAAATCACACAACAATCGTTTTTTTTTCTTCTTCAACTACTTCTCAACAGCTTAACACAAGGCATCAAAAGTGATGTTGTCCATCATGCCACACAACACCAAAAACACAGTAAGCTCAAGATGAAAAAAGAAAAATGAAAATCAACCACAACAATATAACTGAGTGAAGTGAGTATGGTTCATACATAAAATGGGAAGGTTTGTTACTTTTATTTTTCTCTTTTTTTTTTAACTGAGTTTTTCCTTAGTGTTGCGAGTACCATGAATTGAAAAATACAGTCACAACAACAACTTTAGGAGTGTAACAACGAAATACATGTATGTTTGATCGTTTTGTTGGCTTTTTAGTTTGTTTGATTGTCCATCTGTGCTTTATGTTTTTTTTTTTTTTATAAGGGGCACGTACTTGCAGTAGCCACCATAGACAGCGCCATAACTGAGTGATACATCATCATTGATGTCGTTTGTTGTTGACCACATCATCGTCGTCGTCATCATCATCAGAAACAGCAAAAGCAGCATCAACAGAAACTTCAACATTATTGAAAGTATGTATCACAAAAGTTATGTTGAAAATTGTTATTGAAGTAATAATATAATTACAGCTTTAACGTTTTTAGTTTTATTATGTTTTTTTTTCTTTCTTTTTGCTACCTTTGCTGCTACAATAATAAACAACAAAAATAATAACAATACGAAACAACAACATCAGCAAAAACATTTCAAGAAAATCTAATACAAAAAACTCTTTAAAAGGAAATAACAACTTTTATTTTTGTCGCATTTGTTATATATGGATGCCATATGTCTAACTGCAAAAATTTATATATAAAATTATCTTAAAGAAAAAAGAGTTAAAGAAAAAATCAAAACAAAACGAAAAAATATTAAATTATTCGTGTTCGTTTAGCTTTCAACCAACTAAACCACATTTGTAACTATTAAACTAATGCTCTTACGAGTACCACGCTACATTTGCTTTATGAAGTTTTTCTATGTTTGTGTTTGAACTTTTTTGTTTTGGTTTTCTTAAAAATAACACTCCATTTATACAGCTGCATGCGTATAATGCGTCATTTGTAACTACATGCTACCACAAGTTTTCTACTCTACTCCACTGTATTGCAATTCGCAAGCGTATAAGTTGTATTTATTGTTGTTTTAGGATTTTTTTTCTTAGTTTAGATGAATGTGTGGTGAAAAATTGTCTTTTTAGTATAAACATAAATATATTAGTTGTTTTTCGTTTTACTACAAAATTTTATGTCTGTGTGGTATTTTGTGTTTGTTTGTTTATTTATCATTTGCTGTCTTTCATACCAAATGATTGACAATTTGTGTTTGTGTGTTAAGTAGTTTTTTTTGTTCGTGTGTGTTTTTTAAGGGAACATAATGAATTTATTTGCACAATAATGTCCTTTAATGTAATTACACAATAGAAATGTAAATTGTAGAGCATTTGTCATTCGATGACATTTAAAACAAAAGATTTAGGAAACGAACTTAACTTTTAGAAACGACATTCAAGCAAGGACTATACATGCCGGTAATAGTAGTAAGGAATTAAACAAAAATTAGCCTAGTCGAATACAAGAAAACTTTATCAATTTTCAGCGTAGAAAATGTAACAGCAATATATGTGAATAATTAAAAATCACTAATTTGTTTAAGAAAAATTGTTTTTGTTTTATTGTTTTGTTTAAAATCTGTAGGGCATCCAAAATATTTTGGTTTGTTTTTAAACGTTAGTTACAAAATTAAAGTTTATTATATTTTTATTAGGCTTAAGTTCATCAAAGCAGAACCGAAAGAATTCTGATGCTGAGAATGTGGTTATTCTCGAAACATGCAAATTCGACCCGAGTTTACTTCCGCGTTCAGTCAAGAATTACCAAAAAAAAAAAAAAATTTAATTCCTTCCTTAAAAAAAAAATAATTTAATGAAAATTAAATTTGATGAACTTAAGCCTTATTAAAATATCAGAAACGTTAGATACAAAAATTTATTAAAAATTTTGTTCAAACAATTATTTCATTATAATGTTTTTTAGTGCTCTAGGGAAATTCTTCTTCTTGTTTAGAATGAAAACCATTTTCGGCAAAGCAATGTGTTGTAAAAATCGTATAGCTTATTATATCAAGAAGTTACACTTAATAGATGATAAATAATTCTTTTTCTATAATCTGTAAAAATATCTTATTTTTTCATTATTTAATGTAAAGTTGTTTGATGCAAATTATGGACGTATTTTTCTCTGAATGCAATGACAATTATAAAATAATATATTCGTTTACTTTTGATTCTCTCTACCAACCACTTCAGATTAACATATTCATAATTATTAGATCTAATGGGTTCCTTGTTAATTTAAACATAGAAGTACTTGGTCTATCTCTTGTCTCCTCGATATTGCTGGCAAGAAAAATACAATAAAACATGGCCGAAATAGTTTTTACGCCGGAAAGGTTAGCAATAAAAAAATGGATCAAAACATTATAATATTATAACTAGCAGCTTTCCCAGAAACTACATCCTTTAAAAAGGTCTTAGGTATTTCTTTACAATATTTTGTTGTATATTAGATATTAGCAAAGTCAGCCTACTATTTCACTTAGCGTAATTATAAAGTTCTTTTCGTAATAAGGCTTTTTCGTCAATAAACTTTGAATACTAAATTTGGCGCAGGTACTCATAATAAATTGTAATTACTGGGTTTTCAGAATAAAACAAATCGGTTCCGATTTTTACATATTTAATAATCCAGCATTACCCGATACGAAGGTTACAAGAGTAACCGCGTGGGATGACCTTGGGAGATAATATTTGAAGTTTACTTTGTATTGATAAAAGGTAAGTTAAGGACCCATTACACGCCATCTAGAATAGGGATTCTAACATGGTCAGGGATAGAGCCGGGAGATAAATATTATCTCAAAATCTGAACTGAAAATAATTACAATCTTGCCACCGTATAAATATGCTTTCGATAGATCTTGATGCTACATACGCATCTTAGTATAGTCGGTCCAGTCCGACTTATTTATACCCTTCTACACTTTATTCCGAAAAAAGTTTCTATAGGGACTACACGCTACCATCGACCAATTGTTAACATTTTTAATTAAATATTTCCTAATGACAATCAAAACGTACGAAACTGTATCAAATTATCTTTAAAATTGCGACTTATACATTTCGAACAAATCTAATATGAACAGTTATAAAAAATGATAGGTCTTAGACCAATATTTGTATATGTTACCCAAATCGGTATATATCTATTATACACCCTTCAGTATGTACTTTGGACTTCAAGAAGAATTCTTGACAAAAAGTATGAAAAACAGAAGTAAGGAATAACATGTAAATCAATTAAATAGATAATCGTGCGCAACAAATTTCGATCTATCAAGTAAAAAAAAAAAAAAAAAATATCATTTGGTTTTAAGATTGATATTTGAATATTGAATGCCAGTCGTCGTCAATGCCGTTAAGTGGCAAGATCTCTGAAGAGATAGTGTGGTTAGTATCGAAACATGTCAGATCAACCTGTCCGTGAAAGTGGGTTCAATCCCAGCGTCAGTCAAGAATGAAAAATTATCAAAACATTTTAATTCATTTCATGTTGTAAAATTCCTTCGTAATTCCTTCTTCATAAAAATAATTTAATGAAAATTAAATTTAATGAACTTTAGCCTGATTAAAATATAAAAAATTTCAATAAAATAACCGCAATATAAACTTCTAAATACATACAATCGTTAGTTATTAGTGTATAAGATCCACATAGTCATCTTTAAAAAAACACTACCTTCTCATATCGAGATCATACAGGAAAATAACACAAGTTGGTATTCTTGTTTAAAACAGCTGTAGCCTACAACATTCTCATCATCATTATTTATTAATCTAAGGATCGGATTGCACTTTTGTTCAGTAAAACAAATAAAAATGGATGTGAATACAATCGAATTAACCCAAAATGTTTAATATGTTTAAGGCCTTATTCATAAAAAATATTTCAGGTTTATAAAACGATTTTTTATTAAAATTTCTTTATTACAATTTAAATAAATCTAAAATATTTTTTCTAAGTATGGGGGAAGATATTTGAACCTTATTATCTTTTGCATAGTGGGCGTTATTTTTAAGTGACCCTTAGACTAAAAACAAAACAAAGTTCTAAAAAACTTAATATTATCACACATATACATATTTAACAGAAAGAAATCCTTATTGACTCTTTTAACAGCTTGATTCAGTTCACCTTTACACTCTCTTAGAAAGTCTAAATCTTCAATTGCTTTAAGTAGATAAATCAATTTCCAATTCCAAAGAATTACTCTAGTTTAACAGAAAAAAGCAAAACATAAAATTGATAGGCAATAAAAAAATTAAAAGACTTAAGACAAAAACTTCATAACCAAAATTGGTTTTGTTTTCTAAAAAAAAAATTTTAAAATATTTTATTATTTAATAACTTGTAAAAATCCACTAAACAAATATGATAAATATTATTTTCCCACATTTAACATTCTATGACTATCATAAATCGACATAATAAAGAATTATTTAACATTTTGACTTCAAACAACAGCCACAAAAACAACAACAAATAAACGTAAGTTTATTTTTTACTATTAAAAAAAATACGAAAAAAGACATTAAAATGACACTAGTCGTATTGACTGAAATTGACTGAAAAGCAAATAAGATACAAATCTTCAAATGTTGCATGCTTTAATATGCAACTAATTCCAAAAAAAAAAAAAAAAAAACAAATGTTTATAATTTCGATTTTCTTGTTGTAGTTGGTGGTGCTGCCTTTGTATAATTTTTGTTTCGCCTTTTTGCAATATTAAACTAAACGTCAGCAAAATCTAAGTAATAAAAACCTTGAAGTCAATCTAAGTTTTAACAGATTGTAATCTATGTGCTAAATTTTATATTATACATTTATTTTTTATATTTGTTGTTATTGCAAGTTCCTAAACTAAACATGCTTGATCATGATTTAAATAGCAGAGCTGGCCACTAGAAAATACATTTTATAACTTTTGGGGGGTCTCTAATAAAATTTGTAATTTATGTTTGATGTATGTAAGTGCACAAGTACGTTTAATTGTAATTAAAATTTGTCAGCTGTGCTTCTGTAGTATTGTAATTAAAATAAAAGTAAATTTTATGTACAATAATTTGTAATTGAAATTCTAATTGAAAAAAACTCAATCGTTTATACTTCGATATAAATGCATATAAAAGCATTATCATATAATGCTTAAAATTAATTGAGAAAATATTTGTAATTATTATAATGAATAGCAAAGGTCAGGCAGCCGCCACTCACGGGAAAAATGTAGCAATCAAAGATCAGCAAGGTTCCACACTACTATAAAAAAAAAAAACGCTGGACGTTGGTTCTAGGCAACGACAGATGGCATTAACTTAACTTTGAACCTGCTACTGCAGACCAGTCATCAACTTACGTGGAACAACAATCGATTAACGAAACTGATACAAAAACCATAGACTGATTGATACTCCAAGAACTAGGACTGTGCAATCTTACAATTTTACCGACTACAGCAGACCAATCATCTACTTTGCTGAAACAGTAACCAATTAACGCAACTGACAGAATGCAAAATAACAATACTGAATGGATCGATACTTTAAATACTAGAAAAGTGAAAACTTACATGGTAAGAAACGAAAACAACTGCAAGAAATCGTGTAAGATGGAGATGCATTTTGGAAGCAAAAAGCATATCAAAGGAGTTAATGCAGAAAAAATAAAGTTAGATTAATACCGTATGCTATATTTAAGATAACAATTATTTGTATGTTCTAGTTAAAAATTCTGAATAATAACTTCTGGTAATTACAAATTTTTAATAAAAAATGACTTGTATTTTGCAAATAAAGATTTTCTATTGGAATTTTACTTAAAAATTGCAATTGATTATTGTAAGAAGTAAGTTACAACAGTTTTTAAATTAATTATTTCTTAGTAAGTTACAATTATATGTAATTTGTAATCAAATAATTATAATTACAATTTCTTGTTATTTTTAGTAAAAGGGTTTTAACTTGTAATTAAAATTTTTCATTAAAGATTCGGAATTACTCACAATTTTATTATATATGCAATTTTATATTTTCAATTACATTTACTTTTATTTGTTAAAAAATATTTTTAATTATAACTACTGGAAATGCATAAAAAAAATTTGCAATATAAATTACTTGTAGTTTGTAAGTGAATATTTTTGATTGCAGGTTCTTATGATTTGCAATTGGCTTTTCTTAATTAAAATGTGATTTAATTCCTTGAAGTCAATTATTTGTCATTTTATTATAATTTTTTAAAATTTTTTATTGATTGTTGATAATTACATTTATTAATAATTTGAAGTAAAAAGTTCTTAATTTGTAATTATAATGTTAAATATCTAATTAATTATGATTAAGGTAAATTTGTAATTTAATGTTTTAAATTCCAATTGCTTTCATTCGTAAGAAAATTTTTCCAATTATAATTGCCTATAATTAGTAATTGAACATTTTCCAGTACACTAATCTATAAATCTATAATTTGAGACAGATTTTTCTTCTTCTTTTTTTTCCAATGCTAATCCCGCGGGGCTCTGCACTTGGCTGCATGAGACCAGAGTCTCTGGGGTGAATCGAACTTGTAACCCCGGTGCTGATAGAATAGCTCACTGCCAACAAGCTTATTGGGTCACTCAATAGCATATAATTGAAATAGATTTTGTTTCTGATTTAGAATACATTACTTGCTATTCTGTTAAATAAATTTAAATTGTTAGTTTAAAAAAATTACTTGAGTTAGTAAAATTGCGGGGCCTTTAAGATGGCTGTACCTGGGTTTAAAAGTGTCTCTATTAGAGCTGTTTGTACAAGTTGGAAAAACATAGTGAAACAGACAAGAAGAAAAAATATGTTCAAATACCAACAGCCATAACAAGCAGCCACAAAATTTTTGGTGACATTTTGACAATCGAGTATTATGTCAATCATTTAGTGGTGGATTTTAATGTCGTGGCTTGTAAAGAAAAAAATCACTAAATTACTATATTAAACATTTAATGCTTAAATAACTTTATAGAGGAAAAACGAAGCGAAATACTTACATATTAATAAATTCTTTTTGAAACCATTTTATATTTTTGAACAAAGATTTAAAACAATTTTTTTGCCAGTTAATTTTAGCTTATTTATTCTTACAAATTAAAATTTAAATTTCAAATACCGACTTCTTTAAGCTAATTTTAATACCTTTTTTTATTTCTTATTCCTTTATATTAACAGCACCTTGTTTGCAAGCCTTCAATTACTATTAACATCTTTGGCATATATTTGGCGTTTAGAGAGGGTTATAAGTGTAACTTTTTCCTGGTATTTATTCCACTTCCAAGCGATTTAGTTGCCATAGTAAAAGAGTGTTTTATGCTAATGTTTTTTTTCACTTTTTGGAAATGTGTTGATTGCTGTTAATATTATGTTTTACAATGTAGGTCAACGTTTAGTATGCTGCAGAGTTGTAAGCCATTTTTTCTGTTTATGTCTTAACGTCTTTTTAAATCTGATTAAATTTTTAAAGCTTTAAATAAGTATTTTTTTTCCTTATTTAAGAAAACATGGTGTGAAACTCATTTAGTTGAATGTAGTTTTTATTTCTGACTTTTAATGTTATGCTCTTGGTACACATTTTTAAAGTATACACGTGAATTCTTTTTGATTTAATGTTAAGGAAATCCTGTGGATTTTGTTAATAACAATACAAGAATATGATTTTAAAAATAATAAGATAATAACGGACTTAAGCACAAATATAAATTGAAATTTTGCATGATTTTTTGGAAAGACAATAGAAAATAATTTGTAAAAATCTTACAGGATTTTTTCTCAAGCTATTATTGAATAATTAGGATTTTCGCCTTTCCGGCGAATGATTTTAAAACAAATAAAATATTGTTCATTATAACAAATACATTACATTTTAATCTTTATTTTTTAAAGAATCCGAAATACATTTGTTTTAAATAAAATAAAATGGTAACAACTTTGCAAAACTACATTCATGCAAATTGAAATTGAAATTAAAAGTTGATGCCAGTCTGAATGTATCCAAAGTCTTAATTAAAGCTACATATAAGAATATTAACTACAACAAAAAGTTGGCTAATTTTGAGCAGTTTATTGTAAAACACATCCAATAAAAATATATTTATTAGATGTTCTGTTTTGAAATGCGTATACCAGCAGGAGCGGTCTGCATCCATATAAATGAATGGCAGTCGGACGGGACAAGGTCTCGATTATGGGTAAAGCACAACTACCCAACCACAATTTTCTAAGTAGTTTTTAATTGGGTTTTCAACATGTGGACGAGCGTTCTTATGATAAATTATTATTCCCTCATATCTCGTAGCATATCCCGCGTATTTTTCGGACAATGATATCTTTAAGAAAATCAGCTGGATTCGGTACAAGTTTCCTGTGATTGTCTGTTTAGATTCCAGCAGCTTCTGGTCCCACCAAATACTTAGCATTACCATGTTACAATGGGTATACAGCTTTAGCGTTGATTCGACTAACTAAGCGATTTTTTGCACTTCGGGTGGTCATAATAGATATATTTTTAATGGCCAGTAATTAGCCGATTACACGTGTTTTCAATTAGTAAAAGTAAAACAAATATCTCGCAAATGATGTTTTGTTGTCACACAATTCGAATATTGAAATCAAATTGTAATTTGAAATTTAAATAATATGATAAAAAAATGAACATTTAAGATATTGTAAAATTTACTAATGCATATTTGTATATTCACAGAAAAAAGTGTTTTATCAATTAAAAAAATAGTTTAAAAAGTATTTAAATTTAATTAATGCGATAATTGAATCAATTATTTTTTTTTGTTGAAAGAAAATTAAAAATTTAATTTTGATTAAATTAACATTTTAGTTGTATTTAAAAAAATTTTTAATTAAAATTTTAATTAAATAACAAAAAATCTTAGTTGATTTTTTCGCTTAAAATAAAATATTTTAAACATGTATTATTGTTATTGGGAGTTGTCAATATTTATTTAAATAAATTAACACATTGTTTGAAATGGCAAAGTTTTTTGATCAATTTTTTAATTAAAATTAAAAATATCATTTATTGAAAATATTTTTTCAAAATTTTAAAATTTTTAGTAATCAATATAATCATTTTGGTAATAGGTGCAAAATCAACAAATTGTTTGCTTGATATTATGAATTTAGAACAAATTTGTTGATTGGAGAAATTTAATAATTTTTTCTGTGTTTGCATACATATATAAATATATACCCTGTAGGAAAAGTCAATAGTTAAGCAGTACTACTGGTGACCTTGTCACCAGTATTACTGACGAACTGTGGACCGGCAATACTTTCGCTATAGACATTAATCATGTGCTTGTCATTAAAAATCCACTACTGATCTGAGAACTATTGACAAGATAGTTCTTGTGAGATCCTATGGAAACATTTGAACCAGATATTAAATTTTTTATAAATAAGATGTTTAATTAATCAAAAGAACTGTCATACAATTATTTTTTAGAAAACCTGAACATTCACTATAAACTGTTGTATCCTTTTCACCAATTTTAGCCTTGCGCCTGTCAAAATATTTCATTTTTTCTCAAAGACAGCCTAAAATGTACACGATGAGATACAAATTTTCAACCTGCAAATACAATTTGAGTAACATCCAGGAACCCTGCGCATGATCACGACGTGGATATTTTAAACCTTCATTTACTATATGAAATTATCATTCAAATTAAAAAACTTGATAAGCTCGAGTAGAACAAATGAGGAAGGATTTTTAAGCATTTTCTTGTATTTTTCAGCCAAATTGAAATATATTAGTAACCAAATTTATTATTTCACCTATATTTATAATTTATTCACTTGAGAAATGCTACAAATTTTGGATGTTAGTTCTAGCAACCAAGAATAATTAGAACTGTTTAACTAAGCACCAATATTTGTATTATAAAAATTATTCTTCTAAACCTGAAATTGGCAATATGGCTATATAATCAGGAAGTTTTTGTATTTCAAAATGATTTCAGTTTACCTTAAAAAACGCAACAGCTAAAACTTTTTAATACTGAACTCGTACACTGGTGTATTGCAAAAATTAAATTTTTCCCGAAAGCGGACTTTTTTTTGCCTTGCTAATTGACATAAAAGAAAAAATCCAAAAACATTGATAAATTCCAGAAAAACCCCTTAAAACTAATTTTTGCTGCTCATTCACAAACCAAAATACAATTTAATGTCAATGTAATATACCAACTAACTTAAACACGAAGCAACATCGACAGCAGCAACAACAACAATGAAAAAAACTGCAACAATGAAAAATTACTCTACAACATTAAACCGTTGATTTAGGCCACTTAATCACAACAAAACATGTGTGTGTCCATTAATTTAGGAGACTTAACCAAAAACAAACCACCAACCAACACACCACTGAAAAAATTTTGGTATGAGGTAGAAAATTTTAAGAAAAAAAAAAAAAAAAAAATCAATTAGAACAGGACGATAAACTACAAAAGGGAGGCCTTTTAAATATACGTACAAGAACAACAAATAATAAAAATAACTACACTAACCAAATATAAAAACAAAAATATACAAACCCTAAAAAAGTGAAATACCACACAAAGTATTAATTTGAAAAATTACTTAGGGGCGTTAACCAACTTGTCACTCAACAACATACAAACATTCACATGTTGCTGGTAACGAAACAGATAAATTAAACTCACTCGTAAAGACATAAATTTGTTTTGTTGTGCTATATTTTTGTTGCTTCATCTGCTGCAAAATGTACAAACGTACATAAATTTTAAATCACCATAACTTTTTCAACAAAAATTTTTGTTGCAACAAAACAAAGAGAAAAACTATTAGTGGTTAAGTGTTTGTAGCATTGCATGTTTTTAAATCATTGTAGTTTAATCAATTAGTTTACAAATCCTAAGAAAAAAACGAACTGAACAGTGTTATGAAATCTTTATCCAAATTTCCACAAAGTATTCAAAAACTCTGCTGCATAACTTTAATGTACATTTTGTCAGTTGCTTTTTAGATTTAAACAAATTTTAATATTTAACAAACAAAACTACAAAAAAGCAAAAAAAAAACATTGTTAAAATCAGCCATTTGTATACAAGTGTAATCATGAAATGTGTTTTTATTTTGTTGTGGAATGATTCTGCCTCTGCTGATGTTTCTGCTGTTGTGGTTGCGTTAGAGCATCTTATTCTTCATTGCTTTCAGTTTGTTGATGTTGCACATTAGATGAGTGTCAGTTATTATTAATAACAATAATATGCAACACCGTCATTTTTATAGCCTCAAGTTATATTTCAATATTAGTGTGGTAGTTTTTATGATTCTAAGCCTACATTTTTAACTTACATATGGACACATACAGAGTGCGTATAATTGTTCATTCAAGTGTGTAAGTGTATTTGCTGATGGTTGGCAAGTGATTGTTGTTTGCTGCTGGAAACAACATATAAAAATAATGATTGCATTTCATTTCAAATATCAAATTTTAGTGGCGAAGAAAAAATTGGAAAAAATGCAACAAACAGGCGAAGCTACAAATGGTTTTTTAATGATAAGTAATGATATTTTTTCTTTTTAAAGTAAACTTGTCTTTTTGCAAAAAAAAAAAGTTGTTTAATAACCGAAAATATTAAAAACTAAAACTAAGAATGACTAAAAAATGATGCAGGGTTAATTCAAACAAAAGACTTAAGAAACAAACTATAACTTAATACACAAAATGTTTAAATTAAAATTTATTTGCATTTTTGCTTATATTTAAATGGCATTCCTCTCAAGTAAAGTTTATTATATTTTGAGATTAGGCGGAATAATGTTTGCATAAATGACATTTGAAAAAAAAAAAATAATATCAATGACTAGCATAATTTTAAATCCGATTGAACAATAAAATTCTGGTTTTTTTTTTATTATTTTGTGGCTATCATTTAATAAAATGTGAAATTATACTTAGCAATCTTTAGTTATGAATTTTTCTAGTAAATTAATTTAGCGCCAAAATTTCTTCTCAGTCTACGGATCATGCCAATTTTTTACCCTTACGATAAAAAGGAATTCATATTATAGTCAGGTTGATGTCACCCCATCAAGCCAGACCGCATTTTGATTGTATACCAGGTAAAGTAAAGCTATTTACAGTAAGGCTGTGATGGGTACCCGGACACTGCAAGGTGGATGGTAATGAGGTGGCGGACAACCTCGTGAGACAGGGTTTGAAACTTAGAGAATCTGGACGTAAGTAACGTGAGGTTTGGGGTTTTGTGAGTAAAACTGCCCTTATATCACTACTGTTAGGCAATCCGGTATATATTTCGCGATACCGTTAAACACTGTCCTTAGTGGATAGAGCGGATTGCAGGGCGTCTAGATATCCAAGATTCTATTAGGGGCAATCAAGATTCGATTATGCTTACATGGGAGTGGTATCAGGACTCCTAAGGGTTCTTGACGGGACATTGTTCTGTTAGGGCTTTTACGAGTAAATGGGACAATACCATACCGGACTTCTGTTGATTATGCGAGGATGCTGAGGAGCTAGAGACGATTGTGCATGAACTATGCCTTTATCCTAGGATGCAGCGTTTCAGGCAGAAATGGCTAAGAGACAGATTTCATGACGAAATGGGGAATTTCGCTGGATGTAATCCAGTCGATTTACTGGGGTTTGTCATGGAAAAAGGAAGGTTATTTCTGATGAGGGGACTGTAGCAACTATTTGCTTACTATCTATCTTAAAACTAACTGTCAACTCTTCTCTTTCTTCTTCCTTTATATTGGAGGGATTCACAATGGATCGCATTGGTCTTCCAGTGGAGGTGTGTCTTTGGACGCATAACCATTCTTAACTTAAACTAAAGTTTAACTTTTAAACAACAATATGAGTACCAACGGTGATTTTTCAAATGGATCATTTGCTTGCAATCTTAAAATATTTAATCAAATCAGATTGTAGCAGCTTAAAAAACAAAATATCCGTCTTATTCCATTAGATTTCCTTATCACTATATTCTTTAACACCAAACCGAATATCTTTGAAGCATTGAAAACAAATTTCTTTTAACGGTTTCAGATCGAAAATTTTTGTCATAAAACTTTTTAACAATTCTCTGTGTATTTTTTAAATGTTTGTACTATCCATAAAAAATATTATGTAGAGGTTATCATTAACCAGAATTTTTACAAATTATAAATGCACGTGTTGAATACTTGTGTTTTGAGATGTCTGAGCAAATCAGTCGACATCGAAACTTAGTTTAGCGAGCCTAATGGACCTTATTTTTCTTAAACAACATGAAATATTTGTTTCCAGCAGCATGCCACAGCCACAATCACCAATATTTTAATCCAGTTTTTGAGTTGCTCTTGTTTGCCTGCCCAATTATAATTCGCAGTATTGACACTTGATCAGAAAAAATACTCCTCTAACACCCGATAAA
This sequence comes from Pollenia amentaria, assembly GCA_943735925.1. NCBI lineage: Eukaryota > Metazoa > Arthropoda > Insecta > Diptera > Polleniidae > Pollenia > Pollenia amentaria. The sequence continues at coordinate 184,047,226 of OX031007.1, read as the reverse complement.
GGTTTTAAGATAAATGGTTTTTGGTGGTTTTTTGGTGGTATATACATGAAAAACTTAATTAGCCTCAATTTACCACTCATGGAGGTGATAGGTTAAAAAACAAAATATATGTAAATCTCTAGCAAATATATATATCTACATAAATATATACAATAAAATTGCAAAAAAAAAAAAAAAAATGCTAACGAACGTATGTTGCTTCAACTCATTTTTATATTAATGTAAATTTTTACATATGCATTTTTCAATATTTACACAAATCAAAAGTAATAATTGGTCTCAATAGAAATAAAATCATTAAAATTTAAGCTTCCTTAAACAAACAACAAATTCCCCATATAGCTTTAAGCAATTAACTATATTGGCTTTAAATTTCTTAACTCTATCAATATCTGTTTTAAGCAAACGACAACAAGCAAAGGCACGCATTATTGTTAAGACACAAACAAAACTTATAAGTATTTGGTAACTGATTGGCATTTGATTATGCCCTAAAGTTAAAAACAATCAAAAAAAAAAAAAAAAAAAAAAAATCCTCACAACTGAAAAACAAATAACAATCACTAAAATAAGAAAAACAAAAAGTAAAAAAAAGGAAAACAAGCGGCAACAAAAACATGGTTAAGAACTTTAAGCCAAACTAAAATACAAAACCACAAAAATATCTGCTTACTAAGCCATATGAAATAATAAAAAAAAACTTAATAAAAAAGGGAGTAAATTTAAAATAAAAATGTTAAAAAATACTTTTTACCTTATTTTCGATTACACAATTTACTTTTACGACTTTTTTTTATTTTAATGAAGCTGCTTGTATCAATTGGAGTCATTTTTTAAGAAACCAAAAAAAAAAAGAATAAAAAACATTACAAAACTTAACAGGAAATAAATGATATTCATGATTTAAGAAATTAATATACTCGTGATTGGAAATTGAATTCAAGGTAGGAAAAAAAATTAAATAAAAATGAGTTAAATTCTTGTAAACGAGCGTTTGGTTTTATTTTTTTTATTTTTTTTTTTTTGATACAAAATTACTATATTTTTATTATCTGTTACTTATGGTTCATTTAGTATTTAAAAAAAGAAGAAATTAATTAGAAATTATGACTAAGCTTAAAAAAAACTTTTTATTTGTAATTAGAAACATATTTAGTAAACCGTAAAAGTACAAACTTGTAAGTTTCTTTTATTTTTTTTTTTTTTTGGTATCATTTTTACAGGACTTCAAAGTTTGTTTATTAAAAATCACGATATAAGGGCGATCACGATCATAAATGTGCTGTTGAAAAAAAATAACTACAAAAATTTGTTAAAGTTAATTTTTTCTTTCATTTTTTTTTTGTAACAAAACGAATTATGAACGGTGGGTTGTGATACATTTAAAGTAAGAAAATATCTCGTTAAAAAATTTTGAGGTTAACAAAGTTATTTGAACAATTTTTAAATGTTCATCAAAATAGTAAAATTATTTCCTTACAATTTGTTAATCTAAATCATTTGCGATTTTGTATCAAATCGGCGAAAAATATATAACTTTATATTTATACCCTTTACCGAGGCTAAATGGGTATATATAAGTTTGTCATTTCGTTAATAGTTTCTACAATATTGATCTTAGAGCCTTTAAAGTGTATATATACTGGGTCCTTATGATTAGCGAAGATGATTAAACGATGTCCGCCTGCCCGTGTGTATGTTGACATGGGTTTTCCGAAAACCGCAGAAATCATGGGAACTAGGTTGTGATATTTATATGTCGCCTAAACTCCATTAAAGTTTGCTATTGATATTCAGCCAGATGAGTCTATAAATGACCGAGATATGAGCAAAAAACTACGACTGCCTCTAATTTTACGCATAAATCCCTTGTTGTTTTTACTTTTTATTTCTTTTTTCTATATATCTGGAGAACGGCAAGAGCCAAAATTTCCAAATAAGGTACAAGCATCTTGGGCGAGATTAGAGAAGTGGGCGTGGAATCTCCCATACAAACACATTATAAATTTCTTTATAACTGGAGAACGGCAAGAGCCAATAGTTCTAAATTAGGTACAACCATCTCGGTTATCAACACACAACATCCCACAAAATGTGGGCGAGATTGGAGAAGAGGGCGTGATACAAAATAGTTTTTTTTTTTTATCTAACGAACGGTAAGAGAAATCTTGGTACACATAGCCGGGTTTTTAATATACAACCTCTCTAAAATGATGAGCGAGATTGGAGAAGAGGGCGTGGTACCTCCCGTACAAAGACATAATAGGTTTCTATATATATCGGGAGAACTGCAAGAGCCAAAGCTTCCAAATAAGCACACACATCTTGATTATAGATACACACACTCCCTCAAAATGTGGATTGATTAAAGAAGCGGACGTGGCACATAAACGATTTATTTATATCTAAAGAATTGTATTTATTATGGTATTCATTTAAAAGGGCTTTTGATTTAATCAGTTAATCGCTCGATTAATTAACCAAGGTTTTGGCTTAATCGGTTAATTTTGTTATTGAACGGTTTACCGATTAATAAAGTTTTTTAAAAAAATTAAGTAATTTCAATAATAAAAATGCATAAATTACTTATTATTTGAAGTTTATTAGTAAAAAAAACCCATAATATAATAAACATAATAATTCTTGAACTAAAAGCAACAAACAAAAAAATAATTCAGAAATATGTAATACATATTTTTTATTTAATACATAATATTAAACTGTAAGGTTTTTTTATTGGTTATTTTAATAGTTTAAGGAGATATTATAGAATAATCTTTTAAACGCATATTTTCTATAGTTTTGATAAAACTTGACTTGGAAAAAATTCTTTCATCTATAGTAGATGTCTAATTTCTCCTTTTCCTGGATTTCTCTTAACATATAAAATCTTCCATTTTTACATTAGATTCCTATTTAAATTTTTTTAAATGTTTAACACTTCTAATTGTTTCGGTTAATTATGTTAAAAGACGGATATGAGAATATATGAGAAGAAACAAATAACTAAAAACATACATATAAAAAGTACGTGGAACAAAACGCTGTTGACAGCAAACACTTATTTAAAATGAAGATCACTAAACACCTTCTTTGTTTGTATGAAAAAATATTTTCTAAACACATACCTTTTGTATATGAGATGAAACAAATAATTAAAAGCACAAAAATATGTTATAATACTACAAAATATTAGACATTTTGTTACATCGGTTAATCGGTTAATCGACTGAAATTAACCGGCTCAAAAGTTAATCGAAAATAACAAATTTTTTATTAACCGATTAGTTAATCGGGGAATTATTAATCGGCTAACCGATTAGCGGTTAACCGAATGAATTCCCTAGTATTTATATAACTTCTTGTTCTTTTCGAACCATGATGAAGGGTATGTAAGATTCAGCATAGGCGAATATAGCACTCTTCCGTGATTTTGTTTAAAGGGTTTTAATACCCAATTAGTTTCGGCAAAAGTTGTTTCTTTTCTTATAAAGTAAAGAAACAAGTTGTAAATTGATCTCAAATGAATTCATATGAATATGAAGTTAAAAAAACATTTTGCTTTTGTTGATTTTTTTGTTTCAATAATTTTTCAAAAACAAAAATAAGTAAAAAAGTATAGTCGGTCAAACCTGACCATTTGATACCCTACACCACAGTATAGCCAATTTTTCGAAAGGATTTAGGGGTTTTTTTTTGCCTGGTATTAGGTACACACATGATAATTTCTCATCTTAAAGCAAATTTAAGGGTGGGGTTGATATAGAACCCATGGTCAATTAAACCCATCAGCGCAAATTACTTAACGGTAGCCTATACTATCTCACACGTATCTTTTAATAACTTTTTTAATTTGCAAAAAAATATGCCGCCAAAAAGTCGTGGATCGTTTCTTTTTTTCTTCTTTTAGTCCTATTTTCATCTATACATGATCTAGAAACTAAATCCGCTATCATATTAGAGTTACCACAAAATTGCATTTATATATATTTCACAGCACCGGCTAAAATGCATCCAATTTGCAAAAATCTAAATTATTTTCATACAAAGATGATGCACTTGGCATAAGAAAAAATTTGATACCCATATTGCCCTATTGAAAACGAAGGGTTACCACCCCATTCTATTTTTGTCAAAACGCGAACTAGCACGAATTTCAAAAAAAGCTGAGACCCCTATTTAATTAAATCGACTCAAGATTAAAATATGTTAATTGGGCATTTTTATTACAAACAACCCCAAACAAAAAATTCAAAAACCGTTATTTTTTACAGAATATCCTTAAAAAAGGACATGGATTATCGTCCTTGGACAAATTATATATTCAGTTGGTCGCGCCTTAAAAAACCTTTCTTATTATACCCATATTGTATATGTTGTTAAGGAAACAGATTCTCAAATTACCAAACATGCAAATATAGACCCTTTTTCAAAATGGTCCAGCTCACGAGAGGTCAAAGCTGTAGCCGAAATATTTTAATTGTCATCTTAAAAGAGTCTAAGGTTAATTTTTAGGAGGGTAAATCGAGCAATTTTTTTGGTGAGTCGCTCTAATATATATATATATATATTTTTAAAATATTATTTATAATATTAAAATTTTTTAATTATATTTTTTGTTGTTAGTACCATATAAAAATTTATTTTTAAATTTTTAAATTTGAACAAATAGAATCTGGGAATTATTTCTTTTCATAAGCTACTTTATTATATTCAACATTTTTTATTTTTCGAATTTATTCTATGAGCTAAATTTCAGTTATGTATTTTATAAAGCTTTTTTGTAATAGTTATAATCCTTAAATTTTTAGGAATGACTTTATACACTACCAGACTCTTATCTTGTATCCTCCTGTTACATTTTACCCTAGCTATCCTTTGGCTAGAAATGAAGTATATTGTATGTACAGAAAAATTTACAATTATTAGACACCAGCAGAATCTAATGCATTTTCTGGCTCGCTACGGCCTTCGTCAGCATTCTTTGTGTCAAGCTGGATAGTGATACTTTATAAAGTGAATGTATTTAACTCAACTCTTTTAACAAAAAGAATCTGGGAATTATTTCTTTTCATAAGCTACTTTATTATATTCAACATTTTTTATTTTTCGAATAGAACTTTTACAAAAAAGCTTTATAAAATACATAACTGAAATTGAGCTCAAAGAATAAATTCGAAAAATAAAAAATGTTTAATATTTTTTAATTTCTTTTAAATTTTTGTTACTTTTACTAAGTAGAAATTTGTAAGCCGATTATGGCCCATAGGCTAGGTTACTGAAATTTAATGAATAAATAAAATATATAAATATTTATATATATATAGGATCTTTTTTCACCAAATTTAATCTAAATACCAAGATAATAATTTATGGTTAATGGAAAAAAGACCTTGCGCACAAGGACATACTTCGTTAGATCGACCAGGAAAAGATTCTGAGTCCATCGGTATGATAAGAGTGGCTGCCCTCCACTGTGGTTGCGTGGGTATAAAAATGGTACATTTACTTTGCACACTAGAGGTAATTATTATAACAATTGTGATTTTTAATTGAACTGTTGGTTTTTAATTATTATATTTCTTTTATTATTTAAACAATTTTTTTTAACTTTAATTTTTAACGTTATATGTTAAGCTACATTATTTACATTCTCAAAACTTTACTTCTTTTAAAAAATAACATTATCCCTAAATCGAAATTTCTATATAAGAATACTATTTACATTTTCTAGTTTCACTGTTTTTAAGATTAGGGAACTTAATACAATTTAAAGTTTCTTTAACAACGATATTCTTAACATGTAATAGAATATTTATTGATTTTTTTCTAAAAGGAAAAAAAACTATGGCAGAAGGAAAATGTATATTTTTTTTGGCACAAAATGGAAGAAAAAAACTAAGAAAACTTTAATACAAATACTTTGAACCTTTAAAGGGTCAAGCGTCTAAGTTGAAAAAGTAAGAAGCAATGCCTTATAATAACGATATTATTGTAAAAAAAACGAAAACCCCAGCAACCTACACTCTGCAGCTTAAAAAATACTTCAAAGTTTACTTTAATTCGTAAAAAAAAACAGAGAATTTTTTTCTTCAAGTTACAAAAAGCCAACGTTTAGATACTTTTGTAATCTTGCTCAGTGCTCTGAAAAGATATTTCATAATCTTTTTTGGAAGTTTCTGTTTTTTGTTTCTCTACAGTTTATAAGACAACAAAGTTTATACATATATACATTTTTTGTTGCTCCTTTCCCAGCTAGCAATTGGGTGATTATTTTTTGTAAAACTCACCTAAATGAGCCTTTTCAGATTAGTTTTGAGATTAACAACAGATTTGTCACTTGAGCGATTGAAAATGGATTCATTTTAGACCTCGGATTTTGCATATTTACATATTTTTAAAGGATTAAGATGGGTAAATTTCGATGACACCAAGTTTCGTTTCATTGAAAATCGAGTTGATATTTAATTTTTTTTTGCGATTCAAAAGGTTGAAGGTTGAAATTTTATTATTTTTTGTCAGATATTAAAATAGAGCAAATGATACTTCGTACATACGATATTTTATAGGTTGAAAAATTATTCAAGATAATTGGTGTTACAATATACAATAATAGTTTTCTCTAAATTATTAATTGGGAAGCTTTGACGTTTCTCTCCAAAAAACATTTTGTAAGCGGAAAAGCTCCTTTCAACGTCACAGGAAGTAATTGGAGCGAATTTATATTTAATGATATTTTCATTTTTAACGGGTTTTCTTTCTGCAGGATTCTTTTTCAAAATGGCTTTAAATGTATCACTTAAAACCATTCCAAAATTACCAGTTATGTTATAAACAATATTTTCGGCTTCCTTAAATACTTGCATTGACTTTGCTAATGGCAGACTCTTCGATTCTAAGGAAGTTATGATGATATCGGAAACTCTTGAAATTCGACTAAATATATATAAAACCACGATATAGTTGGGAATTTTTATCAGCTCTTTTGCCGGCTTTATTGATTCAGCATCTTCTGCGTTCAGTGTTTCAAGAACCTAAAATGCAAATTGAAAATTTTTTTTTTTTTTTACCAAGCTAAAGTAAATGCATTGCCGAAAGAAATACGTTATCGGATAATCCATTATTTTGCAGAAGAGTTAAAAGGGAGTAATACATATTTGGGGGATTCACAAGGTGTCATAAAGTCATATGTCTTAAAATAATGACATGAAAAAATACGACTGTTGTGAGCAACCCCTCATAATTTAATGTGTTATTAATTACGACAGCACAATAAACATAGCAAGCCACGTTCTATTTATTTAAGACACTTTTTGTTTACAAACCAACAACAATATTTTTAAACCATTGTAAAATGTAAGAACATTATGACAATAAACCATGATAGCACACCTTGTGAATACCCCAATTATATACCAGAAAAAGTATTTAGTTTAAACAGCATTATTCAAATTTTATTTTCTTTTGGGGAAAATCCATATTGATTTTTTTTAATTTCAAACAAATTAATTTTACACCGCCTAAACCAGTAAAAAATTAAAAACACCTTTTTCAGAGGAATAGTTGTGGAATAAAGAGATTCTTATTATTGATTAAAACAATTTAAAGTTGACTGATGACCAATTTTTATGACAATGATGTTATATTTAAAATGTTGATTGTTGATACAAAGTATCTAACCTCTGTTATTCCCTCCAATATATCTGCAGAAAATGATTCCGCCTTCAATCATGTACCCCATTTGGCTATGATCGGTTCTGGTGGTAACTCCTTATTTAGTATTTGCTTGTAGCGTTGTACTCATAGCGGAGCTTTGAGGTATGAACGGTTTAGCGACAGGAAACTATGTTCTTACTTTTTCAGCTATTAAATTTAAACCATATGCCAAACAAGTTATGTGTATGAGATTCGGGTAAAAAACTTTTAAAATGTTATCAGCTTTGATCATATATGCCGTGGCATCCGTTTAAAGCAACAAGACTTTTTGCTCATTTTTGTGTGGCCACAATAAACGAATGCTATCGTTCACAAATCGAGAAACCGTCGCATTATTTATTGTCAAAATCTGAGCTATATTTAATTAAATCAATTATCACATTGTTTGAAATGGCAAAGTTTTTTGATAATTTATTTAATTAAAATAAAAAATATCATTTGATAATTTTATCAAAGTTTTTTGATAATTTTTTTAATTAAAATACAAAATATCATTTATTGAAAAAAATTCACAATTTTCAATTTGAATAATTTGTAGTAATCAATATAATTATATTGGTAATAGGTGCAAAATCAACAAATTGTTTGCTTAATTCTATAAATTTGGTATGAATTTGGTAATTAGAAACAATTTTTAATTTTTTCTGTGAAATGTTGAAATTCGTAAATTATTTGAAAATTGGTTTGCATAAGCCTAAATATTTAAATTTCACATTTTTTCACAAGTTGTACAAATTATATTGTTTTCATTAATTTTAAAGCACTTTTCGGGAAGGCTGTTAAACCATCTTCCTATCAGATTTATCTTATATTTGATGATTTTTGGCACTTCAATTTTGTAATATTTGGACGACAAAACATCTACATACAAATTTTGGTGCCAATCTGATGATAAATAAAAAAAATATGCAATATCCGAGGTCTACTTATCACTAGAGCGATTGAAAAAGGATTAATATTATCAAAAAGGATTCAGCAAATTGTATCACAAATGATTCTTTGAGGTGGTTCATCGGTAGGGTACCATATTCCTACAACGAGAGTCTCATTTCTGATCGAAGAATGTGCTCATATGCGGTTATAGCTCTTAAAGCTGATTCCTAAAAGATTCGATTATGCTACAAAATGCCAGCTGGGTTAGTACTTACTCGTACTTGTATTCTTTTTTGAATTTTTTCTTTTTTTATGAAAACAATTTTCATTGTTGCTATAACTTGGCTGTGTGTTACTGCTGTTGTTGTTTGATATTGTTTTGCTAATATTTAAGATGCTGCTGTTGTTGGTTGTTGTCTCAAATTGTTGCTGCTGTCGGTTTTGTTGTTGTTGCAAATTGCATTTCGGTTGTTGTTTGAATTTCATGGCGGAAATATAACCAAGATTAATGTCGTTAAAATAAGTAAGAAGAGAAAAAACTATGAAGTAAATTTCGTAACTTTATTATCGTTAAGATATTGTTGTTGATATTTATGAAATTTTTATAAAGCAATGAAATACACAAACACAAAAAAAAAACTTAAAGGTTTGTAAGTTAATAACATTAAAATTTATGGGAATTTTAAGTAAAAGTTTACCTAAAAAAAAACAAATATTTATGTATAAAAAAAACTTGTGAATCTATAGTTAAAAATGCCTACTCGTATTTATTCAGTTAGACAAAACCATAAAATAAAAGTTTGTGTCTTAAGTTTTTTGTTTTATTTCAAGAATTTTCGGTGCAGTAGGGAGTTTTAATTGTTCCTGGAATGCTAGTGGCATAAAATAAAAAAAATTATTAAATATAAGAAATCGTGTCTAAACGGCTTTCCATAGCGACTAAATTATTTACTTATTGAGGAAAAAAAAAGACTTAAAAAAATAAACCTCAAAAAATAAGCAGTGATTACGTAGAATAACATATGAAAAATCTATGAATATAATTTGCGAATTAAAGCTAGCGTCATAGTGTTTCTAAAGCTAAGAACTGATAAAACCAACTTCTAGTATATCAATCGATTGAAAATCACTTTTTGAGTCAATTACAGCACGTCGGCCCATCTAATAATCCGTTCGTTCGTCTGTGTGTCTGTCTAAGACTTTTGATTAAGGTACAGGCCGCAAAATTACGGGTTTTGGCTTAAAAACCGATACTAATACAATTTTAGGAAATCAGAATTGGGAACGCAAGGCTTGTGATCATGGTGCATATCGTCATTTTTAATATAGTAATATAACATTTGATTTGCCAAGACCAAAATATATTGAAATTTAAAAAAAAAAGATGTGATTGAATGCACCACGCGCCTGTACCAAGTATTCACCAAAATAGGATTTTATCAGTATATTTTTTTGAAAATTTTAGAACATAGATTAAATTGGGAAGAAAAAAATTTTGTAAAAATAAAAATTAATTTTAATTTATTGTTCCCATAAAAGACCCATTACGGAAAATTGGCTTAACACACCTAACCTCTTGAAAAATGTTAGTATGGTGGCAAAATAATAACTTAAAAATCTTTTAGGAACTACCGGAACTATAAGTTAAGAGTGTAACCGTAAGTATATTAACAAAATGTTTTCAGGATAAATATTCACCTACACAAAATTTAAGTATACTTGACATTAGGCATGGGTAATGAAAGCAGTGCATACTCAGTTCTGCAAGATCACATTAAGTCTCCTTTTAAAAGGATTCTAAAGTTTTACTGTCCTATTCATAAAAAAAACTAAATTGGATGGGAAACGTTTTAAAATACATTTGAAGCTTAATTATATAATTAAAAATATAATTATGTAATTCACAATGTGTTCCATTGGATCGTATGCGTTGTATTTTTTTGTAATGTTATGCATGTTTTAAACATTTTGTCCTATTTTTCATATTAAAATATTATATGACAATAGAACTTTATTATTATTATGTATTTTTCCAGCTGTTTTTTGTTCACAATTTTCATTAATTTTCTTTAACTATTTATTTATTCACGTAATAAAAAATTTAATATGTATATTTATTTTCTTCCATTTAATTTTGACGTTTACACTAATGTATCATTTTATAATACAACAGGCTGTCCACAACAGTGTTATTTAGCCCAAAATAGTACTTAAGCACTTTAGAACACTTTGTAAGTTGGCCTGATATTTTTTAAATAGCTTAAAATAGTTGTAAATAGTATCAGTTATAAAAAAATATGGGTATAAAATATAGTGAAAGTTAAACAGTTAAAGTCCGTTATTTTTATTAAAAATTATTAAAGGCTTTGTTCACAATGGCAGCAATATTTTCACTGATGTTCAAAGTAAAGCAACAATTTTTTTACTACCTCATATATTTTCAATTTAGAAACCGTTTATAAATTTTGCCGTGAACAATATTACGTATTTATTATTATTTTTAAATACATTTTGTTAAAATTTTAATTCAAAACTAAATAAAATTATTATAAATGTAATTTTCAATAACATACAAATTGTTGACGAAGTAGAAATAGGCTCAACTTTTTAAAAGAACTTTCGAAAAATTAAAGGAAAATACCTTGGAAAGATAGAAGAAACAACGAAATTGTTGCTGCCATTGTGAACGAAAGCTTATATATGAAAAAAAAAAATTCTTTTTACGAACTTGGTTTAAAATTAACCATCCTGATTTTGAATACTACAATTATGAAACGAGTCTGTTAGAGATCGATCGATTTCAAAACGAACATTTTTAAAAGATGTGTTGAAGATTTTAAGATCCATTTTTGGATTAAAGTCTTAATTTTATGTTCAAAATACATTTCGTTAAGCATATACAATATAATAGCATATACAATATTTAAAACCATGTAGAGCAGCAATAAGACAAAAAAGTATTAAAAATAAATTTTTAAAGAAACTGAAAACGATATCATCGGTTCTAAATCTTTTTGTTTTTAAAACCGATTTCCATCACATAGCTGATATATTTTTGAACATCTAGACAAAGAATTTTAGCCAAATGAAGATATTCTTCATTTTATATTCATATTGATATAAAATTTTTTTGGTAACTTTAAACTCCTTGTAAAAGGATATCCGATGTGATCGTTCATATCCGAGAATGCTGTTTTATTAGGTATGATTTTTAATTTCAAGTGTTTTTTATCTTGGTTTTGTGTATAAAATATTATTTTTAGAAATATAAATTATCTTTACTTGAAGTTTTTTTTCAGGGATCAAATAAATGGCTCACTAACAAAAAATATGTCACTAACGAGATAAAATTGAGAGTTTATAAAATACTACACTTTTTAATTTAATCGGGTTTTAATGAACAATGGCTCCTATGTAATATTTCATAAGTCGATTTTATAAATCATAAGTTGAGGAATCTATATAAGCGATTTGCGTACTAAGAAAACCTGAACTAGAACTGAACTAGAACTGAACTACAACTGAACTAAAACTGAACTAGAACTGAACTAGAACTGAACTAGAACTGAACTAGAACTGAACTAGAACTGAACTAGAACTGAACTAGAACTGAACTAGAACTGAACTAGAACTGAACTACAACTGAACTAGAACTGAACTAGAACTGAACTAGAACTGAACTAGAACTGAACTAGAACTGAACTAGAACTGAACTAGAACTGAACTAGAACTGAACTAGAACTGAACTAGAACTGAACTAGAACTGAACTAGAACTGAACTAGAACTGAACTAGAACTGAACTAGAACTGAACTAGAACTGAACTAGAACTGAACTAGAACTGAACTAGAACTGAACTAGAACTGAACTAGAACTAGAACTGAACTAGAACTGAACTAAACTGAAATAGAACTGAACTAGAACTGAACTATAACTGAACTAGAACTGAACTAGAGCTAACCAAGAACTTAACTAGAACTAGAACTGAACTAGAACTTAATTAGAGCTGAACTAGAACTGAACTAGAACTGAAGTAACACTGAACTAGAATTAACCCCGAACTAAATTATAAAACAGTAAACCAAATTAAAAGAAAATAATGATTTGAGACACATTCCGTTAAAAATGTTAATGTTTTTGTATACCATATTTATAATAAAATCAATCAACCATAAAATTAAATTTTTTTTAAATCCTTAAATAAGCCATAATAAACTACAGCACGTAACTAGAAACAGTTAATAATATTAACCACCTTAAACTAAACAAATTTTTAATTTTATATTTGTAAACAAATTTCACTACTTCAAGCTCCCACAGTGTGAAACACAGTAGCTGTTTCATGATTAAAAAAAGACCTCTACCTCCTTTTTCTTTGTGGTTGAACATGTTTGGTGTTTATCTAAAATTGCTAGATATTTTTAGTTTTTCATTATTAAAAATTTTTCTATATATATAAATTGTATTTATTTATAAATGAAATACATTATTTTTAAACAAAATAATCTCTAGAAAGTTGTTGGTGTTTAACATGCTTTAATAAGTTTAACAGTTAGTGGAGGTTTTTTTCTTGTAGCTTTTTATATTGGAATAGACGTAGACTATTGTTGTCAGTCTTTTTTTCACAATATGACTCAATGTCTTTTGGTCTTATGGTTGGTAGTTGGATGTTTGTTGGTAGTAAGTATATGTAGATATTTTTATAATGATAACTATTTATGGTTATAGGTAAATTGAAAGCAAAAGTTTTTTTTTTTAATTTTTTTATCTGTGTATATTAAAACTGAATGTTTTTTTTTTATCTTGAGTCAAAGGTATGTTGAAAAAAGAAATAATAAAATGCTATTTAAAAACCTTATAATTGAATTTTTGTATAAATACTTAAGATAAAAATAAATATGTGCAAAAAAACTTATGAAAATTTAAATGAAAATGTCAAACAGGAAGTTGGGAAGTGGAAAGTGGAATGTACCCTTTCAAGTGAAAATACAAACTTTATTTAAACTAAAATGCCTATATAGAAAATTTTTAAATTTGCCAAATTGAAACTAATTTGGTGTTTTTTTTTTTTAATTACATACTTGAATGTATAAGTTAATCGATATATTTACTGATTAAGTGATTTACAACCATATCAAATTTGGAGACAATTAATTTGTAAATTTAGTGGTTTTTTCCTTAAACTTACTGTGCTAAATATCGGTACAAGTGTATTTTTTTCCAAACCCAAACATGCTTTATAATCTTTAAATTACTTTCAGTGATTGCAAAATCGAAAAAAAGAATAAAATAAACCTGCAGAAAAAAAAACATAAATATCGTTACTAATGATAAGATCTTGATAGCAATTCATGTCAAAATATTTGATTTAAACATGAATTTGTTAACATGTCGTTAAACACATGTGTGTGTGACAGCAATTTTGTACACTGACTACAAAAAAATTTACAAAACAACTATAATAACAACAAGTACAAATGTAAGAACGAACAACTAGAATTAAACGAATTTTGTTTTTGTAACATATGAAAAAACAAGTCTTTCGTTTTGAAAAAATATGAAAAAATATCAGTCTTTAAGAAAATTTAATTGAAAGCGAATTTTGAGGTATAATTTTTATGCCATAATACATATCGCTCTTGATCAAAAAGAGGGTATTAACTCAAAATTTTTTTTTCACTCTCTGAAAAAAATCGGAACGTTATATTTATATCTACTCGTTGTAAAATCCTGCTATTGTTTCTACTTTTGAAAATGAAACGGTTGATCTAAAAATTATTTTTCATTTCCTATTATAAAAAATTAAGAATTTTTTGACTTCTACTGAACATTAATACCTTCCTTATGATCAAGTTCGATATATATTTTTAAAACAATTGTTTTAAGGCTTAAAATTTTTATTTTCTGTTTTTTTATTTTATTTTTTATATAATTTTGGTATTAGATTCAAAATATGGTATTTTTTTGGAGCTTAGCGAAAATCCATCCTAAGCGCGAAAGGATAACAAAATATAAATATCCTTCAATTAGTTTTCTTCAAAGACATTAAGTTATAGTATAACTAAACAAAAGTAAGGTTTTTCTTATACGATAGGATTTATACTCGACTTAAGGGCTGGCAAGTAAAATTTTACTGGCTGGGCAATAATGGGTTAAAAAACTGTCTTTATATCAGCAAACTACCAATTACAAACTTGGCGTAAATATTTTCTTTTCGAACTCATACGAAGCTCTAATTTGGTTTCCTGGATTTCGATTTGGCTAGCCTTACCAAACGCCGTTTTTTTTGGGGGGTTAGGTATACATTAATGTATGTGTACTTCTAGTTTAAGGCATAATCTTAACTAAAGGTACACAAGTAAGAAAGTATAGCCGGTCAAGCCCGACCACTAGAAATCATCTATTTTTAAAATGCAATTAAAAGAAAAGAGTGTTACAAGAGTATTATATGGGTGGGCTATTTTTTTGTTATATTTTCCCTCGCATTTTATTGCATTATTTTCCGTTTTTTGTTTTACTATATTTATGTTAGGTCGATTTTTAATCCTTACGTACTTAAAAGTTTGTTCAAGATTTTCTATATTATCCTTGTTAACAAGTCTCCGACTGCATTTTGGTTGCAAAATGATGTTTTTACTTCATAAGTGTAACCGAGTGTAAAACACTCCAATAAGTCTGATAAAATGTTTACAGTTTTCTTTCCCTTGCTTAAAAATGGTTCAAATCTTAAAAGCTCAAATCATTATCAATAACTTTATGACTTTATTTATCAACATCCTACTTAAACTCTGTTTCAGTTTGCCTTAATTTTACAATATCGATGATTCTCAAATCTCCCTTCCTTTCGTCATTACTACTACGACATACATAAACATTAGAAAAAAGATATCTGCACTTTTTTCGTTAACAAATTATTTTATAAAATATCATTTTTCAAAACTGACATTTTGACAGATGAAATACATAACCATGAAGTTTTCTTTTTGATTTTATGTTGTGTCTCCTCCTTCTCCTACTCTTAAGCGAAAAATTCCCAACTAGCCAAAACATAAGTGGTATACATAAAAAAAATGGAAAAAGCTAAAACACAAAAATTAAGCAAATAATGCATTTTAAGTAGCAAGAGCATATGAATACATATGCATTTACATAAGTCTAGGATGGTGTGTATGCAAAGTGGCAAAAAATTCATTTTGTTTATTTTTTTGTTAATAAGACGATAACGTGAAGTAATGAAAAATTAACTTACAAAAAACAAACTACAACACCATATTGAGTAACTAATGCATCGTAGAATCACATACATCATTTAAGGTAATTTTTCAAAAAAAAAAAAAAAAGAAAAAAAAAAAAAAAAAAAAAAAAAAAAAAAAAAAAAACAATATCTTAAATAAAATTATTAACAGGGGGAAAAGCCCAGCAAGCGAAGAAGCTTTTGTGTCCATACACTGTGTGGCGTAGTGGAAGATAAATGAAACTGGTAAATGTTAAATATTTTTTGTTGTTATTTATTGTAAATGATGTAAAGAAAAGTATTTGACTCTAATCCCGCTTAAGACCCATTATATTTTAGGGTACAAATAAGTAACTATTAAATAAGTAAATATTAAATATTATCGGTCGGATGTTTTCACCCTCTGTGAAACTCTGGTAACTAAATATAATAAACCCATTGATCAGATTCCTGGGTATCACCTTCTATCCCTCTTTAATCTACATCGGGGTATTGTTATGTACATACGCAATGAAGTTGTGTTCCAATGCCAGCAATCAATTGGCTTGTTTGATGCAGAATTTAATTGTTCAATTGGGTTCAATTCAAGATTAATGCACGCTATTCACCTTTCCGGTTTATTTACAGGAGTCCAAATGCGTAAGGGATATTACTTTACAGGGCCTTGAATTCTTGAATTCTTCCTCTCTTCGCCACCTAAAAAGTAAGAAGTTGAAGTTCTAGGACATATCGGTGATTCGGATCATTGCACCATTTCCGCCTCTTTTCCGTTCTTCGAACATCGTAACGTTCTGCGACATTATTTGTTTACGGAAAGGCACGTTGGGATGACTTTTTTCGGCGTTTCAATTGGAAGCTTTGTTTCTTGGACAACGTCGTCAATGCCATGGAAAAAATTTTTGGAATAAAAATGTTAATTCCGAATAAACATAGATGTAAATCTTGGTTAAATCAGACGTGCAAATCATTAGCCAGATCCAGAGAAGAAGCATTCAGAAATTAGCGTGAAAATAAAATCGCTGATACTGAATTGCTACTCAAAATGGCAAAAAAGGGTTCGTGTGCCAAAGTTCTAAGACGTAAGAAACTCTTCGCGAGCAATGTCTTCATACTGAAGTTCTTACTGCTCCCCGGGTCAGTAAAAGACGTCAAGTAGAATTGTCTCTGTTTTATTCGACAGGAAATTTCGCGACGACTCAAATAAAAGTAAGATAAATTTTAAATAGAATGCAAACATATTTATTAAATACGTTTAAAATTAAAAAAATGCAAATTTAAAAGAACTTATGGGCACAAATTTTATTAGTAAATTAAACGTTAGAAAAATAAAAAGTTTGCTAACATAGCGAAAATTGTTAATTTGCGAGGACTGGCTCAAAGAGCAACAACGCTACGCAAAAATTGCAAATATTCTAAAAAGTTTGCTAACATAGCGAAAATTCGCGAAAATTTTTAATATTTTAAACAAGCCATAATATTGATTAAAAGTCCCAAAAACTATAAGGAATAGAAAAAATTCTGTAAAATTGCTTAATTAGTGAATTTTTCAAAAACTTGCTAACAGCGGCATGATAGCGAATTCTTATATTTATTAATCGGTAAATCTGTAAGAAATCAGAAAACTTACAGTAAAAAATCGCTTATATGGCGAATATGGGGAAAGTTCGCGCCGAATTGCAAAATCGGAAACAAACTCTAAAATTTATTTGAAATCACTAAATCGGTAAAAAAAATATGTCTTAAAACACCATAAATTGCGTTAAAAAATAAGCTATTATGATGAAGAACAAAAATAAGAGTAAAATAATTTTAGTGAATGGATTTTTTTTGTCAGATTGTCGATAACTAGTCGACGTCGATCGATACAGCATTCTTATAAAATATCAAATTAACGTCGAATTAATGTAGCCGTCGACTTGAGGTGATAACATAATAGGGGTAATTGTTTTTGCCTCAATCGGTCGCAGAAATAAAAACATGCACATGATTGCATATTTATGGTGTCTTTGGCTATAACTGATATTTCTTAGAAAATATTTTTAGATATTGTGTTTCCTGATAATACTAATATTTTTTTTTAATTTTTAGCCATTCAAAATATTCTTTTTAGAATTCTTCTTCCAAAAAATATATATTTCTTTACAAATTTTGCAGTTCAAATTGGGTTAAAAGCATATTTAGCTACTTAACTTAATTTTGTTTAGAAATCCCTTGTTACGTCTATGTTCAAGTGTCATTTGAAGCCAACATCTTGTTTTCACTAAAAACCACATTACATCTCTACTTTTGAAAGTGACGATTTACGCTTGTGTATAGTTAAAGGAAAGCTTCTAGATATATTTTCAACAACAACAACGTGCTCTGTTTTGGTCTTTCTTTTTGTTTTACAGTCCAAACATACAACAAACATAAGAATGCTAGAAAATTACAAATGATTACCTGAATATTTTTGACGCTTAGGCTATAATACATTAAAAAAAAAATGGAGAAAAGAGTGGAAAAAATTTAAGTATTTTTAAGTTTTCTTGGTACTATCTTTAGAAGGCAGGGTAATCTTCAATGCACGCATGCATGTTCATGGCAGCTTTTGCTTACTGGTTACTTATTACTTCGCTACCACCTTCAATCGCAAAAATTACGTTTGCAGAATTTACCAACTGCAGCAGCAGTAGTGCTAGTAACAACATCATCATGCTTAGTATCATCGGCATTGGCAGTTAGCATCACCATCATCATCAGGCAAAGCAATACCATGAATAAGAATTAATTTCTTGTTTGTCTTTAGTAAATAAATCATTGTATATATATTTTTTGTATTATTTGATGCAAAAAAGTCTTAAAACTAAAGCAAAAAAAATTCTTTAAAATATACATGTTACAGATAGTTTGATGATTTTTCTAAAGAAGTTAGAAAGATGCTAAAAGCAGGAAGTTTTTAATTTTTTTTTTGTAAACTAAGTAAAAAGGTTGCAAATAAACATAAATAATATTTTGTTAAGTTTTGATAATTATTTCTGAAGGGTGGCAATTTAAGATTTATATAGAGATATTTTCTTAAAGATACATTTTATACTTGCAATTTAAAATTTTTTAGGTTATAGAAAGTTTATGTATGTAAATTGCTAATGTATTGTGTAGATTTTATTGTAGATAAAAAGCTTTATTCATTTTAATTCATACAATCAGGTTTAAAAAATTTATACAATAATCGAATTTTGAATAAAAATCTTTTAAGTAAACGTTTTTTAAAACTGAAATTTTTCAAAAATAATGCCATGTTTCCACGACGACTTGAATCACCTGCTTCGCTCTGAATCATGGTGTTTACACGACTTATCTACTTGCTTCGATTTGACAGTTGCCTTTAATTAACAAATAAGCGTTGTCAACTTTGAATTTTAAAAATGCACCAAAATGGAGAAAAACGCGTAATTAAAAAAAACGCAGCAAGTTTAGACTTTCTTTTGTATTTTAAAAGCTTATTGAATTAATTTTGCATAATATTTTTATATTAAAAATACAGTATAATCGCGAAAAAGTTAACCTCACCAAATTTTAGCACCCCTGTGCCGCTCTAAAAAGTTAATGACCGAACCATAGTGGGCTTAAGTTGGCTTAAACAACTGTACGAATAGATGTAAATCATATGAGTAAAACCATATTGAACCATATTTTTGTTAAGTTTTATGAAACTGCCATTTGCATAATCAAATTGCGAAACTGATCGCACAGTCCGTACGGAATAAAATGTTATTTAATTTTTTTTTTTTTTTTAAATACATTTGAGAGGCTTTTTGTTAATTTTTGACAGGAGCTTAAGCAAGGTTGTGCATATTATGTTTGGGCTAATCTCTAACTGCTTGATTTTAGAACACTAGAGCAAAACTCATTCGTTTAACTTACATTGAAAACAAAAAAAAAAAAAAAAAAACAATTTGAAATGTTGTTTTAAGTTCCAAACAAAGGCAGCAAGTTAACTTTTCTGAGCGTACAAATAAAAAATGTCAACAAATCAGGGCAAAACATCACAAACCAGATAAGATTTGAAGCAGAAAGTGGTACTTTTGAAGTAGCCATCTCAAAAACAAAAATAAAATGCCAAAAAATTCTTAAGGCTGTGGAAAACATATAGGAAAAAGCACTCAGGAAAACATTACATGTACCGACATTTTCTGATATAAAAGCAAGTTTGTATAAAAGTTTTCCTTCAAGCTATGAAAACGTAATTAAGCAATGGCTGGTAAAATTTGTGTAACCTGAAAAAACAATAATGTCGGTAATAGTGGGCTGGCAAATTTTCAAAAAGACATAGAATTCGCTATCCAAAATTTTGTGAAGTACTCCTTTCAAGATGAAAGTCGGTTGTAGCACCTATAATTTAAAAATCATGAGTGCATGTATTTATATAATTATTAATGATAAATTGTACTTCAAGAGGAGATGTCCATTTTAAACCAGCCGGTTCAAATTAAATCTGAGCTAATTTATTGTAATGAAAACTAAGTAATTTAAACAAATTTAGTATATAATTTTGGAAAAATCTTTGTTTATTATTGCGTTTTTTTTTATAAATTAATACCGCTTAGAAAAGTTAAAAATTCAAAAACTAATCAACCCTTGAAACATTTCGCGATTCTTCTGTATAAGAAAAAAACAGCCTTTTGCAGATCAGGTTTTTAGAAAAAGAAAAAAACATAAAAAAAAAAACAAATTTGCTTGTATTCATTTGTATTAGAGAACAAATTTTTTTTTATATTACATAAATACTATACAAAATTTTTCAAAAAGAGATCAACGATTAATAGTAAGGATTCAAAATTAACAATAGTTATTTATTTATCCTTTTATTAAATTATTTATAAATATTGATTTTTTTACTGGAGTTTAATATTTTCATATTAAAAATTACAAAAACTTTGTTTTTATTTTAAATGTATTTGTACGAAAGAGAGAATTCTTTCGCACATCGGAAATAGGCAGCAACAATAAAACAGCATTTGAATATATTAAAAAAAAAACCAAAAAACTTCATAAAAAAAAGATGATACAATTTCGTACATTCATGTAATAAATTCTGTTTAACAGCCTGTTTTTGTAAAACACAAGCGTTCTCACTTGAAGTTTTCGTATTAAAACGAAAACGTGTAAAATATGGTTTTTTAAAAACATTTAAAAGCTTTCGTCTATTCATGTTTGACATAAATAGAGCTTTTTTCTATCGTTAAATAACGTTAGTGGCAAAGCGTTTATTTTCGTAGCTTTTCATGCTTTTTGTATATAAGGATTTTGTGTTCAAGGTTAACCCTGGCTTTTGTTTACAAAAATAAATTATAAATTTAAAAAACAAAAACTACTATAAAAAAATGTTAGTAAATTGGTAAAAACTAAAAAGGTTGAATTAAAATGTTTACAAAAATTGTAATAAATAAACGCAATATATGAAGACGATTTTTTGCTACATAGTAACAAAATGGTGAATGTATGTGCTTAAAGCACTAATTTTTTAAAACATACGGAAGAACTTACATACTTATGTACATACTTGTTTCTAGAATTTGTTGAACCTGTAAATACATATTTATGTAATTAGAAGCATTTAACCATTTTATTTCTATGTTTATTGGCTTAAAGATAGGTGGGATGACAAAACAGTACCAAAATACTCCATGAAAGAGGAGAATTTCAAAAAAGTACTAGACACTCGTCCACTTATTTTTTTAAAGACAACGATAAGTATAACATTTCATTGTATATCTCTAGGTTTTGAAAATATAAGGTCACCGAATTTTTGGAAAGAGTCCAGCCACAGGTACAAATTTCAAGTTTTTAGCTTCAGGCGTTTAGGCTGTGCGATCATGAATCAATGAGCCAATAATGTTACAATTCTATATACATATATATATAAAGATACACAAACCTTTAATAATATTGTAAATAATTTAGGGTTCTTTCAGTAATATATCGTTTTTATTTTCTATTTATTTTATTTTTTTTTAAACGAATGCCTTTTACTTATCGTCTTATTTTGTCATTTGTGTTCATTTATTACGAAGATGTTCATTTTATAAGAACCAAAAGTATGTGGAAAAAATTAAAGCTTTTTCAGTCACTCACCTAAAATGTGTCTTAATTTTATGAAAACCTAAATAAGTTTTCGGTCGTCTTTTTTACGAACGAACAAATATCATTTTCTAAAAACACGCTGTAAATCTTTTTAAAAAGAGATCAACAACTTATAATAATTATTCCAAATTAATAAATAATATTTTCATCATTATAAAAAACATGAAAAGGCACCAAAAATGGTACAAAACGCACCGAGTTGACAACGCTGACACAAACGATTTATTCATTTAATTCAAATAAACTTGCGATAAATATTAGAGAAGAAAGAAATTTTTCTTGCCTCGCAAATAGATTCAATATGCACTAGATATACTAGATTCACTATCGAAATTTTGTATGGCGATGCAAGTTGATTCGTTCATGATTAGGGTGTGAAGCATAAATAGAGAGCGAAGCATAAGGGGGAACATCCTATGACCGTTTGCCCTAAAAATTGATTTTTGACAAGTTTACAAAATTCTTATTAACTTTTTCTTTTTGCGTCCATATTTATTTGGCTTTTTGGTATATTTTGCTTCTTAAAGAACTTTGGTAACTGGAAGTCTTTCGTTTTTTTATTCAACTATTTAGTCCTATTGATACTATTAAATAATTGTATAGTGCGTAACATTATTTTGCATTTATCAAGTTCTAGTTTAAATAGTTAAGGCATTAATATTTTCTCGTAGTGCTTGTGATTTGAAATTTCTGTTTAGACTCTTCATGAATCCGAAGATAGTTTTGTGTATTTTACTTCTTAATATAACAACAACATCACCAACAACAAATCGTTCTTGTGTAAAAACTTATGCTCACACACTCATCCATACAATATGCTTGTATATGAAAAATTATGACGACAACAATTTGTTTCAAGGACACACGACACTTGAAACCATTCAACACAAAAATATACAAAAGCAAACCAGCTAAACACACAACAATAACACCAAAAGCAATAAAAAGTGCATAAAAAGAAAGACGTGTGTATGTATTTGTGTACGCCATGTTTGCATTTCATAGTTGTACATTTTTACACATTTATTGTTGGGATCTTCATCGTTTTTTAATTTTTTTTTTCTTTTTCACTGCTCTTTATTCTGCTTAGTTTGCTTAGTAATGTTATTGTTGCCGGAGCTGTAAAAGTGCTAAAGTTTAAAAAAAAACACATGACACTTGTTTGAAGCTGCTATTTGTACTTAGGTCAGGGCTGATAAAGTTGGTAAAAAGATACTTTTTGGTATGATCTGGAGTAAGTCTTATACATCTGAACCATATTTAGTATTTGTCTAAAGATTTAAAATAGATCGTTTTGAAAATATATTTGTTTTCTAAATACAATAAATTAAGCACACAGAAAAAAGTTTTTTGTCAATTAAAAAAATTGTTTAAAAATTGTTTAAATTAAATTTAATTAATGTGATAATTTAATCAATTATTTTTTTAGTTGAAAGAGAACGAAAAATATTTAATTAACATTTAAGTTGTTTTGAAATAAATTTTTAATTAAAATATTAATTAAATTTCAAAAAATATTAATTGATTTTTTCGTTTAAAATAAAATAATTTAAACTTGTGGAGTTGTTGTTGGGAATTGTAAATATTTAATTTTATAAATTAACACATTGTTTGAAATGGCAAAGTTTTTTGATAATTTTTTTTCTATAAAACTAAAAATATCATTTATTGAAAAAAAATATTCACAATTTTCAAATTTTTAGTAATCAATATAATCATTTTGGTAATAGGTGCAAAATCAACAAATTGTTTGCCTGATATTATGAACTTGTTATAAATTTGGTGATTAGAGACATTTTTTAATTTATTTCTATACATTTTTTTTTTTAACTTATGGTAAATTTCACCAATTATATTTAAATATTAATTTATATTTAAAATTAGATTTCATGTCATAAAAAAATAAAATTATAGGAAAAACTATATTTAAATATGAACTGATATTTAAATAAATTGGTGAAATTGGCCATTACATTATATTTTGTTTGCAAATGATTTTAGTTGAAATAATCGTTAAAGATTTTAACTGAAAGATAGTCCGCAATTTAATTTAGGGAACTATATTACAGCTTAATAAGCAGAAATGTTTCCAATATCCTGATTGATATTTTGTAAAAAATCTTTCTGATTCGTTGGTAATTGACCGCTGCTTGCTATTACGCGTTTTTTTTATTATAGCATTGACATTCTGTTTGGTAAGAGTCGACATAAGCAGTGATGCCAACTCTTAGGACACTTGACGCTCAAAGACATATAAAATACTGACTTAAAAGCGCAAAACGGCTAAAATATATTTTTAAGTTAACGCCAAAAATTTTATAGACAACAATTTATTCAAAAAATGTCTTGAGTATGGGATCATTTATCATTCAATTTTATTAATGTACTCGTAGAACTAAAGCTTTAAACAGCTTTCAAACTCTTTTAAAATTTGTCATTGCTTACTAAAATTTGCAGTTCTTGGTAACTCTTGTCTTAATTATAAAAATCCCTATCAATATGATATTCAAACTTTTTGTATGTATTGGTAGAATTAATATTTAAGCATAACTTCGTAGTTTGAAATACAACGATTATCTCGGTTTAGACTATATTTAATATCAATTAGGCTCTTGAATTTATTCAACGAAATTTAATTTTTTATTTAAAAATAAATTCACGACACTAAAGCATTTGATTGATATATTAATATATTTATAGCAAAACTATTAAGTTTAATGACTGGATTGTAGCCAATCGCAAAATTATAAAAAACTAGACGTTCTCTCAAAGTTTTACAATTTCTAGGACAGTTTTTACAGCTTGAATTAGCCAAAAAAAACAAAAAAATTAACCATACCGCAGCAAAGGCAAAAAAATAAATTCTAGTAACAAAAAGGGTAGAAAATGCGCGTTTATTAGTTTAGGGCTAAAATTTTTTTTCGCGTTTCAGGTACAATATAAAGTGCTAAATTGGTATCATAAGCTTAAGATCGTAGGTATTTCAGAATTAGCTAGATTAGATTTTATTCTAGAGTGATTGTTTTGATATTTCTAATCAACAACTTTCTACGAATTTATGAATAAGAGTATTTTTCGAATTATAACACTAATGAGGTAAATGAGCGATATGAACCTGTTTCAGATTCAAAGATTTTTAAATTGTATTATAATTTATAATAAAATATGAATTTTAACCTATCTGTAGGCCCTCGCTACTTTTATGGCCCCTTTCGAATGTTGCCTTTTGTATAATTTTAAATAAATTAATTTTTCTTTTTCACCTTTTAGTGACCCTTTAAAAATACCCTTTTGATGCTGCCATTTTTTAATTTATCAACGGCAACGCTGATAATAATAATATCTTAAGACACAGCCAAGTAGAATAAAAAGTATGATTTCTTTTAAGTTTTGCTGTTGTTGTGAATTTTTTTTTACAAAGTTGAGAGTCATCAACTTAAAATCTAGACAATCCTTATTCATTTGAGTTCTATATTATTTTTTGTTGTTGTGTTGTTTATTTCTCCGTATTTCTTAAGAGTTGTCTATGCTTTAGTAGTTTTTTGAGTTTGTAGTTGCTGTTGTTTGTAAATGGGATTTTGCTTGGTTAGTTGATTTTTTGAATAGTTCACTTTTTTTTAAACACTTTTTGCCCCACCATGTTTGTAAACTGCTTTCATATTTACTCTTCAGTTTTTTCTTTTTAATGTTTTTTTTTTTGATTGCTCTTCAGGTGTGAATATCTTAAAAAACACACACAAGTTTTTTTTTACTTTTTGCGTTAAGTTTTTTTTAAATGAAGATGTTTACCGCTTCGACAGTATTAGTGATGTTCTATATGTTGTTTTTGTTGTTGTTGCTGTCGTTTTCATCTTCATTGTCGTCGTCATGCACATCTAATAAAAACAACAAAAATATCGTAATAGCCAACGCCATCTTGCATATTTATAAGTACAAGCTTAGAAAATAAGAAATAAAAAAAATACGAAAAGAATAATATATAACAAAAATAAAAATCATTATAAATATACAATAATAAAAACAACTGCATCCCAGTTTGGATGTACTAAAGTAAAAGGTTTGTGTCTTGAGTCTTTCGTTTTATTATCCAACAATTTTGAAATACATTTTTCGTTGTGCTGCTAAATTATTTTAGTAAATAAACATTTCTATGATACTGATTTAGTTTTAGTTATTCTTTTCTTATACAGTGTGGCGCATAAGTAACGTTATGATTTAATAAGTGAATACATTTTTTGTTTACGTTTTTTTTTCAGAATTAACTTTTAAAAACTTTAAAACTTTATGATGGAAAGACAAAGAACAAAAACCAAAGTTGTTAAAATTAACTTTGAAAGTCAGTATTCGATTATTTAGACACAAAGATCATATCGAAAAATAAGCGTTTAGGCCAACTTTCACCTTTATGGGCCCGTTAATAATCAAAATTACACAATATGGGGCACCCAAAATGCATGGATGCACATACTTTTTGGACCAAATTTTTTCGAAAACGATGAACAATTTGTGTGAATGTGAATGGCATTTAATGTGATTGGCCCGAGGTGGAGAACAGCCCAGAATAGTGGTTCCAACAAATTGGGGCCATAGCTCATATAGCTCGTCCAACTATAGCTCTTCTGGGCGAAATTGTTGGCGATCATAACGTTACTTATGTGCCACACTGTAAGTACATGCATATGTGCATTTTCAGGAAAAGCTTAAATAAAATATGTTATTAATAAATGTGTTTTGTCGGGTTTTTAAGTAAACGAAAAATCAATTTTAAATTTTCAACATAAAAACACTTTTAAAATTTGATATTTCTTTAAATTAACATTCAATGGATTGTCAGCAAAACTTTTTAAAAAAATCTAAGATAAAGATAATATTTGTAATCGTTATCAATTAGTAGTTATAAATTAATTTCTACACGATTATAAATACGATTATTATAAAAATTATAGTTACTTACTTATCGTAAACGTAATTTAAGAGCGGTGGTACTAAGTTCTGTTCTTTGTCAATCTTTTCTTTCAAAATTGTTTAACAGGTAATGTTATTCGAACTAGAAGTGAATACTTATTATAGATTCAAAAGGTAGATAAGATGTAGATCAAACATTAGGCGATTCAACGGATAATCACAAATAACATTTAAAGTTTAAACTCAATTAATTTTTGAACCCAAATAATCGCTATTATTATATTTTGATATAAATAGACTTAAATTGTTTTTTACCTTAGTATTTATTTCTCTTGGGACTTAAACAGTCTTGTTGTTTCTACTGCTAAAAAATTTATAAAACTAAATATAATAAAGAATTTAGCGAGTATTTATAGCAAATGTTAACAGCATATTTTAATCATGTTGTTGTCATTTTTATTTTATAATTATTATTATGTCTACATAGTTTTCTTAAAAAAAAAACGCTAGCAAAAAATTAACGTGAAACAATGTAAATGTTAAGTTATACTGCAAAGACACCAGCGCGGCCACAGTGTAGAGCAATTATAAAATATTTGTTTATGTTGGCAGCACAAACTTGCAACAATGTTGCAATAAAAAAACAAGTAAAATATTTAATTTCTTTAAAAACAACGTAAAAATATTTAATAACGAAAGATAAAAATCAATTATAAAAATCTTTCAGATATTTTTAGTTGTAAAGTTTTATTTTTGTAGATATTCCACAGTAATCTTAATATAAGAAAAGTGTATACAATATATCGTTATCTAAAACGCAAAAGGTCTTATCTAACATTCTGAAAATTTTTAAGCAGAAGCAAAAAACTGCTTAAAATGCTAAACTGCCTTAAACTGTTTATAACTTATTTGTCTTGGGAAACCTATCAGTTGTTTTGAAAATTGACAATATTGCATATTATGTAAACTGTTAGTTAGTTAGGTCTTTTAGCGATTATCATATAATCTTTTGTTGATAGGGCCATTTGTTGTTTGTTCATAAATATATTGAAAGATTCCAAAATTTTTTCTTGACATTTGTGTTATTGCAATACATCAGAATAAATGAGAAAGTCAGTCTTAAATTTTTGGTAAGTTAGGGTCTTTTGCGTTTCAAGTAACGATATATTTTTTTAAGCAAATGAAAAGAAATCAAATTGTCTTAATGCAATTTATTCCTTTAGAAGTTTTAGGGCATTTAATATCGTGTTTTGTGGGTGGTTGGTTTGGGTGTTGGAAGTCTGCTGTGCTGGATTTTTTCTTAATTTTTTGTTTTTCATTTTGTAGCAAGATTTTTGTTTTAACCCATTAACGCCAGATGGGTAGAAAAATAACAAAAAAAAAAAAAAAAAAATTTTTTTTTAAAAATTATAGTTAAAGGTAAATAGATGAGACATATCGAAAATCTGCTTTGACAGAAGCATTGACAAGCAATTGAATCATGAAAAACGATTTTATTGGATTTTTAGCATTTTATTATGGGTGGAAAATTACACTCATCGAAAAACGCATCTTCATATTGATGATGACCTAACATCGGAATTGTGATATCAATGTTATTACAAATAGCATCATTGGGGCAAAAAGTGACATCAATCCAATGACGAACGTCATCTTAAAATTTTGTCATATTTTATGCGTCATCTACGCTATGACTACAGTGACATAAATTCGATGCCACATTTTATGCACACTGATAGAAAATGCGTCATAACACTGATGTATTTTGACATCAGTACAGGCAAACTGTCATCAGTGCGATGAATAAATCATGTCATAATATATTATTAACATTGTTTTCCTGTTTCAAAAGTAAAGTTTGGAGCAAAAATTCCCATTTTCAATTTTTTTATATATTTAAATACATAAAAGTAGAATTATTACGATAACCATATCGGCCCTGCTGCTGGTGTCTTATAATTGAAAGTTCTTCTGTTAACAAAGGGTACCGGAATACAACAAAAGTAAAACAAACATGTTTAACGGGTAAGTAAATACTGATATTCTTTCAATTTGACTTAAGGTCAATTACAATGACTCAATTTGATGACAGTCTGCCATCGCACTGATGACATGCTTACAAACCGTCTCCAATTCGTCATTTCTGTGATGCCAATGTGTCATCCCATTGATGACATAATTTAAATTGTTTACACTGATTAAATTTGGCCAAGTGATGTTAAGTCTGATATCACAACGACGTAAAGTGTCATGGGGTCAAAAACGAAGACACTTGATATAGTACTGATGTCAAAATACATCAGCGTTATGATGCGTTTTCTATCACTGTAATGGGTCAAAAACAAGAAAATTTGTAATGCCAACATTTTTTTGTAGGAACGGCTCTGTAGAAGGGGAGAAAGGAAAATCCCTGAAATAATATTAGCTTTCAGCAAGGACCGTTAATAACAGTTATCCAAAAATTTTAAGCTCAAAAACTCATTACATTAGAGTCAACGGAGACCTATACTGTCATATACCGTATTGACGAGCTCTTCCATGGTGATCTTAAAAAAACGATCTCAATTCCACAGTTAAAAGTTATTTTTCAACTTAAAAATAAAAGGTCAAATAAAACTCGCAAAAAGGGAGTTTTATTTTTTTGATCTTAAGTAAAACTTATTTAAGGAGTTTTATTTTTCCGTCTAAAATAAAACTCATTTGAGGAGTTAAATTTTTTGCGTTTTAAATAAAACTCATATTGCAGTCATAAAATTAAACTCTTTTGAAGAGTTTGTGTTATTCACAAAAAAAAAAAAAAAAAAAAAAAACTACCAAATACGAAAAACATATTGTAACATTATGCTGGTGGCTGATAATTGAAAATTTACTTCTTTTAAAATATTTTTATCAAAAACAAATTTAACTAATTTTTCACAATTATTTGATAAAAAAATCAAAATTTTTTCTTCAATAAACTAAGTTGTTTGAATATGCAAATTTGATTCTGAATATTAAACTGAAATTTGTTTTATTTTCTGACGGAAAAAATAAAACACCTCAAATTAGTTTTATTTTATGACGCCGAAATGCATGTCGCAAAGAAACTCTTTTTGTGCACAAAGGCTTATGGATAGTGAAAAGTTATCAAATACAATACTGTGTTGGGGTGGATCCGATATATTTTCCAATAATCGTAGTTCAACAATAGTAGTTCTGCAATACCGTAATTACCATCATTGTTAACAGAAGCACCAGCATGTGGAATTAAAAGGGAAGAGTGTCCTATCGCTGAAGCTAAAAGACAAAATTTGTAGCCAAATCGTAACGATTCTCCTCTAATAAAATTAACAAACATCTGTTCATCTATCGAAAGGTTGTGATCAAATACTCCAAATTGCATAAATTTTTTGTTCAAAACATTATGCCGTGTAGTAACTTTTTCCAGGTTGTGTAAATGGAAAATAGTAGTATGTCATTAACGCCAATGTGGGTAGAAAAATACCCAGATGCCGGTACCACAGGTAAAAAAATTATTAAAATTATCTATGTCATTTAAAATAGCCTAAATACTAGGGTATCGATTATATAATCGAGGTTTTGGCTAATCGGTTAATTTTGTTATTGATCGGTTAACCGATTAATAAATATTTTTTTATAAATTAAGTAATTTAAATAATAAAATTACACAAATTATTTATTATTTGGAATTTATTAGTGAAAAAAGCAATAACATAACAAACATAACAATTCTTGAACTAAAACGATCAAACAAAAAAATAATTCATAAATAAGTAATACATATTTTTAATTAAATTATGTATGAATTAAAAAATAAACTGTATGCTCATTTTATTATTTATTTCAACAGCTTAATGAGATCTTATAAAATAATCGTTTAAACAAATAATTTGATTTTGATTTAAATGCTTAGGATTTAATCGATTCTTTTCTTTAGTTTTGATAAAACTTGACTTGGGTGCCCCGGTAGGCTAGCTTACGGATTCGATTCCCGCCAGAGACTCTGGTCTCCTGCAGACAAGCAAAATGCTTCGCAAGATTTAGTGTTTGAAAATATTCTTTCATTTATCGTAGATGTCTATTTTCTCAGTCCTTTTCCTGGATTTGATTATGTCACTAGAACATCGATATGAGAAAAACAAATAACTAATCGCATACATATAAAAAGTAAGTGAAACAAAAAGCTGTTGACAGCAAACACTTTTTTAAAATGAAGATCACTAAACACCTTCTTTGTTTGTATGAAAAAATATTTTAAAACATACCTTTTAAATAATTAAAAACCCAAAAAAATATTTTTATAATACTACAAAAAATTTAAAATGTTGTTACATCGGTTAATCGACTGAAATTACCCGTTCTTAATCGTTAATCGAAAATAGCCAAATTTAAATTAACCGATCAGTTTATCGGGTAGTAATTAATCGGTTAACTGGTTAACGGTTAGCCGAATGAATACCCTACTAAATACAGACTGTTTAGATTTGCGTCAAAACAAATATGTGGAAAACTGCCAAAGTTATACCTGTTCCTAAACCTGGCAAAATGCTAAACAACCCTGAGAATTACAGGCCTATAAGTTTATTAAGTAGTATGGGAAAAATTCTTAAAAAATTGTAAGCGAAAAAATGTTGCTAGTTCTAAATACTAAAAAGATATTACCTGATGAACAATTTGGTTTCAGAAGATCTCACTCAACTATTCATCAGGTCAAAAGAATTTGTAATGATGTCAAAAATGGTTTAGTATCAAAACAATCTACAGCGCTTGTACTACTTGACGTTGAAAAAGCATTTGACTCAGTCTGGCACTGCGGCGTAATATACAAAATGATTCAATTTAACATTCTTGTAAAACTTGTAAAAAACTTTTTGTGTGATAGATATTTCTGCGTTTCTGTAGGAAATTCCTTTTCTGATTTAAACAGCATTCCAGCAGGTGTTCCGCGGGGCTCTGTTCTTGGACCAATTTTATATAATATCTATTGTGCTGACATGCCCTCAATTAGACCATGTAAATTCGCTGCTTATGCAGATGACATGGCAATTTACTATACTCATGAACTCAGTCAGAATATTTTGACTGAAATTCAATGCTCATTAAACCGATTGGAGGAGTATTATACTAAATGGAGGATAAAAATCAATCCAAATAAGACACAAGCCATCTTTTTTACAAGAAAAAGAAAACCTTGTTATCTACCTAGTAGTAATCTCACTCTTTCTTGCTGCAGCATTAATTGGCCTAACAATATTAAATATCTAGGAATATGTTTAGATACTAAACTAACTTTCAACTTCCATATATGTCATATTGTTGATAAAGTTAATATATATAAAAGAATATTATATCCACTTATTAGCAGAAATTCCATTCTAAGTAACTGCAATAAAATGTTGATAATTAAAACAATATTCCAGGCTATTATATTTTATGGTTGTCCTGTTTGGGGTAACTGTGCTAAAACCCACATTAAACGTCTTCAAATAGCGCAAAACAAAATATTGAAAATGGCTCTAAAATTACCATGGCATTTCTCTACCGTAAGATTACATCTGATCAGTAAAACCAACACCGTTTCAGAAGGTATTGAGATCATTAAGTCTCGTTTTGAAACAAAATGTGGATTTTCCGTAAATCCACTTATTTGTGCACTATACTAAAATTTATTACTTGTTGCAATCAGGCTTATAATTGTTATAGTGTAATGTCTGCAATATTCTATGTTATTTATATCTCCTTGTTTTCTTCATATTGAAGGTTTTTGCTAGTTTTCCTTCCAAATCATAAATTATTTATAAATATATTTGAATTTTTGTAATTAACCTGTTAATATTTAAGATATAAGGCAAAGCCATTTTTGTGCAATAGTTGTTTCCTTAGAATGTAAGAAATTGTGTAACTTACTATTAAATAAATAAATAAATTTGCGTCAAATTCGAACAACGAATTCGTGGGTCAGGCGTTGATGGGTTAAAGCTGAGCTAATCGTGTTCTTAATAAAAATAAAAATCACAGCTTCAAAGTAATAACATTTTTATATCATTTTTTTTTTACATTGTTAATATATTTTCAACAACTTTTTTTCTTTCGTATTGGGCATTTTGTTGCCACTTTTTTGACCATAATATGAGAAGCGTGAACATTTTTAAGCATTTGCCAGTTCAGACACTAGGAAAAAACTATAATATTATATTTACTGTAATGGCTGGCTATAAGAATATAACTTATTATTTAAAACTTTGAATGTTTGAAGCCGAAGTATTGGCCTTAAGATTTAGAGCAATAAAATTTTTTAATGATGAGAAGTACATGGAAAATTTAAAAGCTATATAAATTTTGTTTAACTTTCCAAAAAAAAAAAGGATTTGGCTTTTTTAGTGCTTAAAGATTTAAATCACGTTTTAAATTAAATTAAATTTAAAGCAAAAAGAATTTAAAAAAAGTTTGTACCCACACCACCATATAGTGAAGAGGGCATTATGCGCTTTAGGTGATGTGTGTCGACATAAAAATATTGATTTTGGATGATTTAGCATACCAATCGCCTCAGAATCATTTTCTGATTCGATCTAAGGATGTCCGTCGGTCTGGTTAGCTGGTTTTCTGTCCATGTAAAAATGTTGCGGAAATAAAAGGTTGAAATTTTGATGTCCAAGCTCGGTTTGAATAATAACATGTTTTATTTTGAATTTGTAATTATTTTTATATTGAATTTATAATTATTTCTATATTAAGATGCTATTTAAATTGATAATACATATTGCATTTGAATATAACGGTTTTCATAAAGTTTAGTACTTAACATTTGTTACAAAAAGACTACGATTAACTAAAAACGTATCTTGCAAATATTGTAAAAACACAGTCTAGAAGATTCTTCCAAACGACTAACAGCTAAAAAATTTCCAATACGGTAAACAGCCTTAACTATAGGAAATTCCAATAAGATTGCATTTATATATAATCCAAATAACTTTATTTGTTTTCTTTCCCACATAACATAACCTCGGCCATAACTTTTTGAGAAAATATATTCTCGTTTCATTATCCCCACCCTGCCTTTAATTCGTCTATTTGTATTTATTTACATTAAAGCATTGTGTAAACCATATTCCACTAGAAGATTTATAGTTTTAAATAAAAGAACCAATCAAGATGGAATACATACAAAATTCTCATTCTAATTGTTCCATCATTGGATTATGCACTTGCTTTGCTCTAGTGAAGTTTGAAACTAGTGAGAATAAGTCCATAATTTCATATAACCCCTGTACAAACTTCGTTTCTTTATGCCCATTATCTATATTATTATATATTATTAGATTAAATGGGATCAAAAAATATCTTATTGCAACTTAACTCGTCTTAGCCAATTTGATTAAAGTCGGTCTATATTTGACCATAGCTCGCATACAAATATCAATCCCGAAAATAGCTTTAAATGCTATAACATGTAAATGTTATAGCATTTAAATGCTTTAACATGAACATGTAAATTAATTATAAATGTTGATATTAAAATAAAATGGCGACGATAACTTTTATAATAGCAAACTTTTATGCTAGTAGGTCCAGAATTGACCACAGGTCACAAATAAAACCCAGCTCGAAAATCGCTTTAGAACGAAAAATTCTCATATGGATGAAGTATTCGGTACAAAACAACTCTTACATGAATCTTAACCTCTAAACATAGTTTGGTTTTGCCGGGTCAATGATGGCCCATGCGGGACCCATGGGAAGGGTTGACTCTTGAAAATTTGCCTGTTTATATTGTGGAATAGGGTATCAAATAGTCAGGCCTGACACACCATATTTTGTTACTTGTTTTTAATGAAAAAGGAAAAAAATGTTAATTGAATTGTTTTAAATTGAGCCACTTTCAATATGAATTTTTATGGCGTTAAGCTAAGTTGAAATACAATAAGATTAAGTAAGTGTGTATCTTAATGCATGTAAGTTGTCATATAAATTTAGAATATTATTATATAAAGTCCGTGTGAGTGTGTATAAATTGATGTTTCTGCCAAATACCCGTTTAAGATGAGCTTATTTTTTTTTTTTTGAGATTTTGTTCAAAAGGTGTGTTTTAATAAATTTTTTTTCAAGGTATTCATTTGAGTTTTTCTTTATTAAGCGTTAAAGAAATGTGCAAGAAATGTTGATGAGCTTAAAACAAAAGACTTAAAAGAAAATCAAGATAGGCAGAATGAGAGGGAGATTTAAACAAGGCTCAATATACAAGCAGAAAAAAGTTTATGATATTTTTTTGCATTTGTATAGATTTGTAATTTATTAAGTAATTATTTTTCTTATTACATTTTTCAACTAAATCATAAATATTTGTTTAGCTTTAAAAAAAACCTCTTAATAAATACACACGCCAACAAATTTTTAACCCATGCCCCAGAGTATACTTTTCTAAAAGAATTTTTTTTATTTATAAAACCTCATAAGTCGTCCTTCAAATAACCCATAAAATAAACATTTAGCCTTTGTAATATCTTTTTCCTTCTCTCAGATATCTTAACCTGGATTTTGAAAAAATACGATTTTCTCTATATTTATGGTATTTTTGCCATTTTCTATTTAATTTTATTTTATAATTTTGACTTAATTTTTTTTTAACAATCACAAAAAATATAAAAAAAAGTTTTATTATTGTTTTTTGACCAATGTAATTGTTTATTAAATTTGATTTTATTTCAGCTAATACGGCCTAAAGTTCTATATGTAATTAAAAATGCATTTAATCCATATTTTCCCAATGTTTCGTGAATGTTATATTCACTTTATCAAGGGATTCGTAATAAGAAAAATTAATTTTTTATTACATTGAACAATAATTTGTTGTAGACAAACATAAAAAAACATTAAACATGAAATATTAAGTTAAACACAAGCTTAAAAAATTAAATCACAGGTTAGATATTGCAACACAGTAACTGGCATTAATAAATTTAAATAATCTTAAAATTTTTTTTTAAATATATAAAAAATAATAATTAGTATTGTGGTTATTTTATTGAACTGTTAATGGTTTTTAATCCATATTTCAATATTTTAATCGAACCCAGATTTTTGTCAACAGTTCAATAAAATAACCACAATACTAATTATTGTTAACAGCTAAGGCACGAGCTATAAGTTTACATATGTCCTTCAAGTTGTGCTGAAAAGGGTCATCAAGAAAAAGGAAGACAAAAAGATGAAAAACAGAAGTAAGGAAGAACATGTAAATTAATTAAAAAATGTAATCATTCATTCAAAGCAAATTTCGATCTACCAAGGTAAAATACCATTTGGTTTAAAGATTGATGTTTGACTAATGACGTTATCCGTCGTCAGTGGCGGTGAATGCTAAACGGCAAACCCCTCTGAAGAGATTGTGTGGTTACAATCGAAACTAGTCAGGGCAACCTGTCCTTGAAAATCTGGGTTCAATTCCCAGCTTAGTCAAGAATGAAAATTATCAATAAATTTAATTTATTTCATGTTTAAAATTCCTTTCTTCATAAAAATAATTTTATGAAAATTTAATTTAATGAGCTTAAGCCTGATCAAAAAAAAATAATTAAAAAAAAACTTTAAAAAGTTAAGTCAAAACTAGAAAAAGAATCACAAAAAATAAAAAAAAAAAAAATTGAGAAAATACCAGGAATATAGAGAAAAATCGGATTCAGGCTAAGTTATATTTCAATATTTATTGGAAGGACATTCAGACGACCGGCTTATCAGGTTCTCTAAATAAAGATGAATATGGCGAAAAAAACGTTAATTTTTCAACTTTAAAGCTGCGCGTACACGACATGTTTTTCACATCGGATTTGTCAAATTTCACACTGGAAAATGCATACATGTCGTTTGTTACCTTTAAAAAACTGCGTCTGTGAAAGTCAGATGTAAAAAACATGTCGTGTACAGGCACCTTAAGCGAAGATATTAAGAAAACCTGATATGATGGAGAACAGATTCGGATTCAGTGCAACTCAAACTTTTAGAAAACTCTACGTTAAGACCGAACCATAAAATGCATGAGGTCGCTCAAGTCAACCTAAGCAACTGTACGAATACATATAAAACATATGTGGCCAACTATAATGTAGATAATGAAACTCTTCGTTAAGTTTCGTCAAATGTAATTTACTTAAGCAAAGTGCCAAATTAAACGCAGATTCCGTACGGAATCAGCTGTTTGTGGATCGTTAAAAGAAAAAGAAAAATTTTACATATGTTAATCTTGCATCCATTTTTTATTAATTTTTGTCTTTTCAAAACGTTTCTTGCAAATTAAATAAAACATAAAATAAACAAAACACGGCAATTATTTTAATTTGAAGTACTCGCAAGAACACAAAATATTGCACAAATATGCAACATGGATCTTAAGTGCATGTAAGCACATTACGGCCACGTAAGTTTAATTTGCTTATGCATTTTACAGACTTTTTGTTAATTTTTTACAGTACGTTAAGCTAACTTATGCATATTATGGTTGGGCCTGTAGTCGCAAGGTTTCGACTTTTTCTTAATTTTGCAGGCCTGTGTAAATAAAGTTTTTTTTTACCTTTTTTGTGTTAAAAATACATCCTTTTCTCTTTTTTTAACATTTAATATTTTTTCCAATTTCCAACATCTTAATAAAGTCATAAAGTTATATTTGTTATTTGTTTTAAGATCGTTGACTAGAAAAATAAAATATTAAAACACCAACGA
Source organism: Pollenia amentaria (assembly GCA_943735925.1). Lineage (NCBI taxonomy): Eukaryota > Metazoa > Arthropoda > Insecta > Diptera > Polleniidae > Pollenia > Pollenia amentaria. The sequence continues at coordinate 184,009,657 of OX031007.1, read as the reverse complement.
CAACCAGAGGACTGACTACTCATCTTAATGAAAAAGGAATTGCTACTTGAGAATGTCAACAAAGTATTTCATTGTCGCCATGAAAAAGATATTATAAACCGAATGACGAAATAAAAAATAAAAATACTAAGGCAGAAAATATATTGTTGCTGGTATTGAAATTATTAAAAAGGCGAATGAAACAAGTGGAAGTAATATGAACACAGCAGGACATAATAAAATATATAGAAGCTGAAGGAATAACAGAACAGGGGAATTTTTATTAAGTTTTTTATTTTTTTCTTTTTTTTTTCATTATGGATTTAACGCACTAATATTAAATGTATAAGACAAGTTTAATTGTTAATATTGCAAAGTGTTCACTAAGAAAAAGACAAGTTGAATCCACTTTTATTACACCGCCATAGGGAAGATGGTATACATATTATGTTTGTGCAAAGTTTCTACTGGATATGCATTTGCTGATCCGAAATGCACCTCTTCATATCGATCTAATGATGTCCGTCTGACTGGCTAGTTGGCTGTGTGTCGATGCAATCCTTTTATACTAGCTAATGATAACATGATCAAATCTATATATATTATTAGTCTCTTATTATTGTTGGAATTAGGACAAAATTGGCAAGAGTACTTTCAATGTAAACATACATATAAAGTAAAATATTCCCGAAAATTGCTTAAGCTTGCATAAATGTCACAATATGTTTGCAATCAAATACAAAAATTGTTATAGCTATCTCCCAAACATCATATTAAATTATGTTATTAAGTAAAAATCGGGAAGAAAAATCGAGTTAAATAATCTTTGCATCTTTATCCAAAGTTAAATATCGTACTTAAATGGTTATTAAGATGAAAAGAGAACGCAAAAGCTTTGCTGTTAACATTATTTTCCATTACAACGATCGTCTTCCTGCGTGTACACACTTGTATTAGTAGCAAACTATTTGGAACAATTTACATTTACTTTGATCAATTCGCAGAAACTTAGTTGGAGTGTAATTCACTTTAGTCAGAATATCTTAAAAATTATTAAATTAATTTATTAGCTTAAATATGAGCAGTTCGGTTGGAAAGAATTGTTTCCATTGCTAGAAAGATAAGCAAAAGTCGCAAATAACGATGTTACAAATTGCATGGAAAGAAAAGTGGAATAACGGACATATTTTGGTTCACTACTAATTTTTTCTAACCTAAATAAGACTATGCAACAAGCAAAAATCTCCTGAATAAACACTATATTTTTTTTTGATCCGCTATAGTTACCTAAGTGCAAAAATCATCATTATTAAAAAGGTTGTTGTTTAAAAAAATTTTTTTCTAAAATTTGAGATTTTTGAGGGGGCTGCTCCATACACCTTATCGTAAAAAATATTTTATTCCCGATAAACTGAAAGTAACTAGTTTTTACATTTTTTTTATCGCAAATTTTCCATGGATTTTCATGAAACAAAATTTATTTTATTTCTATTATATGCAGCTTTATGAAAAAAATAATTAAAGAACAGAATTAAAAAAAAATATTATGTAATAAAAAGATAAAATGTTGTGATATTTAGCTCTACACAAATTTGCAATAAAAAAATGTCAAAACTAGGCACTTTCAGTTTATCGGGAATAAGAAAGGAATTTATTAATGGATTTTCATGATATAACATTTTTTTTATTTCTAAAAGATGCAACTGTACGATTAAGTACTAAAAATGGGAAGTATTTGTTGATTTAAATTTTTAATGAATTTTTTGATTTCAAAAATTTTATAATTAAACAAAAAAAAAATCATTTTCCACTTGTGCCTCAATTACTTCAAAGCTAATCGCTGAAAGAAAAAGTGATATTAGAACAACTTAAATCTGGCGAAATTTAAAACTTTTTGACGGAGTGCATAACAATATCGAGTACATCGTACCAAAGTTATGAAAATATGTATGGATCAGCCTCTTCAAAAATCCCAAATTTAAAAAAAAAATTTTTTTAAAAAAAACCTTACCATAGAATTTTAAATAACGATGATTTTGCTGTTAGGTGACTATAGCGGATCAAAAAAATATAGTGGTTATTTAAGAAAAATTTTTTTTCCTTTATGTTGCATAGTGTAATCGGTAGTTAAAAAAATCTAAAATTTCGAAAACAACTTAATATAACAGAAGGTTTTTTTATCCGTTAATAAAAATGGCCAATGTGCATACAAAAGATAAGAAATTCCGTATTTAAACATCGTGTCGACATTATGTTGACATAGTTTATATGAAAAGCAGATACGTCTGGACTTAACCGAACTCCAGTATTAGTTGTGGCCATTTTTATTTTTGTGGAACTATGAATGAAATTATATTTGTCTTTTAGCAAACCCGAGAAATGGTTTTTCTAGAAGTAGAAGCAGAACATGAATCTTTACACTTGATAAAAGAAAATTTTAGACCGGCGCACAGTGGCCAGCATATATTTACGAGAGATGGGGCAGAGACTTTAAATTTGACTAATAAATTACTATTCATTTTATATTTATCCTTCATTTTATTTTTAACATTTTAGAAAATTTTGCTTTTTTTAATCACATTCAATATCTGCTTGGTTACAGACAAAAAAAATATTTTAAAAGATTTCAACTTAAAGAAATTATCATTATTCAAGATTTTCTTTTAGTTTTCTGGTCATGTAAACTTCGGAAAAAAAAACAAAAACCCTAATTCAGTTTATTGACCCGTCTTAAATAGTTTAACTTAAGTTACAATCATGAAACTATTCAATTCTTTAACAAATTTTTCTTGTAAAATAACAATAAAAACGTATTTTTGTCATAAACATTTTTCTGTTTTTAAAGCATTTTTTCTTCTTAGTTCGTTTTAGTTTTTGCAAAAGTACAAAATCATAAATCACGATTTCCGATCAAAAGAAATAAAGCATTAAAACATTTAAACTAAAAGATCATAACTTTAAACATAAAATACGAAAATAGAAAAAAATGAGATTGAATTTTTGTCTATATCACAACAACGACAACAAAATGGCAAACAAATACACGATTCTTTGTTAAAGAAAATTACAGATGAAGAAATATTTAACAATTGTTAACAATACAAAATGAAAATTGTAGTTAACAAATAATATATTGTAATAAAAAAATAATAAAAACAAAAATCAAAATTATGAACGAATAACAAATTTCACTTTTTATTAAACAATATTTGGCATTAAATTTTTTGTTTATGAGATTTTTATTTAATAATATTTTATTACTTTTAAATTGTGGTATAATAAAAATTCACACCAACAAAAATGAAGAAATTTTTGCAGAAACAAGCAAACATTTTTTTACCTTATTTATCAAAATATTTAATATTTTTTTGAGTTAATCGAATATATTGGCACGATTATTAGTCATCGTTAGTGGTTACAGCCAAAATCATTTTCGTTGTCATTGTTGTGTTTTTAGATCTCTGTTGTCTCTTAGTTGGTTTTAATGCATAAATTCTTCCCTTTCTTAATAGTAGAAGTATAAGTGGTTGAGGGACAAAGATATATGTATTTTTATATTTTAATATGTAACAAATGACTTAGGTTTGTTTTACATGTTAACAAATTTGTTGTGGGGGGTTTTTTTTTGTTAGGGTTTATATTTTTTTTGCAATATAAACAAAAAATTACGGGTCATGCAAAATATGAAATGTTTAAGCCATTTTTTTTTGTAAGAATTTGCTCGTTGAAAATCTTATATGAAAAATTCCATTTAATTTTTTCCCCTTATACATATGTATTTATCACACAATAATTTTTACATCATACGTGATAGTTACATATGTAAATCCGTTTGCCTAAAATTTATATGGAATAAGGTATTCATGAGGTTTGTGGGTTAATCAAAAAATGCTTTAAACATATAGTCGACTACAAATTCCGCTTGCTGCAATGGGGTACTCAAAATAGCCTACATCCCTTTTTAGAATCAATGCTTTTAACACATAGTCGACTACAAATTCTGCTGGCTGCAATTGTTGTCATTTAGTCTGCTACTTCCTTATTTTAAGAACGACAACAACATTATTATAAACCGCTGTTTCTTGTATCAATGTATTTATATTTCAGTAGTGCCACTTAAAATGTTTTATTTTTTTTTACCTTTTTAAAGTGATTTATAAAATTATCATTCTTTAACCTTAACTATTCGAATATGTATGCTATGTAAGAGCTTCTCTTTATCACATTATGTTTAAATAATTATTGTGATATTAACAATTTTAGATAATGGTAATTTTGTAAAAAAAAATCAGTCGAGAAATACTAAATTAAAGTTGGCTCTTGGGTGCCACGGCAGATTATTTGGTAGTGAGCTAGTCTTTCATTGCGAGGGTTGCTGTTTCGATTCCCGCCGGAGACTCTGGTATGCTTCACTAAAAGGGCTGAAGGTCTAAGTTAATATTGCATGGCTAATTAAGTTAGAATATATTTTGTAGCAGTATTTGTTATAAGAAATAACTAAAGAAATAAATATTAAGTTGGCTCTTATTGGCTTTATAAATCGTACGCTTTATATATCATTGAAATAAATTTTGAAGCCCTTTCCAGTGACGTCCATATTGTTAACACCTTCAGAGATATTGAAAAAGCATTTTGACACTTTCTATACCTTTAGCTCCTAAACTACGGGCGTTGGCGTGAAAAACATCTGCCTATAGATCTTCTTTTAAGCATACTAAAAAATTATATAGTAAAGGCCTGCACAACAAAAATCAAACGTTTGTTATTGAACAATTACATATGCAATGCGGTACTTAAAGTTTTGTAAGGATACAAGAATTTAGGAAAATACACTCCAGGCAGTACTTGTTTCTTGCAAAGCCTTTAAATACAGTTAAAGATTTTTAGCATATACTTCTAGTATTTGGAAATTATTTTTTTGCATTCTGCAAGAATTTGTTATGTTTATTTGTCTAACATACAAAGAATTTGTGATATTTACTTGTGTGCCGTTTGTGGCTTGCATATAAAGTATTGTGGTTGCAATATTATCCAAGAAATAAACATAAAAATTATTTTGTACTAGCCCAAATTAAAAAATAAAGAATGTGTATTTTTATGTTCCTACTCTCATTTATACGTGCTAATTTTTGGGAGTATTTCTTAAACCCGCATTTTCACTTTAGCAAAGCATTTGTCTTTTGCTTTTACACGTTCACACACTTACGTTAATTCGTCGTCTAGAATTGTCTTCAGTATTTGTTTGTGATAGCGACACTTCAGCATAGAGTTTGAAAATTTTTCAATTATTTAAGTGAATTTGCGAACGCCTATTGAAGGCAAGTTGATATTTTTGGTGAGAGCTGATGTTCTTTTCTGTTTAACAAAATAAAAAATTATCTAAGCCCTAATTTGTTTAACATTTTGTATTACATTATTAAAATAAAAATTATTCTTGGTTGGCTAAAGCAGCAAACGTAGTACTGTAACTGTTTTGGTGTCAAAATAATCGTTTTCATGAAATATTTTCATTTAAACCGATATAACTGCGAAAATTATGCAGACATCGGTCTACATTTCGCAATTGCTGTTTTAGACAATTTTGAAAATTGTACTGAACCCTAACAAACAGTATACTTTCGGGGGAAAGAAAAGTACTTTTTTAAAGCAAATTACAAGAAAAACTAAATATATGTGACACATATATAAGTTTATTAGATAATTTTGCTTTAATGAAGTCTTAAGTATTTAAGTTATCGACTAAATATTTTATCTGAACCGTTTTCTTAACATAAACTAGACTGTTTTCGGAAAATGCATTTCAATTTTATAATTATACGTATCTTGCGCTTTTACTGATAGATTACATTTCGCCACCAGTCCCTCCCTCAAAGTTTTTATTTTCATATCTTAAAATTATTTTAGTTTTTTCCAGAAATTATTTTTATAGATTAAATAAATAACTAAATTAATCGGTTGTTTTGCATTTAACTCAACTGCAATCAGTTTTTAAATCAAGTAGTTATTGATTTAAAATTCCTATTGTCAAATTTGTCATTTATTGCATTTTGTCTATTGATTTCAGTCGAATAATCTCTAGCAAATGTCACAATTGTTATATAAGAACATTTTTCATTTCTTTTTATATGTTGCAAAATATTGTTAGTTTAGCAAATATTGTATTCTTTTTAAAATGCTGTATTTGTCTGGTCTTTTGTTTAAAAAAAATAAATAAATGTTTTAGCATTCTTTTTTTACATTTTGTATGGCAAACACGCACAGTTTTTAACAAATGACAACATAAATTAACACCTTATACGTGCAACATGCGGCAAACTACAAATACTAATCGTTTAAATATTAAACGTTCTACAACAACGTTGGAAGTTTAAGTTTTTTTTTTAAATATTTTTACTCATATACGTACATATATTTCAAGTACGAGTACATATTAAGCATAAATATTTCTCCATTCATTCATATTATTAATATTATATGCACATATTATTTTGACATCTTTGAATATTAACACGCATTCTGATAGCAATTGTATTTAGCTAAAGGAATATAAATATCCAGCAGAATTTTTTTTACTATATTTCAATATTTTATTAAAAATTAAAGGGATGTGGGTTAATGTTTTTTATATATAATTTTCTTTGTTATGAAAGAAATGTTTGCTGGGTTTGCTTTTTTTTATTTCAAACTAACAATAACTCATTAGAAAGGAAAGATGTTAATAAATTTTTAATACTTTTTATCGTTACAATAAAATTCTCAGCAAAAATATATCATGTTGCTTACCACATGCTGAAAAATTATTTAAGCTTCATAACATTTTACTGGTCACTATTAATATTTTTGTGAAGACAAAAAAATATTTTACCTGTAAAAAAAAAACAGAAATATTTGTATTATTGTCAGAATTTATAATAAGTCAAGGAAGAAAAAAAAATAGTTAATGTAGTGCATAAAAAGACTTATTAAACTTCAAACGTGTTAGTTAATTTGTCTACAAGAAGCAGATGGTGTAATCCTTGAAGCATATAACGCACTGTGCTACTATTTAAAATTGCTACTTTAAAGAATTTAAGTGCCTTAGAAGTATAACATAAATAGATCTACAAAGTCTTAGGGCCTATTTCAGCAGTTCTTTTTCAATATAAATTTATGTTTAAAATTCGTTTTTCATGTCATATAAAAATAAAATTATATGAAAAACAATATTTAAATATGAATTGATATTTAGATAGAATTGGTGAAATATGCTCTTAGAAAAATCGGTCTAAATAACAATGTGTCATCGTTTGCAATATTGTAGATAACTCCATCATAAGCTTATACTAATTATTAAATGAATGGAGGGCGATATAGGACCTATTCTCGGAACCACAAGGAAGCTTACTTACAGACGCTATGACTATAAATGTTTATGTATACAGGTTTGATGCTAATAAATTCTTGGATTATATGATGGTGAAGTTTTTATAATATTCACCACTGGTGTCGAATAAGGATATACTAAGTTATTCCATGTAAAACATTTTTAATATTCATCAAAGACTCTATAAAGAACAAATATGCTGGGACCTTGAGTACTTCTTAGTTGATCTAGGTATGACCGTCTGTCAATGGCAACCACGGTCACCTTTGAACGACCCGAAAGAGAAAAAAATTGGTTTAAATAAATTGTAGTTCTTCTAAAAAGCTTGGGATTGAAATCCAGCACACAAAAAAATAATATTTCCGTTACAAAAAAAAAACAGAAATTAGTGACGAAATGCACCGATTGTTATTAAATTTTGCACAAACTCGTTTTATATGAGTAGAAATCTTTACCCCGTATAAAGTCTACTCTCGAAAAACACTTTAGTAGGTCTAAGAAGGTAACTAACAACGTTTATCGGGTAAATTTTGGTCTGTCCTACCGCCATTGGCATAGCCGAATATATTACTTTTACTTGTTGTATGGCCAAAGGTTAGGCAGTCAGCACTCCCTGGGAAAAAAGGTAAGAATCAAAGACAGTAGACCAATCATCTTAACAGCTGAAACAACAATCGGTTAACGTAACTGATAGAGGCCAAAATTAAAAATACTGAATGGATCGATACTCCAAGAACAAGAACAGTGAAATCTTACAGGGGAAGGTGCGAAAGCAACTGCAACAAATCGTGTAAAATGTAGAGAAGCTTTGTTGAAGCCATATGATCCCAAAGAGGGTAGTGGAAAAAAAATTATTCTATAATACGGATTGAAGGATAGCAGGTCAGTTTCGATGCCAGTCTATTAACCCATTTAAAGCCAACCCCACACAACAATGCAAACTTTAAAAAATTCTTTATTTATATAAAAAGAGTGCCAGAAAAACACAAGAAATATTAAAAAAAAAAATTTTCAGGACATAAAAGGAAGGAGTGTACCCAAATTGTGTGAAATTTTTGACCAAATGTATGTGAAATTTTAAAAAGCGACCTTTATCAACGCAGAGAGTTTTCTTGTATTTTTCTGCCACTCCATGGTCTCTGTTGTTGCATATGACACAATGTACATGCCTCGAAATTGTGTTAGGCAAGGGTTTGTTCACTCGTCGTTATTATTCAACATATAATTAGACAACATACTGGGCAACGCGGTCCCAACAAACACTGGCATTACATGCGGTCCTCATTGAAAGCTAGATGACTAAAGTTATGTCTTTTTGCTCATGAAAGTTCCCATATTCCATATTAACTGCTATTATTGTGCAATATGGCAGCCGAGTGCGGGTTCAATATTAATGTCGGTAAAACAAACACTGTCGTCAATACTTTGGCGAATAGGCTTTTTACTTGGTACGATGCAGAAAGTGAATCCTTCACACATCTTGGGAGTATTATCTCCTATAATGGCGGTTCCAGTAAATGTATAAAGTCATATTTGTGTTAGGTTAAAGCAGCCTTCGGTGTGGCAATCCACAACCATATCCAGAGACACTAAAATAAACATATATAATGCCAACGTATAGCCAGTCCTCCTCTACGCATATGAAACGTGGAAGCCATCCAACCGCGAATTAAAAACAATGCAAGCTTTTCTGAATCTTAGTATGCGTAGAATTCTTTGAATATTCTTGCCTAGCATCATCACATATAATGAGTTTTTGGAACGGACACGGCAGACACCGGTTCGTACAGAAATCATATGTCTTAAATGTTCTTGGTTAGGACAGACCCTATGCAAATTACGGGATGATGTAACAATACAAGGTATCGAGTAATTAACTCAAGTCTAGTGGAAATAGAAGCAACGGAGGCTGGGGCAGTAGGCGTTTCTATGCAATTTTCACGGATAATTTCCGTAATATGAGAACCAATCGTCTAAGTCCCGAAAAAAAGTCACAACTTGTAGAAAAGTTTCTACTTACATGTGTTCCTAAAAAGATTTTATGCGTTGTATTGTTATTGTTGCCTGTATGTAGAGTTCTTATATATAGTACACTTGTGGCCATTGTACCCAAATTGGTACAGCAATATTTCAAGTGCTATATAATAATACAAAATAAATTTATTAGATTAATAATGCTTTTATATGTTTCATTACATATCGAATTTTCCAAGAAATAAGTAATTATGATGATGTACACTTTGAATTAAAACTAATAACTAGAAATTCATATCCACCTATACAAATGGCTTAATAGTGAAATTTATGTGATGTTTACCACGAAACCGTGTATTGCAATAAATGGTCGGTAAATGGGCTAAGATATTAAAAACGCGAAGGAATTAAAACAGGTCAAAATAAATTTAAAAAGAGCTATTTATATTACTTTATCTAAGTTATTTGACTTGAAGTTAACGTTAGAGTTGGCACTAAAACAGATATCATATGTTTGATTTGTGGTAGCTATTCAAAGATATGTAGGATGCTTTGGCCTAGATTTAGTGTAGTCTGCACCAGTGAAGAATTAGCTACCTCAAAAAGCCCTTCTGCCATGACTTAGACTGTCGAAAGGATGTGTTACAGATTTTCTTTTTGGACTTCGGATTGGTTCTTAAAAACCTGAGGTTGAGCATTAGGTTCAAAATGTTGGCAAATAGATATTTGTCAGAAGAACATTTTTCGCAAAAAATATAATTTCAATTCAAAATTTTTTTATTGGCTGAGTTTAAGATTTTTAAAGCCGGGCTATTAAACCTTCTTTACAACAAAAGCCACAGTTGGTTTCTTCGGTGGTAATCTTTTCAGGGTATGTTAATATCAATTATGTTTTTAATTTCATAAGAAAAATGTTTGAGAAAAGGTTGAAGTTTTGACAAAAAAATTAGTCAACTCTTAGTACATCATTATTTTGGAATGAAATATGAAAAATACGTTTTGAAAATAATAATTAATACCTAAAATTGTTGAGACCTTAATTTTAAAATATTTCTTTTTGCTGACTTTGTACCAAATATTTTTTTAATGACTTTGTACCAAAAATTTATTTTCTATCTAATATTGTATAATATTTCCTTGCATCTAAAAAATATTTGAACTAAAATAAACTCGAGTTTAAGGTTTATAGAAATATTTTTCTTAATCCAAAGTATGTGTCCTAAGTCTTTTGTTAAAGTTTGCCAAAATAACTAAAAAACAGATTTGCATCTTGCACCGTACACTTTTCAATTTACAATTTGATATAAAGTATTAAAAACATAAACAGTAGATAAAAAAAAGTCGAATCAAACAATTTACAAAAAAAAAAAAAAAAAAAAAAAAAAATGGCCAGGAAATTTGATCCTTTATTTTTGGCATATAAAGTAAGAAGAAGTCTCTGTATCACTGTTTAAACTGTCTGTTTTTCACACCTTTTATTTTGATATGAAAATAATATTCTTTTCCTTTTGTTAACAATATTGAGTTAAAGTTGACGAAGTACAAAATATATAAAAAACAATTTAATTCTTCCTGCTTGGCTACAAATTCACAAGAACTTTTTAAAAAAAACAAAATACGTACAAACAGACACAAACAAATTACTAAGAAAGAAGCCATGTTGTTTAGAGTTTTTCAACAAGTTTTTTTTCTTATTTTTTTGCACTCTCTTATATTTTATTAATATTAATAAAATCCTTAGACTAATATAAATTTTAAACCTGAGTTTACTCAAGTGTTGAGTAATTACGGTAAGAAAAAGTGAAGTAAATTTACCGTCTGACATTATAATGAAAAAAGAACACTAAATAAAAATGGCTGCTTAAGTTTTAAGTTGTTTGTGTTTTCTTTCTTATTATTTTTTTTTTAACAGAATAAATTTCTTCGTTTTATAAAACGACATTAAAAACAGACAAAATATGACAACCATACTAAAACGTCTCTGGTTGGTTCTCCTCGTTTGTCAGCCAACTATAGAAATAAATATGCTTCCATATACATACATGGATGTAAGTAAATGCGAGTATTCGTATGCTTGATTTCTATACACGTTTATGCAATTTACTTAGTTTTAGTATACGAGTACAAGTGTAAAACATATCGTGTCATTTGGTCATTAGTGTAAGGTGCATGTTGTTTACACCAGCATGGGGTTGAAAAGTTAAAGTTAAAATTAAAATATAAACTTACAAGTCTGTGCCTGTGTGTTATGGAATATTTTTATTTATAAGCATTTTATATAATATGCATATGTGCTTATGAATACAAGAAAAAACGTAATGAGAATTTTGTGATTGGTTGAAATTTTTAGATGAACAAGTAGTATTTCAGTTTAGATTTACTTTTTTGTCTTAAGAGTTTTTAGGCCACAACCAAAAAATAAAGCGATGTATTCATTTAAACGTAGCATTTGTAATAATGTAAGATATTAATCTAAATGGTAATGAGCTCTTATTTTACGCAGTCAGTAGTTACCCGAAATATTCTCAATAAAATTTGTTTTAATAGATATGTCTACTTCCATTCATTTGACACTTAGCAATCCTATTATTTCAATTATTTTTGATTAAATTTTATCTCCTTTTCTTTATGGTTTGTGCTTTTTATTAAAATACCATTTTCCTTTTCAGGATTTTGTTTGCTTAGAAAACCTTAAAAATTATATTTTCTATTGAGAATTAGTTTACTGAAAAAAAATTCAGCTTGAATTATTTGTAATTTGAAATTCCTTAAAACTATGCATTACCAATTAATTCCTAAGTTTCATTCTTCTAGATTTATTTTGAATTTATTCATAAAAAAGTACAATTTCTTTGAATAAAATTAATTTTCTAAAATTTATTTCTGAAAAGGTTTTGTTTGTAATTGATAAAAAATACTGAAATTTATTGTTGGAGGATAAGCTGCTTAGGCCAGATCATCAGGAAACGTTCTCCTAAATAATTTTAGAAAAGCCAAAACTATCAGCAAACAAGACTGTTAACTTTTTACCCCCATATTCAAAAAAAATATTTTAGGTTTATAGCAGGTTTATAAAACGAATTTTCTATGAAAACGAATTTTCTATGAAAATTTGTTTAATAACCTTTTTATTAATCAAAAATATTTTTTATGAATGTGGTGGTTAATCTTTTGGTCTTCTAAAATAGCACAGGCCTGCAAAATTTAGAAAAAGTCCAAAGCCTGGTACTAACGTATACTTTTCTAAAGGTTAAAGTTGCCTCAATACGAATCTATACTCGGAATTTCTCCTTAAAGTTAAAAAACCTTGTTTTTCACCTCATTCGACACGTCATTGCTGCGCAAATAAATCTTTGTTAATAAAACCCGATTTGTCTTCTAAAAGTCCTACGACATATGTTTAAAATAAATGTTTAATCTTCGTATTATCTTGTTCCTTCTCGGAGATATCTTAACCTGAAAATTTAAAAATCCGATCTTTCATGTTTTCTTCGCCATTTTTTTTTAAATTTTGTTGTGATTTTTTTTTATAAGTTTGACTTGGTTTTTACATTTTTTTTAGATCTTTTAAATTCATGGGTTGAAAATTTGTTGGACTGTGTGACTACTATAAATTGAATGATCCCTGCGGGAAATTTGTGCCAATTGTTTCAACAGAACTGGTTCTGAGATTTGTGAAAATAGAATAAGAACAAAAAGAAATAACTAACGACATGTCAAATGAGAACTAATCACTTAACTGGTATATTAAGTAATTATAAAAACCTAGATTTTTTAATTAATTTAGTGTAATAATTTTTATATATAAAGTATTTTTTATTTATTTATTAGGACCATTTTTTAGCAGGTTAAGTATTCACTTGTGGTTTGATATATTTCTTTGGGACTATTTACAAAGTTGTTCTTAAAATTAATTCAAGGACATTTTTATTTAAAGAATACCAAGGACTAGCATTGTAGTAGCTAACACTAAACACGTTTATTGAGAACAGATGTGTGACTGATGAAATGCTGGCTGTTAGGTGTTAATTAACCTGCTATGACAACCCCATTTAAGAGTGATAGGTCTTATTCAGATAAAGTGTTAGAAATATGACGGGTCTCTCTAATCAAAGAACATATCACCGGACTACTTTAGTGTCAGTTCACCTCCCTCTACGGATGTGTGTAATAGCTTTTAGTTAAGCATTCTCTAAGAATTTAATATTTCAAAGGGTTTCAATTCCCTTTGAAATATTAAGTTTTTAGAGAAACATATTAAAATTCAATTAGTTAAAGAGTTAATTCAAACAAATCTGTAGGGAACAAATTGTTATTAAAAAAAATTAAATTAAATAAAAAGAAATTATTTAAAGAAATTATTAAGGAATTTCTAATCAGAGAATTGATTCTTATGAACTTAGCAAAAACCTCGTTCTAAAAGAAATTAGTAATTCAGCGTTTAAAGAGAATTAATAAAGAATATTAACGAATTTGTTCTTTTGAGCCTATGTTACTGGGTGTTATATTTGTATATCACTGCACTTCCAACCTGTTGCTCCATTGTGTAATTGAGCAATTAGTAAGTTGAAACATTATTGACCTACGTTTATGTCTTGCATAATATTCAGAGTTTGCTGGGCTTTTTGGGCATGACTGCCCGGTCCAAATCTTTAAACCCGATTCGGCCTGTCATTCCATTTTTAGTTTCTACAATTTTAATCTTAGACCTCATATAGTGTACTCATATATAATGTATACTTTTGAGTATCATTATATATGAGTACACTATTTGGCACAATGGTGCCAATACCATATGCGCTGTAAAATTTAGTTAGGCTCATTTATATTTTTCGTGTTCATAAAAGGAGTATTAAATATTAAAAAAATTATTCACCTGGTTCCCGTGCAAATGTACTCTGGAATTTAAGGATTTAGGATGATTTTTAGTACTATGGTGAAGGGTATATAAGACTGTTGCAATATAAAGTGACAGTACTACGAAACAAACGGTTTAAAGTTTAACTCAAACCAAATTGAAAAATATGTTAATTAAAAGAAACGAAACGATGATATAAATTCATACAAAATTGTACTCTGCGAATCGCAAAAAGATCGGTTTCTTATAAAGAGCACTAGTAGGCGAAAATAAAATCAGGCTTTTGCATTCTGGATTTTAGGAACAGTACTTATTGGAATTGCAACATAAGCGCAGGACGGCTACTTTTACAGTTTAATGAGTCGTATAAAAGATCGTAAAAGTAGAGATAACAAAGTTTTTAAAAGCATCGATTCAAAACAATTGATATGGGGGCTAAATCTTAAATCAAAAGAAACAAGTTAAGGTGCTATATTCGGCTGTGCCGAATCATTGATACCCTCCACCTACAGTTAGAAATTCTAACTTAGAATATTTCCCGAGTGGGCTTTATATGGCACCTATTGTAAAGTATGGGCCGATCTTCACGAAAATTGACAAATTTATTTTTATTCTTATAAAACTTTTATTATATATACGCGAACTAATTTTTTTCCGAGACTAGTCTTTATATGGGACGCTTGGCCGACCTTTATGAAGGTTGACAGTGTGATTTCTAGTCATATAAAACTGTAAAGACTAAAATTTATTACAATATCAGTATTTGTTACGGTAAAATGGGTACTGAAGTGTTTTTTGAAAGTGGGATTTATATGGGGCCTATGTTAAATTGTTGTTCGATCTTGACGAAATTTAATAGTGCGATTTCTATTCTTATAAAACTGTGGCCTATCAAATTTTATTGCAATAGCGCTATCATTTCCGGTTTTTGCCGTACTAGACTCTTTACAGAGAGTAGGCTTTATGTGCGGCCTTATTTTACCACAATTTATGTTAGTTTTTGTAACAAAATTATCACAATTTTTAGGGTGGTGGTTCCACACTTGGATTCATAACTCTTATTGTACTCAACCGATTTAGCTGGATTGCAATCCCAAACTGATGAGGATAACTAGAAGCACCAACAGTGTCCTTTTCTTTTGAGTTTTTTAAAAGTGTGCATGTTTTAAACAGACAGACAGACGAAAAGTTATCTAAAATTACTCAAGGACCCAGAATATAAATACTTTATGGGGTCTAAGATGAATATTAAAAAAGGTTTACACGGAATGTCATCCACAAGTGGAGAATGAGGATATAACATTACATTAAAAAAAACATTTCAGCAACTGTGTATAGTTTCCTTTTGTCCACTATAAACTCGAATCAAATACAAACAGATCGAACACTTACTCTTTTGATAAAAGCAAAAAACTCAATAATAATTTAATTAGGCAGCATCCCACAGATATAAGTCCAAATCCATACCATTCTTTTAACTACATAAGAATTTTAAAAAGTGCAAGTTATCCTGTGGGAGCGAAAATAATAAAAACGTTTGCGGAAATCGAACTGCTCTCTTATCATCTACACAAGTTGTATCAGAGACAATACCTAGGTACATTTACACCAGGCAGACTCATCTGGGAGAGCATTACAAAAATATCCGACTTGTCAAAATTGTCTCCGTATAAAACCAAAATAATTTAACGCGCACATGTACATATCGAGCCTTTGCTGCAATAGAGTCAGTTATAATTCAAATTTGAATTTCTTAGCACCTTAATATTTAATTCTTCTCTCTACAGTTGAGTATAAAAGACGTATGTATAAAATTTCTACACAATATGCAGAAACGATATGGCGATTAACTTCACATTATTGGCTAGTAGGCGGCCCTATTTTCCACTGGAAGCTGAAGAATTAAATACATTAGATCAAAAATCAGGTTTTTAGAGTTATGATTCTATTGCAGCAAAGGCTCGATATGTTAGGTCATACATACGAAATTCTACAATTGGGTTTTATGTTTGTCAGCTAATTAGTCTACCTTGTGCAAATGTACCTTGGACAAAACGTCCTCAACATCGCATAGGAAAAATGGATGAAGTTTTTAAATGGTAATGCGATGGCTGTGATCAATCTTATTACAAGAAAAAATAAATTTATTTATATATATTTTATTTACATATATTTTGTGTTTAAGTCTTGCGAAAAACTCTACCTAACGTGAGTGGTAGGAGTCTTAAGCGAAAATTATATTTTATCTCTTTCTAATGACATTTCTAGGTCTTGAAGATCGTATATAGTATCTACTTTCGAACAAGAGTTATTCATTTTGGCATCCTAAATTTCTTAAAAGCCACACTGTGCACTGCCTAAAAGAACATTCTCACTTGTTCATTTCATTATTTATTTCTTCGTTTTTGATAATAAACAAATTTTATGAGTAAATTTTTTTCGCAATGTTGTGTAGAATAAAAAGTATGTTTTTATTTTAATTTTTTCTTTCTTTATTTTCACAAACATTATTTAAATGTTGTCAACAGTTGAACATAATTTTGTCGTGACATTGCATGCCGTGCATTCTTTTTTTTTCTAAAGCTATAAGATATACAGACCGACGTTTCTTTTAAATCTTCTACTAAAACTTCGAAAGATTCATGTCTTCTTTTTCAAAAAAAAGCAATGATAATTTTATGTATTCTTTTTTAGTAAAATCAACAAGGACTAAAGAAAAAAAAAAAACTTCAACAAGTACAGGAACAATAAAAAAGCCACATCTAGCACCATAATAACAACTTACAGAATAAAAAGTATGTATGGGATGTAAGCAAATTTGTTAATATTAAGTTAAGACAAAAAATATATATATCGTTTGTTCTCCCATGGGCATACACATAACAAAAAAATATTTTCATTAATTTAAATATTCATTATATTTATGTGTGGCTAACAAACGTAAAACTACCACAAAAAAAAAAAAAAAAAAATTATTTATTTATTTTTAAAAAAGCAAAAACTTATGTTAAAATAATAACAATAAATTAAAAAAAAAGCTTTAAATGCTGTGTTTCTCATCTTTTACCAATTCATTTTGAAACAAATTGATGCAAATTAATCAATACTGTGCCTTTAGTCAATATACAACAAATAAATTGAGTTACTTGTTGAACAAAAGCATACATACATGTGTATAAGTGTGTGTATGTGTATAATTGTTTGCCTTTTATGAATATGAGTTAATATTCATAAAAATTTGTACGTTTAGAAGACTATCACTTGTTTTGGAACAGGTAGGACCAATAAAAAAAATGGACAAGGGACCAAAGGTTAATGAAAGATATTTTTAATATCTATTTGATAGTTTAAAAGCACAAGCGCTAATAAGTTAAAACCACCTTTTTCTAAACTATCGAATTTAGCAGCTGATTAAAATTATTTTGATGTTCTAAGTGAAAGAGTTAAGGTGGACGCCACTAAGCACTAAGCTCCAAAGACTTGAATTCAATAACAGTAACAAAATTCTTTATAAAATAATTTTGAATGCTTGGAAATTTTATGTTGCTTTTGGATAAAAAAAACATAGAGAAATACAAAAATTAAAATTTTTTAACAATTTTGTTTTTAACATAAAATTGATAAAATTAAGAAAAATTTGGCGTTTAATTTAAAAATTTGCTAGTTCTGAACACTGTGACCAGATCTTAAAAACTTTTACAACTAAATCTGGCATTGGACATGGTCGAAAATTGCTAAAAATTATTTAAAAAAAATAAAATTTTTTGTTTTTGTTAAAAATTTATTACCAGTCTGAAATTTTATTCAAAAAAAAGACATATTAGTGACTTATTTTTTTACGAAATTAAAATAAGCTTTTAATATATACATATAAAATATGTTGGTGGATTGTGGTAAAGCATCAGACAAATATAAATATGTGGCATAGGTAGTTGATATTAAATTCTAAATTTAGTGGGCCCGCAAACCTCTGATAAATACAAAATTTAAATGATTTTTATTTCTATGATGTACATTTTGTAGATCATTTTATATCTTATTGTTTAAGAAAAGTTGAAGTATTACAATTATTACTTTTCAGCAGTTTAGAGCAAAAATTTTTTTTAAACATTTACACCATTGAATTTTTTTCTTAATATAAAGTGAAAGTTCTCTGTACTTTTCTATCTTAATAATAATTTTTACAATAAACAGGATGAGTGCATTTCTAATATTCCCTGAATATTCTATTTTTTGTGCAAGACAGATAAGATGTTTCTTAAGATAAGAATTATTATTTACTTTCATAGAAAATTAAATTTTGACTACAACTATTTTTAGTTAAAAATTAATATAATTTATCAAAAAATTTAAGCTAAATAAATCACAATATACTTCCAATTTTTTTAAATAAATAAAGCAAAAAAAGCTAAAATAATTTTATAAAAATGATAAATAAAATGCCAAGTGCTTAATTAAAATTTTACTTTTAATGCTAAATTTCGCTGAAAAAAGAAATAGTTGTAAAAAATTAAGATTTTAGTATTTAATGTCGAATGCCTTCTAAACAATCAAAGATAAGCCAAAAGTAATTTTTTTTTGCAAAGACTATCTAGTAGTGTTTTTATGTAGCGAATACTTACAGACCGCATATAAAACATGAAAATGACATTGTTTTGAATAGAACATTTACCCGAGGTAACCTTTTCTGTAGTCTGCTAGAGCCAAGACCATTTTATGTTAGTTCCAAGGTCAAGCGTAAGCTGAAGTTGTATTCTATACTTCATCGTCCTTCCTTTAGCTACAATAAAGCTTTTGGAAGTGAAAATTACTCTTGATATATAATATTTAAAATTATTTTTTCAATGGATTAAATATGTTTGCTATTATTTAGTATAGACAAAGATAACTCATAGTTTTAAAGAAACCTTAATTTTCTTCCCTATGGCTTCTATCGTGGTGATTTCATCATAACAGTAAATACAAAATTGTTAGAATATGTATTTTTTAGGTGATTTTTTTCTTGAATTCGACCCAAAACATAGGTAGAAATAAAATTACTTTAGATTTTGTGTATACCCGAGATTACTATTTTAGAACATCGCAGAGATGCCACATTTTATATACGCTTCAAATCTAAAACATAAAACTTCTAGCATAGACATGTGAAAATTTAATAAAAAAAAAAAAAACAAGAACGAAAATGGTATAGTCGGTCATGCTCAACCACTTGATACCCTTCGCATGGTGTTTACAGACAAATTTTTGAGAGTGTTCTCTATTTAGGATCCATGGGCAATTATGAACCCTGGCAGAACAAAACTAGTTAAATCGAATCAGAAAGTGATTCTTGGTGTTTTAGGTAGAAAACGGACTAATTGCTTATATTGTGCGTAGTTCTCATGGACCTTTATTTGGAAACTACCAGACAGACGGACAAAACAATATCGCCATGGACCAATATATTGATCTTTAATTATTAAATTATATTCTAGTACATTTTTAGTACATGATATACATACATATTAAGAAGACAGCAATTAGTTCCATATAAACACGTTTCTTTCTTAAGTCTTTTGTTTAAAATAATACATTCAAGCAAAATTGTGCACAAAATTGGCCTTCTCTGTTATATAAACAAATATATATAAATTTATATACGTATGTAAGTATGTACTTACTTTATTTTTTCTACATATCATTTGTATTTTCAAAATGTATATTTTTTTGCTTATATGCTTCTAGCCATTTAGGCAGTTTCTGTTGAAATCATACAAAATTGTATGTAAAAAAGTAGTACATTGAAAAATTGTGACAAAGTGTTTACATTTATGAAAATATGTACTCGTACATGTAAATAAATGATAAAAAAATATATATATTTTACATGTTGTTGATTTGTTGCTAAAGTCTGGGTTTAAAGTTTTTTTCATCAAGTCGGTTGGTTTGCTTTGGTTAGTTCCTATTCATTATTGAGACGCCTTTAGGCCAAAGAAATATCTATGATATATTTGAAAACTATGCCGGATACTTGTATGCTGTATTAATGTTGAATTTCGTTTTCTGTGAAAAATGAGATGTTGTGAAAGAATTTGGTTTGTAAGGAGTGAATAAATGGGAAGTAAAGAATTAAAGAAACAGAAATGGAAATAACTTACAATTAGAATAAAGAAAGTATTTTTGTTTTATTTTAAAACAAAAATTTTAATTTAAGCTATAAATGTAGTTAAATACAATTTAAAAATACGACTTATTTAAATAACAATATAAAATCTTAAAATAAAAGATTTGAATTAATTTAAATTTTTTTAATTTATCCATAAAATACACCGGATATAAATATTAAACGCTTGTACGTATGTATTATTTATACATATCTCTTAATTTGTATAGTGTTTGCTTTAAAAAAAAAAGAAAAAAATGCCTTTAAACATTTTGAGAGATGGGCGTATGTAGAGGCAACCAAAAGTCATGCTTTTCGACAAAAGCAAAAAAAAAAAATACACCACATGTTTATACATGATGAGAATATAACATAAACTCAGACAATAATGGTCAACAAAGAATTTTCATGCAAAGGAAACAAAATTACAAAAAAAAAAAATAAAAAATCAGAAAAATTGTATGAAAAGAAGTAGAAGAAAAGAATCGTTTCATAAACAAAATGAAAATAAAAGTACGTGCAGTACGTGTTCACTTTTAAAATCATAATCATGTCCATAATAATAATAAAAGCTAATAATATATGATGGATATGGGCGGAAAAACAAAGATGATGATTAGGATGACACAATGGCAAACAATAACAAAACCGGGAAAGAAGCCTTTTCTGCTGCCGAAGATGAAGCAGAAGGAATTATAGTTTATAATGAAGTTTTTCTTTTCGATTTTATATTTACGTATACCCTACACTTGCGAAAGTATTTGGTAGTCATAAGTTGGGACGGATGTTTATGGAAGTTAAAAAAGGAAATGACAGCGGTGCGTTTGATTTTATAGCTTACAATTTCTATGGTAGAAACAGTTTATGACTGTTTTATTAATTATTGAAATGAAATAATTTGTTATTCTTTTGTGAAAGCGATTTCAAAAGTTCACTGATGAGGATTCTTTGAAAATTAGCTAAAAATCACTTTTTTCAATTATTTTTAGCTATTAGCATTTCTTCTTTGATTCTGAATTCTTTTAGAAACTTAAGAACTTAAATTAGTTTAGGTTAATTATAAGGCTTAAATTAAATAAATTTTTAATAAGCGGTATTGCAAAATTATGGGCAAAAACTTTAAAATCTCAAGTACTTAAACGTTAAATTGATTAAAACTTTTTCTCCACAGATTCCGCTCCTTTCTTTTGATAGTCTGTAACGAGAGCAAACCTTTTTTATTTTTTATTTTTGCCCTTATATTTATTTTATATATATATTCGCCTCGATCCTATAAGGAGCATAGGGCCTCAACAAACTTCTTCCACTCACATCTGTTCATCGCAATAGCTTTTACTTTACTCCAGCTTTTATGCATTTTACTAGCTTCGTTATCAATTTTCCTGCGCCATGTTTGTGCTGGTCGGCCTCTTCTGCGGGTATTCGATAGCATCAGTGGCAAGTTCGGACAGTGGCTTACGGAGTATGTGTCCAATCCAATTGCACCTTTTTCTCTTTATTTATATACACATTGGTATTTGATGTGTTTAAGCCCATAGATTGCTGTTTGAGATGGTTCGTGGCCAGAAGATTCTTAGAACTATTCGGAGACATTAATTTGTGAAAACTTGCAAAATGTTAATGTCTCGAGAGGCAGCGTTCAGCAGAGCTGATTTTACGATGGTGTGGAAAATGTTGATTTTAACACGGCGTGATATTGAGAATGATTTCCATAGTTAACTGAGCTGGCAAAAACACTATACTTATCTAAAAAATATTTTGTAAAATAAATTCATCTCAATTGTTTGTTAGAAAAAAATTTTGTTGATAATTTTCGGCAAATATACTTTCTACTTGGGGTTTTGAGTTAAAAAGTAAAGTACGTTCCAGAAGGTTGCAATTGGAAAATTTTAATATTAATTCGTATCAAATGGAGGAAGCTTTTTTAATAACACGAACTTTTCTTTGACTTTCCTCAATTTGAAACAGTTTGAAGAGTTCCATAACAAAACAATTTGAATAATGACTCTTTATATGTTTTTTTAATGAATTTCATTTAACATAAAAAATAGTAGGTAAACTTTGTTATAACTAATGCATTCCTATTGTTAATAATTTTCCTGTAATTCGGTTTCGAAAATAATGGCTTAGTTAAATGAAAACATTTCTATGTCTATTAAATTAACAACTTAGAGATATCAGTGAAAAGTCGGTAAAAGCAAGTTAGATACCCTACGTTCCTAAAGGGACCTGAAAATAAAATTAAAACGCATCCAAGATTTTTATTTTGGCCTTTTGTGGACCTTATGACACAAAATATAGATTTTGTAAAACATTAAAAATATTTGAGTAAAATGTATTATTATTCAGTTTGTTTTCAAGACTTCTTCCCCCCATAGCCACGCATAGCATCATTAAAAGTCGGATTTTTCTCAAATCTTACCCAAGAAGACTTCGCACTATACTGTGTTCAGACATAATTTCGTTGCTAGTAAAGATTATGACTTATATAAGTACATAAGTATGTTATGATATCAAAAAACTTTTCCTTTATAGTTACACTTTAGCTTATATGCCAAGATATAGAGGCACATATCGAAAAAAACAACAACACCAACAAATAAATAATATCAGCAACTACTGGTCTTACACGAAAGCGAAACAACAATGTTGTGTTGACGATCTTGATGTCGTCTTTATAAATAAATTGTACAAATATTTTTGTTTACTGGTGCTTTATTCCACTCTTGTGCATTTTGTTTTTTTATTATTTTCTTTAATATGGACAAGAGATAATTATAAACGATAAATATAATAATGATGATAATGATGATGAACATTAAGAAGCAGAGATCATCTTGGAGTATGGTTTAACTTTAATAAGATCAAATAAACACATAAAAAGCAAGAAAACTAAAATCCAAACTGACTTTCTGTTGAAAGAAAGAACGAAAAAATAGCCTTTGCAGCAGAAGCATGATTCTTTTCTAATTCTAGAAACTACAGCCTACACATAAGATTTCTTAAAACTTCAAAACTTCATAAGCTTTACATAAGAATCGAATTGGTTTGAAAAACTCTTAATAGTTTTACATCGTCTTAAAATAGCAGCATATGTATGCTTAAATGCACAAATGTATAATATTATAAGCTTCTTGCTACTGTAGTTTTAATAATAAGTAAATTTTTTCAACTGATTTTCTTAAGAACTTCTTCACAAGAAACTATAAAATTATAAATAATATTTTAGCTTAAATTCAACAAGACATCAAGTGGTTTGATCAGCTAAAGCAGATGTATATTATAAGAAATTCTCACAAAAGAAAAAAAAAGTCTGAAAAAAAGAATGCAATAAAATTAATTAAATTTGTTAAATGCAAAAGAGTTCCAAAAACAAAACAAAAAAAAAATTAAACGACAACAACAAAAATAACAAAAGCAGACCATACCATCAAGAAAATATGTGTATGTATGTACATTAGGGTGGCAATGAAATATATGGAATTTTTAATTTTTATAAATTGATATTAAGCCCGTACGAATTATTTTGTCAAATGGTCTAACACTCACTTGGTAAAAATTTTAGTCAAATAGGAGATTGATAAGGCGTGTCCCTTTGAGGTCAAATATTGTTATATTTACTAGAATTTAGCTTAAAAATTTCTGTTTTGAGTGTGGATAAGAGAACTAAAGTTTCCAAGGATAACGTTTGTAATATTTTAGCATGTATTTCAAAACACGTTTAATAAAATTGATATAAGGGTTAGTTTATTATTTGTAACAAAGGTAATTAAACGGACTTTATATATAAAAAACGGACCTTATATAATAAAGGCAGACTAAACTCTTATTTATATACATCCTCAGTGTTTAACGCTCTGATTCTTTGTGCTAAAATTGATATTAGATAAGAAATTAAGCTTCATTCCCTATTTGGAGTCATTAATTCTAAAGACATTTTCCATATTGTCCTTTATTAAAAATAATTGCAATGGTTTTTGTGATGCTTGTACTTTAAAACTTTTGTTCACATTGTTAATTGGGACAAAACTAGAACATAGTGCAGGGGATTGGTGCCCCTATGCTAGAGTGTATATAGATCGTGTTGAATGAATAGTAAGAAAAATTGTTTCTTTTGCTTAAAGAAATTTTAAATTTTCTTAACCCTTACCGCCCTTTGCAGTGCACTGTTTGCTTACATAACTTAAAACTCTTGATTTGCGTCGTAAAATTTTTTTTATTGTCATTTATTTTTGATTTATTATATGGAAATATTGATTGCCCTTATCTCCTGGCTTAAATTGCTTTTAACGTTCCTTGTCAGTAATCTTCGTCACCACAACTTGTATTTTATTCAATAACATCGATCTGATTTTGTACTTAAGAGTCCTTTTACTAGAGCTTAAGCTCTATATTTAATAAATTATCTCACAATTTCAATGTGGAATTTAGTTCGTCAAAACATAACATTAAGTCAATACTTTTTTATAATATCAGAAAAAGTCATTTTAAAAAGTCTTTTTAAGAAATAATTTTTATTTAATATTTTAAATTAATTAATTAAGGCTTTTCAAATAGTCTTTAAGGAACAATGATCTATACACGCAGAGAAAAAATATGTTTAGATATGGTCACCTCCAACAAAACTATTTTTAGACAAAATTTTAAACATATTATGTTTAAATTTAACCATATTATTGCTTAGTTTAAAGTTTGACCTCTAATGGCTAATAAATCAGTGAAGGTTTAAACGCTGATTTATTCAAACTAAACTTAAATTAAAATATTAGTTTCAACTTAACAGCACTAAATCAGTGGCCCATGAATTATATGTAGTTTAAAAAATAACATGTAGCAGTACTACGATAAATGTTGTCAAATTCATATGGTCTGTATTGGAAGTTTAAACGCCCAATTTTATGCGTTTGGACATGGATGTATTTACTGATTTATAGATTTGTTGGTTTAAACACATTTTAAACCAAAAAGAGAAATTACTTGCTCTAATTTATTAGCCCTCAGGGGCACGCCTTTAAATGATCCGATTTGGTTTAAATTTTCACAATGTAAGTCAATTGCCATAAAAATCCGGACGGGGTTTTACAAATATTAAAAAAAAAAATTATTCAATTCAGAACAACCCTAATCTACATGTATAAAAGAACCTACAATCAAAAGACCTAAGCTACAAACTTGTTTGCTTCTTATTTTGTTTGAGTTTTTATTCTGCTTGTAAAAAAATTTTACATACTTATTTATATTGTATTTGTTTTTGTTTCATATGTGTATATGTTTTTTATTGTTGCTGCATACCACTCATTGCAGTTGTGAATTCTAACAGTTTTATTGTTGTTAGTTTTTTGTTTAAGTTATTTTAACATAAAGTATAACATATTTTTCTCATGCTTAAAGTTTATTAATTATATTTTATCTTTACATTTAGATCTCTTTTTTTTAAGTTAAATTTTTTGTATATTGTTTTTCTTCTTAACTTAATGACTTTGCTTATTATATTATGTTATGTTATATGTTAAACAAACATGTTGAACAAAATATTTGCAATTTTAGCTTAATTAGCTTTATTGGCCTAATGTCATCAACAAATGCTAATATCCAACACAAGACAAAACATTTTAACAAAAAAAAAATCACAAAAAAATTAAATAACAAAACATTTTTAACATGAATTCAACTTATGTGCACAGATAGCAGAAAAAAACTCTTAAATTACAGATAAATGAAACAGTTGTTTTACACAGAAAACAGTCAGAAAATAAACTTGAATTTTTGAAAAACTGCTGTCTGTCTTTGTATGTAAATTAAAATAATTGCCTTTCTGTGTTTCTTGCATAGACACTTTTGTCTGCGCAAAGAGTGTTAACGTAAATTTAATTGAATTTCGGCGAAAAATTTCCAAATTATGATGTCTAGTGTTTAACAGTTGTATTGATGTTTGCCACTCCATAAACAAAAGAGTTTGTAGATACATTGTATAATTTTTTTTAAAGTTCACATTAATTTTGACTGGCATCATGTCAATAGCTGGAGTAATTGTCATTTCAAAGTTGCAATATAAACTTCCTTAGATTATCCAAAAGGTAGATATCATGACGTTATTTCAATATACAAAGTACCCAGTAATAAATGTGATCTAAAAAGAGCTGATTTCTGCCTCAAAAACTTAAAATAATAGCTTACAAGCCTGGTTATAGGATGCATAATTTTTGTATGGAAAGTTTGCGGTTTGGAGGACTACAGTCTGCTGACAATAAGCGCTTTTTGAACCTAATGAAACATGCAATTTACGTTTACTTTTTTATTAAATAATTGTTGTGCTGGTGCAAAAACCATAATTACCTAGAAGGGCCCGTTAATATTCGTCTTGTAAGTGTATGTGTGTAGAATATTTGTAAATATTTTCGTTTAAAACCCTTTTTTTGTTATAAACACTAAAAAAGCAGCTGCTTTATATCATTTTGAAGTACACGATGCTGCGCTTTTTCTCTGAAGCGCTTTCAAAAATACGAACTTTCTTACTGGACAACGCCGACTTTTATTGGGCTGTAACAGCCGTTTGCAGGTATTTTTACGAATATTAAATGACTCTGTATGTAAGTCCAATGACATTTGAAATTGTCTCGAAGATTTGTAGATTTAAATTAATTTTTTTTTAATTAAATTTTTTTATTTTGTCGATATGTGAGTTTTTTCGATGATGTTTTTATTGCCTTGGAGTGAGTTTGAGTTTAACTTTCCATTTTTTTTTCGTTTTCTGTTCACTTATATAAAATAATTTTCAAGTACAATACTAAAGGCTGTGCTAACACTAAAAGCAAAGAGTTCCACAAGAAAACGATAACATTCCACTTGAAACATTTTTTTTTATAGATATTGGGAATTATTTCTTTTCATAAGCAACTTTATTATATTCAACATTTTTTATTTTTCGAATAAAGTCATTCCTTAAAGTTTTAAGGAATAGAACTATTACAAAAAGCTGAAATTAAACTCATAGAATAAATTCGAAAAATAAAAAATGTTGAACATTTTTTTTTTATAAATCAATATATTTAATTAGTCAAAGAATGTATATAGCACTGGTTCCTCTAAAGGGGACCAACTCATAATTTACAAATTTTTACTTTCTGCAAGATAACGATATGCAGAGGTAATGTTTACCATCATTTACTCTTCTCTTTCACCAAAAAATAAATAAAAACTACAGTTATATTCGTCTTTGCGATATTAGAGTACAGATCAAAATAAGCCAGGGGCTACAAATACCGAATCTTTTTCAAATTTAAACTAAAAAAATAAAACTCAAAGACAAGTGATACGTGCATAAGGTTCTTCATGATAATTCTTGCTACATGGACTCCTTTAGATGCATTAATTTTCAGTTTTGAAAGTTTTATTAAAAAAACTCAACTTTACCGATTATTTTCATAGTTTTATACATTTAATCTCAGAAATAAAAAATATTTTTTGAGTTTTATTTTATGCTTAGAAAATAAAAATCGTTTCTGAGTCTTGTTTATTCATCAGAAATTAAACTTTTGGGCTGTTTTTACAATAAAAGTGATTGTAGTAAAATTTATATGAAAAGCACTCAGTTTTTTGAGTGTTCAATCGCTTGTGTTATAAACAGCACATTTATTTCTTGATTTTTATCCTCAGAAATAAAAGTTATTTTTTAAATTTATTTTTTTTTTTGCTTAGAAAAGTCATTTTTAAATTAAATAATATATTAAAAAATTAATTTTACTTAACTAATTAGAGTTGTGGACTCTGAAGATAAATACGCCCGTATGGTCGGCCTTTTGAGGCGTTGGTTAAGTTTAAACTTAGTTTAACGTAGTCTGAAACTCGGATTTTTCCGGCAAAATTTGATTTTTTCATTATTTCATTAAAGACCAAAATTTTAAGCGAAACTAAGCTGTTTCGTTAAAACTTTGTATGCAAACTTGGTAATGGCGGCATAAATCTGTTTTCAGAATAACAAAATCTAGTTTAACCGAGATCTCAAAAACCCACCTTAAGTCGGTTAATATTAATTTTAACGCAGAAAATTAATTTGTCTTTGTAAGCGAAAAAATAAAATTTAAAGAGTAGCTGTAATATTAAAAATTAATTTTTATTTCCTGAGGAATAATACCACAAAAAATAATTTTTGTTTTCTGAGTAATAAATAAAAAAAAAAAAAAAAATATTTCTAAGCGAAAAGTAAATTCAAGAAATAATTTTTAAAATAAAACTTAGGTTGCGGTCCTTAAATCAAACGGTTTTTTTTTTACTTTCTTGTACTTTAAATTTATTTATTTTGAGTTAACCCCCATTTGAGGAAACGGTTTGATATCTTTATCATTATTTATTTATTGAATCTTCATATATTAAATATGAAATAACAATAATTAATCAAAACTTATACTAATACTTTATTTTTGTCCGGCCAATGCTAGACGAAAATTTTGCTCTTCACGGTGCGATATGTATAACTTTTTCCAAAACTTTTCTGTAGTAAAATGCTTATGAAGAAACTACATAAGTCATAAAATAGTTAATATATCTACAGGACAGCTCAAAACTGTTGCGGCGAAGGATATATTGCTTTTATTCGTTCCTACTGGCTGTTCACTAATGTCTCAAAGTTTTTAATTTCATAGATATGTACATATATGTTTAATTTTGATCTAAGCCAGTATTTTTGCTATTGACTTAGAGCAAAGTTATTGACCTTCGATATGTTTTAAAACATGTCAGTATGAAGAATTTAATTTAATTAAAAACTTCATAAATGGAACAATATCGTTTTTTGTGGAACTCTCCAATTTCAATATTTCACTTAGATTACTGAATTTAAGCTTAACATAATTACACGTCTTTCAGAAAATGATATTTGGAAAACTATCTGTGCACTGGTGTTACCGTCATTTTCTCAGAAAAAGTGCGTATTTCATAAATGTTGCTATTGCTTACTATAAAACTTAATCTAATGCCACCTCTGTTTAAAAGTAAAGCCAATACTAGTATAGTATATTTGCGTGTTGCTAGGAAAAAGGTATTCTCTTGGCAATGTTTCGGACGCTATTTTCCCAATTTTCCCATATTCTGAATATATATATTTTGCAACCAATTTTTCATATATCCTTAAAGTCTGTTTTAGAGGATCGGAAAATTTTCAATGGTGTTTCCTTATTAAAAAAGAATTCATAACTACAACTACGAATAAATATCTGATATAAAAATATATATAAACTTAAAGGACCTTAAATAAATATGTAAGTGGTTTTAACTTAACAGCTTAACTTTACCACTCATGTGTAAGATTCTAAACAAAATATCCAGTTTTAATTGATATTTAAAAAGTATGCAATGATTTATGGTTACTTTTTATTTAATGCCCTCAATTCATAATAACTTAAAATTCAATTGATACTTCCATACTTCAAAACTACAAAAAGAATCTATTTCATATAGTAGACTTCATATACAAATATCTTTCTGCTCTACAAAATTATTTAACAATAATTCAATCTTTGATATTTCACTTTGATTTATTGGCATAAAAAGGTATGCAAAATATGTGTGAGTGTGTATATATATAAACATATTTGCATACATATCTTTAGACCTTAAAAATATGTATGGATAAGATTACCCCACAACGTATCAATACATAAACTTTTACAGCTGCAATTCTAATAAAGTAAGAAAACAATTTTTTTTTTCATTATCTTTCCGATCCATTAAATAACAATAACTCTATTTACAGTATGAACAAATAAAAATAAAAAAAAAACTGCCAGTAAATATTTAATAAAAATATTTCGATTTACTAAGCAAGAGTTGTAAAAATCAAATACATTTTCAAAAAAAGACTGGTACATAAAAGAATAAAATTAAAAAAATAGCGAGAAATACAGCTGTCAAAATGAAATTAAAACCAAAATATGAAAATTATATTGACAAAACAATATTAACAATTGGAAAAAATAAAACATGGCAATAAAAAAAAAATGTATGCCTGGGGGTGGTTGTCATATTTGGTAAAGTTAATTTTCTAAACTTAATTGGATTAAAAGCGAATAAAACACATGAAATGTGTTTGCTAAAAAGCAAAAGTTTTTTTTTTATCTAAAAAATAAAATATCTTTACACAGAAGCTTAAATTAATTAAATGCTTGTTTGCTTATATAACCAAGAATTAAAAAAACTAAGGCTTGAATTTTAAGCAAGAAACAAATTTTATTAAATGCAATTTGCTAAAAATTTAAGCAAACATTTTCAACTTTTGAACTCGATGTTAATATTAGGAAAAAAAGTATTTTATTTTTGCTAAAACACTAAAAAATGCGTTGTTCTCAAACTTGTGGTTATTTCTTAATGAAAACAGGCTTGGCCTGAACACAATTGACACCTTAAGGAAAAAAATTTACTAAGAGCTACGTAAAAAATGAAACATTGTCAAAAAAAAAAAAAAAAAAAAAAAAAAACATTTTTAGAAACAAACACATAAAATACCTAAAAATTGCTTAACTTTAATTTCGCACCTTTTTTGCGCAAAAATATTTCAACTTTTAACCTTTCACTTTCATTACACAGACTTCCTTGTAATCAGACTCTTGTTTATCAGTTTTGCTAAAAAAAAACAACAACAACTAAACGCATTTAGCCACAAAATAGTAGCATTTAACGCAATGTAACACTCTTATACCCCATACCTTATACATTAAAAAATAAATGCCAGAATTATCATTGATCAGTTGTTGCTGGTCTTTGAAACTATGTAATATAACTATGACTAAGTCGCTTGTCTAGTTAATGGTGTTAAACATCTTTTATCACACTAATCACGAATTAGTATTGAAAAATGGTCAAAAACTTTAGAGTAATGAATAGTATTTTCCCAGCGTAAAAAATCGCAAAATCTGATAAAAGACATGAGTTTTTTTGCTTTAAGTTTTTGGTGTAAAAGTTTAACTTAATGCCACATTAATGGCTGAATAAGAAAAAAAAATTGTTTTATTTAAAAGGTATTTTTAGCGCTTTTAAATAAAATTTTATAAAGAGGATTATTTTGATATAAGAAATACGTAAAAAGTTAATGGCACTATTAGCAAATAATTTATTATAACGATACACATTTCTTAAATAATATATCGCATGTGTCCCTCTAAAGGTGGTCAACACAAACACTTTCAAATTTCATTTTTTGCAAGATAACATTATAACGCTACACCGAAAATTTCTTAATTTTGATAGAATATATTTATAAAATTTTTTTGACATCTTCACGTTTTATATCAACATATTTTTCTAAAGAAATTAAAATCTTTCTTTTAGAGACCAATCTTAAGAAGAGCGGCAAGCATTTTTTATTTTTCATAAACTCTCATGCTCATATAATTTGTATGTAACAAACCGAAATCACACAGTGGTAATGCTTTGCAATCAGAAAATCCAATTTTGACCGGGGTAATGTGATTTTAGCCCTATTTTTATTTTTATTTATTAGGTATTATACAAAAAAAAAACAACGGTCGCACTTGGCATATATTTGACGAAAAAAACGTGACCAACAAGCAAACATTAATATAATTCTAATATTTATTTCGATTATGATACTACACGTTACAAAAAGAATTAAAATAGTTTTTCTATGTATAGCAAAAAACTGAGTGATTTTCATCATAATCAATCGCTTGTCACCGGGAAACTGCACATTAATGTGCTTTTTTCACAACACAAGTGCTTGAACGAGTATTAAAATTTATATAAAAAACACTCAAAAAACTGAGTACTTTGCATATACATTTTATTACACGTTCAGTCACTTGTGTTGTGAAAACAGAACATAAGCATATAATGCTTAAAAAATAAAATAAGCATACAAAATAAAAAATTTTCTTCACTCTCTCAAAACTGTTTTGTGATTTCAAATTAATTTTTTTTCAAGCTTTCGTCATCAGGTAACGTCGTTAAAAAAGAGCGTAATTCAAATATACTTATATGTAAAAAGTTATACGATAAAGAGTAAATGAGCTTCGTCGATACAGTAACCATCCATGGCTAATAATATTGTGTTTCTGTTTAGCAATAAAGCCCTTACAACTTCAAATATTTGTACAATATAATCTCCATATTATATTGTTTGTTCGTAACCGCTAAACTCAAAAACTACTGCACCGATTTTGAAAAAAATTTATACACATATTCCATGAACAGTGAGTCATGCTTCTGTGTTTTTTGCGATTTTATTTTTTAATTTTTTTTATATGGGTTTTATTAAGTGTTTTTGCAAATGTTTGTTTTGAAAAGCAATTTAATACGTTCAAAAAATAGTCGCTAAAGAAATAAGCTTAAAAAAATAATGTGTCGAAGCAAAACCAACTAACGCTTGTTCGGGTGTATACTCTTTCTTAATTAATTAGTTAAAAAATATACACGTACACGTCAGTATTAATTAAAATTTAGTATTTAAAATAAATTATTTTCATATTTATTCAAAATGCCACGAACACGTGCAAATATTGGTCGCAATACCCGACGAACAAATCGTGTACGTACATTACGTTCACAACAAAGTCAAGAAAAACGCGCCGCTGAAATTAACGAAACTAGATATCGAGTATCACGTTTACGAGAAAATTACACAGAGCAATAACGCGAGATACGAAATGAACAACGTCTTAAAACCAGGCAAACATTTATGCGTCTAGCATTTAACTACGACCCAACCGTTGATGACAATTAACATAAAAATATTGATAATGGTAGCATGGATCTGCCCATTGTAAAGCGATGAAATAAGAAGCCCCATGGTTGTGTTACGTTAATGGTAAATTGAAATGGCCAGAACTAAATAAACCACCCGAACTATTAGAAACACTGGTTACTGGGACTGGACGCCGCAATCAAAACATTTTCTTAATAATATTCGAAAATACAAAAGTGGTTTCCAAATGACGTCATTCGGTGCTGAAATAATAGTAACTGATAATTCCATGGCAACATTTAAAGTGCAGGGTAACATATACGACAATGCAGGTTCATTATTACCAATTACTGATCAGTAGGGATGAGATTTTCATGCACTAAAAAATCGAAAATATGCGCTTAAAATATGCACTAAAAAATCCAAAATATGTATTAACAAAATAAAAAATATGCACTATAAACTAAGAATATTTTCATAAAAAATCGTTTTTAATTTTACTAAAAACAAAATTTTAAAAAATTCCGTATATTTTTATTTAAATATCTTAAAAAAACTAAAATAACTAATTTTTGTTTGTTTAAATAAATAAGTACTGTTTTATCAAAGGAAAACTTTGTCTTGTACTTGAAGAATGCCAATGCATTTTGAAGAAATTTATTTTTAGATCCCACTTTGATTCCAGATCAGATCAAAACTACTTGAAATTCATTTTATTTTTTTAAATCCTTATTTTTTTTCTTTTTGCAAAACGTTTGGATTTTTTTTTAATTTGTCGGGCTATTCTTCCTTCCACATTGTTAATTTTACTTTCTGCAATATCAATTAATTTGACTTGAGCATTAAGTAAACTAAATCCCTCCTAATTACTTAATTATTGTTTCACCAATATATCCGTTATTGGAAAATATAAATGCTAATTGACTTCTGCTGTTATCTAAATTTAATATTTCTTTTACTTTTTTAATTGCACAATCATGGGCATCAACAAGCTTTTCTAACATTTTTAAATTACTTGAAGTTTTTTGAATAGAATTCTGAAGCATCTAGCCAGGCTCCCATTTTGCTACTACTGGCTGCGGTGGAAGGGGAATCAAGGGATACATTTCATTAAAAATTGCAATATTATCGAATTGGCTTCTAAATTTTCTGCAACGCGGTATAACCCATGTGCTAAGCAAGTAGCTTGTAACAGTTTTAGATAACCTATTAACCATGTAAGTTACTGCATCGGTTTAAAATAAAGCAAAGAATTTTCTTTTGGAGCTTTGCTATATTTTAAACCGATGCAGTAATTTTTATATATATACCCCGATATTCATAAAAAATATTTTTGATTAATAAAAGGTTTATTAACCAAATCTTCATAGAAAATTCGTTTCATAAGCCTGCTATAAACCTAAAATATTTTTTATGAATATGGTTATTATTATTTAAAAATTTTTTTTGGAAAGTTTTTTTGTGTACTTGTTTTTTTTAAGAAATTGTTCATAATATGGAAATTAAAAAAATCCCTCAAAGATATAAAAATATGCAAAAATATGCGCTTAAAACATAAATATGCATTTTCACTAATATATGCAAGAATATGCAAAAACAAATCGATGCCATTTTAACGCAAATTTAATTATTTGGAAAGATAATTGGTCGACATCGTTCTTAGACTAACGATAAAAAACATGCATTTGCATGGAAATCGCATTCCTACTGATCAGAAACATAAAGGAAACCATCATCATTGTTCATATTCGCAAATGAAGGCAAAGCAAAAAATATTGTTTATCAGAAAGTAATGCAATAAAAAGTTACTATTTAATTTCATGTATAGTATGTATATAATATACATAATTATTTTTCACTAATAAAAAATATTGTTCTATAAAACTTTTATAAAATTTAAAATCTTTACTAAGGGTCGGCAAAGCGGACCGGGTCCAACTAGTGTTTTTATAAAATAAAGCTACAGCCATACACCTTTAGCTATTTTGGTTACATATTTTTGTTATAGGCAACCACATTATAGTTAAATGCATCCTTCCAAAAGCCATAACCTTATTATGGTTGTCCCCAAACTTGTTATGGTTAATAATAACAATAACATGTGTGAAATTATAATATTTTGAGAGATTGTAAAGCAACAAGATAATGGTTGTTTTGTTCTCTACAATAGCTGAATTCTTTTTAATTATATACTTCCTTGGTCTGCTCTAAATTCTCAATCATTTTATTTTAATTATTGATTAAAATACATAAATTTACGTAATAGCAAAAATCTCTAATGCAGTAAAAATGCTAAAGAAGGTCGCCACAGGTTGGAAAATAATTTAAAAGGGATTGCTTATAAAAGTGGAACATAACACGTAACAGGAATAAAAAACGCAATAAAATTATAACTTGGGACTTAATAAGCAAATTGAAAAAGTGCTTGAAATAAAAAACCATACCATGTTTGATTTCGGGCAAATTATTGTTAATTTTCACCATATCATGTTCATATTTAACCATAATATGATTGCCTCCAAACATATTTTTTCCGCTTTTAGTGTCAAAAATTCAACAGTGTATTGTGTGTGTGCTTTTTTTTTTTTTTGCAATATACAGACTCGGCAATGATGTCAGATGTAAGGTCGGGTTAGGGGAAGAAATTAGAGTACAGACTTGGTTGTACTCGGCAAGTTGTTTTTTTTTCTCTAATTTTTTGTTGCGGTTTTCTTTCATTTATTTTTCAGTGAGATGTTTAAAGTTTGTTGTACGTATTTAGGCAAAATATTTGTATTTTTAAAATCATTATTATTAAATTAAAAAATGAGAAACGGAACAAATATTTCATTTGGTGCAGCAGCATCATTGCATTTTTAATGTTAGATGTACTGAATATGTGGACCGCAATATGAAGGCCTATGCATAAACCAAATTTTATAATTCAAATCACTATTCACAAATTATATCAAGGCATAAATAAAAAAAAAAGAAACGTCAAAAAAATCACGAAATCATGAACGTAAAAGCAGGTTCAAAAGAAAATGTAAAACTGACTTGCACAACTATCTTGCCGATATGGAAAAAGGCGTAAGAATGTATTCAAATGGATAAAAAAAAAATCATTAGAAAAAAATTGGCTTAAACTATACTTGAATTTTTTTTATTTGTTGAAGATTTAGACCCAAAAGGTTGTAAATGTTATGACTTACAGAAGAATTTTATAAACTTACTTGTTTAAAGAAGATGCAATTCTCTTGCACTTTTTCACCAACATATTAATACTTTTAAAATCTCTCTTTCCAATTGTGTGTTTAAATTTACAGTCAAGAAACAGCTAACTGCAACTTTTTTGAGCAAATTTTTCGTTTGTTTTGAATACCAGCTTAAAAGTCAAATTTTAACGTGGGACCGCAGCGTAATAGACACATGTGGTTCCTATGAGATATAAAATAGGGCATCGAAACTTATTCACGATCTATTTTTTTTAAATACCAAAATATTTATTTTATATTTATTTATATGTAATAAATAGATTCATTATTTACAATATTATTAAAAAAAATTTTAATACATATTTTTTGGTTTTTTTCTTACATTTTCGTGGGTGTTTTAATTACAAAAAGTTTTTAGCAATTGTTTTCGGAAAATGTAGCAATTTTCTGTCATCAAATTCTGCCAACACTGGTCTGTAAGGCAGTTAAGTAAGTAAAATAGATTTCTTGATGGCCCGTAATTAATATTTGCAGTTTAACTGTTTAAATTATTTTGAAGAATTTACGTCTTAAACTAAATCCATTTTGATTTTATATACGATCAGAGTATTTAAACATGTTAACGTTTTTAAATTGAAAAAAAAGTTGGTTATCTCCATAAGTTTTTTAATTGCTAATTAAAATAAACGCATTTAATTGTAACTTTTATTATTTACAACTAATCGACTGTCCCTTTCACACTGTATACTATCTACTTTATTTAGAACTTTTTAAATATTATGATGCACACTGCTCAAAATTCGCAAAAATTAATTAGGTAGTCGGTAAGCTGTTTTTATATAAAAACTCCAGCAGTCGAAAGGGTTATTGAATCTACGTCAGTCATCTTGTTTCTCGCAACTTTTATAGTTAAAATCAATAGTAAAGAATCAATTCAGACGACCGCCTTGACATCTCATAACGACCAAAAAACATATTTTGTACAGTACTGACAAAAAGTATTTTTTTTTTTTATTTTTTTATTTTTAATTTATTTATTTATTAAATGATCTAGCGCAACAAGATAAAATCTTATAAATTACAGCGCTAGTGATATTATCAATATAATTTCAAAAAATAAAAATGTAAAATATCAAAGAAATAGATAAAAACATTTATAAACAATACAAAAAAGTAAAGATTATTACAAAAATTAAGGTATAAGGTATTAACCAAGTATTTCTAAGCCCAAATTTTTTATAATAAATACAACTAACGATTTTAATTTAAACTTGCAGAACGTTTCTAAAGATAAGATGGATAACTTAGAAATTTTATAGACATATTATTGCAATAAAGCCCTTAATTTTTTTAAAAATAGTGTTGTTCTTCTTAAAGAAACACAAAGCCAAACAAATTTGTTTTTGTGCCTTTTGTTTAACTTTTTAATAAAAATACTGCAAATATAGACTTAATATTATATTTTATATTAAATGTCCAAAATGAAGTGCTCGGTACTTACGATATGCCTTTCAGTTAAAATTTCTCTAACTCCAGGAGTAATTTTTCTAAAAATAAAAGTTTAACTAATTTATCACCTACCATAAAAAAATTGTATATTTAAATTAAATTTGGGTAATATATTAGCAAAAAATAAAAAAACCCCCAATCAAATAATTTTCATTCGTGCATAAAAAAAATAAATTTTTTTCTTCACTCTTTTAGCTTGTTAATTTAATTAAAACATGTTTTTTACAATTTCAGCTTCCATTTCTTGATTTTCTTTTATCATTTTTATATGATTTTTTGTGCTTTATAACGAGCAAAATAAATGATACTTTTATTTTCATGATTTCCTGATGCCATGAATTTTCATTAAAATTGTTTTCTCTCTTG
The DNA here is from genome assembly GCA_943735925.1 of Pollenia amentaria. Lineage (NCBI taxonomy): Eukaryota > Metazoa > Arthropoda > Insecta > Diptera > Polleniidae > Pollenia > Pollenia amentaria. Next base: position 183,971,578 of record OX031007.1, on the reverse strand, counting down.
AAGCTAAAGAAAATTTTCCTAAATTCACTATTGTATTTTAACTTAAAAAAAGGAATCAAATATGCGCTTAAATTGTAAAGTTGTATAGAGTAAAATTTTGTTAAAAAAATTGAAAAAACAATATTTAGCTATAGAGTATCACCCTAATAAACAATGTTTGTGTCTTAAGTCTTTTGTATTTTACTTTTTAAACTTATTTTCATTTCATTGCTTCCATATAACCTTTGTGGCAATCTTTTTTTGTGATTAGTAACCTTAAAAATTGTTTAAAATTATACAAACTATATAAAATAAAATGAAAAACATTTGTTTTTAAGGAAGACAAATCAATTGGCTGTTCACTGCAAATTGCTACCGAAATAACAATTGATGAATTAACATTTTGTTAAGAGCAATGAAATTGAAAACAAAATTTTATGTTAAGCTGAAATTGTTTCATTTCTGTGTTTTTTGTATTACCTTTTTTTTTTTTTTTTTTTTTTTGGAAAACATTGTTAAATTAAAGCTTTGTATGTGGTTTTATAAAATTAGGCCAAACGTGTTAAGTTTTTAGTTAGAAAATGAAAGAAAATAATTGAAAATAACTTAATTAATAGCCTGCTTCTTTTTGTAGAGGGTTAAATTAAAGGAAATTCATGTACAATTTACACTTCAGTGGATAGAATTTTAAGAAGAATACAACTTTCTAAATTTTTAAAAATTTGTGAGTTTGAAAATCATTTTACTTTTACTTAATAAGAAATTTACTTTTCAAAATAATTTGAAATTCGCAGTTGTTGTATATACTAATGTTATTAGTCAAAACCTTGTGTCCGAAATCTTTCGGAATAACTTAATAAGTTACAAGCAGATCCATCCTACACCATAGTATTTACAGGCAAATTTTCGAGTGTACATCTTTGAGGTAGTAATGGACCAATCAGAATAAAACTTTGAAATGAGGTTAAGAGGCAATAAGATTCAGTTGTGCATTAAAAAAAATTTGCAATTATAAAAATATGCTTCAAGAAGGTTAAATATACACTATAAACTTAAAAATGCCCTTTTGACTGATATATTCAAAAAAATTCTACAAAGGCTAAAAAAAGCTCTAAGACGAATAAATATATTGTTTTTGCCTTCATTGATCGATTCTATAAGGAGCGTAAGGCCTCTAAAATTGTTTCCCAATTAGATCTATCAGTTTCGATGCTCTTAATTTCCATCCAGCTTTTTCCCGTTTTAGAAGTTTCCTTGTCAACCTGCATTTTCCACTTGTGTGTTGTTAGTCCTTTTACCATAATTGTACGGTTGTTCATCAACAATTTTCCTCTTTATCACAAGTAATATTTTTTTGTTTAATAAGCAACCATAATATTATTAGTAGTAAATATTAGTAGTAAATATATTATTACAATTATTGAAGGCAACCATAATATGTATGTAGCTTCTTGAAAGAGGACTAATTCAACCACACTGAACAAATTAAAAATTGTCTATAATCAAAAAATGTATATCAAATTCATAATATCAAGCAAACACCTTGTTTTTTTGCACCTACTACCAGAATGATTATATTGATTACTCAAAATTGTAAAATTGTGAATATTTTTTTTCAATAAATGTTATTTTTAGTTTAAATTAAAAAAATTATCAAAAAACTTTGCATTCCAAACAATGTGTTCATTTATTAAATTAAATATTGACAATTCCCAACAACAATTGTACAAGTTAAAATTATTTTATTTTTAACGAAAAAAATCATTTAAGATTTTTTGTTATTTAATTAATGTTTTAATATAAAATTTACTTCAAAACAACTTAAATGTTAATTAAATCAAAATTATATGTTTAATTTCCTTTCAACTAAAAAAATAATTGATTAAAATATTTTTGTAAATTAACAAAAAACTTTTTTCTGTGCATAATATTGCTACCGGTGACAATGATTTAATTAAAGTAACCTTAATATGTTTTAATATTTCCCATTTAAACTAATATTGTTGGAGGTGAACATATTGGAAAATGTTTTTTCTATGACTGATTTTCAAAGTAAATTTTTAAAATATGGTAGCGTTGTTAAAGCTTGAATATATTGATGATGATTTGTTTACAGAAAAAAATTATCATTAGTTTTTTATCAATTAAAAAAATTGTTTGAAAAGTATTTAAATTTAATAAATGTGATAATTGAATCAATTATTTTTTTAGTTGGAAGAAAATTTAAAATATAATTTTGATATAATTAACATTTTAGTTGTTTTGAAATAAATTTTTAATTAAAATATTAATTAAATAACAAAAAATCTTAATGGAATTTTTCGTTTAAAATAAAATAATTTAAGCTTGTAGAATAGATGTTGGAAATTGTCAACGCCTGTGCTATATTTAATTAAACCAACTAACACATTGTTAAAATCGGCAAAGTTTTTTGATTATTTTTTAACTAAAATTAACAATTTTATTTACAGAAAATAAATATTCAAAATTTTAAATTTTTACAGTTTTAGTAATTTTTATAATCATTTTGGTAATAGGTGCAAAATTAACAAGTTGTTTGCTTTATTTTATGATATTGGAATGAGTTTGGTTATTAGAGACAAATTTTAATTTTTTCTGTGTACTAATCATAAATGGCAAAAAGTGAGTACAGTATGACACCTCGTTTTACATTTAACCCTTAAGTTCTGTCGGGCTTAAAATATATACGATTTATAGCTTTGATATGTATACTTTGTTGAAGAGTGGCTGAAGGCTTGTTCAGACCTAACCAATATTTTACGAAAAAATCCAAAAAAGCGTAACCAGTAAATTGATCAAACTTAAGCTTTATTTATAACAATTTTCAATTACTAACTAAACTTAAAGAATTTTAGAAACTGTCAAATGATGTTTGATCTAGCAAACGTTTTGCAAAAGTAAACATTTATTTAATAAAACTACTGGTTACATGTAGGACGTCAAATATTTCATAGGAGTGAACTTAGCTTAAGTCCCAAATTTTCTTAATTGTTTAATTTTTAGAAACATTTGCAATCAAATAAATTTTTGTATTTCTTAAAAATTCTATTGTTAATAATAATATTCTATTGCGAAAATTTTAAAAGTAATCATGTAAAACTATAAAAAAAATTTATTTTTTTTACTGTTAAAAACGATGACCATGCCAACTTATAGCACATTTGGCTTTTGCGTTATTTCAAAATATCTTTTCAAATGTTTCCTCTTAATTTATTGCATTCGTGCAGTAAAAAAATTTTAACTTAATTTTTTTCATAACTAAAAAGAAACTGAAAGTTGCCATAAAATAATGCAAAAAACACAAAATTTTCTCCATTGTTATAATCTAAAAATCTAACATCATCTACTACATAACATCATTACCGTATCTTATTGATTATTAACGTAAGAAACTTGGTAAAAGAAAACTAAAAACAAGAAATATTATGCAGCATCATATTTAAGCCGACATAAAGTTATATAAAGAAATCTCATTAAAGGAAAAAAGACTCATTGCTTAACCATTTTTTATTAATTTAATGAAAAAAAATCTCATCTACCTTAATATAACATGAAACTAATTAGACATTCCGCTAATAGTTATAAACATGCAATTTTTTCTTTAAAATCACAAAAAAAAAAAGATAAATTAACATGTTCACCTTAATATTTGGGGGGTTACTTATAAGAAAATATTTTGTTGGTTACAACATGAATTTTTTTATTCATTCATTAATCAAATATATTAAAATATTAAATTTTTAACAATATATAAAATCACAGCTGCACCTAAATTAATTTCCTTAGCGTACCAGGTTAGGTTGGGTTAGGTTAGGTTAGGTCGAAAGGAGGACGAATCATCAAGATGCAATTTCATATCTGTTGCGATATACACCTAGGCCATTGACGCCTGTTGTGCGCTCCTTAAGAAGAAAAATTGGGGGATATAGGTGGATAGTGCGGCCACCATCCTATAGTGAGGAGTTATGTCCAGCTTTAAGAAACCCAGTCTCCCGGACGTAATTTCTTAATATTTTCCAGTCAACGTACCTTATGGATCCCAATATTCGCTCCCGAGGTGTTTGGATCGTAATTCGTCGAAGGCCTGACAGTAGCAGAGGAAGTCTTCCAGTGTCCCGCTGTCCTCGCCGAATGCTCTACACTCATCAGATTCCGCCCGCCCAATTTGGTGAAGTTGTGCCCGCAGTCCCATATGACCAGTCAGAATACGCACCATCATACTTACATCGGATTTACTCCCGTTGAGGAGGCTTTTTGCCCTACCCTCGTCTGGGTTTCCCCATTAAATCTTAGTGGTCCTACCCACAGTCCCACCCTTCGAACTGGTCGTATGGATCTTCCTAGCCCACGTCTTCAAATCTTCCTTCGTTGCCCGAAACGGCTTCGCATTCGCCAGGTTAACCGCCTCGAGTTCTCTTAAATTAATTCTTCACTTTGAAAAATCACCTCAAAATTGTTAATGGAATTTTACTCCAAAAAAAGTTAAAATTAAAAAAAAAAACACAGAGAAAGTTATATTTAAAATTAAGGATGGGTTCATATATCCGAAATTTTAAATCTTAAATTTGAAATCCCAAATTGCAAGATCCAAGTTTTAAAATCCAGAACTTTAAAGTCCTGAATTTTAATATCCCGAATAAATATACAACCTGCGGCCGGGAGCGAGGATTTTTCATCTGTGGCATAACGAACACTGGCTTCGCTAACTTTATTTCTGCAAAGTTGCAAGGATTTTATTCTCCTTAGTATAAGAATACGTGATTTTGATTCCATATTAAGAAATTTTAATATAAAATTTTGTAAAATTTACATAAACTTTTTTGGGGTCATTTTTTAATTCTTCAATCTTGCATTATAAATTAGTAAATGATAAATAGCCCAAAATTAGAAATTTTGATTTTATTTGGGGACATCTTTGATTCCTTGAAGTTGGTTCATATTTCATTTCACTCAAAATTCAAAAACATCCCAACGAAAATATAAAAAAACCAAAAAAAAAAATTATAATTCACCAAAATTGCGTGTTGTCTCATGTACAATTTTGGGGCCATTTATCATTGTATTTTTCGGTCCATATTTCCTGAGATCATTTTGCGCACCGCCGAGATTTTCATTTGAATTTAAATTTAACTTGATTTGATATGGCCATATGTGAACCGATTCCAATAAAATCTGGAGATATGATATAGCTTCCACTAAAATATTTTTGAGCCAAATTTAATGCAAGCACCATGACTCTATTCCGGAAATAAGCTTGTATGGGGGCTTTGTGAAATTATGGACCGTTTTTTTCTGAAAATAACTTTGGTCCTTGTGACAATTAAAACCTTTGAGCCGAATTTCATCAAATTATCTTACAAATATTTGTATGTGTAACACACATCATCACAAGCGCATTATACACCTCCCCTTATGATGGTGTGGCTAAAGCAACAGGCATAAGCACATTCAAGCAAATAACAATTTGAGTACATGTTTAGAAATTGACTAAATATGTACTTAAATACAAAGTCAAAAACTGGACACGATAAATATTTCGAATGCACAGAAAAAATTAAAAATTGTTTCTCATCAACAAATTCATACTAAATTCATAGATTCACTCAAACAATTTGTTGATTTTGCACATATTACCAAAATGATTATATTGATTACTAAAAATTGTAAAAATTTTAAATTTTGAATATTCATTTTTCAATAATTAATATGTTTAGTTTTAATTAAAAAAAATTTACAAAACTTTGCCGATTCAAAGTTAATTGATTTCATTAAATATAGCTCATGTTTTGACAATTTTCAACAACAATTCTACAACAACTCAGATGTTAATTAAATCAAAATTTAATTTTTGATTTTCGTTCAACTAAAAAAATAATTGATTCAATTATCACATTAATTAAATTGAAATACTTTTTTGAAACTTTGAAAAACATTTTTTTAATTGATAAAAACTACTAATAATTTTTTCTGTGTATTCAGATACCTCAATTTTCTCTTCAACCATAAAAAGCCTCTTGTTGTATTCTGCACTAATCTAAAGTAGACTAAAGAATTATTTTAAAATTTGTGAATTTCTTAAGGTATCCCTATAATATACATTTAATATTTTTTCTTTCAAGCCTTTCAAATTGAATTAAATCCATTGTGTTTGCTGGGAAATAAGCAAATTGAATATTAAGTTTCCAATATTTTAAACCCCATATTCATAAAAAATATTTTAGGTTTGTAGCAGGTTTATGAAACAAATTGTCTATGAATATTCGTTTAATAAACCTTTTATTAATCAAAAATATTTTTTATGAATATGGGGCTTAACTTTTTAACTTAATGCAATATTTCACTAATTCTGCATACTTTAGATCAATGAAACAAATGTTTTTTTTTTTAAACTCAAATTACAAATACTTCCTAGAAAATTTGTATAATAAACTACAAATTAGACAAGCCATCTGATTTAAGCAAAATATCTAATAAAATGTAACTTAGCTTTTTTCAGTTTTGTAAATTTAGCAATTATGTACCTCGAAAAATCAAAACAGCAAATAAACTCCGGCATCTGCATTTAAATTACTAAGTTAATGTTTAGGTAAATTTACAAAAAAGAAAATAAATAAAATACCCAACTAAACGAAACAATTTGCATACAACTCAAACAATTTTGAAACGTTTTTCTATCATAAACAAAAACCAAAAGCTAAAACGCAACAGGGGTTTGTTGGTTTTTTTTTCAATTTTGTAAATTTGCATCTTAGAAAACAACATTTCTGCTTAAAATTAAACATCATCAGCAACAAGCACAACGACATTGTCGTAAACATCATCAAATGTAGTTCATCATAGTCACAACTTTTGTTAAACGGAATGAAAGCGAAATTTTTAAATTGACTTTTTTTTTTGCTTTTTGATGTTGAAATTGAAATGAAAAGTTAATTTTTCTTTTAAAAGCTGATGTTAGTCTTGCCGTTGTGTCTGTCTGGCTGATGTTTTTTTTTTTTTTTTTTTTTTTGTATATATGTTGTTACTCTCGGTTACAACAATCGTGAAGTTTTATAATGATCAACAGTTATAGTTAACTAACAAACATTTGTCATTTAATTGACCTTTTTTTACTTTGAGTGACTGAACAAAAATAAATGGAAAATGTCTTTGTTAGCCTGAAGGAATCAAAATAAAATTGTATTTTTAAATTACATGCACCAACCAACAATTCAAATGAAATGAAAAAAATAGACAAACTTTATAAAACAAAAGACCTAAGATACAAACTTTAATCGAAAAATTCCCGCTTTTTTAAGAAAATGCTTAAATTCTTTTTTTTTCGTTTAAAGCAAAACCACATAAAATTTAACACGCCTTTAGCTTGTTTACAAGTGCCAAATATACTAAGCAAAAAAAAAAAAATTCTTTCATTTTCTCAACAACTTTTGTTTCTATAAATTTTTAATTTATTTTGTAGTAATAAAAAAATATTGGATTATAAAATTATTGCGCAAATTTTTATATACTCTTTTCTTATTAAGTTTAGAAAAAAAATAACAATCAAATATTTGTCTAGAACCCACATTTTTACATTGTCGTTAGAAACATATGTATGACTATTTTTGCCACTTATTTGTTTTTTTTTTTTTTTTAATAAAAATAGAAACAGTAATGAGATTGAAAAACAAAAAATCATGTTTTTCTATTGCTATTTCTTAACAAAACGTGATAGTGCGGTAGGTTGCTTCGACTCTTAAAGGGTACTTCACTATGAATGAGTGTACAGTGGGGTTCAACTCAAAAGTTGTCTTGCTAGAAATAAAAAATGTAGAAAGAATTTTCGTTAGATACCGCTGCAAATGAACTGTTCAATTTTTTAGGCCAATAATGAATGATTTAGGAAAATTTAAGATCCTTTAATTGTAGTCGAATATATTTTACATTGAGTATATCGTAGAATTAAACGAAATATATAGGTAAATGACAGTATTAAAGCGATTGAACTTTACATCTTTTGTTTTACGATTAGTTTTTGAGTAATTTAGTAACATAAGAAGGATAATTGTCATGTCATATTTGTCAATTGTTATTTACGTACAAATAAATTCTTGTTTGTTGAACTATAAACAGCATACAATACTAAAACCCTCTCCGATTCGCTTAGAAAATCCAATTTTCGCTTTGCTTGAATTATAAATGATCCATTTTTTATCCTCGGTCACAATACGAAACGTAATTTTTGATACATAAATCGTTATCGACATTTCTTGGCTGCCAATCCTGTGGTAACCAATTTCGATATTTTTTTATATAAGTTTGAATTCTTTAAAACGGAAGCTGTACGTTTGCGTCTTGGTGCTGCACTGTGCAGATAATACCTCAAGCTTTTCTGGTGTATAAATTGTCAGATCTTCAAGATCTTCAAAAGATCGTGACTGACTATAAGCTTATAGCTTCCTTGATAGGTTCATTACGAGGTAGTAGTGATTTAAACTGTAATTTTGGGGCTGGCCTGATTTCTGCCCGTAACCTAGAGAGCTTGATTTTGGATGCTGCTATGTGCTATAAACTAGAAACCGCAATGAAGCTAAAAGCTACGTACTTAAACTTGGTGTTTTACTGACAATGGAGGGAAAGCTTATAGGTGCATTGCCTCCCCAATTTTTCTTTTCGCTATTGTTTTAGATATTAAATTCTCTACCCTGAAATAATATTAAACTATCTCTGTTGCCGAGAGAGCCTGTCTGAATTTTTTCAAATGGAGAGGTATATTATTTTTAATATGAAATAAATTATTTTTTAAATTAAAAATTTCTTCAATTTAAATGAAGTTTTTTTTTTTTTCAAACGTTATGAAAATTCAAAGCTTTTGCTTGCAGTCTTAGGCCGGGTTTTACAGATCTCAGTTAAACTAGGTCAAGTTAATTGGAAAATAGATTTGCTCCGCCATTACCAAGTTTGTATACAAAATTTTATCGGAACAGCTTAGTTTTCTTTAAAATGTTGGTCTTTAATAAAATAATACAAAAATTATCATTTCGCTGGAAAAATCCGAGTTTCAGAACAGTTTTAACTAAGTTTAAAATTAATCCACATCACAAAAACACGGCCTTAAAGTCATATTCATTCAATTTGGCATCATGAAATTACATTAAAAATTTTTTCAAATAATGACACGAGTGTACCTTATAAAAAATAAAGAAATAATACGGGTTTGAAATTTGATTAAACAAAATTTCTTTATCTTAAACAAGATTTTTAAAATTTCAAGAAATTTATTCAATTTAAATAAGATTATTAATTTCTTCAATTTAAAAAATTTCAAGACAAAACTTTTTATTTATAAAAACCTGTTCCTTTAAAATAAAATTATTTAGTTTAGGGAAATAATTTTAATTTAAATTAAAAATTTTCAAGGTATTTTCTTTAGTTTGAATATGTAAAGCCATGCTCACACGAATATTTTGAGCCATATACGTAGCCTCTATTTTTAATTTCTCACAACGTTTTGTAGATTTAACATCACCTTACACTTTATAAAGTACCTTTACCATAGTTGGGGGAAGTTCACTAAATATTTATTTAAATCCATATTGCACTCTCACTAAATAAAACTGCCAAATTGGTGTGCACTATTTTTACCAGCTTTAGTGATTATTGGTATTTTTGTCACTAGCACTAAAAAATTGAGTGGTATAGCAAATTTTTTCACTATTACTAACTGTGATTGAATGCATTAAATCTGCACTCAATTCAAATGGTGAAACATTTAAGCTTGCAATCAAAAAAAAAAAAAAAATGCGTATAAATATACACAGAAACATTTCTCGTAAACTTTTCACCCATTAAAGCATTAATCAAAAATAAAATCAGTTTTAATTAAAAATTTAATCAAGTGAATTAAATGTTTAATCAAGTAACCTAAACGTTTAATGAAGAAAATTAAATGTTTAATTGATACTATTAATTTGTTTACTGGTGCAAGTTTAATTAATTTTTTAATTAATATCACAAATTTTTTAATTGAAATCAATTTTTATTTTTTTTTCTGTGTACTCACTAAAATCTAAAAAATTTTATTTTGTAAGTGCATGGTTTTTGATTTTTTTTTTGTGATGATATCCATAAGCAAAGGAATGTAACAATATAAATTTTATCATTAACGGAATAATTCTTGGCTTTAAGCATGAAAAACAAGTTTTTATTTAAAATTTAGTGCAAATTTTTTAGTTGCACTCAAATAAATTAAGAATAATAGTTGCAATTAACTGATGATTGCTATTTTGAGTTAAAAAAATTTTTTTTGAGTGCAAAATTTTTAACATCAGTATCACTCACGTTTAGTGAGATTGATAATTTTCAATTCATCACTCAACATCAACAAAATTATTGCAATAATTTTCCACTATCACTAAGTGAGAGATGAAACTGCAAAATTAATGCACTACCCCCATCTATGCCTTCTACTACGATTTCTTTTACAAAAACGTTTGGCAAATTCAAAATAAATTGTTCAAAAAAAAGCTGAGGTAAAGAACCGCTGTTGCAAAGCAATTCGCTTTTTTAATGTTATCTGTCCCAAAGTGCACCAAAAAAATGTTATCGATGAGTACACAATAAGCAAACTTTGCATCGTTAAGTTGATGATACATTTTTGACTTTGACTGCAAAGTATTGTTTGGTACTCAGCGAAAAAAGTAAATAGTTTATAAATATAGTGGTCACGCTTTTTTCAGTTTTATTTACAAACATTTGTGTGAAGTTTGAACATACCTTAAGGTTATTTTTATAGAACTTTTTAATTTAACACGGTTTATTAAAAAATTTGATGTAAAATTTATTTTTTCTAACTAAAATGTATTTTCTTCTTTTTTTTAATACATTTTTAACGAAAAAATCATTCAACTAAGTCCTTTTGCAATTTAATTAAAAAAACTTATTGTTCTCTTTTTTTATCTTTAGCGAAATAAATTAATAAATAAAATAAATAAATAAATAAATTAAATGGTGGAAATAAGGAAAATGTACACTTCGACTGAAGCTAAATTTGAAACTACAAATGGGAAAAATTTCAATTATGTTGTACGGCATTTTAAGAAGTTATAGCAAAATGGCTTTTTGCACAGCATTTTTCAATGTGCATTTGCACAGCATTTTCCAATGTGCATTTTCAGTAAAAACTAAAGATTACTTCCGATCTGTGACATTAGGAATATTTAGGAAAAATAACTTAAAAGAACTGTATGCGAAGAAAAGTGATGTTTATTTTAATGCTTAAAATTTCTCTCCTACGAAACTTAACTAGATACACATAAGGAATTTTTTCCTTTTGCCAAAGAATTATTAAATGAAATTTTGAAGCGTTATTTCCACAACCACGAAATTCCTGTTGATTTTGTCGGTTAACTCATTTTTGTTTGTATATTTCTAACTCTCGTTACACTGTTGTATATAAAAGAGCGCGGACTATGTTGTATTGGTTGCCAAAGATTTATCTTAAATAAACACAAGAAACGAACAAACAATTAAAAAGCAGAAAACAGAAATATAACAGACCCTAAAAGATCTTTTGCGTTCATCTTAAACGCCATCATTACAAAGGCAAAAACTATATGTACAAGTTTATAAATTTCAGAAAAAAAAGTAAAGCAAACCTACTCGAACTTTTACTTTATTTAATTCACAAAAATCCATATGCATGTATGTATGTATGTACATGTCCAAAACAAACACAAATAAATATACAAGCAACACAGCCATACAATGTATTAAACGTTTTATTATTGATATATTTGACTTTGTTTAAAGTTAATTCATACAACTTCAAAAAAAGTTTATATTTGATTTATTTTTGTTGTTCTTTTTTCAATGTTATTTTCTTTACTTCTTTTGTAATTTCGTCTTTTAAATGTTATTTGTTTTTTTTTTGATCTCTAAGAAAAGTATATGTATTTCTCTTAGTCTATTTTTTTGATTTTAGTTAACAAATGAAACACAAAATGGCTAATTGCAAGTGACAACTTTGTCGCACGTAATTACAATTGCTGTTTATGTATAACTGCCTGACTGTGTAAACTCTATGAGTGCCTGCTTGCCTCGATGGCTGGCTGGTTGATTGCCTGCCTTATTGTTGCATAGATGAAAGGAAAGCAAAAAATTAAAACGTAGTATTGTCTTCCAAAAGGTGTTGACATGCATAGTTTTGTCTATATATGCCGTATGTACTGGTACACGTATTGTAAATATGTTTAAGTTTACACACTCACACACCACACATCCATATAAAAACTGAGAAATTTTCTGTTGAATTCATAGCCACATGTGTGTTGGTTGAGCTGCATTTCGCACTATTTATTGCATTACATTTGTTCACGTCTCTATTGTGTTGACTGTGTAGGGTATTTTAGTCTAGCATTTCATTTTACATTTTTTTCTAATGATTTTAATTAAAAATAGTATGAAAGAATTTATTTTATTTAATTTGTTGTATTTAATTTACATTTTAATTGAAAAAGCGCAAAAAAATCAATCCCAAATGCAGCGACAGTTTCTCGTTTTGTACAAACGCCTAGGGTGGTATCAATGTCTACATTAGAGATTTATGACATACTATTTCAGTTACTTATGGTTAACTTCCCTAATATGTATGAAAACAAAAAGTTAATCTGAATTTTGTTTGAAGATTAGTGTTTCATAGTATCAGGTAAATAGAAATTTCCACAAGATTTTCGTTTTCTGTCTCAAATATTTGTATTTGTGTTGAGGTAAATTTAAATTAAATCACTAGAAGAAAACGGTTTTACAGAAAAACATTGATGTTAATTTTGGTTTTTGTTTGAAACATCTGCTTATAGATTTATTTAAAAATTTTAAGTTATACACACATTTTTAAAGTCAAACTCTTTACTTTTAATTAAAATGAATTTATGCATTTATATAACAGTATTAAATACATTTTATTATTCATATGCCACCTTGCATTATTGTCGCTTCTGAATCTTAATTGTTTGCATTAGTGAATATCGATTACTTGCTCAATATCAATTAGATTATTATTTAACTAGAAAGCTTCTTAAACAGTGTTATTTAAGCCCGGTAGACATAAAATTTTTAAAAAATAACACAAAAAATTTAATTTGTATCAGAAATATTTTTTATTAACGGCAGCCGGCAAAATAACCCTAAGCTAAATAGCCCAAAGCAACTTGAGAAAAAGTGCCCAAACGAAAAATTGCTCAAAAAATAAAAAATGGAAATTTTATTCAAAAATGGTAAAAAGGAGCAAAAAATTATGAAAAATTTAATTAGCATATTTTTCTTGATTAATTCTTAAAAACTAATTTTTAACATACACCCAAAACTTAAAATTCCGGATTCGAAAATTCCGATTTTCAAAATTCTTAATTTTAAGATCCAAAATCGCTAACAAAGCCTTCGGCCGGTCTCAATGCCGGATTACGAAGCTTTAATTAGCGAAGCCGGTGTGTGTTATACCATAGAAGAGTAAACAATTGCGCGCGGCCGAATGCCAGCTATGCTCTAAGCTGTAGTAAGAGATCTGGGATTTAAAAATTCGGTATTTTAGAATATTGGATTTTTGAATTCGGGATTTTAAGGAATAATTATTTATTAATTACTGAATATAAAAATTGTTTCACTAGATCTTACAACCATTATTCTTAATTATATAATTGAAAAATTTGCCAAAATAAAAATCACCCAAAAAATGTTTCTTTACTACATGGTAAAAGTGAATTATTACCCAAAAATTACGAAAAATCGCGCCAAAACAGGGTAACATTTTATATGCAAAATTACTCTATAGAAATGTTTGTATTCCTATTATGCCGATTCCTGGGTTGTATCATTTTAAAGTGCTAATGTATGTTTACAAAGCTTTAAATAACATAGGTTATCATACGATTAAGTTTGTGTATAATCATTTACCAGTTGCGTTAAAAAGACAGAATAGAATATCACTTTTCAAAGCAGATCTTAAAAAATATATATTTGAGAATTTGGAAACGCTTCTATTGTAATATTTATTAAAATCTGTTATAATTTATATATTTTTTTTTTTTTAAAAAAACTTTTTTTAATATGTAAATATGTAAATATGTAAATATTTAAATTATTATAAGTACACGTAAATTTGCCAACTTGCCTCAACAATGCCTTCATGGCGCTGAGGCCAAAAATAATTTTGAATTATATTGTACATGAATTGTTATTAAAAAAAAAAAAAAAAAAAAAATTGCGATTTTTCACACATTGAGTTAGGCGATTTTGCTAATTATATTGAACATATGGGCACCACACCACGCCTATTCTTTGTGAGGCGTATTTTGACGTTTAATTTTGAGGCACTTTTTTGCGCATTGTTGGACGTATATCACGAATAGCACGAACAATGTTGGCACTCCAGGCGCTAATTGTGGCAAGTTTATCAGCGTAACCAAGAGACTTTACGTGGTCCCATATAAAAAAATCTAGAGGTGTCATATCGCACGAGCTTGGAGGCATGTTAACACGTTCACTACTCAAAAACACAACTTAACTCCAAATTTTGATTTCAATACACCAATGCTTGTAGTCGCCATATGTCCATCCTGTTGAAATTACATTTCGGGCAGAGCAATATTTTTCATATTTTCAGGCTAAAAACATTAATCACGGTCTTTACGCGAAATATATACATTAACATGAGGTTTGTTCATAAAACCAGCAGCCAGCCGGACGGAGGGACATCTTTAGATTGACTCAGAAAGTGATTCCGAGTTGATCGGAATACTAAAACTTTGGTTAAGATTCAGTATTTTTATGTTGTGCACATTTCAGCATAAACGCATAATATTGTGGTTCGCGTATAAAAAATATATTTTGTACTTTTGGTTTAATGCAGATTTAACGTTCACCGTACTAAAGATTAGTCAATAATCTAATAATGGCCCTCCTTAAACAACTAATAATTGTACTAAGAGTATTTATCAATAATTTATAATCCAAACATCATTTACCATTTATCTTATTCAGATGTTTCATTCAAAATGTTTTCTTTAATTAAACAAATAATTATCAATTCAACTTAGACCTGATTTTTTTGTTGTATTCACTGTATCCCAGTCCGCAATTAAAAGTTTAGTTTTAGTAAATATAAAAATTTATTTATGTATTTTTAATAATTTATTCAAAATCTAAAATCAATTCAATTCATGTTACTTGTTTTTTTTCTAATCGCTCCTTTTTTAATTTATCTACCGCTTTGTAATTAACGCAATATAAAAATAGATCTTTATCAAATTGTCGTTTATTATTTGTATGTGACTGTCTTACTGTCTGATTGTCTGTCTGCAATATAAATTGATTTATGTTTTTTCAAATTTCATATGATTAAGATGCCAATTTCAAAGTTTACGCTTTTATTGAAAAAAAAAATTGTATTAAAAAAGTAGAAACAAAAAATCTGCAAAAAAAAACATCAAGTTAATTAAATTTTTGTTGTTTTGCGGTAAGAGTTTTGCAGCGTTCGTAATTTATATAACAACGAAATCGCAACAATAACAAAAAAAGCTAAATATTTTGCGCAATTGAATTTCAATTTAGATAAACGTGTGCAACACTTTGGCATTTGCACAATTTCATTATTTTTTTTTTTTTTTTGTATTTAGCCGAATATTATGTGGTGAGTAAGAAAAAAAACAACACAAATTAATACACGGAAAGAAATAAGTATTTATTGGGAAGTTTTAAACGATCTACGAATTTGGGCTGGCAGTTATAAGCTGCTAATACTGGTTTGAGAGATTATTTACTGCAAAACTAGATTAATAATTTTTTAATTTTATTGAATAAATTTATTGATTTACATTTAGTAAAAATGATTTTTTCTGACAGCTAGTACGTAACATAAAATCTATATTGCTTGAGAAAATAGATTCTTTTTGTTATGATTAAATTTCTTAGAGAGTTATTACATGCAGGTATTTTGATTGTTTTAAAAAATTAACGTTCCGCACAACTTTATTATTATGCCAAATAAACTTATTTTAGAATTCAGTCAATTTGTACTGTTAACAGTCAAATGTTTTGTAAGTTTATTTTAATAACACTGAAAAAATTTCGCTCAGTACATGCATCTTTGCAAGCACCAATCGTATTAACACAACAAGCAAATTGCAACATATCGCAAACACAATCAAACTATTTATTATGACATGTCTAAATCGATTTGTTGTTTAAACACTCAAACAAAAAAAAAAAACTTCCAAAAAATCTACACAAACAACAGCAAACAAATAAAAGTCAACAATAATGAAAACAAAATGATTAAGACTCCTAACAGCAACAAATATAACTGAGTCTTAAAAAAAACACCACAAACCAGCGACATACTTTTTCTCAAAAAAATAAGAAACGGGCATACAAAGTTCAATGAAAAACAAGCCAAAAAAATTGATGAAGCCTTAAGAAACCAAAAAAAAAGAACAACCGATAAATTGAAAACAATCCTAACTAAAAAAATGCTTGCAGACTTTTAACATAATGATTGTGGCAACAATTGAAGATTTACAAAACAAATACATACTTGCAACAAATTGAAGCGTAAACCTAAAACTCTTAAAAACTGAATTTAAGCAAAAGTCTAACTTTACTAAAGCAAAAAATGTTTAAGTCTAATTTCAACAAAAAGTTTTTCACAAACATATTTATTATAAGATTCATTTAATGTCTCTTACATTTTGTGTGTTAAAAAATATTTTCTAAACCATAAATCTTTTGTGCGTAAACCAAAACAACAACAAAAAAAAGCTAACAAAAAGTGAAAGTTCCCAAGCGCTTAATCCCTTCCCCCACCTTTAACTCAACTTCTTTTTTATGCAGCTCTAAAGTCAAATAGCAGTAACAACAGTACAATTTAAAGGCTGTCAAAAACAATGACAAATGTTTCCATTGAACTGTATCAAAAATATAATTTAACTGCA
The DNA here is from genome assembly GCA_943735925.1 of Pollenia amentaria. Classification (NCBI taxonomy): domain Eukaryota; kingdom Metazoa; phylum Arthropoda; class Insecta; order Diptera; family Polleniidae; genus Pollenia; species Pollenia amentaria. Next base: position 183,954,617 of record OX031007.1, on the reverse strand, counting down.
ATTTTAAGCTCCCACAACAATCGTAAACTCCGTTGTTGCCAGAGCAGGAATACAAAAATCAAAAAAAAAAAAAAAAATATATATATATTTTCCAACTTTTAAGTGTATGTCTGAAAATGTGCATTACTTAGGGAAAGAAATAATGTCAGCACTTTTTTTTTTTTTTTTTTTTTTTTTTTGATTATATGCTGACAATGCAGAGAGTGAAAAAGTTAGTTTTGATTGATTACCCCAGCAACTTCATAAAATAATATTGAAATTTTTTCTTCGAATACAAATATAATGACAGATTTTTTTCATTTCTTGTCTGCAGTGGTGGGTGTTAGATTTGTTTAAATATTTTTGAAAAAATTAAAGATTTCTTATTGCTTAAGATAACTGGGTTTTGCATGTACTAAATTGAAGGTACTCGCAGTAAACAAATATGGTGGAAAGTAACCACATTCTAAGAAAAAAATACTATACTTGGGATTTAGCAATGCTAATGTATGCCGGTCACCTTATTATGGTTAATTATGACTACAATAGGTTTAACGTTAACTGTCATTTGGTCGAAATTAACCATAATTTTGTCAAAATAAACCATAATTTCTTCTAAATTATTTATAATTTCATCTATAGCATTTACAAATTTAATAAAACCTTTTTTAAAGTTAACAAAACCTTTATTATCAAAGTTGTTTTTGGGAATACAATTATCTATTAAAAGATTTTGTTTGTTGTGCTTAATTCCCTTTTATGAATAATTGATAAAAATACTGAAATTTATTGTTGAAGTATAAGCTGTTCCTATGCGCATTTCACTCGTTGCTTAGGCCAGATCATCAGGACACGTTCTCCTAAATAATTTTAGAAAAGCCAAAGCTATCAGCAAACAAGACTACAGAGGGAATGAGAACTACCTACATACACTCAAAAAGGCTTTTTTGCAACGATATCAAAGCTTAAACAAAATACCAACAATAAAACAGTGAATTTATCTTTTCTTACAATCCCTACTACAATTAGTTGGAATACTCCCAACATTAATTGTAGTTGAAATTAATCGAAACACTTTTTAAAATAAACGAAACTTTATTTAAAATAAACGAAACTTTATTCAAAATAACCGAAACTTTTTTTTAAAATAAGCGAAACTTTATTCAAGATAAACGGAACCTTATTTAAATACAGTTAAACATATTTCAAAATAAATAAAACCATTTTGAAATATTTATTTAGAGAATTTGTTTTTTATATTGCTTTACTGATTAATGAAGAGCTTATTCACTCGCCGCTTTAGGCGACACTTACTATGTTATGATCAGTGGTAGAATAACTTAATAATGATTGGGCATGAAATTTTAACTAAGAAATGCCTTCTCTATCGGGTTCAAGATAGGAGAATAAGATGGTACAATTTTAATGTACATTCACTATTGTCCACCATATGTCATATTACTTGTGATTTACGGATTCGGGCATTATCCATAATTAAAAATGTGTTTTGTAGCCTTGGTCTGCTTTAAATTTTATCTAAAAGCTCCCGAAGAAATACTGGGAAACGGGCCGAACTCACAGTGGAAAGAGAAATAACTTAAAGGTAAACAACGCCACTATTATCTGTCGTAGCAATTAGAGTCATATTCCTTCTCCTTACGGTTGGATAAACAGCATGAACTCTTTCACCTTCCTTAGAAAAAAAAAAAAAAAAAAAGACTAAATGCCTAAAAGATTTAAAAAATGGTTTAATTTAATTTGAAAAATGTTTAACTGTATTTCAATAAAGTTTGGTTTTATTTGAATAAGGTTTCGTTTATTTTGAAAAAAGTTTCGTTTATTTTGAATAAAGTTTCATTAATTTTGAATAAAGTTTTGTTAATACTGCAAAAGATTTCGTTTAATTTAAAAAAGGTTTTAACTAAACTGAAAATGAAAATAATTGGTTCAAAATTAGCCATATTATGGACAGAATTGTTAATAACATGGTTATTAGTCGTCACAATAGTAATATAATTAAAAACTACAATAGTTTGTTTGTCACCATTGCTGGGCCAACTTCAACCATATTTTTTCTGCTTATATTAACCCTTCGTCTAACCAATGAGTCTGGCCAGACCTTTATCAATGCATTTTGAATGGAAAATCAAAACATATGTAAGACGGATGGTTAATATGTTTCAAATCAGTCTAATTTTCAATAAAATATCATATTGGTAGCGGTAAACTAAAACTTGTTTACTCTATATAGTATTTCAAATATTTTAAAATAACCCTTATAACCACAGCCTTCTTGATATCCAACTAAAAATTGTAATGATTTATCTTTTTCTGTAAAATAAATTTAAATAAAAATAAAAAAAAAAAAAAAAAAAAAAAAAAAAAACCTCCTGATAAAATAATAAACATTTTTGTATGAACAATATCGTCACCTTAGAGTCTAAACCTGCTAACTAACTTCTAGCTTATTTTACAGGTCAGACAAAAAACTTATAATTTTTTATATTTCTATCTTAAGATGCAAGCCTATTGAGTCCCAAAATTGTAGTAAATGTTACTCTAGGTCGATGCGGCGTCTCTTTATCTTACACGGAAAAAATGTTCAGTATTTTTTTTATCAATTAAAAATTGTTTCAAAAGTATTTCAATTTAATTAATATGATAATTGTATCAATTATTTTTTTAGTTGTAAAACATTTAAAACAAAATATGGATTTAATTAACATTTTAGTTGTTTTGAAATAAATTTTTAATAAAAAAAAATCTTTTCTAAATAAAATTAAAAATATCATTTAATGAAAAAAAAATTCACAATTTTCAATTTTTAAAATTTTTATGAATAAATATAATCATATTGGTAATATGTTCAAAATCAACAATTTGTGTGCTTGGTTCTATGAATTTGGAGATAAGAGACAATTTTTAATTTTTTTTACGCCTCTATTGCTTTTTAGCTACTTCGCAAACACCTGATGTTCTGGCCTAAGCCACCTGTGAAATGCGCAGAGGAACTAGCTTATTCCCAAAAATGAATTGTAAATTTAGCACGTCATAGAGAAATGAGAAAATAAAATCAATAATATTCTTTGAATTCCCGAAAATTACTTTGATAACTTTGCTTTACAATTCATGAAAGTATACAACAACAATATTACTTCAAGCGAACATTAACAAGTAATACTCATGTTTTAACATTTATAAGCAAATGTTACTGATCTGGCTGAATTTTTATAGCAAACTTTAACGGAGTACATGTAACATTAACATACAACAACCTAGTCACTATCATTTCTGGGGACTTCGGAGACCCCATTTCAGCATATACCACCTGTGGTGAAGGATGTTAAAAGTGTGCCATTTTTCGACAAAAGCGGAAATAAATTTTCATGAAGATTGCTATCAATCGGTATGTTTTAGTGATAGATTTAATCTGGATATATATTTTTTTGGTATTGCCCAATTTACACATCAAAAAAAAAAAAAAAAAAAAAAAAAAACTACAAATAAAACTGTTTGACATTATTAGATTTGTTTATAAAAAAAATTGTCTATCAAACTTCTCGTTTGCACTCTTTGCATTAAGTAAGCATTTTGAAGAAGAAACCCGAGAATATTTCAGGTATAAAAAGGACTTAGTAGGTTTACACTTAAAGCCGGCGATATGTAAAATAATTTTACCGATTTTAACAAATTCCAACATTTATTTTAATTATTAAGAGTAACAAGTGCAATTACAAATTGTATTTAAACTTAAATTACCTAGCAATTGTAACGTAGACCTTCAGGCCAATATAGTGAAACAGGCCAGAGCCTTTGTTGGGAGTCGAACCCGCAACACTCATATTAATAGAGAATATTTCTACCAACTTACCTACCGGGCAACAAAAAGTGCACAGTTTTTCCTTCGATATTTTCAATTGTATTTTTTACAATTAGGTTGGGTTTTTGAGATCTCAGTTAAACTAGGTTTGGTTATTCTGAAAACCGATTTGTGCCGTAATGGTTTGTATATAACATTTTGACGGAACAACTTAGTTTTGCTCAAAATGTTGGTAATAAATGAAATAATAAACAAATCATATTATGCCGGAAAAATCCGAGTTTCAGACTACGTAAAACTAAACTTAAACTTAATCCACATCTCAAAAACCAGGTCTTAATCCATAAAAAAAAATAAAGTTTGGTTCCAAAAAAAATATAAAAGTATGATTTTGGTTTAATTTGCATAATCGAGCGGTATAATTCGACAACGCTAAAAGGCGGTATGGGTACAATCTACCTGCATGTAAGAATATACTTCCCTGTGTGTATATAACATTTCTTTAAAAGCTATTAACAAACATAATTTTATGCTTAAATTTGTAATTGCTAAAACAGCAGCAAAAAATTTAAACTAATTTAAAATAAATTTTTCTTTTGTATTACATCTATTCACAGAAAAAATAAAAAAATGTCTCTTATCACCAAATTTATACCAAAATCATAATATCAAGCAAACACGTTGTTGATTTTGCACCTATTACTAAAATGATTATATTGATTACTAAAAATTGTCAAATTCTGAATATTTTTTTTTCAGTAAATGATAATTTTAATTTTAATTAAAAAAAATTATCAAAAAACTTTGCCATTTCAAACAATGTGTTAATTTATTTTACTTAATATTGACAATTCCCAACAACAATTCCACAAGTTTAAATTATTTTATTTTAAACGAAAAAAATCAATTAATATTTTATGATATTTAATTAATATTTTAATTAAAAATTTATTGCAAAACAACTTTAATATTAATTAAATCAAAATTATATTTTTAATTTTCTTTCAACTAAAACAATAATTGATTCAATTATCACATTAATTAGACTAAAATATTTTTTAAACAATTTTTAATTGATAAAAACTTTTTTCTGTGTTCATTGCCTATTTGAACACTTTAAATTCAAATGTAGAAAGTAAACGTTACTATCACCTAATGAGCACAAGATCTATGTTTTGATGGACGCTTAACGAAGAATAAAAAAGTAATACTCAAGCAATACAGTATTTTTTTCTAGTTCTACACTTAATCTGGAAAACGGAGAATCCCCGAAAAGATACAGTTAAAGAACATAGCATAAAGAAATTAGTTATGAGAAAATATTTGCTTCGAAGTGCAATATAAATTGTTTTGAGAAGACGCAGAACCAGAAGATGACCCAAAAGTCGTGGTGCACCAGCCGTCGTTGGAGCGTGTTATATTTGCCAAAGTAAACAACGAATTCAACGAAAAACCAAAAAGTCATGCATGGTCTGTACTAATACCGTCTTTGATGAACAGTCACTAAAAGAAACGACATGTGTTTCATGCAAAGAACCTCTGTTACATATTATTATTATTATTTTTGTTCATATTTGCACATTGTCTACTACTTTTCAAATAAAAAGGTCTTCATTATCAAATCGGTTTATTTTGTTTTCTTGTTTCCTTACACATAAAATATGTGAAGATACAATTGAAGCCATATAGCCTCTTAAGGAGTTTAAATTATATTTAAAAGGGAAAGCCCTCCGATATTTTGTAAACATTTCAAGAAATGTACTGTGTGTTATAAGTGTGGGGAAATCACAGAAATTAAGGCATCTGATGATTAATGATAGAAGGCTATAGCATATCAAAAAAGAAAAAGGTACAATTCAACCCTTTCTGCTCGACGAGGGATATATAAAACCATAAACAAATGATCGTAATTACCCAAACCAAACAGCTCAGTATTTCTAAAGTACAAATATAAATTTTATAGATCTGAGTACATAATAATTTTGAATCACTGAGCTTTTAAAAGTGGACATGTTTATACAACCCAATTAGCATTTTGTGTCATAACTGCATCTTTTAGGAATCAGATTTATGAGCAAACCAACCTCATTAATTAGTTAAGAGAAAATTGTACCCCAACGATAAATCTGCTTAAAGAATCATTTGTAATGCAATTTTCTGATTATTTTTTTGAGACTATGAATGAATCATCTGCGAATCCTTTTTCAAGTGATAAATTAGTTATAAATAAGTGTTTAATCATCAAAATTGATCTGAGCAGACTTAATAAGCTGATTTTTACAAAAAGTTATCACCCAAATGCTATCAGGATATATTTCCATTCATTTGTGAAAATCATAATATGTAATTTAATTTTTCATTGAACATGGAAAGCATCTGTTATTTTGTTGTAAAAAATAAAATAAAAAATAATACATACTAAAAAATTAATAAAAACAACTTTAAGTTGTATATAGAAAATAGACCCACCGCTGGGTTTTGTGTAAATACATTTTATGGTTTATTAAAATAATTTATGAATTCGTTTTGATTTTTAACTCATTGGCAGCTTGTTTTAAGCATATGAAATGCTTTAAAGTGTTTTAATTTTAATACTTTGTATCACATTCACCATAAAAAAATTCACATTTTATAACCGGAGACTTTTACAATATGGGGCAAGTTAGACAAATTTGAAAACTTTAAATAAATTAATTTCTGTTTATGATAATTTATTCAAGTAGTTATGTATGAAGATATATTTGTTGTTTAGTATTTTCATGTTGTTTTAAATATATAATTAATAACTTTACTAATTATTAATTTGTTTTTTTTTCGTTAAACAATTTTTTATAAATAAAAATGGGTACCTTGAGTGGTGAAAATTAAAGTAGAATTATTGGTACATACCTGCAAAGAAAATTAATGAAGGAAGAATTAAAAAGTTGTAAATAAGAATATTAATAAATTTTTATCTAAGGGTTTATAAAATTGAACTTAGTTTTTATTTAAGGCTTTATAAAATTTAACTTAGTTTTAAGAGGTCGTCACACTTAGGTCCAAATTTACAGTCATTAGTTTGCTAATAGCAATAGTTTAACTAATAAAATATTATTTCCAGCTTTTTGTTAACCATAAAATGTTATTGGTTAAGTACTAGATAGCCAACAGATCTTCCGTTGAAAATTATTATTTAAATTTATTTATTTTTTGTTGAAAATTACTATTATAAATTGTACACAAGCGTTGTCGTTGCAAAAATTGCGAATTTTTTAGCAGTAATACTGTCATTTTTTTGTTTTCTATAAAGTTTGGGTATTTTTTTTTTATTTAGAAAAAATAATAATGTTAAGAAAAACACTGGTACCAACATTGAAATTTGGTATTTTGATAGATTTACGATTTATTGCTCTGGAAAAAAAATTCAAGTTAACCAATATACTGTAAGTTTGTAACGTAAGTTAACCAATAGTTATCATTTTAGTTAACTAATAATTATGTAATGACTGTAAATGTGGGCCTAACAAAACTGACATAAGTTAGAAAATTTTAAAGAGTTTGGGAGCTATGGCCAATCATAGACCCACCAAAACAATATTATTTATTCCCAATCCCGCGAAGCTCTTCGCTTGTCTGCAGGAGACCAGAGTCTCTGGCGGGAATCGAACCCGCAACTCCGGTACTAATAGACTAGCTCACTACCAGCTAGCCCATCGGGGCACCCTAAAATGGCATGCCATTTTAGCATTTCGTCGCAAACTTTTCTATTAATATCAATATTTATATAAAAGTTGTCGCATTAGAATCGTCGTCGGCTTTAGTATTTCTATGAGAGCTACTATGTTCAAGTATAAACCGACTCTAATAGAATTTGGTAAGATGATTTAGGTTTGTAATAAATTTTTGAGCCAAAATTAATCTAAACGCTAACATTATTGTATGGGTAATGAGCATTTTACCATTTTCAATAGACAGTTACAGTATATGTACTAAATTTCACAAAATTATCTCTAACCCTGTACCTTGCATTTTTGTACTTACGGTTTTCATTGACGGACAACCAGTCAGTGGGCCAAATGGACAGATCGATGGACAGACATCCTTAAAACGATTCAGAAAGAGTTTCTGATTTGATCGGTGCTTTAGGTGTTACATACATCAGTAAAAACACATAAAACAAAACATAAACAATTATTTGGTGATAATTTACATAAGGATCAGTTAATGCTTTAATGTTTTATATTGTTCTTTTGTTACTTATTTGCTGTTACCTGTGTTTAAAGGCAAAATGAACTTACAAAGTGATCTCTATTCTATAACAAATTGAACTATAAAAAAACAAAAGGCAATTTGGTTTTTATAATTTATAGACTCATCTGTCATAATAAGCCAATTCGCTTAAAAGTTTGTTGTGGAAATGTAAATTGTTTAGATTTGCTTTTTTTTTTGTGTACCACAGTTCTTTTAAGAGCAAATACAGTCGCGAAAAAGTTATCTCTTGTAAAAGTTTATCTCGCAGTTAAGTTAACCAAATTTTAGCGACTATATGCCGCCCTAAAGAGTTAACTCTAAGTTAAGACTTCTGAGCGTAATAATAAAACAAATGTCAACAAATCAGTATAAAACATAACAAATCAGATTAGATATTAACCTGAAAGTGGAAAATTTGAACAAAATTTAAAAATACACAAACGAAAAAGTATTGGCGTTGTATTATTGAATATCTGAAGTAGCCATCTCAAAAATAAAAACGAAACGTCATAAAATTCTCGAGCCCTTGGAGAACACATTGGGGGAAAGCACACAGGAAAACATTACATTACAGTAATCGATAAGCACGAGTTTAGAAAAGTAATTAATTCGAAAAAGTTAACAACCCTTGGGACATTTCGGTTTCCTTTTTCGCAATTCCACTGTAGTAATAGCAAAAGGTTTTTAATGAGTTTAAGTTCTCTGTTTTAAGTATTTAATAATTCAATATTCATAAAATTCGCAAGAAAGAAAAAAAAAATTAAAAAAAGAAGCTAAATTGATAAAATATTTGCAGATAAAAACAAATAAAAATTGCAAGCTTTGGCAGGCGGCTGTGTATTTATTACCATATCAAGTCATTAAGTATAGTCGATCAAGCCCGACCATCTGATCATACCTGACAGATAAAAATCGTTGAAATCAAAATCGTCATATTGATTTGCCTAACTCGTAATTACATAAATTTTTATTAATGTTAAAAAAGTTTTCGTTATTATTATTAGCTGGTTTGAATAAAACTTTAAAAAATAAAGTTAAATATACTTTAAATATAAATTTCAGTGTATTTATTAGGCATACAAATTGGGAATTTGTCCACCATAACAAAATCTTATTATTGAATGAAAATTTTTTACTCCCGAAAATAATTTAAATATACTTTTCTTATAAAAGTAATTCTTGTTTTAATTAGCTTTGTATTATGCCATATGAATTGAAAAGAGACATCAATTGTACACATCGAAAACTCTATTTTATTTATTAAAAAAAGAACAAAATGAATTAGTAGAAAATTTGATTTATTACCAGAATCCTATCATGTTTAAAACAGGACTGACGAGCAAAATTAACGCAAAAAGAAATGTCCGTAACGTGTTTTATAAACTGCTAAAATATGAAAATGAGTACGAACCAAATAAATAAAAGTGCCCAAAAAGCTTACAATATGTGAAGGTAAGGTTAGGTTAGGTTAAGAAGGGCTATGCGCCCAAGGGCATACCTCCACTCGGAGACCTATGCGGTCCATTGTGAATCACTTCGATACAGAGGAAGAGGAAAAGGAGAACTACAGAAAAAGAGGAAGAAAAAAATTGATAGCAACATTAAGAAAGATCAAGAATAGTCAGTAGGAACAACAGCAAAAAACCTCCCCCTACAGCCCCCTCATCAGAAAAAGCTATACCACTTCCCTGACAAACCCCAGTAAATCCAATGGATTAACTCCAGCGATACACCCTAATTCGTCGTGAAATCTGTCTCCTAGCCATTTCTGCCTGAGACTCTGCATCCAAGGACAATGGCATATTACACGCTGTCTCTAGCTCCTCAGCATCCACGCACAATCTGCTGAAGTCCGATATGACATTGTCTCATTTGCTTGTGAAAGCCCATACAGAATAATGTCCCGTCAAGAACCCTATTAGTGTCCTTAGACCACTCCTATCCAATCCTAATAGAACCCTTGTTGCCCCAACACAAAATTGTGAAAGTAACTTAAAAAATTTTGTAAATGAGCAAAAATTTTGTCGTTTGAAAAATCGTCAAATAGATGGTATAATCGTCAAATCGTCAATAGGACCTTTTCGAACTCAAAAATTACGATAAATCATCGAATATGGCAACAGTGCATATGATACCCTACACCACAGTATAAAGAGAAAAATTTTCGAGAACGGACACAATTTTGGATCCATGGGGAATCATGGGGCCACCAGAACAATATTATGCTATGAGCCTAAGATTCATATAAGATTAATTTGTGTTGAATATTATCTAGATAAATACATCCAAATTAGATTTTTAGGACTTTAAGTGATTCTAGGAAGAGGGTTGATATTGGACCTATGTTCAACTTTGAACATTTTAGTTCAAAATTTTTGCCATGACATAGTAGCTATTATAAAAATTATCGTTACCAAATGTTATATCAATACCGATATTTTAGGGAAGTTATGGCACTTAAAGCTATCTTCGGGAGTGGTGTAATGTATATCAGCTATGGGCAAAAGTGGCCGGGCTTTAAAAAATTTTGCAAGTCGATTTATGTAGAAATAAAATATATTTGAGACAAATGTCATATAAATACCAACGTAATAAGATAGTCTATGGTCACAAAGACTATTCAGGAAAGAAGTTTTTATGGGGGCTATGCAAAATTATGGACCTATTTTCACCATTTTCAACAGGCTTTGGTCTTATGATAATTGAAACCTATTTAGCACATTTTATCAAATTTTCTTCAAAATTATGAACTGTACTTTGCAGACAATGTTATATGGACAGACAAACAGCCAGCCAGCTGGAAAGACGGACATCGGTAAATCGACTCACAAAGTGATTCTAAATCAACAAATCAGGTATACTTAAGCATCAATATGTTAAGTGTAACACTCATCACCAGATAAGCATAATACCCTCTACAATATTGTGTTGTGGGTATAAAACATTTATTAAAAACCTACCCCTGTATTCCAAAAAAATATTTAAAATAATTAAAAAATTTTCATGGAAAATTCGTTTCATAAGCCTGCTATAAACGTAAAATATTTTTTATGAATATGGGGGTTAATATACATAGCTGAGTAATGCCAATTTTATGAAATTAAAAAGTCGAATTAAGAACCGCAATACATCAAAAGATCATTAAAATAAATCGCAGGAAAAAGGGTGTGTGTGTGTATTTAATTGTAATACATACAGTGATCTATCTGATTAAAATACTGGCCTCAAAGAAAAGTCGAATTAAACTTGTTTCGTTAATTCTATCCTGAGCTGGTCACTTGACTTTCTACAGTTTTCTAGCAATATACAGCCCTTTTTGTTTTACAGAAAAGGGTCAATTAGAAAGCCCGGTAAGAATGTAAATGAGTAACAAAGCCAACATGTTTCTGTTACAAAATGGCCTTTCTTTTTGTTTTTTTTCGTCATATTTATAATAAAACCCTTTTTTTTAGCACTACATACGAGTATATTATATTTCTCCTTTATATATTTCTCACAAGCATTAAAGGTACTACTTCTTTGTTCATCCACATATTCCATTACTACTTTTTCTTTAGCAGACTTTACAACATCTTTGGTAATATATCTTCTTAAAATGGCATTTTGACCCACATTTCTAAAATTTTTATTTATAACCCCTTTTTTTGTTAGTACATCCAAACGTGTGTGTATGCTTCTTTCTGTTTTTTTATCTTCTTGGTCGTACGTTACATTTTGTTTGTCATAGTCCACCAAAAGTAATCTATCAATGACTTTAAGCATATATAAGCCACAACTAGTAGTCAAGTCACAAAACTTTGAACTCAAAATGAGTAGAAAAGAAAAAAAGACTATATAAATATAGAGACCACTTCCTCATATACAAAATAAATTCATTCTATATGGTTACTATATGATATTTTTTGTAAAAAAAAAACATGTCGCTCACTAAACAACTGTCCATTTTATGTCAAACTCTTGTCTTTGTGATATATTTTTAAAAAAAAATTATAAAACATCTAAAAAAATTTTTTTTATAAATAGTATTAGTATGAGTAACTTTTAGTAGCCGGGAGTATGTGTGTGAAATAGAGGCACAGCATGCGTCGTTTTTGTATACATGTATACAAATATATTTTTATCTAAGCATATGTATATATGTGTGTATGTATAAGTATTTTTATGTCTCTTTAGTGAAGTTGACCACTTGTATGACATGTACGCGCCAACAATTGTTAGCGGTAATATCAAGGCATATTAGCCGCTAAAATAATTTTTTAGTTTTTAAAGTTTTACTTTGTTTTTCCACAAACATTATTTTATCATTATATGGAATATTTTAACGGTCTTACTCCCTGATTTCTTTCCTTTTTTCTCTGTATTTCTCTACTATTTTTTTATTATGATGAATACTACTTCATATAACCACCACTACTACTTCTCCAGTAACAAATCATTATTATCAATATTGTGGTGCAGATAGTTGTAGTTCTATAGATAATGTTCAATACTTGCACTGTGGGCACAAAACATTTTTGAAATAGTTAGTACTTGAACTACTTATGTATATAACGGGTACACTCTATGGGCTTCTTTTTTTGCAGTCAAGGTTGAACTTTTTGTAAATGAAATTTGACCCTTTTCAAAGCAAATTGAGCATTTTGCAAATTTAATCGAGATTTTTCGATGCTTATTTCGATTGTTAAAAACCTTCATACTTGAGGTATTTATTAGTGTTTATGTTCCTTATATTTTCATTTCTCTTTATTGATTGCTTAAGGGAAATGTCGTAAAGTACCTTCAAATAATTGTAAATAAAATTAAAATTTTTTAGAGATAGGAGAGTAATCATATGTCTTTATTATTCGAATACATGCTTTAGCATTTGTTCTTTGAGATTATAAAAACATTATATATTATTAATTTTAAATTTTGACAGATTTTTGGGAGTAAAAGTTACTTTTAGTAGCATTAAACTTTTAAAGCCAAAATTAATTTTTATTGTATGTACACAGAAAAAATTATTAAATTTCTCCAATCACCAAATTTATTCCAAATTCATAACATCAAGGAAACAAGTTGTTGATTTTGCACCTATTACCAAAATGATTATATTGATTACTAAAAATTTCAACATTTTGAAAAAATATTTTCAATAAATGATATTTTTCATTTTAATTAAAAAAGTGATCAAAAAACTTTGCCATTTTAAGCAATGTGTTAATTTATTTAAATAAATATTGACAATTCCCAACAACAATTCTACATGTTCAAATTATTTTATTTTAAACAAAAAAAGTCAATTAAAATTTTTTTTTATTTAATACAAATTTTAATTGAAAATTTATTTCAAAACAACTAAAATATTAACTAAATCAAAATTAATTTTTTAATTTTCTTTCAACTAAAAAAATAATTGTTTCAATAATCACATTAATTAAATTTAAATACTTTTTAAACCATTTTTTTAATTGATAAAACACATTTTATACCCACACCACAATAACTTAGGGGGCATGATGCGTTTGTGGTGATGTTGTTACACCTTGAAATATTGGTGCTAGACACACCATTTAGTACACTCAGGATCACTTTTCGAATCAATCCAACTATGTCCGCCCGTCCGGCCGACTTGTGCTCAAAGTACATGTCACAAGTTTGGAGATAACTTGTGACTCCGGAGTATGAATCAGATTTTTTAATCTTAAAATAACAAACAATTTTCACATTCAGTCTTTATAGTCGTGTTAGTCCATTTCGAGAATAGAAGTTTGTCTATTTGGTTTTAAATTTTTTATTCAATTTATATCTGTTTTAGGCGAATTTTGAGCATTTTTTAATTTATAATAATAATAAGTTTAACGCAACAAAAAATGTAAGGCCAATAAAAAAAAACCAAGTTTAAATTCATTCACAATGATAGCTACAATTTGGTGTATCTTCTGCTTTATTTTTTTCCAAAGTATTTTCCTTTAATTTTTTTAAACAAAAAAACAAAAACCGTCGTACAGACGGTTGTCAGATCTAACAATATTGTCAGTAAAATGTGCTCAAAATGTCTTACAATAGTGTGAACTGGCAATTTTTGTTTGACAACGTTGGCACAAAAAGCAGTGTCAGTAAATTGTAAGACAACAATATTATTAAATATCCGGCAAGCGTGTGAGCAGTCTTCGTTGCCATTGGCTGAATTAGCTTTTCCAGTAGAGGGTCCAGCTTATTCAAATTTGCGACTAGCATAGTTTAATAAGTACGTTGTATTGTTCGGGGCAAAGTTTTTTTTGATTGCAAATGTTTGTGCTTGTGAAATAATGCTATCATTGTGATTCTGGCTATAACCTTATATTTCAGTGGAAGTTGAAAAAATTATTTCTTAGTTTGTTAAAAACTGCTTTAAAGAATAAATTTAATTTTTGCCTGAAAAAATAATAATCAAAAAATAATTGTTATTTTTGTTCAAAAAAATAAAAATCATAAAATAACTGTTATTTTGGATCGAAAAAATAAAAATCATAAAATAACTGTTATTTTTGATCGAAAAAATAAAAATAATAAAATAACTGTTATTTTTTATCGAAAAAATAACTGTTATTTTCGTTCAAAAAAAATAAAAATAGAAAAATAACTGTTATTTTTGATCGAAAAAATAAAAATCAAAACTTTAAAAATCATAATATATTATAATAGAAAAGTTCATAAGGATCAATATGGTATACTTGAATCAGTTTGCCGGCATTTACTTCTATATGCTTTTTTCGTTTTAAAATTTCAAAATAACTGTTATTTTCGGTCCCTGATTATAATCAATTACATATGACTTTTTTCGAAATTTCCTAATTAATATATGTATGTATGTTCTTTATTAAAAATATTAAGATATTAAATAACAATGACATATCGTCGTCTGTTATATAAGCATTTAAAATCATTAAATAATAATATGTATACACATGTTTCAAAAAAAGAAAAAAGTATGATCAAAATATATATAGTTGTAGTAGATATAATGATTAAGTATATTTATCCTAATTATTATATTAACTATTAATTTCTCTTATGGTGCTAAATAGACATAGTTAATTATAGGTCTAGTATTATTAACTTAAGGTGTAAGATATCATTAGGTCAGGGGGTTACTACGTATTTTGATTCGAAAGAAATAATTTACGAGTTCGAACAATTTGTACTGTGTATTACGATTTTCGTACTATTTGTTTCGAATGAACGGAATTTTTTTATACACTATCGAAACCAAAAAATCCCTTTCGAAGCTCTCTATCACGACCAATAAAAATCCCTTTCGTAAGTGCAACTCTGTATTACGAAAACACGAATCTGTTATGCAAAAAGCATTAGGAAATTGTTCGAAAGCTATTTGGTTAGTGACAAAGTGAAAGAAAAATTAAAAATATGTATGTATTTAAATGTTTCATGATAAATAAAAGTGTAAAACAATCAAATTTAACCTTATAATGTTAGATTTGATATAAAAAATGTTTACTAATGTTATTGTTGAAATTTTTTTAATATTTGTGCTCTTGAAATTTTCAAGGAATTACGAAAACAAGCGTCAGTTAAGCTGAAAGCAAACTCCAACTCTGTATTACGAAAACAAGGGTCAGTTATGCAAAAAGCGTTAGGAAATTGTTTAAAAGCTATTTTGTTGGTGACAAAGTGAAAGAAAAACAAAAAATGTAAGTATTTAAATCTTTCAAAATAAATAAAAGTGTAAAACAAATAAATTAAACCAAATAATGTTAGATTTGATATAAACTAAATGATTACTAATGTTATTATTGAAAATGTTTTAATATTTGTGGTCATGAAATTTCCTAAAACTATTAAAAAAAATTACATGTACAAAAAAAGCAGCATAAAAAATGTTTGACTTTTTCTTTGAAATCTTCAAACCACAGGGAAATGCAATCAGTTTTTATTGAAAAACACTATTATATTTTTCACACATTGAATAGTATTTAATATTTTTTTGTCTTGGGATATTTTCGTCCATTTTGGTATTTTAATAGCAGTGCTACCAACTTTTAATAAAATTTCCCATTTGTTTATAAATACGACTCTGCCATCGTTTCGAACGAGCTACGCAGTACGGTTTAACTTTCGAATCGGAAATTGCTTTCGAAAAATTTTACTTTTACGGCTTTTGCCGACTTTATACTATTACATCTTTATACTATTTCGGGCTCAATTTTAGCCAGAGACTCTGTTTTGTTGTACTAGAAAAAGTTAGATGTCTAGGTTGCAATCTTTTTAATAAGATCTGTCTTTGGTCGTGATTGTTTGTTTTAAAATCTGGTCCCATAGTGCGTATACTTCTTGGTTTTCTGGTCGTACTTTATTTCGGTTCAATATTATCTTTGTACGTGTACTCGTATGTGCTTAAGATATAGTTGAGGCTTCTTCTTCTTCTTCATCTTTAGCTTCAGTGTTTACTACTTGAATGAGTGACATTTTGTTGTTGCATGTATTGACAGGCATTGGGTAAACGATCCGTACTAAAATGTTATAATAGCTCTATAACAACAACAACTTTGGCAACACAAAAAAGTCTTGTCTAGTTGAAGGAAAAAAATTAATAGAAAGAATTTTTTTTTGTTGCTTAAAAGTTGTGAGGAAGATGCAGTTTTTTGTTTTCGATATAAACGGAAAATTCTGCCAATGTTTTTAAAAAAGTAAAATAAGCCAACAAAACTTAAGGTAGTATAAAGAAAAGAAAATCTTTTGGACTGCTCATTGTCTCATGAGACGTTTAGCGTTTTTTTTTCCGTTTGAGAAAAAAACTAGTATGAACTTTTTTTCCAAATACCGTTATAATGTTTAAACTGCCAATAATTTAATGACAAACGATGAGTAAAGATTTATAATTTAAGAAGAAAAAAAGATTTTTGATAAATTTTAAAAATTGTTAAAAAAAAAGTATACGAAACAAGTTAATAAAATTAGGAAAATAAAATTAGGTAAATAAAATAAAGGAATGTTTAGCTTAACTGACGGTTCAATTATTCGACCGTAAATGTTCGCATAGAATTTTATATGGAAAATATTATGTGTTTTTCATATAAATTTTCTATGCGAACGTTAATGTTCGAAATTGTTGAACAGCAGAAAATTTATTTTAAATATTTATTTTTAAATAGCTGGTTTTTTATTTCAAATTACATACATCAACGACATGTTGTGTATAATCTTCATTTAATTACACTCTACAACACTAAAGGCGGTTACTGAAGTCAGTAACGAATAACAATATGAGTTCTAGATCCACTTTTAATTAAACTGATTAACTCAGTTCTATTTAAGCCTAAATCATGTCATCAAATATAATGAAAACCAGCTCATTTTTGACGATAACTCCCGTTTAGCACCACTTTCAAAATTAATATTTTGTGGCTTTGGCCCTGCGTCAGTTTTTAAATCCTTCTTAGGGCCGACTATCGAATGTTGCGATAAATTAAAAAAATCGGTTATAAATATTAATCAAACCTTAAAATTCTTCACATATTTGGTTTGCTCTTCAAAATCATTCTACGTACAATCGCAAGTGCTTGATGGGTTAATATTAAACTATACTTGCGTACCTCTTTTGTTTGGTGTTTATGTTCTCTGCTTGCAACATTGTTGCAACAAATTATTTAATAAACTATGGCGAAACTCCTCCTCTGTCGTATGTTGTTTTTTCACTCTTATATTTATAATAATATTCCACATCCACACAGAAATGATTTATTTAAGTAAAACTATTGCTTAAAGAAAACCTGTTGAATTAATTTTTATAGCACTTTTTTAATACCCTTCCATGTTTTTTCTTTATTTTTTGCTTGAATTTTTAAATCATCATGAATTTGTGTAAGAATTTAGAAATCGTTACTCAATAAATTATTTGAAAATTTCAATTGAGTTATTTCTGTTGTTTTTCTCCATTTGGCGGCTTTTAAATGGTGCGACATGGTGGTGTTTTCTTGGAATACTTGAAAAGTGTTGTCTTTTTGACTCTACTCCGTTTGGTAAGATGATACTTGGAGTTAAAGAATTTCATCATAGTAATTCCCGTTTAGGTTTATGGGAGTTATCTTTAACCTTTTACTGTGATGTTATGTCGTTTGCAACATTGTATTAAGTGGCTAGTGTATCATGTACATATATGTATGTACAATAACTACTATATTCGTCGAAAGATGATTTATAGAGATTTTTGTTTGCAAATATTGTAAATATAGTATGATTTGATAAGACTATTTCCCAACGAATTAAATTGTGTATTAAACTTTAGCAATTGACACCAGCATTGACGTCAGCATTAAAAGCGATGGATCTATTTAGGAGGGGCTTAAGTGGATTAATGGATGTATAAGGATGTCCGCCGGGAATGTATACTACTTTGTTTGTTTATAATTTTTGATTAAATGAAAGAGAATTGATCTTATATTGATAAATGTTTTATTTAATGTCGGCAATTACGTATGAGCACAATTGAGCGGTATTTCATTAATTTCATCACGAGTATTTTGTTTGAGTTGCTCAAGCGTTTCTGGTTTGTTTGCATAAACCTTGCTTTTCAGATATCCCCACAAAAAGAAAAAGAAGTCCGGAGCAGTCAAATTAGGCGACCGTGGAGGCCAATCATCATCACCATTTCTTGAAATAACTTGTTGTGGAGATAGGTCTCACAGTAATTCCATTGTAATCCTGGCTGTATGCACGTTGGTTTATCGAATATTTTTCCATAATAAATTGGCCACGTGTCTACTTCACGACTACCAAATATGAACTGTCAAGACTAATGCTTACCAAAATGGCGGCAAAAGAAAGTAGTATACCTTCCCGGCGGACACTCTGTGTTTTATTATGGGTATAAAATAAAAAAAAAAGTTTTATTTTATTATACCTGAAATATTCTTGGGTTCTTCTGCAAAATGCTTACTTATTGCAAAGAGTGTAAACGAAAACTTTGATAGACTATTTTTTTATAAACTAATCTAATAATGTCAAACAGTTGTATTTGTAGAGTTTTTTTTATGTGTAAATCGGGCAGTACCAAAAATATATATATCCAGATTAAATCTATGTTCAAATCGTACCGATTAGCAGTCTTCATGAAAAAATTTTCCGCTTTTATCGAAAAATTGCACATTTTTTAGATTTTTTACATTTTTCACCACAGGTGGTATATGCTGAAATCGGGTTTCCGAAGTCCCCAGAAATTATAGTGACTAGGTTGTTGTATGTTTATGTCACTTGTACTCCGTTGAAGTTTGCTTAAGAAATTCAGCGAGATCAGTAACATTTGTTAATAAATGTTAAAACATAAGTATTACTTGTTAATGTTCGCTGGAAGTAATATTGTTGTTCTATATTTTCATGAATTGTAAAGCAAAGTTATCAAAGTAATTTTCGGGAATTCAAAGAATATTATTGAATTTATTTTCTCATTTCTCTATGACGTGCTAAATTTACAATTCATTTTTGGGAATAAGCTAGTTCCTCTGCGCGATTTCACTGGTGGATTAGGCCAGAACATCATGTGTTTGCGAAGTAGCTAAAAAACAATAGAGGCGTAGAAAAAATTAAAAATTGTCCCCAATCACCAAATTCATACCAAATTCACAGAATCAAGCAACAAATTAATTGATTTTGCACCTATTACCAAAATGATTATATAGAATACTAAAAATTGTAAAAATTGAAAATTTTGAATATATATTTTTCAATAAATGATATTTTTAATTTTAGTTAAAAAAAATGTCCAAAAAACTTTGTCGTTGCAAACAATGTGTTAATTAATTAAATTAAATATAGCTCAGGTTTTGACAATCCCCAACAACAATTCTACAAGTTTAACAAAAGATTTTGTTTGTTCTGCTTTATTCCCTTTTTTTAATTATTTATAAAAATTACTGAAATTTATTGCTGGAGGATAAGCTGTTCCTGCGCTTAGGCCAGATCATCAGGAAATGTTCTCCTAAATAATTTTAGAAAAGCCAAAGCTATCAGCAAACAAGACTACAGAGGGAATGAGAATTACCTACATACACTCAAAAAGTGTTATTTGCAACGATATCAAAGCTTAAACAAAATACCAAACAATAAATCAGTGATGAGTTTATCTTTTCTTACATTTCCCACTACAATTAGTTAGAATTCTCCCAACATTAATTGTAGTTGTAAGTGGGTAAAGAAAAAACATATTAAAAACAAAATCAAATTGATTTTATTGTTTTCGCAAGAAATCAAAATAAAAACAATTTGCCAGTTCAGGTTTTTATGCTCGTGAACTTGCAAAAATTTTTTGCAGTTATTTTATTTTTATTAATAATTTATGTAAACTATTAATTAAATCAAAATTGTATTTTATATTTTCTTACAACTAAAATAATAATTGATTCAATTATCACATTAATTTAATTGAAATAATTTTTACACAATTTTTTTAATTAATAAATAAACTACTGATAACACAGCGGAACAAAATTGAACTTTTTGTGTGTTGATTGGAAGTTTGATGCAATTTTTTACTAATTTGAGGTCGTTGATTTCAAATTTAATCTCCGTTTTTCTCTATCGGCTCGCATTTTTAATTTACAGGTACTAATCGAATTTTTGACTTTTTTCCAAAAATTTTAAGTTCAAGAAATCATAACTTCATTCTTAATGAAGCGATTTTAAGAATTCTTCTTTTTTTTCAAAGATAATTGTCAGCTTTGAAAAACAATCAAATGTTTGCAAATCAATAAATGGCTGAGTAATTAATGGTTGTTTACGTAAACAAATGCAAAAATTTTAATTTTTTTATTTTTAAAAATCATGAAAAATCTAAAACATAAACAAGTCAAAGTCTTTTTTTTCACGTAAAGTCACATAGCCTGTGAATAAAATGAGATATAGGTCATAAAAATAGATCAACGCGTTTTACTTCAATTCACAATCAAGTGAAGTGAGGTGAAGGAAAAACTTCAATAAATAGAACACACACACATTAAAAATGTTTTTTTTTTTTTTGTATGGAAATCGCGATTTTTATCAATTTAATTGTTTCAGTAAATTGTAAATAAAATCAAAAGTTATTTTCCGATTACAATGAAATAAAGCTCATTTAATTCGAAATATGAATGCTAACTGTTTTTATACCAAAACTGTAATTTTAGCCGATTTTTTAAATAAAAAAATTTTTTTTTTAAAAAATTGTTCTTTATTTTAAAACTTCAACGTGATCTCTGAAACTACGGGGCAAATTTAAAAACAATGTAAGTACGGCTTAAAGATAATATTGTTAGCGAATTTTGGTCGTTTTTTAAGTGAATATCGTGCACCGTTTTCAAGTTATGGCAATATATGTAGTGGAAGTGTCTTAATTTTGGAAATAACGGTATATCTCGAAGAGTCGGGCTGAGTGCAGATTTGAATTTAGCGTCCCAACTAACCTTAAAAACAACATTCAATTCTTAATCAAAAAAAACCTTGTTCCCTTGTGTAATTTTTTCTTTGTGTGTGGAGATATGTTTTGCCTATTACTAACAAAAAATTATTAAAACTTATGAAATTTTTTTTTAACAATTACAAAACAAATAGTATTTAAATAACAATTTTAAAATAAAATTAGCGGTATAATTTTCTACTGAACTAAAACTAGTTTTTACTAGTTACCACTTTCACCAACTATGCAACAGACATTCAAGATTCTTAAAAAAAATTCTTCATTTTGTTTTATTTTATTTAAATTCAAAAAATTATCGCAACAAATATTTAGTTGTCCGTTTAAAAGATAAACTCTTGTTGGGAAAAAATCCATTTAAGATTTTTTTTTTTTAATATAACTCTTATAGAAAAATGTTTAAAAGGCATTTTAAAATTACTTAAATAAAAATTACAACAACTTGGAAGATGAGAACGAAAACAGCTTAACACATAAATTTGCGTTTTAAAAGCTTTTTCTTTTAGTTATTTTGTACTCGCCAAACTCTGACACTCACACGCAAAGCGATAGATACATATAAATACGGTAAACAAGTGTTTATAGATTTGTTTGTAAGTATTGCTTACAAAAGGTAACATAAATATGTGTGCCAAAATGTTGACATTGATAATAATGACACTGATTGTTCAGGCAACACATCATTAAGAACACACAGAGATTTTTGTTTTGCTTTAGTTGATTTTCGTTGTTTTTTCTTAAAACATTTTATAGTCTGTTTAGTATTTGATACAAAAAGACTTCAATTTTGCTGCTGTATAAAACCAAAGGCACCGAGTTACAGCCACATTCCTTTAAGCAATTTTTTTCTCTTTCCCTCTCTCTTTATCCTGATTGAGTTTTTTGATGTTTTGTTGCTGCAACATTTGTGCATATATCAAAAGGGAAAAAAAAAACAATGAAATGCTGTTAGTAGTATGTGCAGACAAAAAAAATGTTCATTAATGTGAGGTAACCAACTAAAAAATAATATATATTTACATATACATATATAAAATTTTTTTTTTTAAAAAAGTTAAGTAGTCCCAAGAAAAAATTAAAAAAAAGTTAAAGGAGACTCATATTTAAACTGGACAAACCACAAATTAAACTTTTATTAAAAACTATATAGAAAAAGGAAAATAATAATATTTAAGCTAAGAAATACTGCTGTTCTTGGGTTGTTAAGACTGAGTCCATAAAGCCAAAGAGATGATGAATAAAATGGTTCAGAACTTTGGAAAAAACCACTAAATAAATAAATGGCTGCATGCAACGTTTCAGTGTATTGACATTCAAATGAATTGAAAGTTTTAACTGCTTGATACACATGTGCAGTTCTGGATATATTTTTAGAAGATAAATAAGAAATTGTGGGTGAGTGGCAATTAAAACTAGAAACACATTTTAAAATTAAAAGATTAAAAATTTTTAAAAGATTGTCTTGACTGCATACTAAAGTTTCAAACATATATGTTACGATTCTCTTATTACTTAAAATAATTTTATACGAATTGCTAGAATTGTTCTCTTATCTGTTTAAAAACTTAATTTTTTTATTGATTGTTGCATTTTAAGTTGCAATATCACTTGCTTTTACAAGTACGCATATATATATATGGTGTTCTTTTACATGGTGTTCTTTTGCCTACATTTACAAAGAGGTAAGTCATTAAGAGGTACTTTTTATATAGTTCCCAAATTATGATCCTCGAATGTTTTGGGGCTTAAAGCAGTATTTCATTTTCCATAAACGAGAGTTGGAAAATTTTCTGGTAAAAACTTTTAAAGCAGTTTTACTTGCATTTGCAAAAACTTTTACCAGGTTTATACAGTGGCACAGAAAAGCCTACATGTCCCCACTAAGCAGCTTAAATAAATATTTTTTTTTTCTAAAAATATATAAAGGGGTATGTACACACAGAGAATAAATACGGTTGAGCATGGTTACGGCAGCTACACTATGTATATTGTAACAATATATTGTTGTCCTACACAAAATATTGTTATTTTTATTTAATATGAACAATATTATAGTTACTGTAAACATGTCAATGTTTATGGCAATTATAAGTTTAAGTATAGTTCACTGAAAAATAATCATTTGTATAGCAACTAAATAATGATAACTTTAAAGATATATTATATTCCTCACAAACATTTAGTGATATTAAATAGCCATAACATGATAACTTTCTAAACGTGTACTCATAATATGTTTAAGATGCAAACAAAATATCTTTACTCTAATAAAATTTTGTTATCGCCATTTGTAAAATAATTTGCATCAGTTGTGTCGGTTGTTTTGCATATGCCCATCGAGAATTATTTGTGATTCAGTGGTTATACAATTTAAAAAAAAATACCCATTAAAAAAAGCAAGTTTAAAGAAATTAAAAAAAAGAAATTGTAGCTACAATAAAAAAATTGTAAAGTGTCTCAAAATAAAATATCAATGCTAAAAAAAAATTTTAATATTGTTTGAAAATGGTGCAAAAATATTGACCATTTCTGTAATTTTAGAGAAAAAAAATGAAAATTCTATAAAATAATTTATAAATAAATGCGGCCAATGACTAAAATAGGTTACAAACATTATGTGTAAAGTTGCATCATATAATGATGTGAAATATCTGTAACAGTTTTACGTTAAGGTTCCAGTAAATAAACAAGCATATTTATATATTAAAAATATTTTTCGGTTTTAGATTTAATCTACATATTATTAGGATAAACATGATAATAATATGATCAATTCTTAAATTATTATAATTAACGTGATAATAATATGATTACTTGTTAACTTATTATGATTAACATGATAATAATATGATTACTTCTTAACTTATTATGATTGAAATGATAGTAATATGAATAGAACTATTACAAAAAGCTTTATAAAATACATAACTGAAATTTAACTCATAGAATAAATGCGAAAAATAAAAAATGTTGAATATAACAAAGTTGCTTATAAAAAGAAATAATTCCCAATATCTATAATATAATAACATTTAATTATAATATGATGTAATCAACAAATTAGGATTAAGGCAAAAATATTGTGATGATATGTTACGAATATATTTGGTCATAGTATGATTCATTCGTAATATGTTGACTACAATCATGAATCTTATCATTATATGTTGCTCTTAGAATGTATTTACCACAACCATGTTTTTTTCTTTGCGTGTATACTAATTGATTTAGATTGATTTTGAGGTATCTGTCTAAATAGGTGTTTTTGTGGGTCAACCTTGTGTACAAAATGCAGGATTCTTTATGGTTTTTGGCTTAAGGCCCTTGATTTCACGTAGCTTCCAGACATTATACGTAGCTGACCAAAAACTTTATTTGGTGCCACGGGAGTCAGGGCCCCTGCAATTTCATTTCCAGTCTGGCTATTGGGTTGT
The DNA here is from genome assembly GCA_943735925.1 of Pollenia amentaria. Taxonomy (NCBI): domain Eukaryota; kingdom Metazoa; phylum Arthropoda; class Insecta; order Diptera; family Polleniidae; genus Pollenia; species Pollenia amentaria. Next base: position 183,929,728 of record OX031007.1, on the reverse strand, counting down.
AGTATCGTGGGGGCTGTGGTTTAATACCCAAATAGCTCAAAATTTCTGTTACGCAATGAAAAGTAGAAGTGTTAGATAGACTCCGCACCTCGCCAGGTGGAAGAAGTGGCCAAAACGAATTTTCTTGAATTGGCACCTTTGCTCTTTTTGCCACGGCTTTGTTGCCGAAGTTTCAAGGTTGTGGTATAATCGCATTGTTTTGATCCGGTGTAAAGAGCACTCTGAGGTAAGGTCGCAAGACAGGGACTCACGTTAATCAAATGTACAGCTCAATAGCTTCCAGACAAAAGTTTTACCAAATCCGCAACCCACTGAATGATAGACTAGCTCATTAAAAACTAGCCTACCAGGGCACGCAATACTTTAATTGTCTTTGCTAAAGATATACTTAAATAATAGTCTACGTTCTTGATAATACTGTATTGTTTCACATAACACTGTACGCCACGATTTTTCACTCATGATCAGACTGACCATGTTTTGAAAATAAAGCTTAAAAAAATATAGGTATGTCTCAGTTCTTCTCGGTCAATTCATTTCGGTATTTTACGATCAATTAAATTTTTAATGTGAATCCAGCAGGCTATCACTTCGGGAAGTTACGATTACAGCCCGAGCAAAATCGGACCACAGCACAGTGGTCAGAGCTGTATGCTTTTTCTAAAGGATAAAATCGGCTGCAGTTGTACAGGAAAGACAACTGAGCAGATTTTGATGAATAGTTTTTCCATTTTTAAAATTTACATTAGCATAACTTCAACAGAAATCAATATTTTTAAAAAATGCCTACGATAAGTACTAGAGAATTTAATAATCTACAAATAAAAAAAATTATCACACTCGGTTCAGTAGTTTTTGCTGTACAGCTGCAGCCGATTTTGTCCTCTAAAAAAGCATACAGCTCCGACCCCTGTACCGTGGATCGACTAAGTTCATATTTGATGCATTACATCTGAAAACAATACCAAGTATTTAAGCAAAAAATCTACCTTATCGATCAACTGGTTTGGGTATAATCGTTTCTTCCCCAAGTGATTTACATTAAACATTTAATTGCTCGTAAAAACCCGAAATGAATTGATCTAGAAAAACTGAGTGATACGTTTTATTCTTATGCTTTATTTTAAAAATCTGTTCAGTTTGATCATGGCACAGTGTTATTATTCTATTCAGCTAGCTGATGCAATTGTCAAAACTTTGATTATTTGTTAAAGTTTAAAACATTCAAACAGATTTTAACCAAAATTAAGTTGAATAGCAGTGTTTTAACTTAATAGCGTAATACAGACTTTTACAAAGGCTAGCTTAATATAATTTTTTTTATATATTAGCTATTCAGCTAAATAGAATTACTTTAACAAGCAAAATTTAGGACCTAATTATGTAAAACGAAACGCAACGCCAAAGAATTACATTGAAAGCACAAACAATGTCATGAATATTTTGTAATTTTGTTGTTGCTTTCTACAGAAATTCATGTACCGTTTTAAAATGTTCAGCGCCAAAAGTTATGCAGCATTTATAATCTATGACATTGTTTGTGCTTTCAAAGCAATTCTTTGTCGTTGCGTACCGTTTTACATGAATAGGGCCTTAATATTGATATCCATTGTTTATTTTAATTTTTTGAGTTTTTTTCGTAATTTAAGTCAGCCACGGTAGTGGCTATAACCAAAACTTAATACGTTAATCCAATTTGATGTATTTTTTAATTTTTTTGGTAATCTGGCTAGCCCGAATAGCTATTCATATTTATTCTCTCGAATAAATATTTCATGAACTTTTATTTGATAGTTGAAATCCAACATCTATTTATTAAAACACCTCATAATGAATCACCTTACATCTGTGCATACATTTATACCATTACGTTTAAAGACATTTAGCTATGCTTGAATTGTTAAAGCATCACATGGCTAAGGGTTTAGTTGAATGATGTTTTTTTTTAGTTTTTTCCTTAAAAAAAAAATTTATAAAAAAAAGAAAATAGCAGGAAAAACAGCTAGAAAATTTAAATGACTTTTTGTGGTATATGTAGAAGAAAAATGTGGCCTTAGAGAATAAAAACGGTTTAATAGGTTAATAATGCAAAAGTACAATTCAAACGTTAAAGTGGAGGTGTAACCATTTTGGGTCTACTGATACGAGTATATGAAACTCATATATCAGTAGCATTATGGATTGTATTAAATTGATGTCTTACAAAAACTAATTTGTTTTGGAACTTTTACTGTCAAGCCTAAAACTTATTTGAAAAAAGTTGAAATAGCAGTGGGCTAAAGCAATAGAGAAGGTTCATCAAATGTAGAAAATTGTATTGAAAATTAAAAAATTAGTTTACAAAAATACTTTCTAAATAAATTTGAATAACTCGATCGGTCAGGCCTACAACTGATGTCTCTTAAGTAATATTTTAACTTCTTAAAAGTAAAATATAACAAATAAATGCTTTAAATGTATTATTACTAGGGTATTAATTTCATCGGGCTTTTGCTTTAATCGGTTAGTCGCTCGATTAATTACCCGAGGTTTTGGTTTAATCGTTAAATAATCGGTTAATACTGCATTTGATCGATTAACCCATTAATAGTTTTTTTTTTAATAATTAAGTAATTTTTATTAATATGATAAAAATTTATTTTATTATTTTATTTTTTTTTTTTTTCTCTTTTTTGAATACTGATAATCATAACTAATATGTAATTTTTACCAACTCGCCTCAACAATGCCTATAAGGCGCTGAGGCAACTCAAATGTACTGGATTATTGGAAAATAAATAAAAACTTAAATTATAAAAAAAAAAATGCATAAATTATTTATTATTTGGAGTTTATTATTAAAAAAAAACAAACACATAACAAACATAATAAGTTTTCGAGCTTAAACGAGTAAACAAAAAAAAATAATTCATAAATACACATATAATTAATATTATTTAATTAATACATAAATATTATGTATTAATTAAAAAATAACTATAAGATAATTTTATTAGTTTTTTCAATAGTTTAATGAGATCTTATAACAATAGTTTTTTGGACAAATTATTTGGTTTAAATATTTAGAATTAAAGCGATTATTTTCCTTAGTTTTGCAAAACTTGACTTGGAAAAAATACTTTTAACGAAAGCAACTCATAATACAGAATATCTTATTTCTCAGTCCTTTTTATAGATTTCTCTAAACGTATAAAATCTTTCATTATGCCATTAGAGTCCTATTTTAGTTTTTTTTTTTTAATTTTTAACTCTACTAATTGTTTCGGTTAATTCTGTTAAAAGATTGATATGAGAATATATGAGAAGAAACAAAGAATCAAACACATACATACATACAGCAAACACTTTTTTAAAATGAAGATCACTAAACACCTTCTTTTCTAAACACATTTATTTCTTTTGTATATGAAACAAAACAAATAATTAAAAAATAAAAAAAAATGTTAAAATAGAACAAAATATTAAAAATTTTGTTATGTCGGTTATTGGTTAATCGACCGAAATTAACCGGTTTAATCGTTAATCAAAAAAGCTGATTTTAAAATAACCGATCAGTTAATCGGGTAGTAATTAATCAGTTAACCGATTAACGGTTTGTCGAATGAATGCCCTAATTGGTACTAATACTGGAAAGTCCTTGATAAACAATAAGCAGCAATTTCGCAGTAGGTTTCAAAGTCCATAAACGGTATGAGTGCTGATGCATACATATTTTCGTACGATATATAGATACGAAAGATAAAGAGATTTTCGGGAACGATGGCACGTTTTTGGCTTTAATAAGAAATTCTTCAATAAGAAATGTATTTTCTATATATTTGAATATGGCGTCTTTTAGACCGATGATCAATTATTAAGCGATGTTCAGATAACTTTTTCGAGAGGATATTTTTTAGCGATCTAGTTAGATATAGGTATAAGCCGATGTCGACTAATATCTTGGCTCAATATCAAATAAACTGCATTCTTTGTCAGACATAAAGATAGCGGAAAAGGTATTATTCATATAATTGGGAGACATCAAATTTAAATGATTAAAAATAAGCCGAACACTTCAAAGTTAAAAAGAATCATTCTGAATTCCTAATTTTTGCTACAAATTTCGACAAATTGGCCAATAAAATTATTATACATTTGTGCGCAGGAAAAAGTTTTTTATCAATTAAAAAATGGTTTTAAAAGTATTTAAATTTAATTAATAAGATAATTGAATCAATTATTTTTTTAGTGGAAAAATATAAATATAATTTTGATTTAATTAATATTTAAGTTGTTTTGAAATAAATTTTTAATTAAAATATTAATTAAATATCAAAAATATTAATTGACTTTTTCGTTTAAAATAAAATAATTTAAACTTGTAGAATTTTTGTTGGAAATTGTCAATGTTCAATTAAATAAATTAACACATTGTTTGAAATGGCAAAGTTTTTTGATCAATTTTTTAATTAAAATTAAAAATATCATTTATTGAAAAAAAAAATATTCACACTTTATAGTAATCAATATAATCATTTTGGTAATAGGTGCAAAATCAACAACTTGTTGGCTTGATATTATCAATTTTTAATTTTTTCTGTTAATAAAGGCCGGGAAATATGGAAATAATGAACCAATTTTGTCTATTTTTAATGCCAAACAAAACTTAAGCATTAAGACACTTTTTTTTTAATAATGTTTTAATTTTAAAAGGCAAAAAAAATTACACAAATTGCTTGGCAAACATGTCCAAATTTTGTTATTTGGACAAGCAATGTTTGTAGAAATATTAAAAATTTTCAATATTTTGCAATCATGGTGGATATTTGTCAAACTTTTGGTGGAGTCTAGTGCTAAATGTAATCATTTTGCAGAGTAAAGACGTTGAAGAAGAAGCATTAAAATAATTTTCAGTAGTATATTCTGATTTTTTTCAGCAACGTTGTTTTCCATAAGACAGCTCGTGGCTCAAACGGCTCTTTAATCCCAATTTTTTTCCTTTTTTTTATTTCTCCTCCGTTTAAACAAATAGTGAGCAAAATTGTCATTGAAAATAAAACAAGACTTGAAAATTTGTGTTAGTACGAAATATGTTTGTGTTGTTTATAAGTGACCACAAAACGGAAGCAAAGTATGTGTTAGGCAATCCATTTGTGTCGTTTATATTGCCCTTAATCATTCGTTTTCCAAGCCTAAAGTACTAAATATTTAGCTGATTTTCTTACATCATTCAACAGCAGATGAAAGGATATGTCATTGCAGTCTTCAAGAAATCGGAATATACATACTTGATGATGTAACTTCTTATTATTACTATCTATTTATTTTGGGAGGATTTTAACTGTGACTTATGCTATATTCACACTTGGGATTTTAAAAGCGTTTAGGCAAAATGTTGATTAAGTTAATCAAAGCTGTTTACATTACAATTGAGATGATTAAGTTCAGTTGATTTGCAAATTAAACACAACAAATTTATTTATATTACTTTGAATTATTAGAAATTGATAAAAAATGCTTTAATAAAGTTATCAGAAGAATATTTTAAACATATTAGTGATGAAATTGTGAAAATTTATGGATTATTTAAAAAACATTAAACAACAAAAAACATCGGTTGTACACGTGCGAGGTACGTTTATTGTGGCCGATGCTGCATCATACTCAGTTTGAGATATGTTCAGAGGATTCAATGTGATTAATAAAATTATTTAGTTTAAAACATGTCAAGTTGGAGTGATTGGCAAATCACTTAAATGTATGGCTAATCATTTCAATTTTGAAGTGATAAGAGCTGAATAGCGTGATGAAAAAAACGGAGTGCAGATTCGAGAGATGCTTTAAGGCGTTCGAGATGCTTAAACGCGTTTAAAAAACCCAAGTGTGAACATAACAAACCTTTTAACTTCTGTACAAATGAAGCTGGTATCTAAAGTCTTTTGTTTTGTAAATTTAAATGTTTTGGTTTTTCTTTTTACTTTATTTTACAACAGACGAATGGACATATCGTATAATTCGACTGTTTGCGATTTAATTTTTTTTTTTTTTCATTTATATTTGGAATTACAAAAATGTGATTAAGTAACGGTTTATCCATTTTTCGGTTTCATTAAAGTTAAATAAAACACACATAAAGCTTTGATTTCATTGAAACTTTCATTTAGTTATAATGCTTGAACCTTTCCATGACGTACGAAACACAAAGTGTTTGAAATGCCCATCTCTAGATTGGTTGCTGCAGTTGATCCATTTAGGGAAGTTTTCGATCAATTTTTGCCACATTTCGGGCGTTATCTCGGCGATAACTTGATGGATGCTGGTTTTCAAATGTCTTAACTTTAGTGGATTATCGGCGTAGGCACCGTTTTTGACATTGCCTTCTAAAACACGTATTACGGCGTCTAAACGTCAAACAACGAATTCTGGAAACTTCCCATGAAATAAAGCCAAAATCGGTCATGCTGTGTGTCACGTTGCAACCGTCTTATTGAAACCACATTTCGCTCAACTCCAAATCTTCAATTGCAGGCCAAAAATTTGGTTACGATACGGCCATAGCACACAGCGTCATGGAATCGACAGATTCGGATTATTCTCCACATTTTCACTAAGAGAAGCGATATTTTCGGCAGTGGTCATATTGCGATGATGCAGAGGGCTGCAACGCTTACAGTCTCTCTAAATTTCTTTGTGATGTTGCCAATTCCTTGCACATTAGGGCGACTATGGCGACCATAAACATCCTATACTGCTTGAAAAGTGGCCGCGTTTGAACCAGCACTTTCGGAGTAATTTTTCTAAGCGTTTTTCGGTTGCTAAACGATATTCGTAGATGTTAAACCTTTCACTAAATATATGACAAATATTATATTTTTTTTTTATTTTTTTTCGACTTTATTCTATGAGCTAAATTTCAGTTATGTATAAAGACATTCCTAAAAATTTAAGGAATAGAACTATTACAAAACAGTTTTAAAAAATACATAACTAAAATTTTGCTTATAGAATAAATTCGAAAAGAAAAAAAAATAAAAATTGGAATATAATAAAGTAACTTATGAAAGAGAAATAATTCCCAGATTCTATTTATACGACAGATATTTATAAGCCGACAACCTTTCCAGACCGGTGGTTTTGAAAACACTAAATAGATAAAGCCGTATTTTTTTTTTTTTTTTTTTAATTTAAAATTTTATTACAAAATTAATAAGATTTGTAACTTAAGTCCTTCTCCATGTTTTTAATATAAAATTATATAAGTTGAACCTGCAATTATGTGTTTTATTCAAAGCCATTATAACCAATTATACAAGATATGGTTTTTAATATTCTCTTAAAAATTCTAAGAACTAAACTTTTGCTACAATTAATTATCACTCTTAACACAAACCTTCACACCTTTTCTGTGGGAATTTACCACAAAGATCAATAAAATTCAAATAAATATCCAATATCCTTTACAGCATTAATTCATTTACTCTTCATCTTGTTTTATAAAGAAATTTACATGTAAATTACCAGCTTTAATGTTACACCTGCAATTAAATTAAGTTGTATCTAATACTCATACAACACAAACACATATAAACATACTAACATTATGCATAATATTATAATGTCAGGTTACAAATACTATATTTAAGACATAACATATCCGTTAACTTTAACTATGTAAGATGATAATTTGATATGAAGAAAAACGCATGCTGCATACAAAAAGCTAAAAAACAAACCAAATTATAGAGTTAAGAATAAATTTTGCTAAGCAGACGCAGGCGCGGACATAGAACAAGAGCTGCAGAAAAATCAAAACAACAACAAACATGTAGGAACATTGTTATGGCAGCAAGATTCCAATGGAAATTATAGAGGATTAACTTTAAATTAATAATAAGATAGTTAAGATAAACAAGAAAATGCATTTTAAGAAAAAAAAAAACTAGGTCAATACAGTAGTTTCAAATACCAATGTAATTATGATGCATAAAAAGAATAAAATTACTCAATATAGTTTTATTTTTATTAGTATGCATTTTGCTAATGTTGTTAATTTCATTGTAAATAAAAAAATTTGGAAATATTTCGGTGTATAGCACTTTTTTCTTCATTTTTGTTTTACTTCATTTAATAAAATATGTACATCAAACAAATCATTTTTTAAATGTCACTACTCTATTTGCGTATTTGACATAGTTGCCAACGGCTACTGCCGATACCGTATCAATTTTATACGGTACACAAAAGAGATGAAAAAAAAAGTTTGTATGTACATAGAAAAAATAAATAACCAAAATCAACAAAACTGAAAATCAACCATCATTTTTAGTGGTTAAAGCAATTAATAGACCAAAAACAGTATCAACTTCATTTCAAGAGCATTAGTCAGACTCAAACGAAAAATTGTATAACATACTGCACTATACTGCTGCAGCAAGAGAAGTAGTAGCAAAAGTATCAAAAAAAAAAAAATCTTTTAAAACAAACGGTCATTGTAGAAACAAATACACTCTCGTTCATTGTGAGTTACAAAGACATATTTACAATTGTACATTTTACCGGACAAATTCTGTATGCAACTGCAAGTCAAAGTAGATACATTTTCAAGTAGCCAAGTTGTTTAAGGAATATAACAAAAAAAAGTAATAAGATTACAAACAAAAAGCATAACAATGACGACATATAAGACAAACCAAACAGCAACTACAACAACAACCAATCCATATGTTTCATTTACGTTCAATTGTAAGTCGGTTAGTTGCTGGTTTCGTTGCTAGTTTGACTGAATTGCCCGGCAGACAACAAATGTCTGAGGTCGTTTATTTTTTTTTCCTTTATATGTTGCGTTGCTGATATTCCTCTTTTCAATATGTTGTTGTATATTGTACAGTGCGACGACATGCACAGTTAGAATTCAGTGAATTGCTGCTGATGTTTTATTTTTGTTGCCAAACGGCAATTGAATGAAACTTTTTGGACAGCAGTTGTTAAGCGAAAAATCAAAAATAAACGGGAAGATAGCTGAGGTTATAACTTCAGATATAAAAATACCATAAGCTCTTTTAAATCCTAAAGTAAAAGAAGATAGAAGTTGAGGTATATAGTAAGATATAACCGTTACAAATTTTAGAACTGAAGTTCAGTTTTTATTTGTCAGTGTACTATTTAAAATATGTAAGCATCTTAAAGCACTAACACCATGTGCAAAGTTGTTGTATATTTCTTTTTTAAATAGGTTTTAGTTTGTTATTTAATGGATTAGATGTGTTTCAGTTTATCTTACTTCGAAACTATTTAATTTCGAATAGAGCAATACAACCACAGTTATGGATAGTAGCTAGTAATGTAACAAATACTTTAGTAAAATAGACGACAACATTTCTACTTGCGTTTGTTCAATAGGTTCTTTTGGGTAAAAAATGCTCGTTTAGTTGTTTAACTGAAAAATGTCGGTCTGTGGTCCAATATAAATTTATTCCAGCTATTGGCAATCCTTATCTATAACTTTTTTCTATTTTCCTTCCAATAGAACTGGTAATTTTTTTGGCCCAAGAACATATCAAATTAGCATCGATTTGTTAGTGCATATTTTTGGATATTTTATCCTTTGCAGCATTTTTTCGCATATTTTGGATAAAATAACATTTTTGGAGCATTTTTGAAGTATAAAGCGCATACTTCACCTTTTTGAAGTATATTTTGATACTTGTTGAATTTTATAGATGCCTACAAGTGCCTTCGCAGCGAATCAAAAAAATTGTTTGAAATTCTGGTTTATGGATGGCTTTCTGTTTTAAATATCTCCTCAAAGAGTTGCTTCAATTTAGCCAATTTGAGAAATTTGTAGTGTTAAAATCAACACCGATTTTATTTTAAAATATATGTATTCCAAGCCATTAATTCGGTTTGATAAGAAAACCCAGCGCAGAAAACCCATAGAATATTAAACGTTATAAGAAAAACCAAAAGCAAAAAAATATTGCTCTGCACTCGTCATTCATATTTCGTAATCTTTTGATGAAGTCTGGCATAAAGGCTTATTACATAAATTGAAGCTAAACCTACTACCGAGCAGACACAAACTGTTAGAATGCTAAAGGCGATTTGTTTAATAAGGCAGCCTGCTGGTCCTTCTATTATACTTAATAAATGTTCCGGGCATGCCAACAAGCAACTTCGTCCAAACTGCAACATTTGCGGATGATACATCTTTTCTAAGCGTACAAGAAAACCGTCATCAGGTATCTCGTTACTTAAAGGGTCATATATTTGAACTAGAAAAGTTGGTATAGCAATGGAGGATTAAGGTCGATAAGCAAAAATGCGTACTACTTTGCGTCGGGAAACATTCCCCTCTATTAATATCAATAATCAAATAATACCTTAACACTCGCATGTAAAATACCTCGGTATACATTTAGATCGGCGTTTAAAGTGGAAATCGCATATAGAAGCAAAATGAACTCAAATGAAACTAAAAGCAATTCAAATTAATTGGCTTATTGAAAGAAATTCTGTTCTTAGTCTCGATTGCAAACTTTTACTTTACAACTCTATCTCAAAGCCCATCTGGTGCTACGGTATTCAGTTATGGGGCACTGCCTCGGCCTCTAATATCGAAAAATCCAAAGGTTGCCAAAACAATCTATCGAATAATCATAGCTGCCCCTTGGTACTTTAAAAACTCAAATAGTTATTCACAAGGATCTCAATGTGTCATTACTTAAATGTAAGTTTACGAAACATGCAGTAAAATATTTAAAAAGGCTCCAATTGCAGCCGAATCCACTAGCTCGAAATATTTTAAATGATGTAGCCCACACTTGCGTAAGGAGAAGAGATACTGCTGAACTCATCCGATTTGAAGAGCGCTAAACACCTCCACATATGAACAGAAACCGTGAAGGGAAATATTTTCGTTCGGCACTGGTAGGACATAAAATAAGGTATTACAATGAGATTTGATTATTTATTGTTAGTTTTTATTTACTATATGAAGATTCAATAAATAAATAATGAAAACAACAATTTTTTTTTCCAAAAAATGAAGTTTTGAAGTTAGTTATGCAGAAATGTTTGCTTTTTTTCTTTATATTGTGTGTAAAATTCATTCTTATATCTTTTTTGCTTTCTCCGTTTGAAGAGAATATGTCGTTAAGTTTCTCGAAGCGTTGGGAGCAAATTAAAAACTCAAAACACATTTATTTCGAAAGGTATTTTTTTAAGTTATGACAACTTTGCTACAAATAAGCGATATGTGTACGTTTGCGGTTATGCGTGTAAAAAACCGTGACTTTTTAACGTTATCAATTTTTTTGAAATCGGTTTACATTTGGTCATAAGCTTTAACACTTATATCATTCCCAAAAATAGCTTTAACTTAACTTCCTTTTAAATGTTAATATTAATATAAAATTTAGTAATTGTCTCTTTTAAGATAAAAAAATCTCATATAGATGGTGATATCTAGATAATGTTTGGTATCAGTAACTCTTATATTAATCTTAACCATATAACGTAACTGATTACTTTCCATCGTTATCAAATAGGGTACAGTCTCGAAAATTCGTCCGACTTTACCGACTATCAGGCACCCGATGGAAATCATTTTAAAAAACCAAACGATTTACTTAGATTCGACAATATACAGGCCTGTCACAGCAACGAATTCTGATCGAAAGTGATTTTGTTTTTGGGGAAGCAAGATACGAAATCACTTCCTCTTTCGATCGGAATAGATTTCTGTGACATGCCTGATTATTTTCAGTTACTTATTAATTTTCATTTTAATTCTTTAAAATTGTATATCATAAATGTAAGTTCGACTGTGTTTTGACCAAAAAATTAAGTCTTTAATTAAGAGATGCATTTTCGAATCCCTCGAAATTCATCACACCTTTTAAAAATTATAATTATGAAATCGATCTATTTTCATCACAAACCTGTATAATTTTTGACTGAATTTTTGTCTAATAAAAAAATAATTAAATTGTTGAATATTTTATTTTCAAATAGGTTCGGGAATATTGGGACTATATGGGAATATATGGCAATTTTTAGAGCAAATTTTTTTTACTGCATATCTAATGCGCATAAAACTCATTATTTACGGTTTCCCTTGTTATAACTTATTTTGCAATAGGGATGGGCAATAAATATCGATATATCAAAATATCCATATTTAAAAAAATTATAATCGATATATATAGCCGATATTAAAAATACCCATACATCGATATTTATCTACGACTATCGCATTCGATATTTTTAAGATCTCTTTATAATAAAGTTCAACATTTTAACCGTTGCTAAACTGCTTACAATACTGTTGTTTTTTAAGAATTGCATCATATGTTTTTGAACTAATATTAAGAAAATAACGGCGCTTTTTCATTGTACATTTTCATAGATTACACAGTTCAGTTTTGTCTCTGTTTTTAAGAGATGACAACAAAAAATAAGCGCGGAAAAAATATTCTGGAGTGTTCCTAGAATTATGCAAAGAATCGCCTTAATTATCGTGTATTAGCAGCAATAGACTCATGAAAGTTGGATTGTTAATAATAAAAAAAAAATATTTTGTTTTTTTTTTATTTGAGCATGTTCTTTTATCTTAATAAAATATTGAATAGTTTACTTGAATAGTATGTGCCATAAGTTTTGTTTACCGGCAGTATATTATCCGGCATTATATAATTCCAATTAATTTTTTTTTTTAAATTTCATATGGCGAATAAATAAATTTTTTTTTGTATTCTTTACATTTTTTTATTGTAGAATTACCTACCGGTCCCTCGATTTCAAACGAAAACTTCGTTCGCATAACTTACCTTAAAAACTAAATTTTAAAATTGGTTTTTGCTTTAAATAAAAGTTAATCGAATGAAAGTTTCGTTCGAAATCGAGGAACAGGCATTAAATTTGAAATTAAAAGAAACAATAAAAAGTTAGAATGGAATTATATCTAAAATGTTTGTACATATGTACATTGTACATATGTAAATATGTATTGACATAAGTATATTAGGTTTTTAAGTTTAGTAATATTTTGAGCTTAATACGTTCGATACATCGATATATCGATATTTTTAATAAATAAATATCAATACTCTTAAAAAATATCGATACTATATATATCGATATATTTTTTCAATTTGCCCATCCCTATTTTGCAACATGTGGTCGAGTATAATATTACAGGCTTCTGTCTGGTCGCATATTCTGAGCATTTGCGGCCAATGTTCACTTTAATAGAATCTATTGTATTCGAAATAGCTCCGCTGTGATTGTCTAGGCCGATTTAAACAGCTCACAATAGATGCGACACTTCTGTTTCCATAAAATACAGAACATTTTTTTGACTTTAATATTAATTTGCTATGAATAAACTATGTTTACCGTCCTTTCAATTCAAATGATTATAGTCGACGAAACTAAGTCATCTAAGATAAAAATGAACAAAAGCAAAGTAATTTTTATTCATGAATATGAAGAAAAAAAATTCAATATGTCTCATTCATGAGAAATATCGAAAATTTGATATCTTTAACGTTAGTACACGAAAAATTCTGAACTCTTGTAGATTTAGTAGATGCAGCACAAGTAAAACATTCTCACTTGTTCTTTTAGATTTCGATTCTTAAAGTCTTACTACTATTGTTATCAACACAAACACAATATTTCATGTCTTAACACGATCTCTACATTAAGGTTTAATTAAACACCCCTGTTTAATAAACATATCAATTAATTAAATTTAATAAACACAACAAAACGCAAAACACAGAAGTTTTCCAACCAGATGTATTTTTTTTATTAATAAAACAAACAATTTATTAAAAATAACTTTAAGAATAAACTTCAGTTTACCAAACCTTAGTTAACCTTAATTTGCTTTTATAAATTGTCTTAATACTCGGCTTAAATAAATCTTTTAATTCTTAGGAATAAAACCTTGCAAAGATTTTGCAGCTTAGGAAAAATTAAATAACTATGGGCGTATATAAATAAATGCTTTAAAGCTTAAAAGCTAATTAAATTAGCTTAACGTATAAATTTATTTATTTAACAACGAAGATTGCGTGTTATGTTAACATATTTTATCATGTTATTTTAGCAAAAGGTATTTGCTTTTAAATATTTTTCTTCGCCAGTTAAAGGAAGAAAAAAAATATTTAAAAAATTAAACACGTTACATAAATAAATTAAATTTGTGGTGCTGGCAAAAATAGACAAAACTGCTTTCAATTAAAAAAAAAAAATAAAAACAATTGTATGGAACAATAAAATCTAAAAAAAAATTTATAAAATTTTGTTAAACACATTGTTTAAGTGCCTGTAAATTTATAGACTGATAGAAACTAATTAAAGTCATTGTTTTTATTTAACATTAACAAAACTAACTTTAGCAACATGTTGTGATTTTTTGTTGTAGACAACAAGTATACTTTTTGTTTTTGTTGTTTACTTAAATGTTGTTTTCTTTAAACAAAACAACAAATGTATGAAGATTTGTGATTAAGAGGAAAGTTAAAGTAAGTTTCTCATTTGGTTTTTCTTATATTTTTTTTTTTAAATCTGTATAATAAAAAGATTTTTAAAAGAAAAAAATTTAAATAAATTGATTTTCGTTTTGGTAAAATTAAGTTAAAAAACTATACATATTTACAAATATTTGAAAATTTAAAAAACAAATCAATTGCATGTCACAGGAAGAAAAAGTATGTTTCCTAAGTCTTTTGTTTTTAGCATATGTAAGTACAAATAGCGATTGTATTTGTTACTTTTACTCAGGACTTTTTTGAAGTATTTATTTAGTATTTTGCATAAAGACAATCACGTTTCAAATGTTATTTGTTTTTTATTTTATGGCTAAGTTACGAAATTGTAGCGATATAAAAAATATAGTGAATTTTTTCTATACTATTCTACAATTTTGAAAATATATTACCTTTATTATTAAATATTTAATGTCGTTAAGCATGATAAAGGAATGCATATTCTTAAGATTCCCAGTATGCAAATTCCAATTCTATACTATTTTTTTAAACGATTTTTTTTTAATTTCATCGAAAAATTTTCTCTTCTTCTTAACATTGTCAAGTCTATTATTTAAATTTTCAATTTATATTAAAAAACTCTAAACACTTTTTTTAATTCTATATAAAATGAAACATTATAAAATTTTAATATATCGGATAGATGTGGAAAATATTTATATAAATACCTACCGTGTCGGCCTAATCGCATGGTGAATCTTATCCACTTGGGTGACAAACAACGGGTTTACCCAGCAGGTACAAATTCGAGTGCCTAATCCGGCAGTTTTATACACTGCCAATGCGTTAGGAGTTGCAGCTATATAACGTCCGCTGCTTTTGAAAAAATATCTACAGCTTCCGTTGTGAAGCAACAGGTCTTCCTTCAGACCGACCTCTCTCACAAATGGTGAATAATCAGGACTTAAGTGTGATATTAAGGGTATCCCTTTCTGCGATTTTGGGTAGTAAACAGCAACCACCACGTGATCCCCCAAGGTACCCTGTCAGCGGACAGGAAAAAGTTCCGCAAAGACAATCTTCCTGAAGGACAGGAAGCAATTCCCACAAGAAGCATACTTAACGAATGTCCCAACCAATAGTCAGGCCGGTGTCGTGCCAGAGATGGCTACGGATTCCTGTGGTACCATATAAGATCTCAGGTCAGCTGCGATTGCAAGAAATCGTGAAGATTTCTTGAGATCTGTAAATTTTGGATTTTTGCCGAGTCCCAACTATTGATTTCACCCCATTGTGCCCCGGAGTATGTAATACCAAGAGGTGAAATATCCTTTAGATGGTCCCTACACCCCCGGGGTAGGGACATATATGACAATTGCACACTACATTCAATTTTTTCTTGTTTCTGCTGTTTAAACTCTGTCTTAAGGTAAAACACAAAAAATTAAATAGGAGAGTAGCCATTGAAGAATACTCCACAAGAAACTGATTTATTTTAGAATATATAAATATTAAGTGTGTACAATATATTATGACTGCCTCCCTCATACTCCTTCCATTCAAAAACAGTTTTTGGTTAACCATATCAAAAAAAAAAAAAAAACAAAATAAAAAATTTAAAATAAAGCAAACTTTAAAGATATAATAAATTTATTTACAGTTACCGCATTGGTCTCCGAATGGAGGTGTAAGGTTTGCGACTATTTCTTAGTTTTTGCGCTATTCGACTTTTGGTTTTTACTCACTTATATAAATTAATAATAGAAATACGAAAAATGGAAAAAATGTGACATGCCCAAGAGGGTGGCCATGTCTTTTTGCTTTGTGGCGTTCAAGACATATGTATATCCTGGTATTCGTTATCAGAACTTAAGAACAACTAAATGTACTGATTTTTTGCAGAGTGTTAAAGCGACTTAGAATTCTTCATAAACTTTCTTGTAAATCAACTACTCTAGAGAAAGTGTAAGAAACTAAAAAAAAACAAAGAGACAAGAACGTTTGCCAATAAAATTTAAAAAAAAAGCCATTTGCGCTGTTTCCAAAATATAAGTTATTGAACGTGTAGTAAACGTGGGGTTGATCCTCGCGGTAGTCAAGAATGTAGAATTATCAATAAATTTTTAATAGTTTCAAGTTGTAAAATTCCTTCCTTCATAAAATAATTTAATGAAAAGTAAATTTAATGAACTTTAGCCGAATTAAAATTTGAAAATTTGGATTAAAAACCATAAAACAGTTCAACAAAATAACCACAATACGAATTAGTGTAGTAAAATATATATGAAAAACTCATAAAACTTAGTGCTTTTCATATAAATTTTACTACACGTTCAATTACTTGTGTTGTGGAAACCGCACATAACAATAATAATTATATTTAAAATATTGTTTAGGCCGAGATTCCTGTTCCTAATACTAAATCTGTAGTAAATGCTAAACTATGACACCAAAAAAGTTGCAAAATTATATGACTGAGCAACTTTAGAAGAAACTGCTATTCTGATCGCATAGAAAATATCATTTTATGAAAATTTTCATAAAAATTTACAAGTCGGAGGGACTTGTCAAAAAAATTTAAAACTCAATTTAATTTGAAGGTCATACACTTTATGAGCACATAGGATTTTTTTTTGACAAATCGAACGACTGACTAGGATAGTGAGTCACCGAATTTAGTAATACTTCCGATTATTTAATTATTTACAAAATTTCTACTCAGTTTAGCTTTGCATGCCACATTTCAAAATACGTTTGAAATTTACATTATTTGTAACATGAACCCATTTTCTGTAACTTTGGTGAGAACTTCTCGCATCGAAAAGATGTGAAATAAAATATTCCATCGTTCCTGGTAAAGTAAAAAAAAGTGTTTCTGTAACTCATGTCGAAAACTATCAAAACAGATTACGTCGTTACGTTATAAATGTCATAATATTCCACTCGAAGCCGTTGTGAACTGGCAGAAGTTGAGAAAGCCCGTAACACATATCGTTGACGGCGGCCAAAATTACTAAAATTGAAAAATTTTCAATGACGACAGGCTATAGCAAATAATGTAGAGTAGAGTGTGACATTCGTATATAAAAAGCAAAATGATTAAACAATGAAAAATCAGTCAAAAACAAAATACTTATTCCATCCATGTAACTATTCATTGCATTTTGCATATTTAATATATTTTTATAGTGGTGATATTTTGCTCACCCCGTTTTTATGCGTGAGTTAATTTGACAGTTTAAAGCGGGAACTTTCTCACAAAAATTTTACAGACACACTTTTTCTGTAAATTGGCGAGTAACTTCCTTACGTGACAGATAATACTCGCTTAAAATGTTACAAATGCAGTTAAGTGAGAAAAACGGTAGATTGGTTAAATGTATGGCATTTTTGTTTCATTTCTCGCATTTCAATCGAAAAGCTTCTCAAAGCGAGAGTTACAGAACATGGGAACTGTTATCGATTTTAAGAAAACGTAATTCAATTTCTCAATCAATTCAATTTACTAACAATGAATTTCTTATAAATACTGATTGATTTTTTTTATGCGAAATTGACTTTTTTGCATGGATGGTTATTTTACAAGATCTCGCTAAAAAGTCAAGTCGAAAAGTTTACAATGTTTCGACTGATGTTCATCCTGCAAGTTATATTATTGACTTGCTAACTAAGACAATGAACTTAATTGTTTACTTAAAACAATCAAATTAAATTATTTACTTAAAACAACCAATTAATAAGAAGTAATAAAATACGATAATAAAAGATGATACGTGTTAATTTGGAATTTCATAAATAAAGATTTATAACTAAAGTAATAAAATAAGCCATGCAGAACAAATAAATGTATTGATAGAATTATTATGAATTAAAGAAATGTATAAATGTATAAGTAATAAGAAACAGTATAAATACGATTATCAACAGAGAACAAACGCTTATTACCTCAGTTCTAGTGCAACATATAAGTTGTTTGAGTGCTAACCTAAACCCTTAGATTAAGAAAGCTTGAGTTTGTTAAAATAAATCATTTAAAATTTAAATAAAAGTATTAAATTAATTATAAGTGAATAAAAATAAAAAGTGTTTTATTATTCATAAAAAGATCCAAGTCGTTTCGGATCTAAAGGAAATCTATTTTTTTTCCACCCCACACCACACAAAAAGATAATTTGCACATAAAATAAGAAAAAATGCTTGGCGTCAACTTGACATTAGTACTGGTTTTTTAGTTGTAAAAAATAAAACAAAAAAATTATTTACATATTTAAAAAAAATATTTTATTCTACGAAAGGTCAATACATGACGACGAAGTTGCAAAACGTCGGTTGCAAGGCAACTCGCATTTTTAAATGCATTCTACAATACAACAGTGTAGAATCTTACAATGTTGGATGTCCCAATGTACGCCGAAATAGTTCTCAATGGGTTCACGATAAGCAAACTGCATCATTGATACATTTTTGACTTTGACTGTAAAGTATTAAGACCTTTTGGAACTCAGACGACATAAGCCTTCTAAAATGATTACGGACATATGGGCACCGTGACTGTTCTTGACGAAGCGCACGTCCATTATTCATTCATTTTTAAAAAAATAAGCTCTTGTTATGCCACCAGCGTTTCACCGGATGAAATGGTACACTTTTCTATGTGTAATGGAGTCCGTAGGATTTTTTGTGGATTGGTCTCAGCCTATATGCGACAAGTTTGCTTATTGTCAGGCCAGATTGCCAAAAAGTGAGCCAAGCGCTATTTAAATCACGAAGTCCTCTATAACCGGCGCAAATCGATTACTTCATTTCAATATAAATTTGGATACTTTGCGAGCGTTGTAAATATTTTCAAAATGATTTGCAGGGTATACTGTTCATAAATGTCAAAAAGTTAGCGCATTATGACAGCTTGTTTATCAGTTAACCCCTTCGTATCTTAAATTCAACTGACTTTGGATACTGGGTATATTTTCCATCCGTTATTTTAAGAAATCATTTTTAATATTTCTTATTAACTATATTAAACAAAGTTCGATTCTTAAGTCCTTCAATATTTTATTTAATCTATTCACTTGAGCTATGTTCAAAATGGGAGCAGCAATTTCGTTTATTCTTCTTCCCAAATTATTTCATATATTTTCCTTCCATTTTCGAACCAAAATGTAACTAACGTTTGTTTTTGTATGAACTTGTACATGACGTTTATAATAATTTTATTTAGTTTTGAATGAAAATTTTAACAAAGTATTTCAAAAAATAATAAAAAGAACGTAATATGGTTCTGGGAAAAATTTGCCAACGGCTTCTTAATGGAAAATGTGTGTGGTTGTAAAAAAATTGCTGCTTTATTCTAAACACCAGCGAAAATGTTGCTGCCATTGTGAACAAAGCTTTAATGCCCCAATTACGGTTTACGACTAGGGTATTCATTTAATCGGGCGTTTCCTTAAATCGGTTTGTCGCTCGATTAATTAACCGAGGTTTTGGTTTAATCGCTTAATAATCGGTTAATTCTATTATTGATCGGTTAACCGATTAATATAGTTTTTTTATATATTAAGTAAATTCAATAAATAAAAATGCATAAATTATTTATTAGTTGGGGTTTCTTAGTAAAAAAAACAATAACATAACAATTCTTAAACTAAAACGAACAAACAAAAAAATAATTCATAAATATGTAATATTTTTTAATTAATACATAATATGTAGATCTTTTTATAGGAATTGTGAGATTATTAATTATTTCAATAATTTAAGGAGATCTAATAACATAATCTTTTAGACAAATAATTTGGTTTAAATGTCTTAAGATTTAAGTGATTCTTTTTTTTAGTTTTGATAAATTTTGACTGGGAAAAATTTCTTTCATTTATCGTAGATGTTGGAAGAAATCGAAGGCAATCCATAACATAGAATATTTAATTACTCAGTCGTTTTCCTGGATTTCTCTGAACATATAAAATCTTCCATTATGCCATTAGAGTCCTGTTTTAATTTTTTGAAAAGCTTAGCACTTCTAATTGTATCGATTAATTATGTTAAAAGATTGAAATGAAAAGAAACAAATAAGTAAACACATACATATAAAAAGTACGTGAAACAAAAAGCTGTTGGCAGCAAGCACTTCCCAGCAAGCACTTTTTATCATAATCGAATCTTTTTTGGAATCATCTTCTAGAGCAAAATAACCGCATGTACGCTAATTTTTTCATCATAAATGATGCTCTCGATGTGAGATTCCTTTTTGATCATATGAATGATTCATTTGTGAAACCTTTTGCAATCGCTCTAGTGATAAATCAGTTTTAAATCTCTTAAGTAATCTGAAAAGGCTCATTTAGGGTTTTTTTACAAAAAATTATCACCCAAATGCTAGCTGGGTTATTTAAAATAAAGAACACTAAACACCTTGGTTTGCATGCAAAAATATTTTTTTAACACATACCTTTTGTATAAGAGACGAAACAAATAATTAAAAACTCAAAAAAATATTTTGTAATACTACAAAAAATTAATAATATTGTTACATCGGTTAATCGACTGTATTTAACCTGCTTAATCGTTAATCGAAAATAGCCAATTTTAAATTAACCGATCAGTGAATCGGGTAGTAATTAATCGGTTTACCGAATGAATACCCTATTTACGACTCAACTCAGTTGAGTTGAAATTAAAACAACTGCTAGTGATGAGTTGAAATTTTTGGATGGTTCTGTTAGTCGCACTACCACACGGTTGTAAACCATTATAAAAAAAACTGCAGAATTTCAACTGAGCAACAAGATTCAGCTTTCTCAGTTTTAGGGACTTGTTCCCAAATAGGGGTTTTTTTGTATTTGGGGAAACAAATTTCGTGAAAATTTTTGGGGGAGAAAGAACTTTTTTCCCTGGAGATATTTGGGGACAATATATTATTATGAATCCCATTTGTGCAATAGAAAGACCGTTGTGGTCGAAATATGGGTACAAATTTAAGACTGTTTTGGCGTTTCGAAAGATTTTCAGGAGCGTTCTGAAATAGTTTTAAATATGCTTTTTAGTAACGCTTGTGTTGAGTCTTTTCCATAATAAATACAACCAAAAGCAAAATTCGCAGTTTTAATTATTTGAAGCTCTTCTTAGAATAAATGCACACGTAAAAAATAATCCAATTTGCTGTGACAAATGTATTCTCTCTTCTCAAATGCACCATGCTTACAAACAAAATTGAAAACAAAATTGCATTGGCTGATGAATCAGAACATTTTGATTCTGAAATGTTTGAATTGATAAACATTGACGCATAATAATTTTGAGTTTTAACGTTGCCCTTGTTAAATACTATACATGTGTACGTAGATATGTAGAACACCAAGTACAAATAATATTAGTTTTAAATGGATTTATTTAGATAAATAAATGTATGCACATGGATTTTTACGGGATGAGAAATCCCAAATTGGGGATGTGGTATAAAATAAAACTGGGAACACTGGCTAGAGTTGAATTGTAAACCGTAATAGGGTTATAATTCTTTGTATAAATATAAATTTTTTAATTTAAAAAGTTAACAAATTTTTTAATATTTTTATTATTCTAAATAAAAGTTATTCCCCAATATATTATGTATTCTTTTATTTTTTATTTTTATTAATTTGTTGCATTAGTCGTCATCATTATTTACATTAATTTAATTACATTTCATAATCATAAATCACGTAGATTGTTATTTAAACACTTAATAAAACATATAGTAAATAAAACTTAACAAAAAAAAAAAAAAAACTGCAGCAAAGAGAAAAAAAATCAAGTTACCATGACAAGTGGTGTTAAGCTACTGTCATACCGTAACATACTTTAACACAAAAGTATTTAAGTTAAATTTCAAATAAATAAATAAAAAATTTACTTAAATAAAGAGTACTAAAGCAAAACATCATACACACACACAAACACGTTTTCAGTCAGTAATTTGTTAAGCCAACAAACGCATTGTTAAATGTTAAACAAAAAAAGAGAAAAAAAAATTATCTGCTGTTGTTTTTAAATGAAAATGAAATTATTTTAAGTTTAAGCACGTTCGAAACATTTGCTTATACAAAAAAGTTATTCATGCGTCTTAAATTCTAAACAATTTTTTCTAGAGAGAGCATTTTCACATGAAATTCGTGACGTTAAAATGAAAACAAAAATTCATTAAATAAAACGGAAAAAGTTAAAAGGACATTAAGGAATATAAGGGGAAAGTCTATAAATAAAACTGTTAATTAAAATTACAAATTTTTTCACTTTGAAACCAAGAAAAAATAAGAACAATTTTAAGCATATCAACCTTGTTTTTATTTTTGACCACACCCTTTGTTTAAAAATTTCCTTGAGGTGTGACAAATATCATTACAAATCATAAAACGTATCATAATGCATCATTGTAGCGCATAACAATAATTTATAATGAAAATGGTTATAAAAACAACAAAACATTAGTACAAAAAAAAAAAAAAAAAAAAAAATGCATTCGTGCGTGCTAGTATTTAAGGAACTAAAAAAAATATATATAAAAGAAATTCAGTCCTTTGTCTAAACGTCCGTCCCAGCTGTCGTCACAACAATAGTTACAACATTTTCTATACAACTTAAACAAATGCTACTGCATTTCTGTTTGTTTCTGGTGGTTTTATTTTTCTGTTGTTGCTGTCTTTTTTTCTAGCTTAAGTAACATAAAACTTTACAAAACAAACTTTAGGATTTTACTCACAAGCTGATTTTTTTTTAAAAATATTGTTGGAGGAATACACCTTAGACTTGAAGAGAAAGGTCCAATTGTTGAGCAATATGTAGAACATTTTTTTTATTTAATTGTAATCTAAAAAGCATTACTAATCAATACTAAGACAAATTACTTGCACGGGAGCTAAAACTCAAATCACAACTGACTTCTAGGCAAGGGGCCATTACGTGATCCAAATATTTGTGTCAAATGTGTGTAAAATATTTGCACGCAGGAACTTTTATAAATGCATTTATTTAATATTGCAGATAATCCAATAACCTTTAAAGATATCTCTCAGTTGTAGCCATAACAGATATCAAAATTAAATTTAAAGCGGAGCCAAATTAGTACATGATTTTCTCAAAATCTTCTTAATAATAAGGCTTACTAGATTTGTACTATCATCTTAAATAAAAAATTTAGTAAAAAAATTCTATATACCCTCATGTAATCTTAAACGTCTAGAAAACTTTGAACTTTGACCGTCCATAAAATTCTCTATATAACAACTAATAGCATCCAAAGTAAGAAATCATTAAAAATGAGAATGTATCTACCTCTATACTATTCTTAAATGCTAAAAAAAACGCCTTGTATTGAAGCACTAAAATGAAATAAGTCCTTAGAGATGGTATTTGGCTTTTATTTTATGTACTTGTTATGACAACTTCTCCAGCGGTCACTGAATTCCAGAGCCGTTCTAATTGCATGAGTCCCTACCAGCAAGTGCCCAGTTATTACTGAGATCACTATCCTAATCTTCTTCCTATAAAAATTCAGTAAACAATATGTTCTCCGTAAATCGTAGCCAGAACACAACTCTAAAAGTCTTTAAGACTCATTCAAGTCTATAAGACTCACGCTAAAAGATTGACTAACAGTGAGCCAGTCGAGAGGTAATAAAGTGTTCTATTAACCTGTCATCCAGAAGATCACTTTATTTGGAAGGCTAATTTGCTTTTTGTTTACACTGGCAGTCCGTATGCCCTGGCATCTACATTACCGTTGCCTTCGAATGTTTTGCAAAATCATTTAAGTAATAATATTCGCACGTAAAATCAAGGAGGAATTGTTGTAAAATTCTACCCTTATTTTAAAAATGAAAGTAAAAATATTTTTAAAGTTTACACGATTGGTAAAAAACCAAATCACTGACTGAAGTTATTGTTTTCTTTTGTTTCGCACCATTTTATATGTAAATTATTGCCATATGTTTTCCTTTGTATATTTAATTTTTTTACACAAAGATGCATCCTTGTTCTAATGAAGTCTGTCTTTTAAAAAATTTCAAAAACCAAGAGAGCCGTACGTACGACTGCCTAATTGTAATCCGTATTTTCTCTTGATGCCGAACGCTCTCATTGGCAGCTGCTAGATTTGACGATTTACCGTAATTTTACACAGCAACACAGAAAAAAATCATCTTTGCTTACAAGGCAGCTTAAACTATTGAATTTATCCCTATCGCGAAAATTTTCCTCGAAATTTGTTCCTTTTCCCTAAAAAATTTATGGGCAAAAGAAACATTTCAAGAGAAAACGGTTTTTTATACAAGTGATTATTTTAAACATTTGTTTATGTGATTAAAACATTAAGCTATTACTCCATTCTTCTTTCAATGTAGCGACAATTTTGAGTCAAGATGATGTAAATACAACAAGTGAAAGTGCTATATTCGGCTATGGCGATTCTGTTAAACCCTTCCCCATAGTATTAAAAATCACTCCAAAACCTTATGATAGAACACTTGTTTTTATGGGGACCAGGTAATGAAGTGGACTGACTTGGCTCGTTTTGAACATTTAATACTCTTTTATATTAAAAAAAATGTTTAGTATTTATCTTGCTAGCGTATATGAACGCTTTTGTGCCAAAACCAAGAAAAAAATATATATATGTATGTCTATTACGCTTTCCTTTCAGCCTGAGGTGAAGGGTGATTAAATTCGAAATTTTTTAGAAAATGGCTCCGTTGAAAGGGTCCTTTATTCTACAGACTATTTCAAAATAAAAACCTTAAATGGCATTAATACTGTAACTAAACCTGATTTAATTTAAACATGTTTCATTTTGATCTCGGTATATGTATATATGTATGTACTTAAAATAAATAAGTATGAACTTTAATTATGTTTTTGTTTAATGATTTTTAAATAAAGTTTGTTTAATGGATAACTCATTCCTATAGGCCGTATGTGTTGCATATCGGGACCAAATTTATTGAGGACATATTTCATAGCGCCCAAATCAATGATTTCTTTTAACAGCATATTATAGAAATTCCCCTGTTCTTCCAGGTATAAGTGTAAAATATATAATAGTACATATTACTTTATATGTATGTATGATTGCGACAGATCTCCAAGAAATATGAAATATTCTTTTGAAGTTGTTTAGTGAATGACGAAAAAAAATTAAATACTAAAAAGTACGAAGAAAATCTTGTTCAGGCATGGTTTTGTAATTCTCTTTTTTTTTCCTGATTTTTATTCTTTTTCTCTTTATTTATTTGTGCAAAACACATTCTATGCTCTATGTCACATTAAGTGACCAATTATTAAATATTAAAGTTGTCCTTTTTTTCTATAATATTCTTTTTCTTTTATAAAGTAAGTAGTTCTTTTTTTTTTTTTTTTTTTTTTTTTTTTTTTTGTTTGCTAAAGGCACTGGCATTGTTTTCTTGTTAAAATTTTAGCAAAAGAAAAAAAAACGTTAAAAGGTTGTTCTTCCTATAACAACATACTTTATAAAACACACTCTCTTACATACTTTATGCATGTATATACATACATACATGTAAGTTTATGATAGCTTTTGTAGCATATCTTAAATGTTTTATTGTCTTCTGTTTACTTAGTGTCTATACCCTCTTGCTGTAAACAGCCTTTAGTTTATAACTAACAAAGTTACAAACTCTTGTATACAGTGGCAGAAATAAAGGATTTTGTTTTTCTATTTTTAGGATTTTTTTTTTAGTTGGTTGGCAACATCTAAACTTAAGTATTTAAGATAAGGTGTTAATGATATTTAATAGTTTTTCGTGGAAATTTTTGTGGAAAAACAGAAGGAAGCATTTACTTAATTTAAAAATGTGAAATATGCAATTAAAAAGGAATATAAGTTTGTTTGTCTGTGTGTGTTAGAATGGAGCATCAAATTTTCTGACAAAGATTAAATTATGAAGGAAGTGTTATTTTTTAACAAAAGTTAAAGACTGAAATAATATTCATTTGCCTTCAGAAAAAATACTACAAAAAAAAAATAATGTTAAGTTTTTTATAACTTTAAAGCCATTAAAATCTAAAACTTGTTGATTTGTAGAAATTAAATGAATTCAAGATATTATTTAGGAACAGTATCTGCCGATATCAGCAAAATTTCCAACTTTCGGCTATATTCTGGTTATTAAAATGGAGTAGAATTTACATCTATAAATATTTTCAACTCAAGTTTTAATTTAGAGATAGTAACCCAGAGACACTTTTAAGTAGGAGGTCCTCTAATGTCTATATTTGAACTTAATATCACAGATATGGACATTAGTCCTTTAAGCAAGTTCACTGCATTTTAGTACATGATGGTCAAGTACATACAATTACCCATTACTTTGGAGCTGGAATTATCCAAACACCACTGCTGTTGAACAGCAATAGCACACATCGACATCTACCAGCAAGTTGTACTCCGTCCAGGGTTATGTGAAAAATGTTGCCCCCAACTTGTAACCTCTGAAAGTGACAGTCATTTCAGTTTAAGTTATAGTCACCACGAGATTCCTATTAATAGTCGTTCAAAGATCTAAAAACCCCTGCACCCAGAGAAAAAATATGTTTAAATATGGTCACCTCCAACAAAATTATTTTTGAACAAAATTGTAAACATACTATGGTTATATATATTTAAGTTTTTATCGACCTTTTCCTTATTTTATTATTGATTTGTTTAGAAAATTCTAAATCGGGATTATTAAGGTCATGTATTCTATGCAAATAAAATATTATTTCATAATTTTTTCCGACGTTTCGTTGCAGATTCCCAACATCATCAGGGATATTTTATTAGATATATAATATTTCGTCAATAGTTTTGCATTTTGAATATTTAACACACATTTCGTTTTACATAAACACAACATAAAACATAAATTTAATTAAACAAAACAAAAAATTTTAAATAAAAATAAAAAATATCACAGTATAATTAAATCGAAAACCATATTATGGTTAAAATAGTCCTCCATCAAGAAGGCACAACCATATTATGGTTGCCTCCGACCATGTTTTGGTTAATAAAAACTAAAATATGTTTAACATTTATAATAGCGTGGTTGATTTTCAACCATAGAAAGTTGCTCTTGGAAAAGAGGAAAATACTATTGTTAATTTAAAAACAAATTATTGTCATATTTAACCATAACATGCTTAGAGGCAACCATAATATGGTTGTGGCTTCTTGATGGAGGACAAATTTAACAATAATATGGTTAAATTATACATAATATGCTTAAAATTTTCTTTAAAAAAATTTTTGTTGGATGTGACCATATTTAAACATATTTTTTCTCTGCGTGTGGATCCCATGGTATCAGATATGACTATGGCTAGCAGGGGTCTTAA
This sequence comes from Pollenia amentaria, assembly GCA_943735925.1. NCBI lineage: Eukaryota > Metazoa > Arthropoda > Insecta > Diptera > Polleniidae > Pollenia > Pollenia amentaria. Next base: position 183,901,889 of record OX031007.1, on the reverse strand, counting down.
GGAGGCCTGCCAATTATAAGTCACAAACAAATTTATAATATTGGCTAAAATTATATAATATAAATATAAGTATATGAAAAAGAGCAGTACGATTCGTTAAAAACTCGAAAATTGAGTGCCACAACTGAAGGCATATTACATGATGACAAAAAGAAGGGTTAAATGCTCTCAATTGTCACTGGGGATGAAAAAGAGAACTAATTCATTAATTTTAAATTTATTAATGCAAAAATTCAAATTGCAAATCGGTATTAAAATTAAATAAAATAAATTAAAAGTCAACCAGACAAAAGCATGCTTTTATTTATCTAATTCTTCCGAAAACTTGTACATGAATATTAACGTCAGAAGAGAATTTTGTTATGATGGGCTCATGATTGCCCATGGTTCCCAAATAGGATACTGTTAACGACATCTGCAAAATAATAGTTATTTACTTAAATTTTAATTGTACTTAGTCTGGCATCGCCAAATTGTTGCTGAATTTATAATTATTTTCTGATTGAAACATTTGTAAAACTTAACGAAACATTTAAGGTTTGATCTAGAATATGCGCCCTTTTTCAGCCATTTTGGATTCTTAATTCCAAGCTTACAAGTTAGCTGTGCGCAGTGCTCAGGAGCAAAGTTAATTTTAATTTAACACAGTTTATAATTCCTGGTAGTTTCCGTACCAAAAAGTATGTAACAAAATTAATTATTTAATAATATTTTCACATAATTGATAAAACTTAATTTAGGAATTATAATACAAATACACATTGTCAAAAAAATTTTGTGTGTTTTATTCAAAATCCCCGTGGAAGTCACTAGGGCGTGCGGCCGGTGTGCCTTGGTTACAGCTACACTCTCGAAAATTTCTTTTTAAATACTGTGGTGTGGTATATTATATGGTACAGCTTTATCGACTTTACTTTCTTAATTCTTTTTCTTTATTTTCTTTATATTTATTGGCAGCGAACCAAGTCAAAAAAGACAATTCGAAATTATCTTGAGTTTGGTTAAGTAAACTGCCATTAATTTCTGAAGCCATTGACTTGAGTTTTTTACCCTTACCTTAGGAACGAAATAATTTAGATTTATTTCGTTACTGATTTCGCTCAATATTTAATAAATTTCATAACTTGGTTCTATTCTGGCATGGCCGCACAACTAAGGCGTCTCAGCAACATATCAGAGAATGCCGGGTTGAAAATCAATATAAAAAAGACCCAAGTTATGCGTACAAATTTTGACAACTTGAATCCAATTCTAATAAATAATGAAAGATTCGAAGAAGCTTAAACTTCTTTTACCTCGGAGCTGTTATAAACCGAAATTGTACCCTAGTAAACACATTGTAAGCAAATAAAAAAGGCCACAGAATCTGTAAGCCAGCTCAGTAAAGTATGGAAATTATCCTCAATATCACGCCATGTTAAAATAAGTATTTTCAACACCAATGTAAAATCAACTTTATTTGGATGTGAAACCTGGAACGTTGCCTCCCGAGATGTTAACACTTTGGTAGTTTTCGTAAATAAATGTCTCCGAAGAGTTCTACGAATCTCCTGGCCAAGAACAATCTCAAGCAACAATCTGTGGGCTGAAAAACGTCAAATACCGTTGTGTATAGAGATATAGAGAATATAGGGGAACCGGATCGCACGCACGCTCTTGCCAGGCATGCTATCGACTGGAAGCCGCAGCGGAGTCGTAGATGAGGACAGACATGGCATAGGCAAATTGATAGCGAGGGCAAAAAAATGCATAAAAGTTGGAATGAAATAAAAAACTATTGCGATGAACAGATTTGAATGGAAGAAGTTTGTTTAGGCCCTATGGTCCTTATAGGATATATATATAGGATATATATATGACATGGCTCGGTTCAGCTATGTTACCTCACTTTTATCAAACTACACCTGTTTTTGATAAATTTAAGTCTTGATTGCGGATGTAAAGTGCAATATACCCTTAATTTTATTTACTTAAATCACATACAGACTTTTAATTACATTTTAACTAGATGCAATTTCTATTAACTTATATTTCCTTCAAGAAAAAAACCAACCCAATTAACATCAACGTTTAATGTCTTTTTTATCTGTACGTTTTTGCCTTAAACTATTTATAATTTGCCGCCACTTTTAATTAGTAATAAACAACACCTTTGAATTGAATTTTTGAAAAAAAAATATTTGATAACTTATCGATTTTATTTTTATTTTTCGCTATAAAAACTAGTAAGCATTAATTAGTTCGTTCATTTTTTTTTCTTTTTGGTAACGTAATAGTTTCTACAACTAGTTTACATATTTAATTAAAAAAAAATTAATAAAAAAAATTTGTGTCTATAAAAAATTTTATTTTCGATTCAAAATATTTTCTTCATTTCACACTTATAGAAACTGAAAGTTGTTTAGTTTTATCTGCATGAAATGCAAAATACAAACGAAATGAAAAAGAGCTCATTTATAACAAAATTTATAACAATTTGATAAGAGCCAAAAAACCTGTTAACTATAAATATTTCACATATGAAAATAATTTATAACTAACGGTTTTATATAAAAATATTTAAGCCAAAATTTAAAAGAGATTAAAGATAACAAAATACATGTTCGTATGCAAGGCAAATTATTTTTTTCAATTAAAACAATTTAAGATGGGTACAAAAAATGAAAAACCAAAAATTTTCCTTAAAAAAAAAATTGAAATGGAGAAATAATTGAATAAATTTCCTTGATTGATTGTTTAATAAAAATAAAACTGACAGTTGAGGTAAATAAATTTAAAAAAGCGGTTTTTTTTTGTTTAACAAATCATTGGCTTGAATTTTTATTTGAAAAAAGTAAAAAACAACTGAAGGCTTAGTTAATTGTATGGCAATTTTTTTTTTTTCGTTTTTGAAAATAAAATCAATTAAGCGGTTTTACGCATAATACTTGTAACGTATTAAAAAGTCAGTTTGTCTGTTGGACAGTCTTAAGTAGACAATCAATCAGACAAACATTTGAACGAAACAAGATAAAATATTGCTGAAATTAGAAAAATAAATAGCTGGACTAACGGCTAAATAAATAGTAGGTATGGAAAAAATGAGAGATAATAAAGTAGTAAACAAATTAAATAAAGTATGAAAGTATTTGTAAGTAATTAACAGGGCAAGATTTTCAGGCTTTTGGCTTTAAAAATAAGTTTCTGCGTAATTTACAGTAATTTTAGAAAAATGCTGTAGGTGCCAATATGGAAAAGTAGCTAATGTCTAAGTTTGTAGTTTGCACATATCTTCAGTTTTGTTGAAGTTTCATTCGAAGAGTTTTTTTGCTTTAAGTCTGTAAATTATCGCATAAGAAATAACTTAAACTTAAATATTAACCCTTTAAAGCCCATGACCGCCTTTATACCGTTATATACCTTTATAAAAATTTTATTTATTAAAATTTTTTATTAAATACCTATTCAAATGAGTGTTACTCCAACTTAAGTTTGTGTAAAACTTTTTGATCGATGGAAACATCGTAGTGGGTTTGACTAAAATATTAATATGAACTTACGTTTACGCGCAATTGTCCATTGTTATTAGTTTGTGAAAAAAGTAAAATTTGTGTAAGGGCGAAAATATATTTGGAAGCGATTAGCTAAGTTAAAAAATATCTAGTTAGTAACTAAACCTATCACTTAAAATATACATATTTTTTTTTTTTTGAAAAACACTTTGATAATTGTTATGAAGCTTTTGCTCTACCCGTCTACAGGCGGACTGGGGCATTTACACAAAAAATTTTATATATTATTATGTTCAAAAAATACAGTGAAAATTTAAAGAAAACATCTAAAATATAAAAAATTATCCATCGGTTTATGTATGAAACTAGTGGCGAGAAAAGTAAAATTAATTTTGACGGAGTTGAAAAAAGAGCTAGATTGCTTGATTAATTCTCCTAAGCATTTGTAAAATGTCATAAATGTTACCATAAATATGTCTTATATTACTTAGCTTGAACAAAGTGACACAGAAAATATTACTTATGCTAAATCTGTGCCGTTATTGTCTTCAGCTAAATACGCTCATGACAAAAAACCGAAAGTAGCTGCCAGAATCAGCCACTGTTAGTTGTTCTAGCGTTCAACGATATTCGATGACTTGCCAAGCCTATTTCGTCAAGTAAGACCTATGTCCATAAATTCTTTGACCTATGTGGCCATCTCAAACATCGAAATTTCTATGTTTGAAACATCCGAAACAAGAAGTTATTATAGAGATCTTTTTCGCATTAACTTTTATTAGAACAACATCACTAACGAATCGAAAATCACGGAAATCAATTTTTGTATAATTATTATGCCATAAAAATAAAAAACAATCGGTATTTTTGCTAGGTCTACAATAAATATTAATTGGGGTAATTTAATAAGAAGAACGTTTCCATAATATTTTTGGAATTCCTCCTTCCTCAACCCTGTTATAATTCCTGTCGCCGAACCAAAACCTTTTTTATCTGCATTGTTGATTAATGATTATAATTTATTTTATTTACCTTTTATTCAAAATTATCACATTTTATACTTTCGATACAATCTGTTAAAGTTATAATCTACATTTATTATGAATTTGTTTAATCAGTTTTTTTTTTTCTTAATAGATTAAATCTTATTACAACTATTTTAAATGACCCTGTTTTATCACTGCAAGTCGCTAAATATCTTAATATCTAATGCTTATCTTAAATATTAGAAACTTGTTTTAATCAACATTTCATTGTCAATAAATGTCAAAGACTAATTTGTTCTATAACTTCGCTAAGATATGCTAATAAGATCTACATAAAAAGTTTTATTTTTTTTCTGTTCTAGCTTAAAACGTATTTTGTTGTTTTATAAATAGATGTCAATAGATGTCAATATTGTTATTTGTTTTTGTCTTTATTATACACTTCGAATTTAGATTAATTGCAAAATAGTTAAAAGAGATAAATTTGCAATGAAATGCAAGAATTTAATAAAATAATCAAAACTTAAAAATCTTTTTGAAGTTAAATACAGGTGCTTATGAAATTAATAGTAAAGTTGACATATGCATAATGTGTTTTTGTGTTAAAGTTTTAAAAGTTTTTTTTCAAAAATTGTGATTGAATTTAAAAATATCTGCGATTTCTTTTTTTTTTTAGATATCAATACGTCTAAATAACACGAATAATAATTAAACCAGCAATAAATTGCTTTACGAAAAAGAATAAAAAAGAACTATATTTAAAACATGAAAGAAAGTAGAGTCAGTCAAGCCCTACACTGCAGAATATACGGGCATATTTTCGAGAGCGTACCCTTTTTGGCATGAGATTAATAGCCAATTTCACCAATTCTATTTAAATATCAATTCATATTTAAATATAATTTTTCATATAATTTTATTTTTATTTTACAAGAAAAACTAATTTTAGAAATGTATTGACATTTAAATAGATTGGTGAAATTGGTCAAAAGATACATATACGAGTTCTTTGTGACGAATATTTCTAGCTACCTTTTTATGAGAATTTTTTGTCGTAAGCCGATTTTAGAAAAGTGCTTTATTATCTTTAAATCTACGACCTGTACTTGATTTACATGGACAAACAATCGGCAAGCCAGGCCGAGGGACATCATTAGATCGGTATACTAAAAGATGGATCTAGAACCAATATTTGATTATTTTACAAAATATTCTTCCTAAGCCATAAAATCATTTCTAATCAAAAATTTATAAATAATAATCAAAAACTAAAAAAACTAAAAACTTAATAGAGAATTAAATTAAAAATTTTATCAAGTGAATTAAATCTTTACTTATATCAACAACATAACTGCAGAAAATGTTGTTAATATTAGCAAATATTAAATTGATACAATTAATCTGTTAACTGGTGCAAATTAAATTAATTTTTCAATTAACGTCAAACAATAAGTACAAGGTATAGTCATTGGAAATTTTGTTCTCAATTTTAAAGCCCATATAACGTCAAACAAAAGAAAATTAGGAAAAAAAATTTAAACAAGAGTCATATTTCAAATAAATTAATTTGACATTACATGGTTAAATAATGACAACTATTTCGGTTGCACCTACCTGGTACTTATTAAACTATGGTTGATATCAATTTTTTTTCTGTTTACTATTGTGGTAGGCCTATAAATATGACTTATTAAATTTGCAATATATAAAATTTTATTAATCTTAAATTATTATTTTAATTTCGAAGACTTTTATTTTTGTTAGTTATATTTTCCTCACACTATCTCTTCAATATATTTTTTTCTATAATTTTTTCAAAAATAAACATAACAATTCTCCATTTTTACTCCCATCATTTATTTTTATTTCCACAGCCAAGTCTCTCAATAATTGTCATGTTTATGCATGTGACATATTTTCTAACCACTTTGGAAGTGAATGACTGTTTGGAGCGTAATTTTAAATTTTAAATAATACATTATAATTGAAAATACGGAAGCTTAAATTTAAATAATCGCATTATTGTCAAAAAAAAAAAAAAAAAAAAAAAAAAAAAAACACTTTATGATAATCAAAAGCTTTCAGCCAAAATTTAAAAAAAAATAAATTAGAGAAAATAATAAATACAAAATTGCTTAAGTGAACAAACACTACACTTAAATTCAAACACCAGCTGTCATCAACTAAAGACAACCCACACCAAAAAAGTAAAAGCAAAAGAAAAAAAGAACGATAAGCCAGCTTAAGTAAATGACTCTATTTTTCTTGCAATAAGAAATTATAGAAGAGAAAAGACTTTAAAGAAATTTACCAAAACTAGATATTAAGGAAAGGAAAAAAACTTGCACTTGTTAAAAGTTAAGGAAAAAAAATAACAAAAAATTAAGCCGCCAAAAATAAAAATTCCACACTAATTTGAAATTATTTGAAAAGCTAAAATAGAAAACAAAAAATAAATAAATTAAAGTGTTGTAAAGAAAAAAAAAAACCATTTCGACACCCACACTGAGAAACTATTTTCAAGCTGCTGGTTTTACAAATTTCATACCCAAATGTTAAAAACATTGTACAAAGAGATATGTTTATAGTTAGAAGCAGTCGAGTTTTAAAATATCTATGCACAGTGGTTTTATTGAGCAACAGTTTATATTTTATACAGAAACTTATTTCACTTCTTTAAGTCTATTATTAAAAAAAATATATTCCAATAAGGAAAAGATTCATCGGCATAGTAAAAGTAATTATTATCCAGTAAAATACTAGACTTTGTGTAAAATGTTTTCCATAATATATAGAAGTCCATAATAAATTAATTTTTAGTCAACAGGAACTATAATCCCCTAGAGGGCAGCGATCTGACACTAAGGTAGTCTCGTGATAGGTCTTTGGTGGTAGAGACCGGTTCACTTTATTTGAATGTGACCTATCACTTTTACATGGGGTTGTCATTGGAGGGGGTCAATTGACATCTAACAGCCACCATATGACAAGTCACACATCTATTTTCAAGGAACGTGTTTAGTGTTTGTTACTTCAATGGAGTGTTATTTTAATTTAATGTAGTATTAATTCAATAAAACAAGTCCTAGAAATAATTTAAGAACCAAATTTTAGAAAGTCCAAAAAAATGTATTACACCACTGGTGAATTCATTACTATTTCTACCTTTTGGTTCTTTATAAACCAGTTAAGGGATTTGTTCTCCTTTCACTGGTCATGGGTTCTTTCTTTTAGTACTTGTTCTATTTTCACAAATCCCAGGGCCAGTATGCTGGAACAATTGACACAAATTTCCCGCAGGGCTATTGTAGACCGATTACCGTAATAAAAATAAAAAGGATTGAAACTAGATTTTTCTGATGTGTTATGGTCGCCTAACTACAACAACCGTCGAAATTTAAAGTTCTATCAATAACTTTTTTTTTTATCTTGTTTTCTAAAGTTTGGGTTTTTTGTTTCACCATGTTTATTATAACATAGAAAGCGGTTATCCAATTTTATTACAAAAATCGCTAAATAACTTAAAATAAAATTGTCTAATTGCCTATTTCACCAATTTTATGTAAATATCAATTAATATTTAAATATTGTTTTTCATAAAATTGTATTTTAATTTGACATGAAAAACGAATTTTAAGCAAAATTGATATATAAATAAATTGGTGAAATTGGACATAAGTCATCCATTTTTTATATACTCAACGGTTTCGGAATAATTCAGAGCGCAATGATGAAAAATATCTTTTTTAATTTATGGCAAAATTGGAAAAGTTTAATTTTTTAAAAACTTATAAAAAATATAAAATGAAAAAAACTTTCTATTTTTATAACATTTTCTTAAAACTACGCATATTTCAAATAACATAAGCTTTATTTCATGAAAATCGATGGATAAATATGAATATTATTCACAATAAAGTGAAATATCCTGATTTGAACAAAAAGTGATCTCTGAAGAGGGTGCTTCACAGCTTTTTATTTATATTTTTTGAAATTTTGTTAAACATTAAATTAAATGATGAGATGTTTTGTCGTCTTTATGATACTTTAAACTTACTGTTTATAAGCTGATTGCTTTCCAGGTTTTTTTTTCGATAAGGAAAAGAGGGTTTGTTTTTTTGGTGCAAAATAAAAAATGTTGAAATGTTGTATAATTTTGAATTTTTAAAAATCATACATTTAAGGTTTCTTGCAGACAACATAAATTCTCATCATTTAAATTGGACGAATTTGTCTCAAGTTATAAACTAAACAAAACTGTGGAGTACTCTCTTCAAAGCTCAATGTTTGCTATAATCAGGATATTTCACTTTATTGTGAATAATATCCATATTTATCCATCGATTTTCATGAAATTTAGATTATTTGATTTGGAATATGCGTAGTTTTAAGAAAATGTTATAAAAATGGTAGGTTTTTTTCATTGGAAGTTTTTTATAAGTGTTTACAAAATTATGATAAGATCAGTGGATCAACCTCTTCAAAAACCGCAAATTTTACAAAAAAAAAAAAAAAAAATGTATCCATAGAATTTTAGTTTCGACTGTTTCTGTAGTAAGGGGACCATAACACATCAAAAAAATATAGTGGTCATCAAAGGTCAAGACAAAAGCTCAAATTGATTGCAAAGTTTTATTTAAGGTCTGTTTTGTATTTATGTATATTAGAGCGACTCAAAAAAAAAAGTGATTTTGTTTCCCCTCTGAAAATAAAGGTTGAAATGTTTTATGGTGATTACCAAAATATTTTGGTTCTAACGTTGACCATCCGTCAGCTGGACCATTTTTAAAAAATGTTTTTTTTTAGTTTTTCGAATTTTTTTGTACTTTGCTCCAAGACGACATAAATAAAATTTGCGACATATCGGTATCAAGACTAAAAAATATCCACATCGTCGGTTTATTATTTTCATTTATTTAAATTTTTTTTTAATTTTTTTTTTTCAATTAAACCCTTTATCTAAAATTTAAAAAAAGTGTATTTCAAAGCATAGCTGTACAAAGTACGTACATACATGTATAATGTGCGTTGCATAATTATAAGTAATAAGGGAAGCCCCCTTTTATAAACCAAAGAAATGGTTAAGAAGTGCGGCTTGCATTAAAATATATAAATTATTTCGTAACAATTTTAATTAAATTTTGATTAATAAATACATATGTATTTACCTATGTATATGAAATAAATTTATTACTATAGCGACCTTAGGACAACTAGTTTCTATCTTACAAGTAGTATAGGTGCAAATAAAACCTTGTTTCCCTAAGGTCGCGATATACGAAACGTTAAAAAAGGTGTAGTATGTAATGTTAATGTATAGGGTCACATATAAAACCAACCAGTTTTCCTTTCTCCTACCTATTTTGATAAAGTTTGGCAAGAATAAGGTCTCTGGCACAAACAATATTACAGTATAATCTTGTCTCACTACTGTTTCTAATTCGCTGAAACTTTGCGACTTTAATAAAAGAAAATTCCTCAAAAGCTTACTAAACTAACTTCTTTGTTGGGCACATATTAAATCATTCAAAAATAAAAGAAAAATTAAAAATCGATGTTTATCGTAGAACGATGTTGCATCCCTAGTCTAGTGTGGCATGTAACACAGTCTTATTGAGAATATACGTCATCCACATCAATATCTACCAATTCCAATAAAATTAAATGTATTTCTGGTAGGACAAATTAAATCAAAAAGGTTCTATTCAGACGTTACTAAAAAGTACTTCCCCCGCTTAGAGGAGGGCAATAAAAGTTTAAACTTAAGGTCGTAATTAAATTTAACTACAGTGAGCCACATCCAAAATCGAACACTTTAATCATTGTTATAAACTTTGTGTTAATAATAAAACTGTGCTAGTTGACAAGCGGGCACCTGGCGCTTTAACCTAATTCGGGTACACTGAATCCAATGGTGTTTACCGATTTTTTAGGTTAGCATTTGTTTTCGACATATACCGCTATTTCGAAAATGGAGTAGGTTGCACAACATATATTAGCGCAACACAAAAACAGTTAAGTTTATTGAATAAACTTTGCAACTTCGTTTTTTTATACGTCTAAAAAAATATAAAGTATAGCTTCATTTTCCAATTTTTTATGATTTTTAAAAAAAACAAAAATTTCGAAATTTTGCTAAAAAAAATTTTTTTGCAAAAAAAAAAAAAATATGTTTCTAAAACGAATGAATTTTCTATGAACGTCAACGTTCGCATAGAAAATTACATTTAAAACAAAAACAATTTTTGAAATTTTGTTTTTGTTTTAAATGTTATTTACTATGCAAACGTTAACGTTCGATATCGGCGAGCGGGCAGTTAGCCTTTCCTAAAGGTAATTTTATTGCGGAATATCGGTTTTTTAGTATATTCAATAAACTAAATCATTTTTGAGTTACGCGAATATATGTTGTGCCACCTTCTCCGTTTTGGAAATAACGTTCAATTTTGAGTGTGGCTCACTGTATGTCCGTTTGTTTGTCTTGTTGGCAAGCTGGGTAGCTATCTCTGTGTTCATCATAACATCTTGTTTAAAAATCTTAGCATTATGATAAGGCTTTGTAGTGGTAGGTTTAATACTTACCATAGATAGAAAGATTGATATATAGAAGGCCATAATAACCACGACCCAGAGTGTCTTTTGTGCAGAAAGCCATAATGCGTATATGGACATTTTTCCGAAAATACATTTGATATGAAGAAAAGCTAGTAAAAATTTTGATATCTAAGCAAAGGATGCGACAAACAAAAATTTCAATCTTACAACAAATATTCTGTGGTGATAGATTCACAATTCTCCATGGATTCCATAAAAAAACTGTAATATTTGCCAAGACCTCAATGTGCCATCAGTAAAAACAATAACCAAAAAAAAGTTCAATAAAATATCGAATTTTAAAAGACTTGTTGAATTGCACCCAAATGCACAAGCTCGTAATATTTTGAATAAAAGCGGCTGTACCTGGTCAAGGAGAACCGTGCACGAGAACCGTTTTTTTTTTTTTTTTTTGCCTCATTATTTATTTATTGAATCTTCATATATTAAATATGAACTAACAATAATTAATCCAACCTTATACTAATACTTTATTTTTGTCCTGCCAATGCTAGACGAAAATTTTTCTCTTCACTGTTTCTGTTCACATATGTAGATGTTTAGCGCTCTTCTTGTCTGATGAGTCCTGCTGTATCTCTTCTCCTTAATCTAGAGTGGCCGCTGTAATTTAAAATATTTCGAGCTAGTGGATTTGGGTGCGACTCAAGTCTTTTTAAATATTTTACTGCATACTTCGTAATAATAGTTTTTACTAACGGCACATTGAGATCCTTGTGAATATTTGAGTTTTTAACATACCAGGGAGCGGCTGTGATTATTCGAAGAAGTTTATTTTGTCGCCTTTGAATTTTTTCGATATTAGAAGCCGAGGCAGTGCCCCATAACTGAATACCATAGCACCAAATTGGTTTTAAGATAGCGTTGTAAAGTAGAAGTTTACAATCGAGACTAAGAACAGAGTTTCTTCCAATAAGCCAATTAAGTTGAATTGCTTTTAGTTTCATTTGTGTTAGTTTTGCTTCTATATGGCATTTCCATGTTAAACGCCGATCTAGATGAATTCCGAGATATTTTACATGCGATTGTTGAGGCACTAATTGATTATTGATTTTAATAGGGAGACATGACTCCCGACGCAAGGTGAATGTTATATGTACGCATTTTTGCTCATTAACCTTTATCCTCCATTGTTTTAACCACTTTTCCAGTTCAAATATATGATCCTGCAAGTAGCGAGAAGCTTCATGACAGTTTTCGTGCACGCTTAAAAAAGCTGTATCATCAGCAAATGTTGAAGTTAGGGTGTGGTTGTTTGTTGGCATGTCTGAGGTATATATTAGGTATAACAGTGGGCCCATGATGCTTCCCTGAGGGACTCCAGCGTCAATTGGCTGAGGAGAACTTATAAAAGAACCTTCTTTAATAATAAACTTTCGACCGACTAAGTAGCTTTCTACCAGCTTGTGTGTGTTTACTGGTAAATTTAGCTTCAATTTATGTAATAAGCCTTCATGCCACACTTTATCAAAAGCTTGAGAAACATCGATGAAGAAGGCGGAACAATATTTTTTTTCTTCAAAGGTTTTTCTTATGGCGTTTACTATACGATGGGTTTGTTCAATTGTGCTATGTTATCTTCTAAAGTCGAATTGATGGTTTGGAATACATCTATTTACATTTAAAATTGGGGTTAATTTTGACACTAACAGCTTCTCAAACAGCTTTGATATATTAGACAATAAGCTTATAGGTCTATATGACTCAACTTTTGTAGGATCCTTTCCTGATTTAGGTATCATGGTAACTAATGATACTTTCCATTCCTGAGGGTAGTATTCAAAGCGTAAAATAGCATTAAAAATAAAGAGAATCATTTTCTTTGCTATGCTGGGTAGCTCCAAAAGCATTTTGTTACTGATCTTATCAAAACCAGGGGCTTTCTTCGGGTTTAAATCATGAATAGCCTTTTCGATTTCTCTTATCTCAAATCTTAGTGGAACAGCTGCTCTAACAGCAACAGGTGGTAACTCGACCGCCATATCGAGAGATGTGTGAGCGGTAAATACGGTTTTCAAATGATTAACAAAAAGATTTCCTTTTTCTATATCATTTCTTGCCCAACTTCCGTTTAAGTTTCTTAATGGTGGTTTAGTGATAACTGGTCTTTTAAGATTTCTAGCTGCACGCCATAATGAGTAGTCTGATTGTGGAGTTGCATCAAGTTCCTTAAGATATTTTTCAAAGGATGCAGTTTTTTGGGACTGCAGTAACTTTCTTAGCCTTTTTGTGCACTCTTTTAATAAAGTCTTAAGTTGGGGGGATCTGTGCAATTGCCACTCTCTTCGAACTCTCCTTTTTTCGGTCAATAGACGCTCGACATCTACAGAATATATGATATTGTTTTTGGTTTTTTTGAGGGTTGTGCTGGAATGTTGAACAGCTAGTTTGAGATAACTGTCAAAATTAACAATAGCGAGATCCACGCTCTCCGGTGTGGTAAGCGGAATATTTTCTGTGCAATAGGCACTAAGATATTTTTTATATTTTAACCAATTTATTTGTGAGAGTGATTTCGATAAGTACCCAGACGGCGATTCGATTCTATTTGGAATCATTATAGTAACAATTGTAGGTGTGTGGTCGGAAGATAATTCTAAGGAAGCCTCAACATAAATCGTTTCTGCGGGGATGTTTTTAACCACTCCAAAATCTATGACATCTGGAACTTTTTGCTGATCAGTAGGCCAATATGTTGGTTCACCGCTCGCGACCACATTTAGATCCATTTTACGAATTGTGTTAAACAAAACACGACCCTTAGGCGTAATAAGTCGTGACCCCCACGAGAACCGTGATTCAGATAATTTTTGTCCGGCATTGGCAGGGCGTAAACTTTAAAACTAGATTAAGATTTGATTCAAAAAATAAATAATAAATAAAGATTCCATATCGGATCCAATGCTGTTTTTTTTTTTTTTTTTTTTTTTTTTTTTTTCAAAAAAACTGTAGCATAAATATTTATAATTAGTATTGTATTGTGAACTGAGCTTCCCAGCTCTGTCAAGAATGAAAAATTATTAATAAATTTTAATTCATTTCATGTTGTAAAATTCTATTCTTCCTAAAAATAATTTAATGAAAATTAAATTCAATGAACTTAAGCCTGATTAAAACATATCGATAAATATTTATATTTATAAATTCTTTAGAAATTACTCTTATTTAAAATAATTTGAAATAAAGAAGATTTTGCCGACTAGACTTTCGTACTTCTTTGCATATACAATTTTGTTTTTTTAAGCAAGGCAATTCTCTGTAGTATTTGATTTCTTCTAAAACATCACAAATGTATAAGTAATTGTGCTTAGGAACCCGTCACCTACCGAAACAAGATTTAATTTTTTTTCTGAAGGCTTAAAGATTTTTAGGGGCACAAGCTGCACATCTTTTAAGAAGAATGTCCATTACAATTTATTTGAGATTTTCGACGCTATTCGAACTGATACGGTCTAGGCTTCAAATCAAATCATTGGCTTCGTACGGCATGATTAATTAGTTTTAATGCGTACAGAGCTGAGGCGTTCAAGTCTATTATATTTAGTTTTTTTTAAAATGTGATTGAAATAAAAGATTATGGGTATTAAGCTACGATAAATTAAGACAACTAAATATGTTGTTCTTTAGACATTTTATATATTTAAGCAGACAAATTTTGATAGTAAATGTGGAGGAAAAAAAGTTGTGTTTCAATAAGTTCGAGCGTTGTGATATTGATCCACAGAGTGTATTAAAGAAACTTTACTTGAAAAATAAGAGGATAAAAACATTCTAATTTTTGGAAATGGGTTTATTCAGGCTTTTTGCATGCAACAAAAGATATAATTCAACATATAAGAAGCTGGTTAGACAAATAAGGGGAACGAATACAACATATTTAAGTATGTAGATGGTAGCCTGTCGGAGCTTATAGAAAAATATGCATACAAACCAGGGACTTAGAGTGCCTTAAATGCATTTTCAAAAAATACTTAGAAAAAGGCTCTCAGTCCTAATCCAACTTACCAAAATTCTTTATATTCGAATGGTAGGAATAGCATTATTACATCAGAAAGTAATTATTCTTCCACTCAAGCTTATGATCGTACAAATTTTACATAAAGATTTATTTTCTATTAAAATTTCCAACAAAAATCGTTTTAAACACTCTGAGGTGTAAGCTACTAGTTTTATTTTTATCGAAAGTCTCTCTCTGACAAATACAAAGACCTTTCGATCCACCAACAAATTTAAATGCGTGTGCGTAATTGTTATAAATGAAAAAAAAAAACATATTTATATCCTCATGACTTGGAAAATTGCTGGCAAAAACTACATTCATAGGCAAAAAAAAAAAAAAAACAACATCTTTGCTGAAAATATTATTTCATGTCGCTGCTAAAATGTTTATATGGTTTTTAATATTTGTCATTTTATTTTTTTATTCTGGGTGTAGAGAATGTATATATGTTAACAAACTTTATGGTTATTATTTAAAATTATTGCAAATTGATTTTGTTTTTTATATTCACTAGCTGTGCTTCTAACACTCACATACACTTACTTTCGGTCTCCAACTATCTCCAACGCAAAGACCTAATTTTTGTTCATACAAATTTTTTATGTTTTTCATAAGCTACATCTGGGTTTCCATATATTTGGTTGGCATTACAATTGTCAATTGTTTACAATTTATGGCTTAAAGTGCGAAATAATGTTAGGAAAATGTTGTCTACAATTTGCATGCATGTTTTTCACTGTTTCATTTGTAGCTTTGTTGATGTGCATGTAAAACATATTGAAATTGTTTATAGAAGTTCACAAATACTTTCATGCTTTTGCAAAAAAAAACATATTTATATGAAACGGATGGTTGGCAGTTACAATCGAATGTAGGTTACATATTTCTAGTGAAAATTGTTGTTGTTTGACTCTTATTTTATTTTATTGCTTACATTTGGACATACATATGTATTTATATTAAAAGACTTATTTTTTATATGGCTAATAAAGAAAGGGGGCATTAAGTTATAAAAATAATTTTTTTAATAAATTTTTATACTTTTCTTATTTTCTTGAAGAGAAGTGTGAAAATATATGTTTTAAGGTGTTTTTACTACTATTGTTTAGTAAGTTAAATCTATTAATATCAGTTAAGGATATTAATATCAATTAAGGACTGTAGTATGTTCAAATTTATAAAAGGTTATTTTAGTTAACATAATTATTAATAATAAGCATATACAATTCTGTAGCATGTTCATAAAAATTTGCTTACTAGTTAGTACATTTTGCACCTTCATAGGTGAAAATGGTATTTACGTTTGTTCTGATGTCTGAAGTGTAGAGTATCCAATTACTTGACTTTTGGTTTTGTTCGAGTAAGGAATTGATCGATTTTTCAATTTAAATTTTGCTAGATTAATCGAACAAGAGTTTTAATGTGTTCGAATAACTCGAATAATTAAAATAATTTTATCCAATTAAACAATAAAATAACAATTCATTTATACAACGTATACAGTTTTGAAACTTTTAAATAAAATAAATAATTAACCGTAGGGACCCAATTGCACCGTATGAACATAGTAGCATATGACGTAGATACATTGTCTAAATAAATTTAATTCTTTTACATAAATTTAAAATTTAATAATTTTTGTGTTTTCAAATTGAATATTTGAAAACAAATAAATAGAAGCAAAAAACAAACAGGAATTTCAATAAATTTGAATATTTATAATATTATTTTCAAAGGAAAACAAAACGCGTCTACGATGGAATTGTGGGTAAATATAGCGTATATTTGGAAATTTATAGCGTCACGTCCTACGTTCTAACGACGTACTACCCAAATGTGTTCCTAGTATAAAAAATCAAAAACCCTGCTGTAAAACACACAGGGACCGAAACAAGATTAAGGAAATAAAATAAGAATACACTATAAACAAAGTAAACACTACTTCGGTTAAACAGACTATAAAATTATCTGAAAGCCAATGTTTTATACATGCTTTAGGCTCAGCAGCAATCGGGGTCCATTCATTTTATTTCAGTGTATAATTTGCAATTATATGCTTTCATCTCATATTTTTATAAATTATTTTTTAATTGTTTATTTTTGCCGCGGTATTTTAATTGACATAATTTGTTCGAGTTATTCGTTATTTGAAATTGGCTATTTTAATTATTCGATCATTCGACCATTTTTTTTTCAATTAAGCCATTAATCAAAAATAAGATCAGTTCTTGTCAAAAATTTAGTCAAGTGAATTAAACGTTTACTTATATCAACAGCATTACGGCAGAAAATGTTGTTAATATAAAATAATATCTAATTGATATTATTAAGTTGTTTGCTGGTACAAATTTAATTAATTTTTTAATTAATAATAAAAAATTTTTAATTGAAATCAATTTTTATTTTTTTCAATCATAAATTGTTAAGTAAAATTCGAGTCTCAGTGAACCACAGAGGTGAAATATGAGACATGACAAAACAGCTCAAATCAGTTGCATAGGCAGCTTTTGAAGGAGAAGACAGAAAGGGGTGTTTTTTTTTTTTGGGTAAATAAGTGGCAAGCATTTAACACAAATTTCGTGATCAAAAAATTAGAGAAAAAAAAAACTATTAGTTTAACAAAAGTTTTGTTTTGTGGAAATAAATGTATTTATTGTTATTATTTTTGAGTTGTGATATTATTTACTTGTGTTGTGGTTATCTTATGAGTTGATTTTTACAACAGTTTTGCAAATAAATCTCAATTAAATAAATTTGTGTTCATTGTTTTGCGGCAAAAAATATGGTAAGAAAATGCTAAAGGGTAGCATACGAAGATAGAAGTATATATGAAATACAATATATTCTGTCTCGTGTCCCCTCTGTATCACTCTATTATCGGAGAGATAATATTGATTTGGTTTGATTCTTGTGCCATCAAA
This sequence comes from Pollenia amentaria, assembly GCA_943735925.1. Classification (NCBI taxonomy): domain Eukaryota; kingdom Metazoa; phylum Arthropoda; class Insecta; order Diptera; family Polleniidae; genus Pollenia; species Pollenia amentaria. Next base: position 183,883,879 of record OX031007.1, on the reverse strand, counting down.
TCCTGTCTTCCTTTTAAGGTCATACAAAATAAAAGACCTGTCTTAGTGCTCTTATAATAACAATAATTGGCTGCAATCAAAACAAATTTATAACAAATTTGAAATTGCGTACACAGGGCTAACAACCATCTTGCTAAATGGAATCAAATGCGAGTCCAATTTGAATTGGGAAACTTAGTGCAAAAAAATTTAATTGCAGAAAAACTTATTTTCATCTGGCTTCATATTTCTAGGAACAAACAAGAATTTTCAATGTCTCTACGGTTTTTTTTTTTGCTTTTTCTGCACTTAAAATTATTAGATTCCACATAAATATGTTTCTAATCAAATTTTACGAATAAAAATTTAATCAACATTTAACAATTGTCGCAAAAACAACCCAACCAAAACTAATACAAAAAATAAAAGACGGAGGAAACGTAATTTTTTTTCTTCTCATTTATAAAGATCTTCATCCTACATATCTACATATTTATAAAAATAAAAAGAAACAGAAAATTTTCAATTGCAAGACAAGTAAAAATACGCTTAAAACAAAAGACTTAAGAAACATACATTTGTATTTCTCGCTAACTCTTTACAAAAATTTTAACCTTTGGTTTAAATTCTATATAACCAAATTGCAATATTACTGACAAAAATTGAAAACTAAAGAAAACCAAAGCATTATTAAGCGTATCATCTATGTTTAATTACAAGTTTTTCAAAAGATACTTAAAAACCTTTAAATTCATTTGGTTTAATAAAAACTCTTAATCTATATGATTAACATTGTGCTAGAATTTGAAACTGTTTACTGTAAAGAGGTGTACTTGGTGGGTTAACCTAATTCGGGTACGCTGAATCCATTGGTGCTAAACATTTTTTAGTTTAGCTCTTGTTTCGAAATATACCGATATTTCTCAAAACATATATTCACGTAACTTATAACGGGTTAGTTTATTAAATAAACTAAAAAGACAATAGAAACAATAACTTTGGCAAAAAAAAAAAATATTTCTTAGCAAAATGTCGAAATTTTAATTTTTTAAAACGGAAAAAAATTGGAAACTGCAGCTAAGTATGTGTCTAATATACGTATAGAAAACAAAGTTCCAAATAACTCAAATATGTCTACAAGTTTTGATTTTATGCACTAAAGATGAAAAATTTTAATTTAATTTAAGAATTTATTAAAACGCCTAATTTTTATGGGAGCTCTCCTGTAAATGGCAAATGTGTTTTAAGAAAATGTTGAGGACGAAAAGCTAATGGAGTTTAGTCATACATTTTATCCCCCTAGGGGCGACACTTAGGCAGTTATGAGATGTTTTCTTCAATATGTTTGTAGCTTGTATTGGAAATGTTGTATGGGAGCCCCCTTAAGAAATGGAGATGGCGGGTAGATACGTTAGAAGCAAACGCTAAGGATAAAAAATAAAGTGGGGTTGGTTATACATTTGTCCCGTCCAGAAGCAGCCTAGGATTTGCAGGGGCCAAATTTAAGAATTTCATTAAGCCGCCAGAAGCCCGTTTAATGGATGGTGATAAGGGGCAGGTATGTTTTGAGAAAACGTTAAGCGCAAAAAACTAATTGAGGTCGCTCACACAGTTTATCTCTCTAGGGACGACTCATAGGAAGTTATGGAACTTTTTCTTCAGTATATATGAATTACCGAATCACCTATCCAATGCTAAAAAACCTTAGCAAGTCCTCCAAGGAAAACCTCCTTATGGTCTACAATAACATATTTTCCTCAAATGTATACCCGCAAGATTGGAAAATTGCATGCGTTGTGCCTATTTCAAAGCCCAGTAAAGATACTTACTCCATATCTAGTTACAGGCCAATATCTCTGTTATCTTGTATGAGCAAGATTCTCGAAAAAATTATCTCCAGGAGGTTGATGTGGTTCTTAAAGGCCAACAATCTCATAGCCCCCAATCAAGTAGCCTTCATGAAAAAACAGGGTACCGACGACGTCCTATTATACCTCCAACATTTTATTTCAAACGCATTATCGAGCAAAAATCATATAAATATATTATCTACAGACTTTGAGAGAGCATTTGATCGTATTGGAATCCATGTTATACTCCAACAACTAGCAGAGTGGAAATTAGGAAAAAACATGTTCTCTTTAATAAAAAGCTTTTTAACAAATCGGAAATTTTACGTAAGAGTTAATGGCCACCAATCTAGAACTTTTCCTCTGCACAATGGAATACCACAAGGTTCTCCACTATCCGTTATATTATTCATTATCGCTTTCAATCAATTTAGCAAAATCATTTCTAGCTATAAAAATATACAACACGCAATATACGCTGATGATGCAATTATATTCACTAAAATCAAAGACAATAACAGAGCAAAACAAGTCTTATTGAAAATTCTTAAAGATATAGACAATTGGTGTTTAGTATCAGGTGCAAAATTGGCTATCGAAAAATGTTCTCTATTACATATTTGTCTTAAACATAACTGTGACCGCTTTGATCTTGAATACAACAATATTAATATAAAACGAGTTGACCACTTACGTATTCTAGGAATAGTATTTGATAAACGTTTCACATTCAAGGAACACTGTATACAACTCAGAAAAAATTTAAATGACAGACTAAATATTATAAAATACCTTACGTCAAAAAACTTCAACATACACATATCTACCATGATAAACATTACGCGCTCTATTATTCTTTCCAAAATTGATTATGGTCTCCCAATATACGGAGGGAGTGCTCCTTCCCACATAAAACTAATCAAAGCACCTTATCACGCGGCCATCCGTTACAGTATTGGAGCTTTTCGGCCTAGTCCAACGATTAACTTACTTGTCGAAGCCGGAATGCCTTCTATTGAAGATCGCACTTACAAGCTTACCTATAAGCTAATTCCAAAATTTTTCACCAGTCACAACAAAACTATGTTTGAAATTACTTCAAAAGCAATCAACTACAAAAAAACACCTAGAATCGAGTCCACCATTTTAAAATGCATACATTTTTCGCGCAGCATTGCCCTTCAACTTCGACCAATACTACTTAAACAACCAACAGAACCGCCATGGTTACTGCAACAATCTTCGTATATTTCTTCTATGATTAACATGCCCAAAACAATAACGCCAGCTACAGTTTATCAACAAATGTTTAAAGCCACTTTTGAATCCTTTACAAATCAAAACTGGAATTTTCTGTATACTGATGGATCCAAATCCCTAAACTTCACAACATTTGCAGTCACCCAGCAAAACAACAAAATTATCAAATGTGGACACATCGATAACCACTGTTCTAGTTTCACAGCAGAAGCTTTGGCAATATTTATTGCAACCCAAGTTGCAACCAAAGATAATTCTAAATATGTAATTTGCACCGACAGCCTTTCCACTATTTTCGCAACGCAGAACACTAAACATGACTCCCCTTTAATAAGCAATATTCGAAATACCCTCATTGCTAATCAAAACAAGATTAAATTGATGTGGGTTCCATCCCACGTAGGAATTCCTGGAAATGAATACGCTGATGAAACTGCCAACGATGCCAAAAATAGACCCCTTGAAAATTTCACCACATGGGAAAGAGAGGATATTACCAATGCAGTCTATTCCAATTTGAATGAATCCCTTAAAAGAAAATGGCACGAATACCAACATAGCTACAAAAATACTAATTCCCTTGGAATCAAACCATTATATCCGAACTCCTGCTCCAGATTCAAAACCAACATCATAACAAGACTTAGAATAGGCCACAGTAAACTCACACACCAACATCTCTTAGACAACAAACCCGCTCCACAGTGTCCAACCTGTAATACGCCGCTTAACATTGCACACCTTTTGAACGAATGCCCTGCTTACTATAATTCCAGAATCAAAATCTTTGGATCAAATATTCCTACTGAATTATTGAAAGATACATGCAACAAGAATATTAATCTAATTTGTAAATTTTTGATTGAAAATAATTTAAAAAATCTAATATAATTAAAATTCGGAGTTGAAAGCCTAGGCAGCTATTACTCCTTTTTTTTTTTATTTAATTACCTTAATTGTATTATGTAATTAAATTTAAAATAAATAAATAAATATTCTTCGAAATTTGGCTAATAAGATATAAATAAATTATTGTTTGCAAAAAAAAAAATATATTATGTGTCTAAAACGACTGCACAGATTAGTAAAAAAGGTAACTTAAAGGTAATTTCGGTTTTTTTTAGTTTATTCAATAAACTTAACTGTTCTAGAGTTACGCGAATGTGCAACCTCTTTCATTTTCGAAATAACGGTGTATCTCAAAGACAATAGCTAAACTAATAAAATACTTGGCACTACTGCATTCAGTGTACTCGAATTAGGTTAAACCGCCGGGTGCCCCGCTTGACAGTTTTTTCAACTAGTGCATTGTAATTAACAGGGAAACCAGAATTATGCTCTAAAAATTCGTTTTATGCGCATTAACTGTGCAGTAAAAACTCAAAAATATGCCCTGAAAATTGTTAAAAATATGCCCCAAAAAAATCAAAAATTTCTCATTTGAAAACAAAATATTCAATAGTTTAAGAAAATTAGCATTTAAAAAAAGCAATCCCTAAATTATAATCCGCAAGGCCCAAACACCATAGTAATAACAGATGAATTTTCGAGATTTTACCCTATTTGAAAACGAGGGGCAGTCTTGAGTTTACAAAAACAAAGTTATATTATGAGGTCAAAATTCATATAAGAGTCATTTGTTTCGAATATTATCTAGATATTAACATCCATAAGAGATTTTTTGTCTTAAAGAGATTTCAGTGCCGGTCGCTAAGATGTTGTTAATGTTAACATTTATAAGGAAGTTAAAGCTATTTATAGATGGGAGCTTTGGGCAAATGTGAGTCGATTCGAAAAGAATTTAATTTTCAATAAAATATTTTTGAGGCAAATTTATTCTAAATACCAACATAACAAGATGGTTTACGGAGTAAAAACTCTAATTTGGAAAGCAGTTTTTATGACAATATGTGAAATTATAGACCAATACTTAGCATTTACATAGACTTCGTTCTTAGTAAAAATTAAATGGATTTACCAAATTTGATAAAATTATGTACAAAATTGCAACTTGTACTTTGCGCACAAAGTAAACATGGGCAGACAACCAGCCAGACGGACGAATGGACATCGTTAGATTACTTTAAACATTTATTCTGAGTCGGTCGGTATACTTAAAGATTAGTCCAGATGTCTATATATTACATCGCCAAAAACGTATATACATAAATGCTTTTTCCTTAATGATTGCTTATATAAATATAAAATTTGAAAGTTTAAAGTAACATTTATCTTTAACCTGCTTACAATTTTAGAATAAAAATTAAATGTAGATGGCGATACTGAATCAACATGTTGGGTATACAGATATAGATTTGAAACAGAAACAGTAGAATTTAAAAAAAACACAAAAATTTTTATTTGCTGCGAAAGCTATTGTAAGCATCTAAAAAAATTTAACATGTATCAGAACATGCCTCAAAAAGGCAAAATATGCGCTATAAACTTAAAAAATGCTGCAAAAATGCTTTATCTACTAATTATGCAATAAACTGCTGTAAAGGGTAAAATATGCAAAAATATGCACTAACAAATTGATGCCAAAATTCATAAAAGGTTCTAAAACGGATAAATATATTGTTTCTGCTTTCTTTGGTCGCTCAGGAAAAAACATGCAATTGCATATTTATGGTTTCCCTGGTAATTAACAATTAATTATTAATTAACTTAAATAAGTTCTTCTCAAGCTTCAAGTAAATTCAATAAAATTATAAATTGTTTAAAAAATTATAAAAAATAATGCCATAGTATTAGAGAAATATACATAGTATGTATGACATACATACATATATTTTGTTCATTTTTCTAATTTAAATTGTTAATGGCTTTTTATTAAAATGATTGTTTTTGCAAAATAATTATCGTCAGGCAGGTTTGAGGCAAAGAAGTACAAACATCAATGAATTCTGATAATTGGCTGCAAAGAAACCCGGACATTATTTACCTACACAAACGAAACTTTCTCAAATATGCAGTCAAATATGCACTCTACAGCATGTAAAAAATTAAATCCGGTTCGCTCCCAGTCTAAGAAATGTACATAGAATGGAAAGAAAGAAACAGATTTTGTTACCTTTCGTCGAAGGGGATAACATGTCCAAATGCATAAATTCGGCGTCGAGCCTCTTACTCTTGTTTCACGGGTTGTGGTCAAAGCATTGTAATGACGCAGTGTTAAGGGCACCGTGAGTTTAGGCGACAAGGCAGGAACTCAACCTAATCCATTGACATATCTGCACGAGTTTCTACCATGGAAACGAATTACGTACTATGGAAACCATTAGGTCCTTATAGGCTTTGAACTCGTTGTAGGGGTGTTCCCTTTTGGGATCACTCAGCAGCTCTACCCAATTTCTGCTCGAGGGTGGAGTGTTCGATCTTTAAAAATCCACAAATGTCCCAGTGCGCTGTTGCCTTTAACAATATGATATTTTTGCAGTGGAAGTTCGATAAGTTAAGCTTCTGAGCATAGGATAAACGCATGGTCTAGAAAGTAATGTATCAACATTGCCAGTACGCATTATGTCTACTTGATCTTGGAAAAACTATAGCTTTAGGCCGTTATGGTAGGTACTTAATTTTATCTTGGATAAAGCTGCACACTTCGCTATATTTACCATTATTATGGATCACGAGTGTTACCGGAATGTTAACTGTGGTCTTGTATTGGCTTTTAAATCGTTCAGAAAAGTCACCCTTGTAAGGAAAACGTGTCTGTTTGATATGCCAAAAATCTAAGACTCATTCAGATATTTCGAGTTTTCTGCTCCGTCGTGCAACTTCTCAAGGTTATCTATTATCATCTACAACAAACTATTTTTTAACGACATATTTTAAAACCTATTATAATTACCTTAACGATATTACAACCATCGGCAAACATATTATGGTTAAATTTGTGGCCATATTATGGTAGAATTAATTAACATGTAATTGTAAATAACAACCACAATTTGCTTACCACTAATAATGGTATAATATTACTAGGGAGATCGATTATTCGACTTTTTTCAATAACCGGTTTTCGAATATTACGAATAGTTGCTATTTTAAAAAACCCGGTTTTCGGTTAATCAATTTTTAAATAACCGGTTAACCGGTTTTAATTCGAATACTTAAAAACACAAAAATCAAATAAGTTTTGGAAATAAAACGTTAATTTGAATAAAAACAAAACAATTTGCATAGGTAAGGAACCAACAAAATACATAAATAAGGCTTAGATCAGACCTAACAAATATTTTACGATAAAATCCAAGAAAAGTGGGACCAGTAAATTGATGAAACTTTAGCTAAATTTTCAAAAAAATTTTATTGATTTACTTAACTTTATTTGTAAGAAGATATTTGTATAATGTAATTTAGAAACGGTTGAATGATATTTGATCTAGACAAACGTTTTGCAAAAGAAAATAAATTGTAGGAATTTTATAAAGATATTAATTGAAATATTCTCTCAAATTTATATTAAATGAGTTTTAATTTGTTGGTGGGTAAGCTATATATATAAATCAACCATATTTTTTAAAAGTTGCAAACAAAACCTCTTAGCCAGGATTATCTATTTCAAATTATTTTGTTTCAGCATTATAGAAACGAATAGTGAACTAAACATATTTTTTGTGTAAAATATTTGTCAATTCGTCGACTACAATTTAAAACATTCCATGACATTGTTTGATTTAATCAATTTTGTTTTTTAGTTATTGGTGTTTTAATAAATAAACCTGGTAGAAATTTTTCACATATCGTTAATTCCGCCGGAATGTTGTAGTTTTCATCATGAAGAGATGCTGAAACTACTTAAGAGTTTTTAGTGCATTTAAGGGCATTTCGTCCTCGGCAACACAACGGGCTAATATTTCACCCAATAATTAATTTTTTGCAGCGTATTTTAGTAAAGTATTATTTGTCGTATTCTTAGAACTACTTCGAACGGAGTTGAGTTTCATTTGGATCACATTAATGTCAAGCATGTATACTAATTAAAGGTGATTAATAAGTCGTGACATGGAAGAACCTTTGTAACTTATTATTTTAGGGCACTTCAAGCACCTAACTTTGTCTTTTTAATCGCATTCGAAAAATATCTAGAGATAACATTTATATAAAAATATATTTAATATTTAGAATACTCTTGCACAAATTACTATTTACTTTTTAACTGCACACGTTTTTGTAGTATTTTGAATAGTTTTTGCTTTTTTTCTACAAGAACACACGCTTTTATAAGCGATTTGTATTTACAGTGTTCATAATGCTTTTTGAACTTTGTTACATTTTGTTTTGACACTCTTCATAAAAAGTATAAGTTTGGCCAATATTCAATTAAAAAATACTTAAATTACGGGTACATCTACAACAAGAGTAAGGAAAATGCATATAAATTACACATTACTAAAATAACCGGTTAATTATACCAAAATAACCGGTTTATTCGATATTCGAAAAATGGGCATTTTAAAATAACCGACTTGGGCAAAGCTAAAATAACCGGTTAAAACCGTTCGATCTCCCTAAATATTACGCTGCCTTCGGTGCCTTGTCGGTGACGATAATATGGTAAGCAACTGCAGTATATTTCATAATTTTTCGTTCAAAATAGTTTTGTCGGAGGTTGACTTTACAGACGGGCTTGATTTTTCTTGATTTACAAAAATGTTCAGTGCTCGTCAATAATCCATAAAAAATGTTTTCTCCATATTTTGTAAAGCCCAACCAAGCTGTGTAAAAAGCAACGAACTATTTTACCGTTTTGTTTAAGTGTATTTTCTTTAGGTCTTGATATTTAGATTTTAGTGGAAACTAATTGTCAATATCGGTCCAAAATATTGATGTCGAAGATCTTGACTATAAAACCCGAATTAAGCTACATATAAAAATAAAATGAAACAAATTTAAAATCTTCGATTAATTTGGACTTCGACATAGAGATTGAGATAAAATAAGTCGAACTAATTGGTGTTTTTTAAAGAGGTATAAAACTTTGAAATATATTCTCCAGGCATTACAATTAAAATTTGACTTCTGGCATATAACCTCCAAGGCTGGCTCGGTCGTAGTCTAATCTGGAGGTCGAGTTTTCGATGACTTTTTCCAAGATTTGTGGCCGTATTTTGGCAAGAACGCGACGAATGTTGTCCTCCAAGTGATCAATCGTTCGGGCTTATCGGCGCAGACTAGAGACTTCGCATATCCCCACAGAAAAAAGTCAAGGGGCGTTAAATCACACACTCTTGGAGGCAAATCTATGGGTCCGAAACGTGAAACTATGCGGCTACCAAACGTTTTTTTCACTAAATCAATTGTGGTACGAGCTGTGTGACATGTTGCACCGTGTTGTTGCAACCACAGCTCCTGCACATCACGGTTGTTCAGTTGATGAACGAAAAAGTCAGTAATCATGGATCTATAGGTGTCACCATTGACTGTAACGTTCTGACCAGCATTGATTTTAAAGAAGTACGGGCAAATGGTTCCATCAGCCCATAAAGCACACCAACCTGTCAGTTTTTCTGGATGTAACGGTGTCTTAACATACACTTGAGGATTATCATAACTCAAAATACGGCAGTTTTGTTTATTGACTTATCCATTTAAACAAAACTGAGCTTCATCGCTAAACAAAGTTCGCTTATGAAATCGGAATCAAGGGAAATCTTGGTTTGAGACCATTCACCGAATATACGCCTTGCTAGGAGATCGTGTCTATTTATGTTGCAATGCCAAATTAAACTAAACATAAATCACTTGACAGCTGACAAAGTGGCCGCCAGTTAAAAATGGTGTTGCCAACTTAAAGCTTTATACCTCTATTAAAAACACCCTTTATTTTCTTTAATTTGGGGTCCCCATTCTTTTGTTTCAAAAAGAAATACTGGCGAAAATTTAAACTAATTTTCCCTTTCATATGAAATAACATTAATTACTGTAGCGCTTTATATTTTCGTTTTACTCCGACGAAAATTAGTTTATTAGCTATTCACCTTTTTTTCTCCAATCCTGTTCAGTTTTTTTATGATTGTCATTCATCCTCTATGATTCATTTATACACATAGTTATAACAATTTTCCACTTATTTATAAACTCTCTAAGACACAAACATTGTTTGCGAATTTTTTCTCTAATACTGTTCATACGATAGATTTAAAAATTATGAACTTGCTAGATTTTTTAAAATAATTTTTTTTTTGTTGTTGCTGATGTTATTAACATTACCATCCATAAACATGCATGTTTGAATCTTGTCTACATTAAATGTTTAATAATTTATAATCATGGACATTTTTAGTATTTAAGAGTTAGGTGTGTTTTTCTATGTCATAAATTGTCATGTGTTTAATGGCTGTAAAGTGTTTGTTGCTGTTTAGAGTTGTATGAGAAAATTCGTGTTTTCTTTTATATAATTTTCGATTTTCTTTAAAGGAGAGTTGTTTGATTTTTTAGGAATAAAAAGTGGCTTAGGATGAGGTATTTTTTTGGTGTTTTTTTTAAGTCATAATTTGTAAATGTTTTTTATTTTAGTTTTATGTTTTTTGGCTTCGACCATAACTCAAGCTTTATATGCGATATGTTAAAAGGGTTTTTTTTATTAGGAGTATAGGAGTATAGGACCCACATTTTTAAGATAAAAATAAATAATTTTTTATGACTGTACAAAATATCGAAACAAATTATGTATTTTTTCTATATTTTTTTTATAAGAAACTAGAAGAAAATGTTGTAGAGAAAATATTTATACCTAAATACTACTTTTTTCAAAGCGCGCTTTCAAAATTTTGATTTAGTAAGAAAAGAACAGCAGAAAATCGCCGCGATTTTTTGGAAGTTGTGGTTTCTTTAAAACCACAAAATAAATTTTGACACTTTTAAAATGTTGAATGCAATAAATGTTTTGGAAAGTAAAGTGGATAAGAACCATTTCGATTGAAGAGTTGTGTCAAACTAATGTAAATCGTTTCAATAAACTTAATCCTTGCTGTATTAGGAGTTTGTGGAATCGCATTGTAACTGGGTATGATAAATGAACTCATAACCATAACTTAAAATGCAAAATTAAATTTCTTAACATTACTTGCTTAATGGTGATGCTCTGTATATGGTAGGATAACAAATGTTCGATAAAAGTAAAGTAAGCAAATAACGAAAAACATCAAGAATTAGCTACGAAACGCAAAACTATAATGATATAGTGGTCAAAAACAATTGCGAAACTATAGACGGTCAATTCGGAGCTTTTGATACCCTATACCAGGCTATATACTCGCTAGATCCGGCAAAACATGTTATGAGCTTAAGATTCATCTAAGAGTTCTAAGTGCTAAATGTTATATAATAATCTAATCTAATATTACTGAGTTTTTAAAAGGGGGTTATTATGGGACCTGTGGTCGATTCTGGACCTACAACAACATAAAAGCTTTTTTCCATGATATAATAGCTCTTATAATAGTTATAGTCGACAAGTTTTTTAATTAATAACAACAGTTATAAGAAAGATAGGGCTTTTAAAGCTATTCGCGGGAGAGGTATTGGTATGGAAGCTGCATATCGTCACCTTAAATGCAAAATGGCGTTGCAGCACTTTTTATTTTTTACATGAGAAGAAAAAACCTTTACAAGATCAATAACAAAAAGGTGTACTTGGCGTTTGAATTTCATTATTTAATTCGCCATTTTTGATCGCAAGGATCTTTTGTGAACATGTAGTTTAATAAAACGAACAACAATCAATCAAAAACTATATTTCGAATTTTTTTTTGTTGTTACGCCCTTTAGCAGATTTTAATAAAATTTTAAAGACGATTAAAGAAAAAAAAATATATTGGGTCTTCATACTTTGTAATGCTCTTTTCGACAATGTTATGCCATTTTTCCTTTTTGCAAAAATTGTAAAAAGTTATTTGCCTAATGTAAATATGTATGCATGAAGCAGAAATTGTCTCAAATAAAACAAAAATATTTTTTTTAACATTTCTAGATTTTGTTCGAATTTAAAAAATACTAAAATTTTCAATAAAAAAAAAATTGTTGGTATTTTAAATTAAGATCAATAAAACCGTTTCATCCCAGCGGTAAAAAGTATAAATAAAGAGGCCTAATATAAGACTTTATTTAGCAGATACAAAAGCACTCCTCGCCGCATTTCATATTTATTTTTTTTCGCAAGTCGTCATTAGGAGCAAGCTCTTTCACATCCCCTTCTAAAAGGCCTTTTAAGAGGGCGTATAAAGAATGTTTCGATCAATCTCAATGGTTTGTAGTTACTTAAAATACGTAAACGTGTTAAAATGCGTCAAAAGGAAAAGAGAAGATTTTTAAAAATTTTGTATAATTAATAAATTTTAACTCTTGCGATTTTTGCGCTTTGTACAAAAATATAAAAATAGTCACGTATGTCGATTGAATTCGTTCACAACTGATACGTAAAAACGGAAAAAATTCAATATTATCAGGTTCATCCGCAACACAATGTCTTTTTAAAAGGCAGGCAGGATATTATAAGAAACGCATATTTCAGAAAGATAAAGTATAGAGGCCTTCCAAACGACCTGGCACTTGCGATCATTTAAATATTTACCGTTGGGATACTATTTAGATACATGTACTTATGCATGTATTTACATAACTTAATATATATGAACGTATGTATGTCTGTTCATTTGCATGTATGTATGTATGTATTTTAACTTTTTTGCTCTGCAAGAATCGCTCACCTAAGCTTTCAACTCACAAAGGACTATTTGGTTTAAATTCTTTCAAATCAATGGGAAGTTAAAAATCTTTGATTCTTGGAAAAGGATTGTCATATTTGCAAAATTAGTTGGCATATTGACATCCATAGATTATTTTTAACGTATGTGCATTTGCACATACATACATATGTATATGTACATATGTATGTAAGTAAAATATTTTCTTATTATAAACAACACAAATATTTTCTATAAAATAAATATTTCATTAAAGTATAGTTGATATTACGAATAGGGATGTAACGAATACCGATACCGCTAAATCGGTATCGGCGATATTTTACTGTCGATACGCCGGTACTTTTTTATAGTTATTTTGAACAAACATTTTAATTTTCAATGCTTATTTTTTGCATAACAAATAAGAGGAAACAGAATAATAAATTGTTGCTTTTAATTCTTGCGCTGGAGATTTAACAGTCTTCGAACATTATTGGAAAATACGATAAATGAATAAACTGAGATGCAGAATAATAAGAAGGGTCCCAAAAATGAGCAATTTACGTAGCATTATCTCTGAATGAAAGATTTGAGTGTTTAGAGAATGAAATCTATTGTTTAAATACAATTCTTCACCTTCGATACAAACTAGAAAATTTCAAAGACAACAAATCGAAAAAAACGTCTTACTGAGCTACTCAACATGACTCTACATTTGAAAACACGGTCACTCCTAAACCTAGTAAAAGTTCTGATAAGTCTGCAAGAACTGCCCCTTGATGCGTTTGTGCGAATGTTAAATGAACATTTGGAGAAGGATGATCCTCTGTCGATGGCACGTTGTGGCTCAGCTAAAAATATTTATACCTTAGTTGAAATACTTATGTTGTCAAATGAGTCTGACCTCATGTGAAAGACGATGTTTTACTGCAGGTCTGCTTAAACGGAGTTGCGAAATTATCTCCGCAAAATTTGAGAATACGTTGTTTTTTATACAAAAATCTTATTAATATTAATTTTAATACTTATAATCTCTTACACTGTTTTTTTTTTTTTTTTTTTTTTTTTTTTTTTAAATAAATAAATTTTACCATGAATTTAAATTCATTTTATTGTTTTGAAAATCTCATTAAAATCAATTTTAAAAATTAATGATCTTATACACTGTCATTTTTAATAATGAAGAAATTTCTTTACTTGAGTTTTGTTAATTTGAACTTGAATTTAAATCTTATATTTGTATCGGTATTGCTATCGGTATTGGCGATATTTCCTCTTGAGTATCGGTATCGGTATAATATCGGCAAAAAGGCGTATCGTTACGTCCCTAATTACGAACTTATAAAGAAAATAATAAGAATTTATTTCCAAAAAAAAAAAAAAAAAAAAAAAAAAAAAAATATGACAAAAACTGTCATTTTTCCATATTATTAAACGCCATGGCATGGCTCACTATTCAAGTAGTTGAATAAAAACTGTCAGTTTATAATTCAAAACTACGCCATTTGTGACAGTCATTGTCGTCATAGTTTTTTTTTTCATTTTAGTTTTTATAATGCATAGTTTTTTTTGCTATTTGCAATTTTAAATTTTAAGAAACAATAACACACACACACACACAAACATATACATTTATGTATGTGTTTAGTTTGCACACAGTCGGACGCCACAAGAGATTTTTTTAATAGATAAATGCAAATGAATGCAGTTTCTATTTTATTTTATTTCATTTTATAAAAAATTTTTAAAACAGAGCAAAAAAAACATATTATGTACTTTATTTTTAAAATTTTGCGTAGGCGTATGAGTAGAAATATGTATGTTTTTTTTTCTTTTTCATTTTATATTTGTCTCATTTTTCTGCGTTTGCTGTTGTTAATGTAAAAAACAAAAAATGGAAAATAAAGTTTATAAATAAAAATTGTTTTCCATCTTGTTGCCATTTACTCTTGTTAACAAAATATGCAAATTTATGTAATGCAACTCAAGAGAACTGCTAGCGTAGATAAAATAACTTACGCAATATTGGTTTATATTTTTTAAAGTTTTTGTTTATCCTTTAAGTCATAGACAAGAGTTTGACAACTTAAAAACACACACGGGTTGAAAAAAAAACACTCACACATGTTGCTAGAATTTGATTGATAGATTTCAAATTCTTTTTATGTTAAAAAATAAATACAAAAAAAACCAAAATCGATGCAAACAAAAAATCTGTCACAAGTTTGTAAATTTTTGTATGTCTAACAATTGTAGATTTTCATCAAAAAAAATCAACATTTTCAACATTTTTTCTATTTATTTGATTTAAAGTTTGTTTTACTTCTTGTAGACTTTGTTGTTAAGTTTTTTATGCAGTTTTTTTTTGTGTTGTTTTCTATAAAAAAAAACAAATTAGATCAAAATTTAAATAAAGTTATGTCAATTTGTTTATATGGTAAATAATCACAGCATGAGGATGTTGATTTTATTTAATAAATGTGGGAACAAGAGAAATTTACAAAAAAAAAAAAAAAAAAATTGGAAGATACTTATAAAAAAAGGAATACTAATCCATTTATGTACATATAGTGCATATTTTGAATATTTTATAACGATTTAAAAATATTTTTATTTTAATATCGGAAAATAAAAAGTTTTAATAAAAAAAGTGCAATTTATGGAAAAGAAAATGAAAAGCACGCCAGGCGTTTTCTATTTATCAATAATTCTTATGAAGCAATCATCGCCTTGCAATTGTAAATTATAATTTTAACAGCGCGTTAAGGTGGCTGCTAAAAACTGTTTTGCTTGTGTTGTAGATAACCCATTTTGTACCGTCGTTGCGTTTTCGCAACACCATTTTTGGGTGCATATAAAACTTGTTTTTAGCACTTCGATTTTAATGATTAAGTTTTTTATAGTAAGCTTAGTGGCTTTACTATAACGCTCTAACTATAAAAATAAGTTCATTAAGATTAACAAATTTAAAAAAAGTCCAAAAAAATGCCTTTTCGAAAACGACGTAATTTACCTTTAAGCAATTGCTGCTATTATAAGAAAAACTTAACGAGGAAAGTCATATAGATAATTTAGAGGTAAACGAATTGGACATTTTAAAACATATACGCCGTGATAATATTCATAAGCACGTTATTTTTAAAAATCCCACTCAAATAGTGTATAAAGCATTTCTTTAATAAATAAAAATTTTATTTTATTTTAATATGCAAAAATCAAATGATTCTTTTGCTACCATAGAAAAATATACTGACTTTTACCTCAAATGTGATTTACATGTAATTAACCAACGTTTCGTTTTCGCAACAGTCCACTACGACAAATACGGCCATCCGATTTTTTTCTAACTTTGATTTTCGTGATCAGGAGGTTGACAAGAGCTTGCAAACTAAAACTCATGTAAATATGTTAACGATTTCGGGTAGTGGTACCAAATGGGTTAAAAAGTAATGATAATTAAGCTATTGTTAGGGCAATATTGCGCTCTTTTCTTAACTATTTTTCATCTTTTTTTGGTGTTTATTAAACAGGATAAGGGGAACCTTAATACTTATTACATAGCGTTGCCGCCCGTATTTAAGTTTGTTATTTCACATACAAGCTTGGAGTTAGAAGACATCACTCTTGATGGCCTGATTTAAGTTGGTCTGTTATTTAAATTAAAATATCATTACGAAACTATTCACGTATTAGTAATGATTTTATCTGTTTTTTTATGAAAGCAATAGATTTAAAAATAAGAAGCCACACCCAGAGAAAAAACATGTTAATATATGGTCACCTCCAACAAAACTATTTTAAAAGAAAAATTTTAAGCATATAATGTTTAATTTAATCATACTTTTGTCACCGACAAAATTTGTCCTCCATCAAGAAGCCACAAACATATTATGTTTGCCTCCAAACATGTTTTGGTTCATAATAACTAAAATATGCTTAAAACTTATAATAGCATGGTTGGTTTTCAACCATAGCATGTTGCTGTTGGAAAAGAGGAAAATACTATTGTTAATTTGAAAACAAATTATTGTCATGTTTTGGTTAAATACCGGGTTATCTATTTCGTGGTTTCAAAAGTATAGGGCTGGAATTCGACATCTGTCAAACTAAGTTGTTAAACCAATTTTTTTTCTTTTCAGCTGGAAGTCTCACATTGACGAAAATGGATCGCTTAACTATCACACAACGCGTAAAAATTATTAAAACCTACTACAAAATTGGTGATTCTAGCACATCCACATATCGTGCTTTAAGAGAAGATTATGGTTAACATAATCGTCCAACTACGCAAGCAATTGGCAAAATTGTAAAGATATTTGAAGAGACTGGAGCGGTTACAGATATTGTAAAGCCAGTACATCATCGTTTCGGTCGTACCGCTGAAAATATCGCTGCTGTAAGTGAAAGTGTTGTCGAAGACCCGAATATGTCGATTCCTCGTCGTTCTCAGGTATTAGGACTGTCTTACGGCACATTAAGGCGTGTTTTGCATTTGGATCTACACCTACATCCATACAAAGTCCAGCTCACATAACACGGTGCCACATGCCACACAACTCGAGCGAATATGGCTTTATTGCAAGAGACATTTCCTGGCCATGTAATTTCTCGTCGTGGCGACATCAACTGGCCACCAAGATCATGCGATTTGACACCATTAGACTTTTTTTTTGTGGGGCTACGCGAAAGACCGTGTTTATGCAGATAAACCTTTAACTCTTGAGCACTTAAAAACCAACATTCGTCAAGTTATGGCTGAGATACCGCCCAATATGTTTCAAAAAGTGTTCCAAAATTACCTCAAAAGAATCACTGCTTGCAACACTTCGCGTGGTAGTTATTTAAATGATATAGTGTTTCACACATAATGTCAACGTTCAAACTTTATAATAAAAAAGAAATATAATGAAAAAAAATATTTTATATGTGTTTTATTAACATTTACTTTTGAAACCGCAAAATGGATAACCCTTTACATGTTTAAAGACAACCATAATATGGTTCTGGCTTCTTGCTGGAGGACCAATTTCACAATAATATCGTTGTCGGTGACAATAATATGGTTTAATTTAACATAATATGTTTAAACATTTTCTTCAACAATAGTTTTGTTGGAGGTGACCATTTTTAAATATATTTTTTTTCTGCGTGAATGTATTGCAAAAACACACAAAATACATATATAAAAGACGGTCCATGTATAAAAACATAAATTAAAATGTTTTTTTTTTGGGGCTAAAAAAAGAAATTAAGTATTTTGGACGCAGTTTTAAATTAAACTGGTCAAAAATTTCAACGGTGCTTAGAACTAACTTAATATAAATTTTTTCACCTACTTTTAGTACGATTCGTACTTAAAAAGTTAATTTCAAATAGCACCAAAAAGTACTTTAAACAATCCAAAATGAACCATTTGCATTCTATATGCGTTCATATGCGTGTATTTGTATAAGTTTGTTGTAGAAACAACAACAACGAAACAAAAGTAGGTAAAATAGATTTGCTTGTATTGTGTAGAAATAACAACAACACTACAAGAAGAAAAATGTATTTAAAAAAGTAAAATAAGAAACAAAAATTCCCGAATTCTATTTGTTAGAATAAGTTAGTTAAATAAATAATACTTTTAAAGTAGAATGATTACGGATACCACGGAGTACACTAAGATGACACGAGACGGAAGATATTGCGTTCTTATCTCTCTTTCTTCGAAAGCTGCCCTGTTTGCATTTCTTTTTGCACCATCTTTTACGCCGCAATGAAATGAACAAAGTTAATTTAATTGAGATTTATTTGCAAGCCTGTTGTAAAAATTAACTGTTCAGTTTACCACAGAACAAGTAAATTATATTTAATTAAGTAAAACAATAGTACTGAATAAACTTTTTTGGACAAAAAAAAACACGTTTGTTAAACTAATTCTTTTGTTAAAAGTGTTATTTTTGTTTTGATAACGCAATTAATGTGAATTTTAGCGGCCTGTTTCTTCACATTGCCACTTCACTACCAAAAAACGCTTTCTGTCTCTTTCTTCAAAAACTGCCTTCGTACCTGATTTGGACCATTTCACGCGTCACTTTTTTCGCCTCTTTGTTTTATCTGTAATGAAAACCATATCGGGCATGCTGCTGGTACCTTATAATTGTGAGTTCTTCTGTAAACAATGGGGGGAATATAGCGAATGTCAAACAAGCATATGGGTAAACGGGTCAGTAAATAATAATATTCTATCTCTGGTCCACTTGTAAAGGTTAGAATAAAAGTCTTACGTTCGTATTTTTTCAAGAACGAACTGGGATTAAAACGAATTTAGAAATTCTTGAATTAAACACAGTTTGAAACTAATTTTTATCTAACTTTTACTTAAGTTAATCCCGTTTTCGGACTATTGTAAGTACGGGGCCATTAAATAATCCGTACTTCAGTTATGCTTTCTGTAATTGAAGGAAATCCGTACTTACTGTACTAATGCAACGTTGCCGCTTAATTTAAGAATGGATAGATTTATTTTTCTTTTCACTGTACATTAGAGTGCGTCTCATTTTCCATAATTTAGAAAACCGTTTAGATAAAACACTTACTATTAATCATAACTGACTTAAAGTTGACAAAACAACAATTGTTTTTTTAAAATTAATTGCTCCCAATCCTGCTATAAATATTGTTAATCAAGACAATTATAATAATAAATTACCTATTCAACTTTTTAAAAAAGTATTAAAAAGAATTAATTAATAAAATTTTTTAATTTTTATACCATTAGAACGATAACTTCGTACACATTTCAATTATTTTTTATTTGATTGCAAAAGTCATTTTTTAATGGCAACATCTTACAAAAACTGAAAAAAAATTATAAAAAAAAAAATTTTTCAAGCTCGAAGTCTGTGAGCTACAAGATAATTGTTGTGTATTTTTGTTACTCGTTTTTCTGAAGATGACGAAATATTGAAAAATAAAGAATTTAAAGAATAAAACAGACCTCGACCTTAAAATTATTTAATAAATAAATAATAATAAAAAATTTCAAATAAGTTAAATTCTAAAACAGAAAAAAACCTTTTTTTTCCTTGTAAATGCTCCTTTAAACTTGACAGGCATTGCGCCGCGCCTTCCTGATATGTAATCAGCCTAATTTTTTGCGAACAATATTTTTTGATGGGAAGATATTTTTTGGGAGAGCTACGGTACAATTCGGCCAATATGAAAAATAGTGTACACGAACAGAATCCAACACTTAAAGCGGTAATTTAAAATATCGGGAATGCTCACCGAAAAAATTCACGCCAAAACAACTAATCATAATTAAAATCAGTTTTAATTAAAAACTTGATCAAGAAAATTTAACGTTTACTTGTAAAAACGTTACTCCATAAAATGTTTTTAATATCAAAAATGATTAAATTGATACTATTAATTTGTTTACTGGTGCAAAGTTAATAAATTTTTTAAATAACATCACAAATTTTTAATTTAAATCAAATTTCATTTTTTTTTCTGTGCTGTTTGAGTGGTAAAAAGAAAGTATTTTTGAAACACATTGTGATTGAGAATGAAGACGACTTAAGGGCAACATTTGCAGCAGTTCTGAGTTAATATCATGTAAATGAAGAGCGTTTTAAATTCATAAGAGGAATTCCAATCAGGCTTGCTTTAAAAACGAAAGACTTAAGACACAAACCCTGCTCATCAATTTAATTCAGTATTTTAGAAATTATTACAGGGCAAAAAAGTGACATTTAATATAAATATTTTCAAACACAAAAGTGTTATATTTTTAATGTATTTTAATTTCATTATAAAAATAGTAGGTGTTAATTACTTTTAAGCCTTAAAAGTGTATACTAGAAAATAATTCCATTAACCAACAAAACATATTATCTGCAACAATGTATGATATTAAGACATCAAACTAAAAAACTTACATTGTTTCAAAGTAAATTTGATACATTAATGAAGTATTGTTAGCCAAACTTATCTATTTTAAGCGAAGCGAACATCTGTAAACAATGTATGAGGATTGAATTTAATACCAAAGAATTTGATTTATTTTAAAAAAGAAAAAAACATTTGATATATTTTAAGATATGTGAATTATAAGTGTGAAAATTAAGAAACATATATTGACAGCAAAAATTAGTTTTCTCTTTCTTGGTATATTCAAGCCTTTTAGGTGCGACTAGGTTTTGTCTATACGATAAGTGAAGCGAAACATCAACTAGAGTGCCTGCCGTGTTGGCCTAATCTAACGATGGTCATAGCACTGGGTGACAAGCAAAATGCTAATCAACTGTCCCTTTGTTTGAGAGCAACCAGCGCACACAGGTAGCTCCATGTTTAGAAGTTGAAACTTTGTATCCTCCGCCGAACACCCCCACAAGTGGTGGCAAATCAGCTGACTTTTTAATATTTCCATGCTTCTATTTTGGGCTAAAACCCAAACACAGCCGGACTGTAATCAAGGTTCCGGGGGCTTCTGATTCAGAGATCTCTGCCAATTTTTAAATTTGCCTAATTCCAGGCACCCTACATACTACCGCAAGGTTATATATCTGAAAAGTCACGGATTTCTCTTCAAAAAATTTGCTAATCTATTTCAAATAGAAACAGCCCAAATATATTTTTGATATCTACGACCAGTTCTGCCAAAAGGTGCATTTGCATGGAATTTTATAATGCCTAAAAACTTTCCTAAAATGTAATACAGAAGCGAAACGAAAAAGAGATTACAATTTCATTAATGAACAATAACAAATATTTAATAAAACAAGTAAAAAAGTATAGTTGGTAAGGCCCGACCATGTTTTTAAAAACAAATTTCCGAGAGTGGTCCCAATTTCAAAGCCATGGGCAATCATCGACCCGCCAGAACAAAAAAAAAATTTATGAGTTCCGATTTATGTTAAACTTCTTTGTGCTGAATATTTTATAGATATCTTCATCAATATGAGATTTGTTTGAGTTTAAGTGATTTCAGGATGGGGTTTATATGGGACCTATGGTTAATTTTGCACCTACCAGCACAACATTTTGTTACGGCATTGTAGCTATATTAAAAGTTATTGTCTGCAAGGTTTATGTTAGTACCAACATTTATAAGGAAGTTATGGAATCAATAGCTATTTTCGATTAAATATTAACCGTTTCCAATAAAATTAAGTGAGATGATGAAGATTGCATTAAAATAAATTTAATATAAATTCCGACATAATAAGATAATTGATAGGCACAAATACTCAATTCCGGAAAGAAGCTTGTATGGCGGCTATGTGTAATAATGAACCATTTCTCAGCATTTTCAAGACGCTTGGTTCTTATGCCAATTGGAACTTACCAAATTTCATCAAATTATCTGCAAAATTTTGATCTGCACTTTGCACACAAAGTTCACACGGACTACAAGCCAGCCGGGCGGACACTATGTGATCGGTATACTTAACTTATACGGTATACACCACTTTCAATGAAAAAGGGCTCGATTCCTTTGGAATATATTTAGATACATGCTACTGCCCGAAAAATGGCTTTATGTTGTATTTTTATTTTGAAAGAATTCTTAAAAACAAAAATGTTAAATAATTTTATAAAAAATAATTTTTTTGGCAAAAGTTTTACGAAGTCTCTGAAACTACTAACGAATTATGAATTTTTTTTTTACTGAATATAGAATAGCCTTCCTAAGTTATGCTTAAACATATATGTATGTCATGCAAGTGTCCTTATTTTTTATATAACGCTATCTCTCGAACACTAGAGATGATACAAAATTATAATTATACATTGAAAAGCTTTATATCATAAGTAGTCAGCGACGGCTAAAATTTTTTGAAACGCAATGTACTTTTACACTTTTGCAAACATTTATAGTTTTATTATATAATTAATTAATTATACAAAAAGAATTTTTTAAAAATACAACAGACATTTTTCCTGGCTTTTCTTTTATGTGGCTCTTTATTTTTTTTGCATTTAGAAGAATTTCAAGGCTTTAAAGTTAAAAGATATAGAAGCTGTGTTACCCTTGATGATTTATTGCTTTCGTCAAAGATATTTATCTTGTAATGAACGAATTTCTCGAAGGTTTTTTGCGTTCAAACTTAAGCAATTATATTTGGAAGAGGCATCAGAGAGAACGTATTCTCCCAAGACCTTTACATCTTTATTTTTGTAGTATATTTTTTCCTAATGAAAGGAAATTTCCTCCTAATACACACTTTTGAATTTTTAGTCTACTAAATACCAGACCTGAATATCTTTGACAGTTGTCTTAACTTTTCTATAGGCACAATTTTAAAGCCAGCTTTAATAAATTTCTTTGTTACACTTCTCTATTTTCCTAAACATCGAGCATTTATTTGTACTACCAACATACCTATTCAGTTTAAGATAAGAAACTATCAGCATTGAAACTTTAGAAATAAGAGCAACGTTGTATCCTTTAAATAATTTTTCTAGTGTTAAAACAAGAAAATTATCAATTTAAATCGCAAATTGTCTAATATAACACTAACCTAAATTTAGCCTCTTTGAAAAACCAAATCAAAAAAATAAATAAAGAAATTAATGTTTTACATAAAAACCCCTGCCATGAAATTTAGAGAAGTGTAGTAGGATTATTTCTTGTTTAATTTAAATAAATATCTATTACAATTTGAAGGCACCATTAAGTGGCATGATTTGAGAGAAATTTTATTTCTTAGTTTTACGATTTTTATTAACATGCCAACAGTTTAAGATTGCAGGTAATATGTATGTATGTTACGGTTATATTAACGTATGTATGCAGGTAAGTATATAAAGATTATTTAATACCAAATTCTCAGGTTGCATGATTTTTCTTAACATTATTTTCTATTTTACAGTATTATTTCTGTTTTACTCATGTTTTTTTTTTTGTTTTTTTTTTTTAATAAAATTATTGTGGCAAAAACCGAAATAAAAAAATTATAAAATAGTGATTTTACAAATGTTAAGTTATAAACAACTATTACCACAATAATAATAATAATGGAATAAAGTATCTAAGTAACAAAAGCATACAGCAATAACAGCAAAAGCCAGAAATAAAACAACATTGATCAAGATTAATGCTAAGAGGTTAAGTGTGGGATTTTTGTTTAACATGTTATAATAACAACAATAATAGCTATTTAAAACAAGCAGTAGTTGCTTCACTTATTCATTTGTTCATTCATTTATTCATTCATTTGTTCACTCAAATGTTTATTCCTTTATTCACTTAAACTGGCATCACCAGCAATAACAGCAGCCGTTAAATCGACATTAGATAATGTTACTTATAAGCTTTTTTTTTTTTCTTTTTTCTAACAGCATTCAAAATAAATAAATTATACACTGCAGAAAAAAAACAATCATTTCTGCGAATATATTTTGCAAAAAAAGTAAAAAAAAAAAATATAAAGGCAAATTTATATGAATTACTGATTGGTGTTGGCATTATTGTAATGCTATTGTTGCTAAATGACAATAATTTTATGCATTGAAATAAATGTACAAAACTTTACATCGATTTAATCACTTTTATACATTTAGTTGTAATATTTCGTAAAACTGTTTGGTTCGTGTCGTATGTTACTAATGTTTAACATCACTTCTTGTTATAAATTTTAAAAGATCAGAAGGTTTAACAATGGATATTTAAGTAAATTTTCAGTTTGTTGTGAGAATAAATATTTACTTTTGAAAGGGATGCTAGTTGTACACGCAAAAAAATAATATGCTAAGTCGTGGTCATTATCTAAGATTTATATAGAATTGT
This sequence comes from Pollenia amentaria, assembly GCA_943735925.1. Taxonomy (NCBI): domain Eukaryota; kingdom Metazoa; phylum Arthropoda; class Insecta; order Diptera; family Polleniidae; genus Pollenia; species Pollenia amentaria. Next base: position 183,859,316 of record OX031007.1, on the reverse strand, counting down.
AATGTCACTGACTTATAATTTCAACATCGCACAGCCTAACCGCCTTAAGGTAAAAATTTGAACCGGAGGTAGATCCATAAAGACGGAATTTTTGGAAAATCGCATTTTTAGGGGTAAAAGGGTAAAAACGTGCGGATTCGCTTACCTCATATCTCCAAAACTTAAAGAAATGCAATAAAATGCAATATTTATCGTTTTTCATTCAAAAAATAAGCGGGCAGAAATCTGGTAGTTTTTTTTTAAATTCGTCTCTTTTGGGGAGTAAACGGGTAAAGTCTGCATCCCTTTCAGACTGTTATGCGTCGATTGTGCGGGTGGATTTCGGTCTCAATATTTTCGCTTCTATTTGAACAATGTCAAATAGACCGGCATGCATCGACTACGCTGCGTCTCACATTATTCCGCTATTCGCTTTACCGTTACTTGAATTATTGCGAAATTCTCATGTCACATTTCAGTTTTGTCAAAATGAGCCTTAGAAGTAACCTGTGTTTTTAATTACAAAAGTAATTATCGTTAGCAACAAATAGTGAAGTGGTTATGCTTTAACTGAACCAAATAGTAAATTTTTATGTTTCAATTCTAAAAATTTTAACGAGATGGATTAATTGTGCGTGTCCTTAAAATTCTTGAATGATATAAAAATGGTAAAACCTAAACATTGATTACACTGCGGAACAAAATTGAACTTTTTTGTGCGGCCGGAAACTTTGTGTAATTTTTTTACTAATTTGAGGTCGCTGATTTTAAATCTAACCTTCATTTTTCTCTATCAGCTCCAGTTTTAGAGATATACCGTTATGTCCAAAATTAAGGTACTTTCAGCACATATATTGAAATAAAATGAAAATGGTTCATCATATTCCCTTAAGAAAAAAAACCGAAATTCGCTAACAATATTATCTTAAAGACGTACTAACATTGTTGAAAATTTGGCCAGTAATTTCAGAGATATTGTTGAAGTTTTTAAAACAACAAATAAAAATTTAAGAATAAAACATTTTTTTTGTTCTTTAAAAATTCATAAAAACTAAATGTGCAGTTTGGGTCTAAATGCATTTAGTTCAACATATTTCGAATGAAATGAGCTTTATTTCATTGCAATCGGTGCACAACTTTTGATTGTATTAATTGATTTTTTTTTTTGTTTAAAATAAAATAATATAAACTTGTTGAATTGTTGTTGGGAAATGTCAATATTTAATTAAATAAATAAACACATTGTTTGAAGTGGCAAAGTTTTTTGATAATTTTTTTCAATTAAAATTAAAAATATCATTTATTGAAAAAAAATATTCACCATTTCACAATTTGTTTGGTAATCAATATAACCATTTTGGTAATAGGTGCAAAATCAACAACTTGATCGTATGAATTTGGTATACATTTGGTGATTAGAGACGATTTTTAATTTTTTCTGTGATACCAAAAAGGGCAAATTCGAGAAATTAAATTTCTTTCTTTTACTTTTTCGTTCTACATGTAGTACTTTTTGAAATTTCTATAATATTGAACTTAGTAACACAAAATTATAGACGAAGGGCCCTGAGTCAATGGGGACCTTTGAGATGAAAATCGTGATACTTTGTTGTTAAAACCAGAAACATAAACTTTTTGCAATAAATATGAAACAAAAGAAATGAAGACGCTAACGAGGTAGCGAGTTAAATGCTAGTCTAAGATAAGTATTCTATAGTTGAGTTAGGGTGTTCTACAGTACATAGTTCTACATAACCAAAACACAATTCGTCATAATCACGTGACCATAATATGATGCCAAATAACCATTTTGTGGTTTATTATTAGGGAGATCGATTATTCGACTTTTTTCAATAACCGGTTTTCGAATATTACGAATAGTTGCTATTTTAAAAAACCCGGTTTTCGGTTAAGCAATTTTTAAATAACCGGTTAACCGGTTTTAATTCGAATACTTAAAAACACAAAAAGCAATTAAGTTTTTAAAATAAAACGTTAATTTGAATAAAAACAAAACAATTTGCAAAGGTAAGGAACCAAAAAAATACATAGATATAACTTAGATCAGACCTAACAAATACTTTACGATAAAATTCAAGAAAAGTGGGACAGTAAACGGATTAAACTTAAGCTAAATTTTCAACAATTTTTTATTGATTTACTAAACTTTATTTCTTGAATGATATTTGATCTAGACAAACGTTTTGCAAAAGCAAATAAATTATAAAAATTTTATAAAGTTATTATTTGAAATATTCGCTCAAATTTATTTTGAATGAGTTTTAATTTGTTGGTGGTTAAGCTATCTATATAAATTAACCATATTTTTCAAATGTTGCAAGCAAAACTTCCTAGCCAGGATTATCTATTTCAAATTATTTTGTTTCAGCATTATATAAACGAATAGTGAACTGAACATTATTTTTGTGTAAAATATTTGTCAATTCGTCGACTACAATTTACAACATTCCATGACATTGGGCACGTTCATAAGGCGTAACTGTTGTGTAACCGTTAAGTGTTTGTCTTAGAAACGCATAGTTGAGCACTTACGCTCAACAAAACAGTTGGGTATTTGAGGCCATATATTCCATCATAAAATTTTTTAGCTACCTAAAGTCAACATGTTGTGCTCAACCTCAACCTTTATTTTTTTCAATTGTTTATGTTTATCAGCTGTTAATTTTGCATTATACTCATAATGCCGTTTCTAAGACGAAAATGTTCGGCTCAACAGTTGTCAACAGTTTTCTAGCAGTTGAGCTCAACAGCTACGTCTTATGCACGTACCCATTGTTTGATTTCTTCAAATTTATTTTTTAGTTCATGGTGTTTTTTTCCCATATCGTTGATTCCGTACAAATTACTATTTACTTTTTAACTGCACACGTTTTTGTAGTATTTTGAATTTTTTTTTTTGGTTTTTTTTTTACAAGAACACACGCTTTTATAAGCGATTTGTATTTACAGTGTTCATAATGTTTTTTGACCTTTGTTACATTTTGCTTTGACATTCTTTATAAAAAGTTTAAGTTTGGCCAATATTCAATTAGAAAATACTTAAATCACGGGTACATCTACAACAAGAGTAAGGAAAATGTTTATAAATTACACATTACTAAAATAACCGGTTTATTATACCAAATTAACCGGTTTATTTGATATTCGAAAAATGGGCATTTTAAAATAACCGACTTGGGCAAAGCTAAAATAACCGGTTAAAACCGGTCGAATAATAACCGTTCGATCTCCCTATTTATTATATAGACATTTTCAAATCAACTTTTTAAGTAACATTTATTTATTTATTTTATACGCGGTCTGCACAACAAGATTAAATCTTACAGTACAGGCACAGATTACAAACCAAAAATAGCATGTTACATTTATATATAAACCTAAATTTTTCAAACATAATTAGATAAAAAAAATTTGATAATGTTGACATGACAAATACAAATATGTTAAAATATTAAAAAAAAATATGCTATATAATTTATTAAATGAAATATGTATATAATAATTTTTTTAAATTGCGTTGCTTTTCTGACTGTTTGGAAAGTATGTGGTAATTGGTTCCAGAGACGAATAACGTGGATAAAAAAATGATGTTCTGAAGCAGTAAAGTTTAAGTTTTATGGAGTATTTGCTTATAAGTCGTCTTCCTCATCCAGGATTTCTTTGAGTTTCCTTGCTAAGGAATATGATATTGATTTATTAGAGTATTTGTTATAGACACAGCCAGAATGCTTTGTATACTTCTAAAATTGTTCCACTCTTAGAAGCTATCCTTTGGTTTGATGAAGAAAATTTCTAAATTACGCTATCTAGCCTGCGCGACTGCACTGCAAAAGAGGATTGAACTGTACCAAAAGTTCTATGAATTCAAAGAAATGACACTGCGGGTCAAAGCCTTTTATTAAGAACAGGTTAAAAAAGTTAGTTGAACTCGTCTTCATAAACTTATCTTTAATTAAAAATTGATAGTACAATTTTTGGAATATTTCATAGAATTTTGTTCAGTAGATTTAAACAAACATTAAAACATCCGTTAATTCAGCGATAAATTCAGACGTAAGCGAAAAATAAAAGACCGTAGGAATACGTGTAATTTAAGCCAGCATTCTATGTAATACAGCAGGTTAAGACAAGGAAATCGAATAAAATAATCAATATTCCCTTTTGAAATATTTATTAGGTAAAGTTTCTATATCATCAATACTTAATCAAATTTCCTTATATTCATTCCAAAGCAACAATTAAAAAATGGGGTAATCTAAAGGTCTGAGAAACAAAACATGGTCTTGTTAAACTTTTTTATTTTATATTGCAATTGTACTTAAAGACACTTAATTTAAGGTAATTTATATAGAAGCCACTAAACGTTGGACAGTCCAATATGCAATTTTGATAGAACTTATGTAAAATTTTATTTAAAATTTAGGTGTTAAAACTTTGCGGAATTTTTGGAAAAGTATGAGTGAATCATTGGTACAATAAAAATTTATTCAAAGTATTTGTCATCGTTAGCTATGACGATCCTTCTGGCAACATACGAATTCCGCGCCATAAAAACTTTTCAGTTTTGGGGCCTACTATTACAGTGAGAGTGTTCGATCGTAACACATGGATATCAGAAGGGGCAAGTTCTGGATTAATAAGAGAGTGAGGTTTAGTCCCACAACTACTTTTTTTAAATGGCGTTTAACATGTGACCGTGAGTTGTCATAATGGATTAACTCGGCTTCATATGTGGTTGCATATTTTAGGCAGTTTCTCGCCAATTATAGATTGAAACGAGTCAATTGTGTTCGATGCAATCGTCTGGCTGAATTTGGTCCCACCAAAAACAGTCATTGGTGCCATGGATATTTGGCTTTGTTATTGATTATTATTAATCACTAAAAACAAATACCTTGACATTACAAAAATTTTGAAATCGTTGTGCAGTGTATGCGATAACCATACAAATGTTGATGGAATGCATTACCTACTGAAAAGTTGTGATGTTTATGAAGCTATTTCTTTTAGTGTTGCAATGCAACAATACGATTTTAAGGTCAACCTGGGCTTCACATACGATTTCTTGCACTTTAAGTTGTTGTAATGGATGCATTTTTCTTCGCCACCGATGATTGAATGTAAAGAAAAGAAAGTTATTATGGTTTTCAAGCAGCATTTTGAACAATCAAAATTTACTCTTCAGCATTTTACGATTTCAACTAGTGCGGCACCCAATATCCTTGCTTCTAGATGACGGAAAACGTCTTTAAATTACTGCATCAGCGACTCCCAGTAATGTTGCAAGTTCGTCTTGACTTTGGCAACAATCTTGATGAAGTAATACATCAAATTTTTGTGTCAAACCTTTTTTAGGTAATGCTGCTCTACTTCTATGCCAAACTCACCACTTCTGGCCAAACCTTTGAAATCGATAGAACATATACAGAGGAAGCTGCACTAAATAATCGATTAGCTTCAGCCACGCGTTTTGCGAATTAAAAAAGAAAAGAAACATTTTACGCATATGATGCCTTTTTACTTTAAAATTTGTCTTTAAAAAGTTATGAAATATAAAAACGAGCTTTAAATTGTACCATTACCATTCGCAGGAATAGACGGAATGATTTTCGAGAGAGGACTTGCGACCTATGGGTTGGTCTACTAGCATATACAAACATGAATAATTTATGCTGATTTTTATCTAGATACCAACATCTATCTGGGATATTTTGTTCTAAATATGATACTCAGGATAGTCAAATGGTCAATACTAGATCTATCGCCCCAAAATTTTTTCATATTATCTATTTTTTATGTTATCTATACCAAATTGTATCTCAATACAAACATTAAGAGAAGAAGGGATTTTGAGAGACATGTTCAAACATGTACGGATTTCCTAAATTTATAAGCGATTCTATGATTATCGGATCAACTTAACTATGGGTTTTCTTCGAAAGTCATTTACATTCGTTTAAAAATGCAAAGATCCAGACGGACAGACGGACAGTGCTATTGAAAAGTTTCTCTTAACAGTCTTACAGGTTTTTTTCTTGTTTTATTAATTAAATACATTTAATTCAGCGACATGAAATTTCATGTCTTTTTATTTGCTTTTAATTATGAAGAAACCTTTAGACCTCATTTATTAAATTACCCCCTTAACTGACATAAACAATCTCATGCAGGCATACAACATTCTAAGTATGTATGTGTATGTATTTATAAAAATATATATGTGCAACATATGGCAAGAACTGCCAATAAAACTACTCACATATAGAAACACGATATTTAAGCTAATTATGCAACATTTAATTTAGCAGAAAAAAAAGCAAAACTTTTAATTCATTTGTGGCTAAAACTAAGAAAAACACGAATTTTAAAAATGCAACAGCAACAATAAGTCAACATAAATAAAGCAAACAAGTGATGATAATTTTTTGGCAATAAAACCAAGGCAAACAAATTAAAGCAACAACATAATATAACGGAAAAATACATAATTGTTAACTGATTTGTTGAAAAGTGCTCTGAACAAAAGTTAAGAAAAATTATACCACCAAACGAATTAAAAAAAAAAAAAAAAAAAAAAAAAAAAAAAAACAATTAAATAAAGTAAATGTTTGTTTATATGAATTGGTTGTTTAAAAAGGTTTTGTTTTTGTTAAAAATTATTTTTTTAGTTTTTTTATGTGTATGTGTATAAGAGTGTTTATGAAAATTTTTTATTACTAAAAGGTTGGTCTTGTCACGTTTTATTATTGGAGCCGTTTGTTGTTGTGCTGCTAATGCTGTTGCTTCTGTTGCAGTTTGGGTTTCCTTTTGTTGTCAAGAAAGAAAAAAAAACACACAGGCACACACAGGCACACACGGCAACCTAGAAATTTGCGTTCTTCTGTTAAGTAGGTGCTTGCTTCGGCTGTCTTTGTTAACAAATGATTTATTTTAAAGTTATTATGACTCTTAAACAAATAACTACTTAAACAACAACAAATTCGATTTTTTCACAAAAACATTTTACGGCCTTATTGTTGGTTTTAATTATGACGATAAGGTCTTAATTAAAAATATTTCTTTATGTCTTGCTGTTGCAAATTTTTGTCTAAGGTTTTTTTTTTGGTTTTTTCTTTAACTCTTAAAATGTTGCAAGTTTTTTTAAACTGATCTTTTTTTCTTTTTTGTTTGGCAATTTTTGGAGAATTATGTTCAACTCGTGTTTGAATGTTACCTAGAATGTAGCGTGATTTTTTGTAGGTGGTAACATAAACATGCAAACATTGTTTATGTTAAAAGCAATTGTGCAATTAAATATTTTGCTTAGACTTTTTGGTAAAATTTTATTTTTGAAAGTCAAATTAATTTGAATATTCATTATATCCGCTACTATAATAAGGTGGGCAAAGTGAGTTTGTTTTAAGAATTTGTATATGCTTTTGGTACCCTACATTATATTGGGTGGGAAGGAAATAATTCGTTTTTAGCTACAAAAGTACAAGTTATAAATTCAAAAATTAAATCCATTGAAAACAGAAACAATAATTGTAGATTTGTAGCTTGTATTTTTAAGATATGAGGCCCTGATAATACACCCCTTGCATAAGTGTATCAGTCGATATGATCTAACGTACAGGATACAATTTTTAAGATATTTAAAGAAATTTGGTACATTAGACACACTGTCATACAACTCACAGAAACTGAAAAAGATAATCGCTGGGTTAAGTGTTTGTTTGCGTTTATTTATTTTTTACAGTGCATTGTCTCGTTATCTCTCTGTATATCCCACATTACCTAAAGCTGTGTCCGCAAAATAGTATGCTTTTAGAATCAGAACCAATTTATTAATATATCTTATGATGTCGTCTATTCAATGAAAATCGGTCCTAAGTTACATCACCTAACCCCCAGGAAATGTCTTTGTTAAATGCAGATTTTGTATGTTGAATTTTATGTAAAATTAAGTTGAAACTTATTTTTTGTAAATTAAAATCATGTTATTAATATTTGTTATGATTAGTCGACATGATCCTAAACTCAAAAAACCCATGCCTTATATGTACAAAAACTGTAGTACATTGTACGAATTCATTCTTGATTTCGCACCACGAAATTCTTGCGCACAATGTAAGAAATATTCGAAAGTAAAAAACAAAATAACGTTTTATAATTTACGAAAAACAAAAATTTGTGTGTTTTATGAAACATATAGTTATTTTCGTAAACTTATACCTGGCTCAGACTGTGAGACATATAGCACAGAAATATTCCATGAAACAGAAGATTAGTGACAAAGGGTGTAGAGACGCATGCAGGTTAAACAATGTCGCACGATGTCCTCTTTAATATGTAGAAATTTTTGAAGTTGTACAGCTTGCAACATAAACCGTTTCGTCTATACGTATTCGAAGGGAAACCGAAAGAATATGCCAATACTGTAACAGGGATCTGTTGCATAGTCTGAAATGGGTACAAATTAAATATTTGTCACGTGCAAAGAATTTTACATTAGGGGGGATGGATCAGAGATGGCATAAATATGGCCAAGAATTTGATCTCGGGGTGCAAAACTGAAGCCATGAATAACGAATATAACATGTCATTATTCATGGCTTGTCTATGTCTTTGTTCTGGAATTTCAAAGAAATTAATGTTCAAGTTCGAGGTCATTTCTGGAATTGTTTAAAACTAATGTTTAATCCTAGATGATGACTGGCTCAACTTTTTTTTTGTATGGGGACCGAACCACTTTAATATTCAGTCCATACTTAATAACAATTTTTATATTGTTGTATTACTGTGGTGCCTTAGTATTATACACTTTACCTCAGGGGGAAGGGGTATAGTTATATCAGTTTGAGATTTCGTTTGAAATAAAAAGCCCAAATTAATTTTTAATACTAGAAATCGCTATACAAAATTATGTGATGATTGATGAATAAGTTACCAAAAGTCCAGTTTTAATTCTCCTTCTAAAAATCATTTAAGCACGTCTCTATCCATTACGAATCATGACATTTTATTAACTTAATTAATCAAATTAAGTTGTATATGACAAGAAATAAAAGCAAAGATTTCTCTGATCATCGGCCAATTATTTAACATAGGTCTAAAGCGCAGCCAATTAAAAATTTATATAAGGGCCCACTCCTGAAATATTCAAGCTGTCGGTAAAGGGTCACAAATATTCGGCACAGCCGAATATGCATATATATTTTACAACAAAATATTTTTATTAGTTTCGGTAAATATATCAGCACATATGCTGTATTTTATAAAAGTTTTTCTGTAGTTTAAACATACAAAATTTTGTATGTTTAAACTTATATACGAAACTTTTGAAAATAGTACAAAAAACGAGGTCACACAAGTTTTTTTTAGTAAAAAGTGAATTATTTTCAGTGTATGTTAACCCCACTCCAGAAAATGACATTTATAATATCACATGTGCCCCGGTAGGCTTGTTGATAGTGAGCTAGTCTATCAGCGCCGGGGTTGCGGGTTCGATTCCTGCCAGAGACTTTGGCTTCTTTCCTGCAGACAAGCGTAGAACTTCGCGGGATTAGCATAGGAAGGAAAACAAATTAAAATAATTGTTTGTAAAGTATTTCAATTTAATTGATGTGATCATTGAGATACGACTCTACTTTTTTACTTAACATAATTTCAGCCAATAATACTTTGCATAAAGACATGTCAAAAGCTCAAGTGCCACGTACAAGTGTGAAAATGTTAAGTTATACGGTCGGAAATTTGACATCCCATAAGACATCATCATGTTTAAAAATAGTTCAAAGCAATGAGATTTTTCACAGCCAGGCAAAAGGGCGCTGAGCACAACTGAAACTAACGAACATTAATTTGTTGAACCGAACACAACGAAGTTTGTCGTTTTCTATGTAAAATCGAACGAACATTTCATTGTTCTCATCTTTATGTTGAATTGGATTAGTACAGTATATGGATTAAAACAGAGAAACGTGTTTTAAGATATTTACTACACAAAAACTATTAGCACTACATAACATTATATAATGTTTATTTTCGAACACTGATATAAACTTCATACAAAAAAGGACAGCCAGTATTACTCTCCCTCTCTCGCTGATTCATATACCCTGGTCTTATTCATAAGCAGAAAAAATTAAGAATTGTCTCTAATCACCAAATTTATACCAAATTCATGGAATCAAGCAACCAATTTGTTGATTTTGCCCCTATTACCAAAATGATTATATTGATAACTAAAAATTGTAAAAATGTTAAATTTTGAAGAAAAACATTTTTCAATAAATGATATTTTTAATTTAAATTAAAAAAATGATCAAAAAACTTTGCCGTTTCCAGCAATGTGTTAATTGATTTAATTAAATATAGCTAAGATTTTGACAATTGCCAACAACAATTCTACAAGTTTAAGTTATTTCATTTTAAGCGATTTTTTGTTATTTAATTTAGATTTTTTGTTATTTAATTTATATTTTAATTAAAAATTAATTTTAAAACCACTAAAATTTTAATTAAATCAAAATTATATTTTTTATTTTCTTTCAACTAAAAAAGTAATTGATTCAATTATAACATTAATTAAATTGAAATACTTTTTAAACCATTTTTTTATTGATAAAAAACTACTGATAATTTTGTCTATGTATACTCTTTGCATTTATGTGCAGGATGTTTTAAGATTTGTACCAGATATTACAAATACCGTTCTATAACCAAAATTAAAAAATTGTATGCTTAACACGGCCAAAAAACCTGTTGATAATGAAATCAATAAGTGCATAAAAATATAAATCTAGAGTATTAAAATATCTTTTCATTTTAATTATGATAGAATTCCTAATGTATACAGCAAAGGATTTTAAATTTATAGTTGCTTACTACGTTTCTAATGTCAATATTTGTCAAAACTATAAAATTAAATTAATTCTATTTACTCCAACACAAAATTCTTTTAGCTTTAATACCAAATATTTTTCCATCGTCGAACACACCTCCATCAAATTTTAATCTAAATATTAATTTAAAACAAGTTCGAAAAGTTCTTGATGACATTTAATATTTATAAAAAAATGATTAAAAAACTAATTTCAACACCGCTGTTTTCAGAAAAACATACATACAATAATATTACAAATAAATATTTAATAATAAAACTTACATTTAGTGTAATAACTATATCAAAAGATATCATACCTGTAATGAAAAAAATAAATATTAAATCCATTAATAAATCTTTCTTTTCTTGTTTATTTGAGGAAATAAAATTACTTAAAATCCAACCTGAAAAAACAATTTAATTATAATGTTAATTTGCAATCTAATCGTTAACATATATGAAATTAATTATACTTGATAATTGCATTTTTGAGATTAACTCGGAATTTTTTTCCAGCTTTTATTTCACCATTTTTTTAGCTCAGTGAGTTTTCTGTTCGCATGTACTGAAAAAAGGGAAACAAAGGCCACACAATATTTACAGCGGAGTATCATTAGGGGGAAATTTGTTAAAAATAAGATTTAAGGAAAAGTAGTTTCTTAAAAGACAAATAAGAAAGCTTATTGACCTGTACTTCCTCTTTTTCCAACATTTTGTAAGTGAGACTGAAATTTTTATTTGTACTGTTTCACTGGAAGAAACAGCCTTGCCATTGAATGTTTGCGGGTGAATGGGTTAGAAATGCAGAGCTGAAAGAGATGCTTTTCTCAAGCAAAACAGTCACAATTACAACAAAATTTCAGACAATCAGTAGGAGATTTTAGAAAACCAAGAGGTAAAATTAAGGCCACTAGTGGTGAAGAAGCTATACAACTATAAAATACGCTCAATTCCAATAGACTCTTGGTATAAAATAGTTTCTAGCCAGCCTAAGTAGTTTGGTATTGAAATTTAGCACAATCAGTTCAGTAGGAAAAGAGTTTTAAACACAAATGTGGAATAACTACCCTAAAAAATTTATATTTCTTTCACAAAAACAAGCACATTTATGGCGGAATATAATTGAATTTTGCACATATTCATTTTATATTACTATAAAATATACAACCAAATTTGGCTTATACCGATCTTTGATTTAACATAGGCCCCAAATGAAGCCCACTCACAGAAAACACTACAGTACACCTTTAACCTTATAACGATATTGCAGTCAAATTTGGTCTCCCAATGACAAAACCGTAACGAACGATCGATAAATTACCATATGCCTCATATAAAACCAATTCTCGAAAAGCACTTTAATACGACGAAATCCGTGGCAAAATTACGTACAATTAAAATTTTTAATAATTTAATTAAGATTTTCATGACTTTGTGAAATTCGAATGAATAATAATAATGTGAAGTCGGATTTAATAAAAATGGGTTTATAATTTATAGATGCCATAAAAAGCCGACTCCTCAAAAGTTCGGACTCTCATTGAAAGCTTTGAGGAACAAAATTGGTTTGGAATTTCCATGATCAAAGAATAGAGAAAGCGAAGTGGTGTTCTGTTACATTCCTTGCCGCGAATAGTTAAAGTAATGCCTATTCTCCCAACCAAAAAAAACATAGCAAAACTCCAGTCTAATCCAAACACAGAATGTGTTGAAAAATAAGAAATAAATCTGGATTATTAAAACGGAAAGATCGATTTTTACAGAACTTCATAGAATAATGTAAAAAAAGTGATGTAGTGTAAAATTTAATCATAAAGTCATTCTAAATCGATTGGTATATATTTTGCAAAAGAAACTGTAAAAAAATAAAACCTATATATTAATAAAAAAAAAAATTGTATATTCGAAAGATCACTAGATATGACAATTTCTCTCGGAAGAGCAAACAAATCTCTTTTTCCGTTTTCCGAATGAAGCAAGCGTATTTCAGGCTGAAATACTGTCGATAAAAGAGGCATGTATCCAATGCATAAAAGGAATTTAGCGGCAGAACTGGCATTTCGTCGATAGTTAGAGGTGGCTCTGATGTCACTGAGGTAGCAGAAAACAATGGCCATTCTCAATTAAGAAAAAAATATCCACAATGGCCAGCCTATCCATTACCTTCATTTGGGCCCATGCTTATTACGGCAATGAACAGGTAGATGGGCTGGCCAAGACTCGTGTTTTCGCAGGGTGTACCAGTCACAACATTCCTGGGAACTATCAGAAGCGAAATCTTCACACACTATCTGGATATGGTCAATGACAGATGGAAGAAACTGTATGGGTGCAGGGCTACCAAGATACCGTGGCCTACATGCGATATAAGTCAGTCTGAGCAAACCTCTTATCTTCAATCGCAGGGACATTTCGATACTGGTATACACAATTACTGGTCACTGGACGATCGGTAAGCATGCTATGAGACTCGGTCTAAGGAGACCTGGAACTAAGAAGACAGTATTTCATTTCCTTTGTTATTGCCCTGGTGTCACGCTTCATCGGGGGTTCCTACTCGAGATGTGTGGTGTCGAAACGGAATTACTGTCGACTCTACACGCAGAGAAAAAATATGTTTAGATATGGTCACCTCCAACAAAACTATTTTTGACAAAATTTTAAACATATTATGTTTAAATTTAACCATATTATTGTCACCGACAAACATATAATTGTTTAATTAGTCCTCCATCAAGAAGCCACAACCATAATTTGGTTGCCTCTAAATATGTTATGGTTAAATATGACAATAATTTGTTTTTAAATTAACAATAGTATTTTCCTCTTTTCTAAGAGCAACATGCTTTGGTTGAAAATCAACCATGCTATTATAAATGTTAAACATATTTTAGTTATTACTAACCAAAAGATGTTCGGAGGCAACCATAATATGCTTGTGCCTTCTTGATGGAGGACTAATTTAACAATAATATGTTTGTCGGTGACAATAGTATGGTTAAATTTAAACATAATATGTTTGCAATTCTCTTTAAAAATAGTTTTGTTGGAGGTGACCAAATTTAAACATACCTTTTTCTCTGGGTGTACTTGCAGCACGACTAGTTTTTGGACGTGCTCCCACGTTAACCAACCAACCAACCATAGCAATAATATTTGACAATTATTGCAGAATTATGGGTACCGCGACAGTTTTTGACAATTTCAGCCCACTTTTTCAAGTACTGCTGGGAGTATTACACAAATAAAACGAACCATGTTGGCTTCTAAGCCCTCAATTAGATTTGTAAAATTTCATTAAAACAATATTTTTAAACAAAAAACTACATTTCGAGTGGAAAAAGCCAACCAATTGTAGTCGGGAATGTACGAAAAGATAAACTCACTGTTAATTGTTGTATTATTTTCTAAGCCCTGATTTTCTAAGCCCTGCAAGTAAAGGCCGCTTTAGCCGTCAGTAAATGTAATGAAATGCAATGTAACGTAACGTAACGTACTGTAAGGTCTTTTGTGCACTTATAGAACATGTAAGAACGTGTTATCTGTTTTTTTAAAAACATAAACAAAAAAACATTAGTATACATAAAACAACACACACAGTGATGTGAATTTAAAATGTTCCGCTTTGCAGGAAAAGTAATAAGTGTTTTAAATGGTATCAAAACTGCATTTCGTGTATGTATAAATACATAAATGATTTAATATTTGTTTTTTATATTATAGATTTTTAATAAACAAATATGTATTAGAGCATATTCATACACGTTTACTTATATTATTTTGAAAATGTGCTTACACAAAACTAGGATTTGATACCATTAAAAACCACAGTTTTTATTGTTTGTGAATATATATGCATTTTTTTTATTTTATACATCTAAACATATATTTGCTTAAATAATAATATGTATGTATTGTAAGTTATTTTGTCCGAAAGTCCACAGATTTTATTGAAAAGGATATTACTGAAAAAGTACCAAAGAAAAAGAGTAAATTTACCCGCATTCCACATCACTATCTACAACTGTCACGTAACCTCGTAATGAAATTCTATTTTCTACAGGTTGGCACGTTACGGTTAAGTGACATTACAGTCAGTTAAGCATTTGTATTGCTTTCCATATAACAGAAACGATCTGCTGTTTACAGTACATTTACATTTCTACATTTACGGTTGGCTAATGCGGCCTTAAGACTTAAGTGTTTGTAATTCTCATTCTCATTATAATTTTATTTCTATAATATCTTTAGCTTTTCCAAAGTCTTTGGAAAAAGGTTCCCTGATGATATGGCCTAAGCAACCAGTGAAATACGCATAGGAACTAGCTCACTCCCTAACAATAAACTTAAATGTATTTATCAAGAATAAAAATTGGGAAGTTAGCACATAATAACAAAATCTTATTAAAGAATAAAAAATGTTGTACTCCCGAAAATAACTTTGATAACAAAAAATATTTTTTTTTTATATGACATGCTTTACTTTTAGGAAACGTCCATCGAATTAATCCTTTAAAAAATGCCAATTTATTTTCCCTCTTGCCAAATATACGCTATACGCCACTGTTTACTTTTGAAAATTAATACTACAACAAATTATTATAATAATAATTTACATAAAACTTGTCAAATGCGTGGGTTTTCACTTGTTTCGTTTTTTTAATCCCAACTTAAAAAAATAACACTCTGAACTATAATACTTTACATATAACAAATGCAATGAAAATAAAAAGAAACAAAAACTGGTCTTGGCTTAATACAACAGTTTGTCATTTTTATAATAAATTTAAAGCAATTAATTTTATGGAATTTATACGATTAAGGTCTTGACCATATTTTTTTTTAAGCATATCTAAGAAAAAAATTTTAATAAAATATATAAATTATTAAAATTATAATTTTCAATTCTAGTGCAAATAATCTTTCAAATATATGGGAAATTAAATTTAACTAAACTTTTATTGCAAAAATATTAAAAAAAAAAATAGTACCAATGACTTGTAGAAGCAAAGAGATTAAGCTAAAAGTAAAATGGTATTGAATTAATTTAAAATCTGAACATGGTTAACTTTTTTTTGTTCACATGCTAAGCGCCTTTATTTGTTTAACAACTGTTAATTAAAATGTTAAGTAGGTTGTCGTTGTTACTGTTGTTTTGGCTTATTGCATTTATTGATTATTATAAATATTTTTTTGAACGAATAGTTTTGATGTTCAGTAATAAAATGTTTGTTTAATTGTTTAAATATGTATAATAAACATTTTTATTTCTATAAACAATGAATTTTAAATGTTGTTTTCAATTGTTGGAATCATAAATCTTTTTAGTAACTCTTGTCTTGATTTAATTTTTATTTAGAAAATTGAAAAGGGGATTCTTAAGGAAGTTTCACACTATAATACAAGTTTTAAATACAAACCTGACATAATAAGTTGTTATTGTTTTTTTTTTTTAATTTTCGAACAATAATTAGATTAGGGAAGCAATTTCTACAAAATACTTAAGACTTGTATTATAGTTCTAAGCGGACTCAAGGAATATTTTTTTCTTAATATTACTTGTGCGTTTAGTATAACAAATAATTAAATAATTGTACAAAAATGAAGAGATTTATTTAATTACTGTACAATAATTTCCTTATTTCTCTAATATCTTATTATATTACTCTAGCACGATTTGTGCTTATAATTCGAAAATTGAAAGGAACACAATTAAACAACACCAAATTAGAACAACTGAATTAACGAATATAATGAATTTGTACACAATCTAAGAATGATTGACGAAACTGATTTTCATTTAAAAGGCTTTCTTCATTAAGAAAAGGAAAGGAAAACATTGATCAGGGGCAATTAAACATGCATCAGCGGTAAATGTAACGTGTTAAGTAAAAAGTAGACATGTAACGGATACCGATATATTAGCGATACTTTAGTTTTTCTTATATATCGGTATCGGCGATATTTTTCTGTCGATACGACGTTACTTTTTATATTTTTTTAAAATAAATATTTTTTAACAAACAATTTAATATTCTATGCTTCCTTTTACAAAGCAACTAAGAGAAATAACACATTAAAAAGAAGTGCAAACATTCAAAACAGAATAATGAATTTGTTTCATA
The DNA here is from genome assembly GCA_943735925.1 of Pollenia amentaria. Taxonomy (NCBI): domain Eukaryota; kingdom Metazoa; phylum Arthropoda; class Insecta; order Diptera; family Polleniidae; genus Pollenia; species Pollenia amentaria. The sequence goes on along the minus strand of OX031007.1, from coordinate 183,842,324 downwards.
TAATAAATAAACCAACGGTCCCAAAATTAAACGCATGACATTAGTTATAAATAAAAGATGAGAAGCTTAAGAAAATAATGAAACCTATTGTTTAATTACAATTCTTGACCCTCGATACAATCCTAAAATATATCAAAGATAGTCGATTTCAATCGTATCGAAAAAAGCCTTATTGAGCTACTTAGCATGTCTCAGCATTCCGAAAGTGTTGAAAACACGGTCACCCCTACAGGTTGTACAAGTACGGATAAGTCTAAAAGAACTGGTCTTTGGAGCGTTTGTTAAAAATTATTATTTAGAGAATCCGAGTAGGATGAGCCCCTTTCCATTCTGCTAAAGAAGAAGATGAAAGATACCTTTGATCTTCTAATATTTCTAGAGCCGCAAATCTCTTGATTACGGGCGTAATGACAGGTAATACCCAAACTTGAAGAAAATGGTGCAGAAATTCCAAAGTTTTCAAACAAATTTTGTCGCATCTGAGATAATTTTTGCCATTGCAGTTTTGTAAAAGTTGTGAATTCTTGGTTTTTAAACAAAAATCTTATTAATGTCAATCTTTAATATTAATAATTAATTACTAACGCTGTTATTTTTGAAAGAAATTTTTTTTATTTTTTGTTAATTTTATCATAAATTCAAATTTAATTCTTGGATTTTTAAAACGTATTAAGTTTTTAATATTTATAATATCTTATACTGTAATTATGTATAAAAAAATACTCTGCTTTAGTTTTGTTAATTTTTACTTCAATTCAAGTTCAATATTGGTATCGATATCGGCAATATTTTATTTAGAGTATCGGTATCGTATCAAAGAAGCGTATCGTTACTTCCATAGTAAAAAGTTTAGTATGAGTTGTTATTCTAAATATTAATGTTTTATTTTCTTTGAGGCTTAAGTCGATAAAACAGTAAAAATTTGTGCTGCTCTGCGTCGCAGGGTTTTCTTGCCTAGAGCTGTGAATTTGGTTTTAACACAATGCCGCCACAGCGCATACAGCAACAGTAAATATATTACAGGACATTTTCGGTAAAAGACTTATTTTTCAAACTGATCCTGATTTTTTCTCCATGATTTTTTAACCAAGTATGCAGAATTGTGCGCAATATAATGATTGATATTATGTATAAAAAATTCATTCTGAAACGTTGGAAATTTTGTGCTTCTGATAAAAACGTACCACTATTCTTCTTATTGTTTGTTTTATAGAATAAGCGGTATGCCTATTTTGTGTTAAAACAATATCTTTGATATTTTCTCATTTTAGCCATTTTTGATCAAAAACATTATACGGCTCTACTGAAAAATATAATTTATTGAATTATGACACTATGGAAGTAAATGAGTGATTTGTACGTGAATTATTTACAAGACATACTTAAAAATAATATAAATAATATTCGAACGAAATTCGAGCGATATCTGCCCAGGTTTTTTTTTTTTAAAAAAAGTAGAAAAACGTCTTAAAAAAGCGAGCATGTGTAAAGATTAGATTGGGCTTTATTAAAGTGACGTTTTTACAAGTCTAAATTTTAACTCTATTCTCCATTCATTAATAAACTGAAATAAAAGAAGTTAAGTTGACTTAATCTAAAAAAAGAATAAAAAATACCCGTGATAATTTGAACTTTTTAACAATGAAAAATCTAGACGTTCAAATTATAGCCAAAATATCTTCATTTTATAGACGGTCTTTTTTTGGTATTTATATTTTCTACTATTTGTATTGATAAGATAAATTTCTTTACTGGTCTTGCTCTAAAATCCATATTGCCATTTAAGATCAGGAAAAATTACTGAAATCAGCTTTATTAAATATTACTAACTTTCATGGATTTGAAAAAAAATGTTTTCGTCATTATTGTTACGCATTGTGTTTGCCATAGTGTTCTTAGTATTGAGAAAGTTCTGCTTCAAGAAACTGTTACATGATCCGCCCAAGTGAGTGTGTTGATAAAAAAGAGTTTTAAAAAATAATTTTTTTACAGATTTCACAAAATCTTTTTCGAAATATTACTACTAAATTCAAATCTGGTGGTATAGTATTCAGATATGGGGCACTGCCTCGGCTCATATTTTTCTTACAGTTTTGTGTGACTTTGCATAACGATTGCTAGCTCAAACAGCATTTAAAAATTTTAAATAACATTCTTCTAAATTTTTTAGAAATCAAGGTTAAATAATCCACAAAAATTGATTTGAAATAACAATCAAAATTGTAAAATTGTTGCTTTTTTTAACGTATTTTACTTGTAGATTTGTAAGTTTTAGTTTTGAGAAACAGTGCCCAGTACGCTTTTTTAAGATTATATATATATATATATTTTTTTTTTGTCAAATATTTGTTAAGTGTGAACATACTTTTAGCCAAATTGGCTTCGTGTACAACAATGATTGAGTCAAAACAAAAATTAAAAAGTATTTAAAAAAAATTCAATATGTTCGACATGTTAAATCATCTCTAGAAATTATTAAGCTGTTCAAATCTATAAATATATACCACCAAGTTCAGGATGCTGATAAATTTGAGTTTTTGGGATAAAAAAATTTGTTGGAGATTTTTGGAAATACAACTTTGGTCGTATTTTTTGCATTAAACTGCTTTTAACAATTGTGTTATTTTACTGAAAGATTATTTTGGTAAGTTTTAATTATCAAGCATTCTTTTCAAAATCAATATTTTCTTTGTGATTGTGAATTTTGCAATTTGAATCTGGCAAGTCTAGGTGTGATGCAGTATGTTGAATTAATTTAAAAAAAATATATATTTCTAACGCCTCAAATTGAAAGGTCAGTAAATTTAATATATGACTTAATATAAAATTAATGACACAATTTTATTATGCAAAACATATGTCTAAGATAAAAACCTTAGCAAACATAATACAAAAATGCGCGACAGCAAACTCTTTCTGATTTTATTCTAAGTTGCTTAACTATTGAATTTGTCAAATTATCAAACAAACTGTCAATAAACATTAACTTTTTATTTCGCAATATTCGATCATGTTTTAGTAGACTCTATGACCTCGCTTAACCATCAATTCCACCACACAAAATGAACAATCTTTTTAAGTTTTCAATCAGCACAAGAAAAGATTTATTAAAAAATTTACATAAAACTAAAGCTGTAATTTGCAAATAAACAACAATTTTGTTTATCTTATCAGCAGCAAGTATTACTTCACTTAAATTTGTAAAAAAGGCATAGAATTAAATTTTTTTTCTTATAGAAAACACACTAAACACAGTCTAGCCGAGATAAGCCTAAAGACAAATTGAAAATTTTTTATTAAAATTTATGAATCACACTATGCGGTCATATTAAAATAATAATTTTGAGTTTTATTTTTTCTTGTACACAATTTTATATAAAATCAAATATTAACACTTACCAACGAGCGATAAAAAAAATCAATATGGTTGTGTTTCAATTTTTTTCCTAAAACTATAAAAAATTTCCTTAATTTAGAAAAATTAGCAAATAACACATACAAATTACCAAAATCAAATAAAAAATAAAAATAGCAACAAACAAACATCAAACAACTTTGATCTGTTAAACGCAATAAAGGAAAAAAAACAACAAATTAAGCACCAATAAAAAAAAAACTATAAATATAAATATGCACATAAACTATAAAACTGAATTTATTTATGTAGAAAAAACATTCAAGACAAAACAAAAAAGTAACTGAAATTATGAAATTGGCATTTTAATTCAATTCAAAAACGTTTAAAGACACAAATAATACACAAAACCACACACAAGTTACTTCTGTTGCATTTGCAACATTTAGAGTATTATTCGTGCAGCATATGTAACTAACTGTAGCTAAACATTCGTACGTATTTAGCTGCCTGTTGGCCACAGCATACATTATGAATTTTAAACAAATGGCATTACAATTTAACACAACAAATCACTGTTGAAAAAAGAGGTCTTTAGTTTTGTTGCAAGTTAAAAACAAAACAAGTCAAAAAAAAAAACCTTAAACTTCTTTTGATTCAATGTAGGTGAAATGAGTTGCCAGTGTAACGAAAATTGTTTTAGAATAAGATGAGGAGTTTAAACCAGGAAACTTCTAGATAAAAATTATGTATTTCAACATTACATTAAAAATATTCATTGAAAACTTTTTATTCCTTGTCCTTTTTTAAAAATTTGCTCATAAAAATTGCTTAAACAAAACGTTTGCATTCAAAATTCTTCCAACGATGACTTTTTTAATTATAAAAAAACAATTTTTTAATGTTTTCATACAAAATTTCTAATACATGCTTCGCCCCAGCCTCCATGGGGTTTAAAACTTTATTAACTTTTTTTTATATATATTTTTTTTTTTAGATTATAAAATGGAAATTTTTTAAAACTTAGTATGGAAAATAATGTCACTTAAATGATGGGCTCGTTTTAGAGCATTTTCCATAACATCTTAAGTTACTTGTGGCTGTAGCGCTCGTGTTTTTGCAACACGTTCAATATTACTGGGTCAATATTTTCCCTTTAAGCGAATTAACCTGCCGGTTTGAGGCAAACCTGAACTTTGCAACGAGCCATTGCTTCAGATAGCTAAATTCTGACGCAAAAATAATTGATTGCTGATTAAAATTATAATTATTTTTTATTTCGGGTCTTTGTTTTGTTGTGAATCTCTCCATTATTTATTCTATAGGTATTATTTATGTAATAAAAAAAATGTTAACAAAACAGTTATTTAATTTGTAGGCCCCATGGTGACTTTTGACTTACCCTGTACACTTTAACCAAAGTGGAGTCTAGCACATATGAGATTTCGAGCCAAATCTACTTGGTTTTCACAAGATTTCCCATACAAAATTAAATCTACTTCATTACTAGATTTTGGCAATATCGCCTCAAATCTACACTCACAATATTATTACAGTAATGGACTATAGGTCAGGGATCTTAAAGTTGGTACAATTATACTTTATTTTGGTACATTTTGACCTTCTAAAGTACCGTGGTACTACCGTGACTCATTTAGTATAATTTAAAAATTTGTCATAGTTCCGCCTTTTTGAATTTTAAGTATAGCAAACAAAATATTGAGTCTGCCTTTCACTTGGCACATTGTAAAAGGGGACTTATGGTACCCACAGACGAGGCAGCGTTAGTCAAAACCTGTGTTACTACTTTTGATTCCTTTTTACCACAGACAATGGGACTAAAAGCAAAACATCAGCATTATGTTTTTCAAAACACAAATAAAAGAACATATTCACAGCAAACGCACTTACAAAGAGAAAAAACCGTGGAGTGCTGATAAGGCAGCTGTCTCTATAATCTTTATATAACTCTTCTCAAAAACTAAACTCTGCTAAGTGTTAGAAAGCAATGGTGTTAACGATATCGATTTTGAGGAAGATTTTAAATTAAGTCGACAAACTTTCGGTGCAATGTAAATGCGCTGTATATAACAAACCTTTTTTGATGGAAAATTTTTACAAGCAAACATTTTTATTTCAAATTAGATTTTGCATTAAGTTTTTATTGGAACCCAAGAAATTACAACCAACTTTATTGAAGGTTCAAAAATAGAATAATAGAATTTATTTAATTGACATAAAATTTTCTTTATAAAATTATCTTCTCATAGACAACTTAACTAAATAAAAATTAACAAGTGGTTTTGTTGATAAGTAATAATTTAATCTAACATCCCCTCTCAACAAAATATACAATTAATTAATTTTTGAAGTTTTGGCAGTGGTAAGGCTTTTGTAAGAAAATCTGCTAGCTGCTCATCAGTAGATCAGTACTGTACTTGAATAATACCATTTTGATGAAGATTCTTTATATGACAATATTTCACATCAATGTGTTTTGTTCTAGCACTGAACTTTGTGGATTCTATGATTTTGATACAGCTCTGGTTATCTTCTAACATAGGAATCGGAATACAAATAGGAATCATCATGTCTTCGAGTAATTGTTTTATCCAAAGTAGCTCTTGAGTTGCAAACGAAGCTGCTATAAATTCCGCTTCAGTAGATGAAAGCGCTACTGTTGACTGTTTTTTCGACGACCAAGAAATAGCATTTAATCCCAATAAAAATATAAAACCACTAGTTGATTTTCTGTCGCCATGATCTCCAGCCCAATTGGCATCAGTGTAACATTTTAACTTTAAATCTGAAGAAGCTCTTATTATAAATCGTTTATGAATTGAGGCCTTGAGATACCTTACGACTTTCTTTGCTGCTTCCCAATCACATTTTCGTGGGGTTTCAACTTTTCTACATAATATTGACACAGCTGAAGCTATATCAGGTCTTGATGTTATGGAAAGATGAAGTAACATACCAACAACAGACCTATAATTTTCATTGCTTGGCAGTATATTTTCCTTGTGACAAACTTTGATAAAATCTGGATCCATAGGGATTGAACTGAGCTTTCCGTCTTCTAATTTAGTTTCTTTTATTAGTTTGATAATCTTGTCCTCTTGATGAAGTAGAAAATCACCATTGGAATTTTGATTAATATAAATTCCCAAATAAGACGATACTTTGCCAAGATCCTTGCATTCAAAATATTCACTCAAATGGTTATTAAACTCCAATATACTTTGTTCATTCTTAGCACATACTAATATATCATCAACATAAATAAGTAGATATATTATTTCGTTATCAATTTGTTTCTTATACAAGCAAGTATCTGCTGTTCCAGCTGTAAAGCCTAGTTTCAATAGAACTTCATTCAATTTATCATACCAGGATTTTGCTGCCTGCTTTAATCCGTAAATAGATTTTTGTAGTTTACAAACAAGATGCTCTGTACCCTTTTCTTTGAAACCTTCCGGTTGCTCCATATATATTTCTTCCCGAATATCACCATTCAAAAACGCTGACTTCACATCTAAATGCTTAACTATATATTTTTTAACTGCACTTACTGACAAAAGAGTTCTTAAGGTTACAAATTTTCCTACTGGGGCAAAAGTTTCATCGAAGTCTTCACCAAAAGATTGAGTGTAACCTTTTGCTACTAGCCTTGCTTTGTATTTTGGTTTGCTTAGAGTTTAGCCTTTTATCTGAAACACCCATTTACACCCAACAAGCTTCTTTCCTTTGGGAAGATTTACCAACTTCCATGTTCCTTTATGTTTTAATGATGAAATTTCTTCATTTGCCGCTGCTACCCATCTTTCTCTATCTACAGCATGTAAATCCATCATTTCTTTCCATGAACTAGGAACAATTTCACAACTTGTTACTACACATTTCGCTATTTGGTTGTATTTCTTACTTGGGTTATTTTGAAGACGCTCAGAACGCCGCAAGTTAGTTGAGGGTGCTGGTACTTCTTCACCATTTTCTGAAGAATTTTCTTCATGACTACTTTCACACAAGTCAACTTCCTCATTAGCAGATTCATAAGATTCACAATCAATTTCTTCATTTCCAATTTCTTCTTTTATTATTTTATTAGTCATATTCACTAAAATTGTTCCATCTTTTGCTTTGTCGATTTTAGCTGGTTCATTAAAATTTTCTATAAATCTGACATTCTTACTTATAGTTATTTTATTTGTTCCTTTCATGAGTATTCTATATCCCTTACAAGTTTCGGAATACCCAACCAAAATTCCTTCTTCCGATACATCACTGAGTTTTTGTCTTTTACACTTGGGCACATGTACAAACGCTTTACTACCATAAATCTTTATATTACTAACATCTGGTTTCCTGTTGAACCATACTTCATATGGAGTGTTTTTAATAGACTTTGAAGGTAATCGGTTTTGTATATAATTAGCTGCAATAACACATTCCGCCCACAAATAATGCGATAGTTTTGAATCATTAAGCATAGCTCTAACCATTTCTACTAATGTCCGATTCTTACGTTCCGCTACTCCATTTTGTTCCGGACAATATGGTACAGTAGTTTGCAATATTATTCCGTGCAATTTTAAGAGTTCCTTCATTTCAGAGTTTACAAACTCTCCTCCATTATCACAACGAAGTATTTTTAACTTCTTGTTTGTAAAGTTCTGAACTTCCGCTAAAAATTCTTTAAATTTGCAAATAACCTCACTTTTCTGTGCCATAACATACACTTTTGTGTATCGTGAATAATCGTCAATAAATGTCAGAAAGTATCTTTTTCCCGTAGAAGATTTTACTTGGAAAGGTCCACACACATCGGAATGTACAAGGTAAAGAATCTCATTAGATTTTGTATTACTTTCCTTAGGAAACGGGTATCTCGTTAACTTTGTTTTCGCACAAATATCACAAAGTATGTCTTCCTGACAATTTTGAATTACGATACCATTTGCCAACTTTTCTAATTTATTAACATCTACTAAATTGCGATGACCTAATCTTCTATGCCATAAATGAACACATTCCAATGAATACTGAGCGCTGTACGTTGTATTTTTATTTACTTCATTTAAAATATATAAATTATCTTTAAAATTACCCTCAGCGATTAACCTCTCTCCTTTCATTATTTTACAAATATTTGCTTCAAATAATATTTTGCAGCCCTTAGCAGTCATGGCTTTGACTGACATTAAGCTACCATTAAGACCCGGAACATATAAAACATTTTGAAGTTTAATTTCACTATAATTACCATGTATTACTCCTTCACCAATTCCAATAGAATCGAGTGCTCTACCATCAGCGATATGTACTTTGCTATTCTTTTTCTCCATTTTGTTAAAGAAGTTGGAATCATTCGTCATGTGTATAGAAGCTCCCGAATCAATTACCCAGCCTTTCTTAATTTCACAAACATTCAAACAAATTTGTGTTGATGCTACATTACTCACATCTTTCTCTTTTTTCAGTTTGTAACAATCTTTTTTCATGTGGCCAAATTTATTGCAATGATAACATTTAATTTGCTTTTTGTTCTTGAATTTACCTTGATGGCTCTTTAAAGCTTCATTTTCAGCAGCATTCAAATGATTTCCAGACTCACCTCGTCTGTCTGCTTCATCTAGTAATTTTTCTTGAACATATTCTAATTTAATAGAATCCTCCGGCTGACCTTCAATTGATGTAACTAATGCTCCAAAGGATTTCGGTAGACTATTTAGCATAATAGCTACCATTGAATTTTCCTTAATGTCCTCGCCTCTATCAAGCAGTTGAGCTCTTAAAAGATTTAAACTGTTAATGTGTTCTTGCATACTTTCACCTTCTATCATTCTTTTGTCATACAACTTTCGCAAAAGATGTAACTTTGATGTCATTGTTTTCCTCTCGTATGTTGTTTCTATCTTCATCCACATAGATTTCGCTGAAGTTGCCATTCTTATAAGATGAACTTGAGAATTATCCACACACATCGCAATTGCAGCTCTTGCTTTTTGATCTAATTTTATAAAATCCGGAGTCAATGGGTTTGGACATGGCTTTTCTACAATATCCCATAAATCCATCTGAACCAAATGCATCTGCATTTTGAATTTCCACGTAAAATAGTTAGTAGAGCTTAACAAAGGAAATACACACTTCTGTTCCATTATTCAAAAATTTATATATTTTTTTTAACCGATTCTACGCCTTAAATTATTTACGATCTGGGCCCATAACCTATTGGAACCCAAGAAATTACAACCAACTTTATTGAAGGTTCAAAAATAGAATAATAGAATTTATTTTATTGACATAAAATTTTCTTTATAAAATTATCTTCTCATAGACAACTTAACTAAATAAAAATTAACAAGTGGTTTTGTTGATAAGTAATAATTTAATCTAACAGTTTTTGAGTGTTTTTCATATAAATTTTACTACAAGATCAATCGCCTGTCATTTGGAACCATCAGACTAGTCATTTCAACAATAAAGTGTAAACTACAAGAATGTTTTTGTTTCAAAAATATAAAAAATTTACTTTATTTCTTTAATTAAAAATAAATTAAAAATATAACAAAAAAAATGTATTTCTTATGTTTAAGAGTAAATGTCCGAATTTTCACAATGTGCTCCCACATTGCATTTTTGAGTTTTACACCTAATATATTTTGAATAAAAGAATTTATTTTTGAAGGAAAAATGTTCACTTATATTCGGGGAAACAATAGATGGATTTGATTCATTTTCAACGCGAAACAGAATTGGTATGTATGCAAATTTGCGACAATTTGTTTCAATAGTTAGCACTTTTTGGCCGTTATCATGGCCAAAATCCTAATCCTTTAGCTATCAAGGTTTTTTTTTAAAGCTCGAAAAACCGCAAGGTTTGGCTTTCAAACAAACTGTCATACTGCGCATAATTTTTGACATTTGCGATAAATATACTCTGCCAAATAATCATGAATAGATTGACGCTTGAACAACGATACCAAATTAAAAAATTTACTTCAAATTCAATTTATTCGCGCAACATTAAGACGACTTGAGGTAAGTTAAATAAAATTACCACACTTTGAGTAAATCCAGAAAAATACAGCGGTTGCGGCAGTTTACACGATGACGGCATTATCGGATCTTATTTCATTAAAAATAAAGCCGCAGATCGCATCACGGTCAATGGAGATCTGTTTCGCAACATGATTTATGAGATATTGACTCAAGCGAGATGTGGTTCAACACGATGGCGCTACGTGCAATACGGCGACCGCAGGATCTTATTAAAATTCAAATATGGCGATAATTCGATTTCGAAAAATACACACTTAAATTGGTCGCCAAGGTCGTGCTATTTTTTCCTGTGGGGCTTAGGGAAGTGAGTGGTCAATGTCAGACTAGCAACAATTGACGACTAAGAGGCCAACATTGTGCGTGTTGTTCCTGCCATACGGGCAACAATGCTCCAAAAATTTATGCAGCATCCCATTCGTCAAGAACAGTTGCAGTGTAAATATGTCCGAAATCATTTGCCAATTGATCTTTCGATAGAAAATATTTTTTTAATTAAAATTCAATTATGTTTTTGTGTAATTTTTTTGCAATTTTAAGTTATATCGGGCTTTTAGTATTACCCTTTATTTGTGAATTAACGAAACAATCGGACCATTTTCGTTTCTGTGCAATCTTTTTATTCAAAGACATATTAAGATTTAACTTTGTAGCCATAGTTGCACCAAAAGTCTTATTACTGCAAAATATTTTATGGTTAATAGGTGAAATAATAAAAAATATTAAAGTTTATATGTGGATAGCTTAACGGTAAAATTTTGTTGCATTAACTTGAACGGTATGGCAGCTATTGTATAACAGGCTTTATTCATGGAGAATTTTTATATACGGGATAGGTTAATTAATGGACCGATTTTATCCATTTTTATATCTAATAAGCTTTGCATGTAAAAATATTTTGAATCAACAGTTATTGTTTTAGCTGAACCCATATGCCCGTTTTCGTTCACTAAGCTAATTGCTAAATTGTTTCCTCTTAATACGAATAGCAGACATAGTTAGATCCTTTGAAAATTTCTTAAGGAACTGAAATTTATATATTTCTTATAAAAACAAAGGGGTAAACGAGTTTTTGGAGCCATAACTACAAGTCTTTATTGACAGTGAGACATCTACCCAAGTTACAGAAGTCCACCAGAAAGACTGTTGTAAAGCAACTCGCTTAAATTCATTCTAAAATTCAACCGTATAGAATTTTGCAGTGCTATCTGTCCCAAAGTGTACCAAGAAAGTTATCGATGCGTATATAAAAAGCAAACTGTACATCATTAAACTTGATTAAACATTTTTGACCTCAAAGAATTATGATGTGCTGGAACTCAGCCAGAATAATAAAAGTTTAGTTGTGATAAAGATGATCCGTTTGTCATTTACTTATCTTGATTAGATTATATATTTGTATGTTTTGGCAACCCTAAATAATTGATTCGAATTAAAACCAAGGCGGAGGAATTATTTCCTTTTTTTATTAGATTTTTGTATTTGCTCATATGTTAACATACAATTTTTTTTAGTAAATATTATCTAGCTTTAGAGATACTTTATTAAAGTATGCATAAATTTACTGCCAATAAGAGATAATTTTATAATTTTTTCAATATATTTATGCACATACAACAAAATAAACATAAAAATTTTCAACTGCAAATAAAACTAAAATGGTATTTGCTACAAGAACAAATACATATGTACTATATGAAGAAATTGGAAAAAACACTTAAATTGATAATTTTAAGTTAAAACTAAGCATTGCAACAAAACAAGCTCAATCATATTTGTTTGGCTAAACATATTTGTTTATTTTAAACATTGTTTTTCTAACAAGACAACTACCAAAAACAACCAAAACAACAACACCAACATCAATACCAGGCAGCGTTACCACCAGAGTTAATTTGATGATATATGACCCAACATGTTTGCCAACAAAATTCAATTATAAAATTTGATATATGGCTTATGACAATTGTGTAATAGTTATTAGTTATAATAATAATTTCAAAAAATAAAATTTTGCTATAAGATTTTTTCATATACGAGTATTTTTTTTCTTTTTTGCAATTTCAATTTTGGCTATAAATCATTCGAGTGTTAACTTCGGTTTAATGGTCATATACATATTAAAGTTTTCATATCATTTAAGTTTCAAAAGAGAAACAAGGCAATCCTTTTGGCATTTTATGATTTTTATCAAAAAATACTTTATGCTTGTTATATTTAAATGTTTCTTCTTTTATTTTTCATAAATATTTTTGTAGTTGTTGCTGTCTGATCGTATTTTATGTGTGGCTCATTTAAATCGTATTTACGTACTGCTTTACCGTAATTATGTCAGAAAATTGTAATTTATACGCAAAATATTCTCACATTTCATTTGTGCAAATGTTAAGTGTGGCACATACGTAACATACAAATGTCGCAATATATTATCAGTAAAAAAAAACAGAACAGAAACGTTAAAGAAAACAGAAATGCGCACAAATTAAAAAAAACAATAAGAACAAAATGTAATATAACTGCAAGGGTAACCAAAATCAAAAGTATAAAAGAGGGAGTTTCTTGGACAAATAAATGTACACTGATAAAATTGACAGTTGAATAACCGTTTTAAAAAAAAAATATAAAAATGTGTTTCTTTACAGCAGTTTCTATGAATAAACTTCGTAAAACAAATGACTTAAGACACGAACATTTTAATATCACAACCATGAAAACAAAAAGACTTTAGACACATACTTGAATTCTAGATACGCATAGAACTAAGACGTGTACAAATTTAAAAAAAAAATTTTAAAAATATAAAAATACTATAAAAACAAAAAAGGGAAATGTTTATTAAAAACAAGGAGCGTTCTTAAAATATTTTTCTTTTTACGAAAATAATTTAAAAAAAAATTAAATGAACATTTTCTAAAAATCTTAATGTCACAAGATGTTTTTTAATAAAAATTCCTTTTGAAATTTAATTTGTTGTTTAATAGTTTTTTAGTAAGTTTTTTGCTAAAGGGTCCGCCAAATAACTTTTTTTTTGAAAATGCTATAAAAAAAGACTATTGAATATTTTCTCAAATTTCTTATTTTATTTGAAAGTACAATCCTTCCGGTTAATAATGGAAAATAATTTCATTCAAATGGCTGCCTCGGCTGTCCATGCAGTAGCCTACACGATCGGTCCAATTTTTTAGCACATTATCGATTGTGTGCAGCTGTATTTCCCCAATGGATTCACGAATATTGTCCTTTAAAGCGTCACTTGTCTCTGGCTTGTCGACGTAACACTTATATTTGACGGCACCCCTCAAATAATAGTCCAACGGTGCCAAATCGCAGCTCAGAGGTGGCCAAACGACATCAGCTCTGGGGCTGGTAATGCGATCTTAAAAAAACAGGGCGCAAAACATCGAGTGTTGCTTCGGCTGTGTGGCACGCCGTCCTGTTGAAACAAAATGTTACCAATATCCTCCTCTCAACTTTTGTGAACAAAAATTCGTTCAACATGTGAACAAAAATTCGTTCAACATGGCCCGATAACGATCGCTATTGACTGTAACGGCCACTCCTTGCTCATTTTCGAAGAAAAATGGCCCAATTATGCATCTGGACCAAAATCCGCACCAAACGGTGACTCGTTTTGGGTGTATCGGCTTTTCAATGTATTCAAGTAAAAAAGTAAAACCTTATCACAAAACATCAGTCTAGTAGGTCTACAATGGACCATTGGATTAATTTGTCTACAATAGAGCAAAACCCCTATTTACGATAGATACCTAAAAGTCACTTTTATTATCAAAATGCGCAGAAAAAGTTGGTATTTGAATAAAATTTATTACACAAAAATCAAACCTCGTCATAAAATATTAGCTCTACAGAGGGTCATTGCTTCCAAAAATCACTTTTAAATTCAAAATATTTGCAAAAATGCTATGACGATAAAAGTAGAAGTTTATTAAATTTTAATAGATTTATTGCTAGAGATATTTTAACAAAAAGTAATTTATTAAAAATTTGTAGTCCAAATTTTAGGAAGTCAATCGATAATTTTATTATACAAATTATAATGCAAATTCGATATCGATCGAAATTACAGTACACTTTCAATCGAAATTTCAATTGATATCGAATGCCATAATTTGCCCCAGACATTTAGCCGGAAATGCACCATAATGCACGTATGTACTGAACTTAAGTTAGTTGCCGGCTATTGGGCCAAAGTTAGCCATTCTAGTCAGCAGTTTTAAAGGGACCTAAAATAAAAATTCTTTGGTATCATTATAACATATATTTGAGTCGTAGTAAAGTGCTCTTTTCGCCCCTATCTCGCAAAGGCAATGTCTGCAATATTTTGGATTAAAAGACAAATTGGAAATATGTTGCTCTTTGGGGACCATGGGCAGTAATGGAACAACCAGAACAAATTTTTTGTTATGAGGTTAAGATGCACATAAGAGTTATATCTGCATATAAGAAAAAGTTAACAAGCATCAATACATGATACATAAAGGTGGAGTAAACACTATAAAGTAAAAAATTTTATTTTGACTAATATATGCACATTTCCACCGAAATGTCCACCGTAACAAAAAAATTACAATTTATTGACAAGACTTTGTTTAAGCATATTTTCAGTCGAAAAAGTGCAACTTTTCCCCTTTGGATATTGCACGTTTTGTTTTTCTATAAGTTATTACAGAAAGACATTATGCATTTAATTTTTCTCTCTAAAATCTTTCGGAGGGTACAAAGAGTCAAAAAAGAATGAACAAGAAACTGTTCGATTAAATGCAATTTTTTTCTCTATATTACCCTGGGAAAAAGGGAACTAACACCAAATTTGTTACATGACAGTTCTAAAGTGGTAGCAACCGGTTCAATTTCTAACACTATATAAAGGGAAATTTTCACTTTAATATAGCGATATCATAAGAGGGAAATAATTGACACCATTTTGATACATCGTAACAGGTCACTGAAATAACCTAAATGGACACATTTAATTTCGGTTATAATAATGGCTGTTTCAGACATTGTCCCGAGTGAACAATGTTAATATGATAAATCCTCTTCATATTAAGTTAAGATAGAATCAGCCCTTACCCGCACCAAATTCAGTCATATTAATAGTTTTATGACCTCTAGACTACACTAAAAACGCATTATCACCAGATAAGTGATATGTCACCTATCACAATTCATTCCTTTTTAATACAAAATTAAATTCCCTGGTCACGGAATAAGTGCTTTAAGAACAATTGAGACAAATTTCTCGCAGGGTAACTCATATTTCGATGTAACGTGTGCCATTGAAAAATAACATCTTCTATCAGTGCGTTGAAAGTAAATGCAGAAAGCTCATTAAATATCGAGAACAAACCTAAATGTAAGGATTCTAACAAGGTTGACTTGTATCGTCCAGTATCGGTTTTATCAGTAATTGATAAAGTTATTGCAAAAATTGTCTTTGATCAATTATCTGACTATTTAGTCAGAAACAAAATATTATTCGAAAGACAGTTTGGTTTTTGTAAAGGTTCTGGAACGGAGGAGGCAATGTCGTTGAGTATATTTGTGACGGTCTTGATGTAGGTTTTAATGGTGTAGCTGCGGTATTTTTTGATCTATCTAAAGCGTTTGATTTAGTGGACCATGACATTTTGATTAAAAAACTGGAAATAGTTGGAGTGTCAAACAGTTCTAATGCCTTATTTAAGGACTTCTTGTCTGGTCGTTCAAAATTTGTGCAGATTGGTAACGCTAGAAAGAGAACAATCTTTGACGATTCATATTGATGGTGTTCCAATAGAACAGTCGGAGTCGGTAACCTATCTAGGAATTAAATTTTGCAGAAACTTACATTGGGATAATCACATCGAAGCAGTAAAGAATAAAATAGCTTCTGCTGTTGGCATTCTAAACAAATTCAAGCGAAAATTTAATACTAAAACAAAAATGCTAATTTATGAAAGTTTGATTCACAGTCATTTGTCTTACCTTCCAATAATATATGGAAGTAGGAAAAGTACTTCTTTAAAAGGTATTCAATCTGCACAAAACAAAGCTTTAAAACTTGTTTTTAACCTACCAATAAGATTTCATACACTGGACCTGTTTAGACGTTATGCTAACAATATTCTACCCATAAATGGCTTGTACAAAATGCAGTTATTAAAATTCGTATTTAAATCTATATAAGGTCTTGGAAATTATTCAATTCAGTTTTTACAAAATGCCCTGGTCACAAGTAGAAATACAAGACAAGGTCAAAACCTCTCTGTAAAAAGATGTCGTCTTGAACTAACGAAACAACGGATACGCTTTGCCGGTGAATTTAATAATTTGCCCGTTTCTTTATAAAATATTTTAGTTTTTTCAACGTTTAAGAAAGAGCTTAAGCTATTTTTATTAAACAATCTAGAAACACTTCTTACGCAAAATTAAAAGTTTTTATAAATAAAAAGCCAAATTCTCTTCTTTTTTTTTTTTCTTTTGCATTTGTAAATAATTTTCAATATGTAAATATGTAATGCAAACACATTGTAAATATATCTAGTTGCCTTCTAATGCCAATTTTGGTGCTGAGGTGCCTACTTAATATGTGTTTATACTATTTTCAAAATAAACATTATTATAAAAAAAAAAAAAAAAACAGAGATTTTTTTATAAAATTAAAATAAAAGAAACCTTACCGAAAAATAAGAAGAAATGTGATCTTGTTACTTATTTAAAGATGGTCACGTATGACATCGTAAGAGTAAAAGTTTAAAACTGAAAATAATTTGTTTATATAAATTATTTATATATATAAATACTTTCATTTACTTGAAGTATATTGTGTTGCTGCAGTGTAGTCCTTCGTTGTAGTTATTTTTTTTTAATTAATATTTATTTCTTAAGCTTGAGGTCTATTTTTTTTTTTTTTTAATTATTTATTTTATTTTATCTAATATTTCGTAACGCCTTTGTGTGACTTCTTCAGGGAAAATTACTAATTTAAAATTTTCAATAATTTTTGATAAATTAAAATTTAACATTTTCATTTTTCGAATTTATTCTATGAGTTAAATTTCAGTTATGTATTTTTTAGAAATTACTTTATACACTACCAGACTATTATATTGTATTTTCTTGTTACATTTTACCTTAGCTTTCCGTTGGATAGCAATGAAGTATATTTATGTACAGAAAAATTTACAATTATTAGACACCAGCAGAATGTAATGCGGCCTTCGTCAGCATTCTTTGTGTCACACTGGATAGTGATACTTTATAAATTGAATGTATTTAACTCAACTATTTTAACAAATAGATATTGGGAATTATTTCCATTTCATAAGCAACTTTATTATATTCAACATTTTCATTTTTCGAATTTATTCTATGAGTTAAATTTCAGAAAATGCATTACATTCTGCTGGTGTCTAATAATTGTAAATTTTTCTGTACATAAATATACTTCATTGCTATCCAACGGAAAGCTAAGGTAAAATGTAACAAGAAAATACAATATAATAGTCTGGTAGTGTATAAAGTAATTTCTAAAAAATACATAACTGAAATTTAACTCATAGAATAAATTCGAAAAATGAAAATGTTGAATATAATAAAGTTGCTTAAGAAATGGAAATAATTCCCAATATCTATAAATTAAAATTTTTTATGATTTCCATCAAAATGAAAGTAGCGAATAAAATGATATGTATACGGAAAGCCATTTGTTATTTTTTCTTAAACTTTAGTAGACCATATTGGAAGAAAGAATCACATATATACACATATGTAAATATAAACGTACATAGTATGTAGATATAAATATTTATTTTGCAGTAATTGCCAAGTGGTTGAAATTTAGCCACCGGACGAACAAAGTACATTGAAAACTATCATTTAGAAACATTTAAACTGAGCTCGTTTATATATAATTTCATAAAAAGAGGAACAGAAACAACATAAATATAATGATGGCAAAAAATATCACGTGCGGAAGGTCACATGCAACAGTAATTAAAACTAACTTAAAAAAAATATCAATCATTAATAAGTAAAATAAAACCATTTTTAAAAGACATTAGTGCAGAACATTCTAAAATTAGTCGCATTAAAATATTTCCTCAGGTTTTGCTGATATCATCGTTTAAGTTGTTGGCTGTGAAAACCACTGCTGTTTTTTTCACGTGCGAATGTCCTTTTTTCTTCACTTGTCTTGAAAACGAAAAAATTAATTAAAATGAACAATAGCACCAAATATGGGGATAAAATCTATTGTCAAAATAAAAATTCGTTTTATTTTGACATTTTTCACTTTAAATGTGTACGACGGTCAAGTTTGACATGATGGAAATGTCCATATGCAAAAAATGCTGAAAAGAGTAAAAATATACAAAAAATATGTATTCCAAAATTCATAAAAAGCTGTAAAACTAATAAATATATTATTTTTGTCTCTATTGGACGCACCAGGAAAAACATATTGCATATTTACGGTTCCACTATTGATTACACAGATTCCTGCCTGACTGCAGATTTTTTAAGGGTTTTAAATATTGAGAAATAAAATTTTATTTATTATACAAATTTCAATTATAAAAAAAAATTAATTTATAAAATCTTTTAAACCTTCACTACAATTTCTCGCTGTTTAAATAATTTCATCTTCCAATAAAATGTTTTTCTCCTTATTTCATCTGTTCGCTGAGCCAAGAAAGAAATTATAAAAGTAGAAACATATTAAAATGTACATAATTCTTTCACATGCCAAACATAAAATGCATATTATTGTTGCAAAACAACAAATAAACCCTTTACATATCAACAGTAAACACACAACCACATACAAGACACACTAACACACATTTACAAAGAAACATTTATTTATACTCTTACTAACATGAGTAAAGAAAACATGTCTTATAAGTATTTAATGTCTATAGAAGAACCATGCGTAAAATGGCAATTCGTTCCAAAAACAAACGTGGCAGCTAAACGCCCCTCCAAGATCCAACAAATACAAAGTATAAAGAAAAAATACCAGAAAAACAATCTTCTTACAATAACTCACAATATTATGAATTGAAGAAAGACAAAAGGAAATTCCAAATATACAAACGAAACAGCCAGCAAACTTAAAATGAAATAAGATCACCAGAAGGAAGTAAATTCAAACAACGGCAGCTTGTCAAGCGATCTCCCAAAAAGTACCAAAAAAAAAAAAAAAAAAAACATAAAAAAAAACTGAGCAAGAACATACAAATGGCAAAATAAAATGCTAAGTTTTAGCTTTAACAACAATAACAAAATGAACCAAGACATTTGTTTGATGTTGAAAACAGTTTTTGGCCACAAACAAAAACCCCAAAAAATTGAAATGAAAACTAGAATGTTGAAACAAATTTTTATTTTATTTGCTGGTTATTCTTTTTTGTTTTATTTTTGGAGCCTCAAAAAAAACGAATTTAATTTATTGCCATTGTAAGGTTAACCAAATTGCGGTACTTCGTGTAAACGCCCAAATAAGAAAATGAAAATATAAGACCTATTCTGTTTTACTCTCTTTCAGGATTTTACTTCTCTCTGCCTCCAAAGAGAATTAAGGTCAGAAACGTGCAAGCTTTTTATATAGCTTTAAAGCCATTGAGCAGAACTTAAGAAATTTTTGTCGACTTTGAGCTCTAGAATAAGTTTCAAAGGAAAAGCTTATTGAGGAAACATTATTTATTAAAAGATAAATTCAAAAATTGACTTTACCACTTGTTGTTATTTAAAAAAAGGAAAAGCTGTCGCGCTTAGGACCCCTATTCCTGAAAACTATAAGAAAAAGTTCTAATGTTCTAAGATTTAGATAAAAGTTTAAAAAATACCTGGAAATGTTCGCTGCGAAGACAGTCTTACCAAACAGCACTGAAATCTAATCCACCAAAAATAATTAAAAAGCTGTTCGGCTTAAAGTCAGCTAAAAGCTTTTTTTAACACAAAAAACACTTACAATTTTTGTTTGTAGTTAATATTGATATAACAATCTATAAACTATGTTTGGGTTCAATTTAATTTAATTATCAGCATAATAACCCTGCGGGAAATTTGTGTCACTTGCTCTTAAGCACTTATCCCCTGACCAGTTTATAATAAAAAGGAAGGAATTGTGATAGGTGAAAACAGGACCTATCACTTACCTGGGGAAAATGTGTTTAGAGTGCAATTGGTCCAGAGGAAAGCTAATTGGCACAAAAATTTTCATGTGACTGGATTTTGTTCATTGTTCATTTGTTCAAAATCTGCGACAGGCATTATTTTAACCGAAATTGGATGTGTACATTAAGGTTATTTTAGTGACCTGTTACAAAGTGTCAAAAAGGTTCCAATTAACCCTTCGTAGGACATCGCCATGTTAAAGTGACTTGTCAGGTGACAAGTTTATTATTAGTTCCCTTTCCCCTAGGGAAGATATGAGGACATTTGCATTGGATTTAGGTACCATTTAGTTTTACCATTTGTAAGAGTCTTTGTCTTTTTTCTTTTTTTTTTTTCTTAGGCCCAGCACTCAGGGAAACCCCCATTATAATGTATGGCATTATGTTGGAACAAGGAAAATATGTTATGGGAAGGTGGGTAAAGGGAGTAGTGCCAGTGGACATACGACTTCTTCATGTTAAAACTGAGGGTGAATACAAGAAAGTTATTCCACATACGAACAGTCCGGCTAAAAAACGAATTTTCACTCTAATCTACGATGCATCGACCACAAAAGGATGGGCTGTTGGGGAAAAACGTGTATTATGAACAAACGTAAGATTAGCGGAAACCAGAAACTTAATTTCATCCGAACACATCCCATTGAAGCAACGATAAATCAGGCAGATACCAACCACATTGTGACGGTGATCAAGAAAGTCAATAGATTGGATACCGTAGTATCACCAATGAGAACCTTCGCCCCTCCTGCATACGATCGAGAAGCTATAAAATGAACTTTGTAGCACCGACACACACATGAGAGTTTTATTCCATTCGTTGTGAGATATACTGCCCTTCTAACAAAGAAAGTCACATCTCCATTTTAGTAGTTCTGAGAAGGGTAAGAAAAAATCGTCAATTCTCTTGTTTTAAAATTTGTGCTTGCGAGTAGAATTTGTTCCTATCATGTTTAAAACTATTAATATTTCTTTTTTAGGGGTGGTATTAATAGTAAGGAGATCAGATGTACTTAAGTATCTCTTACAGCGTTTTAAAAAACCAGGACAATTGAATGCTTCTTTCGACACCTTGAATATATGGCTTGTCCATCGGCTAACACATTGCATTTTCATGCCCAGAAAACCAAGAGATTCTGATTCTTTAATAATAATACTACCCATATATACAGATGAGGCACCTTGATGAGGCGTCTATGCGTCAGCCTGCAACATTGGGCCTATCCCCATTCCGAGATTATATTAAGGGGTCTCGACCAAGCGTATCATTCATTTTTGCCTAATAGCACCAACATCGGATATGCTTGGTCTATAATCAAATGAATACGAAAGGCAAAGACTGTTGTCATTTACAAGAGAGTAGATATGGTTGGAGGCTTGACATAGGAAGTAAATAGAGTAAGAAAAAGACCGGAGACTTTCGGCATCCCTGAATGAATCTGTAACTCGTTTGACGAAACCCAAACTAAAACAACTCGTCTAGTGAGATCTCTGAGGCGGCATGAAATAACCCCCCAAAATATAACGCCCCAAAAAAAATATGAAATAACCCCCCAAAAATTTGTACAGAGAACAACAAAAACGATTTTTGGGTGGTTTTTTCTTTTTTTTGGGGTGTTATTTCATTTTTTCAATTGGGGGATTATTTCATATGAAATAACTCCCCAAAAATCTGAAATGAAATAAGTCCCTAAAAATATTTTGGGGACTTATTTAATTTTTAAATTACATATTTTAAAAGTCATAAAGATGACAAATTGTGTTTTGTTATATTCACTGCATACGTTTACCAAACATAAAAAAGGGACTAAGTATCAAAAACTATAATTTCAGAATCCTAAAAAAATTGGGATTATTTTTAAGTCCTGAATTTCAGAAATCGGAATCTCTAAGTCCCGAACTTTATAATTTCGAATTCGAAAATCCCGAATCGCTAATTTAAGCTTTTCTGCATAGCCGGCCTTCGGCCGGGCGCAATGATTTTATCCTCTATGGTATTTCAAACATCGGCTTCGCTTACTAAAGCTTTTCTGTTTAGTCGGCCTTTGACCGGGCGCAAGAACTTTTTCCTCTATAGTATACAAACACCGGCTTCGCTAACTAATGCCTTGTGCCCGACCGAAGACCGGGTTAGCAGAAAAGCTTTAGTTAGCGAAGCCGGTGTTTGGAATACAATATAAGGGAAAAATCCTTGCGCCCGGCCGAAGGCCGGCTATGCAGAAAAGCTTTAGTTAGCGAAGCCGGTGTTTGGAATACTATAGAGGAGAAAATCCTTGCGACCGGCCGAAGGCCGGCTATGCAGAAAAGCTTTAGTAAGCGAAGCCGGTGTTTGGAATACTATAGAGGAGAAAATCCTTGCGCCCGGCCGAAGGCCGGCTATGCATAAAAGCTTTAGTTAGCGAAGCCGGTGTTTGGAATACTATAGAGGAGAAAATCCTTGCGCCCGGCCGAAGGCCGGCTATGCAGAAAAGCTTTAGTTAGCGAAGCCGGTGTTTGTTATACCATAGAGGAAAAAGTCTTTGCGCCCAACCAAAACTGAACAATATGTATTATATTGGGGTCTTATTTCATTTCTGGAATTGGGGAACTATTTCATATGAAATAAGTCCCTAAATATTGGGGACTTATTTCATTTTGATTTTGGGAGTTATTTCATTTCATTAGGGATTTATTTCATTTTAAGAATTGGGGATTTATTTCATATGAAATAAGTCCCTAAAAATTGGGGATTTATTTCATATTTTTTTTGGGGCGTTATATTTTGGGGAGTTATTTCATGCCGCCGATCTCTGAAAAGATCGATATAAATCGATAGAAATTATCGAGGATACAAAATGCAACAAGTTTTGACACCATGCACCATGCCAGACTCCGTCGAACGTCTTGGAAATTTTTAAAGGCTCCATTTTTCCGAAAACAGGGCCAGTTAGTCTCCAGTAGAGCATCCTTACCGGCGATCGCTTAGTAGGTAGTTTTACTCTGAAAATTTGACAAGATGGTAAATACCATACTCTCCATATTTAAGGAACTTGAAAAGGTGTTCTTGTCTTCGCGTGCCATCTTTTCTCCCACCCAGCTAAAGAGGACATAATTTCTTTTTCATTTTCTTTTGATTTAATTCTTCATTGGCAGCGTGGTGTTAGTATTTCATTTCAGAATAAATTTTTGTTTATTACACATGATTTACCGAAAGACGATCAACAGCTAAATAACACAAAAAAAAAACAGAAATAAGAAAAAACATTTAACGAAAACTGATTTTGATGTTGTGTTTATTTGATGCTGTTTTAGTTACTGTAGTTTCTGTTATATTTTTGTTACTGTTGTTATTATTTTTATTACTGTTGTTGTTGTATTAAAATACATTTCAAAGTTTAAGTTTTATACGCTTTAAGCGATTAACTGATGGAGGTCTAAAATTTCATTATTTGCTTAATACGAGCTTCAGCAACACCACCAACTACCATCATCACTAACCGAAAAATATACGTAAACAACAACCGTAAATTCATTATTATCAAACCAAACATTGATTTCCTTCTTAAGAAAATTTTATACAAAAAAAAAAAAAAAAAAAAAACAACAAGAGAAGATCAGTTCTTTTTCCAGAGTCCTTATTTTTTTGGAACATATATTTGTGTATAAATGCGTCGCAATATTTGCTAAAAAAAAAAAGTTAATTCAATGTTTTTAAGGTATTGAAAAATTGTGCGTTGAATTTTAATTGAAAATTGGGCCATGAGTAATTTAGTTATTCCTTGGAAATCTCCCAAGCATATGAACATTTACAAATTCCATTATTTAGTTTCTGTTTAATGGTCCTGCTGATACTTCTTCTTAAGCATTTTTCATTGTGTTGTTTTTTTCATCTTTATTTTTAACGGTGGGTGGAGTTCATTTGTATTAAAATTACTTTTCAGTTACACAGTGGGCTTTAATTAAAATGTTGTTTGTTGTAATTTATTTTACTTTGGCACACAATTTTGTGAGGATTCTGGATAAAATTGCTAAAGTTTTGGAAAGAATCATTAAAAAATTACAAAATTATTTTTGTATGAAATTTTATAAACAGCTTTGTTTGCCTCCCTTCGATAAATTAAACACACTTCTGTAATTTTTCTTAATGTTAAATAACAATATGAGTATTTAAAAGATTGAATAAAAAAATAAAAAAAAAAATAAGTCAGAACGAATAAGTTAATGCCTAAATCGTTTTTAATTAATACAAAACTTTAAATATTTTAGCTTTCTGATAATTGTTAGTATTTCTTAAATATACCGGCTTCACCAGAATGAAGTTGTTTTCATCAGAAATTAATTTTAGTCCCAAAAAACAAGAATTTTTTAAAATCTATTTTCTCTACTAAATGCAATATTTAACGCTTCAAAAGCTTAATTGTATATACCTATTAATCATTATAACAGATTGTTAGTTTAGAAAAAGCTTTTCAATATCCATAAATATCAATTTTGTTTAATAGCTTTTTATAAAAAAAGATTTTTTACATGACAAATATTTTATCATTCAAACAAGCTTTTATCATCATTAAAATCTCTTTTTATCAAAAAATCCATATATTTTCTTTTATTTACTTTAAAATAGTTTTTTTTCAATAAAAGCTTATTTCACTACAAAGGCTGGTTAAGTCTTTCGACCAGGATGGTACATATGTCTATGTACCACTTAAAGTCTAAAAGTTTAAGATTTTATGTTGCTGGGTTGTGAAATGTTACATCTTTTCGTAAGGTTTTCCTGAGTGCATTTTTAAATGTTCCACAACGCAGTCAAAGTAAAGTGTTTAGGTTTTTTTTGCAAAGATTGCTTAGGACATTTCGGCATCTGATACTTATATGAACCATTTGTCGAGCACTAGTAGTCGGAAAATTAGTAAATAATGTAATTTTTCGTTTTAAAGGACATTTACTATTTATTTTAATTTAAAACATCGATATTTGGAATCATGAATGTTTCCACGATAAACATCGATGTTAAGAAACATCGATAATAGAAACGATACATCGATGTTTCAGTTTTTTTTATTAATTAAATGATTCACACAGCAAAAATGTGAAAATGTGCCGAAAATCATATGGGTGGTTGACAGGAATCCGCACCTTATGCCTAAGAAAATTTTAAAATCTTTCCGAAAATGTCTGAGAATCCTGTACGAACTCTGAACAATTTCATAGCAAAATTCTAAAAGAATTTTTGACAAGTTGGAATAATGTATGTATAATATAAGTAAATGTTACACTTTTTCAGATACTTTTAACGTCCTGTCGAATTAATATCAAAGAAAAGTTGGAGCTAAAACTAGAAATTTTTTAGGAACACAGAAAAAATTCAAGATTGTCTCTAGTCACCAAGTTCATAGAATCAAGCAAACAAATTGTTGATTTTGTAAAAATTTCAAATTCTGAATATTTTTTCTTTACAGAAAAAATTATCAGTAGGTTAGGTTTGGTTCCATGGGCAGCCATCGAGAGACAGCTAACTTGGGTCCTTTAGCAGTCCCTTTGTGATACCCAGCGCCAATGCCCATCCCAAAGAGCAGTTACTCAGATGGCGTCACTACAAGGTTGAGCCAATTCGTCTTCCTAATGAAGAGAAGAAGCAATCTTAGTTCTATTTTTGATAGATCCTCCAAACTGGAAAACACCGGTTCTCCCAGGTATTTTTCCCTGATGCCCCGTAGCCCAGGGCATTGACATAGAAAGTGAAGCACAGTTTCCTCTTTCTCCTCATCATGACAACTTCTACAGTAGTCATTGAATACCAGACCCATTCTTCTAGCATGAGTCCCAACAGGCCAGTGTCCAGTTATGACCGACACCACGGTCCTGATTTGGTTCCTATTGAACCTAAGTAGAGATTTGGTTCTCCGTTCATCATATCCAGGCCAAAGTGCCCTGGATGTGGAGCAGGTGGACTCACGGGTCCATCCCTCTTGAGCAATTCTATAGTTCTCGCGCCGAATCAGTGACTTACAGTGAGCCATTGGAAGGCCAATGAATTGATCAATGAATGTTTCATCCATACAACCACCTTCCTTGGCCAGCTCATCTGCTATCAGGTTTCCCGGGCAGTTTGAGTGCCCTGGTATCCATATAAGCGTTAACTCTGAATGTTCAGCAATCTCATTCAAAGACATCCGACATTCCACAGTCAACCTAGATGTCGTATAGACACCCGCAAGAGAGGCAATGGCAGCCTTGCTATCAGTAAATATACGTATATCTCCCGATACGCGATAAAACTTTAGCCAGTTGGCTGCCCGCTTTATAGCCGAGATTTCCGCCTGCAGGACACTACATCCATCCGGCAGACGAAAGGAAACTTTAACGCCCAGTTCCTCTGTGTAGAAACCTCCGCCAACTCTTTTCCCTCAGGGCTGGTTCATGGAAGGTGCCCATGACCGACAGCGCACCTTCGTGCGCTATATGTGTCGCATACCTCGCGCCAAAGAAAGGCTCCGGGGTGCAGTAGTCCACTCCTTCAGGGACAAACGAGTATCCCATTATATAAAAAAATGATCAGTAGCTTTTTATCAATTAAAAAAGTTGCTTAAAAAGTATTTCAATTTAATTAATGAATCAAATGTTTTTTTTTTTTTTTTTTTTTTTTTTTTTTTTTTTTTTTTTTTTTTTTTACTTACATTTCAGTTGATTTGAAATAAATTTTTAATAAAAATATTAATTGAATAACAAAAAATCTTAATTGACTTTTTTCGTTTAAAATAAAATAAATTAAACTTGTAGAATTGTTTTTGGGAATTGCCAAAACCTGAGCTATATTTAGTTAAATCAATTTTTTTTAATTCAAATTAAAAATATCATTTATTGGAAAAAAATACGAGTATATTAAAAATTTACAATTTTTAGTAATTAAAATAATTATTTTGGTAGCAGGTACAAGATCAAAAAATTGTTTGCTTGATTCCATGAATTTGGTATGACTTTCGTCGGCTGATAATTTAATTGTCGTATGTGGATTTCGATAGTTTTGAGTAAATTGAGTTTGAGCACATTTAATTTGAAAATTGCTTCAGCAAATAGCACAAACGACAAACTCAACACTCCATATCTCAAAACCGTATGAGGTATCGAAAAACTGATTATTTCAAATGAAAGATCATGTCGGATAACCTAAGGGATCGATCTTAGCTCAAAACCGCCAAAAATCCACATACGACATTTAAATTATCAACCGACGATTTGATGACTAGAGACAATTTTTAATTTTTTCTGTGTTTCAATAAATGATATTTTTAATTTTAATTAAAAAAATTATCAAAAAACTTGCCATTTCAAATAATGTGTTAATTGATTTAATAAAATATATATAGATCAGGTCTTGACAATTCCCAACAACAATTATATAAATTAAAATTATTGTATTCTAAGCGAAAAAAATGAATTACGATTTTTTGTTATTTATTAAATCAAAATTAAATTTTTAATATTCTTTCATCTTAAAAATAATGGATTCAATTATCACATTAATTTAATTGAAATACCAGTTTTTTAATTATTTGAAGTTTTTTTTTTTTTTTTGATATTTTAATTAGGCTTAAGTTCATCAAATTTTATTTTCATTAAATTATTTTTATTGATGGAAGGAATTTACAACATGCAATGAATTTTTTTTTTTTTTTTTTTTTTTTTTTTTTTTTTTTTTTTTTGATAATTTTTCACTGACCACGAGATTGAACTCGGGTCGAATTTACATTTTTTGAGAATAACCAAATTCCCATCATCAGCATTCTTTGCGTTCTGTCGTTTGCGCCACTGCGGTGCCTTAATTGATAAAAAGAAACTACTGATAATTCTTTCTGTGAATGTCATACAAAACTAGTACATATTTAACTAATGATGTCGATGTCTTGAAGTGTCGAACCCTATGAAGTGTTCATCAAAACATCGATAATAACAGCGATATTTATGAACGATACATCGATGATTAGAAAACATTTGATCAATAAAGAAAAAGGTTTTTTCCAGAAGAAACTGTTTATCATCCTAAAAGCATTTCACACTAAAGAATAGTTGTTTCCTTTAGAGAAGCTTTTATGACTTACTCTAACTCCTTATTTATGAAAACTTTTATTGCAAGAATAAAACAAATCTTGTTAATATTTGAAAGAATTTTTAAACTGCCAACATACCTTCATACTACTGACAATTGCTGTAGGGTACAAAATGCATTTTTTTACATCGGAAAAGAGACCTTTTCATTCCACAACATTGTTGCTATATTAAATTTCAACAATTTAATTATTGTGGTTATTATCGTTTACCTTTCTGTGAGTTGCCGGCTTTAATTTGACTCTTAGAAGTGTTTGTATTTCGTAATAACCAAATACAAAAAATATGTATATGTATATATATTAATTTACTAACATTTAAATTTATTATTGTGTATAAAGCGTAAGGGCTGACTTTAAAGACTCTTTCAATTAAGGCTCAAACAAATATTTATTTTTTATTTGTTACCATATAGACAATGTATGCAATTCGTTAAACATTATTTATTCCATGCAAAATCGTTTTTATTGCTATTGTCAATTTGTCGCATTCTTGAAAGCATTGACCTACATTTTTTGATTTTCCTAAACCATTCAATTTCAAAATTTCAGAAAACAAAGTAGTCAAAAATAAATAAAGAACCAAGAACTACAATGGCATTAACAGCAGTAGCAGCAGCAGCAGCAATAAAAAGATAAATAGCATTAGCAATGGTTTTGTGTTCAATAGAACAACGACAACAACATTTGCTAACTGTGGTTATTTGCCGTGATTATTGATAATTTTCAAATAAAGTTTTTACAAGACTTTGACATATAAAATAAATTATTACTTATTATATAATTTAACCACAATTGCGGTAAACAAGAGATTTTCAATTTTCTTAAGCCTTTAGATTATCAGACAAAGAATTGTTGGTTTTTTTCTTTACAGAAATATTTAAAAAAATAAAGAAATAAAATAAAACAAAAAGAGGTTAAAGAATCTAAATGGCTTAAACATTATATAAGTTTATATGAGAAAAAAAACTAAGTTTTAGAAACCTTTAACAACAAGTAGTCAATTTTTAAGAGGGATTATAAAAAGGGTCAAATCAAGATTTTATTTGAATATTATCTCAAAGTTATTTATGTTTTTATTAATAAAAAAAAATTATAATATACTCATAATAAAACTCTTTCTGTTCATTTAAAAAAAAAACACACCTTAAAATCAATGTTTCTACTTATTTTCATTTAAAATTTTTTAATCCCCCTTGATCTATATTCACTCATACTCACTTAAAAATCTTAACTGTAACTTATAAAAGACTTAAAGATTTTGTCAAGTCACAAAATCAGAAAATTATTTGAGACAGTTGTATAAATCTTAAAATAATAAAAACAGGCACCTTTAAGTTTTAAACAATTAATCCATAAAGCAACCTTATTTATTTAGAGCATTTTTTTTTTATATGTAAATCAAAAAGGGCTTATCAAAATGAACCCAAATTTTGGAAGTTTTTTAAAGTAGTTTAAGTAAACAATCAGCACTACTAACGGGATTAATTATTTTTTATTAAGAAATGGTATTTCTGTTTTATACCTGAAATACTTTTTTTTATATCTTAAGCGTTACCGCTAAGATACTAATGTTTGATACTTTGTACCCTTTTTTCGATGGTCTCGGTACTCTTTAAATTTATATTACCCTTTTGTATAATTTTTAAGTATTTTGTGCCACTTTTTGACCATTTTTAAAAATAGCACTCACATTTTATATTTTGTCAATACTGTTGAACAGTAGTGCTTCAGCTAAACATGTGTTTTTGAAATTAGCACTGCTTAAAAATAAACTTTGGAACAGGCTGAAAGTAGAAACTTACAATTCCATGCTTTCCTCTCTCCATATGTTTGAAGTGGCGATGGAGGAATGGACTTTAAGTTAAGATTTAGAAACAAAATATAGAACGCACATTCCTCAAAAGTAGTTAGTTTTCGTAAAAAAGTTGTATTAAAACATTTTATACGACTTATAAATAAGATTTTCGATAGTAAAGTACAAATGAAAGTACATATAGCTGATATACATACAAATTTGTTTATATATATTTTTTATTTATTGAATAACTAAAAATGCTTCCCTTTCTACAAAAAAATGTGACATTTTATTTAAAAATGCAATTTTGTATTCGATTCGTAAAAATGTTTTGCTCCCCAAAAGGGGAGTAAATGAACTTTTCGCCCCGTATAATCGATAGTATTGATAGGGCACTGTAAAATAGGTGATTTCGGTTTATATAAGGGGCTATTTTTAAAACGGCGACGATAGCCTCACAGGGCAACGAGGCTACACAAAAAATTAAAAATTCGGAAAAGTTTGGAAAAATTAGCGAAAATTTTTTATATTTCAAATAAGCCATAAAATTGATTAATGTAAAAGGAATGGAAAAAATTCGGTAAAATTTCCTAAGTTAACGGAAATCTCCAAAAATTGATAATAGCATTATGATAGCAAAGCCTAATATTTATTTAAAATCTTAAAAGCTTTAAAGAATCAGAAAACTTACAGGTTAAAATCGCTTCTTTCGCGAACATCGCTAAAATTCACTATTGAATGAAAATTTAAAAACAAAACATAAAATTTATTTGAATTTGGTTAATTTTTGTCAGGTGCTGAAACCAGGAAAGGGCATTCCATAACAAAATGTTGATGAGCACTTCCTGAAAAAAATATTTTTTGTTTGTTTATAAAAAACTTGGTCATATTATTTTCTTTAAAATGGGAAATACTGTTTATAAAAATCATGATCCTTTTTTTTATTGAAATTACCTTTTTTGACCCCTTTTTCTCAAAAATCCTCTTCTTGTAACCCTTTTCGAAAATTACCAACGGTTACCCTGACAGTGACACTGCATACAAATTAATAGTCAATTTTTTTTGAAAATGCCCCGACGAATAAACAACTCAAAGTGTTAGGTTCACTCAAAATCCTGCAATTTTTAAAAACACAATTTTTTTAACAAAGTACATTTATTTTTTAAAAATGTTAAAAACTCATTTGTGATCAGTTTTTAAAATTGAACGAAATATCAAAGTTATTTTCGAGAATACAAATTTCTTTATTTAGTTATTCATTAATTATAGTGTGCTAAATTACAAATTTTTATATTTAATAAATGCACTGAAATTTATTGTTGGCGGAAATCGTTTCCATGCGCATTTCATTGGTTGCTTAGGCCAGCTTGTCAAGAAACTTTTCCCAAGGACTTTAGAAAAGCTAAAAATATTATAAAAATAAAACTGTTAAGCGATTGAGGATTACAAACACTTAAGTCTTATTTGCAACGCTATCAAAGCTTGGACAAAACGCCAAAAAAAAAATTGCCAAATAAATAGAAAGGGGAATTCGAAAGCAATCTAGTCGTCAATTAAAAAAAGTTTACGCGTGTAAAAAAAGTGTAAGTGGCTTGAAAGGAATTGAAAGGTAAACTTAATTGTATGGCTCCCAATTATAAGGAAATTTTGACTTTAAAAGATATTTTTGGGATTAGTATTTGTATGGGAGATATGAACGGATTACAGTTTAGTTGGGTTGCAATAAAATATTTTTAAGGGCTAAATGTGATGTAATAAACACTTATAAAAGAATAAGGCACAAAGACTCTATTCGGATAAGAAGTTAGTTATTATTGGGACTACGTAAAATTATAGACCGATTCTCATGAGTTTCAATAGGTCTTTTTTATAATATCTATGTTTACAGAATAATTTTCATGATTACTTCAACCATATTATTGTCTATGGTTAAGACCTTCACTTTGTTAATTAATAGTCTAAGATAAGATTTGATAAGCATATTGATGTTATTACTAGATAAAAAATGATTGGATGCAATCATAATATTAGGATAATGAAGCACTTTTTATTCTTTTTTTATTTATGATTAACAGTAAATATTATCTAAACTGTTACCGAAACTTACAAGATAATATTTGAAGCATTTGGAAATTTTTTTAATGACTTCATGCTGACTTCATGGAGAACACATGTAGAAATTCTAACGCAAAAAAAATGTATTTACTACATACATACACTCTAACGAAAAAAAAAACTTTTTATTGAATAATAATTTGTTTAAACAAAACATCAACAAATGAATGAATTAAATGCCTAAAATCCAAGCCTTGATTCAGAAAACAGTAATAAATAACATGCTTGTTAATCCAATAATGAAAACATACATCAAAAAATAATGTAATGAAAAAATTAATAAAAAAAAACGTTAAAAAAACTACAACACTGTGAAATATAAATCAAGTCACAAATAGTTAAGGTGAAAAGTAGTTGTCAAGTAATTGACATTAGATGTCGCTAGTTGTTTAGGAAAAAATATATAAAAAATTTTATAATAGATAATAGAAAAAATTTAACAAGAAATCAACAAACACACAATATTTATAATAAGAAAAATCTCTACAACGGCAACAAGCAACAATATTTTTTTTTTAATTAAGATTAATTGAAAGCGATTGTATGACAACAACAAAATAAAGTTTTATCCGAAAAAACAAGTATTTTTTCTTATTTGTCTTTTTTCCCAACGAATAGAAGAAATTTGAAAAAATTAAGCCTAAATCGAACTGGTAGAAAAAAATGGATACACAACACACACACATATAAATATTGTCATTCATGTACTCGTAATGTTACTAACACTCTTAAAGCAAAACAAAACTAATTTAAATAAACAAACAAACAAACTATAACAAATGTCAAAGTCAAAATGTCAAATCTCGAAATTGTCAAATTGATTTAATTTTTTTGTTAGTTTTTTTATTTTTTTGTAGTTTTGTTTTCTTTTGTTGTTGTACTAGTGTTTTATTATTGGTTAACAACAATGTTGGCAGTTTTGTTTAATGATTTTATTTGATTGGTTGAATGAATGTTTCATTGAATGGATGGTTGTTTGCCAGTTTCGTTGGTTGGTCGATCTGTCAATCGGTCTTTGTCTTATTTAGAATGTGTTGTAGTGTTTTTTGTAAGTTTTACGCAAACACATCAATTCTGGTTCTTGTTTTTTTAAGTTTTTTCTTTGTATTTAAAGAGCTTAATTTAAGCCAATTAAGCTGCCAAAAGTCAAATTTGCATAAAATTCGTTTAAAATATATGTTTTAATGGTCGCAAGAAAAAAATGAAAAAAAAAATTATTTAAACTACACACTCACGCATTGTTGATTTGAATACAAAAGAAGCACTAAAACATTTGGAATTTTTTAGGATCGTAAAATTTGTTCCCTTTAAATTGCTATAATTTCTCTGTAAATATAAAAGTTAAGATCTTGATTAAACACCCTACATTAAGTTAAGAATAATAATTACTCTGTGACTGGCCGATCTTAAAGAGTTGGGGAACCATTTGAAGTGGACCAGCATTGAGACATTCTCTGAACTTCAGTTATTGTAAGTAGTTAGTAAATAAGCCTCAGTTTATAATGTGTTTTTTTTTTTTTCTTTTGCGATCTTATAAGGCTCATTTGGCCATTATAATTTGTTTAGTTGCAAATTCTATATCAAATTAGCGCCGCCATGTATGGAATAGTTGGTCTTATCTTAGGGATTCCAGTCAATCGCAGTATTTATGACATTACGATTAGTGTGTGCCTAATATAGCTAAATTTTTTGCGTTTAATTTAAGTTCTTATGGGGTTCTATAGCTGCTGCTTAGAAATAGTGTTCGGTCAAAATATTCGCAAAATTCATCATAGGCACCAATTCGTGAATACTTGAAATGCCTGTAAGTCTTTGATAGCAGAATCCGGTTATTCCAGATCAATCAATTCGAAAAGGCAAACAAATTTATATGCAAACATTTTATCGCTTCGAGAAATTGAAAAATTATCTTGTTCACATAGAAAAGATGACAACGAATGAAAATCTATTAGCAGTGACAAATATTTTATATGAGAATCTGTCAAAATTCAGAAGAAAAATTTGCAATATAAATATGAATTAAGAGTAACAAGGCCAAAAATATTACGGGAGTTCAGTGTTCGATGTAAATGGTCTTACGGAAGTGCAAATGCAAAATGTTTTGCAATCCAACAACAAAATACACAGAATTGCAATTGTGACAATTTTTGCACAAGACTAAAACAGTATAGTTTTTTTTTTACTACATGTATTGCGTTTGTAAAAAAGATGTTTGATTATTTTGTGCAATTGTTTTAAAATGCCTCGAAGCAGAGCAAAAGAAAATATTATCAAAGCATTAATAAGTTTGTTTGACGATTCTAAATTATTTTTAAGCCCTCTTCCATATTATGAAACATTTGCTGCGTAATATTTGAGTTCGATTGTTAAATGGAAAGTACGTATGGAAAAGTGTAATTAAGTACTTTGTTTCGTGTTAGAAACAGGGATCTAATCATCGCATTCGATATCGAGTAAACTATTGCCAAACAAATGGAAAGGAGAATTTGAAAGCAATCCAGTAAACCATCGTATTTTTCTTCGTGCGATAGACTCTGATGTATTGAATGAAAACTCGAGAGATGAAATGTCGTTGGTTACTCGATATTCAATGCTATCATCTCAAAATACTATACATTTCATTCGATATCGAGTGTGATGATACCAAAATAAGAAATGTCGATACATTTTGCTCGATATCGTATGCGGTAATTACACCCCAGCTTTGTAAGTTTATTATTGAAGGGAGGGGAAGAAAGAGAGAAGGAATACAAAATAGCTAACTTAATGCCGAAAAAAAATTTCATTGTGTTGGCACGAATGTAGTTTTAAATGAGAATCAAAGAAAGTTTTTGCAGCAAATGTTTTAGAATATTGAAGAGGACTAAATATAAAATAATTTGGAATTGTCAAACTAATTTACTAATGCTGCGACAATATTTTCTTTTGCTCTGCTTCGTGGCAATTTTAAATAATTTCACAAAATATTCCAACACCGTTTTTAAATTTGCACGACTACAAATGCTGTATACCAGACCTTACCTAGTGCTGATTCACACTCTTCTAGTTTTAGCCGTCAAGAATGTAGCTTTTAGGAGAGAAGGGAAAATAGTCTGCCATTTCGTTTCCCCTCTCTCCCAATACTCAAGATTTGATTAGTAAAACTTGAAGAGGGTGAACTGGCACCTAATATGCATCTAGCATTGGAAAGTTGCTTACAAAAATGCTCACTGTCAATGAAAAAATTATTGCAGTAGTAGTCCTAAAACGCACCAAACACTAAATACCGCTAATATTAAAAAAAAAATTATATTTTATCCTTTTATCCTTTAAAATTCTCTCTTCAAATGGAAGAAAAAATGTAAGAAATTTTATTGTGAAACGCAAAAAATTTCCAAGAAGAAAAATTAAACCAAGAATGATTAAATATAAATGATATTCGTATTTCCTTCATTCGGTGCTTTCGATCTATAGAAAGAAGTCATTGACCTCTTCGTAGTTTTGGCTTACAAAAATTTAAGGTAATGGCGATATTCTATATGCAAAAAACCATACGACAATAGCAAAAGGCTGGACAGGAGATTATAAGGTGCTAAGTGAACCTTTAAAATATCAAAAAGTGCTTTTTGAAATATCCATCGAAAGAAATGAAGTGTTCCCTATAGTCCCTATTAACCTAAAAAATCTTGTTACACAAGAATTTGTCTTGTCCGGAATTTTTCTCAGATGTCGATAAATTTACCACTTACGTCAATCTACTTTAGGTGGTGGCTGATTTCATTCGTTTTTTATATTTTTTTTCTTTTTTGTATTTTATTTCTTGTACACATATGTACATACATACATATGTATATAAGTATGAATATAAACTTTTGTATATGTTTAATTTTATATAAAAAAATTAAAGAAAAAATTTATAATTTATAACTTTTGACACGCCTACTGTGCTCTAAACTTAACAAAGTGTTTGTTGTATAAAACAACAATAACATTGGCAGCAACAAATAAACAAAAACAAACTGCTTTATTTAGTTGTTGTAGTAGTTATTGCTATTACTGTTGGCCTAAAGCTGCATATATGCAAATATATAGATTGTGTAGATGTATATTAAAGAAACAAAAATAAAAACAACAAAAAAGGATGCAGCCAAAGCATATAATATCTCTTCGGCATGAACCATTTATGCTGCTTATGCTTACAACAAAAAACCAACAACCACAACAAAAAATAGCAACAAAAAATTATCAAACAACAAGTTGAAAAAGTTTAGAGTAGCAAATGCTCTGCTTTTATTTTTTCATATTTTTTTTATTTTTTTGTTTTTATTTTTGCATAATTTTTCGCTTTAGGCTAATAAATGCGTTGCAATGTTAAGAAAAACATGTACATGTGGAAGTGGCAGAAGCTGTAGAAAGCAGTACAATAATATAACCTTAGTTAACAAAAAATGTTGCAATAATATCAAAAACAGTATTAAGAGAAAAATAAGATCAAAAAAAAAAAAATATTCTTGTGTTTAGAGTTTAAACTTAACATTTTGTTTTGGTGCTACATTTTTGGTTTTAGATCAAAGATCTTTTCGTAACGATTTTTATTGATATGCAAAATTAAAGCATTTTTTTGAAAAAAGAAATATTTGATATATTATTAAAGAGATTTTTTGTAACATTATAAATAATTATTAATAAAAATTGTTGCAGATAGACAAAGTTATGGAAAATACTTTTTCAAATAACTAAATTCAAAAAAACAAATATTTTTTTATTTTCAAATAAAAATACAAAAAACTCTTTAGCAAAGGTATTTTGGAATAAAAACGCAACATACATACGTATTTATAAACTCATATTTTTAAAATACTTTATTGAAATAAAATTTAACAAATTTACGAAGAAGTAAAAAAATCAAGACTGCACACTTTTGCCTTAATAAAAAAGCTTAGAAGAGTACTTTGTATTTTACAAATACAAAATAGTTATTTTACAATGTTTCAAATCATAGCTGTAACATGTACTTTTTTAATTATAAAATTTAAGATATTTTGCTAAAATGTTTGTGTTATTATATTTTATAATAACGAATGATATATAATTCGGATATATTAAGATATTTTTAAGTAAAATTTGTTCACGAAAGGCGGATTATCACCATATAAGGTAATGTAGTTATATTAACAGCAACAAAATATATTTAAAAAAAATTTAATAAATGTATTTTGTTGTTGTAAACATATTTAAATAACCACGAACCCAATTAAATAAGTTGTATTTTCAAAAATGTTCTAAAATTATTTTCATATTTAAATACCCTAATCTGAATATTATTCAAATCATCTTTATTCCAATAAAAAAAAATTAATTTGTAGTTTTAGAACTTTTATTCAACAAAATTGTAAGAAAATAAAATTATTAAAAAAAAAAAATTTTATATACAAAAATTTCAATTAATTTTTCCTTGAAAAATGAGGAAGACAATGTACAAAATACTGGGATAAAAAAAATACAGCTCCATGTTAAAGAACAACCATCAAAAGTTTGCCGATTTTGTTTTTAAAAATTTAAGAAAGTTTACGATATTTTAAAATTATTAATTGCTAGACTAACACAAGTTTCTTTGTCATGGCATTAAAACATAAATTCGGCGGAAAACTGCCCAGATACTAAAACCAATATTATATTCCTTAAATTAAGGTAAAATGCAATAAGTGAGGTTGTTTTAAGGTTGACCATGGTCTGAGCTTTAAACACTTTGTACTTAAAATTTTTTGCCATTGTTTTCCAAATAACAACGTGCAGACATGTGCTAGAAATCAGTGGAGAGAAATTGAATATTTTCTTATAATAAATAAAAGTTGTTAAGATCTTTTCAATATTGGAATAAAAAATATAATGGTCCACAGTCATAGTCAAAATTATGTATACTGTAAACTAAAACCGGTTTTAAATACATGTGAATACCATTGTACTAAAGTATACTTTAGAAAAAGTCGACTTTATTTTTAACTATGATTATAGGCCAATAATTTTAATATTGAAAAACAGATTATAAGTTATTCCAAAATGTTTTCTTACATTAAAATATTTAGGCATTTTGTATTAAATTTTAAATTTATTTCGAAAGAAATCTAAAATTAGTTTTATATACATCGCTCTTATGTGCTGTTTTTTAATAACAGGCAAGTGATGGCGTCGTAAAATTATATGAAAATCACTCAAAAAACTGAGAGCTTTCCATAAAAATTTGGCTAGAAAACCACTTGGCTGTCATTTGGAAACAGCAAATTAACAAACAGCAATCTGGCTGTTATTCGGAAAGAGCAATCAACAAGAGGGTACTAACTCGAAATTTTTATTTTTTAAATTTTTCGAAAAAAACCGGCACGTTTTATTCATATCTTGCTTAAAATATCGTGCTTTTTTGTCTACTTTTGGGTAGTAAACGATTGGTTTAAAAATTCTTTTTCATATGCCTTCAATGTTAATTAAAAATTGTTTTGCGTCAAGTGAAAATATTTAAATTTTGAGTAAATACCCTCTTGTTGATTGCTCGGAAAGATTATGTGTTTATGTGTTTATGTGATTATGTGATTAATGTATTTTATTTGTACTTCTTAAATTAAGTTTTTTTTAAACAAACTTGTGTGTTTTTCTGTTGCTTTGAATATATTTTTATAATATTAATTTGAATAAAATAAATTGAAGTAATAGTGAATTTGGCTTCCAAGAGAAGAAATGAAATTTTAAAAAAAAATATTGTAAATTATTGGAAGCTGATTTAAATTTTATTTAAAGAAGTATTAAATAAATTTAACATATTTTAATTTTTGAGCAGTTCCAAATTGTGAATTGTTAATTCTGAGCCAATACTTAGAAGCAAATAATTTTCAATAAACCGCTATGCTTCAAAAAAAAAAAAAAAATTTAAAGAAAATATTTTTAAATGAAAATAAAAATACATATTTTGAATTTTGTATTTGCGTTTTAAATAAATGTATTTCAAATAATTCACATCTATGCATATAAAGAAACTAGTTTACTCTAGCTTGTAGTATGGAACACATCCGTTAAAATATTCGTACCGACAGTAGTATGTATATTAGGGTGGATCGATTTAGCAATCGATATTGTGCCGTCGATTTTTCGATAACTTTTGGCATGAGCAAACATAAATTTTTTTTACTTTTTCTCAACTTTTATTTTTAAGGTTTTTTAGTAGGTCTTTAACAAAAATTGGCTTATTTTTTTTAATATTACCTTTCCAAGATAAAATTGTACGCTAAAACGATGGCGATAGTAGTTTTTCCAAGAAAAGTTTCTCTTTGAGGTTTTTGGGGAGT
Organism: Pollenia amentaria; assembly: GCA_943735925.1. Classification (NCBI taxonomy): domain Eukaryota; kingdom Metazoa; phylum Arthropoda; class Insecta; order Diptera; family Polleniidae; genus Pollenia; species Pollenia amentaria. The sequence goes on along the minus strand of OX031007.1, from coordinate 183,802,413 downwards.
TTTTGTCGAAAAATAAATTTTTTAGCCGTTAATTTTTGAGGTTTCTTAGTAGGTATGTTTAAAAAAATTTGACGATTTAAAATTTTTTAAATATATTCTATCCAAGGGTACAATTTTAAAGCTTAAAACGATGGCATTGTAATTTTTTCGAAAGAAATGGTTTTTTTTTTTTGGGTTTTTAAACGAGTTTTTGTCGAGTAGATCTTCCCGAGTCCAACTTTTATTACAAAAATAAATGGTAAATTTTATCCAAAAGATGTAGGTGTATAAGTCTGCCAAATAGTTTAAAAAATGGCTAAGTTATAACCAATATAATACGTATCTACAGGTACTATTATAGCTCAAAAATTTTTATAACAAAAAGAGTAAAAAATCAAAAAAAAACGTTAATATCACAAAAACTCGTCTAAACCCAAAAAGAAAACATGACTTTTTGTGGAAAAATTATAAAGCGATGGTTTTCAGCGTACCTTGGAAAGGTAATATTTTAAAAAATTTAAATCATCTCTTTTTTTATTACTATTTAAAAAAACCTTAAAAATAAAAGTTGAGAAAAAGGCAGGTAATAGAAATTTGGGTGGCACAATATCGACAAATTGTTGTCCTTGCAAATCGGCCAGCTCTTGTGTATGTATATGTAAAACAAAAGACTTAAGAAACGAACTTGCAATAAATTAATATTTTTTAAAGTTTTTACTTAGAAATGTAACCATGATTTTTCTTTTTTTTTTAACCCTCACGTGCTCACCTAGGTACCCGGGTACCTATGGCGCTTTTGACCAAATTTTTTTCATTGAAATTGATAATCTGAATATCTGAGATTAATAAAATTCTAACCCCCATATTCATAAAAAATATATTTGATTAATAAAAGGTTTATAAAACAAATTTTCATTGCATAAACCTGCTATAAACCTACAATATTTTTAATGAATATGGGGGTTAATATCTATAAAATATTAACATAAATAAATTATTTAACGAAACAGAAAAAAAGAATTATATAAAAAAACAATAATTCAGTAAATAATAAAAACAAAAGAAATAAAATCTGAATGCAGTTTTACGAGCAGTTTGCATATATTGGATAAATATTCGAAAGTTTTATAAAATTATATATCTCATGTCTGACTATGGTTTTTCTTCAAAATTAGTGTGCCTTTAAAGATAACGCCTAGTGACAAAAAAATTTTCAGTAAGAATTGAAATTGAAATTTCCAAAACATTAACTACCACAAGTAGTCATAGACAAGGGGAATACTTATGGTGTAATTCTTTCAACCTATTAATGGAAAAAATTTGGAAAAAGCAGCAGTTAATAAAACAGCAACGCTGAAGACAAAAGTCATATGCTCCTCGCTTATGCAGATGATATTGCCATTATTGAAAGAAACGTGCGAGTGTCACTGCTGTATTTTCGAAGTAGTAGAAAAATAAGAAAAATAGCTTAATGAATATTAGTGACCACTGGTCACTAGTTAATTTTCGAAGTAGTAGAAAAGTAAGAAAAATAGCTTAATGAATAATTAATTTGATGAACATAAGCCTGATTTAAACATATCAATAATTTCAATTAAAAATCAACAGTTAAAAAATATCACAATTGTTATTAGGTATTCATTTAACCGAGGTTTTGGTTTAATCGGTCAATAATCGGTTAATTTTGTTGTTGATCGGTAAACCGAATAATAAAGTTTTTTTGCATAAATTATTAATTATTTGGAGTTTTGTAGCAAAAAAAAAAAAATTAAAAAACAACAAGAGCACAACAAACATACCAATTCTTGAACTAAAACGAGAAAACAAAATATAATTCATAAGTATGTAATACATATTATCTTATTAATACATATTATGTTTTAATTAAAAAATATACTGTGTGATCATTTTATTAGTTATTTCAATAGTTTAAGGAGATCTTATAAAAGGATCTGTTAGACAAATAATTTTGTTTAAATGTTTAGGATGTGAGAGATTCTTTTCTTAAGTTTTGATAAAACTTGACTTGGAAAAAATTGTTTCATTTATCGTAGATGTTGGTGAAATCGAAAGCAACCCAAAATACAGAATATCTAATTTCTAATAAATAAAATTTTCCATTTTGCCATTAGAGTTCTGTTTTAATTCTTTGACATTTTTAAAACTTCTAATTTTTCGATTAATTCTGTTAAATGATTTATATGAGAAGATATGAGAAGAAACAAATAACTAAACACATACAAATAAAAACTAAGTGAAACAAAAAGCTGCTCACAGCGATCACTTATTTTAAATGAAGATCATTGAACACCTTCTTTGTATGAAAAATTATTTTCTAAACACATACCTTTTGTATATGAGACGAAACAAGTAATTAAAAACACCAAAAAAAAATATGTTATAATACTACAAAATATTGAAAATTTCGTAGCATCGGTTAATCGACTGAAACTAACCGGTTTAATCGTTAATCGAAAGGAGACAATTTTAAAACAAACGGATCAGTTAATCGTGTTGTAATTAAAAGGTTAGCCGATTAACGGTTCTGTTGGCTCTGTGTGTATTGAAACTTTATAATTGTGTAGTTTTTAGCAAGTTACGCGAGCTATACTTCTTAAACTTGTCATTGTTTTCGTTATTTTTAGCAACTGAATGATAGATAATAATATAATTGATACGTTAAGAGCGAATAAAAATAACGAAAAGTGGCCATATCTCTGTCCAAAGTTGTCCAATTCCACTCATCATCAAAAGATCGTGTGAAACGCTTATGTTGAGGATATCTTGAAATTTCTTACTTTTAAAGATATAGCGGTCCTAAAATGCAAAACATACCCGGGTATGTTGTTATTGACATAAAGGTTAGACAGGCATAAAACAAAAACAGATTCTAGTGCCATCTAAGTAAGTAACTAAGAATCTGTTGCCAATAACATACATATTTTACAACGTTTTAATAAGATATTTAGTTCGAAAATGCAATTTTTCTACCTTACTTGCAAATATGTACCCGGGTACCTTGCAGCGCAGTACTGGTTATTTCTTTGTGAAAGAAAAAAATCGATATTATAGGTGCAATGATTAAGCTTTGGTCGATACTCCAATTACACTATGCAACAAGCAAAAATTTACTGAATAAACACTATATTTTTTGATCCGCTGTAGTCACTTAACTGCAAACGCAGTTAGTAAAGCGGATCAAAAATTATAGTGGTTATTTAAGGAAAAAAGATGTTTCCCATTGTTATCTGAAATTAAAAACTACATTCCTGTAAATTGTAATTATACCTTTTTTTATCCTGAACTATTTTTATAATCCACTAAATATTTACCTGTGTATTTAAGGCTTAATACAAAATAAAAAAATTTACCTGCAAAGAAAAGAAAATAATTTATTAAATTTTCAATTAAAAATACAATTAATAAAAAAAAAACAAATATAGCAGTATATAAATATGCATGAAATTTTTTACATTTAAAATCCATGCAAACAAAAAACTTAAGCAACAAACTTTTGCTCGTTTAGTTTTCATAAACCCCGTGAAACCAATTTTAAATAATTTTCATTCAGTTCAAGACCTCAAACCTAAAGAAATACATAAATATTTATGTGATTTTAAATCATTGCTATTTATGCAAATATTTATGTTAAAAACAAAGTAAAATTGTTGTCTCTCTTCTTGTTAAACCGGCATTTATACTTAAATAAATATATAAAAAGTTAAGGTACAAGTTCAAGTCAGATTTTTCCAAGCTTAACAACACAAACATACACATATACGTTTAAAAATTTATAGACACAAATATAAAAATCATTAAATACATCCATTCCATTTTAAGCCAAAAAGTTACATTTTCTTTTCATGGCTAAGCCATGCGTAGTTATAAATAAATAAATGAACAGAAAAAAATTGTTAACTTTAGTTGAAGTAGTACCCATAAATTGATTTATTATATCAATAAATGGTAATTGAAAAACTCTGTTTAATTAATCATTTAAGAGGCAACAGTGAACACACCAACCACAGAAATAAAACTAAGTGGCTTAATTTGCAAAAGAAAAATTATATGAGCGCATGGCGGCCAACAGCGGGAAAAAAGAAAATAAAACGACAGGTTAAAGTAAACATTACACCAAAGACAAATGATATGGAGCAATAATAAACCATTAGGGATTGCAAACAACAACAAAAACTTAAAACGTTAAAATAATAAACAAATGAATAAAGAGAAGAATGTTCGAAGAAATCTGTTTGTTTAGACAAAAAAAAAAAAGCAAGGAAAGAAAACATTAGTACATATAAAGGAAACTATTAATAATGTCTGTTTTCCAAACCGGATAAATATCATTTGTGGCTTTTTTAAGTTTTCTTTTGCATTTTTTAAATTTTAAGTCTAATTAAGCCATAAAATAAACGTCGAAACTTTGTAAAGAAAATAAATATTATTAAACCATTAAGAGACTATTACAATTGGTAATTAATATGCAGTTTTATTTCGCTCTAAAGTCATTATTTGTTTTAACTTTTTGCAATAAATGTAATGTTTTAAAAAGTTTTAGTACAAATTCGGAACATAAGAAAAGGTTAAGAAATTTATAAAATTGTACGTACATCGTTCTTAAGTTTTAGATTTTTTTATTCCAAATTGTTGCATAGATATTTTTAAAAATTTTGAAATGTTAGTGAATGTTCTACAAATGAACCTTCTTCGGCATTGCAGCTAATTGGCTTTGTTAAGATGGCCTATTGCATTTCCTGCAATAATACTATTCTGTAATATTTGAACTAGTTCTGTAGGTGCATCAGGCAAATCGTCTTCTTAACCTTAATTTTTTAGGATTACTTCTGTTCATAATACTACATAATTAATAATAATATTAATAAAAATATGATATATATGTACTGTTTTTTTAATCAGCTTATGAAACTATTCCTCAATTGCCGATGACCAGCATTTATGCCATCTTTTTGGAGGGCGGCCTTGGTGTCGAGGGTTATGGACTCTTCCTTCAAGTGCTGCTTTTGCGGGAGTGCTTTTAGGCATTCTTCTCACGTGAAATCTCCACTCTCTCCTTCTTCTTATAGTTAGTTTGGTCGCGTTATCTATTTTAGAATCTTGTCTAATATCTTCATTCGATTTTCGGTCGAACTTTGTGTATCCTGCTATTGTACGCAGAGTATTCATCTCGACGGTCGTAAAGGCTTACTGTGTGACAGCGGTATCCGCGCGAGTTTCAGATACATATAATAAAACCGGTCGAATGCATATTCTTACTATATACCCTCATCTTGCTATCCTTTGTCATGTATTTGTTTCGCCATATACCATTTCTTAGGCATCCTGATAATATAGCCGCTTTTTTATCCTGTATCTTCAATTCTTTTCTGAGATCTCGGCTACTTGTTATAAGGGAGACTAAGTAGTTGAATTCCAAGACTTGTTCAATCAGTTTGTTGTTGACTGCTAAGTTACATCTTTTTGGTTCTTTTGATATGACTAAGGATTTAATTTGTTTCTTTAAATTTTCATATTTAAAGGCTCTGCTGCCTCAAATCGATAGAGAAGTATTTGCATGTTGCTTTCAGTTTCGGCTACAAGAACTGCATCATCTGCGTAACATATTATCTTAAGCCCGCCAAACGACAGTCTATACCTAGATACTGCAGTTTTCACCCTCTCGATGATGGAGTCCATTATGGCGTTAAATAGGATTGGGCTTAGGCTGTCACCCCGTCTGATTTCTGAAGATATCTGTACCCTGTCTGTTAACATATCGTCAAATCTAAAGACACAAAACACCTTTTGACATTTCTATAGACATTGTTGCCGTACAATAATGTCTTATATTAGAACTTAACTACAATTATAAAAAATCTAAGTCCAGTGAATGATTCCTGGCACTTACGGTTCTCTTTTATATTTCTTGTAAAGAAAAATTCCTTTCTCAACATGATAATATATTGATCTGGAGATCTATTAAACATTTTCTAATCTTGGTTTAATCATGCCTATGAAAAAGTATATTCTTTTTTTATAAGATATTACTTCTGAAAAGTTCTTTTAAATGTTTCAGATAACGTGGCATGATTTTGATAACATTTTTAAAAACAAGAATATTATCAATAAAGTAAAGTTTAAATAATTTGAGAATGTATTTTTTAGCTGAATGAGAACTTAAAATGATAATACAACAAAGAAATATTGTTGCAATGAAATTAAAATCTTAATTATATTCTGTTAGATAATTTCATGGCATTTATTTTTTTAAATATTGGTGGCTATTCTTGAAAACGCGTCGAAGGATTGAAAATTAACATGAAAACAAAAACAAATTTACAAAAATTTTACAAGAATTGTTTTTGTTTATCATACAAAATTTACAGTTTTTAAAAGAGACATAAACGCGTTAAATCTCTCACGTTAATTTAATTTTAAAAGAGTATAGATAACAAAAACAATTTTCGTAAATTTTGTTTTTGTTTTCATGTAAATGTTCACTCCTTCGACGCGTTTTTAAGAATAGCCACCATTAATTCGGCCATATGTCCGCCGCGACTACGAGTGACGTGGTCCATTCAAGCAGTGCAATTTTTGACTACTTTTTCCAATAAATCTGGCCATATGGCGTCAATGGTGACTTGTAGAGCATTTGACATGCTTAATTATCTTATTTGATTTTGCCACCCGTATTTTTTGAAACAAAAGTTGACGATAAAGATGATAATTTTTAGATAATTTGGTCAGTTCAGAATGTCAGAAAATATTTTGGACTAAGAGGCAAAATTTCGCGAATAAGAACTTAATTCTAAAAACCACTTTAATTAGTATACATTTTTTAGATCTTAAGTCTTAAGGTTGTTATTTTAAATATTAGTTGATAAAATTAGTAAAAAACAAGTAAGTGTGATATATTCGGGTATGGAGAATTGTATTACCATTCACCATGGGGCGATAAGAACTGAAAGTTATAGGAATATCGCTCTTCAGATATAAATAAAACTATTTTGTGCAACGCCCACTTTTCCAATCTCGGCCACATTTTGTCGGATGTAGTGTATTGATAACCAAGATGCTTCAACCTTATTTGTAAACTTTGGCTCTTCTGTAATATCTTTCTTTGTACAAGAAGTGTCATGCCTGATTCGCCAACCCTCCCACATTTTGCCAAATTCTGTATATTGATAACCTAGATGCTTCTACCTAATTTGGAAACCTTTGTTCTCTCCGTTCCCCAGTTATACAAAAAAATAGACGGAAGAAAAAGAGTCATTAAAAAAAATTTTAAAAATCAACCAACTTCTACAACTTGTTACTTTCGGCGATGGGTATGAAAAAAAGGAAACCCATGTTGATTTTATGAAAAAATTAAGGGCAGTCTTTGCTCATTAAAAGCAGACTTTAACGGATTATATGCGACATAAATGTACAAAAACCTAGTCCCATCATTTCTGGGGTCTTCGGAAACCCCACTTGAACATACACACGAACAGGTGGACATCGTTAAATCAACTTCGTTACACATAAGGAGCCAAACTAAGATCAATATTGTAGAAATTATATATGGAATGACAAACTTATATATATACCCTTTTATCTTTGGTGAAGGGTATACAAAATATTAATTGGATCTAGTTGAAAATAGTAAAAATCAGTGCAACATTTTATCAAACCAACATACAAATTTCATATGAGAATTAAGCTTTACAAGTCACAAATATTATAATTATATTTGGCTTAATGTAATCTTATTAATGCGCTTAGGCAAGTGGCATTAAGTCGAATAAATCTAAAAAATAATAATTATCGCCGAAAAATTGCCCAAAATTATCTGTTATTAAACCTCAGTAGGGGATTACAAACGCTATATTTCATTTAAGTTTTGCCCGATATTACAATTCAGATGCATTTCTTAAGCAGACCTGTAGCTTATTAAAAAAACACAGCCTCATATAATTTAAAGGATTAAACGAATTTTATTTCACCTTAAATTCAAGCCTTAAAAATCAAAACCAAATTTTAAAATGGAACACAATTGTGTTTTTATTTTTTTATTATATCACGAAATGTGCGTGTTTAGTCAATGATCACATTGTAATTAATGAGAAAATACTTTAAACAAGTTTTAAGAGAAAAAAACAGTGGCACCAACAATATCAAAAGACAAAATACATCCTTTAACGGCCACATATAACAAAAATTTAAACACCTTTATTGCCACTAATGTGACATTTTGTTGTTGTTTGTTTTAGACATTTCTTAGAAGAAAAAAAGAAAAATTGTATTAGGAACTATTTAACATGTTTTTTAATTTATAAAAATAAGAAGATGAAACTTGAATAAAAAACGTAAATGAAATAAAAAAAAAATATTTGTTTTTAGAGGAGACTTTCTAAATTGATTTAAATTTATTTAACTTACGCACTAAGCACTCGTATCCAAGGCTGGCAAATGTTAAGACATTTGAACAATTTATTGCTCTCCTTTTAAAAAGTGTTTGCAAGAAATAAAAACTAAACAACATGGATTTGTTAATGTTGTCGCTGAATATGTATTAAATAAAACAGATTTTTTTACTTTATTTATAAAGAAAAATAAGCAAATAAATAACAACAACGACGAAAACACAAACTGCGTTAATGACTGACTTAAGTAATGAGTTGTTGTTGGTTTGTTTCAAAAGAGGCGAGTTGGGGCGAAACTTGAGGTCGAGACGAATTAGAATTGCCTTAAAATCTAATTGTTTTTAATTGAATAATTATATTCTTATTAATTCGACCTTTTTTCAATTAAATATTATATTTTCATATATTTAAAAAAAAAAATGACCTAAAGCGTGATAAAAATATATGAAAATATAATATTTAGTTTTTAATTGAAGTAAATGTTGGAAGAACAAATAAAATTTTGCTGTATTGTCCATTATTAGCTTTCAGGGGTGTGTTGGAAATCGAAAACGCAAAAATTTTAATAAACTTTTACAGCCGTATTCATAAAAAATAAAATAGATTTCAAACGTATTTTAAAACAAAATTTCTATACAAATTTTTCTTAAAATAGATTTCATATCCAATTTAATTTTTTATGAAAACGGCAGTTAATCTATATTTTATTATTTTTGTTAAAAAATTCTGGTAAATAGACAAATAGTTGTGTTATATTTGCCCTAAAAGTCTTTTATTACAGAAATCTTATAAAAAAAAACGATTTTTAAAATTATTCTGATTCCAGCACACACCTGTATGACTATTTCTCGTAGCAATGGATTAATTCCACATTAAAAGAAGATTTTTGAGGCCATATACCAGCTGGGCAAGCAACGTAGTAGCTATTCGTTAAAGCGAAGAGTATTCCTACCAGATTATGCCAAAAAAAAAATGGTAAAAATGGTAAAGTATACCTTTATATACGCTTCCCTCGTTCATATAAGGAAAATAATATAGGTTTCGATTATAAATTTTTTTAAGACGACCATCTGATTGGGCTAGCGCATCCAATCCTGGTGCCGAGGATGCCAGCAAGCCTAAAGAACGACAAAGAAAGGTTATATCGCATTCGGCAGAAAGACAGAGCCTTTTTATCTAATGAACAGGGGACACCAAGTCCAAGATTAACAGTGGATAAGGTTGTTATTAGGTAAAGTCAGACAATGAGTCCACATGATTGTTGCATTTATATTCGCTTCACTTTCCCTTGACTCCCAAAAGTATACCTTTCCATCCATTAATAAAAAAAAAAGAAAATTACAGTTTTATATCTATTTTTAATTTACTGCCTGTTTGTAGAACGCGAGTGCAAAAGTGACTCGTTTAACTTACAATTAAAACAAAAACAAATTTTTAAATTTTTAAATTTTTGTTTTAAATGTAAGTTAATCGAGTCACTTTTGCACTTGCGTTCTACAAACAGGTAGTTAGTCTTTAACTGATATTTTTTAATTCAGAGCTTTAATGCATTATGCTCTTCGGATTGCTGTAATAAAATAATTAATTTTTTTGTCACAATCTAAGAAAAAATCCTTCATTTAAACTAACATCATAAAAAGTCGGTGTTCGGCTTCTACAGGGCTGCCCATATAAACCGAAGGGGCCTTAAAGGCCAACGATTTCTATATTTTAAGCGTTAAAACCAAAACTGAATTGAATGATTTTCGTTATAACACAATTTAAATGAAAAGAGAATTTAGTTAAAACAGAACACTTTTTATACGAATGTCGGGAAGTGGACACGGAAAGGAAGTCCTTGCAAAACTTTAGAGGCGATTGTGTTCTTCAGCTAGTCTTGAATGTAATTTTGGGCTTATGGATGGAAAAAAATTTCTATTTGCAGCATCCAAAATGCAATATTGTCGTAGGTCTATACCCCAATGTGTATGAGTGATGCATCATCCCTCTCAATTCAACCTAACCTAACCTAGTTGATAAAGACGAAAAAAAAGTCGCTTAAGTTGAGCTTTTTTATGACGTTTTCTAAGATTTTCTTTAAGGTTTTTGGAGCCTAGATATTCTTCTCGATTTTTTTTCCGGTTGGGCAAAGCTCTCTGGCTTATTCACGTGTATGGGTTCTTTCAAATAACCCATTAAGAAAAAATCTTTTGCGTTTAAATCATTAGCTTCAATGGTGTTTCTTTCCATTTTGAGATTCCCGAGTCTTCTTTACAATAATCTCCCACCAAAACGAGCCGCTAAACATCAAACTTAACAAGCATCAAATACCATTTGTGCAATTTATTTTAAAGAGAGCGTGTTTGGATGCTTTAAAAAAGGACATTGTGTATTGTGCCAGTGTTGACAAATTCTATAAGTAGAGCTTTTTTCTATCAAATGAACGGAATTAATAAGCTTTTCAAATATAAAACGGAAATCCTTAGAACCTCAAGTAGCCTCAGATAATATCATTAATTTTTTTATTAAATATCGTGCTCTGTTTTAATCTCGTATTCCCATAATAAGAGAATAATATTTAAGAATTTTATAATCTAACAGTAAGAGAGCTAACTACACAAAATTCCTTTCCAAGAATTAGCTTCCTTATGAACTATACAATATTACAACAAGCATTTCAATCACATCGCTCTTAATGTGTTGTAGCGCACCTCAAATGTTGCATGCACTTTTTCTGTATAGCAAGTGCTTAAAATGTTGTTATTGTTCTTGTTGTTTTCTTATATAAATGTATGCAGTGAATTTAATAGTTTTTAGTTTATTTTATTGTACATTTCTCACTTGATTATTTTTATATCTTTCTTTTTTTCTTCTGTTTCTTCCTTCTCTTAAATTTATTTTTTAAATATTTGCAGGAAAGTAAAAAACGAACAAACAGACTAACAAAGTAGTTTTGTTTTAAGAAAATTATGTAAATTCATGCAATTCATAAGATTAATGATAATTTATTATTGTTGTTGCAAGTTGCACTATTTCAGCTCTTGTTAACTTTAGGTTAAGTTTAGTAATTTATATAAGATTGTTGTTATTGCTGCGGCTTTGTTGTCTTTCAGGCGTTTTCTATTTAATGCGAAAATTAAGTTGTAAGAGCAAAATAAAAAAAATTAAATAAATAAATAATGAAAACACTAAAACTATGTTTTGTTAAGTAATTTATGTAAATCCTTTAGTTTAGTTTGTAAAGAAAAAAAAATAAATTTTTGTGATTTAGTAACATGTTAAGGTATGAGAAGAGACTAAAGCACATATTTGTTCAAGACTACAATTAAATGAGAATTTGAATGAGAAATATGTAATATGTTATTAAAGTGAAATAGTAGCTTCTGTAATAAAATAATGTTTTTTGAATTATTTTTAAGTGTAGTTTTTTTAAATATGCGTCTAAAATTTACAAAAGCAGTTCATAACTATTTATGGTTTGAGTTCCTAACGGTGCTAAATCATTAAAGGTGTAGCTAAAGAAAAAGTTTAACAAAAGAAGGAGAACATAAAGTGGAAAGCGTAACTCAGTTTTTATGTATCTTAGAAATGTATTTAATTGCTGTAACATCGGCATGTCATAAGTTTAAAAGAAGAAAAAATTCGTTAAACCATCAACCCCTATTGAATTCCCAGAATAAAGTCTATGAGGAGTTATGGAAGTTTAACTATTGCAGTTTGACAAAGATTGCTACAGAAACTATTTTAAATTTTAAAGTTTCGTTCTAATATATTTAATAGTTATATGAAAAAAAAACTGGAAAAAATGTCAAGAAATGTCTGGCCAGGCCCAGTAGTGCAATTCACTAACTTTTTTTACGATAATTGTATCGTTAAAATAAATATAACGAAAATTTATCAAATTTGCTATACAGTAACGTTTTTAACGATATTCGCTATCGATTAAAGTCAGCTGTTTCTTTAAGGAGTTATTTTTCGTTAGTTTAACGACAATAATTAACGTTGTGTTTATTTAATCGATAAAATGTATTTTATGTTTAAAGTGGCTGAGGCCTGACATCTTAAGCCTCTAGTACACGGCATGTAAAAAGCCACATGCGCATGTGGTTCTGACGTAATTTTGACGTCATCACACAACACGCAATGCTTATTGTGGCTTTGCATTGACGTCAAAATTACGACAGAACCACATGCGCATGTGGCTTTTTACATTCCTTGTACTAGAGGCTTTACATACAAACTACATACATACATATGTATGAACAAATACAAAATTCTAAATTCAAAATGTACAAAAAAAAAGCAAATTATGAACAAACATAAAATTGTAAATGTAAAATTCACAAAATAAAATTTTTTCTTTATTCTCTTTTGTGGTTTTCGTTTATTTTAACATTTTGTAGACAGAGATGTTACAAAAACTACAGCTGTTTACAATCGTTAAAAATAAATTACAGAATCACACTATCGTTACTGCAAGCGAATATATATGTCGACAAAAATTACGATTGTCTGATCGTTAAAAGTTAGTGAATCGCACCACACGTATACACTTAAGGGTTAAATCAATTAAATAATGCTTGATATAAGAATGGATTATTTAATTGCCAAATACTTAACTTTAATCCCTTCTTAACATCTAATCCCTGATCCATACTTAAAATAAAAAAAGGGGTTGACTTAATTAAAAGTGAAATACAATTAATCTTAAACTTTGCTGATTCAAGAAGTTGAAAGTTGGTTTAATCCCGAATTCGTACTTGGAATAATATATTTTTCATACTTTTTGCTTTTATTTAAGTTTTTACTTAATTTAAGTCTATCGACAAATTTCTTACACACTACCTTAGGCCCGTTCTCACAACTTACCGATAGCTAGAGGTAGAATTTAATCAGCCGTATAATGAGTGTTCCGTTATTACAACTTAATGTAAACCTAAGGCCCCAACCATAATATGCATAAGTTAGCTTAAAGTACTGTCAAAAATTAACGAAAAGTCTGTCAAATGCATAAGAAAATTAAAAGAGACTTAAAGGTGGCCATAATTTACTTACATAAACTTAAGATCCATGTTGCTTATTTGTGCAATATTTTGCTTTCTTGCGTGTACTTCAAATAAAGAAGTACCAAAAATTACAGTCCAGTATTTGGTTATTTTATGATTTATTTAATTTGCAAGCAACGTTATAAAAAGAAACAAATTAGTTATTGTTGTACATACATATTAATAAAAATATGGATACAAAATTAAAATATGTCAAATTACTCTTTTCTTTATTCTTGTTTTTCTTTATCCATTTCAATTCATTTTATTTTTTGTAACAACGCACAAACAGCTGATTCCGTACGGAATCAGCAAATGACATTTGACGAAACTTAACGAAAAGTTTCATTAAGTACAACTTCCAAATAATTTGCAAACGACTTGCAACGCAATAAGATTTAGAAAATTACTATTAGAATATTTTTCGTAATACTTGTTTGTTTAATTCTAACGCAAAATTATTTTATTTATGTTATTATTTTATTTGATTATTTATTATCTTTTAATTCTGTAGCTAAAATTTATATTTATTCACTGTTTTTGCAGTATCTATATATATAAAATAGGATGTGTGCGTGGCAAAATCCATAACTTGAAAACGGCTTGACCGATTTGAACAATTTTTTTTTAAAATGATCGCCATGGTCCAACTTAGGTTTTTACGGAAAGAAACATTTGCCCCGCCCACCTTTTTCGATTTACCTAAAATCAGAGCACGGCTCCATCGAGTTGACTAATTTGTCTTACAAATGTTCGTATTAATAAACTTTAAGTTTTCATCGAAAGAAAAATTTACCACGCCAACTTTTACGCCCACTTTTTCTATTAAGCGCATAACTGGAGAACGGCTTGACCGATTTGGACGATTTTTTCTTTAAAATGATCGCCATGGTCTAACTTAGGTTTTGCGGAAAGAAAATGTTGCCCCGCTCACTTTTTTCGTAAGAAAAACTTTATGATAGGTATTTCATGGATTTTTATTTAAAGGCCGTAAATTTCGTTTAAAGATCAATTTAAATCGTTTGGTAATACAACACTAATGTTTGCTTATGGCCAGCAACGCGGACCGGGTCAGCTAGTCATTTTTAAATATTTAACTTAATTTGTTTAATTTAACTTGTCTGATTCTAGTACTGTAATTTATAAGATATTGTGTCTTGTTGTATTAGAAAATCTAATTAATAAATACAAATACAAAAATACATTATAGTTGGCCACATATGTTTTATATGTATTCGCATAATTGCTTAAGTTGACTTAAGCGGCCTAATGCATATTATGGTTGTGCCTTAACAGGTATGGTGAACTTTTCCTTAACTTATCGCTCAATTTTTGGTTAAAGTAAAGTTGAAATAATGGATCACTTTTTATACGGCCGACAAAATTCTACCTTTCGCTATCGGTAGGTTGTTAAAACGGCCCTTAGTGTTGTAGCATAATAATGTATTCTATTTATTTTATGTAAAGAAAGGAAGATTATAATGAACATTATTAATTTAAAAATAATATATTATTGATTTTTATGATATTAATGTTCAAAGAATAGTCGATAAAGTTATACATTTCATTGAAACAGCTGCATAATTTTCTTATATTAAGCATTATTATCCGGCTTTTTAAGGTTGGTTAATTAATTTCATATAGTCTTATTGAGTATGAAGGTACTACCATCGATCCTTTCTTAAGCAGAAAATAAGAAATTGTATTTTAACTAATTCGATACTATCATTATGGATATTATAGATCAGGTCCCAAATAATACGTCTGTATTCTAAAATTGATCTAGCGAACGAAGTAAAAATAATTTTTGTAATTAGGGGATCATTGAATTCCTTTGCCCATCTTTTAATAAAAGCCAAAACACTGCTGGACTTATTTTTTGAGCGCGTATGGAAAAATATGGATTTTTTCGGGCTACGTAGGGACTTTTCAAAAAAGTCTATACCATCACTGGTGTCCTGCAAAATAGATGAGTTCGGTTTATATATGGGGCTATTTTTATAACGGCGACAATTGCCTCAGAGAGGAACAAAGCTACGTGAAAATTGCAAAAATTAGAAAAAAAAAAATTGCAAAAATAGCGAAGATTCGCGAAAATTTTTAATATCTCAAACAATCCATAAAATTGATTAAAAGCCCCTAAATCTATAAAACGGAATGCAAAGATTATATAAAAATTGCTAAATTAAGGGAAATTTGCAAATAATTTCTAACAGCGCCATGATACCAAAGTCGCAGAAAACTAACAGGAAAAAATCGCCCTTATTGCAAACATGGATAAAATTCGCGAAAAATTTTAAGATTTGAAAAACATATAAACATTTATTTTAAATCGCTAAAATCGGTAAAAAAAAACCATATGACGGAAAATAACATCAAAAGCGTTAAAAAGTGAGCTACGGTGATGAAGAACAAACTTTTTATCATGTGTTAAAAACAGGGCATTTCACTTTTTCATAACTGATGTCTTGTGTTCTCGTCAATTAATAAATAGTATTATAACAGGGTTGGCCAGACATTTTATACATGCAGATGGTGTTATTTTTTTGTGTAGAAAATAAAACATTATAAATTTTATGGAGTCTTTATTTTTAAATCATCATTATAGATTTTGACAAATTTCCTGTTTTTAACACATTTGAATACGATTTGACACGTTTACATATTTTTATTAACTACCAACCATTAAAGTCGCCCGCAACGCGCAGCAAACTCATTATAAACTATAAAAATACCTCGAAATTCTCCGCAATCTTTGTCAAGTATTTGGTTGTTATTCGTTTACAAATTGATATTAAACAAATTATAATTAAATATCTATGTCACAAAAATATTATCTATGATTTATTTTTTATAATAGTTATTACAACTAAAATAACCTTTTATTACTAAGAAAAAAAAAATTATTTAAAACTCCACCTATAAAAATACTTTTCGCCAAAATATGCTTAAACATTATAGCTTAACATAACGTGCAAGTTTAGGTAAACTCTTAATGAAAAAAAAAAAAATCTTTTAAAAAAGATCTTACTCTTTTCGCCAATGATAAACATGAAAAACTAACTTAAGCTTTAATAACTATAAGCCAAGGTAAAAAATATTTTTCACTTTATATTATTTTTCCAAATAAATTTTTGAATATGTTTAAATAAACAAAACCAATAAACGGGATTGTATTTTATGGTAAGAGAAGAGAAATGTTTGTATTTTCTTTTAATAAAAGAAAACGTATGTATGTATATGTGTTAGGAAAATGTTTTGATTGCCTTTTCGTTGGGTTTTCTACAAATATTTTTTAGAGTTGATCGTAATGACAACTCTTTGAAAGAAGCCATGTGGATGAAGAAGGAAAACTTTTTTATCGTCAAAAGGTAAGAATATTTAAATGATAAAAAACAGTTTTTCTTCTTCATCCACCGGTTTTTTGGGTGTGTGTGCATGTGTATTTAGGATTTTTATAATACAGTCTTTAAGTTAACAACAAAAATATTTTTATTTTTGTTTGTTTTTATGAATAAAACAAACAAGATAGTGTAAATGGGCTATTTTGGACTGTTTATACCCTACACTAACAACAGCTGTCACTTAAACTATGGTCACACTAAGCAAATAGTTGATGCTTCACACATCATTACTATTTTCATTTAACATTTGATTTTACAAACAGTTAGCAAGCCTTTAATGTACTCCAATTTTTATAAGAAATATGGTCAACCTTATCAATAATAAAAACTGTAAAAAAGAAAATTAATGCTTTATCATTTTAATGGTCCCGCTTGTTTATATTTTCATTAAAAACTTGTTCAGTGCGATCAAATCTTAAAGCACTGGTTTATATAAATGTAAGTTAGAAAGTCTAGTCGGTCAAGCCCGACCATATGATACCCTACAAGACAGTATTTAGAAACAAATTTTTGAGAGTGTACAATATTTGGGGCCCATAGGCAGTCATGCCACCGCCAGAAAAAAAATATGTTATTAGTTTAGATATCATCATATACATGAGATTTTTTTTGACTTGGAGTGATTTTAGGCTGGGGGGTTTATATGGGACCTGTGGTTTATTTTGGACCTACCAGCACAATTGTTGGAAAATGTGTAAGAAAGATATGGCATTAAAAGCAATTAGGGGAGCTACGGTCATATGTGGACCGATTCCAATAAAGTTTGGTAAGATGATTAAAGCAGACCAAACACGATTCAATTCAATTGTCAACTGAGTCGGTTGTTGTCCAAATCAAAGCGTGTATGGCCTTGTCAGTTGATTAGTTTGACGGTTGTCGAGTTGGTTGAAGAAAAATCAAGAGATTTTGATTTTTTCAAGTTGACTACTAAGTCTTTCAATTCGATTGTACTGTGTGTGCTCAAGTCTCTTGATCAGTTGTCAAAATCTATGTAAAAAAAATCTAAATTTGACAGTTGAATTAAAATCTTTCAATTCAGTTGAAGAAGTGTGTGGCCAAGTATCAATTCAGTTGAAAGACTCAGTTGACAACTGAATTGAACCGTGTATGGGGCGCATAAGATTAAAATGAAAGAAGTTTGGACCAAATTTAATGTAAATACCAATATAATAAAAAGGTTTATGGGTTCAAAGACCGTATTCCGGAAAGAAGATTGGATGAATGCTATGTGAAATTATAGACCAATTCTTATAATTTATGTCAGCACAAACACATATAACCCTCTTCACAGTGGTGTAGGAATAAAAACAAAATTTTTTCCAAAAAAAATGAAATAATAAGAATTATTAAAATCATTCTAGTTTTACGTTTGTTCTGATGTGTGTAACGCATAACAATACTTGTTCTAGAGTCTAGTGACTAGAGGCTGGCATATACTAAATTAATCTCTTATTTCTAGATTGTGGTCCATTCCAGTTGATACTAAAAGCTTATGTAACAAGTTTCATAAAATTATCTCCAGAATTGCATCCTAAATTTTCCGCACCTGATTAGACAAATAGCCAGCCATGTGAGCTTACACCAAGCCGAACGATATACTTAAGGCTGCTTCTTGAATAATTTATTAATTTTTTTCTTCTTCTTTTTTTGCACTACAAACATCAGCACAAGCACATTAGATTTGTGGTAGAGTAGGGTATTAAAGTTTACTGTTACTTTATAGCTTTTACAGCCTTAAGGCTTTAAGCAGTTGAAAAAACGTTTAACCGGCAAGGTAATATACTTCTCTTTTTTAAAATTATTAATAATATATTTTCCGGTCAGTAAATTAAGCAAAAAAAAGTTCTTATTCAATAAAGAGTGGGATCGAAATTTATATGTATTTAACTTATACAAAAACCACAAAAAAAAATTTATAGTGATTAATTGTCAAATATTTTTTATTTTACTAGTCATTAAAGCAACAACTTCCTTTTCATACTCATACACAAAAAAAAAAAACAAACGTTTACTTTCATTATTATTATGAAAACGGAAACTGAATTTTTTTGTTCGCAAATAATTTAAAAAGTAACTAAAAATCATTATAATACAAACAATTAAGGTGTGTTTGCCATACTAATGTCAAAGATTTAAATATAATTTTTTAAAACAACCTCATATTTACTTTCAAAAATTTTAAACTATCGGCAATACAAGAAAAAAACTCATCATCATTGTTGTTTCTACAGGGTGGCGCATAAGAAACGTTAGGATTTTTTTACGTATTTTTTCTTAGAATTAGCTTTAAAAATACTAAAAAAGTTTATTTTGAAAAATTACAAAGACCAGAAAACTAAAACCAGAGTATACTATTCTAAAGGCTTAAGTTTCTCTGAATCCGAATTCGTCAGAATTCGTCCAACATATGTACAAAGTATTCGCGATATCTACGCCTGAAGCTTAAAACCTTGTTTTTCTCCGTAATCGAGACGTTATAGTTGTGCAAATTATTCTTAATTTATAAAACCTGATATGTCGTCTGAAAGTACTACCAATTACCTTTAAAATAATTGAAGCACAGCCGCGAATAACGCTGTAAAAGACACCTTTTGCAAAAACTATTTTTTACAGATAACCGTTAATATCACAGATAACCTAGTGGAAGAACGTTATAAGTTATTAACAAAATTATACAAGCGAAATAGCTTTGCAACGTGGAACGACGATTTAAAAGCCTTCTGCATATAAGTGCTTATTATCGGGTAATTCCATGTCAAATCGACCAAGATCGGGGCACGACCTCTTTCTATATGAATGAAATTTGGTGAGAATGTTCCTTTTATCTTATAAGGAATATATCGCACGTGTTCCATATCTACACCCAGAGAAAAAATATGTTTAAATTTGGTCACCTCCAACAAAACTATTTTTAAAGAGAATTGCAAACATATTATGCTTAAATTGAACCATACTATTGTCACCGACAAACATATTATTGTTAAATTAGACCCCCATCAAGAAGGCACAACCATATTATGGTTGCCTCCGAACATCTTTTGGTTAGTAATAACTAAAATATGTTTAACATTTATAATAGCATGGTTGGTTTTCAACCATAGCTTGGTGCTCTTGGAGAAGAGGAAAATACTATTGTTAATTTAAAAACAAATTGTTGTCATATTTAACCATAACATGTTTAGAGGCAACCATAATATGGTTGTGGCTCCTTGATGGAGGACTAATTTAACAATTATATGTTTGTCGGTGACAATAATATGGTTAAATTTAAACATAATATGTTTAAAATTTTGTCTAAAAATAGTTTTGTTGGAGGTGACCATATCTAAACATATTTTTTCTCTACGTGTACCCACTGTAAAAATCTTAGATATATTTCTCTAGTATTTTGCCTAAAAAATGCAGTTAAAAAAAAGTTTTGTCTCTATAGATATACTGAAAATTTATAAATTTTGAGTTGACTCTGTTTTAAGGAACAAGTGCGATATATTAACTAAAAAAAATTTTAGAATTTTTTTTTTTAAATGTTTGTCATATTCAAAATGTCATAATTTAGCCGAATCAGCCGAATGTGTTGAGATTATTTTTCCAGTATCTCAAAAACTACTTCACATACGAAGATGATGTGTATGTACTTTTAAAGAGAATACAATATATTAAATATATATACTCTTTTTCTGTAGATGAAGATAAAGTTTATATTTTAATATATTCATTCGAAATAACAATGGCCGCATGACATGAACGATAGGAAAAGAGACAAAGAAAAATCGACTTTGCTAAAATAATGTATAAACCTCAATTAATTTCTTGAAGACGTAACGTGACAAAAAGTGTAATTTTCTTTGAAAGTGCACACATTGAGCTCCAACAAAAAATTAAACAAATAAACAAAAGAAACTTTATCAATGTCGTTACTTTTTTTAGACACCTAAAATCAAACAAATCGGATTTAAAAAATACTAATTGTTGAAAATTCAAAATCAAAAAGAAAGAAAACACCTCCTTTATAGTTTCGGGATTTCTAAAGAACAGTTTAAGGTATTATATAAAAAAAATCAGCCAAAAAAAATTAGGTTTTTGAATAAGTCCATGTTTTAAATTTAATATTTTTAGATATTACATAAAAAAAAAATTTTCAATATATTGTTTGTAGCTCCAAGTATTCTCTTTAAAATGACATGGAAATCCACCTCGTATGTGAAGTAGTTTTTGAAATATTGAAAAAATAAACTCAAAACTATAATTAGTATTGTGGTTATTTTATTGAACTGTTAATGGTTTTTAATCCAAATTCCGATATTTAAATCAGGCTTAAGTTCATTAAATTTAATTTTAATTAAATTATTTTTATGAGGAAAGGAATTTTACAACATGAAATGAATTAAAATTTACCGAATAAATTCAACACATTCGGCTAATTCGGTGAAATTATGACATTTTAAATATAACACAACTTTTGAAAAAAATTTACATTTTTTTCGTTTCCCTTATAGCATAAAAGGAACCTTCTTACCAAATTTCATTCAAATCGAAAATAGTCGGGTCACACTCTTGGTCGACTTGACATTTTATTATTTTTAATAATTTAAAAAAAAAATTCAAAAATAAAAAATCCTGCCTGTTAAAAATATTTTTTTGCTCTCCTGAAAAATAATTATTTTGTAACTTAAAACATTATTCGCGGCTATGCTTCAATTGTTTAACATTTGTTATATCTTGTTCCTTCTTTAAGATATTTTAACCTGAAATTTAAATCAGACAGAAATCAGATTTTACCCATTTTTGTATTTTTGCCATTTTTTATATATTTTTTTTTTTTTTATAATATTGACTTTATTTTTGTATTTGTCTGTGTTATCATTCTGTAATTCAGATACAAAGATCGTATTGAAATTTCATTTATGTTCGAAATAAACCTTGTGCTCTAACAATTTACTGTTTTGATCCGCGTTTTCGGCAACAAGGCTGTCCAACATGTTTTTCAAGCTGGAAAATCTTATGCACTTCGAAATGATATAGCTATTACTCCAGTGAAGGTATGTGATAAGGAAAACTCCTAAACTTCCACCAGCCGTTGTTTTTAGAAGTAGAGAACAATCTAGAATTGTAGTTTTAAGGAGATGAAGTCACAGCTATGATTCAGATTTTAGCGATCTAATATTATTACGTTTATATGATATAATGACTACCGTATTCGCCCCGATTTAACCACTGCTTATTTTTTCCATAAGGCTCTCTAAAGGGTAACTGTTTTTGCAAAAAGATAAGAACAACTTTAGGTCAATATTCGAGGACGCATAAAACCTGAAATTCCAAGAAAATTTATAGCACGTGCTCTAAAAATTCAAAGGACATTAACTTTAAAATATCACGTGAACATAATGCCAAACTCTAATTAAAATAAATATAACTCGATCTTAAAAAAGAAAGCAAAACTTTAATCATTTAAAAAATCATAAATTACTTATGCACCACCCTGTATTTATGCAAGAAAAAAAATTAAACATATGCTTAAACTTACATTATTATTATTTTGAGCTTAATGGTAACCCCTTGGCTTAATATGTTTAAATATTATTACTTTTTTGTACAGTGGGCGTTTTCATTAGCTTAAATATGTCATATTTGCAAAATGACAAGTTATGCAAATTATTTCATTAAAACCTGGTAGATACATACATACATATATCCTTTTGAAATAAAAAAAGCTTTTTTACTTTTTACTTTACTTAACATTTACATTAACTATAATTACATAATTAACAACAATGAATTTATTGCTACAACAAGTTATTGAATATTTTTACCTTAAATGTAATAAATCTCCTTTCAAAAAAATATATCAAATGATGTGTTTTTTATACTTGGCGCCTACTTATTTATTTAAAATTCAAATACGTCATCCATGTCTTTATTTATAATATTGTTTTTTTACAATGTCAAATTTAAGTAGAGATAAAAGGTAATTAAAATTATGGCTTATTAGAAAAATTATTGAATATATAATAAATTTCATTTCTTATAATTTTCAAAAAAAAAGTGAGATCAATTCTAACAAGAAAAAATTTAATATTCAGCTGTGCCGAATCTCATATACCCTCCACCACAGAATTAAAAATCGTACCAAAACCTTAAATTTGGGAGTACACTTGTATTTTTACTACTAGTTTTTTTTTACTCAGTTTATTTCAGATGAAATGGAAAATATAAGGCTTATTGTTTATAAGAAAACTTAAAAAAGGAAAGGTTTATGGGTAAAAATTAGAGGCATTGTGGTTTTTTAGTAATACGTAAACCATTTCTGGACCGATCTGACTGAATTTAAATAGCAAACTATTACGGACTATATAAATAAAGAGATATAAATAAAGTGTGTATAAAACTTTGAAATGGAATAAAACAAATATGAATATTTTAAATTGACATGACAAAGGCAATTTTTTAGCATTATAATTCAAATATGACTTCTGGCATATGACCGCCATGGCTGGTTTGGACGTAGCCTTATCTAGAGATCCAATTTTCGATGTAATTTTCAAATATTTGTGGCCGTGTATAGGCATTGGTATTTGCCTCTTTTATCGTTACTACAATGGAATGTGTTCTTATGAAATTAGGGCTCTGGACCCGAAAACCATACGTTTGTTCTTAATGCACATTTTTCCTCAGGAGCCCATCCTTTTGTGGTCGATTGGCCGGTGCATCGTACAACGCTTTACAGACAAAATTCGTTTTTTGGCCGGACTGTTCGTATGTGGACCAACCTTCCTGTTGAAGTCTTCCCTCTCATTTTCCATTTTCAACATAAATTAGTTAAAGTCGAATGTTCACAAACACTACTCGCTCTATCCTCCTAACCATAACCTTTTTTCCTAGTTGCAACACAATTTATTGCATTTGAAGTGGTCATCCCCTGAGAGCTAGTCCTAACACAAAAAAAAAACAAACAAAAAAAATTGAGTGCCGAATGTTGTCCTCCAAGTGGCCAAACGTTTCGGGCTTATCGGCGTAGACTAGCGACTTCACATATCCCCATAGGAGACAATTTTGCGTCGTTAAGTCGCACGATCTTGGAGGCCAATTTACGGATCCAAAACGTGAAACTATGCGTTCACCAAACGTTTCCTTTTATAAATTAATTGTGGCACGTGCTGTGTGACATGTGGCGCCGTCTTGTTGAAACCACAGTTTCTGTAAATCGTGGTTGTTAAACTGACGAACAAAAAAGTCGGTATTCATATCGCGGTCACCATTGACTGTCACTTTCTGCGCAGCATCGTTTTTAAAGAAGTACGGAAAAAATGATTAAAACAGCCCACAAATCACACAAAACAGTCAGTTTTTCTGGATTTAACGGTGTCTTTATTGACGTATCCATTCAAACAAAATTGAGCTTCATCGTTAAACGAAATTCGACAAAATGGCCGCCAGTTAAAAAAGTGTTGCTACCTTAAAGCTGTATACCTCTACGAAAAGCACCCTTTATAAAATAACCTATCATATTTGGGGTCTTCGGAAATTTCAGTTCAACAAAAATACACACACATATGCTTTATAGAGTCTAAGATCCATATTAAAGAAATTCCATAAAGAACGAACTTATATATGTATAGTATACTAAATACGATATGCTTAGATGTTATTTTTTTATAACAGTATTTGCATTCGAATTAAAGAAAAATTGTAAATATTGTTTTTAAAGGAAACTCGTATTATTCTCACTCAGAAAAAAGTTTATTGGCAGTGTTGTTCGACGATCAAAAGAAGATACGAAGATAAGATGCAACATAGAGTTTATAAAAAACCTATCATACGGGCCTCACGTGTGACTTTTTGGTGTTCTGAATATCATATTGTTTTTGTGTGTCTCGGTGTGTCTCCGACAATTGAAAATCACACGAAACATACAAAAATCGGAAAACTAAAATATCACACGTGTGATCATAAAAGGCACATGTGATTTGAAATCACTCGATTTGAATTACAGTGATTTCCAGAAAAGGTCTGATTAACTTCAATTGCACGCATTATACGAATATGATTGACATAAATGATAGCTCAATCACATTCGAACCATCATTTACTCTAAATATTTCTTATGAGTATATAGAACAATATCTAGAAAATAATGATCCAGCGCTGCCTGATCCAAAAACTCCATTTACATACGCAAAGAACGTGTCCAAGCGAGTTGTAGAACAGAGTGCAGAAGGAGTTATGGCGATGACCTTAGAAAACCGTGTAAAATTCCCTGCACTTGACAGCACGAAAAACTTTCAAAAATAATTCCTTTTCGATTATTTTCTAAATCTCGTCTCTCTGTTTCTTTCATTACTGTTATTACTGAATTTAATAAAAAAAAATTTCATGTTTATTTTATATCTCTTAAGTTGAATTGTTGAAGAAAAAAAATAAGTATGTAAAAATTATAAAAATATGCTTTGTTTGTTC
Source organism: Pollenia amentaria (assembly GCA_943735925.1). NCBI lineage: Eukaryota > Metazoa > Arthropoda > Insecta > Diptera > Polleniidae > Pollenia > Pollenia amentaria. Next base: position 183,777,147 of record OX031007.1, on the reverse strand, counting down.
TTTGTCTAAAATTGAATTAAATCGATATAGGTCGTGAGTTTTTAACGCTACACATTTTGGGCTATTTAAAATTTGAGGTTGCATTTTGAGAAAGTCAAATATTCGTAAATTATCCCAATAATTTAGTAAATTATCCACAAAAAAAGGCAATAAAATCCAAAATTGTATGAAAGCGGCCTCTGGCGGCAATCAAAAATAAAACTAAATTAATTTCTCGACTCAACTACTGTACCATACATGTTTAGATAGAGCTAATACAATATTTTGGAAAAATACCTTTTTTAAAAAAACCGGGGGCTCGAAATTCGTTTTTGACTTATGGTTTCTTTGGCAAAGTTTCTTGGAATAACCCCTAGAACAAGAATTGCAATGTGCCTTTGTACATTTTTTTGGTCCCCTACAATTGAACCCACCTTAATGCATACCCATTCCTATTTATTTTCAATATTTATATTGGAAATAAAAACATATTTTAGTTTTTTTTTAATTGTTCTCAATATAGATATATAAAAGAAATGTTCTTGTCGACACTATAGGCCAGGCAGTTTCTTTCTTTTTAAAATTTCTTTATTGCTTTACCAAAATTTATTTTTAAAGTAAAAATCGTAGTTAAGAGTTAGTTAAGGTTTGATCCGTCAGCCGTTTTGTGCAATCAAAATATTGTTTGTTCAAAAGAGTTGTTACATAAAAGGTGTCAAATATTTGTTAAATGTGACTATGCTTAAGAAATAAAATAGTTCTAAAAGACTTTAGGATTTTAAAGAAGGCCTTATTAAAAGAGTATTTCCTTATCTAAATTAAGACCTGTGATCTGGAAATATTTGCGGCACTTGAAATCATGAATTTTTTAAAATTATGTGAATCATTGAAATCAAATAATTGTGATAAATATAATGATGATTTGCAAAACATTTAACCTAGTTATTTTATTTCATGTCTTTAAATTATTTTAAATTTGCATAGGTGCTTAAATTAAGGCGATATCTTTTATATTAAACTGATAATTAACTGACTTTAAATATTATAATTCATTTACAATATCTCCTCAATTATCTAGAGAGTATGTTAAGTTTTGACAGGTTTTTTACGGCTAATGACATTTTGCCTAAGTCGTATTAATTCTTACAACTTCTATGAAAAAATTAAGGAAATTGATATAAGTTTTTAATTAGTTCAAAGTTTTAAAATTTTAAAATGCAAAAAAAGATGAGCTTTACAACCAAAATAATTTACTAAAAATGGTATAAATAATTCCGCTACTAGAAACAACGGCTTTACTAACAACACAGGAATTTTAAAAATTCAAACTAATAAAAGTTAATTAGGTGTCAATAACTTTTAAAAGAATAGACAAGTTATTAAAGATAAGATTTTTAAATTAAATTCTTAGCTAATAAATATTAGTTAATAATTTGTTATAAAAAAGGTGATAATTGCTGAAAAATTTTATATTTTGCTTTACAACCCTTTATTTTTCCAACAGCCCTCGTACCTTTTTTTAAGTATTCCGCACATATTTAAGCGCATTTTTATATATTTTCTTTAACTTTGCCAGACATACGTACATTAATTTTTACTTTCAAGTTAAGTTTTTTATGATTCTTTTTCTTTTCGTTTGTTGTTTTACTTTAGTATCTCTTTTATCTTTAGCACCCAAGAAGATGAATGACTTTCCATTTTAAGTGACATTTTGTTTTAAAAGCAAAATTTTTATTCTTTTTCGTTAAGACATACACACACACGCACATTCATCAACAAACACTTACGTGCAAGCCTTTAAAGTTTGCACGAATTCTAGTCTTATTTTAATGGCATAATAAAGAGAAAACTAGATGTTATATATGATGTCCCAGTATTGTTTTACATAAGTATGCAGTTAAACTTGAAATTCTTAATGGATGTAATGTAAAAATTGTTTTGTAGAAATGAAAAAACGAAAATGCGCAAACCAAATGTAAAAAAAACATCTTAAAAAACTTTAAATCTTACAAAATGATAAGTCTAAGATGTGGGCAATTATTTGTAAAACGAAAAGTGCAAGTTTTTTTCTATTTTTTTGGTATAAAAATTAGTCATTGAACTAAAAATATTCACCTTTTAATGATTAAAGTAAAAGATAAGTAGCAAACAAAAGGAAAAGGTTACCAAGAGTTTGTTGCGTAAGTCGTGTGTTTAAAAAGTCATAACTCGTTAGTTCTAAGTTTATAGATTTGTTTTATTTTTATAATTATAATTATTATTATATTCAACATTTTTTTATTTTTCGAATTTATTCTATGAGCTAATTTCAGTTATGTATTTTATAAACCTTTTTGAAATAGTGCCATTTCTTTCAAGCTTTATAAAATACATAACTGACATTTAGCTCAAAGAATAAATTCGAAAAATAAGAAATGTTGAATAAAATAATGTTACTTATGAAAAAGAAATAATTCCTAGATTCTATATAATTATTATGATTATATCTTTATTAGTATTGTTTAAATACCTTAACATTTCACTTTGTTTACATAACGCATTGCCTTCTTTTGTTATTTGTGTAGACGCTCCAAGTGTGCTGCTTTATGGTCATATTGCATATATTTATTGCTGTTATTGTAATAACTTTATTCCTAATTCTTCTGAAGGACACTATTTTCTTACCTTTTTTCTAGAGGCGAATTCTGTATGTAGTTTTATTATTATTATTCAATTTCCGTAGTTCCTAGGTGGAACGGAGGTCGAGTGATGATGTCTGGAGGCTTCCTCAACGAATGCCCGATCCAATTCCATTTAAGTCGGCGAATTTCTGTTTTTATGGTCTGTTGTTGCCCACAATGTGGCGTATGGTATGGTGTTCGGTCAGAATACGCGTAAAATTTGCCCTAGACACTGGTTTGGAAATACTTGGGGAGCATTTATTTCCCTAGTGGCAGCGTGTCATGTTTCGCGACCATACAAGCCAACGGCTTTTATACAAGCATCAAAGATTCAAAGATTGGCAATTCAGATAAGTTGTCTCCGTTTGACAACGAAAGGCTATACTTATAATATACGAAAAAGCTTTTAACGCTAGCTGATTATTTATTTATTTATTTATTTAGTTTATGGACTAACTCATTTCCGACAAAAATATTCAAACATTAAATGATATTACAATAAGAAATATAAGTTAATATATTTAAGTATAAAATTAAATTGACATTAATACAAAAAGTTCTATCGATATTTTTGTACAGATCTTTAAAATTAACAGATATTTGACAAAACCTGTCACGAGTTTTTTGGTTAGGACCAGCTCTTAGGGGATGACCCCTACATATGCAATGCATTGTGTTGGAACTAGGAAAATAGGTTATGGGAAGGAGGAAAGAGGGAATAGTGATTGTGAACATTCGACTTGAATTTATTCATGTTGAAAGCGAGAGGGAAGACTTCAACAGGAAGGTTATTCCACATACGAACAGTCCGGCCAAAAAACGAATGGATGGGATCTTGAGGAAAAACGTGTGTTACCAACAAAGATATGAGTTGCGGAAACCAAATCCCTTATTTCATCAGCACACATTCCGTCGTAGTAACGGTAAAACAGGCAAATACAGCCCACATTGCGACGGTGCTCAAGAGAGTCAATAGAATAGATACCCTACTGTCACCAATGAGAACATTTGCCCTCTCCTGCACGCGATCGAGAAGCTCCAAAATAGATTTTGAAGCACCGGCCCACACATGAGAGTTGTATTCCATTCGCGATCAGATAAAGGTCGTAAAAATAGTAAGGAGATCAGATGGAGTGAAGTATATCTTACACCGTTTCAAAAAACCGTGGCACTTGAATGCTTCTTTCGACACCCTAAATATATTTTCTGTCCATCGGACATCACATTGTATCCTCATGCCCAGAACATCAACAGATTCTGATTTTCAATGATTATACCACCCATATATAGAGATGAGGCTTCTTGATCCATCGCGCGTGTATGCGTCAGCATGCAACATTGGATTTTTTGGGCATTAAAATCGACCCTATTCGCGCGACCCCATTCCGTATCATTCATGTTCTGTCTCATAACTCCAACATCGGATAAGTTTGGTCTATAATCAAATGAATACGAATGGCAAAGGTTGCCATTCGTAGAGTAGATAGGGTTGGAAGTTTGACTTAGAAGGTCATTTAGAAAAATACGGAATAGAGTAGGAGAAAGAACGGAGCCTTGCAGCACCCTTGAATTAATCTTGAACTCGTTTGACGAAACACCATCTATAACAACTCGAATAGTGCGATCACTATGCGAGTCAAACGCCTTGGAAATAGCCAAAGCACATCGACCATAGTTTAATACGAGCTTTATTAGTATACGTATTTATATGTTCAATAACAGAAAATTTATTGTCGAATAATACGCCAAGATGCAAGAAAATATCAATTACTTCCAGGTTGTAGTCACCAAGGAAAAAGCAGCCAACTGGCCTAGTTTCTCTAGAATAACGAATATGTTTAGACTTTTTAAATTTATATCCAATAAGATTATTTAACACCAATCAAAGAATAAATTTAAAACCTATTGTAAGTGTGGTTGAACAATTGAGGCGGCATAACTTGAAAACCGGTTAACATCGTCAGCATAAATAAGTATATTAAAAAATTTATCGTGGCATGAAGGTCATTAATATCTAATAAAAATAGTTTTGGTCCGATATGGCTGCCTTGTGGAATAGCGGAGATGATAAAAATATTTTTGGACAAGGAATTATTAAAACGCAATCGCTGTTCACGATGTAAAAGATACGATTTTATCCAAATCAAACAGCACTTAGTAATTCCCATTATATAAAATTTCTGCAATAGAATGTCATGGTTAACTCTGTTTAAGATTTTACTAAAATTTGTAAAAATAACATCACTAGAACATCCGTTTTTAAAACCACAAACCATGTTTGAAACGGTGTAATTCAAAGAGTTTGGGAATGACGCTAAATTTGGCAATACCTCGCTATTGAGTACCTGGCGAATTGTTTTTTCCGCGACATTATAGTTTTTTTTTTTTTTTATTGGTCAGAAAATGAATTTTTTTTTACAAGAAAAGTATATTGCGGAAATTATGCTTCCTCAAAAAAAGCGTTGCAGGAAACTACTAAAAGTTTATGGCAAATCTGTAATCGCCTGACATCTATATATATAAAAATGAATGTATGTTTGCTTATTTGTTTGTTTGTTTGTACCTTATATCCGCCTAAACCGCTGAACTGATCTTTATAAAACGTCTACAGTATATTACTGATAGTCTGGAAGGATCTATAGGCCATAGGAGCGACCTAAAGTTTCCAAATTTGGTACATCTTGGTTATCAATACACAACAACTGAAAAAATTTGGGCGGGATTGGATAAATGGGCGTGGCACAAAATAGATTTATTTATATCTAAAGAACGGTATGAGAAAAATTGCCTTAATTTGGTAAACTTTACTGGGTTATCAGTACACAACTTCCCAAAAAACTGGGCGAGATTGGAATGGTGGGCGTAGCATATCCCATACAAAGACATTATAGATTTCTGTATATCTGGAGAACGACAAGAGCTAAAGTTTTCATATTAGGTACAAGCATCTTGGTTAGTAATACACCACATATGATCAAATCTGGGCGGGAATGGAGAACTGGGCGTGGCATAAAATATATTTATTTATATCTAGAGAACGGTAAGAGGAAAGTTGTCCAAATTTGGTACACATAGCTTGGTTATCAATACACAACAGCTTTAAAAAATGGACGGGAATAAAAAGTGGGCGTGGGACCTGTCATACAAATACATTATAGATTTCTGTATATCTGGAGAACGGTAAGAGCGCAGTTTTCAGAATTAGATAAAAACATCTTAAAGTGTGGGCGGGATTGGAAAAAAGGGAGTTTAAAATTACACACAAGGGCATATAAAATTTGCTCCAATTCCATCTAATATCACAAATTTACATCAATTGGTTGTTTATATAAAAAATAATTTTGTTAATAACCCAAAGTATTTTAACTTAACTACCTTATAATTCTTTCTTACTGTTACTCAAAAAAAATTTTTTTTAAATAATTTTAATCTGACAGCCTCCAAATAAAAAGCCATAATAAATAACACCTTTTCTAAAGACCTTACGCACCTCTTTATTAAATTTTCGCTATTTGAAATCTGGATATTTTCTCTAGAATCGAGTAGAGCTTAAACAAACACTTACACACACAAACAACAAAGTCACATACATTTATATTCCGTATCTTAGTTGGTAAGTAGCATAACTAATCTTTTTACATCTAAACACAGTTTTCTTTTTTTTTCGAAAAGCTTAGGAGCTACAGAGAAAAATCTTTTCTTTTTTATTGATTTTTCAAACTCTAAGGAGATTTTTTTTTTTTTCTAAAAAAAAACATAATTTTATTATGAAAATTACTTATAAGCAAGTATTTACACTCCTTCTATAAACGAATTTGAATTTGGCTCAAATGCGGTAGCGTTTTCGTTCTGACTGGTGCGGTATGTTAGTTTTTAGTGCAATACACCTTTTGCTATTATTTGTCTTTCCGATGTTTTTTTTTTTCGTTTGTTGTCGTTGTTGTATCTGCTCCTGCTTTTTTACTTTGGTTGTATTTTAGACTAACATTTAACCTGTTGCACAGCTTTAGTCATACCGTAAAAGTAACGTATGAAAATATTAAAAAATGTTTAATACAATGTAAATTTTACATATACACATATAAATATAAATGTGTGTGTGTGGTTGTATATCCAGTTGGAATTTTCCTGGTTAAGATAACGATTCCATATACACCTTTTTGAATTCCAAGCGATCCAGAGTCATTTTTAAAATATATATTTGGAGTCCGCCTGTGTGCCGATGGATCATGTATCAGGCCATTAGTTCGCCTAGCTATAATACAAGTGAAATCCGGATCAGGCTTGTTAATTAAAATAATACTCAGCTTTAAAATCTTCAAAAACAGCAAAAATCAACCTATAATTAAGAAGGTTTTAATTAAAGCTTCTCTTTTTTTTTTTGATCCAGGAACAAGTTTTTGAACAATATCGAAAGTAGTTTACGACGCCATACACTGTGCAGTACCAAAGACATTACGAAGTCCAGTACACAGCTAAGAACATTATTGTCTATCCAGTGGAGTGCACAATCATGCACAGAGCTTATTTAGCAGTCCAGTACAGTGTACAGTAGTCAATTCAGAGCACATCCCAGTTAATACAGTACATTCATGCGATTTAACGATGACACAGTCGACTCCACATTTTCTAATAAGAAACTATTTAAAGTAAACAGATACAGAAATGTTTGCTGGATAATTTCATCACATCTGAACAAAGTTTCCATTTGGGCTTACAAAAATGTTATGGTATTTCTCTTACTTGTTATATTTGCGGGATAAACACCGAACGCATATACAAAGCACAGCAGGAGGTTTGGTAAGGATTGCGATATGATTGTTTAATTTGATGCGTAAACCACTAAAGAAGAAAAATGTGCATAAATATTCGGTAAGTGATTTCAGGGAGGAAACTTCTAGGTAAAGAAGCCTCTAAAAAGGCCTTATTTTGATACAAAAAACGAAGAAGTTTAATTGCTAATATTATTGTCAAGTTATAAAGAAACAATCGTTTTTGACAGCTGGTATGTAAGGATCTCTCTATTGTCACACCATTCATTTTTTATAAAAAAGAATTCAAAGTTCTTAAAAAGGACTAACAGCCAGTGATGCCAACTAAGGTTTCAGTACGTGAAACGCGAAAAAAGTTTTACTGAACAAACACTAAAAAAACGAATAAGTTTTGGATCGAGGTTTTTTTTAAAGAAATGATATTGGTAACAATCCATTCACTAAACTTTCTAGTTTTACTATGAATATATTGGCGCATATTTATAAATTATAACTAAGTGCTTACTTTTTAAAAAACCTATTTAAGTTATTCACAGTTGGTTAATTTCAGCAATAAATGTTTGCACTTAACATGCGGGAAATTTTTGTCAATTGCTCTTAAAGAAGGTGAAAACAACACCTATCACTTAACTGGTGATAATGTGTTTCGAGTGTAGCTGGTCCAGAGGAAAGGTAATTGGCACAAAACCATTCACGTGACTGGATTTTGTGAGGGTAGTGGTTGATTCTCTCTAGTTTTATTACTTTATATGAAGGGGATTTATAAAATTGACATGGTTCATTTGTGACAATATCTGCGACAGGCATTAGTTTAACCGAAATTGAATGTGTCCATTAAGGTTATTTCGGTGACCTGTTACAAGGTGTGAAAAAGGTGCCAATTAACCCCGCGTAGGACATCCACATGTTAAGGTGACTTGTCACGTGAAAAGTTAATGTTAGTTCCCTTTCCCCTAGGGTACTTATAGGCTAAATTGTAAAACTTACTAATTCATTCAAAGAACAGCTAATTGATCTCATTTTATAATTTAATTGTAAAGTAAATATTTGTTGGCGACCAATTTTTGCCTCTCTAAAATACAGACAACATTAAATACTTGTACAATTTCCCTCATAATAAACTTGCCTTATAATATTGCAACTTGAATCCATTTCTACTGCGTCCAAAAAATAACCATACAATAATTTTTACAGGTCCCTATTTTAATTGACTTATATACAAATGATAACTAAAAAAATTCTTTTTTAGAATTTGTAAGAATTTTTAAAGAACATTAAGTGCTTTTTTAATACCTTCATTACCTTTCTAATTAATTCTAGTATATATAGTTCAAAATATTATCGACATTTTCGGATAAAATGAAAGTGAACAACTTTTTAATTCCACATATTCAATTTCACTGTGTTCTAGAAAAGTAATGAAACGTTATTTTCATGATGATTTCATTTTCATTTTGTTTTAAACAACTAAAGGGTGGTTAAATTTTAAGGGCCGATGTTGATTTTGAATAAAACACAAATTATTTAGGAAATATTTGTCATTTCTTTTTATTATGATAATATTGGTATGGTTCAATTATGTATGGAACAAAATATCGGTCAAATGGCCGCCGCGACCTCGGCGGCACACCTCCATCCGATGGGCCAAATTATCGATGACGCTGAGGCATAATTGAGGTTCTATGCCGTTCATGTGCCGAATTATCTCATCCTTTAACTCTAGAATTGTTGCTGGCTTATCGACGTACACTTTTTCTTTCAAATAACCCCAAAGAAAGAAGTCCAACGGTGTTAAATCACATGATCTTGGCGGCCAATTGACATCGCCACCACGTGAGGTAACACGGCCATTGAATTTGTCGCTCAAAAGAGCCATTGTTTCGTTGGCTGTGTGGCAAGTGGCACAATCCTGTTGAAACCACATATCGTCCACATCCATATCTCCCAATTCGGGCCATAAAAAGTTCGTCATCATCTCATGATATCGAACACCATTCACAGTAACTGCCTGACCGGCCTCACTATGGAAAAACTACGGCCCGATGATGCCGCCAGCCCATAAAACGAACTAACAGACACTCTTTGTGGGTGCATTGGTTTTTCGACAATCACTCTTGGATAATCAATCGCCCAAATGCGGAAATTCTGCTTATTGACGAATCCACTGGGGTGAAAATGTGCCTCATCACTGAAGATTATTTGCACGATTTTGATGCATTTCATACGCCCATTTTCATAATAAGGCTGAAAAACTTTAACGCGTTGCTTGATTGTGTACCTTTCCTTGGTTCAAATTGAGTAAGTCTGAAATTGAAAAATGTCAAATAAAATGCAGAAAAAAACTTTACGTTTAGATGTGGTTCACATTCAACATCGGTCCTTAAAATCTAACCACCCGTTATTTAAAGAAATTAAAATTTATTTTTGATCTTTTAACATATATTTAAATGTGTTACAGACGGCTTGCAAAATTTCAAAAAAATTTTAATTGTTGTAATTTTGGTCTTCATAAAATCATGTAAATTATGTTGTATAGTTCCCAAACTTTGTACTTCTTATTTGGGCTCTGCAACTTCATATGACTTTTCATCTAAAAATGCATCTTCGAAACTATTGGCATGCAAGTTTTCCAATTCAATGGGCTGATTTGTATCTTTTTTAGAAACAACGAATGATTGTACACTAGGGGTATAACTTTTGAACAATTTTTTAAATTATCAAAAAATACCTATCCATGCCATATAGACCATGAAAATCTATGATGAAAAGTGGGGTCACTTTTTCGCGGGCGTTAAAAAAGTCCCCCCCCCCCCAAATCACTTTGAAGTTTAGTATTTGGATTCTTTTTGCTTATTAAAAATACAATATTGCAGATCAACACGCACTTTGAACTTAAAGATTATTTCCTTCAACAAAGATAATTTTTAGTATCTGTAGTTAATATACAGTACATGAGTGTATGAATGGTATTTAAAAAATAAAAATTCAAATATTATTATTTTTTGGAAGCTTTTAGAAAAAACGGTTTGGGGGGGAGGTTTTTTATCCAAATTGATCTCAAAAAACTGTTTTCTTGATGTATACATCAGTGGCCACCCCGTCGTGATAGGTATTTTTTTTTGGTTATATCCCTATTGTACACCTTTTGAATGATTAAATGTGAAAAGTACTGCTTATTGTAAGGACTACCACCAGATGCTGACGTATCCGCACCTCTTTTCAAGCAGAAGGATATTTTTCTGAAAGACCTATGAAAGTTAGTTCTCTTGCTACGCCCTTTCATAGCTGATCAGGTACCGTCTTTCACCCTAATAAAATCCTTAAGTTAATCCAAAGTTTTTTTCATGAACCTTAGCAACACCTTTTTTTGTTGCGAATTTTTGTGCTTCTCTCTTAAAAACAGAAATAAACTAACCAAAAAAATGTTCATATAAAATTTTATTCATTTACTGACATTTTATTATTTTTGCAACAAATATATAAAAAAAAGCTAGAAAAAATAACATTTAACCAAAAAGTATTTTCTTTCACGCGGCTGTTTGCTTTCGATTTGAAATTACTTCTTTTTAAGTGAACATTATTTATAGAACACAAAAATTCCTATCGAAACAAACTGGAAATTATATTTTACTTTCCATTTCACTTTAACGATTTTAAGAATACAAACTTTTCACGAATGTAGAACACAGACGTTTGTTTTCTCTACATGCCAATATGCAGGGTTGCATTTCTTATATCAGTTACTACGTTAGTAATAAATTGTCAATAACATTTATATTTATATATAAACCATTTTTTAGTTAATGTTTTATAAGTTCCGACGTTAGTTGTGATTTTTTAATAAGCGCCAAAACGCTAAAATGTACTTTTTATTGAATTAAACTACTTAGCCAATTTTGTATATTTATTCGCTTGGTTAATGTCCCAAGAATTGGCATCATTTATTACAACGGCCTTTTGTAAGGCCTCTGCCCTGCGGAAAATTGAAGATCTTAACGTCACTTTGCACAGCTAAATATAATTGATACGACAAGCGGCAGCTTAAACAATCTAAAGGCTTTTATTAGCACTTTATAGTTCGAGCAATATGTTACATTAATAACACCAGGAAATTAGACTTTAAGACTATATCAAAAAAACATTTCCACTAATTCTACTCCAAAATTTGTGTATAGTATATTTTTGTTAAATTACATGGGAAGGACTTTACACAGTTAATTTTCTGTAGTCTGTCGCTTAAACTGTGGCTTATATTATTATAAAGGGTGTCTCAGTAAGAGTGCACTTTTTCAATTGACTGTAACTCCAAAATTTGGCAGCTGTCACATATGTTTGGTCCCATTGTTAATAATGGAGCCCTTTTCAAAAGTACAACGAGTTATTATTGTAAAAAGCTATTACAATGGAACAAATTGAAGTCAATGCCAATTTTTCGACAAAAGCCATTTTCTCCGATGAAGCGCATTTCCATCTGAATGGCTTCCTGAATACACAAAATTAAAGAATTCAGGGTTTAGAAAATCCTCTTGCAATCCCATGAGACACAAATTCGCCAAAGACGAGTAACTGTCCGGTGCGGATTTAGGTCAGGCGGCGTGATTGGCCTTACTTTTTTGAAGAAAAGTCCGAAATTGCAGTGACTATGAACGAAGTTCTTGTAGCCTCAACTGGACGGCTTGGACCTGGAGGACATGTGGTTTCACAGCGCCACACAGCGTATTAAACAATCGATTTATTGCAGCAACGAATTCCAGAACAAATTATCTCAAGAAAAACAGATGTCAACTGGCCACATAAATCATGCTATTGAACGCCATAGAATTTTATTCTTTAAGGTTTTGTGAAATCTCGGGCTAATTCGAATAAACCAAAAACAATTCCTGAGCTCAAATCCATTCCGTACAGCCACAAAAGAAGAGATGTGGGTTCCATTAGACGGATATTTTTTCATACTTAATCGGAACAAGCCTTCTTTACAATCCAATCAGAAAATCACACTATATAAAAAAAAATGTGCTTTAATTGTAAAATGAAAAAGTGCACTCTTTCTGAGACACCCTTTATATCTTAACATTAAAACATGCTCATATACATTTATGTCTGATCGGTAGGAATTTTAATCTGTGTGTTTTACTTCCATAAAAAAAATATTTTATTTTGTAGCCTTATCTTTATTTAAATAAATTTATTTGAGCATACACATGTAAGTATACACACATAATACACATATATATATATATATAATGTTATGTAGACATACATATATGAACAAACATTTGATTTAAGCTTAATCTTTAAGAGGGAGGGTGAAATCTTACCCCTAAAATGTATAGTTTCAAACACTTAAAAAAGAAGTTTAAAATATAAAAAATCTTGTTTTAAAAATAAATTTTCTGCAAATAATACAATCAAAAGTTGTTTTAATGTCATTTGATTGATAAGGTTACGCTGTTCATGTTTAATAAGATCGAATAATATGTTTGTTAGCGAGATCAATGATTTATGTTGTCGCACAAAATTTATTGTATGAAATTGTGTTTTTTTTATTAAAGCTTGAGCAAAAATAAAATATTTTTAATGGTTTCTATATCAGAGACTTAAGACGAATTTAAGACTTTGACATGCATATAAATGAAAATTGTCAAAAAAAATAATTTTATGAAGAACGGAATTTTACAATATAAAATTGAACCCAAGTTTTCAAAAAGGTAAACGAGAAAAAGAAAGAGAAAAAAATGTATTTTGGACTTCAAGAAGAATTCTTGGCAAAAAGTATGAAAAAACAGAAGTAAGGAGAACCATGTAAATCAATTAAATAGATAATCATCAAAAAACTAATTTCGATCTACCAATTTAGTTTAAAGATTGATGTGGGGTTATTGACTGCCAGCCGACTTCGATGACTGTGAGTATTAATCGGCAAGCCCCTCTGAGGACATTGTGTGGTTACAATCAAAACATGTCAGGGCAACCTGTCCGTGAAAACCTAGATTCAATTCCCAGCTCAGTCAAGAATGAAAAATTCTCAATAGATTTTAATTAATATCATGTTGTAAAATTCCTTTCTTCATAAAAATAATTTAATGAATATTAAATTAAGTGAACTTTAGCCTGAATAAAAATATTAAAATTTGGCTTAAAAGCCATGAACAGTTCAATAAAATAACCACAATACTAATTGTGAAAATAATTTAACTTTTTAATATATTCAGAAAAACTTTTTACCAAATTTATAAATTTATAAGAGAAAAAAAGTACAAAAGACTTAAGAAAGAAGCACTAAGGACATTTGCAAGTAAAATTTTTCTTATATATACCGAAAATTCTTTAGCTTTCATGGCCAACCGCTTATGTCATAAAATCAAATTTTTCAGGAGAGCTGAAACCCCATTCAAGATAAAACTATGGCCTGGCTATTGCACTTTTTGAAATTTGTTATTACGTAAAAAAAGCGGAATTGGTCGATCTTTTTACGGAAATTTTTAGAACCATGTAAAAAGCGTTTAAAATTAAGCAATATGACATCAACGCGGTTGCCCACGAAAACCACAGAATTATGATATACAAAAACTAAAGACTTAAGACATAAACCTTTTATTAACACAATTTCCCAATTATTTTCAATTAAGTCATAACAACTCATACAACAAAATGTCATTATTCAAACCAATTATGTTTAACAAAACAGAAAACAACAAAAAATACGTGTATTCTCCTACATAATATTTACAAAAAAATAAACAATTCAATTAAATTTGTTTAACAAACATGCTTGGATAACGCTTTAAACTAAAAAAATCAATCCTTTAATCAGTGTTAAAAATCTTAGATTTTAATTAAACCAACTTTCATTTTTTTGTATTTTTTTATTTTGCAACAAATCGTTAATAAAAAGCAATAAAAAATGTTTAACAAAATTAATTTCATCGCACATGCTTTAAATGCCAAACACCACATACACCACAAAAACACCCACTTTTTACCCATTCATGGCTAAAACTTCTTAAAAAAAAAAACTCCAAAATAATCTGTGATAAACAAATTTTTTATTTACAACTTTATTTGCCACATACAAACATTTTGTTTATAACAAACTAACGAACAATTTTCAAAGTTAAACTAGCAACAACAACAAAATTATCTTCCCGAAACCATCGCAATTAAAAAGATTAAATTGTTCAGATTTAACAAAGACATCGCAGAAAAAAACTAATGTTGCTTTTATTAAAGTAATAATAATGAATAGTTTTGTAGAAAATAAATCCGAAAATTATGATGGAAAGAAGGTAACAATTTAACTAACACGATAAAAAGTGAAATTGAAAGTAGTGATTTTTTTAGTTCATAAATTTTCATTATTGATTTTTGTGGTTTTCATAAAAAAAAATATTAACGAAAAATAAGTGAAATTTGAAGTTTTCTCTTTAAGCTTTTATTATTTCTTTTTAGCTAGAAAAGCAAATATTGTCCTAAACTGTAAAGAGTTTATAGTAGTTGTTTAAATAGTGATGGAAAAGATTATTTGCACCCTACATAGAAATGGTACTTCACTTCACCTCTTATAGAACAGTTGAAAGTAACTTTTAATTACTTATTACTTAAATGATAATAGGATTATTACATATTATATAGTAAATTTGAATAGAGATCTGCGAATTAGAATAGGGCATAGACCACATTAGCCCATTCGATATCGATTGAAACTATTATTATATCTTGTTGGAAATTTCGATCGATATCGAATGCAGTTATTTCGCTCCAGGTGTGTTTTCTCATTTTACCTTAAAGCTCTATTAAAAATTTAATGGGATTAAGCTTAAACAAATTATATGCACATTTCAAAATATGATATACACATTTAAAATTGTTCGAAGGCCTTTGTTTCTCACTAAAGATACAAAAACATCAACTTCATTTCCCAGTGCAGCTTCTTCGCCGCTCTGCACACAAAAGTGTAGATTTCATAATGTGTGTTCGTACTTCTACTTCTCTGAAGAATAATAAGCATTTGCAAAAACCTCGTTCAGTCAGCACCAAAAAATCATTGGCTGCTAAAGAGAAAAGTGCTCTTAAACCAATTATGAATTTGAATGAACGAATCGGTAATACGCACAGTAATTAAAGCTTAATCTAACTACACTTAGGTCTGCTTTT
Organism: Pollenia amentaria; assembly: GCA_943735925.1. NCBI lineage: Eukaryota > Metazoa > Arthropoda > Insecta > Diptera > Polleniidae > Pollenia > Pollenia amentaria. Next base: position 183,761,582 of record OX031007.1, on the reverse strand, counting down.
ATGCAGTTTATTTTTATGCGGATTTAAAGTTACGCGGTTTTATAATAATTTTTTGTAACATTATGCTTTTTATTGAGTTTTCATAAATATTTTGTCGTTTTAAACGTTGATATCACACACAAAATTTGTAATCTATTTGAATATTTCATTTAGCGATATGTACGCGATGCGTGTATGATTTAATGAATTAAACCCCAATGATTTTAAAGAGTTCAAGGAAATTTATTTTTAGTGACAATGAAATTATTACTTTTTAGCAACACTCAATGTTCAAACGGCTCAAAAATAAACAAATTAGATTCTTCTGTACGAACCAGATACTGAAAAAGCTCAAAATTCAATTCAATAGAAAAATGTGTTACCTTTTGTCAGCACATCGCCAACAACGCAAGTTAAAATGGAACCCAAAAATTAATAACAAATTAAATGACAAAAAAAAAAACAGATCAAAATCCTCTAAATATGCATGCTCCGACGCATCGCGACTGTACCTACTGATTTGATTGCTTTCTCTAGCAATGAGAGTAGTAGTGATCAAGTAGTAATCTAGATGATATGTAATGTTTTACTTTTATTTTTCAACTTTTATAATACTGGTTTGACCAGATAAATGTTTTTCTTTTCATATGAAATAAATGAATGTTTTTGGTAAATGTTTTATTTTATGATATTTTTATGCGATTTTGGTCTAATTTTTAAACCAAGATTTGAAGTTACGCGGTTTTCTTTTGCGGAACGAATCATCCATTTTGTGTGAAAATGGAGTTTTTTTACGCGGATTTCCTTTATGCGTTTGTTTTTCTTTTAAACGCATCTATCGCATAAACAAGACCTGAGTGTACTTGATTTGATATGATTTTGGCACCCTATGCTGCAATGGGAGTAAGAGGAACATTTATATAACCACTTGATAGAAAATTTTGTTCAAAGATTTTTGCCGGCGGCATTATAGAATTTAACTTATAAAAGTACTAAAGGGGAAAGAATAAAATTCGCGATGCCGAAGGGCAAAAAATATACTGCACGTCAATCCACGTTTCTATCGTAATATAAACGGAACTGTAAATATTATTAAAGCATTTAGGTGGAGGACAATCCACAAGAGATTTTCCGAGGACACTTTATTCACAAAAAAAAAAACCAAAAGTATGGTTGGTGTATGAGAGCTATGCTTATATATTGTTAGGCTAACTTTAATATAAATACCAATATAGTAAAATGGTTTATGAGCACAAAGATTTTATTCCGGAAAGAAGTTTGTATGGGGCCAAATTATGGACCGATGCTTATCATTTCCAATAGACTGTGTCTTATAACAAATTTCATAAACTTATCTTCAATATTGCGATCTATGTTTTGCACACAAGATTTACTGGACGGACATAATTTAACGACTCAGAAAGTGATTCCGACCAATATTTGTATTTACGTCAGCACAAACGCACAATTCCCATACAACTATGATGGTATGGGTATAAATGCTGTTTAGAGGATTTTATGAGCTGGAACAATCAATGGTCCCTAGATACAGTTATAGGGACAGATCAAACATCCGCCTGCCCTTCTTAGGTCCTTTGAATTTTGTGTCCTTGTAGCGCTTTAAAACGTAAGCCAATACTTATCCTTACAGCATAATAGTCATTCGGATGCTCGGATGTAACAGTTAAGCTGCCTTACATTACAGTCTGATAAACCTTTTAATTCATCTAAATATAATCTCAGCACATCGATAGAGTAACTGTATTATGATCTTCAGTAATATAGCCCAGAGTGTGCCAAAATCCATGACTTTATTTCATTTGTCGAAATTCAAGAGTATCACACCAATTTTCATCATCCAATCAGATGAATACATCTCAGGGATGCAAAATGAGAATTTCCAAATGAGTTGCTAATAAAATTGTAATGCTCGGAGCCCAATTGTACAAAAAAAAGGTTTCTTACAACTTTTTTTCTTTATTTTTATTTTAACAACAACAAAAATCGTAAATAATAATTCATTTGTACATTTATTTAAAAACCGATTAAATCGCTAGGAGCAGAAAGAGAACCATTTAAAAACTTTCATTTTTAGAGTATCAGTTAAAACAGTGAAGTTATTAATAATAAATGCAAGTTTTATGTTCTTAGCTTGAAGAGGGAAGAACACAGTTTAATTTGAAGTTGTCTAAAATTATGCACTTGTTTATTAGCAATACTCAAATAAAGTACATGAAGTAAATGTTAGTAGTTCCCTTTCTGCACTTAGTAATTCAATTGTTTTTCATATATAAATATAATTTAGCTTGTACGTTAAAAGAATATCAAAAATGAAAATATTAATAGAAATATTTTTAAATTGACCAAAAAAATTAAACAGAGCCCTAAAAATAAAATTATATATGGCTTTAAGTTTGGGTTGATTCTTCATTATGAAAAATCACCTCAAAATTTTTAATGAATTGCTAGCCCAAAATAATAAAAAAAAATATATAGAAAATTTATCAATTGTACCAGATATGCCATTGGTATACCATTGTACTTTTTAGCACTCGATTGTTCCAAAAATTATGCAATTGTACCAGATTTTGCATCCCTGATTCATCTTATGTCGATGGCACATTATACTTCCCTTCTTCTTTCCAAATGAGAGCTGTGTTGCTATCAAAAGCGAACGGTACTGAATTATAACTATCAAGCATCTGGAGCCCTAATTGAATAGGATGCTCATAACGACACCAAATACTGCACGACGTATCAAAATTAAACTTATTGGACTTTTGTAACACAAACAAGCAAAAGATTGTTTTGAAAAAAAGAGATAAATATAATTGCTGTTTCGCTGCAGCTTTCGAAAAATTTTTAATTTGCTTATAATTCCATATTTCGTACTTTAGCTCTCAACTTCTTAACAGTGAGAAGACTTTTTGACATTAGTGTCTACATTGGTAATCAAAACATTTTTGTAATAAAGGCAAAATTATCGTAAGATTTTCCATATATTCTTCTAATTCAGAATAAATAAAAAATTTCAAAACAATTATTTTCTAAATTTTTAGTCAGCAATTTGCGAAAAAAAGATACCAAAATTTTTAGGTATGCTCAGACATTTTCTTGCAGTTTCTTGGGCGTATTTTTTTGTTTTTGCACTTTTTTGCTTGTTTACTTTTAAAATTTTCAAGCTTATACAACATGCCATTAAGTAATTCTTCAAGAAAACAAATAGATGACCTTTATTCATGACTAATGTTTACACTATGCCGCACATTGGATCAAAATCAAAATTGAGAAATGAGTTTATTTTTTATCAGCTATAATGAGTTTAAAGTAGTTTTCAATGGACTTCAGTAACCCACAAAAAATGCCAGGAACACAACTAGGACGAACGATGAATTTTTGGCCGCGAATATTCGTCGCCAAAAATTAAACACATTGGTGTATATGAAAATACACACAATAAAAGCGTCTGGCAAAATTCGTCATACACGGCGACCTTGCAATAGATTTATTTCTTTTTTATACTCTGGTGAACGACGAACAAATCAGTGCCCATGAGGTGACCATGTTTGATTTTAGTTTAGAAGTATTTTAATAAATAAAGTTACTTTTTATTTTAATTATGGTTTTTTTTATTGCATGACATTTCAAATAAATATACAAAGTATTTTGCTATAAAAACAGTTTTTAGTTGTGTTTTTGATTATGTTTTATAGCCTTTTTCCTATGTGCGAAAGAATTCTTTCTTTCGTAGAATAACATTGAAAGCAAAAACAAATTTTTAGACTTTGTTGTTGTTTTCAATGTAGTTATGCGAACGAAAGAATTCTTTCGCACATTGGAAATAGTCTATTAATTTTAAGCATTATTTTTTTTTTAAATATGTTCACACTATTTCTCTCTCTTTGCACAAACAGCAATCGACTTTTTCATTTATTAAAGCTGCTAGTTATTCGTCGTTATTGTGCTTCATACGACAAATTTACTCATCGAATTCTTACTAAAAAAATCGTCGTGTTGGGCGAAATTCGTCGTTCGTCCCAGTTGTGTTCCTAGCATAAGACATTCATTAAATTTTTAAAACGCTTGTTAACTGTCTATTGTGGCCAGTATTCAGCATACTTCATTAAAGGTCTGATAGAGGGCTTTGTAAGGCTAATAATTGCCAAATTAAAGAAAGTCGCTTTGATTATTTTTTGATTTCAGTAAGCAATAACTTCGAAAAAAGTACTCTTAAAGCATTTTTAGTTCAAACATTTTAAATTTTGATATAAAATTCTAACATTTAAAAAAAACGGTCTTCGCAAGCACCTCATGTGTAGCTCTTCCTGAGTGAACTAGTCGAACTATTGTTGCAATTTTTCTTCTTTATTTTTTTACCGTGTTTATTTTTCTGTAAAATCTTATTTTTTTTTATTTTCAAAAAAAAAATATTATTTTTAATTGGGTTCATTGTGGTTAAATACAATTGACTTTAAAACTACTGATTGTTAGTAAATTTTTAAGTTTTTTTTTATTTATTTTTTTATTATTACAGTTTATCTTTTAAGGTTGTCTTTAAAATACAATAACAACTACTACAAAAACGCCTGCGCACTTTATGTTTTTTCTATCCCAGTTTTGTGCTTAAAGTACTTGAGTACTCATGTACAATCATTAACAATTTAAAGTTTTTTTTTAAGCTTTGTAGTTTCTTAGTTTTGTCATGCAATAAAGTCCATTTACAATTTTTTTAAATGGCTTAGCGACTGTTTAGTTTATTGTGATGTGATTTTTCTTAGAGAAAATCAATTTTTCATAATTTTTTTTTTTTTTTTTGGCAATTATTATATTTAGTTGTGCTATTTGGAAAGCTGCAGCTTTTGCCAGAAAAAAGCAACAGATTTTAAATGTCAACTTCGTGTTGATTATTTCGAACAAATAATCGAGTAAAATGTATAAAAATGCAAAAGGAAAAATCTAAGAAAATTATTTATGATAACAACAAATGACCCAAATAAAAAAACTCTTAACGCCCTAGACAAATAGGGGTTAAGCGCAGAAAAGGTTAATATATTAGAAAGAATTCCAGAGAATTTTAAAAGTACAAAACAATAATATTTATTGAAACACATTTCCCAAAATCGTTTTTTTTTTCTCTATTTCCTTTTAAGGAAGTCAACAAAAGGAAAACTATCACTTTTTTAACTCAAAATAGAGAAAAAAAGAATTGTCTATTTTTTTCTTATTGATTTAATAATGCTACCCAATCTTATAACAAACTTAAAAGTCTTACCGTCATTCACACAAAAATCTGAACCAACAATTCGAACCAACTTAACTACAACTACACGTTCATAATTTACAAATATACAAACATCACCTTAAAATCTGCAGCTAACGGCTAAGAAAATTAAAGGTTTTTTGTTTTCTTTTTTCATCTTCTAACAATATTTTGCCCTAACTAACAATTTTCTTTAGGAAATAAAAATACAAACATTAAAAAAAAAATAATACAAAACAAAATTTAATAATTTTCCGCCATTCACTTAAAAACTGATTTAAAGGCAAAATATTTAAAGAAAGAAAAAAACAAGAAGAAAAGAAAAGGAGAAAATTTACCAGTTTTTCCAAAAACTAAGAAAAAGTTTAAAAAAAACTGATATCACGTTTATGCAAAAAACATTAATAGCATATTTTATATTAAAAAAAAAAACAAAAAAAAAACTCAGATGGCATTAACAGAATTTTTGGGCTTTCGGGCTTGATTGCGAAACCAATGAAAACAAATATTGAAATAAGGCACCGTTCAGGGAAACTTGAGTTTTAACCAGATCTTAAAACTATAGAATATTCTATCATGAAGATTATTTTATAATTCTGGTAATAAAAATTTTATTTAACACTTCTTCATTTTGAAGGTTACCTATTTGATTACATAATCCATATTTTAAATTAGCTCATATGTTAAAAAAATTTGAATTGTGTTCTTTTAGAAAAAGTTATATAAGTGATGATGTGCGAAAGTCACTATTTAATTTTGGTAATTGAATGTTTAAGACCCCCTTGTCAAAATGATAATATGTTTAAAGTTAAAAGTTATTTCTTAAAATTTAGGCCCATTTTTTAAAAACAAAATTTTTTGCTAAGAATAAGAAAGTTTTGTTCAGGCTAAAACTAGTTTCACATTTTTTTAACTTTTAACATCAATCTGGCAAATTATTAAATTTTTTATCAAAGTTTTGGTCGAAGAAACTTCTAACTCGATGGTTTTGTCAATCAAGCAAATTTGTTAAGGTGATTGATGCACGAGGCACAGTTTTATCCTAACAAAAATAGCTGTTTAGTAGAGCGCTGAATTAACGTAAGCCTTTATAAGCGCTTAGATGCAAAAATTATTAATATAGTGATAGTTCGGGTATAAAAATACCCTTAAAAATTAACAAATTAACAATTAACAAAAAGTACACCCATTCATTTTTTAATATGTGTTTGGCATAAGTAGACATGTACGAAATATTGTGTATGTTTATTTCTTTGATCCTATTGCAACAACAATTCTTTGCAAAAACAATTCTTTGTATGAGTACGCCACAAAAGACACACAGGTAAACAACACAAAATCGTTGTGCATCCGCTACATAATAGCAATTCTAAGGACTGTAAGCAACCAAATTTATGTAAGCTTTGACAATTTTGTTACGATTGTTTTAAAAAGCAACAAACTAAATAATCGAAAACTAAAATAATAAAAACCGAACCGCTTTACCGGGTTTTTCAGAAATGATTACCAGCGAAGTCCTAAGCAACACTATTCCACGCATGGCCAAAGGAGGTAAACCATAATATTGGCGTCGTAGCCGATGAGACCCAAATTCTGACAGTGAACGTTGTGGGTCAACTTTGCTAGCCTTTCTAGCTCTTCAGCTAATGCCACTTCAATGATGCGAAATAGAAACAATGTCGTTAAAGAGTTAGTCGGCAACGCTTGGAGTAATATCCAGTGAAGAAATATTCAAAGCTGCCAAAATAATTACCTACAGATAGTCGCAGGCTGCAATAAACGAATGCTCCCCCAGTCAGGGAACACAACATCAGGTTAACTAAACATTTCCTCCTGGGGTCATCTTTACTTTAACATAAAATAGTTGGATGACCCCATTGCGTATAAAAGCATAACATACGAAGTTATGTGCAAGATCTTTAGGAACACTCCTCATATACAGAAAATGAACGACATTAAACGACATTCATAGTGACGCCCTAAATACCACGGTTTAAATGTATTGCATAAATGTTGTCCTTAAAGGTCTCTCACCGCTTATTTGAGAAACGGAGCAAACCTTGCCGTGGAAAACAATAGTCTTTGGCAAAACTGAGGTTTGGAGGGATGGAGCAACTGGCACAACTCCCACTGATCACGCATAGACCGTGACATCCCAAATTTATTCACGGCATGTGGTCAGAGTCACCATGCTATCCTCACAAATTCAACTGTCTATCCACCCTACTTTACTCAGCCTAGTGGATTGATGGACCAATTCAGTAGAAGTAGCACAGTCTGCTATTAAATGTTTTTCTAAAAGTATTAGTATTACATGTAGTGGCCGCTGCAAGAGCTGTATAGATAAAGAAGACAGGAGTGCCTCTAAAGTAATAATCAATATCTAGGATAGCTTTTCCTCCAAGAAGTGCAATGTGTTAGCAATACCTGTATTGCTTCTTTTAAAAAGTCCTGGCTGGATATCTGTACTTAGCAATTTTGTAGTTTAATGTTTAATACAAAATTCTTGTAAGGTCAGAATCTTAGGAGATACTTAAAATTTGTTATTGTATGAATCAAAGAGACAAATGAGTAAGCTAATAATTTCACCAAGTTCAGTTAAAACTAACTATTACTTTAACATCCAGTTAGCAATATGTTTTTGACAGTTATAACTGGAAGTTAAGAACTTGGTGAAATTGGCCGTAAATCATTTATAATTATTTTTAAAGCAAACCACCCAAATTGAAATCCTTCAGCACAAACATTTTTTATTAATCATTGCAATAAAGAAAAAACTAAAATCTAAATCGCAGAAGAAAAGCAAACCTTTTTACTTTATTTTAGGGCAGTAAGTTTCTGTCCATCACTGGCCACTGCTCAAAACATTTATTTAATTATATCTGCTATCAGATATTGACCCAAATAACTTTTAACCTTGTCTAACAGAAAACATTTTCAATATTTTTTGATTGTTTTATAAAGAAGAATGTAAATTAGTATTTCTAAAAACAATCCATTACATTCCTTAATTCGCTAAGGCAATTGTAAAAATATTTGAACTCCTTTTATTACTGATTGTTGATGCTGTTATGAAAATAGTTTCATTGTGAACTTAATAATTTAACACTTTAAGGCAAAGGCGTTAAACTGATATTTTTCTAACAGAAACGTATAATTTGAAACCAACCAAAACAAAGATAAAGAACAAAACGGGCAAATCAATGAAGTAGAAATAAAGAACACTGTTGGTTTTTTTTCCCAAATAACTTAAACGAAATCAGAAATTAAAACAGATGAGTTTTTGCGATCTTAAGAGAATTTTAGATGCACTATAAGAAATAAAAAGAAGAATTAGTTATATACTTGTATTAACGAAAATATTTAGAAAACGAACGAAGTTTTTACTTAGATCTAAAACCATTTACAAAGAGTTTTTATATAATGTATGTGATTGGGTAAGTATTTTAAATAGAATTCTAGAGTGTAGGGTATAAATGTTAAGAATTAAAAAAATTTAATAAACCTTTCTTTTTTTTAAGCCAAACCACTACTACAACTACTTCTTCAGCTGCATCCCTAATATTAAATCTCTATAAATGATTGTGTTTTTTTTTTTTTGCTAACTTTATATTAAAAAAAAGAAAAAAAAATATAAAATTGCGATAGTATCTGTGCATTATGATTTTTAGCTAAAGGCCGTATAAACAAGCTATAAAATTCTATACCTAAAAAAAACAAAAAAAAAATATCTAACAAAATCCCCAAACAAAAACTTCTTCATTTTTCTCTTTTTACCAACACCAGCTTAATAATGCAACGACACACTTACTGATGTACATACGTATATACCAACAAACAGATAGATAGAAATACGGACAGACATAGTTACACAAACGATTTTCAATTGTCAGGTTGCACAAAATAATAAGAATATATAGATATTTCTTGTAGTTGTTCTTGTTGTTGCTTAACGTTACATACAATAAACAGGGATTGAACAATTTTTCGTCGACGTCCATTTTAGTAATGGTGATGGTTTCATGTTTTGCACATTTTGCAGCTTAAGGCAATGCTAATGAATGGTTTTGCAAATTTTTCAAACTTGTAAAATACAATAACAACAACAACAAAAATAAAGTGTGCAGCTACAATAGCAAAAAAAAATACATAGAAATTCTTTTCATAACTTTTCCTATAGAACGAAATTCGGTATTAATATTATGCCCTACACTGGGTTGGGTAAGGTTAGATAGAAATGGCAGTCAGTATCCATCTGACACACAAAGACCCAATGATCCATTGTGATGATGGAGTTCCGCTTAACAGAACTCCCACTGCCCAACCAACCCGAACTTCCAACCAAGTTAAAAATGCGCTCCAGATAACGCCAGAGATATTGTAAGAACATTCAAAAGTGGCGGATCTCATTTAGGCCAGTAGTCTTCTCGCCAGTGTAGGATAGTGACAGAAAGGGTGTTCTACTTTATCATCCTTGTCCTCGTTAAAACAGCTGCCGCATTATTCATAGTGTCCGGCTTCCAGACACTGTGCATTCCGTCCCGTAAAACAGTGTCCTGTGACAACAGATATCACAATTGCCTTTCATTAGCAATATCGATAGTCGATCACCAAAGTGCAAGTTTGCAGGAGAGCAGAGGCAACCCAACGCTCCCAGATTCAGTGAAGCCCGTAAGGTATTGCCCAGTCTAGCAAGCTCATCTGCCCTAATGTGCCTATTACATATATGAAGCTTGTAAAGGATGGTTAAATTAAAAGGGCCAATGTTGATTTTGAATAAATCACAAATTATTTAGGAAATTATTGTCATTTCTTTTTATTATGATAATATTGGTATGGTTCAATTATGTATAGAACAAGATATCGGCCAACCAAAACAAATGATGATGCTGAGGCATAATTGAGGTTCTATGCCGTTAGTGTGCCGAATTATCTCATCCTTTGACTCTTTAATTGTTGCTGGCTTATCAACGTACACCTTTTCTTTTAAATAACCCCAAAGAAAGAAATCCAACGGTGTCAAATCACATGATCTTGGCGGCCAATTGACATCGCCACCACCTGAGGTAACACGGCCATTGAATTTGTCGTGCAAAAGAGCCATTGTTTCGTTAGCTGTGTGGCAAGTGGCACAGTTCTGTTGAAATCCCATATCGTCCACATCCATAACTTCCAATTCGTGCCTTAAAAAGTTCGTTATCATCTCACGATAGCGAACACCATTCACAGTAACCGCCTGACCGACCTCATTATGGAAAAAATACGGCCCGATGATGCCGCCAGCCCATAAACCGAACCAAACAGTAACTCTGTTATAATAATGAAAATATACCTAATCAGTCTATTATTGTAAAAAAGATTCCAGAGCTGTATTTTATTAAAATAGCTATAAATTACTTGCAAGAACACGTTGTGATGTATTAACAGCCAGTTCAGCGAATTTCTCAGGAAATAACGTTTGTCAAGCTAGGCTTTATAAGAGTTAGGGCTACAAAAAGTAAAATGATACGCCAGCTTATTATTTGTATAGACCTTGCATTTAAAGTTATTTTGAAGATCTTGACTTTGCAGTTGACATCTGCCTTTCCTTGCACAAGTAATATGTATGAGATAATGGCTAAGTTGGTCGCCCTTTCCAGTGAAGTAGGATTGGAAGTTAAGACAAAAAGGCCTACGATAAATGAATACAAAATAAATTGTGCTGAAACTTTTCGCTACTTTGATCGCTGTTGATGGTATAGCAATATATGACGTACTTTAAAGACTAAGTAAAGTGTCTTCGGTTTTTGATCATTTAAATAAGATACGACGATCATCTCAGATCTCTTTTAAGACAAACGTGCATGTGTCCCATCCATTTTACGCTATGGCGGTGAAACGTGGTTAACAACAACGTGGTATATTAGGGTATTCATTTAATCGGGCTTTTGCTTTAATCGGCTAATCTCTCGATTAATTAACCGACGTTTTGGTTTAATCGGGTAATAATCGGTTAATTTTGTTAGTGATCGGCTAACCGATTAATAAAGTTTTTTTTTTATAAATTAAGTAATTTCAGTAAATAAAAAAGAATAAATTATTTATTATTTGAAGTTTTATAGTAAACAAAAAACATAACAATTCTTGAACAAAAACGAGCAAACAAAAAATAATTCATATACATATATATGTAAATCATATTTTTATGACTAATTCATATTATGTATTAACTAAAAATAGACGGATAATTTTATTAGTTATTTCAATAGTTTAAAGAGATGTTATAAAAAAATCTATTCGAAAAAAATTTGGCTTAAATGTTTCGGATTCAAGCGATTCATTTATTTAGTTTTGATAAAACCTGCCTTGGAAAAAATTCTTTGAATCAAAGGATTCAACATTGTTATAAAATAAGTGTGGTTAAATAACAAAAATTATATGTACATATTTTATTAACATAATTTGTCCCAAACCATCTTTATTGTCAAAATGCAGGAAATATTTTACTTCAATCTCTGCACTTTTCCCCTCTTCTTTTTAAGCTCCAAAATATGCCAACAAAGATTTGAAAAATAAACGTAAGAACTTAGATCCATAAACTGTACTGGCCAACAAGGCCAACATAAACTAACAAAATTTTCTAATATGCATCTTTTTTTCTCTCTTCCATTTCTCTAACAAAAAAAAAGTCGAAAATACAAAAGCATACTCGAAAAAACAAACTGGTTGTTTGCTTCAAACTACAAAAAACAGCTTAAAATTTTTCTCTAACAAAAACCTAAAATCCATAATTGCTTATACGACAAAAAAAAGCTCAACACATACTCTCAAAAATTTGCAAGGAACCACTAACACTCCTTAGGAAAAGTACATCCAATGTTGTCCATGGATAAGTGTAAGTACTCTCAAGTATGTAAGTAAGTATGTAGATGTGCGGTGGTTTTTTCTACGAAATGGTATCAATAAAGTTGTAGTTCTTTTTAGTGTCTTCTTATCAATAAATTATGATGGTAACTATGCCACATGCATGTGGTGCAACATTTATATCGTTCTTAAAAGTTCAAAGGTTCAATAGTATGTGGAAAATTTATTTGATCTTTATATTTCGTTATTTTTCCTTTCCCATTTTGCTTAAGCCTTTTTCTAGCTTTTTTTATTTGATGCTGGCTTAATGTGTTTTTCCTTTATTTATTTGTTTTCTTAATATTTTGCAATTTTTTTTTAAGTTTTTTTTTATTTTTGGTAGAACTTAGTTTTGGCTGTTAGTTTTTGGAATTTTTATTGCAGCTCATAAATAACGCATTTATAAGACAAGCAACTACTTTATTTAGTTTTTTTCTTTGCTTTTTTAAGTTTAAGTTGGGCAAAAATTCAATTGTAAAAAAAACCAAATGGTAATGTGCTTTGCAAAAATAGAAAAAAAATACGATTTAACGGGAGTGAGAATTTTCATAAAATGAAATATTAAAATTTTTAAATATTGTAAATTAAAAAAATAATTGTAAGGTTAACTTAAGATTTTGCAATAAGAATCCGAATTTTTTTGTATGTTTATAGAATAACTTTGTAAGATAAACTCGAGTTATATTGTTGCCATCTCTTGAGCTGTGATATATTTAAAGTAATATGTATTTAAATGTTAAAATTTTGTTTTATATTTGTATGCTCCTGGGTACATCTAAAACTTTTTAATGTGATTAAATTTCATATAACAATCCCTTGAAAAAGTCGACAAACAATCGACGAAACGTCGGGAACAAAATATTGTAATTAAAAATTGAGCTTTATTTACACAGAAGAAATTTAGGCCCTATTAGCTTGAAAAAAATAACATTCATAAACTTTTATGTTTAATCAAATATTTTAAAAATATTAAAAGATATTGTAAAATATGAAATGCAAAATATCAAAACTTTACTCTTTATAAAGCGATTTTCAAAATTTTTCTTTTTTTTAATGTAATAGGTAGCTTGAAAAACAGTCACAAAAATGGCTGAGTATTGTTTGTATACCTGAAAAAAAATGACAAATTACAAATTTTGTATTTTTTAAAATCATGAAAAATCAAAAACGGGAAAAAGTTAAAGTCTTATTACTTTCACGTAAAATCACATAGCCTATGAAGAAAATTAGACATCGAGCATAAAAATCGATGAACGCGTTTCGCTTTTATTTACAACTAGCTGACCCGGTCCGCGTTGCTGGTCCTAAGCAAACATTACTGTTGTATTACCAGACGATTTAAATTGATCTTTAAACGAAATTTGCGGCCTTTAAATAAAAATCCATAAAATACCTATCATAAACTTTTTCTTACGAAAAAAGTGGGCGTAAAAGTTGGCGGGGCAAAATTTTCTTTCCGTAAAAACCTAAGTTGGACCATGGCGATCATTTCAAAGAAAAAATCGTCCAAATCGGTCAAGCCGTTCTCCAGCTATGCGCTTAATAGAAAAAGTGGGCTTAAAAGTAGGCGTGGTAAATTTTTCTTTCGATGAAAACTTAAAGTTGATTAATACGAACATATGAAAGAAAAATTAGACAACTCGATGGAGCCGTTTTCTGATTTTAGGTAAATCGAAAAGAGTGGGCGTAAAAGTGGGCGGGGCAAAATTTTCTTTCCCTAAAAACCTAAGTTGGACCATGGCGATCATTTCAAAGAAAAAATCGTTCAAATCGGTCAAGCCGTTCTCAAGTTATGGATTTTGCCACGCCCCTCCGCCCCCAGACCGAAAATCAGAAATCAGACTTACATACATACATACACACATCCTATTTTATATATATAGATTAAGTGAAGGTACCTCGAGTGGAAGAAAAACATCCATAAATAAAAGAGCAGCAAAAACACACACACACACATTTAAAAATTTTATTTTTGTATGGATATCTCGATTCTTATCAATTCAGTTTTCTCAGTAAACTGATTACAGTGAAATAATGCTCATTTCATTCGAAATATATTTAACTAAATGTTTTTAAACTAAAACTGTGATTCTTGTCGCATTTTTTTTTATTAATTTTCATAGAACTTTTTTTTTTTTTTTCAAAACTTCAACGATATATCAGAAACTACATGGAAAATTTAAAGATTGTTGACGAATTTGGATTTTTTTTTAACTGAATATGATGAACTGTTTTCAAGTTATTCAAAAATATATGTAGCGGAAGTGCCTTAGTTTTGGACATAACGATATTTTGCGAAAAGTCGAGCTGATAGAAAAAAAACTAAGTGCAGATTTGAATTCAACGTTCCAAATAACCTTAATCAACAAACCCCTTGTTCCCCTGTGTTATATGCCAAATTAATTGCATTAACGATTTCTCAAAATATACATTTGAAGAAAAGTTGCGAATAACATAAAAGAATGTGTTACAACGGTAGAAACATAAAAATTTATTTGGAAAATCAAAAAAAACAATTAAAATAAAATGTGGAAAATTCGCAAAAATGCATATAAAATAAGAAAAAATAAGAGCGACCAACAACACTCCAGAGCAGGTAATAAAGTAGTTACAAGTTTTCTATTGTGAATCGTGGAATTACGTTTTTAAAGCCACTAGGCCTTATGCTTTGCATAGTGGTTAAGCGTTTTAACTTACATCGCGATTTTGGATATGAAACGTTTTTCCACAAAAAAAATTTTTTAACAGTAAATTTACATTTAATTTAAAATTTAAATTTCTTAATTTCTGCATAAAATTTTACTAACATTATGTTTGATAATCTCGAAAAATAAATATTTTTGCCTTTCAAAATCTTATTTTTGCTATCCTGAACAATAATTTTTTTTGTCACTTCGAACGTTATTCGCGGCTTTGCTTTATTTCTCTTATATTCATAATAATATTTAATGGTTTTATAGGTTGGTGCAGGAAGAGCAAAATAGGTGGAATTCTTTACAACTTTTTTAATATTTTTTTTTGTCTTTTTAGCATTTTGTGAAGGAATTTAATATGAACAACTGCACAACCTGTACCTGTACCAAAACAATTGAATTGGAGATACAGAGAATCTGAGAGCAGTTCATCAATATACTCACTGAATTGTACTCTTTGCTGCGATATATCGTCCGAAAGGACAATTTTTCCATATATTTTCTGAAAATGACATCGGTGTTCATCTCTGTCGACGATGGTGCATGTCGAACGATGTTGGAAAATTTTAAGGTACCCAAACATTTGCAATATTATTGTGACCTAATTGATACAAAAAGTTGGCATGTGTGTACATATAAATTCAACTTTTTATTAACCCTTAAGTGTACACCTGGGCCTGGCCAGGCATTTTATAACTTTTTCCAGTTTTTTCATATAATTATTCAATATATTAAAACGAAACTTTATGTAGTCCTCAATTAAAGTATTTTTTTACACTAAAATGAAAAATGGTGTTATCTTAAACACCGTGGGCGTGGCAATTGCCCTAATAAAAAATGTTGTGCATATTGTATCCACCTGGTCCTGGCCAATCCCTGCCCTATTATGCCTGTACTGTGGTAAATAAAAACGAAACGTATCAAACAGCATACGAAACACATAATAATTATTTCATTCCTTTTATTGTGAAGAATTATTCTATTTGACAACAAAATGTTCTTGCTGCAGTTATTAAACTCCATACATATAAAAGTAGTCCCAGCCAAGCCCAGGAATTCGTTAGTGAGAGTTTTTGCGATAAACACAAAAACCTCCAAACAACAAACAAGTGGTCCCAGCCAGGCCTAGGCGGCAGCTTGTGCCACACAAATTAGGTGCCAACCCTTGGGAGCTAACACATATAAGCACTAAAAAATTTATCATCTATCTCCAACACTTTAGGGGGTGTCCATACAAAAAAAGCTGATGGTATTACACCAAGTATTAAAGGTTCTAAAGTGAATCGGATTGTAGAACCAAACTATTTTTATCAGAAACATGGGGACTGTGATTGTAAAGCTCGGGTTGCATACATATGAAAAGCCGAGTAATGTGTTTGGACAGCACTAATACGTGAACAATTTTTAGTGCATTTTTTTGATATACTGTTTTAATTTAGAGAATCCCTGAATTATAGAACATATATTTTGATTACGTCAAACTCTTTATTTTATGTACATAGACGTAAACACACAACGCGAAAGTTTAAAAAAACTGATTTTAAAATATATCGTTTTGTGGGAGTAAATAGTTCGTTCATCTGTTATACTTAAAAGAAGCCCAGAAAAAAATTAGTACAAGGAAAATACAACCCTTAAAAAATAGAACCGAAAAACCAAATTTTGTCATAAGACAGGTGCGCATTGATTTTCAATGGCATCATATACAACAAAATTATAAATAATTATAGACAGAGATCGCAGCTGTTAGGCTAATAATTGCCGTCTAAAAAATGTGTTATTGGAGTATTTTTTTCCCACTCCTACACTAAATTTTAAGTGCGAAAAAGTACAACAATAGCTGCACGAATTCCGGCGGAAGATAAGTTTCCGGTCTCTAAACAAGTTGACAAATTGCACTGGAAGTGGAGAAAATTGAGCAAAAACGGAACCATCGCAAAATGTAAAAAAGAAAAGTATGTCGAAGAATTACACGATCTCTTCGATATTACCCATGTTAATGCACTCGCAAGGATTACAATAGAGGAGCATATACGGTTGTTGCTGGCGTAGAGGAATAAAGGCCTTCTAGGAAGCATGATTGGCCTTGACGTGGTTCTTCTTGTTGGCAAAGAAAAAAGAAAAAAAAAACGCAAGGAGGCAAAAGAACAATAGCCATACAAGCAACTACTGAAATCAATACCTAAGCAACGGATAAGTAATGCATATTGGAGAAGGCGAATTTTAATATTTGTATTCCATATGTGTTCAGTTACAAAGTAATTAATTTCATTTAGCAAATTGTCAGACAACGGTGAAGCTGATGGGATGGAACTAGAAGTCGACACCCCACCGTCGACTTCAAAAGTTGTAAATAGAGAAACACCGTCATTTATCAATGAACGGATCGCTTCTGATTTGAATAAATGCCTGAGATCAGACAGAAATGCAATACATTCAATGGCTGCAATAGATAAAGGGTTCTACCATCCGATTAATATTCAAAGCTTTTATAATTGGTGTAATTCCATTGCTTTTTATTTTGGTAAATGTTCATGAAAACTCAGTTTCTTTGTACCGGGATCCTCTAAAGGGTTATATATAGAGGATAAGTTTGTTCTTGAGAAATATTGAGGACACAAAAATACATTTTAAGTTAACCCCCTTTAGGGGAACCGGTGCGATATAATAAATATAAAATTGCGCCATATATTTGTTTTTTATTTCGTAACTTATTGAATAGTATGGAGCCAAGGGAGAACAATTAAGTCAATACAGTACGTAATAATATTGTGAAGTCGAAGGATACGTTAAAGCCAGCTGTGGAAAATCATCCAACCTTATCACAATATTGCACCATTAAAATTTTAAAACACTCATTGCGAATTCCCTTTATATATATAAGAGAAATGTTAATTTTGATACTACTAGCGAAGTCGCTAAATCAATAGCCAATTTTATTAAACCATGGTATATCTAATGTTACAGCAGGAGTAAAAAGGACTTCAAGTTGGAATCAACAGGGTTTGCTTTTTTATGTAAATTGAGTCTGTCTTTTTAATTGCAAATCATAAAAAGATTGTACGAATAAAATCAAATTGGCCCCCTATTTCTTGTATACCGTGACAGTGGTTAAAAATTCAACAATTTCAATTTATGAAAGTTGGCGACAACGGAACAATAATTGTATTTTTCGTTCCACTCGACGTCCACTTAAAAGCGCCGTAGAAAATACCACATGACTGTCAATAGTAAGCGATTGTTGTCAATAACGCCTAAGAAAATGCAAATATTGTTCCGTTGCCATCGACATCGCCTTTTAAAATAGGAGTGAATATAAATTTATTAAAAAACAGACACTAAACGTCAGAACAAAAAAATAGTTAACGATGGGAATTTTTCTTTTCGGAGATTTTCGAAAGCTATTCGAAAACGGCACAGTAATTTTTAAAAACACCAAATTAAGGTCAAACTGATGCTGTCATCGAGTTAATCCCTAGAAGGAAGCGACACCAAAGTTGTCCCGTGATAGTTGTTTGGTGGAAGAGACCGGTTCTAGTTCTAACACTTTATATGAATGGGATTTATTCCTTTTGTCATTGGGTTGTCATTGGAGGCGGTAAATTGACACCTAACAGCCACCATTTAATAATTCACTCATCGATTCTCAATGAACGTATTTAGTGTTAGTTACTACAACGGCGTATTATTTCAACAAAACAAGTCCTAGAAAGTCCCAAAGTCACACCTCCGGTGAATACTGTGCTGTAATTCATTACTTTTTCTACCTTTTGGTTCTTCATATACCAGTTAAATGAGTTTTTTCTCTTTGTACTTGTTCTAATTTCACAAAGCCCAGGACCAGTCTGTTGGAACAATTGACACAAATTTCCTGCAGGGATGTGACAAGAACTTTAAATTTACGTCGACAACGACTTATATAATAGGGTTCATTGTTACAGAACTATTCTTTTTAATAGCACGTAAGGGAATATATTTTCATTTATATCAAGTCAATATTTTTTTATTTACATTCTTCAAAAATGTTGTAATTTATTGTGTTAGGTTAGGTTAGGTTCAATGGGCAGCTGACACGAGGACGGCTCACTTGGGTCTTTATAGCGGTCCCTTTGTGATACCCTGAGCCAGTGGCAGAGAAGAGCCAGTGTTCCCCAGATTATTATCCAGATATCACTGTATCATCGAAACATTTCGCTTCCGTGCAGAAAAGAGGGATACACTTTAGTGCTACATTAGGAAGAGCATCCAAGCATGGCAATTCTGGTCTCCCGAAATTCCTCAATCGTATAACCTTAAGACCGGGGCATTGGCAGAGGAAGGAAACATCGTTTTCTGCATCAAACCAACTTCTGTAGTAGTCATTATGACCTAGGCCCATTATCGCTTGGGTACATATTAACCAGTGACCTGTGATGACTGATATTACCTTCTAAGTATGGTCCCTACCAAACCCAATTAGCACGCGGGTTATCCCAAAGCCAAAGCCAGGCCATAGAGCCATAGCCATTGATCATATATTCTCACCCTGCCATTTCACCTGAGCCTTCCTCTACAAGTCACATTTAGTAAGAAATATACAGCGAGCCATCGCGGTGATTATGCCGTCAACAAACATGTCGTTCAAGAGACAGGCACCTACTGTGCCCTGGGGGCTAATTTTGACAGTCGTGATCGAATATTTTTTTTTTGATTCGAAAGCAATTTTATTTCTAATTCTTTCAGTCGATACTGCACGAATCGAAATTATTTGTTCAGTGTTGTAAAGCATTTACTTGAGTTTTCACAACACCGGAAAAATGATTTCGCTTCGTTCAGTATCGACTGAAAGAATTAGAAAAAAAATTACTTTCAAAATTTAGAAGTATTCAATCACGACTGCCAGAATTAGCCCCCTGTTAATTTTCTTCTGTCAACATAATATTTTTTCAATGACACCAAAAAATGTATTACACGAGCTGTGGGTTTTAAGTGGTCTATTTTACAGCATATGGACAAATATTGATCTAGCAGCACCAAATAGTGTTTTCAGTTTAAGATTTTGATAAGAGTAGTTGCGCAAATGCTTAAATAGATACTAACATTTAAAATAGATATTGGTTAATTTCGAGAGACCTTCTATATGAGATCATGGCCCGTTATTGTGGCTCTACTATTAGAAAATTTAGCCAAAACATGCTATAAATTAATATGTAAATCTTATTTATTTAATATTAACACATATGTATGGCAGTGTAAACGATTTTTAGAAGTGGTTTTTGTATGGGATTATTGGGTAAATGTGAACCAATTCCCATAAAATTTGGTAACATTATTTAATTTTCAACCAAACGTTAACTTTTATGCTGAATATAACTTAAATTTAAAGTTCAAGGCTTAAAAGAGCTAAGGTTCTCCTTTGTCATGACATTTATCTGGGGGTTGGGCCAAATCTCACTAAAGGTTATATGAACAGATAAGCTTGTCACTATTTACATCACTTAAATACAAAAGTAAATATTACATCCTTCCCTTTGACAAACTACTTAAACAATATAAATTTATCAATAAGCAACCATTAATCAAAAACAAATTAATAAAAGATACATCATAAAAATATACAAGTATAACTTTGCTACCCTTTTAAAAACGTCAACATACACCAATTTTGTTTAGTTTGATTCTCTCTTTTATCTATCGCAAAAACAAAGTTGTAAAACATGTTTTAAGCCATCGAAATAAAAAAAAACTTACACACAAATCAAATAAAATACAAAATAAAATAAATTCTCTACATTTTAGTTTCATTTCTATCCTTTTTTCGTACACTTAAATCAATTTGTACACAAAGTTGCAATTGTGATGTTTTTAAAATTTATTGTTGCTATTTCTGGCTATAATTGAGAATTTTTCTGCAGTTTATAAATTTGTATTGCCAGATGAAGGCATGTGCAGCCAGCAGCAGTACAAGCAACAACAAACAAACAACTTGTATCTAAACAGCAACTTAGAACCAGTAACGATAAAATAAACAGTATTAAAGTAAAACCGTAGCATAAATACTGGATATGTACTCCTCAACTATATTCTATAGTAGGGTTCAGCTCATATAATGTATAAATACTTTGGAAACTTTTAAAAAAATGTATGTAAGTACAAATAGGAAAAAAATAAATAAATTCATTTAAATTTGATACGCTTATGCGTGCCACATGCATGTTTTATTTACATGCTGACTGCCACAAAATTGCGACAATAACAAACAACAACAACAAAATATTGCTTATAGTATGTAAGAGTATGTTTGACTGAAGGAGAAAATACCGAACTAGACAAGTATCTTTATAAAAAGTAAATCGGGTATAAGGGCATTTCATAGTAATATAAAAGGATCCTATTGCTAGGATTTTTTTTTTTTTTTTTTTTGTTATGCTTAATATAAATTTGTTTACCAAAAGTAGCTATTTTTAGAAAATTTTCCAAAAAGTAAATAGCAAATTTTGCAATAATATAAACAAAGGCAAAATTTGCATAAATTTAAAAAAAAAAAATAATTTTATGAATTTTCTAATACTACATTTACACCTACACAAAATCTAGTACTTAAGGGATTTTGAGCGAAATCTTGTTAATTTTTACTTGATTTCCCATACAAAACAAAATCTAGTTCGCCACTAGATTTTGGCAAAATCTCACGAAATCTTGCAATACTCAACGATACAACTATGAATTTTATACTAATGTACTAAAAAATACAGCTCTGAACTAGAAAAATCTGACAGTTAGACAAAAAAAAAAAAAAAATAAAAAAAAAATATATATATATATTTATAAAATGAGCGCGGAAAATAAATTTGCGGTAAATTAATAATTAACAAAAATAAGCATTTGTAAAAATGGATAAGCCGATAATAAATAAACGGTACGAAAATTATATTAATATAACTGTATAAAGTGTAGCATTACGAAGGCCTTAATTTACAGAAAACGTAACTACAAAAAGGAAAAGCAGTGCAATTCCAATGAAGAGGCGCTTTTTAATATTGTTTTTTAAGTCTTTAGTTGTTTTTGTTTGTTTTGCAATAAAATTGTTACATTTAAAAATTTGCAATTCTGTCTCTTATTTGTTCTCCTTTTGGGTTATAGTCATAGGTAAACTCCTCGCCATTTGGCTGCTCATTTTCCGTATCAGTCGTCTTTTCCCAGGTATAATTTATAACGTAGTAGTAGATTTGCAACAGTTTGTGAAACCTTATATTTAACAAATGCTGGTGTCCTTATACGCAACAATCTTTATTCCTATTCTATTTTTTTAATAAATAAAGAGTTAAATACAATTTATTTCCTTTTTCAACCAGCTGTTTTTATTATGTAAAATAAAATCCGACAATATGTCAAAAAGCACTGGTGTAAACGCCAAAAAATTTCTTTAATATTTTTTTTAATTTCTTTTAATATTCTATGAGTTAAATTTCATTTATGTATTTTATAAAGCTTTTTGTAATAGCTCTATTCCTTAAATTTATTTAGAAATGACTTTATACACTACCAGACTATTATATTGTATTTTCTTGTTACATTTTACCTTAGCTTTCCGTTGGATAGCAATGAAGTATATTTATGTACAGAAAAATTTACAATTATTAGACACCAGCAATACAATACAATTTCTTTCCTTTTTCAGCTGTTTTTATTATGTAAAATAAAATCCGACAATATGTCAAAAAATTTCTTTAAGATTTTAACTAAAATCTACTAGATTTTGTGTAGGTGTAAATGTAGTATAAACCAAAATTAAATTGTACGATATTTTTTCGAAAAATAACCAAATTTGCAATACTTTTTATAAACAAAAGCAAAATTTGCATTGATCTTAACAAAAGCAAATTTTGGGAAAATTTTCTAACAAATGTCATTAAAAAAATTAAAAATTATTTTGAAAGAATTTAAAAAAAAAAATTTTTTGCGAATAATTCCCAAAAATCTGAAAGTTTGATAAAAAAAAATGTTATAAATCGCAAAACGTGCAAAACGACTTCTTAAATCCTCTTCAAATTCCGATAAATGCTGCTTAAATTTCATGAGCATTAACTAAAAATCGATAATATTTCAAAAATTGAGACAAAATTTCCAATACCTCTAAAAAACTTAAATACTTTTGAGTATATTTTCCAAACGAAATCAAATTTGGCGAAGAAATCGCGAAAACTTAAAAGAAGACATATAAAAACAAATCAAATTTGACAAAAACTTGGTAATGGTTTGCAATCGCTGACCAACTTACTTTTCAATGACTACTTCATACCATCTGCATTACATAGAAGTAGTTTAGTAACCCTGCGAAAAATTCGTGTCAATTGTTCTTAAAGCACTTATCCCGTGACCAGTAAACACAATATTATTATAAAAGGAAATAATCACTTGACTGGTGATAATGTGTTTAAAGGGTAAATAGTTCAGAAGAAAGGTAATTGACACAAAATTAGTCATGTGACTGGATTTTGTGCGGGTTGTGGCTGATTCTCTATAGTGCTATTACTTTATATGAAGGGGATATATCTTATTGACATGATTCATTTGGGACAATATCTGCAACAGGTATTATTTTTACCGAAATTGAATGTGTCCATTTAGATTATTTTAGTAATCTGTTACAAAGTGTCAAAAAGGCGCCAATTAACCCCATCGTAGGACATCGCCATGGTAAAGTGGCAAGTCCCCTTCATATAAAATGTTAGAACTCGAACTGGTCCATACTACTTTAGAGCTGTCACGTGACAAGTTAAGTGTAAGGTCCCTTCAGTGATGTTAACCGTACGGTGATTTCCCTTTTTACGGTAATTTTGAGCCCCAGAAGGTAGTAAGGTAATTTCATTAAACATACGGTAATTTAAAGATAGTTGGTATACTAACTATCATAACGTATACTTACATATGAGGGGCTTAATCACAAGAGGTTTAAGTGCCTTTTTAACAAAAATTAAGATTAAGTGCTCATATACCCCGTGTGTTTTAAGCAAAACAGGTATTTTAATGACAACTGCTAGAGTTGGTTGCCATATCTCGCTACCAGATGAAAATTCCACATTCAGCTCTTGTGTTCTAAGCTTCTCTGAACTTCACCTACTAATTCCATATGTAGTCTCAATTTTAAAAAGAAGCACTTAAACCCCTTGTGCTTTAAGACCCTTATATGTATGTAGGTTTTATGATTTTAACTTTTGAGAGGTTTAAAAATAGATATATGTCATACCAAACAATTGAGAATATTGTGTTTCTGCAAATGTTTTGGTTATACTTAAAAGTACACAATATGAAAAATTAAATTACTCATTGTATATTATGAATTTTAAACTTTTTGCTTGTTTAAAAATCAACAAACTTTTAAACATTAAAAATAACCGAAAAGTGATGAACTTAACTATCGGATTATTTTAAGTACGTATTAGGGATTTAATATCGGACTATTTTAAGTACGTATTAGGGATTTAGTGGCTAAAGTTAAGTATTTATAATTTGAATAACCCATACATGAATCAAGCATTCTATACATTATTTAAGAAAATCCATATTCACCGCTTTTCCTTGATTAAGGTTCGGATGGATTTAGATTGTTAAAATTTTGAGTTTTATGATCCAGTACGATATTCGAATCTCCAAAAATACTGTCTTAGTGGATCGATTTGGCGGGAGATCAACTTCCGGTCCAAATTTAGTTTCAGTCGCTTAGGCTGTGCGATGATGAGTCAGTCAGTGAAGTTTCAACTTTATATACATATATGACTAATTCATTGCCATATTCATAAAAATGCAATAATTTTGGTTTAAAATAAATGTATTTAAAAAAATTATTTTCAATAAATTTTTTCTTTAAACACATTTAAAATTTAAAAAGTTGTTTAATACGCACGGTAATTTTTGTAGCCGGTCGCTAATGAAAAAATGAAAGTTAACATCACTGGTTCCCTTTCCCCTAGGGAATGGCTGCCACGTAATCTGATACATAAGCACTTGTTTATGAGTTGATTAACGAAATTTGTAATTAATTCATAATAAAATGCATTTAAGGATTTATTTATTCAAATCTAATACAAATCGATTTTAGATAAATATTTGTTCTTCAAATTTGATTTTTTTTTTAATTGTTGGTTATTTTTTTCGTTATTGACGGACATCCGCCTTCAATTGCGGTGAGGGTAAGACGGCAAAGACCTTTGAGGAGATGGTGTGATTACTATCGAAACGCGTCCGATCAACCTGTCCGTGAACGTGGGTTCGAGCCCCAAGGCAGGCAAGAATGAAAAATTATCAATATATTTTAAATAATTACATGTTGTAAAATTCCATCCATCATAAAAATAATTTAGTGAAAACTAAATTTAATGAACTTAACCTAATTAAAAATATGAAAATTTGGATAAAAAACCATAAAACAGTTCAATAAAATATTTTTTGTGAATTTTACCATGAATTCAAATTCAGTTTGTTGTTTTTAAAATCTTATTAAAATCAATTTTAAATATTAATAACTTCTTACACTGTAATTATGTATAATAAAAAAATTACTCTACTTGAGCTTAATTAATTTTACCTTGAACTTAAGTTAAATATTCGTATCTGTATTTCTTTTTGAGTATCGTATCGTATCCGCCAAAAAAGCGCATCGTTACATCCCTACTTTAAATATGAAATTTCCAAAAGGTTACTAAAAATCGCAAATTCCTTAAAATTTTTGTAAGTCGCAAATTTAGCAAAAATTTACTAAAAACATAAAATTTTGTAAAAAATTTAAGAAAAAACTGCAAATTTCTCAAAAACTTGCTCATGAAAAGCCTCAAGTTTGGTAAACATTCACTTAAGATCTAAAATCTTAAAAAATAGCAATTATCACAAAA
Source organism: Pollenia amentaria (assembly GCA_943735925.1). Lineage (NCBI taxonomy): Eukaryota > Metazoa > Arthropoda > Insecta > Diptera > Polleniidae > Pollenia > Pollenia amentaria. The sequence goes on along the minus strand of OX031007.1, from coordinate 183,735,897 downwards.
ATTTACTAAAATCGAAAAATTCTCACAAATTTTCTGAAAGTCGCAAATTTTGAAAAATTTGTCAAATAAGTAAAATTGCACTAAATTGCTTTAAATAGCAAATATGTGCAAAATATTTTTAATAGATATTCATACAATTTAATATTAAAATTTAATATAACTTTTGATATGAAATTCCTCTCATACATTTACGATGAAGCGAAAAACCTTTTAGAAAATACTGAAAAGAAAAAAAAACTACGAGCTCGTAATTTTTACTTAAGACATTTTAATAAAAAAAAGACATTTCAAATGCCTAAGAAAATCAAGAACAAAAAACATAATACAACAAACTGATGTAGTATATTTTGAAAAGTTATTTTTTTTTATACAAAATCTGGAGGTTGTGGTGCTGCATCTATTGTGGGTAATGTTAAGTTTAGAAAATGTTTGTTCGTAAAGGAAAAGAAAAATCCAAAAAAAAGGAGAACATTAACAACAAACAATTTTTAAATGCGTAGATTTAATGTCAAGGTGGGATTAGAAAAATTTATATTCATAAAGAAGAAAAAACTCTTTACACGTACGATACGATTCCTATGCATGTGTTACCACGAAGGTGGCATTACAAGCAAATCTATTGCTTTGAAGGTGTTCTCGCTGATGAGTGTTCATTTGAATGATCATGTATGTGTTAGTGTTATTGTTTAATAAAGTTATGAGACATTTAAAGATTTAGTTAATAAACAAACATTTATATGCAAATTTTGCATAATAATATCATTGAAATTTACTCAACATAAAAATATTTTTGCTAGTTTATATAACAATTCCGCTTTTGTCTACAGCAAAAGTGTTTATGACACTATGCTTATATCCTTTTTGTAGCCTTTAGCTAGATTTTGGTTTAACAACATTTTTATAACTTTTAAGTTATAAAAGTGCAAAAAATTTGCAGTATGTCATTGTAATCTTTTTTACCTTTGGAAGTAAAAAAAAAACAAACTAAATTACGGTTTTCTAAGTTGAACATTTTAGTTAAAACAAAGTTTTCTAAAAAATAAGTTTTACCATGTTGTTTAGAATAGATATTTACTTTGCTATTCAGTAGTTGGCAAAACTAAAAGTTATTAGTGTATTGACTTAAACTAACAGTTTACAGCTCTTCATTTAACGCTTCTTTAATTTTCAGTGGCAACAAAAGTAGTTATATTCATATTTGGACATGCTATAATTACACAGTGCCACATTTTTTAAGTCATCGGGTGTGGTTTTGCAAGAAGGAGTTTGCATTTCATACGTTGCACTGTGTTGCTAAAAGAATTATGAATTTTGGGGAACAGATATTTAGATTAAATAATTTTCTTATAAAGTGCATAGTCGTAGATTGGATAACTGTATCATATTTAACGTTATTTATTGTAGTATAAAAACAGATTTTTGAAGAATGAATAAGAAACAAAAAAGTTTGATTTAATTTTTCATAACGTGAAATACTTCCTTAAAGATCCAAAGTTTCTTCTAAGAACCTTCTAATATCTAGTCACCCGATAACTCCAAAAGTCTAAAATCTTTAAAAATCCTTAAATTAGATCTAATAATTAAGGAAATTATAAAAAAAATCTGGCAGTGGTTTCAAGAGCGGGGACGAAAGTAACGTATTATTATTTTTTTTTTTTTTAAATCTACACAGAAAAAATTAAAAATTGTCTCTAATCACCAAATTTATACCAAATGCATAATATCAAGCAAATAAGTTGTTGATTTTGCACCTATTACCAAAATGATTATATTGATTACTAAAAGTTTTAAAATTCTGAATATTTTTTTTTTTTTTTTCAATAAATGATATTTTTAATTTTAATTTAAAAAATTATCTAAAAACTTTGCCATTTCAAACAATGTGTTAATTTATTTAATGAGATATTGAAAACTTCCAACAACAATTCTAACAGTTTAAATTATTTTTTTTAAACGGAAAAGTAAATTAATCGGGTATGTGATGAAAATCGATCGATTTCAATACGAACTTTTTCAAAAGGTGTGATGAATTTCGAGTGACTTAAAAATCTATTTCTGAATAATAATCTTAAGTTTTTGTTTAAAATACAGTACAATAAACTCATGTCGTACACAATTTAAAAAAATAGCGACTGGAAATAAGAGGAATATGTACAAGACAGCAATTATAAAATATTCTTAAAACGATATTATCGTTTTCAAATCGTTTCGTTTTCCAAATCGATTTCCATCACATACCTGAATATTTTTTGATATTTAATTAATATTTTAATGAAAAATTTATTTCAAAACAATTAAAATGTTAATTAAAATTCATTCATTCAAAAGCCAAGATCAAGATTGATGTTTGACTATTTCCGTCATCCGGCTTCAATGGCTGTGTGAGTAAAACGGCAAACCCTCCGAAGAGATTGTGTGGTTAAAATCGAAACTACTCAGGGCAACCTGTCCGTGAAAGCCTGGGTTCAAATCTTAGCGCAGTCAAGAATGAAAAATTATCAATAAAAATTTTAATTAATTTCATGTTGTAAAATTCCTGTCTTCATAAAAAAAAATAATTTTATGAAAATTAAATTCAATGAACTTAAGCCTAATTAAAAATATCTCAATTTGGACCATTAACAGTTCATTAAAATAACCACAATACTAATTATTCAAAATTATATTTTTAATTTTCTTTCAACAAAAAAAAAATAATTGGTTAAATTATCACATTAATAAAATTTAAATACTTTTTAAACCATTTTTTTAATTGATAAAAAAACTTTTTTTCGTGTATTTTTTCCTTAATATTAATTAATTATATATTAATTATATTAATTAATTTTCTAACGATCTAATTTAAAATCAAATTTTTCTTTAATTAACGTAATTTTTATTTAAATAAACGTAAATTACTAGATACAAATACTCGTATGAATAACATTTCTTAAAAATGCAAAATAACATTATTTTGTGCCTTGCTTTTATTTACGTTAAACTAAATTTCTATTTTTTTTTAATTTCATGAATAGTTAATCAACAATTAGTTAGAGTAGTATAAGGACTATCTAAAGATAAAGCGGTAAGATAGCATGGATGGGAGGGTTAAGACCATAGGGAAGTTTTACTATCTTCTTCCTGTCAATAAATTGAGTTACTATTCTTTTCCAACAGTTAACATGGGTTACTTTAAGCTACCCTTTAAAATAAATGTTTACCGATTTTTAACCATTCTTAAGGGAGACAAGAACACCACCCCATTGACTTGAGCACGATCGGAATATGTAGCATTGGTCTCCCAAGAGATACGGCCGAGTGAAGTTTGGATTTTTACACTCGTGAAAATCTCTCGACAATGCATCTAAGTGTTATAAATATTGAATTAAATTGAAATTACATCACTAAACAACGCAATCAACATTTAGTTTAAAATAGATTATTGGTATCATTTTAACTAATTTATTTTAACTAGTTAAGGTTATTATAAAATCGATGAGTAAGGCCATTTGTAACACGTTAAACATAAAATTTTACTTGAAACAAGGTTCATATTATAAAAGTTGGCATTTTTAATTGCAGAACGATTATAATCGCAACCAAATCAGCTTTATCAACTACATACCAAAAACCAGTGATGCCAATTCTTGGGACACTAAACGCATGAAGAAATTTTAAAAAACGGGCTTAATTGAAAAATTATTGTTTGAGAACACGTGGTAGTTTTTCAAAAACGTACAAAAAAGGGCTAAAAAATATTTTTATTTATTAATTAAACAAACAATTAAGATACAACTGTAGCTTTTACATTCTTTTCTAATTGGTCATTGTTCACGTCTGAATGATAGTTATTTTATAAAGTTTTGGAAAATAGCAAATAAGGAAAGTGTCTTTATATAGTTATAAGTGCTTGGGTTTCGTTTTAAATATTTGTGCTTTTTTTTTAGCCTCTATTATATCACCAAGTTCTTTGGATACTTGGTTGATGTTTTAGCACTTAATCCTAAAGCCACCCGATACACTCCTTAACCTGGGAAACGCAATCGGCGTTCTCTCTAGGAATATCAGCAAGGTGTATGCACCTTAGGGGATATTCTGGAGCTTAAGCCCACAAATCCACCCCTAAATACAGTCTATACCCCACGAAACGTATGGGCGTTTCGTACGGGCCACCATAGGACGTACATGTTGCGATACATGATCATCCTCTTCCTCATTCCATAAATCACTATTTTTGTATATTTCGTCAGTATCAATATTTAAGCATAACTCGTCAGGTATTTCGTAACTTGAACAACAGCTATTTACTTGTTTGAAACTTTATTTTATATGAATTAAATGTCTTCAACGACATTTTATTTTTAAATAAATTTGAAACACTAAGGCCCCTATTATGAGTTACATTCGATAAACGACTATCGAACATCGCCTATCGAATGTTAATTTGGTATTCTGAGTTGGCAGAACTGTCGAAAATTTCGTTGTAAAACGAATTTTTAACGAAAACAAATTTGCTTTCGACGGTGTAAATAATTTAAAAAAAAAAAGGTTGAAAATTTAAGTTTTTGTTAATTTACTACTTTTGGTGTGCAAATTCCACATTCTTAATTATTTTTGGTTATTTTATGCAGGTTTAAAGTCGTCAGTAGTAAGCAGTTGGAAGAGCTTGTTTTCCTGATGGAACAAAATCCTTTGTTGGCAAAAGGAATTTTTACCAAAGTTCAGGCTACAAAAAGTAGGATGAAATCTCGCAGGAGCTAAATTGTTTGGGACCACCCGTTAGAACATGATCTATCGTTGTCATGATTTATATTAGTTTTATTTTTAAAATTTGTTAACAAAAATTTTTTATTTAAAGTGACAGCTGATAGAAAATGTACTACTGTGAATAAACTAAATCACAATAGTACTTTTTTTTATCGAATGTGTGCCATAATACCAAATGAAAATTCGTTCGATCAACTAATTCGACTGCTGTCGAAAATCGAATTAAGTTCATAATAGGCACCTTAAAGTCATCTCAAGTTCAGCATTTTAGTACGGATATATCAAAATAGTTATAGCAAAACTAGAATGTTAAATAAATGGATATTTACTAATTGAATTTCTACAACTAACCATCGATCTTACCTTAACCGTACTTTCAATGTCTTTCCTTTCGAGCGTTTTTAAATTTTTAGGACCGATTTTACAATTCAATATTGCCACAAAAACGAAAAATATAAGCAAACCGAACAAAAAGTTAAGACGGCCTTAAGGGCTAATTTTGTTTTTGGTTTATGGTTAAACGTCTCAGGTACTCAAAAAATGTGCTAAGTCTAGAACGAAAAGGGCTAAGTTGACATTATTGTCCAAAATAATGCACAAGAATACGAATTAAAAATTTTTCTACGTTATAAAAACTAAGGCCGATAGTCAAGTTCTATTGTAAAAAAAAATAAAATAAAAACGTAAATTTAATCAAAAAGGTTTTTCCATGATTAGTACAGTATCAGTTGAAAATTATTTCGCGCACCGCTGCTATTTTTGACGAAGTGTGTTATGGATGTCCAATTTGTAATCACTTTTTTAAGCATAACACGAACCATGTTATCTTCTAAGGCGCCAACTGTTGTAAGCTTATCAGCACAAACCACACCCAGAGAAAAAATATGTTTAAATTTGGTCACCTCCAACAAAACTATTTTTAAAGAGAATTTTAAACATATTATGTTTAAATTTAACCATATTATTGTCACCGACAAACATATTATTGTTAAATTAGTCCTACATTAAGAAGGCCTCCGAACATCTTTTGGTTAGAAATAACTAAAATATGTTTAACATGGTTGATTTTCAACCAAAGCATGTTGCTCTTAAAAAAGAGGAAAATACTATTGTTAATTTAAAAACAAATTATTGTCATATTTAACCATAACATGTTTAGAGGCAACCATAATATGGTTGTGGCTTCTTGATAGAGGACTAATTTAACAATAATATGTTTGTCGGTGACAATAATATGGTTAAATTTAAACATAATATGTTTAAACTTTTGTCTAAAAATAGTTTTGTTGGAGGTGACCATATCTAAACATATTTTTTCTCTGCGTGCAGTGACTTCACGCCACAGATTACTAAACAGATATGTTAAAAGTTACTTGTGAAAAAGGCCCAAATCACTTGCGAGGGCAGCTTTTGAAGAAAGACACAAAAAGCGTTTTTTGATAAAGAAGGGGCAATGTGTTAAAACAGGCAAATTGCCTGATCAAAACAAAAATAACAAAACACAAACCACGTTTAACAAAAGCATTAGTTCAACAAGCTTCTTATTTTGTGCAAAAAAAAATTATTTAGTCATATTGTTTTGTTTTATAATGGTTTTTACTTACTTAAAAATTATTTACTAGTGTTGCGGTAAACTAAAAAGTTAATTTTTACAACAGTTTTGCAAATAAATCTCAACTAAATAAATTTGTGTTCATTGTATTTCGGTATAAAATATGGTGCAAAAAGAAATGAAGCAAAGGCAGTTTTCTAAGAAAGAGACAAAAAAACTCGAAATCTTCCGTCTCGTGACATATCTGTGCAGAAATCTGTGCTTCCCACAGCCCTAAAGAAAATAATGGAGGGGTGTCAAATCGCGCGATATTAAAAGCCAATTGACAAGTATATTTCCCGATATCAACTTATTGCCAAATTTTTATCTGAAGAAGTTGATGGTTGCGGTCGCCGTATGGCACGTTGAGTCATTCGGTTGAAATCACATCTCGCCGGGATCAATTTCATTCATAACTTCAAAAATAAATCATTGATTATAATCCGCAATGCCAGCCCTGGCTTCATTTTTAAAGAACTAAGGTCCGGCGATGCCAACAGCGTTTTCTGCATGTAGGGCTTGTTGTGGTTAGACATGCCTCCATATGAAGCTATTTTGCTACTTAACGAGCCATATCGCTGAACAAAATTGTTGACTAAGAAATCGGACTGATTTTCAAAGTAAATTTGAATAATATTTTTTTTTAATTTTTTTTTTTTTTTTTTAATACAAATTTTCATTTTAAATCAGGCTAAAGTTCATTAAAAATAAATTTCATTACATTATTTTTATGAAACGGCAAAGATTTCTGAGGAGATAGTGTGGTTACTATTGAAACATGTCAAATCAACCTGTTCATGAACGTGGGTTCAATTCCCCTGTCAGTCAAGAATGAAAAATAATCAATAAATTTTAATTAATTTCATGTTGTAAAATTCCTTTCTTCATAAAACTAATTTAATGAAAATTAAATTTAATGAACTTAAGCCTTAGTTAAAAATGAACATTTGGATTAAAAACCATAAACAGTTCAATAAATTACCCACAATGCTAATTATTTTTTTTACCAGGGAATGTAAAAACAAGAGCGCAGTATGATAGTCCATTTAAGAGCTAACTCTTTCGATGGTTTTATGGGACTTAGAAAACACCTTCTATATTGCATTGACAATGTTATATAAAAACTATAACCAAACTTCCTATAAAGAAATAAAAACTCTAAGGTGGCCACTTTATAGTTTTATGTATTCTCAATATCTAACAAAACTCATTAATGCACGACAATAACAAATACCTAAAACAATAACAAAATCTAAAGCGTTTTCATGCATTTTTGAAAGAAATAAATGAAAAACAAAAAACGTAAGATCTCTTTTTTACACAACTACACCATCTTCATAATGTATTTCATTTGAAATGTGATGGTATGATGTGTGTGTATGGATGTAATAATCGTAAAATCCAACACTTTTTTCAGTTTGTTGTTTCTGTTACATATGTTGTGCTGTTAAATGTTGTTGCTGTTTGGCAACATTGTTGCTTACTTACAACAATAAAAACAACCACAGAGATGTAACTATTACATCTTTCATGATATTGTGGCTCTTTTAATGTTTCTGCTGAAACACAATTAAGTTTTGATCTTCATTATTATTATTTTTAGTAAAGATTCATTTAAGTTTTATGTTTAAAAAAAGAAAACTTGTTGAAGTTGCTTTTTTATTTATGTTTTCTTTGTAGTGCTTTAAGATAAAAGTAAGCTTTTGATATATGTCATACTAGCCTAACCCAGTGTGCTTCGCTACCCTTATTAAAATAAAATAAGTAATTGTCTTAGTACAGATCTCATGCATTATTAACGGAGCTATTTGTACCATATTTGTATACTCTTAATTTTCCATGTTACCATTTATCAGTTTTACAGAAATCTATATGGTATTTGTATTAAAGGTCACCCACGTAAATCATCACGCCCTCTTTTTGACTGATGTTGCTTATTGATTACCAAGAGATTTGTAACAAATTTGAAAACATTAGCTGTTACCGTTCTCTAGATATACAGAAATCTCATTTGATATTGTATATACGGTACCATGCCCACTTATCCGCTCCCACCTTCTTTCGGACAGATGTTGTGTATTGAAAATATGTAGTAAATTTGGAAAATTTTAATGTACCATTCTTTAGTTAAAAATAAATCTTTTTTGTGCCACGCTCAGTTGTCCAATACCCTCCACAACTTGTCGGATGTTGTGTGTTATTAAAAGGGTCATCCAACCATAATGCACGATGCTAATTGTGATCCACACCTTAACGTCAAGTTTTTTTCCTAACTTAATTTGACATTTCTTTGTTTCAGTGTTTGACAAATTCAACCATGGGGAGGTACACAATTAAGCAGCGCGTTACGATTGCTGAAGCCTTCTATAAAAATGGGCGTTCAAATCAAACTGCATTTTGTTTACTTCGTGATTATTTTTTTTTTTTTTTTTTTTTTGGTCAATATAATTTGGTCAATACAAATGTGTCCACAATCGGAAGAATTGTGCGCAAATTTCAGCAAACCGGATCTGTGAAAACACCTGCGCATGCTCGCCCATTCGTTCGTTCTGGGCTGGCGGCACTATCGAGCCGTACTTCTTCAAAAATGAGGTCGGCAAAGCATTTACCGTAAATGATGTTTGCTATCGCGAGATGATAAAGGACTTGTGGACGATGTGTGGTTCCAACACAATGGTGCAACTTGCCACACAGCCAATGAAACAATGGCTCATTTGCACGAAAAATGCAATGGCCGTGTTATTTCATATCGTGGCGATGTTAATTGGCCGCCAAGACCATGTAATTTGACACCGTTGGACTTCTTTGTTTGGGGATATTTGAAAGAAAAGTGTACGTCAATAAGTCAAGAACAATTCAAGAGCTAAAGGATGAGATAGTTCGGTACATTGACGACATTGAACCTCAATTATGTTTAAGAGTTTTAGAAAATATGGACCATCGGAAAGATATGTGCCACCGATGCCGTGACGAGCATATTGCCGATATTTTGTTTCACACATAATTGTCATAGATCCTGCTATCAAAATAATTTTTTTTTGTTTTATTTACATTTAACATAGATATTAAAGTAGAACTCTGAATGATTTTTTTTATAATTTTATCATAACATTGTTCAGGAATACAAATAATTGCTTTTTTAAGTGAACTCGGACATTTAGGGATTTTAGTATGATTTTTTTTCAGAGGTTAAAAAATATTTCAGTCTCGATTGGAGCCTCTATGGCACTCAGAACTCAAAGTTACACGTTACCAGGCGTATCCATCTAAGTCCCTATTTTCCAATCCTCTGAGTTATATGCCAATGCTTATTCAATTACCCTCCATACTTCATTGTAGGGTTCTCCGCTCTCCGCAAACTGCGGAAGCGTCCATTAGCTCCTCAGCGATGCTTCCCGAAAAGGTTATTTTATATTTATATCTGCATGGAAAGAAATCTCCACGAAGAAGATATATAAAAAATCTCCGGGGGGATGTCAAATAAACTAACACCAAATTTTAAGTCTGTTACTGTTGTTATAGTTATGTTGATAACATATTATTATTAATTTGTTTATATGAGTAAAAACCCTTAACTTAGTCCAACTCGACCAAACGGAAAAAATAAAAAGTGATTTCAATTAAAAAAATTTGTAATATTAATTAAAAAATTAATTAAATTTGCACGATTTAACAAATTAATAGTATCTATTAAATATTTTTTGATATTAAAAATTTGTTGCATTTATTTTGTTGATTTAACTAACCGTTTAATTCACTTGATTACATTTTTAATTAAAACCGATTTTATTTTTGATTAAAGACTTATTTAAAAAAAAAATTGGCGATAATTTTTTCTGTGCATATACTCAAGATTCATCATCATCTTTGTTGATATTATACGCAGATTTTGATGCGATATAAAGTGCGGACAATTCTTTTCATTGCTTAATGTTATCGAAATATATTGTTGATGCTCATATACTAATGCCCATGAATATCTCTATCTTGTGTTATGTCACATGACGATTTTGCTTTATCCGTTTACGCACATGATTGATATTTTCTAGCAAAATAAATGAATTTGAACGACATTCACGACTATCTTAACTGTGCGAACTGGTGTCAAGATAACATTCGTGTGCAGTAGTCAGGAATGGGTCCCTATCGCTCAAAATAGAAGTAAGTCGCACTCCTAACTTGACAATCTACGTCGAAAGTTGTAAAAAATCATAGCACGAAACTGTTAAGCTATGTTCACACCTATTAAATATTTGACGTCCTACACTTAACAACTAGTTTTATTAAAAAAATGTTTGCTTTTCCAAAATATTTGCTGGATCAAAAATAAATTAACAGAAAACTTAATTGAATTAAACAATTATCTTCTTAAAATAAAGATAAGGAAGATAAAGTAAAATATTTGAAAATAAAGCTAAAGTTTGATCAATTTGCTGGTCATGCTTTTTGGATTTTTCGTCAAATATTAGTTAGGTCTGAACATACCTTTAGAAAGGTAATGCCATTTTTTCGCTAAGGCAAAATATTCATGTCACTATAAATAACACAAATTGTGCTTTAAAAAAGTCAGACTTTTTATTCGTAACTTTAGGAGGCACCTGTAAACACTCAGTGTTGCCTAGGCTCAAAAACTCAATAACAGTCCTCGTAGTTGAAATTTTCAATCCTTCATTTTTCTAACATTATCACAACAAAACAAATTACAATTGTATTAATATTATTAAAATATTTATTAGTAAATTAAATTAATCTTTTAACTTTCTACAATGATTGTAATTTCTAGGAACTACGACTGACTACCTTAGCTTAATAACTATATATTACAATGTATAAACCCAACATCAATGTAGGAAAAATAATGATTTCCTTTCAAAAGTAAATATTTATTTAAATATTATTACCAGCATTTGTCAATAAATAAACAAATACACACCTTTCCTTTCATTTAATTTTATTCACCAACAAAATACAACCTCCAGTGCAACAACTATCTACTAAAAAACAAATCATCATAGTTATAAAGTTTTAAACCTTACCTTAATGACTATAATAAGCCGAGTTAACAACTAACATTTTTTTCTTTTTAAGTTATTACTTGAACCACACATACATATATATAAATGCATTAGTGTATAAATCGGCAAAAATCCATAATTTTTTTGAACTTTCAAACAGAAATGTTTGAAAAACGACAACAATTTAGACAGACACTCACCTGCAATGAACATAAAGAAAACAAATAGTTAAATAAATAAACATATTAAATAAAATCATAGAAAACAAAACATAAAAAACATATAAATTATAAATATAATCGTATTAGTTAATAGTCAATAATTTATATCTTATTTTCGTAAAAAATAAGGTTTAACTTTAACGATATGATTGGGGTGGCAACAAAGACAAAAAAAAATTCATAGTCTTAAATAAAAAAATAGAAATTTTAAATAAAATATAGGCTTATTTTAAATTATGGCTAATATATACAAATTGTATATTGTTATAAGCATAAAGCTTTTTAATAAGTCAAAGAATTTGTTAGTTAAGAAATAATTTTTTTTAAGACACCGTTCTCAATAAAATACAAAAATGTCGTGACATCATTTTAGATGTAATATGAGGGGCTTAAAGCATAAGGGGTTAAGTGTTTTTTTTAATTGAGATTACATATAGAATTGGTATGTGAAGTTCAGAGAAGTTCAGAAAGAGATGGATGTGGAATTCTCACCCGGTAGTGAGATTAGGCGACCAATGATAGCAGTTGTCATTAAAATACCTGTTTCTCTTGGAGCACAACGGGTATATGAGCACTTAGTCTTAATTTGAAAAAAGGCACTTAAACCCCTTGTGCTTTAAGCCCCTCATATATAGTCTTTAAACCGAATATGTTGGAAAATTAGTTCCGTTTACAACTGAATTTTTATTTAAATTATTTTTAAGGGCTAGGAAAAACTACTTCTAAATTAATTTTCAATAAAACATATTTTAACATAAAAGAAGGTTTACATACACAACCAGTCGGCCATCCCACCTTCCAGCCAGACTGACAGACATCTTTACATCGATTCGAAAGGTGATTCTGAGTAGATTGGCTTTGTAAAAGGTGGGTACCAATATTTGCATATGTTGCACAAATCAGCACAAACGCATAATGGCCATCCACGTATGGTGGTGTGTGTTTAAATATGTATCGGCTTTTAGCTGAGGTGCCTCCGTTTAAAGAACTAGAACTAAAGGCTCGAATTAAAAATATAGTACTATAAGAGCCCCAGTAAAAAATTCGCTTATTTTTCAAAATGTATAGCTTTTTTCAATAATTATTTAGTAGCTTTCTTCTATAACTACAGCTTCAACTATTTTACATGCGTTCATTTTGGGACTTTCCTTGTAAAATTCATTGGTTTTTTCAGTACAATTGTAAGTAGTCTTTTTACTTTTTCCCGATTAACCAACACAATATTTTGTAGGCGAAGTTTTTATTTGGGCCATAGTAAAAAAATAAAATGGGGTTATTTTTAATAGCAACCATAAAGGTAATACGTTTTATTTAAAAAATTACTTTTTAAACATTATTACTTGAATATATTATTCGCTTAGAAAAGAGGAGTTATTTTCTGAGTTTTATTGATTCCCCAGAAATAAAAGAATTTTATTGATTTTTAATTATTCCTCAGAAAATAAAAAATATTTGTGAGTTTAATTTTTTGCTTAGAAAATAAAAATTATTTTTTGAGTCTTATTTTTGCTTAGAAATAAATGTTACTTTTTGATTTTTATTTTTCTTACAAAAACAAAGTAATTTTCTGCGCTGATATTAAAATTAACTGAATTAAGGGCTAATTTTCGCACAGAGTCCATGCAAAAAATCTTATTTCTCAAATCAAATTAATTGTTTTTTATTTTAATTTTATTAAATTTAAAACAACTCTTTTCTAAGCAAAAAAATTAAATTTCCAAAATAACTTTTATTTCTGAAGAACAAATATAAATCATGAAATAACGTTTATTTTTGAAGGAATAAAATAACATAACATATATATGTGACGCGCAAAATAGAAAGGGACCTAAGGGTTTTGTTCAGGAAAGCCATTTTAAAGATTTAAATACGTGCATCTTTGGTGTACCATCACTGAGCGTGTTGGTATTGGTCTCATTTGAAAGCGACACATCTCATGACGTCAGGAACGTGTTGGTCAACCTTGAAAACGCGCGTAGGGTGTCCCTACCTGTTGTTTTGTGTAGTTGGTTTTTAGTTATCCAAAAATAATATGTATACAAAAAATTGTAAAATAAAATATTGAAATAAAATCCACGGAGAACATTTGTTTTTATTTCTGACGTATTAAGTGCTCAATAGGGTTATGACCAGGTGGCGTTGAAAGCACAGCTGTGCTACTTTTTTTTCTTACTTAGAAAGAGTAATGTCAAATGTTGCTTGTGATTTTGACATATCGATCAACGAAAGCAACAAAAAAATACATTGTTGTGTTTTTGGTTTGTTACTTGTTGTAGTATCGACACCACCGTATACATGAATTCGCCTTGGTTATGACTTTTTAAATTTTTTTTCAGCTATCAAATAACCAAAATATCCATAAAATAATAAAATATTTTTTATTTTAAAAGTCATTTGCGGTAACTATTTAGCAAGGCGAATTCATTCCAGGTAATCTTGGTAGTACAACAAGTACAACTCGTACAAAAACCACAAGCAATTTGTTTTTGTAAAATTAATGTACAATGTCAAAAACCGAAACAATTAAAAACAGAAGCAAAGATAATAAGCAAAATTTTGACACCCAACAATTATAATGCTAAAGAAAAAAAGTTAGCAGCAGGGCTTTTAGGATCACCTGTAATGAATTCGCCTTGCTATTTAGAAATTTATAATATTTTTTGGTAGACAATTTTTAAAAACTTGAAGGAAATTTGGCTAAATAAAAATGGCTAAATTGATTTTTTACATGGCTAAATGAGATGAAAAATGGTTAATTCTAACCTTAAATTGCTTAAATGGCAGTACTGGCTATCAGAATTCCACACAATCCTGCGTTCGGGGTAGGTGGCTTTGCAGCACACATTCAGATTATGAAGATTGTTTCAAAGATCATTTAATTTTAGTAAGTGATTGTATGCTACCAGCTCTATAATTTGCTAGGAATTTTAATGTCCTCATACCTAAAATGAATTAATGTGTAAACGGTCTTGGTTGCAAGAACTTGCATAACAAATATGCTTCACCGAACGTTCGAAACAGAGTGATAGCGAGTAATACCGTTCGTTGCCGGTATATTTGGTCCAAATTTCGAAAAGCGTCTAAACTATGGGTGAACAACCATCGATTTTCCAGGCGGAAGTTTATTCCATCCGCATATGTGCAAGGAAATCTTTGAGGAGAAACTTTAGACGTTTAAGGTTATTTGTAAGGTAGCCATCAGATAGCCATGCTGCTCTTAGAGCGCTATAGTTTTACGGGGTGAAGTGTTAGGTGGTCATGGACAGTATTGCTCTTCAGAATGTGTTAGGTGCCCAGCAAAGAATGGGGAAATAGCTTAGCAATTAGAGGCGCTCGTCGCCTATTTATTGGTTCTGAGCCCTTTATTGGTATCCCTGCTGGTTACATTACGGACACGATGAAATCGTGGTCCGAACGAGAATTTTCTCGGCTATGGATAAATACTGCTGGACTTTGACACACTAAAAGAATTGTCACCTTATCCTTTGGTATATAACGTAACTTTCTTCTACTTGAAAAAAGTAATTTAAAGGTACCTACTGGCCTTTTCAAAAGGCAGATTTTGCGAGATGGTTGGTAAGATACCTGACAATCTGCTCTGTCCCGCCTCAATCCAACCAAAATTTATACACATTTATGCCAAGCAGAATAGTTGCATTCGTACGTAACCTAAATCTGTGCTGGTCAATTTCGTAGCTGTACAAAAGATTCAGTGGGTCGCTTATTGCCTTATATATCTATCTATTACTGTTTAAAACCATAAAATCGCTGTTTGGTCTTCTTTATTTGCCGGTTTCGCGAAACATGTTAAAGCTTTGATTATTTGTTTTCTCAAAACGCAATAATGATTACATGTATTGGTACAAAAATGATACCCCTTATTTAATAGAATCCCAATAAAAAATTGAGCTTCCAACGAAGCAGGTTTGTAAGGGAGAAATGTAAAAGTTTCGCTTACCATATCCCTTACGGAAGACATGACTTTTATATGGCGAATTGCCACTTTAAAGCAATACATTTTTGACACAGAAAGCGCTTTATTCAGCGCATATAAAAATTAGTGAATGTCACGTTCAGCTTTTTACACTGATTTTTTTGTTACCGTTATTCTTTTTTATGCTCCTGGCTTTTCAAATTTTATATATATTTTTTCTTTTAATTCATGAAGAATTCGTTCACTTACCTAACTGCATCTGTGTATATCTTATTGCGTAGCGCACAAATGGGGGCTTACATTTTAAAATGAACCAATAGTGCTTCGCGAAATAGGAAAACATTTTATTGGGATAATACTGTAAGCTAGCGTTTCTTTTGCTGGATCGTTTTAGATTTCAAAATTTATGTTTTCATTAGCAGTGGGTGTCGATCTCTAATATACGCAATTTTATGTATGTTCAATTGAAAGAAAAGTGTATAATATCATTAGTTTTCTTAATAAAGTTTTCGTACTTCCAAAAAAAAAATTGATTTAATCTTCGTATTATATTTTGTCAATCAAAAGCATATTTTGCATCAAAATATTTCCATTTCGAAAGCCAGAACTTACTTCCAAGTGGATTTTATCGAGTAGATGAACTGTGAATTGTTATCTTTAAAATCACCAAAGCTTTTTTGGAAATGGTGTTTGCATAAGAAATATGTATGTATATGTATATAGTATTTCTTAAACCATTATTATTATTATTTTCTTATTGATATTGTTGTTTAAGGAAGTTTTACACACAGATAACAATAAAGTACAAAACAACGACATCGAATGTTAAAAATAAGAAAATGAAAAAGTTTATATGTTTTTAAAGGCCTTTGTTACCAGCCCACACTATTAACAGTACAAACCTGGCTTTTTTCTATTTTTATTTTTTTGTAATGCCTGGCTTTTAAGTTTAAGATCTTGGTAACAAATGTTATTTCCTTTGTTAAACTCTCTCACATATACAATAATTGTATATCTTAGCCGTGTATCTGTTTATAACAGCAAAATGCAAAGAATAAAAACTCTGTTTCTTTGTGTTCGTAAACATTTGTCCCATGGGCTACTATCAAATAACCAAAATCAATAATAATTCAAACAATTATTATTTTTACCAAATACTGCCCATACACAATCTCACTTATTGCTTATTACATTTGTACTGTACTTTTTCTATTTTTTTGCACTTTTTTCCTCTTGAATATTTCTATATTTTTGGCTTAAACTTAGATCGTTTTTTTTTACTAAACTTGAAGTATTTTTGCATTATTGTTGCGCTTATATGTGCGAGTACTAACACGCGTTTGAGCGCTCATTTCGTTTAAAAATAAAAGAAAAAAAAACATCAAGAATTTTCTACACGCCTTTTGAAATTATGCGGAAACGCAAGTCACAATGACATTGGTGCTCTAACGGAGATAAAATACCCCACAAATTATAATGGACATAGGTTTTTTTCTTTTTCTAATGCAATATTGTATAAATGCATTTTTTGCTGAAAATAAAATTAAATAAAAATTGGTTTTACATTACGTTTTTAACCCGGCCTCAAATTAGAAGGAATAGACCACAAACAGGCCAATATTTACATTTTTTTTTAAACAGATTAAATTTCTCCTAGAAATCTAAGACTGTGCTACAAAAAAATTATTGTATTCGAAATAGTGGTACATAGAAAAGTTTACTTCTAGAACATTATTCGTAGCAAAAGCATAAATAAATTGCCAATTTCATATTCGATATCTGAACTTATCAAAAGAGTAAGCACCGATGCCCTGCTCTTAGCTTTTTGAAATTAGAAAAACTTCTCAAATTAATACTTAATCAAATTTAAAGATACTCAACATCCTAAAAATGCAGTATTTCAATAAAACTTACAAAGTTCTTTTAGTCAAAATTGTCTCTATAAGATTAACGAATAAAATAGCCGTATAAGACAATTTACTTAAAAAAAAAATTTCTGTATAACAATGGGTGATTCAAGTAGAGATACTTTTTTCAATAGCCTTTTTTTGACAGATCACGTGTGAGTCGTGTCATGCTGTCATGTTATTTTTGTTAAGTATTGCTTGGCATTTCATAGTGGAAAGACTTACGCCTGAACTTGTCATTCGCCAGTTACCAGTCGAAATGCTCGAACGAGTCATCGAAAGAATGTTCTTTCAAATGATAATAAACATTCCCCATTAAATTTAAATTTTCTATGTTTTTTGCTTTAAAAAAGTAGGGAACCTCGTCGAAATAAATCACGCTTACTATTTCGTAGAGAAATTTCATTGTATTGAGTTCTAGAAAATTGTAAAACGCCTTTTTGACGAAATTCTGCTATAAGTGCTAAACTACGATTACACTCAGTGTAAACAGATCTAAAAAAATTTTACAGCTAAATCTGGCATTAAGGCCAAAAAAGGTTAAAAATTATTTTAAAAAAAGCTAAAATTTTTTAAAGATTTTTGTTAAAAATTTAATACCAGAACGAAATTTTATTCGAAGCAAAATACGTTTTAGTGACTTATTTTTCAACGAAATTGAAATAAATGGAAAGATTTTGGTAAAGCATAAGTAGTTGAAATTAAATTTTAAATTTAGGGGCCCGCAAACCCCTGATACATGCTAAATTTAAACGATTTATTTCTATGATGTACAAATTTTTTTAGATCATTTTATTTTTTTAGTTTAAGAAGAGTTAAAGCCTTAGAACTATTGTTTTTTCAGCAGTATAGAGCAAACAATCTTTTCACACATTAACACTATTGAATATTTATCTTAATACAAGGAGAAATTTCCTTCTACTTTTATATCGTAATAGCAAATAATATTTGCAATAAGCATCATAATGGGATTTCTAATATTCCCTGAATATTCCATTTTTTTTATAAGACAGGCTTCAGAACATAAGAATTGTCGATTCTCATACGAAATTATTTAAGGTACAATTATTTTAATGTGCTGTTTTCACAACACAACTAATTGAGCGTGTTGTAAAATTTATATGAAAAGCACTCAGTTTTTTGAGTGTTTTTCATAAAAATTTTACTACACGTTCAGCCAGTTGTGTTGTGAAAACAGCACATAAGGCAAAATTTATTATAATTTACAAAAAAATTTAAGTACAATCAATAGAACTATTCGTCCAAGTTTTTAAAATAAATAATGATAAAACATTTACTAAAAATGCTAAATAAAATGCCAAGTGCTAATTGAAAATGTTGCAGCTAAATAAAAAATTTAATTGTGAATTTAGCTGCAAAAATTCCAAAATAATCACACTGGTTACAATAAGCAAATATTTGATGACCCACACATAACCACTATATTAACTGAACATTTGCTTAAGTTTATATAACGTTTAGGAAATCAAGCAGCATTTAACAGTAAATTCAAAAAAAATATGGTAAAAACAAAAAAAAAAGAGTTAATCAATTTAGTGGTCATGCTTCTTTTAGATTTTTTCGTCAAAAAATTGCTGAGTGTAAACACACATTTAGACCACTTTGTATAAAATTTTTATTCATTTAATTAGGCTTTTTTTCTAGATGAAAATAAGATAAACAAATAATTTCCAAGGCTTTTTTATTGAGAAAAGTTTTACTTAAGACGAGAGTATTCTCTTTTTTATACCATTTTCGAGAAACTATTTTGTGTAAAAGTATTTTTAAAATGAAATTTTTGTTTAAGGCAATTTCCAAAAAAATCAATTTTCCAGAAAAAACATCTATTTCAATTTTCTGCAGACAACTTTCTTATTTGGTATGGAAAATAATCTTATTTCCATACCAATTTTTTTTTTTTAAACAAATTTCTATTCAATATGTTAAGTACAAGATTATATATAGTAATTAGTATTGTGGTTATTTTATTGAACTTGTTAATGGTTTTTAATCATTAAATTATTTTTATGAAGAAAGGAATTTTACAACATGAAATGAATTAAAATTTATTGATAATTTTTCATTCTTGACTGAGCTGAGAATTGAACCCAGGTTTTCACGGACAGGTTGCCCAGACTAGTTTCGATTCTAGCCAAACAATCTCTTCAGAGGGGTTTGCCGTTTAGCACTCACCGCCACTGACGACGGATGACGTCATTAGTCAAACAATTTCGAATCTTGGTAGATCGAAATTTGCTTTGAATGAATGATTACCTATTTGAATTGATCTTTTTTGATTTTCATGTTTTTGTCTTTCTTTTTTCTTGTTGACATTTTCAGCACAAATTGAAGGACAAATGTAAACATATAGCTCTTGCCTTAGCTGTTAACAATAATTGGTATTGTGGTTATTTTATTGAGTTGTTAATGGTTTTTAATCCATTTTGATATTTTAATCAGGCTTAAGTTCATTGAATTTAATTTTCAATAAATTATTTTTCTGTACAAAGCAACAACAAAATTACAAAATATTTACGACATTGCTTGTGCTTTCAATGTAATTCTTTGGCGTTGCGTTGTGTTTTACATAATTAGAGCCTTAGTGTTTTTGTAGACGAACACAGCACTTAATACCGTTCGTAACTATTTTCAAGAAAGAGCCGAACATTATATAGTGTTCTGTTCTTCGTTATAAAACAGAACAATTGTAGTGCTTTTGAAGAAAATCATTATATTTTAATGTTCTATGGTGTTTCTTTTTCTACATTGATAAAACAATGAACAAGCAAAAAATTTTAGCAATGACCACAGCACGAGTAGCTTGTGTGTGTATTGTGTATATGTTTAGTTTGTGTACAATTTTTTTGCCGGCTTTTTGTTTTTTTCGTATATGTTTTTTGTTTTTGTAAAAACTTTTTTCTTTTTTTCCAGCCAAAAGGGCGCTTAGCACAACTGAAACAAACGAACATTAATGAGTTGAATCGAACACAACAAAGTTTGTGGTTTTAAAAAATACAGAACGGAATTAAATGTTCTCATCTTTTTGTTGAGTTGGATAAGTACAGTATTATTTTTGTGTTCGAAGATCAGAAACAGGGAAATGTTATTTTTTTAAATGATTTACTATACAATTACTACACTATTAGCGTTTGTGCTTTCCACAAATCTACTGAACCGAACACTAAGGAGCGATATTTAATGTTCATTTTTGAACACTGATTAGGACTATTTTCATATAAAATTTCCATAAAAAATATTCTAAAAGGCTATTTTCATACAGTTGCACGTAATCGTACGCTACAACTCATCAACAGCTTTAATAACACCAACCTTTTACGCGTCGAGAGCTTTACCAGCAAATCGTAAAATTAAACGCTAAGCAAGAACTGACAGAAGAATTTTCTTAGCAAAGCATCTCGAGTAAGCGGAGACAGCCGCACCACAAAATGAGCTTCGCAAAACGGAAAAAGCTATCGCATCTGTAAGTTCAACAAATAGAGACACACACCCGCAACTATTCGATTCACAGCGAAATCTCCTTACCAACTTTGACCAAAAACTGTATATACCCTACAATTAGAAATGTAAACGACAACTTTCTACTGCCATCGCAACACACGGAAATATTAGCCTCCCCACCAATCACAAGGGAGGTAATAACTGCAATCATAAAACTAAAATGCAACAAATCATCCGGAACAGAATTTTTTAAGTTTAACCCTCCGGAAATTGCAAATATAATTACACCATTGATCTGTGGACTAATTAAGAAATCACAAACCTTTGGACTGAAGGCCTAATAATAACTCTTCCGAAAAAAAGAGACCTTCAAGGTTGTACTTACTAGCGGGGTATAACCCTACTAAATACCGTACACCTTACCTATTTACAATGCGCTAAGGCAAGAACAAGCAGGTTTCCGCGAAGGCAGATCATGTGTGAATCACGTCTCAACTGTTCGTTAACTTTGAGATGGTGTTCGTTACAAGCATTTGGAGAGCGCTACATCGGTGGAGTGCACTTGAAACTATCATAGACGTTATAAGACTTCTGTAATTGAACTCCCGAAAGCAAGTGATGTACAAGGGTCAAAAGTCTGAACCATTCAACATCAATGTGGGGGTACGCATTGGTTGTGTTCTATCGCCACTTCTTGGATGATGTAATGTTAGCAACAAACACTGAAGCACCACACGGCATTTAGTATACGCCCTTCACAAAACTGAACGATTTTGCCTATACTGACGACTTACGTCTCTTATTACACAGGCTCAAACATATAGAGAACAATCTAAAAGGCCTCAATAATATGGCGCTAAAAGTTGGCTTACGAAAAAACATCCGGAAACCCCAACTAATGAGAATAAACACCATCAATTATCTGCCCAACTCTCAACAATAGCATCATAGAAGACGAGCAATCATTCTGCTATTTAGGCTGCACACTACGAACCAGCAGTGGCGCAAATGAAGACGTTTGTGCGCGATTTAACAAGGCCCGTCATGATATGCATTCTTCAAATAAAGTATAAATACCTACCGATATATCAACATATTTGAAGAATAAAGTTTTAAGCACTTGCGTAAAACCTTTTATACTTTACGGATGTGGAAACGAAACTTGAAGTCTATCAAAAACGACGTACGACGACTGCAGTTTTTCACTAATCGATGCCAACGTATGATAATCCGATGCTTTTCGCCCTACAACATAACTAACGTCTAGCTGCTCCAAAGCATATATCAAAAACCTATCCAGTACATTATTCTGAAAAGGAAATTTAAATGGATTGGTCATACTCTGAGATCCGATAATGAGTTAGCCAAGGCAGCGCTTCAGTACAAATCCCACGGGTCTCAGCGATCCCCATCGCCCGAAAACAACTTGGCGCAAAGCAACCGCTCGTCAGCTGACTCCTGCAGGAGAATAATGGATCATCATCATTTTCATATAACATTTTTGTATAAAACCATTTTGTAGATACAACTTTCTGTATAATTTTTATACAAAATGTTATGTAAAAAACTCTAGTTTTTTGTAAAAGACAATTTTTCATAGTTACTGTTCTGTATTAGACCATTTGACAGAGAAAACTTTCTCTACAAGATTACCTTTCCACAAAAATTTTCTATACAAGACCATTTTTGATAGAAAATTTTCTGCTTAAGAATATTTTCTTTAAATTTTCTTTGCTATAGTCATTATAAGATTTGTTTTCTTAAGAAATATTTTGATGAGTCTATTACTGCAATTACGCTAAATTTCACAGTGTTTTAAACAACAATTTTTAATTATTCCAAGTGTTAGAAAAATATTTTTTATTAAAATTTAAGAACAATAAAACAAATATCCTTTTGTAGTTTTCAAAAGGTTAAAAACCCCATCTTAATTGTATACAAGTAAGAAAGTACCATTCATTATAAACATAAATAAAAACACAAAATAAATGTTCGATTCACTTACTATAGCATTTTTTCTGCTTTAGAAGTCATTAAAAATTTTTCATTCATTTTATATGATAATCGCTTAGATATCTTATGAAAATAGCAAATTTTTTATGACTTTCATGGATTAAAATGACAACCAAAGAATACTAAACCAAACATCATGATTATGAACATTTTTGCAATCATCATTGCCACCATCATGATCATCGTAATATCATACGATACTTAAACAAATGCTAAAATAAATAAATGAGAAAAAAAAGTCATACAACAGAATTCAAAAGGAAAAAATCAATCGTAAAAAATATTGAAATATAATTTGTTTAGCAAAATGAATAAATGACAGTGGTAGTGAAAAGAATTGCACAGACGAAGGAGGTGGAGTCAGGAAAATATGGTTAACTGAAACTTAATCTGTTGGCTTAACTATTTTGCAAAATGCAGCAAGAAGAAGATAGAAACTAGAAACGTTAAAAAATAAAAAGAATAAACAACAAACATTCTAGGCAACACTTTCAAATGATGGCCAATTGCCACTTATGAGTGTTGTTTAGTAAATCATTATGATACACACAAGCGTACATAAAAATTTTGCAGACATGTGTATAATAAAAAGCACACACGCATATTGTTTTGAACACATACAAATGTTTTAATCGAAATACATTTGAATGTTAAATGCAGATTCTGAAAAGAACGAATTCAAAGTAAAATATTAAAAAACTTTTTTTACCTTCCCTTAAGACATATAAAAACTTCGGGTTAACTTTCAAGACATTATTCAGTTACCGGTTAGTATTTAAGAGTTTTTGGGAGATATAAATGCGGCTTCTTAACAAAATTTTCTTTTATAATATTATTTTTGGTTGTAGCAAACAAAAAATTATAAAATCAGTTTAGTCATTTATTAATTATATTTACATTTATTTTATGTTTGGATTAAGAATTTAATTAAAACAAATATTTTTGTTTCAGGCATTAATCTCAGAGTTTGAGTAACAGACGGGTACTCATAAAATAATTTTCATAAATTGCGTTTAAGACAAATTTTATAACGTTCAAGTATTGCGAGCGTTAAAAATAATATTTGTTACTAAAATGTTTTTAATTTGGTGTTATGGGAAAACGATAGAAATTTTGTGGTTCTTCATTCTGCGACTAAGTTAATAAAAGGGTACTCATTAAAGTTTGTAATTAGTATTCGAAAGCGAACATTATATACTGTTCTTTAGTGTTTTGTTCGGTTGATATGTCGAAAACACAAACGCTAATAGTGTGTGTATGGTAAGTCATAAAAAAACGTTTCTTTGTTTGTGATCTTCGAACACAAAAATAATACTGTTCTTATCAAACTCTATAAAAAGATGAGAACATTTTATTGCGTTCTGTTTTTTTACCACAAACCTTGATGTGTTCGGTTCAGCACATTAATGTCTGGTCATTTCATATGCGCTTAGCGCCCTTTTGGCTGGTAAAAAAACAAAACATTTGTTTCAAACAAAATGCATACACAAAAAAAAAGCAAAATCCCAGAGAAATAATTTTACACAAACAAAACCTGTGCACAATACACACACAAGCTATTCGTGCTGTGGTCGTTACTAAAATTGTTTGTTTACTCATTTCTTTATCAATGTAAAAACAGAAACACCATAGAACATTAAAATATAAAGATTTTCTACATAACCACAACAATTGTTCTGTTTTATAACGAAGAACAGAACACTATATAATTTTCTGTACTTTCTTGAAAATAGTTACGAACGGCATTAAGGACTGTGTTTGTCCATAAAAAATACTAAAAGAAAATAGATATCCTGCTTGGGTGTGTGAGCGGAACATTAAATAATGCTCTGTTTATTTTCGAACAATATAAACATATAGTCCAATTTTTTAATTTTGTAGCAAAAATGAAATTTAACTTTCTGAATTACACAGTCCTATGCTGTTCAAGAGGTTTAAGTGTAATAAACAATTTTTGGTAAGGTCAATTACCAGCAGGGCTGCCAGATAAATTTGTGAAAAATTCGTCGATTACCTGAGAAAAAATAAAAAATCGTTTCTCTCGTTTTAAAACCTTGTGAAAAAATATTAGACAACTTAAAATTAAGTTCTTGAATTTTTTTTCTCGAATTTGTTTTCTAAAATTTTTTCCATACTTATTGAGAACAGTATTTCGTTGCTCACTCATACTCGTCCCATACAAAACCACTTGTCTACAGTTATAGATATTAATAAACCGTATTTTCCAAACGACAATATTTAAAAACATATGCGGTTTGATAACATATTTACGCAAAACAGCATCGCATACTTCGAAAGAATAAAAACGTTTGATTAGGCAAGCTCGTAAGATAATAACCATTGACATATCGCGCTTGTTCAACAATACCGTGTTAAGTCAAAATTTAAACATTTTCAGTAGAAGCAAACAAGTTTTTAATTTAACATTGAAGGCATATGAAAAATAACTTTTAAACCAAAACCGTTTGATTACAAAAAAGTAGACAGAACTACGTGAGATTTTTAAAACGGGTAGATATGAATATATTGTATCAATTTTTCCAAAAAGTGGAAAAATACAAATTTTGGGTTAACACACTATTGTTGAATAAGAGCAATATGTATGTAAAATTATTCGTATGAAAAAAGAAATGTGGTTCAATACTTTTACAAATTTAAAAAGAGTACTATCCCTACGGGAAAGGGAACTAACACTCAACTTGTCACTCGACAAGTCACTTTAACATGGCGATGTCCTAAGAGGGGGTCAATTGGCACCTTTTTGACAAATTTTAACAGGTCACTGAAATAACCTCCCAATTTCGGTTAAAATAATGCCTGTCGCAGATATTATCCCATATGAGTCATGCCAATATGATAGATCCCCTTCATATAAAGTAATAGAACTAGAGAGAGTCAGCCACTACCCGCACAAAATCCAGTCACATGAATAGTTGTGTGCCAATAACCTTTCCTCTGGACTAACTACACTCTAAACACATTATCACCAGTTAAGTGGTATGTCTTGTTTTCACCTATCACAATTCGTTCCTTTTGATTATAAAATTTTGTTCACTGGTCACGGGATAAGTGCTTTAAGAGCAATTGACACAAATTTCCCGCAGGGATGCTAAACATACAAAAATATGTATAAAAAGACTTAAAATTTTCATTCTGTGAAGATTGAATAACACCGTCACTTTAAAAAAAAAATTGGCATATACGCACTTTGCCAATTGCGGAGCAAAAAAATCATCAAAATGAAGATAAATCGTCATATCTGGCAACCGTATTAAACAGAAATATAATGAACATAATATTTTAAGACTACTTTATACAGACAATTTTCTCTAAATGGTTATGTGCTGGACAAAATTTCTGAATAGGAATATTTTCAGAGAATAATTTCTGTGTAAAGTTAAGTTCTATAAACACTTTTCTATATAAGACTATTTTTTTATATCTGAGAATGTTATTTGGCACGATTTTGACACTTTTTAATAGATTACTAAAATAACCTAAACAACCAATCTCAATTACTTAATAATCTTCACAAAAGTATTTTAATTTTCCACCTCCTAGACCAACACCATGTAATAAAGATCCCCCTTCGTATAAAGTAGTAGAACCTGATAGCATTATGCACTATCCGCACCAAATCCAGTCACATGACTTGTTTTATACCAATTATCTTTCCTGTGGAGTAACTATACTTTAGAAACAATATCACCAGTGATATGTCTTCTTTTCACCTATCACAATTTGTTCCTTTTTACTACAGCATTGTGTTCACTGGTCACGGGATAAGTGCTTTAAGAACAATTGAAACAGGTATGTGTAAAAGACTTTTCCTAGAGAATTTGTTTATATTTATGTGACTATTTTTTAGAAAGTTTTTTTGAAGAAGAAGACTATTTTCTAAAGAAAACTTTCTGTATAAAATCATTTTATTTAGAAAAAAAGCCTTTTTTAAGATTTATATTTATTAATATATATAAATATAAATATTTAAGTTTTATTAATTAATTCATTTATTAATGATGTGCTAATAATCCCAATTTAATATAAAAAACACTGAAATTTATTGTTGTTAAGTTTATACCCTACACAACTAGTTGTGAAGAGGGTATACTAAAGTTTGTCATTCCATGTGAAAGATTTTTAAAATTCATCTAAGTCCGCATAAAGTATCGGTGTTCTGGGTCCTTGATTAATTTTACGCCGATTTAGCCATAACCATGTAAACTTTTGTTAAGATCGCTTCATAATTTACCATATGTCCCATATAAAGACTACTCTCGAAAAACAATTCAATGCGCGAAAAAACGCAACGAATAATCATATTCTTATAAACTTTTATCTGTCACAGCATTGTTATAAGACTAAAAATCACACTATCAGCTTTCGTCAAGATCGGTTCATAATATACCATGTGTCCCATACAAAGCTCACTCCTGAAATATTCCTCCTGTCGGTGGAGGGTATCAAAGATTCGGCACAGTCGAATATAGAACTCTAATTTGGTTTGTATAAAAAAATTTTCTCGTGAAAACGTTTTTTATAAGACTATTTTTTATTAATTTCATTACCTTATATGTGTTTAAAGGTATGTTCAGACCTAACAATTATTTGACGAAAAAATACGAAAAAAGAATTTCCAGAAAATTGATCAAACTTTAGCTTTATTTTGAACAATTATTATTCACTCCCTTATTTTTATTTGTAAAATTATAAGTGTATCATTCAATTAAGAAACTGTTGAATGATGTTTGATCCAGCTAACGTTTAGCAAAAGGAAACAATTTTTTAATAAAACTAATATTTAATAGGTGTGGGCATAGCTTAAGAAGTGAGTACTCCGCGTTTAGAATATATATACCAAGATTTTTTAATTTTTTGGAAAAAAGGCATTTTGCCTAAACACATGAAAAAACGATTTGAGAGACCACTTCCCGTTCATCAATATTTAAGTGTTATACACCAAAATTCTTGGATTTTATAGTAGATAAAGAAAATCGATGCTCATGAAGGAATTTCGAAAAAAAAAAGTATAAAAACTGAGACGGTCTACTGTGTAGTCAGCTATCGGTTTTGTACTGGAAAGCAACCTGTGAAACAATTCTTATTTAACAATAGCAATTTGATTCGAGTCTTCGAATGCGTTTTTCACAAAACGCATCCAAACTCCAACAAAAGTACAATTTTAGCAAATTAGAAAAAATAAAAAACCAACATCAATATCTTCTTACTTTATAATAATGTATTTATGAAATTAAAGAAAATTTACATATAAACAACTTTATTCATTTTATCATTTCAACTAAAACTGCAGTTTTTCTTAACATAATGCTACTGTTATATACATCAAAATGAAGGAATTTCGAAAAAACAAAATTTAAAGTGAGACGGTCTACTACACCGTTTACAAGGATATTGAAATGCCGTATATGTTAACCATATAGTCTACTTTAATGTTAAATGATCAAATTTTATTATTTCGATGCTTCCAGTCCTTTCTACTTTATACAGAGCAAACAAAGCAAAATATGTTCATTTTAATTTCACTCGCTGACATGTTTCTCTAAGATTTCATTCCTTTAAACTCCCCCCCCCCCCCCCCCCCCCCCCCCCCCTCTTTCTTTCTTTCATTTCTGTTTTAAATTACAAACAGTATCAAGACAATTTGTTTGGAGATCTGTTAGAATATTCAAATTCATAAAATATAATACTGTGCGGTTGTCTATCCAAATGTCGCTTTGTCAAATTATGCGTTTTGTTTGTCACTGCATATTCACTTAAGCTAACCATACATACATCTACATATATGTGTATGTATTAGTTTTTGTGCGTCTCAAAAATAGAAAAAAAATTCGTGTTTAGAACAACAGCATACATAGAAACAACTTGTAACTTCCTGCATGCGTAGGCTGTTATGACAAGGGATGGGCAGGCTTAATGTAATTGCAATAACTAAACATATCTAAAAAAAAGCCATAATACATAGATTCTAAGACTATGAGTAGTTTTAACCAAGAATTTATATAAGTTACATTGTATGTGAGTGTTGTTATGAATAGTTCAACCTTTTTTATTGGAGCTGCATGCTTACACATGTTAAGTGTTAAGTAAGACATGCAGATATTAGCAGACAATTGTAAGTGTATTATAAAAAATCAAGTAAAAATAAAATGTCATTAGAAATGAAACATTTTCTAATACCAATAACAACAACCACAGTTACAACTAAAACAAAACCAAAAAATATTTTTACCATATCATAAGAATTTGCATTACATATACCCCAGACAAAAAAGGAACTACAACATTTATACATGTAAGACATTATTTTCTTTTTTTTTTCTTTTGCTGTTGTTGTTGCTGCAAACTGTGTAAATTTAATATGTTTGGTGGTTGATTTTTTGTTACATTTTTTAAAGTTGATTTTTTGAAATGTTAGAATCAGTGTTTTTGTAGACTTTTTGAATTTCTTTTTTTTTATTTAATGGGATTTTTCTATTTAATAGTTCAAGTTGAGCAAATATAACTGAATATATAGATACACTTTTCTTAACAGATTTCTGTTGTTGTTTTTTTTTTCATTGTTGTAATTCGTGATGTTTTTGTTGTTAGTTTAATGTTTGTAACACACAGAAATAGCAATTGACAGTTTTGGCATTTTAACATGACATGTTTGGCGACTTGTTTTTGATACAACTTTTTTAACAAACAAAAAAAATACAATGTTCAACAGTTTTAGAAGAATTCTATTTAATATTGTTTTAAGTTGCCTTCACTATTTTCGTTACAAAAAAAGGGAAGTTATGGAACGGTAAAATAACAGATTTAAAGTCATTAAACTTTAACAATCCTAAAACTGTTACTGTGTTTTAGGTTTTTTTATTTTCCTTATACCAAAAATTCTTGTCATCAGATTTTTCATTCGCTTGTATAAATTTTTATAAATGTTACTTTTAATTTCTGCCAACAAGCATTAACTACCACATATTTTTATTAAGAATTTGATTGATATTTGATTGCAATCGTTTGATACAAAATTAACCGTTTGTTAAGAAAAAATTTACACAAGTGAATGAATCAAATCAATCAATCATGTTACTTCCTCGCAAACTAAGCTCCTCGTACATACATACACTCAAATGTTACTAAATACAAGTCCAAGTGAATAAAGTCAGTAACCTTTAAGACTTAGTTGATTTAAATAATTTTAAGTAAGAGGAAAAAAATTAAAAACAAAAGACTTAAGAAAAAAACCTGATTTTGGCTTAACATTTGGTAGTAGATCATCAGAAACACCAAAAGAAAAACAAAACAGAAACGATCTTTAACTGTAATTGATTTATGATTTCATTTAACATTGCCAACGAACAAATAACACCAACAACAACAAACGCAATATGCAAAATTTAGCTTTTTAAGAACAACAAATTCACAGTATGCCAAACTCACATGGGGTTTTTAAATAAATATCAAAGTCAAATAAGAAAAGGAAAAAGAAACATCATTTAAAAAAAATCAAAATGAAACAGTAACAAAGACGGACAAACCGGCAAACAAGCCGATCGACCAACCAACATTCAACAAATCTAGACAGTCAGCCAACCAGCTCAAAACCAATAACAAAAAAACATTTTGGTCAAAACTATACTAACAATTTGTTTATGATTTGATTTGTTTGCCTTTGGATTTGTCCTAAATGGATTCGGTATTTTTTTACCTAAAGAATCACATGAGAACTTATATTTCTTGTAGTGTTATTGTTGTTATTTTGTGAGGAGATGTTTATAACAAAAGTAAATCATTACACATTTGCTGGCCGATTATTATTTATGAGCGGTCATTATTTATTGAGATATTGTACATAAGCACGTTACTTCATACAGCAACAACAAAAACAACAAACAGCCAAACATCAAGGGTATAAAAAACAAACAGAAGGTTGTGTGGATCTTCTAAATCGGACCATTGTTGTAAAACATATATGCAGAATTTTTGTTGTTTTCTTAGTTATAGCAGTCGATCGATCAGTTGCAAATCATCATCATCATCTGTAACCAACCGAAACAACAGCAGCAACAACAACAGAAACAGTACTATACAAAATTTCAAGCCAAAATAATGTCGTCTTCTTTTTCTTCTTCATCATTATTATTATTATTGTCATCATTATTATGATCGTTTACCTAACTATCTTTTAGTTTAGTTAACATACCAATAGGCTGTTGTAAAATATTGCACAATGGGTATGGGATGGTTTGAAAAAAATTGTGTACAAGTTTTTAGGTAACATTTTTCTCCTATAATTTTTTTTCCTCATATTCTAAGTTGATTAGGACTTGTCCGTCTGTCTCTGTGCTTACGAAAGTTCTAAATGAACAGTTTAAATTTGTTCACAATGGGAGCAACAATATCGTCTTTTTTTCTATTTTCTTTCTTTCAAAAGTATTTCATATATTTAATCATTTTTTTTTTTTAAACAAAAATGTAAATAAAGTTTTTTTTTAAGAGTTGAGTCTACTTCTAGTTCAGCAACAAATTGTATGAAATTATAGATGAAGTTTATAATAATTTTATTTAGTTTTAAATGAAAATTTTAATAAAATATTTTGAAAAATAATAGAAAATAAGTTAGACAAAATTTACTAACGTTTTCTTTATTTCAAATGTATGTGGTTGTAAAAAAAAATTTTTTTTGCTTTATTGGGAACACCAAGTGAAAATGGTCTGCCATTGTGAGCGAAACTTCCATCAATTGTTTTTTTTTTTACAAATTTCTACTTCTGCTTTACGAAAAAATTCCAGAAAATCCCGGGAAAAAAGAAAAATTGCTTACGTTACCGGAATCCGAAAAAAGCCGATAGCCTAGTAGTGTATCATAAAGTCTTACTACGCTGTCTGTTCTTTCGTTCCTGTTTTAAATTAAAGTTTTATGTAAAATTTTCATCCACATTAGTTCTAAAATAACTCATAGTGCAAATTAAACAAAATAAAAGATACCATATTGCTTAGTGTTTAAGATACTTTCATAAAACAGACCAATTTCTAGCGCCCTCGGCTAAAAAAGTCATAAAAAAATAAATAATATTTCTCCAATACCTCTGAACCTTTATGAACAGACCGTTTTAAGCCTGATATTTAGCATTCTTGGTGTTACATCAAGTAAACTGATTTTTTGGTTGTTGTTGTTATTATTGCAATTGTTGCTTTCTTATGCAGTTTAACATGCGTATCGTATTAGTGTACTGTTCGCTTAAGTTTTGGGCTTTAGCTTATACTCTGCTACGTGTAACAAAATAATGTTGCAGTTGATTTCTTTAAGAGTTTGTATTATTTTTTTTTTTTTTGTTGTTTTTGTTCAATGCGTCAAGCAGTGTGTGCTTAACAGTCGGAATATGTTTATTCACGGCATGCATCATTGCACAAAATCTGCATAAATTTTTATAAAAAAAGGCTTTAAAAGCGAAATATTATACAAAAGAAAATATATCTGTGGCAAAAGTATTGGAAAAAAATCATGGAAAAAATAAACACCCATGTGCCATGATTTCTTTTATTCTTATTTAACTATTTAATGTTTTCAAAGGTTTTTGTGCATTTTTCCATAATTTTTTTCAATTTTTCTTAAAGTGATTTTCAGTACCAGTAGATGTGTTTAAGATTTATTTACAGCGTTTTTTGCTATTTTTTTCTGTCCCAAAATCTATTATAAATATTTTGTGAGATGTGCACGGTGTGGTAAGGAAAAATAAAATTGGAAAAGATGTTAGTGAATGAAATTTGTTTTTAGACCAAGGACCGTTAAAAGTCATTGAAATTAGTGAAAGTCAGTCAATTAAATGATCTAACCCTGGAGTTTTCTTCGTTTTTTCAATTCTAAGGAAGGCGGGAACGCATTTTAAATTTCCCGGGATACCCGAAAATCCCAATTTAGAGAAAAATAATGAAATAAATTTTTACTTTTGGAAAAAATTTAAAGATTTTAAAACTGAGTGTTAAGCCGAAACACTGCACTTGGTGTAAATGCTTTTCAAATTATTTTAATACTTACCTTTTAGAATATTATGATTTGACACAAATCTATGCTGATCCAAAATAATCAGGTATTTTTATTATAAAATTTATATTTTTCATATGTAAGGTCTTTAAAATAAATTGCAAATGGATTAAATTGTTAGGAAAGCCAGAACTTTCCTTCATACAAACGATTCTCCAGAATAAGATTATATTGCTTATATATATATTATATATTCAAATATTTTTATAAAATTAGGTTGGAATTAGGTAAAAGTGAGACACGAATATCGGAAACGACATGACGTCCTTCTGTAACGACCGAAATTGCAATAATTTCGATAATATTAAATTAAGTAATTTGACCTCTGTAACGCAAACCAAACCTCTGTCAGAAATTGTAATATCGACGGTTTATAATGGATTATAACTCACATATAAAAACCAATCCTAAATATGTTAACTGATCAAACAATCTCTTTTAAATTTCATTAAATTTTCATTAGTATTTTCATTTAAAAACACGTAAGTGTTGTGCGTTATTGATACCCTATCAACGAAAAAAAATGTAGAAGGATTGGATATTCCCTTAGGAGCAAATCTGAGGAAAAATTTCAGCAAGCTTAAGACTAGAATTTTCAAGGCAAAAACTAAGAATCAGTGACCACAATACTTGTGGAAAAGAACTTTAGCAAAAGACAACAAACGCACAGGAAAGAGTTGGCTCGAAGTTATATATTGAAGAAATATTGTTAAGTCCCTATGCCCCTCATGGAGTTAATCGGAAACGAAGAAAAAGAGAAAGTGTTATACGGTATCACAAGGTTTGACATGACCAGCTATACTATTTGACAGCTATGACTTTTAGCATAACAAACATTCCATCCAAGCCACTGTACCACATCATATTTTACAACTCATCTATAAAGCGTTCCACATGTGTCTTGTTACATTTTTTTCCAATTTCGTTTTTTTTTTTTTTTTATTCATCTTGTGTAGCTGCTGCAAGAGATTCTTTTCTACTGTATTAATGCAGTATTTTTTATTTTACTGCCAAAAGGCATGAAGCTTAAAAAATTGTCAGACATGTTTTTGTTTTGATATGCAAAAATTATTGGAAAAATATAAAGATGAGATGTGAAAAGAAAACAGCATATGGAAAAACTGAAATATAATGCAATTGTTCAATATTACACCAAAGGAATTTTGTACATACAACCACTATATATGTATGTAAATATGTGTGTATGTATAATAATGGCATTTTGTGGAAAAAAAAAGTTTAGCATTATATACACACACCACATTTGTGTAGCATATAATTCATAGTGTATGCTTTTATTTTAAATATATTATACACTTTTATTAAAGATTGATTTTGTGATTTAACAAAAATTTTTAAGAACTGAATGATAAAAATCTTTTTGTAAAAAGTAAAAGAAGAATATTGTAAAATATATGGTGCACAAGTTGTTTGCCACAGTAGGAGCAGAAGCTATAAGGTATCTTTATAGTTTAGAGTACAACAAGAGTTATATTTAATTTAATGATAATGTAAAATAATTTGTCGCTTAAAGCACTTCCGTACAAGAAGCAGACGTACATATAAGAAAAATTATGAACATAAAAAGGGATTATAATATAAATTATGTATACTTTTATTTTTATACAAATTTTGTATTTAAAACGTTTTTTAAAACAAAGTCCTTTTTATAGTAGTTTAAGGTTTCACCAGCGGGTATAATTTTCTGAACTAAAAGGGGAAAAACCAGATCAAGATAACACTAAATTTTGTTTAAACACTTTATATCCATGTGTGCAGAAGATCATTACAAAAAAAAATCTTAAGTTTTGTTCCTTTTAACAATTAAGTAAATTATGGTTGTTTAAAATAACCAATTTTAATCAAAATTTAAACATATACGAGTATAAGTAATTCTAGAAAAAAGTAGTTAAACAAATTTAAGCTCTAAAATAGTTTCTGAAACAAAAGCAAACTTGCTGTAAGACTGAACATTAAGTCAACAAAACTAAAGTACAGCAATTTTTAAAAATTTGCTTTAAACTAAGCGCTATCCATAAGCTGTTTGAGAAAATGATTACGGACATCTTAACTCACGAAATGTTATCAATACTTTCTCTAAATGGAATTGACGATATATATCAATACGTTATATATCAACAGTCTGCAAACTGATGTCATTTATACTGATTTTATTAAGGCTTTTGACAAGGTTAGGTTGGGCTAGGTTAAAAAGCTTTATGCACCCAAGGGCACACTTCCACTCGGCTACCTCCCTTCAGTAAAGAGGTACAGAAAAGAAGAGAAGTGAAGAAGAAAAGAAATAACAGATAGATAGGTGTTTGACAATGTCAACCATGATTTATTGATCACAAAACTTGATGTGTTTGTGTTTCCGGTTGACTTCGTAAAGTGGACAAAATCGTATTAAAAAAATGTGATAAGTTCAACAATTCTACTTCGAGATATATACAAGTCTCGGCTGGAGTTCCACAGGGCAGTCATCTTGGACCTCTTATTGTCTTCTTTTTATTAATGATCTCCCTAAGGGCTTTAGAGATTGCTATATCTTAATATTTGCAGAAGGATTCTAAACTTTTTTCGCGTATCACAAAATTTTAAGATGTCATATACCTCCAGGAGGAGTGAAATAACTTTTATAATTGGTGTTTTGAATTAAATTCAAGCAAATGTAAATCAATTACGTTTTCTTCAAATGTGTATTTTATAAATGGTACTAAATTATGTGCGGCTGATTTAATTACCCATTTAGGCATATACTTTTATCAAAAGCTTAATTTTAACTTACATTTTATAATGACTGTAAACAAATCATAAAGCGTTGGGCAAAGGAATTAAATGATCCATATGTAACAAAAAATCTGTTTACAGCCTTGTTAAGACCCACACTTAAATACAGTTCAGTTATTTGGGATCCACAATACAACTTGTATGTTAGAAAAATTGAATCTGTTCAAAAACAATTTCTGCTGTTTTGTCTGCGAAATTTTCAATGGGATTCTAGTGTAAACCTTCCGCCGTATCGTAGTCTTTAAGCCCTTAAAATCCTTCCAACACTGAAAAGCCGAAAGATTGTTTCCAACACTACATTTTTCTTGA
This sequence comes from Pollenia amentaria, assembly GCA_943735925.1. Classification (NCBI taxonomy): domain Eukaryota; kingdom Metazoa; phylum Arthropoda; class Insecta; order Diptera; family Polleniidae; genus Pollenia; species Pollenia amentaria. The sequence continues at coordinate 183,699,861 of OX031007.1, read as the reverse complement.
AACTTTTTCAAGGTAAAATTAATTCATCAATTCTACTTAAACTTCGGTCACATTCGGCAAATATTTGACGAAAAAGACGTTACCAACAGGCAAACTAGAATTTACTTTTCTTTAACTGCAATATTTACTTTGAATATAATGCTAAATCATACAAAAACCAGTTTTTTGCTGTGTCCGGCAGTATAATTAGTTTTATTTTGTGATATTAAGACCATGTTAAATCTCACTAGCTATTAACAATATTAGTGGTAATGCTTATTTGGTCAAATATTTAATAAGTGTGACCGCAGCTTAAGTAATATCATAGTCAATTTTCAAAACAGGCAGCTTAGACAGTAAAATCGTAAAATCGCATTGATCAACTTTCTTTTATTTTGATCCATTAAATTTTTATTCCCAGGTTTTAAGTGAAAGTTACTTACCTTACAAAGTCCCTTACATTGTCTTTAGTTTATAAAACTTTAAAATCTTGTAAACTTTCTGACGATTTAAATAGCCTGCATTAGCAGGTTTAAAATAAAGGGCAGGTATCCCTAACACCAAGTAAATAATATCATCGTACTTAAACATTATTTTTATCATTCTACTATCAAAATAAGCATGACAGAAACAAGATAAATTCACACCCTAAGTCCTCGTCTATATTATGAAACATTTGCTGCAGAAACTTTCTTTAATTTTCTTTTGAAACTGCATACAATAAAATTTTGTTTTGCAGCACTTATGAATTTTCTATGCCTTCTCTCTTTGTTTCAATAACAAACTTACAAAAACTCTTCGTACACAGAAAAACGTGTTTTATCAATTAAAAAATGGTTTAAAATGTATTTTAATTTAATTAATGTGATAATTGAATCAATAATTTTTTTAGCTGAAAAAATTTAAAAATTTAATTTTGATTTAATTAACATTTTAGTTGTTTTGAAATAGATTTTCAATTAAAATTTTAATTAAATAACAAAAAATCTTAATTGACTTTTTTCGTTTAAAATAGAATAATTTAAACATGTAGAATTGTTGTTGGGAATTGTCAATATTTATTGAAATAAATTAACACATTGTTTAAAATTTCAAAGTTTTTTGATCACTTTTTTAATTAAAATTAAAAATATCATTTATTGGAAATATTTTTTCAAAATTTTAAAATTTTTAGTAATCAATATAATCATTTTGGTAATAGGTGCAAAATCAACAACTTGTTTGCTTGGTATTATGAATTTAGAACAAATTTGGTGATAGGAGAAATTTAATAATTTTTTCTGTGTGCATGAAACAAAGTACAAGTTTCTATTCGTCTTTCCCCTTTAATAATCAAACTCAAATGTTGCGCAGCAAATGTTTCATAATATGGACGAGGACTAAGCAAACAAAACACTTGTTATTGTTTTCAGAAAACTATAAAAGTTAAAATTTTAAACTTACTGAGTATCATAAAAGTAGCAATTTACATCGTTAGATTTAAAGACTTTACGATGTGTGCAGAATGAAAAGTTTTAGTATATAAAAATAAATGTTTACGCTAGAGTTTTCAAACATTATGGGAATCGCTATAGTGAGAAGCCTAATAAGCCCGCTAGAAATGAATGAAATAGGAGCAGAGGAAGAGCAGCACTATCCTTTTCTACGCCTCTCAGGTGTTTCTAACCTTCGCCATATAAATTAAAAAAATCAATGCGATAATAGATAGAGCCACTTTGCTCCAGAAAAATAGGTGCTTCCCTATTCACAAACAACTATAGAAAGCATATAATTACCATCGCAGAAACAACAAGCCAGTATGTCAGGTTTCAGCGTGGTCAATAACATTTCCTTTCAGACCGACAAGCAAAAATTAGTTTGTCGTCAGAGGCAGGTGCCTAAGAAAAGGTTTATGTTTCCACCGGCAAAACAGTTTGCCTTTTATAAAGTAAATACTAACAATGGATGTCCTCAAAAGAGGATGCAGCTGGAACTTTCAAATTCAGTTATCATAATTTGTATTTTAAATTTTATTTGTCTATTATATAGAGAGCTCTTACAAGTATAACTTTTTAAGTGATGCGGTAGAAATTTTACATATGGACGCTTACGGGATGGGATTGGACTGAAAAATAAACACCATACACTTAGGCGTTTTTCTAGATAAGTGCATTTAGACCAATGAAGCATTTAAAAGTGGCAGATAGGATCCATCTGCATTTTAAAGTATATAATTAATATGGTTTTATTAGTAGTATGTTGCACCATAAGCTTTAAAACTCTATCAATCGATTCACGTTACTCTTGTAAGAGCAAGTTTTAAATAATAAGAGAAAATTACTTTTTGCTTATTTTTTCAAAGTGGAATAACATTTTAAATAAAAGCTTAATTTTACGTCCGTAAGACTCAATTTACAATATGGACATTTCTTGCCAGACAGACGAAATTTGCCGGCAAGAGGGGAAAAAAGTAAAGTGTGCCACGCATACAGCGTCGCCCCCTTACCAGCAAACTTCGTCTGTCTTCCCAGAGAGTTGTAAATTTTGCCTTAGGAATATTTAGGAATACAAACTTAAAAAAATTATAGCCAAACAGAAGTAATGATTTTATGAGAGAAAAAATATATTTTCGAAAATAACCTTTAAAGTTTAAAATTACTTTCCTACAAAACCAAAAAAAAAATAGACTAAAGCACTTTTCCATATTGCCACAGATATATTTACATCACATATACTCGCGAAAAGTTTGCTATGGAAATCCAGCCAGATAGTTGCACATTTGGCTGAGATATGAACAAAATCCCCGACTGCTTCTTGTTTTACCCACAAATTCCTTGTTGTTGTTGTTTATATATTTTTGCAAATCTAAAGAACTACAAGAGCCAAAGTTTCTAAATTAGCTACAAGCATCTTGATTATCATTATAAAACATCTGAATAAATGGTTGAGGGATTAGTGAACTGGGCGTGGCGCTTCATATACCAAGACATTTTAGATTTCTGTACATCTAGATAAAGGCAAGTGCCCAAGTGTTAAAATTAGGTACAAACACCTTGTTTATAAATAGACAACATCCGACAAAATGTGGGCGGAAGTGGAGAAGTGCGCGACTAACGAGTTCGAACTTTTAACTTTCTATAAATAAATAAAAATCAAAAAAAAAATCCCGTTTAAGTTACATTATTTACTTTTTCATAATAAACTTAAAAGCTTAAGACTAAGAACTGAATTGAATAACTTTAAACTAATTACAATATTTATAAACTAAATGTTATTTAAAAATTCAGCTGACGTCTGTTGAAACTTTGCTTCGCAATTTTGTATTTTGAACTTAAAAATTTAATAAATTATTATTACTGCTTATAAGCAAAAATAAAGTTTGTTGAACTAGTAAAATACATAATGTATACTATTGTAACTGTTGCCAATTAAGTGGTAGAGAATATGTTGAGCTATTGGAATGGGTGGTTCACGTAACTCGCGTGGCACCAAATAGATTTAGTTATATCTAAAGGACGTTTAAGAGAAAAAATTGCCCGAATTTGGTACACATAGCTGGGTTATCGATAAACAGCCTCCCTAAAAAATGGGCGGGGCTAGAAAAGCGCCTCCCGTACAAAGCCATTATATATTTCTATATATCTGGAAAACGGCAAGAGCCTAAGTTTCCAAATTAGGTACATCTTGATTATCAATACACAACATGCGACAAAATGTTGGCAGTATAAGAGAAGGAAGCGTGACACAATATAGATTTATTTGTACCCAAAGAACGGTATTTATATAATTTTTTGTTCTTGTTGCACCATGGTGAAGGGCATAAACGATTCGGCATAGCCGAGTATAGCACTCTTACTTGTTTATTAATAGTGCTTAATTTTGTTTTGGTACATTAAATTTTGCTAAAAAAATTAGCAGTCAATCAAATAAATGTTGCATTAAAATAGATTTAATTGAAAATCATCTTAAATCAGAAAATTTAATATAATCGATCAATTTAAAGATATTATTAGTATTCTACGACAAAACCAACAAACTCAAACTGACTTTAAAAATATTAAAAAAAAGGAAAAAAAGTGTTTAAAACATCTTAAAGAAAAACACAAAACAAATCTTTTACATCATTCCATCTAAAGCATCATGTCAATTTATTTAGTTTAGTTTCAGTTTTTAGTATTTAAGCTGACAGTGGCAAGTCAAACACTTTGCCAACTTAAAAACTGACAGTCAACTTTATGTCGGCTTTAAAAAAGATGATGGAAATATAAAAATCTTTAAAATAAAAAAGAAGAAGTTACTTTAAAAAATACTTAGTGCAGTTACTAGGGAAAAAATAAGAAATATATATATATTTTATCTTAACCACTTCATATTTATTCTTTTTTCTGTAAACTAACAAAGTAGTAGATCATAAATTTTTTACATTTAATTAAAACAGAAATATTTATATTAATTGCTTATCGCTTAATAACACAGTTGTTAAACTTCTCTAAATCTGTGAAAAAACAAATAACTAATTTTTTATTTATTTAAAGTTGTTTGTTGTACAACAAAGTTGTATTATTTATTGTTTTTTTTTCTTCTTTTTTTTCTTTTTGTATTTGCTTAAACTAAGTGTTAGTAAAATAAATGTTTATTTTTGATCATTTGCATAAATTATAGAAAATACAAATATAAAATATTGGGTTTGAAGCAAAATTTATTTAACACTTTATAGTTAAAATCTAAAAATTATACAAAAAGCATAAAGATATATATTTAATCATACTAATAAAAATTATATTTTTATCAAAAATGTTGATTTAAGAAAATTATAGAAAAACACACGAAAAAATAAAATTTGAATAATTAATTAGGCGATTAATGGAATGTAGCCAAAATTACTAAATATATGTCTAATTGAAATCTGGTATTGAATTAGGATCATTGTTTAGACGTTTGCATTGGTAATAAAACGAAAGACTTAAGAAACGAACGAATAACTGTTCGTAAAAGTAGGGAAACCATTAGTATGCAATTGCAGGGTTTTCCTTGTGCGACCAACTAATGGAGGCAGAAACAATATATTTACCTATTCAAGAGCTGCTTATGTATTTTGCAATCTATCTGTTAGTGTATATTAGCCTTTAAAATAGCATTTTTGTCGCATTTTATAAGTATGTAGAGCATATTCAACCTTTTTGAAACTTATTTTTTTTACTTCTAAAATTCTTTTAAGTGCTAACAAGAGGGTGGCATGTCATAACGTCCATGGACACTATGACACTTTACAAATGGACATTATGACACTTTCAAAAGTGTCATTAGGTCCATAATTACTAAAGAAGTTAAATACAAAAAAGTGATTTGCATACACGCAGAGAAAAACATGTTTCATTATGGTCCTAACCAACAAAACTATTTTTAAAGAAACTAATTTAATCATAATATGGTTGTCGGTGACAATGATTTGGCTAAATGAAACATAATATGGTAAAAAAAATTTTAAAAATGGTTTTGCTGCTTTTTTTTGGGTGTATATGTTAAATATATAACGAAAACACTTTTGGGCGCAAGGATTTTCTCCTCTATGGTATAATAAATACCGGCTTCGTTAACTAAAGCTTTTCTGCATAGTCGGCTTTCGTTCGGAAACAAGGCAGATTTTAGAAGCTTTACTTAGCGAAGCCGGTGTTTGTTATACCAAAGAGGAGAAAATCCTTGCGCCCGGCCGAAGGCCGGCTGTCCATGGACACTAAGGCACTGGACGTTATGACATGCCACCAACAAGAGCTTTCGCAGCCAAAGTGAAAAAAGTTGTTTTAAGTTCTGATTAACACATAGCTCTTCTTTTTTAAATTTATATACGTGTTGCTTCAATTATGCCATCTACATTTCATTTTCGCTTTTCCTAATTGTCAAATTTTATACATAAGTTAATATTAAGCATAAAGTAATCATAAGCATTTGGGCTGATGTAAAGTGTTGCCGGAAAAGTTTTGGCTTTAATTAGCATTTTGAAGTCGCAAGGAATCCACATTTCAAAACATAAATCCCCAAATTTTAAAGCTTATAACACATTTGGAAAAAAGTCTTACACCTTAAATAAATTTATTAATTTATAATTTTTAAATTAAGATATTTTCATTTAAAATATTAACATTGTCGATTCTTGACATAAATAATAGATTTTTGTCCTGAACGTTATATAGCATTGCGTTTTGGAAAAGGAAATCGGTACTTTGGGCGTGTGTGAAACGGTAGCCAAGTACTCATAAAAGTAAAATTTTGACACTGTTGAAGTGTATAAAATTTCACTAGCCCAGGGGGCTAGTATAAATTTTGACATTAGCGTAGACATTTTTGACAACCACACAATTCTCAAACACACTCCCAGGCTATGCAGCTCAAAGTCGACCCTAAGCCGCCGCCGAATTTAAATTTTGAGTTCAAGTCGCCGCCGGATCCAAAGGCGTATTTACACTCATTTTTTAGTCAAACTTTTCTTTTTAGTTATGTACATATTTAATTTTTTTTATTAGCAACGTGTTTGTTATTATTATTTGTGCATGCTGACAGTGTTTAATATAAGTAAAATGCTTTTTTTTAAATAAATTTTAAATTTAGTGATAGACTACAGAACGCTAATTACATTTACAATACAAGCATTTTATTATATTGCCACGGCAAAGAAAATTTTATGTAAGTGTAATTGGAAGAAATCAATCACAATAACATGGAAATATATTCGATTAAGAGGTAATCTAATAATAAAAAAAAACTGGGTAAATAAGGTTCGTTTGATCATTAATCCCATAATCAGCTTAATCCCATAATTCGCAATTCGCTAAGGTTTCAAAAAATATAATAAAAATGAGAAATTTCCTAAAAGTTAAAAAAGCATAAAATATCTGTTTATGGGTTCCAACCAGTGGAGAATAAGAAAATCGCAGAAAAACGTTAATAATTAAAACAAAAATGAAAAAGCAAAATGTCCAACCTCCAAAAATTCTTCAAAATTTGTTCGCAGTTGCAACCTGCCAGCAAATTATATGAAAAGTAAGCCCGAATTCTGAAAATTGGTTTATAAATTATGGAGAAGCTCAAAAATAAAATTACCGGACAGACAAATTGTCCGTCTGATTCCCAAAATTTTTGTAAGCCAAATATGTTGACACGCCCTTTTAAAATGCAAAAAAATCGGTTCACAGATGACGGAGTTATGCGGTAACAAACATTAAAAAACATTGAAGTCGCGTTAAAATATATTTATATTAATAACAAATACATATATTTTAAATATTAACAAATTGTAAAATATAATTTTTACATTTTGAATAACTAACACAGTACAACATTTTTCAGTTAATTGATTGCCAACTCAATTCTGTGAACTGTATGTGAAATTAGACCCAAAAAGAAGAATTTCTGCATCATTCGTTTTGTCTTCTTACCTGCGATTTGAAGTTAGTATCGATTTGAAGTTAGTACTATCGTATAGGGGAATTTATCACGTTTTAGGCCCTGTTGTTTGACATAGCTCGACAACCACTAGCCCAATTTAGTTGAAATAAATTTTAAAAAATTAATTACAATTCCCTTAATCTGTTCATATATTGTTTTCCTATACAAGTAACACTTTCGAAGTTAAAAATGAATGTATGAAGGGAAAAAATTATTTTTTGCCTAAAAATTTAAATTTTTTTTTTAAAAATACATAAAAAATCCAAAATGGAAAAAAGTTTCAAGTCTAGTTATTTTTTCGCAAAGTCACATAACCTATGAGCAAAATGAGACAAAGATCAAAAAAATCGATGCACGCGTTTCGCTTTTATTCGCAATTGAGTAAATGTATGAATTTCAAAAATTTGCTCGAGATATGCACAACATTATTTGGAGAAAACATTGACACCTTTTTCATGATTCTGAGAATTAAAAAAAAAGGAATAAACAAGAGGTTATTTGATTTTTATGATTGCGGTAATAAATGTACGTGGACAATTAAACGGAAAGTGGGCCTTTTTATTATTTGGGTTTTTCCGGTGGCTACCTATATGATTTTTTTTTACAGAAATTGCACCCACATGTAAGGGTGGTCATTATTTGGAAAGTTTTGCACAGTTTGAAACGTACAAGTGCTGAATCAGGTATATAGCCAGCCGCCCTTAAAATATGCGCCCATTTATAAGTACCTGGCAGTAAAATATTCAAAAATACGTAGTATTTACAGGTGTGCATTGATCGATTTTTGGCATTCAGCCAGTGCCGACGAACGCGAACAGTAAAAGTGATTTTTCTCCAGTTTTTTAAAAGTGAATAACAACAAAACATAAAATATATCAATATGGAAAACAACAAGTGCCCATATTTGGATGAATATTGTTACGTTTGTGGTCATATCGTCCGAAAAATACAGAAAAAAGATCGAAAAAATTTGTTTACTGAGCAATTCAAAACCGCGTATTGTAATTATTTCGATGAAGCAGATTTAAGTGGTGCAAATTTTACGCCGAACACAGTGTGCAACAGTTGTTATACTACCCTTCTAAAATGGATTCACGGAAAAAGTAGAAAGTTATCTTTTATGAAGCCAGTAATTTGGGTGGAAGACACAACTGGACATGATGAATCCAGGTGTTATGCAGGCATAAATTTTCGTCCTGGATTAAACAGACAACAATTGAAAACAAAAGTATACACCTCTGCATTTACTGCCACACTTCCAGTGCAACGCCCTGCTGATATCGATGCACCTAAACATCCGAGTGCGGATACTGTGTCCCTGCTAGCCGAAACCGTTTTCACCAATCCGACCGATTTGGATGATGCTGATTGGATACCCGATATTGAAAATAGTGCACCACAACCGCTACCACAAATCGAAATGGATTACATTGTGGCCAAGCTGGGACTATCACAACACGACTCCGAATGGCTGACATCATTTTTGAAGAGAAGAAAACTCACACAGCAAAATGTCAGCGCAACATCATACAGACAACGCCAAGCTGACTCAGACCATGAATATGCACAACCTACGAAGAAAACAAGATCATCAGAACCACAAGCGTCAACTTCTACAAGGATGGATATTGCCAATAATTGAAAAAATGTTCTAAATTTTGTTTTTATGCATATTATAATTGCATATTATTTTATTTTCATTAAGTTTTTATAAATAAAGTTTTTTTTGCATGATAATTTTTTAATTTATATTTTTATTTTAAGGGTGGTGGCTATAACTGATTTTTTAAAATTCATACCTTTACTCAATTGCGAATAAAAGCGAAACGCGTGCATCGATTTTTTTGATCTTTGTCTCATTTTGCTCATAGGTTATGTGACTTTGCGAAAAAATAACTAGACTTGAAACTTTTTTCCATTTTGGATTTTTTATGTATTTTTAAAAAAAAAATTTAAATTTTTAGGCAAAAAATAATTTTTTCCCTTCATACATTCATTTTTAACTTCGAAAGTGTTACTTGTATAGGAAAACAATATATGAACAGATTAAGGGAATTGTAATTCTTAATTTTTTAAAATTTATTTCAACTAAATTGGGCTAGGGGTTGTCGAGCTATGTCAAACAACAGGGCCTAAAACGTGATAAATTCCCCTATACGATAGTACTAACTTCAAATCGATACTAACTTCAAATCGCAGGTAAGAAGACAAAACGAATGATGCAGAAATTCTTCTTTTTGGGTCTAATTTCACATACATTTCACAGAATTGAGTTGGCAAATCATGTGTTGTACTGTGTAATTATTATGTTGAATGATCCACTACCGGCTACTTTTTGCAGAACCTCCGCCGCCAAAAAATTTGCCGACTTTTTAGACCTCTATTAAGAAATGTCAGAAAACAATTGTTCTTTTCTTTATGTCAAAATTTTACGTTGTCAAATATGTTATAATTTCACACAGCACAAACATGAATTTTTTTTCACACACACATTTTATTTCACCATAGAACTTTGCTACCGTTTCACACACACCCTTTGGGTTCAAAAAAGTCATCATAATTTTCTATCCTTTACGTTCCAATTCTGTATTTTTTACTTCGGTTATATATATATATATATATTATATTTTTTATTATCAATATTTCGATTTCAATTCTTCAGGATTTTTTTTCTTAAAAACAAGTTTTTGAAAATTAATGGAAGAACTAAATTCAGCATTTCATTCAATAATATTTAACAGAAAATTAAAAATAGGAAATGAACAATATGTATGATATTTAAAGACTTTTAAATTTTCTGTTAAGTATTATTAAATGACAAGTTAAATTTATTTTTCCCATCAATTATTTAAAAAAAAAACCGAAGGAAAAATTATAATTAAAAAAAACTATCGAAGAAACTAGAATAAAATTATCAAAAATTATTTTGTATATAAAATTGTATCAATTTGAAAAATAATTGAGGTATTTACTCGTATGATATTTATTTTTAAAATTCAAATATTAAATTTGTTTGACAAAAATGGTTCAAGTAGTCGACCATCGTTAAATAACTGGTGTTCAAAACCAAACCAATTAACCGAAGACATATAGAAAATAAAAATAAAAACAAGTAAGAGTGCTATATTTAGATGTGCTGAGTTTTATATACCCTTCACCATGGTGCGATAAGAACGGAAAGTTTTATAAATACTTGAATATATAAATCTATTTTGTGCCACTCCCAATTCTCCAATCTCGCCCACATTTTGTCGGATATTGTATATTGCTAATAATGATGCTTGTACTTTGGCTCTTGCCATTCTCCAGATACACAGAAATCTACAACGCCCACCTCTCCAATCCCGCTTATATTTTTAGAGAGGTTGTGTATTAATAACCCAGATATGTGTACCAAATTTTTATTTTTGTCGTACCGTTCTATAATATAAAAAAAATTACCATTTTATGCCACGCCGACTTCTTCAATACCGCCCACATTTAGTTGATAACCGAGAAATGTGTACCTAATTTTAAAACCTTGGCTCTTGCCGTTCTCCAGACATATAGAAAAAAGAAATTAAAAAATAACTACAACAACGAATTTATCGATAAGATGAGAGGCAGTCGTGGTTTCTGCTCATATTTTAGTCATTTATGTGCCAATCTGGCTAAATTTCAATAGCAAATTTAAATAAATATATAACAAACTCGTCCCTATTATCTCTGGGGTATGCGGAAACCTTATTTCAACATACACGGACAGACGGGCATCGTTAAGTGAACTTCGCTACTCATTAGAAAAAACCAAATGTTTTGATAGTGGACACATACCTAGTTTTAAGAGTGTCAGCATTTTGGACAAAGAGAAGAGCGAAGGCAAAAGGTATACGTTGGAGAGCTTGAGGATACAACAAAAATCAAGAATTGCAGTAAACACTAAAGAAGACCGTGATAAAACTAATGCAAATTACACCATAGCATTAATTTAGTTGCTATAAGTCTGTGATAAAAACAAGTAAACTGTTATATTAAATTTTTCCTGACAATTGTTTTAATTTATTTATTTAAGTTTTGTGTTGTGTTGTCCAACTTTACAAATACAAAACTGTGATATAAATTTAAGAATAATGTAGACGGAGAGAAATAAGATAATTTGTAAGTTGGTTTTTTATATGTTTTGATTATTTTTGACGATTTGTTGTATTCATGTAACTAGAATATGTTTTTCTTTTGTATTTATTTAATGTTGCCAGACCAACAATAAAAATCAATCCCTGAGGAAGTTGGATAATCCCAACGAAAAGTAGGAAATATATTGATAAAATGCGATAAATTGTCTTTTATTTAATTAAGAATAAAAACAAAGACCTTGAAAGCCTGTCTATAGGTAACTATAGGAGAAAACATTTTTGAAAATATAATCATAAAAAGGTCGATTAATAATAATAAGGAAAACCAAATTCAAATTCGAAGTCTTTGGCCGTCATAGAAACTACAGCTCAAAATCGTGTTTAACTTTACAATTATAGAAAATCCACTTATAAAATATGTTATTCAAATTAAAACCTTTAAACAATTTTCCACAGTTTTCATAATGTTAACTTCCTTTGATTTAAGGTAATGAATATAACATATATACAATATCTACATTTGCAAAAATCTCAAAATCCCCTCTCTCGAAAATCTGTTATAAAATAATTGTTTAAATCACCAATTAGGGGACAAATCCCCAATTAGAGGACAACTTCCCTTACCTGGCAACTCTACTGATGTAGAGTGATGATGTAATACATAGAAATCTAGACATATATTTTAGTATGCCGATTCACTCAGAATCACTCTTTTAATCGATCACGGTGTTGCTTGAAAAGTAACAAACAATTCCTACATATTACCAAACAAAGACATATAAACGGTGGGTTTGTTCGCTTAAAATAGTTATGTGTTTGTACTCTACTTGCAAATACACATGTAAAAACATGCAAAAACGGTGGATTAAAAGCATATGTGCTTGAAAACACACATGTATTAACGTTCTAGGGACTCAGTATTATTTTGTTATAATTGGTTCTCTTAGGCCTGGTGTTTGAGTTAGTTAAACGTACTCTGAAACTCGGATTTTTTCGGCGAAATGTTATTTTTTTATTATTGTTTCATTAAAGACCAACATTTTAAGCAAAACTAAGCTGTTCCGTCAACATTTTTTATACAAACTTGGAAATGGCAGCACAAATCTGCTTTCAGATTAACTACACCTAGTTTAACTGGTATCTTAAAAACCCAGCCTAAGAATGTCATGTGTTGCATCACTGTAGTCGTTGGTTGTAATCATTTATTTTGAATCATTTTTGCTGAATTAAAAATAAAAGAACCAAATAAAAGAAAATATGAAAATTCAGTTGTTGTTTTTATGAAATCTAAGTAGCACTAAATTGAAGAAGGAATCGCATATACTACAACATATTTTTTTCTCAGTATTTATTTACTGAATCTTCATATTTTAGATATGAACTAACAATAATTAAAACAGTCTTAATCTAATACTTTATTTTACGTCCTACCAGTGCCAGACAACAAATTTCGTTTTCACGGGTTCTGTTCACATATGTTGGTGTTTATCGCTACTACAACGTATGTATAAATATTTATTTTAACTTTAAATGGCAAGTAGTCGAAATACGACCATCGGATAAACGTAGTAATATTAATTTGTCGAATTAATAATTATTTTTAAATTTTCATAGGAAAAAAGCACAACCGGAAAATATAGAAATGCCTCGTCAAGGAGACATTTTTTTAAGCATTCAACTATTTTTTTTATATATCATATGCATTTTAAATTTTTAAGACCTTATTTATAAAAATAAAACAGGTTAATAAAAGATTTATGAAACGAATTTTGTATGAAAATGTGTTTAATATTTTATAAATAATTATTTTTTTTTTAAATTGTTTTATAATTTAATGAGCTTGAGGTTTTTTTCTTTTTTATATACAAATTTTTTTATTAAATTTATTTTATAACTCCAATATTTCGATACAGCAATGTGTATCATCATCAGGTACGACAAAGAATAAACTGAAAACTAGAATTGCAGGTCACAAATCAAATCAAAAATTTAGGGATATTTCATCACAAAAAACAGCATTAACAACTTACTGTGCTAGATTAAATCACTCTCCGGACTTTGAGAAAGTATGAATTTTAAACACTGAAAAAAATTATAAGCGCCGTTATATGCTAGAAATGTTACAAATCATTAATGTACCAGAATTGTTAAGGATTAATTTTAAATCGGACACGAAAAATGTAGCACAAATTTATAGACATTTAGTTTATAAAAACAAAACAGGAAATTAAAAAATTTTTTAGAATGTAATAGATTATTTTTACAAAAATTTTTTTAATTGTAAATAATTTTTTCTATGTGACAATTGTTATTATTTTTTCATTATTTAAAAAAACGTTTGTTTAATTTGTTTCCCTGATGATGATACACATTGCTGTATCGAAATATTGGAGTTATAAAATAAATTTAATAAAAAAAAATTTTTTTTTTTTTTGTGGAAATAATTCTTATTCTTTTTAAGAAATCACTATTATGTTTAATTTTTATTACTGTTCATGATTTGAGTCTCGAATTTGCAATAAGCGGTTAAAAGAATTTATTACAATCAACGAATAAATTTTTTTTTAGAAAATAGGCAGATCGAGCGAGCCGAATTAATAACGATAGTAAATAATTACTTTTTTCTTTTAAAATGTCATCAGTATGGAGTTACATATAAACCAGGGACCGTAAATAATAGCTAACCAGAGAATTAAAATTTTAAAAATCTTTATATTAGAGTCAACGGAAACCTATGCTGTCCAATATATATTCAAATGAATTTTATTTTATGACGTCAAAATAAAACTTCTCCCTCCTCCTAAACTCGATTTCAGACGTCTTGTTCTATTTGGTATATGGAGCTAGGGATAGGCAAATTGAAAAAATATATCGATATATATCGTATCGATATTTATTAATTTAAAATATCGATATATCGATGTATCGAACGTATTAAGCTGAAATTATTACCAAATTTAAAAACTTAATGTACTTAAATACTTAATATACCTATGTCAATACATATTTACATATGTACAAACATATTACATGTAATTCCATTCTAACTTTTTATTGTTTCCTTTAATTTCAAATTTACTGCCTGTCCCTCGATTTCGAACGAAACTTTTATTCGCTTAACTTTTATTTAAAACAAAATCCAATTTTAAAATTTAATTTTTAATTAAAGCAAGTTATGCGAACGAAGTTTTCGTTTGAAATAAAAAAAATTCAAAAAAAGTAAAGAATACAAAAAAATTCTTATTTATTCGCTATATGAAATCTAAAAAAAAATTAATTCGGATTATATAAAAATTAATTGGGATTATATGCCGGTAAACGAAACTTGTGACACATACTATACAAGTAAACTTTGCAATATTTTATTTTTAATATATAAGAACATGCTCAAATAAAAAATATTTTTATTATTAATATTCCAACTTTCATGAGTCTATTGCTGCTAATACGCCATAATTAAGGCGATTCTTTGCATAATTCTTTTTAATAACGGCAATATATATCGATCATAATTTTTTTTAAATATCGATATTTTGATATATCGATATTTATTTCCCATCCCTATAAGGAGCGCAGATTTTTTACAGTTTTCAATACAATATATAAATTGCTTTAAACGAAATGAAACATTTTCCCTCTGCCAAATAAAGACTTGCTAATACAAAGAAAGACACTTACTTTTTTGATATTCGCTCACAGATTTAGAAGAAAGTTGCATTGACTACTGTGCACTGTGTGCACTGGGTTCGAAGTTAGATTTTTACCCAAAAGTTTTGAAAACCCTAATGATAAATACGGACTTAAGAATACAAAGAAGTTGATTTACTTTTTTGAAGTTATGTCGAATTGCTAACAACATTGTGTTGACTCGGTTCTGAATTTGATTTGAAATTGTTTGAAAAATAATTTTTTTTTTATTATAAACTAACAAAATTTATAACAAAAACAGTCCTATTTAGAAAAATATGATCACACTCAAGTATTTAGCAAAATCCTGATTGGTATAAAGACATGATAACTTAAACTCGATTATATAACTAAAAACCTTTAAGAACACACTGAAAAACAAGTATGAAAATATGGTCGGCCAAGCAAGACCTTTTGATACCCTACACCACACTATATAATGACAAACTTTAGTGTAGTCTATTTAGGACCCATCATGGACCCGCCAAAACAGCATTTTCTTTTAAGGTTAAGATTAATGTAAAAGTTCTTTGCCCCGAATAATGTTTAGGTATTTTCATCTAAATGAGATTTGTTTGACCTTAATTGCTTTAAGGCAGGAATTTTACATGGGACTTATGCTTAATTTCGAACCTATCAGCGCAATATTTTGTTATCACATGGCAGCTATCGCAAAAATTATTGTCGCCAATCGTTACGCCAATACAGGCATTTATAAGAAAGTTAGTTTCCAAATTTAATCTAAACTCCAACATAATCACCCCTATAGTGAATAACAAGTGGAATTTTTGTTCCCATGAAATTTTTATTAACTTCAAAGGGAAAAATGCTAGTGTTAAGCTTCCGTGAACAGTGAATGTAAAAAAGAAGAAAGATTAAAAAACATTTAAAATTAAAGAAATTTTTGTTCAATAATATGCACGTATATTTTAAAGAAATGTTAAAAAAAAGGTAAATTTATTGTATTGGAGTGATAGTTTGATTGCAACATTAGCTTATTGCACTTTTAAGTAGTAAAATAATTTCTAAAATTCTGCCACCACGTCTTTGGAAAGCTTCACAAACCCGCAGGATGTCGTCCTGCTGTTTTACATTTTGTTGAGTAATATACATATAAGTTTTTGCCTTTTTAACGGATCTTGACCTTAAAATAAATTTTATAAACTTTAATAATCGAATTATGAGAAGAATTAATTCCATAAATGTTTTGTTCCCCAGAAAAAATAAAGTGAGAAATTCAAAGGCAAAACTGAATAAGATTTTAAATGGGCACAAAGATTCTATCCCGGAAAGATTTTTGTATGGGGAACATGTGAAATTATATTATAAGCAGATTCTAATCATTGCCGATTGGGGTTCGTTCTTATAACTATTGAAACGTATGTACCGAATTTCATTAAATTATCTAAAAAAAAATTGCGATCTGTACTATGAGCACAAGGCTCGTGAACAGCCAGCCAGCAGCCGTACTGAATCACATCGCTACATCGAAATGAGTCGATCCGTGTTCTAAAGATGGATCTAGGACTAAATTTTTTTAATTTTACACACATCAGTACAAACGCATACGATCCTCTTCACCATTGTGGTGTGAGTATAAAAACAATGCAATACACTTCACCTTAAGCAGCCTGCATATTTCATGGCATTTGAAGGTTTAAGTATGATACATATCTAACTAATTCTAGCCAATGCCGTCAATAAATATTTCTTATGCTTTATCTTTCCTTAACCAGTACAAGTACAACTCTTCTGATGAACATAATTTGTTATATAGATCATTCATGTAAAAATACAAAAATAAAATTTACACTTTTTCACTTTTAGCTATTATATAAAAAACACTTTAGGCTACAAAAAAAAAACACATAAAAACTAAAAAAAAAAAATATATAAAAACCTTAACATACTTTATTGTCTATTCTTAAGTCACTCATAAATCTTTATCACGAACGAATTTTTCACTTTAACAAAAATCAAAAAACGAAAAAAATTTATATTTATAATTGACTTATTTATTATAGTGCAAGTAATATTTTTTTTTGTTTTTTTTTTTTTTTGGTGTTAAAGTAAAACAAAACCAATGAAAAGAGTTTGAGCATATACATGCATACACATGTATATTATAGCTGAAGGAACTATGTATGTACATATGTTTAGTGTATAGAATGTATTGTAGCTTTAAGATAATTTTTATGCAAAATATTACTACCGCGTAACATGCAATAAGTGCAGCTGGTTTTCATGTATGTATATTTGATTAATTATCGATACTGTGGACAGCGGACAGTTTAGACATACGTAGCATCTTAACATTAACTTTGTTATTTTTTATTCAAAATTTTATTTTTTCATTTATTTTTACTCCTTGCTGAAGGTCAATTTTTTTATTAAAGATAATTTTTAAAGCTAGATTCTTTACTAGTTGCAATTAGTCATGTTAAACTTAAAACAACAACAAAATACTTTTTTTTTACTTTGTTGTGGTCATTAAAATTATTGTTTAAGGCTAAATTGTGTATAGAGGATGCTATGATATGCATCTGATTGATTTTGAAGACTAGATATAATTTTCCATAAGTTATAAATACATATTTGCATGCAAGGTAGTTTTTTCAACTTTTTACTTGCATAAATAACAATTTTTTGTCTGAAAAAATTCTTGTTGTTTTGTTTGAATTACTATGAATAATATTTAAAAAAAAAGTGTTTGTAGCTTAAGTCTTTTGTTCTGCGCTTGTTTTAGGGGATTTGCATAAAATTTAACCACCCAAATGTCTATTGGATATAGTTCAAATTTTGTTTCGAAATATGCAAACAAATTCATGTTATAGTAGAAACTATGGAGTTTATGTAAAAAAATGGACCGAGTTGATCCATATTGAATAAAGCAATGGTTTAAGCCTGATTTCATTTCCCTAAATTATTTCTTAACGTTTGTAGTGTGCCTTAATTTTAATTTTAGGGAAACACTTGTTATTAGCAATACAATCAGAATAAGTTCCCACCTATGCCCAATATCACATTAAACCTTTTAATTCGGAGTGGATAAAATAGTAGACAGATTTAATATATTTCTCTATTTCAAAGTTCTTCGTCATCAAATAAGTATTTATATCTCTCTAGATGGTAAATTGCAATCTCCGACGTACCCACAACACATAAATATCGGGACGCTCTCACATTTAATGAGGACCTAGTGTCTATACTTTGTTTGTTCAGCAGTGCGAAATAGTGCAATAAGCACCAGTGAAATAACTCCCAACAAAAAAAAATACCAAAATAAATAAAATAAGTCTGGAACTGAAACTGGAAAAAAGAAATAAATCCCAAAAAAATTAAATAATTCCCAAATCAAAAATGAAACAAATCCCAAGAAATAATTAAATTACTTCCAAAACCAGTCCATCTAAAAGGAATGAAATTAGGCCCAAAAAAATTAACGAACTCCCAGCTAAAAGGGACACAGAAAAAAGTTTTATGTTAATTAAAAAATGGTTTAAAAAAAAATTAAATTTAATAAACGTGATAATTGAATCAATTATTTTTTTAATTGAAAGAAAATTAAAAATATAGTTTTGATTTAATTAACATTTTAGTTGTTTTGAAATAAATTTTAAATTAAATAACAAAAATATTAATTGACTTTTTGGTTTAAATAAGATAATTTAAACTTGTATAATTGTTGTTGGGAACTTTCTGTATTTAATTAAATAAATAAACACATTGTTTGAAATGGCAAAGTTTTTTGATAATTTTTTTAATTAAAATTTAAAATATTCAACATATTTTATTTTTCGAATTCATTCTATGAGTTAAATTTCAGTTATGTATTTTATAAAGCTTTTTGTAATAGTTCTATTCCTTGAATTTTTTTTTTTTTTTTTTTTTTAGAAATGACTTTATACACTACCAGACTATTATATATATTAGATTGTATCTTCTTGTTACATTTTACCTAAGCTTTCCATTGGATAGCAATGAAGTATATTGTATGTACAGAAAAATTTACAATTATTAGACACCAGCAGAATGTAATGCATTTTCCGGCCCGCTGCGGCCTTCGTCAAAAATTAAATATATAATTTTTTTAAAAAAAAAATATTCAAAATTTTACAATTTTTAGTAATCAATATACATACACATTTCGGTAATAGGTGCCAAATCAACAACTTGTTTGCTTGATTTTATGAATTTGGTGATTAGAGAAAATTTTTAATTTTTTCTGTGGATATTAATTATATCCACAAATGGTTAATTAGGCCCGAACAGTAATGAAAAAATTTATTTTCGAATTTTTATTTAATAATTCTTATAAAGTAGTTTTAAACATACATACACACTTATGTGGGTTGGAGTTATATACCCGACATTTTTGCATAGCCGGCCTTTGCTCGGGCGCAAGGATTTTCTCCTCTATGTTATAACAAACACCGGTTTCGCTAACTTAAGCTTCTCTGGCTGGGCGCTGTTTCATAATTAAATGAATCCAAAAATTGGCCGAACTTGGCCGAACATCGCTTTATTGGCCGAACTCCGAAGCCGAAGCCGAACGTTCGGTCGGGCACTACTTATAAGCCGCGAAATAAACAGTGTGTCTCAACTTGTAGTAATCGAAAATGTAAGGAGATGCTTAAGCACAAACTACGATAAATTTCATAGAAATTCAAACAGTTTATTTTGATTTTTTTCTTATTTATTATGTTCTCTTTCGTGTATCAAACTACAGGTATATTCCAAAAAATTATTTTGTTTTTAGCAGGTTAAAAAAAATTGTGTAGAGCAAATAGGTGGCGCCAATTAAGTGCCAAGTGTAATAAGTCCCAAGCAAAAAATTAAGGAGTCATTTAATTATGAAACAGCGCCCAGCCAGATAAGCTTAAGTTAGCGAAACCGGTGTTTGTTATAACATAGAGGAGAAAATCCTTTTTAATGATTATTTAATAAACAAATACAAATAATATACAACTGTGGTTGTATTGCTAATCGATCATACTAAAGAAAATAGTTCTAAAAAATACAACGTTGTCAATCATATATTAAATGATGTACAGAAAAAACAACGATGTTACAATATAAATATATATGTGTGTGTGATAAAATTTCAAGAAGAAGCCATCAAATTTTGAAAAGAAAATTCCAGAAACACAGACTTTACATAGGGTCTCCACCTGAGATAATATCTGATATAATATGTGAGAGAACGTCGGCAAAATGAGAGAGCACATTTCTTCATGTTAATCTTAAACAAGGGGAACATGTATTTTATAAGATTTAATAATTTACTGATTTTCGTACAGTAAACTTGTGTCGTTTTTGATTCTTTTTTAAGTTTTTTCTCTGTTTTTATTTTTTGATATTGTTTTTTAAGCACTTTTCACGAGAAATCAACTATTTTCACTTAAAAAATTAAACATTTTAATGATAGCGTCTTATTATTAATTTAAGATTTCTCATAACAACTCTCTCATAACATTTATTATAATATTAATACTTATACTATTTGAGAGTCCACACGTAAGATAATACTCTCTGCGATTGAATTTGACGTTTGCTAATATAAAAATCTTATATCTTATATCAGGTGGAGATCCTGTGTTAAACAGTACAACTGTTTTTAAAATAGGTATAATTAATAATATAATTTTTATTTTTGTTTATGTTTATTAATTTTTTTTTTTTTAAATAAAAAATCGATCTCAAAAACTTTTTGTTTTATTGAAATAACTTAATTTTATTGAAATAAGAAAAATTTCGGCTTCGGTCGAACATTAACATTTTGGCCGAAGTTCGGCTTCGGCTTCGGCCAAAAAAAGCGAGTTCGGTCGGACACTACTTATAAGTGAAATTCAAAAAATATTAAGTTAAATTTTCGAATAATTATTTTTGATTCTTCATAGGAAGGCATCATTTTTTAATTATTTTTTTTTTTTTTAATTTAGTTAACGAATCTTACAATTGTAAGAACGTCACTCCAAGTGGAGCTTCTAGCAACATGGAAGACATAATGCTTAATTCTAAGAAAAACAAAACCTTATAAGAAAAACAATATATTTTCTTTCAGTGTTCCTTCGAAAATTGGTACGCGTTCAGACGTTACGTTTTTCGTTGCAAGTCGCAAGGTCTCATTTTTAAAAAATTTATACGAATCGTATTAAAGGGTAACATCAAATTGTTGCTTGATTTTACATTTCGTGCTACATTGTTTCGCCTCTTCACCTTTCGTCAACAATCTCCTGTTTCATGAAATAATTCTCTGCGATATGTATTATAGTGTGAACTTGCTCTAATATACCAATTCATTTTCAAAACTTTAAAAATTTCAATAAAATTAAAAAAAAAATAAAAAATTTGTTCAGTTAAATGGTTTTCACATTAAAGTGAACTCAGAACAATATTTTTATTTTTTTTTTTTTTAAACAAATCTAAATTTATTTTTCCAAACAGAATAAATTTCCCACACCTAAGCGAATAATATGATCTCTTCAAAATCAAAAATCATATATTTAACGAAAAAATGCTTCACTGTGTTTCTTCTTCACATTCGTATAAACAATTAAAAATAACTGAAAAATCTTGAAAATAAAACTATTTCTATACAACCATATTTAAGAAATAAAATACATTAAAAACCACTTTTATATAACAATGTTTATATAAAAAAATATTTTTTTAAACATTAACAACACCATATTTAAGATGGTTTTCACACGCAACTTTAACAACAACATCAACAAGCAGCACCAACAACACAACAACAAATTTAACCATCTTCACATAAAAATTCACCATAAAACACAGCAACAAAAACAGCACAAATACTAAAATACTTGACTTTAACTTGTCCATCTTTTACCGAAAAAGCCAAGTTTCCGAGAGGAAGGAAAAAGGATCCAGTTAAATGTTCATAGATGCCTGAAAGTGTGTATTAAAATATATATTTTGCATATATGCGTGCGTGCATAGTTGACATACCTACGCATGCAACGCATCAGCGACAGCCATCAAAAGTCGACAATTTAAATGAAAAAAAAATTTCAAAAACTAAACAGCAACATCAACTAAAATATAGCAAAAATTTAAACCCTTAACAAAAGAAAAAAAGAAGATTTTTAAACAGTACAAGTATGAATGATGTTTCTACTACTACAACGGCTATCCGGCAGTGTTATAGTATGTGGATGGGGATACCACAATGAAGAACATGGTAGCTGGTTACACAAATACAAAAGAACATCAACAGCAACAACAGAAAACTTAAGCATCATCATCGTCATCAGCATCATGGCAAAATTAAGGTAGACCTGGCCACAAATAACAGCAGTAGTGTGTGCTGCCGCTGCAGCTCTACAACTTTAAAAAAAAAGCCAACAACAACTCGTATAGAAAAAATCGTAACTTAACCAAAGTTACCAATAAAGCAAATTTATTATAATTTTATCCCTGCGGCCCATTAATTCATCTTCAAAAAAGATTTAAAACATTGCATGTGCACAATACAAACAGGGTGTTCCTTAAAGCGGTAGGGAAATAGTAGAAAATTTCGAAATAGTTTATATTCCAGTAAAAACTTCGCCTACAAACAATGGGTTGAGAAATAAGAAAAATGCGAAAATACTTTTTACAACTCTACTGAAAGAACCAATGAATTTTACATGGGATGTCCCAAAATAAATGCGTTTATTAAGGTGGATTTAAGTGCTTCCACATTATTTTCTAAAAGCGTAAAATGTCAATAGTTACTAACACTTTAACTATAAAGTATGTAAAGGGTAACTAGAAATCAAAGCCCTTCTAAAAATCAAAATACTTACCAAAAAGCCAAATAAAGATGTAAAAAGGAGAAAAAAATATAAAAAAAATTTTGTAAACTTGTCAAATTTTTCTTTTTTTGGAATCACTTTTGTAAATCATTACATTTTAAGTGATTATATTATTCAATTTGATAATGCCTGATATAATACGTTATAAGAACTTGTTATGTAATACCTGCTATGTAACGCAAATAGTAGCATAGAAAGCTACTAAATTACGAGTGAAAAAAGCTTTTCATTATGAAAAAGTAAGCGAAGTTTTTGCTGGGATGCTAAATAAAATTAACGTAAATTTAAAGTGAAAAATACACATATAGGTAGAGTTTTAAATTTGTACCACAATTAGAAATTTGTATAATCCAGAAGCAGGAATATATACAATTGGGTAAAATATGGCAGAGATCATATCGAAAGTTCTTTTACGTTCGAAATGCATTGTGTGCTTCAACAGTTTACCGACTTTTTTTTAGCATTTTCGCCCAACAACCATTGGACTTTATTTGATCGAAAACGTCGAATAAGTGTAAATTTAATGTAAATGGCAAAATCCAGAGCTGTGGTGCAAAGAAGATGAAGTCACAGCCTCTCCAGCTTAAGCCATCATTCATTTTTTATTTTATCCGACCACTGCATTCGCTTGATTCAGCGACTCCCAAAAGCTTCAAGCCAATTTCCAAATAAAATTATGGGCGCTTGCCTAAATATCTAAGGAAAAAATTTGGGAAACCCTCTGGAAAAAGCATTTGAAAGATATTCAGCCATGTCACAGAGTACAATTTCGTTCGGAATGATTCCGTTCGGAACTGAAGAAAACATATTTGTTTATTGATAGAAAGTATATTTTGATAGTTTTTTGGCCTTTAAGACACAGAAAACTTCCATTCAGTTCATGAAAACAAAAATGGTTTTATTCCGCAAAGTTTTTTCGTCATTTTCTGAAGCACCAAAACACGGTATGACACGGTATGACTCTGTGACATGGCTGATTGTCTTTGAAATATAAAGTAAACATATTTTTAAAATAAAGGCTGGTACAACCATAATGCACGATGTTAATTGTTAGGTCAAGCTTTTTGCACAGCTTAATTTGACATTTCTTTGTTTCAGAGTTTGACAAATTCAACCATGGAGAGATACACAATTGAGCAGCGCGTTAATATTGTTGAAGGGTTTTACAAAAATGGGCGTTCAAATCGAAATGCATTTTGTGCACTTCCTGATTTTTTTGGTCAGCATAATCGACCTCATTGGATTCCTTAGCAAGCAGAATTGCCGTATTTTGGGCTAATAAGAATTTAAGAGTGATTGTTTAAAAGCCGATGCATCTACAAGGAGTAACTGTTTGGTGCGGTTTATGGGCGTGCGGCATCGAAAATGAGGTCGGCCAAGCAGTTACCGCAAGATAGTAACGGCCTTCTTATGCCCAGAAATTGAAAATATGGACCTGGTCGATATTTAATTCCAACAGGATGGTGTAACTTGCCACACAGCCAACGAAAGAATGGCTTATTGGAGCAAACTGTGCATCGCTAAACTTGATGAAGCACTTCTGACTTTGACTGCAAAGTATTACGATGTTTTGGAACTCAGCATAAATTTTGCAATGTTATAAAATTGTACAATATCTTGCAATATTTGCAAAATTTTGCTTAAAAGTGAGTAACTTTGTAAACAAAAAATTTTCCGCAAAGTTGCTACAAAGGTTGGTGTCACTTGCCACACAGCCAACGAAAAAAATTCAATGGCATTGTTATCTCACTTCGTTGCGATGTTAGTTATCCACCGCGATCATGTAATTTAACACCGTTGGACTTCTTTCTTTGATTATACTTAAAATAAAAAGTGTTCAAGAATAAGCCAAGAACAACTCACGAGCCAAAGGATGAGATAATTCGACACATTGATGTCATTGAACCTCAATTATGTCTCAGAGTCATTGAAAATATGTACCATCGGATATGGGTAAGCCACCGAAGCCGTGCCAAGTATTTGGCCAATATTTTTTTTCACACATTGTCATTATTTCTTCTATCATAATAAAAAAAAATTAAGATAATTCTCTAAAAACTTTTTCTTTTATTTACAATAAACACAGTGCGCCTAATAATATAAAATTATAATTTAAAATTAAATAATATCCAACCTTAAATTAAATCAAAAAAAATCATAGTGTAAGTTATAGTTAATTTCGGTTGAGGTTCACAAGCAGATTTAGTTAAATTTTGACCGATTTTCAGTAGTTCTTAGTGCTTAAAGCCTTTTATGTATGTTTATACCTTTTTTTCTTTAAACAATACGCAGAAAAAATAAGCAATTGTCTCTAATCACCAAATTTATACCAAATTCATAATATCAAGCAAACAAGTTGCTTATTTTGCACCTATTACCAAAATGATTATATTGATTACTAAAAATTTTAAAATTGTGAATATTTTTTTTCAATAAATGATATTTTTAATTCAAAAAACTTTGCCATTTCAAACAATGTGTTAATTTATTTAACTAAATATTAATAATTCAAACAACAATTCTACAAGTTTAAGGTTTTGTATTTTAAACGAAAAAGTCAATTAATATTTTTTGATATTTAATTAATATTTTAATTAAAAATTTATTTCAAAACAACTTAAGTATTAATTAAATCAAAATAATTTTTTTAAGTTTCTTTCAACTAAAAATATAATTGATTCAATTATCAGATTAACTAACTTTAAACACTTTTAAAACCATTTTTTAATTGATAAAACACTTTTTTCTGTGCATATTCTACTAAATTGTACCCGTGACTACGTTCACGTGCAAATAAGAGCAATATTTCAAGAAAAGTGCTTAACCAATAAAAAACGTACAGTATTTGTATGAAGTTTTCTACATCTAACTTATTTTATGTTTAAATATTTCAATAAATAACAATATGCTATCTCTTTACCAGTTTTTTTTTTTTTTTTTTTTTTTGAAAAGAGAAAAAGTACCAAAGGTTAAAGAGTACGAAGAGTACTTCCTCATTTTATATGCCCAGAAAATATACTGTATGTTAATGTTGGCTATAATCAGTATATATATCCAATTTATCGAATAGAAAAAAAATTACTAATTTTAGCCCTTTTTACCCCTAATTTTAAACCCGATTTAAGCCCGTTTTTAAAAGTACCAATTTTATCCCTTATTTTCCTGACCATATGTAATTTGCCTTTCAAATTTATTAAGTACCAAAAAGTACCAAATTTTTTTCCCGATTTTCCTCTAAAGAAGTACTCTATATTTGAATCTGGGCCCTATTTATATAGCAAATTTCAAGGCAATCAGTAAAGCGGTTTTCGCATGATTGAGCCACAAAATAACAAACATCTAAACATCCAAATATCCAAACGTACAAGCTTGTACATTTATAATATTATTAGGATTAATCTGGACGAAATTTCTTATAATTTAATATATCAATATAAAAGCAATAAAAGAAAAATTATGTGGATTTTGAAATTCTTTTGGCAGCTGTTTGTTTCCAAATATTTTTCCAAACAAACAAAATTCGTAGATATAGTTTTCAATTTTTTTTCAAATTTAGTGGTTTTAATTTTTTCATGCTTAATGAATACATCCATGGATAAATAAACGATCCCTATTCAGATCCTTATGTTGCACTTATATATTTACTTTTAATCATAAATAACTTTTTATACGGTTAACTCAGCTATAAATAATTATCAGTTATAACTGTCAAAAACATATTCACCCCTATCGTTAATATTTTTTAGCTCGAAATATTTTTCTTTTCCCTAAAGTTGCAATCGAGAATTATTCGAAAAAAATATGGCATTGCCGATTTTTATTCCAGTGGATTTCATCCCAAAAATGATGTGACTTTTTCACAAACATTTTAATTGGGAATAAAAAAGAAACCACAATGTGAATAGTTTTCTTGTTATTTTTAATTGCTTAATATGATTTTTAAGGAGTAGCTCCGCAAACAAGTAACAGCTGGCTTTATTGCAGAAAAATGTTCAACAAATTCTCTGGCAATATCTTTTTTGTTCTAAACTCGGCCAACTATTTAATCCACTTCGGACAAAGTTTGTTTTGAAAAATCCATAAAACTTCTACCAATATCTCACTACACCTAGACATGCTGCAAGTTTTACAACCGACTGTACCGCTGACATTTTTTTATCTGGTAAGCATTTCTGGACCACTGCACCTAAAAGGTATTTTAAAGCTTGCTAGAATCTGTAACTAATTTATTTATATAAATAAAAACTGCCAACAATTCTTCATGTTTTCAATTGCTTTACTTCCGATAAACACAGTAGAGTGGATGCGCCTCTCAAATTTCGTCTTCATTTTTTCCCAATCATTTTTTTTCTTCTTATAACATAAATCGGAGGGAAATACTATATATAACAATTTATTAAGTATATTACAAAAATACGCGTAAAAATGAGATAACATCCATTCACAATAGACTTGCCAACGATGTTTATTTTATTCCCTTACAATTGGCGATACCAAGTTATTGTTCATGGGTATAAAAAATTATTCCCTAGAATTTATTCCCTCAAGGTTCGCGATAAGGGTGATTGGTAACTGTAGGTGAAGTAATAATTAGTTTTAACTAAACTTGGTGAAATTTTCCGTAAAAGTTTTTAGCAATGATTGTGACAAAATATTTAATTAAAGTCTAGACTTTTTTCAGAAATTACTAATATTTTTCTTCTTTAAGATTGAGTTTCAAAACATCAAACACTTCGCAGTCAAAGTCAGAAATTTATCATCAAGTTTAACAATGCACAGTTTGCTTATTGTGTGCGCATCGATAACTTTTTATTGCACTTTTAGACAGATAACATTGTACACGGTTGCGTTATAGAATGCGATGCTTTGGTTTAGTTGCTTTTCAACTAACGTTTTTTCGGAATTTTAAAAATATTTTAAAAATATATTTATCTTTCACTGGCAGAAGAATATAATATATTGATCTATCTAATAGATCTATAGTCTAGGGAAATTTCATGCGTCCATATATCTATCAAAATCTATACAATCAAGTCATTAATCTATACAACGATCAAAGAAAACAAGCAATAAACAAAAAGTGTTGTTTAAGAAATATTAAAGGGACACCCTCTACTAAACACCCAACAAAATACACACATATTTCCTTGTAAGTGTCTTTCATGTATTAATACACATACAAATGTGTATTTCTTTTAGAAGATTTAAGTTGATTTTTTTACACTTTTTTACAGATTTTTTTTCGTTAAATTTTCTTCAAGGGATTTAAGAAACATTGTTGCTTTATACTATATTTTTTTTTATTATATTGATTTTGCTCACGTTAAAACGTCCGTTTGCTTTTATTAAGATTTTTTAGTTTTATTTTATTTTTAATCAGCATTCATATCAGCAGCAAACATTAAAAGCGCATTAGTGAGCTTACATTATAAGTTTGATATCAATAAAACTAAGAAGAATCTTAAAAAAGCTAAAAACAATTTTAAATATACAAAACTAAGTAAGAACCCAACATATGAGGAGGACTTTAACATACTTTGATTTTTGGAGTGTCGTTTTCTTTTTTAGGCTAAAAAAAATAAAGTTATAATATATAAGGTTTATATATAAATTTAAGTTTAGGAAAAATTTTGAGTGGCAGACCTGATAAAGGAAAGTTTTACAGTTGTAAAAATTAAGATTATGTTAACAATTTTTTTTTTTTTTTGTTTTATGAACAATAGAAACGAAATTATTGCAAACAGTTGGTGTATCAAATATGTATTTGGTTTATATTTGTTTTTAATCATTAATTAACTTTTAGGTTTGTGGCTTAAGTCTTTTGTTTTTATAAT
This sequence comes from Pollenia amentaria, assembly GCA_943735925.1. Classification (NCBI taxonomy): domain Eukaryota; kingdom Metazoa; phylum Arthropoda; class Insecta; order Diptera; family Polleniidae; genus Pollenia; species Pollenia amentaria. The sequence goes on along the minus strand of OX031007.1, from coordinate 183,671,004 downwards.
ATATAAAAAATTAAGTTTATTTTGTTTTTTACAGCAGATCTAATGAAATAGATGTTTAAAAGTTTATTCTTAAACGTTTTCTAAGTATCAGCCAAACTGGTAACATAAATATGTCTAAAATTTTAATTTACAATCCAGATTATGGGGTACTCAATGACCTTCTTTATAATATCACCAATAATAAACACTATTTGTATCTTAGGAAAGTAATATAAATTATGCTATTTGTCGCTTAAAAAAAAAATACAAAATGTAACCTATTCCTTTAAAAGCTTATTGCTTGTATCTTAAGAATGTAAGACGGAATGTGTAATTCGATGGCTTCTTATCAACGCTTGGCGATAGAAGGGATACGTAATAGTATTTATGAGAGGTGGTTACGTAAAATACACAAAAATCAGTTTTATCTTTAGAACAATTTATGACGAGGTTTTTCGGAAACTTTTTTTTTACGCTTAAGGAACTAGAAGGATTCGAGGTATAATCTAAACTATGCAAAACAAAAGGTGACCTTGCGGAGTCATTGGTAGTGACATAGAAATAAAAGCAATTTTAGTGCTTTAATAATTGAGCCATAATCCAATTTCTTGAAGACAAGTCTATTAAGCATATATTGTAAAAACAATTTCTGTTAAATTACAACAGGTCAAGAAACACTCGAGCTCTTTTCTTCTTGTACTTGATTACAATAAGATAAAAAGGTAATATTGTTTTTTGAGAAAACTCCATCCACAAAGTTTCAAACAATACATCCAAAAGAATATCAGCTACAGCTTCCTGATGTCAAACATGTTGTTATATTTGTGCTTTTAGTTATTATTTTTATATAGTTTTAAAATTATTATCGTATTTAGCGAATTTTTTGCATAATGTAGAATTTTTTTTAATTTTTTGAGAATTAGATCTAAATAATTTTAATGAGGGGGGGTGCTTTAAAACCATTTGAGATAAGGCCATGATGGCTTTATCTCTCATTCAATAGGGAGATAAAGCCTTTTTTTATTTGAATGCGAGATAAAGCCATCATGGCCTTAGCTCACATTAGCAATATTAGAAAATGGTTTTATCTCTCATTTCAGTTTTGAAGAACTTTTGCATTTTACATTGATTAATAGTTTTCTTATTTTTATAATTAAGGGGTTATGATTTTCCCTTTTACGAAATCTGGCTTCGCATACTAAAGTTTTTCTGCGTGGCGTCCTGCGGCCGTGCTTACGGGTTTTCTCCTCCAGTAGGACGCGGCAGGTGGCTTCGCTGAATAAAGTTTTCCTGTGTGCGTCACAAGAATAAAGAAATGGCTTTTCCCGGAAACACTAAAGTAAAGTATTGGAATCTGGCTTCGCATACTTAAGTTTAAAATATGGCTTTATCTCTCATTTGCGACAAAAAAGTATGGCTATATCTCTCATTTCGCAAAATTTTTAATATGACCTTACCTCTCAATGATTGGGCAATAAGGCCATTATGGCTTTATCTCCCATTCAATTGAGCAATAAAGCTATCATGGCCTTATCTCACATGGTTTTAAAGCACCCCCCTTTTAATGACGCCGAAATACCATGTACAATCTTGTCGAAACCAATATATGATTCTAGTTCATCTTTCGCAACTAAGCTAAGCTTAATAACTATTTACTTGGGCTCAAACTTTTTCTTTTAAATTAAATCTTTCTACACCGATAGATTAGGTAGCAGCACTTCAGATAAAACATTTTACATAAAGAATTTGTAGATAAATTCGCGAAATTTTTGGCCTTTTAATAACCCAATAGGAACCCTAAGCTTAGAGCCAATACCTTGACTTCCACAAACTCACTCATTTTTCTCATTTTAAAAACACCTCGATATAAAACGTGTAATGTTTGTTATTCCTAAAAAAATTAGCAGTTTGATATTGGAATTGGTATTTATCTATTATTTACATTAACTTTAATAAAAATAGCACATGTAAGGTCACTTAAGCATAATTAACGGTAAGCTAAAAGTTTATATCGTAAAACTAGTAAGAATGTTATTCTTTAATTCGATCTACCGAGAGTTCGAATATTTCAGGAGTGTGCTTTATATGGGATGCATAAATTATAAGCTTATCTATACAAAACCTGACCTCACAGCATGCTATTTCGTTGCCTAATTTAAGTCAAATATCATAATTTTTTTTTTTAAGAAATATAGCACGCCTATTAATGTGATTTTCAGGAGAAAATTTCATATCGAACATATCATAAATTATGGATCAATCATCACAAAAATCGGTAGGAGTGAGCATTAAAAAATCCCAAATTAGAACAAATTTCAATAGAGTAATACAAATTTTTTAAATGTAATGCTTCTTAAGTCGGAAGGCCGCTATATGGAACTTTAAGCATATTATGGACCAAAATTTAGCAGAGTGATTTTTAATATTATTAAACTATGACAGACCAAATTTTACTACAATAGCATTATCTATCATGGTTTTTGCGAGCATGGGCTTAGTTTGACGCTTATGGTAAATTAAGGGCAGAGCTTAACAAATTTTTGTAGTATGATTTTAAGCCGCAAAAATCGAATTTGTGCTTGAGAATCGGTGCACTCTGTCACCAATTTATTTAGTCTTTGCAACAAAAATATATATTTTTTAGGGAGATTCTTTCACATTTGTGCTCATAACTCTTTTGGTACTGAACCGATAGTGCTGGATTTCAATCACAAGCTGCTAGAAGAAATATACGCTAATATGGTTCTTTTCAGTTAAGTTTTTTGAAAGTCAGAGTGTTTTCTATAGACGGACGGGCGGACAAAAAACGGAGATGACTAAATCGACTTAGAATTACTTAGAGACCCAGAATGTAAATACTTTATGGGGTCTTAGATGAATATTAACGGAATGATGAAATTAACTATTATACCATCATTCTCAAATTGGTATAAAAAGGGTATTAAAATATATCAAAACTGCTCCCAAATTTTACCGCCTGCTTTTAGAAAATGAAAACAAAATTTGGTTTGAGAAATTATATTGAAAACAATAATAAAAACGAAAATTTGTTTTTCTTCTCAAGATAATTGCTCACACGAAATTTCGTTTTCATCTTTTAAAAAAAGGCAGTTAATATAAAACAAAAATTAGTATTAAAGTAGAAATAGTTTACTTTCGAGACAACCTTAATATACTCTTAATCCAGCTCATAAACTCCCATTAAAACCAAAACAAAAGTCATTAAGTTTGTTCCAAATTTTTTTTACATTTCCATACATACCCTAAAGGAAACTTGGTTGCAATTGTCTCCATGTCACCGGTTTTGTCGACTATTTTGTTGACTTTTTGGCGACATTGTTTAAATATTTACCTTGAATATGAAATAAAATTTTGTTATGAATTCGTTTTTTAATTTTTTTATAATAGAATAATTAAATGTTTAATAAAGCAATTTACAGTACCAAAAGCGTAGACAAGATTTACTAAAATGTGTTGTGATTCTCTGGCCCTAAAGTCTACACATAGCCCAAAAAGAACTACGGTGCCATAGTCAGTAGTACCACCGGCAGTGGAAGATTTCCAATGGCACGCACATGTTAAATGTCTAGTAAATAACATTGTCTTTGGTACAATAAGTCACTAGTACTGGTGGCTTTGTCGCATTTCCTAGAGGGTAGTTATTCAAACATTTATTTCTTATAAAATATTTAAAGTGATTTCTCCAGTTCTTTTTTTATATAGACAAAGCATGTTCTTAAATTCCATAGAATAACTTTAAACAACAATTAATACTGCATTTAAAGTATTAAAAAGAATTTATTGCGTATAAATTTTAATTCCACTTTATTATATTAATTAAAATTTTCCCTTTAGAATTTCAATAAACATATTTTACAAACACACTTACACACACACATTCTTATTTACCAACACTCACACATAAAAATAAATACGTAAATATATTCCCTACCCATATTTTCACTTGCCCCAGAATAAACAAACACAAAATACCTTTGAAAAGTCAACAACCATTAAATAAAAATCACTTGTTGCAACACAAGTTTTTAGTTAATACAAAAAAAAAATGAAAAGAAAAATATATGTTTATGGGTATGCATATACTCATACATACATATATTTGTTTTATTTAAATATATTTGGCCTAAAGTTGAAAATTTGCCAAATTTATTGAAAACGCATATCATTTAAAAACAAAAACAATAATAATATAAACAAACAAAAACAAACTGAAATATAGACATGTGCACAAACGAAGCGCAAACAAAACTCAGCTGAAAAGGAGAAGATGAAGCTGAAAATACAGGTAAAAAAAATGTTTAAAGCTTACAACTACTACTAGTAAGTTCAGAAAGAAAGAAAAAAAATCCAAACTTAGCCTTGCAAACGCCTTTTTAGCTGTTTACGGTCATAATTCGTGATGCACAGTTATACGCAAGACACGTTTCTTTCTTACCATTTATTTTTGTTTTTCGGTGATTTCTTGTGTGTGTTTTTAAGTTAGTTTTTATTCAGCTCTTTTTGTCTTATTGGAGTTGAAGGTAAAAAGGAGTTAAAAATAATAATGAAAGAAGGTAAAACCATACACACGTTTAAACGTTAAAGTTAAAGTTTTATTGTGTGACTTTTTGAGGTGATGAGGAATGAGTTCAGTTGGGCTACGAAAAAAAATAGCAGTCTAGATGTTTTTAAATTTTCTTTGATGATCGATTTTACTTCCAGGATTCAAGTGTTTTCTATTTCTGCTTACCGAAGATTTTAATGTGAAACTTCCAGCAAAATATTTTTAATAAAAACTAACAAAATAAGGAGAAAAAAATACTTGACATCACGTTTGCCTTGGGACAGAAGCTATTTAGTCGAATTTTTACTAACACTTTCAGTTCACAAATATCTAGTCAAAAGGGATTAAAGCAGGGATCGTAACTAACAGTTATCTAGAAACTTTTAACTCCAAAACTCTCTATTTCAGAGTAACAATAAATTCTTATTGAAGTGCTCTTTTAGAATCTATGGGGATCTAGGAAAAACTATCTGAACTCCACAGTTAACAAAAAAATAAAAGTTTTAACGAAAAAATAAAAGTTCGGATGAAACTCTTGCAAAGAGAGTTTAATTTCGCTCTCATCCATTGGCGGGAAATTCAGCATATCAACAGATTTCCCAAGGTGGTGTTGCTAAAAAATATAAGCTCCTGTATCAACAGTAGAGCTCAGATAGCACCTGTTCCAGCAATATACGAGTATACTGATTTCTGTCAAACACATATGGTTGTCGGTGACAATAATATGGTTAAATTAAACATAATATGTTTAACAATTTTCTTTAAAAATAGTTTTGTTGGAGGTGACCATTTTTAAACATGTTTTTTCTCTGCGTGTATGTGTGGCGATGGCTCTCACACATGGAGGCGTTGGCATTTAGTCCATGCGGTTTATAGACTTCCGTGAGACCAGACCGTCAAAGCATGGTTCATGTTAAACAAGAACACAAAAGTATTTTTCTCTTGAAAAGTTTTACATTGTTCTTTGAATCTATAATTCTCAAAGAAACCAAGGCCATTTTATACTTTGCCCTAAGAAAATTAAGATCACGAAAGAAATTATTTCCTTAAAACACACATTACTTATATATACATCCAAACAAGTTTTAAGGAAGCGATGTCTTTCTGGTCATAAAGGGGTTTATTTTAACAAATCTAGAGTTTTATCTGGTTCCACAAGTATCAGTAGCTCTCAGGGCAGTAAAGAGCCCCTTGGGATGATCCTGTGGTAACTTAATTTCATACCCAAGTCCTGGAGAACTCCTTATTAAAGATGTTCACGTTGGGGATGAATTTTAGCCTGCTGGCTTATTTTTTGCGCTGTTGGTATTTAAGGCATGCTGCATATGGATAAAAAGAGTTTGAATACATGCTGAAATTGTTTGACTATAAAGACGTTGGAAGCAGGGGTGCCAGATAATGTCGATAAAAGTCAGCATATTTTCAAAAAAAAAAATCGGCACTTCATTAAAAAAAAATCGGCAAATTAATAATATCCATTTTAAGAACAATAACACATATTTTTATTAACACAAAAAATAACAAAGCAGAATAATTCAGCATTAACTTACATATAAACCATATAAAAACTAATGAAAAAGAATATTTTAATTAATAAATTGTAGTTAATTAAAAAAAATTTGTACATTAGGTTAAAATTGTTTTTATAGTTGAGAAATTATTTTCAACATTTTATTTTAACAAATATTTTATAGATACATATATAAGTTTAATAGTTTAAATCAATCCATTTTAATATCAGCATCAAAACAGTTTGCATTATTAAAGTTTAAGTAATTTTTAGAAAAAATAATTCCTTGCAAGGATTCATTTTTCAGGGAACATCGAAATTTGGTTTTATTAAGGTTCACTTGCCTACAAATTCTTTCCACATTTACGGAAGAATGTGGAAGGACCATAATTTGTTGTACAAACTTTGACAGCACTGGAAATGCATCCGTAGAATACCCACGTTTTAAGTCTGAATTTGTTTGCCAAATAGTTTGCAAATTTACTTCAAGTCCTTCTAAATCTTCTTCAAAATTTAAAATTTGTAACTCTCTAAATTCAGATTCTAAAATGTGTCTTTCTTTTTCCGAAATAAAGCTGGGGAACTCTTGCAGAATTTCCATAAAGGAAATATTTTCCTTTTTCATAATTTTGTTAGGGTAAATCATATTTAAAGATTTATAAGATTTTAGTTCAAAATCAAATCGTTATAATATTTGATTTGAAAGTTCTATATAAAAATGACTACAGTTATTAACAATTGTGTTAGTTTCACTTTTGTTGAGTTTTAATTTTGATAGTTACTCATTAACCAATAAGCCCAAATACTTATCATAAAAGATCAAAAAATTCATTGTGTTCATAAATTCCGTTTAGTAAATTTAATTTGTTAATCGTTTTTTGTAAAATTGGTTAATACAGCTTAAGAAAGACTTTCCATTTTGGTGTATGACAAGTACTCCAAAGTTGCCCAAAATTATAAATTACACGTTAAAAAGCAAAAAAAATTGCCAAAAATTTGGATCAAAAATCGGCAAATCGGCACTTTGCTAATTTTAAGGCAAAAAAATCGGCAAAATGCCGATAGACTGGCAAATATGGCAGGCCTGATTGGAAGACACATTATTTTCACCCTATGTACTAAGTCGTCATGACAACTTTCCACAATAATTTTTGACGCAACTATCTAATCTAGAAGAAGGAGGACCAGCTTAACTCAACGAAAGTTGGACAGTACCATCTTCGAAGAAAGATGGAGCCATTATTAAAAAAGTTTGGAGCAAATTAATCAAACTAAGCACTGCAGCAAATTTCTACTAAGATAATACTCTCAATTAAATGATAGTGTATCGAAGTCCATAGACGTCGGAATTTTTTGAATCAGAAATAGTGAATTAAAGCTTAAAAAATTTTAATTGCAATCTTCTTTTAAAAAACAAAAGTAAAATCGAACAAACTAAGGCAACGAAGTTAATATCTCTAAGATAATGCTTTGAATCAAATTGCAACAGAGGGCAGTGCAAGACTAGAAAGTACATTTTTGATTTAACCAAAACCTTAGAAAGAAATATGGTCTATTGGCTTAACCCTGCCCTTCTAACTTAACAATATCACCCGTTTTCAATTTAAGGCAATATTCAAAAAAAAAGAAAAAAAAATAAGAAAACAATATAAATTTGTATGACTTTTTAGTTAGATTTTATGCAATTGTTCTGGATTTTTCCTTGTTTTCGGTACAATGTTTTTTTGAATAATTCCTTGTTATATTCCTTGTTTTTCCAACGAGAAAACAAAGAAAGAAATCCAGACCCGAAAAAAACACTCATTTGTCTTGGGATTTGTTTTAGCATTAAAAACATCAGAACAAACCAAAATAAAAAGCTAAAACAAAAAGAGTAATCTTTATTTTACATTTATTTCAGTTTATTTATTTTCTTTTAGTTTTAGTTGTGTATTACTTTTTTTTTTGTTTGTATACAAATACAAGTATATTTAAAAAAAAAAATCGCTTGTATTATTCTTATTCTTACGGCTGTTACTGTGGTAATGTCAATAAAATTTCTGTTTATCAGTTTGACAAGACATATGCTTATTGCATGTCCTCGTTGTCTTGCAACAAACTACTTATACATACATACTAACACAAATAGCAATCATACATTTTATTCATATACTTATACATACATTAACTTGTATACCGCCATACATTCGCATTAACATACATATGTAAGTAAATGGACATTGTTCTCGTTTATTGATGTAGTAGTGTGTTGTTTTACGGTTTTCTTTTTTTCATATAGCAACTTTTTTTGACATAATGTCTTTTTGGCCATTTCCGCATTACTTAAGTAACCGATAAGAATGAAATTCATGGGCCCAGATCGCTTTTTTCTCTTTTATTATTTCTTTTTGAGTGGTTGACATTTAAATGTAATTTTTCGTACAAATGTTTTATATACATATATATATATATATATATATTTTTTTTTATTTTACTTTTTTCCCAGTTTTAGTGTCTTAACTAGAGTTTGCGTGCATAATTTTAACAGTTTTCTTTATTTTTTTTTTTTTTTGCTTCTTTCGTTTATTCTTAACTTGATAATTTATATGCTTTAAATGTGATGTAAAACAAAAATGTCTAAATATTTTAAATGTACCGACAAATGAGAGGAATTACATTTTTAATTTTTTTTTTTGCTTTAGAAAGAAATTAATCAAGATATCACAAGACTTATAAAAGCCATAAAAATAGATAACAATTAATTTAAGTATATAAGTTTATTAAGTGGTATAAATATATACGAATTTGTATACCTTTTTAACTCTCCAAAGAGGAAACAGTGGCAAAACAGGCTTTTGAAACAAACGACTTAAGAGACATGCACTAGAATATGTAAGTATAATAAACGGTAAATAAATAACTACATTAAAAAAAACTATAGATTTCATTACTTTATCTATTATAACTTTTTCAAATGAACTTTATTTTGCAGAAAATTTTTTCCAAATTGAATATAAAACAGTGTATTAAATATTGAAATTTCGAGTTTTTTAAAGTGAAAATTGCTATGAAAAAATACGCCAATTGAATGCAAGCTTTTTTGTTGTACTACTGCGTATATTTTATTTTAATAAATGTTGTTGTATTATTTTTTTGTGCGGAAATTACTAACATCAATTTTAAATTGATATATGAAGAAACCCAATTGACCTATTAATTTTATTTAAAATTTACTCTAAAGTAATAAAATTCCGAAAAATTTACGCCAATTTTATTATAAAATAGTGAAATTAGAGTAAATAACGAGTGAGTTCTAAAACGCTGGCTGCAATGCAACTATACAAAAATCTTGCATTTTTTAATGCAACCGTATAGAGTTTTACAATGTTATCTGTCCCAATTAGCAAACTGTGCGTCGTTAAACTTGATAAATCACTTCTGACTTTGACTGCAAAGTATTACGATGTTTTGGAACTCAGCATAAATTTTTCTATGTTATAAAATTGTACAATATCTTGCAATATTTGCAAAATGTTGCTTAAAAGTGAGTAACTTTGTAAAACAAAAAATTTTCCGCAAAGTTACTATAAAATTTGGTAAAAATGCTTTACTTTTGCATAAATAACTAACAACAGAATCTTTCAAACATAAAAAACGATATGGGTAATTCCATGTCAAATCGACCCAGACTGGGACTCGACCCATTTCGATTTGAATGCAATTTGGTTCGTTCCTTTCAAAATTTAAAAATTTAAAAATCTTCAAAATGTCATAATTTCGCCGAATTAGCCGAATGTGTTGAATTTATTTTTTCAATATCTCAAAAACTACTGCACAAACGAAGATGCTAAGAATAAAAAAAAATAGTGTCAGATCAAATTCATGTGTTTGGTCTGAGTTTCCACTAACAAATCAACGTTAATTTACATTTTGAAATAACATGATCACTTTCGAACAAATCAAAAGAAAAGAGCAATATTGGTGTCAAATTGTTTCTAGTTCTCCTAAGCAGTTTGGAGTTGAATCCAGCACCAAAATCCAAGTCTGAAACAACTTCCTTAACCCTTGGTATTTTTGGAACAAAAAGTAGCTTAAATTGTTGACGGAATGCACCGATTCTTATAAAATTTTGCATCGGTTAATAAGTAAGTATACTCTCGGAAAACATTTAAATTCGCCTTAAGCCGTAACGCTATTTTAGTAAAATTCAATATTTCAACATTTCATTAGACTGCCAAATTTCATGAAGATCGGTCCACAATTTACTATAGGTTCCATATAAAGCATATTCTTAAAAAAAAATTTAGTACGCCTAAAACCATAACCCAATAAGCACTCCATTTTTAAAAATTCCAGCGCTTGAAATATTGCTGGAATCCAACTTTAATTTCCCAGTAAAAACTTTACCTACAAAATAATGTGTTGAGTAATCAGGAAAAACTAAAAAGACTGCTTACAATTCTACTGAAGGAACCAATGAATATTATAAGGGATGTGCCAAAATGAGCGCATTCAAATGTTAGTCATTATTTTTTACCTACATACATCTGGAAAATAAGTAGGTAAAGAAGTGTGTTAATTCAAAATGTAAATTAAAGCTGATTAATTAGTGGAAACTCCGAACAAACACATAAATTTCATCTGACACTAATATGTTTTATTTTTTAGCTTCTTTTCAAGCACTTGGAACTTGAAGAGTGATGGGCCAATAAATATGCAGTTGATCTTAATGACAATGTTTAAGAATTTTATTACGATATTTATACTAAATAAATAACTAAAATATGTTGAGTTGATAAAATACTAAATTGCTGCATTTGTTTATATTAATTTTATATTGTTACAAAATAATAAACGTAAAGCAATGAACTAGAGGAAAAATGTTAAGTAAGCAAAATAATTCCAATTAACAAAATAATAAAAATAAAATACTTTTAAAGACAATGAACTTGAGGTACAATTACAAATAACAAAATAACTTTATATCGATGAACTAATTTATAAATAGTGTGACTGAACTTAAGATGCTGTGTATGCAGTTGACGAAATTAAAACATTGGGGAATGAATGTGTGTTCTTAACAAAGTAGTAAAAGCTGTAGTTATAGAAGAAAGCTACTAAATAATGAGTGAAAGAAGCTATTCATTTTGAAAAAGTAAGTGAAGTTTTTATTGGGTTATGCACTATTTTCAAGTTCATACAAAAATGTTTGAAACTATTTTTTTTTTTTTTTTTTTTTTTTTTTTTTTTTTTAGTTTTGTATTACTTGAGCTATCAAAAAAATATTTGTAAGCAAACATTTGTGAATATTTCCGAGTGCTAAAAGGGAGAAGGATTTTAACTTTAAAAATGGAACCATTTATTGCCTCAGTGTAAAGGCATCTTTAACTGTGGTGATGCCCCAAAATCAATAGAACCGAGCTTTCCCGAAAACAAATTCTAATAAACATACATACATATGTATGTATGAATATACATATATGTATGTACATATCGTCGTCGAAAATCCAAAAGTACGTAACATCACTTTTTCTAATTTTACAGGAGAATCAAAAAACGTTATAAAATAAAAACTATTTCAGATATAGAAACAATTGATGGAATATGGAATTAAAGCAGAACAACTAAACTAATTCATGAGAAAAAAAACTATATTTTTCGAAATATTTTTTAAGTTATATTTGTTACGTTCTTTTGTATATGTGTTTTCTGAAACAAAAGGACGTATCATCATAAATATTTTTTTTAAACAAAAGTTAAAAGGTAATTAAAAAAGTTAAATTCTAATTCCTTTTATTAACGCTTTAAGTTTAATAAAAGATTAAATGCATTTATTCTGGTCTTTTTTTATACCCCCCACCACCACTGTGGTGAATGAGGGTATACTAAGTTTGTCATTCCGTGTGAAACTTTTTTATTATACATCTAAGACCCCATAAAGTATATATATTCTGGGTCCTTGAGTAATTCTAAGTCGATTTAGCCATGTCCGTCTGTCTGTCCGTCTGTCCGTCTGTTGAAAACACGCTCACTTTTGAAAAACGCAAAAGAAAAGAACAAACTTGGTCTCAAATTGCTTGTAGTTATCCTAAGCAGTTTGGGATTGAAATCCAGCAACATCGGTTTAGTAGGATCATAGCTATGAATCAAAATGTGGAACCACTACCCAAAAAAAATTGATAATTTTGATACAAAAACTAACATAAATGGCGGAATAATGCACGGAATGACATAAAATTTTGCACGAATTCGCTCTATACGACTACAAATCATACTGTTAAATTTTGTGAAGATCGGTCCATAATTTACCATAGACCCCATATAAACCCTTCTCGCGGAAAACAGTTTAGTACGCCTAAAACCACAATAAATAACGCTATCATACTTAAATTTGGTACGTCACAGTTTTATAATACGTCAAATCACACTGTAAAATTTTTTGAAGATCGGTCCATAATTTACACTTGGTCCCATATAAACCCTACTCCCGGAAAACAGTTAAGTACGATTAAAACCGTAAAAAATAACGCTATCATATTTAAATTTGGTACGTCACAGTTTTATAGGACCAGAAATCACACTGTAAAATTTTTTGAAGATCGGTCCACAATTTACAATAGGCCCCATATAAACCCTACTCCCAGAAAACAGTTTATTGCGCCTAAAACCGTAATAAATAATGCTAGCATACTAAAATTTGGTACGTCACAGTTTTATACGACCAGAAATCACGCTGTAAAATTTTTTGAAGATCGGTCCATAATTTACACTAGGCCCCATATAAACCCTACCCCCGGAAAACAGTTTATTGCGCCTAAAACCGTAATAAATAACGTAAGCATACTTAAATTTGGTACGTCACAGTTTTATAGGACCAAAAATCACACTGTAAGATTTTTTGAAGATCGTTCCACAATTTACAGTAGGCCCCATATAAACGCTACTCCCGGAAAATCGTTTAGTACGCCTAAAACCGTAATAAATAATGCTATCAAATTGAAATTCGGTACGTTACAGTTTTATAGGACTAGAAATCACACTGCCAAATTTCGTGAAGAGTGGTCCATAATTTACCCTAGGCCCCATATAAACCCTACTCCCGGAAATCGTTTAGTACGCCTAAAACCGTAATAAATAATGCTATCAAATTGAATTTCGGTGCGTCACAGTTTTATAGGACTAGAAATCACACTGCCAAATTTCGTGAAGATTTGTCCATAATTTACCATAGGCCCCATATAAACCCTACTCTCGGGAAATAGTTTATTGCGCCTAAAACCAAATAAAGCCCACTTTTGGATTTATAGATATTGCGGTGAAATTTTTTACTTAAATTCATATGGCAAGAAAAACTATCATGCAAATTTGTGAAATTTACTGTTAACGCTAAAACTAATTACACTGCTGTATTGGAATTTATTCTAATTTATTTTTTGTAATACCAGAAATCAGTCTTCAGAATTTTGGGATGATTTGTCCATAATTTACCATAGGTCCAATACAAATAACGCTCCTAAAAATCATTTTAGTCCGGCTTAAACTGTTACGAATAATGATATTTTACTTAAGCCAGTTCAAAGTTCTTACAAGAAACGAATAACATTTTCTAATTGTCGGTCAATAATTTAATTCAGGTCTAAACCGCAACCAATTTTAATGCTGACGTTCGTTTTTGTGAAGCTTAGTTAATAATATATATGTATTTATCATATAGAGCCCACTCCTGTCGGTGGAGGGTATCAAAGATTCGGCACAGCCGAATATAGCACTCTAACTTGTTTTTAATTAATACCTTTTGATAAGAGGAATGAAGTTTCACTAAAATAAATACTTACAATAAAAGTAAAAATTTTATAATTTAAATAATACAAAACACAAATATAAATGAAATTAAAGTTCATAAAAAATTTGTATACAGAAAGCAAAACAATTCAATGTTCAAATGGAATATTATCATGAAAAAATGACAGACAGTCCAAAGAAAGGAAGCAATAATTAAAGTTCCTGTAATGCTGCCATGTCTTTTTAGAAATTTTTATTCTTTCAGGATACAAGAGGTTAGGATGGGTCAATTCGGTTTTTTTGTCTGCTCGCTGTGGAAGAACCTTATAATCTTCTTTAATATCGGTTTTAAAATAAATAGTTTCCGATGGATCATAACCTAAAGCACAGTTCATATTAGATCTCAATTTTTGCTCTAAATTTTAAAATAATTGTTTAAAGTTAAAAGTATTTATTTTATAATGCATACACTTCTAGTATTGCTTAGGAACAGCTTCATAATCAAGAAAATAATCATGTGTAAGGTGATAAACGTTAAGAGGAAATTGGTGTTTATAAGAATCCTTTATTAGGGCAACAAGTTGTGAGGGTAAATTTATTTTCTTGTTATTTGTTCTTCGTTGAATAAGAGAGTGAGTCGAATCGCACTCCATATTCATGTCTGTAAGATGTTAAACCCGACTAGAAGTACAATTTAGTTGTGTGTTGACGGCGGTAGTGAGACTCTAGCTTATGAGCTTCGTCTAACCAATTATTTAAATAATTTACGCCTGATTCATAACGTTTCCCTTCGGTGAAATTTCTTTTTAAATCGGTTCTATTTGTATTTTATGTAATTAACTCATGTTCACCCATTTTCTAACTACTGATTCTGATAATCCAAGTATCGCAAAAAACAGTTTACTACACACTTGCAAACGGGCGGTTTCTATGTTTAAAAAATAAGACTTTGAAAATGTTCGTCGAGAATTGTCTACGTACTTTTTTCGCTTCTGTTGCAATTTTTAGTTTTCTATAAAATAAGTCTTTTTAATGATAAACATTATCAACGCTTACAAACAACGGAAAAATCAATGTTTGCTTTGTTATTTAAAAATTCAAATATGTTATTTTCATTTCTTACCATTTCATTTTTTGCGTATACGTTCATTTGACTTGTGAAAATAATGCACATGATGATAAGTTATTTTGAATTAAGGATAAAAAAGCGTTATGCTTGGTCGCAAAAAACTAAAAATTGGTAGAGACATGTAAGATAACCTAACGAATTATATATAATCAATCAAAAACTCGATTTTGTTTTTTTATTTGATGATACTTATGGTACTTATGGAATTTCGACGCCTGTATGTACATATGTATGTATGTTTTTATGTGGTATTATGGAAAAAATATCAAGGTAAATGTAATAATACCATTTTTGTTATTGTTTTTGATACCGTATGACATCCCTATAGCACCAAAAATTGTGCCATCGTAAAGTCATTAAAACTTCGTTTCTAATGATATCACATTTTTATTAAAGTAGATGATTTATAGTAAAATTTTAATAAACCACTAAACTCCTTAAAATGATGATTAAGAATTCCTTACACCCATTTTTCTTTATACCATATTAAAATGAAAAATTTAATATGAATTCCATAAGAATTTTAGGCTTGATTTATATTGTAGTTATGGGATTGATTTATACTTGACTTCAATACTTGAATTCAGGTATAATTATAAAGTGTTTGAGACTGAAATTTCACTTTAGTTCAACGTTTGGATTTAACTGTATTTACATAGATATGTTCCACTTGACTTCCAGTATCCGTTTTGCTGGAGTATGCTATTCACTTCCAGTGCAATTCAATTATAATTCAAGGCTTGAAAATGGAAAACAGGACTAGAACTACATTTAATTTATTCTTGAATTCCAGCAAAATTGCTTATTTGGAAGCAAAAACGCTATTGTAGAAACATTATGTCTTTGACAGTTACATATGACTAGAAATCACTCTACTCGTGATCGGTTCATGTTTTCCATAGGTGCAATGTAAAGCCTACTAGTAAAAATCACTTTAATACGCCTAAAGCTAATTCAATTTTATTTACCTAGAAAAAATCATAAAATTTTCGGATGATCCACCTAAATTTAATATATAAACCCACTATAGAAATTTTCATCATGATGGAGGTTATCAAAAATTCTGCACAGCCTAATATAGCACCTTTACTTGATTTTAATTCCGAAGTATAAAACTTTTTTAGAACATGTCATTAACGTTTACAAAATTTTAATAATTTTTTCACATTGCAAACAAATATTGTTTCTACAATTATTAAAATTAAACAAAATTATTTTTACAACGCCTTTTTAAGTAATTTTGTTTAATTTTAAAAACGACCTATCGAGTTGAAGAAAAATCAGCTAATATAAATGTAAATCCAAGAACTTATAACTGCCCCTTTACTTTTTATAAAACAAAATACCATTACTTTACACATGTTTGTCCACAACCCAAAAGTAATTATTTAATTTTGTTCTTAAAATCTTAAGAAAAAAAAACTTAAAAACAAAATATATATTCCCACCAATAAATAACATTCCACATAGATTTTGTAATCCTTTATTTATTTCTGCACTTAAGTAAGTAATATATGACACTTGTCTCATCTCTACCTCCGAAGAGAACCTTTTAACCAACATATGTAAGCCCACGCTTATTAACAAACTAAAACACTTAAGCCAAAAGCTAAAACCAAAAAAAGATATGCATGTGCACATACATATATATAAAAGAATAAACCATGCCTACTCATTTGCAGAAAGAACAAAACAACAAGATCAACCAAATAAACTAAAACTAATATTAAGATGAAAAAAAGTAAAAGTGCCATATTTGGCTGTGCCGAATTTATAATGCCCTCCCCCGAATGTAAAATGTTTCAGGAGTTGGTTTTATATGAGATCTATGATAAATTAGGAACACATATTTGTAAAATCTGGCCTCACAGTATTATAATTCCTTGCTGTTTAAGGCATACTAAAGTCTTTACCGTGAGTATTTTTAAGTGGGATCTATGTTAAATTATTGGCCAATTATTACAAAGTTTGAAGAGTTAATTTCTTGTCATATAGAACATAATTGGACCAAGATTTAATAAGACATTATGATTAGTTTCTTTTTAGGCGTACTAAATTAATTTTTAGGAGGAGTTTTATATTGGGTCTATGCTAAATTATAGACCGATCATGACAAAATTCGGTGGAGTATTAAAAAACCCCAACTTTTAATACAGTAATATAAATTGTTAGCGTTTTAGACGTTATGAAGAGCTTTTCGGTAGGTTGCCTTATAAGGGACCTATACTAAATTCTAGACCGGTCATCACGAATATGTTTAAGTGTGAGTTTCAGTCCTACAAAACTTCAAATTTCACCACAACATCATATTTCTTACATTTTTAGAAGTACTTTAGAGTTTCTTGAGAGTGGGCTTTATATGGGGACTTTAGAAAATTATGGATCGATTACAACGAAATTTAGTGATGAGATTTCTAGTCTTATGAATACAGTACAAAATGGAGCTTCAATTGTTGCAGATTTGTAAGGGAGAAATGTACACAAAAGGCGCTTAATTCAACGCACATACAAACTGGTGAGTGAAGCTATCAGCCTTACACTCTAAATTATTTGCTATAGATATTTTTCAGTACTCTCCCTTGCAAACCTGTGCCCATGTTCTGTAGCTGCCGCGGCGAGGAACTTTTCGATTGAAATGTGAGAAATGAAACAAAAATGCCGTAAATTTTAACAAACAGCTGTTATTCTCACTTAACTGCGTCTGTAACATTTTTGGCGAGTAATAACTGTCACGTAAGGAAATTTCTCGCCAATATACTAAAAAAGTGTATCTATAAAATTTTTGTGAGAAAGTTCCCGCTTTGAACTGTCACGCATAAAAACGGAGTGAAAAAAATTTTAACACTAAAAAATTAATTAAAAATGGAAAATGCAATGAATATTAACACGGAAGAGATAAGTATTTTGTTCTTGGCAGATTTTTTCATTGTTTAATTATTTTGTTTTTAACATTTTTGAAAAATATACATACGAATGTGTTCAAACCAATTTGTTAATTAACAAACATTAAAGTCGCACTTTAAATTTTTTGTTATAGCCGACGGTTGTTTTTTCGCCGCAGTCGTTGAAAATTTTTCAAGTTTAGTCAAATTTGGTCGTCGTTATGTTATGATATGTTTGACTGGCGTTCTCAACGTCTGCAATTTCACATTGGCTTCGAGTGGAATATTATGACACTTATAACTTAACGACGTAATTTTTTTTTTTGATAGTTTTCGACATAAGTTACAGACACACTTTTTTCTCACTTTTCGAGAAACGATGGAATATTTTGTTTCACATGTTTTCGATGCGAGAATTTCTTACCAAAGCTACAGAACATGGGTACTGATTCGTGGTAAGGGAATGGCTTGACATATGAAATGTTACTTTTTTCAAAAAACTGTTATAGAGATTGCTTGACTTCTTTACTACATTTCTATGTGTCTTATTGCGTAGAGCATAAATGTGTGCTTATTTTTTAAACTATTAGTGCTTCGCACTAATTTGGAAAACTAGATTATACCAAATTACGGCTTAAGGCGTATTAAAGTGTTTGCCAAGAATGGACTTTATGTGGGGCCTATGGTAAATTATATATCGATCTTTAAGAATTTTCTAGTCATATAAAACGGGCATAAAATATGTTTTTAAGCCCGATTTAACTTACAGAAGGGATTTAACTTACAAAAGAACTGTCATACTGCGCTCACATTCAAAAATTTATGATCAGTATACCCTGGTAAATTATCATTAATAAATTCACGGTCGAACAACGCTTTTAAATTATCCAAATTTACTTTGAAAGTCCTATCATCAAATCGCGAAACTTAAGGACGACTTCATGATTTTTTGGGGCAATTAATCGTCCATCTGAACAGGTTTTTTAATATACAAAGGTGACGCATATGGAGTGAGATCAATCTACAGCAGACCTTATAAACTTCATTACATCCAGAAAATTATACCGTTTGGTGCGGTTTACACGCTGTTAGCATTATTGGTCCTTATTTCTTCAAAAATGCACGAAAATTCGACTTTTAGGTCCATATGCCCGAAATCAATTGCAAATGTTAATGCCATATTTTGATATTTCGAATAATATCTTTGCAGGAAATAATAATTTTGCAGGATACTAATCCCAAAACGCTTAGAAGAACTAGAACCAATTTGACACCAAATGTTTTATTTTCCGCTCAGACGCTCGATAGGGAGCATGACTTCAACAGATGGAGAAACAGACGCACATATGTAGCTTAAAGAACTTAGAATAACTTAAAGACTCTAAATATATTGAGGCTTAAAATAAACAAATGGTGTTACGAAATGACAAACTTAATTTACCCTCATTCGCTACACGTGGTGGTGAAGGGTATGAACAAAAAAGCACCAAAACCAAAACCATCAACTAGAATTCTTTGAACCATGAGAGGAAATTTTTTCATGTATATGTCAGTATATATGCACATACATATGATTAGCTTTATGTCTGCCTGTGTGTGTTTGCTTTATTTTAAGGCTAAAACAAATAACCCCAGCATAAAATTATGCTGCTCTACCAATTCATTCGAACACTCAATCTTACCCAAGTTCTGTATGCTCACTTAGTACAAACAGCAGCCCAAATAAAGCAACAAAAATAGAAATCACAAAAAAAAATAAAAATAATAAGAAGATGAAACTCCAAGGAAAAAAGCCCTTTTTCAATTTACCACATACCGTGCGAAATGTAAAATGCACGTCATAATGAGAAATTCATTTAAGTTAATTTTTCTGTATGCGTGATTTCGGGTTTCTTCTTAGTTTTTTTTTAATAAATATATAAAATTTGTTGTTTGACCGACCTATATATATAAATATATATATGCATATGAATATACGAGGGATTGTTATAGGATTTTTGATATTTTTTTAATGTGTTTTAAATTTGGAGCAATGCAAGGTACCCCAGAAATTAAAAATATAGTTCGATCATACAAGAATTTTAAAAAACTTAAGCCTTTTTTCTTATTTTAATATAATAATTTTTTTAAATTTAAGGAAATTTTTAGCATCCTAAAAGCAACTGAAAAAATCTCATATTTCAGTTTAATTCTTTATGTTTTATTGCAGCTAGAATTTTTTTTTTATTGACATGTAATCATAAAGTTTCAGCAAATAGCATTTAAGATGCAATTCTATTCATTTTTGGCAAAACAAACCGAAATTTCAAATTCAACTTCCACATTCACCTTTTTATGAAAGTCGACGGCAATGGAATGACAATTGTATTTTTTAGTCGTTATTGACAACAAGCGATTACTATTGACTGTATTTTGGTATATTCTACGGCGCTTTTAAGTCGACGTTTAGTAGAATTGACCCTGTTTTAGCAGACAGGAAATTTTGCGACGACTCAAATAAAAGTTAAAGAAATTTATTTAGAAAGTAAATGAATTTATTATATACCCTATTAAGTTTTTAGATATATGACCTTTTTTTATTATAATTTATAAATTAAACAATTTTTTCAAGCTCGAGGTCAGTTTTATTCTTGAAATTCTTTATTTTTCAATATTTCGACATCCTTTGGATGTCATCTTCAGGAATCTTGAAAGAAATATAAGTAATTATAAATCGTTTTTAATTTTTATATGTCACTATACTATTGAACAATATACATATAAACAAAAACAAAAAAAAATAAAAATTAAAAAGTTACTAAATTAACACTTACAACGAGTCACAAAAATACACAACAATTATCGTGTAGTTCAATTATTGCACTAATTGTAGCTTTTCTTTTTCCCTTTGTTAATAATATGTATGTTACTTTGGGCGCAGTTATCAGTGTAACTCTTAGAACTCATTCTCATCTGTAACGATATATTGATTATGTGTAGCATCTCCAGTGTATATCTTCTATTATATTTCTCTTCTGTTTGTAATATTTAAACATCTTCGCAGTTGGGAGTATATTTCTTTCAAGATTCCTGAAGATGACATTAAAAGGATGTCGAAATATTGAAAAATAAAGAATTTAAAGAATAAAACAGACCTCGACCTTGAAAAAATTATTTAATTTATAATATATTAAATACCTTTAAAATAAAAACTGCAACTTTAAAATAAAAAGTGCAACTTTAAAACCACTTATGGACATCACTTTTGTTCATAGTTACTAAAATTGTATGTTTCCATTTCGAAACACCTGTGTTTTAAATACATAAAATAGTACATTTAACGTGCCCACTACAGAGTAACTAAAGCCGCCAGGATGACATCTTTACTTTTAGTTTTGTTAAAAGAATGCTTTTTGATTAAATTTATTTTAACATTATTAATTAGAAAAAACAAATACTAAATGTCAGAAGAATACCATAACTAAAAAAAAAATCTCGCCAGTTATTTTTTTTTTCAATTAAGCCATTAATCAAAAATAAAACCAGTTTTGATTAAAAATTTTATCAAGTGAATTATAAGCGTTTACTTATATCAACAACATTCCTGCAGAAAATTTTGTTAATATCAAAAAATATTAAATTAAATTAATCTTGTTACTGGTGCAAATTTAATTAATTGTTTACTTAATATCACAAATTTTTTAATGGAAATCAATTTTTATTTTTTTCTGTGTAGAGATGGAATTATTGTTTTTTATGATTTTCGATAAATAGTTGACACTGATACAACACTCTTAGAAAATAGTAAACTTACGTCGAAGTGATGTATTCGTGGGCTTGCTGTAAATTTATATTGAAAATTTTACAAGCAGTATAAACAGTTTGAACTTAATAAAAGTTAAATTAACAACCAGGGCCCCGATGTCGAGCGACAACTTAAGCGAGCGACAGCAATCACTCATTATCGTTCTCTGAGGCGACCCCCGATTTATCGACTTGTCGGTCGACAGGTTTTACGTGTCTAACGTAATTCATTTAATTATTGTCAAATGACTGTATTGCCGCATCATCATTTCCATAAATAAAACGCTAATTTGGAAATAAAAATCGACAAAAATTATAAAAAAATCAGAATAGAAGACAAAGGAGTAAACAAAAAACAAACAAAGCCGTATAAACAGTTTGAACTTAATAAAAGTTAAATTAACAGCCAGGCCCCCGATGTCTATTGACAACTAAAGCGAGCGACAGCATGTCACTCATTATCGTTCTCTGAGGCATTCCACTAACTATCGACTTGTCGGTCGACAGGGTTTACGTGTCTAACGTAATTTATTTATTTATTGTCAAATGACTGTCATCATTTCCATAAATAAAACGCTAGTTTGGAAATAAAAATCGACAAAATATATAAACAAATCAAAATATAAAACAACAAGAATATAGAATAGAATTTTATAAAAAATATTTTAAAAACCTATATAATTTTATAAGTGGTGGTGTTTTAAAAAAATATAATACAAGTAATAATAAAAAAAATATTTAGTGTTTGTGTGTAAAGAAAATTTTGTTAAATATTTTAGCAAAATGCCTATGTCGACGACTACAACACAAGTGACTGATTATGGCATTTGTGGTCGAATAATATTTCTTAGTGGGCCGCAAATTTGTATGAAACCTGTAACGTTATCGGTGGCTTTCATTGTCGTGAAAATTGTTATTGGTCGATAGCGGACGACATCGGGGGCCAGGCTGTAAATACTAACAAAATTTTCGATTTTTTAACGTATTTTCAAATAATATTGAATTTATATGTTTCCAATAATATTGAATTTATACGTTGTTCTTTAAAAAAATTATATAAGTTTTAGGATACGTTTTCGATTTTTCAAATAATTCAGAAAGCATTTAATAGTGGAACAAATCAGAACAATCCAGTTTATGTGACAAATAATTCCCTAAAAAAAATAGAAAATTGCGGAAGCCATATTTCCTAAGAAAACAGGGTGTTTACCGGGTGTTTTTTAAGCCCGATAGAACTTGAAATTGTAGAAAAAAACACAAGACTTCCAATAAAATCAAGAAAAAATGGTATACCCTCCAACCACTGTTGCCAAATTTAGCCATTTAGTGGCTAGACTTAAACATTTTTAATCTCGTTTATTTATTTATTTATTAATTGTCTATGGATTTTTCCTTACAGACATTTTACAAATTTTAGTTTACACTTTCATAAAGTAGACTATAAACTAACATTTGATTAGATTACATTAATTTTACCACATATCAATAAGGAAAAGCAATTATTAATCTACTTATTGACTTTGGTTCCAATGAAAAATCAATAAATCTATAAAATTGCTTAAAGGTGTTACACATTCTTCTAAGAGGGTCAGCATTACCATAATTTAGCCATGAAAAAATTAATAGTCATTAGCCATTTTTTATAGCTATTTTCATTTAGCCAAATATGCTTCAAGTTTTTTTAAGTTAGTATTTTAATATTAATTGTTATATTCAACCATAACATGTTTAGAGGTAGCCAAAACATGGTAATATGGCTGTGTATTTAATCAGAATATGGTTGCCGGTGACAACAATATGGTTAACTAAACCCTAATATGTTTAAAAATGTTTGTTAAAAATAGTTTTGTTTGAGGTGACCATATTAAAAAGGGTTTTTTTCGCTGGCTGTAAGTCATTAGAAGTCCATTACAAGATGAATATCAACGAGTCATTCTCGTTAATTAGGGTTTTTTCGCAAGCACACAAATTTTTAAATAAAAAAAAGAAAGCAAATTGCATATTTCATTAAGTTAAAAAAAAAACGTTTATTGTCAGCAGAAAGTAGTGCTCGAAGCCGGGTACTCCCCATACAAAAATCATACAACCCTTCATCAGGTTTGTAGACCATTATTTTGCGATTTCATAGTAAAAACCACCTCTTCTAGGAACACATTTTTTACTGGGTAGTGTCTGTTGCGGATTGTTTTTACTCCATATGTGGCCATTTTATTTATTACCAACCCGTCAGATGGACGATTATGTGCCCCATAAAAATCACGAAAAGTCTATAAGTTGCGCGAGTCGATGATGTGCCTTTTAAAGTAAATTTGGATAAAATAATAGCGTCCATGCGGGAAATTTGTGTAAATTGTTCCAACAGAACTGGTCCTGGGATTTTTGAAAATAGAATAAGAACAAAAAGAAATAACTAATGACATGTGAACTAGGGATGCCAATCGGGACTGATTTTTGAAAATCCCGGAATTCGGGATTTTGGAAATCCCGATCCCGAAATCCCGGAATTTTCGGGATTCGGGATCAATGTGTTTCTTTAAGATACGACTTTTTTTTTTTAAATAAACAACACTTTTTGAATATTCAAAAGATTTTATATACATAACGTAAATTAAAAAAAAAAGAAAAAAACAATACAATTTATTTTATACATATGTTTATAACACTAGCCTCACCCATGATCAAACTGATCAGATTCTGAAAAAAGCTTAAAAAATATACGTGTCTCTTAGTTTTTCTAGATCAATTCATTTCAGTTTTTTGACAGCAATTCAATTTTTAATGTGAATTAAGTTGTGACGACATTAATTCACGGCAAAGTGTAGTCCCTCCTCGAGATCGATAGCTGAATTAAAAACTGTAACACTATGTCGACTGCAGTGCAGTACACCTCCAGGCTGAGGGCGAGATTCATAATCAATAATTTAAGTACGTTTGAAATTTATTTTAAAAGAAATGTTTATACAAATGTTTCTTAAAACAGATTTCGAGTTTAAATAATTTTTTTTATGAATACGTCAGATAATGTTTATTTATAAAAAAAATTCTTTTATTTCCCGTATGTTTTTTAAGCAAATTTTATATTATTTTTGGACCGGAAGGAATATGAGCTATTTCCTAAATATAACGACTTAATTGTTATAATTATATCAACTTTTATTCTTTAGTTTCTAAATGTACTTTTATTGGATAGTGAATAATTTTTATTTTTTGCTTGATATATAACAATTATTTCTTGATTTCTAATTTTGCATAAAAATTATCATTTTTAGTTTGGTATTATGTCTTAAGCCAAAGCTGCACTTGCTAAATGTAATTGTAAAAAAGGCTTGAGATGTGAATCTACAAATTTCGTTTCTACTAAAAATGATGGTTTTTATTAAGCAAAATACAAAAATCCAGAAATATTCGTAAAATAGCAAAAAATTAAAATTTTAAATACTCGCTGCGTTCCAAAAACAAAAATTAAACTCAAAAATAAGAATTATTTGCAATAAAAAATAAACTTAAATATAATTTTTAAAAAATATTTTTGTATAGAGTATAAAAATTCAAAAAAACGAACATTTTTGTTCATAAAAGTTGGTATGTTAAAAATCCCGGGACTCATAAAAATAAATCCCTGGATTCGGGATTTCCCGTTTGGCATCCCTAATGTGAACGGAGAACTAATCACTTAACTGGTATATTAAGTAAAAAAAAAAGGTAGATTTTTTAATTTTGTATTAATTTTTTTATATAAATGATTTTTTATTTATTTATTAGGACTGTTTTTGGAGCCGGTTTAGTATTTACCGGTGCATTCACCGCGGTGGCGTGATGCATTTCTTTGGGACTATTTAAAAATTTGTTCTTAAAATTAATTCTACGATTTCTTATTGGAATAATATTAAGGACTATCATTGTAATAAGTAACACTAAACACGTTTATTGAGAATATAAGTATGACTGGTCGAATGGTAGCTGTTAGGTGTCAATTAACCTCTCCGATGGCAAACCCACGTCAAAGTGACACATATAAAGTGTTAGTAGTAGGACCGGTCTCTGGCACCAAAGAACCTATCATGGGACTACTTTAGTGTCAGGTCGCTTCCCTCTAGGGGTTGTTCAAGTGTGAATCTCTTAATGATGACTTACAAGAGCATACTGATCATAAATGTCAAAAACTGACGTGACCTTTGAATTTAAATTTAGAGCAACAAGTTAAATTTCTAAATTCTTAATATAAATTTTTTATTATATATCTTATTTTTTTGTCAACCTAACAGGATTAAGAAATTTACCTGAAGGCCTGATTCAATCACAATTTAATTGGAGCTTCCTCTTAAAGTAAAACAGAACTGATTTATTCACAAAAGATTCCGACAGCCATAAAATTATTTGTATTAAGCATTTATTCGGACAGCCACATAATGAATGGGAGCATCCATAATATGATTGTACTGCTCAAGTTCTGATTGAGACCAATTCAAGCATATCAAGGTTGCAATTATCATAATATGGTTAAAAAAAATATTCCTTTAAAAATATTTAAAAAAAAATAAGGTGTTTATAAAACGTTAAAGTATTTTTTTATATACATATTTAGGAAATTTTTATTGTACCTTCTAGATTTTTATGGTCCAAGTGAAAAATAATTTCTGTTTTATTATGCATTTTAAAATAAAACTTAGAAAATGCATTTTATTTTATAACAATTTCTTTTATGTGTTTAAAAGAATTACTTTTATTATGCGTAAGTGATTGTAAAAAAAATAAAAAATAATACCAGAAACTAATTGAAAATTGCTATACGGCTACAGTATAAAACAAAAAAAAGCCATGAAATAAAACAAGAACACTTTATGAAACACGTTTGTATAATTAACAGTTGGCACTCAATTTACGGCGTTATTATAAAATATAAAATCTTACCTAATGAAAATTAAGCAAATGCTTTAGAACCTTTCTTAAAATCTATCATTTTAAAACCAACAATTTATAATAGAAACCTAATTGTAAATCATGCGCACATTTAGTATCAGTTGTAAGCTTTCTGTTCACTTAAGTGTTTTGTCTGGTGTTTTAATTTTATTTCTATATTTGCATTAAAGTAAGGAAATAAATTTTTATGACTTTTTTTATTCTTTATTAAAGAATTTTAAAAAGCAGTTTTGTTTTTTTATTATTTCAACTCCTTAACAAATGAGTTTCATTCAGTAAAATGTGTTACAAAAGCCAGTAAGTAAATTGCATGCTAAATTAAACTTTATAATTTTTATAAAGTTAAAGTAGAGAAGTGTTTTGAAAAAAAACGTCTGTTAAGTAGAAGGAAATAAAAGCGATGCAGGTTTTGTTAAAAACTTTATTTTCAGAAGTAATTTTTCTTAAATTGTAATAATTCTAAAATTAGATTTTAGTTAATATAGGAAATGCATTGGCTAAACTACATCTTTGTATCAAAAAAATTAGAGATCTTAATTCTGAGATTCTCTTGCATATCCTCAGAAGTTCTGCAACATTACGCCTTCGGTAATTAGTTGAGAAACATTTTAGTTTGGGAAT
Source organism: Pollenia amentaria (assembly GCA_943735925.1). Lineage (NCBI taxonomy): Eukaryota > Metazoa > Arthropoda > Insecta > Diptera > Polleniidae > Pollenia > Pollenia amentaria. Next base: position 183,643,855 of record OX031007.1, on the reverse strand, counting down.
TCTTTCTGGAAAATTCATCAGTCATCAAACACTTGCGCATTTGCAGCAGCTTTCTTAATTTAGCGTTTGAATAAATGGGGAAATAATAATAGTTCGTGATGAATTTTTAAGCGCAGATTTTTCATTAAAATTTAAATAGGGAAATAGGTTATCTTAATGATCTAAAATAGAGGATATTGCTTAAAGAAATTAATCAAATGATTCTTCTGCGATTCCTTATTTATTTTATTTTATCTTCAATATAATCAAAATTGATCTTAAGGTCATTATACTGGCATTTAGTTGCGTCACAAAACTCATTCCATTGAATATTCTCCACCTGCTTGTGGTAACGCCAGTACCATTCACGGGCCTTACCATACAAAAGTATATGCAAGTTTTTGCAAATAACGAAAAACACATTTTGGAAATTGTCAGCGGTCAGAGACTGAGTTCTATATAAAAATTCTTCGACATTTAAGCCGTTTGCTGACCAATCCAACTTAAGGCTCCAATTTTGGATCACAGAAGTTAATTTGTTCAATCGGATACTAAAATTACCATAAGCACTAGATAAAGGAGTTGTAGGGCGGTTAATATTATTATTTTTTTATCTTAATCCTTATGCGATTATATTGATTCACAAAAACCCGTTAAGCCAAAAATGAGCTGATATTCAAAGTAAATTTAAATAATTTGGTAGCGTTGTACAAGAGTGAATCTATTTATGTAGATTATCTACAATATACTAATCATAAATGTCAAAAAGTGTACGCAGTATGGCAGTTCACTTCAGAGCTGCCCCTTTCGTAATTTCCAGCGGGCTTAAAAAGACACCCTTTAATAATAAATATATTAACATATTTTAAAATCTAAATGAAAAAACGGTGGCATGTGTTACATAGTCTCCATGGACATTATGACGCACTAAAAAGTGTCATAATGTCCATGGACGTCATGAAGTCCATCAGAGCAGTGTCGCAATGTCCGTGGAGATTGTGACACCTCAGAGAGAGTCATGAAATAATACACTAATTTTCGAGGGCTTATTTTATATGAAATAAGACCCCAATTTCTGAAATGAAGTAAGATCCTTATATGTGTTATACAATTAATTATATATATAATATATATATTAAATATACTTTAGGGTCCAATATCAATATTGTAGCAATTACGAACAGAATGACTGACCCTTTCTATCTTCGGTGAAGTGTATATAAGAAAAAATTTTAGAGTTTTAATTAGTTGGTAATATAATTAAAATTTTAAATTTTTTTTAATATTTTCGTGATGTTTTATCTACATTTTTATTATTTATATAAAAGGTTCTTACGAACTAAGAATTTAACGACTTCCGAATCGGTGTGAACTCAACTATTGTTGTCATTTAATAAGATAGCTAATAATTAGGGATGAGATCGGAAATATGCATTAAGACAATAAAAAATATACACTAAATACTAAGAAAATTTCCATAAAATATCGTTTTTTAATTTTACTTAAAACAAAAATAAAAAAAATTCAGTATGTTGTTATTCAAATATCTTTACAAAACTTAAATAACTAATTTTTGTTTGTTTAAATAAATAACTAATTTATTTAAACAAATAACTAATTTTTGTTTGTCTTGTACTTGAAGAATGTCAATGCATTTTGAAGAAATTTATTTTCAGATCCCACTTTGATTACAGATCAGATCAAAAATATTTAAAATTCATTTTATTTTTTTAAATCCTTAATTTTTTTTTTTGCAAAACGGTTTGGATTTTTTTTTTTTTTTTAATTTGTCGGGCTATTCTTCGTTCCACATTGTAAATTTCAGTTTCTGCAATATCAATTAATGTGACTTGAGCATAAAGTGAACTAAATCCCTCCTAATTACTTAGTTATTGTTTCGCCAATATATCCGTTATTGGAAAATTTAAATGCTAATTGACTTCTGCTGTTATCTAAATTTAATATCTTTTACTTTTTTAATTGCACAATCATCGACAAGCTCTTCTAACATTATTAAATTACATAAAGTTTTTTGAATAGAATTCTGAAGCATCTAGCCAGGCCCCCATTTTGCTACTACTGGTTGCGGTGGAAGGGGAATCAAGGGATACATTTCATTAAAAATTGCAATATTATCGAATTGGCTTCTAAATTTTCTGCAACGTGGTGTAACCCATGTGCTAAGTAGGTAGTTTGTAACAGTTTTGGATCGAATATCTTAAACGTATCGGTTTAAAATAAAAAATATTGTATTTTAAGCAAATCTCCAAAAGAATTTATTTATTATTTAAAATTTTTTTGGAAAGTGTTTTTTTTGTGCACTTAGAATTTTTTTTAAGAACTTTTTTATAATATGGAAATTAAAAAAAGCACCTCAACCTCAAAACTGTAAAAATATGCAAAAATGTGCGTTTAAAACCTAAATATACAAAAATATTCATTTTCACTAATATATGCAACAATATGCAAAAACAAAGCGATGCCATTTTAACGCAAACTTAATAATTAAAAAATATGATAAAAAACATGAATTTGCATGGAAAACGCTTCCCTACTAATAATTAATCCAAATATGTTCTACAACTTCAATTAAAAAATCATTTATAGCTAAACAATATTCTTAAATTATTTTTTGAAAACTTTCAAAATTTATTAATCTTTTGCATATTAAAATATGAAATATTTTTCAGTATAAAAAAAAAAACATTTAAAAAACTTAACTTGATTTTCTTGAATTGATATGATATTGAAATTGAATAACAGAAAATATGAAGAGGAACCTGAACAAGAATGACCAAAAATTATATAAAAAGCATCAAACCTTTAAACTCATTTGTCATATTTTATGTTTAAGCTTGATTTCTTTTAAAAATTTTTTGTTAGCCCAAAAAAAAAATACAACCATTTTTGCTGATTATCAATGTTAAGTTTGAAAACCAAAGCAGCAAAAAAGAAAAGAACTTATATATAAATACATATTCCCATTATATAAGTTTCCTTTTTAGGTTTTTGTGTATATTTATTCTCTTATGCTGGTTTTGTGATGTAAATCTTAAGATAAGTATTTTGTGTTTAAAAATAATTTTTTTGAACAAAACGTTATGTTCTGCTTGTCATTTCTTTTTTAAATTTTTTTTGGTTTAAGAGAATGTGTGTATAGTGTTTTAAGGCTTAATGAGTCGATTTTATGTAAATATATTGGCTTAAAAAATCTTAATCATTTTGAAAAGTTTAACCATTATGGTTTTTTCGATACATGTACTTTGTGTATATAAATATGTGCATATTCATATATAATTTTTTAGACATAATACTTAATGTTTCCTTTATTTACCCAAAAGTTAAGCAAATGCTGGCAGCAAATTGCCAATTTCGTATGTAGTTTTTTTGTTGTTGTAATAAGAAGTTTACTTGTTTCTTGCAGATTTTGATACCAGAATGTTTGCTTTGGCCTAAGCCTTGAATTTTAAATAATGGATTTTAACAGATCGTAAGTATGTTTTTTCATAATTATTGTATCATTTGCTTATTCACGTAGATTTTTTTCTCAAATATTTGTGGTTGCTTTATATGAGCCAAAATATATTAAAAAGATCATTTGTCTTAAATAAAATTCTTTTTCATGTTTTTTCTTTACTTAAGCCCCCTGTGTGATTTTAATGAAATTAAAAAAAATTTCACAATCATTGATTTGTATTTATTCAACATCATTTATCATACATTTTATTTTTTTTAAACTTTTTTCCAGTTGAAATATTTATGTTTGTATTATCTTAATATGTATTAAATATTTGTTTTTTTTATTAAATTATTTTCTTTAATTTTATATAAACAAATATGAAGCCTAGTAAAAGAGTTTATTTTAAATAATATAAATAATTAAATATGAAGATAATAAAAGAAAATAGCATATCAAACAAAAGACTTAAGTCATAAACTTTATTATATGACTCATAAATTTTAAAGAAACATTTATGGCATAGTTAAGATGAAATATGTACATATATATATTGTTGATAATTAATTAAATAATAGTTAAAAGTTCTTAAATGGGGTTTTTTAATGAGAAATCCATTTTGAATTGAAAAATATTTCTTAAGATTGGTAAAAATTAGTTGGTGAAATTTTTATAGTGCAACTGTCTCATGGGACCCATTTGGAGACTTTTTTTAATACTATATAAAACTTAACAAGTAAGAAAGTAAGTTTGGTCAAGCCCGATCATATGATACACTACACCACAGTGCATATTTGGAAACAAATGTTCGAAAGTGTGCCCTTCTTGTGACCCACGGGTAATCATGGATTCGCCAGAACAAAATTATGTTATTAGATAAAGATATATGTTAAAGTTCTTTTAAGCAAATGTTATTTAGATATTTTTATCTAAACCAAGTAAAATACAATTTGGTTTACAAATTGATGTTTGAATATTGACTGTCAGCCGTCGATTTCTGAAGAGATTGTGTGATTACTATCGAAACATGTCAAATCAACATGTCCGTGGGTTCAATCCCATCTTCAGTCAAGAATGCAAAATGATCAATAAATTTTAATTCATTTCATGTTGTAATGTCTTTTCTTCATTAAAAAATTTAATGAAAATTAAAATTGATAAACTAAAGCCTGATTAAAATATAAAATTTTGGATCCAAAGCCATAAACAGTTTAATAAAAAAAAAACACAGTATCTAATATTGTGAAACAGCTAAGGCACAAGCTCTATGTTTTCATTGGTCCTTCAAGTTGTGCTGAAAAGGTCAACGAAAAGAAGAAAGGCAAGAAAAGAAATAAATATAAAAAAAGAAAATGTACTTTGGACTTTAAGAAGAATGTTTGACAAATAGTATAAAAAACAGTAGTAAGGAAGAATATATAAATCAATTAAAATAGATAATCATTCAAAACAACAAATTTTGATCCACCAACTAAATACAATTTGATTTAAAGATTGATGTGTGACTATTGACTGTCAGCTGTCGTCAATGGCGGCGAGTTTTAAACGACAAAGATCTCTGAAGAGATAGTGTGGTTACTATCTAAACATGTCAAGTCAACCTGTCCGTATTCAATCCCATTTTCAGTCAAGAATGCAAAATTATCAATTCATTTTAATTCATTTCATCTTGTAAATTCTAATTCAAAATGATATTCTAAGTCGATCGGTATACTTAATTGACTAATAGTTATGTTACGAACATCAGCAGAAACTCAAAATACGAGAAGCATCTTTTCTATTGTGATTTGGGTATAATAAGATTTATTTTATCACAACTTATCTCACGTAGGCCATATGACTTATATCATGTAGAACATAAATAGTAAAGGTTAAAAAAAATCCATATTCCAAAAAAAAATATGTATAATGTCTCATTTTTTTAATTAAAATTTTTACGAGCCATCAAACATAATTAATATTTAAAAAACTTTTATCCTGAACAAGTATGTTGTTCAGGGGCGTAATAAAATAATTTGCACAATTTGTGGCTTTATGATGATCCAAATGGTAAATAATGAGGTCATTTACTACCATATCTCATATTTCAACTGAAAGACTATATCTTCATCTAAAATGCAAAACAACGTATCATCCAAAAATTTAAAATTGTTTTTTTTTATTACGATTCGCGGCATCATATTACAAATGCTTAGAAAATTAAAAATTAAAATTTTAAAAAATATACAAGTGCATAGTTTTCTTAAACAACATAACATTTCATCGCAATTAATAAAGAAACAATTAGCAGAGTATTTGGTTTTTTAAGAACCAAGCCAGCATTGATTTTTTTAAACTTTTTTTTAAACGCCAAAATTTGGTATTCTATTTCATATTCTATGGTTAACTGTTAGCACGATGTTAGTGGAATAGGTACTCAAACTGAAAATTTTTGCAGACGAAAAAAATATAAAAGTTCTGTATAAATAAACAAAATGCGTTCTATATTCAAAATTGAATTAATGGCAAAATATATCAAGAGTTGTCAAAAGGAAGTATGTGTTCTTTAAAGTATAATGAGCTCAAAAAGTATAATGAGCTCAAAACCCTCAACTCGGTACTACAACTATTTTTTATATTTGTCCAAGAAATAAATTTAGAAACCCTACTGTAAATGTGATCCATGTTTTGGCGTATGAGCCCACCCGATCTATATATTACAAAAGCTAGATCAAGGATAATTTGCACAATGTAATGTAATGCCCGTTTTTATTGTTTACAACTCATCTTAGTTAAGTTAGTCATTAAGTCATCCTTAAAAAAGGGGCACCAGAAATTTTGAAATTCGGCAGCCTAACCTTTCGCTAAGAATTTTCAGAAATAAATGGCAAAATCTACATTAAATAAATGAGCAAATATATCGCACTTAATCAGCAAGAGGGTATTAACACAAAATTTAAACATTTTCAGTAGAAGCAAAACAATTTTTAATGTAACATTGAGTACATAGGAAAAGCAATTTTAAAGCCAACCATTCCATTACCAAAAAGGAGACAAAATAGCACGATATTTTTATAGCGGGTAGACACTCGTATGAATATAACGTGTCGATTTTTTCAAAAAGTGAAAAAATAAAAATTTTGAGTAAATTCTAGGGTATTCATTTAATAGGGCTCTTGCATTAATCATTTAATTGCTCGATTAATTAACCGAGGTCTTGGCTTAACCTGTTAATAATCGGTTAATTTTGTTTTTGATCGGTTAACCGATTAATTAAGTTTTTTTTTATAAATTAAGGTATTTCAGTAAATAACAATGTATAAGATATTTGTTATTTAATGTTTATTAGTAAAATTAAACAATGACATAGCAAACATAAAAAGAAACGTGCAAACAAAAAAAATCGTCAGGGGTGTTCTGGAAATCGAAAACGCAAGAATTTAAAAGTCGTTTTTTTTTTAAAAGATTTTTGTAGTAAGAGAAATACAAATACAGAATTCTATAAGAAAATTATAAAAATTGGATTAAGAGTGTATTAAAAAGAACTTCAAAATTCTTGCGTTTTGCGATTTCGATTTCCAGAACACCCTTGAGTAATTCATAAATGTGTAATATACATTTTTTAATTAATACGTAAATATTATGTATTTATTGAAAAATTAACTGTGAGTTCTTTCAATAGTTTAAGGAAATCTTATAACATAATCTTTTAGACAAATAATTTGGTTTAAATGTTTAGGATTTAAGCGATTCTTTTTCTCTTAGTTTTGATAAATTTTGACTTGGAAAAAATTCTTTCACTTGTCCTTGATGTTGTAGAAATCGAAAGCAGCCCATAATACAGAATATCTAATTTCTCAGTCCTTTTTCTGGATTTCTCTATATATATGAAATTTTCCATCATGTCATTAGAGTCCTGTTTTTTTTTTAATTTTTAACACTTCTAATTGTTTTGGTTAATTTTGTTAAACGATTGATATTAAAAGATATGAGAAGAAACAACTATCTAAACACATACATACAAAACGTAAGTGAAACAAAAAACTATTCACAGCAAACTCTTCCCAGCGAGCATTTTGTATCATAATCGAATCTTTAAGGAATCAGCTTCAATCATAAATGATACTTTCGTTGTAAGAAAATGGTACCCCACCGATGAACCAATTAAAAACTTTTAGATACAATCTGCTGATTCCATTTTTAACATATGTATGTATGAACCATATGTAAATCCTTTTTCAATCGCTTAAGTGATAAATCAGTTTTAAATTCAAAACATTTAGAAATCATTATTTGAATATATGAATGAATCCATTTACAATCACTCAAGTGATAAATCAGTTTTTTACAAAAAATTATCACCCAAATGCTAAAATAAAGATCACTGAACACCTTCTTTGTTTGTATTAAAAAATATTTTCTAAACACATACCTTTTGTATATGAGACGAAATAAAACACAAACAAATATTTTATAATAGTTCAAAATATAATATAAAATTCAAAGTATTAGAAATGTTGTTCAATCGGTTAATCGACTTCAATTAACCGGTGTAGTCGTTAATCGAAAATAGCCAATTTTAAATTAACCGATCAGTAAATCGGGTAGTAATTAGTTGGTTAGCCGATTAACGGTCAACCGAACGAATACCCTAGTAAATACCTTCTTGTTGACTAAAGCCTATAGTACACGGCATGTAAAAAGACACATGCGCATGTGGTTCTGACGTAATTTTGACGTCAATGCAAAGCCACAATAAACATTGCGTGTTGTGTGATGACGTCAAAATTACGTCAGAACCACATGCGCATGTGTCTTTTTACATGCCGTGTACTATAGGCTTAAGTGCGATACGTATTCAATTTTTTTTTTTTTTTTTTGCTGTTTTAATAAGTCATTAAAATAAATAAAAAGTTAAACAGTACAATTGTATTACAATTGTCGTAAACGACACAAATACGACAAAAATTCTATGTGTTTTGGCATGTCACTGTCGTAAATTTGAATTGATATCGATAATAAGACTGAATATGTTATAAAACATATATCCAATAATATGTTGACTTATTCGACCCTATCGATGCAATCCTAATGTTGCCATTTATTGTGTGATTATTATTTTTATTGATGCATTGAACCACATTTAAATCCTTTGTATCGCATTTATGCGCGTCTGGTTTCTGTTAATATTTTATTAAACCTGTATTTTAAGAAAATTGTTTTATTTTTGTTATATTTTAAAGGTTTGTTTCAATTTACACAAACATTCTTTCATTGATGATACGTTTTGTTTTTTGTTTCAGAAAATTACAAATCAAAATAACGTAACACACATAACTTAAAAAATAAAAAAAAAATAATATTGTTTCTTCAAAAATATACAGAATGTTATCGAATTTTAAGCTCATGTATAAATAATGTCTTTTGTATCTCAAATATTTTCCATTTTACAACGTTGCTTGCTTCTCCTGTAAACTTAGGAAAAGTAATGTTACATTATTTTGCACTTTAGATGACGACATGGAGAGTATCTAAAATTATAGTCCGATTAACTATATTTTCAACGTGAAACAGACATAACTTATAATTATGTCTAGTTTATGACTAGTTGGGTGGCTTAAATAAAGAACCGCTTTTTCCCATCTTCGTTCATTATTTTTTAATTTTTATTGGGGTCATCTACCATTATTTCCTTGTGTCACACACGTAATCACAAAACCAATAAAAACCCATCTACTTTAATGTAGTGTACAAAAACAACACCTTTATAAAATTCAAATTAAAATGACATGACACATTGGACATTAAATGACATAATGTCATTTTCTGAAAAAATTTCTCTTAAGCTCATTGCATTAAAATTAATTACAAATTATAAAAAGGTCATATGAAAATCTGGCCAACTTCTAGTCTAAACATTACAAGTTAAGTACTGATAACAATCTACAGATCAATCAAAATATTTAAATATTTGAAACTTTATACAACAATAAAGTTGCATACAGTAGCAATATACAGACAGTAACAGTAATATATATTTAAATATATGCATATGGGCATTTCCACAGTCTACTATTTATCACGTTACGAAAGCAAGCAATTCAGCTTGTATTTTAGACCCCTGTTGTTCAAATGTTTACCCTCTTTCACTAGTTGCGCTCTACGCCAAAATATATGTAAGTAAGAAAATAATATATAAATTTAATTATTTAAGAAACAATTTTCAATGCTTGCTGGAGTAAATAAATATAATTCTTAGCAATTTGATATTTTCTGTAGGTGATTTACAAAAAAAATCATATTTTTAAAAAACTAAAGTAATAAATCTCTAGTTTAGCATTTCAAATGTCGTGAATATTTAATATAAAATAAATTAATTTTTTTTTTTTTTATAAAGAAATATTTTTTCAAGTAAACTAATATTCTTTCACATTAATTGTACACCGGGTCTAAAAAAAAAGGTGAAATAATTGTTAATATTAATAATTTAACTAAACCAAATAACCTTGAAGTTATGTTTAACACAACCATCAATTAAAACGCCACCAAAAACCTACACTTTAGTTGTTAAGTGAAGTAAAAATATAATAAAATAAAAAAAAAAATATGTATTCTAACTTTGTTTTTCATTTATTTTCGAGATACTGACTATGTTTCTTAAGAAAAAAAATTGCCAATTAGTAGATTGTTGTAGCAAAAGTTTAAAAAATAAACTGTTTAAATAAACACTCACAAAAAAAATTAACAAAATTGTTTAAAAAAAAAAAAGCGAAAAATATATATACAAAACGAGTTTCAATAATAATTTTCCTGTAGTTTGAAAAATGACTTAAAAAATCAACATTTTTGTAACAAATAATAAAAAATTATATACATTTATACTAAATAAAGAACTAAAGTGGAAATTGGCACTTAGAGCAGGTTGATGAGGTTGATTGAAGACCCTATTTATTTTAAAATAAGTGAAAACTTACTAGATGTAGGATAACATTATCAAAGACGCATAAAGAAATAAAAACACAAAAATGCAGATGATTTTATTACCTGTTGTCTAAAACTTTTCATTTAGTTAATTTAATAACTTCTTGACTCTAGTCTGAGTCCAAAAAAGAGAGAATAATGAGAAACAAATATCGAAAATTCACGGAAATTTATAGAACAGATATAACGAACCTTGTTTATGTACTGAAACCCCAACCTTATCGATTTCGAATGAATCGTTTTTCAGAGAATTTTTTTAACAGCGTCAAATTGTTGAATTTTAATAAAAAATTAAAAAAATTAAGAACAAACTTACAAGATTTCAGATGCGAGGGCAGGATATTTGACTTAATGTCCAAAACAATGGCCGACAGAAACAAAAAAAAAGTTAAACACCTTAAACACTTGCATACAATTCGGAGGAACGCATGGAAAATGTGAAACATGCATACACACTTGAAACATCTACTAACAATCAAAAATATCACTATTTCTGGAAAAAAATTATTTTTTTTTAATACTTTTTTTCTACAAAAGTGCCAAAATTTTAAAAGAAACACCAAAATTTTTGTTTCGTTTAATAATATAAAAAAAATTTTAAACAAAAAAAGACTCGAAAAAAAGTAAAAACTTGATAAATGGTAGCGCTACTTTCAAAAAATTCCATTTTGTTAGCAGTGCCACAATAATAGAATTCATTGCCATTGTTTTTTAGTTATGACACTAAAATAATAGGAATATGAAGAATGGCCAAGGAAAAACTTTCTGAATTTTGGTAATAGGTAGTAGTTATTTCATACGTTACCTGGTAAGTACTTGTCATTAAAATTGTCATTATTCTGAAAACCTCAATAAGTACATCCATGACATCAGTAACTACTTTTTACTACTATTATTTTCACTACTAAATATTTGCTTACTAATATTCAGCTCAATACCTACTTATTAGTTATGTTGTTTTCAGTACTGAATACTAAGTTACTGCTAACGAGCTCAATAACTACTTATAAGGTCTATTAACTAGCGCCAATTAAGAAAAACCTAGTCATTTTTTGGCTTCTATTAAGCACTTACAATCATTATGTACTTACAAATCATCTTACTGGTAGTTAAATAATAACTAGATATTTTTTGGCATCTAGTAAGTGAACGGTAAGTACTAAATTCTGTGGACAACTCGAACAAAAATAAGTATTTATTAGTGTAGTAGTGTTCATGTCTCCAATATTACTTGCTAACTTACCAGGTAAGTAAAGTTTTTTCTGGGGCAATACAATGAGAATGGAACATCTTGTAAAGATGTTGATTTTAAGCTGTGTTTAATTTTTATGGGGAAATTTTAGCATCTTCGCAAATTTATGGTAAATGTTAGATGTTGGCAAGTGTGGAAAGGCTATTAAGGCCTAAACAGAACGTGCATGAGCAAGCTTAATGTACTCTACATAATTAAAGAAAATCCTCTCAAATCCATTTAAAAAACAAAATTGGAAACCCATCTTAATTCGTACGGAATGTGCGATCAGTTTCTCACTTTGCCTAACCAAATAACAGTTTCATAAAACTTAACAAAAAGTTTTCTTAATGTTAACATGGCTTAATTTTATTAAATATAATTTACATTCGCGCAGTTGCTTAAGGCAGGTTATTTACATTCTGGTTGGGTCTTTATCCTTTCAACAATTTTTAAAATCTATCTGCCAACTATTAAATGCTTTAGCTTGCTTAAGCTTCTGTAAAAAATTAACGAAAAGCCTCTCAAATGCAATTAAAACTATTAAACAAAATCAAAAACATTTGACTCCGTACGGAAAGTTCAATCATTTTCGCACTTTGCTTAAGCAAATGACAGTTTCATAAAACTTAACAAAAAGTGTCCTTAAGTTTAATATGGTTTGACACATATGACTTACATGTATACGCACAGTTGCTAAATACAACTTAAGCATATTATAGTTTACCCTTTAAAGATTCTCAGAAATTTTCAAAAAAATATTTCTCAATTGAGACAAAATTCTGAAAGATAGGAGCAAATATGGAAAAGTCGAAAGAGAGAGAAATGGCCCAACCTCACTTTATGATTGTGTTAGTAAGAAATATGTTTACTTTGCTGTTGTAACTGCACACGTATGGATTTTTGACAGAGAATTATGTGATGTTTCCAGGTGACAAGCAATTGATTGTTTAGTAAAATTTATAAGAAAATCACTCAGTTTTTTGAGTGCTTTTGATATAAATTGTACAACACAATCAATTGCCTGTCGCATGGAAACAGCGTATTATTTTTTTAAAGAGTTTTTACGTTAGTCCAAGGCAAATTCATGCACACGTTGGCAGCAATACTACAACAATACAAAACCAACAGAAATAGTAGATGGTTTTTACATTGCCTTATTAGTGTCTACGTCTCGAATTGTCAGCCATTTCTTAATAGAATATTGCAAACCCAAAACCAATTATCTTGAACTGGCAAAGTCAGCACGCTTTTTGATGCCACCTATAGAATGTCTTTAATTGCCAATTCTCTTAATTTGTATAATGAATGTGCTAATGCGATGGCCGCAGTTAGTCATATTCTTGTATGGTTTTTTGTTATATTCGATAAACCAAACGTCAAAGTCTTTTTTTTTAATGTGAATTGGCTATTCAGATGGATGAATTTTAAACTGATAAACTGATTATTTTAGTTGTAAATGTTGTAAATCTCACGACACCTTTATGTTACTGACAAAATTATGTTACTGATCTTGCTTGTTAGATAAGTGCTGAAGCCGGATGTTTGAGTATATTAACATATTTAATTATAACGTTTATTATGGCTCTTATATTTTTGAGACCAGTGGTGGACAATACGCATATAATAGCATTTACCCTTTTTATTTGTAAATCAGCAGATTTGCTTAATTTGATTTGTTGAAATATCAAAGCAACAAGTTTATTGTTTAATAATTTAAGTGACAAAGAGGTCACTTTCAGATAAATTAAGAATGAACATATATCTGCTGTAGATTAACGTAAGGCAAACTCGCGATAATGTAGGAGAAAATGCTCAAATACTTCTTAAAAAAAATAAAGCAAACACAAAGTAAACGAGCAATTATTTTGTTTCTTAAATTTATTTATTAATGACGTGCTTAATTTCCAATTTTTATTTTTGATAAAAACACTGAAATGTATTGTTGTGGAAAAACACCAGCCAATTGTAGGGGAATGTAAGAAAAGATAAATTCACAGTTTATTGTTGTGGCTTTGTTGAAGCTTTGATATTATTACAAGTAAGACCTGAGTGTTTAAAATTTTTACTCACTTTATAATCTTATTTGTATAATTTTTTTTAGCTTTTCTTAAGTCCTTGGAAAAATAAAATCTGGGAATTTTTTCTTTATCATAAGCTACTTTATTATATTCAACATTTTTTTATTTTTCGAATTTATTCTATGAGCTAAATTTCAGTAATTTATTTTATAAATCTTTTTGTAATAGTTATATTCCTTTAATTTTTAGGAATGACTTTATACACAACCAGACTATTATCTAGACTATTATTGCTATCCAAAGGATAGTTAAGGTGAAATGTAACAAGAAGATACAAGATAATAGTCATTTTAAGGAATAGAACTATTACAAAAAGCTTTATAAAATACATTACTGAAATTTAGCTCATAGAATAAATTCGAAAAATAAAAAAATGTCCTTGGAAAAAGTTTTTTGACGAGCTGGCCTAAGCAACCAGCGAAATGCGCATAGAAACTAGCTCTCCCACAACAATAAATTTCAGTGTTTTTATCCAAAATAAAAATTGGGAATTTAGCACATCATTAATTAATAAATTAATCATAAATTCTGTATTCCCGAAAATAACTTTTAATTTTGTTTTTTATTTCTCACCAAATTAATCAAGCAATAGTAACTAAGACCTTCATCCTGTTGTTATTGAACAGACCAGAGTCTCTGTCGGGAATCGAACCCGCAACACTCGCACTAATAGACTATTTCACTACCAACTATCCTCCAATGGCACCCACTGAAGCAATTAAGTTGCTATTGAATATTTAACATTTGCGTCAGTGCAAAAAAAACACGAAACGTTGTTAAGTCGTTATTCGCAATAGATATTGTCTAAATGTTCTTACTTCTGTATGTGTAATTGCGATAGCAACAAAATGCAGCATACATTTTAATTGCCCACGTCTTCTTTACGCATAGAGCGTAGAAAATTAAGTAATAAATAAAAATGAAGGTTCTCGACAAAACTACTCTGAAATCGCACAAACAAACATTATCATAATTTTTCTGTAACTTAAAAATGTTTCATGTTTGATAAGATCTCCTTTTTAATTCAAGCCATGATATACATAATTTGCTGCAACAACGTCATAAGTCAAAAATTGCAAATGAGCGATATATCTAACATTATATTTTAAGTTTAATAACGTAAAAGAAAAAAAAATAAATCTTCTAGAAAAATTCGGGCATTTCCTAATTTTTTCTCCATCGGAGCCACAACGGAAAAAAATCCATGCGAAAATGGTTGTAAATTGTACGAAAATTTTTTGTGAACTATGAAAATAATTCGCAAATCTTAAGACATTTTTTTCTTAGTTATAGATTATCCAATGTTCTTAATGAAAATTGATAGAGCACACTTATAGGTGCGAGTTCTTCTTATAGAAATAAAGCCACTATTCTATGAAATGATGTTTCGATGTTTAGTTTATAAAAATTGTTTGGAAAAAAATAATAGTTAAAAAATATAATTTTGTAGAATTAAGCATATATGTAAGTGTAGGGTACTTTCAAAAAATAACAGTTAACACTTTTTTGTTTCAACAATTTTAACATGAACACTAACGCTCTATTTATGTTTACTTAATGCAATACTTGAGTAAATCAAAATATATTGGCAACAAAAAAAAAATTAAAATTTGCGAAAAAAAAATTGAATAACAAAATTGTGTTGCAATGTTTTTTAACAAGACTTTTCAACGGCTATCAATCACATTGAACAAACAGCAAACAAAAAATAATAATAAAACTAAAACAACTGGTTTCGATTTTAAACTACAACGTTTTGCTATAGTTTTTCGCACTTCTGAAATGAAAAGCGTTAACACAAATATGAAAATCATATAAAAACAATTTTGTTTTTAAGTTTTCAAAAATATGTTTTTCATGTTGCTGTTTAAATATTAAATGTTTTTTGTTTTTATAATTGTTGCTGTTACAAATGTACCTTAACTGCATTTTATAAATCTTAAACGAAATGTTAAAAATAAAAGCAAAACTACATAAAATGCCAACAAACAAGACTAAATTTAACACTTGTCTTGGGGTATAATTAAGTCTAAACCTATTAAGTATATGCATGCCTATGTAATTTAAATTCAGTATGAGTTTAATTTATAATTAAAAGTTTTATATTAAAGAATTAAGCAAAAAAAAATGGACAGAATTTTAAAGTTTAATTTACCTAAAGATATGTTTATGGTGTGTTTGTATCTTAAGTCTTTTGATTTGAAATTAATGATGGTTTTTAATGTTTTCGTTTTTAATCATTTGCAGTATATGAAAGTAAATCCGTTAAACTGTGTAGACAATTTTTTTTTTTTTTTTGTTTTAATCATAAATATTAATAAATTTAATAAAAAGTAATAGATTTATATATAGGTAATATTAATTGTTAAACAAGACTATTTGAACTTAGAATAAAGTTAATGAAATAGGATATATATGAATCACTTTTTTAATTTCGTTTTCGTTGTATTAAAAAATTTTAAGATTAACAACTAAATGTTTCTTGTCCATGACGATAATTTTTGAGTGTTAAAAACAGGGCCTAAAATATAGAAAAAAAAAATTAAACAATTAATTTGGTTGTATGTTTAATGAAACGAAAAATCGATATTGAAAACCTTTTCCAGTTTTCTTTCAGAATTCGGTTGCTCTTGATTTTTTAAAGGCACTGAATTTGGCGTTTTGCACTTGATTCGATATTACTTTGAGGCAAATCGAACAGGGTTCACTTTTATCCCCTCAAGTTTCAATGTATCTTCTAAGTCTTAAAAGAGTAGTCTTGCCTAAGGATGTGTCATACAGATCTTGAAGGGTTTACGTTGTTATTTTAAGTGTTAAAATACAACAAATTGCCATATATATTTCAAAATAGAATACATGATCGCATATCGATCGTATATACAGAAGTAAAGCAATTTATTTAAACAAATCTTGGACTAAGAGTCCTTTAAGAAAAACAGTTAAATTTGGCAAACAAATAAAACTATGACAACAAGTTTTATACGAAGACGTTATGTTAGACGTATTACGTCAATAGACACCAATAACAATTTGTAAAAAAAAAAATTTACTGCAGAAACGAAGCATGTTTTTTAACTAATCAGGGTGCGCTGAATTCGAAATTGGGCTATCACATCTTCTTAATTTTATATCGCATGCTGGCAATAGTGTAAAACAGTCAATACTGACACTACAATTTCACAATTATTAATTTGTCAGAAGCTCCCATTCATTGTAAATCTTCATAATAGTAGCGTTTAAACATGTCTGGGGTTTAAGCTATTTTTGCTTTTTGAATATTTGGTTGGAAAAAAAAGGATATGCAATATCAGAATCATTAAAATATGCATATTTATATTATTGTGGTTTTGCTGTCAGAAACTTGGACAAACCGTGGACACCGACAATGTTTTGCAATAATTGCAAAACTGTTTTGTACAAGAGGTCAAATGGCAAGAAAATCTATTTCGATTTTTCTATTCCAGTACTGATTTAATGAAAATTTAAAGAAATTATCAAGGATTTTAGGACAAAAGCATGATGGGAGAATATTTTTGGGCTCTAATGCGTGAAACCGAACCAACAAAATAAAAACTATGTTTAAATAAGGCCATTCAATTTCGAAAATGCATTTATTTTATATAAACTAAATATTAGAATCTGGGAATTATTTCTTTTTCAAGTTACTTTATTATAATCAAAATTTTTTTTTTTTTTTTTAAGAAGATTCCTAAAAATTGAAGGAATAATAGAATTCGAAAGAATAAAAAAAAAACTATAGATTTTTTTATGTAAAAAAAAAAAATAAAAACGTTTTTTTGTATCTCGATAGAGAAAACCCAATTACAGATTCGAATTCAGCCCACCAAATTACACAAGAAAGATATTTGGTTGCTCCAGTCCAAAACCTAGTGAAATCTGTTAATAGTACAGCACATTACATGGAAAACTTATGGTCTTTCCTTTTTTTTTTTAAAAAAAATGTAATATTTAATTTAAAAACTGTAATTTGGTGTTCGTTTCTTAAAAATGTTTTACTCTCAAAGGCGTAGCACGTATTTTCTAAAACATTTACCCTATTTACATTAACCCTAATACTTATGGCATAAGGCATTGCACTTTCCGCCCTGAATAAATCTACCGGGTTGATAGTGCCCTGTAAAATAGGTATCTTCGGTTTTATATGGGGTTTTTTATAACGGCGACGATTGCCTCAACGAGCAACAAAGCTACACAAAACTTTCAAAAGTTTGCAAAAATAACGAAAATTTATTAAAATTCCCTGCAACTATAATGAATGGCAAAAATTCAGTCAAAATTGCTAAATTAGCGGAAATACGCAAAAATTTGCTTACAATGGCATGATAGTAAAGTCTTATTAAAAATCGTTAAAGCTCTAGATTTAGAAAACTTACATGAAAAATCGCTGCTATCGCGAACATGGCTAAAATTCGCGAAAGAATTTCAATTATTTGAAATGGCTAAATCGGTTAAAAACAAAATGTCGGAAAATATCATTAAAAGCGTGAAAAAAATTAGATATAATGATACAGAACAATTTTTGGTCAGGTATTAAAACAGTACATTCCACTTTTTTATAACTTGTGTTTTGTTCTCGACAAACAACAAATAGCATTATTACAGTGTTGACAAGACATTTTATACATGCACCTTATCAGAAGGTTATATTTTTGTGTAGAAAAGAAAACACTATTAATTGTCGATAGCACTAGGTATATGGAATACACTATGCCAAATTAAACTTTTTCCTCTTTTCTGCTCTTCAAACCTTCAGTTTCTAATGATAGAAACCTAACTTGATTCTACATCAGCTCTGCTGTTTTCCGTGTAATTATCCAAAAAAAAACAACTTTTCTCGGACTATTTTTGGATCATAAAATTGTTGAGTAATTTCGCCTCAACATTATTTTTAATATAAGTAAAGTTTTAAGGGAAGAACAGCAGTGCGGAATAAACGTGTAAATAAATTAAAAAAATATAATAAATTACAGCAAATTTATACAATTGGTTAAAAGATTGATGTTTGACTATAACCCGCCAGCTGTCGTAGTGGCGCAAACGGTAGAACGGCAAAGAATTCTGAAGATGAGAATGTGGTTTTTCTCGAAACAGTTTAAATCAACCTGAGTTCGAGCCCTGGTTAGTCAAGAATAAATTGTTTAAAAAAAAATTTCACTTATTTCATGTTGTAAATTCCTTCCTTCACTAAAAATAATTTAAGGAAAATTAAATTTGATGAACTTAAGCCTAACTTAAATAACAAAAACTGCAATTAAAAACCAACAGTTCAATAAAAATTGTTATAATTGTTACAATTGTTATAATATAACTTTGGCACAAACTCTATATGTTTACATTTGTTCTTCAAAAAAAGACATAAAGAAAAAAAACATAAAAACAAATATACTTAAGTTTTCAAGGCAAAGGTTGACAAACAGTACGAAAGAACAAAAGTATTCTTCCTTACATGTAAATAATATTGAAAAGTAATAATCAATTGCAGCAACTTTCGATCCACCAACACCATTTGTTAAAGATGGATGTTTATATATAGACTACCGCCCGTCGCACACCCAGAGAAAATATATGTTTAAATATGGTCACCTCTAACAAAACTATTATTAAATAAAATTGTAAATATGCTATGGTTATTTGAACCGCATTATTATCAACGACAACCATATTATGGTTAAATTTGTCCACCATCAAGAAGGCACAACCATATTATGGTTGCCTCCGAACATGGTTTGGTTTATAATAACTAAAATATGCTTAACATTAATTAAAGGCTGGTTGATTTTCAACCATAGAATGTTGCTCTTGGAAAAGAGGAAAATACTATTGTTAATTTAGAAACAAGTTATTGTCATATTTAACCATAAAATGTTTAGAAGCAACAATAATATGGTTGTAGCTTCTTGATGGTTGTCGGTGACAATAATATGGTTAAATTAAACATAATATGTTTAAAATTTTCTTTAAAAATAGTTTTGTTGGAGGTGACCATATTTAAACATATTTTTTCTCTGCGTGCAGTGGCAAACGGTAGAACGGCCAAGAATTCTGATGATTGGAATGTGGTTATTCTCGAAACATGACAATTAGACTTGAGTTCGACCCCTGATTCAGTCAAGAATGAAAAATATTTATAAATTTTAATTCATTTCATGTGGCAGAATTCTTTCCTCCATTAAAATAATTTAATGAAAATTGAATTTGATGAACTTAAGCCCGATATAAAAATATTAAAAATTTCAGTTTCAAGAAAACCTAATAATTTCATTGGAAAAATATTTCATGTTGAGACGCTTAATGAGATATATAGTTTATATATAGTTTATTAATTAGAGTTATAAAATAAACATTAAATTCTGTACTTAAGTGATCTGTACGGTAGATATGTAGAACACACAAACAGTAATAGAGTTTGTGTAGTAAATACTTAAAAAAAAATGTTTCTCTGTTTGTGATCTTATAAACTAAAAATACTGTACTGATCCAACTCAACATAAAGTTTTTTTTCTTCATTCAACATTTCACTCCCTTCTGGCTGGGAAAGACAATAAAATTTTTTTTCAACATATAAAAACCATATCGAGCCTTTGGTGCAAGACCGTAGTAACTCAAAATTTGAATTTTTTGAACTGGGTATGCAGTAATGATCTTTGGGGATCTATCTGAAGAAAAAAAGATTATGGTTCTATCTCTAACTGTTCAGATTTTACAGCTAAAAATGGCTTTATTGCCTCTAGCTTTGTCCAACAATATTTATTTGCAATAATGAAATATTTCCTTTAACTTACAAACAGAAAACAAATTGTGAAAAAACAATAAGGCAATAATTTTTTTTGCTACGTTTTAGGCACAAAAACACAACTGCATAATTTGTGTTCTTTTTTACTTGTTCGTATTATTTCACAATTCATCTTTGTTGAAAAAAAATTAGTTATCATTTCTTCTTAGGCTTTATTTGCTATATCGATATATTCCGAATTAATTCATAATTTTGTCGTTAATTTTGTGACAATAACGATACATTATTGATAGGTTGATACAAAATACTTAAATATAAATAAATATTTCATATTTTTAGTAATTTTTTACCTAATTTAATTATAAAACATTCCTCTTTATTAAAAAACTTGTAAAAAAATAACTTTAGTAAACGAAAATACTATCAAAAAGGTGATTCAAAACTTCAAATGCATTTTTCTCAGTTCGCGATTTTTTGACTTACTACAGTATTGCACCAAAGGCTCGATATGTGTTTTAAATGAAAAAATAACAAAAGCCCAACAAAAATTCTTTACAAAAACAAAACATGACAAATAAACAATACAAATACACACACACAGGCTGTTCGTGCTGTAGTCGTGCAAATTGTCAAACAACAGCAATACTAGTAAGAAGCGTTGCTAAATTTATTTTCATCATTGTAAAAAAAACAGAACATAAAAATATAATATATGTCTACACTGATAGAAAAGGCGTCATAACGCTGATCCATTTTGACATCAATACTATGACAAGTTTCTTCGATTTTGACCCCATGACACTTTTCATCATTGTGATGTCAGCGATAACATTACTTGGCCAAATTGTCATCAGGGTCAAACATTTAAATTATGTCATCAATGGGATGACACATTGGCATCACAGAAATGACGAATCGGAGTCGGTTTTATAAAGCATGTCATCAGTGTGATGACAAACTGTCATCAAATTGTAATTGACCTTAAGTCAAATTGAGAGAATATTATTATTAACTTACCCGTTACACATTTTTTTTTTTAATTTTTGTTGCAATTCCGCCCTTTGTTAACAGTAAAACTCTCAATTATAAGACACCAGCAGCATTTGATATGGGTTTCGTAATAATTATACTTTTAAAAGTTGATGAATTTAAATAAATAAATAAAAATAAATAGAATATGGGAATTTTTGCTTCTAATTTTACTTTTTAAACATGACAATAATGTTTTAATATATTATGACCTTATATTTTATGTCATCGCACTGATGAGAGTTTGTCTGTACTGATGTCAAAAAAACATCAGCGTTATGACGCCTGTTCTATCAGTGTACACAAAATGTGGCATCGAATTGATGGAACTGTAGCCATAGCGTAGATAACGCATAAAATATGACAAAATTTTAGGATGACGTTCGTCATTCGATTGATGTCATTTTTTGCTTTATTTGTAACAACATTGATGTCACAATTCCGATGTTAGGGCATCATCAATATGAAGATACATTTTTCTATGAGTGTACAGAGCCACTACAATTGTACTGTTTTATAACGAAAAAGAGAAGACTACATAATGTTTGTAACTTTCGTGAAAATAGTTATGAACGATATTAAGGGTTGTGTACTAATACGTAAACAAAAAATATATAGAATTTTTAGGTGCGTGTACCGTACGCGAAATAATGTTTGGTCTATTTTCGGACACTGGTTTAAATAATTTATAAGTTTTTTTATTATCACTTTTTTCTTTGCCCATTATTTTCACAATTTAATAAAAGCGCGATGAAGCTCATTTGTATATGATATATTGGAGTTTAATCTCTGTCAACGGTAGTGAATATAGGACGATGTTAGAAAACCATTCAACATTGTGGTTTGACAGCCAATACTACAGGCGACTTAATTGAATTGTTAAGGGACATATTCCGCAAACAAAAAAGCGATTTTAACATTCAACGAATTTAATAGATTCTGACAGTTTTCTTTGGAGATATCTGTTGTGTGTAAATAATAAAATTTCAGATAATTTTGATGCTTTACCTGTGTAAAATTGAATTTGAATTAAAATGTTGACTTATTTCGCTATATATCTCTCTCAATCTCTCTCTCTCTCTCTTCTTAGTTTGCATTTTATCACTAAAGGGTACTTTACATTATCAGACAAGTCCTACGTATTTTGAGGAAACGCAAGCCTGTTCTGATAAGTTGTTATTGTCTTTTGAAAATTTGCAAGCAATAATTAGATCAAAGAAGCATTTTTGTCAAAATACTTACGACTTAAAACGTAAAACGGCCTTTAATAGCAAATCTTCAAATTTTTAAAATATAGTTTTATTCAAAATTTTCTAAAACCTTTTATCCTATCAAAGTATAACTCGCGATCATGAAAAGAAATTTACAACCTTAAATTTAATGTCAAAATCTATCAAAGTAAAATAATCACTTTAGACTTTTACTGAACATAAATTTACAACCACATATGTTTATGTATAGGAATAAATGATGGCTGCTCAAAAATATACCACACTACCCACTATAGAGATATTTGATTTTTATGATTCCGGAAAAAAAATTATATATTTCCTATAATACACATGCACAAAATAAAATGGCTAACGCCTTCTCAAGCTCTAATTGAATTGCTTAAAAATGCGAATGAAAAGAATCAAGTCAGACATTTACGCATACGTACATACATGCATATAACCATAACGACAAAATTTACAATTATAGTCTAAAATACATAACAACTTAAAGAATTTTACACCTTTTGCCAGAACTGCGACATATTCAACACACACACACAGCCACATGCAAAGCATTAATGAAGACGACAAAAAGTGAGCGGGGAAAAAAGAATTAAAGCATTAAAAATATCACTTGTATAACAGCAATACTAAAAAATCATTACCAAAGTTATTTGACTATTAACGGACAAACAAACATATACCAACACCTAGAACTTGCTTAACGTTGTATTACTTAAACTATTCCATTGATATAATTTTTATGCCGTTAAACATTTCTGTAATGTTAAGAAAATATGTTAGTTTCTTAAGTATCCAGCCGGCCGACAATATTCATACCTTCTAAAATCATACAACACAGAATTATTATGCTGATTTTGTTTTTGTTGCCAGACATCACGCTGAACAACAACATGTCCTTTTTTTAACACTTTCTTGCTTGATTGTAATAGTGATGTTGTTGGTGTTAATGGTTGAAAATTATTGTTAAGTCTTCAAAACTTTATGATGATTACCACGAAATTTGATAACAAATGTTATAAATTTCAAAATGTATGTTTGTCAACACATACACGTACATTCCATCGTACATATGCACAAACAGCATGCATGAGTGAATCTAGCACTAAGCTGTGTTAAAAATCGGTGCGAGTTGGTGCTTAAGGTAGTTTTAAATTGAAATTTAAGACTTTTAGGGCAATAAATTTGAACCAGTTTTTTATTGTTTAATTTTTACAAAAAAAAATTAACTCCGTGTAACCAGAAACTAAAATGAAACAAAAAAAGATACAACTGCAACACATAAGAAAGGTTGCTTAGCAACATGTTGCCAATAAAATATATGTAATTAATAAAATGTTTTTATCAAGGAAAAACAAAAATATTTTGCGAATTATAATAGATATGTATAAGTTTTTTTAATTGATGCCAGTAACATGATTTGGGAAAGATTAACTGCTACTTGAGAAAAAAAAAATTTTTGAAGATTAATTTTTAAAACTTTGTAAAATATCGACATAGAAAAATCTTAATGGCGTAAGCCAAAAAAAAACATAAAGTATTCACCAGAGACACTAGAACTTTTCCAAAAACTTAAAGCGTAATGAACTTTATTTTCGTCGTACAAATATGAGACCCTAACCAATCATTGAGGTATTTTTTTCATATATACATATTTTTTTACGTCATTTATGTTTTCTTACGTCGATATGTTGACAAAAACCTAGAAACTAGAAAATTTTAAATATTTTCAAAAAAGTTTTAGTATGTATTTTAATCAGGCTAAAGTTCACAAATTTAATTTTCATTTAATTATTTTTATGAAGAAAGGAATTTTACAACAAGAAATGAAATAAAATTTTTGGATAATTTTTCATTCTCGACAACATCAGTAGGCAAAAAAATAAATGTCAAATATGTTATGGTGCTTTTGTACTGACGCGTTGAAATTAAGCATTGTAACAAAATGTTTAAAAAAATTGGTATAAAAGCTAAATTTGTTTTCGTAAATAAATCTGATTTACCGAAAGTGAATTCAAAAAGTAATTAATATAACCATGCAACCATCAAACTCAGGTATTTATTCAAATGTGTAGCTTAAATTTGTAAAAAAATTATTTGTGAAAGTGCTTTTATTTTTTAAGTTTATATGGGAAATGCAAAAAAAAATTAATTTTCTCAATTTAAGTGGACATAAAGTTATTAATTAGGCGTAATTAAGTAGAGAATTCAACTTTATTTCAAAGGTTGAATAAATCAACCGTTTTTTTAGAAAAAATTAGGGTGCGCATCGGTGCGCCTTAGAAGTTATGTACGAATTAGTAGCAACACGCGTTGTGGTACCAACAAAATGCGCTTCACAACTTCTGCTATAATTTTTATTTGAGATGTGCAAATGCCATGATTTCTTATGCGTGAGTCACACATGAGTCACGCGTGACCGTTATTAAATTTATATATTATATATTATAATTTATATATTTTTAATGTTGTTTTGTATATTTCAATGCAATATGTTAACATTTTGCAGGAACAAGCTCGAGCGTTGTTTTTTTTAGCCACCAAAGCTTCTATGATATTTTGAAAAATTTTAATTGTAAAACAATAGATGAAAAAATTACCTATTGAAAAGAAGAAGTAAAGAAACGCACTGGTTATTCGGAGGGCAACTCTCAAGTTTTCAATAATACGTTTAACAGTTTTTAGCAGGAGTGTGCGTGAATAAAAAAAATCATGTTTATTTTGTATTAAAAATTTTTTTGCATGGGAGCTACCCGACTCCTCCCTGTTATACCTCCAAAGTTTTGTTGGAACATGGAGTTTGTTTTACGCACATCAAATTAAGTATGCTTCACTATTGTAATTCTTCAGATATAAGAAAAAAAACTAATTTTTTTGTATGGGGGGTACCCGTATGCCCCCTCTTATACCCTCAAGATTTTGTTAGAACATGAAATTTGATCTGATTGTTACCCTCATTAAATTAAGTGTGCCTCACTAGTGAAGCTGAGGAGCTATGAATTAATCCTCGAAAAAATGGCTTTTGGCCCCAGTATGCGACGTAGAAAAACCTTAATAGCGTAAGCCAAAAAACAGAAAGTATTCACCAGAGCCAAAAAGCGTTTTTAAAATTAGAACAAAGACGCTAAAACTTTTCAAAAAACTTACGGCGTAATGGACTTTATTTTCGTCGTACACATATGAGACCCTAACCAATCATTGAGCTACTTTTTTCATATATACATATTTTTTTTTTATTTAGGCTTACGTCATTTATGTTTTCTTAGGTCGATATGTTGACAAAAACTTTTAGAAACTAGAAAATTTTAAAAATATTCAAAAAAGTTTTAGTATGTACTTGAATCAGGCTAAAATTCACAAATTAAATTTTCATTTAATTATTTTTATGAAGAAAGGAATTTTACAACAAGAAATGAAATAAAATTTTTTGATAATTTTTCATTCTCGACTGACGCTGGTCGATTTAACATGTTTGGATAACTTCCACACCATCTCTTCAGAAATCTTTGTCGTTTAACACTCAACGCTATTGACGACGGCTGGCAGTCAATAGTCAAACATCAATCTTTAAACCAAATGGTAATTTTACTTGGTCGATCGAGATTAACCACAATATTAATTATTTCAATAAAGTTGTAGGCTTGTAAGATTATTGTAATATATTGTTAAAACTAACTATTTTCAAACATTCTCGAAAATGTAAGATTTCTTTAGACCTCCAAGTTAGCCTGGTACTCTGTTTAACATTTCACGTGAAATGCTGTCAAAAATTTAAAGAACACAACCGGTAATAGTTTTTCATCCATATTAACTTTCTTTGTTATTAAATTTGTTTATTAAAATACATATTTGTGTTGTTTACATACACATAACAATGTCGCATACTTTTAAAAATAAAAACGTCAAAATGTGCTAACTCGCAAGAGAGATATTTATAATACATGTTAAATGTTTCGTGTGAAATAAAAGATGTTTCTCAACATTTTTCATAAATTTGAACAGAGTACTTTTCAAAGTAAGTACTTTTCAAAGTATTGCTTTAGGCAATATAGAGAAAGATTTCTTCCCTCAACATTTAAAGTGTTACTGGCAACATTGTAAATTTTTCTTCGGCTTTCAAATGTTTCTAAGCATTACCATCAATATTATTAAATAAAGGGTTGTGAGTAGAAATTAAATGATAAATTATTAGGGCACAGTTTTATATAGGTGAAAGGCACAATTTTTAAAATAAAATTCTGATAGAGAAAAGTTAAATCCCCTAGTTTCTCTCAAATATTTTAAGTTAATACTCAATTTTTGAAATAATAATTTATTAAAAAGCTTAAAACTTCACTCACCTTAGTACTAGTTGTTCTTGGACTGCCTCCTAGTGCTATAGCATAGACTTCAATTTCATAAGCATCTGCTCCTATTTCACGATCCAATTCTTTGGCCGTAGATAAAATACCCAACTTTGTATCGATATCAAATAATCGTTCCATATTTGTATATTTACCCGTGGACATTGACGCACTACCACCGACCGCCGTTACATTCGTAACATAATATTCAATTTCAGCGGTATTAAGTCTCGCACTAACTGTTAATATACTCGTACCGATAGGTTCATTTTCATATACCGAACCGCTTTGTTCGCGTTGATCGAAAACAGGACCCGACACGCCTGCACCACTTGTAGCAATAACGGTAATATAAGCATCAGAACTTTTACGCTCACTTTGTACAGCCTCATCGGTGGCTTTTAGCGAAAGTTGATAACGTACTTCGGGACGGTTAATGGGCTTGCGTAGAGTTATAGCTCCGGTATTACGTTGAAGTTTGAATAAATCCATATTTCCGGATACCAATTCATAAGTGACAATACCATTACTGGAGGAATCGGCATCGGTGGCATGAACATACATTATGAGAGCACCATCACGATTTTGTGAGTACATTTGCAGATTCTTAGAAGGTAAAATGGCAGCATTCATAGATATGAAAACAGGAGCATTATCATTAATATCCTCCACAATGACTGTTACTAATTTCTCTGCCGATAATTGCTTTTCCGGTTTCTGAGCCTGATCCGTTGCAACCACATTCAACCGGAATGTATCTATAGTTTCACGATCAATTTCTCTTAGAGTGTGTATCACTCCAGTTTGAGTGTTTATACCGAAATGTCGGCCTCCCGCCAATTCTGGTTCTTGTTTAACTATACTATAAGTAACTTTGCCATTTAAACCGGAATCGGGATCTTCTGCCGTCACTGTGACAATAGGTGTTTTCAGATCAATACCCTCTTTAATTTGCCTTACTATAGCAGTATTGGGAAATGTTGGTGGGTTATCATTTTCATCCTTTACATGCACTATGAATAGTAAGGTGCTCGAAAGTCTAGGTGAACCGCCATCAAAGGCTGTTATATTCAAATTATACACAGTAGTTTCCTCATAGTCCAATGACTTGTGGAGATACAAAATGCCTGTATAGGCATCAATGTGAAAAGTATCTTTACGATTACCCGCCGTTATGGTAAAAGAAATTTGTGAATTGATGCCCAAATCCAAATCCACTGCCTTAAAGCGCATAACCTCCGTACCAATGGCTGTTGTTTCCAAGACGGAAATTTCTGCTAAAGTTTCCACAAATTTTGGAGCCATATCATTTTCATCTAGGACTTCTATGGTTACGGAAGTAGAAGAATTTAATTGCTGTCCCTCTATGGCGGCATCTTTAGCCATTACTTGCAATATATATTCGGCTTGATACTCACGATCTAATTTACGGGCCAAAGAAAGTTGGCCAGTCGCATCATCTATTTGAAAGCGTCCCTCCTGATTGCCACTTATAATAGAGTAGTAGACATCACCATTCAGACCTTCATCCAAATCGTTGGTATACACCCGCATTAATTGAGTGCCTACCACAGAACCCTCGGAAATTTGTACTTTGTAAGGAGCTCTAATAAACTCTGGTGCATTGTCATTTACATCTGTTATGATAATTTTTATTTTCACTTTATCCTTAAGTCTTGGTGTGCCATTGTCTGCAACTATAGCTTCTAATAATATGTAGTTTTGGGCACCGGCCAAACCTGTCAGTGATGACGAAGATGGCATTCTTTGTATTAGCTCTTCTCGATCAAAAGGATGTAACGTTTTAATAAAGCCATTACGTGAGTCTATAGTAAAATCTTTACCCGGTGAAGCCAACGTGTAAATCAATTCAGCATTGCGACCTATATCACGATCGGAAGCAGTCAGTTTGCCTACAAAAGCATCGGCAGGTTCATTCTCTGGCAAAACAAAAGTGAAAGAACTATTCGTAAATTGTGGAGCGTTATCATTCTCATCAATTATATGTATAATAACAGGAACTTCTGAAGATCTTTGCGGTTCACCTTGATCATGGCATTTAACTGTAAGAGCATAATAATCTCTTTCTTCACGATCTAACGAGGATCTAACAAATAAAAATCCATCTGGGAATATACCAAATTTTTGTGCCAAATTGCCTTCTAATATTTCATATGACAAACGACCATTTAAGTCCAAATCTTTATCATGAGCAGCCACAGAGAAAAATCTGTCATTAACGGGAGTAGATTCTAACAAAGAAGTTTCATAAGAGGTATAATCGAACACCGGGGTATGATCATTGACATCAGTAACCACTACTGTTATAACATGCTTAGAAGACAAGGTTGGTTTGCCATGATCTGTGGCTGTTAATTCGATTTGTATATTTGAATTTGGTTCAGACTTGATAGGCTTTTGTAAGTATATAACTCCAGTAGAGGCACCAATGCGAAACAACATATCTGGATTAAAAGTCAAGGTATAAGTAATACGGCTATTATTACCCGAGTCACGATCTCTTGCCCGGGCTATGAAAACTTCTTGTCCTACGGCAGAATTTTCTGGTAACAATACCTCATCATCTCGTTCTAAGGCAAAAACAGGTTTATTATCATTTAAATCTTGAACAGAAATATGCACCAAACATTTGCCATAAGCCAAACCACGACGAGCCACTACTTCAAGTTGATATTGGTTACTTGTTTCGCGATCTATGGCCTTCGCGGTGCTTATAACACCAGTTTTCTTATTTATAAAAAATATTTCTTCAGGGTCACCAAATATTATAGAATATTCCAGGATATCGCCCGAATTTGAATGCTGCTGCTTTATCTGTACCTGACCCACTTCTCTGCCGAGTTGTGCCTGTTCCATGCCATGATCTTCGGTGATCTGAAACTCATAGGTTTGTGAGTAGGAGTCAAAGTCTAATGGTTCCATTTTATGTTGCATTATTATCTCAACAATTGCATCTTGTTCACTGTGCCTTTCACCACGATCTTTGGCTGTAATGTGCAGTTTGTATAAAGGTTTTGTAAAATGTTGTAAAATTTCCGTTCCTGTTGTTGTTGCAGTTGCTGTTGCCACAACTTTAGAGCTTAACATGATCGAACCTGACCAAGCATCAACCACAAATAAACCATCACCACCTGTATTTAAGGTATAAGTAATTAAGGCATTATCACCCTCATCACGATCAGTAGCAAAAACTTTTAATAATGGCTTTTGCAGCAGCGACATAATGTCAATGTCGCCTCCTCCTCCTGTTGTTGCTGTTGTTGTCGTTACAGCATTGTTATGGTTATTGTTACTGCTCATACTGTTGCCATTTGTGTTGCTTTGTTGCAAAGGTATCGCCAACGCATGAAAATATTTTTTTGGATAAAATTGTGGTGCATTATCGTTGACATCTTCTATGTGTAGATTTACAGTGGCTGTTGAAGATTTTGGTGGTGTACCTTGATCACGTGCGATTACTAAAATTTCATAATTCTGTTGCAATTCACGATCTAGTGACTTTCTTGTTGTTAATTGGCCTGTTAAAGAATCCAACTGGAATTGTTCAGGATATTTTCGTTCGCTCACCATTGCCAACGAATATGTCACTGAACCATTTGTGCCTTGATCGTGATCATTTGCTGTTAACATAGCAATTAAGGTGTGCGATGGTGTTGCTTCACTTAAGGTGACATTGATTTTACTTTGGGTGAACTGGGGTGCCTCATCGTTCTCATCCAATATGGTTACTTTCAGCTGAGTATATGCCCATTTGGGATTGGGTCCACCATCTCTGGCAGAAATACTTAGTTCAACAGAACCTTCTATTTCACGATCTAATGGAGCTTGTGTAGTTATTAGGCCAGTAGAAGAGTCAATGGCAAACCATTGATTATTATTTCCGGAAACAAAATCATAAAATATTAAGGCATTAACACCAGTATCTTCATCTGTTGCTGTTATTGAGGCTACAAATGAACCAGGTGGAGCTAATTCACTTAACACTGCCGAGTATTCTGATTTCTCAAAAACCGGTTCATGGTCATTGACATCGTTGACATGTATGATTAAATACGCGGTAGCTGTGCGTGAGGGTGTTCCTTTGTCCGTGGCTACTACAGTTAAGTTATATTTTCCAATTTCTTCTCTATCTAAAACACCATTTACTCGTACTATGTCAAAGGAGGGAGTTTTCTCCAAACGAAAATGACTCAATTCATTGCCTGAGGTAATCTTAATAGAAGTCTCACCATTAAGGCCCTCATCCATGTCCACTACCGATACTGCGGCCACTACACTACCATTAATAGCATTTTCGTCTACTGTAGCAAAAGAGCCGGTGGGTGGAAAGTACTGAAATCTTATAACTGGATCGTGATCATTAGTGTCTACCAGATTAACTGTTACGTAAGCTCTGCCATCTTGCCGGGGAGAACCATGATCTCTAGCAAATACTGTAAAAACACAACTTTTTGGACAGGATACTCCAGGTCGAGAAAATGTAGGACAATTTTGTTGAGGACAATTCAGATGTTCGGTGGTTGAAATCACTCCCGATTCGGGGTCTACAGTAAACTGTGTTTCTGTGTCAGCTAAGTAATAGGTAATTTTACTATTATCCCCCAAGTCTTTGTCGGTAGCCAGTACTTGTAAAACTGAACTACCGGGAGGTACGGATTCATTAAGTGATACTGTATAGTCACTGTGATCAAAAACCGGAGGGTTGTCGTTGACATCTATAATGGAAACATTGACTTGTAAGTAACCATATTTAGGCGGGTTTCCCCCATCTTTGGCTGATATGTTGAGTCTATAGAAAGCTCTAGTTTCCCGATCCAAATCTCCGGTAGTTTCCAAGTGAAGATAAGAGACATCACCACTTGGATTTGAGGTAACCGCCAAGCGAAATTTATTATCAACATTTCCCTCGACTATGGTATAGTTGTCGGATATGCCATTAATGCCTATATCTAAATCGGTGGCAGCATCTAGCAAACATCTAGTACCTTTGGCAGCACTTTCTGAAAAACTAACTGCTATACTCGGCTCTGGAAACTCTGGCGCATTATCATTAACATCTAGAACTGTAATTCTAACTTCAATAGGATACGTGGGTTGTGATGAAAGGACTACCAAATCATATCGTTCTCTCATACCTTCACGATCTAATACCATATTTGTTTTGATTTCGCCCGTAACCGCATCCAAAGTAAATTCCCGGGGAGGCTCATTAAAGCGATAGGTAAAGTCCGGCCTAGTGGGTATATAACCAACCACCGTATTTTTAGGTTGACCTTCTAATACTTCAAATTGTACTCTTGTATCCACTGCTCGTGATTGCATTAACCCCGTTCCATCTGCCGTACGACGACGTGGAAAGGCCGATGTATAAACATGTCTACCAGGATTTGAAGGCACAAATGAGTAAAGAGCTGAGGTAGAAGATGAAGAAGAGAACGTTGTTATACTTTGTTGGGGCTGTTGTTGTTGCGCGACCGCTTTTGCTGATATCACCAACATTAAACAAATGAGCACTGTCAACGCATATCTCACTAATGGTGTTGTGTTGGCAAGAGTCCGTCTATGAAACCTTGTTTCTTGTGGCTCATGATGCTGGCTGATGTACTGGTGGTAATGATGATAGTGGTGTGGTAAAACTAAGCAGTCTTCTTTTTCTTTCTCTTCATCACATTGCCTGTGATTTCTTTTAAAGTAAATTCGTTTCTGTGTATTTTGAATAAGCAACTCTGACGGTTTCCCTCGTCTTCTCTTAATATACTCATCCAAATGCAGTGATAAACTATTTACAAATAATTTACAATGATCATGATGAGCATTACTTAGATGATGATGACGATGATATTGTGGCTGAAGTTGCTGCTGCTGATGATGATTGTCTTCATCATCAACATCATTATTTCGGTTGATGTTAACATTATTTTTAGATGTATTGTCTTGTGAATTGTGTTGATTTGTCATGCTGTTCCAAACTATTTCAGCATTATTTTTAGTTAAAGAATTTTCATCACTTGACCGTCTTGGCATAAGTGATCTAGCTGCTGTTTCTGCTGTTCCTGTTGTGGCTGTTACTGCTAAAGTCGTTCTTGTTGCTGGTAGTAATGTGGCAATAGTAGTAGTATTGGTGGCTTTTTCACCTCCATCACCTTTTTGTATTTTCAAAACTGTTTTTGTAGTTGATTTTGTTTGTGGCTGTCTTTGGTCATCTGCAGGCAAATTTTTCACTTGTCTACAGAACATCATCATCGTCATATCACCGTAGAAATATTTATTTTTTTTTATAAAAAGTATTATTCTTTTTGTTGTATTTGTATTTAAAGAACTATGCGTTACTCTTACAGAACATGGACAGCGTTTTTTATTTTTTTTTAATTTTGAAGAGTGCCGCCTTTAGTCCTTAATGTTTGTTGTTGTTACTTTTTTATTTTTTGCAATTTCAATTTGTTTTAGTTTTTTGTCAGTTTTTTTAAAAATTTTTTCCGTTTGTGTTAATTTTAAAGTAATTTTCTTATGTATATTTGTATATTTATTCTATTTGTTGTTGTTATCTTGTTTAAGCCATTAGAGTTATTTTTTTCTGCCGATCTTATTGTTGTTGGTGTTTTTATTTTAATTTCTGTTTAAAGCCAACTTGGTTTTCTGCAAATTAGTTTCATTTTAATTTTTGTCCGTAAAAGTAACAACATTTTTTCTTCTCAAGTTTTGTAAACTTTGTTCACTCCATTTTTTTCTCTTCTTAATATTATTTTTGTTGTTGTTAGTGTTGTTTGCGGTGGTGTTGTTGCTGTTTCGTTATTTATGTTGCCATTTTTTGCTGCTGATTTCTGGCATTTTTTTTTTTTTTTTGTTATTTTAAATAAATGTTGGTTTGAAAATTATCACTTTATTTTTTTAACCACTTTTTCTTATTGTTGCTTTCAAGAGCTGTAATGAAAAAAAAATCAAAGAGGGTTTGTTTAGTTATTTGTCAAAACAAATGTAAATATTTTTTTAAGAAAGAGATTTGTTATGTATTTCTGTTAACAGTGTGTTCTTTTTTTCATTCTACAAAACAAATTTACATATCATGATTGTAATGCAAAAGGAAATATTTGTTTTTCCAATTAATCCAAAGTTGGCAATGCCTTATGTTAATATTACAGATAAAATATTTGTTATCAAAGTGTTTGTACTAAAATAAAAAAAAAAAATAAATAAGCTGGTATTAAAATTTAAATGAAATTTTGTTTAGTATTAAATTTTATAAAAATTTTATTGTTTTTTAAGCCACTCAAAGCGAGGTGGAAACTGTATTTGATTTTAATAATTTTTTTTTGTTTATCTTATATTTTTTTAAAAACTATCCGAAAGTATTTAATTTGTTCGTGTCGAAAAAAATTATGCTTTAAAGAATAGCTCTTTGTCTTATTTAAAAAAATCCATTAATTTGAATACCCTTAACTAAAAAAACTCTCTGCCAAGTATGGTACTATTGTCTTTAGAATTGATTTGAAAAATTAATAAATTTCTAAAACATATCATTTTACATATTCCTTTACACCGATTATTAAATTTAACAAAATTTGTTTTTGACATCTTATCTTTTTCTTCTCATTAATAAAAAAAAAAAATTTTAATCAATTTATATTTCAATCATTATATTATTATATAAACTTTAATATATGGGTTTTAACACCAACAAAGACAAACCTAAAACATATCGAATTAAAACACGTTAACTAACAAAGAAAACGATCAAACTCTTTTGTTTAGTGTTAAGTGACACTTAAAACACAAAAATTCCCATAAAAATCCCACAAATTTACTCAAACGCATGCTCACGCGAAATAAAGAAACAAAAGAAAAAAAAACAAATTTAAATTGACCAATAAACTAGAAGCAACCCCCAAAAATATGTAACACAAAACAAATGAACTAAAAAACCAAAACCAGTAACCACACACATGCAGTCAGCTGGCAAGAAAGGTGGTAGGTATAAATGAATAATAAAAATGAAAATTCTGAAAGCTGAAAATACGTGTGTTTCCGTCAGGAAATGTTGTTTTAAAGTGTTTTCATTTTATTGTTAATTTTAAAAGCTTAAATTACTTATCAATTAAAGTATACTAAACTACGAGCACGATTTAAATATATTTGATTCGTTAAATGTTTTCTAATGGAAGAATTTAACGAAAGTGTTGTGAATTTAATGATTAGACAAGGGAACAACGTTTTTGTTGATTAAGAACTGAATGTTGTTTTTAAGGTTATTTGGGACGCTGAATCCAAATATGCACTTAGTTATTTTCTATCAGCTCGACTTTTCGCGATATACCATTATGTCCAAAGTTAAGGCACATCCGCTACATAAATTGGAATAACTTGAAAACGGTTCTGCATATTCACTTAAAAAAGAATTCAAAATTCGTCAACAATATTATCTTTAAGCCGTGCTTACATTGATTTAAAATTTGCCCAGTAGTTTCTGAGATATCGTTGAAGTTTTGAAAAAAAAAAAGATAAACTCACTGTTTTATTGTTGGTATTTTGTTTAAGCTTTGATATCGTTGCAAACAAGACGTTTTGAGTGTAGGTAATCCTCATTCCCTCTGTAGTCTTGTTTGCTGATAGCTTTGGCTTTTCTAAAATTATTATGGAGAACGTTTCCTGATGATCTGGCCTAAGCAACCAGGGAAGTGCGCATAGGAACAGCTTATCCTCCAACAATAAATTTCAGTATTTTTATAAATTATAAAAAAAGGGAATTAAGCACAATAAATAAAATCTTTTAATGAAAAAAAAAATTATGTACTCCCAAAAACAACTTTTTTGAAAACAATTTAAAAAAAAAATCATAAAAATTCGATAAAAATTACAGTTTTGGTCCAAAAACATTTAGTTAAATATATTTCGAATGAAATGAGCTTTCTTTCGTTGTAATCGGATTTGATTTTATTCAAAATTTACTGAGAAAACTGAATTGATAAAAATCGCGATTTCCATACAAAAATATATTTTTTAAATTGTGTGTGTTTGCTCCTGTTCTATTTATGGATGTTTTTTTCTTCACTTAAAAATGAGGTACCTTCACTTAATTGTGAATAAAAGCGAAACGCGTTCATCGATTTTTATGATATATGTCTCATTTTGTTCATTGGTTATGTGACTTTATGTGAAAGGAATAAAATTTTACACTTTTCCCCGTTTTGGATTTTTCATGATTTTTAGTAGGTTAGGTTAGGTTTGGTTGAAAGGAGGACGAAGCATCAAGATGCAACTTCATATCTGTTGCAATATACACCTAGGCCACTATCGGGCCTGTTGTGCGCTCCTTAAGAAGAAACATGGGAGATATAGATGGATATTGATGCCACCATCCTAAAGTGAGGGGTTATTTCCGGCGTTAAGAAACCCAGTTTCCCGGACGTAATTCCTTAAGATTTTCCAGTCAACGTTCCAGTCAAAGGAATCCCAGACCCAACATGACATCGCTCCCGAGGTGTTTGGATCGTTATTCGGGGAAAGCCTGGCAGTAGCAGAGGAAGTGTTCCAGCGTCTCGCTGTCCTCGCTGTCCTCGCCACACGCTCTACACTCATCAGATTCCGCCCGTCCGATTTGGTGCAGTTGTGCCCGCAGTCCCGCATGACAATTCAGGATACGCAACATCATACTAACATCGGATGTACTCTCGTTGAGGAGGCTTTTTTCCCTCCCTTCGTCTAGGTTACCCCATAAAATCTTAGTGGTCCTACCCACAGTCCCACCGTTCCAACTGGCAATGTGGGTCTCCCTAGCCCACGTCTTCAAATCTACCTTCATTGCCCCAAATGGGCAATGTCATTCGCCAGGGGTAACCGTCTCGAGTTCTCTCCCCCCGATAGCGAGTATATTGGCTCTTTCGTTTCCGATTATCCCCAAGGAGAATTTAGTAATGGCCTGCCAACAGTCTAATAAGGTCCTTCACCTAACCCTATTAACTGATAACGCCCTTATTGCCCTTTGGCTACCGGTAAATATGTTAGCATCCACCCGTCCCATATTCATGATTTTTTAAAAAACCAAATTTTTAATTTTTTTTTGTGATTTTACGATTTTTAAAAAAAAAAGAAAAATTTTGAAAATTGCTTCATAAAAATGTTATGATTTTTAAACTTTTTTTTTAGTTTTTAATTTTTTGGGAAAAGTCTAAAAAGCGATTAGTACCTGTAACTTAAAAATGAAAGCTGAAGTAGAAAAAAGGAGATTAAATTTGAAATCAGTGACATAAAATTAGTAAAAAAAAAATTGCATCAAACTTCCCATCAACACAAAAACAGTTCAAATTTGTTCCCTTGTGTTATTAATTAATGTTTTTTTTAAGAAGGAAATAGTAAAGACCGCCATAACGATTATACCAAAAAAAAATAGTTCAACTTTAAAGATAATTCTAATTTTATATGAAACATACTTTAAAAAATAATATAAGATAATATACTAGCCCCTATATTCATAAAAAATATTTTAATTTATAAAAGGAAAATTTCTTATGAAAATTTGTTCAATAAACCTTTTATAAATCAAAAATATTTTTATGAATATGGGGGTAAATACTTACCCCCGTATTCATAAACAATTATTAAATTTAACAAATGTTTATAAAGAGAAATTTACATAGAAAATTTGTTTAGTAAACCTTTATTAAGTTAAAAATATTTTTGTGAATACGTCAGATAACCTATATTTGCAAAATCTTAATAAGTTTGAAATATTCGCATGCCCTTTACCACAGGTAGAAAGGGTATATAGACAATTCTTGCGTGACGAAAGCTTCTTCAAAGATGCTTTTCAGATTAAAATATAAGCAACTCTTTTAAAAGTGATAGGTTCAACTTAAACATAGTGTTTATTGGAATTTATGTGTACTTCCGAATGGCATAAAACATAATTTCTTAGCTGGTATCTGTTGCAAAATAATTGATCAAGTTTTGTGCCGTACGCTAAAAATAATGAAAAATTTTAAATGTTGGCGTGAGACTTCGTTACCTTTAGCAAATTTTTCATATTAAAGTACACAAAATCTAATTCCTAAAAGAAGGTGAATAGAAGAGAATTCTTAATTAACTTATTTGCAGAAAATGATAATGATCGTTTTTTATCTTTCTTACACTCAAAATATTATGTAGGTAATTAAAACAAAAAATTTATTTTAAACAAATATTATTTAAAAAACGGATCATTTACATTTCAGTTAAAATACACGAATTATACACGAATTTTTAAATTTTTTTTTTTATTTAACAGCATTTTCCATAAAATTTAACAGTTGTTGCTTTGAAAAAAAAATATATTTTAACCGACAAAAAATTAAACTACATACCAATATAAGTTAGGAAAACGATTATATTTTGCTAGTTGGTTTTTTTAATAACAAACATAAATGTTAAAAAATAAAGTTATTCGTAAAATAAATATATTTTTATTCACGAAATGAATTTAATAACCCACAAGAAAAAAATTAATTTAATAATCCACAATCAGTTACTGTAATCATTTTATGAGTGTTCGCGCACTAACTGTAGGCAAATTGAACCTCAGCAAATGTTGCCCAAAAATTTTCCATACTAGTAAGAGTGATTTGGGTATTAAAACACCGGCTACGCTAACTAAAGCTTTTCTGCATAGCCGGGCACAAGGATTTTGTACTCTATAACAAACACAGGCTTCTCTAACTACAGCTGCTTAATAAGGGATTTGATATCGGGATTTTAAAATTAGGATCTTAAACTTCGGGATTATAAAGTTTGAAATCTTAAGATTAAAATTTTAAAATTCGGAATTTAAAAAAATGTAAAATTTTTGACTTTGCGGGAATTTGAAATTAGGTATTTTGATACTATTCTTATTTATTTATATAAAGACTAAAATTTTGTCCGGCTCTTCTGATCGGTAGTATGGACATTGGATATGATTAGCTACTTAAACCAGGTTTTGGGCTTTCCATATTTTAAAATACTTTAACTGTTGACACCGTAAACTACTTGATATATCAAATAAATTTATCAATGAATAATTATATATCAACTATCAAATAATATATTTGTTTTACTAGATTTTTCAACCGTGATTTTTTACTATCTCAATTAGGAATTTGTCGAAATAAGCAAAGGAAAAATTGGAGGTTCCTCAACTATGGTAAAAGTAAATTATTACCCAATAATAACGAAAATGCAATCACCTGCACAGAAAAAAGTTGTTTATCAATTAAAACAATGGTTTAAAAATATTTAAATTTAATTAATGTGATAATTGAATCCATTATTTTTTTAGTTGAGAGAAAATTAACAATATAATTTTGATTTAATTAATATTTTATTAATATTAATACTAATATAACCATTAACAGTTCAATAAAATAACCACAATACTAATATTTAAGTTGTTTTGAAATAAATTTTTAATTAAAATATTAATTAAATATCAAAAAATATCAATTGATTTTTTCGTTTAAAATAAAATAATTTAAACTTGTAGAATTGTTGTTGGGAATTATCAATATTTAATTAAATAAATTTTATGAAATTGCAAAGCTTTTCAATAATTTTTTTTGTTAAAATTAAAAATATCATTTATTGAAAGAAAAATATTTACAATTTTACAATTTTTAGAAATCAATGTAATCATTTTAATAAAAGGTGCAAAATCTACAATTTGTTTGCTTGATATTATAAATTTGGTATTAATTTGGTGATTAGAGACAATTTTTAATTTTTTCTGTGTGCATTTATATGCAGAATTTTTGGGCGATTTTTCACACATTGTTTTAGGCGATTTTGCTTAGGGGCATTTTGCTGGCAGTCGGTTTGGCATAATTACGTCCATACTACATAGGCCAATATTACCAAATTAAGCTTAGATATATTTATTTAGTTTCAACTACAATAACTAATTATATATAAGCCGAGTAATAGCCCGTGGTAGTGAAGCAGACCAAAGTCTCTATAGGGAATCAAAGCCGCAACCCTCCCACTGATAGTCTAGTTCACTACCAACTATACTACTGGAGCACGCAGCCTAGATATTTTATATAAAAGAAGAATTAGATGTTGAAAATGAGCTACATCGGTGTTTTCTGAAACCTCAAATTAAGGTCTTGGTATAATTTTAATGCTATGGTGAAAGCTACACAAGATTTTAATGCTATGGTGAAAGCTACACAAGATTTGAACAGCCGACTGTACCACTCTAACATTTTATGAATACAGACTTAAGCTTTTTTACATAAGATAGCTTTCTCTCCAGATATTATAAGAACTCTATAAAAAGGCATTATTATGCAAAAGGAAATTGTCACCCAGCTGCTGTTGTACGGACTACAGTCAAAAAAGTAAAACATTTCATTTTTAAAAAGATTCAATAAATAATTTTTAACTGTTTTGAATCGGGGAATTTGTTGAGAGAATTCTAACTAATTGTATAATTTTATTAAATAACAAGCGTATATACAGCTAATTTTTTTTTTTTTTTTTTTTTTTGCTTTAACGTCATAATACTACTGCTTTAGTTTAAGATATACTAGAAGAAATGAGGGTTGCGATGGACCATAAGAAGCTCGGGTCACTAGTAAGCTTAGATTTCAGTAGGGCTTTTGAATCTGTATCCGACGAAGTTCTTTTTTGAACAAGCTTTAATATTTAAATATATAATTTTTCAACGTCTTCCTGCCGCCTAATGGATACTTTTGTAAGAGGAAGATCACAATATGTGCAGTATGGTAATTAAAATTCTCGGACTAAAATTATAAGCCGTTGTGTCCATCAGGGGTCTACTTTGGGTGCGTTATTATTTTTATTATACTTTATCGATTTACAAGGCCAATTATCTGGTATAAGAAGGTATTTGTATGCAGACGATTTGCAATTAGTGGCAGTAGCTAATTCAACTGATGAATTGGAAGTACCTATAAATGCAAATTGACGGCAAGTACGGACTTGGTGTCTAAATAATTTTATTAAATTGAACGCCCAGAAGTCAAAAGCAATATTATTTGGTGATGTGGATTCACAAAGTTTACGTGATATTATAGTTAGTTTAATATCTACGCTTTGTTTCATATCTAAAAGTTTTGGGAATTTATGTTGACAACAAGTTACGTTTTGATAATTATATAAGTTTAGTCATTTCTAGGGTGGTGTTTAATTAGAAAAAGAATTGCTTATGTATTGCTCATGCCTTTAATACTACACCCAGAGAAAAACTCTGTTTAAATATGGTCACCTCCAACAAAACTATTTTTAAAGAAAATTGTTAATATATTATGGTTAAATTTAACCATATTATTATCACCGACAACCATATTATGGTTAAATGTGTCCTCCATCAAGAGGGCACAACCAAATTATGGTTGTCTCCGAACATGTTTTTTTGATCAATAATAACTAAAATATGTTTAACACTTATAATAGCATGGTTGGTTTTCAACCATAGCATGTTGCTCTTGGAGAAGAGGAAAATACTATTGTTAATTTAAAAACGAATTATTGTCATATTTAACCATAACATGTTTAGAGGCAACCATAATATGGTTGTGGCTTCATGATGGAGGACACATTTAACCATAATATGGTTGTCGGTAATAATAATATGGTTAAATTTAAACATAATATGTTTAAAATTTTATGTAAAAATAGTTTTGTTGGAGGTGACCATATTTAAACATATTTTTTTTCTACGTGTATACACAGAAAAAATTATAAATTTTCTCCAATCACCAAATTCATACAAAATTCATAATATCAAGCAAACAATTTGTTGATTTTGTACCTATTACTAAAATGAGTATATTGATTACTAAAAATTGTAAAATTGTGAATAAGTTTTCTTTCAATAAATGATATTTTTAATTTTAATTAAAAAATTATCAAAAAACTTTGCCTTTTCAAACAATGTGTTAATTTATTTAATGAAATATTGACAATTCCGAACAACAATTCCACATGTTTAAATTATTTTATTTAAAGCGAAAAAAGTCAATTAAGATTTTTTGTTATTTAATTAAATTTTAATTGAAAATGTATTTTAAAACAACTAAAATGTTAATTAAATCAAAATTAAATTTTTAATTTTCTTTCAACAAAAAAAAATAATTGATTAAATTATCACATTAATTAAATTTAAATAATTTTTAAACCATTTTTTTAATTGATAAAACACTTTTTTCAATTCCATATATGGAATTGAAGTATATTCTTTAACAAATGATAACAATTTTAATAGAATTAGGAAATGTTTCAATAAAATAATTAGATATGTGTATCACCTTGATTTGTGCGGTCCTGTTACATCAAATGCTATTGATTGCACCTTCGAAGATTTTGTAAATGTTAAGCTGCTAACTTTTTTCTAAAGGACTGGAAAATATGGCTTACCATCTTATCTTTCTTCTAAATTTGAATTTTTAAACTCAGCAAGAACATGCTCACTTAGAATACCTGCTTATAATTTGTTAGTCATGAAAAGATCTTTTCACTTAAGGGTTGCTCGATTATGGAATTCTATTATCCCATACAGTGAAAGGGATTTTTTAAAGTCAGATGCGCAGTTCACTAGTCATGTTTTCAATCTGATATAAGTACTTAATTTCATGGTTAAGCTAAAGAAAAATAAAAATGCATACCTATATTCGTGGAAAAATGGAAAAATTACGTTAACTTACTAAATTAAAATGTATTATATATCCCTTAAAAATGTGCTAAAATTAAAATTTACCCTCTAATCTGTTTTTGGACTATAAAGGGCTTTTGATTACGTTCAGTTTAATAAATAAATATATATAAAATGTATAAATACGGTAATAATTTGTTTATAGTTGACTTTTAAGTATCTTATCGTCCACCTATTTTAATGAAACATCTCAGCAAAAACTTTACTTACAAT
Organism: Pollenia amentaria; assembly: GCA_943735925.1. Taxonomy (NCBI): domain Eukaryota; kingdom Metazoa; phylum Arthropoda; class Insecta; order Diptera; family Polleniidae; genus Pollenia; species Pollenia amentaria. The sequence continues at coordinate 183,600,876 of OX031007.1, read as the reverse complement.
CCTCATTTTAATGACTTCCTGAATTCATTACTTTGTAGCTTTATTCGCCACTTTTTGCATAATTAGTTATATACGGGCCTGTTCTGAAAACCACGTGATTTCAAATCACGTGCTTTTAAAATCACACGTGTGATTTTGTGGGGATCTGAAAATCATTTCGCTTTTATGTTTCTCGGTATGCTTTCGGCTATTGAAAATCACACCAAAACATAAAAAAAAACGGAACACAAAAATATCAAACGTGTGATTTTAAAAGGCACATGTGATTTGAAATCACGTGATTTCAATAAAAGTGATTTTCAGAACAGGCCTGATATTAAATAATAACTTTATTTTTATATCTTAAATAAGTCATAATTATACATTACAAAAAAATAATTTAGTATAATGACTTAAATAAGTTATTATTTTATGATTTTAAATCATTATTTAAATCAATTGGCAATATAATATATAATATTTGTTAGATATCCGGTAATACTATAACATTTTAAGATTAATTTCGATGTGAAATCCATGGAAAATGCAAAAATCAATTGATATGTTGCAATACTACCCCCACAATATATTTTTGTTATTAAACCACTAGTAGTGATATCGATTTAATGTAAACTATGTTTTTTGAACAACATAATATTTACATAAATTTCTTATTAGTCACATTTTTATAACAGTGTTAAAGCTAACTATATATGATTTTGAGCTTTTTATTAAATATTTTCTTACATTTCAAAAATGTATTATTACACTTTTCCAACAAAAATTCCATAAGATTTTACATGCATATAATAAGTGTGCAATTTTAATAAGTGTGTTTTAATCTTTTTGAAGGTTACTTTGTAACTTCTTATTTTTTGTCTCTTTTTGTAACTACATGTTTTTATAAAACGTTTAAGTATAAAATAAAGTTATTATTTTTTAGGTTTTAATTGGCCAAATTATTAAGGATTACTTTAGGGACATCGCGAACAAAAATAAGTACTTTTTCTATTAGATAAATAAGTAGTCTTTTCGTCAAGTTCTCATTATTTTTCTGCTTATTTTGTAAGCAAAGTTTTTGCTGGGATATATCGTTTTAAAGGTATTTGTATGTAGATATGCATAATATAAATTTCTTTCCTAAATTTTTAGAACTGAAGAGTTTAAAAGCATTTTAATTGATTTTGCAAGCACACGTACACACATGTATTAACGGTGATTGAAAAATTCAATGCTTTTTGATCTATTAAAATGTTTTAATTTTTTTTTAGACGAAAAGAGTGCAATTTGTTGTTTTCTAAAAATGTGTTCGTTTTTGTTGTATAACGCACTGGTTCTCTCGAAAGTGAATATCAAGTGGTCGAATTTCGGCCACCGGTCGAAACTAGAATTTATAAAAACCTACATTTTTTCATGGCTTGACCACCGATTGTATTTTTGTTTTAAGGCACCTTAAGTACTTTTTTCCTATACCTAAATCTAAGACATTTTGGCTTTTATTTGTATAACCTACACCCGCTATGTCCACAAATATCAAGTGGTCGAATATCAAGTGGTCGAATTTCGGCCACCGGTTGAAACTAGAATTTATAAAAACCTACATTTTTTCATGGCTTGACCACCGATTTTTATTAGTATTTTTGTTTTAAGGCACCTTAAGTACTTTTTTCCTATACCTAAATCTAAGACATTTTGGCTTTTATTTGTATAACCTACACCCGCTATGTCCACAAATTTATAAAGCTTATTCTCTCTATTTGCTGTATCTAAAATTTAAGTTCATAAGGTGGCGTTTTTCACTTCAATTCAAAAAATGTTTGCTAAATTTTCAGTTTTGCTTGGATTCCATTAATTTGTTACTTTAATTTTAAATTCCAAATATCAAGTGACAAAAACTTTTAATCCGTAATCTAAGAAAACAATCTATGAATCCCCATAATTTTAAAAGCTTAACAATATAGTAAATAATATTCTCAAATTATCAAAAATAACTGTAAGCTTCTTTATTAATTTAAATGTTTAATTTTCCCATTACTATTCATTTAAAATTTCCTATTAAACAAAAATAATCATTATTGGTTTTTCAGTGTTTTTAAGAAAAAAAAATGTTCATTAATGTTTAACGTGTCATTAAAATACAATTTTTTTTTCATAACTTGATAGTGCTATTAACAAAATCATTAACAAAACAATTGTTAAATTAAAAAACGAGAAGGTGTAGTTGGTATACGTTTTGCTTGTAATAATAAGTTAACTAGCAGTTAGAAATAACTAGATAAGCTTTAGCTAACTAGTTAACCATTTAGTTATAGTTCGTTGGTTAAGTTAAAAAACAATTGAGGCCTAACCATTTAGCCACAAAACAACACGAGCCGAAAACAGTAAATAATAGAGTAATAACAAAAAAATTTCGTTCAAAGTATTTTTTTAAATGCACTTCTTAAACGGAGTGTTATATGTTAACAAAAAAGAAAGAAATAAGAGGAAAAAAATTAAATTCAATTTAGTAAAGCTTTCATAGTACACGAAGCATGACAGGTAAATAACTTTGGAAGCAACTATATGTTCAAAATAATGGATAATAGAAGTTATACTTTTATTTTTAATAGTATTTAAAGCGAAAAGGAAGAAAAAGATTTATGTGAGTTACAGTAGCATATCGGTTTAACGAACGATATTTCAGGCCGATTCGTTTAATAGAAAATTCGTTAAATCCAGTATTATGTGTATACCCGTTACCACATGTGGAAAGGGAATATGTATATAAGTTTGTCATTCCGTTTGAAATTTCTACAATTTTGATCTTAGATCCTATAATATGTATATATTTTGGGTCCTTATATGTAACATAGTTGATTAAACTATGTCGATTTGTGCGTCCGTCCATGTGGGTGTTGAAATGGGTCCCAGAAATTATGGGGTCTAGGTTGTTCAATGTTTATGTGACATATACTCAGTTAAAGTTTGCAAATTTAATTCAGCCAGATTCGCAAATCAATGGCCGAGATATGAGCAGAAAACTACGGGTGCCGCAAATTTTTGTCATAAAATACGTTGTTGTTGTTGTTTTTTTAATTTTTATTTAACAGTTTTTAGCAAATAAAATCTGAGAACTATTATTATTGTTGAGTTAAATACATAAAATTTAAAAAGTATCAATCCAGTGTAACACAAAAAAGGCTCACAAAGACCGTAGCTGGCCATAAAATGCATTGCATTCTGTTAATAGTAAAATTTTCAGTACATACAAAATTTACTTCATTGCTAAAACGATAACTAAAGTAAAACTTGTATAACGAAGATACATATCTAATTATATGTACATATCTATAGTTTTGATGTTAACCAAAGGTTGGCTTAAACAAAAAGTATGTAAAATATTGAAGGAATAGGACTACTGCAAGAAAGCTTTATAAAATGAAATTTGATTCAATGAACAGACTCGAAAAATAAAAATAGTTAATATAATAAAAACAAGAACATAAGACGCGTTAGGGCGCGAGCGCTCTATAGACTACTGTCAAAAAATTTAAACTAGTGTTTTTGATAGAAAAATCGACACAAAAATATTTTGCCGTGTTTGCAACAGAATATGTTGGTTAACTTTGAATTTTTTAACGCGTTGCTTATTTTTGACATGTAATCAGCTGACAATAAAAAAGAATAATTAAACAAATTTGTGAATTATGGAGGAAACACTTATTGAATTGTTTGTAAAACATATAGTATTTTGTAAAGAAAAACTGAAGCTTGGAGTTCTATAAGAAAAGAGTTAAACAAATAAAAAACAGCTGAAAGAAAAGGCTTTTATAACGTGCGTTATGTAACTTGCCATTTTTCATGCGCTAAACTCGTCGACGAATTAGCGCCTTCTACCTTTAGAGTGATGTATGCGGCTTGCCGCATCTTTGATACCCTCCACCTACAGTAAGAATAATTCCGGAGTGGCTTTATATGGGACCTATTGTAGGCTATGGGCCAATCTTCACGAAATTTGACAAAGCGATGTTAAGTCCTATTAAACTATGGCTTACCAAATTTTATTAAAATAGTGTTATTCGTAACGGGTTTAGGCGAACTGAATGGTTTTTTTTTCAAGAGTATGCTTTATATGGGCCTATGGTAAATTAAAGACCGTTCTGGACCAAAGTTGGCATTGTCATTTGTAGTCATATAAAACTGTAACACACAAAAATTAATAACAATAGCATTATTTGTTACGAATGTATGCGTACTAAAGTTGTTTTCTAGAGTGGATTCTATATAGCGCCTATGTTTAATTATGGACCGATCTTCACGAAAGTTTACAGTGTAATTTCTAGTCATATAAAACTGAAACAGACTGAAATATATAACAATGGCCTTCTTTGTTACGGTTTTAGGCGTACTAAAATGGTTTTCGAGAGTACCCCTTATATGGGGTCTATGGTAAATAATGGACTGATTGTCACGAATTTTTGTGGTATGATTTCTTGTCATATATAACGAATTTGTGCATAATCTTATTTTAATATGTAGTTTTATCAATTTTTTTTTTTTTTTTTTTTTTTTTTTTTTGGGTGGTTGTTTCATATTATGATTCAGAACTCTTTTCGTACTCAACCGCTTTTGCTGAATTTCAATGCCAAAGTGCTCAGAAGAACTAGAAATAATTTGACAGCAATATTAATATTTTCTTTTGAATCGTTCAAAAGTGAGCGTAATTTCAGCAGACGAACAGACAGACAGACATGTCTAAATCGACTTAAGGAATGTTCAGACCTAATAAATATTTGTCGAAATAATCAAAAAAAAAAAAAAATCGTGCTCATTAAATTGATCAAAGATTAGCTTTATTTTTAACAATTTTTATTGATTAACTAATTCATTCGGTTAACCGATTAAGTACTACCCGATTAAAAGATCGGTTAATTTAAAATTGGTTTTTTCGATTAACGATATTAAAACGGCTAATTTCAGTCGATTGACCGATGTAAAAAAAATTTTAATCTTTTTTTAGTATTTTAACATATTTTTATATGTTTTTAGTTATTTGTTTTGTCTCATATACAAAAGGTATGTTTTTAGAAAATTTTTTTCATACAAACGAAGAAGGTGCTCTTAATTTTAAATAAGTTTTTGCTGTCAACAGCTTTGGTTTCACGTACTTTTTATATGTATGTGTTTGGTGTTAGGTTTCTGCTCATATCTTCTCATATCAATCTTTTAACAGAATTAAGCAAAACAATTAGAAGTGTTAAAACTTTAAAAAAATTAAAACAGGACTCTTATGATATAATGGAAGATTTTATACGTTTAGAAAAATCCAGGAAAAGGACTGAGAAATTCGATATTCTGTATTATGTGTTGCTTTCGATTTCTCTCTAAATGAAAGAATTTTTTCCAAGTCAAATTTTATCAAACTAAAGAAAATAATTGCAAAAACATTTAAACCAAATTAATTGTTAAAAAGATAATTGTATAAGATCTCCTTAAAAAATTAAAATAACTAATAAAATGATCTAAAAGTTAATTTTTTCATTAATACATAATACGTAGTAATTAAAAAATGTTTATTACTCAAGAATTGTTATGTTATTGGTTTTTTTTTACTAATAAACTCCAAATAATAAAAAATTTATGAATTTTTATTTATCGAAATTACTTAATTTAGAAAAAAACTTTATTAACCGGTTAACCGATCAATAACAAAATTAACCGATTATTAGCCGATTAAACCAAAACATCGGTTAATTGATCAAGCCATTTACCGATTAAAGCAAAAGCCCGAATAAATGAATACCTTATTAACTAAACTTTATTTGTAAAAAGATAATTGTATAATGTAATTTAGAAAATTGAAAATGATAATTGATTTAGCCAAAGGTGCAGGACGTCAAATATTTAATAGGTGTGAACATAGCTTTAGAATTACTCAAGGACCCTGAATATATATACTTTATGGGGCCTTAGATGAATATTAAAAAAGTTTCACACGGAATGGCAATCTAAGTATACCCTCATCACAACTAGTTGTAGTGTATATTTTAGTTATAAAAAGAAATAATGCCCACATTCTATATGTTGACTTGATTTTTGTATTTTTTTCTATGTACGAGTATGTACATATTTTTTTTATTAAAAAAAATATCTAAATAATTAAAAATAATATAAAGCAAATAAAAATTCCGCGTACAAATTTGGATTTAGAGTGGCTCTATTCAATGGGTTAAAAATTTATTAGCCTGTGTAATTTTTAAAAAAAAATTCGTTAATTCGATTCACAATTTGCAATGCTCAACAGGGTCTTCTTTCCTCGCGAATTATTTCAAACCCTTTCCCTTGACTGATATGTTCGTTTAATCCAGAATTTATTAAAATTAGCATTCGTTAAACCCGGGTGCCACTGTATTGGGTAATTGATGGCTTAAAACTGTTTCCCATTAAATGCGACTAGAATTGACTGCGTTAAAAATCTTTATTGGCAAATATTCAATTGATAAATACTTTGTTTGCTTATTGCATGATTCGTACCTTGTCTTATACTTTCCGTTGTAAACTAAATGCATTTTATGCATTACCTTTAATCTTAGGACATTGAAAGCCATAAATATAAAACTAGCTAAGTAATGAAATAAAACTCTGTCTTAATAATTGTAAAAACAAGTGTTAGTTTTAATGTAGTTGATTTAAAAATTTAGTATTCATACAAACGTGCGTTATAATTTTTTCATGTGTTTGTTTAACCGTTTCAATGGCTTTTTCCCCTTTAAGTTGTTTTTTATATGGAAACTATGAGCAAAAAAAGCCGCCTACAATGGAAAGCTTTAAGAAAAATCGTACTAAAATATCTTTAAGTACGAAGAGTGCACATGTTTGTGTTTTCAGAAAATTTAGAAGAAAAGGAACCTAAATCTGCAGTTTTTTAACGAATAGTCAGATTTTTATATTTCACATACTGATAATAAAAGTGCAGTTCCCATTTAACCCATACAGTTATAGAAAAATGCTTCTTCATATTGATGATGCCCTAACATCAGAGTTGTGACATCAATGTTATTAGAAATGGCATCAATCAGGCAAAAAGTGACATCAATCCAATGACGAACGTCATCCTAAAATGTTGTCATATTTTATAAGTCACCTACGCTTCGACGTCATAACATTATTGTATTTTGAGATCAGTACCGACAAACTGTCATCAGTGCGATGACCAACTGTCGTCAGTGCGACGACATAATATATCATGTCATCAGTGCGATATCAAACTGTCATCAGTACGATAACATAATATATCATGTCATCAGTGCGATGACAAACTGCCATAAGCCCGATGACATAATAAATCAGGTCATAATATATTATTAACATTATTTTCATGTTAAAAACTAAAACTAGAAACAAAAAATCCAATATTCTATTTTTTAAAATTTTTTATTTATATACACGAAATTTTTAAAGTAGTATTATAATGAAAACCATATCGGGCATGCTGCTGGTGCCTTATAATTGAGAGTTCTTCTGTTAACAAAGGGTGGAATACAACAAAAGTAAACAAACATGAGTAAAGGGTAAATAAATAATGATATTCTCTCAATTCGACTTAAGGTCAATTACAATGACTCAATTTGATGACAGTTTGTCATCGCACTGATGACATGCTTTATAAAACCGACTCCGATTCGCCATTTCTGTGATACCAACGTGTTATCCCATTGATGACATAATTTACATTTTTGACCCTGATGACAATTTGGCCAAGTGCTGTTAAGGCAGATATCACAATGATGAAAAGTGGCATGGGGTCAAAAAAGAAGGCAATTGTCATAGTGCTGATTTCAAAATAAATCAGCGTTATGAAACCGTTTCTATCAGTGTAGGCTACAAATTTAAAACTAAATGAAGCTGCAACCTAAAGGTTAAATGGGATTGGACTTAGGAGGCTTAAAATACAAATTATCTAGGGTATATGCAGAATTCAAAATGATTCCGCTTCCTTTTGTTTGGTCTGATTTAACAAATCGCTCAATTTATTTGATTTCTGATAATTAGGGCTGAGATTGTAATGCACTACAAAATCGAAAATATGTGCTTCAGATATGCACAAAAATATCCAAAATATGTAGTTAAACAAAATAAGAAATATTCACTAAAAACTTTGCAAAATTCCTCAAAAATCGTTTTTAATTTTATTAAATTAAAATAAAAATCCGTATATTGTTATTTAACTATCTTTTAAAAACTTAAAAAACTAATTTAAATTTGTGTTTATTTATATAAAATTGTTTTATATTATCAATACTAAAATGTTGCTTGTACATAAAATATTATCTCTCAACGTCGACTGAAGTTATAGGAGAATACTTGAAGGATGCCAATGCATTTGCAGAATATTCATTTTCAGACCCAACTTTGATTTCAGTAAAAAACTATTTGAAATTTATTTTATTTTTTGAAATCCTTCATTTTTTAGCAAAATTTTTTATTTTTTTTTTTAATTTGTCGGGCTATTCTTCCTTCGACATATTTAATATTACTTTGTGCAATATCAGTTATCGTAATTTGACTTGAGTGTTAAGTGAACTAAATTCCTAAAATTTAGTTATTGTTTCACTAATATATCCGTAGTTGGAAAAAACAAATGGTAATTGATTCCTGATCTTATTTAAATTTAATATTTCTTCTACTTTCTTAATTTCGTAATCATCGCTATCAACAAGCTGTTCGATAACATTATTAAATTGCTCAAAGTTTTTTGAAAAGAATTCTAAAGCATGAAACCAGATTTCTCATCTTGGTAACTCTGGCTGCGGTGGAAAAGTATCCAAATAATACTTGTCATTAGAAATTGCAAAATTATCGATTTGGCTTATAATTTTATCTTCAACGCGGTCTAACCCATGTGCCAAGCAAGTTACTTGTAATAGTTTTAGATAAAACATTTTAAGCCCATTGACATCCTTAACAATGAAAGGTGCTGCATCGGTTTAAGGAGAGTTCCAAAAGAATTTATTTATGGATTTAAAAAAAAACTTTTTTTTTTATGAAATTTTTTGAACAACTTTTTTTTATAATATGGAAATTTGAAAAAAAAATCACTCAAAATTGTCAAAATATGCAAAAAAAAAATATGTTTTTAAAACCAAAATATGCATTTTTACTAAAATATGCAACAATATGCAAAAACAAATCCATGCCATTTTAACAAAAATTTATTGATTCGGAAAGATAACACAAGGCAACAAAATAAAAAACATTTTAAAGACTTTAAAAACCACTATACAACTTTGATGTATTGCGCTTCCAGTAGTATAAATATGGTCCAAATTTTAAATTATAAGTAGAGGTTTTTTTTAAAAAAAATTTTAAGTAAAATGTTTCTCCACATAATAACTCAAAGATGGTTAGTTTTTTGTTTGATATACATATGTACATAAAATTGAGTAGTTAATGTTCTTCTTTCGATTTATTGAATTTTGGAAACATTTTCCCCATGCTATGTACACATTTTCACATCGCCAGTGCATTACATAGTGACATTCGTGTATTTTTTGGCAAAACCCTACCTACAATACTGATTCTATTCTTCGAGAAAACATTTGAATTGGATGAGTTTAAATGTATTAAACAGTAGAAAATTTATATTTTATTATTAAAATTTATTATAAGAAATAAAATAAGAAAAGCGACCCTGGTATCGTTCCTCCATTGTCCGGATATCTTGGCGGAATCATTCGACCTATTACTCACTCAAGTCTCCTAGATTTTTGGAAAAGCTATCTAAGTGACTGGCAGGCTGTGAACTTTGGTTCTCATGGTACATCCAAGATTCTGGAAGTGAGTTAACATCTCTTCAACGTGCGCAACGTATTCAGCGCTTTTGTTATTGCCTAAGAAATTTTGAATAACCCATACAAACGAAACCCATGCATTCTTCTTAGTTTCTGGCACTGAACTGCGAAAATCAGTATCTTTCACCAATTTCCGAATTTTTGGGCCATTAAATATGCATGCTTTCAGCTTTTCCATACTCAGATTGGGAAACATCCACTATTTTTGTTAAGTGCTTTAACATATTGTTTCATCAGGTCAAGTTTAATGTGAAGAGGGGGTAATATGATACGATCTCGGGGCACTAGAGCCACATTTATAACTTTTGGCATACCTGAAACTAGTGTTTTCCTATCGGGTCGTTAAATTTTAAGGGCCGATGTTGATTATAAACCACATAGAAAGATACATAGTCGAGCAACGCGGTAAAGTTATTCAGGCTTATTATGAAAATGGGCGTTCAAATCAAAATGCATATCGTGAATTTTCACCTCAGTAGATTCGTCAATTTGCCGCGTTTGGGCGAATGATAATCCAAAAGTGATTGTCGAAAAACCAATGCACCCACAAAGAGTGACTGTTTGGTGCGGTTAATGGGCTGGCGGCACAGATAACGAAACAATGGCTCTTTTGCTTTGGTAATTTGAAAGAAAAGGTGTACGTCGATAAGCCAGCAACAGTTCAAGAGATAAAGGATGAGATAATTCGGCACATGAACGGCATAGAACCTCAATTATGCCTCAGCGTCATCGAAAATTTGGACCATCGGATGGAAGTGTGCCATTTGACCGATATTTTGTTCCATACATAATTGAACCATACCAATATTATCATAATAAAAAGAAATAAGAAAATTAAAAAGAAAATTTGTGTTTTATTCAAAATCAACATCGGCCCTTAAAATTTAACCACCCTTTAGAAGCCATTGTTTTCTCTTCCAATGTTCTGCTTTAGCTCTGCTGTCCCATAAACATAGAAAGCAAGAATATTTGGTAAAGCCGCTTTGTTCACCTAAGAGGAAACTTACCATCTTAAGATCAGCATAAATTACCATACTTTATCTTCTTTATGACCAATTGGAGTATTCTTCTTTTACTTTGGCTGAATTTGCGATCGGCAAGGAGAGAAGTTTATTTCCATTATGCAAAAGGACGCACTTAAAACTGAGTTCTGATGAGTCGATAAATAAACGCCATTCGTTTGAATCGTATCTTTGTAAGCCCATGGCAGTCATTAAACCAGAAATATCTGTGCAGTACACAAAATCATCCTCTTCAACAAAATATTAAAGCCTTCTTCTTGAGTACGGTAATACGAAACTTTAGTTTCTTTTGTTATGAGATCTGTTTCTTTCATCCGGGACGCAAGTAATTCAGAAGAGCCTTTCGACAAGCCAAGGTCTCTAATTACATCATTAAGCTGGTATTGATTCCATGGTCTCGGCGAGAAATGTTTGTGTGGGATGAACTCGTCATTTTCAGATGTAGATGGTAGTGCTGGATCCGAACTATTTGATTTGTAACCCATACTTGAGTGTCCTGATGATGATGGAAGTACTTAACTACAGCTTGGACCCCGATTTTAAGCATATTTAATTTCTTGTGAATGTAGAACTGCAAGTGTAAACTCATCAGCAGACCTCGTGGGGTAAGACCATCGCATATGGTTTCTTAAACCGGTTTTTTCCAAGGACCTGTTGTAAATACTGATACTGGACAACCCTTTGTGTGGGCACAGTTTGTGTGTGCTACAAAATTTTTTGTTACTCCCTAGAATTATAAAGAATTATGCAAAAAATCTTCCGTTACAGGTAGCCACCGGAAAAAAAGAGCAATTCAGCGTGCGCACACATTTATGAGCGTTTATTAGTTTGCTGACGTAAAAATTCACCAACCTTTTGTGTATTACTTATGGTTTTTTAATTCTGAGAATCATAAAAATGTCATAAAGGTTTTTATCCAAACAATTCTCTACATTTAAAGGGGATTTGCCAAAACACAGGTGTTCTATGTTCTGCATTTCTATTGTACCATTTTCTATAGTGCTTGCGATACCTTTAACTAATGGTAAATAAAATCGTAAATATATCTACTTTAATTCACCTGATATGTAGCTTCACTACACATAAATAAAATTTAATACTTTTCGCAGTTTTCTATTTTTTCAGAATAAAAAAAAAAATTGTTTATGCCAATTTTTTATTTTTTGCCTAAAAATTTGTTTCATAACTTTGAAACTATTGATCGTATGCAGTTGTATACATCATTTCAAGATATTGTAAGCCAAAATTTTTCTAAATTTAGTTTTAAAAATCGGACAAGTTGTTTTTGAAGTATGACAACATAAGTGAAGTGAGAAATGTGTCATATTGACAATTTTACTTAAAAATTATTTTGAAAAAATATGATGAATCAAATCTATATAGTAGTTATTCAAGCCCTTTTTTGCTGTGTGACCTGTGTAACCTGTCAACATCTTTCTTAAACTATCGACAAAAACATGCATTTGCATGGAAATTGGAGCCCTACTGGTAAGACAAGGGACCAAAATTCAACTTTTTTGTGTTGATTGGTGCAATTTTTTTTACTTATTTGAGGTCGCTGATAATCACCGTTTTTCTCCATCAGCTCGAATTTCTAAGCTACAGGTACAAAAAATCATAACTTTACTTTTAATAGAGCGATTTTTCTTTTTCTTTTTTTAAAAAAAAGATGTTATAGTTAACTTTAAAAAACAATCAAATTCCAAAAAAACACTAAAAAAAATGGCTGAGTAATGGTTATTTACTTTACAAAAAAATTTCAAATTTTGTATTTTTTAAAATCATGAAAAAGTTAAAGTCTTATTACTTTCACGTAAAGTCAAATAACCTATGAACAAAACGAGACATAGATCTTCAAAATCGATGAACGCGTTTCGCTTTTATTCACAATTAAGTGAAGGTACCTCATATTTAACTTATAGATAAAACGTCCATAAATAGAACAGCATCAAACATATTAAAAAATGTTAATTTTCTATGGAAATCACAATTTTTATCAATTCAGTTTTCTAAGTAAATTGTGAATAAAGTCAAAAGTTGTGCACCGCTTACAATGAAATAAAGCTTATTTCATTCGAAATATATTGAACTAAATGTCTTTAGACCAAAACTTTGATTTTTTATTTTTTATGAATTTATTTTTATTTTTTATGAATTTTTAAAGAACAAAAATTATATTTTTTAATTTCTCTTTTTTCAAAACTTCAACGATATCTCAGAAACTACTTGGCAAATTTAAAACGAATGTGAGCACGGCTTAAAGATAATATTGTGGACGACTTTTGAATTTTCTTTTTTTTTAACTGAATATGGTGAACTGTTTTCAAGTTATTCCAATATATGTAGCGGAAGTGCCTTAATTTTGGACATAACGGTGTATCGCGAAAAGTCGAGCTGTTAGTAAAAACTAAGGACAAATTTGGACTCAGCGTTCCAAATAACCTTAAAAACAACATTCAGTTCTTAATCGACAAAAACCTTGTTCCGTTGTGTAATCAATATCTATTTTGTATATTGGATATCTGAAACAGTTTAGAGTATATCTTCTTTAAGTTTAACATCTGTAATTTGATGACTAGCATCGCTCCGATTTTTGGCTTACAGTAGAAGCAAGTTATTTCCCTTCTACCTGACTGGTATAGGGATGGGCAATAAATATCGATATATCAAAATATCGATATTTAAAAAAATCATAATCGATATATATCGCCGATATTAAAAATACCGATATATCGATACATTGATATTTATCTACGACTATCGAATTCGATATTTTTAAGATCTCTTTATAATAAAATTCAAAATTTTTACCGTTGCTCAACTGCTTACAATACTGTTATTTTTTAAGAATTGCATCATATGCTTTTTAAATAATATTAAGAAAAGAACGGCGCTTTTCCATTGTACATTTTCCTAGATTACACAGTTCAGTTTTGTCTCGGTTTTTTAAGAGATGACAACAAAAAAATAAGCGCAGAAAAAATGTTCTGGAAAGGGTTCCTAGAATTATGCAAAGAATCGCCTTAATTATGGCGTATTAGCAGCAATAGACTCTTGAAAGTTGGGGTGTTAATAATAAAAAAAAATATATTTTGGTTTTCTTTCTTATTTGAGCATGTTCTTATATATTAAAAATAAAATATTGCACAGTTTACTTACATAGTATGTGTCACATACCATATAGTATAATCCCAATTATTTTTTTTTATGCGAATAAATAAACATTTTTTTGTATTCTTGACTTTTTTTATTGTAGAATTAACTGTCGGTCTCTCGATTTCAAACGAAAACTTCGTTCGCATAACTTACCTTAAAAACTAAATTTTAAAATAGGTTTTTGTTTTAAATAAAAGTTAAGCGAATTAAAGATTCATTCGAAATCGAAGGACAGGCAGTAAATTTGAAATTAAAAGAAACAATAAAAAGTTAGAATGGAATAACATGTAGTATGTTTGTAAATATGTATTGACATAGGTATATAGTTTTTAAATTTGGTAATAATTTCACCTTAATATGTTCGATACATCGATATATCGATATTTTTAATTAATAAATATCGATACTCTTATAAAATATCGATACGATATATATCGATATATTTTTTCAATTTGCCCATCCCTAGACTGCTATGAAAGTAAACTCTTCTTTGGTTTAACAGACTTTATTTAAGTTATATACCCCCATTAAGTTAAGCAGGTGGGACAGCATTGCTTTCCGTCTGCTAAGCCTAATGAGTGTATTTAACTTTGGCTTTCAGCTTAAAATATAGTCTGTGGTACCGGAGATGAGCTTAATTTGTGTATAGTTTATTTTTATTTTGTTTTCTACTATCAATCTTGTTTCAGCACAGAAAAAAGTTTTTTATCATTTAAAAAAATGGTTTAAAAAGTATTTATATTGAATTAATAGTATAATTGAATCAATTAATTTTCTTTTTTTAGTTGAAAAAAAATGAAAAATTTTGTTTATTTGTTTGGCTTATTAAGGTCATAAAAAATTATGTATAAAATTTTTTTCAAATTTATGTATTTTTAATTTTGTTTTTTATTTTTCATCCGATATTTCGACCATACATCGATGGTAAGCTGTTAGGACATATCAACTTGTTTGTGGTTTTTTAATTTTACAGCGTTTTAAATCCCCTAAAGATGACCATCGATGTATAGTCGAAAAAATAAAATCAAAAATACAAAAATTTGAAAAACAAATTTTTAATTTATGATTTTTCAACGACCTTAAGCCAAACAAATAAACAACAACCTAGATAATCGACACAGGTCAATAAAAAATATTGAACAAAATGAAAAATTTAATTTTGATTTAATTAACATTTTAGTTATTTTGAAATAAATTTTTAATTAAAATAATAATTAAATAACAAAAAATCTTAATTGACTCTTTTCGTTTAAAATAAAATAATTTAAACATGTAGAATTGTTGTTGGGAATTGTCAATATTTAATTAAATAAATTATAATAATAACAAATTAAAAAAAAATCTAATGGCAAAGTTTTTTGATAATTTTTTTAATTAAAATTAAAAATATCATTTATTGAAAAAAATTCACAATTTTACAATTTTTAGTAATCAATATAATAATTTCAGTAATAGGTGCAAAATCAACAACTTGTTTGCTTAATAGTATGAATTTGGTATAAGTTTGGGGATTAGAGACAATTTTTAATTTTTTCTGTGAGTGTTTTAGTACATTACTTGTAAATCCGCAACCTTAGGACACAATGTTCTATTTGCACCTTTACTACATGTAAGATAGAACCTTGTTATCCTAATGTCGCGAATTGTCTTATTTGCAGTCGGGTTTTTGATTTTTTTAACTATTTATTTTATTTTTTTATTTTTTATGGCAACAGACTTCAATGAGCTGTTAACAAATCAGTTTGATATCGAAATAAAAATATTAAAAAAGTAAAACTTTGGACTTTTATGGACGTAAAATAGTATTTTTTAAAAGAAGTATATTTTTTAATATTTTTATTTTTCTGTTAGATCCAGGAACTTTCTATAAAAGATATTTTTATATATTAGTTTAAGTTTTAAGGCATGTTTCTTCTAATCGCAAAGCTGACATTTGTTTTATGTCCATTTACACTACTGGCACAAATTTGCAACGACAGAGTACATTTAAAATATTTCCCCCGATTATAAAAACATATACAAATGCAAATGAACGCCTTACCAGCAAAAACTAGCAAGTTATGCATATCAACAGTATTGAGCTATAAGATAAAAGATTCTTACTGCTTAATCCTTAATTTCTCTTATTGAACAGACCTATTAATTTGCATAGGAAATTTGACACCCGTATTATCCAGTAGAAACTAAATTCAAATTACTTCAAAATTCCATTTTTGGGAATTTTTAAAATTTATTTTATATACATATCGCACTGGTTCCTCTAAAGAGAGTCATTAGTGGTCATATCTACCCACTGTAAAAATCTTACATCATTTTCTCTAGTATTTTGTAAAAAAAAAATGCAAATGTATCCCCCTTTGTGATATATAAGTACATGTAAAAACAAAAAAAAAAGTGTTTTGTCTCTACTGAAAATTTATAAATTTTGAGTTAACCCCCTTTAGAGGAACCAGTGCGATATGTACATATAATATTCTATAGTATTCTATTAGTACTCGGTGGACTTGAAAAACTTGAGTTACTGGCTAAAAAAAAACCTAAAAACTTTTTTCTTTAATATTTTATTTTCTTCTTGTACAACAACAAAAATTTATTTATTTTTTTCCATAACTTTATTATTGAAAATTTTTTATAAATTTGATGTTTTCTACTTGAAGTTGTATTAATTTCCTGGCAAAACAATTAAAATATATTTGCCAAAATGTAAACGAGAAAAAGTTTAAAAATGTTAACATGTTAACATAACATCATGCTTTACATTAAATTAATATGTTGACTTATGTTCGATTAAGTTAAGCTTAAACTATTTGAAATAACATCTAAACGAAGTAGAATTCTTGTGTTAACAATTACCAAGAACATTTAAACAAGAGCCCAAAAACAGAAATATTTAATGGTTATTTATCTGGAAGATTTAATTTTTCTTTTTGAACTTTTTTTTTGTCATTTTGTTTCCAAAAGTTTAAACTTTAAAATGCCACCAAACAGTAACAAAACATTGCAATAATTAATTTCTTTTAGTCTTTTTTTGGTACTTTTTTTTAAAAAAGAATGTTTTTAACATGTTTTTCTTTTGAAGAATCATTATATCAAACACACTCGTCTACATTTAAACAACAAACTAAACAGCAACAAAATTTTGACATTCAATCATAAAAATACTTTCAAATGAAATGAACAAACATGAGAGAACAAAACAAAAAAAAAAAAAAAACATTTAAAAAAATATAAAGCAGACTTTGAAGAAAACTGAAATGGACTCAAAAAAAAATTGCAATACAACTTAAACGGATGTTTGGAATTTTGTCAAAAAGTCAGAAAAAAAACTATAATTTAAAAGCCGCAAATGAGACGAACTTTAACAAAAAAAAAAAGTTTAAAGCTTTTGTTAGGTTTTTAGCAATATTTTTTTTTTTATTTTGATTTTAACTCTTCAAATCACCCAAGTTAACCGAGAACTGTTAAAAAACTGACAGACGGACAAACTCATTAAAAGGTTGTTCTTTTCCTTTTAAGCAACCAGCAAAAAATTGGTATTTAATGCATTGAAATGCGCATGCTTTTAAAAATACATATAAACCACAACAACGCCAACAAATACGTACAACAAAAATATTCTTGAAATGCTTCTGTTTTATGCCACACCGCAGCAAAAGTATTTGCAAACCCTTATAAATTTCATTTAACCCTTCCATTCCATTCAGACTGCATATTCTCTAAAATCTTGTTCATTTTTGATTTTTCTTATATTGTATTAAAAAGCCAAAAAATCCATTAGTAAAGTAAAAAAGCATCCACCAAAAATTCAACAAAAACTTAAGATTTGGTATTGTAGTTTTAGCTGGAAAACGGACAAGTCTTTTCATCCAAAACAACCTGTGCATGCTAAACACAAATTCATCATATTTTTGTTTAAAATGTTACACATACATTTTCAAAATGCGTGTTTAGGTTTCCTGAACAAACCAAAACAAATTCCCTTTTGGTAGATGTCGTTTTTCTACACTCAATCAAAAGAAAAGGAATGGCAACAAAAACCACATGGCAGCCATTATTTAAAGGCTGTAGCCAGTTCCTTTTTGTTATACTTTCCAAGCATCACCATCACCATCTCCTGCATCATCGTCACCATCACCTTCAGAATGATCAACAAAGTGATTTTTGTGTTAAAGTGAAAATTTCGTATAGAAATAAAAAAAAGAAAAGAAAACAAAACAAAACTGTTTTATTTTTCTCGTAAACTGTTTGCCTCCAAATTGAATTGAAGGCCAGTAATTAAGTTGACCATGATGTATATGTGTTGCATAAATTATGAGTATCAAGCTACAACTAATTTTATATTTATCCATTAATGCTGCTGCTACTGCTGCTCCATTTGTTGTTCAGTAGCCTTTAAATGCATCAACAATATTGGCCAGATCATTGCCAAAATCTTAAGCGATGGAAAGAAATATGAAAGTAAAAAATGTGAAAACAGGAGCAACCATCCAAAGCTTTTGTATTTTGTCAGTAATTAAATTTAAAAATTTCATTAAAAAATAATTTGTAGTTACACTTACACAATGAAAAATTACTGGTTGTACAATAAAGTGTTAAAGATAACATTATGATATGGCAACTGAGATATGTAATCAATATAAATTTAACAAATAAATTAGGGGATTATAATAATAATGATAATACAAATATGTTGAAATAGTTGAGGAAATTTTCAAATAAATTTTTTAAACTAATATATTTAAAATATCGAAAAAGAAAGCAATAGTGAGTAGGTCAAAATATTGTAGCAATTAATTTGTTTACCTTAGAAATAAAATAAAATAGAAGAACATTCGAGTCAAACTTGGCATGAATACTTTGAATATGGTGTGTGGCTGTTCTTAACGATACGCACTTGTACATGTTTGTACATTTAAGTATTTTTAAAGTACTTAAAATTGTACTCTAGTCATTCTCTGGTATATACCAACGATCAAAAGTATTGCTCTTATTCAATACCAGATCAAAATGAAATATATTTATGTCTAAGAAATTAACAACTTCTAGATACTGATATGTAAAAACTCCGTGGAAACAAGTATTTAAATTAAGATATTTAAGAGGCAAATGGTATTTTTGACAGAAATGCATTGTTCATATTATTACGAAACATTTCTATAGATTTTCATATTAAAATTACATAAATACGGACCTTAAATACAACATTATTACTTTCATAACTTAAAATCTAACGTAGAAATTGGGACCATATGGATTGAAAAAGTCTGTTTGATAATTAAGTCTCGTACACAATAGGCAGCAACATTTTAACTGGTGTTCATAATAGAGCAACCATTTTGTTCGTAACTACACACATTTTCAGTTAAGAAACCGTTTGCAAATTCTTTCCAGAACAAAACTACGTATTTATTATTATAATTTTTTAAAACATTTTGTTGAAATTTTCATTCAAAACTAAAAATATTATTAAAATTATTTTAAACGTCAAACAAATTGTTGCTGAAGTAGACTCAACTTTTTAAACAAAATTAACTTAAATTTTTGTTCAAAAAATTAAAGGAAATGCTTTGGGAAGAAATAAGAAAAAACGAAATTGTTGCTAGCATTGTGTACGAGGCTTTAAAGAAGTTTTAATGTCTTAGTATAATCGATTTTGGATATATTTTACTTCATTTATTTTGCTTATAATTAAGAACAAATTAAGAAAAAATATAATTTTTGCTTCTACTGTTAAAATTAAAATTCTTTATTATTTTCCTAATTTCGTTTAAAATTAATAAAGCTAAAAATATTTAAAATCGATTATACTCGTATAAACACATTAACACTTCTTTAATTATCTTACAGACTTTTTAACTTCATATGCTCGAATCAGTAATATTCTAATAGGCAATAAAATATTTTTGTAAGAAAATTATTTTCTACAGTCTAGCAAGACCAATAACCTAAAACTTTCATCTCTATACATACAAGAAAACATTTAAAAATATACATTTACTTTTTAACTCTTTAAAGAATAACGATATCACAACAAAACACAAAAATATATAGTTAGAAGAAAAGGAATATTGAAAAAAAACTAATAGTATTTGTTCACGTATAACTATTTATATACCAACATGAAAAAACTATTGAAAATTAAAGAGAAAAGATTCGTTTATATGTTGTTCTTTTAAATACAAAATTTTTTTAAAGTTTTTTCTTTAATTTTTTTCCCTCTTAACAAGCATGTGTTTGGACTATAAAAGCAGCATCACGAAAAAATGGGTTTGATTTTATAACTATTAAACTAAACATGTACAAGATTCTTGGCTTCAACATATCAAGAGTACACATACATGTGTAGAAAGATTTACACGCACACAGCATCAAAAGAGTTACCATAGTCCTATTTATATTAAAATGTAAAATAATCATAGTTGCATTTTGTTGTTTATAAAGGCAATGTTGGCTTTTTATAGGGTTTGTAACATGTATGTTTTTAAACAGAAAAATAGATAGCAAAGTTTGCTAGAATTTTTTTTTACAAAAATTCAAATAATTCTGCTAATATTATCTAACAAAATTTTTGATTAATGATGAACAGAAGCTCATACCTCAAGATTTTAAAAATGTAGGTTTTTTTCTTAAGTCTTTTGATTTCGTTTAGCTTTATCGTCTCTAGTAAGAGGCCTATAGAGTAACAAGGTTCGTTCGCCTTACAAAAGAAGAACAAAGTTTTGGCGTTAAAATTCCACAGAAACTTGGTTACTGGTAAAGAGGCATTTTACAGTTACAAACCAGACCAGTTATGAAGTTAAATCCTTTCCAAGCGTGCGATTTTACCGTTTTTCTTAGGAACATTTTCAGACTTTTAATACTTTCAGTTTTCTTTCTAAACATTACGCTTATTTTTCTACAAAACCACAAGCGATATTCGTATAGAAATCTATTTTTGCTAATTTTTTTGAGAAAACGGAGACATAAACAGATTCATCTCTCTCAACAATTTTAAAGTTTGTTTTAAAGGTGCATCCATACAAAATTCAAATTGCGCAGGCACTGCTACGATAAGATCGCAAATAATGACTTTAGTAGGTCTTCTTTCGTCCGCCCTGTACAAAATTTTTAAATTTGAATGTATTCAAGTATCTTTCTCGTTTTCTTAGCAGCATTTCATGACTTTTAATGTTTGATTTTTTTACAAAATTGCAAGAGCAGTTCATACAACTTTAAGAGTATTTTCTGATTCAAACGTATAGCAAATAAAATCCAAAAAAAAATTCATTTTGTTATTCATTAAAAATTTAAACCAAAATTTATATAAAATTTGTTAATAAAAAATAAGGCCAGATTCACAATGACAGCAATATATTTACTTATAGTGCCGGGCCACTGCAACATAAACGGCAATGAGGTGGCTGATGAGTTGGCAACTGTATGGAGGTGGTTAGGCCTCCAATAGGCTTCTATTTTGAAAGGATCAGGGATTGGATTTTGGGCGCGATCAATCAGGCCTGGGGGAACCGAACGGACTGCCGGGTATCACGGACACTGTAGCCGGTGCTTAGGAAGTCCGATTCGGATGGGCTTCTGGGTAGGAGTAAGGTCTGCGTTCGGACCATGATAGGAACTATCACGGGCCACTGTATGATAGGCAGGATGGCGATGAGGATAGAATCCGACTTGTCGGATATGTGCGGGTTATGTGAGGACCCGGAGGAGTTAGAGACAGTTGAGCACATTCTGTGGCGCTATCCTAGGCTACAGGGCAGCAGGCTGAAGTGACTGGGCAGCAGATTCCTAGGTGAATTAGGGGATGTCTCGGGCTATGGACACGACAGTCTGATAGGATTCGTAATGGGGCTTCTCCTGGCTGCGTGGCAGGATACTGTGTTGAGTGGGGTTTCACTCGGGTTTGGTCCGATATCTTCTGTTCTTATCTATCAATTTTATCTTTTCTTATGCTTTCGCTTTTTATTTCTCCTACTTTCCTGCTATCTGTATTTAAATAAGGCGTCACAATGGACCATATTGGTCTCTGGGTGAAGGTGTGAAGGAGACTTCACACCAACTTTTCTACCTACCTATTCATTTGGTGCTCACAGTAAAGCAAAATTTTTTTCACAAGCACACACATTTTTAATAAAGAAAACGTTTGCCAATCTTGCCAAGAACAATATTAAATATTTTTTTATTATTTTTTTTCATTACATATATTGTTAAAATTCTCATTCAAAACTAAATAAAAATTATTATAAACGTCATTTACAATTGTTGCTGAAGTTTTTTTTTTTAAATATCTAGTTAAATTTTTGTTCAAAAAATTAAAAGAAATATATGAAATACATTGGTAAAAAATAAGGTAGAATAAAAAAGAAATTTTTAATGTTTTCTATATTTCCTAAGAAAAACTTTCCGATTTAAGTAATCCAAGTTTGCTTTTTAAGTCTTTCGTCTCTTACGCTCACTCTCTCTCTCTCTCTCTCTCTTGTCAATGCATATTAGAGTTATGACTGATTTTTTACAAAAAATGTATCTACACCACGTAATAGCCAATACTAAATTAGTGATGAAAATCATGTTTACTGATCATTTTGGCAGAAAACCCTTCCGCACCAAATGCAATTTTTAAAAATTCACACATATTGTTTTTACTACATTAGCGGAGTTCTGAAATAGCAAATGTAAAAAATCGTAGCTCTTCTGTTAAATCTAATAACAAAATACAAAATTGTTTCCCTAGATTTCTTAAAAGAGCTACGATATACTTTATTTGTTTATAATTGTGACAATGTTAAATTGTTTAGTTTATTTTTATAGAACAACATTCAATTCGTTTGGTGAGGGAACCTTTTTTAAGCAGCGAAAAAGATGGCGTTTGTTAATATTTTTTAAGGACATTTGGGCTATGTCATGTACAATTTAATATCTGCAAAACAATTTAAAAAGTCATGACCCTAATACATATCCTATTATGTGAGCGAATCCCAATTATATTTTACTAAGTCTTAACCCGCTACTTCGTAAGCGTCTCCATTTCTGCCGTGGACATATTTCTGTGCCAAAGTTTGTGTTTCTAGGTTTTAGCAGAAAAGTTCGAAAAATTTTTCATCTTATAGGTTCTCATTCACTCAGGACCCCGCACCTAAAATATTATGTTTCTTAGAGATATCCAAAATGTTATACATATAGAACCGAACAGTAAAAGAAAGAAATTTAATTTCCCTTATTTCCCCTTCTTGTCAATAAATGCAGAAAAATCTTTTGAAAAATCGTAACAATAATAAGTACGATTTTCACCCCTTAAACGTTCGAATTTCGAACCTTATTAGTATTTTTTTTTTTTTTTTAGAAAAGCAACGAATGTGATATAATTTTCATTTTTATGTTTGTTCATTTAAAAGATAGATTGGGTAATGAAAAAAATTCCAAAATTTAAAAAAGTACCAGAACCTATTCGCTTATTTTTTTTTTTAAATGAACAACGAAAAATGAACAAAGAAACTTGTTTTTGTATCTCTTTCATTTTAGGTGATATGATGTTATCGACTATACACGTTTTTTACCCTTTTTTACCCGTGAACATTCAAATTCCTAAAAAAACCTTCTTAGTGGATTAGCTCATGAAAAGAGGTATCTGTAAGCCAAATTTTACTCTCGAGCTTTGGCCATTTGGACTGTATGAATGTATGAATGAATAAGTCAGCCTTTGTATTTTCATATACATAGATTATGTAAAGTTTTACTGTTTGCTGCCAGCCGGACCAATTCTCCTTTTAATTAGTTCATCAGATCGCGAACCGCGTAAACCAATTGCATGCCCAACCTCGATTTTCCTTGGATTATAAGGGGTACTAGTTCATATTTTTCATCCCTGATATTGCGAACAAAATGTAACGTTTTACGGATTTTGATTGAATAGGTTTGGATTAGCTGCCTTTAAGCGTTTGACTGTCTTCTTATTTCATTATTGGTTAAAAAATGCGATTATGAAACTCAAAGAAGTCTTAGATATGTCCGCATTCAAAAAGTCAAGCTTTTCCATGTGATCAGTCCAAGACTCAATGAAATATATCAGCATTGACCAGATAAAGCATCACACGTAAGCGAAGTAATAGGTCGATTTCGAATAAAAGGATACAGCCGTATCGCACCCCACTTTATATATTAATATAACCCATGTAGCCATCATTATTTCTAGCGTGTGCATTTTGGTTCCAATACAGGTTTCGGAAATACAAAACATCCTTCCGATCTTTATTCAATCTTTGCAGTACATCCATCAGTATATCATGCCCATGAATAAAAAAAAAACACTCAGCTGTACAAAAAAAATTTCTACTGCACATCTACGTCGTAATAGCATGCAAATGAGTGTTTGTTGTAATGCACAAATGTATCTTTTTATAACACAGATTCTAAGTCTTCCTCACACAACAAACTAGCGGACCTGTGCAATGCGTAATACCTAACTTTATCAAATACTTTCTTGTAGTCTATGAAACAAAGAAAGACATCTTTACGTACATCCGCACAATTTTGTACCAGAGTTTGGGTGCAAAACCATGCTTCCCGAACACCAGCTCCTGATGCCAACACAAATTGAGGTCTTGTCATATTTTCCTCACTGTTGTTGTTAAAGCGTCTCTGAATAATATTAAGGAAAATCTTAAGAGCATGACTCATGAGGCTGATAAGTCTGTAGTCGTTACAAGTCTTGGGATTATTGTTCTTTGATACTGTTAGAAATGTTGATTGTAACCAAATTGAAGGGGGTATCGGTAGTGTAGATTTGATTAACTATTTAAACAAGGGCATTGAGATGGTACATCATTCGTTTGGTTTTAAAAATAAAACAAAATTTTAATACAAAAAATTCCCTTTAAATTTTGTTTACCAAAAAAAATATTTTTTGTTAGGGACTGATTAGTAGCAAGTAAATACCAAGTTTTTTAAAATGTTAAGTTAAGTTTTTTGCTTGTAAATTTAGAGAACTGCTGGTTGTTACCCACACGAACTCATAAACGATATTTTAAAAAAATGGGGGCCACTTTTTTAAAAAAACGGAATAATTCGATTTTTGTTAGAAAAATATCAATAATAAATTTAATGTTTATGAGTTTTCGAAAACAAAAAACGGAATAATTCGATTTTTATTAGAAAAATATCAATAACAAATTAAATTTTTATGAGTTTTCGAAAAGAAATTTTCGGTCTTTTAAAAGTTTTTAGATTTGTTTCTTAAGTCTTCTGTTTTTTATTGTTAATTAAAAAGTTTTTATTTTAAGTAAATAAATGCTGTTTAAGGCCATTATACACTATTTCACAAGGTCTTAAGTATTTTTTGAAAATGCTTCCCTGATCTAATTATTGTTTGAAAATTTTCAAAAAACAATAACAACTTATCATGACAGGTTTGTATTTTTTACGTAAGACTTGTGTGATAGTGTAAAACAGCTATTAACAACTTGTGTAGATAAAATTTGTAATACATCAATTTTAGTTCTTAAATCTTTTGTTTCTAAAGTAGAAAATGTATTAAATTAGTTTTCAACGACGTAAGTAATTTAAGTATGCTTGATAAAGAAATTTTGTATACGTGTTAATAAAAACAAAAGACTTAGAAAAGATATTAAAAACAAATTTTCGCCTACTCATTAGTATTGACTTTATTTGTACGTGATAAAATTTAAATTTTTTTAATACTTAACCCAACATCTTTAAACACCTTTTTCAGCCGTTGAACTCAAAACATTGAAGTACATTTACAGTTCGACTTATCTAACAAAGTACTACCCTTTTGCTTGTATATTCTAGTTTTTGTTAGCTACTTTTTAATTCTTCCTCTCTCTCTTTCTTTTCTTCTTTCTTTAGGTTCTTTCTTTTTCTACATCATTCTTATATCTTAAACATTCAATTCTGTTATTTTTATATTATTGTTTCTTAGAAATTTTACTCAGCTTTTTATTGACAAAATTTTTTTATTATATTAATTTTTTTTGTTGGTTGTTGTTTGAAGCAGAGTTTGATTTTGTTTTCTTATACTCATATGTGTGTTTGTATCTTTGAAGAAATGTTTGCTCATATATTAAAAAGACAAAAAAAAAAACGTTAAATTCATGGAATTTTGTTGGCATCCTTTTTAGTCTGTTCCAAATTTTTTGTTTTTACTATTTTCTCAAATTTAAAAGAAAAAGTATACAGCCAACAAACTGCTGCTGGTTGATTTCTAATACTCATTAATTGTTATTTTTTATAAAAAAAAATCTTGTAGAATTTTTATATTTTTTCTTTTATTGATTTTGGGATATTTTTTTTTTTATTTGTCGGGAATTTGGTTGGTTTTTAATGTTTGTTTGGTGTTTTTATGACAATGTGGTTGTTTCGTTTGTAAAAATTTTTAAGAAAGAGTTTTTGACAAATTTCAAATACTATTCACTTGTTAAAATGCTGCTGCGTCTGCGATTGGGTTTGTTGTTTAGGTTTTTTTTTATATTAAGGATGTTTTCGCCTTAAGCAAAAATTGTTATGAAATTATTTAGTTTTGACGGTTGGTATTTCAAAAAAGAAAATATCGATTAGTTTAGAGGCATTTAAGAAAATAAAGAAATACATAAAAAATCGTAGAGGCATACACAAAATTGTGGTTAAATTTTGCTACTGATTGGACAAAATGTTTGCTAGTCCTATCGAATTTAAGTAGTTTAGAATTAAAAAAAACTTACTAGAGAAATAAAATTTTTATTTTATATTTAACTTTAAAGGATTTAATTTCAGTAGTATAGAAATAAAATTTTGAAATTACAGGAATTTTAATATGAGTTTTACAAGAGAGTTATGACCAATTTCACTTAACTTGTTAAACATCAATTTATGTTTCAAATTCGTTTTTCATGTCAAGAAAAAATAATATTATATGAAAACCCATATTTCAATTTGAATTGATATTTAAATAGAATTAGTGAAATTGGCCTGTAGTAATATTACTTTTATTTCAAAAATATGCCATTATTTCTACAGGTTGTTATACATTTATTAAAATGAAATCAAAAGAAAAAAGCTTTATGACAGATGAGATAAAAAATAAAAACATTCGTTTTTAAATAATCTAAATGAAAGTCTCTGCGTTCCTTTTGTAATTTCTACAATATGGATCTTAAACTCTAAATAGTATACATTTTCTGGGTCCTTGTAAGTAACGAAATTGATGTTATGATGTCCGTTTGTCCATGAGTATATTGAAATAGATTTTCCGCAGACCCCATATAAAATGGGAACTTGGTTGTTATATATCGGATATTGTATGTAGTCCTTAAAAGTTTGCTATTAAAATTAATATAAATACTTTCTTCCTTCCAAAATAATGGCACAATAACGTCCATAAGAAGCATCAAATATTGAAAACGAGCTAAGTCGACTTATTATTTTACCCCGCGATCGTAGAAACATGGTGCTTTAATAAGGATTTCGATACGATAGGGAACATTTGCCCTTCAATACTATTATAATTCGATTTTAAAAGTCCACTGATACGCCCATCACTAATTTAATGTCTTATATATGGCGCAATATACGCGATTTATGTGATGCCAGGTTTCTATGGAAAAAAAAATATGGCAACCTTATAACAAGTAAAGACATTTGCTAACAAGCACCAAATACTTTTCTAAAACCAATAATACTTTTAATCTTAAATGCTTCATGCACTATTTTAAAAAATTGCTTCATTTTATAAATTGACTTTACTGATTAATTTGTTTCGCCTGCCCGCTAATTCTACTAATGGTTTCTCTTAATTATTAAATTGTTGTCTAAGCTAATTTTCTATTTTCTTTAAGCACATCTTAATTATTCGTTTATCACTAAAATAAAAGTTTATTATTTTATTCCCTTAATTACCATGTAATATCCACGCCTTAAAAAAAACTTTCTAGCTTGCTGCTTATATCTTTTGTGTTGTTTTTAAGCCTTTATTGAAGAACTCACTAATATACCCATTATTACAATATTAGTCAGCTAAAATAAAAATATTATATTTTTCAAGACAATTATTAAAAAATATTTTGAAATTCAATACAAAAGACTTAAGACACAAATTTAAAGACTTTTGTAAATAAAATAAAAAGAACCCTGTGACTTAATCTAAAATAAAAGTATAAACAACTTGTTTTTTCTTCCCAGAAAGCCTTTAATAAATTAAGCAAAAAATAGTAAAAAACAACAACATCAAAGCTTAAAAATCATCAATCATATTTAAGAAAAAAAAAAACTATAAAATTAAAAAAGAAAAAATATTTAATTATTTTGATATTTCGTTGGAACATGTCTTTTTGACAAGAAAAAAAAACAAACAAAATATATATCAAATGATTTATTTAACAATACTTAATTTCTTGAAAATCTTGAAATTTATAAAAAAAAAAAACTTAACTTAACAGCAACTAAAACTTAAAAATATATTTTATAATTATTTAAAGTATACAAAACATAACTTGTGATTCATCAAGTTTTGTATATTTTGTTTAGCTGCTGAGCCTAAAGTATCAGCTTCCCGGGTCTCTTTTACACGATAAAAAAAAGACTACAAAATAGAGATAACAAAAATTTGTTTAACTTTTTAATATATTAAACAATATTTAACATTTGTTTATATTGTTAAGTTATATCTCTATAGTTTTTTTTAACACACTAATTTGCATTTGCTTTGTTAAGAAGTTAAAAAAAATGAAGACTACATACACACATATATCACATCATAAATTATACAAGATACAAGTAACAGCATACAACAAATGCTGAAATCTATCTTCTTGAAGTCACATTTTTCCCCATAAAATCATACACGTTTTTTAAGATGTCTGGTATTTTTAAACAACCACTTCTCTATAAGGTTGGCTCAGCACTCAACAACATTTTGTCTAAAATGTCTGTAAATTTTGTTAAGAAAAACACGCATTTTTTACACATATAATAAATATTTTTGGAAAAAAAGAAATTTACAGTTAAAAAAAATCTTTTTGTACTGAAAAATACTAAAAAAAACTATAATAAAAACAAACAAGTAAGAAAAGAAAATTATTTTCTTATGAATCTTATTTGTATCTTTATCACACATACATATATATAATGCGTGATCCATTTCGAGGTTCCCTACTTTTTCAAAGAAAAAAACACAGAAAATTCAAATTTAATGGGGAATGTTTATTATCATTTGAAAGAACATTCTTTGGCATGTAATTTTAGAAGATTGTGTCTTACAAATGTTGGCCATTGCTACGTCGCAGATGGTCCATCCGTTGAGTCAAATTTTCGATGACTCGTTCGAGCATTTCGATTGGTAACTGGCGAATGACACGCGTGATGGTTTCCTTCAAGGCTTGAATCGAAGCGGGCTTGTCCGCATAAACTTTAGACTTTACATATCTCCACAGGAAAGAGTCTAACAGTGTGATATCACACGATCTTGGTGGCCAATCGACCGGTTCAAAACGTGATATTATGTGCTCACCGAAGTGTTCTCTCAATAAATCCATTGATTGATGTGATGTGTGGGAAGTGGGAAGAGCCCATTAAGCGATGTTGCTTGGGAAGGTCGAGCGGCTTCAGTTGTTGCACAAGCTGTACTTTGTACGCTTTCAATTTAAGATCTCGACGTAAAATGCTCCAAGTCGTTCCATACGTTAGTCCGAGTTGCTGCGAACGGCGCCGAATCGACTCTCCACGGTCTTCGTGGACACTCTTAGCGTCGGCCGCTATATTTTCTTCACAGCGTGCTGGACGTGGTCTATTCGGTCGAATATTATCCAATAATGATTGGGTGATGGTGTTGCGAATAGTATGCTCAGTAGGCCGATTATGTTGACCATAAGTTGAGCGAAGTGCACGAAACACATTCCTCACAGAACGTGAATTTTCGTAATAAAGTTGAACGATTTGTAAACGTTGTTCAGGCGCAAGTCTTTCCAATATGAAATGCCAAACAATACTAAACAAAAATAACATGACAGCATGACACGACTCACACGTGATCTGTCAAAAAAAGGCTATTCAAAAAGTATATCTACTTCAATCACCCATTATATATAAATATATTTTTTTTTTTTTTTTTTTGAGAATAAAAATTCTTTTATGTATGCATTAATAATTTAATTTCTAAACATATCTCTAATTTTATGTTGATTCTTTTCTAAATAAGATTTAAGCATTAAAGTTCGTCTCTTAAGTCTTTTGTTATAGATCTTTAAAATTGTGAGGTTTTTCTTTAACAAAAAAAAACTTGTCATAATTTTCTCGTTTGGCTTAAGCTCACCAAAAAAATATGTTAAACAAAAAAATTTAGTTGCTTCGCTTTTTTTAATTTTTTTGTATATTTTTTTCGATGTTGAGGCTCTGAATTTGAGTGGTTCAAATAACAAATAACACTTTTTGCTCTCTTAATATATTAAAGTACCAGATAATAAAAAAGGAGGCACAAATGTTAATATTTTGCCCTAATTTGAAGATTCCACGATTATGGGAACACGCGCCGTTTAATATAATTTTGACGAATATAAAGTACGCCATAAACTCTATAGAGTACATTCATAAACACTTTATTATTAAATCTTGACAATTTTAATAAACTTTACCCTAAGGTGGAAAAATGTTCCAGCAAGCTCTTTTTTTTTTACAAAACGACCCAAAACTCTTAAGCAACTACATATCTTTTGAATTAATATTAAAATTGCTAAAACTTAACACCTTTAAACTTATTACCATTTTAATATACAGACTTTTTGAAGTGTTAAATCGACACGAATTAAAATAACAGTTTTATTGACATTTAAACTTAAATCTTAACGTTTTCAATAAACTTTCGAAGATGTACATACAAAAATAACAGCCTATCAAAAAACATAAAAATGTTAACTTTATGAGATAATAATTCAAAAGCATATCATATTACGAGCACCAATCAACTCCACAAGCTTCAATACTTTACACCATACATACATACATAGCATCTATGAATAAATATACAAAAAAAAATAGCTAATATCGGAAAACAAAACCAACAAAAAAAAAACGATCCCAATAAAGTCATAAAATCGAAAGTTTATTACAATTCCGTGATGAGAGCATTGAAGAGGCAGACAACAAAATCTCCCCATAACTTTCAATGTCAATGAAATCAGCAATGAATATATAAAAAAAATATCAAAATATCATGTAAAATATTTTTTTCTGCATTGCAAAATGAACTAAGAATAGAAAAAATATTATTTATAAAATAATATGACTAATAAAGACGTTTGCTAATATTATAATCTCTCGACATACTCGGATCCCAACCCAACACAGTGACAAGTATCATGCTGACTTTTTCTTAACGCATTCTTTTTTAGTATATTTTGTAAGATGATTATTATGAAAATAATTTTAAAAAAATGTCGCAACCGTCTAGAAAGATTTTAAAAGCAAAATCCATAACAAAAAAAAAATACAAATAAAAATTGACTGTTTAGAGGGAGAAAGAATACTTTGAGATGTTATTGGCTCAGTTTGTAAGTAAAATTTTGTTTTAGCAAAGAAATTGGAGGGATACAAAGATTGTCCCAAAAGTATCGGCTTTGGGATTAACAAATTTTCAACAAATAGAGAATCGTCAGATTGCTTACACAAATCGCTTATTTACTTCACTAGCGACATAACTCAAAAAAATTAATTTTCGAACTAGTAATGCAGAATTGTTCTATATGTTTTTCTTTATATTGTGTATAAAATTTAGCTTTATATGTTTTTAACCATCCCCGTCCGAAAAGAATGTGTCGTTATTTTAAGTCTAAGAGGTGCGAGCAAACGAAAAACTTTAAGCTTGTTTATTTCGAAATGTATTTTTTGAGTTATGACACTATTGAAGTAAACAAGCGAAATGTGAACACATGAAAGTAGCACTTCTAATACAGGGTATCCTTCTCACATTGAAGAATATCATTTTTCTTTACACAGTTAAAAGTTAACTTTAACATAAAAGAGAAAACATAAAATTTTTCCAATTACACCAACACACAAAAAAAAATAAAAATGTTTTGCCAACTGATTCTGGTAGAGGGTACCTAAAAAAATATAAACGTGTATCGACATTTTAAAATTTTATATCGGAAACTTATTTTACAGCCTATTTAAATTTGCACCCTTGTGTGCAACATTACAAGCATAATTTTATATTAACCTTCTAACGGCCTTGGAAATGGGTCTTTTCTGCAATTTTTTTTGATAAAAAAAGCAACAATCACCCTTAAAACAGGGCTGTATTTAGTTAAAATATTCTGCGAAAAAATTTATCATGCAATTCTAATATAGGCCTACCAATACACTTAAGACGAAAATTTAACTTTAATACCAAAAATAAGCACGAACTTAAAATTTTTTGCTTATTTTTAATATTTTAAGAGGGTAATTCATAAAAAATATTTTTGATCAATAAAAGTTTTATTAAATAAATTTTCATAGAAAATTCGTTTCATAAACCTGAAATATGCCTTAAATATTTTTTGTGAATATGGGGGTAAGATAATAATATTATTTTAAAACCAACTTAAAAATTAAAAATTTATTTATTTATTTATGTAAGAAAATTACTAGAGAATCAAAGTTTCATTACAAGCGACTAAAATTGCATATGTAAAGGGTATTCAAAATTGAAGTATCATTTTAATTTTGCTGCAATTTTTTTTTACCAGGAATTTTTAATTCTAAATTTGTATTTTTACATTCTTCATTTAAGGGCGTAGAGAATATGTGGTTTCAACAGGATGGTGCCAATTGCCATACAATAAGAGAAACAATGGATCTTTTAAAAGAAAAGTTCGAAAATCGCATTATTTCTCGCAGAGGAGTAATGAATTGCCCACCAAGAAAGTGTGCAGCAATAATCCCACAATAGTTCAAGAGCTTAAAACCAACACTATCCAGCTGATATCAATAATTGGCAACAGTTTATTGAAAATCGTGATTGTGAACTTTGGTAAAAGATTTGGTGCCACCGAGCCAGTAGGGGGGTCGCTTGACCGACATAATTTTTATTTTTAAGCGGAACCTATTTG
Source organism: Pollenia amentaria (assembly GCA_943735925.1). NCBI lineage: Eukaryota > Metazoa > Arthropoda > Insecta > Diptera > Polleniidae > Pollenia > Pollenia amentaria. Next base: position 183,567,822 of record OX031007.1, on the reverse strand, counting down.
TAATAAACTAAAATAAAAATATTTTAATATCAAATTTTTTATTAAAATGATACTTAAATTTTGGACGCCCTTTATTTCAAACTGAGAAATATATATTCCCAACTCTAAGTCTCTAAATCTAAATAAGTTTAAATTTTTTGTTACTAAATTTAACTTTATTTTTAAAATGATTTGAGAGAATATAATTTGTAAAAGTTTTTCTAAAGCAGCTATTTGATTTAAAACTTTACTTCATACATTATTATTTCATAAAAACCCACTTTTTTAAATATTTTGCAAACGTTTTTGAGAAACCAAAATTTAATCTAAGGCATCTGTTAAGGCTAGAAAATGTCTCGAAAATCAGGCTTTTATCCCAAAAAAGCAAGAAAAAATAATTTCCTATGTTTAAGAAAAGCTTTGTTTTACTGAAAAATTAAAAGAATATAAATATATCGAGCCTAAAGCTTAAGCCAGGAAACAGTGTCTCTAAAAGTCTTTCTAAATCTCTACAAAACTCTCTCTGAATTTCCCTCTTCTTACAAAAATACTTCTCTTTATACTCACACCACAATAATGGAGAGGGTATTTTAAGTTTATGGCGGTATATGTAACATGAAAAAATATAGGTCCTAGACGCACCTATAACACTGTGCAAGAAATTGACACTTTTTTTTCGTGACAAGCTGGGCATCTAGCGTTTTAACATAATTCAGGTACGCTGAATCCAGTGGTGACCGCAAATTTTTAAGATTAGCTCTGGTTTTCGAGATATACCGTTATTTCGAAAATGGAGGCTAATGGAGCTAATTGAAAAAACTTAAAAAATTCCGCAACAAAATTTCCTTTAAGAAAAGTAAAACTTCTTTCTAATATACGCAGTGGTTTTAGAAACATAATTTTTTTTTTGGAAAAAAAAATAATTTTTTTAACAAAATTTCGAAATTTTTGTTTTTTTAAAATTCATAAAAAATTCAGCTATGCTTCTAATTTTTTGCAGACGTATATAAAACGAAATTCCAAATAAAACAAGCTATAAATGATTACAATCTGTTTGCAACTTTTGATTTTATTCACAAAAGTCGACAAATTTTAATTAATTTAAGAATTTCATAAAACGCAATATTTGTATGGGAGCCCCCCTAAGAAGTGGGTATAAGGGGTAAGTATGTCTTGAGAAAATGTTAAGGACAAAAAATTATTTGAGGTCGGTCATACATTATATACCACTAGTGCTGACTTCTGGGAATTTGTGAAGAATAAATTTTTTATAGAGCATTTCATAGGATGTATATATCGAGCCTTTGCTGCAATAGAGTCATATCTCAAAAACCCTGATTTTTGAGCTAATGTATTTAATTCTTCAGCTCACAACGGAACATAGGGCCGCCTACTAGCTAATAATGTGGAGTTAATCACCATATCGCCGAAATTTGCGGAATTTCGGTTTTTTTTAGTAATTTCAATGAACTAAACCGTTTTTGAGTTACGTGAATATATGTTGTGCAACCTCCTCCATTTTCGAAATAACGGTATATCTCGAAAACCAGAGCCAATCTTAAAAACCGTGGGCACCACTGGATTCAGCGTACCCGAATTATGTTAAAACGCCATGTGCCCGGCTTGTCTGTTTTTTCAACTAGCATAGTGTAATTATTCTGAGTCGATCTAACTTTGTATGTCCGGCTGCCTGGCTGGCTTGTTGTCTATACATGTAACTTTGTGCGCAAAGTACAGGTCACAATTTTGCAAATAATTTGGTGAAATATTGTCCATAAGGTTCAATTGTCATAAGGACTGAGCCTATTGAAAATGATGAATGGGTCTATAATTTATCATAGCACCCATACAAACTTGTTTTCAGTATAGTCTTTGTGACCATCGCATCTTGTTATGTATGTTTGTATTCAGATTAAATTTTGCTCAAAAGTATTTTATTTCAATATAAACGGTCTTACCAAATTGTTTGAGTTCGGTCCATATTTGACAAAAGCTCCCATACGAATAACCTACCCACAAATAGCTTTAAGTGCCATAACTTCCTTATCAATCTTGGAATTGATTGAAAAAAATTGATAACAATAACTTTTATAATAGCTGCAATGTGCTGACACTGGTACTGGTATGCCCCGAATGTATCAAAGTCGCTTTAAGATGAACAAAACTCATAAAGATGTTGATATTTAGATAAAATTCGGCACAGAGAACTCTTATTTGAATCCTTAGCTCATAACATAATTTTTACCTAGCGGATTCATGATTGCCCATCGGTCCCAAGCAGAGTCCACTCTCCACAATTTGTCTTTAACTATTGTGGTAAAGGGTACCATATATTCGCGCTTGACTGACTATATTTTCTTACTTGTTTTATAAATGTTCTTTTGCTTCTTTTTTGTCTAACTTTAATTAAATTACATGCAATAATAATAAAATATTTAAATTATTATATTAATACAATAAACGACAAGTATCACTGTATATGCCAAAGACTTTTTAGATTAACAAGACACTCAGTACCAAGAACAACTTGTAAACATAGCGACAGCAGCTAAACTTCATGGCAAAAATTTTGAAATGAAGTTGCAAGAATATAGAAAAAGTATATTGAAAATGTATACGCAGATATCAAAATATGACCGGTACATTGATTTGGCGGCAGTTAAGAGTAATTCTTTGCCACAATTTCCCCTCAAATACTTTTTTGTGAATTTTTTGTGTTTTGTTGTAAGTATGTGTGTGAAAAAGTAAGTATTTTATTACCCTTTCAAGTAGTACTCGTATTAGTATTAAAAGTTCTCCTTTTGCTGTGAGTTCTTGGTGTTGGAGTGTGAAATATCAACTGATATTGATATGGTAACGATAGATACTTACAACAAAAAAAAAAAAAGAAAAAAGAAAAAACAACATGGTAACAAAACATTTTTTTTTTTTTGTGGTAACTATGGGCTTTAAAAGGAACATTTTTAAAAAAAAAATTGTTGAAAACGTAGCAAATGTTAAGGAAAGATTTTGTTTAATTGTTTTTAGTTTCAAAGAAAATTCGTAAGGAGGAAAACTATTAAAGATTATTTTTAAAATGTTTTCAAAGAAATCTTAAAATATTTAAATTAACACAGAAGTGTTAATTTTAAAATTCTAACTCTCGTTACTGTTACGCCTCTGCTTTAATGGAATTGTGTTGAAAAATATTTACAATTTTGTTCATAGATAACCAAAATTTAACACCAAAAATATTCACACCAACATTCTTTTTATTGCTAAAACGCCATAGGAGTTTTCAAGAAATATCTTATAAAATAGTGTTGGTGTTAAAGTCATATATTATTTAGATATGGTCTAAAATAACCAATTAATTAAAAATTATTTGTTTTAGTTTAGCAAAAGACAAAGAGAGGAAATAAGCTGAAATCAAAAACTTATGCTTCTAGTATACAACAATTTGTGATACAACTATGAGAGTTTCTTCATTGACTTCTGAATTCCCAATTAAATTAATTTTCAACATAACATAAAGGGTATTTCATTAGGCGCTTCATTTTTTAAAATTAAAAAAAAATTATGTATGAAATATCATTGAAATTAGCGAAGTTGTTTTTGGGAATACATAATTTTTTATTAAAAGATTTTGTTTGTTGTGCTTCATTCCCTATTTTTATTCTTGAAAAAAATGCTGAAATTTATTGTTGTAGGATAAGCTGTTTCTGTGCGCATTTCACTGTCTGCTTAGACCAGATTATCAGGAAACGTTTTCCCGCAAAATTTTAGAAAAGCCAAAGCTAACTGTAAATAAGACTACAGAGGGAATAAGAATTATAAACGCTCAAAAAGTCTTATTTGCAATGATATCAAAGCTAAATACCAACAATAAAACAGTGAGTTTATCTTTTCTTACATTCCCCACTACAATTAGCCAGAATTCTCCCAACATGAATTGTAGTTGTTAGTGGGTTAAGCTATATTAAACTAATATCGTTGCAAATAAGACTTTTTGAGTGTTTGTAATTCTCATTCCCTCTGTAGTCTTTTTTACTGATAGGAATTTGACACTAATATTGTCCTTTTCTTTAGAATTGTTCGAAAGTGAGTGTTTCTAATAGTGGGACAGACAGACGGACATTGCTAAATCGACTTAGAATTACTCAAGGACCCAGAATATATGCACTTTATGGGGTTTGAGATAGATAATAAACCACTAGTTGTGGTGGAGGGTAAAATAAAATTTTTCGAATGTTTAACATTTTTGTGCTTTAAACTGTACATTTGCTTTCCAGGTTGTTCTAGGAATGATTCTTACGAAAAGAGTAGTCATCAAAAAGTGCGTATAGAGTTTGAAAGCACTATATATCTACTCTCAAAAAAAATAAAAAAATAACCGTAAAAGGAAATTACAAGTTATGATATTTTTTTTTTTTTTTTTATTTCGATCTGGCATCCCACAGAAGAGGCAAAAATTAGAATTTTAAAAAATAAAACTATTTTTATCAAAATCGACTAACAATTGTAGAGGTTGTTTTAATATCAAAAAATTATTCTTACCAAGATATGATATATCTAATACTTTCTTAGGATATATAAAAACAGCAAACAACATTTTAGAAACGAATAATCCTAACGGAATAAAAATTTCACATGGACATTAGACCATCTCAGTTTTTATACTTTTTTCGAAATTCCTTCATGAACATCGATTTTCTTTATCTACTATAAAAACCAAGAATTTTGGTGTATAACACTTAAATATTGATGAATGGGAAGTGGTCTCTCAAATCGTTTTTTCATTTTTTTAGGCAAAATGCCCTTTTTTAAAAAATGAAAAAATCTTGATTTAGTACTTTGCCTCAAACTCAAGCAGTTCTGAATGGATTTGAACATCATATCATGCATAAGAAAGCTTATTAAATTTCCTAAATATTTCTTAAATCAACATTGCTATTTTGTTCGATGGTTTTTTATTCATAGCACTATAAATTCAGATTTTCAAATACAAACTTAACATTTTTTTTAATTTTTGCTTACTTTTTCATATATAAAAATTGAATGAGGCAAAGCTTTTATATTCTGTAAAAGCAGTATGGTAGGACCAAAAAAAAGATTTTGGTGTAAATAACAGTCGCATTCTGTTAAGAAAAACTGCAGTTTTAGTTGAAATGAGTAAAGTTGTTTATTTCTAAAATGAGTAAAGTTGTTTATTTCTAAATATAAAAAAAAAAATAATATTTTGGTAATAACTTTTTTGTATCTGAACCGATTTATTCCGAGTTATTCAGCAAATATGTTCTACTAAAGATTTTCGATCTTTTGATATATTAGACGTATCCATAGGTCATATAACAGCTCATAAATTTTAGTTTTTATAAAAATGTTCAGTCGCTCTCCAAGTATTCTTTAATATGAACTTCTGAATTTGTTGCACCTGTGGTCACGAAATACTTGCTCCTGTCATCACAAGTTAAAATAGCTTGCCGTAACAAGAATTTGCGAGGAAATTTTGATTGCATTTTTGCCCTCAATTTGTCGTTCAAATTCCCCGGTGCATCTGCAATGTAGAATTCATGGACTGGAAGCTGTGAGGGGTCATCTAAAACTTATGTCTCGTCGTCCATGATGAGCAATTTAATTTGTCAAAAAAACACCTTGTTTTAATTTTTTTGCACATTGTTTCGCTTCCGTGTTTTTTACAGCATTTCTGTGTGTAACTTTTTTATACCTTAGAAGATTTCAGTTCAGCGTCTTTTTTACCATGCGTACAAAAATATCCAACCTATTCACTTTTTGAGCAACTTCTATCGCTGAAATGTTTGGATTCCTCTTTAGCATGCCTCTGAATTTGTTCGCTTTGATCTGGCCACCACTGCCCTTTTTCCTAGCAGAACCTGCCTTTCGAGTGATCTTTAAGTCATCCTTGAAATTTTTTAGATTTCTAGAAACCGTTTACGGGCCAACTTATAGTTTCGAAGAAATTTTTTTATACGTCCACAAAAAAAATTTTTAAAGTGAAATTTTCTTACATTCATTATCGTATGAATTTTTTAAAAGTTTTTGCAAAAAATATCATGGACAATTTATTCAAACGCAGTCCTTATCCCTTCCACAAAATTTTACAACATATGCAGATTAAAATAAGTTGGTTGTTATCGGTCTGAAAACACTATAGGCAGATAATGACGTCAGCCCACAATTCCACACCAAACATTGACTTTTTCGCGATACATTAGACACTATTGAGTCTCATGTGGATTGGTATCGTCCCAAACTAGACACTATTTTTTGCTCATGTACCCATTGATACAGAATTGAACCAGTGAAGAGGATTTTTTTAAATGAAAATCGAGGGCATTAAATTTTTTTTTTTTTTTTTAATTTTCTAAATATTATCATAAGCGCCTTTTGTTGAACGCTATATCCATCTTTGGTGATTTGTCAGACCAGACTGCATAAATCACAACTAATTTGACTGATGTAGCTTTAACAATATGGCCGCTAATAAGTTCGAAAGTCCCTATTAGAACCCCCTTTATTATTCAGCCTGAGAAAAGAAAGACACATACACACTCAACACTTAAACAATAAACACTAACAGCAATAATAAAGGTGTTAAGTGAAAGTATGCACTTGAAAATGAAGAAGTTAGTATTTAAAGAAATAAATAAAAGTCTATGGAAAATTTAACAACAAACTAAGTATGCGAATGAATATTCCCACGGAAAAGTATACTTTTCGCTTAATCACAAATTCAGGGAGTGTCTGTTTTAATTGATTGTCATCAATTTTATAATTGATTTTTAACAAAAATTCTAAAATAAAATTTCAAATAAATTCCCACATAATTTCTTTATTTTTTCTTGTTGCAAAAAAATTAAAAAAAAAATATGCAAATGATAAAAAAAAATTTATTAAGTTTATATTTCATTTGAAATATAAATGAATCATGCTTAATAACACTTATCAAAGGATAGAATTCAAATGACACTGTTTGAAGATTTGTGAGGAGTTTTTTCTTTATTTGTTTTATTAAATTTTTATTAAAACTTTTTCTTATTTCATTACTTAAGATGACCCCCTATAAATCTTTCAAACAAAATGAATCATTTTAAAATCTAAGCATATAAAATTTCTTTAAAAAAATATTCATATAAAAACCTTTTAATATTTGTTCAACTGCTCTTTTTGACCAACCTTGACTTTTTGCCAAACATTATACGAACACGCAAAATCTAACACTATACAGCTTCTTAAATTACTCTAAACTCACAAACACAGACCTTTACACACATTAAAGCATCCTGTTTGATAATAAAAAGCAAAAAAAAAAACAGTTTGCAGAAAAAAAGAAAAAAGATTTGTTTAAATTCCTTTGGCTAAGTAGAGAGCAAAAAAATCTGAAATAAAAAGCCATTCATTAATTTTCGCATACACTTGCAAAAAAATAAATGCATAAAGTTTTAAAAAACCTATGTGGGTAGTTTCATATTAATCATTAGCATAAAAAAAATGGTCAAATATCTGAGGTTTTGATGGGCAACCGCATATGTCCTTTTTTCGATTTTGAAATGTAGAAGCCATATTGCTTAATTTTAAACGATCTTTACATGGTCCCAAAAATTTCTAAAAATAGATGGACCATTTGTAATATTTTATCGTTATAACCAAGTTCAATAAGTTTAATACCTAGCCCATAGTTTGATCTAGAACGGTTGTTCGACTCTCCTAAAAATTTTGATTTTATGTATAAAATTTTATCATTTGAGTCAAATGTAAATACACCATAAAACGTCCATTCAAAATTTTGAAAATTTTTTAGGTTAAGTTAGGTAGAAATGGCCGTCAGTGTCCATGTGACATAGTTAGACCCAATGATCCATTGTAATACCATGGAGTTCTACTAAACAAAACCACCACCGTAGAACCAACACCAACTTCTTACGAAGTTTAAAATGCGTTCAGGTTCAACGCCAGAGATATCGTACAATCCGAAAATGTTGACGGATCCCATTTTAGCCAGTCCTTTTCTCGCCAGTGCAGGACAGTGACAGAGAAGGTGTTCTACATGCATCTCATCTCTATCGTCAACACAGCAGCGGCAGCATGCATAGTGTCCGGCTTGTAGATGACGTGCATGCCTACCTAAAAGACAGTGTCCAGTGACAACTGATGCCAAAAGTGATACGTCCCTCTAGGTCATCGATAGTAGAGACATTGTTCGCCCGTCATCGACGCGAGCCACAATTTCCTGGCAATCCGCCATTCAGTGCTCGCGATCCCTCTCTCATTAGCAATATCAATAGTCGATCGCCAAAGTTCAAGCTTGCAGGAGACTTCCAGGTCTGGTCTAATGTCCCCCAAATGAACTCCTCAGCCGTCTCGTTTAGAGATAAGGGCTGTTCTCGTTCACTGTGAGTGAAAATAAAAGGCAATAGCAGCGGAACGACTACCGGAGATATTCTGAGCCAGTCCACTGCATCCTTAATCTCAAGTTTCTCGCCTGGAAAACGCTGTGGTCCGGATTACACAGTAATAAAAATAATTTACTAATTAAAGATATGAGAAAGGACTTTATCTTAATCTAATTATCATTATTCTTAAGTTTCAGAGGTTAAAGTATGGAAATATTTAGCACAGCTTTAAACATTTTCCACACAGAAAAAGCAATTTAGTCATAAGAACAGATTTTTATATAATTTGTTATCAACTTTGAGGACAAACCAGCTTATTTTAGTGAAATATTAAGAAACCAGAAACAATCTCTCTAAAATTTCGCAAATAATTTAATTCGTTTTAGTTTACAAACTTATTAAGAAATCGCAACATCAGTCTTAATATCGTAAGTAGTGTCCCTACACAGAAAATACTGTTTGTTTTTGACCATTCGTTGCATATTCGAGCGAAATTAAAATCAACCAAAATTTTTAAAACGATCCTGTTGCAAAAATGCATAAAAATATTCAGGTAGCCGACGCACAGTGGCGCCATTTGAGTTTTTTACGCTTTGTAGGGGCCTACTTATGGGTTATCAAAGTTAAAATTAGTAGAAAAATCAATTTTATGGTAACTAAAAAAAATTTTTTTTACATTTTTAGATTGTTTTTATTTTTTTTCTTAAGGGTTTTATGTTTTAAATTATTATCCAACAAATTAAAAAAAAAATTATTTTTTTTTTTAAATTTATTTTTTCAATTTTCTGTAAAATATTCATCACAATTCGTAAGAGAAGGTATATCTAAAAGACTAACCATTTCTAAACTATAATTATTTTGTAACTCTATTCGTGACTTCACATGCCGCAGGGAAGAAATAAGTGGATCGGAAGATGCTGCCAACATGTTGAAGAGGTCCTCATTTTGCCTCACCCTTGATGCTTTGAATGTGTTCTGCAATCTATATTTTTTATAAAATTTGTTAAGAGACTCCTGTGCTTCTTCAGAAAGCTCTCCAATTGGCAAAGACTGGTACTCAATTATATCTTTACCATGCGCCAATATTTTATGGACGGTCGGGGTCAACTTCTTCTGTGGATACATTTCTGCTAAAAGAGATGCAGTTTTCGACGCATATTCTCCATATTTTGTAGAATTGATATTTTCTTTGCAGTTTAAAACATCCAAGATCGTTCCCAATCTTTTCACGATTTGATTGTCAATTCCAATGATTCTAGTTACTGCCTCATCATTTTCAAAAAATCTCCTAGAAGTGTTTCCATCGTTTGAGTTACCGTATCCGTGCTTGGGACAGTCTACTTTTAGTCCAACTTGTTTAAAAAAAGCATCCTGTATTTGCTTCTTTCTGATCTTTTCCTTATCCTTTATTGAAGTATTTTCATCGAAGTTTTCTTCCTCTTGTGGTAGGGTATATGCCAGTTTTAGCAAGAATTCCATACACCTTATCCTTGCGTGCAATGGTGACATTCCATATTCGTAATTCTCCTCATTTGTAGAATCGTTTAAATTACCAAAGTTCTTCTGACAAATAATAATATAAAATCGATAAAAAAAATATAAAAATAATACGAAAAAAGGGGTTTAGATAGGTTTTTGCTAAATTTTTACCTCCAATATAATTCTGTCTATATATATGTATATGATAACTAATTGAAATATGTTATAATTAAGCAGAAAAAGATACTAATCTTAAACTCTTTACAACTAATTATATAAAATTGAGATGTAACATATTATATATGAAATAAATTGAATTGAATTGAAAAAAGTTCTTCTGACTCTTTTTGCAAATCGGGCATGACATTGTTGAGGTTGTTCCTGTCAGTTCGTTTACGACTTTTCCGTCAACCATGGTCAGGGGGAACTCGTAATTGCATTCAATATATTTTCCTTCTCCAATTTGCAGCTTTGTAGGCTTAATCTTGCTTATTTGTTCTTTAATGTCCTTCACCGTAGTCCTTATGAGTTCTGCCGATTCCCTTGCAAACTGAAACATTATTGGTCGGCAATAATGCACTGATGACGGACGTGGATTTTTCCAGTGTAGGGAATCATCCGATTTTAGCCGCAAAGGAACAACAGATGCCATAAACATATTTCCGTCCGATATTGTAGCGTCATCGGGAGATATCCTTTGCTTATAAACGCTTTGTCCGGATGATCCATCGCAGCCTCATTTGCTGATCAATGTCAACTTCTCAGGAAGAATTTTCACTTCCGTGAAAAACTTTGGTGTGGTTGACTTTCTAAACAGTTCAAATAATTTTAAATTGTACAACGCCATGTTTTCAGTACTTAAATTGTTAAATGGTTTCAGTAATTGTTGCGCCAACTTTCAGGCGTAGACTAATCCAGGCATTATGCTTATTTTGCAATATATAGGCTTATGCTACCATGCCTAAAAATTTACCTGTTCCCCGCATACATATGGATTTATGCTGAATAACGCAATTTTGATATTATGCACGTGTCCAAATAAGATTTGTGCCTACCTGTAGGGACCATAAGTCAATATTGTTCCTGACCATTTGTACGCCAAAGTATTGTTTATGTGAGGTACGTACCTGCTAATATAATAACTATTAGATCAAACTACTGTCAGTCAAAACATATAAGGGATGGACGCCATACAATTTCTGCAACCATGTCTTTTTAAACTTTTTTACCTCTAGAAGCCAAACGGGCACGTACGGGCAGATAAAACCTTTTGAATTATGTAAAGAAATAATCAAAGAACAGGTTTTGCAAATATGGCAAATATAGAAAAATATAGTTTTTTTTTATTTTCCGTCAAAGTTGAAAAATAGTGAAAAAACGGATAGTTTTTAAATAGTGATTTACCAGGAGAAACACAAAGCAAACAGTTAATTTTTTTTTATCATTATACATTTAATAAATACATCAATCAATACAAACAAAAAATAAGGCGATTCGTTACCTATTTTTCGTGATATTACACCTGAAATCGCAACAAATTGACTAAAAATTGTGTGTTTTTTTGAAAACCGAAAGTCGGTCAACTTTGAACGGTTATATCTTCTAAACTAAAAATGTGATATTATTAAGAGTGGCATATTTGAAATCGTTGAAAAGTTTCCTATAACATGGGTTTATTCAAAACTTCGTCGGCATTCATGAAAATTTTGATTTTTGCAACCTCGCTTGCTCTACGGGCGCCACTGTGCGACGTCGTTAACGACTGTGTCATTTTTTAAAATAGATTAAAGTAACATGGAACCTGTATTATTTAATCGAATAAAAAAAACGACTAGAGCAAATGATTTTACGTGACAATTCCTAAGAAGGTGACCAAGCTTTACAGAAATGAAGGTATCACTTTATAACCGCCCAAATAATTAATGTAAAGCTTTAAGCTTAAAATATCTTAAGCTATAAAGTTTTATTCAGAACAAAACTTTAATTTAGTTTTTCTGTTGTCTTCTTTTTATCCCAAAGTATGTCATATACTTTTCTTTAATTTTTTGGAGCAACATCCGACTAAATATTTGTTACTCTCGCAACCAAATTTAGCCTACCTTTTCCGAAAACAGTTTCCAAACTTTAGATTTAAGTTTTTTCAGAAATATTTTAAAGTTTTTACAAATGAATTTTTCAGATGAAATCCTTTAAGCTTCTTTATAAAACTACTCCCATACCATACAAATTCATCTCTCTAATGCTACCTGCTGTTGCTTGGTTTATCGTGTTTTATGCTCGTTTTTTTAAATACATTTTAAAATAATTTTTGTTAAATTTTTTTCTCCTTTAGTTAGATTTAGTGTGACTATAATTTAGATGTTAAATGCATTTAAAGTTTGTGTATTTCTTTTAAAAAAAAAGTTGTTTGTCGTATTTTTTATTTGGTTATAAAATCTTAAAATTTTTAGATAACTTTTTTTCAAAAATTAAAGTAGTTTTTAGTTTATGCTTTTAACAAAATGCTTTTATTTTAACTTCGCTTTTTGTGATAGATAAATGTTTAAAATATTTATGTGAAATAAATTTATATACAAAAAAATGCAACATTTAATTAGTAACGTCTGTCTGGCTGCTTGCCTGGCAAGCGTTTTATTTTTTATTTTTTTTGCTGTCTTGTCCAGTGTGTGTTATGATGCTAAAAGCTTTGTTAAAAAAAAAAAAGATGAATTAACTTTAATCATTCGTTTTGTTGTTGTTGCCCATTAAGAACCATACATGATGCGTTAGACAAATCAAGTATGGTTCTTAAGTCTTTTGTTTTGATAATGTTTATGTATTTAAAACAGATTTAAAAAGAAAGAAAAACCGTTATGGTTGATGGGATCAAAAATATTAGTGTTATAACGCAAAAGAAACTTGAATAAAACAGAAAAATGCTAAGATTTTCTTTAACTTAAAAATATTTATTTATGTATAAATAATGAAAAGCCGGAAGTAAAAATTCTAAACGCTTTTTTTCAATTTTGGAATAAGAATCGATTTATGTATATCTTAAACGGAACCTTAAGAAATTAAAGAAACCTTCAATCTTTAGAAATATAAATTAGAATAAAACATGTATAACATGTATGCATTATGTACATACATGTTATACAACATCTTACACTGGCCGTTAATCTCTTTAATTATAACAGTGAAAATGTTGACGTCTATATTTTTCTATAAAAGCTTATTTTTAAAGAAAATTTATTATGACTGCGAAGAAAAATTACTGGTATGCCGCAAAGGCAATATATTAAAAAGCAATTTTAAAAATTTCATAAAGGTACGTTCAGATTAATCAAATATTTTACGAAAATTTTTGTTCTGATATTTGCTTCAAGCTGTGGTAAACAAAAAAAAGATTGTTTAAAATATTTGATAATTTTTGTTGGTTAAAACAGTTGACAAATAGTGTTAAATTAAATAAGTTAGCTCATGTTTGCCATGAGTTCAGGTTAAAACAAATATTTGCATCAAATAATTATTTAATGAAAGTTTTCAAAAATAAAAATATATTTCACAAATAGTAAAAATGAGCGCAGAAGATAACTTATTTGTTTTAGGATGTGGAGCAGCATCTCTTATGGTGTCAGAAGAGGAGAATGTAAAAGAAAAATAAAATGGAAGACAAACCCATCGTATAGTAAACGCCATAAGAAAAGCCTTTGAAGAAAAAAAATATTGTTCCGCCCTCTTCATCGATGTTTCCCAAGCTTTTGATAAAGTCTGGCATGAAGGGTTATTACATAAATTGAAGCTAAACTTACCAGTAAACACACACAAGCTGTTAGAAAGCTACTTAGTCGGCCGAAAGTTTATTATTAAAGAATGTGATTTTATAAGTTCTCCTCAGCCAATTGACGCTGGAGTCCCTCAGGGAAGCATCATGGGCCCACTCTTATACCTTATATATACCTCAGACATGCCAACAAACAACCACACCCTAACTTCAACATTTGCTGATGATACAGCTTTTTTAAGCGTACACGAAAACTGTCATGAAGCATCTCGCTACTTGCAGAATCATATATTTGAACTGGAAAAGTGGTTAAAACAATGGAGGATAAATGTCAATGAGCAAAAATGCGTACATATAACATTCACCTTGCGTCGGGAGTCATGTCCCCCTATTAAAATCAATAATCAATTAGTGCCCCAGCAATCGCATGTAAAATATCTCGGTATTCATCTAGATCGGCGTTTGACATGGAAATGCCATATAGAAACAAAACTAACACAAATAAACCTAAAAGCAATTCAAATATATTGGCTTATTGAAAGAAATTCTGTTCTTAGCCTCGACTGCAAACTTCTACTTTATAACTCAATATTGAAGCCAATCTGGTGCTACGGTATTCAGCTATGGGGCACTGCCTCGGCCTCAAATATCGAAAAAATTCAAAGGCGCCAAAATAAACTTCTTCGAATAATCACAGCCGCTCCCTGGTATGTTAAAAACTCTAATATTCACAAGGATCTCAATGTGCCATTAGTAAAAACTATTATAACGAAGTACGCAGCAAAATATTTAAAAAGGCTTGAGTCGCACCCAAATCCACTTGCTCGAAATATTTTAAATGACAGTGGACACTCTAGATTAAGGAGAAGAGATACCGCAGGACTCATCCGAAGGGAAGACCGCTAAACATCTACATATGTGAACAGAAACAGTGAGGAGAAAAATTTTCGTCTAGCATTGGCAGGACAAAAATAAAGTATTAGTATAAGATTTGATTAATTATTGTTAGTTCATATTTAATATATGAAGATTCAATAAATAAATAATGAAAAAAAAAAAAAAAAAAAGCTGTAAAGAATAACAGGAAACAATTGCAAACTTGGAATCAAGCCCTAAAATTAATTTGAAATCGCTAAATCGGTTAAAAACAAAATGTCGGGAAAAGCAAAAAAAAAAAAATTGCAAATGTAGCGAAAATTCGCGAAAAATTTTAAAATTTGAAACAAACCATAACATTTATTAAAAGTGCCTAAAACTATAAGGAATGGAAAACATTCGATAAAAATTGCTTAAATAGCGGAAATTCGGAAAAATTTGCTAATAGCGCCATGATACCAAAGTCTTATTATTATTAAAAATCGTTAAAGCTGTAAAGAATCAAAAAAAAGTTGATTCTATCTAAAATTGCTTGTTGTTGTTTGCTCTTTAAATTTTTTTGTAATATCAAATATTTATTATATAAATTACTTAAATATTTGATTTTTTGTGTCTACACTATGTTAACATTGGACAAATTTTTGTTTGCCGGCAAATACTTTTATTTGCTCAAAATCAGCTGTTTTTTATTTGACACTCAAAAATAGTTTGTGTTCAGACTACGTTAATGAAATATTTAAGAAAGTATCTTTAGACTTAGTCTATGTTCACACCATATTTGTTAGGTCTGAATATATCTTTACATTATTCAAATTTGCATCGAATATTTGGACTTACAAACAGTTTTATATAAAATTTATGGATATATAACTTGAAATATTGAACAGTAGAATTAAATAATTTATAAATACTATACATAAACAAATAATTTACACGCAAAACAAAATTATTTTGAATAAAATTTTTTCATTTTTAAAGTTTTAAAACAAATATCAATAAATATATGATCAGCCGTGTTCTGGAAATCGAAATCGAGTGAAATTTAAAACAATTGAGGCTTCCGGTAAAAATTTTTTGGATGACTCCGTGACTTTTTGAATGAACACAGTTTTTTTTACAAAAAAAAAAAATTAATTTTTCAACATAATCTCCGTTTAGCGCAATACACTTAGTCCAACGTTTCTCCAATTTGTGTATCCCTTCCAAAAAAAATAGGATTTTTCGAGGTCCATAAAATAGGCATTTGTTTGACCAACAATTTCATCGTTGGAGCTAAATCTCAGCGGGCCAATTCTTTAGGTTCGGAAATAGGAAATGGTAACTGGGGGCTAAATCCGGAGAATATGGCCTTACATACGGATGCGAGTTGTTTTCTCATTGCGATTCCACTAGTGCAAGAAAACTTGAAGTATTATATAACAACATCATAAGGTATATTCATGGATTAAAAAAGCGTGACCAAGTTTCAGCATACTCGAAAACTCTCTATGGAGTTACTTTCGAAAGCCTTATTAAGATACGGGTTCTTTTGTTCTTACATAAAGTGATTTACACTGAAAAGCCAAAATACCTTTTTGAAAAAATAAGATTTGCTAGATCACCAAGGGGTAAAAGGATCATATTTCCGAAATTTCGATGCCTAGTTTCTCATTGGCAATTTTTCATCAATGCTCTTCCTTATTTTGGAATGCTCTTCCTTATGACCAACAAATAAACAGCAACGCAATGTCTTTTAGGTAATTCCTTTTTAAATATTTTGCCTAATTTATTTTGTTTAAATTTTTAATGTTAACATTTTTTACGTTGAAATTTATTTATGTTTTAAATTGATTTCTTTTTCTTTTCTTTCTTTCTTTAAATTTTTTATATTTAATTTTTATTATAAAATGTTTATAAACGTATATTTTTTTTAAGTTTAACTCTATTAAATTTGGAAACTAATTTGTACACATACACAATCATGCACTGGAATTATAAGACTTAGTTCTGTTGTGCAGGAAATCATAATCAATAAATAAATAAATAAATATGGCGGATGATGTACCAATTCGTAGCCCAATTCATGTAATTTTGTCATTGAGAAAGCACACGTGTGCACCCGTGCCTTATCTTGATGAAAAATAACTTTATTCTTGGCCATATGGGGTCGTTTTTTTTTAAATCCTCGTTAAATCGGTCCAATAAGTTGGCATAATATTTATTGTTTATTGTTTTTCCCTTTTGAAGGTAACCGATGTGAATTACCCCGCGTGCATCCCAAAATAATTCTGCCATCACCTTATTAGCCGACAAATTTACCTTGGTCTTCTTCGCAGCCGGTTCACCCGGAGAAACCCATTATTTGGACTGCTGCTTTTTCCCTTTTAAAGGTAATCGATGTGGATTATCACGCGTGCATCCCAAAAAACTGTTGCCATCACCTTATTGGCCGACAAGCTTACCTTGGCCTTCTTCGGAGCCGGTTCAGCCAGTCTATTAATAAGTGGCACTTGATGAGAGCAGTGTTGCATTTCATATAACTACGAGGGAAGTTCGAAAAGTCACGGACTTATTGATACGCCCCCGTAGTTATAATGAAGAATAGCTACTTTAAACACAGGACCATTTTAAAAGTCTGTTAAACTTTAATTTCACTCTAATTCGATTTCCAGAAAATGGCTGATTACTATTATTATTATTTTTTTTGTAACTGAAGCCACTAAGAATAACTAAGCAAAAAGAAAATTTCTTTAAATAAAAAAGTATTTAAAAACTTTATTAACTATGTAATTTAAGAATCCCTTTTTGAGTAGATCTAACGACGTCCGTTAGTCCATCTGGCTGGCTGGTTGTCTGTCTATATAAACCTTATGCGCAAGGTACGGGTTGCAATTTTGAAGATAATTAAAAAAATTTTTGTTTTGTCCTAAGGAAATAGCCTACCTACTGAAGATGTTGGAACTCGGTCCATAATTTCACATAGCTTTCATACAAACTTCGTTTCGAAAAAGAGTCTTGAACCAAAAATATTTTAAAATATTTTATTGCAACCTTAATAAACCTGGCAAATTTTAATGGAATCGAACTATATTTGTCTTTTTATTGCAGTTATATCTTTATATAAATTTGGCAACAATAACTTTTATAATAGCTACTATGTTATGGAGGTCCAGGTATTACACTAGTCCTATTTAAACCTCCTCCCTAAAAGCACCTCAATACGAAAAATCTCATATAGGTAAAGTATTTGCCACAATAAATTCTTATATGAATGTTAACCTCATAATTTTGTATTGCCAGCTCCATGATTGCGCATGTATTCCAAATAGGGTACATTCTCGAAACTTTGTCTGTATATAGTGTGGTGTAGAGTGTCAAAGGGTCGGGCTTGACAGACCATACTTTCTTACTTTCTTAATTTGGACTGGAATTAAAAAAGTGAAGAAAATGAAAAATAAACTCCGTAAAGATATTATAAGATTGTACTGTTTATGTGCGAATGTCAATAAGTGCATTTATGAAAATATTGTTGATTGTGAATAGAGAATAGTTTAACGAAAGCTTTTTATTGAAACTTGTAGCTTGGTACTGTAACCTCTTACACCCTCCTGTAACTACAAAACATACCAAATGAATTATATTTTACCCCAATTGAACCCCGTATTTTTCTTTCATCTTTTCTGGTTGGATTCTTTGCGATTTACACACCAAAATTTACATTACAAAAAACTTGTCTTGAATATCCATATTATATGACGTTTACAATACAATAAAGTTCAGTTTGACGCAATAGAGCTGCTAAAGATGATAGCCGCCACAAAGTTGTATCGGAATCTTTTGTAAGCTTTCACGTATAGTGGAGATGATTTGGCGTTCTTTTGATGTACGAACTTTAACCTTTTGTAAACCGAAACTGCAGTTCAAGAATTTGATAAAAAAAAACAATTTATAAAAACTGTTAAAGTATCCGAACAGTTTTTATATTAATGCGTATAATATTGAGCCAAGAATAATACCCTCTTCTCTGTTAAGATGACTGTTTGATTTTGACCTTGAAATTATGGTAAAAAAAATTATAATACGATTAAGTAGTTCCTACCAAAAAGTGTTACATATGATAATGATATTTAAATCCAGATCAAAATGATCTTAAAATATCTCCGAATAATCGATTCTAAAAAGGAATAAATAAACAAACACTAGATAATCCTGTAAAATTTAACTTTTAAAATGATTATTTACATGATTTTATTTTTACATGTTTTAAAGTTTTTCAGTTTTCTAACAAAGTGTTTTATAACTGCAAAAGAATACAGACACTTTTTAAACCACTTTTATGACTTTTGGATGTTTTGGTATGACTTGTAAGTATGTCTGTATTATTTGGGTTAAGCAATGACACTAGGCTAACTGGAACTTGTGCTAACGCTGCATCCAGCCTTAGGAAAAATACAACTTCATAGCAAACAGTTAGCGAACACAATTATTTATAACAAGATATTCCATAAAGTTTAGCGAGGTCAAAATGTCTTTAACCACAAGCAACCCATTTTCAGAAGAATGAAATTTATAGAATTATGTCTAAATTTAAATGATAACATTCAGTTATAAGAATAGAGAACAAAATGTGCTGTCATATGTAATACAAATAATTGTTAAAAAAAATAAGATTATTGCTTAAGTCTTTTGTTTTTATAACGGAAGAAGATTTTAAAAACCTAATTTTGTTACATTTTTTACTCAAACTCTTCTTTTATAAAACTTTAAATTAAAGCTTTGCAGGTATTCTAATCTTATTATTACTTTAAGCAAATTAAAACCTCAAAATTAACAACAAAACAAAACTTTAAAAAAATAAAGTAATCACTTATATACATTTTTTGTTAACCTCAATAATAGGGCCAAAAGGAAAAAGTGCTTAAGTTGTCTTAAGCAAAATTTGAGTTAATAGTACATTTGAGATCTTCACGTTTAAAAGCACACATTGACAAAGTTTCAATTATGTTGCAAAATTACTTTTGCCTTATTTTTTTCACTGTGCAATAACATTTGGAATAAAATCTTAAGTTTGCTTCCGAGCCGTGACATTAGGAATATGAAGGAATAAAAACTTTAAAAAACTATGATTGCAAATAAGTGATAGTTATATTACAACAGGCGCAAATTATCAAAAATCAACTTTAAAGTTTAAATTTGCGCTCCTATAACTCAAACAAATAGACTTAAGCACTTTCTTCTTATTGCCACAGCAAAACAAGCATAAGTTAGGTTTGGTTAGGTCAGCACAGCCGAACTGCGTCCAGCAATTAGTTCTCGTTGTGTTGCCATGCCTAACTCTCTCCCAGGGGTTCTATGTTACCTGGCTGCTAACATTCTCGTTCAGCCATCAGGCTGATTCAATGAAGGAGTGAATCCTGTTCAAATCAACTTCAGAGACCAAAGTTTTGTCCCTAAATGCTCTTCGACCAAACAGTTCGATTCTTAGATCTCCGAGTGCCGGGCAATAAATAGCCTTATATATGGTAAGTCATATTAAACGCAGTATTTTTGCAAATATAAAATGAAAATTAGAATCCCACAAAACAAAACGATAACAAAGAACACGCATTTACAAATAGCCGCATTTTTAAAAGCAAATAAATAATACAACTAAATTGTAACATAAAATAAAATAGAGAAACAACAATAAATAAATACGGATTAACTGCTGACTTGAAAGAATATAACCACTACAATCTCCAAAAATGGCACATAGATAACTTCTATTACAGGAATGATTTTTTTATTTCCTCAAACTTCCTTTGAAATTTGTAATTCATCTATATTTCTTTAAGAATTTTATTAAAAGAAGAGTTGGTTTTTTTCATTGTAGCCCAAAGTAACACCTTCCTTAATTGTATGTGTTAGTTATGAAACTTAAATAAATTTATATAATTTTTTTATTTAAGTGTAGTTGTTTTAGTTTGATTTAACATCTTCTATTAAAGCTTTTAAAAACTTTATCAGAGGAAGAAGAAAAAACGTAACAATTGTAAAAAGAAATTAGAGTAACATCCTCACAAAAAATTTATTAATAGTTTTGTTTAAGTGGCCGATGGAAGCATTTAATTTCGAACTTGTTTAATATGAGTATTAGGGCGGCTCGATTGGTTGATAGTCAACAAGTTTTAAAACGCTAATATACAAAGAAAGTTTTTTAATTTTATTAAGTTAAGTTTGAGATCCTTAGAGGGAAGCGAACTGACACCAAAGTAGTCCCATGATAGGTCTTTGGTGTTAGAGACCGGCTCCAGATCTAACACTTTATATGAATGGGATCCTGGCAGGATCACCCTGTAGTTATTTAAAAATAAAACACAAAACACAATGTATAACTTCACTTCAACTGATTGACAAAATAATTGGTCTTTATTTTCTTTTGTCACTTTCCTTATATCTAAAAATTTTATCAAAAATTATTTTAGGGAATGAAATATTTATTAATAAATTCATTTATTAATGATGTGCTAATAATCCCAATTTATGATAAAAACACTGAAATTTATTGTTGTGGGAAATCTAGTTTTTATGCGCATTTCGCTGGTTGCTTAGGCCAGCTCGTCAGGAAACTTTTTCCAAATACTTTAGAAAAGCTAAAAATATTATACAAGTAAGACCATAAAGTGAATAAGAATTTTAAAACACTCTGGTCTTAAATGTTACAATATCAAAGCTTCAACAAAGTCACAACAATAAACCGTCAATTTTTTCTTTCTTACATTCCCCTACAATTGGCTGGGTTTTTTCCAACACAAATTGTAGTTGTAAGAGGATAGAAAAATTTAGAAATATAGAAAATTTTACATTCGACTTTTGAGCGACTTCTAAAAATCCACTCTATATTTTAATTTTACTAATATTTTATTTATTATAATTTAATTCCACTCAGTAAAATTTTTCATACATGTTTGTGTGTTTGATTAATACAACGCAGCAAATCAAAATTATGCTGATGCGTTAATAATTGTTTTGAAGTCGTTGAACGTTTTGTTTAATAAAATTATAAGACAATACAGTATTCAAAATTATGCTGACTTCTAAATAATTACATAGTGTTATTAATTTTTTAGTTTAACGCACTTGGTATTTCAATCAACTAATGGACAAATACGCAAATATGCATGATCACAAATTGCACTCATGCACATTTGTAATCTATCTGTATATTAAACTTTATGTGTACACTACAATTTATGTGCACACTACACATTTACATGGGGTTGTTATTGACACCTAACAGCCACCATTTTAAAAGTCACACATCTACTCTCAATGAACATGTTTAGTGTTAGTTACTACAATGGAGTGTTATTTCAATACAATGTTGTATTATTCCAATAAAACAAGTCCTAAAACTAAATTTATGAACCAAACTTTAGAAAGTCCCAGAAAAATGCGTCATATTACCGGTGAATAATGTACTGTAATTCATTACTTTTTACACCTTTTGGTTCTTCACATATCAGTTAAAAGATTGATTCTCCTTTCGCTGGTCATGAGTTCTTTATTTTTGTACTTGTTCTAATTTCACAAGTCCCAGGATCAGTCTGTTAGAACAATAGACACAAATTTCCCGCAGGGATAGAATTATTGTTCAATTATGTGCTGTTTCCAGGTGACAGGCAATTGATTGAGTAGTAAAATTTATATGTAAGGCCCTCATAAAACTGAGTTATTTTCATATAAATTTTACTACACAATCAATTGTTTGGCACCTGAAAACAGCACATTAATCATTGCAAAAGCATACGCTTTGTCAACGGACAACTGTGTTAAACTCCGATAGTTTTAAGGACGAGTTACATAGAATCCCTAATACTGTATTAGTCCTTTTTTCACAACTTAGTTAATATACATGTTAACTTATGAGCTTTGGCCCTTTCGTACGTCTCCGATGTACGTCTGAAAATCAGGGACTGTAAATAACAGTTACCCAGACAATTTAAACTTAAAAACTCTTCATATTAGAGCAAACGGAGACCGTTACTGGCATAAACCGATAGCTTCGTATTGACGAGCTCTTTAAGAATCTACGGTGATCTTATAAAAGTGATCTCAACTCCACAATTAAGAGTTATTTTTCAACGTAAAAATAAAAGGTCGAATAAAACTCTCAAAATGAGAGTTTTATTTTGTCGACTAAAATAAAACTCATTTGAGGAGTTTTGATTTTTCCGTTTTAAATAAAATTCATTTAAGCAGTTTTATTTTTTCCGTTTTAAATAATACCCATTTTGCCGTCATAAAATTAAACTCTTTTGAAAAGTTTATGTTGATTAATACATAACATAGTTAGTTTACAAAAGAAACAAAAATTCCCAAATTCTATTTGTTAAAATTGTTGAGTTAAATACCTCAAATTTTCAAAGTAAATGATGATGAAAAATATATCGGACCATTCTGCTGATGGCTGATAATTGAAAATTAATTTCTTAAAAAATATTTTTTAATATCAAACACAAATTTAACTAATTTTCACAATTAAAACAGATTTTTTTTCTTCAATAAACTAAATGCAAAATAAATTGTTTGAATATGCAAATTTGATTCTGATGGATAAATAAAACTCCTCAAATTAGTTTTATTTAATGACGGCGAAGTAAAACTCCTAAAATGAGTTTAATTTGATGACCGCGAATTAAAACTCCTCAAAAGAGTTTTATTTTATGATGGTGAAATAAACCTCTTTTTAAGTTTGTTTCGACGGTTTATTTTTACGTTGAAAAATAATGGTTTTAGACGGAATTTTATTTTTTAATTCACGTAATAACTGTTATAAAATAATTTTTTCGATATCACTTATAACCGTTACGGTCCCTGCTGAAAATGTGTAACTTTAAGATGCTGAAGTATAGAGGTTTGAAAATGGATTTATTGATTATTTTGGGTCTTTCTATACTTCTATGAGTTCTGCTAAATGATTTGTAAGTTTTTGTTTTTTAAAATTACAATACAATTTAAAAATAAGAGTAAACAATTTTGTCAAAAATGTAATAAATGAAGATATTTTTTAGCATTTAAAAGTGTGAGATAAAAGTCCTCTGCTAAAGTCTATTGTTTTTTATTATTTATAAACAAAATATTTGCATTAGACTTAAATTAAACAAGAATAAAAATATAAAACAAAACAATCATACCAGACAATTAACATGCTCCCAAGACTGGTTTTAAATATTTCCAAAATATCCTGATTTCACTTCACTCTTAAAATAACACTTCAAAGTCTATCTAATTAAGTTGTTATTTAAAGATTAATTACTTCTTTTTAAAATTTCCCTTCAGAATTTTAGGTATAATCGTATCATCGTCATTGGCATTTGCTTTCCTGTGAAGTGTCAATCATTTAAGTCAAAAAATTTATCTTTGGCAAATCATCTAAATCTAATGTCAGATTCGAATGGGCAGATAAAATGTACTTCTTTTCTATTCATTTAACTGTCAGCAATACTGCAACACACATAAATACAATAAAAAAAAAACTTTGATCTTGTGGCTTTAAAACTGAAGATCATCAATAAACATTTTAACACCCAGACAAAGGAGAAAAAACTCCAGAAAATGATGTTAAAAAATAACTTTTAAAATTCATTCATTGAAAAACACACATTTGTTGGTTGGGTTGTTTGGGAAATAAATTAAAAATTCTTAGAAATTTCAATAACAACTAATGCCAATTTTTTTTTTTTTTTTTTTTTTTGTTTATTTTATTAAAACCCGACAAAATTTATGATTTTGCAATCGTACATTCAGACACATTTTCTAAATTAATGAAAAACAAGATACAACAAAATATTTATAAAATAAAGGCATCCATACAAACGGAACTTAAAGAGATTTGTGAGACAATAATAAAGATTAAAACCATGTCATGACATGCCGTAGAATTCTCATGAATTATTTTTATTAGTTTTTTTTCCTTTTTTACAAAAAAAAAAAAAAATAAATAATATTAAAAAAATTGAATTAATTTATTTTCAAACAAGCGATTTAAATCTTTTTTTATTTGTATTAAGCAAACAAAACTGCTGCCGCCGACAAAAAATGTGTCACCCCCACACCTAGAAATTAATAAAAAAAATCGTACTTCTAAAATAATTTTGAAAATATTAAATTGATTTTTTTATTAAAGCTGAAAAGGCAATTTAATATTGCGCATAATAACTTTGATTAAAATGACATAAAAAGACAACTAAGTTTTGTAGGTAAAATACGACATTGAAAACAGCTGCCAAACTTATATGACTACTACTTGGAAAACTTAAAGATGATTTACCCAAATCAGTGGACTGGATAGGTCAATATTGTATAGAGAGGACAGTTCGCCATATATAAGATAATTTGATGAAATTTATAACTCTACTTCTTCTTGATTTGCCATTTGTCATAAAAATGTTGAATATGATAATTTCAAGAAATTGCAATATTTTCCAGAATACCGGCCAACATTTCTCTATTCCTTGCCATACTTAATTGATATTCTACATCTTTGATTTAAGTCCAACTTTAAATATTTTCAATCCTTGATATGTTTATTCTCTCTTTGAGATTTTTGTTGTTTGTAAAAGTTTTTACTTGGAGTTGGAGCAGCTTTTCGTTTTCGGATGATTGTCATAAGATTTCTGCTTTCATGCATTCTACTAAGTGCCCGATAAAGACTTTTCACTGTATTTTTAAGATTTTGAAGTAGGCCCATAATAAAAAATATTGGGCTACGAACTTGCCCTATCGAACAATGCGAAATATCAGAGAATTAGCCTGTAGTGCGATTCCCTAACTTTTTTACGATAATCGTATCGTTAAAATAAATATATCGAAAATTTAACGAATTTGCTAATCAGAAATATTTTAAACGATATTCGGTGTCGATTAAAGTCAGCTGTTACTTTAAGCAGTTTTTTTCGTTATTTTAACGACAATAATTTACGTTGTGTTTATTTAATCGATAAAGTGTATTTTATGTTTAAAGTGGCTGAGGCCCGACTTCTTACATACATACATATGTATGAACAAAAACGAAATTCTAAATTCAAAATGTACAAAAAAAAGCAAATTATGAACAAAAACAAAATTCTAAATGTAAAATTCACAAGAAAAAATATAAAAACAGTAAATTAAGCAGAATTTAATTTGTTTTTTCTTTATTCTCTTTTGTGCTTTTCGTTTATTTTAACATTTTGTAGACAGAGATGTTATAAAAACTACAGCTGTTTACAATCGTTAAAAATAAATTACAGAATCACACTATCGTTACTGCGAATATATGTATATGTCGGCAAAAATTACGATTGTTGGATCTTTAAAAATTAGTGAATCGTACTACTGGACTCAACATTTTCATGGAGATTTAATACTCAACGCAGGGTCAGGAATACTACGGTGGCATACTATACCTGCCGTAGAATGTTTGGCGCCTTTGTGGGGCCTTAATCCTAGAATGGTCAAATGGTTGTACACGGCAATAGTACGGCCCATTCTTACATATGGGGATTTGGTATGATGGACTGTGAAGGGCAAGACCTACGTCGTGCATCAGAGTACAAAGAGTACAAAGTACAAAGCCTGCGGTTGAATAACAGGCGCTCTATGCACTAGTCTTTCAGAGGCGTTGAATACTTTGATGTACCTTATTCAAATAGAATTACACCTACGGTCAAGCAGAGATCTTATAGAAGCAACCCACATCTCTGAAACAACCAACGGACTATATGATATCCCGTGCACACTTTGAGAAGGAATTCAAGGTCATATTTCCGATAAGGCGGGAATTTACATAGATAGGATTAACATAGATGAGTCAAAGATAACCTGTAGTTTTCTCGGACTGCAAGTGAATCTCCCTTTCCGTCTGCCGGATGAGGCAAGCGTATTCAATACTGGCGATAAGAGAGGCATGTAAAACACTGTACAGTAGGAATATCAGTGGCAAAATTGGCATTTTCGTCGATAGCCAGGCGGCTCTGATATCACTAAAGTCACATTAAACAACGTTTACTCTCGTTAACCAGTGTAAAGAAGAACTATTCAACAGGGCAGCCTATTTGGCATTGCCTTAATTTGGATCCCTGCGCATAGGGATCATTTGGCAATGAACAGGCAGAGGTACTGGCCCTTGACATTTCACAAGGTGTGCCAGTTGCAACACCCCAGGGACCCATCAGAAGCGAAATCTTCAGACACTATCTGGATAAGGCTAACGACAAATGGAAGAAACTGGATGGCTGCAGGGCTACCAAGGTAACGTGTGTACACGTACGAATTAAGTCGCTTTGAACAACTTCTCAACTTCAGTCGCAGGGACATTTCGAGACTGGTATACTGGTCACTGGACGATCGGTAACCACGCTATGAGACTCGGTCTCCCTTTTAATGAATGCTGCCACAGCTGAATGGAACCTGGCACTGAGGAGACAGTAGTTCGTCTACTATGTGATTGTCCAGCGTCTAATTTAACGCGACATGGATTATTTGGGAATTACCTTCTACAAGAACTGTCTGAGATATCGCGAGTGAAACTCGGCAATTTAATGAAATATCTCAACCTAACGGGCTAGCTCTAGCAACCTCAGTATTGCCTGGGTAATGCTTGATTCGGGGTTCCTATTCTTGACGAGTTGTGTGGTATCAAAACGGAGTCACTGTCGACACTACTGTTAAAATTTAATAAAAATATATTTATTTTACGAATCAGTTTATTTTTAAACAAACTACTAAAAAAATACTATTTTTCCGTACTTATACTGTTATGTAGTTTGATTTTTTTTCAGTTAAATTATATTTTTTTAAAGGAATAACTGTTAAATTTTACGGAATATACTGTTAAATAAAAAAAATTTAAAAATTTATGTAAAACTCATTTATTTTAAATGAAATGTAAAGGATTGGTTTTTTAAATAAATTTTTAGTTGGTTTAAATTAATTTTCTGTGGGATTTACCAACATAATATTTTGAGTATAGTTCTGGGCGTGCTACCACGTTAATCAACCAACCAACCAGGCCTATAATATTTAAATAATATAAATATTTGTATTCAGTGATAAAATTTATATTATCTTAGTTATTGTTGATCCAAACAACTTAAAGTCAGTCTTCTCTTTCTTTAAAAAAAAAATCCATCGTTAGACTATTCAATTTCCCTTAATATGAGCTTTATAGTGATTAAGAATTCGAAGTATATTGGAAAAAGTTAGTCATATGAGGAATATATGCTTCCAATATTACAAAAAGTAATGAATGATTTGAGAAAAAGACTATGGGTGAAACCATTAAAGGAACTTTGTTTACTAAAAGTATGCAAAGAAACGGCAATAAACACGTTGAACCTAACCGAGATATATGCAATTAAATGTGGAAGAAGAATCCTATGAGGAATGTAATGAAAATCGATCGATTTAAAAACTATCGTATTTATCAAATGTGATCCATTTCAATCGATTTTGAAATCCACTTTTGAATAAAAGTTTAATTTTTGAGTTCTATTAACATATGTATATAACATAGAATTTAGAAGAATATAGACAGGAAAAAGGGGAAAATGCATTAGAAATCATTTCAGATCCTTTGGTTTGGTTTGGTTTTTTAAAATCGTTGTCATTCACGTACCTGATTATTTTGGGGCTTGAATTTATTTTTAATGTTATTTTTGTTAATTTGTATATTTTATATTCTTATATGCATCTGCAACCAGAGAGAAAAACATGTTTAAATATGGTCACCTCCAACAAAACTATTTTTAAATAAAATTGTAAACATATCGAGCCATAACCGCAAAAAAGCTTAAGCGACAACATTTTCAATTTTCCTTTTTTTTAAATGAATTTATTGGCAACATTTGCATCATCTCCCAAAATCTCATGGTTACAGAAGGTAGAGTTTCGATTTTATAAAAAAACCATTTTAGTTTAAGAGCCAAGTTTCATACAAAATTTTTATGAAATATAATAAAAAAAAACCCTTATCTGTAAAATTTTGTTTTTGTCGCTTGAGCTTTTTTTGCGGTTATGGCTCGATATTATGGTTAATTTAACCATATTATTTTCATCGATAACCATATTATGGTTAAATTAGTCCTCCATCAAGAAGGCACAACCATATTATGGTTGCCTCCAGACATGTTTTGGTTAATAATAACTAAAATATGTTTAATACTTATAACAGCATGGTTGATTTTCATGTTGCTCTTGGAAAAGAGAAAAATACTATTAGTAATTTAAAAACAAATTATTGTCATATTTAACCATAACATGTTTAGAGACAACCATAATATGGTTGTGGATTCGTGCAAGAGGATATATATGGCTTAATTAATCATAATATGTTTAAAGTTTTCTTTGCAAATAGTTTTGTTGGAGGTTACCATATTTAAACATGGTTTTTCTCTGCGTATAATTTATCATATCTAATAAGGATCTAATTTAAGTGAATCTTTGAGTTGTTATACCCACACTACTATAGTGAAGAGGTTATTATGATTTTGTGTAACACTTACAATACTAGTAAAGTACACCAATCGACTCCGATCGAGAATTTGATGCTAACTATTATCTAACTATGAGTGATGGCCTTGTGCGCAAAGCACAGGTTGCAATTTTGAAGTTAAATTGAGGAAATTTAGTACCTACGCTTAAATTGTCGAAGGCTATTGAAAATGGTAAAAATCTATCTAAAATTTCACATAGCCTCCCATACAAACTTTTTGCCATAGAAGAGTCTTCGTATCCACAATCCATCTTATTATTTTGGCATTTAGGTAAAATGGACCCAAGCAATATTTGATTTCAACCTAAATCATCTTACTTATTTTTTTTTTTTTTTTGGAAACAGTCCATATTTAATCATGGCTCCCAAACAAATACCACTCCCAAACATAGCTTTTAATGCCATAACTTTCTTATAAGTATTGGTATTGATAAAAAATTTGATAGCCACCACTTATATATTAGCTACTATGACGTGTTGGTAGGTACAGACTTGACCGTAGGTCTCATACAAAGCCCAACCCTAAAAACAATTTTAAGCGAAAAAAAATCTTGGTATGGATGTAGATATCTTTAATCTTCGGCTTAAAGAATTCTTATATTAATCTTAACCTTATAATATATTTATATTTATATATATAGTATATGTCTATATGTTTATATAAGTATATATATATATATATTTTTTTTTTTCTAAGGAAAAATTTGGGTGTAAATACTTTTGTGTGGGATATCAAATGGTCGGTGACCTACTGTACTTTCTGACTTGTTCTACTTTAAAAGCTTTTTATAAAATGAAATGTTAGTTTAAGGAAAAGTGTAATCTCATTTAAAGCTGTTAATTTTGATTCATCTTAAGTGAAGTCTTGAATTTTGTTGGTGGCAACACTGATTTGCATAAAGAATATACAATTTGGGAGAAACGAGATTCAAATTTAGGCTGTCACGACAAACTTATTTCAAATTTAACAAGTGGTTTTAACTAACAAGCGCAAATTTTTATATATGTAAAAATATTTACTGTCCCATTTGAAATTTCAACATCGATCTTTTATATTTTGTTGATTTTTTTTTAGCCAACTTGGCGTATGCGAACTACTGTGTGAATAACAGGAAAGTACTTTATAAATTGGTGTAGTATTATGCTCCGATTGGTATGAAAAATAATGCGTTTAGGAAGTTATTGCAAAGGTATATGTTGGAAAAGTTTTTGCTTGGTACATAAACATACCACACTTTACCAACAAGAGACTTCTAACTCGAAATATAAATTTTTTCAGTAGAATCAAAACATTTTTTAATTTAATATTAAAGGCAATTTTCAAGCCAACCGTTTCACTAGCAAAAAACATAGGGTAGGTATGAATATAACGAAAATTTGAGTTAATACTCTCTGTTGATCGATATTTATGGTTTGGTAAGCCGTGATTTTAATTTCAAGGTTTATTTCAAGAATGTGCATCTTGCGATTTCGATGCACCCTCTTAAGGTAGAAGTACATAACACGCGTTAATTCGTCGACGAGTATGGGTTAAAAAACTTTAGCGCGTAAAAATTGCCAAGTGACACAATGCACCTTATAAAAGCCTTTTCTTTCAGTTGTTTTTTATTTGAGTAACAATTTTTTTGTATAGAATTCCAAGCCTTGTTAATTATTCTTTTTTGTTGTCAGCTGATTACTTGTCAAAATACACAACTCGTAAAAAAGTTCAAAGTTAACCAACTTTCTGCCGCGTATGCGTCAAAAAGTTTTTTGTGTAACTTGTTCTTTCAAAAAAAAACACTAGATCAACTATTTTCTAGACAGAAAATTAGCAGTCTACAGAGC
Source organism: Pollenia amentaria (assembly GCA_943735925.1). Taxonomy (NCBI): domain Eukaryota; kingdom Metazoa; phylum Arthropoda; class Insecta; order Diptera; family Polleniidae; genus Pollenia; species Pollenia amentaria. Next base: position 183,537,011 of record OX031007.1, on the reverse strand, counting down.
GCGCGCGTACTAACGCTTATTATGTATTCTACCCTTATTTCATTTTTTTTTTTTTCTTCAACTATAATCACTACGATCCAGAGGATCTTTTGTGCAGTTTCTTGAACTATCTCGTTTGCCATTAATCATTACTGCAAGATATTTATTTTATATATTTTGGATTTTCTGATTGAAAAATTTTGTATTTTCAATGAAGTAATGTTTATTTTCCCGCTTACGATCATATACTTTCTTTTCCGTGTATAAATGCTTAAGCCATTTGTTTTTTTTTTTTTTACTATTATCTCCTGAAGATCCGCAATATTATTCGTCATTTCTTTGGTATCGTCAGGATATCTTGTATTATTTAAATGTATTCAACTTATAAAGATACCTTTTAGAATGTTGTTGATGAACTCTTAAAATTTTTTTCTCGGAATCTATATTGAAAAGCAATAGGGAATATATATCATTGCCTCACACCTTTACAGAATATACCGATTGAAATTCGCTCAAGTTTATTAAGATACCTTATCAGACATTGTGAGGTGATTAATTAGTCAGTCACCATCGATATTGTATAGAACCCAGCCATAAAAATCATTCTACCTCTACTCACAAGCCATATAGATCCTTTTATGTATTTTACAAGAGTAATTAGTTTTCTATTCAAACTGGTCCTAGTTTACATTCTAGATTTTGTAAATTTTTATATTATTTCGAATGTGTATTCTAAGTCAAATTACAATTTAAAAAGCTTTTATACTTTAATAGTCTTATTCCTAAATAGTTTCTAGGAACACAGAAAAAATTATTAAATTTCTCAAATCACCAAATTTATTCCACATTCATAATATCAAGCAAACAAGTTGTTAATTTTGCACCTATTACCAAAATAATTATATTAATTACTAAAAATTTTAAAATTTTGAAAAAATATTTTCAGTGATGAAAAAACTTTGCCATTTTAAACAATGTGTTAATTTGTTTAAATAAATATTGACAATTCCCAACAACAATTCTACAAGTTTAAATTATTTTATTTTAAACGAAAAAAGTCAATTAAGATTTTTTGTTATTTAATTAAAATTTTAATTGAAAATTTATTTCAAAACAACTAAAATGTTAATTAAATCAAAATTAAATTTTTAATTTTCTTTCAATTAAAAAAATAATTGCTTCGATTCCCAGATTCTATTTATTCTAGATTTTGTTAATTTTCAATTTCTGTCTAAGGAGCAGATGATTACGATTGGAAGCAGTTGTGCTAGACTTGAGTTATCGTTGCCAAACGAAAGAGAGAGCAAAATTATTCTAAACCAATCAAAAACTCAAAATGAATTTTTTGGCTTAATATCTTATTGCCTAACGTCAGAGAATTAAGAGTAGGGTACCTCTTACTAGAATTACTTTTAAAAGTTTCTATAAAAAACACCACCCAATAATCAGTATTACTAAAAAAAAAATCAAGGTTTATGAAATTTAAGTTTCTTTTTTTGTTCCTAACAAAAGCAAACAAATAAACAACAACAACAAATTTTGCAGAATGTTTTAACGTCATGTGCACTCAATCCAAAAAAAAAATGAAAATTGTTTATCAAGCAACATGTATTTATGTCACCAAATATTGAAAATTTAACAAATTTTAAACACAAAAATGTTGCCACAGATTACAACTGTGTAAGTACGAACATACAACAAGCAACACTCCAGCAACTAAAAATTAAAATCAAGCACATGTGCAATATTTTACCACACATTTAATTTTGTTTGGTATTTGTTTAAATTACTTATTTATCTAAAAAAAATTTTGTTTATAATTTTTTAGTTGCCAACAACTAAAACTCAACTCTAGATGTTGTTAACAATTATAACCATTTAAATTGCAATTTTGTATCGTTAAATAAGCCAAAAAAAAATATATATAAAGTTTCTTAGCCGTATTTTATTTATGAAATTAAATTCATTTTAAAAATTTTTTTTTTTTTTTGGTACTCAAAGTTTTAAGAAGAACAACATTCGCACTAGACAAACATGCATTTAACAGTTTGCGATTTTGTTTAATATTGATAAAGGTTCACTGCCGCGAATTGAAACTCATGTTTGTTTAACTATAATTGCTGCCATTTATTTAAATATTTTAATTAATTTACAAATGTTCATTCGTTCATGTTGTTTTGAACCCAAAACAATCAATTCTTTAAGTTTCAAGAGTCTTAGTATATTTTTGATTTCTTTCGGTTTCATATGGCTTCAAGTAATTGCTGGCAATTTAAATTAATTACTTATTGTATTCAATAGATTTGCGTAGGTGTTTGTTTATTATTATACTTTTCGAATTTAATTTTTTTATTAATATTTTTTCTAGATATTTTTGTTGCAATGCGATTTTATTTTATTAAGTTCCAATCATTGCTGTCATTGTTATTGTATAGTAATTTTTCTTCAAACAGTCTTTGATTTTAGAGCTTTAGAGAGAAAAAAAAGGGTTTGTTTCTTAAATCTTTTGATAAATTATCGGTTTAACAGCTTGGTGGTGTTGTTTTGTTTTTGTTATATTTTGTTTATTGCTGTTGTTGTTGTTATCATAGAAATAGAGTAATTATATACATGACTAATTTATCGCTATTTTGAATAATGAATTTTAATCACCATCATTATAAGACTTTATTTTATTGCTTGCTTAAAATATGTAAATATATTTTTTTTATTTCAGTACATTTGAAATGCAAAATATTTTAATTGCATATAGAACTTAAATACATTTTTAATTTAATACTTTTAAAAATATTTCAAATTTTTGTTTTTACCTTTTTTTGTTTCAAAAATGGTATTAAACCACCATTGACACGGATATAAAGCAATATTTTTTACATTCCACAATTTCCAAAGTATTTTAATTTTTCATAGAAAATTTTTAGAAACCATTAAAGAGTAAGTCAACATAAAAAAAGTTATTGATAAAAAATTCCTTAAAAAACTTGACTGGAGTATTTAAAAAATATGGAGTACCAAAAAAAAAAAAGAATTGAACACGATATTGGATGATATGTGGTTCCAACAGGATGGTGTCAATTGCTACAAAGCCAACGAAACAATGGCTCTTTTACGTGAAAAACTCAATTGCCGTGTTTTCTCACGTCGTTTAATTGGCCAAGACGATCATGTTATTTGACGTCATTGGACTTCTTTCTTTGGGAATATTAAAAAGACGTGCGTCTAGAACAATTCAAGAGCAAAAAGGATGAGATAATTCGGCACATTAACGACATTGAATCTTAATTATGTCATTGAAAATATGGACCATCGGATAGAGTTCCATATTTTCAAAAGCTCGTCATGAAGCCGTGACGAGCTTTTGGCCAATATTTTGCTCCTCTTATAATTGTCATAGACCCTTCTATCATAATAAAATATATTAAGATAATTGTCTGAAAACTTTTTGTTTTCATTATGATTAACATCGTGCGTTTGGGTGGACCACCATTTATTAACGTGATTTATTGGATTACAGATTATTCGAAAATTTTAGTGCACTATGGACCACCAGAAAAGAGATGTTGTAGTATGCTGCAATTTAACATAATATAAATAGTTGCTGTCTAATATCTCCACAATATTTGTGTCACTGAGAATAATTAAATAAAATTATTCTTATATAAACGTTAAGTTGGACTTTTAATGAAATCTGAGTTTCACACCCACATTTTCGAGAGACTAGTGAGAAAGAAATTGCATTTTCGACAATAGAGTGGTAATAGATATCGTTGATAAAATTAAATACTTTTTATTCAAACTCTTACAATTGAAGACCTATTAACATCATAGGGCACAAATAAATTATTTTGAGTTGCTTGATTTTAAGGTTAAAATAAAATTATTAAAAACATTGAAATGTAAGAAGTCAATTACCATAAAAATCAGAAACGAATTGGAAAATAATTTAAATCTTTTAAGGGGATGTTGGAATGGTTATAGAGTTTTTCTTTTCCCGGAGTGAAGGTTTAAAGGGATTTCCCGGAAGAGCGGACTTTGTTTTGCAATTTTCCGGGAATTCCCACTTAATATAAAACTCTGCAAAACTCATTAAACGTTAGTTAAAAAAATAAATAATTTCAATGCAAAGCCAACAGCATGGACATAAAACCAAAATATTTAAATTATTTAAACAAAATATTACAAAAAATTTCTTTGGAAAAACGATTTTAGAACAGAATAATTATTTTAAGAATCAAAGAAGAGTTGTGCACCTTCCTACCGATGTTTGCATTTATAGTCAAAAGAGCATTATATAATCTCTGGACACTCTAAGTTTTCTCACCACTATCTTCAAAAACATGTAATTCCATTTTTAAAGAAAATAATTTTCTTTGAAGCGAACTAGCGTTTTCTTTCCCAATTGCTGCATTAAAAATTTCCTGAAATGTTAATTTCTCACTTTTGTCATTCATCTCTTACAGAAATAGTATTAACTGCTCTGCTTTAAAAAAAAATTATATATATTGAACCAAGTGCGAATAACTTTTTTGTACATTTTTACTCCTCGTCTTTTACTAGTTCCAAATTTCAGAACATCAAACACTAAACGTTTAGAGTTACTCATTGGATTTCAATTAACATCTACTTCGTAAAATAACTTACTTACAATTATATCAGCAGTTAAGTTGCTATAATTAAACCAAAAAAATACCGAGAATCCCCGACACAAATTTCCAAGGAATTTTTTCCCTAAAAATGCGGGGATCCCGAGATTTTTATCCTGGGAAATCTCGTATAAAAAATACTAGATAGCTATAATAAATATGAAAAACACATAAACCTAACTTTTTTAATCAGGCGTTTTATGATGTTTTATAAAAAGACCTTCAATTCGTGTAAATTTTGGCGAAAGGAGCCTAAAACATAGTTGGTATCAAACTAGGGATGCCAATCCCGAAATCCCGATCCCGAAACGTCCCAGGATTTTCGGGATTTAGTCGTTAACTTTTTTTTTTTTTTGTTTAACCTTTTTTATAAAAAGAAATTCATCGTGACATTCTCCCTTGAGAGGATAGGGAACACAATATTGATGTTTTATATTTATTTAATTAACTTCGTTAATAATGTCAATGAAAACGAAAGAAAAAAGTTAAACTTTGTTTTTCTTTTTAAGCGTTCCGAACAATTATAAATAAATTTTGATGTGAGAATTTCTGAAAATAATCAAAGAAGGAAATAAATTAAAGAAAGAAATATCTTTTGAAATGCACAAAATTAAAAGAAAACCCAAAAGTTCCGTGTGATTTTATTTTCCAATTGATTCCACTAGTGCAACAAATGCAAAATTTTAACTTTACTCTTTACCAGCTTATGCTCATTAAAGTTTTTTCTGAGAGTGGGCATGGGACCTACGATAATTTATGAAGCGATTTCACGAAATTAAGTAGTGTAATTTATATACTACATAATTCTTAGCACCAGTCGTGGTGGGTATAAAAATGTGTTATTGTTAAACTAAGGTTTTTATGTTTAACCAAAAAAATTTTTGTTGTTAATTAATTTCGAATTAAAATTTTAATTATTCATCTTTATCTATTCAATAAAAATCTTAATAGAATCTTCCAGATAAATCTATAACAACTTGGCTATATTTAATTGCTATATTAATTATTTTTTTATTTAGTTTGAATAAACTGAGGTAATTGAATAATATATAGATTTTATGTTAATTATTTTTTAATTTAATCAACTAACACATTGTTTGAAATCGTACGTAAATTTAACTTTGAAATACTTAATGAATTATAAAACTTTTGTTTATTGATCCCTTTTAAAGACTTTTTTTTAATAAATACATATGTGACCTTCTCCGAGAAAAGGGTGTGAAAAAACGGGTTTGGACTTAAGAGTGGATTCTGGTACCTAAAAGGGCGTATAATAAGATGGAATGAGTTAAATTTCTGATAAGAATAACTAAAGCCTCTAGTACACGGCATGTAAAAAGCCACATGCGCATGTGGTTCTGACGTAATTTTAACGTTAATGCAAAGCCACAATAAGCATTGCGTGTTGTGTGATGACGACAAAATTACGTCAGAAGCACATGCGCATGTGGCTTTTTACATGCCGTGTACTTGAGGCTTAACCATAACTAACCAAATCGCATCTCCCAACTGAAGGTGTGTTCACAATGATAATGCGTTATGAGAAGATCACATACATATAAAAAGCATTAATCTTTTAAAAACCTTGAATCCCATAAAATCCCGATATCCCGAAAAATCCAGGGATCCTGGGATCTGGTTTTTTGAAATCCCGAATCCCGGGATTTGCGAAAACCAGTCCCGATTGGCATCTCTATATCAAACGAAACATTTCCATTGATGTTGATATCAAAATCAAATAAAAATAATGTGTCAGATCAAAACATAACATTTCCAAACTTGATATTATAATTACTTAAAGCTTACCGCTCTATTTTTAAAGTATTGGTTGTTTTTCACAAAACTGTTGTCACGATTATTAACAAATTTATAAAATAGTTACCTCCCTGGAAAATTAACAAATTTATGTTTATTTGGTTTTCAAAATGGTTTAATTACTTGCTTGGTTTGCTTATAATTCTTGAATTCTTTTCTTAATTGATGTAATTTACAAAGTAGCACAAGCCAGGAAATCAGAAAGAATGCTGATGAAGGCCGTTGTGGGCTAGGAAATGAAAACATACAATTAACTTCACGCATATTCGAAGATTAGTTAAAAAATGTGGTACATAACATGAAACAAGAACAAAGCAAAGCTAAATGAAATTACATTTTAAATCAAAAAATACATTAAAAGCAATAACAATAATATTGATATTACGTACCATAGTATGGTTAATTTTGACAATATTATGAATAATTCTGACTTTATAGTAAACATAATATGTTGTTAATAATATATATTAATAATATATTTAAAGTTAATTATAGTTCGGTAACGTACTAGCGAAGCATTGTTACAATCCAACCCTCGTATGTTGCCAACATCTATATGAGATTTTCCAGTTTGTAAGTGATATTCGATAGGTCCTTGTATGCGACTCATTGTCAATTCGGGAGCTACCATCGCAACATAGGCCAAGAAGTGTTATCTAATATTAACGTGATTTTTTCAGCTCAACAACACTCACTTTATCGAGGAATTTATGGAAGTGAAAGCAAATTAGTGACGCGTTATTAAAAAGGAAGCTTTTTAACGGTCACTCGATTTTCTACTATTTCAGATAAATTCTATTCAAACACCCACACAATAATAGGTTGTGTGGACACTTAAACTGTACGTATCAAATCTTATTCAATTATTATAAAAATTACGACCCATGTTTTGTTCGAAAGGTTTACATAAACATTCAGACGAATAGACAACCAACCGTCGTTAGTCTTACTTAGCTCTTCCGCCGAGTTTTCGTTTTATAGTCTGACAAATTTTTATTGTCCAAGACACACTTAAGGTTTTCCAAATCACGGTTCAAATTGTGGTTATGGATCGATATATAACAACAATGCCTTGCCAATATGCAGCTTCTTCTGAAAAAAATATTTTTGTATTTGCCAAGGATTTATATCGAGTTATGCTTTTGTGACTTTCTTTCGTCATTTTCACCATAAAAATCTTTAACTTGGAAGCACCTAAATCAATTCATAAAAATGGTTTTAAATGAATCATTCTCATAAATTTTCACAAGAATACGGTAACTTTCATGCTAAATATATTGACAGTCCGATAAAAAAACGGCATCATAAACATTTTACAGCTGTTAACGAATAGCTATGAACTTATTTGTTCTACCAATACTGTTTGGAAAACATTTCATTACATTAACTCTTATGATTTAACTGCCAATGACACAAAGAAAGCAAATTCCAATTTGTTTTTCTCAAAAATTCTAAATTCAATTAAAGTGATTTTTTTAAATTTTAAATTTGTAATGAAGTAATTAAAACTTTAATTGCTACTATATTTTCCTTGGACAATTTGCTAAACTTTCAAATACATATTTTCACCATTCTATCCTTAAATTTAACATTCAATCGAACGGTAACTTAGGCCTTTCTTTCCTTGAGAATTTTTTTTAAAAAAATTTAATTAAGTTCATTTCAATTTTTTTCATTCTAAACTTAAAAAAATTCTATTAAATATTTCACATTAAGATAACTTATTTGTCTGTAATGAATTCTAACTTAAGAAAAACAAAATTCCCTAATTAGACACCAAGCAAAATTCAACTTAAACATTTTTAAGGTTTTTTTTGTGGGCAATTTATTCTTTAGCACCTGAAATAAAATAAAAATAATAAATGAAACAACCGCTAGTTTTTATTGAGTAACTTTTTTCCTAGCGCAACGTCTAGCAGTGTGTGGCAGTTGTCTAAAAATAATTAAATTTTGTAATTACTGTAAAAATTATGTTAATGACTGTCAAATGAATATGAAAGATTAACTTTTTAAAACCTTCGAAAAGCAGCCATTAAATAATACTGAAAGTGGTCAAACATATGAAATGTTAAGCAAACTGCATAAGCAACATCATTATTACCATCATCACCGCCATGGACATCAACAATACTGGCAGCATCGGCATCTGCATCATTTTCATGCTTGGGTAACCATCGACAATTGTCAATGTGTCAAAAATTGAAAATTAACAACTTTTGAAATATATATGTATATATATTTTTTTTAGCATATAGAAGAAAAAAACTATATAAGAAACCAATAAAAATTGCTAAAAAAGCAAAAATTGTTTCATCCACTACATAAGAGAAGTACAATCAATAGTAAGTGGAAGCCTTTGAGAGTGTGGAGGGATAAAAAAGTAATTTGCTGCACTTCAACTTTAAAGTTATGCCATAAAATAAAATGAAACAACAACATTAAAAACTAAACGGAAAATGATAAATTGACAATTTAAACGCTTTGCTTACAACAACATCTTCAACAACAACAACAACAAAAATCAAAAAACATCAACTAGCCATTTTAGCAAATAGACGGACCAACAGACATATACTCATGAAAATGGAAAGACAGACATTTAGTGACTATTTGGCCACATAGTTTAACAATGATATAAAAACATAAAGGAAAAAATATTTAAACTTACATACATAGATACATAAGTTTATACATATACATGAATGTATGTATTTTCATTGTCACAAAGTTTAACACATGAAACATTAAACAACTACAAACAGTAATGCAACAGTTCAGCAAACAAAAAAGATTTTAAACGAATTACAGCTAAAGTACTAAAAGTGCTACCACTTACAACCAGCACCAATGGCGCGGCTGTTTAAAACATTAAGAAGTAAAAAAAAAATACAAAAATAATAAATATACAATTAATTTTTTTAATAAAATCCACCTTAACCACAATAACTAAGCAACTTTTGTAAGTATTTAAGATTGACATGGTATGGGAATGGTTTTCTTAGTTTCATATAAAAACTCCTGCACTTTTGTCTGTCCATACATATTTGAGTTCGGCTGGGTGTAGATGTTTATTAAACTCCACCATTAACTGCATACAAACAAATATGCCTACTTTAGACGCCACAAATTAATGATATTTAACAACAAAAAAATCAGTGAACAAAAACGTACATTTATACATAAAGTTTTTGTTTAAAATATTTTTAAGCTTTTGATTTTTAAAGCCTTTTTTGGTTAGAAAAAAATTTTACAATAAATGATAAGTTCTTTGTTTTTTATTAAAATGAAAAAACCCACACTTGCACACTCTAAGTTTAAAAATATGTTGCAGTTTTTTTCTATGGCTATATAATTGCTTAACAAAGTTTTCTTAAACTTTTATTTTTCTTTACAATACACTTTTATTTTTTCTTAAAATACTTTAATCTCATAGTAATTGTTGTTGCCGCACGAAAAAAAAATTGGAGTTTTTCTTCAGAGCCAAAAGAACTAGGCTTAATGGCAAATGTCATTTAAAAATTTATAAAAATGAGAAGGAAAAAATATGTGTCACTTAAATATTTTTGAAAAGTAAATTACAGTGATGGGTTTTGTCTTTTAGTTGGAAAATAAAAAAAAGCAAGTAATTAATTAAAAATAAATTTTTTAGCGTATTTAAAGTTAAAAAAAAAAAAAAAAAATCCAACTACTTAAATAAAAATATGTACTTCGTTAAGCTGAAAACAAAAGACTTAAGACACGTACTTGCTTACAGTAACAGAAGAAGTGTTCGTACTTAACAGAACTTTTGCTAAAGAAAAGAGAATCAATAAATGTTAATGTTATTTTATGATAACGAGACACTCACGTCGCAGTGTTAATGTCCGGTTATGAGAGATGTCCGCTTATGAAAGGGGTACACATTTATTATTTTAAATATTTTATTTTATAACGATAAATTTCATTGAAGCAGTGGTAGACTCGTCTCTTGTGATTGAAATTTTTTTTATTTAAATTAAATTTTTTGATGTGTTGACATGCGAAAAACAATTTGTTTTTATGCTTCTTCACAATAATTTATGGAATCAGATATTTCTACATGTATATTGTGACTTCGTACTGACAAATGACCACTTTTGCGCTTGAATTTAGTATTTCAATACATTCATCTTGAGTGTAGACACTTTCATCTACTTTTATAAAACTCAAAGTCAAAGACATATGATTCACCGAACAGCTCTTTTAAATTTGGAATAACTTTCTCGGCATCAAAATCCGGAAGATTAGAACTTACTGATCAGAATCCACCTTTTTCGAAGGCATTTTGTGGTTCTAAAGCAGACAAGACGAGTCAAGCAAACAAACAACTTTTCCAAATAAAGAGTGTTAACAGGGGAATCATCAATTGTATTGGCATTAATTAGAATCAAAGTTGCAAACAGAAGAGCTACTAAGAAAATACAACTCATGAAAGTGTATTTTGACGTGTTTGTCCGTTAATGAGAGGTATTTTGAAAAAAAAAAATTTCACTTCCGGTTATGAGAGCGTCCGATTATGGGAATACATTTTATATGGAAAAACTAAAAAACAGCTGGGATCATCAACATATTTTCGGTTATAGGAGGTGTCCGTTATGAGAGGTTTCACAGATAAAAATTTATTTAATATATAACACTACTTCAAGTTAAAATTGTGAAAATCAGGGATAATATTAAGAAGAATGCACATTTATAGCTTTAAAGCTTCATCTGACAATTCCGTAATAATCCAAATTCTATAGCAACACAGTAATTAAGAAACTAGTACACAACAAGCTCTTTGGACGGCGCGACAAAGAAAAGCTTTCTTAAATAACTTTATGATCTAGGTGGGGTTTTGACAGAAGATCAGGACATAGCTCACATAAGCAAGCCTTTCATGACATTACCGCCTCAGATTCTTCAGTACCATTGAAATTAGTTTATGAAATGAAAACAATTTGGTAAAATCCTCTACCATCTTCCACTAGGTTTTGCAGGCCCTTAAAAACGTAATTTATGAAAGAAACTGCCAACAATATTAAACTCAAAAAAGAGAGAGTGGAGAGTGAAAAAAGGTTTTTTCGATTCCGTAGTATTAGTTGGGGAGAGATTAGTTAAAGTTAATCACGAACAAATTCTAGTGATGATTGAAGCTTAAGTCTCTAACACTATTACAGATAAATACAAAGTTCACACAAAAGCATTATATATGTGGCGCCACAAATAAAGAGTTTAACAATAATGATAAAATGATTGTAAAAGCTGTAAATGTGGATACCACTGATTTTTATTTATCTGAATACCACGGAGTTTGATTTATCTGTAATTTATGGCTGGATAAGATTTTTTCAAGTGTTATATTATTATAAAAATGGCAAACTAAATGTGATGATGAAAACACAATAATCGCTGATACAAAAAATCACATTCGAAGGGAATTTAGAAAGAAAATTTGATTGATTGTTGACCAGGTAAATCATAAATATGCAATTGCATGTTTTCCTTGACCAATAAAAGCAGAAACAAAGTATTTATCCGTTTTAGAGCTTTTTGTTAATTTTGGCATCGATTTTTTAGTGCATATTTTTGCATATTTTACCCTTTACAGCACTTTTTGCATAATTTAGTTAAAAGAGCATTTTTTCTGCATTATTTAAGTTTATATCGCATATTTTTCCTTTTTAAGGCATATTTTGATACATTTAAATTTTATTTCGATGCATACAAGAGCTTTCGCAGCAAATAAAAAATTTTTTTTTTCAAAATTCAGATTTTTCTGTTTTAAATATCTATCTGTATACCCAACAGGTTGCTTTAATTTCGCCATCTACATATAATTTTTCTCTGAAATTGTAAGCCAAAGCAGGTTGTCATTAGAGGTGAATGTTATTTTAAGCTTTAAAATTTTATATAAGCAAAAATTAAGGAAAAATCAATTATATACGTTTTTGGTGATGTACTACATAGAAATATGGACTGATTTTTAGAACACCGAACGACTCGGAATCGCTGTTTAAAGTGACCTTAGGATATCCATTCGTCCGTCTGGCTGGCTGTCTGCCCATGTTAACTTGTACGCAAAGTACAAGTTTCAATTTTGTAGATAATCGTATTTAATTTGGTAAATACATTTCATTTGTACTAGGGATGCCAATCCCGAAATTCCGATCCCGAAAATCCCGGAATTTTCGGGCTTCAGCGAACCCCGAAATCGTTAACTTAATTTGTTTATTTTCCCTATTTTATAAAAAAAAAACATTCACCCTTGAGAGGATAGGGAACACAATATTGATCTTTTTTATTTATTTGATTAACTCCGTTAAAACTGACATTGAAAACGAAAGAAAAAAGTTAAACTTTGTCATTCTTTTTCATCGTGTCCAACTAATATAAAGAAATGTTAATAGAAGTGCTGAAAATAATTAAAGAAGAAAATTTATTAATGAATTAAATGTATTTTGAAATGCACAAAGCAAAAAGAAAAATCAAATGTTCGGTGTGGTTTTATTATCTAATTGATTCCACTGGTGCACCATATCCAAAATTTAAACTTTACTCTTTACAGGTTGTTTTCCGAGAGTGGGCATGGGACCAAAGGTAATTCATGGAGCGATTTCACGATATTAACTAGTGGTATTCATACACTACATAATTCTTACCACCAGTGGTGGGGGGCATACAAATGTTTTTTGTTAAAATAAGATATAAATAAGATATGTAACTAAAAAAATCTATTTTTTCAATTAATTTCGAATTCAAATTTCAATTATTCAGCTAAATTAATTTAATACAAATTTTAATAGAATCTTACAAATAAATCTATTACTTGTTTGCTCTATTTAATTACTATATTAATTATTTGTTTATTAAGTTTGAAACAACTGAGCTAATGTGGTAAAATTGAGATTTTATGTGAATTACTTTTTTGTTGAAAATCGTACGTTCTTTTTTTATCATATTTTTAATTAAATTATTCATTAATTAGGGAAAAATCACAATATTCCATTTTTACAAATTTTAGTAATCAATATAATCATTAACTGGCAACAAGTCAAATTGTTCTTTTGAAATACACAATAACTTTGAAATGTGTTGATAAAAAATTCAGATACATATTTGTTGGCCAAAGTGTGCTCTATTTGACACTAACGAAATAAAAATGAATCATATTTAAAATTTTCTAAAAAAAAAATATATTCAGAAAAAATAAATAAAATTTTTAAATGTTGGTTTTTAATTTCAAACATCCAGTTATAAAATCGTTAATATTCTTAATCCATTTTCGACAAATCCAATTTTGGTAAAAGCGAAAGATGAAAGAAAGGGAAAGAAAATACTGAATTATTTCCTTCTTTCACTTACGAGGATCATTCAGTTGAAATAATTCATTTAAGAAACCTAATTTTTTGCACTATAAATGAAGTGAACTTTCAAAAACCTTTAAATAATATAAAAAAGTTTAACTCTTCTTTTCGAAAATTAATATTATACATTAGCCGTTTCCACGGCGTTGCCCGCCAAGAATGAATTTTTAACTAACTAAAAATAAATATAAAGCCTGTGTTGTGTGTTTTATTGTGTGCAGATCGATCTACATAAGTTTTAAATTTCTTCAAAATCGCAAAAAAAAAATGTGTTTTTTTAAAAATAAGATTTTTATGGTTAACTAAAAAATTGATTTGGTTAATTAATTTCGAATTCCAATTAATTCAATTATTCATCTTAATTCATTAAGTAAAAATTTTAACAGAATCTTACAAATAAATCAATTACTAGTGTGCTCTATTCAATTACTATATTAATTAATTTTTATTAAGTTTGAAATAACTCAGATAATTGGGTAAATTATAGACTTTATGTTAATTATTTGTAAATTAAATCAATTAACACATTGATGGAAATCGCACGCTGTTTTTTTTATCATATTTTAAATTAAAGTAAGAATTTATTAAGAAAAAATCTCAATTTTTACAAACTTTAGTAAACACTATAATCATTAAACAACTTTGTTATATTAAATAAATTATAAAACTTTTGTTTATAAACCTCTTTTAAAGACGTTTTTTTTAATAAATATCTATTAAAAGCATTTCTCTTTTGACTTTCAAAAATCCGGAATCCGGAAAAATCCCAATATCCCGAAAAATCCCGGAATCCCGAGATTTGTTTATAAACCTCTTTTAAAGACGTTTTTTTTAATAAATATCTATTAAAAGCATTTCTCTTTTGACTTTCAAAAATCCGGAATCCGGAAAAATCCCAATATCCCGAAAAATCCCGGAATCCCGAGATTTGCGAAAAGCAGCACCTATTGGCATCCCTAATGCGAAGTAATTTTTTACAACCAACAACATATAATACATAAACAAAATTTTAGTTTTCGATTAATTTACATTAAAATACCACTTTGATACTTGATCTTTCAAATATTATCAATAAACATTAAACTATTTTTCTTTAAAATATATTGCTGTGAACTAAATAAAAATTATATGTCGATGGTCATAAATTAATTTCTAAGAAATGTTAAAAAAAAGTATGCCATAAAATCAAATACATTTATGTTTTATATAAATATATCAACTTAAGTTTGCATTAAATCATTTAAACATTCGTAACTAGAATGGAAGGCTTATTTAAAACAAATTGCATTTGTTAAATTTCAAAACAAAATTTGTTGTAGATTAAATTTTTTTTCGAATTGAAAACAACACTTAAAATTCTATTAGTTTAGGGGTTGAACTCAATCGTGATTACGATCAGAAAATTGCCAATAATCGCGTTTATTGATTTATCGCTATTTAAATTATTTAAGATTGTTATTTGAAATTACAAATATAAAATTGGAAACAGATGTTAATTTTAATTGTAATAGAACAAAAATCTTACAGAATAAACAAAAAAAAAGAACTTATTTAGATAATTTACATATTTCAATTATATATCTAATAGCCAGTTAACACTGCAAACTATAGTTGTTTTTGACCAGATTGCCCATAAAAAAACAAAATCTACTTCTTAAATAGATTTTGACAAAATCAACTCAAATCAAGTAGGACTTAGTGATGTAAATATGATTTTTTTCCGTATTTTACTAAAAACTACATTCCTGTACAAGAAAACAAATTACATTTTTATAAAAAATAAAACAACAACAAAAATGGCGGCTTGTAAAAAACTGTTAAAAAATATTCTAAAGATTTTAGAAAATAAAGTTGATTATAAATAAAAGATCTTGCAAATTTTAAATGCCTATATATTTATATGTGTGTATGTGCCACATAAAAAGCTTTCAGTTAAGAAAAAATGTCAAAAAAGTATATTTTAAAGGCACTAGATTTTGAGAAAGATTTTAAATCAACTAGATTTTTTTATAATGCACTCACAATATTCTGTACGTTAAATTGTAATATAAAATAAATGAATATTCAGTTAAAAACCGGTCTACTTATTTTACATTTATTTTTAACGAAAAGTTCATTTAATTTTTATTGTCAAAAATTCAACTGCGAATTCCGTAAAAACAATTGAATTTTCAGTTATTTTATGTAATTCAGTAATTTTATATAATACAGGTTTTACTCAAATATCTAAAAAATACCAGACACCTGTCCGATTGTTATTCTAATGCCCCAAAATTTTACATGAAACACAACAACACGCAATTTTGAGAAAAAAAAATTTTTTTTTTTTTGGGCTCTTTTTAATTTTTACGTTGGGGGTGTTTTTGCATTTTAAGTAAAATGAAAAATTACCGCAATATCACCGAATGAAAAACGGCCCCCAATTTTTACCTTGGGGCTATTTTTCATTTACTAATATATAAGTACATAAACTGTAAATATTAAGAAATGAAAAATAACCCAAAACAAATTTATATAAATTTTGTTAAATCTATATATATAAAAATACTAGCTTAACCCGGTGCGCTTTGCTACCCCCATCGAAATAAAATTGGTAAGATTTTTTTAAAAAGTAAAGCATCTTGGACTTAATTTGAATGATTTTACAGTAGCCGTTTAACAGATGATATACAGAAATTTCAAGTGTCTTCTTATGGGAGGTACCTTGCCTACTTTTCCCATTAAAACTACCTTTTGAAATATGTTGTGGATTATTATCTAAGCTATTTGTACAAAATTGGAATACTTTCACTATTACAGTTCTTTAAATACGTAGAAATCTTTATTGCAATTGTGTGGGAGGTGCCACGCCCGCTTGTCTAATCCAGCCGACTTTTTGGCAGATGTCGTGTATTGATAACGAAGTAATTTGTTTCATATTGGAAGGAGTAATCAGGAAATTACTGTGAAACTTTCAGGAAAATCGGCTCAGTAGCTAAGGAGTCTGTAGAGAATAAAAAAAACATACGCTTTTTCATTTATATATTATATATTTATTTTTTAATGTGTAGTTTACCATAAGAGTGGGTCCTACAAATCTTGAAAACTTTTGTCTTCAGATATGAAGTATTTAATATTTTCGTCCAATGGAGGGTACTGCTCCTCCTTCGTCTACCCCACCCATTTTTATTTTGGAATTTATAGCTTACCATAATAGTAGATTTAACCACATTTGAATACTCTTGCTGTTATAGTTTTCCAGTTACGCGATATTAAATATATGCTTCCTATGGGGGGTATTATTAGCCCTGCGCCTACCCTCTTTATTTATATTTTTAAAGGTGTAGTTTTCCGGAAGTGTGACTAATACCAAGTTTGAACATTCTCACTATAACAGTTCTTACGATATGCGATATTAAACATTGGCGTCATATGGGGGTAGCACTCCCCTGCAGCTATCTTACTTCTCCCAACAACTACATACGTGAAACAGTATCGACGATAAGAGGATTATAAATTTTGAGATGATTAGGCGTGCCACCGCCCTTTGTCCAACTACAACTTTACATAGCCTAGGGCTCATTAATTCATAACAACAGCGTACTGTGAGAATTTGATGACGATCGCTTCAGTAGTTAATTAGATATAATCGACATAAAGGGGCTTGGCCCCTCCCACTTTTTTCATGCAACGTATTTCTATTCATAACAATACCATATATACCAAATATCATCATCCAACGCCAAATAGTGGCTAAGATATTAGGATTTTATGTTTTGGGTTGTATTGGCGTGGCACCGCCCCTTTTTCCAACCACATCTTTATATAGCTTAAAGTTCAGTAACTCAAGGCAGTCGCCTACTGTGGAAATTTGATGACGATCGGTTCAGTAGTTTATTAGATATGGTGGTTTTTACTTTTTCTATAAATGGGCGTGGCTCCGCCCTCTTTTTACATTCATGGAGCTTATTTCTATTCATACTAACACCATATGTACTAAATATCATCATCCTACGCCAAAAAATGCCTAAGATATAACGATTTTAAATTTTTGGTTGTATGGCGTGGCATCGGCCCCTTATCCAATCTCAACTTTATATATCCTAATGTCTCTTCCAGGGTCACAGTTATATTCTGTGAAAATTTCAAGATGATCGGTCAAGTGGTTTGGCCTCCTATAAGGCACAAATATATATATATATATATATATATACAAACATACATACATTCACTTTTATATATATAGAAGTTGTCCTATGTTCGTCATCATATTATAACTCGAGAACCAGTCAACCGATTTTCAAACGAGTACATGCGTTAGAAAGGTCTACTTTCACTGATGGTTTATAAAAAAACCATCGAAAAATTTCTACGAATATGCGTTATACGCGCACTTTTATGATTGTCTGTTTTCTCTATATAAAATGTATTTTTTTTCCTTATAAGAATTACATTTTCTCGGTATAAGGCTCTGCTTGCTTATTGACTTATTTAATTTCTGTGTGTTTATTGATTGTCATTTAAGTTTACATTGCGAGCATTGACATTTTTTAACTATTGATTTGTAATCCTTCAGTTAAAATTTAAATCTTAATAATGTGGTTTTCAATTCAGATATTAATATATGTTTTCATTTATACGAAAATGCTAACCAATTTGTTGAATATTAATTAAAGATTCAGGCTCAGGTGTACCATAAAATTGGTGCGTTATTGCCATTCGACAACCAAGACTAGAAAATTTTATTTTTAATACAAAGACGTAAACGCATGTTATTGTATTGTCCAGCAACGCGGACAGGGTTAATGTAGTTTTATATAAAAATTCCTAGGAATAGTATCAAAATCCTGATTTCTTATACCAAAGTGGGGAAAATTCATGCCGGCTATGCGGAGATGTTTTGGTTAGCGAAACCGGTGTTTGTTGTACCATAGAGGAGAAAATCCTTGCGCCCGGCCGAAGACAGGCTGTGCAATGTAGCTTTAGTTACCGAAGCCAGGGTTCGGTATACCATAGAGGAGAAAATCCTGAGCCGAAGTCCCAACCATGCTATCTATCGTGCGATTTTTTAAACCAAAACTGTTTAATTATTTATGCAATTAAAAATCAATTGAAGTTCGGGATTTTAAATTTGGGATTCTAAATTTCGGGCATGTGAACCCAACCCATACTTTTAACTTTCTATGTGTTTTTTAATGTTAACTTTTTTGGGGGTTGAAATTCATTAAAAATGTTTAGGTGATTTTTCATTATGGAGAATTACCCCAAATTTGGGGTCATCTTTCATTTTCGTTTTAGAGCAATTTTTTTTTTTTTTTTTTTTGGGTAATTTGTCATTAAAAAAAATGGGGTCATATTGTAAATCTGAAAAATAGCCCCAAATTTGCGGTCAATTATCATTTTTGTTTGGGGGTCATATGTCGCAGTCGCAGCGCCTTAACTTTAAATGTGTTTTATCATCCTTTTTTTTAAGGGCAATTTTTAAAAAATGTATATCTTTTTTAGGGCTTAATACGATACTTCATTATTTTCAACGCAATTGTATCCATCCTCATGTAAAAATTTTATATTAATAAATTATTTTGTTTATTCCACAAATCACTCATTATCGTTCTCTAAGGCGGTCCATTTACTGTTGACTGGTCTATCGACAAGTTATACGTAAGCCATTTATTTATTGTGAAATTAATATATTGCCACATCAACAATTCCACGAATAAAGCGCTTGCTTGAAAATAAAAATCGGCAAAACATATAAATTAAACCATAAAAATACAAAGCTGAAAAATTTCGTTTGATATTTTAACAAAATGGATCTGTCGACAAACACAATACAAGTGACTAATTTTGACATTTGTGGCCGCATAATATTTTTGAGTGGGCCGCAAATTTGTATGGAAACGTATCGTGCTGAAAATACAAGCGGACGATAGCGGTCGACATCGGCGGACAGGCTGTAAGTCAACGAAAACTTGACGAACTTTATATTAAAATCTATCTAAAGTGCTCTCGTATATTCTCATGTACTGCCAATTTTTTTTTAGTTTTTACTTTAATATGGTTTGAAGAAAGTTTTTAAAAATATTTGAATATTTGAAAAGAATTCCGAGATTACGATTTAGAGGGAGAATTAATCATGATAGCGAGAATTTAAGATTTGGAAACCCTATTTGAGTTGCTTTTAACAAATTTGTAAAAATGATTTGCCAAGAAGCTACAAAAAAAAGGAGGTCAAGTTTCAGAATATACGTATGTATTCCTGATATGTCAATAACGAAGTGAATTCCAAACAAATTTTACAAAGAATTGCTAGTAAACAATTTCTAAAAAAGATAGTTATGATCAATTGTTTACCTAGTTATGCAGCGTGGCGCATAAGTAACGTAATGATTAAATAAGTGAGTAGGTGAGATGTAAAACTCGTTTGTTACAAAATTAAAAAACGAAATGAAAATTGATTGCCATGGTTCCGTTGTGCGGTTTGTGAGAAGAAATATACTTATTGTATCAATGCATGTCTTTTACATGTTTTTTCAAGAAAATATCCATTGATACAATCAGTATATTTCTTCTCATAATCCGCCAAAAGAACTATGAGAATCAATTGTCATTTCGTTTTTCAATTTTGTAACGAGCAAATTTTGCATCTCACTATCTCAAGTGAATAAATTTTTTGCTTCGTTTTTTTCTTGTATTTTTTTTAGAATCAAAAATTTGGAATATAATTTGCAATTTAAGTTGCAGGATATGGTGCACCCAAAATCCAAAAATAATTGTTAAATGCACCCACTTAGATGCACAGCACAGAATGGTGTAGAATAACTTCAGAAAGAATCTTCAGATCGTACCGCGAAATGATTGAAAAATTTTTTAAAACCCGTTGGAACCCAGAATTGTGGTTCCAACAAGATATAGCCACAGCTCGTCCAACTATGGCTATGGCTAACTATGGGAGTAATATCGCGTTTTTTTCAGTTAAACTGGCCACCGCGATCGCACGATTAAACGTCTCCCGATTTTTTTCTTTGGGGCTACAGAAAGGGTAAGGTATGTGCCAATAAGAATCATCCAACAGCTTAAAGCGAATATCCGAGAAGAAGTTAGGGCGCCGTGACTTGAAATTCTAAGAATACTTATGGGAAATGCTCTGGAAAGAGCACTCAGATCGAACACAGAAAAAAATTTTGCCCCAATTAAAGAATTAATCAAAAATAGAATCAGTTTAAATATAAAATTTAATCAAGTGACTTAAACGTTAAATCAGGTGAATTAAACGTTTCATCAAGTGAATCAAAAGTTTAATTGATACTAATAATTTGCACAGTAAGCAAATTTATAGTATCAATTAAATGTTATATTCAGTTGATTAAACGCTTAATACACTTGACTAAACGTTTAATTCACTTGATTAAATTTTTAATTAAGACTGATTTTATTTTTGATTAATGCTTTAATTGGGGCAACATTTTTTCTGTGAAGCAAATAATGGGGACCATTGGAAAGATATTATCGTCAAAACATAATGTGAACTACGAAAGTGCAAAGTTTTTCATTAGATAAATGATAACGTTACTTATGCGCCACCCTGTATGTATGCATATGTTAATTTTTTTAAACATTTATCACACAGTGGGAGATGATAGAAAAAATAAAGAAATATATATAAAATTTTAAGTGGGAGACTTCAAAGTAAGACACCTCAAGAATGCCACAAAAAAGAGTTATGTACATTTCCTTATTTTAAGTTCGATTCGCATTTACTTCTGCTATGGATGTGTAAACTTTTATCAAAATCATATAATTCATTTAGAAACAGCAGATTTTTTCCTCTTCTTTTTCTCATTAAACTTATTGTCTATCATTATCTATTTTGTTTTTTTTTTTTTTATTATTATTATAAATTTGTTGTCTCGAAAAAGTTTGATTAATTTAATAGCAATCCAAACACATAAAAGTTAATTAAGGTCTTTTTTTGTTAAAATTCTACTTTATAGCAAAATAATTTTTAGTTTTCAGTTTATTTTACAAAATAAAAACATTTAAACTAGTATTGGATTGGTTTTAAGAAAACATTTATTAAACACTTTGAAAAAAAACCTTGTATACCACAATAATTTAATTGAAATTTGTATATTGGATTTTGTTTCATTTTCATCAAGTTTTATGATATTGACAAAAATGTCAGTAGTTGAATTCACAGTTCACTCGGTAATTGTTTACTTGCTAAATTGGTAAAACTTTCAAGCACATGTTGTATTAACAAATACACATTTACCTTCAAAGCAAAATGTCTTGATATCAAGTAAAAAAGTATAGTGTAACTAGTGGTGGTGGATATAAGCGTCATCATTTGATACCCTACTCCACAATATATATAGACAATTTTTCAAGAGTGCTCCCTATTTGGAACACATGGCCAATAATGGACCAGGCTAAGCAAAATTATGTTGTGAGGTTAAATTCATAAAAGAGTTCAGTTTGCCAAATATAACATAGATATCAACATCTATATAAGATTTGTTCATCTTAAAGCGATTTTATATAAGACCTATGGTTCTGCATTATTCTAACAGTTATCGTCGCAAAATTTTATAACAACGTAAACATTAACAAAAAAGTTATGGCATTTAAAGCTATTTTCGGGACCAGTCGGCTGGTAGGGTGAGTTCTAAAACACCAAAATACATGATTTCCAAAGCATCGAAATTAGGTATGCCAATCGGGATCCCTACAAATCCTGGGATTCAGTATTTCAAAAATCCCATCATTCTGGGAATTTGGGGGTTTTGAAAGTTAAAAGATAAATGCTTTTAATAGATATTAATTTAAAAACCGTCTTTAAAAAAGGTTAACAAGCAAAAGTTTTACAATTTATTTAATATAGCAAAGCAAAATATAATGATTAGATGGATTACTAAAATTTTTAAAAATTTTAAATGTGATTTTTTCTTAATTAATGATAAATTTAATTAAATATTTAATAAAAATAAACAACATCAAACTAAATAAAAAATAATAAATATAGTAATTGAATCGAGCAAACTAGTAATTTATTTATTCGTAAGATTCTATTAAAAATTTTATTAAATTAATTAAGATGAATAATTTAATTAATTGAATAATTGGAATTCTAAATTTATTAAAAAAATCAATTTTTTAGTTAACCATAAAGATCTTAACATTTATTATTATTTCAAATTTATTCTATGAGTATAAAGTCATTCCTAAAAATTGACGGAATAGAACTATTACAAAAAAGCTTTATTAAATACATAACGGAAATTTAACTCATAGAATAAATTCAAAAAAATAAAAAATGTTGAATATAATAAAGGTAACTTGAAAAGAAATAATTCCCAGATTCTAATTCATAAAAAGTTTTTTTTAACAAAAACACTCTTTTATATCCACCACCACTAGTGGTAGGAATTATGTAGTGTATAAATTACATTATTTAATTTTGTGAAATCGCTCCATAAATTACCGTAGATCCCATTACCACTCTCGGAAAACACTTTGATAAGCCCAAAGCTGTTAAGAGTAAAGTTAGAATTTTACATTTCGTGCACAAGTGGAATCAATTGGGAACTAAAACCACACGGAACTTTTGGTTTTTCTTTTAATTTTGTGCATTTCAAATGACATTTCTTTCTTTAATTAATTATCTTCTTTAATTATTTTCCGTACTTCTCACATTAAAATTTTTTATAATTGTTGGACACGCTTAAAAGGAATAACAAAGTTAAAATTTGTTTTTCGTTTTCAATGACAGTATTAACAGAGTTAATCAAATAAATATAAAAGATCAATACTGTGTTTCCTATCCTCTTCAGAGAGAATGTCATGATGAATTTCTTTTTATAAAAAAAAGGTAAAGCAAAAAAATTAAGTTGACTAAATCTCGAGATTTTTCGGGATCGGGATTTCGGGACTGGCATGCCTGAACGAAATACATATAGGTAGGTGAGTCTGGTCAATTTTATATAAGACTTCTTTCACAATGTATAGGGGCTACCAATAAAAGTGGGTGGACCTAGACGGAAAAGTTTGAACAGCTGTTAATTCAGGAGGTGCATTTCAAACAGTGGATAATTAGCAGCGGCAGATGTTCCCTTGAGACCGTGGTAAAGCAGATTCCGGAATTCATCGAGGAATTCGGATTCAAGTTGAATGAACTGAAGGCGCACCATTTCATATCCGAGATGCAATCGAAATTTCTAAAGGAAAGTAAGGAGAAATTAGCCCAAAATGAATTCATTGTGATAAGCGACTTTGCCGAGAATTACACTTTTCTCGTTCAGGATGAAATTCAGGCTTATCACTGGGCAAACGACCAGTGCACGGTGCATCCTTTTTGCATTTATTTCAAAAACGAAGATAACGAACTACAGACCGTAAGCCTTGTTGTTGTCGCGGAGAGTTTAGCTCATAATTATGTGTCCGTTTATTTATTTCAAATGAAACTGTTTAAATTCTTAAGATCAAAATTCGATGCAATCGACAAAGTAACGTTTTTCTCAGACGGCGCGGCTTCTCAGTACAAGAATAAAAAAAATTTTTTACAATCTTTGCATAATTGAAGAAGAACAAAACTGCAAGGTCGAGTGGCACTTTTTCGCGACGTCCCACGGTAAGGGCCCATGCGATGCGTTAGGGGGAACCCTAAAACGCATGGCGACTAAGGCAAGTTTGCAAAGGCCATATACTGACCAGATCTTAAATGTACAACATTTGTTTTCGTGGATTCAAAGCAAGGAAATTGCCATTAACACAGTTTTATGCACTCAAAAAGAACACGATGCCATGGAGCGACGAATTCAAAACAGATATAATAATGTCAAAACTATAACTGGAACGCAAAAGTTTCATTGCTTCATACCAAATATTTCTGATATGTCAATTAATGTAAAGCGGTACTCTTCGTCTGCCGACGTGCTAAATTTAAAGTTACTTTAATTTTATAATGATGCCAAGACAATTGAAATTTTTAATAAATATTGTAATTAAGTATAAGCAGCAAAATAAGAAAGATTTTTTCTTCATAAATGTATTTTTAACTGTAAAATAATTTTTAAAATGTATTTTTAACAAGGTGGTCTCTTAAATGCTCTTCTCCTGTCCAAACAAGGAGTCGGGGCCCATTTTTTTATTGCTGATTCTTAAAGCAAAAATTATGAGGAATCCAAAAAAAAAAATTAGCCGGAAAATTTAGGAGCTTCTGTGGAAAATCGGAAAATTTAATTTTCTTGGGAAAATTTAAAGGTAAATTTCTAAGAAAAATTAGGAAAATTTTATTTTTCAATTAAAGCCTGATTCAATACCTTTCCAACGAGCTATCACTCGTTGCGATCGCTTTAGTTTTTTTTTAAAACAACTTTCAATAAGGTCCCTTAAGAAGAATTCTTCAATTTTGTCACATGACAGTGGTGTACACCACCACTAAACCAGTCACTATAAAAAAAAAAAAAAAATATGTAGGTACATTATTTTTTGCTGGGCAATCGATTGAGACTATTTATTTTAAAATCGGAGAGGGGTCGTCCAAAAATTTGCCAATTTTGTTCGTTTTCATATGGAATTGCTCCATATTTTCTATTAAGCTTCACTTATATATAGACATAGTTATTAATATTAGTTATTAATTTTGGTACCTTAAATTGTGAAAAGTCTCACTGTATGTGGGTATTATAGCTACCGACATAAGCTATATACATCAATTGAACCGACAGGTGCAGAAAGGGAACTACTTCAATACATTTATTCTGAGATAATCAATTTAAAGAGTGTAGGTTATAAATGCAAGTTTTGTGTTCTTAGCTCGTAGAGAGTACAACTGACTTTAATTTGAAGTTATCCAAGATGAAACTTCTTAGCAATACTCAAATAAGGTACATGAAGTAAATGTCAGTAGTTCCCTTTCGGCATTTAGTGATTCAATTGGACTTTGCTCATTTTTAAAAATAAAAAACTAAAAAATTTTAAGTTGGAATAAATAATAATAATGTTTGTAAAATTTAAATTATTTTTCTTAAAATTTCATCGATTTCAAGTTCTATTGACACAGAAGAATATTTCAATTATACATCAGCAGCGACGATAGCTTTGAATAAACAGTCATGCACGAGGTAAGTATGCCTAAATGCTTTAATATCATCTCAGGTAAATATGCTTATCGGCATCATTTTGTAATTGTTGCTGTAGCCTGACGCGTTTATTTCGAAAACCCGAGAGGCATATTTTAACCAAATCAACGATTAAATCGAAAAAAATTGGTCTGCAAATTAACTCAGCAAAAAGAGGAGAATTTTGGATTAATTCACGGATCATCTAAACTTTCTCAATATACATGTTGAACAACTTAAGGAGTTCACGTACTTTGGTATGTATATGCATTTATATCCCAAAATGCCAATAAGGGCATGGACAGCCCTTATTGGCATTTTGGGTGCATGTACGGAACTGCGTATTTTTAAAGCCTGCATTCCTTTTGTTCTATTGTGCGAAAGGTGGATTGCTACAGATAAGAAACTACGTGCCTACGCAGAATTAAAATATGGAGATTTGTACAAAATTTCTTAAAATTATCTTTGAAATTACGACTTGTACTTTGCGTATAAGGTTTATATGGGCAGCCAGCTCTCCAAAAGGACGTTGTAATATCGGTATTAGGGAGATCGATTATTCGACTTTTTTCAATAACCGGTTTTCGAATGTTACGAATAGTTGCTATTTTAAAAAACCCGGTTTTCGGTTAAGCAATTTTTAAATAACCGGTTAACCGGTTTTAATTCGAATACTTAAAAACACAAATATCAAATAAGTTTTTAAAATAAAACGTTAATTTGAATAAAAACAAAACAATTTGCAAAGGAAAGAAACCAACAAAATTCATAGATATGACTTAGATCAGACCTAACAAATATTTTACGATAAAATCCAAGAAAAGTGGGACCAGAAAATTAATCAAACTTTAGCTAAGTTTTCAACAATTTTTTATTGATTTACTAAACTTTATTTGTAAGAAGATATTTATATAATGTTATTTAGAAACTGTTGAATGATTTTTGATCTAGACAAACGTTTTGCAAAAGCAAATAAATTATAGGAATTTAATAAAGTTATTATTTGAAATATTCTCTCAAATTTATTTTTAATGAGTTTTAATTTGTTGGTGGTTAAGCATGTCTATATAAATCAACCATATTTTTCAAAAGTTGCAAACAAAACCTCTTATAGCCAATTTACACTACAACGAAATCTAGTACTTTCGAGATTTCGAGCCAAATCTAGTTGTTTTTGGCTAGATTTCCCGTACAAAACAAAATCTACTCCGTAACTAGATTTTGACGAAATCTATTCGAAATCTAGTAGTACTTAGTAATGCAACTATGTTTTTCCCCTTAAAGCACTAAAAACTACTTCCCTGCACAAGAAAAAAATGACATTTTAACAAAAAACAAAACAAAAACAATAATAGCTGCTTGTTAAAATTGTTAAAAAAAATTCAAAAATTTTGTAAAATAGTAAAAAAAAATGCAAATGACAAATAATATTGATAAAATAAATGAAGTTGATTATAAAGAAAATGTAATGCAAATTTTTAAATGCCTATTTCTTTATATGTAAGTATGTGTTACACAAAAAACTTTCAGTCGGCGGTTTTTGTTCTGAAAACCAAATCTCGCTAATGTCAAACAAGTATAATGTAAACGAACCAGATTTGGAGGAAGATTTCAAACGAAATCTACTAGATTTCGATGTAATGTAAATGCCCTATTAGCCAGGATTATCTATTTTAAATTATTTTGTTTCAGCATTATATATATATTTATTTATATATTTATATATATTCCTATATAAACGAATAGTGAACTGAACATTCTTTTTGTATGAAATATTTGTCAATTTGTCGACTACAATTTAAAACATTCCATGACATTGCTTGATTTCTTCATTTTTGTTTTTAAGGTCTTGGCATTTTCATAAATAGAACTGGTAGAAAATTGTCCCATATGGTTGATTCCGCCGTAATGTTGTAGTTTTCAGCATGAAGAGATGCTAGAACTACTTAAGAGTTTTTAGTGCCTTAACGGGCATTACGTCCTCGGCAACACAACGGGCTAATATTTCACCCAATGATTAATTTTTGGCAGCGTATTTTGGCAAAGTATCATTTGTCGTCTACTTAGAACTACTTCGAGTTAAATTTCATTTGGATCACATTAATGTCAAACATGTATACTAATTAAAGGTGATTAATAAGTCGTGACATGGAAGAACCTTTGTAACTTATCATTTAAGGGCACTTCAAGAACCTAACTTTGTCTTTTTAATCACGTTTGAAAAAGATCTAGAGATAACTTTTATATAAAAATATATTTAATATTTAGAATACTCTTGCACAAATTACTATTTACTTTATAACTGCACACGTTTTTGTAGTATTTTGAATAGTTTTTGGTTTTTTTTCTACAAGAACACGCGCTTTTATAAGCGATTTGTATTTACAGTGTTCATAATGTTTTTTGACCTTTGTTACGTTTTGTTTTGATATTCTTCATAAAAAGTTTAAGTTTGGCCAATATTCAATTAGAAAATACTTAAATTACGGGTACATCTACAACAAGAGTAAGTAAAATGTATATAAATTCCACATTACTCAAATAACCGGTTTATTATACCAAAATAACCGGCTTATTCGATATTCGAAAAATGGGCATTTTAAAATATCCGACTTGGGCAAAGCTAAAATAACCGGTCGAATAATAACTGTTCGATCTCCCTAATCGGTATACTTAAAGCGAGGTCTAGAACCAATATTTTAAAAGCTAATACACACTAGCACGAACGCATTATCACCTCTCCACGTATGGTGCTGTAGGTATAAAAACGAGAAATATTTTTTTTTCTATAAAGTTTTGTTCACAATGGTCTTATTTCTTCCAAAAGTTAACAAAAGTAAACGAACAAGAATGTAACTTAAGTTTTTTTTTTAAATTGAGTATATTAAACTTGCAACAATTTATATGATATAGTAAGTGACGTTTATAATAATTTTATTTAGTGTTGAATGAAAATTTTAACAATATGTTTTTACAAATACTAATAAATACGTTATTGGCAAACTTTGCAAACGTTTTCTTAACTAAAAATCTGTGTGTTATCAAAAAAATTACAAACGAAAGACTTAAGATGCATACGGGAATTTTTGCAAACTTTTAAATTTTCTTGTAAATGAAAATTTAATGTTACAAGAATTTAAATGCTTTTAATATACTTTTAGTAAATTTAAAATACTATTTTTTTCAGTTTATTTTTCTTTTTAAGCTAATAATATTGGTGTTAATAAAAACAAATTTATTCCATTTCACCCGAAAATTTAATAAATTATTATCTAAAAATATTCACATTAAGTTACAAACTTTTCTTAGTCTAAATTTTTATTAGGACTTTTTGCCTTAAGGAAGCAGACTGAACTTTAAATTTTGTACCCAAAGCATGAAAAATGCTTATACGAGTATTAACCTTTTTACAGCCTTCACCTACAAATATTTAAAGTAGGGATGTAACGATACGCCTTTTTGCCGATACGATACCGATACCAATATTCAAGAAGCAATATCTCCGAATCCGATACCGATACGAATATTAAATTTGAATTTAAGGTAACATTAACAAAACTCAAATAGAGTAAATTTTTTATTATACAAAATTACACTGAAACAGATTATATTTAAAATTTATTTTAAAAAGAATTAAAAAACAACGAAATAAATTTAAATTTATGTTAAAAACAGTGTAAGAGATAATCTATATTCCAAATAAATATTAATAAGATTTTTGTTTAAAAAACAAAGTATTCTCAACTTCTGCGGAGATAATGTCACAACTTGAAGCAGGCCTGCAGTAAAAAATCATCTCTCAGATGTTATTGAACTCATATGACAACTCAAGTATTTCTGCTCCATAGTCTTAAATTTTCAGTATAATATTTAAGATCGCCAGTAAACAAACGGATCTGCGTCTCTAGAAAAAATCGAAGATCTAAGGTAGATCTAGACTTTTTATTTAGCTGAACCACAGCGTAGGATGGGCAGAGGATCATTCTTCTCCAAATTTTCTTTTAAGATTTTCACAAGCGCTTTTGTAGACTTATCAGAACTTTTACTATGTGTAGGGGTGACCGTGTTTTCAATACTTTAAGAGTCATGCTGAATAGCTCAATAAGACGTTTTTTCGATCTATTGTCTTTGAAATTTTCTAGTTTTTTTTATCGAAGGTAGAGAATTGTAGATAAACAATAGAATTCAATATTCAGTAAACTCTCAAGTCTTTCATTCAGAGCTAATGGTACGTTATTCGCAAATTTTGGGAATCTGAACTATTCTGCATCTCAGTTCATATTCATTTATTGTATTTTCTAATAATGTTCAAAGATTGTTAGCTAACAAAATTTGGTCAGAAAATATAGCTTCGCTTATGTCTCTTTGAAGTTGCTCAAAATTTGTAGCGAACTAATTTTTATTTTCAAAAATCACTAAAAATTATCAGAAAATCCTTAAAACGTTCATGTACATACAAGTTTATCAATGGGAGAACGTTTTCCCATTATGGTGCAAAGCAAAACGGCTGATGCAGCAGGTCCACACCAAGCGTTCAATGCATTTATCAATCAGTCCAAAATGTCGTAGTGTCAAACTGTATTGGCAAGTTATACAGCAAAGGGATAAATTGCCTATACGTATTGAAAGCATGAAGTAGGATTACTTTCTACATTAGCATGCGTCTCGAAAATAAGGAAAAACGCGTGGCGTGGACCGACCTCCAGCTTAAGAATCAACAGAAACAATTTATTATTCCGTTTGATTTTTTGCTAATTATTATTTTTTATTTAAATTAAATTGTTGGTTCAAAGAAACTATAAAAAAATATCGGCGTATCGACAGTAAAATATCGCCGTTACCGATATGCAGGCAAACGTGAAATATCACCGATATGTCGGTATCGGTATTCGTTACATCACTAATTTAAAGCCATTCATGTTTTACTATTTAAAAAAAATCACAATGAAACTCCAGTCTTAAAAACACTTTTCAAAGCCATCTTTATTATATACAGCACTTAGAGTTTACACACACAAATATTTAGCTAGCCAAATACCACCAAACAATTTTACGATTTTTACGATAACAACTAAACGAAAGACTTAAGCAGCAAACTTTTCTTTCTCTATTAATAATTTCGAGGATGCTTGTAATCTTTTAACTCTTTTAACATTAGAACAGCTAACAAAAATAAAATTTTTTTAATGCAAATGTATGTTAATTAAGAGAAAAACGAAAATCAAGGAATGATATCATTTTATGTTGCCATAATCTCAAAACAGAATCTTTTCCGAAAGAAGCAGAAAAAAAACCTGTCAGCATTCACTCAACCGTCGGACGTGCAATG
Source organism: Pollenia amentaria (assembly GCA_943735925.1). Classification (NCBI taxonomy): domain Eukaryota; kingdom Metazoa; phylum Arthropoda; class Insecta; order Diptera; family Polleniidae; genus Pollenia; species Pollenia amentaria. The sequence continues at coordinate 183,505,780 of OX031007.1, read as the reverse complement.
TTACTTCACTTTAAAAAGTGACACCTTAAAAACTAATGACCAATATATTGCTTTTGGTTTTCAAACTTAAAAATAAATTATGCTTCAAGACCTGGCCATAAGAAGGTTAAAAGAAAGAACACTCACTGTTGTTAAAATTGTTTTTTGTACTTAAAATTTATGTTCTTTTTTTTTTTTGTTTAAAATAATCACTGTCACGTATTCCATTAATTACTGAGATGTGTATAATTAATTATGTTATGTAGTTTTCTTATAAGAACAAACCCGCCGCTTTAAAGAAAACTTCAAACACACTTTGAAAATATATATATATTTTTTTTTTAGATAAAAAAAAGACACTTGATACCGCATAACATGGCCACAAAATGCACAAACACATAAATAAATGTAAGATTTTATTTAATTTTGTTTTAATAAATCTACATAAAATTGTTTTATACATTTAAATTGAGAAAATTATAACAATCATTAAGAAGCCATAATTTATATAAATTTATTGAAGACATTCATTTTTTAAACGATTTTTTTTTTTTTTTTATTTATAATTTGTTAATCCATTCAGCAAGATTTAAATATTTTAATGACAATTTATTATTTCTTTTATTTTGCAAGGTGTCGTTTTTATTATTTTCATTAATTAAGCTACAAATTTTGTTTTTGTTTCTTATAAGAAATTACTTTTTTATTACCTTTTTTATATTTTTAATTTTTAATGAAGTGCAATCCTGAATTTTTTATTTAAAATTTTTGTAAACATATTTTTTAATTTTATCTTAAGCACACTCCTTTTTTTGTATATAATTTTTAAACTGGTAGAAATATTTTCTTGTATGTGTAAATTTTTTTTTTTTTTTATTACTATTTTTGTTATTTACTTTAACAACAACAAACAAACAAAAAAATATTGTTTGTATACTTTTTGTATGTTAAGAAAAAACGTGTTTTTTAGCAAAAAACAAAAAAAGGAAAAAATATATATTGTTGGCTTTTTTGGTTGAAAACTTGTATACTTTTAGTTACATTTTCCACTACAATATTATTAGAAATATGCCTTAAGGTTTTTTCAAGAAAAAAAAATACTTTTCTTTTGTAATTTACTTAATAAATTTTTACTTTATTTTTTTAATTAATGCACGTTTTATTTTCTTTAATTTTAAACTTATCAATATTGATTTATTTTCAATTTCTTGAATTTTTTTTATTCTTTTTTTTAAAGGTTTTATCGAATTTACTTCTTAAACAATTTTTCACACACGTTAACGCGCCGTTGTATAAAGAGATTTTTTCTAAATAATTCAAACACAAAATTATTTTTCCTTTGTCCGCGTTCTATGAGTGTTTAAAATCACGTTCGTTTAGAAACTGGAGAGTATGCATTGTAAAATAATCCTGCATTGTACAAAAAACACACAATTTTGAATAAGCAACAGTGTCAACTTAGCGGTTTTTATGAGGATTAAAACACGCTCTTATGGTTTTTGGTACATTTGAGAGTAAATGTGGCGTTTTTTTTTTAATTTATTACAATTTTTATTCAAACTAAAAAAGTTTCAAACGGAATGACAAGCGTGGTATTGCGTCATTCAGCACTAGTGGTGAAGGGTAGTAGTACAAAATGTTGGATAGTTGAGAAATAGCAAAATTACGGAATGATATTTAAACTGCCTATGTAAAAGACGATTAAAAATTACCCATATGTTAATGTAGATGGTGAGCCAATAGAAAAGTCAAAGTCGCACAAAGGGTTGAAATTGACTAAAAGTGAGGATTAATTCAAAAGCTGAACTTTTTCCTTTACATATTTGGTATTGCAAAAGTGAATAAAATTATACATCAATGGCTGCCAAAATAACTGTCTTGGGTAACATACTTTATAGGCAGTGAGCGGTCAAATTCCAATAATTTTCACAAATTTTGTGTGCCGTGGCGGAAATTTAAAAGTTAAGATATTTCAAATACTAGTTTATTGTGGCGGCATGAAATAGCTCCCCAACAATTAACTCCCCAAAAAAATAACCCCCCAAAGCGTGGGGCCTTCTTTCATATGAAATAAGACTCCAGTTTTGGAAATGAAATAAGCCCCCAATGAAATGAAATAACACCCCAAACAAAAATTAAATAATACCCTAATTTTTAAGAGTTTTGCTTCATATGAAATAAGACCCAAATTTCTGAAATGAAATAGGACCCGAATATAAGTAATAAAATTAATTGTATAGGCTTGGTTTTAGGAATCACGCGATAAAGCATGGTTGGGACTTCGGCCTGGCGCAAGGATTTTCTCCTCTATGGTATAACAAATACCGGCTTCGGTAAATAAAGCTTCTCTGCATAGCTGGCCCTCGGCCAGGTATAATGCCGATTTTAGGAGCTTCAATTAGCGACGCCGCTGTTTGATGTACCATAGAGAAGAAAATCTTTGCTCCCTGCCAAAGACCGGCTATGCAGAGAAGCTTTATTTAGCGAAGTCGGTATTTGTTATACCATAGAAGAGAAAAACATTGTTCCCGGCCGAAGGTCTGCTATGCAGAAAAGCTTTAGTTAGCGAAACCAGAAGAGAAAATCCTTGCTTTCATACCAGTTTTCCTTATAAATTTAAAAATGAAATAATCCCCCAAATAATATATTTGGGCTTTATTTTATAATGATTTTTTTTTTTGGGATAATTTCATATGAAATTTGGAGGGTTATTTAATTTTTTTTTTTGGAGTTAATTCTTAAGGGGGTTATTTCATGCCGCCGTATTTTGTATTTAGTCTTCTTAAAGTAAAAATATTGTAATATCACCACATCCGGTACATGAGTATGTACTTTATTAAACAATTTTTTTTTACTAAATGTTTAAATTTTTTTTAATGTTTATATTTAAAGTGCTCCATAAATTATGTATTTTCGGTATACACATTAAGTTTTCAAAATTTCAGGGAGAGATCGGACAAATTTTATTGATTGCTCTTCTAGATTAGCTTAGATAACCAAAGAAAAATCTTGCGGATTGACTTCGTTCTTCTACTGACTTCAATTATTGTGAAAGAACTCCAGTTGCTAAAAACATATGCTGAAAACGACGGTATATATGAAAAACAGGTGTTTGATAGTCATACCCTTCTTCGGCTTCCTTGAGGCGTCCATTCTATACCTTTCCTTGTAATATTATCTAGATATATTCGTAGGGTGTTTCCCAGCCAGAATCCGTATATCATGCTAAAGGTTATCGACAAATTATGCATCCGTTTTTAATTTTTTGAGATTTCATTAATCAGAAAAGTCTGCCGCATCCTCTCCTGGATCTGGGCTGCCAGAAAAAGCTACTAGGCTAGCTGATATTTGGTATGCAGCCGCACCTAGCCTGGTGAACAGACGCTTCGAAGACACATTTGTATGCCGAGCCGCTTGATGCAAGCCACACCTTACATAGTGTACAGACGCTGAATTGTTGGTTTTGGTGCGGGGTATCTATTTATTTCGACACTTCCTGTTACCGGCATTTGTCTGTCCACCACCTGGGACCCGTCTGCTAGGAGACCAACAACTCCAACAACTCTAGGGCGTTACTGGTGCAATTTTTTTTGTTTTGTATTGGGTTCAACCCGGTTTAATGTAACATGTATGTAAAAAAGGACCGTACAAAGTTTTGGAAGGGCTTTTTTGACACGTGCTAAAAATTGGAAATTAGGGGAAAGGATCCGACATAGCATAGCTGGCGCCCAGAATTTGATGTCTGATTAAAAAGTCAACCAAGGCAAAAATGAAACCATAGACAAGTCATACATGCAATGTGTTATAATTGGGCTACAAATGGCGACGCAGTGTACAAAAAACTAAATGGGCTGTATCCAGAAACGTAACAAAGAGTTAAAAAAAATATTTTTGGAATTGTTTTTAGTCAATTATTAACCAACCCTAAGAGGTGACTGGTGCCACGTTATGTTTAGAAATACCCTAATCCATATATCGCTTATTTACTGCAACATCGTCATAATTCAAAAATATTAGTTTTATATAAAACGACTTTAAAGTTTTAAATTTTCAAACAACATAATGAAAAAAAAAATGTGTTCTTCTCTCAAGAGTTGAGTTAACAATAACTTCATAAAAATAATTTACTATGCATTAGTATTATTAAGTCAAAATTTTAGATATTTGACTTATGACGTTGTTGCAGCCAATGAGCAATATATTTATGTATGTAAATATACTTTTCCATTTCCTTTTTAAATAAAAAAATATTTTCCATCAACTTTCTTCCAAGTCCACTTTTTTTATTAAATAACGTATAGTTATTCCAAAAAATATATCAATTGAGGTTTTTCAGCTGCCTGAGAAATAATAAATGATTTAGTGAGAGCAAAGTGTTTTCCCAAAGGTGACTTTATATTTAGCGTATTGTAGATTATGAACTGATCTTTACTAAAGCTGTTTGCGTGGTATAGATTTAAGCTGGAATAGTAATTTTGACATTGAATTTTAATGGGGTATTTATTAGATGGCCGTAGCGCACAGAAAGATCCGCATAAAGTTTAAATTTTGATAAGTTGATTAAGTTAAAGGTCAGTCTTAAATCCAACGTATTTCGCCCATTCGGTTGAGTCTAGGTAATTCTGTCACTAAGCAATATAAAATCCTAGTGGCTACTGTTTTTCACTTTATGCCAATTCCACTTTAAGGGAACAAATGCAAGATTCCAGCAAATTAATACTAGTTTTAATTTTTTGGTTTTCCAGAGTTCCTTTTTTATTTCCGAAAGCAGGTTAAAATTTTCTTTCGTTTATTTTTGTAAAACTGAATAGCAAAAAATAAAAACAACATTTTGATTGAGATAAAATATTCGGAAGGCCACTACTAGTTATTTATTTACACAACTATGCAACTGTTAAATAATTAATGGTCTTTTAGTTATTAACCATAAGTTACAAATTATATTGTAACTTAAATTAATAGCATGAGTAACGATGATTTTTATCTCGTTGTTATAACACAGATCACAGGCCCTGGCGGGAATCGACCACGCAATCATTTCACTGACAGACTAGCGAACTAGAAATTTGCCTACCAAAAATGATCTATTTATTGAATAAAAATTACTAAATAACTCATAGAGAGTAACCGAATTCATTAATTACGATCTACATACTTTGGACTGTTAGTATCCATTAATTCTAAAATTTCTGCTCTTATAAAATTTTTGGTGTAAAACAATACGATTATTTTATTAGAACTTTCAAAAATGTCATAAATGGGATCTAAGCAGTGTAACTAATTTTGCCATTTACATCTGGCTAAGCCATGATATTATCAATATAGCAATTAGCCATTTTTATTTAGCCAAATTTTCTTCAAGTTTTTAAAATTTTCAGACCAAAATATGTGTTGTTACTTTGAATTTTTCTTAATTTGTTGTCGCAAAAGACTTTAACAATAAAAAAAAATATAAATTTTATCGATAATTTGAGCTTTTCATTATTCACAGGTTTTTCTTATGTCAAGTTAATGTTACATCCAATGTATTTATACAAACAAAATAATATCTTATGTACACATTCCGTAAAGTTTATACAAACAAAATAATATCTTATGTACACATTCCGTAAAGTTCATAAGTTTTGAAAGTTTTTTTTATTAATATTGATGCGATTTTTTTTTAATTAAAAAGGCAATTTTATAGCCACTATTTAGCCATATTTGACTTAAAATTTCGCCTTTTTAGTAGTTAAGAGTTGGCATCACTGGATCTTTGTAATTAAGGTAATTTCCCTAAGCTATAGATATGGTTGTGTCAAAGAATGTATTGTCCTACTAAGTATTAGATATTTTGCGCAGAATTGTGTATTAAAGGTAGAAAATAGAGAGGAGATACTTACAATAGGTTTAGACAAACGAATTGATCTTCGATTTTAACTGACAACAATACAAATATTCTTCCAGAATAAGACTTTTATAAAAGATTTGGATATAGTTTTTATCATCGAAAATAATCCGGAAAAAGAAATCTGGTCTACGACCAATTTCACCAAGTTCAAGTTATAACTGTCAAAAACATATTGTTAACTGGAAGTTAAAGTAATAGTTAGTTGTAACTAAACTTATTGAAATTGACCGTTAATATATATATAAAATATTAAAACTGATACAAATAATTGCCTACTTATAAGGGTTAACTCCCAAATGTTACTCTATCATAAGAATCCTTTACTTGCCTTAACCCTATTAACACTGTTATGAAAATTTATATTGTTATAAAAATAAGCAATACATATGAATTTCGTATTAGTAAGTCCCTAAAATATTTTATACAATATTTTTTGGAGAACAATAAATTGGTTTTAGAAATCACTGTTTGATCAACAATTTATCATAGATCTTGTATAAGAACCACTACTGAAAATCGTTTAAATAAAGATTAACACTATTAAATTAGTTAATCACAATGAAATCAAAAAAACAATATATTGACCACGTACTCTTAGCTTTAAACTTCATTTTACAATCACCTCATTTAACGTTTTTTCCAAAAACTTTTCAATTTAGCATCACTCGCTCAGTGTTTGTATTTTTATGCTCTTCGTGGAGTTTTGCGGCATGTCAGCCAGTCAAGCAGCCAGCTACCCAACTAGCTGGTAAGCAATGGCAAAAGTTGCTTGGCCTAAAGTTGTTTGACAAGATCATTTACAATTACAATGTATCTCACCATAAGTGGCAACTTGTTTTGAGCATGACAATTGCTTAGTGTTAAAAAACATCAGAACAAATATTTTGTCTTTACCAGGTATTTTATCCTCTCCAATAGAGAAAGATAATAAATACTTTGAGACAGAGAGCAAACAAAATCATACAATAGTGAGAAATATCTCACTCTCAGAGTAAAATACCAATACGAGACAAAAACTAAACATAAATGGACAAGTGTTTTTATGTTGAAAAACATGATGATGATCAATTTGAATAAGGTGGTAACACTCTAAATTTATTTTGACTATGATTAGTCTAACACTATTACAATCACATTGAATGGGTATAACTGTAACAATGATTTTGTAGTGCTTCCATATAATGTTTAATATAAGTTTTTACTATTGTGAATCAATTTCTATTTGTCAAAGAATTTTCAAAAAATGTTTGGTGTAATTGGATTGTATTAAATTAAATTTTCCTGTTTTCATTGTTTATGGGAAAATTTATTTAATGGCTTGTCTTAAATTAAACATTTAATAGGAATATTGCGAAAATAATTTGATAATGCATTTTCTTTAATTAATGTTAATTGACAAATCATTTTATAAGGATTAAAATATAAAAAAAAGGATTAAGAGTATCCTGTTCTCTATTGAAATGGATTGTTTAGACCTTTAAGTACATAATTAAATTTTCGACACTTTTTCTAAAAATAAAAGGGTAAAAACCTAAATACTTAAATGTTTTTTTTCAATTGTCTACTTTTACATTTTCAAAAATACAGTGACTTTCGAAACTGTGTGTGATAAATGTAAAACATAAGCCCCCATATTCATAAAAAGTTAGCAGGTTTATGAAACGAATTTTCTCTGAAAATTTGCTGAATAAAGATTTTATTAATCAAAAAATATTTTTATGTATATGGGAGAAAGTATAAAACTTTTTATTTAAACAATTGTTTAATGAAATATTTTTGTGAACAGTTGAGGAAGTTGAATCCAATTTGATATACAGTCGAAGACGATTAAGTTTTTAAGAATCCTGTTTGTAAAAAAGTCCAAAAAATTAATATGATGAAAATAGTATTCTTTTTAACTTTAGTGACCGGTTATTTTCGTTCAATCTAAAAAGTGAAGCCGTTCGTTCTGTAGATATTTTTATACCATTAGCCAGAGTGATATAAAAAGACCTAAGAAACGGAATAGAATGTATTATAGTAGAGAAGTGACAATGTAGAAAAACAAACAGCTATATAAAAATTTCATGATCAAAACAAACCAAATTTAACGAAAAAATTATGATGAAAACTGAATAAAATGTTTTTGTAATAAAACTTAAGACCTGAATAAAAACAAACCAAATTTAACTTTCCGTTGTAGAAGTTTTAAATACGCTTTAATACAACTGAAACAAAAGAGCCAAACATCATAAGACACATGAACGACATAAGCGATCAAAAATGTTACAGCATCGATCCCCATATACAAAACTGAACTATGGATTACTGAGCCAAAGGCGCTCAGTTAAATAGCCGGTTCATTTCGTTCAGTTATGTGAGTTGTTCAATTGAACGAGGTTGTTCAATTGAACGAGGTCGTTCATGCACGACACTACTATATTAATAGACACCCAAAGAAAAATATTTTTCTATATCGAATAATTAAATAATTTTTAAAAGAAAATGTTTGTTTAATATTATATTATGAATAAGCTGATTTACGCAAGGCACATTTTTGTGAAACATCTTAATCCTCTAACACTCTTCCACAGTTTTGTGTTATTTTTAGAATTTTTCTAATCAGGCTTTCCACAGTATTGATCTTTTCTGGGCGTTTTTGAAATAGATCAAATAGTACCATTTAACAATTCTGTCTAAGTTCCAAATCAAGGCTGAACCCTTCAATGGGTTTAAGGGCTAATTTCGTTATTATTCACAATTATGGGAAAAGTTTTTATTTAGATTCATAATAGCCATGTTATTTCCGTATATGTTTATACATATATCTAAATTTAAATATTTTTATTGTATGTGCATTCGTTCTATGGGTTCAACGTACTAAATATTTATACACAGGTGACACCAAAAAGCGCCACACTCTATTTCAAAGTTTTGTTCGGTAAATTAACCAGCATTATCAAGTGATCAACCCGAAATATTATTTTTTTTAGATGATAAAAACTCTATAAAATTTGACCCCAAATATTTACATTTAAAAAAAAAAACTAAAAATATTTATAAGGAAATTAAAGAACGAATCTGCCATAAACTCTGGCAGTTTCCTCTCTTGTGTACAAATTTATGCTCTCCCTTTAAACGCATTAGTGTTGTTGTTAGACCTGTTATCACTGGTGGTACATTTATGAACTCTATAGTCTACATTTTATTTGCTCCTATTGTTGTAATATTTGGAACTCATTTAATGTGGTAAATTCTTCACTTGTTGCACATTCGTTTTTTATTTTCTTGTTGTGCTTAAAGGAAAGTTGTAGTTCTGTATCTCTCTCAAATTAAACTATAAACGATTGATTGGTTCTTAAAAGAGGGTTCAAAAGAAACTCTATTAAAAGAGCCATTAAATAAAAAAATCATAAAGGGGTTAAAATATTTACATATTTCTATTTGGTGGAGACCAAAATAAGAAAACATTTGATTTTTTTTTTCTTTTATTTTGCAGCCATTTTATAGAAAATATTTTCGGTTCATTAGTTGCATGTTTTATTTTCATATAATTTTTTTTATACACATTTATTTAGGAAATGTTCCTTAATTTTGCTCCCTATTATTTGCCGTTTAGTCATAGTAATAAATAGCTAAAATTGTTTACACTAAAAACAAACACAAAATAAAGCTACAAAAAGTGAGAGAGTTACACATAATTTATTACTCCCCAGAGAATGTTTATGTTGCGATCTAAAATAAAAACTAAAACAACAACAATATTAAAAACTTTTAAACTAATAGGCCGCAGATAGAGCAAACTAGTGCTAGAGCTGTTTGTATTAAAGAAAACGACGACTACGTCAAGAACAAAAACAAAAACGCACATTTAGTTTGTTTCTTGACCACGTTAATTTAAAAATGATAAAAAAAAACGGTCGTATTAAATGTTTTGCCTTTTTTTTGCAGAGAGTTTCTAGAAAAACGATCTCATAAAAAACCCATCTTTCATTGCTCATTTTGCACAAAGAAATGTGATGAAGAAGAAGAAAAATACCAATAAGAACAATTACAACAACGATATACATATGTATATACAGAGCGTCAGAGCACAGAGACATAAAATAAAAATAAAATCAAAACAATAAAAGCAACACCATTACTAAACAACGACTGTAATATAGTAACAGCAGCAATAAGAACAACAACAACAACAGCAACGACGTTACTAACTAATATACTTATACACATACATTCACATAAACAGACAACATATATACATATAACTCACAGTGCTAGAGCAGAAACAAAAACAGAAGGAATTCTTTTGTAAAAGATACAAATAACAACAACAAGAATAAATAAAACTTTAAAACTGGTTTTAAATTAATATGATCACTACACTTTACTACGATCATAAGCAGGCTGGCTATAGCAATACGAATAAGTAGCGGCGGCAGCATCGTCAGCGGCAGTTACAGCTTCAATTCCACTTCATTCTCAATTTTATAGATTGTCTGTTGTTATTCAGACGCCCTACAATGTGTTGCAGCGGCTGCATATAAAAAACCTCTAAGAAATATAAAAACAAAAGACTTAGGAAATAATAACTAGAATTTTTTTCTAGCATTCTTATCTCTGAAATTTACTGGAAATTCAATTGTTTTTAATTCCAGCCTGTTCGAGAATTTAATGCTGGCTTCTTTGGAGTGCTTAGAAGTAGACCTAAGGAATATCTTTCTTTTTTAATATTCAGCCATGCTCTGGAAATTGAATTCGAGTTAAATTGAAATCAAACAAATTTTCAAAACAATCCTGTTTTAAAGGTTCATAAAAATATTCCTTTTTATATACGCCATACTTTGAGTACCACTTATATTTATTAAAATTACTCTAAAAATCAAGAAAACTCCGGTATGTAATTTAAAAATAAAAATCGAACTGAAATACTTTTTACGTACCTATATTAGATTTTTTATGGAATTTACATATTAACGATTACTGAAAATAATATTACCTTATGTGGTTGGATTTATAACACGCATCATTAATTATGGTTTTACAACTTCACTTTTCCAAAAGTATGGAAAATTGGTAGGATTATACCGGTTGCATAAACAAGCTCTCCGAATCTCCCTAGTGACTTTAGGCCCATTAGTATACTACTTGTTCTTGGTAAGGTATTTGAAACAATAATGTCAAGATAAATGGTTGAATTCAACAATTCAAATTGCTGGCTGTCTCCGTTGCAATCTGGGTTTCGCTCAAACCATAGTTGTACTACTGCTGCACTAAAAGTACTGGATGATATTATACCATCATATGAGGTGGGTGATCTCTCGCTGATGTGCTGACTGGACTTTTCAAAGGCCTTTGATAGCGTATCTCATTCACTACTTTGTAGGAAATTGGAATGCTTCTTTGGCATTGGTCAAAGTGCAGTGTCCGTCATGGTTATCGTTTTAAGAGAGTCAGGTTTCAAGGAGATACATTCTGGAATTCCACAGGGCTCAGTTCTTGGACCTCTGCTATTCAGTATTTTTATAAATGATATACATATTTAATGTCGTAAATTTTTTTAACATTCACGCATATGCTGATGATATCCAACTGTATATATCAAGTCGTATTGGCCTTGACGATGACATGTGTTCCAAACTTATTGAGGACCTAACAGCTGTTTATAAGTGAGCTATAGATAACAATCTTAATCTGAATCCGGTCAAATCTGTCTTATTACCTATCAGCAGGATGAAACTTCATTTTAATCAACTTGCAATTATTAGCCTCGGTCACACTCCACTTGCATATGTAGAAAAAGTGAAGTACCTACTCCGCTCTGGCATGCAATGATCCTATCAATAATGTTATACGCAGTGTGTATATGACACGGCGCAACCTACGGTTAACCTCTGCTTACACTCCGACTTAAATCAAGAAACGTCTTGTCCTACAATTAATTCTACCTCTTATCACTTCTTTTGCGGTGGTGTATAGTAAGTTGGAATCGTGCGCTGAACATAAATTACAAGTCTCGTTTAACAACGCAACTCGTTATGTTTACGGTATTTACAGAAAAAAGAAATTAAGAATAAATACCCTTGTATAAACACACGAATCATTATACACTTAAATTCATGATAAATAATCTCATTATGTAGAAATCTCGAATAAAACCCAGATAAAATCTCAAGAATATTTAGAACTAATTAAATAAATTATTCGAATAACGTCCTTTTTAAACCGAATTAAGTTTGCCCTAAAATAAATACATCTTTTAAATTATCTGGCATTTTCACAATATTCCGTTTAATGTTAGATATTAGGGCATTCAATAAATCGGCTTGTTTGTTCGATTAAAAGATTAATCGATATTTGCCATTTTTGACTTATTCGATTAAACGAAAAAATTTTAAAATTAATCGATTAATCGAATAATTCAAAACCCAGAAATTTTATAAATTAAGGGATTTTTTTCGATATTTTTAATATTTTTTTAACAAAAAACAAAACAAAACAAACGTAACAATTCATGCTAATTGATTAAACCTTTACAACGATAAATAAATAAAACCTGTATTGGGATCATTTCATTTTATATGTAGAAACAATTAAATAGTTCTTTAAAAATAATCTTTTAAAATTATTTAAATGTTATGCTTTACTTGGAAGCCACACGATTAAGTCTTGTCTTTCCTTCTCTCACTTTTTTTACTAACGCACTCACACTTTTTAAATTGACCACGAGGTTGCTCTCAATTTTACCTTTCCATTTCTTTGCCAAATTTTACGTTCAATTTAACAAGTGACCACAATTTCACTTTGGCGCTTTCTTTATAAAAAATATATTTCTTAAAAAATATGTGCTTTTTTACAAAAAACTTTGAGTCATGCTACTATTTTGAGTTGTTTCTTCGTCGTTGGCATTTTTTAAATGAACTTTACTATCAAATTGAGTGCAGCCTGTGACACAGCTGTGAATTCAAACAAGTTTTGACAAGCAGTTTTTGTGAACAACTTAAAACTTATTTATTGAACGTGTGGCTCCAGGGTTAGAATTATTTTTTTGCATTTCTTTCAATGGCGGCATGAAATAACCCCCCAAAATATAACGCCCCAAAAAAAATATGAAATAACCCCCCAAAGTGTGGGGCGTTATTTCATATGCAATAAAACCCCAATTTCAAAAATGAAATAAACCCCCAATGAAATGAAATAACTCCCAAAATCAAAATGAAATAAGTCCCCAATATTTAGGGACTTATTTCATATGAAATAGTTCCCCAATTCCAGAAATGAAATAAGACCCCAATATAATACATATTGTTCAGTTTTGGTTGGGCGCAAAGACTTTTTCCTCTATGGTATAACAAACACCGGCTTCGCTAACTAAAGCTTTTCTGCATAGCCGGCCTTCGGCCGGGCGCAAGGATTTTCTCCTCTATAGTATTCCAAACACCGGCTTCGCTAACTAAAGCTTTAATGCATAGCCGGCCTTCGGCCGGGCGCAAGGATTTTCTCCTCTATAGTATTCCAAACACCGGCTTCGCTTACTAAAGCTTTTCTGCATAGCCGGCCTTCGGCCGGTCGCAAGGATTTTCTCCTCTATAGTATTCCAAACACCGGCTTCGCTTAATAAAGCTTTTCTGCATAGCCGGCCTTCGGCCGGGCGCAAGGATTTTTCCCCTATATTGTATTCCAAACACCGGCTTCGCTAACTAAAGCTTTTCTGCTAACCCGGTCTTCGGTCGGGCACAAGGCATTAGTTAGCGAAGCCGGTGTTTGGAATACTATAGAGGAGAAAATCCTTGCGCCCGGCCGAAGGCCGGCTATGCAGAAAAGCTTTAGTTAGCGAAGCCGGTGTTTGAAATACCATAGAGGATAAAATCATTGCGCCCGGCCGAAGGCCGGCTATGCAGAAAAGCTTAAATTAGCGATTCGGGATTTTCGAATTCGAAATTATAAAGTTCGGGACTTAGAGATTCCGATTTCTGAAATTCAGGACTTAAAAATAATCCCAATTTTTTTAGGATTCTGAAATTATAGTTTTTGATACTTAGTCCCTTTTTTATGTTTGGTAAACGTATGCAGTGAATATAACAAAACACAATTTGTCATCATTATGACTTTTAAAATATGTAATTTAAAAATTAAATAAGTCCCCAAAATATTTTTAGGGACTTATTTCATTTCAGATTTTTGGGGAGTTATTTCATATGAAATAATCCCCCAATTGAAAAAATGAAATAACACCCCAAAAAAAAGAAAAAACCCCCCAAAAATCGTTTTTGTTGTTCTCTGTACAAATTTTTGGGGGGTTATTTCATATTTTTTTTGGGGCGTTATATTTTGGGGGGTTATTTCATGCCGCCTCTTTCAATTATAAGTAAAAATTAACGGATTACTGCATTATTTCAGTAATCAGTAAAAATTTACTGGTTACTGAAATATGTTTCAGTAAGAAGTACGCCCATTACTCACTTAACATGACTGTTTTTCTTTTTTAATTCTAACGGACACATACATACATTTGGTTTATTTATTTGACTAAAAACTTAAAAAAATTATACATTTGACAGAAAAACCAAATATGTATTGTTATTGGATTAATCGGCATATATTCTTCGGTTAATTCTTTAATCGAAATCAGCAATTTTAAATTAATCAAACAATTAATCGTCTTAAATTGTTCGATTAATCGAACAAGAATTAATCGGCTGAACACCCTATTAGATATAGAACGAAACATACAAAAATGTTTTTATATTCCTACGGGTATACATTGCATATACATAAACATTAATTTTGTAAATAATTGAAATCAAAATATCGTTCGATTTCAATTCCACTTCATTTCAAAATCAAAACTTGACTTTTTTCTAGTCCATAGTGCGTATACGAGTACCCATAGATCCACTTGCTTTAACTTCAAACTCAACCTTGTAATAAAGGGTGGTCCAACCAAAACGCACGATGTTGATAGTAATTAAAATAAAAAGTTTTCAGAGCATTATATTAATATATTTTATTATGCTAGAAGGATCTATGACAACTATGTGTGAAACAAAATATCGCAAATGCTCTCCACGGCTTCGATGGCATACCTCTATCCGATGGTCCATATTTTCAATGAATCTGAGACATAATGTCGTTTATGTGCCGAATTATCTAATCCGTAAGCTCTTGAATTGTTCTTGGCTTACTGACGTAAACTTATTCTTTTAAATATTGTCAAAGAAAGAAGTCCAGCCGTGTCAAATCCCATGATTGTGGTGCCCAATTAACATCGCCACGGCCATTACATTTCTCGCGCAAAAGAGCCATTGTTTCTTCGGTTGTGTGACAAGTGGCACCATTCTGTTGGAACCGCATATCGTCCAGGTTCATATCCTCAATTTCTGACCACAAAAAATCCGTTATTATCTTACGAAAGCCTCCAAGAGTCATGGTTGACCGCTCTTCTGAGAAACTTTCGCAAACAACAGCAATGTTTTCCGCAAAACGAACTGGGCACACATGCACAGGTGTTTTCACATTTCCTACATACCTGGTTTGCTGGAATTTTCGCACAATTCTCCCGATTGTGGACACATTTGGTTGATTATGCTGACCAAAAAAACCACAAAGTGCACAAAATGCATTTTGATTTGATCGCCCATTTTCATAAAATCTTAACGCGCCTTAATTGTGAACCTCTCGATGGTTGAAACACTGAAACAAACAAATGTCAAATTAAGTTGCGCAAAAAACTTAACGTTAAGGTGTGACTCACAATTAACATCGTGCATTAAGGTACGACCACCCTTTACATCATATATCGGCTTTAAAAAATCTTATATGTCCAAGAAATATGCAGATGAGTTAAGTTTTGTCTTTCTTTTTAAATCAAACGCTATAGTGCATGTTAAGTCTCCGATACATAAAAATGGGTTTCCTATACAGCTCAACACATTCCTCTACGATCCACTATAATTTCAACATTAATTTGATTGTTTCTGTAAGTTTTTTTTTTTATTGCTATTTTATGTTTTTTCTCTCCATCCCAGAGTTTGTTGTTATTCTTATAAGTCTTAATGATGTTGTTGGTTTCTTTGGCATCATTCGTATTTAAAGAATTTAAGAACAACAAAAAAAAAAATAAGACAATATCATTTAATACTCTCTCACGTGGGTATATGTATACAGAGAGTATGTTAAATCAAACCAGAAATATTAAAAAATTAATTTACTTCTCTCTTAAGCCTTTGCTAACTCTCGCTCTCTCCGTACCTATGTCTCGCAGTATCTCCATCACTCTGACTCTTCAGTTTAATCACACGCAATTTAAAGACGGCAAAAAAGTAGTAAAACGATGACAACAAATCGTAATAATTGTTATTTGGGAATTGGGGAAATGAAAGAAAATTGTTTCCATTTTACCTGTTAGAAAATTGTCTATTATTATTTTTATTTGTTTTTCTATTTTATCATTATTCTTCTATGTTGAAATATATTTCATTGTATTTGTTTGAATAAAAAAAGCGTAGTAGGACCAATCTATCCACTAGTTTGTAAACTTACTGCTTATTTATATTAAAAGTAAAAATAAACAAAAGAAAGCATCGCGCGATGCGTTGAACAATTTGTGACAATCTTAGAAACAAAATAAAACAAAACAGGCTGGTAAAAATTAAAGATGCACAGTAGGCTTGGTAAGGAAATTAAATGCTAATAATGAAGCTACAAGATTTTTTATGTATATTGGAAACAGGGTGTCGCATATGTAACGTTATGATTTATTAAATGAATATCTTTTTGCTTTCTGATTTATTTAAGGTCGGTATTTATGATAATATAAACTATAGTTTATTCATATGTTTACGGTACGTTTCGCCACTCACATTGAAATAAAATCAGATATTTAGACATTAATATTGTCCTTGTATGGGAGGTGTCACGCTCCCTTTTCGAATTCAGCACGCTTTTTCAAAGATGTTATGTATTGTTTACTAAACTATTTGTTCCAAATTTGGAAACTTTTACTGTAACCGCTCTACAAATATACTGTAATTTATATTGTCTGTATGAGAGTTACTACGCCTACTTAAAAACTTATCATGTCCTTGTATGGGAGGCTCCACGGTAATTTTTTCAAAATTGGAAAATTTTTACTGTAACCATAATATAAATATAGAAGGTAGTTCCACTTCTCTGTCAAAATACTTTTTTGAAGTTTATCGGAATTATTAGAAGTTTGTTTTTGTAAACATTATAAAAGGCGTTGCCACAGTTAAAAAAGACAATTAATTCCATTTGGAAATTATTAGTTAAGATGTGTAATTCGTATTACAAAATATCAATATTTTATTTTGATTATTTTAAATTATGAATTTAATACCAACCACCTGACAAAAATTAGTAATTAATTTTAACTCGATCAAGCCCGACCATATAGTATCACATCGACAATTTACCGAAATTTAGTTTATTTCTTGCAAATAGGTTACAATGACAATAGACTTTGAATATGTACCGATGCGGAGGAAAAGCTCATCTTAATCCAAATTAAGTATTGCACTGCTTAAGAAAAAAATTATAAAAAACTTCTCCTGTGAAATTTGCCTTTTGTCGCCTACGATATAATCGCAAGTCGGGCTCGATATGGTCCGACAAAGTTTTGTAAGTGTATCGTAATGGGGACTGATGGGCAATAATGGACCGGTCGAAACAAATTTATTTTAGATTAACATATATATTAGAGTTCTTTGTAACGAATGTTATCTAGACATCCACATATAAATGATTTGTTGTCTTAAATCGATTTTATGAAGGGGGTTTATATGCGGCATATGACTTATTCAGAGCGTACCAGCATAAAATTTGCCATGACATAGCTGCTTTTAATAAAGTTCTTGTGTCCAAATTGTTTATCAATGTCATTTTATACCTACATATTTATCAGGCAGCTATGGAATGGAAGCTTTTTTCGGGAATGGTATAGTTATGAAAGGTATGATTAAATAGGAGCCGTTTTTAATATAATTTTGTAGGATGATCTAAATTGAAATCAAATTTAAAGTATATATGGGCACAAAGAGTATTCCAGAAAGAAGTTTGTATTATCTGTAAAATTATGGACCGATTGCGAAAATTATGCATCAATTGGCTTTGTTTTTTAATAACAAAACTCGCAAAAAAAAATTTAAGCTTTTTAATATAAATTTTTTAAATTTTATGTATGTAAATCTATATACAATTTTTTCAAACATCAATTAAAAACAAAAACAGAAAAATAGAACTACTTATTTTTATAATGACATATGGTAATTTTCATAATTTCAATAAACGTCGGAACGTTAATATGGCGACAAAAAGATAGAGTGAAACTTCCTTCTGTATTTGTATCATGACTGTAACTACTCTGTATTGGGTTTGTGTGTGCTACCATCTACATATGAGTAGTGGCGTATTGTATTTTGCTGGTTGTTTTGGTGCTGCCATCATCTGGTGGTTTTTTGTAACATTTGTTGACTTGAGTTCTTTTGCTGTCTTTGTATGAATGGTGCCACGCCAACTTGAAAATTGACAAATGTATATAGTCTATGTTTCAGAAAAATCGGTTCAGTAGCTTATGCATCTATAGGGGACAAGCAAACAAACACACACATAAGCCAACGCATTTTCGTTTTTTATACATGTATAGATGCTTGAAATATGTCGTTTTCTTAAAATTGATGTCCTCCTTCGGAAGCATTTCCTATAACTTTTCTTAGAGTTTTAGGTTCCAGCAACCGCATTTCTTTTCGAACATTGTGCTCAAATTGTTGGATGACTTTTGGCTTATTAGAAAAGGTATAAAAATTAAAATCGAAAGGTGGTTTACCGGGTGACTGAGGGGCCAATTAAAATCAGAAAAACGTGATATTATTCGATCACCAAAAATTTTGCGTAGACGAGCTGAATGGGCTGTAGCTCCATCATATTAAACTTTATATTATATATATATATGTTCCCGAAGCTTCTATAAGGAGCATAGGGCCCCTTATATGGAAAAAGGTAAAACTTATGTAAAATACTTTGCAAAGACTGCCTAGACATCCCCAACTGCTGAGAACATCGTTGGGTGTAAGTTTCGGGGGTTTGCTAAATCCTTTTTACAGCCAAGAAAAGTTTTACATCATTTCAAACTGTATGAGGTCTTTTAGCACGCGGAAGATAACAGACATACACTTAAAATCAGTTTACATTGCGTTGCAACATTTTTTGAATTTATAAAAATTGTTATGAGAAAAATTGTTACATTCATAAATGAGTTTAAGGCTGCGTTTTTGATATCTTAGTTAAACTAGGTTCAGTTAATCTGAACACATATTTGTGCCGCCATAAGTTTGTATACAAAATTTTGACGGAACAGCTTAGGTTTGCTTAAAAAGATGGTCTTTAATAAAATAATTATTAAAAAATTACGTTTTGCCGAAAAAATCCGATTTTCTGATTACACTAAAGCAAGTTTTAACTTTATCCACTTCACAAAAACCTGGCATAAGTGTTTTACAAAATAAGGCGGTTAAATAAAGTTCGTTTCCAAATTTGAAAATAAATTTTGTAATATTTTCTGTTTCTTAATTTATTATTATTCCCACTGTGCCACGGCAAAAAAGACATTGTTAATTGATCTGTTTGACATTCATTATAATAACAATAGAAATTCTTATTTAAAAGTTTTTATCATCTTCTTCTGTTGTTTTCATTTATTTTCAAATAAACTGCATTAGTGTGTGTGTGTGTGTTTGTGCATGTATTTGTAAAGCTATTAAATTACAATAAATACAATCAAACAAATTTTTCAAATAGAAGAGCTCATTTTGTGTATTGTTGAATGGCTTTTGTTAAAAAAAATATTTTTTATTTTCTTTATATATATGTAATATATTTATTATATTATATATTATATATATATTTTTTTGTAAAAGGCAATAAAACAATTTAAATGGTATTAAAAGATAATTCGTTAATAACAAGTTTTTTGCTTAAGTCTTTCGTATTTGGTTGTCATGAATTTTAAAATTGTTGAAATAGAAATTTCCTGATCTATTAAAAATTTTTTACAATTAAGTTAAAAATTTAAATAAGACGAGATTTATTGCACTTTATTTTATAGCATATATGTAAAAAATAAGAAAAAGATAAGTAATAAATTTTTAAAATTACCACGTTTAAATGATTGGTATTCCGTTGTAGATTTAAAATGGCAAAAACAACGAAAAAATAAAAGCCTGAACTTGAAGCACTGATGTTCAATGTTGTACCAGAATTATCTAACTAAGCGACATGTCTGAGTTTAATACTTGAGTAATTTCACAAAGTTCGTTGGACATTATTTATATTAACATGTTAACATTCGTCTAAACGACTAAATGAAAACATCAATTCACCTTTCGGCTGTTATAACTTTAGTTTCAATTATCAAATAAAATTAATTTATCAAAGGAAGTCATTTCAAATATTGCAGCCAAGAGCGGATCCAGCTTTTTGTTCAGGGGGCGTGAAGGGGCACATAGTGGAAATTAAGTCGAAACAGTATCCAATCATATTTATGATTTCAGAATACCAGTGATACACTTAATTGGGTCTTATAGGGTGTTTTTGAAAGGTTTTAACTCATATATGTGTTGTTTGTGCCGAACTATATCCAAACACAGCAATATTTTTGATATTAAAAACAATATGAGCAAGTTTGAGAGTGGGCTTGCATGGGAGCTATTTTTCTTTATTGATATACGACCCCTAAGCTTTTTGCCAATATGTTCCAGATGTTTTAGAATACATAAAAGTAACTCATGTAGAATTTGTTTTCGATACCAAGAATTTTGCAATGTTTTTTGTGGAGTGGGACTGACCCATTATATAGTTAGCATCGCAAAATTATGTTGAGTGGTTTAACTCTTACTAGTATTGTCAGTGTCGAATTCTATCCATATACGAACATAATTTTTTTTATTTAGGGTAGTAGTGGCGATTTTGGTAGTGGTGGTAATTAGTGATGCCAATCACGAAATCCCGATTCTGAAAATCCCTGGAATTTAAGTTGATTTCCTATACCACAGTCGGTATATGCCATTCGATTATCCTGCAATTTGGCGTGAACCTATGAACCACGACGTTGACTACTATTTTTGCTTAGCCGAGGTTAAGCAAAATGGACGTCATAAGTCTGTTCAATATGCAGATGTTAACTCGTTCACAAAACCAACTCCTCATATGCCTGAATTAAATAAATATTCATTTTTTTATCTTACTTAAAAAAGAAGCAAATATTTCTTTAGAAATACACCTTCTGCATTTCCACTTAAATTTCTTCCCAAATAACCTTGGCGATGAAAGTGACGAGCATGGTGAGTGCCTTCACCAACAAATACAAGATTTGGAGCGTCGGTATCAAGGGGCGTATGATGAGCCATTTTTAATATTAATTGTTACTACCATTAGTTTTGTATATTTACTGTTCTGTTTTATTTTTTTTATTTGATAAAAATCGAAAAGTGGGATAATTCAATTAATCTACTGTAACTTTGCCATTTTTCACCGATAGTTTGGTTTAAAAAAAAAGAAGTTGAAAAAAGCTAAATTCCAAAAAATCATTGAAATTTTTGTGAAATTTAAAGTTTTGTTCCACTGTAAGTTGCAAACTTCCACTTTACAACTCTATATTAAAGCCAATCTGGTGCTACGGTATTCAGCTATGGGGCACTACATCGACCTCAAATATCGAAAAAATTGAAAGGCGCCAAAATAAACTTTCGAATAATCACAGTCGCTCCCTGGTATGTTAAAAACTCAGATATTCACAAGGACCTCAATGTGCCATTAGTACAAACTATTATTACGCAGTATGCAGTAAAATATTTAAAAAGGCTTGAGTCGCACCCAAATCCACTAGCGCGAAATATTTTAAATGACAGCGGCCACTCTAGACTAAGGAGAAGAAATACTGCAGGACTCATCCGATGAGAAGACCGCTAAACATCTACATATGTGAACAGAAAACGTAAAGAGAAAAATTTTCGTCTAGCATTGGCAGGACAAAAATAAAGTATTAGTATAAGATTTGATTAATTATTGTTAGTTCATATTTAATATATGAAGATTCAATAAATAAATAATGAAAAAAAAAATTTAATTTAGAAACATAAACAAATTTGAGTTTTATATTGTTGTTTTAATATAAATTCCCAAACGAAAATATTTTTTTTTTTTTTTAGAAAAAAAAAAGCACCTAGTCTGCTATAATAAGTCATATTCGCATTTCGATCCGTAATCGTGATAAAATTTGGCACAAGTGTTTCTTAA
The DNA here is from genome assembly GCA_943735925.1 of Pollenia amentaria. NCBI lineage: Eukaryota > Metazoa > Arthropoda > Insecta > Diptera > Polleniidae > Pollenia > Pollenia amentaria. The sequence goes on along the minus strand of OX031007.1, from coordinate 183,483,621 downwards.
ATTAAGAAAGACGACTTTGCAAAATGTTTAAGTGTAATCTATCAGCCAAATTCTACTTAATTTTCTATCGGGTATAATCCATAACTGGCAATAACTCCCGTAAATCACCCATTCCCCTTAATCGCTTCAACTCAGAAAGTTTTTTTTTACAAATAATCGAACCAAAACTAAATACCAAAAAACTTCGTTACGTCGGAATAAGATATGAAGCCTATAATCAAAATTTTCTTTAATATTCTTGAAACTTTTACTTGTTTGAGTAAGAATTGAAGTGGCAAAGTACCTAAAATAAAAAAATAATAAAGATGACTTTAAAGCACAAGAAGAATAATAATTATTTATCTACTGCCTGTCTTACTACTTCGAACGTTCGCATAGAAGTTTGTGTGAAAAATATTTTAAAAATTCAGTTTTTATCATAGAAATATTGAATGCGAACGTTAATGTTCGAAACTGTGAAACAGATAGGTATAGCCTGTTCAACGATCTCGACTGCAAAACAAAGCGATCGCCATCCATTCACTCGATTTCGAATCAGATTGGGTTCAACAATTTCAAAAGCTTTCGATCGCTTGCTCTTCCGAGTGTCAATATTTGTTACTTACGTATAAAAAATATAGTTTTACCATATAATTTATTTCTATAATTTTTTGCGTTCTTGTTCAAAAGTATCATTAAAAATACTTATTTGCTTGATAACAAGGACAACCGTGTTTGAAATTTTTTCAGCTGTATAGAAATGTCAAAAAATAAATCTTTTTTTGTTGATACAAAAACTTAAAAAAGTCTAAAAAAAAGTTAAATTTAATCAGAAGCAACAAATACAAACAAAAAAATAAATACACCATACAAACAAATAAATCAAATAATCAAACAAAGTGTAAAAGAAAGTTAAATTAGTGCCAAGTAAATAAACAAACAAAAACCATAAAATAATGGATATGTTGACGATCGCTGTGAATTTTTTTGTTGCTTGCGAGGAAGATGATTATGGTGTGCCCTTAAATCGCTGATAGTTAGGGGATGCAAATGTCCACCAGCTAGTAAGTTTATTCAAAAATGTTGTTATGAATTAATGCAAGGGCTTACTTTTATGACTTTATTAGATTTTTTGCAAATTTTCAAGTCTCCAAACAAATTTTTCGAAATATTGCGTAAAAATTAGAAGTACAAAGAGCCTCGTCATTTCGAAGTACCCGTATTGTGGGGATATACCAATTGCAGCCGATAGGTGGCCCCAAGGCGTTTATTTTTTGGCTAATACTTTTCGATTGCTCGTTCACAGAAACTCTATTTGCTCCAAACACTGGTGCACCTCTCGCAAGCTCAGAATTTGCATCCATTTATTCGACTAATATTTCCGTTGCTGCATTCTCGACTTTCTTAAACTGTAATTTTACGTTGGAGTAATCAATGAAATATTTTTATTTTGCATAAGTATTTACCATTAGTTATCGGTTTTAAATTATTATTTAAAATAACTCTTAAAAATATCATGTTTTTTTTTATTTATTTAAATTCAACGATTCGACAACAAAAAAAAAACAAGTAAGTCATTTTGACAATTATTTTCGCAATGTTGACAATACCTTTGATATTGATTAAACGTTTTTTGTATGAAAAGTACTTACGTTTTCTTTCGAGTTGTCGGTCAAACGAATGTTCGTATAGAATACAGTTAGTCGAACCCAAATCAGTTTTCGATCGCTTACAATGCGATCAAAGTCGTTCTTTCGAAATCGTTGAACAGGCTATTAATAATTAAAAAAAAATTGATAGCTCATCTTTCTTTACGCAAAAATGCTTCCAATACAATTTCCTACTCCTGATAAGTTTTTCACTTCGACCCAAGACTAAACTCTAAAAAACTTATGCAATCTCTCTAAGCACCTTTCCTTTTCTAAAGCTGCCGTCTGACATCTTTATAAGTTACTACAATCAATCTATTTCTGGATTTTATCTTGTGATAACTATGTAGCTCAAGTTTTTATTTGCCTGAAAAATTTGTAAATATACAAGCAATAATTCCCTCAAAAACAGAAAAAATTGGAAAGTAAAGCTTATGCATACTTAAAGAATGGTAAAAATAAAAAAATCTTGAAAATGTTTTTTTCGAGTTTTTTTAATTAAAACAACCAGTTCATTTTATGCTCATATTAGACAAAATTTGACAGTTGCTAAGAGTAGCTTAATTGCAAATTGTGCAAAACATACATGTATCTAATGCAAGAACATATTTTTCACACCGAAAGCTTAAGAAACTTGCCCTGGCTTTAGTATAGCTAATTTAATACATTCAATTATTATAACAACTAACTTAGAATTCAATACCTAAAAAGAAAAATATAAAAAAAAATCAAAAATATTTTTAAATTTTCTATTACAAAAAAATTAAATTAATATAATTAACTTGTCTACAAACAAATATTGTCCTTTTTTGCAAAAATAAGATTATTGAAATAGATTAACCCACTAATGCCACATTTTTTTTTTTTTTTTTTTTTTTTTTTTTGGGTACAAAAAATCTTATCAAAGTAATTTTAGGGAGGAAAACACTAGTCTACAATTAGTTTTTTATTGGAGTAATCGTTTGCCTGTTACTGGTAAAAGTATATAGACCGCCTTAAGGCAGAGTCTGGCATTTTCGTAGTTCTTTGAACAACTTATAAAATTTTTACAATATCGATATAGTGGTGTAAATTTATTTTGGCTAAGTACCAAAACATTATAATACTTTGCAATTAAAGTCAAAAAAGTATCATCACTACTTTACTTAAGTCGCTTTTCAGCTAAACACAACAACGGCACAGATTCAGCATAAGGAATAATTTCTACGTCACACTGTTCAAGTCAATAATAATGTAAGATATATTTATGGTAACATTTATGGCATTTTACAAAAGCATAGGAGATCTGACCAATCTAACTCTTTTTTTGTCAGCAGGGCAAAGACAATCGGGATGGTCCATGTTCAGTGATGCCAATTTAGCCATTAAAAAATGAGTTTAGCCATTAGCCATTTTTACAACTTGTTTAGCCATAAAAAATTTTTTTTTGCCGTTTTCCTTTCAAATAATATTTTTAATTTTCTTATAAAAATTTCTAAAATTTATAAAAGTCAAATTAACATTTTTAACAATTACAACGCATTTAATTGAAATCAAAACTTTTACGAATGTTGAAACGTGCTATAAACGATGATGATGGAACATGTTTCAAAATAAAGGAACAGTATTAATTCCAATATTAAATTTAAAAAATAGATCAACATAGAAAACACTGTTTCTTTTTGATCGAAAGAATTTCAATACAAAGATGCAGGCGGCAACATAAAACTTTTAGAAACTTCAGAATTTACTATAATGTTGCTCTCACCTCCATGGTCTAATGCTGAAGTAGAGATGATAGTTAGCCAAGTAAACATCGTTAAAAGTAATTTGAGAAATAGGTTACATTTAGCAACCGTTAATTTGATTTTGTCAATTGGGAAAATATTTTTACCATAACAATTAAATATTTTTAACCTTTTTTTTTAGTTTTTATTGTAAATTTGGACTCAAAAGAATGACTAAATGTTGTCATGATTATGATTTACCTTCAGAATATTTAAAACTTATAGCCACAAGTGATTTCTATGAGATGAACAATAGCGGCATCGAATGGTACAATATATAAATTACGTTTGTTCTTAAGTAACAAATTGATTTCAAGTTACAATTTCATTGAAAAAAATATTTAATGAACTATTATTGTTTTGTTATTGAATTTAAATGTGTTTTTATATAAAAAAAAAAGTTTTAAGCCAATTTTTAGCCATTTTTTCAGTAAATTTAGCCATTTTTGCTAAATAATAAATAAAGTTTTGGCAACACAGTCCATGTCATCTCCGTCCAAACTAATTTCACTTTTAACGCTATAGTTTCGTATACCAATGAAAATGCCGAAATTTCTTTATTGCTTAGATTTAAGAGCTGTTATGATGTTTTTTTTTTTAATTTCACTGTTTTATCTGAACATAATAATATATAAAAACGTTTGCGTAAATGCCCCAGTCCTCCTGTAGACGGGTGAATCAAAGGCCTTCTAAACAAGTAACAAAGTGGATGTTTAAAAACAGAAAGTTTATGTTGCTTACTACAAATTTTTTCAACTAAGCTAATCAGTTTCAAATATCTACTCTCCGATGCACAAATTTAACTTTTTCACAAATTAATAAAAATGGACAATTGCTCGTAAGTTCAAGTTCATTTTAATATTTTAGTCAAACCAACTATGGTGTTGCCATTGATCATAAAGTCACAAACAAAAGCTCGCCTAACCTTTTTATTAGTTGAAATATTTACCCTTATCGTGGTTGCCGAATTTAAAATACGCCTGCTACTGTTTGATAACAGATTAAAGAGATCGTGAACTTATTTCCTTTAACCTATCACCAAATAGTCGCTGGCGTATGTTAAATTAACCAACCACGATAAGGGTGATTGTAAAAAAACAAAAATATTATAACGGTTTATATGAACCCCGTTGAAAGCCGATTATGGGCATTAGAGGATTAAATTTATATTTAGTAAGCATAAATACATAAGTCTTATATGTAACTATTTTATTTGACAAACAAATCACGTTTGTTTCTAAAGTCTTTTGTTTTGCTTAATCAAATAAAGAGAAAAAGCAAAACATTCACTTTATTATAGAATAAAATAACAGCTAGTTCTGCTTATTAGAAAAAAATTTCTTTATTTATGATTGTATCTTAACTTTGAAGATGAAAAGTAATTATTGAATATGTGAGTGTTTAAACACGTACACATATCTATAAGAAACACTACGTGAACACTACAACAGAGACTAGCAATAACAACAAAAAAAACGAAAAAAATACTATGGTTCAAACAACAAATACACATCACTATTAATCTGTTTAACCCCTAACAGTAACATAATAACCAATACTTAATTAAAACGTTTTTCATTATATTTTTTGTTGTAACAATGTACATGTCTATATAAACATATGAAACACGCACACACTTATATTTTCATACGCATCCTCACATGTGCAACACTTTTAGTTTGTAAAAGTTTGTTACAAGCATATTTTTTTCATCTTCATCAGCATCGTCATCCTCATCATATGTACACTACTTCATCTGTTATGTTTATCTTGTTAAGTTGCTTTAATTTTTTTTTTTTTTTTTTAAATATTTTTTTTGTTTCTTAGTTCTACTCCATAGAGATTTTGTTTTTTGTTAATGTGCTTTTTTGTCTACAAGCATACACACTAGTACGACAAATGTAGGCTTTACCACCACCATTAAGATTAGTTTGGTGTGTTTTCTTTTATTTCTTTTTTTTTTTTTTTAACTTAAAATAAACAGTATTAAGCAGAGTTGGAAATTGTATGTAGATTAAAACCAAATTAATTAATAAGGAATTTGTATCAATTTAAGAAAGAACAGCATTCAAATAAAATCGAAGTATTTTTTGTAAATTTTCTTGCTACTTTTTATCAATAAGCATAAGAAGTGCCGTTCTCCTCAAGTATACCCCAGGGATTCTTACTTCGATTTTGAAAAAGTGACGTTTCACAAAAGTTTCGAGTTTAAAATATATTTTATTTTATTCTGAATGTATTAAGGTTTAAGAATATTGTCGTCATAATATTTTTTTAATTTTTTTTTTTTTTTTTTTTTTTTTTTTTTTTTGCAGTGCTAACTATAGGAAATTTTTCCTTTTTTTTTTTGCCAAACTTATATTAAGCCAATCGACTGGGCCAAATTAATTTATTTGCTAGTTTCGGTCCTTGAAAGTCTCCCTCCCTCTTAAAGCATATGAATTTTTTGTCATGCACTGTCACGGGAAAAAGCTGGTGACGGGCGATTACACACTCCCACGAAAAATTGTTTTGTTTTATCAATCACGCTCTCACATTCTTGCAAATAAAGTTTTTTGTCACACACGTTTACGAGTGAAAATTTTGTAACACTTCTATTAAAACCCATAAATTTTTAATTGATACAACTTTTGTGTTAAACAAGTTTTTTTAAAAAAATTATGTTTTCTAGATCTAAATTATCAGTTAAATTAAAACCAAACGAATTTAAAAAGAAACATGATTCTCTACTTATTTATCAAGGTCCCAGAATATTGTTCGTCTTCCTGTTGGTAGTTTTTAACAACTCTTACACCATCTATAACTGAGATTCGAAAAAAATACTAGCGACTGCTCTTTTAAATGTAGTTTAAAATGTTCGGAATACTTGCCTTTAGCAATGGGTATATGAAATAAAATGGTCATAAACAGCGGCCCCTTTGTCAGCTTCGTAACGTTTTACACGCCGTAAATTAAATAGCTCTGAATTTGCGTTTTTTAAGAAAGTTTGCAGCTGAATATATTAAATTTGGAAGATAATTGATGGTCCTAGATTACTTTTTTGGTGTAAGGTCTATAATTTTTTTGTAAGTCTAAATAAACTTCCAATTCATGATTCCATTAGTGCATCTCAAGGTCATTTGAATGTTTCCTATTTAATCGATATAGTGATGAGTTTACCAACATTTTATTAAATATTATTAAAGTATTCACCTACGACATTATTTTCCATCATTTAATTTTCAAAAACTATAAATGTTCATTAGGAAAACTTTAATTAGAAACTTTTACAAGATTTTCTCAATCGTCATTTGATAACTAATTAAGAAATCGCAAGCAAAACAACTGATAAAGTAACAAAAAATAAATTTTGTCGAAAATTTTAAAAAGAGATGTTTACTTTGCTATTTTTTTCATTATTAAATCATAAAAAATAAACTTTGCCAAAATTTAAATTTTGAATTTTGGTCAAAAAAGAGGTGTAAAATTTTCTATGGGGCACCGCATCAGTTTCGATATGCAAAATCGCCATATATTTACGCTGACAACTGCAAAACTCTTTACATTTGCGATTCTGACGTGCAATCGCATATAGATGTTATATAAATCACAATCGCAAGAAGTTTGAAGATTTCAAATCACAAAAGTATGATCAAGGAAACTATAATATTTTTAAGAAACTATGGCTTGCGACTTAAACGTACGAGTTTTGCGATTTCAAATCGTGCGATTGCCAAAATATGGCCGTTAGTTTACTTTAGTGGCATTTCTTGTTTTGAATAAATCCCTGCACACACGCAGCAAAAAACATGGTCTAAGTATGGTTTTAAAAAAAAAACATATACGGCCTTATTATGAGCGTCATTTTTGTAGTAAAAGCCCAGTTGTGTTTGTTGTAAACGACATAAATGAGCAGAACTTTATATGTCGTGTTTCTATTGTCATTGTCGTAAATTTGAAATACCGACAAAAGTTTTTAACGACTAGAATCACATAATAAGGCTGATTATGTTCCCTGCATTGACCACAAACAAACTATTGTTGTTTTTAACAATACTATTGTCACGACTAATTTTATTTGTATTTAAACATAAACTGTCTAATTTATAAACACATTATAGCAGCTTTATAAGTCATTAATAAGCAAAAGTCGATAAAAGTGTATTTATAAATGTTTAATAGTCTATTAAACTTTTAATAAATCTTTCATAAATTTGAGATATTTATTGTAACCTTTACCCTACTTTAAGCGTTTGATAAAGTGATATTTCATAAAATTTGTTTACATAAAATTTTAATAATTGCGGGAGAAATTAAACATTTCTGTCTTTTTATTTATTTTAATAAAATCGTTTTATAAAAATAAAAACTAGCAAGAATAACAATGAATGTAGTATATTTGATTATAATAAATTTGTACAAATAGAACCATTTAAAAAAAAAACGATGGTTTTAGATTTCATCGTCGAAACATCGAGTGCAAGACGTCCCAAAACTTTTAGGAAAAAAATCAATCCCTTTGCAATTCCAGAGGAGCTATTCAAAGCAAGATATCGGTTCAACAAATCCACCGTTAAAAAATGATAAGAATGGTTAGGCCGGAAATTGAATTAGATAGAAGAGGCTTCGGATGTTGGGGTTGAAGAGAAGTATGTATGATTGCAAAAAAAAATTGTCGTTTGTCCAAAACAATAAAAAATTAAATTTTAAAATTTGTTATTTCATAAATTTAAAAACAAAATTTTAGTAATTACCAAAGAAACGATTTGTAGATTCAGGATAATGCTGCCGATCTTCATGGGCTTTCTCAAGCAAAGTCTATGTTTGCTATTGTAGGCCAAATACATCAAAACTAAACAAAAGAATATAGTGATGCAAAATCAACTACATTAAAGTTGGTATTTTACTTCCTGTTGTATTCGGCGGGGAAAAAACGTGTTTAAACACAATCATTTTCTACATCTCAAATTTTGTAACTTTGCCTGGTAATGAAAAGGGTTTAAACTATTTTTTAGTTATTAAAAAATAATGCTACACACAATAATTAATTTTTTTTTTTTTTAACTTTTAACAGGCTACCTATGCAATCGGTTGTTCTTTGTATGCATAACTAGACAAAAATTACAATTAAAATAACATGTTGTTGCCAGCATAATAATACAATAGTAATTAAAGCGTTTAATTGTTAATCCACTACTATTAAGCGTTTATAGATCAGACTGCTTATTAAGGGTTTATAAAACAAAAACTGTTTGATAGCTATTGTAAACATTAAAGCTTAAATAAGAAATTTGTATGAATAAAACTTCGTATTCATAACAGATTATTAAATTTAACAAACGTTTATTCAGTAAAATTTTCATTAAAAAATAGTTTTCTAATAAAGGTTTACAATCAAATTCTAATAAAATTTTTTTATAGAATTTTGATTGGCAAGTGCATTTAAAATATTAAAGAAATTTGGAGACGTGGACATTAAATAAAGGGAAATTTCGGCAAAAATCAAAAATTTTTAAAAAGGCGCAAAAAAGCTATAAGAAAATCTAAAGACCGATTAATACAAAATAAAGTTTAAGGGTTTGTCATTAATTTAAAAGTTAATACCTGCTTTTGATACAAGTATTTGTTAACGTTTTATGCCGATTTGCATAGTTCATAGGCTTATAAAAACTGGCCATATAATTCCCAACTCTGTTTGAAAATCAAACAACACACCAAACATTCATTGTGGGGCTGTGAAGTTGGAAAAATAAAATAACAATAATAAAAAACGTTTATCACACTCTTAATCCACAAATGCATCGTCATCTTTTTACTTTTGAGTTTTTTCTTCTTTTTTTGCTTTTTATTGTTGTTGTTTTCTTTTCATAAGTTTACCATGGAATTCCTTGTGGGTAAGTTGGGTTGACATAGCATTGTTGATAACACAATGACGTTGTCGTTAGTCACAGTTTTAGTACGTTGCAGTTGTTGTTATTATTATTGTTGTTGTTACATTATACTTATTATTATGTTGCTGTTGGTTTTGGTTTGTTATTTTTTTTAAATTTTTTTTCTAAAGAAGGTCTTATGTGCGAGTATGTTTCATAGTTAAAATGTAAAAAAAAAAAATTTCAGTTTTCCAGTAAAAACGTGGGATGATTTAAAATTTTATAAATTTTTTGTATGATCCCCCTGTTATGGAATGATATTAATATTAAAGCTAGACCAAAAAAAACATACTATCATTTACACAAAAAAAAAATTGCTTTCAATTAAAAAATGTGTGATATTAATTAAAAAATTAATTAAATTTGCACCAGTAAACAAATTAATAGTATCAATTAAGCGTTCAATTCGCATATAATTCACTTGATTAAATGTTTTATTAAAACAGATTTTATTAAATAAAATTTTGGAGAATTTTTCTGTGTTCGACTCATAAATTAATAAATGCACTGAGAGAAAATATTTGTGCTAAATTTTATGCTTTTAGCTTTTTATCTCGTCCTTGCAAAGATAAAAATTTAAAGAATTTACGTTAGAAATTTATATTATAAAGATCTAAAACAAATAATATTAAGCTGGGTGCCCGGTAGGCAAGTTGGTAGTGAGGTTGGTAGTGAGAGACTCTAGTATCTTCGATAATCAAGTTAGCGGACAGGGTTGTTCATTTAGTGGTTTCCAAACCGCCGGTCTGGCAAAGCTGGCAGCTGTTAAATATCTGCCATCTGAAGTTTTACAGATGAAGAACGATTCAAAATAGTTAAGACTTACTTAAAAAGTGCTGGTTTACACGTCGTCCCTTTTCGAGGATTACGGGGTGATTATGGTCGTCATAAGCGACGTACTGTGCAAGGAATTAGCCAGGTTATAAAGAAATTTTAAGAGACCGGAAGCGTTACAGAATTGGTCAGGTATGTGCATCATTGCAATTTACGCACTGCCGAATATATCGGAAGAAACGTAAACGTGAATTTAGAGCGCCATGCCGTATAACTATATAAATTGGCCTGCAATTTCAGATTATTATGAACTAAATAATATGTGGTTTCAACAGGACGACGCCACGAGCCACACAACACGGCCGATTTTGGCTTTCCAGAACGCTTAATTTTAGGTTTTGGCGGTTTCATTTGACCGAATCTACGCGGATAATCCCCAAACGTTAAAGCATTTGTAAACCAACATTCGTCAAGCAATCGCCTAGATACCGCCAGAAATGTGCAAAAAAGTGGTCGGAAATTACCTCAACACGATTTGACTGCTGCAATCAATCTAGTGGTGATCATTTAAATGACATTGTAATTCGAACAAAATGTCAAGGTCCAAAAATTATAATGAAAGAAAAGTTTGATATATTATTACAGTGACCTGAGTCACAGTAGAAATTGGGGAGGTATTACACTTCTAAACACAATACAAGAGATTATACCACTTAAAATATTAGACCGTTTACCGCCTCTCGTATAGGATATCAGAGATGAGCAAGAAGGATTTAGAGAAAGAACTTAAAGTGCAGATTGCATTTTAGAATTATCATAGTACAGACAAAAGAACTGAGCTTATCGTCATAAGCATTATTTAATGACTTTGAGCGTACCTTTGACACAGTGCAAAGAAACCTTATATGGAAGAGTCTAAGGAAAAACTATGTTCCATTAAGGTTATTAAAAGTATGTATACAAAGATTTACAAAATGCGCCAAGCTACGTGTCAAGGAAATGTTCTCAAAGCCAGACAAAAGCCGAAGGTGTCCTGCAATATTGCCCATTATCGCCATTTCTCTTTCTCATTGTTTTGGATGATGTTATGAGAAAAACCAAAAATGCCTCTCCCCGCGGCATCCAATGGACACCTTTCTCAAGACTAAATGATCTGGTATACGCAGATACCTTTTGCGTTTTGGATCATAGTTTCGAAAGCATCCAAAAAAAACTGTATGTTCTTAAAACAAATGCCCTTAGACTAAAAACATAAATAACCTTTTTATCGATGGAACAGAAATTGAAAACGTTGAATCCTTCTGCTACCTCGGCTGTATTGTTCCAAAATATGGGTCGGCAAAAAATATTGACAAATCACGTAATGCTGTGTGGAAGCTATAGAGTGTATGGCAGTCAAACGAGATATCTCAGTTTACAAAGATCAGTATATACAACGTTTGTGTTAAATTGGTTCTTTTTTACGTATGCAAAACGTGGTGTCTTACAAATTCACAGATAAGAAAAATCCAAACATTTGCAAATAGATGTATTCAGCATATGCTACTGGCCCAACACCATTAGTTACACTGGACTACTTAAAAAGACAAGCCTGGACTCAATTGGAGAAAATATGGGTGGATCAGTCACATAATAAGATATAATCACTACATAGCCAAACCCCATTGCAGTACAACCCTCAAGGCCGCAGGAGAATCGGCAGACCAAGTTCAGTGAGGCCATTTTAGCATTTTTGCAGCTAAATTTAGCATTGAAAATTTCTATTTAGCTGCAAAATTTTCATTTAGCAGTTGGCATTTTATTTAGCATTTTTGGAAAAGTTCTTAGCTTTTTTAGCATTATTTATTTTATAAATTTGGCTGAATAGTTTTATTAATTTTACTAAAAAATTTTGAATTAAAATAGTTGTACCCAAAATGAAATTTCGTATGAAAATGGATAATTCTTATCTTAGGAAACATCTTACCTGTCTTGTTAAAAAAAACTACAATATTCAGGGAATATTAGAAATGCCCTTATCATGTCGATTGTAAATAGCCCATTTGACGACATATAAATACAAGGAACTTTGACTTTGTATTTTGATAAAAGTTAATGGTATAAATGTTTGCACTTAACTGCTGAAAAAATTATTATTTTAAAGCTTCAACTTTTCTTAAACTATAAAAAATAAAATGATCTAACAAAATTTGTATGTCATATAAATAAATCAATCAAATTTTGCATATATCATGTTTGCAGCCCCCCTAAATTTAAAATTTAATTTCAACTACATGTGCTACATATTTATATGTATCAGATGCTTTACCAAAATCTAGCCACTTGTTTAAATATAACCATTTATTTCCATTTTGTTAAAAAATTAGTCTCTAAAATGTATTTAGTTTCGAATTAAATTCCATACTGGTAATACATTTTTAACAAAAATCTTTAAAAAATGTTAGCATTATTTTAGCATATTTTAAAATCATTTTTATGCCATGTCTAAGCCAAATTTAGCTGTAAAATTTTTTTAGACCTGGCATCACTGACCAAGCTATAAGTGGCGTATAATAGCAGAAAAGGAAGTAATTAAGTTCGGCTCATCATGGAGAGTTGCAATACGAACAGCACCAAACTGAATACGTTGGAGAAGATTAATTGAGGCCGTTTGCTCTAGGGATTGCTGTTAGGTTTTAACCGAAAACGAAACCGCGGTTTTTAATGCCTTAAAACCTAAGCCGAAAACCGACAAAAAACGTCGGTGTTCAGCCTTTACTTTCAAAACATATTTATGCTTAAAGAAATTGCAAATTATATATAACACTCGTACTTCTCATAAAAAAGGTTTATACATTACAGCCGGCAACATTGGAAATTGTTTCAATAATTCTTAAAATTAAAAAAAAGTACTGAGAAGATGCTGCATCGGTTACAAATAGAACGATCTTTTGTCGAAATCTTGAAAAATCTTGTATTTTAAGCAGAGATCCAAAAGAATTTATTTATAGAATACAATATTTTTTTTTTTTTTTTTTTAAGATTTTTTTGTGTATTTATAAATTTCTCGAAGAACTGTTTTTTATAATATGGAAATTAGAAAAAAACACACATACAAAAATGTCAAACTATACAAAAAAAAATATGCATTGAAAACCAATTATTCAAAAAACAAATCAATGCCATTTTAACGCAAATTAAATGATTCGAAAAGATAATTAGTCGACATCGTTCTTAGACCATTGACAAAAAACATGAATTTGCATGGAAATCGCAGCCATATTGATTGCCAATAAAATTTGGCAGCATATTAATAATTTTTACTTATTTTATTTTTTAATATTATTTCTGAAATGACTGAACTAAAATCTGGATTTTTGAAAACATTTCATATTATCAGAACACGTGTCAAACACAACATTCAAGTTATCGGAGCACCTGTCAAACACAACAATATGCAAGATTTGTAAGAAAAACCGAAAACCGAACTGAAACCGACCGGTTTTAATCATTTTTAAACCGAAACTGCGGTTTCACATTTTTGAGGTTTTTAGCAAACTCTAGTTTGCTCCCAAGTTAGAGAATAGCGGATGTGTTTATTTAAAAGTTGCATGGAAATTATAGCTCTTTGTGTGTTTCATTTAATTTTATTTTTAAGCACGGAAAAGGGCTAACCAGTAATAATTTTTAATTGTTTTTGTGACTCTTAATAAGTAAATAAATTTATCAGGTGTTACATCAATATTAAAACATTTAACAAGAAATAACTCCTAGAAAGATCCATTTAGAATATGTAATTAAAAAAAAAAATTTTTTTTGTTTACTAGCAAATTACTCCACGTCTAATTTGATTTGAAAACACTACTTTCTGTTTTTTTTTTTTTAATTTATTTACCTGTTGTTGTTTGTAATTTCTGTCGTCTTCGTATTGCTATTAAAGGCGAGAAAAATAAATATTTTCAAAACAAATATTTATTTAACAAATCATCTACATACTCGTATTCTTATGAACAACCATTTATATGAACATAAATAAAAGATGGTCTAGTCTTAAACCATTTCATATTTAAACATATGTAGAGTATCTGTGTATGTGTGTATTCCAGTCTAAGTGCTTGAATATAAATTGCTATCATTCTATTGACCTATGAATATCATGATAATGGTGTATTTTTATTGTTCTTTAATTAAACAATAAAATAGAAATTATTATTAGAATTGTTTCATGTTGTTATATTGGGTAGAATTTTTTTTTTTCTTACTTTAAATATTGTAGTTTTTCGTAAACTCATCGATTACCAAAGAATTCGATCTTTAAAAACTTGCTCTTCCTAAGGCTATACCACTTCTTCTACCATCTTTTTTACTACAAGTTTAAATGTTCAAATTTATATTATTTTTTTTTTTTTTTTTTTTTCTTCTCAAGAGGAATATAAACGCAACTCGTTACAAGAACATCATATAATGAAATAAAAAGAAATGCACACACTAAAATAAAAAAAAAAAATATTTAAAAAAGAGTACATAAACTACTTGTGCATAAATAAAGGACAGGGGCGTGTTAAAAGTTTAATTTAGTATAAATTTTACATAATATGTTTTGATAATTTTATAAAAAACATGAACCTTTTCTACACAAATTAAATTTGGAGGGGTTTTTCACAAAGCGACTTTTTTTTGTTAAAGTCTACAGATTACGAAAATAACAATATTTTTAGTCACTTTTTAATTATTATTTTTTTTTTTTTTTTTTTTTTTTTTTTTTTTTTTTTTGAGAAATACGGGAAAGTTTTCTCGAACTCCAAATTCGTTTCCAAAGAATTGAGAGTTAAAACTTTTTTATTTCATTTTGTAAAAATGCAAAAAAAAATATCATTGATTTACTTTCATTCCAGTAAAAATTATCCACGACTACGACTCTGTTTAATTCCTTTAATTTTATCAACTACAACTTAGTCAAATGCTCATGATTTGCAAAGCTTCCTCCTTTTTCCATCGTCATCGTCATCATCATCATCACCATTTTCCATTTCTTCTCCTGCTTTTTCGAAAATATCAGGAAAAAAAACGTATAACTTAGCACACGTTAAGGTAGTGGCTAAAAAGTATGGTCGCTGCTATGACGAATAATGCCGCAGCAATAGGAAGAAAAATTGTCGCTACATTCATTAAAATTTCTTCTCTGTTTCTGACAAAACCTTAGTAATTTTCAACGTAGCTTAATATTTTGCAAAAGCAATAAAGTTTATAACGACTTAAGTGTATCGTACACAGGGAAAATTATCAGTAGTTTTACTCGTCTATAAATTAAAAAAAAAAATTTTACATTATTTCTACTTAATTAATGTGATAATTGAATCAATTAATTTTTTAGTTGAAAGAAAATTAAAAATATGATTTTGATTTAATTAACATTTTAGTTGTATTGGAATAAATTTTTAATTAAAATATTAATTAAATAACAAAAAATCTTTATTGACTTTTTTCGTTTTAAATAAAATAATTTAAGCCTCGTACACAATGCTAGCAACAATTTTGTTTTTTCTTCTATTTTATTTCTTCCCAAAGTATTTCATATATTTTCCTTCCATTAACTCTCGTCGAGCGGAAAGGGTACAATTGTAACTTTTTAATTTTTTATATGCTATAACTTTTTTTACTTAATCATCAGACGCCCGAAATTCTGTGACATCTTCACACTTATTATACATAGTACATGTCTTTAAATATCGTTGGGGTTTCCCCCAGTAAAAGGTCCTGGCTAATTTATAACCCTTAAGATGCTACATGGGTACAATTGTACCTTCGCATATTTTATTTGAAGAGAACCCAAGAAAACAAAATAAAACGATTTGAAGATAAAGATTTTTTAGTTTTAGAAGTAGCAAACAATGTGCAAAAATGAAAAAATGTTTACTGAGATTCCTGTCATGAAACACATGTTGTACTTGTTAGTGAGTCTACATCCCAGACGGGATAAGTGCAGACCATACAAGACCTCAATATTGTCACCTACAACAAAATTATTTTTAGCGAAAATTTTTAAAAATATTATTATTAATTTTGCCATATTATTGTCACCGGCAACCATATTATGGTTAAATAGTCCTTCAACAAGCAATTAGACTTCCATCAAGAAGAACATATTATGGTTATTAGTAACAAAAATATGTTTAAGACCTATAATATCATGGTTGATTATCAACCATAGCATGAAAAGAGGAAAATACTATTGTTAACTTAAAACAAACGATTGTCATATTTAGCCATAACATGTTAAGGGGCAACCATTATATGGTTGTTTCTTCGTGATGGCGGCATAATTTAACCATAAAATTGTTGCCGGTGACAATGTTATCGTTAAGCCAACCATAATATCTTTAAAAAAGTTCGCTAAAAATAGTTTTGTTGAAGGTGACCTTATTGAAAAATGTTTATCTCTGGCTGTATTTTTAAGCCAACCTGCAATACAGTTTCCTGGACTATCGTAAATTTAGGTTACATATCTTTCCATAGTTGGGCTGTTAAATGTCCTTGCGATTAAATGCAAGCATCGAGCAAACTCTTTACGGAGGCAGCCAAGCACTCGAATGCATATACTCTTTCTGCTATCTACGAGACACACAGGTGAAGGGTGGCGGTTTCAAATCAGTTATCTCTGACCACATAAATAAAGATCGTCAAGAATACGGCGGACTTTAATCAGTACGGAACTCGATACAAACGCGAAATCTACACTGTGATATACATGTGAGACCTGGAAGATATCGTCATGCAAACTGCAATCCATACAAGATTTTTTAAACAAATGTTGAAGAAAGATCCTTTACATGCACTGGCTCAGGACGATTTCAAATCTACAGATTTGGTCTAAAACCAACCAAATGACAATCACACATGAAATGCGAAAACTTAAGTGGAGTTGGATCGGCCAACCTTTGCGTAAATAGCCAAACAACATTGGGAAGAATAAGAGGACGACCATCATCCGAAAGGGCAAACCAAAACTGAACTATACCGCCGACGTCTTCAATGGAATGCAGTAAAGCATCTCTCATCTGATTAAGTGTACTGGAAAAATCTTGTTATGGCCCACACCTCACAGGGGGTAAAAGGATATATATAGGAACATTGTAATTTTAAGAGCAGATAAGGGTAATACGACTGTCGCAATGGACAAATGTGATTATGACTTAAGAATTAATAACTTTAAAAGGGATAATTTAATATACAAAAAATTGGACAAGTATCCTACAAATAAGTTACAAAGGACAAATAATGATTTTGTTGAAAGGCTTTATAAGAAAGAGGAGATCATAATTGTAGATAGAAGAAAACTTAAGACAAACAGAGCGGTAGCACCTAAATTATATGGTGTTCCAAAAATTCATAAGAAGGATTTACCGCTAAGACCAATTTGTTCTTGTATTAATTCTCCTTCTTATGAACTTTCGAAATATATTACAAAAATTCTTAGAAAAATAACAATTTAAAAATAGATTAAAACATATAAAAATAAATGATGATTAATTTCCCTTGATGTAGTATCTTTATTTCCGAGTGTAGCAATAGATCTAGCTATGTGTATAATAGAGAAAAAATGGGACAAGATAAAAGATTATACGAAAATAGAAAGATTTATTTTTACGTATTGTAAAATTTTGTATAAATGATAATAGATATTTTCAATTAAGTGGGGATATATATGCCCAACAAAAGGCACTTCCTATGGGATCACCAGCATCACCAGTTGTAGCTGATATTATTATGGAAGAGTTATTGGATACATGTATTGGACAATTGTCTCTTAAACCGAAAATCATAACAAAATATGTTGATGATTTGTTTTGCATTATTTCAGAATGTAAAATAGAACATATTCTTACAATGTTTAACTCTATTCATCAAAATATTAGATTCAGAATTGAGAAGGAATTTAATTCTAGGCTTTCTTATTTAAATACATTAATAATAAGGAAAGGGAATAAATTATTAATGGACTGGTATCAGAAACCTACATCTTCAGGAAGAATAATAAATTATTTTTCAAAACACCCTAAAAGGATGATCACAAATACAGCTAAAAATCTAATAGAAAAAGTAATAACCATAAGTGATGTAGAATTCCATAGGGAGAATAAGAAAAAGATTATAAATATCTTAACAGATAATAATTTTCCAATGAAACTTATAACTACACAGAAAAAATTACTAAATTTCTCCAATAACCAAATTTATTCCAAATTCATAATATCAAGCAAACAAGTTGTTGATTTTGCACCTATTACCAAAATGATTATATTGATTACTAAAAAATTTAAAATTTTGAAAAAATATTTTCAATAAATGATATTTTTAATTTTAATTAATAAAGTGATCAAAAAACTTTGCCATTTCAAACAATGTGTTAATTTATTTAAATAAATATTGAAAATTCCCAACAACAATTCTACATATTTAAATTGTTTTATTTTAAACGAAAAAAGTCAATTAAGATTTTTTGTTATTTAATTAAAATTTTAATTGAAAATTTTATTTAAAAACAACTAAAATGTTAATTAAATAAAAATTAAATTTTTAATTTTCTTTCAACAAAAAAAAATAATTGATTCAATTATCACATTAATTAAATTTAAATACTTTTTAATATATATTTTTAATAGATAAAACACTTTTTTCTGTGTAATTTAATAGTACTATACATAAACAAAAATGGAAGTAGTAAATGTTCTTCGAATGAACCGAAGATTTATAAATCATTGGCTTACATACCGAAAATGTCGGAACGGTTGGAAAACTCTAACATCTATAATACTAATATTTATAAAGTGGCACACAAGTCATATAATACATTAGGCAGATTATTTACAAGAACTAAGGATAACATACAAAAGGTAGATAGTTCAAATGTAGTTTATGGAATACCTTGTAGGGGAAATAATAATGGGCAATGTGATAAGTTATATGTGGAAACAACAAAAAATAAACTAAAAACGAGAATTGCACACAATATTATATTACAAAAAACAGAATTAGAACCCACTGTGCTAGTTTAAATCATTATCCAGATTTTGAGAATGTAACAATTTTAAACACAGAGAGGAATTACAAGAGACGTTATATGTTAGAAATGCTTCAAATAATAAAGGTTCCAAATTTATTAAGAATAAATTATAAGACAGATACAGATAGTGTAGCTCATAGTTATAGACATTTAGTTAATAAACATAGAAACGGAAACTAAATAAATTTTTTAAACTGTAATAGATTATCTGTGCGTTCGCCGATATCGAACGTTAACGTTCGCATAGAAAATTGCATTTAAAACAATAACAATTTTTGAAATTTTTTCATAAGAAATTTTTTCAAATGTTGTCAATATTTTTATTTTCAGAAAGTTCGTTAATTTGTTTTTTTTTTTGTAATTGTTTTTAAAAAAATTTTCAATCCTGAAGACGTAACACAACGGAGTTACGAAAATTCGAAAGAAAAATAAAGATTAACTTTTTAAAAAAAAAATTAAAACTAGACCATAAGCTTAAATAAATAGAAATTAAAAATAATATAATGGATGGTCGAATAATTAATAATAATATATAAAAGATTTTAACAATGTGCATATCTACACACAAATACCTTTGAAACGATATATGTTTCATTATAATCGGTGGACTATAATATACTTAAAAATTAACTACAAAAATATGTGCCCGTATTTATATATAAGATATCGTTGGTATTAATGCCTTCATGCTCTGGAATCCAAGCCATCCTCTTTTTAGCCAGGTAAGAAGTACACCCAGGTAAAATTTTTGACTTTCATCAAATTTAAGGCATTAATAGCGTAAGACCGGTATCTAGAACTTCTCTTTTAAAATGCTTAAATATACTTACATACATTTTGCGATTTATATTTATGGAGCACTTCAACAGAATATTGTTAATCGTATAGCGCTCACTTTAATGCATGAACTAGGCATTTAGTCAAAAGCATTGAATTTAAATCTTTTGAAAATTGGTTAAATAATAGTCACTTCCAATTATCTTTTTAATGAACATTGCTACCATAAAAATGAATTTTAAGGCAATAAATCTATATTTAGCCACGTTTTTTATATTAAATATATTTTCTAAAATCAATGGCTCATAATCATGGTCAACAATAATGTCGACTTTTTTTAAAGTATTTTTTAGAACAATTATGTTCACATACATCTAAAGCTGGTTTTAGTTTAAAGCATACATTATTTTGACTATAAGTATGTGCTTTGACTTTTTACTAAGCTAATATCGTAAGATCAAAGTGTTTGGGGAAAAGTCCGCACTAGAAAATATTATAATCCACAGCAGTTCTTTTAAGTTACCCTTTTACTAAAACTAATCAGAATCAGCTTTGATAATATCAAGTTCCATATATATTGTCTAAAAAAAATGTGGTGTACCCTTAAAGCTTGTCAAGTCTCTATTAAAATCTAAAAGCAAGACTCATTTTTTTCAAAAAATTAAATAATTTATTTGTTGCCTTTGCTTCTTAAACCTGATAAAATTGCATAGACATAATGTAGCGTACCATCAACAATCTACATCATTCGTTTGGCTTTATGTAGAGTATGCTATGTGTGGTTGGTCAGTGCAAAATTATTGACATTGCGCTGTTTCTTAACGTAGCAGTACTTGTGCTTTAGCTAAGACACAATAGCAACAACAATAAAAAGTAAGAATGCTATATTTGGCTGTGACGAATCAAATGTACCCTCTTACAAGAATTTGAATAATATTTATTTAGAATATGTTACGATATCGATTTAAGTGCTATAAATGGGAGCTATGGTAAATTTTGAACCGTTTATAATAAATTTTAGCAGTGTGATTTTTAGTAAAATTTTACTTAAATCCATGACAATATTTTTATTTGTTAATTCGGTACGGTTGAGGTGTTTCTTGATTTTTGCCGCGCCATTTTTTCCTTTTCGCGTATTTGCGATCAAGAAAAACTTGCACGATAAAAGTTTTCGAGGTAATTCAAAGGAGAATAATAACGTAAAAAAATTTAATTATTCCCCTTATCGTGAATTCTTTTCCCCTCGTAATTTTTTAATTTTTCCTGTGAATATCTCACTTTATTTTTGCTGGGGAACAAAACTTTCGAATTATAAAAACAAATACATACATAGTTCTTATAATTCGAATATTAAAGTTTATAAAATTTATTTTAAGGGCGAAATCCGTTAATAAGACACAATCTAATATATTGGTTAAAAAAAAGAAAAACAACAGGTCGATTGCCGGCGGATTTGTGAAGCTTTTGAGAGCGTGGAGGCAAAATTTTGGAAATTATTTGACTACAAAAACTTTAATAGTCAGGCCTGTCACAGAAATAAATTCAGATCGAAAGTAGAAGTGATTTCGTATCTTGCTTCTCCAAAAACGAAATCGCTTTTGATCGAAATTGTTTTCAGTGACAGGCTTGAGTGGAATAAACTAACGATGCGATCAAACTATCGCTTAGTTATACAAAATAGAACAAGTTTATAAAAGGCTTTTAAAGCGAATTTTCTATGAAAAATTGTATAATAATCCCTTCATGAGCATGTTTTATTTTTTTATAAATAAGAAGTAAATACTTTCTTTTGGTTTCTTTTTTCTTTTCTATAAAATATAATATATAAACGTGTATATTTTTGAATAAAAATTTCTTTGATTTTTAATTGTTTTTAATCTTTCCTCTTTTTATACATTCACTAAGAACTGAAAGCGTGAAAAAATTTTCACGTGAGATTCACAATACTATTTTTCACTTCGAAACTTTCATGGGAACAAAAATTCCACTTGTTATTCACGATATTATTAGTGATTATTAGGATCATATTGTGAATCGAAATCACAAAGCTTCTTAAGAGTGACAAGTGCCATTTTTAGTCTTATAAAACTGAATTCTACTAAATTTGATGACATTATCATTATTAATGTCATGAAATCTAGGCGTACTAAATATTTTTGGAAGTGAGTTTTAAAGGGAACCTAAAGTTAATTAAGAATTGATTTTCTTAAAATTTGTTATCACAGTTACAACTATTTTTTAAAAAATTTTTTTGCATTTTATCGCCTTTTGTGCTGTAAAGCCCAAAAAACTTTTTGGTCAAAAAGTGATTAATCAAAATAACACTTTATTATCAGGGTACATTTAAAAATTGTAATTACTATGGCTGAGATTCTCATGTACTCAAAAATCGAAAATGTGCGCTTAACATATGCACACAAGAATTCAAAATTTGCACTAAAAACTGTTTTTTTTTTTTTTAATTTTATTGAAAACAAAAATAAAAAAATTCAGTCTATTATAACTCAAATATCTTTTAAAACTTTTTTTTTTTTTTTTTTTTTTTATTTCAATATAATTACGACTGAGTAAAACTCATTTAGTAATATTACAATAGGAGGTAAAATAGTGTGACGAGTGATAATTCATTAATTATCCTCAAAAAAAAGTTATAAATTTATGTACTTGTGTACATATATCTAGTTGACCAGATCCATTGGAAGGGTCCTCTGTAGTCTTCTGTATGGGTTGTGAGAGAAGAAGATTTCATTAAGATCTTCATTTGTGTGAAGCTGAAGTTTTGTAGCGTGCTTTTGTGCATGGAGTTGTATCTCCTCAGTTACGGTGTTTATCCCCAAATCTCTATGAAGGTCGTCGTTACGAATGAACCATGGAGCATTGACGATAGTACGTAGTATTTTGTTTTGTGTTTTTTGAATAATTTGTACATTAGTTTTCTTCGAACAGCCCCAGAGCTGTATTCCGTACGTCCATATAGGTTTTATTATTTGGTTATACACCATGAGTTTGTTAGTGAGAGATACATCAGAATTACTCCCAAGTAACCAGTATAGTTGTCTGAATTTTAGTTTAATTTCCTGAGTTTTTTTTTTAATGTGTTCCTTCCACTTTATTTTAGTGTCGAGAGTCATGCCTAAGTATTTGGCAGTATTAGCGAATGGTATCTTTATGTTATTTATATATAATGGTAGGTATTTAATTTTTTTGTTGGTGAAGTTCATATGAATAGATTTACTTTCATTGAGTTTCATCCGCCACTTCCTGATCCAAACTATGGTGTCTGAAAGTGCATGTTGTACTTTGTTAGTTGATTCTTTCTCATATTTTCCTGTTGCTAGAATTGCAGTGTCATCTGCAAATGTTGCTATTGTTGCAGATTGGGGTATGGGCAGATCTCTTGTGTATAGCAAGTATAAAATAGGTCCAAGGACACTACCTTGCGGTACACCGGCTTCTATATTTTTTAGGTTTGAATATTCGTTTTCCAATTTAACTCGAAAATGGCGATCAGCTAGATATGACTTTAAAATTTTGTAAAATTCTTTTGGTAGATCTTTGTGCAATTTGTATAAGAGTCCTTGATGCCAAACTCGATCAAAGGCTTGACTTACATCAAGAAATACGGCTGAACATATTTGTTTATTTTCTAACGACTTTTCAGCAAAGTCTATAATACGATGGACTTGTTCTATTGTAGAGTGACGCTCTCTGAACCCAAACTGATGCTTTGGGATCAACTGACGTTGTTCTATTATGTACTGAAGCCTTTTAACAAAAAGTTTTTCAAAAATTTTTGACATTACAGGAAGTAATGAAATGGGTCTGTATGATGCTATTTCATTAGGTGGTTTTCCTGGTTTTTGGATAACGATAACTTCTGCAACTTTCCATTGCAAGGGAACATATTGAATTCGAAAACATGCGTTAATAATGTATAAGAGTTTCTTTAAAGCTATTTCTGGCAGTTTCTTTATAATTTTACCGGTTATTAGATCATAACCTGGAGCTTTTTTTGGACTAAGGTCTTTTTGTATAACGTTTTTAAGCTCCTTCATAGAGGTTGGCTTTATGCTTTTATTATCTAATTTAAAATTCTTCATTATATTTTCTTCAGCTGTTTGTCTTGGCAAAGGCTTGAAAATTTCAGCGAAGTGATCTGCGAACATTTCAGATTTTTCTTTGGCCTCCTTAAGCCATGTGCCAGTTGGATTCCGAATCGGTGGTATATGCGGTGATGATTGATTAAATTGCTTTGTGGCTCTCCATAAGCTATAGTTGGTATCTTTGTTTGCAGAGAGGTTTTTCAAACTAAAACTAATTAAAACTAATTATTAGTTTCGCTCTCACCCTGACATATTTTGAGCAAATACATAAGAAAACAGAAGCAGTGGTTTTCTAGGGCCAGTTATACCCAGTTTTGTTCCACTCTCTTGAAGATTATTATTTTATTGGTTCATAGCATTTTTAATAAAAACAAGATTTCTTGCACCCGAAGAGGATATATAGCCCCACAACATAACACTTTCAATGACTGGATCCTAAAAGACTTGGGTCTTACTTTAATATTTTTTTGCGAAGTTTAAGCACGTTTTCTAGTTCAAAAGTAATTTTTGTGGCACGGGTAAAGGGTTTTTATTTTAAGATGCGTAAAAAATACCTTTAATCTTTTTCGGCCAGCTTTGCGGCCAACACCTTACAGGGTTATTTTTAATTTGATTTCTTTATTTTACCATTGAACTACTTTTCTTACCGTGAAACGACTGTAAAATACTATTTTTCCAATTTATCCACACAGAAAAAAAAATTTTACCAATGAAAGCATTAATAATAAATAAAATCATTTTTATTTAAAAACTTAATCAATTGTTAATGGGTGCAAATTAATATTACCAATAAAACGTTTAACTCACTTGATTAAACGTTTATATTCCAGAAAGAACAAAACAAATTCAAATAAATTCTGCTTTTCGTATTACTTCTGAAGCTGAGTACAAAATTTTAGTGGATTTTCCTTTCATGCTTGTTCTATTTTGCGTTGCCATATTATAAAGTTAAATAAAAGTTAAAGATTTTTTAGAATTTTTGTAAAAAAAATTATAATGCAACAATTGTGATTTTTAATTGAAGTTTTTTGATATTTTAATTAGGCTTAAGTTAATCAAATTTAATTTTCATTAAGGCCCCAATTATGAGTTACATCCGATAAACGGTTTTCGCTGGCTAGCGAACATCGACTATCGAATGTTAATTTGGTATTATGAGTTGGCACCACTGATGAAAATTTCGTTGTGCATCGAATTTTTCAACGAAAAATAATTTGCTTGCGACGCACAGTGGCGCCATTTGAGTTTTTTCGTTGCAAAAATCATATCTTTTGAACCGAATAAGATAATTGAACAGTTTAAACAGCATATGATAGATAACTGTTCAGCCTATGAAAAAGCGTTTGGAAAGGGTGCTACGCTTTGTAGGGGCCTACTTATGGGTTATCAAAGTTAAAATTAGTAGAAAAATCAATTTTATGGTAACTAAAAAAAATTATTTTTACATTTTTAGATTGTTTTTATTTTTTTTCTTAAGGGTTTTATGTTTTAAATTATTACCCAACAAATTATTTTTTTTTTTAATTTATTTTTTCAATTTTCTGTAAAATATTCATCACAATTCGTAAGAGAAGGTATATCTAAAAGACTAACCATTTCTAAACTATAATAATTTTGTAACTCTATTCGTGACTTCACATGCCGCAGGGAAGAAATAAGTGGATCGGAAGATGCTGCCAACATGTTGAAGAGGTCCTTATTTTGCCTTACCCTTGATGCTTTGAATGTGTTCTGCAATCTATATTTTTTATAAAATTTGTTAAGAGACTCCTGTGCTTCTTCAGAAAGCTCTCCAATTGGCAAAGACTGGTACTCAATTTTCACGATTTGATTGTCAATTCCAATGATTCTAGTTACTGCCTCATCATTTTCAAAAAATCTCCTAGAAGTGTTTCCATCGTTTGAGTTACCGTATCCGTGCTTGGGACAGTCTACTTTTAGTCCAACGTGTTTAAAAAAAGCATCCTGTATTTGCTTCTTTCTGATCTTTTCCTTATCCTTTATTGATGTATTTTCATCGAAGTTTTCCTCCTCTTGTGGTAGGGTATATGCCAGTTTTAGCAAGAATTCCATACACCTTATCCTTGCGTGCAATGGTGACATTCCATATTCGTAATTCTCCTCATTTGTAGAATCGTTTAAATTACCAAAGTTCTTCTGACAAATAATAATATAAAATCGATAAAAAAAATATAAAAATAAAACGAAAAAAGGGGTTTAAATAGGTTTTTGCTAAATTTTTACCTCCAATATAATTCTGTCTATATATATGTATATGATAACTAATTGAAATATATTATAATTAAGCAGAAAAAGATACTAATCTTAAACTCTTTACAACTAATTATATAAAATTGAGATGTAACATATTATATATGAAATAAATTGAATTGAATTGAAAAAAGTTCTTCTGACTCTTTTTGCAAATCGGGCATGACATTGTTGAGGTTGTTCCTGTCAGTTCGTAATTGCATTCAATATATTTTCCTTCTCCAATTTGCAGCTTTGTAGGCTTAATCTTGCTTATTTGTTCTTCAATGTCCTTCACCGTAGTCCTTATGAGTTCTGCCGATTCCCTTGCAAACTGAAACATTATTGGTCGGCAATAATGCACTGATGACGGACGTGGATTTTTCCAGTTTAGGGAATCATCCGATTTTAGCCGCAAAGGAACAAGAGATGCCATAAACATATTTCCGTCCGATATTGTAGCGTCATCGGAAGATATCCTTTGCTTATAAACGCTTTGTCCGGATGATCCATCGCAGCCCCATTTGCTGATCACTGTCAACTTCTCAGGAAGAATTTTCACTTCCGTGAAAAACTTTGGTGTGGTTGACTTTCTAAACAGTTCAAATAATTTTAAATTGTTCAACGCCATGTTTTCAGTACTTAAATTGTTTAATGGTTTCAGTAATTGTTGCGCCAACTTTCAGGCGTAGACTAATCCAGGCATTATGCTTATTTTGCAATATATAGGCTTATGCTACCATGCCTAAAAATTTATCTGTTCCCTGCATACATATGGATTTAGGCTGAATAATGCAATTTTGATATTATGCACGTGTCCAAATAAGATTTGTGCCTACCTGTAGGGACCATAAGTCAATATTGTTCCTGACCATTTGTACGCCAAAGTATTGTTTATGTGAGGTACGTACCTGCTAATTTCAATGAGTAGTTTTTTTCAAACTATTAGATCAAACTACTGTCAGTCAAAACATATAAGGGATGGACGCCATACAATTTCTGCAACCATGTCTTTTTAAACTTTTTTACCTCTAGAAGCCAAACGGGCACGTACGGGCAGATAAAACTTTTTGAATTATGTAAAGAAATAATCAAAGAACAGGTTTTGCAAATATGGCAAATATAGAAAAATATAGTTTTTTTTTATTTTCCGTCAAAGTTGAAAAATAGTGAAAAAACGGATAGTTTTTAAATAATGATTTACCAGGAGAAACACAAAGCAAACAGTTAATTTTTTTTTTATCATTATACATTTAATAAATACATCAATCAATACAAACAAAAAATAAGGCGATTCGTTACCTATTTTTCGTGATATTACACCTGAAATCGCAACAAATTGACTAAAAATTGTGTGTTTTTTTGAAAACCGAAAGTCGGTCAACTTTGAACGGTTATATCTTCTAAACTAAAAATGTGATATTATTAAGAGTGGCATATTTGAAATCTTTGAAAAGTTTCCTATAACATGGGTTTATTCAAAACTTCGTCGGCACTCATGAAAATTTTGATTTTTGCAACCTCGCTTGCTCTACGGGCGCCACTGTGCGACGGTGTAAATAGTTTTAAAAAAATTGTAAAAATGTAAGTTCTTGTTAAGTTATTAGTTTTGGTGTGCAATTGCCATATTCTTAATTAGTTTTGGTTATTTTATGCAAGTCTACAGTAGTAAGCAGCAGTTGGAATGGCTTGTTTCCCCTATGGAATAAAATCCCTTGTTGACAAAAGGAATTTTTACAAAAGTTCAAGCTACAGGTACAGGCCAGTTCCCGTAAGCGTTCATCTTCATCAGATGAATCATCGTACCATAATTCCGTCGTAGTCATGATTTATATTTGTTTTATTTGTTAACAAACATTTTTTATTTAAAGTAACAGCTGATAGAAAATGTACAACTGTGAATAAACTAAATCACAATAGTACTTTTTTTTATCGAATGTGTGCCTAATACCAAATAAAAATTCGTTCGATCAACTAATTCGACTGCTATCGATAATCGAATTAAGTTCATAGTAGGCACCTAAACTATTTTAATTGAAGGAAGGAATTTTCAACATGAAATGATTTTAAAATATTTTTTTTTTTTTTTTTTTTTTTTTTTTTTTTTTGATAATTCTTGACTGAACAACAAAAAAAATTTAAAAAAAATCATTTCCTGCTGTAAATTCCTTCCTTCAATAAAAATAATTTAATGAAAATTCAATTTGATGAAGCATAATTAAAATATCAAAAAACTTCAAAAATTATAATATTTTTTAATAAAAATTACAAAAAAAATCCTTTAGATTAAAAATTAATATGGGAGTTAATATTTTTGCTAGAACATATAAAAATTAGTAAAAATTTAAAAAAAAAATTTGGTGTGTCCTTAATTTTGCAGGCTACTTTAGAAGAGACATAAAGGTGGCCATTCTTGAAAACGGGTCGAATGAGTGAAAATTTACATTAAAACAAAAACAAATTTACAAAAATTATTTTTTTATCATAAAATATTTACAGTTTTTAAAGAGACAGAAACGCGTTTAAACTCTCACGTTAATTAAATTTTAGAAGTGTATAGATAACAGAAATAATTTTCGTAAATTATGTTTTTGTTTTCATGCAAATTTTCACTCCTTCGACGCTTTTTCACGAATAGCTATCAATATATTTTAAGTGTTTGATCAACATTTTGGTTTCTAACTTTTTTTGTATTGAACCGCTTTTGCTGGTTTTGAACCCAAAACTTCTTGGGAGAACTAGAAACAATGACCCTAAAAATGGCTGATTTCTTTTGACTCTTTTTAGTAGTGAACATATTTTTCACAGACTAACGGATATCGACCGAAGTTCTACACTAGAACCCAGACAATACATACAAGATAATTTTTTTTTTTTTTTTTGTGTTCCACACTGAATGACAAACCTAATACACCCTCATTCAACACTCGTGGTGGAGGGTATAACAAAAACATCTACATAGACAGCAACAGCAATGACGTTTCATCTATACGAAGAAAAAACGGTTTGTTCGTCGCTTGATGGTGAATTTGATGTTGACTGCCTTGCTTGGTCACATTTTTATCTTTTGAGGAATATTACGAAAACACGCAATGTCTGAGTAAACACAGGCACACAAACTTAAGGTTTAAAATAGCTATGGAAGATATTTTGCCTTTTCTCATTGTAGTTTAATGGTAGTAAGTCCGTTTCTGTTTCGGAGTCCAGCAGCTTTAAAAATGCAACAACAATAAAAACACAAAACGTTAAACGAAGCAGAAGTAATAAGTGTTGGGTTGAGGTAGTTTCAGAGCAGGAAAGGGGATTAGTATTGAAGCAAACAAAGAGTAAATTTTTGTCGTGGACAATGGTTATGAAAGCAAAGGGTAAGGACGAATTTTAAGGACACTAAATTTAAAGAGATAGGTCATGTAATACGTAAGAGAGGTACTTATTTGAGATGCACACATATGTTGCCGCATGCAAAAAATTTAACATTTGAAAGAAAGGATCCGAGATGGCATAAGTGGCGCCCAGTAATCGATGTCGGATTAAAAGTTACCGAAGACAAAAGTGAAGCCTTAGTGAGGCCATTAATAATGATAGCCAAAACAATAAAATTGGACTTGAAACGGCTGCACTATATAAAAAAAAAAAAGTGGAATATAATCTATATGTTAAGAAAAAATGGGCCTTATTGTGGGGCGGGGCATACAAGTGAGTACAATAAAAGCTAGAAGTACATAATTTTATACGGGCTGTCTTTCCACGTGCAAAAAATTAGACATTAGGGGGGTACGATCCGAGATGGCATCAGTGGCGCCCAGAATGTGATGTCGAATTAAAAAGTCCCCAGGCCAAAATTAGGCCATAGATAAGCCATGAATAACGATATGCAATATATTATGATCGGAATATAAATGGCGGCGCAGTACACAAAAACTAAATGAACGGTATCCAGAGGCGAAAAATTAAAAAAAAATTTTCTAGAATCACTTTCAACTAATCTTTAATCCTAGGGGTTGGCTGGCTCAACTTTTTTTCGAACCAACTTAATGAACATTTGAAGATTTAATGAATGAAGATTTATTTAAATTTATAGGGGGTTTTTTGAGACTGAAAAAACTTACGAAAGGCTTAGCAAACTGTCATACTGCGATAATATTTCGCATTGCGGAACAGTATACTCTGGCAAATCATTATGGATAGATTCACGCTTGATTAACGCTACCACGTTATCCACATTAACTTTGAAAATACAAGGGAACAAAATTTAACTTTTTTTGTGTTGACTGGAACTTTATTGCAATTTGTTATTAATTTGATCTAATCTCCATTTTTCTCCATCAGCTCCCATTCTTAAGTTACTGGTACTACTCGTATTTTTGACTCTTACCAAAAATTAAAAGTTCAAAATATCATAACTTTAATCTTAATTAAGCGATTTTCAAATTGTGTTTTTTAAAGAAGTAATTGTTACCTTTGAAAACAATAAAATTTTTAAAAATCACAAAAAAATGGCTGAGTAATTGTTGTTGCAGTGCAAAAAATATATTTATCTCTTCACGATAAAAGTTGATCGGATGGCACTAGGGATGCCAATCGGGACGGGTTTTCATAAATCCCGGGATTCTGCATTTAAAAAAAATCAAATCCCGGGATTTTTCGGGACCCTGCGATTTTTCGGGATATCGGGATTTTTCGGGATTCGGGATTTTTGGAAGTCTAAACGTAAATTCTTTTTATAATTAGTTATTAAAAAAAAATCTATAATGATAAAAAAAAAACAACGTACGATTTCCAACAATGTGCTAATTGATTCAATTAAAAAATAATTATTATAAACTCTATATTTAACTCAATTAGCTCAGTTGTTTTAAACTCAATAAAAAATAATTAATATAGTAATTAAATAGAGCACACAAGTAATTGATTTATTTGTAATATTCTATTAAAATTTTTATTTAACGAATTAAGATGAATAATTGAAATTTTAATTCGAAATTAACTAACAAAATCCATTTTTTTTAGTTAACCATAACAAAAACACATTTTTATACTCACCACCATTGGTGGTAGGAATTATGTTGTGTATAAATTACACTACTTAATTTCGAGAAATACCCACACTCAGAAAACTCTTTAATACGCCTAAACCTGTAAGGAATGAAGTTTTAATTTTGCATTTGGTGCACCAGTGGAATCAGTTAGATAATACAACCACACGAAACTTTTTTTTTCTTTTTGCTTTGTGCATTTCAAAAGATATTTATTTCTTTGATTAATAATTTTCTTCTTAAGTTGTTTTCAGCACTTCTCACATTAAAATTTATTTACTTATTTATTTCATTAAATGTAATATAAAAAGCCACTCTTGGCCAATTAAAATATATATTAAAAAGCATTTCCTAATACATGTTGGACACGCTAAAAAATAATAACAAACTGTAACTTTCTTCTTTCGTTTTCAATGACAGTATTAACGGGTTTAATCAAACAAATATAAAAGGTACATATTGTGTTCTCTATCCTCTCAAGGAAATTAATTTTTTTTTATAAATAAAAGTAAAACAAAAAAATTAAGTTAACGATTTCGGTATTGACTTATTCCCGAAAATCCTAAGATTGAAAAATTCAAATACCGAAATTTACGGGATCGAAATTTTGGGATTGGCATCCCTAGCTGGTACCCCATTTCGCTTTTTTAGCTTTATGAAAAATTATTTTAACAAACATCTGACAAACATCTGACAAACATCTGCGCCAACAAGTCTACCTTGTGTAGTTGTACCATGCCAAGTTATGTGATAACATTTTGTTCGCCTTCTTTTAATTCTATCTAAAAAATTTAAATTTTGTATTTTTGAAAAGTCTTGAAAACCCAAAACGAGAAAAAGTGTAAAGCCTTATTACTTACGTGAAGTCACATTACCTATGAAGAAAATGAGACATAGATCAAAAAATCGATGAACGCAGTTCGTTTTTAGGCACAATTAAATGAAGGTACCTTACTTATTACATAAATAGAATAGCAGCAAACACCAAACACACACATATTAAAAAATTGTGTCTCAAAATGTTATTGTTAGTATAAAAATCATTACGTTTTTAAATTCTTGTGCTATTTATTTTAACACAAGTAAATGACTTAAAAAAACCAAACATCTTCATTCAACTATATCAATAACTGAGTACAAGTTTAGCTAATGCAATTTAGACTCTTGCCCGGACCTTGAAAAAATATACCAAAATAATTTAAATTATTATACACTTCTATACAATTTAAGTAAAGATCTTGAATTGAACCCACATAAAATAAATTAAAATCTATTTATTCATGGTAATCTGCAAAATAATGCATCGCCAATATCGAAGAATTTTTATTTTGGAAAATATGAGAAAATTTTTAAAAAGTTTTTATGCCAAAAAATTTTGTAGTGGGATTCGCGAGTTTTTGTCGGTACTCCGACTCCGACTCCGGTACAAAAACCTCAACTGCGACTCCACAGCCCTGATTATAATAAAAACAATACAAGTTTTAAAGAATCAAATATTTTTTTTCTTGTTCTTTTTATCAAAACTTTAACGATATCTCTGAAACTAATGGGCAAATTTACAACCAATGTAATTACGGCTTAAAGATAATATTATTGACAAATTTTGATTTTTTTTACCTGAATGGTGAACCGTTTTCAAGCTATTCAAATATATGTAGTGGAAGTGCCTTAATTTTTGCCATAACGGTAAATCGCTACAGCATACAGGAGAAAACTACTACTAAATAATTGATTTGTGGTGCTTATAAATACAAAGTATGGGCTGTTCTACATATTCCGCCCATAGAAGTTTTCCAATCCTAGCCAGTCATTTCCGACTTGTTAGGTAATCTTTTAGACTTTGCTTTTGACTCGGGACAAAGAGTGATGGTACTTGAGTACACACATATGTATTTTCAGCCTACAACAATAACTTTTATTACCGCAAGATTGTTTCATCCAGAATTTTTAGCAAGAAAAAGCGTTGCAGTCTCGGAAAAAACAAGTGCAGCTGAAGCTTCTCTGGGACTTCAAATGGGATGGTATCCAATAAAGTCGCAAGTAACTAGAGTCATATCTGGTACCACGGGAAACAGTATTCTCCAAGAGCAACAATAGACACCAGATTCGTTGCTTGTAAGCAGGCCTGCCATATTTGCCGATTTATCGGCATTATTCCGATTTTTTTGATACACACTTAAACCACGGCAACTTTGCTTGTTACCTTTTAATTTATTAATTTTGGGTAACTTTGGAGCACTTGTCATAACCTACCAAATGGAAATTCTTTTTAAAATTGAATTAACTAATTTTATTAAAAAGAACGATTAAAAAATTAAATTTTCTTAACGGAATTTATGAACACAAATAATTTTTTGAACTTTGATGAGGAGTATTTAGACTTATTGGCTAATGAGTTACTATCAAAATTTGTTAATAATTGTATTCATTTTTATATAGAACTTTCAAATTAAATATTAAAACGTTTTGATTTTGGTACTAAAATCTTATAAATCTTTAAATATGATTAACCCTAACAAAATTATGAAAAAGGAAAATATTTCCTTTATGGAAATTCTGAAAGAGTTCCCCAGCTTTATTGCCGAAAAAGAACAACAAATTTTACACTCTGAATTGAGAGAGCTAAAATTTTTAAAGTTTTAAGAAGATTTAGAAGGAGTTGAAGTAAATTTGAAACTTTGTGGCAATAAATTTCCGACTTAAAACGTGGGGATTCTACAGATGCATTTCCAGTGTTGTCAAAGTTTGTACAACAAATTATGGTCCTTCCACATTTTTCCGCAAATGTGGAAAGAATTTTTAGCCAAGTCAACGTTAATAAAACAAAATTTCGATGTTCCGTGGAAAATGAATCATTTCAAGGAATTCTTTTTTTCTAAAGATTACTTAAAATTTAAAAATGCAAACTTTTTTGATGTTGATATTAAAATGGATTTAATTAAACTATTAAACTTAAATGCCTTTCTATAAAATATTTGTTAAAATAAAATGTTGAAAAAAATTTTTCAACTGTAAAAACAATTTTAACCTAATGTACAAAATTTTTTTAAATTAATACAATTTATTTATAAATATATTCTTTTTTATTAATATTTATGTTTTTATATGGATTATATGTAAGTTAATGCTGAATTATTTTGTTTTGCTTTTCTTTTGTGTTAATAAAAATATGTTTTATTGATCTTAAAAGGGATATTTTTAAGTTGCCGATTTTTTGCCGATTTTCTTTAATTGAAGTGCCGATAATGACGATATTTTTTTTTTTTTTTTTTTTTTGGAAAATATGCCGATTTTTTTATCAAAATTATCTGGCACCCCTGTTTGTGAGACATATCCAAAAATCGAAAAAGTTACTACAATATCATTTAAGCGGAAAATTTAGCGAATTATTTTTAAAGTTAATTATTGTTTTTTTAAGTAATTATTTTAACTAAATTTAAATATTCTTTTAGCTCTCAGATTATTTTTTCCCTCGAACTGCGTATTATTCCTTTCAGTGCACAAGCTAACCAACTAAATCAAACACACTCCTCTTTTCAGTGTAACAAATTTTAAAAACAACAATAAAATCAACTCTTAGAATAGGAATGTGAATTATTTTTTGTTGTTGTAATTGTTGTCGCTGTATGCTGATAATTTTTGTTCTTGTTGTTGTTTTTTTTTGGAGTGGTTGAGCCCCTAAAGGCTACATACTTGCATGCATGCAGCAGCTTATGATGATGACGACGACTACAATGATGATGATCATCATCGTAATGATCTGCTTCATTGCCACCATCATGGTAATGATGCTGCACTAAAATGCAATGCTTAATTCTTACCTGTAGTTTACTCTTCATCTTCCGACTCTTTTGCAACATTTCTTGCAGGCAATGAAAAGCGTGCGCTCTGTTTCGTAGGACAAAGCAACACAACAATGACATAAAAAGTCTATACATTTTATTGCAGAATTTATATTGGTTTGATTTTTTCTAGTGACTATTTTCGTGCGCGCTCTCTCTCTCTCGTTTCACCTTTCCACAACGATACGAATACTAGCGTAGTAGCAATATTTTTGCAGTTGCTGCCTGTCGTTGATGTTGTTATTATTATTGCTGTTGTTGCCATTTGTATATTGTAGGTTGATAAAGACAAAATTTCATAAAAGCTGTTCCTTTATTTTTTTTATTATTATGATTTTTTTCCTAACTTTGCCAAGTTGTTATTGTTGTTAAATTATTGTAAGTCCCGAATCTGTCAGTCGTTGGGCTGGTTGTTTAGTCAGGCGGTCGGGTTTATTCGCGCTGCAATTCATTCGTTTCGTATGCTAGAAAATTTACTACCATTCATTTATATGTTTGTTTATATGGATGTGATTGTGTGTTTTTGGGTATGTGTCGGTAGTTTTATATAAGTAGTAGTGTTGCTATAGCTTCTGCCGCCTGATAGTTTTGTGTGAGCTTCTTCTTTTTTCGTATTGTTGTTGTATTTTTTTTTTTTTTTTGCTTGGGTGAAGGTGGAACTGTGCTTACAGTAAGTTCGCACAGATAGTTTTAGGGTTTATTTTTTTTTATTTATTCTGTATGTATTTCCTTGATGGTTGGTTTTGATGTTAAATTAGACAGAGGCGTTTAGTAGGGGACACTTTTACTGTAGGACAAACTGTTAAAAATCAAAGAGGATACCAAAATATCTACAAACACCTTTTTAAAAATAAGCATATGGCCTCTACTTAAAAATAAAGTTTGGTGTGTGTGAAAAATCGGCATTCGATGCACTTGTCAATCATCCACGGAAATGTCTTTCCGGAATTAGGTTATAAGGTTATATTAGTACAGTATTTATCGATTATTTTCACACCGGTTCCATACCGGCATTTAAAGCTTTTCTGCATCCAAGCTTGCCAGAATTGTTTTGTCTGTAATCATTTGCTATATGCAAATCCTGTATTTATGCATCACATTATAAAACAATTTTAAAAATAGTTTTTAAAAAAATTCCCATATCGCTCATTTGCTGCAACTTCGTCCTAACTCAAAAAAATAAATTTCGAAATAAACGTGTTTAAAGTTTTTAATTTGCTAGCGCCACTTAAAAAATATAACATTCTCGTAAAACGGGAAAGTATAAAAGATGAATTTATACACAATATAAAGAAACCCAAAGAGAACAGCTCTCCAAAATTTCATTTGTTGAGTTATGACGGCGTTGCAGCAAATGAGCGATATTGGCATCGTTTCAAACGTTAATTACAGAAGAAAAAAACTGTAATAATAATTCCATCAAAGCTAAATTTGCTAAATTTTAATTAAACTTCATTTACTGTATATTGAACATGCACTTTTGATTTAAGTCAAATAGTTTTTATTTATGATGTTGATGAAATAAATCCAGTTTTCTTTAAGCACTATAATGCAGATAAAGCTGCTTTTACACGATATGTATTTTACAGTGGCTTTGTTAGTTGTACGATCCATCTGTAATTACACATGTCTGTCAAAATTTATAATTTACAGACGGCTTATAATTTTTGCTTGAACACATACAAACGTTTTTAGTTTTATCTGACATGACCTATAATCGTTCACAGCAGCAAATTATATACTGATTTGTATTTCCATTCACTTTTAATTGTACCTCAGTAAATCAAAAATGTTTTGTTTTTTTAGAAAAAGTAAAATAAATATATTTTAAAATATTGTCACCTTAACGTGCTTAGTCCACTTTTTGTCAAAATTGATATTTTTGTGTTTTAAGAATATTTGCTCAAAATACGTCGCATACACAAAAAAATATCGTTACACTATTTGAACTTAGTGTAATGCAGTGACAGACAGAGTTATTAAGTTCCCAAAGAAAACAATTTATCAAAAAATACGTGGTAGGTCCAATCATGTATAGCTGTGTGATGAATAACGCCTTACTTAATTCCGCAATCAAGCATAAAATTACAATTGAACAAAAAACATGAGGCATTATTTGTGAAGCGGGCAACCAAAAAAAAATTTTTTTGTTGGAATTCCTTTATATTTGGCATAACTTTAGTTCTAGTAGATATGAATAAGTGTGCGAAATATTTTATGATGTTTATTTGTCGAGTTTCGGAGTGGTAAAGTGTTGCCGTTTTCAAAAAAAAAATTTTTTTAATTATTTTTTCGTACCAAAAATTAATCAAACAAATAAAAAATTTAAGTGATTCTTATAGAAAATCTATTGATCTTTAAATGAAAAAAATTATTTGAAAAAAATTCATCTGCAAAACCGGAAATGACCAATTTAAATTTAAATCTTTCTAACTTCTAGGTACTAAAATTTACCATGCTTTTATTCCAAAACACGAAGGTATCCTTGTAAAAAGCACTAGTTCTATGATAGACACTGTTTATAAAATTGTAAATATTTAAAAAAAAAACCATTATCTTCATAAGCAAATAAATGTATTTACATATACTTATATTTAAGTATACAAAAATAACATGTGATATTTAATTTTATTTTAATTTTGTAAGGGTGGGAGGCAAAAATTTAAAGTATAATATGTCATTGTATAAATGTACAAACTTACCTAACCAGCCTACAATCATCATTTGTATAACTTTTAAACTTATTAAGAGCACATAATAAAAGTTTTACAATAGAGGCTTATTTCGCTAAAAAGAAAATTAAAAAATAAGGGCGAATTTAGAAAAAAAGGTTTCCTGATGATGGCCCGTGAAATGAGCATAGATACTAGCTTTCCCTCAACAATGAATTTCAGTGTATTTATCAAAAATAAAAATTTGGAATTTATCACGTCAAAAAAATCTTATTAATAATAAATTTTGTATTCCCAATAATAAGTTTGAGAAATATTAAAATTTAAACTCGTTCTTTCCTGTCTTTTACGGTACAACATTGCAATGAACACATGTACGAGTGTAAAGAAATTTGCATAACTCTTAAACTAATAGGAGTCCCACAATAAAACTTTTACAATATAATAAGGACACTATAGGCTAATTTCGGTTAAAAAAAAATTAATTAAGTTAGAAACATTTTGATTTAAATTGGTCATTTCCGGTTTTGCAGATGAAAAAAAAATTTTTTTTCAAATAAATTTTTTTATTTAAAGATCAATCGATTTTCTATAAGAATCACTTAAAAAAATTTTTTTTTTAAATTAATTTTTGGTTCCAAAAAATAATTAAAAAAAAAAATTTTTTTTAAATGGCAACACTTTACTAGAACTAAAGTTATGCCGTAAAAGAATTCCAACAAAAATTTGTTTTTGGGTTGTCCGCTTCACAAATAATGCCCCACATTTAAAACATGTTAACTTTCTTTTAAAACTAATACCAAAATCTTTTCACATTTACATGATGACTTTTGAGACAGTTCTTTTTTTATTGTTGTTTTAAAATATTTTTTATTTAAAATATTTGAAAGTAAAACATAATAGCAAGATTTGAAGTTACCGGAAAAAAAATTAGAAAAAAAACACGTAGAACAGAATTCATGCCTTTATTCTTTCTTCTCTACCGAATTCATCAAGAAATAAAATAACATGTCTTAAAGACATGTTTTGAAAATCATCGAATAAATGCCGCCTTACGTGGCGCCACCAAGAGTTAAAAGATATAATAAAAAAAACAGAAATATAATTTTTTCAAATTCTTCATATTCAATCAGAAATGTATGCGTGGCAAATATCCTAGTAAATTGATATGCTAGTGTTTTCGTTTTTTTTTTTTTATAGGATTTTTAGCTTTGATCCGCTATTAGACGCGTAATATATTAGCTTTTCCAACAAGATATAACTCATTTTAATTGAATTATCATTTGACTCTGGATGGTGGCTGAAGGAAAAACACATATGAAAAATGTTATCTGATAAATGTGACATGATGGGAGAAAATTGAGCCCATATGCGGCTTTAGCATGCCAAAAAACATAGGAATCAGGTGCAATGGCTAAATAAACTTTTGCAATGTCGACCTGTGTCCTGGAGAATATATTGGCATATGCAAAGCAGCCCGACAAAAGCCTGAATATGATGTAATTTATTTAGATCATTCATTTTTAAAAATATTTATTCGACCAGGTCGAATACCCTTCGTGGTCATGGTTAGGGCGATGCCAAAGTAACTGACGTTCGTAGTATTTGATATTCCCCAAATATCGAAATATACATAAAAAGCTTAAATTTTCTGAGGAAATGAGTCGCAAAGAATTTATATAAATATAATGAAGTTTCCAAATTTGCAGGATCTTTATAAAGAAAGAAGCAAAATAACCGACAGAAGGTACAAAACCTTCATTTTTTTAAATCAACGTTACCAAAAAACCATCACAAATTCATTTTTTTTCTTTTCTTTTTTCTATTTATTGCGACGTGACCGCATTTCCCATACAATTTGACATAACAATTTGTTATAGAAAGTCGTCGTGAAATAAAATCGATTTTATTTTCAGAACATTTTTTTCTAATGCTCTCACATATAGACAACAATGCTACCATACTTTCATTAAATTTAACACATTTTATAAACAGATAACGAAAAACAACAGAAAAAAGAACATTAAAACAATAAAATGATAGAGAATTTAAAGTTACTGCCGATGTTTTAATTATAGGCGTTATGATTTTGCCTGAAGTTGAAAGCTCAATTCTGTCTGAACACTTAATTGTACAAACACACATACAATCATGTTATTTAACTGCAATTAAATAAGACTTTTTTTTAGCAGCTCTAACATATAAAGGCTTTAGATCCCATAAATCTTACGTTTGGAGCTCGCGAATTCTATTCCGTCAAGTAAAACTTAAAATATTTAACACAAACCGACTATGGCTGTGAAACACCGAACACTGCATCGCTAGAAAACCAAAATCTTCAAGAGTTTGTGAACCAGTGCCTTCGCAGATTAATTCGTATCTTTTGGGAAAATCTGATCACGAAGGTCATATTAAGGGCAGAAACGAATCGAATACAAGTTGCAACAGAAATAAACGCAAGTGGAACCGTATTAGCCACATTTTACGAAGACCCGCGAATTACTCCACCAGAAACCCTATCGACTGGAATCCTCAGGGTAACCAAATAGTTGGGAGACCCGCATATACATGTAGACGACAAATTGACACCGAAGATGCAACCATGAACAAAAGCTGGGGGGATAAGTAAATTTCCTTGCGCAAGAGAAATCACGTTGGAATGTGCTTGTGAAATATATTCATGTATTTATTTTGCCTGTTTTCAAAATAAAATAAAAATTTTTGGTTGGGAACAAGGCGAATTCATTTTCCATTTGGCGTTGAAAGCACAGCTGTGCTACTTTTTTTCGTACTTAGAGAGAGAAATGTCAAAAGTTGCTTGTGTTTTTGACATATCGATCAACGAAAGCAGCAACAAAAATACATTGTTGTGTTTTTGGCGTTGTTACTTGTTGTAGTATCGACACCACCGTATACATGAATTCGCCTTGGTTGGGAATTTATTTTGAAACAACAATAAAAATGCTTAAATTTTTTTTGTTTTCAATATAAATTTCCAAAAAAAAAATTTATTTTAGTATGAAAAACAAGCAGTTAACAATAAAACAAGAAATAAAAGCAAGAAATTGTGTTAAGTACAAGTTAAAATACAAAATTATAAAATGCAAATGTGTTAAGTCCTAAATGAGGCGTTACTATCAAATGACCATACTTTTTTAAAGGTTTAATTATAGACATTGGAAACTGATAAGTCGGAGTATGAAATTGCATTTGCAGATAAAAAAAATAAATATTAAACACAAAGAAAGTTAAAGAGCTTTTTGTACTTCCTGTAAAATTAAAAAAGGACTTGCCAAGTTTGCATGTTAAGGTGACGTTAGGTATGTATTTGCTGATTCAAAAACAAATGACTGGCAAATTATCTATTGGCAGGTGGTTTGTCAGTTGAAGATAAGTACGCTCTAATTGCAAATTTTTACACTCTAAATGCAGGCTGACATTTGCTGAAGCAATTTTATTTTTTTTTTTTTTTTTTGATTTCACACGACGTGTATGCATTTTGCAATGGGAAATTTGACAAGCACATTGTGAAATACATATTCTATAAAACCACCTTAACCCTAGTCCTTATACCCAACGTTTACTACGAGAACGTATACCTAAGTACAGGTTTGGCCAGTATCAATTTTTTCCATTTTTCTCTATATTTTCGAAAAAGGAAGGAAGAAAAAGGATTTTTTAATGCCATTTTGTAGCTGATATATATATTCAGCTACATTTTAAGTGGTCAAAAGTATACTATGTGATCGGGATAACGTCAAACCCCTATTTTGTCAACATCATAAAAACCGACCAATATGTTTGCAGCATTCAAGCAATTCGTTTATGTGCGAAACTTGCAATCAGGAGGACAGAATTTGAATAAGTTAAGTTATAATAAATAATTATTATAATATTAATGGTATTATTATTAAAATATAAAAACAAAAACATATATTTACATTATCAACACAAAAACATTCTCTGATTATGTAGTTAATTCATAATTCATAAATTGCATTTAAATTACACCAAGTACACCTGTACTTGGGTATATGGTCTTGGGGGTCTCAACTTTGGAGGCCAATAGCTCCTCAATGCCTTGACCTAGGACAGTAGTTGAGGTGTCAATCGTCCCAGATTTCTACCATCTTCTCACATCCGGAGTTTTAGCAAAAATCCTTAAGCAATTTAGGATTTACATTACTAGGAGATACATACTGAACACATCTGTTTCCGGGTATAAGGACTAGGGTTAATCTAGTATTTCTCGTTTAAAAGCAAATAATAAAATGCATACAAGCGATAAAAACTGTATAATATAATTGTTTTATTAAGTGTGTTCGTATTGCTGCAGAAAATTTAAAGATATTATGATATTTTTTAATCATGATATTTTGCCGCAATCATAATACGATTGAATCTGACTTTTTCATATATATTGCAATAATATTATGGTTATCCACTGCTGTGTTCATTTTTGCAGAATCGAAATAAAAATACATTGATTTTCTTTCTGATCTGGAAAATTAAGAAAGTCTTTTTAATCATACTATTTTTACCGCAATCATAATAATCTGTATTCTTCATTATATTTTGGTATCATATTATGGTTACCCACAACTGTGTACATTTTTGCAAAATCGTTACAAAAATACACTGATTTACTTTCAGAATGAATCATTCGCCTGTGTTCTACATTCGTCAAATGAAATGAAAGTGAAAATTCGACTCAGTTTGTGTTCTTAAACCCGTTAAAGTGAAATGTACAACACAGAAAAAATTATTAAATTTCTCCAATCCCAAATTTGTTCCCAATTCATAATATCAAGCAAACAATTTGTTGATTTTGCACCTATTACCACAATGATTATATTGATTACTAAAAATTTAAAAATTTTGAAAAAATATTTTCAATAAATGATATTTTTAGTTTTAATTAAAAAAGTGATCAAAAAACTTTGCCATTTCAAACAATGTGTTAATAAATTTCAAATCGTAAGCAAACAGCCGCGTGAAAGAAAATACTTTTTGGTTAAATATAATTTTTTCTAGCTTTCTTTTTTATATATTTGTTGCGAAAATAATAAAATGTAAGTAAATTAATAA
The DNA here is from genome assembly GCA_943735925.1 of Pollenia amentaria. Classification (NCBI taxonomy): domain Eukaryota; kingdom Metazoa; phylum Arthropoda; class Insecta; order Diptera; family Polleniidae; genus Pollenia; species Pollenia amentaria. The sequence continues at coordinate 183,440,733 of OX031007.1, read as the reverse complement.
AATTGTATATGCTAATTTCTTTATGGTGAGTTTATTTCTGTTTTTAAGGGAGAAGCACAAAAATTCGAAACTAGAAGAGGCGTTGCTAAGGTTGATGAAAAAACCTTGGATAAGCTAAAGGATTCTATAAGGGTGATAGGGCGGTGCGTGATCTGCTATCAGGTCGTAGCAGGAGAACTAATTTTCATAGGTCCTTCAGAAAAATATCCTTCTGCTTGAAAAAAGGTTTAGGCTATTTGAAAAGCCTGCATTCGCAAGAAATTGTCCGAGAACAGAGCAGACACGTTAGCATCTGGTGGTAGTCCTAACAATAAGCTGTACATTTCATCTTAAGATGATGCAGTTGCAAAGCTTTGCATTCTTTATAGAGCTTTCGAGGATTTTAAAGGTGTACGATCATTCGGCTTTTCTAGAAAAGAGATAAATCAGCCCATTGAATTGCAAAAATTACATGCCAAAAGTTTCGAAGATGCAATTTTAAATGAATTGTCAGATAAAGTTTCATTTTTAGACGACACGCCAAATGAAGTTGCAGAGCCCAAATGAAATTTACATGCTATTATGAAGACCAAAATTACAACAAATGAAAAATTTTTTTAAATTTGCAAGACGTCAGTTGCATAATCAAATAAACATATGTTAAAAAAGCATAAAGAAATTTTCATTTCTTAAAATAGTTGTTTAAAACAAAATGAAAATGAAATGATCATGAAAATAACGTTTCATTACTTTTCTAGAACACAGGGAAATTGTATATGTGGAATTAAAAAGTTGTTCACCTTCGTTTTGTAGTGGAATACAGAACTCAGGCGGTTATCTTGTAAGCTACAGTAACAGTTAGGATATACATATCGTCAGCTCATTATTAGTTTGACCTACCGACCATTTCAAAAAAAAATTTGTTAGCTATGAGGTATACATATCTTGAATACCCCCCTTTCTGAGTTTATTTCGCGAAATTTTTATGGTTTCTGAAATATAAATCATTCATTTTGCTTTATATTAACTATTCTAAAGTATGCTAAGTATTGTTTTGCTCTATACACCACAGTTTGGCGATTGCACCAAATTCTTCATACAAATTTCACCATAAGAAAAAAAGCTGTTAAAGCAAAATTGTGGTCCCATCATTAGGTCTACGAAAAACGACTGCTGTTTTTGAAAAAGAAAACCAAATAAAATAAAAAAATTCATCAATGTTGACATTTTATTAGATTGTAAATAAAGGAACTTTCATCCGAACAACAAGTCAATACACAGCAATAAATACACGTATGCAGCACTAAAAACTAATTTAAAAAAAATTATTTAAAAAAGTGTCGTACGCGTTACAAAATAATATTTTTCACTTTCAATAAAATACTATTAACTTTAAACTTCATTCATGCCAAATCACAGAAAATTAAATTTTTCTTTAAAACATATGCCGGAATTCTATTGGGTATATTTTAAGAAATCTGCATGTAAACCTTCGTTGTCGTGTTTCTCTCTCCGACTTTTTAGCATATGCTCCAAACCAATTATAAGCTGATGATATTTAGGTATGTATGTATGTAATAGGGTATTCATTCAGTTAACCGTCAATCGGTTAACCGATTAATTACTACCCGATTAACTGATTGGTTAATTTAAAATTGGCTTTTTTCGATTAACGATTGAACCGGTTAATTTGAGTCGATTAACCGATGTAACAAAATATTTAATTTTTTGTAGTATTATAAAATATTTTTTGTGTTTTTAATTATTTGTTTCGTCTCATATTCAAAAGGAATATGTTAACATATTTTCATACAAGCAAAGAAGGTGTTCAGTGATCTTCATTTAAAATTACAACAACAGCTTTTTGTTTCACGTACTTTTTATATGTATGTGTTAACTTATTGGTTTCTTCTGATATCTTCACATATTTTAATAGAATAAACCGAAATAATTAGAAGTGCTTTAAATTTAAGCAGGACTCTAATGACAATGGAAGATTTTATATGTTTAAAGAAATCCAGGAAAAGGACCGAGGAATTAGATATTCTGTTATTATGGGTTGCTTTATTTCTACGATAAGTGAAAGAATTTTTTCCACGTCAAGTTTTATCAAAACTAAAGAAAATAATCACTTAAAGCTTAAACATTTAAACCAAATTATTTTTCTAAAAGATTATTTTATAAGATCTCCTTAAACTATTGAAATAACTAATAAAATGAGCTCACTGTTTATTTCTTAAATAATACATAATACACAAATTGGGAATTTGGCACGTCATTAATAAATAAATTAATAATAAATTTTGTATTCCCGAAAAAACATTTTGATAATAAATTTGCATGAGCCCGGCAAATAAAAACTTAAATTGCACATTGCTTTATTTACCAATTTGTTTTTTTTTTTTTTCTTTTTACCTTTTTACAACTACAATTCGAATTGGGGAAAAACCAGCCAATTTTACGGAAATGTAAGAAGAGATAAATTCACTGTTTATGGTTGTGGCTTTGTTGAAGCTTTGATATTGTTACAAGTAAGACCTGAGTGCTTAAAACTCTTATTCATTTTATAGTCTTATTTGTATAATATTTTTTAGCTTTTCTAAAGTCTTTTGAAAAAGTTTCCCGACAAACTGGCCTAAGCACCCAGCGAAATGCGCATAGAAGCCAGCTTTCCCTCAACAATAAATTTCAGGGTTTTCATCAAAAATAAAAATTGGTAAATTAGCACGTCATTAATAAATAAATTAATAATACATAATATTTATGCATTAATTAAAAGGTATATATGACATATTTATAAATTATTTTTTTGTTTTTGCTCGTTTTAGTTTAAATCTGGGATCACACGATTGCCGCAAATGCACCAATATGACTCAATTTTGATTGTGCTTTATTGACGCACAATAATGAAATTGCCCCAATAAGATATTCTGAAATCACACGATTGCCCAGTTTTATACAAATTTAATTGCCGCTAGTTGGTACAAAGTGCAATGGGTAAAATAATTGCCGCAGTACAGTCACACGATTGTTCTTACTTGTGTCAACTGCGAAAACAGCTGTTGCGGTAGCTTTTTTATTTGTTTGAAAGATCTAGTTGGCTTGTTCATTAAAAAAAAGAAAATTGTATCATATATTCAAACAAAGTTTTGTTGAATAGTCTTATTTTTAATTTTTGAAGTAAAATATATCAGCCCAATTATGAATAAAAACTCCCGGGGAGTTTTTTCCCTTCTCCCATTTTTCCTATTAAAATTCAATTGTAAAAATGGGAAAAGGGAGAAAACTCCCGGGGAATTTGTATTCATAATTGGGCTGTATAAAATTCCAAAAATTAAACACAGTAAAATTCTATTTTAAATATACAAATCGGCAAATGCAAAACAGTTAAAAACACATTGGTACTCTGTTTGCCAACCGATTTGAACAAAAAGTACACATTTACTTACAGTAGTGCACAATATATATTTCATTAAAATCTGCGGGGGTAAAAAGTGTAAAAATAAGGGATCCAAAAAATTACGGCCTGTTTAACGATTTCGAACATCAACGTTCGCATATAAAATTATATTTAAAACAAAAACAAAATTCTAAAATATGTTTTTATTTTAAATTTAATTTTCTACGCGAACGTTAACTAACGTTTTTAATCGAGAAACAGGCTGTAATACTTATCGTTGTGATTTAGAAAAATAAGAGGACTTTTTTAAAATTCGGCCCTTTTGGGTACTAAACGGGTATAACCTGCATTTTACAACTTTATTGTCACTCCATTTAACTTTTAAACCAACAAACATATAAATTAAGATTATACCAAATTCGTAACTTATCTAAAAATATAAATTTGGTACTTTTCCGAGATACGAACGTTTTAGCTGTGAAAATCCTACCTATTTTAGGCACTTTTTTACAACATATTTTTCTTTATGTATTGACACATTCGTATTAAATTATGGAGTCCCACTACAATATTGAACTTTTTGGTACTTTTATGCGCAGAAAAAAATCATCAAAAAGGGAAAATACGGGATATAAATTTCTTTTTCTTTTCCTTGCTGCATGTGGAAATTTTTGAATTTTCTATAATATTGAACGTAGAAACATAAAATTATAGGAGTAAATGAGAACCTGCAAAAAGAAAAATGTTGGCACACATTTGCTCTTTAACAGATACTTTTTGAATTTTCATTAAAATTGGACCTAGAAACATAAAATTAAACATGCAGAGTGATTGAGAAACTTTATCTTAGAGAAGACTTCTTTGTCCTTTTTGGTTTTTTAACTGGTAATTTCTGATTTTGTTTTTTATTAATGTAAGTGGAAGAGTACATATAGACTGGAGGCTGGTCCCTCGCCAAACCGACCCACTCAGACGAATAAAAAACAAATGCTCGAAATATGTAAATTAATTTTTACTTATATGTATGATTTCTTCATATTCGCATAAATAATTATGGGCGAATTTCGACCAGGGCAAACACTAGTATAAAGAAATAGAGATTATTTATATTAAAAAATAAATTCGCTTTGAAGAATTTCAAAGCATTTTGCTCCGTTTTCCTGAATATATTTTTTTATATTGTCCTGAACAGCTATTGCACTAATTTAAAAAAAAAAAATTATATATCAAAAGTTATTTTCGGGAATACAAAATTTATTATTAATTTATTTATTAATGACTTGCTAAATTCCCAATTTTTATTTTGATAAATTTAATTTTTATTTTTAGTTTATCCCTACTAAAAGAAACACACAAAAGTAAATATATTAAAAAAGGCAAATATTGGCGCGTATTGTGTTGGTTTATTGCCGCACAAGAACCCAATAAATATTGGTACATTTTTGTTATTTTTATTGACGCGCGGTTGCATATCAAGTAGTCACACGATTGCCGCACCAGGGTTTGCATTTTATTGGTAAAAGTAAGCGCAATATCGCCCTCGATTGGTACATGAGGCATTTGATTGTGCAGTCACACAATTGGGGTATAAAAAGTGTGAAAATTGGTGCTTTGCGGCAATCGTGTGATCCCAGCTTCAGAATAGATATCCCAGCAAAAACTTAACTTACAATGCTACTTTTAATGACTTCCTGAATTCATTACTTTGTAGCTTTATTCGCCACTTTTTGCATTATTAGTTATATAAAATAATAACTTTATTATTATATCTTAAATCAGTCATAATTATACATTACAAAAAAATTCTTTGGTGTAATGACTTAAATAAGTTATTATTATATGGTTTTAATTAATTTTTAAAATCAATTTGCAATATGTTATATTAATATTTGTTAGATATCCGGTAATATTATAAAATTTTAAGAATAATTTCGATGTGCAGTACATGGATAATCCAAAAATCAATCAAATGCATGTAAATATATACATAAATATGTTCCAAAATAACCAACACAATATATTTTCGTAATTAGAATACTAGTAGTGATATCAATCTATTGTTAACGATGTTTTTTTGAAGAACACAATCAGGCCCGTCACAGAAATTGTTCGGAATTGTTTTGAATCCGTATTTTCATTTCAATCGATTTTCGTAATTCCGACAAATTTTAATTTCGTTATTTTTAAGTTTAATGTGGCAATATTGTGCAAACCAAAACAAAAACTTTTTCGATCGAAAAATTAAAAGTGATTTCATTCCGAGAAAATTTATCGGTTTTCCTTTTCTAAATAAGCTTTCTCGGAATTAAATACTTTCGATCGAAATTTATTTCTGAGACAGGCCCATATATTTACATATATTTATACACACATTTGTATTACAGTGTTAGAGCTATAAATGATTTTGTGCAGAAAAACCACTCTATATCAAAAAGGTTCTTACATTTCGAAAAATTTATTATTGTGTACATTTTTCCACATAAATTCCATAAGATTTCAGAGCAATTTTAATTAGTGTGTTTTAACCTTTTTGAAAGTTAATTTTAAAGTACTTATTTCTTGTCTCTTTTGGTAACTACATATTTTTATAAAACTTTTAAGTATAAAATAAAGGTAATATTTTTTAGGTTGTAATTGGCCAAATTATAAAGGATTTTTTTTGGGACATCGCGAACAAAAATAAGTACTTTTTCTAGTAGAAAAATAAGTACTCCTTTCCTCAAGTTCTCATTATTTTCCTGCTTATTTTGTAAGCAAAGTTTTTGCTGGGATGTTTGTTATGATTTTGTATTTTTTTTTTACTAAAATAATTGATAAATAATTTATGCATATTAATTTATTGAAATTACCTATTTTATAAAAAACACATTATTAAACGGTTAACCGATTAATAACAAAATTAGCCGATTATTAACCGATTAAACCAAAACCTCGGTTTATTAATCGAGCGATTAATCGATTAAAGCGAAAGCCCGATTAAATGAATACCCTAGTATGTAATATATACAAAAATATTTTCTACCCCTTATATAAAAAATCTTTACCACAATCTCTGCATTTTAAGTATTGTATTTCTTTTGTGTCATCCTTTCTACGTGAATATTTCGCTAAGTTTGTACGTAAATGTGTGTGTGTGTGTGTGTTTTTGCAACAAGATAAAACTATAAGAATATTGTGGATGCAATTGCTATGTCGCAACTTTTGCAAAAGACATTTTTGAATATATTTTTAGGTAAAAATTTCAATTATTAATGATAAAATAGATTATGATCGTGTTTAGTTTCGTTTCAATTTTATTTTGTTTTTTTTTTTGTAGTTTGTGTGTGTATTTGTTTTGTATCCTTCGTTCTATCTTTCAAGATGGTTGTTCTGAATGTTGTTTGTTATTGCTGTAGTTTTCAATGTTTAAAAAGATGTTACAACAATGCACTTGGTACGAGAAGATATGTTTATTATGTTGTTTGATATTCAAACGTAGTATGCTCGTCCTATAATAACAGTCTGTCCCAAAGTCTTCAAGTTTTTTATATTTTTCCGATTTTTTTTTTCTTCTCTGTTAAACAGTTGAAAGAAAATGAATTTAAGCTTTATTTTTTCCATTTTTTATTGCAGTATTTTTTAGTCGTGGTTTTTTGTTAAATATTAAGTCTTAAGTTTAAAATTTACAACATTATATCTTGTCGTATCGATTTCTATTACTATTTTATCTCATCTCTGGCAATCACACTTTTGCAATAGACCACATTATTTCCTCTATTCCAATGATTTTTATTCATTGGTCAAGTTCAAACATATTGGAGGAAAAAAAGGGAAAAAAGAAATATTTTTAATAAAATTGTTGGCAATCGTTGAAATCTAATTTTTCTTTTTATAGATTTGTTTACGATTGCATGAGTGAGTATTTATTTTGTTTCCAAAGTTTTTGGTTGGTTTGGCATTTTCTGTTAGTTTTTCTTACATTTTTTATCCTGCTGCTCTTGATTTATAAGTCATATACATTGTGGGAATATATCTTTAGAGATATTTCATTATTCTACGAATGGCACATTGATTTTTTTTTATTATTTAAAAGTTCTACTCAAATACTACATTCGTTTGCAGTTAAATAATTTAATATTTAACTGATTTTATGTGTAGATGTTGTTTTTACGTTTAATAAAATATAAATAAAATAACTCTTTTTAAATTTTTTTTATGAGATAATATCGTATGCTTTCTGAAATTTAAAAACTAAATTTGGTATGTTCGATCAGAATTTATATATTTTTCTATGAGTTTAATTGGTAAATATTTTATCAAAAATATTACTTGGTGAATTGTTTCTTCGTTATACTACAGAAAGTTACTGACCTGCTCTGCAAAAAGGTAAAGGGTAATCTGGCATCTTACTCAAAGTCTCTAAGACCACTTTAATAAACTAAAAGTGAATTAATTATCTTTGCATACAGAAAAAATGTTGACCCAATTAAAGCATTTATCAAAAATAATATGTTTTAATTAAAAATTAAATCAATTGAATTAAACGTTTAATCAAGTGAATTAAAAGTTTAATTGTTGCTACTAACTTGTTAACTGGTGCAAATTAATGGTGTCAATCAAAGTTTTAATTCACCTTATTACACGTTAAATTTACTTGATTAAACGTTTATTTCACTTGATTTAGTTTTTAATTAAAAATGATTTTTTATATTAGATTTTAATCAGCTAAAACGGACTAAAGTTCTATGCGTAATTAATTTTGATTTTGTTTTTGATTAATGCTTTAATGAAAACTTTTTTAGATTATTATAATAAACAGGAAAAATCAAACAGAGATAAAACAGTGGAAGGAAGTATGTAGGCCCCCTAAGACTAATACCCTTAATACCCTCTTTATGATCATGTTCGATATCTTTTAAATAAAAAAATAATTTTAAAAATTTGTTTCAAAATTCCATATTAGTATACATTTTTTTTAACTTGTATCTTCATTTCACTAACAAAAATGACTTAACGAAGTAATCAAAAAATTTAATAGTATTTCCATAACCTGTGTGCTCCAGAAAAATATAATGGGGGATTAGCGGATCAAAGTGGTCATAAGCTCCTAGAATAGTCGAGCAATGGAATTATAAAATCACAAATTGTGTTGCCTTGACCGAATTTCCACTATCTGCTCCTCCTGAAGTGAAGGCCGGATCCACCCAAACAGTGCAATCTAGAAATGTTCTAAAATAATCCCTCACCTTAACTAAAGATATTCGGGAAATATTTAAAAAAATTATTTGATTTGTGAGAAAAATACAACCCCATATAAAAACAAATAATATAATATAGTCAGGGGATAAACATCCATTTGTCCTTGGGGCAATAAACCTCTATATACAAAACAAATTATCAGTAGTATGTGGGTCTACTACCAATATTTCTATGCGTTCCACGAATATTCCTCGCCAAAAATAATACATATTGAAGTATATGAAAATACACACAATAGTAGCGCCGGCTGAAAATCGTTATACGCGGGGTCAAAGTCGGTGATTTCACAGATTAATTAAAAACAAAGAGTTCAAGTACCGTGAAAAACAAAAGTTCTAGGTTATAGTGCTTCTTCTACATCATTACCATGCAAAAAAAAATAAATGTCAAGTATGTAACGGTGCTTTTGTAGTGACACGTTGAAATTAAACATTGCAGGAACAAAGTGGAAAAATAGGCAAAAAAATGCAAAAAAAAAAAGGTAACAATCCGATTTACAATTTTAAAAAGTAATAAATAGAACCATGCAATCACCCAGCTCAGGTATTTATTTAAATGTTTTGCTTAAATTTGTAGAAAATTTATTTGTGGAAGTGCTTTAATTTTTATATAAGAAATGCAAAAAAGCGGATTTTCTCCGTTTAAGTGGACATAAAGTTATTAATTGGGCCGGCCCAATTAGACAGAGACTTTAACTTTATTTTAAGGTTTGAACAATTCAGCGTTATTTTAGAAAAAATTAGGCTGCGCATCGGTGAGCCTTAGTAGCTACGAATTAATAGCAGCACGCGTTGAGTTTACCAACAAAAAGCGCTTTAAGACTTCTGCTATAAATGTTATTGCTGTTGTTGTTGTCATTGTTTCGTTGGGTTTTAATAGAAATTTGCAAATGTCGTGATTCGTTACGCGTTAGTCACCCGTTAGTCACACATGAGTTACGCGTGACCGTGGTTAAATTTATATGATAATGATTTAAAAAAATGGAGTGCGTGAGTTAAAATTTAATTCTCACGAACTTACTATCTTAGATTTGTTAAAAAAAAACATCTGAGCTAAAAATCACTTCTTCCTCTAAAATGTACCCCTAAATCTCTACTTTTAACCCATAAGCTAAAGAAAATTAAATAATTTTGAAAGTGTTCTTTTTCACTTTCACCTTTAATAAAGTAGTAGTGAAAATTAATCAAATCGGTCAATGAATGGCTGAGCTATAGACACATAACCACTTTTTCGCCAAATATTTGCTTTACCACAATAGCACTCAGAGCTAGGAGGACTAAAATTGGTAATATATTAAAAATCGGTCAAATTGGTCAATTATTTCACTTGACCGCACTGCAAGTGTTATCCTAAATTAAGGGTTTCGGTACGACAGGGTCCATACAAATCTTGATAAAATTGAGCTCAAATATTTTCTATATTTGAGATTTGTTTGGTTTTAAAACTCAGCTAAATCGACCTATTATATCACTTAGCGCCCAAACAATAAGAAATTTGAAACTACAGTGACCATAGCATAGGAACTAGGAAACAACTGGCATTTCATTACTATGTTAAAGCGTATAAAAGATTTGGCACAGCCGAATATAATACTTGTATTTGTTATAATTGTAACGGCTTTTAATTGAACATCCAGGGGGCTAATTCTGGCAGTCGTGATCGAATACTTTTTTGATTCGAAAGTAATTTTATTTCTTATTCTTTCAGTCGACACTAGGGTATTCATTCGGTTAACCTTCAATCGGTTATTATTTTTTAGACACGTTTTGATTGCAGGGTAGACTTTCTGCTTTCGCTTCTTTCACCAGAGCTTTTAAAAGGCATTCAAATCAATGGCTCTTTGAAGGCTTTCCCCAAAGAATGGTGATTTTAAGCCGAAATCTGAATTCTTTGGCTTTGCCAAAAAAAAACTTCAATAAGAGTGGAGAAGCTCCTTCTCTTGGGGAAGGGAATGTATATCTTATCTTTTATACGAAAGAGCCGATGCCTTCTATGAGGCATTCTTTAGCAGTTAGATCAGAATGGTAATTGAATAAAAAAAATTTATAAGTAGGCCTTCAATAACTCCTGAAGTAAGGTCTTCTGAGTTTTTCTGCTGGGTTGTTTCTTCTCATATCTTTTCATAACAATTCTTAATTAATACATAATATGATGGGTTTACAGCACAAGGGGTTTAGTGTCTTTATTTAAAAAAATTTAGATTTAATGCTCATATACCCCGTGTGCTCCAAGCGAAACAGGCATTTTAATGACAACTGCTAGAATTGGTCGCGATATCTCGCTACCGGATAAGAATTCAACATGCACCTCTTGTGATCTGAACTTCTCTGAACTTCACCTACTAATTCCATAAGTAATCTCAATTTAAAAAAAAGCACTTAAATGCCTTGTGCTTTAGGACCCTCATAGGTATTAATTAAAAAATATGTATTACATATTTATGAATTACTTTTTTGTTTGCTCGTTTTAGTTTAAATATTGTTATGCTATTGTTTTTTTACTATTAAACTCCAAATAATACTTCTATAAAAGTTCTTCCTTACTTCTATAAAAAGAACAAGTAAATCAATTAAAATAGGTTATCATTCATTCAAAGCATATTTCGATATACCATGGTAAAATACCATTTGGTTTAAAGATTGATGTTTGACTATTGACGTCATCCGTCGTCACTGGCGGTGAGTGTTAAACGGCGAACCCCTCGGAAGAGATTGCATGGTTGTAATCGAAACAAGTCAGTGCAACCTGTCCGTGAAAACATGGGTTCAATTCCCAGCTCAGTCAAGAATGAAAATTTATCAATAAATTTTAATTAATTTCGTGTTGTAAAATTCCTTTCTTCATAAAAATAATTTAATGAAAATTAAATTCAATGAACTTAAGCCTGATTAAAATATCGAAATTTGGATTAAAAACCATTAACAGTTAAATAAAATAACCACAATACTAATTACAAAAACACTCCCTATACACAAGAGGGTAAAATTTTTGTTCAAAGCTGTTATAAATTAAAAAATCTCAAAATATGTCATATATACTGTTAAAAAACGCCAAACTGTGATTCAAAACCTGTGGGCTAATAATGGCAGTCATGATCGAATACTTTTTCGTTTCGAAGGCAATATTATTTATACTTCTTTCAGTCGAAACTGAACGAGTCCAAATTATTTCTTAAGTGTTGTAAAGCATTTATTGGAGTTTTTACAACACTAAAAAAAAAATTTATATTCGTTTAGTATCGACTAGGGTATTCATTTAATCGGGCTTTTGCTCGATTAATTAACCGAGGTTTTGATTTAATCGGTTAATAATCGGTTAATGTTGTAAAATTCCTGTCTTCATAAAAATAATTTAATGAAAATTAAATTCAATGAACTTAAGCCTGATTAAAGTATCGAAATTTGGATTATAAACTATTAACAGTTGAATAAAATAACCACAATACGAATTATTATCTAATAATAATTTTCATAAGTTCAATTCGAAAATATACAATATTTTATCTTAAAGCTAATTATGATATATACGAAAAAGCAGATATTCTTCTTTGATAGTGAAAAAAATTAAGAACATAAACTATATCTTCATTAGCATTTTATTAATTTAAATCTACGGCAACAATTTTCTTTTACAAAAATTTATAGGGATTTTTTTAAGGATTGACATTGTGTTCCTGAAACAATTTCATTAAATAAAAAAGGTAATAGACATCAATAACGACAGTCATATATACTTTGTATGTGGGGTGCATAAAATGAAAAAGCCATAATAACAAACATTAAAACAAATCAAGACAAGTCAAAAAAAAAACAAACAATGCGACCTAAAAGAGCTCTATAAATTTTTAAAAATTCATAGAAAAAATAGTGACACAAACTTATCCAAAAGCGCTGCCGTAGGCAAAAACTGTGGTCATAAGAGATTCCTTTCCTTCACAAACGAACCCAAAAGTAAGTTTGCTAAAGTGAGAAAAAAAAACAATAAAATTGTGAATGAAAAAAGAATTTGATATCTAAAATTGCCTTTGATTTAAATTTAAATATTTAAAAACAGTTGTATATGTTATTAAATTCTTTTTCATTTTATAGAATAACTTTTCATTATTAAGATCGACTTGCTTGGTTTTAATTTGTATTACATTTTTTCAGTGCTTTGGGGCCAACATTATAACTTGCCGTTAATAACAGGTAGGTCTTTGACTTTTTTCACAACTTTGTTTTAAACTAAAGTGGGCAATATGTCGAAGGCTTGCCGATATATCGGTATCGCGGATATTTAACTGTGGATACGACGATACTTAGTTACGGGTTTTTGAACAAACAATTTAATTTTCAATGCCTATTTTTGCATAAAATCTAAAAGAAATAACACATTAAAAAGCAGAGGATAGAATCAAAATAGAATAATTAATTGTTTATATTAATTTTTAAGATGGACCTTTTTCAAGACTCATGCAAAAGAAAAAGGTAATTCCACTTCATACGTTCGATGGTTATGCATTCTACGCATTTGCTGTGTAACTTGTCAATACTTTTTAGACAGATGCAAAAGCGCATCAACGCATTGAGCCTGTGGTGTGGACCTCCAGCTTTAGCCGTTTTGCCTTGCACCATAGTAGTGGTATGTTTTCTCATTGCTTCATCTTGGTTTTGTACCAGTGTTGCGACTTTGTGGGTAATTACCAGAATTTGGTGTAATTTTTTCTCTCGTGGTTAGAGCGTGAGTAATTTCTTTGAGGTGTATATCAGGTGTAATTTGAAATTCTTTCATTTTAAAACAAATAATATAAGGATTTGATTTTAGTTATAAATTTTATACCATTTAAGATATTGTTGATCTAAAAAATTTACAATATCTTCAATCAAAGAGACTGTTTATCAAAAAAAAAAATCCATAGTTTATGAAAGAAAAGGTTGATAGTGATTCCGTACTTTACTAAACTCTTGAAACTTTTAGGAAAAAAAAACGGAACTAATTAATTATTGTGCATATTGTGAGCCAAGTTGAATTTACAAAAACAATAATAAATGATAACATTGTGCTAGAATTTGACACTTTTTTTGTGACAAGCGGGGCACCTGGGAAACCAAATATTAAAGGAAATTGTATTGTGGAATTTCGTTTTTTTGCTTGTTAAATTAACTAAACCGTTTTTAAGTTACGAGTAAATATGTTGTGCAACCTCTTCCATTTGCGAAATAACAGTATATTTCGAAAACAAGAGCTTACATAAAAAACGGTTAGCAGCACTGGATTCAGCGTACCCGGATTAGGTTAAAACGCCAGGTCTGTTTTTCATCTAGCACAGTGTAAGTAGAGATATGACATAAATCTCTTATCAGGAGTCTCTTTTCTGAATGAATCTGCATAAAATGATTTTGTTTAGGCTTTTTAAATGAAAAAAAAATAATTTTCATTAACAAGTCCCTAAACAATTTTAAAAAATGATCTGCAGCCGTATTCTGTAATTCGCTTAGCTAAAGCTAAATCTCGATCGCTAAAATGCAAAAAAAAAAATTAGCTTAAATATTTTAGCGATGTCGCTAAAACTGTATTCTGTAAGTTCAGTTGTTTAGCTAAAATTTGTTTTTTTTTCGCCACAGCAAATTTTCTATCTGCTATTTCTTTCTTTCTGCTTTGATGAACTGCCGTAAAAAAGATTCAAACTGATTGTATTAATTTTTGACAATTCATTACAATGTTACCTTATTTTAAAGTTTGTTTTCCTTATAAATTCTAAACACTTTTCTTCATAATTTTTTATAATATGTTTTAAAATCTCAATGTTAAAAATAAATTGCTTGGCAAACATGCACTTTGTTTTTGCTTCTGTTTGTCAATAAACAACACAATCTTATTGTGTACAAGCAATAATTTTTATTTCTTCTTTTGTTTTCAATGAATGCAGACTACGATTTTGCTGCGGTAATTTTGCTCGTTATTTGTTTAAAACGGCGAAGAAATATAAAAGAAGGGAAAAGGATTTTGAGTAAAGAGTCCTCTACGCAACGAGCTGTTTTGGTGAAACAATGCTGCTAAAAAAAAAGAATTTACGGCTTTGATTTTATTGCTTCTTCTGCTTTACTTTGCAAAGTTATCGCTGAGATTATTACCTTTAGCACTAGACACCACAAAAAGCTAGACACCACAAAATATCCAGCATGTCTGCTAAATATTAAACATTTTTAATATTTCTGCAAACATTGCTTCAAATGTTTGTCCAAACAGCAAACACAAGACAAAATATTTGTGTGGTGCTATTTGTGTGGTATATTATGCCCTTAATTGTTCACGTACTCGAAAAACTTGCAACGAGAGAGTGAAAAAAGAGCATAAGAATTTGAAAGAAATGACAGTAAAATTTTTACTAGCAAGAATAATTTAGCCATATGGTTCATGTGTTTTTTTGCACAATAAAAATAATTTTTAAATTAAAAGTTTTTCAATAACATAAGATATTTATATATATAACATTTAAGAACAATATTGTTGTATCTAAAGGGGTCTGTACACGGTTGAAATGCATGTCATGCAGGCGAATTTACTCCTGTACGTGTGCTGGACGTAATATTCGCTATCATATCTAAATTTTTTGATTTTCCATCCAGCACGTTTTCACTAATACTACCATAGCGCTTGATGAGAAATGCTTGACCGTGTACAGACCCCTTTACAGCTGAATAGTGTCGATATGCCTAACTTGCTAGATTTTGCTGGTAAAGCGTTCATTTACTTTTTTATTTTTTTTTTTTTTGAGTAATTGGAAGACAATTTTGTTAATTTAAAATTTACTCTCTCGTTGCAAGTTTCCGCTAGTAAAGTAAATGAACACACCTATAGTGTTTGGGAATATTTTTTATTGTATTATTTGTAGCAATATTAATAATAATATTATTATATTGTTGAAAAGCATTTAAGAGAAATATGCCTGGCTTTTATCGACGACAAAGAACATTAAATTCGAATTTATTTTACCAACCTTTAAATTTTCGTTGCTAAAAATTTAGCATTTTAGAGAGCAACAACTTCTTATTTTGCGTTAGAGAATAGAAAATTTAAACATTTTAGCGATGGCATTAAAAGCTAAAATTGCGGCGAATTTAATATGTATGTGTTTGCCAAATTTAGAAATGCACGTACAGAAATTCATTCGTAGCCAAAAATCGCTAAATCAACTTTATAGATTTTTAGCTTTAGCGAATTACAGAATACGGCTACTGATTAAAGGCAATGGCGCATATTCAGAAATCATAACTAAAATCGGAACTAACAAAACAGAAACTAAAAAATAGTTCATAGATAGTTATAGATCTTATTCACAATTCATAACTAACGTAGCAACTGCTCTCAGCTAATAGAAGAAATGCAACAGAGTATATTGGCATGTAGAAAACATTAAATGTCGATAATATTTTGAACGATATATTTTGTAATTAATTAAAAAGCTTACCAAGCTCTTAAAAAACATTTCTGTTCTTTAAAAAATTAATACAAACTCTAAAAAAGTGTTTTTTTTTTATAAAATTAAATCAATCAGCTGTTCTTTGAATGTATTAGTTAGTTAGCATTTAGTTACAGCTTTACCCATAATTAAGTCTAAACTTTTTATGCTGAAAGTAACCAACTGTGAATAACTTAAATAGGTACTTAAAAAAGTTAACAATTGGTGATCATTTATGAATATGCGCCAATGTGTATTACAAACATAATCAGAAATGTCTAATGCCACATTTATAAGAGATTAATGGTGTAGGGCAGTAATACACTTATTCTTTTGGTCACTTCCTCACGCGCGCACATTTTGTTGTTAAGAATCTAACAGCAACAATAACAAGAAATACACAATATTAAGGTGGACAAGCGAACACAGCTAAAGACACATTTCAAACCAAATAGACAAAAAGAAACAGATATTTTTTATTTGCCGCAATTTTGTTTTTTTTTAGCAATGTGAGAGTGTTACATTAGAAATGAAATCTAAGGTGGTGCTGGTACTTACATATGCATCTAATATCTTTTATGCACACATAAAAGTAAGAATAGAATTGGTGCTAATAAAGTATAATCAAAAAGAGGTGTTATTGTATATGGTAGCGATAATTTTTATGTTAGCTATACCCGATAAGATTACTCTAATCCTACCTTAAAAGTGTCCTAAAATTTTAAGGGAATAACTATTATGTAAATTGTAAAAACTTAACAATTTATGGGAGTATGGTAAGAGCTTCTTTTATTTAAGGTCGATAATGTATTAAATATACTATAGCTCCTACTTAGAGCCTACGCTGAAAATTAATTTAAACAAAAAATCTGCCAACATTTTAAAAATTGTATTAACATTTTCTCGCTATTGGCCCGATTCCATGAATTAAGTATCTACGAAATAATTACCAAAAAACAGAATAAATGCCCAATTTAAAAAAAGAAATAACGCCCCAAACAGAAATAAAATAAAAACCCAATTTTATATAACCTTAATTTTATATGGCCTTAATTTTTAAAATTAAAAAGACCCCAGTATAATAATACGGTTTTGGTTTAAAAAATATCGCGAAAGATGGTGGTTGGCCTTTGGCTGGATGCAAGGATTTTCTTTTAAAGCAGATAAGCTTTAGTTAGCGATTCGGAATTTTTAGCGTTGGGATTTTTAAATTCGGGACTATTAAGTTCGGTACTTAAAAATAATCCTGATTTTGACATTTCGGGATTCTGAAATTAAGATTTTGATACTATCCCCTTTTATGTATGGTAAACATTATCAAGTCTCATGCAAATAAAGGATTGGTTATTAACTAAACAAATAAGTGCCTGATATTGATCTCATATATTTAAAAGACTTTTATGTACCTTATTTTATTCATACATATAATGTATGTTAATGTTAAGGTTTGTTTTTTTGTGTACAATTGAATTTTTATGTACATTTTTTGTTGTTTTAATAAATTAAAAAAATGATACCGTGAAAGTCCAAAAAGTACATTTTTTGGAAGTTGGTACAAAATTTAAATCCCTGATATGGATGTGTTGATCTCGCCTACCTCATGTTACTAACTTCATCGAGTGGAGAATACATTGGACCTGTAAAATATTTTTTAGGATTGAGTGAACGCCTTAGACTGGCACCATTGTATGACCTTTTGTAATATAATATACTCCAACTCTTAACCAGTAGCACTTATTTCAGAATTATTTTATATCTGAATTAGACCTAGCATTTTGTGTTATCTTCTTATCGCATTAAGATATCCTAAAACCACTTAGATGAATGTATGTATGCCCAATAGAAATTCACTATGGTGCTATAAAATTTTTTACTTGCTCATTTCGAAAGAGCGTGTAAGCCGCACCAAACAGTCGATTTTAATCGATGCAATGGTGATTCGCTAACGGCTTGAGGATTATATTCGCTCCAAATACGAATATAATCCTCTTCACCAGAAATGGGCTTCGTAAAACCGACGAACTTCTCGAACAGATTTATTATTTTTTTCAATTTCCACAATTCGGGAGCGTTGTTCTTGCGTTAAACGATTCATGATGAGTTGCCAAGCCTTGCTGAACAGAAATTTCAACACTATTTGACATTCTCAGCTGTCAAATAATTATCGATATCGATAGTTCTCATGCAGCCAACAAAACACCCGATATAATAGATGTTATGTCATCTGTAAATTTTGTAACAGTATATCTAAATTTAGTCATGTGCTTTTCCTTGCGAAAACCATATTGAAGCGAAAAAATATCATATACAGCCCAATTATGAAAGAAAAACTCCCCGGGAGTTTTCTCCCTTCTCCCATTTTTCCTATGTTAATTCAATGATAGAAATGGAAAAAGGGAAAAAACTCCCAGGGAATTTTTATTCATAATTGGGCTGATAGTATTTTGATAAAAATCGACACAAATTACTTGTTAATATGAAAATCTAAACTTCACAACAAAATTATTTGCTAGTACATAACAGTGTTGCCAGAACTTTATGACCAAAATGGCAACAAATAATAAAAAATGGCTGAAAACTTGTTTAATTATAAAGGTCGTGTTTGAAACGGTAGCAAAGTAAAATGTTGATACATCCGAGGTGAATAAAACTTCAGAATATTTGTCACAACCAACAAAATTTCTAACAAGCAGCATATTAGAAGTTGAAACTGAAAAGGTAATATAAAAACGTTTAGAAAATTTTATGAATTCAAAATAAAAAAAAATAAAACGCAAATAGAGGCATTTACAAAACAGTAAAAAATATTATGTTTTGGTTTTTATTTTCCTAAATTGTTCATTCTTTTATAAATATTTTTTTAGTTATTTTTCACAAGCGTCAAAATTTTATATCGTCAAAAAAGATATCATCTCATGAAAATTCCATAACAAAACAAAAATACTTGATTGAAATTTATTTACAATAAACTTGTAAATAAGAGATCAAGTTGTAATGTTCAAATACACATAAAATAAATATATATTTTCAAGATGTCATCAAGAACTTTGGCGAAAGAATATTTATAAAGTCAAACGAAAAAGTTGCTTTTTACAATTGCAATCATCTGTTTTCTTGGCTGTAAATTGAAACACACAATTGGAAAAAGAATTTGAAGGAAAATTTTCATGTTGTAAAATTAATTTCTTCATAAAAATAATTTAATGAAAATTAAATTCAATGAACTTAAGCCTGATTAAAATATCGAAATTTGGATTTAAAACCATTAGCAGTTTAATAAAATAATACTAATTAACAATACTAATTAATTTTATAAATTTTAATAAGAAAATAAAAATTAACATTCTAAGAAAATGGCAAATTGCAAAATTTATTTTTTTTGTGGCTAAACGAGGTGGAAATTGGCTAAAAAAAATTGTTAATTGTAAAACTAAAAACTTTAATGGAAGAACCAGGTAAAAAAATGGCTGAAACGAGCCACTAAATGCGCAACACTGCAGTGCACTGGTTAGTATGTCCATAATTGTCAAAACGTTTGGATTATCTGACTTTACTCTTGTACGTACTTGTTTTAGCATATTTGTAAACATACTTTGTTGCTTGCATATGAAAAGTTTTATTGAGCACATAAAAACTTACAAAAAATTTATTTTCAAAGTCATCGAGATTAGCAGACAAAACGTCAAAGAAAATAACAGCACGTTAATATTGGCAATAAAATACAGGGTGTTCGAAAATAAACACAAGCTTTAAATTAAATAGAAAACACAGTTTTTAGTCCTGAGATTGTTATTTTTTTATTAAACCATAAATTAACTAAGATCAGGCGCGGATTCAGGGGGGGAAAGGATATTTCCCCCCCCCCCCCCCTAAATTATAAAAATATGTTTTGCTTATTTCGATAATACATGAATTTCCGAATGTACAAAATTTTTGGAAATCCCATCAAGTTTTTTTTTTTTTTTTTTTTTTATAGAATCTCTAATCAAATTTTCAATAAGTATCCAAGTATTTATCCTAATAGTTATTTATTATATATTTCCAATGAAACATCTAGTTTACTGTATTTAAATACATTTTATTCTACATTCAATCCCAGCAAGTGCCATCTATTTCCGAAAAATAAACGTTTGGGTTGAATATGCGAGCGGTTGAATTATTAATAAGCCTTAGTATTTTCAATATTTTTATTTGTGCTATGATAATTATTTACTATTGGGGTATTCACAAGGTGTGCTATCATGGTTTATTGTCATAATGTTCTAACATTTTACAATGGTTTAAAAGTATTGTTGTTGGTTTGTAAACAAAAAGTGTCTTAAATAAATAGAACGTTGTTGCTATGTTTATTGTGATGTCGTAATTAATAGCACATTAAATTATGAGGGGTTGCTCACAACAGTCGTATTTTTTCATGTTATTATTTTAAGACATATGACTTTATGACACCTTGTGAATCCCCCATATATACATTTAAATATAACCGTTTTTCGTTGCATATTTTCATAATAGTAGGATTTGAATTGGAATTTTATATGCATTGCCATTCTACCTTCCCATATATACATATGAATATATGTATTGGTCTAGTAAAAGTTCACCAAAGAAGAATTATATAACTGTCAAATTTCAAGTGCATTAATAAGAAAAGTTCTTTGATATACAAAAATACATAAAAATTAGTGAAACAATGGTGAGTCCGTAATTTTTTTTTTAATATAATGTAAGTATATAACATTACCTTCAGTGGAAAAGGATGTAGTCCAATGTATAAATTTTATAGGAGAGAGAAAAAATTTTCTAAGGTCTTTAGTTCTGAATATATTTGAAGTCTGTAAATCCAGTTTTGCTTTATTGATTACTCTTTATTGGCTTGCAAACCAACTAAAAATAATACATATATGTTTTACATAGCTTTTTGTGACTTATCACCTTTTCTATTATATATTTTATACTTTTAATGTACATTTTAGCATGTCAATTTGCAAAAAATAAAATATACTATAAAATTGTTTTATTTATTTCAATGTTGACTATTAACAAATATTAACAAATTTTTTTTTTTAATTTTCACATTTCAATGGGCCCTAGCGCTTTTTTTTAGCATTTTTGGAATTACATCTTTAGCATTTGGATATACATATCGTTGCAAAACAAGAACTAGAAAAAAATATTTGTATTTTTTCTGCAAACGATGTATTTTTGTTAACTCTATTGAACTGCATCAATAACTTAATTTTCAAAAATTGTGGCATTAGCACATTTACGGCTGAAGGTACATATGTACGTATGTATGTGCAGCCAAAATTATTTTTGTTTTCCCATTGTTATAAGCTTTAAAATTCCTTTCTAAATAAAAATAATTTAAATAAAAAAATTAGCTGTAATCAACTTAAACCAGAATAATTACATATGTATCTTTAGATTAAAACCCAAACGGTTCGACTTAAATTCATTACTTAATTTTAAAATTAGTGAAGCATATTCCTTCTTCCAAAATTTTGTAAACAATTGCATAAGTTTTTTTTTTTTTTTGGTCGAAAAATTGGTCAAACAATTTAGTATGATGTAGTCAAATAAATTGTTTCAAATAAAAAAACATTAAAAATAAATAAAATTATTTTTAAAGCCAAAACGTTATTTAAAATAATTAATTTATTTTAATTTATATTGAACTGATCTTATATTCTATTTTACCTTATTGTTGAGTTTTTTTTTTTAATATAATATAAACATATCGTTTTTAATAAACTTTTAAAACAAATTTTTTACTTGTTTTGTACCATAAATATCACCCAAATTTGGTAGAAAGAACTGTATTATCATATCGCGATATAGAACACCAGTAACAGCCACCCCTTGACCAGATGTGACTAAAATCACATCAAACTGTACACCTTGTGGATACATTTAATTTTCGATAATCAGATTTAAGTCCTTCGAACCCCAAACGCAGTAATTTTGGCGATTAACGAAGCCAATGAAATGAAAATGTACCTATGTTTTTATTAAGCCATACAGTTTATAGGATAAGTTGTATAATAATAATCTATTTAACGAGCTTTCGTCGCTAGGGAACCTTATAGGATTCTTAATTTCCGGAAATGTATAACATTTTTTCTAAAATTTTTTTTTTTTTTTTTTTTATTTTTTTTTATTTATTCACAATTTTGAAAACTTAAACTATAATAAACACTAGTTAACAATATTAATTTTTTTTTATATACAAAGTCCCTTCATCGAACTCTCTAGTATTAAAAGAGTAACAAATTATTTACAAAATTCATAATTGATGTACATACTTCAAATGAAGTATGTAATGAAAAGTTAAAAAACATTACTTAAGTATTTTTTTATAAAAAAAAATAAATGAAATTTTAGATAAGATTTTCGCTGTAATCCCAAATATTTTTCGTTTGAAGCAATATGTTAATCTTAAGAACTTGAGAATTGCTTGGGATTTGTGCAGACATAAGATTTCAACAAAAATCGCTTTTTTTTCTTTTATTCTAAAATTTGTGTCAACGGCAAAAAATATTCATAAACGTGATATTAATGCTTACGTTATCGAGATTTAAGAAAAAAACGTTGTAGAATAAAGTCCACTAACTAGACTTTCGAGATAATATAACCCAATATTTGGTTGAAAAAAACTTTCTGAAAAAGTTTAATCTATGAAACTTCAAACAACATTTGGGAATGATGACTACTACTGATACATTTGCGAAATTAAGCAGCTTTTCTAGATTTTTTATACGCTTCACCACAGGTGGGAAAGGGTTAATATAAGGCCCCTATTACGGTTCAACTACAACTTTGCTATATTGTGGTGAACAAAAACATCAAAAAATTACAACTCATCACAACCAGTTGTTTTAATTACAACTCAACTGAGTTGAGTTGTGAACCATAATAGGGGCCTAAGTTTGTCATTCCGTTTGTAATTCCTACAATATTGATGTAAGACCCTATAAAGTACCCAGCCAGCAAAATAGTCCGAAGACTTCCAGATATTCGGCTCATTTTGTAAATTAGCTAATGCCGACCAAAAGCTATAAATGTTTTCATATTTAACGACAGCAGTTGCTCAACATCAGCTAAAGCTCTAAATTGATTATTGATTGAATCAAAATTTGCAATTTCATTCGGGAACAGTTTTACTAGAAGAGGTTATTTTATCTAAAATAACATTTTCATGAGTAATTTAATGGAACCACATTAAAGCTTCGTTATTAAAGTTGACTTTGGTTCTCAAATTTTATATAAAACTGTTTTGCATTATCTTTCATTTCTTTAACAATATCAATATTGATAGAATTTGTAGAGATATATAAATCCACTTCTGTTCAGCAATAAATTTCTTCAAAGGGCATTTAATTTTTGTAAAGGTTTATGATAGAGATATCACATACATTTAAAACATTTTTATTCGTGAGATTACGTTCTATTTGGAGGAACAAAAAGTTAGCTTTTGTAAAAATACATGCATTCGAGCATCTTCTGATTGCATTTCTAAATTAACCGTGTTAATATTTTTAAGTGCATATTGCATAAATAAAAATTTTCAATTTAAAAGAAGGATTTTTAAATCCTAATGAAAGAAATAATAGCTAAAAAAAAATAAATGCAATGAAAAGGACTCAATAATTTGTTTGACATACTAAAAATTCAAAAAGGGGGAACTATGATAAATTTTTAAATTGTACCAAAAAAAAAAAGTACAATTGTACCAACTTTAACATCCCTGATCTAAGACAACCGTCGACAAAAAAAAGTCTGAATCGTATACGAATTCTGTCCGATTTCTGACACAAAAATGTATGAAGAGGTGACACGAATTCTTTCAGACATGTCGTTGCAAATTCTGTTTTTTATCGGCATTTCTGATAGATTTCTAACAGAAATCTAATAAAAAAAGAAATGTAAAATTCAAATATGTAAGCAAACATTCTTACTGTTTTCTGCCAGATAGCTGAAAGAATATGGAATAAAATTCCAATCTAATAATCGCACAGATTTCTAACGCTTTTATTAAAGAAAACTCTTTTATTTTATTAGAAAATAAAAGTTTATAATTAATTATTTTACGTATATACATACGAACCATTTTTTTTAATCTTTTTTTTACAATAAAATATAAAAAATAAAAATATTTTTAACTTAATGAGAACTGTAATTGTTTTAAAAATGAAACACACATAACAACTTAGACACTTCTATATGAATTCAATCAGAAATCTGTTAGACATATCAGTACATAAATTCCCTCTAATATATCCATGCGAAATCGAACAGAAAGCGGCCAGACAATACGTATTCAATGCCTGACAGAAATCTGAACGAAGTCTCTAAGAATGGAGTCAGACATCTTCAAGAAATGTCTGATTCAGAAAACGTTGGACTATTTTGCTGGCTGTATATATATATTATGGGTCCTTATGAGCATCGAAGTTGATTTAACGATGTTCGTTTGTCCGTCTGCCTGTTAAAATGGGTTTTCCCAAGACCCCAGCGATATGATGGGGACTTGGTTGTTATATATTTCCTTCGTATATATTGAAATTCGGCCAGATCGCTCTATAAATGGATGATATATAAACAAAAAACCACGACTGCGTCTAATTTTTTTTATAAAATCCCATGTTGTTGTTTTTTTATACCAATCACCGTAAGTAACAGGGGATTATATACCTGGTATAATATATATATTTACACATAATACACACATACATGTGCAGCGAATCTGATTTAACAATGTCCGCCTGTCCGTCTGTGTTTCAGTATATCTAGAGAACGGAAATTGGAAAAGTTTCCAAATTTTGTACATGCATCTTAATTATCAATAGACAGCATCCGACAAAATGTGGGCGGGATTGGAGAAGTGGGCGGGGTACAAAATTGGTTTATTTATATCTTAAGAATGCTATTTCTGTTCTTATCGCTCCATGGTTAAGAGTATATAAGATTCGGCATATCCGAATATAGCACTCTTACCAGTTTTCTGTTATATTTGCCTTTTTTGGACTCCAAACATTTTTGTTGAAAAAATATTTTTTCCATATCGATTAGTCCACAATTAAAACAATTAAGCGTCACAAAACCTTATATTGAAGTAAATAAATTTCCCAAATTTACGCTTTTGAATTCTCAGGAATTTCCAAAAAAGAATAAGTCCCCAGGTATTTGCAAAAAGGGGTTCACAAATACGGATCCTAGAACCTAAGCCCAAACTATCAGCTGTCAAATTGGTTTTTTTCGAGTTGTTAACACTTTATTGCTGAAATGGCGGCAAATTCAATACATTCTAATTTTGAAACACCCGTTACCAACCAACTTTTGAACAATATACTCGTATGAGAAAATTCTTTGTATGTTTGTTAGAAACTTAATAAAAAACATAACAAAAATTGCATTTGTTTTGTGTTTATATCGCAAAATCAAAATTGGCGCCCACATATAGTGGTCGTAGGTGTTATAGTGTTATATTGAAATAGAAGTTTGAAGTTCTCTTGGTTTGTTGCCAGTCAGTTAGTTGGTGTTGTTGTAGTTTGATTTTATTTATTTTTGCTAAAAACACGTAAAAACTTATTTCCTTATTACTAAGTGGTTACAAAAAAAAACGAGAGAATGATTATATGGCCTACCTTCTTGAGAAATTTTAAAAGTTAAACAATTTCGTTAAATATTATAAAATTTGCAAGCTTTGTATGCAACTAAGTCATATAATAAGTTTAGAGAAAGTGTTGTGAACTTGACATTAGTCTCAGAAAATGCATATTTATTGCCGAATCACTTAATAAATTAATTAGTGATTAAACAACCAGGACAAATTTTTATATGCACAAAAATTTTCCAGCAAACAGCTCAAAAAAAGCAAAAAATATGCTTATATTATACTTCAAAAAACGTTTTAATATGAGTATTAAAAAATTAAATTAAAAAAATATTAAATGTTGCGTTTCGGTAAATTGTTAACTGAAAAATGCTGTTAAGTTTTTCACTTCAATTTTCAATTACACAGAAAAAATTACAACTTTTTCTCCAGTCACCGAATTTATACCAAATTCATAATAACAAGTTTTTAATTTTGCACCTTTTACCATGTGGCATCATATTGATTACTAAAAATTTTAAAATTTCGAATATTTTTTTTTTCAATTAATGATATTTTTAATATTAATTAACAAAATTATCAAAAACCTTTGCATTTCAAACAATGTGTTAATTTATTTAATTAAATATTGACAATTCCCAACAACAATTCTACAAGTTTAAATTATTTTATTTAAAGCGAAAAAGTCAATTAATATTTTTTGATAGTTAATTAATATTTTAATTAAAATTTTATTTCAAAACAACTTAAATATTAATTAAATCAAAATTTTATTTTTAATTTTTTTTTCAACTTAAAAAAAAGTTGATTCAATTATCACTTTAATGAAATTTAAATACTTTTTAAATCATTTTTTTAATTGATAAAAAACTTTTTTCTGTGTATTGCACAAATCAATAGAAAATATCGAAAATATTTTGTTAATTTTATAAATGTGCCAAATTTTCCAATATTATCTAAATTGTCAACGAGTTATCCTAAATCTTTTATGGTAAACAATTCAGGGTATTTTGCGTTTGTTTGTAATAAAGGGTGATTCATCGTGAGGTTTAATTTTCAATATGCTATTTTTTACAGATCATGCGTGACCCATATCAAACTGCTTTGTCATTTTTGTACATTATCAATTGGCAGGCCATCATAGAAAGACTCACACCACAACAGCGTCTCCAAATTGATCAGCTGTATTACGAAAATCAGCGTTCTGTGAGAAATGAAAATCCGGAGTTTTATCGTGAAATTTGGTTCAGTTATAAAGCACATTTCTGGCTTAATGGATACGTTAAAAAGCAAAGTTGCCTACCATTACATCAGTTAAAAACAACGGTATGGTGTGGTTTATGGGCTGGTGGAATCATTGGTCCAAATTTCTTCAAAATTTAAAATCAGAATGTTACCGTCAATGGTACTCGTTTTCGCACAATATTAACGGACTATGTGCTTCCGGAAATTAAAGCGCGTGGTCTCGGCGAGCTCTGGTTACAAGAAGACAGCGCTACGAGCCATATAGCGCGTAAAACAATGGTATTGTTGAGAAATCATTTTCGTGGGCACTTAATTTAATTTTTTGGGTACGGTAAATAGGCCACCTAGATCCTGCGATATCACACCTTTGGACTATTTTCCGTGAGGGTATGTAAAGTCTAGGATCTTTAGAAATAAGCCAGGTACTTGACAACTGACGCTTTGGAAGCCAACATTACTCGTGCTATGCGCGAGATACCAGTCGCTATGCTCAAAGGAGTCGCCCAAAATTGGAACTTCCGAATGGACCACCGCAAGCGTAGTCATGGTCAAAATGTGCATGATATAATTTTCAAACATAAAATGCCATAAATTGTTCTTTAAACCGATAATAAACATTTTACGTTCACTTTCAAATTTATAAGTTTTATTTAACATTATAAATCAAACCTCACAATGAATCACCCGATACATAGGAATATTGGTTGTAGAACAATACAGTAAACCGATTGGCCCAGAATCGTTTTCTGAATTGATTTAAAGATACGTCCGTCCGGCTCAATATCTGTCAATGTAAATCTTAAGCTTAAATTACAGGTCGCATTTTTTAAGACAATTTAATAAAAATTTGGTACATACGTTCTAATGTTCATGAGGCCCAAAAAACATGTATTGCAACCTTGGTTGCCCCGGTAGGCTAACTGGTAGTGAGCTAGTATATCAGAGCTGGTGTTACGGGTTCGATTCCCGCCACAGACTCTAGTCTACTGCAGACAGATTTAGCGCTTCCAGGATTAGCATAGAAAAAAAAATTACATTACTAAAATTTGAATCGATCTATATTTGAACGTGGCTCCTATACAAACACCACTCCCTTATAAATGTCGGTATTAAATAAAATTTTTTGATATAAATATCGCTTTAAAACGAGTTCATCTTATATACAGTCGAATCCTGATAATTCTTAATCGTAAGGGACCAGCCATTTTTTACAACTTACAGGGATTTTCGATTTAACAAGATTTCGGTTCAACGAGGTTAAATAAGAAAAATACGAATGAACGTGCTGTTTCTATCTTTTATTAGAACGGACAAGAAATACAAAACAATAACAACAATTTGTTACGAATTATTGAGATTTTCGATTTAACGGGTACGAATTGTCCGGATTTCACATTAGATGTTGATATATCTTCTATCTATCTATATATATATACATAAAAATGAATGTATGTATGTTTATTTGTTTATTTGTGGTCGTAACACAAAATGGATTTTATTATATCTAAAGCAAGAGAAAAATTGTCCGAATTTGGTACACATAACTTGGTTATCAATACAAAAATTCTCTGGCAAAATAGGCGGAATTGAAATCGTGGGCGTGGCATATCCCATACAAAATCAATATAGATTTATGTAAATCTGGAGGAGCCAAAGTTTCCAAATTAGCTATAACCATTTTGGTTATCAATACATAACATCCGACAAAATATAGGCGTGGCACAGAATAGATTTTTTTTATATCTTAAGAACGGTAGATGAAAAATTGTCCAAATTTGGTACACATATCTGGGTTATCAATACACAGTTTCTCTAAAAAATGGACAGTATTGGAGAAGTGGGTGGGGTACATCCCATTGAAAGACATTATAGATTTCTGTATATCTAGAGAACGGTTAGAGCGAAGCTTTCCAAGTTAGGTAAAAACATCTTAATTATAAATACACAACATCCGAGAAAGTTTGGGCGGGATTGGAAAAGTGGATGTAGCACCTCCTATACTAAGAGATTATAGATTTCTCTATGTCTGGAGAACAGCAAAAGCCAAAGTTTTCAAATTAGGTACAAGCATATTGGTAAGTTATACACAACATCTAGCAAAATCTTTGTGGGATTGGAAAAGTGGGCGTGGCATAAAATAGATTTATTTACATCTAGAGAACGGTAAGGTAATAGTTGTCCAAATTTAGTTCACATAACTGGGTTAACATTGCACAGCCGCCCTAAAGAAATGGACGGGATTGGAGAAGTGAGCGTGACACCTACTATACAAGGACATTATAGATTTCTGTATATCTGGAGAACGGTAAGAGCCAAGGTTTTCAAATAAGGTAAACACATTTAAGTTATCAATACACAACATCCGACAAAGTGTGTTCGAAATTGGGATAGCGCGAGTGGTACCTCCCATACAAGGAGATTGTAGAAATCTTCATATCTGGAGACCGACAAAAGCCAAAGTTTCCACATTCGGTACAACTATCTTGGTTAGTAATACACAATGTCTGACAAAATATTTGCGGGATTGGAGAAGTAGGCTTGGCATAAAATAGATTTATTTATATCTAGAGAACGGTAAGATAAAAGTTGTCCAAATTTGGTGCACATCAACACGCAACATCTATCAAAAAAAAGGTGGAAGTGGATAAGTGAACGTGGTTCCTTACATACAAATGCAACATCAGTCAAAAAGTGGGCGCGATTATATAGGTAAGCGTGGTAAAAAATAGAATCCCGTCTATTTGAAGAAAGGTAAGTGCAAAATTGTCTAAATTTGGTACAATTATAATGGCTATCAATATAGAGACAGCATCTGTAAGTAATGTGTTGGATCTAGAGGACGGTCACAGCTACAATTTACAAGTTTGGAAAAAAATATGGTATATATATCTGCAAGAAGCCCACTGCCTTATTGTAGACATAGACGGATATGCCGAATCTTATATACCCTTCACCATGGTGCAATAGGAACAGAAAAAATAATCGCAACATATAAAAAAAATCTCTTCTAAAGTCACGCCCATATTTTGACGAATGCTTGATAACCAAGTTCCCTGTACCTAATTTGTAAACTTTGGCTGTTGCCGTGCTCTAGGTATACAGAAATATATAATGCCTTTGTACGGGATAGCTACGTCCACTTCTCCAATCCCTTCCATATTATTAGAGAGGTTGTCTATTAATAACACAGCTATGTGTACCGAATTTAGGAAGATTTTCTCTTACCATTCTTTAGATATAAATAAATCTATATTGTGTTACGCTCACTTCTCCAATCCCGCTCACATTTTTTGCGATGTGGAATAATATGGAAACTTTGTCCCTTTTCTCTTCTACAGATGTATAGAAATATATAATGTCTTTGTTTGGGAATACACAACCTCTCCATTTTTTAAAGAGGTTGTGTATTTATAACCAAAATGCTTGTACCTATTTTGGAAACTTTGGCTCTTGCCGTAAAATTGGAGGCAGTCGTAGTTTTTTGCTTATATATCAGTCAATTATGAACCGATATGGCTGAAATTCAATAGTAAACTTAAACGGAGAATATGTGACATAAATATAGAACAACCTAGTCCCCATCATTTGTAGGGTCTTCGGAAAACACCATTTCAACAGACAGACAGACGGATACAATGGGCGGGATTGGAGAAGTGAGCGTGGCGCTTCCAATAAAAAAAGATTAAAGTTGAAATATCATTTCTGATAGCAATTTTTAACTAAGTGTAACTACTTATGTATAACTAAAACAATAAATAATTCTTAGGTAAATCTAATTTCATAACAGTGTAAAACCATATGACTTCTTACTCTACTTCTGAGTCCTGCAAAATTGTGATTTTTTAAAAATATCCTTCTTAATTAAGAAGTTAAATTAAGGAGTTAAAATCAAAATTTTACTAGGACACCTACATAAGTATATATACACAACTATATATAAAGATATATTATATAAGATTTATTGGTTTCAAAGTCATTTTAAGAAGGGGGTCTATAAGGAAGTCCGTACCAAATTTGATCAAATTATCCCAAATGGAAGTAGCAACTCATTATGCTGAAAAGACGAACAAATATCGTGAAATCGATTAAGAAGGTAATTCTAAATCGATTAGTTAACTGAAATGTGGGTCTAGAAACAATATTTCTATGTGTAACACACATCAGAACAAATACATAATCCCGTTCTCAGCGTTGGTGGTGTAGGGTATAATAATATACAAAAGATAATTCGAATTCAGATTTTTTATTTTGATTTCCGAAAAGAGCATAAAATAATTAGATTTACCATATAAATCTTAGAATACAACTTTTAAAAGTCAGATTCTTCAATTTATTTTGAGAAAAGAACATAAATGAATTAAAAATTAAATAATTTTTGTTAATATATATAAAATGTTAAAAAAAAATCGGTACACATTTTAAGAAGTCTCACGTCAATAGGGGCATTTTCGTTAAAATTAGCGAATGTAAGAAAAACTAGAAATATAACACAAAAAAAACTCAAAATTTTATAATATAATTGTAAAATCAGTGTAAGAAAAATATCTACACATAAAGAAAAAACTCGTACTTAATTAAAGGTTTTGCTTCTTACTTTAGTACGAGTCGTATTTGTATTTGTATTTGTATTTAAATATATTTATTTACTTAATATGATTTTCTAATACAACAAGACATAATATCTTATAAATTACAGTATAAGAATCTGACAAGTTAAACATACATTGATTCAATTAAATAAAAATAATAATTTTGAAATAAAATAATGAAAAAATTAAAAATAAAGAAAAATAAATGAAAAAAAAACAAATAAATAAAACCTAAAATTTAATTACTTGGTTTGAGACTTAAGAAAAAATAAGAAAAGAAACAAAAATTAAAACAAAAGATGTTCTTTTACGAAAGATATTCTTTAAGTAATTTTCTGAACCTTATTGCGTTGCTAATAGTCTGCAAATTATCAGGGAGTCTTTCGTAAAAATTTAAGTACGAATAACACTAACAGCGTTGTCAACTTTGAAATTTCAAAACCGAAATGGAGAAAAAACGCGTCATTTAAGGAAAAACTCACCAAGTTTAAAATTAACTGCCAGGCCCACAATGTCGACAAGAACATTTCTTTCGCATTTTTATATTAAAAACAATAATAAAAAACTTAAATTTGTTTTTGTTTTCAATACAAAAATACGAAGGAAATGTTCTTGTCGACATTGTGGGCCAGGCAGTAAGTTTTTTTTGAAAAAGTATTTAAATTTAATTAATGTGAATCAATTGAATCAATTATTTTTTTAGTGGAAAGAAAATTAAAATTAAAATTTTGATTTAATTAAGATTTTAGTTGTTTTGAATAAATTATCACATTGTTTGAAATCGCAAA
Source organism: Pollenia amentaria (assembly GCA_943735925.1). NCBI lineage: Eukaryota > Metazoa > Arthropoda > Insecta > Diptera > Polleniidae > Pollenia > Pollenia amentaria. Next base: position 183,408,440 of record OX031007.1, on the reverse strand, counting down.
TTTTTTTGATGATTTTTTTATTAAAATTAAAAACATCATTTATTCAAAAAAAAAATATTCACAATTTTAAAATTTTTAGTAATCAATATAATCAAACAAATTGTTTGCTTGATATTATGAATTTGGTATAAATTTCGTGATTAGAAAAAGATTTTAATTTTTTCTGTGTATAAATTAAGGCCCTAATCATGTAAAACGCAGCGCAACGCCAAAGAATAATATTGAAAGCACAAACAATGTCATAAATATCTTGTAATTTTCTTGTTGCTTTCTACAGAAATTCACATTGCGTTTTAAAATTTCAAACGCTGCATAGTTTGGGACGTTGAGAATTTTAAAACGGTACATGAATTTCTATAGAAAGCAACAACAAAATTACAAGATATTTATGAGATTGTTTGTGCTTTCAATATTATTCTTTGGCGTAATCAATATAATCAAACATGATTAGGGCCTTAATTTATACACAGAAAAAATTTAAATTTTTTTCTAATCACGAAATTTATACCAAATGTAAAATTGTTAGTAAAAATGTTGCACTGTTGAATCAAATGGTATTGAAACAGGTGTATTTTATTGTACAAAGATTTTGTTATAAATTAAAAAACGCACCGAAATTTAAAAAAAATATTTAAAAAGCACCCAAAATGGTGCGAAACGCAAAGAGTTGACAACGCTGAACACTAAAAAAATACTTAAGACAACCCAAAATGGTATAACTTTCGAAAAACAATATGCGTGCATACGCATGTGTTTGTAAAAATTTGTTGTAGAAACAACAACAACACTACAAAATAAATTAAAAAACGATTTGCTTGTTTTGTTAAGAAACAACAACAACACTACAAGAAGAAACATACAGATTATTTTCATGTTTAAAAAGTAAGATAAGAAGTAATAATTCCCATATTCTATTTGTTAAAATTATTTAGTTAAATACAACAATTTTCAAAGTAGAATTATTACGAAAACCATATCGGACATGCCGCAGGTGTCTTGTACTTAGTTGAGAATTCTTTCGTTATCAAAGGGCGGAACAAAAGTGGAACAAACATGGGTAACGGATAAGTTACTAATACTATTCTCTCTATCTCTGGTTTAATGGCATCGTAATTCCATTTTGCCGTTTATCTCGTTTCGGCTAAAACATTTAGGGCCATTATTACAACCTAATGATAAATTTGCTGATAGTTAACGTGAACAATAGCTATCTTGAACGATAAAACGACCAATAAGTTTTTTCCATTATTACAACTGTCTGATAAAATAAAAAATATAATTTATATACTGTGGCAACATTGCAGTATATACCGCCTACTTTTGGTTGTTAAAATACGTAGTGGCAACGACTTGCTTTTGTTTCTTTCTTTAATTAAAAAAATAATTCAATTTTTGTGCTTTATTTTTGTTCTTAATGGTAAATTGTTTTGTTTTTTGTGTTAAATTGTGTTTTTTTTTTTAGTTTGCATAATTTAATTTGTCTTAAAACTGTCACTGATGCTACCATATCTTCAGCAGAAAATATGGCATCTTCAAGTTCTTAAAGTTCACTTGTAAAGTTAGCATGAGGACAAACCTGATGTTAGCTTATCAGTCACTTTTTAGGTTAATGTTAACTTGTAATAACCAAAAACTATTTATCTGTCAGATAGCATCCTAAAAATAACTATTTGTAAGTTGTAATAATGGCCCTTAATGTTTAAAAAGAAATTGAATAAACAAATTTGTAACAAATTTTTCAATGTTATCTGTTTAATTCAAAATTTGGATTAGGATTTTTTCAATTGAATCGATTATTTTTCGAATATGCAATAGAAATTTTCAAATTTAATTATTATTTTCTAAAATCTGGCCGGAAAAATCTTATTTTTAATTGTCCTTTTTTTGAATTTAAAATGGAAGGACTAATTTGTATATGTTCATTTCTGAATTGGATGTAAAAAATGTTCATTCTCAATTGCTCTTTTCTGACATTAAATCGAAAAATCTTATGTTTTACTGACTTATTTTTAAATAAAACCATAGCATAATAAGTACCAGGTAGGTGCATTAAGGAGAGCTGTCATTATTTACTAGGGTATTCAAACGATTAACCATTGTTCGATTAATCGATTAATTTTGGTCGATTAACTGCTCGAATAATTTAAAATTGCTTATTTTCGAATAACGAATAATTCGAATAATTTATGTCGATTAATCGAAAATTGGGTTTTTCGTAGTACATATTTATTAGCTTTTTTTCTCTTTTATGTAAAAACACAAGCCGGTACGTTTTAAATGCCCTTTTATTGCTTCTTAAGGGAACATTTTCTTCGAGTAATGATTCAGATGAAGATTATTTTTTTGTGAAGAATAAAAACAACCTTTTACCAGACCTGAATAAGACTATTAAAAGTATTAAAATTATCAGGATATCAAAAAGTGATTCAAGTGGTATAATGGAAAAATATAATTTTTAGAAAAGACAAGAAAAATAACAGAGCAATTGGATATGTTTTATAACGCTTTACTTTCAACCTCTCCAACGTCAACAATAAGTAAAAGAATCTTGTCTGAATCAAGTTTCATCAAAACAAAAGAAATATATCGTTTGAAACATAAACATTTAAGCTGTATTCCCTTTTTTCAAATATTATTTTAGAAGATAAGCTTAAATTTTGATGCTATTTTTTTATTAAACAAGGTTTACTCTTTTATTACATTAAGTACCTTTTGTAATATTGTTGTTAAAAATATAATTTTTGGTCTTATTTTTAAACTTCAAAACTAGAAAAAATTATTATTATTTTTTTTTTTTTTTTTTTTTTTTTTATTTTTTTATTTCTCACAATACTATAACCTAGCCTTTAAAGGCCATAATCGGTTACAAATTTCTACTAATAATTATAAATAAATTAATATATGAACCTATGTATGTGTATATAAAAATTAAAGTGTGCATAATTACAAAAAGGTAAGATAGCTTAATAATAATGTAAGAATACTAGCTATGAAAAATCCCAAAACGAACAATTCCGAAAATTATATGTAAATCTCATATTTATCTACACATATGAATACATTTCCAATAGTTAAATCTATGCAGAAAAACTATAAAGCGGATATTTGTTAACTGTCAAAGTATAAATAAGCATTAATTTTATATTCATAAAGAAAATACTACACAACAAACTTCACCAATTAAATATTTAAATATCATGAATATAATAACTAACGCATATATGATCATATAAATATACAACAGTTATATAGAAGAATGATTTCTTGAAAGTTCTATAAAGAGTCTTTTTTTATATGTGTTAGCAGAAACATCAAAAGTTCTCAAAAAATTTGGCAACTTATTATAAGATCGTGCAACTCTTACATAATAAGAACGCTCCAATATGGCAGATAATTTCGGTATAATTAACTGCCTATTTCTCGTTGATCTACAAAAATCAAATAACTGAATCAAATATCCAGGAGTATGCAATCTATACGACTTATAAAAGTGGACAAGATTTCTAAAATTTATGAACTCTACAAATGGAAAACCTAAAAATTTTAAAACAAAGGGTGAGACATGCTGTCTTATCCTCAACGAGTAAAGATACCTCATAACTCGATTGAAAACCAATCTTAATTTCTTTAGAATATAGCCAACTGTTCCAGTATACACCTCCAAGCCATATAAAAAAACTGGCATTATAAGCCCATGAACAATTTGTTTTTTAACATAAGTTGGTAACATTAAATCTGTGTTGTACAATTTACGCAAAGTAAAGTTCACTTTAGATATTATAAAATTAACATGACTTTCAAAAGATAATTTAGTATCAAGAATTACACCTAGACAATTAAGACGATCAACAAACTCAATATCATTACCACTAAGAGTAATAGAAAACTCGGAACTACTACATTTGCCAAACAACATTGCCTTAGTTTTACCAGTATTAACTAGAAAAGCATTATCTAATACCCAAGAATCCAACAATTGAACTGTATAATTTATCACATTTTGCAATACATCAGAAAATTCAGGTGTACCTCTAAACAATAGCTGCACATCATCAGCAAAAGAAAATGGAAGACACAAATTGCTAGAAATTTTATCAAAAAGATCATTAATAAACATTATAAAAAGTAAAGGTCCAAGGACCGATCCTTGAGGCACACCACTGTAAACTGGAAGCAAGCTAGAAGCCCGATTACCACTAACAACATATTGACTTCTACCAAAAAGATACGAAGATATTAACTTGCAAGCAGAACTGGAAAAGTTATAATATGTATGCAATTTTTTAACCAGTAGATAATGATCTACTCTATCAAAAGCCTTAGTAAAATCTAATGACAATAAAATACACACACCGTCGTTAGATAGATTATTACGAATATTATCTGTTAGGCCAAGCAGTAAAGATGTAGTACTTCTATTAGCTCTAAAACCAGATTGACAATCATGTAGCAAATTGTTATGATCAATATGTTTTAAAAGTTGGATCTTCATAAGATGCTCCACAAGTTTAGATAGAACAGGCAGAATGGATATCGGCCGTAAATCGTCAGTCCGAATTGTTGAATTATTTTTACTTATGGGAACTATTCTCGCAATCTTCCAAAATAACGGGAATTTCGACGTTGTTAATATTGTATTGACTAAATGAAGAACATAATTTCCAATAATTGGCATCAACATCCTGATAAACTTAAGCCTAAAACCATCCAATCCTGCAGCATTTGACTTAATTAAATAAAAAGCCGAAACCATTTCTGACAACTCAACTGGGATAAATGAAAATCCACTTTGATTATTAATTATTCTATCAGCTATTCTATTGTTATTATTAATTTGATTGGATGAAAAGACATAATTTAAATAGTCAGGATCAACATGATCCAAATTGTCATTATTATCCCCAAATCCATGCCTTTTAAGAACTGACCAAATATCCTTAGCGTTTAAATTCAAATTGTTCGATTATTATTCGATTAAATTTTTACCTCGAATAATTATTTGCGCGATTAATCGATTAAAGCAAAACCTATTATTTACCCATGTAATATCAAACAGCGAAACATGACTCAATTGCAAATATTTAGTTTTCAACATACTTTTTTATATAAAAAAAGCTTTTTGAATTTTGGTAATAGGTAGTAGTTATTTCATATGTTACCTGGTAAGTAGTTGTCAATACAATTGTCATTATTCTGAAAGCCTCAATAAGTACTTACTAGTAATGACCTCAGTAAGTAATTTTCACTTCTACTATTTTTACTTCTGAATATTTGCTTACTCATAATCAGCTCAATAACTACTAATTAGATGTGTTGTTTTCAGTACTGAATATTTACTTACTAATAACTAGTTCCACAACTACTTATTAGTAAGTAGTAAGTATATTGTAAGTACTTACAATTTAACTTACTGGTAGTAAAATAAAAACTAGATTTTTTGTGACTTCTAGTAAGTGTATTGTAAGTACTGAACTACTTATTAGGTCTATTAACTAGCGCCAATTAAATAAAACCTAGTTATTTTTTAGCTTCTAGTAAGTATATTGTAAGTACTTACAATTTAACTTACTGGTAGTAAAATAAAAACTAGATTTTTTGTGACTTCTAGTAAGTGTATTGTAAGTACTGAACTCTGTGGATAACTCGAATAAAAATAAGTAGTTATTCAGCCGAAATAACTACTTATTTTTACTTGCGAACCTTCCAGGTAAGAAAAGTTTTTGCTGGGATTTTGTCTATTTGAAATCGAGTTTTAAAAAAATTTGGTATTACAAAATTTTTTTATTAAGAAATTTAAAAAAAAATCAATAAATTTATTTGATTTTTGACGCTTGTTTAATTTTTTTTTTTTTATTATTTTCTTTTGTTTGACATTACATGGGGCTTACAATTGAGAACAAACTTACACATGACTATACATTATACTTTTTTATCATTAAAAAAACTAAAACTTTTTCATTCCAATTGTCATTTGAATTCGTTTATTTTCTAAAATGTATGTCAAAATTAAATTTTGGATTTCTTTGTTCTGAATTACTGTTAAAAATGCTGTATGTTTTAATTCAAGTTTGTTTCCTTTTCCACACTTTCTTATAAACAGTTCATAACAATTTTCGTAAGGTCACATTGAACATAAAAATCATATTTAACAGTTTAAAGAAAAGTAATTAAAATTACTCATACGACCTCATGAACACTAAAAAACATAAAACACTTTTACCTTTGTTGAATGAATATGAGAGTTAAAACAGTTAAAATAACGTACTTGTATGAAAAGAAAACGTGTGGTATGCATTTATTTTATTGTAAAAAGTAATGATTAACTACAACTGTATAGAACTTCATTAAGACTTTGAAAAAAATCGAACGTGAACTCGACATTTGCTCTTTGCTGGAAGAGGAAAACAACAAAATAAAAGAAAACTATGAAATACAAACCAAAGCAATAAAACATTTTACCAACATACACGTACTCACACATGTGTCCATACGTCCCTATTACTTTCATACATGTTCTTTCTTTGCTATTCTTTATTTTTTTTTTTTATTTTTACCACGAAATGAATCTTTAGACAACGAAAAAAAAAGAGTCATAAATTCGATTTTCTTACAAGTCAAAAGAGTTCAGTATTAAATTTCATTGTTAAGACATGAGAAATCATGAAATAGCTATTTAGACTCATGGGTATGAATGCTAGTACTATTTTATTTAAACTGGCAATTAAAATCAAGTTCAAAAATGTAGTTATTTTACGAAGCCTATTTACTTATTTTCAAATAATTACCTTAACAAAACCATGTCAAAGTTGTATTTAAAAAAAAAAAAAAAAAAAAAAAATAAGACACACAAGAAAAACTTTATAATAATTACTGCTTGCTTTACTCCCTCCAAAGTAAAATCAAAATTCAGAATTTTTTAAGAATTTTAGTATAAAATAAATAACCAAAAATCGGCCAGTTTGAGTTTTTAACATGCAAATACAAGGAAATTATTCCAAATTCAATATTATTATTTTTAACGTTCTCAATATCGTTTGATATCGTTGCAAATAAGACTTTTTGAATGTTTGTAATTCTCATTCCCTCTGTAGTCTTATTTGCTAATATTTTTGGATTTTCTAAAATTATTTGGGAAAAGCGTTTCCTGATTATCTGACCTTAGCAGCCAGTGAAATGCGCATAGGAACAGCTTGTCCTCCAACAATAAATTTCAGTATTTTTATCAATTATAAAAATAGGGAATTAAGTACAACTAACAAAATCTTTTAATGAACAATTATGTATTCCCCAAAAACAACTTTTTGATAATTCTCAATAAAATATCTTAAAACTCCATATTTTTTAAATAAGTAATCTTATAAAATTCATACTGATTTAAAATATTGATATCAGCTTCAAAATAAACACTAAAAATATTATGTAGTTAACTTCCACAGAAAATTCATTTAAAACAACTGTAAATTTATTTTAAAAACGGATCAGTTACATTTCATTTAATATAAATGAATTTTGCATACATTATTGAATTTTCTTTATTTCATAACAATATAAATACAGAAAAACAGTATTTTTTTGCAGTTTGTTTTTTGAATAACAAACATAAATGTTAAAAAATAAATTAATTCGCAATAACTTAATTTTTTTTTTTTTTTTTTATTATTCCTACACTAAATCCCGCGAAGCTTTTTGCTTGTCTGCAGGAGACCAGAGTATCTGGCGGGAATCGAACCCGCAACCCCGGTACTGATAGACTAGCTCATTACCAGCTAGCCTACCGGGGCAGCTAGCCAGCTAGCCTACGGAAAACGAATTTAATAAACTACAATCAGTTACTGTAATAATTTTATTAGTGAAGAATTTAAAATTTACCCAATTGCAAAATGAGCCAAACTTGATTCGAAAGTAGAGTTTTTTCAAAACCATGTTGTTCTTAGTATAAATAGGTCGAAATATTGTTTTAATTTTTACTCGATTTTTTTAGTGAATCATATTGATATACGAGTATAAGACAAGCAATGAAATAAAGGAATAATTGCTTACAATTTTTTTTAATCCCTGAAAATGTTTATTGGGATGCTTAAAAAATATTTTTTGATTTTTTAAAGTGCTATTATCTCAAAGAGTTCTAGCAATTGAAATTTTTGAAATTTTTTTAAATTGGGCTTCAGTTCAACAAATTGAACAGCATATTTCCAATGTGCGAAAAAATTCTTTCTTGCGAACAACTACATTTACAGCAAAAACAAATTCTAAAAACTTTGTTTTTGTTTTAAATGTAGTTGTACGAACATAAGAATTCATTCGCACTTCGGAAATAGACAGCCATTTTCATTAAATTATTTTAATGAAGAAAGGAATTTTATAGCCTATTTCCGATGTGCGAAAGAATTCTTTCTTTCGTATAATTACATTGAAAACAAAAACAAATTTTTAGACTTTGTTTTTGTTTTCAATGTAGTTATGCGAACGAAAGAATTCGTTCGCACATTGGAAATAGGCTATTAGAAGATGAAATAATTTAAAATTTGTGATAGTTTTGTTTCTAACTGAACGGGGAATTGAACTCGGGTCGAAATTTACATGTTAAGAGAATAACCACATTCCCATCATCAGAATTTTTTGCAGTTAAGGCCCAACCATAATATGCATGAAGTCGCTTAAGTCAACTTAAGCAACTGTGCGATACATATAAAACATATGTGGCCAACTATAATGTACTTAATGAAACTTTTCGTTAAGTTTCGTCAAATGCCATTTGCTTAAGCAAAGTGCCAAACTGAACGCACATTCCGTATGGAATCAGCTGTTTGTGCATTATTAAAAAAAAAAAAATTAATTGAAATGAATAAAGAAAAATAAGAAAACAGAAAAAGAGGAAGTTGACATATTTTAATTTTGTATCCATTTTATAAATTAATAAGTATCCACAACAAACACCAATTTTTTGCTTTTTAAAACGTTGCATGGACCCCTTTCAGACAGGCAAAGTTTACTTTGACAAAGTCTGTTGAATTCTCTTTTAAACTTTGTTTGGTGCTCAGACACACAAAGTTTAATTTGACAAATTTTTGTTTTCTCTTGTTTGAATATAATATATAAACAGCGTTGCCAGAATGATGATTTTATCATATTTTTTTTTTATTTTTTCAAACAAAAATATGATTAAAGATTTTTTTCTCAAATGATGATTTTTTATTTTTAGAAATTCTGATTTTTACTTTAATTTTGCTTATAGAAAATACACGATTACTTAAACAGTCAATTTTTAAAACAATGAAGTTTTGCATCAGCTTGATGTGTGTTGGTGCTGCACACTTTTGTACCCAGTATCTAGAATACACAAAATTGCATCATTATTTCTGGACATAAAAATATTAAAAAAGGCATATTATAACCTATTTCCAATGTGCGAAAGAATTCCTTCTTTCGAACAACTACATTTAAAACAAAAACAAATTCTAAAAACTTTGTTTTTGTTTTAAATGTATTTGTAAAGGTACGTTCAGACTGATGAAATATTTGAAAGCAAACATCAAATATTTCATTAACGTAGTCTGAACACAAAATATTTTTGAGTATCAAATAAAATAACAGCTGATTTTGAGCAAATAAAAGTATTTGCCGTCAAAAAAATATTTGTCCAATGTGAACATAGTGTGAACACAAAAAATCAAATATTTTAGTAATTTTTGAGCAAACATTTATTTGATATTACAAAAAAATTGAAAGAGCAAACAACGACAAATAATTTTAGCCATGTTCCAGATAGAAGCAATTTTTACTGTAAGTTTTCGGATTCTTTACAATTTTAAAGATTTTTTATAATTATTAGACTTTGCTATCGTGCCGCTATTAGCAAATTTTTGCAAATTACCGCTAATTTAGACATTTTTATAGAATTTTTGCCATTCCTTAAAGTTTAAGGCACTTTTACTAAATTTTATGGCTTGTTTGAAATATTAAAATGGTTCGCGAATTTTCGCAATTTTTGCAACATTTTTTTTTTGTTTTTCCCCTAAATTTTGTTTTTTAACCGATTTAGCAATTTCAAATATATTTTAGGGTTTGTTTCCAAGTTTGCACTTTTTCGCGAATTTTAGCCATGTTCGCAAAAGAAGCGATTTCTTTCTGTGATTCTTTGCAGCTTTAACTATTTTTAATAATTATGAGTACTAAACTTTGGTATCATACCGCTATTAGCAAATTTTTGAGAATTTCCGCTAATATAGCAATTTTTACCGAATTTTCGCCATTCCTTATACTTTTAGGGACTTTTAATCAATATTATGGCTTGTTTGAAATATAAAAAATTTTCGCGAATTTTCGCTATTTTTGGAAAAAAATTTTTTTTTTTGTTATTTTTCGACAATCTGTTTTTTTAACCGATTTCAAATAAATTTTAGGGTTTGTTTCTAAGTTTGCAATTTTTCGCGAATTTTAGCCATGCTCGATAAGTAGCGATTTTTCACTTGAATCTTTAGAGCTTTAACGATTTTTAATAATTATTAGGCTATAATTATTATAATAATTATTTGCTATCATACCGCTATTAGCAAATTTTTGCGAATTTCCGCTAATATAGCAAATTTTATCGAATTTTTGCCATTCCTTTTAGTTTTAGGCACCTTTAATAAATTTTATGGCTTGTTTAAAATATTTAAATTTTTTCGCTAATTTTAGCTATTTTTGCAACATTTTTTTTGTTTTTTTCTTGACATTTTGTTTTTTAACCGATTTACCGACTTCAAATATATTTTAGCGTTTGTTTCCAAGTTTGCAATTTTTCGCAAATTTTAGCCATGTTCCCGTTACCCAGTGGCTTCCATTTTTTTCTTCTTCTACATTCTCCTGTTCTAACACTAAAAGAGATGCTGATCCACAGAATAAAATAAAAAAATTAGCTTTTGCGCTCATTTTTACCATTTGAGAAATATATTTTTATTTTTGAACACTTTCATTAAATAATTATTTGATGCAAATATTTCTTTTAGTCTGAACGCATGGCAAACATGAATTAATTTATTTTATTAACACTGTTTGCCAACTGTTTCATCAAACAAAAATTATCAAATATTTGAGCTTAGTTTGAACATTAACAAAATATTTTTTTGTTTCACACAGTTTGAAGCAAATATCAGAACAAATATTTTCGATAAATATTTCATTAGTCTGAACGTACCTTAAGAAGTAAATAATTCTTTAGTACATCGGAAATAGGTGAAAAGAAAAAATGTATTTTTATAAAGTTTTACTGACGAATTATGTTTTTATGTATTTCAATTTAAATAATAAGAAGTATGGTTTTATAAAAAATTAATAGTTCTTACTATTTTGTCCTTGTTTTAAAAAATTTAAATTAAGAAAAAAAAATTTAAGATTTTCCTCTTCAAAATATGATTTCTTTCGCCATATGACAATTTTTAGACAATTTTTATACCAAAGATTCTGGTAACGCTGTATATAAATATAAAGTTGCAGCCAACTTCAGGTATAATCTACGAACGAAAAACAAAACGACTTTGCGAGTACAGCAAAGTATGTACTCCCCCGCTATACTCTTTTCCCTTCTCTTCTATAAACTCAAGACTTTGCAAAGTAAACTTTGCTTGTCTGAAAGGGGTCATGCAAATAAAATAAAACAAAAAATAAACAAATACAGGGCTGTAATTTTTGGTACTTTTTAATTTGAAGTACTCGCAAGAAAACAAAATATTGCACAAATATGCAACGAGGATCTTAAGTGTATGTAAGTACATTGTGGCCACCTAAAATTATTCTTAAATTTGCTTATGCATTTGACAGACTTTTCGTTAATTTTTGACAGGCCCTTAAGCTAACTTTTGCATATTATGGTTGGGCCTTTAGTTTGTGCCACTACGGCGGCTATAGTCAAACATCAATCTTTTAGCCAATGGTATTTGTGAATTGAAATTTTCCGTAATTGATTAGAAATTTTTCCATTTATTTGCATGTTTCTTCCTTACTTTTTTTCGTACTGTTTGTCAAGACTTTGTCTTTAAAACATAAGTACATTTGTTTTTTATGTTTTTTCTTTTGTCGGAGTTCAATCGAGTTCAAAGATTTTAATTCACTTGATGTTGTAAAATTCCTTCATGCATTAAACTAATTTAATGAAAATTAAATTAAATGAACTTCAACCTAATTTAAAGTGTAAAAACATCTCACCCACAAAATCAACTCCATATAAATTACATGGAAATTGTTTTTTTTTTGTATTTTGCAAATAAAATTACTAAAAAAAATTTCTTTACAATATTGATGGTCATATTCTTGTAGTAAATTTTTATTTTCCAGAAAACCCCTTTTATATAATTTTTTCGTAAGTTTAACGGATAAATTTTTTCAATTACCAATTTTTTTTTTTTTTTTTTTTTTAATAAGAATGTAAAATGCGGTCACATATCGCCAAAATGCAGAAAGTAATATTTATTTATGGAATTCGCAAATGAAACAAATATTTTTTACTGCACAGAAAAAATTAAAAAATTTCTCTAATCACCAAATGTATACCAAATTTATAATATCAAGAATGATTACGAAAAATTTTAAAATTTTCAATATTTTTTTCAATAAATGATATTTTTTATTTTAATTAAAAAAAAGTTAAGAAAAAACTTTGCCATTTCAAACAACGTATTAGTTTATATAATTACATATTGAAATTTCCCAACAACAATTTTACAAGTTTAAATTATTTTATTTTAAACGAAAAAAGTGAATTAAGATTTTTTGTTATTAAATTAATATTTTAATTAAAAATTTATTTGAAAACAACTAAAATGTTAATTAAATCAAAATTTAGTTTTTAATTTTCAATGAAAAAAATAATTGATTCAATTATCACATTAATTAAATTAAATACTTTTTAAGCAATTTTTTTAATTGATAAAAAACTTTTTTCTGTGTGGCCAGTAGGCTTGAAATACTAAAATCTACAGTATTTAGTATACATAATTTAAAATTTAAACTTAAAAGTTATTTAAAGACACTATGGGCCATTATTATAACTTGCCTTTAGTAAAAGGTAGGATTTTGTCGGACGTATAACAAGTTATTTATTATTTCAACTTTACTTTAACCTACCCGGTAGTTCATCCTACCTCTAACATATTGCTAACATTAGTTTTAAGCAAAGTTGTAATAGTGAAAAACTGTTTTATACGTGGCACAAAATCCTACCTTTATATAACAGCAAGTTGTAACAATGACCCTTAAGAGGTTATTCTTAATGTCAATAGGATCAGAGAAAACAATATACATTATGTAAGTATACAATTTGTTAAATTCAGAGATCATTCTGCGAATAACATCAAAATTTCGAACAGAAAGTGTTTTTTATATTGATATATTTTTTAAATTTAAAATTGGAATAAATACTGTTCCTTTATTTTGAAAGATGTTTCATCATCATCGTTTATGGCGATTTTCAACATTTATAAAAGTTGTGATTAAAATTAAATTCGTTGTAATTATTAAAAAAATTTATTTTACTTTTATAAATTTTATATATTTTTATAAGAAAATTAAAATTATTATTTTAAAGGAATACGGCAAAAAAAATTATGGTTAAATAAGTTCAAAAATGGCTAAAGAAAAAATGGCTAATGGCCAAACTTATTTTTTAATGGCTAAACAAGGTAAAAAATGGCTAAATCTAGTCACCAAATGGCTAAATTGGCATTACTGGTGAAAAGGCTATAAGCCATTGTATTATGCTTTGATTTAAGCCAAAATGTATCCTCCAGCTCATATAACGTAACTGCTATAATGCTAAATCAATTATTTTGGAAGGCATTTATTTGAGGGCTAGACTTTTTTCAATACGAAACAAGCATTATGTAAAGCGTTAATTTGAGATAAATTTTAGTTTCCAACTCTTCCTTATTAAATTTCTTATTGTGAAGACCACAATTTTGTCTTTTAAAAAGTTGTGGTGAAACTCGAAAAGTGTTTGCACCAAATTTCTTTTCGCTACTTCATGTGGCTCATTTTGGACATTTAACTCAAAAAAAAAATTCTTTTTGGAAGAAGTTTTTATTCATTAAGGGTAAAACAATCGACCTGTTTGGCCCCATTTTCAATAGTGAAGAAATCCGTTATCCAAAAAATTAATAGATAGACAAGTGGACATCGCTGGTAAATCTTAAAATTTAACAAGGGACCAGAGTTTTGTCTATATGACAACCAAGTTTGTCACCCAAGCAAATGGCCTTGCCTATATAACCTTAGAAAAAGGTTTTTTAAATACAAAGGAAGGTTAAATGACCAGTATTTAAAACTAAATTATGTTGAAATGGCTGATAAAGATAATACAAAGGAAGGTTAACATATGCCTCTGAAAATCGGTGCTATAATTTTCAAGACTTACCATCAAAGCTCATCAAAAAAATATTCTGATTAAGTACAAATTTACATTTGCTTATATGTTAACAATTAAAAAACACTAAAGTTAATCTAAGCTTTCATTTTACATTATTTCTCTTTATCAGGTCTATGTAAATAAAAAAAAAAATAAAAAATATAAAACATAAAATGTAAGTTTTATTTATCCAGAAACTAAATTTAAATTTATTTTAATTCTATAAGAAAAACGTCTGAAAATACTATAGAAATATCTCACAATTATTTGTGAATACGATACTAGAAATTTTTAATGTCTATAAATTTAAATGTTAAATTAATTATAAAATTTTTTTTGCTTCTTCACAGTAGCATAAAGCACTTCATATCCATATGTATGCACTGCAGTTATATATTTCTCTCCCTCGGTTCAAATATATTTTTAACCTTCTAAACATACAAACATTCATATTTCCCTTAATGACAAAACTGATGACTATTTTTTGTCGTTTCTTGTTATCTTGTATGCAAATCTTCGAGGATCATCTCACACATATTAAATGTAGACAAAAGCCCTACACAGATACGAACAGTAAACCTTTTACTGATCTACTGTACGTACCAGGGATGTTAAATAGGGTTTTAAATTTGGTACCAACTTCCAAAAAAAATTTACTTTTTGGACCATCACGGTACCATTTTTTTAATTTATTAAAACAACAAAAAAGTACATAAAAAACAAAACTTAACATTAACATACATTATATGTATGAATAAAATAAAGTACTTTTATGTCTTATAAATATATGAGATCAAAATCAGGCACTTATTTGTTTAGGTTTTAAGCTATTTGGAATTTTCACATCATAGCAGCATGAATTTGTCGATCTTATCTTATCCTTTGTTTGTATGAAACTTGATAATGTTGGCACATGTAGTCTGTTTCTTTCCCTAGTTTTTATTATATTTTGAAAAGAAAAAACTCTTTCCACATTTGCAGACGAATGTGGAATGAATAAACTTCCAGCAACGAATCTAGAAATGTCAGGAAACATATGGCCATTCAGCTCGTTTTGTAAATTAGCTACTGCCGACCAAAAATTACAAATGTTTTTAGTTTTTAACGACTGCAGTTGCTCGACATCAGCTAAAGCTCTAAATGGACTATTGATTGAATCAAAATTTGCAATTTCATTCGTGAACATTTTTACTAGAAGAGGTACCAACTCCTTTCTTTACCTGAAAAAACATTTTCAGGAGTAAATTTATGGAACCAAATTAAAACTTCTTTATTAACGTTGACTTTGGTTCTCAAAACTTCGCAAAATTTTATATAAAATTGTTTTGCATTTTCTTTAACAATATCCATATTGATATTATTTGTAGAAATATATAAAGCCCCTTCTGTTTCGCAATAAATTTCAGGTTTTCACTAATCTTGCCTCGTCTGTGGGCACCATAAGTCCCCTTTTACAATGTGGCAAGTGAAGGGCAGACAGACGAAGTTTGTATGCGAGAGAGGAAAAATGTGTTTCACACATACAGCGTCGCCCTCTTACCAACAAACTTCGTCTGTCTGCCCTTCACTTGCCACACTGTAAAAGGGGACTAAGCGCTCTATACACCACAATACTAGTCGCATATTTAATATTTAAGCGCACATTACATTAACGATTTGTTGTACAACATAAATGCAATGAAAAGGTCTCAATAATTTGTACTAAAAATTCAAAAAGGGGGAACTATGACAAATTTTTAAATTGTACCAAATGAGTCACGGTAGTACCACGGTACTTTCGAAGGTCAAAATGTACCAAAAAAAATTCAATTGTACCAACTTTAACATCCCTGGTACGTACATATGTACATACACATGTGATAAAAACCTATATGAGAGCTTAAGGAACGCATATTTTTTAAGTTTTAAAGACAACTTCAGAGCAATAATAAACATAAAGGTTGCGCAGGCGCGAAGATACAACAACTTAAACAAGACACCAATAATAAATTCATTTAATACAAGTATGAAAATTATTTACGATAAAAAACCAAATATATGTACATATGTATGATATTTTTTACTGATGTTTTATACCAGATAGTGCTCTTTATAAAAGCGTACATACCCGTTTTTTATATAAATAAAATTTATCGGGATTTCAATAATTAAATTAAATAACTCTCATAGCAAAGTTATAATATATAATGAATATTTCTTATGAAACTACACCATTTGTTTTTAAAATTTAATTTCAAATTAAACATTTTAGTCATGATAGAATAAGAACAAGGTATATGCCTATATTCATAAAAATATTTTAAATTTGATAAAGGATTAAAAAACAAATTTTCTATGAAAATTTTGACTAAAAAACGTTTCTTAAATATAATAATAATTTATGAATACGGGGGATAGTCATTAGAAAGTTTGTTCTCAATTTAAAAAACTCATGTTATGTCAAACAAAAGAAAAAACGAAAAGAATTAAAACAAGCGTCAAAAATCAAATAAATAATTTTTTTTTTAAATTTGTTTATATAAAAATTTTGTAATACCAAATATCTCTACATACATACATATCGTTACCTAAAACGCAAAAGGCCCTAACTAACCAAAAATTAAAAATCGATTTTTTCATTGATTCTGATGTATTGCATCAACACAAATGTCCACAACAAATTTTGGAATCTTTCGACCAAAATTAACGATTTTATTAACAAAAAAAACAAAAAGCCCTATCTACAAAGTATTGCACGATGGACGCAAATAGACATAACTAACAGCTTGCATTATATGCAATATTGTTATTTGTCAAAACCACTGGTAGGTTTTACATGAAAAATAGAAGAAAAATTAATTATAAACAGTTAAAGGCAATTTATCAATTTACCATTTAAAATAGTTTTTTGCTTCTCCTGTTAAATTTTCAAAATGTTAGATAGGGCCTTTTGCGTTTTAGGTAACGATATATAAAAATTACGTGTAGGTTCATGATCGCTAAACTTCGACAGATGGCGCAATATTTACTTTTTTTTTTGTGTCTATGGGCCGTGAGCAGTGTTTCTGTGTAGTTTGAAGTTCGTCCGACAGATGTTTTGTGTTTTTGCACCGTACATAACCTACCTGTTTTCGTGAAAAGTACGTAGGAGTCAAACGAAAAAAAATAACTTATTAAATTGAAGTTAAATTTATTTAAATTACGAGATATCAAACTCTTAAATCGGTTATGTAGTTCCGAAGATATTTACAAAAAAACCTATGTTAATAATGGTACAATATCAAAATTTTAAAACTTTCGAAATATTGCATTCAAAAATCCGAGTTTTCGGTTTATTTACAAAATATTTACATCATTCGATAACACAAGATATTCCGCGCTTACTAAGGTGCAACATTGTACAATAAGTCAAAAATAATATTATATTATCAATCGATGATAAACAACTTTGTGTATAAACATTTTGTGCCCATTTTTGAGTTTTTTTCAAACGCTGATAAAAAATTACGGTACCTTCAAACAAACTTTGCTGAATTTTTGAATTCATTGGAACCACCCGGAATGCCACCGCATGTATGTACTTACATTAAAGGTTGGATCACCGGTAATTCTTATACGCAACTTAAACGCACCAAAGTTATGCAACGGAACCAGATTGGTTCCAATCATCGGTGACAGATTCAAAGGCGAAGACGTACTAATTCCACGATTTCCGATGATTTCCAACGATTTACCATTCCAAATCAAGCGGCTCAAATTCCCTTTGCATCTTGCCTTTGCTATTACCATCAACAAAGCACAAGGCCAATCATTGACTATTGCTGGCTTAGTTTTGGAAAATTAATGTTCGTCACACGGCCAGTTGCATGTGGCTTGCTCCCGATTTGGCACTCCAAAAAATTTATTCGTTTTTACAGCAAATAAAAAAACAAAAAACATTGTATATCCGCTGGCCTTAAGATGAAGTAATAAATAAATATAATTTCTAATTTGCCTTAAATACATGCGTTTCTTTTTTGATTGAGACCATATCTACAGCATATGTAAGTTATTCTGTAAAAAAACTTTATGAGACGTATTCCATGGATTTTTATTTAAAGGCCGTAAATTTCGTTGAAAGCTCAATTTTAATCGGGTGGTAATACAACACACATGTTTGCTTAGGGCCAGCAACGCGGACCGGGTCAGCTAGTATTGAATAAAATATAATCGGGGATTTTAACCCTATCAAAACAAAATTATCTCACGAGGTTAGGATTCATATAAGAGTTATTTGTGCTAAATATTACCGAATATCCACATTATTATGATTCCGAGAGCTATGGACAGATAAAGACCCGATTCTAAAAAATTGGTAGTATGATTTAGGTTGCAGCATAATATGTTTGAGTCAAATTTAATATAGATGTTAACATTATAAGATGGTTTATGGGCATAAAGAGTATATTCTGGAATTAAGTTTGTATGGTGGTATCTGAAATTATGGACCTAGTCTCATCATTATCAATTGGCTTATCTCCAGAATTATCAGCCATCAGAAAGTGATTCTGAGTCAATCGATATATTCAAAGATGGATCTAGGACCGATATCTTTATGAGTTACAAACATCCACACAAACGCATAATATCCTCTTCACTTATGGCGGTGTGAATATAATAACTAGCGATGTAACGAATACCGATACCGATATATCGGTGATACTTCACATATGCCGATATATCGGCATCGGCGATATTTTACTGTCGATACGCCGATACTTTTTTGTAGTTTTTTTGAACAAAAAATTTCATTTTCAATAATTTTTCCATAAAAACTAATAGCGAAAAATCAAACTGAATACTTAACTGTTTCTTTTAATTCTCAAGCTGGAGGTTGGTCCACACCACGCGTTTTTTGCGTATCTTTCTTTTTGGCCCTTTTATCGAGACGCATGCTAAAGTAGAAAGTTATCCTACTTCATGCTTTCGATGCGCACAAATATGCATTTAACGCGTTTGGTGTGTAACTTGTCAACACACTTTTACACTACGACTTTTATGACTGCTGCATGAACGCATTGAACGCTTGGTTTGCACCTGCAGCTGAATTCTCTGCAAATTTCTAATGATTATTGCTAAAATAAAAATCACTTCGCTACAACTTTTGGGTTACTTCAAACGAGACCACACAATCCATAAGCAAAGTCACTGCTAAATTTTCTGACGCAATTTCGCTAGTTACCAGTCTTCGCACATTTTAAGAAAATACGATAAATGAATAAGCTGAGATGCAGAATAATTTAGAGTCCCAAAAATTGGCGATTATCGTAGCATTTGCTCTGAATGAAAAAGGTGTGTGTTTAAAGAATAATAAAATCTATTGTTTTTCTAAAATTCTCTACCTTCAATAAAAAACAAAAAAAAATGTTAAAGACAATAGATCGAAAAACGTCTCAACATGACTCTTCATTCCGAAAGTGTTGAAGACACGATCACCCCTACACCTAGTAAAAGTTCTGATTGGTCTACAAGAACCGAACTTTGTGTAAATCTTAAAAGAAAATTTGTAGAAGGATGATCCTCTGTAAATCCTTCGCTGTGGCTCAGCTAAAGAAAAAGTCTAGATATACCGTAGATTTTTTAATTTTTCTAGAGACGCGGATCCGCTTGTTTACTGGTGCAATTAAATGTTATACTCAAAATTTAAGACCATGGCGCAGAAATACTTAAGTTGTCAAATGAGTTCACTCACATCTGAGGGACAATTGTTTACCGCAGGTCTGCTTCAAACAGAGTTATTATCTCCGCAAAAGTTAAGAATACTTTATTTTTTTTAAACAAAAATCTTATTAATATTAATAATTGAATACATAAAATCTCTTAGTAAAGGCCTGCAAATGAATAAATATACAACATAGCGATATGTGAGAAAATTATTGATTATGATTGTTATAACTTTTAAGAAATTTCTTTTGAAGTTTTATAAAAAAATATTTAACCGAACTCTACTGTAAAAGAATAACACAGTGCAACACTTTGGAAGTCATCGAGTGCAAACTCCTTCTCGTGTGGGATTTCTCGAAGTACTTATCGAAACTAACAAGCCCCAATTGTGGGTTCTAGTTTTAGCTGCTGTTCGAATTTTTTGGCCTCATGTATATTTTAGCTAAAACTTGATTTTTTCGAAGAACATGAAATTTTTTCACGACTATCGAGCACATTCTGACAATCGCAAAACTGATAACATTTGCAATTCTGACTTTAAATCGCATAAAAGGTATTCTGTAATTCGCAATCGTTAGAAGTTTGGCGATTTCAAATTGCAAAAGTATGCCAAGGAAACTAAAGTATTTTCAAAAAACTATGGCTAATCGTTATCAAAACGCACAAGTTTAAGGACTGGTAGCGAGATCGGACGGTTATTATACGACCGGTATTAACCGGTTAATTTAGTTTAGCCCAAACCGGTTATTTTAAAATGGCGATTTTTCGAATATCGAATAAACCGATTATTTTGGTATAATTAACCGGTTATTTTAATTATGTGTAACTTGTATACGTTTTCCTACTCGTGTTATAAATGTACCTGTATAATTTAGTATTTTTCTAATCGAATATTGGGCAGACTTGAACTTTTTATGAAGGATTTCTAAACAAACTCTGACAAAAGTCAAAAAACATTATGAACAATGTAAATACAAATCGCTTATAAAAGCGTGTGTTCTTGTAAAAAAAAACTAAAAACAATTCAAAATACTACAAAAAAGTGATCAATTAAAAAGTTAATAGCAATTTGTGCGATGGTAATCTAAATATTAAATATATTTTTTATAGATGCTTTCTCTGGAGGTATTTCGAACCGGATTAAAAAGACAAAGTTAGGTGCCTGAAGTGCCCTAAAATGATAAGTTGCAAAGGTTCTTCCACGTCAGAATTTATTTATCACCATTAACTAGTCCAAATGCTTGACATTTAATGAACTCCAAATAAAACTTAACTCCTTTCAAAGTCGTTCTAACGAGACGACAAATAATACTTTACTAAAATACGCAGCCAAAAATGAATCAATGGGTGAAATATTAGCCCGTTGTGTTGCCGAAGACGGAATGCCCGCCAAGACACCGCCAAGCGTAATCAATGATATTGAAAAAATTATCAGTTTTTTTTTATTAAAATACCAATAAGTAAAAATCTAAATTGAAGATATCAAACAAAGTCGTGGAAGTGTAAATTGTGTATATTTCATACAAAAAGCATGTTCATATTACTATTAATTTCTATAATGCTGAAACCAAATAATTTGAAATATATAATCCTGAATAAGAGGTTTTGTTTGCATCTTTTAAATTTGATTGAAGTCTACTGACTCATATAGACAAGCTTAATCACCAACAGATTAAAACTCATTTAAAATATATTTAGGAGAATATCTCAAATAATAAATTTATGAAATTCCTACAATTTTGTATTTGCTTTTACATTTTACATTTAACAGATAACAACTAATTAATCCATTTAACAAATTTTCGTTGTTACTGCTACTCTTAGTTTAGTTTTTTTTTAACGCTGATTTTATATTAATCAAATTATGAAATTTTCCAAAGTTTTTAAAATTGTTGAAATTTTTTGTTTAACTAAAATTCATTTTTATACTGTCCTTTTTTATTTATTTTTAATTTCAGTATTGAATGGTGTAGTTATTTCATTTACAATAATTTCAACTGTTACTAACAGATGTAGCCCCTCTTTAATGGTTGTATAAAAATTCATTACTCTGGTTTATTGTTGTCCTGTTAAAGGAAATGAAAACTTTATTAATGGATCGTATAAAAAGCTTTCACAACATAAAAAAGCCACCATGATTTGACTGTATTAATGGGCCTACAAATGTAGTTTGATAAGGATAATCTTCCTTAAAAAAAAAATTCCATATTTCAGACATGGTTTAAATTATTTATTTAAATATTAAAAATTTTGACAGTTTCCATATAAGTATTGTTAATTAATATACAAACTGATCAACTAAAATATAAGAATTTATTAAATTTAAAATAAATTTAAAAGTTGCGCCGGAAACTATATTTAATTAATTTTTTTTTTTTTTTTTTTAATAAAATACCAAAAATATGTTATATGACTTTTTTGACAAAACGTTTTAGCCAAAACACAAGAAACAAAAATAATTTTTTTTTTATTTTAAAATTTACAAAACTTTTAAAAAATTCATGGCTATTAAGAGTTTTTAAAAAAATTTCTTTAGTTTTTGTCCTATTTTAATGGGTAAAAATATTTGCAAACATTTCTTTCTTCCCGTTCCTTAAGAATATAATTTTTTCAATGCAATGAATGGTAAAGTTTTATTTATTTAGAAAAAATAAAATAAATATCTAATGTACAAATTCCACTATTTTGTACATAGTTTGTCCACTTTGTTTGTAATTTATGAGCTCCTAACATTAAATGTGAATTCATGTTCTGATTTCGAATTCTTCATGTGAAAGTACAATCACACACACACACACTTTTACAAACTCATGTATGTAACACGAATACAATTTAAGCCTTAAGGATTACATAACAAAATAAAACACAACACGATTGAATAAAGTCTCTTTCAAACGAGAGTGTTGGCTCTTTTTCATCCATTATTGGTAATGTTGTAGTATTTTATTAAACGAGGGTAAACTGAAAAAATTAGAAAAGTGCTTACTAGAATAAAATCGTATACATATTTATTGCTGTAACGGCTAATTTCTGAAACCAAAATTCCGATTTTTTTTTTTGGCTGCCAATATAACACATTATTCACCATTATCGCGAATCTTAAGGGAATAAATTCTGGGGAATAATTTTTTTATTCCTATGAACAATAAATTGATATCGCCAATTATTAGGGAATAAAATAAACATCTTTGGCAAGACTAACGTTCTATTGTGAATTGATGTTATTTTGTGTACGTTCGAAAATGCAGTTGTTGAGCATCACTTGCGCATCAGTAACTTAGCATTTACACATGCCGCTGCCAAGGCGAATTCAACTACAGGTGGTGTCGAAACGCCATCTGATTTTGACAGTTCGAGCTACTTTGTTTTGATTTGTTAGTGTGTTGTTAGGAAAGGTTGACGTTTTGGACAGTAAACACTAACAATGCAATGCAAAAAACCCTGTGTTGTTCTTGCTGTTTTTGGATTGTTGTAGTATCGACACCACCTGTAGTTGAATTCGCCTTGGCCGCTGCCAGTTCGAAAAACTCAATACGCTCACGATGTTTTACTAATACACTCACATTTTTCGCAATGGCAGCTCCCGTGGCAGCAAAAATTGCATGCGAGTGGAAATTTGGCACTTGCATGCCACTAAATGTCAAAACGATTAGCAATGTTACCCTGTTCAAAATTTAATGCAAATCGACTGGATTGTTGTCGAACTGTAATTAAAGTTTTAACTGTTAAATGTATTTTTATGATTAATTTGTAGAAATGGGCGTTAAAATAAGTAAGTTTCCTAATTATAGAGCATTAATTTTGCTAACATAATGCTAATATTCTTGTTATTTATATGAAAACTGTCCCATTTTGTTTCAATATATTCAATAAAATTTGTCAGCACTATTGTTGATAAAATTTTTATTATTTTTTTATGTTCGTTTTTGAAACTTTTGAAATTTAGCTCGTAATCAAAAATTCAAACTTTGCACAGCTGTTATGCAGTAAAAAAGCATCAGCATCACAACTGCAACTGGTGATCACGCATCAGCAACAAATTTTGCATCACTGAAGCAGTGATACACAGTTTTTATGCATTTACGAACGTACCCTTTATCTTAATAACTTGTCATTTTTCAATAAAAAGCACAGTATTTCGCTCCGATTTATGTTATTAGAAGAAAAATAATTTGAAGGATGCATCAACTCCACTGTGTTTATCGGAAGTAATGTAAGTGAAAACATGAAGAATTGTTGGCAGTATGTATTTTAACAAGTTATTTGAAAGTTCCGACAACTTTTTAGAGTTGTGAAAGTAGATTTTAGATACACTGGTCCAGAACTGGTTACCAGATAGAAAGTCATTAGCGATACGGTCAGTTGTATCTACGCTTTTCTGCAGAAGGCAGTTAACAAAAAGTTGTAGTGAGGTGTTGGCAGAAGTTTTGCGGATTTTTAAAAACAAACATTGCCCGAGGTGGATTTGTTGACCGAATATAGAAGAAAAAAACTATTGCCATATAAATTTTCAGCAATGTCGCCAGGGCTGTGGAGTCGGAGTCGAAGTACCCACAAAAACTCAACTCAAAATCCAATTTTTTTTACTTTACATATATAAATAACTGTGTATTTTGAGCGAACAAATATTCACGATAGGAGTGTTTATTAAATGCACTGAACCGATTTGCCAGTTACCAAGTTCTCTTTTGCGAACTTAATCGTGCTTTTAACAGAAAGACGTCATCGTCATATCATCTAAGAATTATATGATTATTTTTATGTGTAATGACAAAATCAATATATAAAAATCAACAGAAAAATCCAAAATAAAAATGAAAGGAGTTCTTAAGTGGTATTGAGTCCATAATACCACATAACCCCTTGATTTACCATTCACACGAAAAGCTGACAGAATTCTATCCGACATAAAAAAATATCTGCAAAATCTGTTGTATACGCCATTAGAGTATCCAATTATTTGACTTTTGGTTTTGTTCGAGTAAGGAATTATTCGATTTTTAAACTTAAATGTTACTCGATTAATAGAATAAGAGTTAATTTGATCGAATAACTCGAATAATTTAAACAATTTTATCCAATGGATAAAACTTAAAAACTTAAGCCTGATTAAAATATAAAAATTTAAATTAAAAACCATAAACAGTTCAATAAAATAACCTTGAAGTTGTGCTGAAAAGGTCAGCGAAAAAGGAAAGACAACAAGAAAAACATAAAAAACAAAAAAAATTACTTTGGGCTTCAAGAAGATTTATTGACAAAAATTTAAAAAAAAAACAGATATTTGACTATTAACTGTCAGCCGTCGTCAATGGCGGTGAGTGTTAAACTGCAAATATTTCTGAAGAGATAGTGAGGTTACTATCGAAACATGTCAAAGCAACCTGTTCGTCGGTTAGGATAGCTTCAGTCAAGAATGAAAAATTATCAATATTTTAATTCACTTGAAGTTGTAATAGTTTATTGAAAATTAAATTTGATGAACTTTAGCCTGATTAAAATTTGGATTAAAATGAAATTAAATAAAAAATAAACTTTTTATTATCAAAGTTGTGTTTGGGAATACAATTATTTATTAAAAGACAAGGGCCGGAAAACGTTTTTTTATGTTTTTTAAAAAATATTTATCATTGGTGTTCGAAAAATATTTTAAATTGTACAATAACCAAAAATAGATAAAAATTATGTGTTTGATATTGTTTCACTAAGTTCAAAATAATAAAGTTCTCAAAAAAAAAGGTTTTTAGAAAAATATTTTTGTTTTGTACTTTTGTACAAAAAATTACGAACCGAAAATTTAATTTTTTCTTTTTAAAAATTTGAAAACCATGCGTACAAAATAATTTTTTTTTTCATCAGTTTAAAAAAATAAAAGCAAACAAAAAAAAAAAGATATTTATTTTTTCAGTACAATATTATTTTGTACATGAAAAGAAAAAATGAACCGAAAACTTAAAATTGAATTTTTTTAATTGACAAAATTTAAACTCATACGTACAAAATATAGTAAAAAATATAAAGCTTATTAATAATAAGTAGTTATAACATGATAAAGATTATCCTAGAACTAAATAGTAATCTTATCAATTAGCTTGATGTTGAGTTTGAGCAACATAAATTTTCTACATGCTCAGAACTTAAATTCCTTCTATTTTTGGTCATAATAATTGGCAAAGCACTGAAGGCTGTCTCCACAGATACCTGTGTTGCGGGTACAGCGAATGCAACAGCAGCTAGATTTGATAATTAAGAATCTCTAAAGATTTTTTGCAATTGCAATTTTAAACACAATTTTATATTATAATTTTAATTAAAATTCACAATTTTAACTTCAAATTAAGTTTTTATTGTTAAACGCCAATCAATCACATAGTTGTGTGCGTGCAGTCGTTCTTTTTCGGGTACACATACGCGTTGTCGGCAATGCTTGATGAAAATCAAAAAGTTTTGATTTTTTTATTTGATGGCTGATTATTTGATAGTCTCCTGTTGTGATTGACAAAAAAAAATTATTTTCTTTGTGTTTGTTGTCATGAAAAATATAAATATTTTGGTTTTTTACAAAATACAATTGTTGATTGCCGTGTTTATTTGTACGTCTCCGAAAAAGCCTCAATTAACGAAACTAACACATATGCACTGATTGACGGGTTTATTTGAAAGTCTCCAGAGCCCTTTAGTTTATAAAAACAAAAAAAAAATATTTTTCTCAAAAACGTTTTTTTTAAGAACTTTATTATTTTGAACTTTAAAGAACAAATAAAACAAAATAATTTTTTTTTTTTTTTTTTTTTTTTTTTGTACAGTTGAAAACATGTTTTGAACACCAATGATAAATATTTTTCAAAAAAAAAAATTATAACAAAAGTTTTTGTGTATTTTTCAAATTTTTGTTTCTTTTCATTTATTCTCATCTTTTTTTTGTGTTTCCTATTTTTTTTTAACCGACAGAAAAAAAAAAATTATTTTGCACGTATGAGTTTTGAATTTTTCAAATGAAAAAGGCTCAGCAAACGCTCTTAATTTCGATTAGCAACTCAAACGCCATGTTTTCTTCGCTCTCCTCGCAATATTTTTTAGATTTTTAAAACCATATCGCAGACGGTCATGACTACGTCGTTCGAGCATATCGACTTTTTGAGTGTATGTAGGTAATTCTCATTCCCTCTGTAGTCTTGTTTGCTAATAGCTTTGGCTTTTATAAAATTATGTAGGAGAACGTTTCCTGATGATCTGGGCTAAGCAACCAGTGAAATGCGCATAGGAACAGCTTATCCTCCAACAATAAATTTCAGTAGTTTTTATCAATTATTAAAAAAAAAGGGAATTAAGCACAACAAACAAAATCTTTTAGTGGTTAGAGCAAATCAAAAACATTAAACGCGTTTATCTAGAAATGGATTTTTTTGAGTTATGTCGCTATTGAAGTAAAAAAGGCGATATGTACATTGCAATTCTAAATTTATAGGTAGATAATTTTAAAATTATTTAATTAAAAATAATTTAAGAAATCCAAGGCATTTGAAGACTGGTCAGCTAGAGGAGATCGTATTTTTGTTGTACAAAAATTGCCTGCTGTAGAAAATGCTCTTGCGGATTCCGCTATAGACGGCTTTACAGTTTTAATTGCTTTGTACAATGGGGAAATATTTTTTGTTTTGTTATTTGTTCTATAGTATAAAACAAGTTTTTTTTGGGGGGACTCGTTCGAACATACTGGTATCTCGCGAATAGCACGATTAATGGTGGCTTACAAAGCGTCGTAGCTGGGTTATTGCTGAAGACCTCAGACCTTACATATCCCCAGAGAGAAATAGTCCAAAGCTGTGATATTGCGCGATCTAGGTAGCCAATTTACTGTAGCAAAACGTGAAATTATGTGCTCACCAAAAGGATTTCTCAACAAGATCATTGTCTCACGAGCTGTATGGCTCGTATTCTTGATCTTTACGAAAATACGCCAAGTTATCGAATACGACAAGCCAAGCTGCTGAGAACGACGACGAATCGATTCGTCTACGCGTACACTCTCAGCTACAGCTGCTACATTCACTTCATTTCGTGCTAGATGTGGTCTTAAGTATCATCCACTAATGTAAACTGGGACTCAACTTTGCAAATGGTGTTGACAATAGTGGTTTCCGTAGCTCAATTATACGTACCGTAAGTTCCTCGAATTGCACGAAAAACATTTCTCACAGAACGCAGATTTTCGTAATACAGCTGAACAATTTGGAGACGCTGTTGTGGTGTGAGTCTTTCCATGATGACTTCCCAAACGATGCTGAACAAAAATAACAAAGCGGTTCGATATGAATCACGCGAGATCTGTAAAAAAAGCATACTGAAAATCAAACCTCAGGATGAATCACCCTTTTTATGTATAATTTAAAGATTTGTAAAGAAAAATGGTTGATTTTTTTCTTATGTAGTTTTCTACTGATCTAGGTAAAATAAAGGATCGAAACAAATAGTACCCATTGAACGGCATAAATAGAGCCTTAAAGTGGAAACAATCGTTATTTGAGTATTATTTCGACCTTTCGATATATTTTAAAAAAAAATTAAAAGATGAAGTAGGGTTTTGGACACTTGGCGCCTCATTTTTAACTCCTTTTATTTTTAAGTTCTTTCGATCTCGTTTAAGTTGTTGCACAAAATAAATCTATCCACCACTTGACCTATATTTTTTGTAGCGATGCTGTTTAACCTTCCATATGCGATCATGTCGCTTCTAATGTTTTTCATTCTACTTTCATACTCCGTCTTTTCCATTGCAACAATAACATTATCCTCGACTGCGTCTGGTATAAGTATATTTTTATTTTTGTGTTTAGTACAAATTTCTCACGTCTATTTAATTTATGTAATTCCCCAACAAAGATGCATACGTTGTCCTCGTTGTTTCCTGTTCCCTGTTGTCATTTATATTCTATACACAGTCCTTTTCATCTCCTATCATTATAAACAGTGGAATTTTTGTCATATCCGTTGAATTTGGGAACTTTTCCCCCAATGATAAAAGCCATTGGATCCTTTTCGGTATATTCATACCGGCTTGTCTTAATAATGAAACCCCTGTCATTGAAAACGATGTTTAATTCTTCTTTCTGTTTATTCTTTAATATTTTATACTTCATCCTGTTTTTAATTTTATATCTTTCCTCTATGCAAGCATTGCCTCACTATTGTAAAATTGTTCTTTTTTTTCTGGTGTTAATTAAACGTTCACTTAACATTCGCTAAAATAATGGAAAGGTAAAGGAAAAAAATCAACGAAAGTATGGAAGTTGTTACCTCCCATGCCTGTATCTTTTTTTAACCCTGAAAGGTTACTCTTCATTTTAGTACATTAAGGTTACTCTTCGCCGAATCGGCGAACTTTAAAAATAAATTCTAAATTTTTTTAGTTAATTATTTAATTAAAAAAAAAAATTAAGCCTAAAAAATAACAGTTTTTCTTCATCTGCTAATGTTGTTGAAAAAAAGACCGAATTTGAAAACAAATAAAAAAGTTATATGAAAAAGTAAAAATGAGCTTTGTCGATTGGACGATCCGTAACCATCCAGGGTTAACAAGTACATATGTATATTTAAATAATTAATCCACTAACTCTCGTATGTTTGTAGTTTGTTTTATAGTTTAATAGATACAAAGTGGACGACAATCTTTAACACTCATACATTAACAAAACGACAAACGAAGTTACAAAAATATATACACATACTTAGAGTTAATATTAAAAGTTTGATTTCACCAATTTAAAACCATAACAATTCACATTCTATCTAAATGTATCAGAGTAGAGAGTATGGGTGTTTCTTTTTTTTCTGTAACAAGCAGCACTGGCTTAAAAAGCAACAACGACAACAAAAATATCAACCAAATCGTAGTAAGTATTGGTATTACTAACTAGAAGTTTAAGAAGAGGTACGTGTTATTGAATTTATGAGCCATATATTGCAACATTTATCAAAGTGATAAATGGCACTGGACATAGTCAAGTCAAGTAGTATCGCATACATCTTTCTCAGTTATTTTTCTGCTTTTGAGAGTTTCCTTTTTTCCTGCCTAAAAAAAAACTTAAGCTCAGCTTGGAAAATATTCTCAGCTAGACTTTTTTGCAGGCGTTATAGCTGTGTCTCAGTTGTTGCTGGTTATATTTAAGTTGAGGGGAAATATTATACTTGCGTTTTAATTAAAAACATTTACAGAAGTATTATTTACTTTAGCTCATTTTGTTTGCTGGTTTTTTTTTATTCTGCAGTTTTGTTTTTTTGGTTGTTGGATGAATGTTGGCATTTTACAGATTTACTAGCCGAAAAAATTACATTCGTCGTTTATTTTGATTTTACGATTGTGTGGAATTGCTTGATTTTTTGAAATTGCATATGTGCGTAGTTTGTTTGACCATGACTTTGTAGTTCATGTTCCAAATAATGGTAAAATGTTGGGTGGTCAATAAAAAAAACCACTCTAACCAGTGCAAAACTTTTTTTACATAAAATAAACATGGTAAGTATTTTAATTTGGTGCATGCGTTTGTAAAGTATAAACATTCCATTCATATCATAATTTAAAAAAAAAAAAACAACATTGTATATATATATTTGGTTGCCAAATGTTATACAATGTATGAAGTCCAACAAAGCCTTACACCATATTCAGGGGTCTAATTCTGGCAGGCATGATCGAATACTTTTTCGATTCGAAAGCCATTTTATTTCTAATTCTTTCAGTCGATACTGAACGCCCTGCAGATAATATTGGACTACGTGGTCCATTGTGACTTAAATAGACTACCTACAACATGGTCCAATGTACTGTAGTATGGACCATATTAGACAAATTGACATGCAGTGCTGCCAACAACTGCATGATGTATAGGTATACTATAATATAGTTTACAGTATTACACATTGGTAGCTCTGATGTTGTCCATTATTAATTGTTTATTTAAAAGTGAAACAGGAAAGTTTTTTAAGATTTGTGAAAAAAAAAATAAAAAAAGAAATTAAAAATACCAAGTAAATATATGTATATAATAATAGCAATAATGGATTACAGTGCACGCCATAAAAGGCGTTTAGTAAAAAGTAGTAACATGGAGTACTTTTGAAACTTACCCACTTGAGTTCTCCATGGATTAGTTTAGGGACTACTTCGGTGGGTTATATGGTCCACTTCTAGGACATCGTAATGTTAAATAGACCACCTTTTTACCAGATAATATTGGAGTAGTTTTGGAGTACTCCTACTCCTTTATGGACTACTCTTTACATGCATGTATGGACTAGTCTCGATATCTGCAGGGCGTATCAAAATCATTTTTCCAGTGTTGCGAAAACTCAAATAAATGCTTTACAACACTGAAAAAATAATTTCGATTCGTTTAGTATCGACCGAAAAAAATTGAAATTAAATTGCTTACGAATCGAAAAAGATCACGACTGCCAGAATTAGCGACCAGATTCTACAGGGCGCTAATTCTGTCAATCGTATACGATCGAATAATGTTTTTACTATTGGAATTCTGTCATCGAATAAAATGTATCACAATATCTAATGACAGCAGTCGATAGCGAGCCACTGTTCAAATGCAACTTTGCGAGTTTTTAATAGTTAGAAAAACCCTATTACCTATTAGACCTATTAGTAACGCCTTTTTTGTAATCAAAAGAATAAAAAAAGTAAAGTATATTAGAATCTTTAAAAAACTTAGAAAAAAAATTATAATTTTAGTATTTTTGGTCATAATTAACTGAAATAAATTATACCCAAAAAGAGATTATGGAAAACTTTATGGCTAACCATACAGATTTGGCAAAAAGTATACTGCCGAACTCTAATTGTCTAAGAGCAATAATAAATTCTTAGTTTGTCAAACGAAAACATTTTTTAAAGCTAAAAAAAAATTATAAAGTCAAACATTTTAAAACATGTATACATTTGTATATGCACATAACGGCTTGATTAAACTTACTCGTGGTTTGACAAAGTTAAGGGATCCACGGTACATCTTATTTTTTCCGGATAACGATCCGGATAACGATGACGAGTAAAAAACAAACGATGACGAGTAAAAAACAAACGATGACGAGTAAAAAACAAAGCAAGATCGATGTTTACAATTTGTTAAAATATTATCAGTCTTTTCATAGATGGGGGTAGTGCATTCATTTTGAAGTTTCAACTCACAGTTAGTGATAGTGCAAAATTATTGCAATCATTTTGTTGATGTTGAGTGATGAATTGAAAATTAGCAGCCTAACTAAACATGAGTGATAGTGATGCTAAAAAATTTGCACTCAAAAAAAATTTTTTTGATTTAAGAAAATGTAATCATCAGTTTATTGCAACTTTTTTGCTCTTCACTCATTTGAGTGCAACTTAAATTAACTAACAAAAAACTTGTTTTTTCATGATTAAAGCCACGGAACTACTCACATTTATTGGCAAATTATTGACATGTTGTTTGATTTCCTATCTTATGCATATCATAACAAGAATCAAAAATTATGCTCATACAAAATTACATTTCTAAATTTTTAGTGGGAGTCTGTTTATATGCAGCTTTTTTGATTGCAATTACACTATTTGCATTGAGTGCAGATTATTGCAATCTTCATTTAGTGATAGTGAAAAAATTAACAATTCACTAATTTTTTTAGTGGTAGTTAAAAAAATAGCAATCATCACTAAAGCTGGTAAAAAAAGAGACGCATTGTACATTCGTTAAGTTAAGTTAATAATTATAATAAACACAACAATAATGATTTAAATAAAGAGGACACTGCAAGAAGTGGGCAGTCAATACAAAACACTTAAACAATAAACATGTATTTTATTATCGGCTCGACAGTGCAAACTAATTTTTTTGCAGTTTTATTTAGTGATAGTGCACTGTTGATTTAAATCACTATTTAGTGCACTACCCCCAACTATGAGTCTTGTAAAACATTTATTTTAAAAAAAGGTACACTTACAAAAATTAGCAGCACTAGAAATCTAGCTTTCCTTTTTTATGTAGTTATGTATATGGATTTGACATTTTGAAGACATGGAGGTGTTCCTCAAAGATCGATTTTAGGACCAATGTTATTATCAATGCTATTATCAATTTACGCTAAAGATCTGCCATAGCAATTAACTCACTGCAGTGCCCACATATATGCAAATGATGTACAATTGTACCTTAGTAGTCCAGTAGCATCAATTAAGGAAAACATTGACAAACTCAATTACGAACTAAATAATATACATCGTTGGGCAACTCAAAATGGCCTGTGCTTAAATCCACGTAAAAAAAATGTCTGCTTATTCATAAAAAAAACGATCACACCATTAATCGAAAATTATATCCTAATAAACAATGAGAAAATTGACATCATAAAAACGGCTAAAAATCTAGGATTAGTGTTCCACAGCAACTTAGCTTCGTCAAGCGATATAAATACACTGGTGGGACTAATTTGTGTTAAACTAAGAGCTCTGTGGTCTGTACAATACTTTACACCGTTGAATGTCAGAACCCTACTTGCAAAAGTTTATTTGGTTCCAAGCCTTACAGACGGGTGCGA
The DNA here is from genome assembly GCA_943735925.1 of Pollenia amentaria. NCBI lineage: Eukaryota > Metazoa > Arthropoda > Insecta > Diptera > Polleniidae > Pollenia > Pollenia amentaria. The sequence goes on along the minus strand of OX031007.1, from coordinate 183,374,797 downwards.
GTTGTTTTTCATTGCGATTCCACTAGTACAAAAAAACTTCAAGTATTATATAACAACATCATAAGATATATTCATTGAACTAAGAAGGGTGATCAAGTATCAGCATACCCGAAAATTCTCTATGGAGTTAAGCCTCGTACACAAATGCAACAATTCCACTGGTGTTCACAATAAAGCAACGATTTTTTTCACAACGACACACATTTTATATGAAATACTTTGGGAAAAAATAAGATAGGAGAAAAAACAAAATTGTTGCTAGCATTAGGTGCGTTTGTTTACTTTTCCAGTAAAATCCAGTAGTTGAGTAAATTTTGGGCAATATGAAAATTTTACTCTCAGAAATGGCTCTTGCACAAAAAAGTAAACGAACGGAAAAATTGCAAAAACTTGCAGGTTAATTCAAACAGCTGATCGCTAAAAAGCTTAGTGTTGTAAAATATGTGTTGTTTAGACTACCCACTACATAATGTTTTTGGTACTTGATGAAATGCATTGTAATGATTATAAATTCGTAGCAAATTTATTTATTAAATGAGCTTCTGTGCAAGTTTTAAGACTTGTTTATTTTGTACATGACTTTTAATTTTGTTTCTAGTTGAATTACATACGAAACTACATGAATATTTGATTTTTGATATTTGGTACCCTCAATAATATGCAATAAGAAGTAATCATATATTCATTAGCTTTACATCTCTAAAATATTAATGTAAACAAAAACAAAAATAAGTAATATTGAACAATTAACACTATTAAATTTTACCATGGATGCCAAAAAAAGAAAACTTAATATTAATAGGTACAAAGTGGTAAGTAAAATTGTTTAGGATGTAATAAATATTTTTGGTTTTTGTTGTACTTTTAATTCAGCTTTTGTTCTTTTAAATGTTTTTATTCCAAATTGTATGCTTACTTTTGTTTGTTTACTTAAATGAAAATGGTTTTTACTGGTAAAAATTTGTTCAGTAAAAATTTGCAGACTCTTTGCTTACAACTGTCACTTTACTCTCTCAGTAGATGCTCTCTTTTGCAAATTTTTGTGTAAGCGAACGCATTTCAGTAAAATCCAGTAAAAACTTGCACAAATTTGTGCAAATTTTGGGGTAAGCGAACGCACCTATTGTCTACGAGGCTTTACTTTCGAAAGCCTTCTTAAGCTAAGGGTTCCTTTGTTCTTGCATAAAGTGATTTACATTGAAAAGCCGAAATACCTTTTTGAAAAATTAAGATTTGCTAGATCGCCAAGGGGTAAAAGTAAAAGGATCATATTTTCGAAATTTCGATGCCTTGTTTCTGAATGGCAATTTTTCATCAACACTATTCTTAGGAATGCTCTTTCTTAAGACCAACAATTAAGCAGCAACGCAATGTCTTTTAGGGAATTCATTTTTAAATATTTTGACTAATTTATTTTGTTAAAATTTTTAATGTTAAAATTTTTTAACTTTTATTTTCTAAGCAAAAATCAAGAAATAATTTTTATGTGGGTGTTACTTTGTACCAAATTTTACTTGATAATTTTACAAATGCAAACAGTTGTTTGGTTAACAGCGAGTTAAAAGCAAAAACCCCGCTCGCTTTTGTAACTTATAGTTTTTTGAAAACCTATGGTGTCATACAGTACGTTCCAGCCTTTTTATCTGAAGAAGATGTCAGGAAGATTATTCAGTCACCAATTAAACCTAATTCAGTAAGACGTTTTAGAAAGCGTTGCATCAATAATGAAAATGAGGAAGTTTTTGAACCTACATATTCTGTAAAAATTTAATTTTCTGGTAATGATTTGTCCAATGAAGTGATACTAAACTATACTATACCTAAGGTTGATCAATATAACCCCCTATCCGCCAGTATAGAGACATAGAAAACGAAGTTGCAAACCAAACAAACCATAAACGATTGAAATCTGTTTAAAACTTGCGGAATTTCGGTTTTATTAGTTTGTTCAATAAACTTAACCGTTTTTTGAGTTACGCGAACATTTGTTGTGCAACCTCCTCCATTTTCGAAATAACGGTATATCTCAAAAACCAGAGCTAATCTTAAAAAAAACGGTTAGCACAACTGGAATCAGCGTACTCGAATTAGATTGAAACGCCAGGTCCCCCGCTTGTCTCAAAAAAAAGTGTCAAATTCTAGCACAGTGTAATCAATCTCATGATAAAGAAAATTACGACTATAAAGAATATTTCTCATAGTCAACTTTTGGCGACCTATAGAAGTCAAAATAATCGCTTAAGTATTCTGGAAAATTATGATGATGAATTCCCGGTGTTGTCAAAACCTGATATTATTAGGAACAAGGATGAAGAAGTCAATAAGCTTCTAGTAAGGAAAAAATATGATAGAGATGTACGCCAACCGGCCAAAATGTTTACATTTCAAATAATAAACGAGTCCTTTGACAATTCCCGCAGAACCCAAAAGAAATAATCAACCTAAAATTCCTGTCTACGACATGCCTAACTATCAACGAGGCAGTGAAATTTAGAGAACAGTTTCTTAACTGACCAAATTATGTAAGGACATTTTTATTAAACTAAATCATCAAGATGCAATTACAGCTGTTGAACACTTAAGTATGAGAATAAACAACCAATTTAAAATTCTGAACACTATTGGTAATGTTAATTTTAAATGTGATGACGATATACCTTCAACATCAAAAAATGTTAACTATGATAGGGATCTGTCAGTACAACTGTCTCTCACTTTTTAAATAACAATAGGTGCGTTTGAGTACTTTTACAGTAAAATGCAGTAAATGAGCAAACTTAAAAAAACCAAAAAAGTACGCGAGCGCAAAATTTGTACAACCTCGTAAAAAAAGGCAACAGGCGATGTCAAATAATTAAAGCATTGAAAAATGTTTACATATTTGACTACTTAACTCGTTTTCTTATCGGTACTCGATTAAATCCTTTGTATAACAAGAACATATTTGGAAAATACAAACAAATTATTTTATGTAATCTTTCCTGCCAGGCCCACAATGTCGACAAGAACATTTCTTTCGCATTTTTATATTGAAAACAATAATAAAAAATTTAAATTTGTTTGTTTTTTATTTTATTTAATTTGGTTAATTTGTGTCCGGCTAAATTTTATCAATAGTACGTACATGAATACTTGTTTACTATTGATTACTTTAAAAACAAGTGCTGTTCTAAGTACCTGAGTACTTGACACTTTTACAACACCAAAAAATTAACATAACAAAAAAAGTGGTATGTAGCCAAATAAATGCTTCACAAACAAGTTTAATTAATTAAAATTTATTTACTTTTTGTTTTTATTTTAGTTTTATTTCCACTTTTCTTTTTTAAACAATTTTGTCACAATTTGTACGCTTTTTGTTTGTTACTTTTGATTGTTTACCTTTTGAAACATATGGTTTTTTGTTTTACTAAATTTTACTGAAAAAATTTCTGCAGTAAAAATTTGTAAGTACTCAGTTAAGAACTGTCACTTTACGCTCTTAATTTGTGTTCTCATTTACTGCATTTTGTGTAAACGAACGCAATTTCGTAAAATGCAGTAAAGTTCAGTAAAAAATAGTAAAAACTTTTGTGTTCTCGAACGCAGCTATTGATATATGCTGTCTTAGTGAGATTTTTTTTTCCATGAAGGTAGTAGACATAAACTTTAGAATTACAATTTCTTAAAGAAAACACGAGTAAATGATAATTATGGTGGAGTCGCAATATGTTACCGGAAGTCTATTAGAATGAACAACATTAATCATAGCGGAAGTAGTAGTTGCAAAGACTACTAACTTGGAGAAAAATTTTAAATTCTACTTATTTTAACCCTGATATATCTGAGGGTGATTTTTATAATCAGATATCTGATCTTATTGATTTTGGGGAGTTATATGAAAATGTAATAATTTGTGGCGATTTTAATGCTAAATGTAGTGCATGGGGGGATCCTGGTGGAAATGCAAAGGGTTTTAGGCTGGAGCAGAAGATTTCTTTGTCTAGTTTTCTCTATCTCAATAACAGTTTATCATTGTGGCTCATTTTTGGATTTAACTTTCACTAATGCCTCTTTTGATTTTTTGTGGAAAACAGTTGCTCTTAGTCTTGGTGGTAGCCACCTTTTATCTATTGTAATACAATGTGAGGTTGCTTGTATGACCTTGAATAATTTCATCTCAAAAAATACCTAATCTTTTATCATCACTATCGAAGGTAAAATTGAAGCCTACTATTGATAACATAAATTCTATATTCCAAAATGAAATTCAAAGTGCCACCTTTAATACAAGTCAGAAGCTTAAACCGAAATCCTGGAGGCTTGGCGGTCTAGGAGCTGTTTGTAGACGTTTAAATGCTGCAACCAAAAGTTAATTTACACATCATAGTCCCATGAGATTTAAGGCATTATTGAGACAAAAGAAGATGGCAAAAGTAAGTTCGTTTAGCCAAAAGGAATTATTATAAATGTAAAATAGCTGAGTTAAATAAAGATCCAAATACAATTTTCGCTTGGAAATTCATTAAAAATGTTAAGAATTGTTCACAAGCTCTTGATAATCAATGGGATTTAGACAGCAACTTGTGTTATCTTAAATTTTTGAAATCTCAAGTTGTAGAAAATAGCTTGCAGGTGCAGTGAATATGTTTACAGAGACAACCAAAGACCAGCTAACACTGTTCACTTACCATCCCGCTCGACTAATGTTTCAAAAAACTGATTAACAACTACGATAATCGATTAAATATTATATCTCAAAATGTAAATGGTATGAAATCTAAACTATCAAACCTATATATCGATAGTTTTGATCTTAACCATCAAATTCTTGTATTTTCTGAAACGTGGGTCAATAGCAATATTTTGGATTCTGAAATTCTCTGCAATAAATATATAATTTTTAGACGTGACAGAGTTAGAAATACTTCTGGTTGTGGAGTTTTGATTGCAGTATCTAAATATTTGGAATATTTCCCTTAGAAAATATTGAATTTATTGCAGTCAAAATAAAATTAAAGTGCAAAAATCTTTTCGTAACGTGTTCTTATATCCCTTCAAATTCTGAACAGATAAAATATCTTCATCACTTAACTGCATTAAAATCCTTCCTCTTTTCGATTAACCCTCAAGATTTGGTCCTCGTGTTTGGTGATTTTAATTTACCGTATTTATCTTGGAAATTTTTACCTGATTTGTTATACTATTCTCCAATACAAGCAATTTCATCGAAGAATTCTTAAACAACATATCGGATTTATGGCTTTTTCAAATAAATGGAGTATTAACCTATTCTAAGAAGTGGCTTGATTTGGTATTCGTAAATGAACCTAAAGATTGTACTTTGACTCGTCATCATCCTAATACTAGGCCTGAAGATCGTCATCATCCTACTATTGAAGTCAACTGTAATTATCCATTTCTGTAAATCCAAATACAGCGATTTAAATTTCTTTTTATCTAACACAAACTGGCTTGAAATTTTGTCATTATCCAGTGGTACTCCGGCAGCAATCGATGCAACTATAAATTCCTTTTTTCATACTTTGTATCATTACATCGATGATTGTGTACCTAAATATGCAGTTGTTAACAGATCTGGCCCTCCATGGAAATCAAACTCTCTATCGAGATTAAAGAATATAAATGATTACTGCAAATATTATTTTTACCGTGCTAAATACAATTTACTCAACCATAACCTTTATAAAAATTATTTAAACAGGATCAAACTGAACCTTAAGCGCGATCCGAAAGCATTTTATGAATTCGTTAACTCGTAAAGAAAATCCATCGGATTTCCATCTTCAATAAAATACCTGGCCAACGAGTCTTCCAATCATTTGGAAATAAGTAATATGTTTACGGCTTTTTTTGCTTAAATCTACTCTAATAAGGAATATGATTTATCGAAAAGCTATTCATTGTATATCCCTGAACAACAACCCATCTCATTTCCATTCGTCACTACTGCCAATATGACAACACTATTATTGAAACTAAAATCGTCGTTCTACAGTGGACCTGATGGTGTTCCTAGCTGCCTTCTTATAAACTGTGCGCAAATTCTAGCTATACCTTTAACAATTTTATTTAATATGTCTATAAAACATGGTTACTTCCCGAAATTATGGAAAAAATATTTTATTATTCCACTGTTTAAATCGGGAAATAAATCGAACATAACGAACTACAGAGGTATTGCCAAATTAAATGTCGTTCCCAAACTTTTTGAACAGTATCTTACTGAATTATTAAGTCGGCAAGTCTCTTCCATACTCACACCTTTCCAACATGGTTTTCGTAAAGGATTTTCAACTACGACTAATTTACTAGAACTGACAACAATAATTAAGAATGGCTTTAAAAACGGATGTTATACCGATGTTATATACACTGATTTTAGTAAGGCTTTTGACAGAGTTAAGCATTATCTTTTATTGAATAAGCTGTATTTAATGGGATTTAGGAACTGCTTTTTGAATTGGATAAAATCTTATCTTTTACGTCGTAAACAGCGTGTGTGTTTTAATAATTCCTTATCTAAACATATCGTCGTCAACTCTGGTGTTCCACAAGGTAGCCATCTCGGACCAATACTTTTCCTATTGTTTAGGGTGATTCAAGAAGAGATACTATTTTCAATAGCCTTTTTTGACAGATCACGTGTGAGTCGTGTCATGCTGTCATGTTATTTTAGTTTAGTATTGTTTGGCATTTCATATTGGAAAGACTTACGACATCGCTTCGCTCTATGGGCTCTTGAAAAGTTCCAAGAAGATCCGACGTTTTCGAGGCAAATTTTGTTCAGCGATGAGACCCATTTCTGGCTCAATGGGTATGTAAACAAACAAAATTGCCACATTTGGGACGAAGAACAACCTGAAGAGATTCAAAAACTGCCACTTCAACCAGAAAAAACAACGGTTTGGTGTGGTTTGTGGGCCGGTGGAATCATCGGTCCATAATTCTTTAAAAATGATGCCGGTGCGAACGTCAATGGCGACCTTTATCGTGCCATGATAACCGACTATTTGATGCCTGAAATTGAAGCTCGTGATCTCGGCGACATTTGGTTTCAGCAAGACGGCGCCACTTCCCACACATCGCATCAATCAATGGAGTTATTGAGAGAACACTTCGGTGAGCACATAATTTCACGTTATGGGCCGGTCGTTTGGCCACCAAGATCATGTGATATCACACCGTTAGACTTTTTCCTGTGTGGAAATGTAAAGTCTAAAGCTTATGCGGACAAACCCGATTCGATTCAGGCCTTGGAGGAAAACATCACGCGTGTCCTTCGCTAGTTACCAGTCGAAATGCTCGAACGAGTCATCGAAAATTGGACTCAACGGATGGACCATCTGCAACATAGCAACGGTCAACATTTGGTAGACATAATCTTCAAAAAATAAATGCCAAAGAATGTTCTTTCAAATGATAATAAACATTCCTCATCGAAAAGTGAGAAAAACGTGTGTCTGTTATTCATGTCGAAAACTATCAAAAGAGATTACGTCGTTACGTTATAAGTGTTGCAGATGTTGAGAACGCTTGAGGATTATTGTTCCACAGCAACTTAGATTGGTCAAGCCATATAAATACACTGGTGGGACAAATTTGTGTTAAACTAAGAGCTCTGTGGTCTGTACAATACTTTACACCGTTAAATGTCAGAACCCTACTTGCAAAAGCTTATTTGGTTCCAAGCCTTACAGACGGGTGCGAGTTGTTTTCTCATTGCGATTCCACTAGTACAAAAACCTTTTTTAAAAGAATCCAGTTTTTTTTCAAAAGCTGGAAATTTTTGTATGGTGCTTGAGCAGCAGAAGAGGCAGAGAACCACATGCACCATACAAAGATTTCCAGCTTTTGAAAAAATTGGATTCTTTAAAAAAGTTGCATTATACAAATTTACTAACCACTTATGGTACTTGAGTCCTGAATGTGTGGCTTTTGCATTTTTTGATAACAGTGTTTCTTTTGAGTCAAAAAAAAAAGATGGTGAAGGCATTGAGTCGTGAGGCTTTAGATGAAGGCGTAAAACGCGCCTCAATTCAAAATGTAAATGTTATGCAAGTTATCGAAGGCGGAATGGATCAGTTCATTTCTTCTGAGACAAACAAATTTTTTCTTCGCTTTAAAATCAATACAGCATTTTTGAAAAATGATCCACCTTCATGGCCTGCGGATAATAATTTTAAAACTGCTCTTCAAATTGTTAATAACATTAACGTGGTAAACGATACAGCTGAACGAGCGGTGAAATTGATGCAAGACTACAACCCAATGCTCACAAAAGTTAATTACACCATTTAATATAACAAATAATCAACAGGCAAAGAATGCGAAGATATGTGAAAATTTCACTGTTATTTTTTAATTTGGTTTTTTCTGGATTAAAAATTAATGTTAAAGAAAACTAATACAGAGCAACATTGGTCATAAGATATAGAATATTTGTGAAAAAGGTTCTTCTCTAAAATAAATATTACTGAAGTTATGAACCATTAAAGCGAACCATAGTGAGAAAAATAGCATTTTTAGTAAACTTTGTGGGCTCAAGGCACGCCTAATAACTACGCAAACGATTTAAAATTTTTATTATATTTTTTTTCTAATTTGGAATCAATCTATGGGGTTTGCCAAGTGAAAATACGAAAAAAGAAAATAACGGTCACACTAATAAGCATACTCGAAAACTCTCTATGGAGTTAAGCCTCGTACACAATAGGTGCGTTTGAGTACTTTTACAGTAAAATGCAGTAAATGAGTAAACTGAAAAATGTTCTCTCACAAAAAGCTGTTGTCCAGAAAAGTACGCGAACGCAAAATTTGTAAAAATTCGTAAAATAAAGGCAACAGCTGATGGCAAAAATTGAAGTGTTGCAAAATGTGTACACTTTTGAACGAACATTTTAAGAAACTCCAAACAATTTATTTCATTTTTCTTTCACATTTTTGTTTTTTTTATTTTATTTGATTTTACTAATTTGTGTCCGGCTAAATTTGTTCAAAAATACATGAATTCATTTTTTTGCTATTGATTACTTAAAAAATAAGTGAAGTACTTAGTACCCAAATACAAATACTTTTAACAACTCTTAAAAAATAAAACAACAACAAAAAAAGTTTAAAAGTTTTAATTTAGCCATATAAATGATCCACAAAGAAGTTTAATTAATTAATATTTATTAAATTTTTGTTATTGTTTAATTTTTATTTAAACTTTCCTTTTTTAAAACAATTTCTTCACAATTTTTATCCTTTTTGTTTGTTTCTTTTGCTTGTTTACCTTTTGTAACATATGTTTTTTTGATTTACTAAATTTTACTGCAAAAATTTCTGCAGTAAAAATTTGTAAGTACTCAGTCAAGAACTGTCACTTTACGCTCTCAATTTGTGTTCTCATTTACTGCATTTTCAGTAAAACATAGTAAAAACTTTTGTGTTCTCGAACGCAGCTAATGCTAGCAACATTTTAACTGGTGTTCACAATAAAGCAACGATTTTTTTCACAACCACACACATTTTCCATTAAAAAACCGTTTGCAAATTTTGCCCAGAACAAAATTACGTATTTGTTATTATTTTTTAAAACATTTTGTTAAAATTTTCATTCAAAACTAAATGAAATTTTTATAAACGTCGTCAACAATTTTAACAAATAATTGCTGAAGTAGAAATAGACTCAACTTTTTTAAAAAAAAACTTTAGTTACATTTTTGTTCGAAAAATTAAAGGAAAATATGTATATGAAATACTTTGGGAAGAAATAAGATAGAAGAAAAAACCAAATTGTTGCTAGCATTGTGTACGAGGCTTTACTTTCGAAAGCCTTCTTAAGCTAAGGTTTCCTTTGTTCTTGCATAAAGTGATTTACATTGAAAAGCCGAAATACCTTTTTGAAAAATTAAGATTTGCTAGATCGCCAAGGGGTAAAAGGATCATATTTTCGAAATTTCGATGCCTTGTTTCTGAATGGCAATTTTTCATCAACGCTATTCGTCTTTGGAATGCTCTTTCTTAAGACCAACAATTAAGCAGCAACGCAATGTCTTTTAGGGAATTCATTTTTAAATATTTTGACTAATTTATTTTGTTAAAATTTTTAATGTTAAAATTTTTTAACTTTTATTTTCTAAGCAAAAATCAAGAAATAATTTTTATGTGGGTGTTACTTTGTACCAAATTTTACTTGATAATTTTACAAATGCAAACAGTTGTTTGGTTAACAGCGAGTTAAAAGCAAAAACCCCGCTCGCTTTTGTAACTTATAGTTTTTTGAAAACCTATGGTGTCATACAGTACGTTCCAGCCTTTTTATCTGAAGAAGATGTCAGGAAGAATATTCAGTCACCAATTAAACCTAATTCAGTAAGACGTTTTAGAAAGCGTTTCATCAATAATGAAAATGAGGAAGTTTTTGAACCTACATATTCTGTAAAAATTTAATTTGCTGGTAATTATTTGCCCAATGAAGTGATACTAAACTATACTATACCTAAGGTTGATCAATATAACCCCCTATCCGCCAGTGTAGAAACTGCGGGAGAATAAGATATACTCAGAATGGCTGTAGATCAGCTAAAAGATGTTTAATGTGTGGTAAAGCTGGAGGTTGTGAGCCAAGCTGTGGTTTACTTAAATGCATTATCTGCAAAAGTGTTGATAATACTGTGCAAGTTGAAAAAACAGACAAGCCGGGCACCTGGCGTTTTAACCTACATTTTGAGATATACCGTTATTTCGAAAATGGAGGAGGTTGCACAACATATGTTCCCGTAACTCAAAAAAGGTTAAGTTTATTGAACAAACTAAGAAAACGTGGCTCAATAGCAATATTTTGGATTCTGAAATTCTCTGCAATAAATATATAATTTTTAGGCGTGACAGAGTTACAAATTCTACTGGTGGTGGTGTTTTGATTGCAGTATCTAAATATTTGGAAACCGTCAAAGTTGATAATATTCCCATAGAAAATATTAAATTTATTGCAGTCAAAATAAAATTAAACTGCAAAAATCTTTTCGTAACGTGTTCTTATATCCCTTCAAATTCTGAACAGATAACATATCTTCGACACTTAACTGCATTAAAATCCATCTTTTTTTCGATTAACCCTCAAGATTTGGTCCTCGTATTTGGTGATTTTAATTTACCGTATTTATCTTGGAAACTTTTTCCTGATTTGTTATATTATTCTCCAATAAATACAAGCAATTTTATCGAAGAATTCTTAAACAACATATCGGATTTATGACTTTTTCAAATAAATGGAGTATTAACCGATTCTAAGAAGTTGCTTGATTTCGTATTCGTAAATGAACCTAAAGATTGTACTTTGACTCGTCATCATCCTAATACTAGGCCTGAAGATCGTCATCATCCTACTATTGAAGTCAACTGTAATTATCCATTTCTGTAAATCCAAATACAGCGATTTAAATTTCTTTTTATCTAACACAAACTGGCTTGAAATTTTGTCATTATCCAGTGGTACTCCGGCAGCAATCGATGCAACTATAAATTCCTTTTTTCATACTTTGTATCATTACATCGATGATTGCCCTCCATGGAAATCAAACTCTCTATCGAGATTAAAGAATATAAATGATTACTGCAAATATTATTTTTACCGTGCTAAATACAATTTACTCAACCATAACCTTTATAAAAACTATTTAAACAGGATCAAACTGAACCTTAAGCGCGATCCGAAAGCATTTTATGAATTCGTTAACTCGTAAAGAAAATCCATCGGATTTCCATCTTCAATAAAATACCTGGCCAACGAGTCTTCCAATCATTTGGAAATAAGTAATATGTTTACGGCTTTTTTTGCTTAAATCTACTCTAATAAGGAATATGATTTATCGAAAAGCTATTCATTGTATATCCCTGAACAACAACCCATCTCATTTCCATTCGTCACTACTGCCAATATGACAACACTATTATTGAAACTAAAATCGTCGTTCTACAGTGGACCTGATGGTGTTCCTAGCTGCCTTCTTATAAACTGTGCGCAAATTCTAGCTATACCTTTAACAATTTTATTTAATATGTCTATAAAACATGGTTACTTCCCGAAATTATGGAAAAAATATTTTATTATTCCACTGTTTAAATCGGGAAATAAATCGAACATAACGAACTACAGAGGTATTGCCAAATTAAATGTCGTTCCCAAACTTTTTGAACAGTATCTTACTGAATTATTAAGTCGGCAAGTCTCTTCCATACTCACACCTTTCCAACATGGTTTTCGTAAAGGATTTTCAACTACGACTAATTTACTAGAACTGACAACAATAATTAAGAATGGCTTTAAAAACGGATGTTATACCGATGTTATATACACTGATTTTAGTAAGGCTTTTGACAGAGTTAACCATTATCTTTTATTGAATAAGCTGTATTTAATGGGATTTAGGAACTGCTTTTTGAATTGGATAAAATCTTATCTTTTACGTCGTAAACAGCGTGTGTGTTTTAATAATTCCTTATCTAAACATATCGTCGTCAACTCTGGTGTTCCACAAGGTAGCCATCTCGGACCAATACTTTTCCTATTGTTTAGGGTGATTCAAGAAGAGATACTATTTTCAATAGCCTTTTTTGACAGATCACGTGTGAGTCGTGTCATGCTGTCATGTTATTTTAGTTTAGTATTGTTTGGCATTTCATATTGGAAAGACTTACGACATCGCTTCGCTCTATGGGCTCTTGAAAAGTTCCAAGAAGATCCGACGTTTTCGAGGCAAATTTTGTTCAGCGATGAGACCCATTTCTGGCTCAATGGGTATGTAAACAAACAAAATTGCCACATTTGGGACGAAGAACAACCTGAAGAGATTCAAAAACTGCCACTTCAACCAGAAAAAACAACGGTTTGGTGTGGTTTGTGGGCCGGTGGAATCATCGGTCCATAATTCTTTAAAAATGATGCCGGTGCGAACGTCAATGGCGACCTTTATCGTGCCATGATAACCGACTATTTGATGCCTGAAATTGAAGCTCGTGATCTCGGCGACATTTGGTTTCAGCAAGACGGCGCCACTTCCCACACATCGCATCAATCAATGGAGTTATTGAGAGAACACTTCGGTGAGCACATAATTTCACGTTATGGGCCGGTCGATTGGCCACCAAGATCATGTGATATCACACCGTTAGACTTTTTCCTGTGTGGAAATGTAAAGTCTAAAGCTTATGCGGACAAACCCGATTCGATTCAGGCCTTGGAGGAAAACATCACGCGTGTCCTTCGCTAGTTACCAGTCGAAATGCTCGAACGAGTCATCGAAAATTGGACTCAACGGATGGACCATCTGCGACATAGCAACGGTCAACATTTGGTAGACATAATCTTCAAAAAATAAATGCCAAAGAATGTTCTTTCAAATGATAATAAACATTCCTCATCGAAAAGTGAGAAAAACGTGTGTCTGTTATTCATGTCGAAAACTATCAAAAGAGATTACGTCGTTACGTTATAAGTGTTGCAGATGTTGAGAACGCCAGTCAAACATATCGTTGACGGCGACCAAATTTGACTAAAATTGAAAAATTTTCAACGATGGCGGCGACCGTTTGCTAAACCAAAAAATTTAAAGTGGCGACATCAATGTTTGATGATTACAAAATTGTTTTGAAAACATTCGTATATTTTTCAAAAAAGTTAAAAGCAATATAATTAAACAATGAAAAAATATGCCAAGAACAAAATACTTATCTCTTCCGTGATAATATTCATTGCATTTTGCATTTTTAATTTATTTTTTAGTGTTAAAATTTTTCTCGAACCGTTTTTATGCGTGTGTTTATTTGACAGTTTAAGCGGGAACTTTCTCACAAAAATTTTACAGACACACTTTTTTAGTATATTGGCGAAAAAGGTTACAAACGCAGTTAAGTGAGAAAAGCAGGTTTGTTCCAATTAATGGGATTTTTGTATCATTTCTCACATTTCAATCGAAAAGTTTCTCGCCGCGGGAGTTACAGAACATGGGCACAGGTTATAATAGATTAATTTACCAACTTTAAAAAGCCGCCGAACAATGCTGAATGTGATATTTTTTATCAATCTGATTAAAGGCAATATTTGCTCGGAATTCCTGCTAAATAGTTTATTTTTTAATGGTCCCTCAACGCCCTACACGTTATTACCAGCCGTTAACAATTGAATGCTTTCAACAAAATATGTGTAACAGAATATGTGTAAATGTTAATGATCTGTACAGTATTATTAATATAACTTTGGATATTAACACTACACAATTTAATTTTATATTTAAATAGATGATGTTAAACTTATTTGTAAAATTTGGTAGTATTTTGTAATTTTTGTCCGAAAGGAGTTAATCCATAGACTAATAAATAAATAAATTTGAAAAAAAAAATCTCCATCCACGCCTGCGCATGTTGTATATGTAACGGCAGAGGAACTTATTCCGGAAAACAGAGCAAAGCTTCTTACTTCTAAGGAACTTTTAAAGATTAAACAATTTGTTCCCAAATTGTATAACACTATTATAAATACTGGTGAAAATAAATCTAACTAAACTAAACTTTTAAAATCTGTTGAAAAGTACATCAACTTTGTAAAGCACTCAAAGTTAAGAACATTTAATTAACTGATACAAAAAAAAACAGAATTCGTCTTACATAGTCATGACTCATGATCCTGCATTACTTAGAGAAAATGGAGAATTGTCAAAGGAAAAAATTTACGATCTTTGCAACTGATGCACATGCCTGCAATAATGCTGCTGGGTGTAGAGTTTATAATGTTAAAATCAATTTCAAGACATTATCTCTGCTTGCTTAAATTTTTGCATTTATGCATATCATGCTGTTAGAATTGCTGTTGAGGAAGGAAGGAGGAATATTGCTATTTATACGGATTGCTAAAATTCATAATCAAATTGCAAATTCGTCATTAGAGTCTGTGGATGTGTTATGAACTCCGAGCCATGTTGGAATTAGGTTTAATGAAACTGTTGATGAGGTGGCCAAAGCTGCCTATGATATTGGTGCTATATTTGAGGCTTAATTAAGTCCATTCGAGGCAATTCGTAATGTAAGAGATGTTTTGTGCAATGAACAAAGAGAAGAATTTGAGAAAATTTTTGCTGAAAAGGGAAAATGGTTCCATGAAATAAAAGCTCGAATTTCTACGAAAGATTTTTATAAGAAAAGTTTACTTGGTGCTGAAGATGTGAAAACTCCAAACAGACTTTTTGCTGGTGATTCCTATAATATAACATATTTGAATATGATTAATATATGTATGTATGTTCTTCTGCTGATTGTGCTACATGTAAAGTTTCTGAGACTAATGATCCTGTTATCTTTAAATGTCTGAGTTTTGAATGCCATCGATCAAAAAAAGATTTTGACAACTTGAGAGAAATCTTGGATACGGAAAATTTTTAATTATACATATAAGGATTTGTGTTCGTTCGTTCATTAGGAAATCCAGTATTGAACTCTGGAATCTGCGTTGCTGATTAATTTTTCGAATCATTGAAAATGGTTTTAAATAAATATATATATCAAATCAATTATTTAAATAAAACTTATTTCATCTATAAACATTTTCATCAATCAACACTTACATACATACATAAATACATCCATCCACATGTATTTTGTATTTTTCATCAATCAACACTCTTTCATATATTTCTAATGGATCTTGCTTATAGTTTTTTGGAAGTTGACCCTGGAAATATAAGACTCTAAGGCTTGCCCAGCATGGGATCTTTGGATCTATCATATTGAAAAAAAGAAGAAAACTATAGTTTTAGTGGTCTATTTCGTTTATACAGAATATCGATTATAGTGTTGGCAGTATAACGCCCCCTTGCCGAAACTACATGGATAAGACAAAATAACTCCTTCTAAGATCTGTCAGGCAAAACTTATAATTGTTTAAAGTAAAACGCCATTAATTAATATGTTATGAAAAATAAATATTTTTATTGTATATTTAAATAAAAGAAAATGCGATATTTTTATGGAATACATACATATATAACTTAATAATTAAAATAAATACTATAATTAGTATTGGAGTTTAATAAAGAATTTAACATTATTATTAAGTAAGAACAGTCCATAACCAAATAAAAAAAAGTAATAACTTATTAGTGGTAAAATTACAAAAAAAAAATTAAATGTAACTATGCTTTTAAAGTATGCAGGTTTTTGCATATATAAATATTATAATATAATACGAAAGATTTAAAAACAATGTATTTAAAATGATGATTTAAAAAGATGAGCCAACAATTCAGGCTCAGACAAATCCATTTTATATTTTTGTACAATATCTTGGACTTTGAGACGACGTCTGACATGAGCTGGTTGGAAACTGAAAATTGTTATTGAAAAATTCAATGAAGGCGATTTAACCGATTGATGTATTAAATTAATTTCTTAAAATTACCCTTCATTATCTAAGCGCCTTCTTTTAGCCATATTGTGAGCAGTCTGTCGAACAAGGTTACCCACAACTCTTCTACTCAAAACCATACCATCAACTAAAGGTGTAGCGAAACTCATACGACCTGGGGGACCTTGCAATTTGACTCTTAAGAGTCCGGATTGTAAAGCGTGTATAAAAATAACATGAACATCACATGCTCGTGGTATTTGCAAAATATTTGCTTCTTCTCCCGTTTTAGTATAATTTAGCAAATCCTCTGTAATAATTAAAATATTTTGAATGCGATTTGTTTGTGGTTAGGGAAAATTCCATTAATATAAACAACAAGAAGGTTAGAAAGTTAAAATAAATAAAAAGTAGTTTTTCATTAGTTTCTCTTACCTATTGGCAAATTTAAGAGATCTTCAAATGATTCCAGCCAAACTAAATAAATTTTGGCTGGCGGTTGTGCCAGCAATGAAGGTTTCATTGCATTAGCTTTACGTCTAGTAGGTGGTATAGGATCTTTCGATTTATCCAATTCCAAAGACATATTACGCGATCTTTGGGGTAGGTTTTTGTAAGCTTCCCCCAAAGTTGAATTCGTTTCAGTGCTACGTGACCAAACATTAGTCGCTTGATCTGTGGTACTCGAAGAGTGACAGCAACCATCTGTGTCCGAATGTAAATTCCATTCCGTGGGCACTACAAATGCTATTTCAGAAGCCACATCAGCCCAATACAAAACCTTAGATTCGCCATTGAATTTCATATCTAGAGGTTGGTTGCGATTCTGCGATTTATCTTCAGACTTTTGTATGGCAGTTTTAAGGGACCAAGAAGTAGAAACTAAACCAGACCATCCTGAATGCTCGGAAATATCAACGGGCCAACCTTATGAAGTTATGTTAGGGAATTCATTTTATACATTAACCTTAAAATATACAGCTTACCTAAAGTCAATAACATATTGCCAAAGTGTGGGTCCAATGTGCGTATATTTTCATCACTCATATTACCTATAATTTCCTCAGCTGTTGTCTGACCAGACTTAACGTAAAATACATGAACAGTATCATAAGTTCTGGCACTCAACTTGTCCAAAGTATTCAATTCCGCCGCAAAATTAGTACGTTTCGTATCCAATACAATTAAGGGTCTTTGGGGTGGCGCACCCAGTGTTTCGGCTGGGCTATTGGGATTTCTCTCTTCAAAAGTTAAAAAGCCAAAATGGGATAAAAACAAGCGTGCTGCTTGAAATTCGTGACACACAGGAGGGGGACAACTTTCCTGTGTATGCGATAAAGAATCCGAACTATTATCAGTCTCTGCCCAGGCCAATTTCTCCTGAATGGTTTGATTTTCCAACATTGTTTCCAATTGTTTTATATTTTCCTGACCGTACTGTTCGCGTATTTGGTCGAAAGTGGGTATGGAAAAATCAGCTACACATGGTGTAACTTTTTCAACACCTTCGGGAAAATGTTTCTGATCAAACTCAATACGTTGTGTTACTTCGTTCATGGGTATTGGTCGGCCGGGATTGACAGCGTGATATTTTGTTCCAGATTTGCTACGCGGTAAATGTCTCAATTGCATTGTCCAGGCATGACGTCCAAACGGGCCGCGAATAAGCACTATAATGTTTATTGTTAGTATCCAAATATATAAATTTTTTTTAATTTGTTAAATTTTGGTGAGGAAAACGTTTAATTGATATAAATATTAGTCAACGGTCTTAAAAGTTTTAAGTAACCTTTATAACGGAAAACCCTATTAAAAACAATATTCGGGAAAAAAAACTTACAGGTAACTGTTGGCTGAGGATCCTGATCATTTCCTAGTGGTTCCTCTAGCAATGCCAAAATTGTTGAATTTTCCGTTACAAAATATTTAAATTTTGATATAGCTTGTTCCGTAGTGATGGAAGAACTATTTGTAGAATCCAAAGAGTTACAATGTTTCATCAAAGCCACTTCATCTAATAAAGAAGAAATCGATTCCGGACCACATTCACTGGGAAAATACCCAACCTGTTCCAATATTATAGTCAATAAAGCTTCGGCTGCATCTCGCACGCGCATTGAGGCTGGTTTTAATTCTTTTTCATCCTTAAACTTGGGTATATCACCCGATTTTCCAATGCTTTTTGTACCCGAAATGCCCAATTCGACGACTTCTAAGACAGTTTGTAAGCAATCCTTGTCCTGCAATAAATAGGGATGTTGCATAAGCCAGGCAGATGTACATTGAAAGGCTGCGACTATGGTACTGTGCAGGTCTTTGCTATGAGCCGGTGGTGGTCGAGAACATTGATAGCAAATATAGTCACAAATCCATTTAACGGCACGCTTACATTCCAAGGCGTCTGTGGAAATTATCGTAAGATTTTGACTTGGTTCTTCAATTTTTACTAAGTTTTCTAGGGTTTTTTTTACATATGTATGGTTTGAATTCAATTTGTTTTTCATATTGAAATGAGTTTTTTGATTTTTTACATTATTGAGGTTGAAATGTGAATTTGAATGTATGTTTGTTTTGATTTGAGTTTGGTTTTTTTGGTTTGAAAATAAAAATGTACAAAGAAAAAAAACATGAATATGTTTATGATGTAAACCCAATTATGACCCGATTTTTTATTTTTAATAATATGCAGTAGATGTAAAGGATTTTTTTAGAATTTGGGAACAATTTTCAAAGGATTCATATATTTTTGTTTGTTAATAATAAAAAAACATGTAGGCATGAATAGAAAGAGAAAGAAAAAAACGAAAAAAGAACCAGTGTTAGTAATTATAGTTTAGTTATTAATTACCGTTTGTAAATTTCCTGGCTGCAGCATTTATTAATTTGGCAGTGTTAAATTTTATACAAATGGGAAAAGTAGGATTTAAGTAAAAAAAAATAATAATAAAATAAAGATATGGAAGGAAAAAACCAAAATACCACAAAATTACAAATAAACAAAAAATCGGTTGAAATGTGTAATTATGGTTAAATGAATTTTTTAATTGTAATAAAAACACAACAGAAGAAAATGAGTTTGTGTTTATTTGTGTGCAGAAAAAGTTATAAAAAGAAGGAAAGCATTCATTTCCCGGGATTAATAGTAAAAAAAGAGAATAAAACAACAAGAAGACACATTTGTTAGGATATAAAACCAAATTTATATAATATTTGTAAATTTACAAAAATACAAGGAATATACAAAGAAAAATAAAGCCAAAACCACATTTAATATATTTTACAAAATAAAAATGTATGACGATGGTTTAATTTTAGCTTGCAATCCTACTCAAATCAGAAAAGAAACTTAAAAACTGCAGATTTTGTCTATAGTTTAAAATTACTAGAGTCCGACCGAACCGGGTTAGGTATCAGAGTTCGACAAAAAGCTATATTCGGCTGATGTTCGGCGTTCGGTAACATTTTCGCCGAACACCGAACTGTGTTAAAAAAAAAATTATACATGTCGTGAGTGGTTATTGGTTTGATGCATGGCACATTTTTGTCTAAACTGAAGAAAACAAAACAATTTCTTAATTATAACTTCCTTGTTTTGAAAACACTCAAATATAGAAAATCGTACAAATAAGTAGAAACACACGTAAATAGAAGGTCAATATTTATTGAAAGTACGTGACTCTGCCTTAAAGTTCTAGAAACTCAAATATATACGTATGTTTGTATGTATACTGAAACTCTAGCCCATTTGAAAACCTTAAGCCAGTAGCTTTAAAGTACCACCGATGATCGTTTCTAATGAACAGATATTTATTGTTGCTGGACAACTTCAATCCAACCAAAGAAGCAATGTACAAGGCATAAATGGAAAAAAAAATAATTTTCTGCCATTATAATATTAAACTATTTAATACTAGTGCATTTAATGTTTGCTCTATGTTACGTACATATCGTCAGCTTATTATTGGTTTGACCTACCATTTTTAAAAAAAATCGGATTTGGTATGGGGTTTATTTTGCTCCATATGAACTATTTTAAAGTTTATTAAGTATTGTATTGCTCTAAACGCCACTGTTTGGCGAATGCTGCAAATCACCCATACAAAAACGTACAAAATAAATTTCACTCTTGTTTTGCTTCATTGCCGTAAAAAAAGACGTAGTGAAAACAAAAGCCTGATACAATAAATTAAATTTGTTGAAAATAGTTTAATAAAATAATAAAAGCGTGTCAATAAATAGTAAAAATTAATAAACAAAAATATAAAAATTGAATTTTCTTCACCGCCCCCGCATTTTCAGATGAAATTAATGGGGCGATTACGGATGGCAATTGAACATGAAGTTGTGTTGCCAGCGGCGAAATCAGGAGGCAACGTCGCTGATGTTAAAATATAAAATGAAAAAAGGTAGTATCTTTTAATATGAACGGCGTTGCCTAATTTCGCTGCTGTAAACACAACTTCAGTTTAGTTGCCATCCGTAATCGACCCATAAGTATTTAAGTATAATATAAATATTTCCCTTACTAATTATTAAAAACCAATATTTTAATATATTCATACTCGTATTCGGCGAATATTGGCGCAGATTTTCGCATTCGTATTCGCGAATATTAAAAATTTATATTCGTTACATCACTAATACATATAGTAAATGTACAAGAAATTTTGATTAAAAAATATTTGTTGTAACTAGAAATATTTGGCATAAGATATTCCGTCGATTTTATTGGAAATACATAGTGAGAAATAAAATTATACCCCTTCAAGTGCATAAAGCCATGAGAATCTGACATAATTTATTGCCATACTTTCACACTTTTATATAAAACAAAAAAAAAATATTTTTAATAATTTGATTACACAAATAATTATTTAATCGAGATCGTTAATTAATGAATTTGTTACACATCCCTAATTTTTATAATTTAATTCAAAATAATAAATAAAATAAAAATATACATTTTCAAGTAGAATATACCATATTATGAATTTGTCCCAGCTATTCTTTTACTTCTTTAATTTAGAGCAGAGTCCGCCAAACACAAACATTCACATTTCATGCTTCTCTCGGTTGTTTATTTTTGAGCGTAATTGTGTTTCTCTTATTCCACTGAAAACATTTTGGTAACGTTTTTTACCATTAAGGCCATGTCAGATAAAACTTTTGCTTCGCGTTGCGTTACCGATTCGCTTTGACATCTAAGATAAAATATACATACTTATACGAAACATGTCACATAAAGTACTTGGCTGTGGGAAAAATCGCCCAAAGAAAAATGGCCCAAAAAAAGAAATGAAAAATCGCCCAACAGAACATGAAAAATGACCCAAAAAGTTATATTTGAAATTTTGCCCAAAAGAAACGAAAAAGGGCCCAAAAAAAAATGAAAAATTACCCAAAAAGCAAAAACGAATTTTTTCCCGGTGGCATGTTATAACGTCCAGTCTCATAGTGTCCATGGACGTTATGACACTCCAAAAGGTGTCATAGTGTCCATGGACACTGCGCTAACTAAAGCTTCTCTGCACAGCCGGCCTTCGGCCGGGCGCAAGGATTTTCTCCTCTATGGTATAACAAACACCGGCTTCGCTAACTAAAGCTTCTCTGCATAGTCGGCTTTCGTTTGGAAACAAGGCAGATTTTAGAAGCTTTACTTAGCGAAGCCGGTGTTTGTTATACCATAGAGGAGAAAATCCTTGCGCCCGGCCAAAGGCCGGCTGTGCAGAGAAGCTTTAGTTAGCGAAGCCGGTATTTGTTATACCATAGAGGAGAAAATCCTTGCGCCCGGCCGAAGGCCGGCTGTGCAGAGAAGCTTTAGTAAGCGAAGCCGGTGTTTGTTATACCATAGAGGAGAAAATCAAAAAAATGGGCCATTTTTCATACAACATTTTTGGGTGATTTTTCATAATGAAAAATCACCAAATTTAAAAAACGAAAAATCACCCAACAATAACGAAAAATAGCCCAAAAATTTTAGGTCACTTTTCATATGAATTTAGGCCCAATTTTACATGGAATTTTTTTGGGCGATTTTTCATTTCTTTTTTTGTGCCATTTTTCTTTGGGCGATTTTTCCCACAGCCAAAGTACTTTCAAAGCGGAGCGAAGCAAAAAGTTAGCCAACTCTCATCTTTCTGCGCGCTTTGACAATTGGCTAGTATAATTTTCTTTTTTTTTTTTAATTTTTTTTGCCAAATTCAATTCCAAAAAACCGTCCAATTAAATTTTTAACTTTTATTTTTGTAACAAATAATTAAATGTACAAATTACCAACCGCTTTTATAAGTAAACAAACAATGCGTGAGTGTTGTCAAAGTTTTCATTGTGGCATACACCTTTTGCTTTGCGTTTTTCTGCCGAAGGTAGAAACGTCACGCAAAGCGACAAAGTTGTATCTGACACGGCCTTTAGTCTTACAAGTGTATTTGAAAGAGTTGTCGCAGTTCAGTAATTCAAACTAAAAATTTACTTATTAATATCGCAATTAAAAAATTATAAATTGACGAACTTCGAAAACTTTCAATTACAAAGTTTTGAATTACACTACCAACGTCGTTTTTAATATAAATATGTATGTAGTTTTTAATATTTGAAGATAATATAACTACATATATAATGGTCATAATTTCTTGTTTTCTGCTATTAAAAATTAATACAAGTTACGTTAAAGATGATACCAAAAATACTTCATTTAAAGCCTTACTACTTTCGTTACGAGTAAGAAAATAAAGTAATTTCGGCATATAACTGCCTGTTTTTGTAATAAAAATTTTCGTTAGGGAATTTATACTGAAAACAAAAAAAATTAAGTTTTTTTTTGTTGTTTTAATGTAAACTTCCAAACGAAAATTATTACTTTTATTACAACATCAGTCAGTAAAAGAGCATTCTCCCATTCTATATAGAACATTTTGTTAAGTGTTGTCTGGTACTAAGAGAAATAAAAATACAAATTATCTTCTTATGCTCTTCGCATTAGCGTGAGAGCATTCGCACATGTGCGGTGTTTTGGCGGACTCTGATTTAGAGATAGAGAATCATTTAGCGGTGTCAAATCGGTGAGGATTCCTAATAGCACGGACTTTTTCAATTCTAGGAAATTTTTAATAGTTTATTTAACTTCTGGGATTTTGTATAAAGAATAATGAGAAAAAGATTAGATTTAAGAAATTATCGAGAAAACTTTGGCGTTTTAAAAATAAAATGTTCTTAGCCTGAAGAAACGGAGTGTTATGTATTGTTGGACTTTGTTTACACATAAGAATACACTCACCCTTCTTTGAATGTACACTTTAATTTAAAGAGAAGTATAAAAGACATTCGAGCTTATGTCCAGTATTTGGTTGTAACAATGGTTAATGCCATTTGATGAACCTAAATCCAGACAGGTTTAAGCATATTTAGAAATGATTACTACTACTACATCTTTGAGTTAAACATTTTGAAATATGTATTTATGATATCAAATATTTGCCAAATTCAGAATTATGTACTATATACGGTTTCTATTTTTTATAACTTGCTTTTATTCAGTGATTAAAATAGCGCTGGAAAACTCGATACAATTATGTCAAATTTTTATCTGATTCTAGCTCAGCTGCAAAAATGTCGCAAAAAATTTAAAATTTTGGTAATAGGTCGTAGTTATTTCATACGTTACCTGGTGAGTAGTTGTCATTACAATTGTCATATTCTGAAAACCTCAATCAGTACTTGCTAGTAATGACCTCAGTAAGTTCATTTCACTACTATTATTTTCAGTTATGAATATTTGCTTACTAATAATCAGCAAAATAACTACTTATTAGTTGTCTTGTTTTCAGTACTGAATATTTACTTACTGGTATCTAGATCCATAACTACTTATTAGGTCTATTAACTAGCGCCAATTAAATAAAAACTAGTTATTTTTTGGCTTCTAGTAAGTATATTGTAAGTATTTACAATTCAACTTACTGGTAGTTAAATAATAACTAGATATTTTGTGACTTCTAGTTAGTGTATTGTAACTACTCAATTCTGTGGACAACTCGAACAAAAATAAGTAGTTATTCAGCCGAAAAATAAATATTGTTTATATTTCTCCAACATTACTTGCTAACTTACCAGGTAAGTAAAGTTTTTGCTGAGATTTTCAGTTAAATTTGTTTAAAAAATTACCTTAGTTTTTCCTTATTTTAGAAATAAGTTTAAATGTATATAATATATATGTAAGGGGAAATAATTGTATAATATTTCACAACAGGATCGTTTCGAAAATTAGTTTTATTTTACTTTCACGTGGCTGAAAGACTTTGCAGAAATTCCTGAAATTTCTCGTCATAAAATTTTCGGGAATTTTAGAAATATTTTTTCAAGGAATTAAAAAAAAAATCTTTAACTTTTTAACTTAGTGAAGAGGTCAGTTGAGTTCAAACATGTCAACTTAAATGGACCTCAAGATAAAATTTTTTAAAATTTACTGCTCATTTCCAATGAATGTTATAATGTTTTTTCCAAAAATGCTTAACTGTTAGGATACAAAAATAAGCAACATGTACAAAAAGGCTAAAGCCAAACATAATACTTTTAAAGTCTTACAGCTTTATAACGCTTACGGCGATTTTTAGCTACAATAATCGGGTTTCGTGCTGACAACTAGGAATTCATGCGAGTTAAAATATTATGCGGGATGAGGGCTTTATATGATCAGAGGAAAACTTTGCTAATAATGATCAAATCCACATAAAAGTTTGTAATGTACTATTAAGTATATTACAAAATTGATTTACTAAGGAACTTTGAATTGTTATACACAGACTATATAAAACATTTGCTAAGTATCCTATTTATTCTAAATATAAACATTTTATTTTTAAGGCGTATTTACTTAATAATTCACAACATTAATTGGGAATGTGGAACTATGGTAAGGTTATTTATAGAATTACAATTAATTTGTTAGTCTTAAATATCCTTATTTCCGTATTTCTAATTAGTTAATGAAATAGATTTGAGGAAAAATTATTTATAAACGAAATTGTATGTAAAAACATAAAAAAATTTAATATTATTTTGTGCAAAAGCATACAATCACAAAAGCACAAACCCACATTAAATTTTAATAAAAACAAATGAAACAACAAAAAAACATTCAACCCAAAACCAAAAGTATAAAGAAATACTCAAATATATAGCAAAAACAACTCAGAAAATTAATGAAAAAACCATAATTAAAATAAAAAAACATACCCGAATCTCTGATAAATAAACGTGCCAATCCCGAAAGCAACTCCAATGCAGCCAATGAAACATTCAAGTCAGTTCGCCACGAAGATATTAAACGATGGCAGACCAGATAAGTGGCATGTACAAATAGAGCATGTGCATTATCTATGAATTAAAAAATAATTTATAATATATGTAATTCCTTTTTTTTTAAATTAAATGTGATAGAAAAAAAAGTTAAGCTTAAGAAAGACAAAACGAAACAAAATTATAATTTACCATAACCAGTAGCTGTTTCATATTCATGTAATGCTTCCAAATCATCAAATATTGTTATACTGGGATATTCATGTTGTGATGTATTATCACGGGCATTTAATGTTGCCGAACCATGATATGAATCGGCTGCAGTTGAACTACCAGCAGCTACTGAATTACCAATAGTGGCGGTACTATGAGCACCTAAGCTACTATTACCAATACTAGCTATTGAAGCAGAGCGCTCTGAACAAGCTGCTCGTTCAAATAATAATTATTAAAATTAAACAAATTAAGTAACGCACAAACAATGATGAAATGCAAAAACCCAAAAAGAACATGAAATAAAATAAAAAAGATATAATTTAATAAAATTAAAATCATAATTAAAAAACAAATATTAATAATTCAAAAACATGATTCAATAAGTTAAAAAAAAGTATCATTTACAGACACAACCATTTTACATATCTCACTTGATCATGAAGGGGGTATTAATTGAAATTTTCAGTAGAAGCAAACCAATTTTTTTTAATAATATTTCTCTATGACGTTCTCTATCACAAAGGGACCACTGAAGGACCCAAGTGAGCTGTCTCTCGATGGCTGCCCATGGAACCGAATTGTCGATTTTTTCCAAAAAATTAAAATAAAAATTTTGAGTTAATACCCTCTTTATGTTCCAATTCGATATGTATTTGTATTAATGTATTTGTATTTGAAGTTAAAAAGTTTAACAAGACGAAAGTACGGGTGATCCGTCTTATTTGTGAAAATAAATTAATATTAGTTGTTTACCTGAACTTAGAACATTTGTTTCAGCATTTCCCTGACCAGGCGAGGGAGAACCATGATGAAGATTATGATCGGCTGTTAAAGCCTCGGTATCTTCAAAAGTAACGGCATCTTGTACTGTCAACAATAAGCCACCTAGTAACATGTGGGTATTTTGGGCATCGGTCTCGACTTGCAAAGCATTCATTAAAATATTAATCAATCTGGGTTTAAGCTGAATAAAAGTGACAACTCTAAAATGAGAATATTTTGTAGAAACATTTTTGCTCTTAAATCAAAAATAAACATACTTTTCTGATGAATCATTTGTAAGATCTCTAATGGGCAACGTTTGAAAATGCAATGGTAAAGTTAAAACCGATAGTAAAATTTGTATAGCCGACCTTCTCAATTCAGTTTTATTAAATTGCATTGCTTGAGTTTTAATTTTCAAATCCTTGGCTGGCAAAACAATTTCCAAAGCCGCTATAAATGATGGCAACAAAACATGTATGCCATCTAAATCCAAACGAAATAGATCAGCCGAATTTAATAAAATACTGGCCAAGGTCTCATCACACTCCTTGTTTTCGGTAATTTTTAAACATTGTTGTAAAGCCATATAAAAACGAGCCAAATACACGGGTAAAATTTCTTCGCCCGTCTTTTTGGCACAGAAAATTTTGCACAAAGTTCCGATGGCCTCAGCACGTCCAGATTCATATTTATCAATAGTTAGCGTGGGTGGCAAACTCGAGGGATCATTTAAAGAATTAGGTTGTGATAGAGAGATGCTACCTTTACGATTCTCCATTATCATCGACGAAGGGCGTTTACTGGCCTCTGAAGCTTGTTCTGCAATAAAAAAAACATCATTATTTCCAGTGTTAACTTCTTAAATAAGCTTTAAATACTTTTAGTATTTATCAACCAAGCATCGCCACCAATATGAGCAGCTTCAAATAACCATTCACCAAATAAATGTAAAATACTATTGCATTTAGGTCTAGCTGCAGCTAAAGGCGGTCTCTGCTCTAAGCCCAAAGACGGTAAAGCTAAATAAAATAGTTATAGTTTTCTGTGTTATATACCATTTCAATTAACCGATTACTTACATCCCAAACTACTACTGGAGGGAGGACCAGAAGTTGGTGTCAGCGGTGCAGGAGCAGATGTTGAAGAACGTGAAGTTGTCAAACCTATTAAAGCGGATTTGCTAAGACCTAGAAATATTAAGTTATACATATTTAAATAAAATTTTAATAAAATAATTTTTGTTTTATTTTTTACAAATTTTCTTATAAAAAGAGAAGGTAACCAAATGACTTTTCATCACTATTTAATTGAAAAAATTTAGTAACATATTGAACAAAATATTTGCGCATCATTGTTTTTAGTTTGTTTAATAAATTTATATGTATAAAAAATACCAGCTGCAGCCTCAAATTTCACACAAAACTTTTTAAATAGTTGTATCATTAGTTTATATTTATAATTATGTGCACTAATGGTTCATTGCGCTTTGAATTAATAAAACATATTGTGTAATTTTTAGCATGAAAAATAATAAATATTACGATTTAATTGAATATCGCCACAAGTCGTTAGAAAACTTTAATAAAAAAAATTAGAGAATTAGTGAAATCAATATAAGCCTGGATTTTTATTATGATTCTTTTTTTTTTTTTTTTTGCATAACAGTTAGAAAACCGTATATAGAGAAAGGTAGATAAGGCTTTCTACAACTTTCGCCTACAAAATTGAAAGTCATGCTTGTTGCTCAAGAAAAGAATTCAAAACAAAAATCGAATCTAAGTTAAAATTTGTGTTCGAACTCCCTATTCCAGAACCCCCTCTACATATTATCTTTACAATGTTTTATTTAGGTAGTTTTTAAAGGGTGGCAATTTGGCTGAAATGCCTTAGGTTCTTCTACGAGTATATTCGACACCCAAGCTAATCGGTGAATCACGGACTTTGATAAAGAAAAACAAGATCTTAAGCTCATTTGGGTATGGGATCATATTTTCCTTTAAGCTGTAATGTACTTACTCAGGGTATTTTTTTTTTTTTTGTGTGACAGTTTGTAAAAAGACTATATTTCCTAAAAATATCTGTAATTTTAAAAAAGATAAGCTCTCATATCCTTTTGATTATCTCAAAAGGATCGATCTTATAGGTCTCATAGTATTGAGCGTCTTTATAATATAACCTTACACTTAGCAAATATTACTTTCAAATAAATCTTCATTTACGAGCCCCAACCACTTTTAATTCATATACCAAATATTTTTTACCAAATATTCATTTAAAGCTCCATATTTTAGAAAAAAATTAGACTGCGCCTTAAAAGTTAACTTTTCTAAAAAGTTATTTTGATGTCTTTAAATTTATAAAAAGATTTTTGCATGTAAATATTAGAATAACTGGTTTAAAAACACAAGCTTAAACTTTAGTTAATTATTTTATACAAAAAGTATTTGACCATTATTATTTCGTACAGTGTATAAATTCGTCTTAAAGTCGAAAAAATAATTAGATTATGAATAAATAATTAAAATGAGCCGTTATAATTAAAGTTAAGCAATATAAGAAAGCAAAAAAGCGGAATTTTTTATCATCATTTTGTAAAGAAATTCGAATTCTTATTGTTAATAAATTAAAATCGGGCAGGAGCTATAGCCAAATATCGACTAAAATTATCTTCCCGAATCAACAGTAAAAAGTATCATTAAAAAAAATAGAAAAAAGTAAAAGTTGGTGCAATAACTTTAAAAATAGGATCGGTTTTTAAAACTAGGCTTTACCACAAAGGAGCTTTAGCGGCTTTAATTCAACAAAATCGTCGAAGCACTTTTAGAGACATAGCTTAAAAATGGTTGGAAGCATTTGCAAGACCCGTAAAGAGTGAACGCTCAAGTCAGTAAATGAAAACGTTATTGTTTCACTCGGTGTCGCAAGAATAATTTCATTCATTTTATAATTTAAAGTTCAATGAAAAACTCTTACTTGCAGCACTTCAAAAAAAACCCCTAGACATGGGTGTGTGTATGTGTCGGTTATGCTTGGAAAAGAGTTTTTCGTAAAAGCATAGAAAAGGAATGTTGTTGCCTCATGGCTAGCTTTCACTAGCACGTTTTACGGGTTTTCCAATTATTGCCGACCACCTTGAGACACTTGATGTGTCTAACAATGCTGCGATGTTTTTGTTTAATTATAGCCGCTAAAACTCCTTATATTTTTTAACGATACTTTTTACTGTTGATTCGGGGACATATTTTAGTCGATATATCGTTATAGCTCCTGCCCGATTTGAGTTTATTAACAATCGGAATTCGAATTTCTTTACAAAATGGCTTACCACGCTTTATTGTCAAAATTAAAATAAGACCATGATAAAATATTCCTTTTTTTACTTTCTGATATTACTTTATTTTAATATTAATGGCATATTGTAATTTTTCATTCATAATCTAATTTTTATTTCGACTTTAAACGAATTTATAGACTGTACGTAACAATAATGATCAAATAATTTTGGTATAAAATAATAAACTTTAGTTTAAGTTTGTGCTTTTAAAACTGTTATTCTACGAGGGCGGATCAATAAGTCCGTGACTTTTCGAACTTCCCTCGTAGTTAAGTGGAATGCAACACTGCTCCCATCAAGTACCACCTGTTAATAGACTACTGTCAAGTTTTGAGGAAGTTCACGGACTTATTGATCCGCCCTCGTAATATATGCAAAAATCTTTTTATAAATTTAAAGACAACAAAACACCCTTTTAGAAAAGTTTTCTTTTTAGTCGAAGTCTATTTTATTTTCTAAAATGTGGATCTTGAAATGTTAACTTGTGAAAAAATATTTGGTGTGTGAATAAATAGTGGTTAGGGCTCGAATAATTGGAACGACATATTTTGTTCATATTTTTAGTATGTATGTAGTTGAACATATTTTCTATGTTGTAAAGTGCTTCTCAGGGAAGAAATGTATATTGTGTTAATTAAAAGAGGTGCATTGTCTGCCTTATATACATATGTATAGTATTGCTGTAAATTTACAATTCCCAACTTGTTGAGTCGCCCTCATGCAAAATTTTCTTTTATTTAGCAGGGTATTTATCGAATTAAACTTAGAATTCCAAAACTTTTCAAGAAACATATGTATTGCTTAATTATTTTTTTCTACAAAATATTATTAAATTAATTTCTTTCCGCGCATAAAACTTGCAATGTTTAAAACATTTTGCCATTATAATCATTATTTATTTGGTATGAACCGAGATGGTATGAACACACCAATTAAGTTTGTCATTCTGTGGGAAAGTTTTAAATATTCATCTAAGACCCCTTGAAGTGTATATATTCTGCGTCCATGAGTAATTCTAAGTCTAATTAGGCCATTCCTGCTGTCTGTCCGTCTGTTGAAGTCAAGCTCACTTTAGAACGACTCAGAAACACGGTACAATATTGGAGTCAAATTGTTTCTAGTTCTCCTAAGCAGTTTGGGATTGAAATCCAACCCAAATGTGGAACTACTTTACTACAAAAAATATGTTTGCTATTTTTTTCTATATAAAAACTAACATAAATTTGTGACAGAATACCCCGATTCCCATTAAATGTTGCACTAATTTGTTCTATACTGGAAATCATACTACAAAATTTTGTGAAGATCGGCCCATAATTTACAAAAGGCCCCTTAGACCACTCTGGGAATACGATTTAGTACGCCTTAAACCGGAATGAATAATGCTATTTGAGTAAAATGTAGTCGATCATAGTTTCAAAAGATTAGATATCACTCTGCTAAATTTCGTGAGGATCGGTCCATAATTTATCAAAGGCCCCATACAAAGCCCACCCTGGGAAATCATTTGAAAATGCTTAAACCCGTAACAAATATACATATTTTTTTTAAATTTGGTTTAGCTAAGCATGATATGGCTAGAAACAATACCATGTAATTTTGTGATAATCGATCCATAATTTACCATAGGTCCCATATAAAGCGGCCTGTAGAAAAGCAATTTTAGATGCATTAAATTCTAAAAAAAAATTATTATAGCTAGTGTTGTAAAGTTGAAAAATTATAATAGAATTCCGTATGACATATTCTTTTTCCACATTTGTCAATTTGATACTTCTATTATTTTCGGAGCAAATTATGTTGATGTTCAATTAGATTCATTTACTTTGATGCTAAATGAGCTCCATGATATGGTACCGGTTTCTGGATAAATTGTAATTATGATGATACTAATTTTTTAAAAATGAGTAATGGTGTGCACGCAAGATTTTTAAGAGATCTAGCGTTCCAGGCTTATCGTAATAGTCCTACTGTTTTAAATTGGAAAATATACTGTATATATAGGAATAGGGCGAAGTCAACCATGAGAAG
Source organism: Pollenia amentaria (assembly GCA_943735925.1). Taxonomy (NCBI): domain Eukaryota; kingdom Metazoa; phylum Arthropoda; class Insecta; order Diptera; family Polleniidae; genus Pollenia; species Pollenia amentaria. The sequence continues at coordinate 183,342,770 of OX031007.1, read as the reverse complement.
AGAAAATTTGGTCTGCGTTTCTTTGACGCTGTTGATAAGAAACTGATTTGGATTAAAAAAGCTTGGCTGTGCAGGAAGTGATAATTCTTTAAGTATGATTGATGTTGAATTATTAAATAACAGATACTTAGGCAATTTTAGAACGAGCAGGATTAATAGTTTTGAATTTCTTGATTTTGGCAGTGAAATTGAAGCTTTTTTTCGAATTGTTACTGAAGATGAATTGATTCTGGCTATGGAGCAAATTAAATCAAATGCTGTCGGTCACGATATGATTCCTATGAAATTTGTTAAGCTTATTTATCCCCTAATATCAAATTTGTTACTGCATATTTACAGTTTCATCTTGCCCTAAATTATGGAAACTGGCAAGAATTGTACCCATTCCTAAAGCTTCTAATTGTGATATTGATGAATTAAGACCGATAAGTATAATACCAGCATTACCTAAGATAGTTGAGAATTTGATAAAAATGCAAATTTTATATTATATTGATTAATATACTTTACTACGCCAAAATCAGTTTGTTTTTCGTAAGAATTATAATACAACCTCATTATTAATCTCTTTGACTGAATCTATAAGAAAAATTTTAAATGAACGTAAACGATGTGTAATGGTTTCATTAGACATTAGTAAAGCATTTGATTATATTGATCATTACCTTCTGTTATGTAAATTAAGAGATACATATAAGCGGTTTTCACCCTTGATAGTAAAGTCCCATGTAGACCTTGTTAATCCTATTAATTTAGTTAAAGTACTAACATTTACAACACTGCAACAACAAAATATATTACACTAAAATTTACTACGCTGTGGTTGAAAAATCCAACAAAAAGCTATAGTAAACTCGTGTGATAATAATTCACCAGAATAAAACAGTTGACGAAACTCTATTTATCTCTTTCTCTCACTCAGCAAATTCATTAATTTACAATACATACGAAAAAAACACTCACGCTTTGAAATATAAAATCGTATTAAATATAAAAGAGTGGTACATTTAATACAAAGGGTGAAAACCGGTATAATTTCTCTGCAACAGCTTGTAAACTTATTTTATCCTGTTGCTCTGATCGATCACAATTTACTTCGCTAAATGATGTTAATTCTAGTATTGGTTTCGCTACTTTTGGTGTTCCCCAGGGCGCTGTCCCCTTGCTTTTATAATATCACTTATAAAAGTATATATTTTTCATGTTTTATATAAAAAACTTTAAATGCGTTTTTCTTGGAAACTAGAAGAGCTAGAGCTTAACTAAGCTAAATCTGTTATCACTCCTAAAAATATATATTTTTCATGTTTTATATAAAAAACTTTAAATGCGTTTTTCTTGGAAACTAGAAGAGCTAGAGCTTAACTAAGCTAAATCTGTTATCACTCCTAAAAATATATATTTTTCATGTTTTTATATGAAAAACTTTAAATGCGTTTTTCTTGGAAACTAGAAGAGCTATAGCTTAAATAAGCAAAATCTGTTATCACTTATAAAAGTATATATTTTTCATGTTTTTAACGGTTAAAATGCTCTTGTAAAAAAAACAAGTAAGAAAGTAAGTCGGGAAAGCCCGAACATATGAACATTTTATGAGGCTAAGATTAATTTAAACATTCTTCCTGCCGAATATTATTTACCTATATGAGATTTTTGCATGGGTGTCTGTATGGGACCTATGGTTTATTTTGGACCCACCAGGAACACATTTTGTCAGCTATCGTAAAAGTCATTATCGTCAATTTTTGCGTAAATACTAACATTTATAAGGAAGTTATGGCATTAAATGCCATATGGGAGCTATGGTCGATGGACCGATTCCAATTAAAATTGGGAAGATGATTTATTTGCAATAAAATTAGTTTGGACCAAATTTAATCTTGATACCAATATAATAAGATGGTTTATCGGCACAGGGACCCTTTTCCGAAAAGAAGCTTGTATGGGGGCTATGTAAAAAAAAGTAAATACTTACATACTTGTCGGTCAACCCTGACTATATGGTACCCTACACCATATTATATACGAACAAAGTCAATAGTATCTATTTGGATTTATTTCTTATTATATTCCTATATGGAAACTTAGGCAAAAATCACGAAAATAACAGTTCTTTAAGAGGAATTTTTTTCAAGTTGTGGTAAATTTTTTTGGATTTTTTTCTTTTATAGGACATTTACATTACGTAGATTTACGTAGAATTTGTATAAAAACTCGAAACGAAAATATGTATTTAGTTAAATATCTCAATAAGTAGGTCGCAAGTGGTAAAGTTTTATATACCATTGGATGCTGCTTCAAAAACCCTTTGCGATGATAATAAATTTTATTTATGTCGTCTTGGAGCAAAGTACAAAAAATTCGAAAAACTGAAAAAAAGACCTTTTTTAAAAATGGTCTAGCTCACGGATGGTCAACGCAAGAACCAAAATATTTTGGGAATCATCATAAAACATATCAACCTTTATTTTCAGAGGGGTAACTAAACACTTTTTTCGGCTCCATACAACTTGAGTCGGTCTAATATACATATATTTTTTTTTTGTATGTTTAAATAATTTTTGTTTAGATTTAAAAAATTTTATACATTATTAAATATGTAATGACATTTTTGTTGCTAAAATGTGTATATTACTATGTAATGCTTTACATTGGCCAAGAAGGTTTTTGTATTACTGATTGAATGAAATAACTATATATAAATAAATAATTCTGGTAGATTAAAAACACGTATTAACTACAGCCTTTTGTGTGATTTTTCAACCACAGCGTAGTAAATAAAAGTTTAACACATTTTGTTCTTGACGTGTTGTAAATGTTACTTCGTTAGCTACATTAATAAAACTAACAAGGTCTACAAGGGTACTTTAGGCAACGAATTATAATACTGTGAGACAAGGTCTTATAAAGATTGGTTTATAATTTATAGATCCCATATAAAACACACTCCTTAAATATTCGAACTCTCGGTGGAGGGTATTCAAGGTGCAGCACAGCCGAATATATCATTCTTACTTATTTAGCCATAAGCTCGTAAATAATATCTTTAAATTTGAATATGATTATTCAAATTAGAATAATTCATTCACACAGTTATTTTATTGTCATTTAATTTCGGCATAAAATTGGACTTTTTACACACTTTATTATACCAGTTTTAAAGAACACACTAAGCGCAAATCAGTAGCCCGTTTCTGTATTTCTCGCATTGCAAAATTTCTCACATTAAGTATGAAACAAAAAATTCCATCGTTTCTCGATTTGTGAGAAACAAGTGTTTATGGATTTGAATGCGAGAACAGACAACACAGATTCTGTCTTAACTGGAATACTTCCAGTAATTAAAGCTGGAGGTCCACACCACGCGTTTTAGCCTCAACGCATTGCATGCGTTTTATACCTTACTTGCGTTCTACGTTTCAAGTTACATGCAACGCTTCTGATGCGGCATCACCACAAGTAGAAATAAAATTTCATTTGTCAAAATCAGCTGATTTATTCGAACGCTGCTTGTGACGCTTGCAAAAGTAGAAAGTAACCCTACTTTTCGCGTTCAACGCCTCAATGCATCCTAGGCTAATGTGCATGAAACTTGTTACATACAACTACACAGATTCTACTTTTTTGACAGCTGCGTAGACTGCGAAAAGGCGTGTAACGCGTGGTGTGGACCTCCAGCTTAAGTGTCAAATGCAAGCGAAACGTCAACGAAAGAAATAGATATAATAAAAAAAGGGCTGCCAGATTTGACGATTTATCGTCATTTTGACGATTTTTTGCTAATTAATTTGCTAATTTTTTCTAGTGACGATATTATTCAGTCTTCGAAATAAAATAAGTTTAATATGTTTATATATTCGGCACCAAATAAAAACGATATATTTAAAAACAAGGCAGCATAAAAAATTTATGGGCAAAATCAAAATTTCGAAGGAAAAACTGTTTAATTTTTATTGGCTGAAGTGCACTTTACGGGGCGTACGAAAAAAAAATATAAAAAATATGCCACCCGATCCAGAATAAAAAAAAAAATACCAAAATTAATATTTAAGGGGGCTGAGGCCCGTGGGGACCCCTGGGTCCAAAAAACCAACCCGCCCACTGAATGGTATGTGTGGGTACTCAAATTAAAGGTAATTGTGCAACAAAAACGAATTTAATAAAATTTTGGGTGGGCGACACTTCTAGGGCCCTGTGGGGCAAAAAAAGTGTCCCCCCATAACATTTATGTATATCTGTGTGGGTACTCAACGATTGCAAATATGTATTTTGTTTTTGTATTCGTTTAATATTTTCCTCTCTAGGTTAATTTATGTATCTTTTATAGGTATGCAGAGAAGTTTTAGTTAGCGAAGCCGGTCTTTGTTATACCATAGAGGAGACAATCCGTGCGCCCGGCCGAAGGCCGTCTATACAGAGAAGCTTTAGTTAGCGAAGCCGGTCTTTTTTATACCATAGAGGAGAAAATCCTTGCGCGCGGCCAAAGGCCGGCTATACAAAAAAGCTTTAGTTACAAAAATAAAAAAAATCCCGTGATTTTTATAACAAATTGTTTGTCTACGGCGCATAGGTATAACATTAAAAAAGCAAAATAAAAACAAATATTTACAATCGTAAGCAAAATACCTTCCATTCGAGTACCCACACAACATAGTTATAAGGGTGGGAGGGGCAATTTTTTTACCCCCAGAGGGACCCAGAAGTCCCGCTCGACCTAAATTTTATTAATTTCGTATTTTTTACACAATTACCTTTAATTTGAGTACCCACACATACCACTAAGTGGGCGGGCCGCTTTTTTTGATCCATGGTTTCCCAGGGGCCTCAGCCCCCTTAAATTTTAATATAGGTTTTTTTCTTTTTTTATTCCAGAGGGGGTCCAATTTTTTTTTTTCGTACGCCCCGTAAAGTGCACTTTTGCTTTTTTATTTTCTTAGATTATTTAATACATTTGTTTATGTGATCAAAACATTAAACAATTACCCCATTTTCCAATCAATGTACTATAGGAAATTGTTGCCTTATTTGGCAAGTTCAATATGATATTTTGTCACGCCTTTAAGTGATCTTTTCAGGAAAAAAACAATCTGAAATTTTGCATTGTTATCGGATTAAAGAGAAAAATAAAATAATTAATTTTATTTAAATAGACCTTAAGTTTAAATATGTATGCATATATATATAAAATATTTATTTTACCCATGAACTTTGCCAATTTTTTTTTTTTTTGATTATGTTGTAATAAAAATCGGACAAAATTTGTCAAAACTAATTTTAAATTGTCCGATTTTTTAAAACAAATTAACCGATTTTTATTATTTTTTCTTAGGAAATTAACGATTTTTTCACAAATTTATCTGGCAGCCCTCCATATAACGAAAACAATGAAGGGCTTAAAAAAATTAAAATAACATAATATAACAATTGTGTTTTAATTATTTTTATCATTTAAATTCTTTCTCTTCAAATAAAAAAAAATAATACACATTCTTGTGTACAGACATACATAATTTGTGCTCCATTTTTTGAAATTTTATTTTTCTCGCATCAATTTTAAATGTAACTTATTTTGACAGTTCTTGTGAGAAACTTTTAGCAAAATATTGATACAGAAACACTTTTTCTCACATCCTTCCAATAAATGCTGGAAAATTATTGAAATGACAGATAATTCTCCCAAAGTAAAGATACAGAAACACTTATGTGAGGAAAACCATTTTTTGTTTCATATTGCACTGTTTTTGTTATAATTCACTTGTTTCATGCGGGAAATTTTACGATGCGAGAAATACAGAAACGGGCTACTGGAATCAGAATACTAGTTGTTTATTTTGTTTAATAACCCGTAACGACTTTAAACAACAGATATATTAAAATATTATTTTTGTAAATATTTTGTACAAAATGTGTTTGCATGTCTACAACATTTGAATGAAATGTGATCATAATTTTTTTTTAATTTGCGATAAACAACATTCAGAGTTAAATTAAAAACGATTAAAACGAATTTTACATATTTCAAAAATTAATAAAAAGAAAAAAAAACAAATCACAAACAAGTACAGGTCTTTTGGATACCTTCTGCTTCAATGAATAAGATAAACTGACAAACAAAATAAAATCAAGTGCAATAATAACGCAATAATGCTGTGTGTTATAAAACAATTTTGTGGGCGTAAATTTTAAACCAAAAACAATTGATACCGTTCTAATATAAAAAACACAAACTTAAAACTAAATAAAAATATACATAAAAATACTTAATTATTTACAAGTAGTAAATGGTTATTTACAAAAATATTTGTTTTTAAACCAAAATCAAACGCGAAAAGCAAAAAAACAAGTAAATTAAAACCAAGAGTATAACAATGTAAATAATATTAGTGCAGTTAATTAAAAAAATTAAAGCGACATTAATTATTTTTAGGAGGAAAATTTAGCAAACAAGAATAAAATTACAGAAGTTTAAAAATTAAAACAGTATGAAAAATTAGTTGAAATCCAAATATCGCACCCTTTTGTTGTGTTAAATTTGGCGCAACACTAAAACTTTTAGCCAAGCGTCTTTGCAATGGTGGTGTAGGAGAATGTGGTAAATTCGGTTGAGGCAATTGTTCTTGTCCAACGATTGCACTTGCTGAAGGCAAGCCAAATGATATGGAACCTAAAACACCAGCAGATTGACTACCACTTGTCGCAGTAGCGCCAGTCGAAGAAGTATTTCCAATATTTATTCCCGCCGAAGATGGAGATGATACATTAGTAGTGGAGCCAGTTGCAACACTACTATTATGATGATGTCCATGATGATGTCCCATTATAGCATTAAATGCTGAACTAGCCGATCCACTTATGAAATTATGAATATGGGAATGTTGTGCCGATTGATTGTGTTGTATATTCGTTTGACTATTATTTGATACAATATTATTGTTCATATGAATACTAATGCTGCCATGATGGTGAAAAAAACTATGATGGTGATGATGCTGATGTGAAGATGCTGAACTGGTTGTCGTTGCACCATTATTAGTGGCTTCGTTTAGTGCTAAACGTATATCCATTAAATTGGTAATACCATCTTCAGCTAAACGTACAGGTGGTACATAAGTACCTATTTATTCATTCATATTTTACAAATTTACCAATTTATTGGTAGCAAATTAATAAGAGGGAAAAGTGATATATTTTAAGAAATTACAATATTAAAAATACATACATTTAAATAATTTATTACCGTAAAAAGTGGTAGGTATTGATATCAGAATTAAATTGGATATTAATAAAACATTAAACTGTATAAAATCGGCAGTTAAAAATTATTTTATATTGAAGTTAAATGTCTTTAAAGAAAATATGTATACGATTTTGGATTTATTTTTTACTTAAATCAAATTGTAAACTATATAAATGTAGAAATAAATTTAGTAGAGCGGAAGAGAAAGCATAAAATCGTCGATTTTTTCGATTACTCTCATAAACTTTTGCATAAGGCTTTAAAAACTATAACGTTCATAAAAATTTGTTAATTTTATCATTATTTTAACTTAGATTAAAGTTTATTTGTTTGTTAAAAAAGCCTAATTATAAAAAGCCTAACTTATATTACGAAGCTATTATTCCTGATAACACTGTGCTAGAAATTGACACTTTTTTCAGACAACCGGGGACTTGGCGTTTTTCCGTTTTATCTCCACCCCATACAAATATTGCGTTTTATGAAATTCTTAGATTAAATTAATATTTTTCGTAAACAGATTTTAATCATTTATGGCTTGTTTTGGTTGCAATTTCGTTTTTTATACGTCTGTAAAAAATTAGAAGCCTAGCTGCATTTTCCAATTTTTTATACATTTTTGAAAAACAAAAATTTCGAAATTTTGAAAAAAAAATTATTATTTTTTCTAAAAAAAAAATTATATTTCTAAAACGCTGCTCATATTAGAAAAAAGTGTTACCTTTCTTAAAGGAAATTCGGTTTTTTTTAGTTTTTTCAATAAGCTAAGGCGTTTTTGAGTTACGCGAACATATGTTGTGCAACCTCCTCCATTTCCGAAATAATGATATATCTCGAAAACTAGAGCTTACCTAAAAAACGGCTAGTACCACTGGATTCAGCGTACCCGAATTAGGTTAAAACCCCAGGTCCCCGGCTTATATGTTTTTTCAACTAGCACAGTGTAATTAATTTTTGTTTAATTTTTCTGACAATGTGGCAAAAGAGAGAAAAATATTATTTTTCTTTTACGAGTTTGTAAATAGTTATTATAATTAGTTATAATTAGAATAGTAGTTTAAAAATATTTTTCAAATGACAATACACAAGCTATTTTTAAAATGAATGGAAACATGCTCGTGTTTAAAAATAATCACTACACCGCACTTGATCAAAAAGAGGGTATTGACTCTAAAACTAAAAATTTTCAGAAGAAACAAAACAATTTTTAATGTAACATTAAAGGTATATAAAAAAATTGAAAACCGTTTCATTACCAACAAGTGGACAAAATAGCACGAAATTCTCTTTATTGATCAAGTGTGATATGTATTTACAAAAACTAGATATCATCAAATGAAAAATTAAAAACAAAAACTTGGTCATTAAGTTTAAAGTTTCTAAAATATTTTAAAAAACATTTTGTTTAGAAAACTATAATTTCAACCGTTGAAAATTGTGATAAGAAACCAAAAATTAACGGATAACCTAAACAAAAATTTTTGGATATGAAAAATTCTCTTGCTCATACATTTTCAATGAAACAAACCGAAGTAACGATTATCTAGTCAGATTTCTTCATTCGCAATTTCCTCATTTTTTCGAAAATTTTACAAAATTATTACTATTTACACATCAATTTAGATCTAATTTCAATACCAATAATTTGTTTAATCTTCCTAAAGCATAACTAAAAACTCTAGGTATTTATAAAAATATACAATTTTTTTTAACAATTTAATTTTAAACCTTAAACCAAAATACTTTGAAAAATTTACAAAATAAGAAATCTACTCATTAATATGTATGTAGTAGTTTCTTAAAATAAGACTTGAAAACTTCAATAGTATTAATTAAGTTATAATTTTCTGGAATGATACATACCTAAAAATGCATCAACTTGACTAGAAATGCCCTTAATAGCTTTTAAAAATATTAAGGGTAGAGCCTGTAAACAAGGGTGTTGATAAGTTTCTGCACCTTTGTCGTGTGTCAAAGCCCATTGAACAAAATGCGATGACTTGCTGATAATATGTGGGGCACATAAAGTTGTTGGATTGCCAATAGTGCGTAAGAACCGATACCAAGTTTGGGCGACGCAGTCGTTAGTCATGCCATTTGGTATAAGTTGGGCATCTTCCTCGGCTTTAAATTAAAAAATTAAAATAAGTACTCTTTTTCATCTATTTTGTTTTTTTTAAGTATACTAAAACTTACATATTTTTATTTCCGGAAAAGCTGGACCATAGGTAAATTCCAACAGTCTAGCAGTTAAAGCCAAATTAACACGATTCCACTGATCTACCAATGCCACACGATGGCGCCACATTGCACAAGATTCTTGTAATGTTTTCCATAACGAAGGCGACGGAAAACATCTTACGCAGGCCAAAAGCCAAACTTCAAAAAGTACTTGTAAAACTCTTTCACATAATTGATCACCAACATCATCTTTTATTGTAGGTGGAGCCAATAGAATTTCATTTATAGCCAAAAGAAAAAGCAGCAAGGATTCCCATGTTTCACGATCCATAGTTTGTGAAATTTGTGCAGTCTGCTGCAGAGTACGTAAAACACGATGACATAAAACTGCTTGACGATTAATAGTATCAATGCCTTAAAAATAAACAAAAGACGTATAAAGCATAACGAATATATGTTTCATTTTATTTTCTTTTAAAAATAACTCTTAGAATGTTTAAAAATGCGGGTATTTCTTGTTATATGAAACCTACCAAGCTCTTTCTGATATATAAATGGTAAGACTTGAAATGAGAATGCGTTTAAAATTTAGTTAGTAAAATTTCGAAATTAAATGGTAAATTTTGTTTCACTTGCAGAGCCTGAACGACGTTTATGATACAATATATAATTTAATGAAGAAATTGCACTTACTTTCACCTTGTCGTGGTACGAAAAGATTATGAAAATGATTAATAATTTTACGACAATACATATTGGCATCTTCACATATTGGTTTGGGTACACTAATTTTTGATTGCGGATGTAATGCTGTCATCCATTCACAATAAACGTTTACACAATCTTTAATAGTTTCGTGTTCTTGTAGCGGCAGAGATAATCCAAAGCATATAACATCCATACACCAATTCACCTGAAGTATTAAAATAAAGCATTAAAAACCAATACTGCAAATTATATTGAAATAAGAATTTTTAAAAAAAGCAATATCCAAAGGCTTTCTAAATATATTCAATAAATACTAGGTATTCCGATTTACGGTTAACCGATTAATTACTACCCGATTACCTGATTGGTTAATTTAAAATTGGCTATTTTCGATTAACGATCAAACCGGTTAATTTTAATCGATTACCGATTAACCGATGTAACAAAATTTTTAGTTTTTTGTAGTATTATATTATTTTTTTCGTGTTTTTAATTATTTGTTTCGTCTCATATACAAAACGTATGAATTTAGAAAATATCTATATATGTATATGAGTCTTGCACTATCGTCTGATGTGTAAAGTTGTAATTTACTGTGCCTTTTTCTACTTAAAAGTTTACAGTTATTTTCTTATTGTTGTTATTTTTTTTCCTCACAACATTAAAAAAAATAATAAAAAAAAACTGACAATTTTAACTATACACAATTAAACGCATAAGAGAGGATGATGTTACTGCCTCTTTTGGGCAAAACATGAATAAAAGAAAAGCGACTAATAGTTCTCAGAGAGCTGAAAATCAAAATTTTTTTGCACCTCTTCAAACAATAGATGATGAAGATAACAACGAAATTGTTATTGAGCCTACTGTCAAAACATACCACCAATAACTATTCTAAAGCGTAAAATAGAACAATTACACGAAGTATGCAGAATACTAAAAATTAATGATTACTCGATACGTAAAATATTAATTGGTTTAAAGCTTTTTTGCTCCAATAAAGAAGATTTTAATAATGTTTGTGAAAATCTCACTAAAAAATTCGAACTCGAATATTTTACATATGCTGCTAAAAATGAAAAGCCATATAAAGCTGTGCTGTTAGGACTAGATAAAAAAGACCCATCTGTAATTAAAGCACACCTATTGGATATGGGCCTTAAAGTTATGGATGTTAAAATTGTCACTAGAGGTAGAGATAGCAATAACGAACAAATTATATTTATTGTTTACTTTGTAAAAAAGTCAATCACGCTAAGGGAACTTAGGCAAAAGTACTCAGTTATGAACTACATAAAAGTAAGATGGGAATACCAAAAACCAAAAAAATCCAAACTGACTCAGTGCTACAATTGCCAGATGTTTGGACATGGTTCCAGTCGATGTATGGTCAAAACGTTTTGTGCCCGCTGCGCCGGGAACTATAAAACCACAGAATGTGAGGAAACTATTGTAAAATGTGCAAATTGCAATGGTCTCCACAAGGCAATGTCTCCCGATTGTCCTAGCAGGGAAACTTTCAACCAAATGCGGCTACGTGCTCAACCCAAGAGTATAGTACAAAAAAGTCAACATTACAATACTAAAACTAATTACAATACAAATTTTCCTAATACTCCTAATCAGGGTGAAATACCAAATACATCAAGAAGAGACAATAATTTACCTTATTCTCATAACTTCAACAAAAATTCTAACAATAACCTGTTTTCTTTCGAAGAATTGAAAAATCTAACTTTCGAATTAATCTCAAATTTAAGAAAATGTAAGTCTCGTGAAGAGCAATTTGAGGTTGTTACAAACCTGGCATATAAATTTTTATATTAATGGCTAACAACATAAAGTTATTACAATGGAATGCCCGAAGCATCCGAACTAAACAAGACGAATTATTTCACTTTCTGTTAAGAACTGATATCGACATACTATGCTTGCTTTGTGAAACCTGGCTTAACAATAATGTTTCTAGAAAACATCAAAACTTCTTTTGCTACAGGCTTGATCGACAACATGGAGGAGGGGGAGGTGTAGCCATCTCAATAAAGAAAAATATAAATCATCAACTTTTAACCCCACAAAATACAAAGATTATTGAAAATACAGGACATTTATTCATGTTATCACCCTGGTGGATCGTCAGGAAGGGACAATACTCGAAAACAAAACTTTATATCTGATCTTCGTATACTAACTAGTACAAATAACAACTACATTCTAGGAGGTGACTTTAACTGCAGGCACGGATATTGGGAATGCCAAAGAAACAATTGCTGGGGTTACATTTTACATGATAAACTCCAACTAAATCATACACAGATTTCATTTCCTCATGAATATACCTATATACCGGCCGATCCAAATAAACAACCCTCAACTCTAGATTTCTTTTTAACTAATGTGTTACAAAATATCTCCGCGGTTAAAGCGGTAAATGATTTGAGCTCCGATCACCTCCCAATCGTGTGTACTGTCAACTTGAGTTATGAATCGGTAGAAAATTTGCACTACAGCTATGGTAAGGCCAACTGGCATCTGTTTGCCAAGTTTATAAACAGAAATCTTCCCATGCCAGTCGATTTTAATGAAATTACTGACAATAATCAAATCGACAACATGATAATTGATTTTAATAATACTGTTAAAACTGGAATCGATGCAAGTGTGCCTAAATGTAGATCATCGCCAGCGATCAAACCACTACCAAATAACATTATAATCCTGATACAATTTAGAAATGTATACAGAAGAAATTGGAAGCGATATAGAGATGTCAATGATCATCGAGCAATGAGTCGTCTAAACAAAAGTATTGCATACGAAATAAATCAATTTAGAAACAAATCATGGAGCAACATGTTGTCCTCGTTAGAGAAATCATCTTCCCCTTTTTGGAAGGTTTCAAAAATTTTAAGGAAGAAATCTACCAACATTCCAATTCTCAAGCACAACAACGTAGTATGTTACACCAAGCTAGAAAAGGCTGAAATGCTGGCTCACTCTTTTAAAATGAACCATGATATTTCAGTTAATCTCAGCGACTATACCACAATTTCTGAGGTAAATAATGTTGTAAACCAAATAAATTATACAAGTCCAAATCCTCAAGTAAGTTACTACACTACTCGTGACAAAGTGTCTGTCCTTATAAAGAACTTAAAGAACAAAAAATCTCCAGGATTGGACAAAATCAATAATAAGTGTTTAAAAAATTTACCTATTAAAGGTATAAGCTATATCACGAACATCTTCAATGCTTGCCTAAAATTATGTTATTTCCCCAGTGCATGGAAAATATCAAAAACTATCCCGATACTTAAGCCAAACAAGCCAGTTGAATCCCCTCTTTCATATAGACCAATAAGCTTACTTTCTTCCATAAGTAAAATTTTGGAAAGAATTATTAAGGAAAAGCTTACACAGTTTATGGATGCAAACAATGTACTCCCATCGCAACAATTCGGGTTTAGAAGTGAGCATAATACGTCCCAACCTCTTTTAAAAATTAGAAAACTAATTAAAAATAACTTTCAGGATGGTAAATCAACGGGAATGGTTTTGCTGGACTAAAAAAGCTGCTTTTGACTCTGTTTGGCACTACGGACTTATATATAAATTAAAAAGATTTGATTTTCCTATCGAACTTATAAAAATTATTCAAAATTTTCTAAAAAATAGATCATTCAACGTCTACATAGGAACAACATGTTCACAACAAATAAATATTACTGCTGGCTGTCCTCAAGGCTCGTGTCTATCACCGATACTATACAACATCTTTACTGCCGATATTCCAGCATTCACAAACTGCATTACATCTATATTTTCAGATGATACGGCGATTCTTAGTTCTGATATATATTCAGCTAGCATAAGCTCAAATCTGCAATCAGCTCTAATTGAATTGAGCAACTATTTTCAAAAATGGAAAATTGTAATAAACCCTGAGAAAACTCAGGCTATTTATTTTACGCGAAGGCGCAAAAAGTGTTACACTCCTCAGAGTTCACTTCGCTTTATGAATCATGATATTCCGTGGGAAAACAACGTTAAATATTTAGGAGTAATCATGGACACAAAACTCAATTTCAACAATCATATTCCATACGTAGTTGACAAAATCAACAAGAGGATCCGAATATTGTACCCACTTATCAACAGAAAGTCGGAGCTGAACATTGACAACAAAAAACTAATTATATATTATGCTGTCCAGTCTGGTTCACCTCGGCAAAATGTCATCTAAGTAAACTTCAAGTATCATAAAATAAGCTACTTAAAATGATATTTAAGCTACCTTGGCAATACTCCACCCAACGACTTCACACTCTTGCTGGTTTTGAACCCATATATGACAAAATTGAAAGATCAACTCAAAATTTTAACAGAAGATGTACATCCTCCCAATACCCACACATTAATGAACTCATTTCATCGTAATTTTTGTCTTTAACCTTCTTTTTATCTTATACCTGTTTCATAAAGGTTTTTGTAAATTTTTTCCTTCCCTTAATATGATATAAGTATTTGTACATAGATTTTAAAACTGTAAATACAATAAAACTAAGTAGAAAAGGAACGTTGTTCCTAAACTCTTTATCACTATAAGTCAAATGTAAATAGTATTAATATTATTGGAAATAAAACATTAACTTAACAATCTATATATATAAAAGTGAATGTATGGCCTTATAGGAGGCCAAACCACTTGACCGATCATCTTGAAATTTTCACAGAATATAACTGTGACCCTGGAAGAGACATTAGGATATATAAAGTTGAGATTGGATAAGGGGGCAATGCCACGCCCATACAACCCAAAATTTAAAATCGTTATATCTAAGGCATTTTTTGGCATAGGATGATGATATTTAGTACATAGCTCCATGAAAAAAAGAGGCTGTTTGTCAGACGATTATGTTCAATATACAACTCCTAAAAGAGACTTCTGATGATTATCTGACGAGTAACAAAAACAAAAACATCTAATTTTTTTTTTTAATTTTTGACACGCTCGTCTTTTAATCTTGGAATGATCCTTTTGAGACTCTCTATAAGAGTCATATAAGAATTACTGAGCTACCTAAATAAGAGCATTTTTGAAATATGAAAATTTTATTGGCAATACAATTTCAATAAAACAAACCGACCTAAGGATCTGTAAAATAAGATTTTCCGGCAGGATGGTGTTGATTTCCCGACCTTAAGGTTTGTTTGATATAAATTGTATAAAAAATTATAAGTTTTGACATGAAAAACACGCTTGATGTCCTTATTTAGGTAGCTCAGTTATACGGCTGAGCATTTCACGAGTTGTAAAATAATCCCTTTATGAGTCTCATACGACTCTTGGCATGATTTTTGAAAGACTCGTTAGATAATCTCTACATACATCGTAAACGATTCTCTTTAGGATTAATATAAGAGTCGTTTGCTGTCTTATGGAAGAATCTCTCATACGAATCAGCACGTGTAACAGTTTCTCCCGTGCGAGGAATCGTCTACAATTAAAAAATGAGCTCGTCGATGATCAAAAACACTCGTCATGAGATTCCCAGTAGACTCCTAGACGATTGAAAATGCTAGCTGGGAAGTGTTTGCTGTCAACAGCTTTTTTCCAGCTAGCATAGGCTGTTTGTTAGACGATTATGTTCAATATAAAACTCCTAAAAGAGTCTTCTGATGATTATCTGACGAGTTACAAAAACAAAAACATCTAATTTTTTTTATTTTTAATTTTTTTTTTAAATTTTTGACACGCTCGTCTTTTAATCTTGGAATGAGCCTTTTGAGACTCTCTGTAAGAGTCATATAAGAATTACTGAGCTACCTAAATAAGAGGGGTTTTGAAATATGAAAATTCTATTGTCAATGCAATTTCAATAAAACAAACCGATCTAAGGATCTGTAAAATAAGATTTTCCGGCAGGATGATGTTGATTTCCCGACCTTAAGGTTTGTTTGATATAAATTGTATGAAAATTATAAGTTTTGACATGAAAAACACGCTTGATGCCCTTATTTAGGTAGCTCAGTTATACGGCTGAGCATTTCACGACTTGTAAAATAATCCCTAAGTGAGTCTCAGACGACTCTTAGCATGATTTTTGAAAGACTCGTTAGATAATCTCTACATACATCGTAAACGATTCCCTCGACGATTAATATAAGCGTCCTCCGCTGTGTTGTAGAAGTATCTCACAGAGGAATCAGCTTGTGTAACAGTTACTCCCGTGCGAGGAATCGTCTACAATTAAAAAATGAGCTCGTCGACGATCAAAAACACTCGTCATGAGATTCCCAGTAGACTCCCAGACGATTGATAATGCTAGCTGGGTTGTTTTACGTACTTTTTAAATGTATGTGTTCAGTTATTTCCCAGCTAGCATAGGCTGTTTGTCAGACGATTATGTTCAATATACAACTCCTAAAAGAGTCTTCTGATGATTATCTGACGAGTTACAAAAACAAAAACATCTAATTTTTTTATTTTTAATTTTTGACACGCTCGTCTTTTAATCTTGGAATGAGCCTTTTGAGACTCTCGACACTCGTCATGAGATTCCCAGTAGACTCCTAGACGATTGAAAATGCTAGCTGGGTTGTTTCTACTCATATATTTTGAAATCAATCTTTTAACAAAATTAACCGAAACAGTTAGAAGTGTTAAAAATTTTTAAAAATTAAAACAGGACTCTAATGGCATATTGGAAGATTTAATATGTTTAGAGAAATCCAGGAAGATGACTGAGAAATAAGATATTCTCTATTATCGATTGCTTTCGATTTCTCCAACATCTACGAAAAGTGAAAGAATTTTTTCCAAGTCAAGTTTTATCAAAACTAATAAAAAGAATCACTTAATTCCCAAACATATAAACCAGATTGTTTGTCTAAAAGATTATTTTATAAACTATGGAAATAACTAATAACATGATTGCACAGTCTATTTTCTAATTAACACATAAATACTAAAGGGCTGCATGAATAACTTCATTCATGAACATACTGAAATGTTTATTCAATGAAGTTCGTATTCAAACAAACTTCAAACCACTGAACAAACTGTTGTTTTATTCATGCTACTAGCAAACACATTTCGTTTCATATGGCAAACACAAAGACTTTGTTCAATGAAACGATTTTTGTTTTAAAATTTTCACTCTCTCTCATTTTTTTTTTTTTTATATAAATACTCAATAGCAATGTTGCCACTTAGTAAATTTTTGTAATTTTTTTTGTTACCTTTACAATAATATGTATATGTAATTTGTAAAGCATTTTTTAAATTAAATTTAAATTTTTTCCTAACAACTTTTTTATGTAAAGGGTGTTTTTTTTACAGGTTTGTTTTTCGAATAGAGATAAAACTGGCATTTTGTGGTCAAATCTGGCAACTCTAATGTCATTTATGTTCAGTTTGGTTTGGCATTTCATCATGAACAGGTTGACAAAAGAACAACGCTTGCAAATCGTGCAAATTAATTTCGAAAATAACGGTTCAGTTCGCGAAGTTTACCGCAAGCTCCGTCCATTTTATGGTCGACATAATCGTCCATCAGAGCAATTAATTCGGTTAACCATGGATCGTTTTCGCACTACGTTTACTCTATGTGATAATACGCATCCGCAGAGACGTCGAACAGTGCGCACCGAAGAAACAATTGTCACTGTACAGCAAAGTGTTGAAGAGGACCCGAATGAATCGATTCGCCACCGTGCACAGCAATTGGAGCTTTGTCCATCAACTTTATGGAAGATTTTGCGCAAAGATCTTGGCTTGCGACATTACAAGATCCAGCTTGTGCAAGAATTAAAGCCGCGAGACCATGCAATGCGTCGTGATTTTGGTGTATGGGCCGAAAATGAGATTGATCTCGATGCTGATTTTCATCGCAAAATTTTGTTCAGTGATGAGGCTCATTTTTGGTTGAATGGCTACGTCAACAAGCAAAATTGCCGCATTTGGAGTGAAGAGAATCCACATGAGACCCTTGAGACGCCATTACATCCACAAAAACTGACTGTTTGGTGTGCTCTATGGGCTGGTGGAGTCATTGGGCCATACTTCTTCCGAAATAATGCTGGAGAGGCAGTAACCGTTAATGGAGACCGGTATAGAGCCATGATAACCGACTATTTTGTTCCCGAATTGGATGGCATGAATGTGGATGATTTGTGGTTCCAACAAGACGGCGCTACATGCCACACAGCGCACGCCACAATCGATTTATTGAAGGAAACATTCGATGAGCGCATAATTTCGCGGAATGGACCTGTCAATTGGCCACCAAGATCGTGTGATTTGACACCATTGGATTAGTTTCTTTGGGGATATGTGAAGTCGCTCGTCTACGCCAACAAACCAGAAACGTTAGGGGAATTGGAAGCCAACATTCGTGGCGTTATTGCCGACATACGGCCCCATATGCTCGAAAAAGTGGTTGAAAATTGGACCTGTAGAATTGGCTTTATTCGAGCCAGCCGCGGCGGCCAAATGCCTGAAATCATATTTAAACATTAATGGCATAAAATTATCCTTCCAATAAAGCCAAATTGATGGTCATTAAAACGATTTTATTGTGTTTTATTTCAATTCGAAGTTCTATACCACTGAAAAAAACACCCGATACTTCCAAGCAAAACACATTGCTAAAAATGTTTATGAAAATAAAATGAAATTTTTTTGAAGTTTTAAAATTTACATTAAAAACAATTAATTTACATTCAAAACAAAGTCAAATTTGTATTATTATTATTATTTTAATATAAATGTACTTCCTTATCTTGTTGCTTTTACTCTTGGTTATTTTTTTTTTTCCTAATGTTTTTCATTTCTTTCAACTGGCAATACTGACTTTAAAATAAATGTGTTATTCTATGAACTTATTCGACATTTATTCAGTGGTTGTTTTGTTTCAGAGTTGTTTGTATTCATATTCTCTTGCTTAAGTAAACAAAAACACTGCACCTTATTCGTCTCTTAAATTTCGTAGTTATTCATTGTACTGAATACAAACGAAGCAAATACAAAATTATAATGAAAGTTTCATGAACATCATTATTAAGTTTCATGCAGATGTTTAATACAAAAATATGTATTAATATCTATGAAATGAAGGTGGCATGTCATAACGTCCAGTGTCATAGTGTCCATGGACGTTATGACACCCCAAAAAGTGTCATCCGCGGACACTATGACACTTTGGAAATGGACATTATGACACTTTCAAAAGTGTCATTAGGTCCATTATTACTAAATAAGTTAAATACAAAAAAATTATCTGCATAAACGCAGAGAGAAACATGTTTCATTATGGTCCCAACCAACAAAACTATTTTTAAAGAAACTAGTTTAACCATAATATGGTTGTCGGTGACAATGATTTTTCTAGATGAAACATAATACGGTAAAAAATTTTTTAAAAATGGTTTTCCTGCTTTTTCTCTGGGAGTAAATATTAAATATATAACGAAAACACTTTAGGGCGCAAGGATTTCCTCCTCTATAGTATAACAAATACCAGCTTCGCTAACTAAAGATTCTCTGCACAGCCGGCCTTCGGCCGGGCGCAAGGATTTTTTTCTCTATGGTATAACAAATACCGGCTTCGCTAACTAAAGCTTCTTGCATAGTCGGCTTTCGTTCGGAAACAAGGCAGATTTTAGAAGCTTTACTTAGCGAAGCCGGTGTTTGTTATACCATAGAGGAGAAAATCCTTGCGCCCGGCCGAAGGCCGGCTGTGCAGAGAAGCTTTAGTTAGCGAAGCCGGTATTTGTTATACCATAGAGAAGAAAATCCTTGCGCCCGGCCGAAGGCCGGCTATGATCCCAAATTTGTTTACATTCTTGCTTGTTGTGGACATTATGACACCTTGCAAAGTGTCATAACGTCCGCGGACGCTATGACATTTCTTCGATGGACGTTATGACACTTTTGAAAGTGTCATAATGTCCACGGACACTATGACACTTTCAAAAGTGTCATAACGTCCATGGACACTATGACACTGGACGTTATGACATGCCACCGAAATGAATTATTTAATGTTATGTTTGTTTTTTTTTACTAAAAAACTCCAAATCTGCATTTTTATCTATTGAAATTACTTAATTTTTAAAAAAAAACTTTGTTGATCGGTTAACCGTAGGACAAGGTAAAGGAGACGCTTATCGAGTTCAAAATGGGGCAAAATGGAAAAAAACAACAAAAAATGTATGAAGTTGTTAAAAGCATTTGTTTCTAACATACCGAACCGCTTTGGGGGCTCCCATACAAATATTTCAATACAGAATATAAATATATTGAAGAAAAAGTCCCATTACTGCCTTGGAATCCCTCTAGAAGGTTAAATGTATGACCGACCTCCATTAGTTTATTGTCTTAATTTTCTTAAACATACCTACCTGTGCCTTATCACCACCCAATAGGGGGCTCCAAGACATATATGGTGGTTTAATGAAATTTCTAAAATTGGCACCAACAACATCTAGAACGCCTCTAGACATATACTCTAAGTATATACAGCGACAAACACAAATGTATCTAACAAATATAGCATGATTGGAAGAACTGAGGTGATATTCATTCGGCTTAACCATGCCAAAAAACATACTCGTACACAGAAAAAATAAATTAGCTGAACGGAACGTTCAGAAAAAGTCAAACTGAACGCTATTGTTATATTTACTACGTTCCTTTAAATTTAATCTCTGAACGCATTCTTAAACTTGCACTTGCAGAGTTAAATGGTGTTTACAAATTTACAAAGTCTTTCCTCTTTGAAAAATTTACAAAGTGTTTTACTTCTTGTTAAATTAAACAGTTACTTTTGCATTGTTTCAAACAATAACAAATAAATACAATATTATAAAAAAGAGCGCGTTGTGATGATGACGTTACTGCTTACTCAAGGCTGAGTAAAATGAGTTAAACTAATAAGCCAACCTCTTCTCAGAGAGTTGGAGACCAAAATTATTTTGCTCCCTTGCAAACAATTGATGTTGATGATGACGAAATTATTATTGATGACGTTGCTAAAATAAAAGTACCTCCTCTGACCATACTGAAGTGTAAATCAGAGCAAGTTCATGAAATTATGAGAATACTAAAAATAACCGAGTAATCAATTCGAAAAATGTCGATTGGCTTAAAAGTTTTCTGCTCAAAGAAAAACGATTATGATGCTGTCTGTGAAACTTTAAAAAAAACTATGATTTTGAATATTTCACATATTCTACGAAAAATGAGAACCATTCAAAGCTGTTCTTTTGTGACTGGACAAATGCGACCCGGTTGTGATTAAAAAAATCTTTTGGCTAAAGGCTTAAAATTTCTGGATGTTAAAATTGTCACGAGGGAAAAGGAAAATAGAGGTGAATTAGTAATTTTTATCGTGTATTTTGAGAGGAAATCTGTCTCTCTGAAAGAATTGAGGCAAAATTACTCATAAATTAATTTTATTAAGGTCAGATGGGAGTTTCAGAAACCAAACAGAACTAAACACACCCAGCGTTACAACTTTCAAATGTTCGGCCATGGTGCTAGCAGATGCAATTTCAAAACATACTGTGCAAATTGTGCTGGTAGTCACAAAACTACAGAATGCACATCAAATATCGTTAAATGTGCAAACTGTAAAGGTTCTCATAAGGCAATGTCGCCAGAATGTCCAAACAGAGCAACATATCTGGAAGTTAAGCAGCGTTCTCAGCCAAGACGAGTTACCAGACCTGTAGTAAACCATTTAAACAATAGAAGCACAGAATACAATACACTTTTTCCAAATGCGTTAAACCAAAATGTAACGACAAATGCAAATTCGTGGGGAAATGCCTTACCGTCAACTCAGAAAAATAATGAAAATCTCTTTTCTATTGATGAACTAAAAACCCTTACTGTTGGGCTCATTAATAATTTGAGCAAATGCAAATCCCCCGCGGACCAATTTCAGGTATTAACCAGTCTTGCATTTAAATTCCTCTCACTTTGAACAACAATGTATTAAAATTGGCTCAATGGAATGCTCGTGCTGTTCGCTCTAAAAAAGATGAACTTTTTGAGTTCATAAACAGAAACAAAATTGATGTTTGCCTCCTCAGTGAAACTTGGCTAAATGAAAAAATATCTATTAGACACAACAACTTCTACTGTTACAGATATGACCGTAAACAAGGTAGAGGTGGCGGTGTAGCTTTGATAATTAGGAAAAATATAACACACGAGTTATTACCACTTAAGAACACGAAATTAATTGAACACATAGGGGTTAAGATCACGATTGGAAATGAATTTCTGGTTTAAGTGTCAACTCAAACAGCAAACAAATGTTTATCTCTGACCTTCGTATGCTTACAAACTCAAACAGCAAATATATTTTAGGAGGTGATTTTAATTGCAGAAACCGTTTTTGGGGCTGCCGTAAAAATAATTGTTGGGGAAATATTCTTTATGAAAAAATTCAACCAAATTATCTTGAAATCGTCTTTCCCTTTGAATGTACGTATATACCATCTGACCCGAGAAGGCGACCGTCAACGTTAGACTTATTTATAACAAATAATCCACAAATGATGTCTTCAATAAAGGCGGTAAATGACCTAAGCTCCGACCATCTCCCAGTAGTTGGAAATATAAATGTGAGTCTACCCTTGATCGAAAATACGTCACACAACTTTAATAGAGCAAATTGGACTAAGTATGCTCGATACATAAATAGAAATCTCCCTGTTAAACCAGACTTTACAGAAGTAATAAGTACATCAGAAATTGATGATTTGATTGAGTCCTTTAACAACACGATTACTGCATCAATAGAATAAAGCATACTAAAAAAGAAGCAAACAGAAATTGCCAAATGACATAAAAATTTTAATTCAATTTAGGAACATATATAGAAGACATTGGAAAAGATATAGGGATATAAATGATCAACACCAAATGACTCGGCTTAACAAACAAATCTGTAATGAAATGGTTAAATATAAAAACAAATCGTGGAATAACATGTTATCTACATTAGATAAACATTCTACTCCGTTTTGGAATTTAGCAAAAGTATTGAAAAGAAAACACAAAAACATACCACTACTTAAAGACAATTATAAAATGTACAGTACACTGGAAGAAAAATGCAATATCCTTGCAGACACTTTTTATTTAAACAACAATGTTTCAAATCATCTAAGTAATCACGAAACTATTTTTGATGTAAATAATGTCGTAAATAGTATAGAACAACTTGAAATAAATACTATATCCCAGAGTTATTACATATCTGTTGAAAATACTTCAAATCTTATCAAGAAGATCAAAAATAAAAAATCGCCTGGTATTGATGGAATTAACAACAAATGCCTGAAACATCTGCCAAAGAAAGGAATCAAATATATAACAAATCTATTAATTGCTTGCTTAAAGTTATGTTATTTCCCAAATCAATGGAAAAAGTCAAAAACGATAGCAATACTAAAACCACAAAAACCTGCTGAATTTCCGGAGTCCTATAGACCTATTAGTCTCTTACCATCAATTAGCAAAATATTGGAAAAGATCATTAAGGAAAAAATACTAAACTTTGTTTATTTACATGAAGTTTTTCCTAAAATACAATTTGGTTTTAGAAGAGAACGCAATACAACTCAACCGTTGCTTAAAATTAAAAAAATAGTTAAAAATGAATTTGAAAATGGAAACTCAACGGGAATGGTTCTAATTGACATAAAATCAGCTTTTGAATCTATGTGGCATAATGGTCTTATTTACAAGTTAACAAATCTAAACTTTCCAGTGGAAATGATAAAAATTATATTAAGTTTTCTAAGTGATAGAAGTTTTTGTGTCTACATTGGAAAAACAAGATCACGTGAAGTACAAGTAAATTCTGGTTGCCCACAGGGTTCCTGTTTATCACCAATCTTGTACAATATTTATACTGCTGATATTCCGATTTTTTCAAATTGCACAACAACAATTTTTGCAGATGATACCTCTATCCTAAGCTCTGATTCGTATTCTGTTAATATAATAAACAACTTGAAATCAGCCTTGGTTGAATTAAAACAATATTTTAACAAATGGAAAATCCTAACAAATCCAGAAAAAACAAAAGCAATTTACTTTACGAGAGAGCGTAAGTCTTGCTTCACGCCTCAAGGTCCTTTTCAGTGGGAAAACCATGACATCAACTGGGAAGAAAATGTTAAGTATCTGGGTGTTATACTAGATACGAAACTAAACTTCAATCATCACATTCCATACATTGTGAACAAAATAAACCGGGTAACGCAAATTATATACCCTTTAATAAACAGAAAATCTGATCTCTCAATTGAGAACAAAAAAATTTTAATTAAAGCTATTTTTCACCTAATAATGTTTTACTGTGCTCCAGTATGGCATACGTAAGCAAATTGGCAAAGGAAAAAGCTCCAAGTGGTTGAAAATAAATAAATAAATAAATAAATAAAACAAGATTCTGAAGATTATTTTTAAACTTCCGTTGCACTATTCAACGCGACGACTTCACACACTCGCTGGCTTTCCTACTGTCGATGACAAATTAAACTATCTAACTTTATTAGAAGATGCGAACACTCTGAACTCCAACATATAAACGAGCTTATCTGTTTATAAATTCTACATTTTTAACTTAGCTTAAGTATTTTAGTTTATAGGATTACTTCAGAAGGTTTTTATACAATTTTCCTTCCAAACCAAGTTATTTAAAAAAGAAGAAAAAATATATACATATATTACCACAACACGAAATGTCAAAGTAGAAAAGGAATATATTTTGCTAATCTCTTTAAAAAATAAGTTAAAATGTAAACAAATTAATATTAATTAAATACAAATAATGAAATAATGATCTCTGATCGAGTATTTTGTTATTAACTACGCGACGTTCAGGTCGAAATATTTATTTAAAAATAAGCTCTGGGTGTTCGATTCGAAAGCAATCTTATTGCTTATTCTTTCAGCCGATACTGAACGAATCGAAAATATTTTTTAATGTTACGAGAACTCAAAAAATTGCTTACAACATATCGGGCTGAATCTGGACGTAGAACTTATTGTCCTGGAATCTACGAGCCCTAGGCCAGTCTCCGCTACCCCGATTTATGTCTTCTCGAAAGATTGGACCAACCTATATTTGATAATTTTATAATGTGAATTTCTATGAAAATACTTTTTTAATGAAAAAAAAATTTTTTAATAAAAATTTCAGTTTGTTTTTTATTGAAAAAATGTTCTTGTTTTTAAAAGCTTTTATTTAACTTACAATGTATGTACATAATATGTTTGTTCGGGTGAAATCTTGCAACACAGTTTTGAAGCAGTTATCTTCAACCGATTGAGCTGAAATTTTTTATACAGGTTCAGTTTGGATAACAATGCATGGTTAACTGTGTGACGTCATTCTTAATCCAATATAGCGGCCACGCACAACATGGCGGACTAGCGACAGTCAAAATCGGGATGGGATGAAACCAACGGGAAATGTTATAGAGATTAAAGGAACTGTAATTCCTAATTTTTTTAAATTTGTTTCAGCAAAATCGGAGTAGTGGTCCTCGAGGTATGTCAAAAAAAGACCACCAAAGGTCACAATTTCCCCTATATGATAGTTACTAACTTCAAATCGATATATCTCGATTCCTAGACGTGACCAAGCGAAACGCCGGGACACGTATAACTTCTTTTTTACCGATATAATTTTTCCCGGTAGTTTGAACCCTTCCCATCACTGACCCCTACCATTTGTCTCACAGTGTTATTAATTCACTTCTACAATATGGGTATCAAATAAAAGGGTTTACTCAGAATAAGTGGAAAAATAAAAGGACATCACTCTAAATAACATATGGCGGACTTTTAAAGCTTGCCAACTCAATTTTGAAGCAGATGTGTATGTTCAACCGATTCAACCAAAATTTTGTACTCACGTTCAGTTTGGGTGACAATACATGGTTAGCTGTGTGACGCTATGCTGCATCGAACATGGTGGAACACCCAAGAAAGCGGACTAATTATTTTTAATGCATTTCCAAAATATTAATACCAAATTAAAGGGCTTGATAAGATTAACTCGAAAAGTAAAGTATCGTCACTCTTAATCAAATATGGCGGTCGTTTAAAGCTTGAAACTCCATTTTGAAACAGATATTGCTGATTTTTAATGCACTCCAATAATATGGGTACCATATCAACCCAAGACTTTGCAATTTTCAGCAAAATATAGTCACGGCACTGCAGAACGAAGAATGCTGTCAATTATATTATGTTGGGCTTGCACAGTACACAAAATGAAGGGTAGTACCGTCGACCATGCCGTTGTATACTTAGGCTCGAAGCTCTTCGCTGCTGGTCAAGCATACGTGGCCTTAAGTAGAGTAAAATCTTTAGAAGGTCTCCTAACGGAAGAGCTAGACTGTTCGAAATTAACCGGCAAAAAACCTTGCAACAATGATGCAATGAATGAGATGAACAGAATGAGACAATTAAAATTAAACTTAGTATTAAAAAATAAATTAAAAGTAAAAAACCTTTTTAAAAAACATGCTTTTATTTAAATACACTAAAAAGAAAATTAATAAATTAAAATAAAACCCCTATTTAAAAAACAAGCTTTTATTTATTTTATTTTTTGCTTTAAAACTTTTACTATCAACTTATAACGTCATTACACAATTTATATGATATAAAAGTTTGTCGTGAGATTTACTTGTGCAGAAAAACCAGTAAATTAATAACATGATTTTAAATATTAAAATTTTCAAACTAAGTAAATACAACTACTTAAATCTCGCGACAAGCTTAACTTAACTCGCGACAGAATCAGTATTAAGTCGCAATTTGCACAAAATTAGCGTAAATGATAATTTCATTGCTGAATCCACGCGACAATGACACAAACAAAGAGGAGTTATGTATAAAATCGTCATTGTACTGTCACCGTACTAAAGAAAGTTAAAACATAGGGACATTGTCTGTTATGAGTCAATAACTTGCTAAGCGCTGGAGGATACAATACTATACGTATTCGTCAACGAATGAAGCATAACAAGAATTGCTCATGAATATCGATGATATTGTTTGTTAGGACCTACTAATACGCGAAACCGTTCCAGACAAATTCAACTTCTATCATCTATGAAAATTTGGACATTGACTTTAAAAATTTATATGCATCTAAGAAAAATCAGCATCGGTCATTGAAGATTTAACTTTGTCAGCGTTTGTCCCGATGAATCATTATAGCGTCCGCCGCCTGTGATGTATGTCATTAAGTGTAAAAATCGTATGCAATAAGGAGACAGTGCGTCCGTCTATTTTTTAAGTTCTTTAGGAAATCTATTTTTAACCTTAATGGTGATTTTTGATAATATACTTTTATTCTTATATAATCAAAAAACCGTACAAAATAATTGAAACTTTGTCAATACTATCAAACATGAATAATGCAAAGGTGCCATAAACTCAAATTTTGCTTAAGTCGATTTGGCCCCTTTTTGCCGCAGATAAAATTACATACCTCTTCATCTTTAACCAAATGACTTGGCTCGGCATTCTGAGTAATACCCAAGTTTGTGGCCAATTGTTTGACCACAGATACTGCAACTTCACGACCAGCGCTTGCAGGAAATTTATTTAAAACACTATAACTTTGAGCACCACAGCTGTTAGCTGATATTTGTGCCGAGAGAGATACCCATTCGCCATACATTTTTTAAAAGATTGCAAATTTTTATTTATTTTTGTTTTGTTGTAATTTTTACACTTTTATCAATTAACTTTTTTATGATTTTTCTTAACAGTTTCAAAACACGTCAACAACAAAATTTCTTAATCACTGGACGAGTCAGACCAACTCATTTCAATGCAGGCAAAATTTAAACCTTTTTATACTCATAATTTTTATTTAAAATTGTGCTTATTTATTTAAATATAGAATTCATTTAATGATATGATTTGCGTTTAAATGTTTAAACAAAATTTGTAATCATAAACGAAAATTTACACCAGCCTGCAAAAATTTAAGCACTATTTGATATTTTCCGATAAACAGGGCTGCCAGATCAATTTGTATAAAAATACGTAGATTTCCGAAAAAATCTTTGTGACACAAATCTAAGACGGTGTTTACATTTGCCAGTACTGGCAAGACAGTTGCAATACATGCAAACTTTATCACTTATGATATGTACAATTTGACAACTATCTTGTCTACTGTCTTGCAAATTTTGCGGTCAGTAAAATGGACAGTGATTTGATATTTGCTGAAAGTAATTTAAAGTTTTGTTCGCAAAAGTAAAAAAATCAACAATTAAAAGAAAATTAATAAATTAATTTGTTAAGTTCATATAAAACACGTTTAGCTAGAACTTGCACTGCGACATTCACGTTAGACATTTTTTTAAAAGTGAACTGTCTTAACTACTGTCCGAAGAGAGCAAGTATTGCTTTTGGCAACTACATAATATGTATTTGCTTAAGGCTAGTTTACACGGTAATACAATGTGTTACGACATGTCAAAAAATGATGTAGAATGAGAAAAATCGTATCATGTAAAAGCAAAATGCATTGAGTAAGAGAGAATACGGATAAAAATATGACAATCAGTCGGTAAATGTTCATTTTCTAAACCATTTTAGAAACTTATGCATTCTCATCACACCAGAGTCGCATTTTAACAGGGTATATTGAAGGTGGTAACATTTTTATAAAATTACAAAAACAAGCAGAATCAACTCAGGATGCGTTCATGTTGTTTTTGTAAATATTGTAAAACTGCAACCATCTGCTTTTTTGTTATTAACTCACTGTGCTTTTATTTTACTTAAACTATCCGTGTAAACATAAAAAATACTTCAAAATCTAGTAGATTTTAGTTAAAATCCTAAAGAAATTTTTTGGCCTTTAGGGCACTGCTACACGTTCAATAAATATCGTGATATTTCTAGTATCGCATAATAGCCTAATTTGATGTGATCCATCAATATGGATCGCGATCCAAATATCACAATATATATTGAACGTGTACCAGTGCCCTTACACCAATGCTTTTTGACATATTGTCGGATTTGGTTTTCATAATAAAAACAGCTGATTGAAAAAGGAAAGAAATTGTATTGTAAACTATTATTTATTAGTAAAAATGGAAAGCCAAAAACAAATTTTATCATATTTTACATCCAGATCTAAAAATATACAATCGAAATTAACATTGTTGCGTAAAAAATATCATTTGTTAAATATAAGGTTTCATGTACTACCCGAAATAAATGATACCTTAGAAAAGACGATTGATACGGAAAAAGAGCTCCCAAGTGGCGAGGAGTTTACGTACTATAACCCAAAAGGTGAACAAATAAAAGATAAAATTGCAAATTTTTAAATGTAACATTTTTATTGGAAAACAAACAAAAACTTAAAAAACAATATTATAAGTATTAAAAGCTCCTCTTCGTTGGAATTCCACAGCTTTTACTTTTTGTAGGTACGTTTTCTGTAAATTAAGGTCACTGTAATGCTACACAGTTTATATTAATATAATTTACATACCCTTTATTTATTATTGGGTTATCCATTTTCATAAATTTTTATTTTTGTATATTATTTACTTTTCCCCGCTCTTTTTATATATTTTTTTTTATTTTGTCAAACTGTCAGATTTTCTTATTCAGAGCTGTATTTTTTAGTACATTAGCATGAAATTCATAGTTGTATCATTGAGTATTGCAAGATTTCGTGAGATTTTGCCAAAATCTAGTGACGAACTAAATTTTGTTTTGTATGGGAAATCTAGTAGAAATGAACAAGAGTTCGCTCAAAATCTCTTAAGTACTAGATTTTGTCTAGGTGTAAATGTAGTATTATCCTGTAAATTTGCATTACATTGTTACAAAATTATGTAGAATGAGAAAATTCTTGCCATGTAAAAGCAAAATGTATTGAGTAAGGGAGAATACGGATACAAAATTTAACAAACGGTCGGTAAATGTTTATTTTCTAAACCATTTTAGAAACTTATGGATTCTCATCACACCATTTTAAAAGTATATGTATATTGAAGGGTAAAATTTTTTTACAATTTCAAAAACAACGAAAATCAACTCAGAATATGTTCAGGTTGTTTTTGTAAATATTGTAAATCTGTGACCATCTGTTTTTTGTAATTAACTCAGCTGTTTAATATCTTTACTTTGATTTCTACCCTGCAAGAAGACTACCGGTCATTTTACTAGTAAAATGACCGGTAGTTTTGACCACTATATTGGATAAAGTTTCTATTAGTTTATTAAGAGTAAAATGAAAACACTAACCGAAACTCTTGTGTACATGTGATTTTGACTCTCTTTCTAACTAATTAATTCCACTCGACTACGGAACATATATCTGTACTGCTTACTACTATGCTTTATATTAGTTAGTAATCGCGTAAATAATGGTTAACACTAACTTGTTAGTCATAACGTAAATAGCGTTTAGCACTAACTAGTTATTCATAGCGTAAAAATTGGTTAGTACTAACCTTTATAAAATAATGTTTTTGCTTATTTTAGTTTTAAATAGTTTTTATTAAAAAAATATAATCCAGCAGGCTTCATTAATGTATATAATAGGTGTGGGTGCGGGACCATGTAACGTCATTTCCTTGGTTGCTCTATAACGTTCCTTTCTCACATGGGTCTGGATTTCGTTTTGGGATCTTATTTATAAAAGTTCTTTTGTAATGGAGGTAAACGTACTCATGACCAATTAATTTCTCGTAGATCATATAAAGAAATATTATTTTGTTAAAAACTTGTGACTAAATAGCCGAATACATACATGCATACATACTTGAAAAGTCATCAGGATTTTAAAAATTTGGTATAATTTGCTCCTTTATTATCACCACCAAATCTTTAACGAGTATCCCGGCCAAAGCAAAAACCCGAATGACCGCTACCTGTTGGAAGACCACTGCTTTTAAGACGACTGTTTCGTTCATGACCTGTTATTTCCAGAAAATTTACCACCACGTTTTCTGGAGCCGCCATCAGTACGCCCTCCTTTACTTTAATATGCAACGTAGTTGCAAAGGAGATAAGCAAATTAATTTTTTAACTTAACATGGCAAATAACGTTTGTAATATTTAATTTTAACCACAGAACTTAAATTTAAACAATTCAATTTTTTTAACAAGAATCGACAGGCCACGCGTGTGAAAAAATTATATTAAAAAATTGGCATTATTTGGGTTGTGTTATTTGTTCCACTCTAACATATGTGTTAGAGTGGAGCAACGAATGTAAAATTGTTGCAAGTGTGTTAGTAAATTCCCTACAAGAAATGCATAACCAAAACTAAAAAAAAAAACAATTTACTAACACACTTGCAACAATTTTACATTCGTTGCTCCACTCTAACACATATGTTAAGCAACCAGCGAAATGCGCATAGGAACTAGCTTTCCCACAACAATAAATTTCAGTGTTTTCATTTAAAAAAATTGGGATTATTAGCACATCATTAATAAATGAATTAATTAAATCCGTGGTTATTTTAGTAATTTTATTGTCTCTTATAAAAACTAAATACATCTAACTTTTTTGAAAATATTTGCATTAAGGTGACATCATCTTTTTTAAAAACACAAATATCGGGTTTTCGGAATATCTGAAACTGTTCTACTTTTGACAATTCTGACTTCATATTCGGATTCAGCGGACAATTTTACATAAAAATTAGGTATCAGATTCATTTGGTCAAAAAACTGTCACGTAGCGTAATTCATTAATATTTGGATTTCAAAAAAAACCAATAAAAATTTATAATCTGTAAAGCCAATACACCATAATATTTACAGACATATTTTGAAAATTGTACCCTATCACCAAGACATAGGTATGTTATGAGCTTAAAATTCATATGAGTTATTTGTGCCGAATTTTCCTTGCCGATGAAGTGTATAGCGTTTAAGATATATATATATATATATATATATATATATATAAATATCCAATTGTGTTTAATACTAACAGCCAAAAAAATTGTTTTTCTGTTTTAATAAGGCCTTTGTGAGCTATTGTACCTTTTTTGTGTTCATCAATTACATTGACTAGTTTGCAATATTTTGAAATTTTATTATAAAAAATATCGCTAAAACTCAGAGGGAAAATTACGGCATTCGATATCGATCGAAATCACAATACAATTTAAATGGGCATTTCCATCGATATCGAATGCCGTAATTTGGCCCCAGATTTTTTTTTAATTTTAATCAAGAACACAATATTAATATGTTAAATGTACATAAATATCGCTTAGTCGACTCAAAATTAACAATTTTTTTCTTTTATCACCAAACGATTAACAATTCCCAAAATCTTACGTTTAAATATCGGTAAGTTGAGAAAATGAGCCTAAACCTATTAAAAGTGCTTAGGCATAGTGTATCG
Source organism: Pollenia amentaria (assembly GCA_943735925.1). Classification (NCBI taxonomy): domain Eukaryota; kingdom Metazoa; phylum Arthropoda; class Insecta; order Diptera; family Polleniidae; genus Pollenia; species Pollenia amentaria. Next base: position 183,310,196 of record OX031007.1, on the reverse strand, counting down.
GTTCACTAACGTTACCTTAAACTTTTTTTGCGTACCAGTTAGAATTTACTGCTGAAAATTATTTCAAATGCTTCTTCTTCCACTTTTTCTCTATAACGATAACATTTAGTATTAGACCCCAAAAAATTTGACAAATTTCTAACATGTCTGCCAAATTTTTAATATTTCTACAAACATTGATTGAAATGTTTCTCCAAGCCTCGAACGCCCTAATAAACAATGCAAAACATTTCTACAAACGTAAAATTTTTACATGTTTGCCAAGCAATTTGTGTTTTATATTGATCTTTACACTGCAGTTACACGTTTAAATTTTCTTGATGGTTTTTTTACATATAGTGCTTGTCAAAATTTACAAAAATTTTAAAAAGATGTCATCAAGAAAACAATTTATAAAGACAGACAAAATTTGCTCACTTAACTTGAAATAAGCAGTGTTCTTGAACGTAAATTTAAGCACTCAACTTGAAAGAGAATTTTAAAAGCAAGTTCGTTTCAATTTTTAAAAGTTAATTGGTAAAAAGTATGCACACTTGACCCAAGATTTAAAAATGCGAACATTCACAACTGCGAAATAAAAGTGTTCGCTAAATGTTCGAAAATTTTAAACAAAAGTTAACGTTCGGAATAACGAAGTTTTTGTGAAAATACTACATTTTTAGTTAAAAGACATTATTTTCAATAATTACTCACTAAATCTTTATAAATCATATTGCGGTCTTCATTTAGCAAATAAAATTTTTTAATAGGAAAAATGCCTCGCGAAAAAAGAAGCCAAAAACACAAAATTAAGAGAGAAGTTACGTAGGCTTATCTTTTAAACTTTTTTAAGCTTCGTATAGACGGTGGTCAGATGTTACAATATTGTAAGCCGGCGCTGCCAATAGAAATATTTTTCTGACAATAGTGTCATTGTCAGATGCATTAATTTTACACGTCTGCCCAATACAAATGAGCTTAGTCCCAATTTTCATTATAACATTTTTGCCGTTACTATTTTTTTTTTTTAAATATTTATTTATTATTTTATTTATTTTTTTATTCCTACGCTTATCCCGCGAAGCTCTTCGCTTGTCTGCAGAAGACCAGAGTCTCTGGCGGGAATCGAACCCGCAACCCCGGTACTGATAGACTAGCTCACTACCAGCTAGCCTACCGGGGCACTTTTTACCTTATAGGCGAGAGGGGAGTTTAAAGGGGTACACAAGCGAGTGTACTCTTCGATTCGTTTTGTTCATTCATTCGTAGTGTCAAGATATATGTTTACACAACAGTGGTGGAAAATTTAAAAATTGAGAAGGTTCTGACAACCAAGCAAAAGAGTACTTTATTCACCACTTTGGTACGTTTTACAAAACATATTTTTATTTAAAAATATTCTCAAAAAACACAAACATTTAAAAAAAATGTTAATATAAAAAATATAAAATGTTTGTTAACAAACTAAAAATTAATACATTTTAATAAAAAAGTATATGTAAATGCAAATGCACATACACATAGCAAAAAATCAATGTAAAATCGTCTAAAACGTGGTTGGTTTTAAATTTTTTCGGTAGTTGTTTTTTGCTTAATATTTACATTATGTTAATTTAACATGATTTTACAATAACTTGCGAACAATTTTTTTTTCTTTAAAAAAAAAACTAATTCATGTTATTTTAACATTCCAGTCAAATTGCGTAAAATGACATTGATATTGAAATAAGACTCCGAATCACATAGAATGAAAGTTATTTGAAGTTAAAACAATGTGAATTAAATGAAGAATCAATTTAATTTGAGTATGAAATAGCAGTGTGAAGAAGCTTCAGAGACAAAATATGTTTCTGTTTTAAAATGATTGTCAATACTAACCCCCTGAACTAGAAAGGGAGACAAAGAATGTTGTTATTTATTTTCCTGTTGCACATGTTTCACTTTGTTGTTTTCCCCGATGTTTATAGAAGCACACAAAATTAAAATACACCAGCAGAAGAGGCCCGACATGTTTTCGTCATCATTCTACCTCGAAAATTTGATGTATATAAAAAACGGGAATTTTTCTTTTTATACATTTTTTAAAATACGAAAACAAAGAATTTATGTTTTGCTTCTTGTAGTGTTGTTGTTTGCTGTGTATATGTACATATGTACATAAACTTGTTAAGCCTCTAGTACACGGCATGTAAAAAGCCACATGCGCATGTGGTTCTGACGTAATTTTGACGTCATCACACAACACGCAATGCTTATTGTGGCTTTGCATCCCTAGAAGGCGTTACCACCTCTGGCGGCAACCACCCAAAATCTACCCTAGTACCCACATGCTCCGTGGAGCCGGGCGATCCGAGGCAATAACCACCAGCTTCAATCCTGATGCTGCTAAGCATCAGAGTTATCCATTCGACTAAGAACAGTGGAACGCCTAAATCCACCAGTGCCTGCCTAATAGCCTCTATATTCAAATTGTTAAAGGCGCCCTCTATATCCAGCAATGCCGCCAAGGTGTATTCCTTGCTTCGCAGTCCCCGCTCTACATAACCCACCATATCATGAAGATAGGCGTGCTGAGCGCCGTTGATGATGACGGCGTCAATCTTTGTCCTCAGATGTATATCAATCAGTCATTCCAACGTCTTCAAAAGAAAAGACGATAAGCTGATTGGTCTAAAATCCTTGGGTTTAGAGTGGCCGGTTCTTCCCGCCTTGGGTATGAAAACCACACTGACCTCCATCCACCTTTTAGGTATGTGCCCGTTCAGCACACAGACCCTAAACAGTTCCACCAACAGCAGAGTGATGATCTGCCGATATTCTGTAACATCCCCGCAAAGATACCATCTGGTCCTGCTGATTTGTAGGACCCAAAGGTATTAACCGCCCATGTTACTTTATCCAAGGTGATCCAAGTATCCCCCACCGTCTCTCTCTCCTCACCGCTCGAGCCTGACCCAGAGAAGGGGTCACCACATTCCATCTGTTCCTCCATCCCGGAAAGTGAGTCTCCATTAGTAGACAAAGAGATTCAGAGCTAGATTCCGTCCATGAGTTGTCCGGTCTCTGAAAAAATCCCGGGACTACAGGGTCCTTGGATAAAATTCTTCTGAACCTGGACATCTCATTTACAGATTCCACTGACTCGCTAAACTTTATCCACGAGTCCCTTTTCGCTCTATTATTATCTCCCTTATATCTTTTGTAACTCAATCTGAAGTTACTTTGAGTCTTCAACTCGTCTGTCCACCATCTTGGTTGTGTGCGATTGCCCGGAAAGTTCATTGGACAGGATCGCTCATAGCTACTGAAGGTGCTCACCAGTTGCTCCACAACGGTCGAAGTCGACCTCCAGTCGTGTGCAACTATAAGGTTGCTTTGCACCAATCTCGAAAAGTAATCCCAATCCGTCTTTCTCGGATTCCTATACGGACACCTTTTCGACTTCTCAAACATTAGATTAAAGGACAGGCGACTATGGTCAGAGAAGGAAAAACCTAGATCAACCCTCCAGTCCTCCACTAACTCCCTACAGTTCGTTAATGTCATATCTATCACTGCCTCCCTATCCCTAGTTCTGAACTAGGTGTATTCCCCCTGTTACAGATAAGTAGATTGCTGGCAATAATAAAATCAAACATGGACTCACCAATTTTGTTGATGTCGGCACTTCCCCATTGGGTATGGTGTGCATTGGCGTCACATCCTAGTACCAGCCTCGAGCCACTTCTGCCTGAGTACTCCACCAACTCTCGCACTTTCTTACCAGGTGGATCGGTAGCCTCGTATGGCAAGTATACCGATGCTAGTGCCAGGACCGGCTTCTCCTGTCACAACCGTGAGGTCTCCATTACTGTAAAGACGAGAAATCAAAAATTTAAACTCAGTTCTCGCCAAAATACAAGTTCGTACCTCCTCTTCCGTGTGGGGTACGAACAAAGTATACCCCGTGACTCTTAATCCAACTACCCGGTTTTTGTTAATCTAGGGCTCTTGAATTAAGGCCACGTCCACATTATTATCGATGAGGTGGGTTCTAACTCGGTTGAGGCTACTTCACAGATAAACCTGCACCACTTTCAACCTCTTAGGGTCTATCATTTTTAGGAAACCTAAATTTGATAGACCCCAACCCAATTACCGCAACCCCTCCCATCGATTCCAGTTTTTTAAGAGACTCCCGGTCCACTGCGAACCTGAAGTCTCTTCCCTGCTTCTCTTTACAACCCAGTGAAGCTATTAACTTCCACTGGCTTGTAATGAGTCCATTGTTCTGGTTGGCCAGTACACCCAGTATGACCTCCACCGGATGTTTTTTAATAAATAGAATCAAAACACATGCAGTGTAAGTGCTTCTTTTTAACGATTTGTAAAAAAGGGTATATTTTTAAGAAATCAAAAGATTTTTGAAAAAAAAAAAAAAAATATGACAGCACTGGCTCTACCAAGGCGAATTCATGTATACGGTGGTGTCGATACTACAACAAGTAACAACACCAAAACACATCAATGTATTTTTTTGTTGCTTTCGTTGATCGATATGTCAAAAACACAAGCAACTTTTGACATTTCTCTCCCTAAGTAAGAAAAAAAAGTAGCACAGCTGTGCTTTCAACGCCACCTGATAAATGAATTCGCCTTGGGCTCTACCATGGCCCAATTAGTAGGTCATGCAATACTACAACAATTCATCAATAGAAAAAAACACAAGTTCTTTGTGTAAATTATTTTAAAGATGTCAAAAACCAATTACAATGGGCTAGAGGCAAAAACAATTACTAAAAAAAACAATTGTAAGTAAAATCACAACTCTGCAAAAAATCAGGAGGCGTTTCGATCAGACTTACTAAATGGGCCATGGACTCTGAGTTCTTTTTTCTTTCACTAGAAATAGTCGTTCTTGAATATTTTATCAGAGAAGCATTTGCCAATTATTCGATAGCGACGTTATTACCTTGCACAAACTGAATTATAAGCATATAAATAACCGCCATCTTGATTATTATTGTTGCTTTTAATATGTGTTGACGTGTCTGTCGGTAGTTCTGCCAACGTTTTGTTGTTGTGCACACAAAGCAATGGCTCGTCAAGACGATGTTTTAGGGTGTTAAAATATCAACAAATTGTGACATTTTGCGATAACATATTGTCAGTTATAATCATTTTAGGCACGTTCTAAAATACGCTATATAGACAACTCTAAACAGATGTGCAATTGTTTACAAGCTTAACTTTTTTTTTTACAAATTATTGGTTATATCGTTTTATTTTTTTTAAATATAAAATTACACAAAATCGTTTGACGCAATGAGCCACTTTTCCAGACAGCATTTTGCTGAAGTAGATATAAAAGAACTTATACATCATTACAAGCAGTATGAATGTTTGTGGAACTTTAATATACAGGACTATAAAGATAAAGCATTGAAGCAGAAAGCTTGGTTGCAAATAGCCAATCACTTTAACAAAGATGTGAATGAAGTGAAACGAAAGATAAAATACCTCCGTTCTGCCTATGTGACTGAAAAAAGAAAAGTTGCTGCATCAAGAAAATCTGGCAAAGAATCTACATACAAACCAATGTTATTTTACTTTAATGATTTAGATTTTCTAACTGACGTAGTGATTTTGCGAAAATATGGAAACGATGCAGAACAATGTAAATTTGAGTTTGTAAGTATATTGGTATTTGGATTCAATCTGTTTTATCCAAGCTTAAAATATTGACCCCAAAATTTTACAAAAATAAAAGACTACTGTAAGTTCGGAATGAAAAGGATTTTTGGCGGCCTATATTTAGCTTTAAATTTTAGATATACTAAAATTTATTATGCATTTAATAAGAAGATATGGGGGAAAAAGGAACAAATATAATTTACCAAAAAGTAAAAGAAAATAATTAATGGAAAAGTCTATAAAACGCATAGCTTTCAAATTATGGACCTCATATATGCGATTTTCCATTACATTTCTGAACTTGTTTTAATATTGGTGTTATTTGAAAGCTTTAATCGATCTTTCTGGATATAGGTACAAAACCTATTTAAAAATTAGGTCTTTAGCTCCCATTACAGTTTTTAGAAAATTTTACATCAAAATGTTACGGATTTGCACTATGTTGATAAATACTTATGTAGTTTATACCAATAAAAATTTAAAAAATAAAAATTATTAAATAAAAAAACAGGCTTCGCTAACTAAAGCTTTTCTGGATATACGACATTCAGCCGGACGCAAAGAATTATCCTTTTTGATATAACCCGGCTTCGCTAGCTAAAACTGCATAGCAATTATGCTTACTAAAAACTATTGTATTTTGCAAACTCATTTTGCATATATATATATATATATATATATGAAAACTTCAGAGGTGTATTACTGCGATTCCGAGACTCCAATTAATATTTTCTTATACCCTCCACCACCACTGTGGTGAATGAGGGTATACTAAGTTTGTCATTCCGTGTGAAACTTTTTCTAAGACCCCATAAAGTATATATATTCTGGCTCCTTGAGTAATTCTAAGTCGATTTAGCCATGTCCGGCTGTTGAAAACACGTTCACTTTCGAAAAACGTAAAAGAAAAGAACAATCGGTCCATAATTTACACTAATCCCCATATAAACCCTACTCCCGGAAAACAGTTTAGTACGCCTAAAACCGCAATAAATAACGCTAGCATACTTAAATTTGGTACGTCACACTTTTATAGGACCAGAAATAACACTGTAAAATTTTTTGAAGATCGGTCCATAATTTACCATAGGCCCCATATAAACCCATCTCGAGGAAAACAGTTTAGTACGCCTAAAACCGCAATAAAAAACGATAGTATACTTAAATTTGGTACGTCACAGTTTTATAGGAGCTGAAATCGCAATGTAAAATTTTTTGAAGATCGGTCCATAATTTACACTAGTTCCCATATAAACCCTACTCCCGGAAAACAGTTTAGTACTCCTAAAACCGTAATATATAACGCTATCATACTAAAATTTGGTACGTCACAGTTTAATAGGACCAGAAATCACACTGTAAAATTTTTTGAAGATCGGTCCATAATTTACCCTAGGCCACATATAAACCCTACTCTCGGAAAACAGTTTAGTACGCCTTAAACCGCAATAAAAAACGATAGCATACTTAAATTTGGTACGTCACAGTTTTATAGGACCAGAAATCACACTGTAAAATTTTTTGAAGATCGGTCCATAATTTACCCTAGGCCACATATAAACCCTACTCTCGGAAAACAGTTTAGTACGCCTTAAACCGTAATAAATAATACTATAATAATTTAATTCGGTACGGTACAGTTTTGTAGGAGAAGAAATCACACTGCCAAATTTCGTGAATATCGGTCCATAATTTACCCTAGGCCACATATAAACCCTACTCTCGGAAAACAGTTTATTGCGCTTAAAACCAAATAAAGCTCTCTTTGGGAAAATAATAAAATTCGCCTTAAACCATCACAGATATAGATATTGCGGTAAAATGTCTTACCTAAATTCATATGGCCAGAAAAAATATGCAAATTTATGAAATTTTCTGTTAACGCTAAAACTAATTACACTGCTGTATTGAAATTAATTCAAATTTATTTTTTGTAATACCGGAAATCAGTCTTCAGAATTTTGGGATGATTGGTCCATAATTTACCATACGTCCAATACAAATTTCCCTCCTAAAAATCATTTAAGGTCGACTAAAACGGTAAGGAATCATGATATTTTGCTCAAGCCAGTTCAAAGTTCTTACAAGAAACGCATAAAATTTTCTTATTGTCGGTCAATAATTTAATTCAGGTCTAAACCGCAACCAATTTTAATGCTGACGTTCGTTTTTGTGAAGCTTAGTTAATAATATATATGTATTAATCATATAGAGCCGACTCCTGTCGGTGGAGGGTATCAAAGATTCGGCACAGACGAATATAGCACTCTAACTTGTTTTTTGTCAATTTTCTATCATAACTTTTATTTTGTTTGGAGCTGCGTTGGTAGACTAGATTTAAGCCAAAGAAAAAACTCCGGGGCAATTTTTATTAATAGTGGTATTTTATTAATATTGGTATCACAACGAGTCTTGTAAAATGAATTGCCGTAGGAGGCCATTATTGTTATCATTTTAAAGCTTTTGAATAGATATTTGTATTTTCAATAGCTGATTTAATATTTATTTAGGTTAGTTACGAATATTAAAATTAAATTCAAGGCAAATCCACACCAGGTGACCGTAGCATGCTACGTAAGCAACAGTTGATAACTAACCATATGTCGAAATGGTATACCGTTCTTATGGTTCTGAGGAATCTTTCAAAAATTCTGTAATTTTCACTTAGATTTATGAAATTTAAAACTTTTTTAAATTTTTACATTTCAAAACGCACAATTTAAACTTAAAAACAAATGAAATGCTTGTTTGAATTGTTTACTAGTGTTGTATTATTTTGACTCAACGTTAAAATATTTTACAGTATTGTATCCGTTTTCAAAATAAGTCCACCTTGTATGGATTCGCCTTGATATAATTTAGGGTAAAATTTACAAAATTCAAGTACACAGAAAAATTTGTCAGTGGTTAGAGAAATAAGCGTGGTACCTCCCATACTAAAATATACATTATATTTTATATCTGGAGAACGGTAGGAAAAAATATCCAAATTTGTAACACAGCCGGGTAACAACAAATTTCAAGTTTTGTATATCTGGAGTAGTTACGGGCACCGGGTTAAACAAGTTCATATTTTCTAGTTTTATCGCACCATGGTAAAGGTAATTTAAGATAGCCGAATATTGCATTCTTAGGTCAGGTTTTTTGGATTAAGATTAAACCAACCATTAAATACCAACATTTTAAGCAAAACTAAGCTGTTCCGTCAAAATTTTGTATACAAACTTGGTAATGGCGACACAAATCTGTTTTAAGACTAACTAAACCTAGGTTAACTGAGATCTCAAAAATCCAGCCTTAATTTTTTTTTTTTTTTTGTTTAATTTTTTTATTGAATAGCTTGCTTGGTTAAACTAGATTTGTTTCTGTTATTTAAAGTTTTTCAAAATAAAAAAAATATTCCCTTAATTTCAACAGGAAAATATTCAAATTTCACAAGATGGCGAGGATAATGATGAATTCTTAAATTACGAAAACACAGAAGATATTGATCTTAAAGAACCCGGAATTAATTGCAAATCTGAAGAATTTTTTGAACGTGATATAGAGGCATCACCTCCACCACAAAAGATGACTAGCAGTACACCAAAAATAACAAGTTCACAATCTTTAGCTTCACGGCCTGCAAAGAGAAAAATAAGCGGGGAAATCAAACTGAACAAATCGTTTCCCGTTAATTCTTCATCAACTTCTATATCTAACCCACAATGTAAAAATTTGTATATCTCATTTGGGAGAACAATTTCCCTTCAGTTACAACAGTTACCTCTGGAAGAGGCAATATTGACGATGTCTGAAATACATACCATACTTACAAAAAAAACTTTAGGACACATTAGAAATTTACAAAATAGTCATGAGTCGGATTCAGAAGATAGTTTTACTGAACTAAATGAAGAAACTTTTAACGATTCCAGTTAAATTAAATCAATTTTTGTTACAATCTGTATGCCATAAGATGTAATAAAAATAAAAAAAAAATTGTTTAGAAACCGAATCAAAGAGAATTCATTACAGGTTATCTGGGTACTACGACAAGTGCAACTCGTAAAAAAACACAAGCAATTTGTTTTCGTAAAATCATTGTACAATGTGAAAAGCCGAAACAAAGGAAAACAGAAGCAAGAATAATAAATAAAGTTTTGACATCCAACAATTATAAAGCTTAAAAAAAGTTATCAGCAGGGCTTTTAAGACCACCTGTAATGAATTCCACTTGAACCCATATTCAATACATATTATAATTAAATTTTATTCTGATTTTTTTTTAATAATAAAAAATAATAAAGTCTTGTATATACTTCCATAAACACGGGAACAATTTTTTTGTAGATGATCGTCCAACGACTTTAATGAAACCTACTACATATACTGTTTTGAAGGTTTTTTTTTAGATATTAGGGTGTTCAGCCGATTAATTCTTGTTCGATTAATCGAACAATTTTAGACGATTAATTCTTCAATTATTTTAAAATTGCTAATTTCCATTGCTAAAACCAGTAAATTTTTATTGATTACTGAAATAATGCGGTAATCCGTTAATTTTTACTTATTATTAAAGCAAATGCAAAAAAGTATTTTTAACCCTAGCGCCACAAGTTCAATAAATCACTTTCAAGTTGTTCACAAAAACTGCTTGTCCAAACTTCTTTGAATGGACAGCTGTCACAGGCTACACTAAATTTGATAATCAATTTCATTTTAAAAATGCCCCCGACGAAGAAACAACTCAAAATAGTAGCATGACTCAAAGTATTTTGTAAAAAAAGCACAAGAATTTTTTTGAACACAATTTTTTTTTAATAAAGCACATTTATTTTTTAAGAAATATATTTTTTATAAATAAAGAGCCAAAGTTAATTTGTGGTCAGTTGTTAAGTTGAAAGTTAAATTGGCAAACAAATGGAAAGGTAAAATTGAGAGCAATCTCGTGGTCAATTTAAAAAGTGTAAGTACGTTAGTAACAAAAGTGAGAGAGTATAGCAAATTAAAAGGAAAGACAAAACTTGATCGTATGACTCCCAAGTAAAGCAAAACATTTAAACAACATTTTATTTTTAAAAGACTATTGTAAAAGATCTGTTTAATTTCTTGTACATTAAAATTATATGATCTCAACACATGTCAATTAGTATGAGTTTTTACGTTTGTTCTTTTTTGTGTAAAAAATATTAAAATACTTGTAATTAATAATGTTTATTTACTGAAGTACCATTTTTTTTTTAAATTATCAAAAAAATCTCTTAATTTATAATATTTCTGCATTTTGAATTATTCGATTAATCGAATAATTTTAAAATTTTATTCGTTTAATCGAATAAGTCAAAAATGCCAAATGTCGATTAATCGTTTAATGGAACAAAAAAACGACGATTAATAGAACACCCATAATAGTTTTAAATTTGCATGCAAACACTCGCACATTCATGTATAAATTTTATTTTACATTTCATGAAAAAGTTTTATGGAAGTAAGATATACTGCCTGTTTTTGAAAATAAAATAAAAATGTTCGTTCATATTTTTTTTTATTTTCGTTTTAATATATTTTCCCAAGCGAACATTTTAAATTTATTTAAAAAAAACAGGAAATTTTGTATTAAGATATCAAACTTTCTTAAAAACAATGCAATACAATACATGTGGGCCGAATTCAACAAGAACTATATCCCGGAAATAATTTGAATAAGGGCTATGAGCAATTATTGTCCTATTCTCACTATTTCCAATAGGCACCATTTTTTTTTCAACACAAATTTTAGGGGGTTTGTATTGTAAAATCTGGACGTACCAGTTCAAAATTCACATGGTAGCTATTATAAAAGTTATCGTTCCCAAATTTTATATCAATACCAACATTTCTAAGGAAGTTGTCGCATTAAAAGCAGTTTCGGTAGTCGTATTTGTATGGGAGCTATGTTCAAATATGGATCGATTCCAAAAAAAATTGGTAAGGTGGCAAAAAGATATTTTAAGGTCAAATTAATATTCCGGAAAGATTTTTGTATGATAGTTGTATGAAATTCCGGCAAAAGTGCACTTTACGGGGCGTACGAAAAAAAAAAAGTTGGACCCCCTCTGGAATAAAAAAAGAAAAAAAACCAAAATTAAAATTTAAGGGGGCTGAGGCCCCTGGGACCCCATGGATCAATAAAAGCGGCCCGCCCACTTAGTGGTATGTGTGGGTACTCAAATTAAAGGTAATTGTGTAAAAAATACGAAATTAATAAAATTTAGGTCGAGCGGTACCCTCCCACCCTTATAACTATGTGTGGGTACTCGAATGAAAGGTATTTTGCTTACGATTGTAAATATTTTGTTTTTATTTTGCTTTTTTAATGTTATACCTATGCGCTAAAATTTTTAAATGAGTTTTATTATTTTTTTGTAACTAAAGCTTTTTTGTATAGCCGGCCTTCGGCCGGGCGCAAGGATTTTCTCCTCTATGGTATAACAAAGACCGGCTTCGCTAACTAAAGCTTTTCTGTATAGCCGGCCTTCGGCCGGGCGCAAGCATTTTCTCCTCTCCGGTATAACAAAGACCGGCTTCGCTAACTAAAGCTTTTCTGTATAGCCGGCCTTCGGCCGGGCAAAAGGATTTTTTCCTCTATGGTATAACAAAGACCGGCTTCGCTAGTGTGGCCGCCATAATTTAAAATATTTCGAGCTAATGGATCTGGGCGCAGTTCCAGCATTTTTAAATATTTTACTGCATATTTCGTTATTATAGTTTTTACTAATGGCACATTGAGATCCTTGTGGATATTTGAGTTTTTGACGTACCAGGGAGCGGCTGTGTTCGAAGAAGTTTATTTTGGCGCCTTTGAATTTTTTCGATGTTAGAAGCCGAGGCAGTGCCCCTTAACTGAATACCGTAGCGCCAAATTGGCTTTAAGATAGAGTTGTACAGTAGAAGAGACTAAGAACAGCATTTCTTCCAATAAGCCAATTAATTTGAATTGCTTTTAGTTTCATTTGAGTTAATTTTGCTTCTATGTGCCATTTCCACGTTAAACGCCGATCTAGATGTATACCGAGATATTTTACATGCGAGTGTTGGGGTATTATTTGATAATTGATTTTAATATGGGGGCATGTTTCCCGACGCAATGTGAATGTTATATGTGCGCATTTTTGCTCATTGATCTTTATCCTCCATTGTTTTAACCACCTTTCCAGTTCAAATATATGATCCTTTAAGTAACGAGATGCTTCTTGACAGCTGTATCATCCGCAAATGTTGGATATGGGTGTAGCTGTTGGCAAGTCCGAAGTATAAATTAAGTATAAAAGAGGGCCCAGGATGCTGCCTTGTGGGACTCCAGCGTTAATTGGCTGTAGAGAACTTAAAAATTCGCATTCTTTAATAATAAATTGACGACCGACTAAGTAGCTTTCTAACAGCTTGTGTATGTTTGCTGGTAAGTTTTTCTGCAATTTAGTAGTAAGCCTTCATGCCAGACTTTATCAAAAGCTTGAGACACATCGATGAAGAGTGCTGAGCAATATTTTTTTTCTTCAAAGGCTTTTCTTATGACATTTACTATTCGATGAGTTTGTTCAATTGTGCTGTGCTTTCTTCTAAAACCGAATTGATGGTTTGGAATACATCTATTTTCATTAAAAATCGGCGTTAATTTTGACACTAGTAGTTTCTTAAATAGCTTTGAGATATTAGATAATAAGCTAATAGGCCTGTATGACTCAACTTTTGTGTGATCCTTTCCTGGCTTTGGTATCATGGTTACTAAGGAAACCTTCCATTCTTGAGGGTAGTATTGAAGGCGTAAAATAGCATTGAAAATAATTAGAATAATTTTCTTTGCTATACTTGGTAGCTCCAAAAGCATTTTATTACTGATCTTATCAATACCGGGTGCCTTCTTGGTGTTTAAATCACCTTTTCGATTTCTCTAAACTCGAATCTTAGGGGAATAGCTGCTCTAACATTTACAGGCGGTAACTCGACTGCTATATCGTGAGATATGTTAAGGGTAAATACATTTTTCAGATGATTAACAAACAGATTTCCTTTTTCAATATCATTTCTTGCTCACATAAATGAAAGATTTTGCTCAATACTAATGGCTACACACATACCGAATATGTCAAAGATATTCGTGAATCTATTAAGACGCTTAAGAACAGGATTCACAAGAGAAAATATGACGATAAATAAGAAAAGTGAGAAAAAGAGCAAAGCAGAATGTATTAGCACCATTTAAGTTTTTCGTCAATTAGTCTATATTCACACGTTTCATCTTTTGATGCTCAACTCTGTTGTTGTAATGAGAGGGAAGCAAGAAGGAAAGGGGTTGGTACGGAGATGCCTGTACTCGGGCAGTACTTAGCGAAGCCGGTGTTTGTTACACCGGAAAAACTCCTTACGTACGGTCAGAGGCCGTCATGCTTTGCAGTTTTAGTTTTAGTCTGCCAAGCAGGTGCTTTTTAATACCATAGAAGAGAAAATCCTTGCGCCTGGCCGAGCCATGCGATCTGTCGCGCGATTTTTAAAACCATAACTGTACAATTAAATTGGGCTCTTATTTCACATTAGAAATTAGGGTCATATTTCATATTAAATAAATCCCTAAAAATGGGGGTATTTTTTCATTTCTGTTTGGGGCGTTATTTTATTCCATTGGGGCTTTATTCCTTTTTAAAATTGGGGACTTATATCATGTCGCCAAGAATTTCATTTTAGTTGTTTGAATTGTAGAAAGTATGATAAATCGGTCGAATATATAGAGTCAAAGATTTAATTTTATATGTATATAAGATAAGCAGCAACGAACAACTAAAGCGCACATAGTTTACGGTTATTACCTTTAATAATTGGTTTTAACTTTATGTTCATGATCATATAGCTTTAAATAATATTTTGGGTACAGCGAAAACTAATAAGCAGTATGAATTAAATTAGTAATTTTTTTGGTGCAATAGCATGATAAGGATCCGAAATTTAAAAACTTATATCTCGCGCAGTTTTGAGATTTATTCATCGTTCTTGCACAGAAAATCATAACTTTCATACTTAAAATTTTTCAAGTTTAAAATTTTGTATTTTAAACTGGAGAAAGATGGTGTGGCTTATGATGTTTTTTCGAAAAAAATGCATCAAAAATATTGAATTGTAAAAAGTCAATTAACGTTTAATAACACATAAAACTAGTTTTTCAATTCAGCTGGCATGTTTATCAATAAACCCTTGCTTGATTTGTACTTTTTAAATTCAATTTAGATCTTAGATAATACATTAATTTTTTGTGAAGAAATAAGATTTTGTCTACAACTGTGTCCGTTCTAAATCACGTCCAAACGTAGAAAATACACGTTCGTTGTTGCAAAACTGGCAGGAGTATTTATAATCTTCCACCACCTGGCTAGTTCTTCAGAGATTTCCAAACTTCAATGTATGTTTATTACAATTTGATTTGCGAAAAAAAAATTTACAACCATTTAATAAGGAATATTAACATTCGTGAGTACGTGAAAAGTTGTGCGTGATTTTGAATTTTTAATCACCTTATTTAAATAATTTAAATAATATTTTTAAGGATATTCAGATAATTCAAAGCAAGCCTTTTGATTGTACTTTGACGAATAATTTTAATATATTTAACTTTTCGTACAAATGTTTAATGTTTAACTTTTTCGTACAAAAATTACTTACCAAATATTTAAAATACGAAAAACACTTCTAGCATAATACTGGTTTGAGTTGGTCTATTGTTTGCAGTCCGAAGAAAAATATAGTGTTAATCGGCCTTATTACAAGAGTCCTGGTCCAAGTAGTAGTCCTTAAAATTTTTTTGTCGATATAAATTAAAATTTTCGACAATCAGACCTGTTTTGAAAATCACGTGATTTTTAAATCACACGTGTGATTTTGTGGTTCTGTGTTTCTCGGTGTGCTTTCGGCAATTGAAACTCACACCAAAAAACACAAAACGTAACACCACAATCACACGTGATTTTAAAAGGCACATGTGGTTTGAAATCACGTGATTTGAATTAAGGTGGTTTTCAAAACAGGCCTGAGAGACAATTTAAAATACATAGAAAGCAAGGCGAATTTAATGAATTCGCCATGATAGAAAGTTTGTCGTATTTGTGTCGTTTACGATAATCACAATACTAAATTTTTAAGACAACTGGTTTTAGACTACGACAACGACATTCATAATAAGGCCGAATATGAAGTACTTCAATCTTAAAACTTCTTTAATAAACAGTTTGTTTTTTTTTAATTTATGTTTTCCTATTTTTTAAAATAACAAAAATCGGATATTATTGCGTTATTTTGCCACTTTATTTTTAAGGTTCTGCTATAAAAACTTATAAATAAATATGTGTGTATACATAGTAGCAATATATCAAAAAAGATTTTTTTCCAATTTTGCTATTTGCATTGAATATTAAAAGAGAATATTTAATAAATGAAATTTCACATAGCCGAGAAAAAACAATCACACCTTTTAAACTGAGAGAAATAAAGTAATACAGTTTGGAATTTTTAAAAAAATTTAATGAAAACTTTTAAGGATGTGGAATGATATATTTTTAAAAGGAATTTTTTTTTATATTTTTGTTTAGGAGAACTAAAGTAAATATTTTTTTTTAATTATACAGAGCCTTCTTCTATTCTTTAAACAGTTTAAATCCTTTAAAAATATGAGGAAATGAAAATCAAACACGCAATTTGACTTAGTTTTGACTGTAGATTGAAGGATGTAAAGTGGCGTTTCTGCCAAAAAGAAAAAAAATTGTCACACAGAGTTTTTTTAATTGAGTTTTTATATGTGTGAGTATAGCATTGTGTTTTTATAATACATTTTAATAAAGGCTTTAATCATAATATTTACAAAATGTTAACAGATTAGGTATGTATTTGTTTGCCTCAAGCATTATACATTTTTAACGTAGGGAATAGTGTATGGATAATTTTTTTGTTGCTGGGAAAAAAGGAAATTATTTTTAGACACGTAAGATACCGTTACCTCAGCTTTGTTCAAAACATTAACAACAACAGTTATGTAAAATATTTTATCCATTGTTTTGTGCACTCTAAAACGGCTGATAAGAATCATAGTAGGCATTTCGGCATAAGTACTTTGACATGTACTTCATATCAGTTTTCTTGCGTGTGCTTTGCAATTGAAGGTCAAATTGTTCTAATTAATTTTTGTGTCTTTACTTATAATTTTGATCCATCAGTGATTTATATTGTTATAACCTCAATAGTAGCAAAGTTCAATGACAGCTTCAAGGTAATAGGCATAGCTAACGAGTTTAATTTGTCGCGACACACTGTTTATTATCAAACAAACAAACTTAAAAACAAAAACGATGTACAAAATTTACCGCGAAAATTTGCGCAAAGACCGAATCATCTTGCGAAAATTTAAAACAGACGTTCAGTTAAAACCTAAAGATGCTGCAGATGAATGGAAAAGTCATCCAGTTCTTCAATTAGTGGGCGGACGATTCGGCGCTGCTTGAGAGAATCATGTTTTAAGACTTACATAGCAAGAGAAACACCATACATATCAAAACAAAACAAACTCAAGCGTTTAACTTTTGCTAATGCACATGTCAAAAATCCTGTAGAGTTTTTGTGAAAAGTTCTTTGGACTGATGAAAGCTCGTTCCAATACAATTCATCGAAAAATAAGATTTATGTTAGACTTACACAATATCAAAGACAAAAAACTGCACAAGTTTTTGAAAGAAATAGGTGATTTTTTTTCTTGTCAAAATAATTGTGCCGACGACTGTAGATAATGATATATTTATGCTTTTAATTTTCAGCCGTCATCCAGAGTCGAAGGCTGATTTAATTTAAATGAATTTGCATTTGTTGGTTTTATGCTCTTTTGCTGGACTAGCACAATTTCGTTTCTCTGCTTCGCTTATCAATTTTGTGTATGCTCACATCGTTCGCTCTTTTTGCATTTTCATTTTGCATTTGCCCATACATGCCCATAATGCACCAAAAACTATATCTTGTAATGAAAAAACGAAAATATTTATCTTTCAAATTCTTTAAATTCAATCATACATAAACGCAAGTAAATTTAAATGCCAGTGTTTTAGTTTTTTTATTATAGGATTTTAAGGTTAAGAACATTGTTAAGTCATGTTTTGCGGTTTGGAGAGTCTAATTGGCGATTTTCTTTAAAAATAAAAAAAATAACGGTAAATTTTTGGATTGGCCAAATATGAAAAAAGTCGTAGAACAACTATTGTTTTCGAGGCCCCATGGAACCATTTTTAACAATAAAAGTTATTTTTCGCGAAAAGACGATTTTGATATATTGCTATATATGCATATATGTATATATATATATATATATATATATATATATATATATATATACAAACAATTGCTATTCGTTTTTAATTATGTGTTGCCACTGTTCAACTATGTTTCCTTCATTTACACAGTATTTACAAACATTATCTCTGGTTCTGTTCCCGTTTTTATATGTTCCCGGCATTTGCATAGGTAAAGGTATAACAGGGTATGGCACTCCCAGCTTAGTTAGTTCTTCATTACAATCTAATGGCATTGTTAATTTTTGAGTTAAAAAGTTGTGTAATAAACAAGAAGTTCTAATGACTAATTTGGCAACATCTTTTTCGATGTCGTTAAGTCTATGAATTATCTTAAATCTAAAAAATATGATTTCAAATGCCATTTGCACTGGTAATCGCACTCGATTTATCCTGTAATTAAATGCCTTTTGTGATCGTGTGACTGCTGAACTTTCGTCGTAAGAAGTAAGTGTGTAACGATCCATACTAAATATTTCATTGCCAACAAAAAAATATGGTGTTTTAACGGTTTGTCCTTCTAAAGCCATTTCCGAAGGAAGATTAAGAGTGTTTTGTACAAGAGGTTTATATAATCTACTATTTATATAGGCATTACAAAGTTTATCTTCATCACTCTCAGTTATTTCAATATATTGAAAACGACTGTGTGCATCCAGAACACTTAACAAAGTAAGGCTTTTGTAATTGTGATAAGATCTTACACGAAATTTTTTAATATCAATGATGCCCAATGTGTGAGGAAATTTCCAAAATATTTCAAAATCTTTTGCTATATTCAGCCAATCGCTCTGTAAATTTAGCAACTATGAAAAAGAAAATATTGAAATAAAAAACTGTTACACAATTACTTTACTACTAGTACGGGGGATAAAGACAAAAAAAAATACGAAATTCAGAATAATTAAGGGAAAGCTGAATTTTTGCAAAAAGCCTTTTTATGTGGTCAAAAATATCAAATTTTAGTTTTCTAAGTCGGATATTTCCGAAATATTGTAGAAAAACTATGCATCACGCTTACTGTTTTGAGAACTCGACCAGTATATATCACTGATTAAATTTGTTTTTAAAGATTGGACTAAATCAAGAATTCCGGATAGTTTTTAATTTTTGTAATACGCGAGGTGCCCTACTTTTAGATCGTATTAACGGCACTTCCGATATATATATAGACCCCAAATCGATCACATATGTTCGAATAAGTCCTTAATTGCCATCTGAAATTTTATTTAAATCGAAGTAACCGTTTAGAAAATCCAGAGGTATTTCCAATTTGTTTTCATAATCTCCCACTGTGTGACGTTAGTAAGTCCCTTCAAATTTTATAAAACCTATTTCTTAAAAACAGTTAGTTCTGCATACACCTAACCGCAAAAGTCTGCGTACAAGCCATTGATGTTTTTCAGAACTAAAAATAAAAAAAATTTCGTGTAAATCTATAAAAAAAATTAATTTTATGTTTATTAGGATTAGGTCTAAAAATATTTGTACTTATTTTTAACAAAAATAAGAATGATAGTTTATAACTACAAAGGCAAAAGCAATTCGCTTCTGACGATTTACAAGTGACACCATAGGCTTTCTACATGCCAAGGAGTCGGAAATTTGGGTATGTTTATGTGTTTTGTTAGGTAATTTCCTAAACTACTCTTTTGATAATTAGTATTTTTCGAAATACCTATGTAAGATATTTACGAAACGCCGTTGACCCGGTGTTAATTTTTAACGGTGCATGGTTGTAAGGGGAATTTTGGAACTCTGTTCAGCCACGAAAGGAAGCTTCGTGCAAAAATTCAGCTTTCTCCTAATTTTCCCGAAGATAAGTCTTTATTTCCCGCATCATACATATATGTATGTAGCTATGCATTTGTCAATATTCTATACCTACCATTGAACAATCCAGTTCCAAAATATCTATAAGACGTTCTAACATTTCTGGTACAATTTTCATAAGGTATCTTCGAGAAACATGTGAAATACTTGCCAATGATCGATAAGAGTCGCCAGCAATTAAATACCTTAAAGTAATGGCCAGGCGCATTCTTAATGAAAGGGAAGGATATATTAAAGCACGTCTATTAATTTTAGAGGAGACCTACAAGCATACAGACCTTTTTAGCAACTAAATCTCATTGTTAAAAATAAATACCTTAGCACATAATTCTTCAAAATTCTCCATGGTAAGTGGACAAAATGAATCGTCACTATCTGTGTTTTTCCAAGCTATGTCTTTTAAAAGTTGATTTTCGACATCTTCCGATTTTACATAAACTTTTCGTTTTTTTATTTTTGGCTCCTCTTCATCGAACTCATCATACAAGTCCATTAATTTGTTTAAGCATTCCAATGCCCATAAAGCACTCATAGCTTGATCTGCTGCCATATTTTAGCTAAATATCCTTTTTTAATCTTTTTAAAAGCCAAAACGTATGCTTTTGTGTTTGTTTAGAAACTGCCAAGGTATATCAGTGATGGGAAATTATAATCGATATATCGCCGATATTAAAAATACCCATATATCGATACATCGATATTTATTTACTACGATATTTTTGAGATCTCTTTATAATAAAATTCAACATCTTTACCGTTGCTCAACTGCTTACAATACTGTAATTTATTAAGAATTGCATCATATGTTTTTTAACTATTAGGAAAATAACGGCGCTTTTTCGTTGTACATTTCCGTTGTACAAAACATATTCTGGAAAGGGTTCCTAGAATTATGCAAAGAAGCCCCTTAATTATGGCGTATTAGCAGCAATAGTCTCATGTTAATGTTAATAATAAAAAAAAATATTTTGTTAATTTTTTTTTTATTTGAGCATGTTCTTATATACTAAAAATGAAATATTGCACAGATTACTTGTATAGTATGTGTCACAAGTTTCGTTTACCGGCAGTATATAATCCCAATTAATTTTTTTTTTTAGATTTCATAAGGCGAATATATACAAATTTTTTTGTATTCTTTACTTTTTTTAAATTTTTTTTTATTGTATAATTAACTGCTGGTTACTCGATTTCAAGCGAAAACTTCGTTCGCATAACTTACCTTAAAAACTTAATTTTAAAATTGGTTTTTGTTTTAAATAAAAGTTAAGCGAATGAAAGTTTCGTTCGAAATCAAGTTAGAATGGAATTACATGTAATATGTTTGTGCATATGTAAATATGAATTGACATAAGTATATTAAGTTTTGTAATAATTACAGCTTAATACGTTCGATACATCGATATTTTTAATTAATAAATATCGATACTCTTAAAAAATATCGATACTATATATATCGATTTATTTTTTCAATTTACCCATCCCTAAGGTATATTTGTCACAGATAGCCGCGAGATTACAACAATTGTACAATAAAACAAACAACAGGGCTTTTTGTTGTTGTTATGTGATACGGGCTGTCAAACAGCAAAGGGGTTGATAAAAGACAAATGAAAAACAAACAAGAAAAACGCCATTAACACTGCAGCCACACGATCAAGTTGTTCTGTAAAAGACATATACAGTTTGTCAAAATTTCCAAAAACTGGAAGCTGTGACGTAGGCTGCACGCAATTTTGAAGCAATTTACTTTCAAGATGTCATCAAGAGAACAATTTATAAAGACAAACGAAAAAATTTTCTCACCAAACTTGTAATCAGCTGTTTTCTTGAACGTAAATTGATACACTCACTTGTAAGAGAATTTTAAAGGCAAGTTCGCTTCAATTTTTAAAAGTATGAGTGTATTGGTAAAAAAGTGAAAGTGTATTAAAACTTGATAGACAAAACTTGATCGTGTAACCCTCAAGTAAACGAAAATAGATTAATTTTGCTTGTTATCATTTATTCAACTTACTTTTATAGTTCGTAAGAAAAATTTGTGATTTGTGTTAATTTTGTAAGAAAATATGAAAATATCACTTTTTACTTTGATTCAAACAAGTTTACTTTTTAAGCTAGTAATTTAACATGTGTTGAAATAAATATAAACAACATTTGACAGCTCGTATCACAAAACAAGCAAATAAAATTATAATCAGCATGCTTTCCGAGACTACCTGTTATAAATATACCAAGCTTTTATGCGTGTTGAATTCACACAAAACATATATGTGTAGTGTTGCAATTTTAGCATTTTTGCAGCTAAATTTAGCATTAAAAATCGCCCTTATTACGTAAGTCGTTGTCGATGTCGACATTAATTTTTATTAGTTGTCGCATCAAGTCGACGGCTACATCACTTCGACGTTGATTTGGTTTTTTATAAGAAAGTTGTGTCGACGTCGACAAGTTATCGAAAATCTGACAAAAAAAAATCCCATCTCCAATTTTTTTTTCTAGCATTTTTGTTGTTCATCATTAAAGTAAATTTTTTAACGCTATTTATGCTATTTACCGACATTTTGTTTAACAGATTTCAAATTAATTTTAGAGTTTGTTTACGATTTTGAATTTTTCGCGAATTTTTGCCAGGTTCGCGATAAGAGCTATTTTTTACTGTAAGTTTTCTGATTCTTTATAGCTTTAACGATTATTAATAAATATAAGACTTTGCTATTATGCCGCTGTTAGCAAATTTTTGCGAATTTTCGCTTATTTTACAATTTTTACCGAATTTTTGAAATTTTTTATAGTTTTAGGGTCTTTTAATTAATTTTATGGCTTGTTTGAAATATTAAAAATTTTCGCTATTTTTGCAAACTTTTCCAAATTTCTGCAATTTTGCGTAGTTTTGTTGCTCTTTGAGGCAATCGTCTTGTTAAAAATTTTCGCGAATTTTCGCTATTTTAGCAAACTTCCGAATTTCCGCATTTAATTTACTATTAAAATTTATGCCCATAACTTCTTTTAAATTTGCATTTTTTTATTTTAACGTACTCAATAAATATGTTTACATTCTACTTAAAATTTCTTGAACTTTCATTTGAGTCGTCGCAAAATTTCCTGTCGACTGAAACAGAGACAATTTTACGCGACGTCGACTTAAAAGCGCCCTAGAAAATATCAAGTGACTGCCAATAGTAATCGATTATTGTCAATAACGACTCAGAAAATATAATTACTGTTCCGATGCCGTCGACTCATGACGACGTCGACTTTCATAATAGGGGAGAATTTTTATTTAGCTGCAAAATTTTCATTTAGCACTTGGCATTTTAATTATAATTTTTAGAAAAGATTTTTAGTTTTTTTATTTAAAAGATTTGGACGATTAGTTTTATTGATTTTACTTAAATTTTTTTTTATAAATTATAATAAATTTTGACTAAAAATAGTTGTACCCAAAATGAATTTCGTATGAAAATGGATAATTCTTATGTTAAGAAACATCTTACCGGTCTTGTTAAAAAAAAAAATAGAATATTCAGGGAATATTACGATATAAACGTACAAAGAAATTTCACTTTGTATTTAGATAAAAATTGTGTAGTGTAAAGCTATGTTCACATATCTATTTAGGGTTGCCAGTTTTGAAATCAGAGAAATCAGTACATAAGAAATAAAAAAATCTGTACAATTGAATAAAAAACAGTACATTTACTTTTTTAATATAAAATTGCATATTAATAACATAAAAAGCTATAATCTTTTTTAAAACAAAACTTGAATTCATTCTATAATTTGAACAGTGACAAAATTTAATTAATAAGCCCGAATTTTTTCAAAACAATAATTCAATTCCGTATATATTTTTAGCGGGAATAAAAAGTGAATAATAAAAAAATCTAAAACACAAGTTGTTCAAAATTCGATTCATAATTTCTTGTTAGCTACTTGGTTTAATATTTTTCAAAGAAACATGTCTGAAACTTGGTACTCAAAGGGCCAATGTCAATATTTTGCTGTTTCGAGTTAATTTTTGCATTAGCTCTTTTCTTAAACTACTGTCACACCTAGCAAATATTTGACGAAAAAAACTTGAGCAACATGTGAACTAAAATTGTATTTCCTTTATTCTATTCTATTTTTTGAATATAGTTCAACATAAAATTAAATAAAAATTAAATAAAAGTAGCTTTTTGCTATATCTACCAGCATAAATAACTTCATTTTGCAATTAATAAGTCATGCTGAATCTCTTTTATTTTGCGGAAACAGCCAATGTCTAATTTAACCGAGAACAGCTTCATAAGGGTTTTGAGCCAATTTCACTTAGAACTCTTCTATAAAAAATTAAAATTTAAATTTTCTCTAAAATGAATTATTTGACATTGTCCTTTTTAGCACCAAGCTACAGATATAAGAACAAAAATGTTAAAAAACAAATTAAACACTTGAAATAGCGAAGCTTGTTATGTTTTAATCTTAAAAATAATTTTAAAAATTATTTAGTCGCTTGTTTTTTAAATAGCGCAAAAACGGCTAAATAGTCTCGGTCGAAACTTTGCACACTGAACAAGAACTTCAATATCTAAAATTCTTCCGTGCCGCTTAATAAAGCAATGCTTAGTTTCTGAGATATACATACATAGAGAATTTACAAAAAAAATAAAACTATGAATTTTTCATTCTATCGTCAAGCGGCACGGAATTTTAGATTTTGAAGTTCCAAGCCAGAACCAGGGAGGCTACTCTCTATTGCGATGCGAAAGAAATTTGCAACAAATCTCGTATTTGGTACTCTTTAATGCGTTTGCGCATTTGTCTTTCGCATCTTTTTATTTCTTTTCTATTCGCAGATCATCATTATCAGGTGTGTTCTAGAATCCGAATCCACTCGAAAGTGGATTACTTCAGCATTTTTGGTGTTCTGCATTTCACATCCGCATGTTTTTATTCGTTTTCAATTAGAGCAGTTAGGGGTTGGTGAAAGTAAAACGAATCGACTTTTATTCTTATATGTGATAACATTTTTAACAAAAACAAAATTTAGGGTTTTAGTTTGGAATGTTTTTTATTCAATTTAATAAAAAAAAATATATATTCCTTTACACAAATATTAATAAAAATAAAATGTTTTACACATCCAAAAATTTAAGTTGTTTTTCTTAAACTCACTTGTGTAAAAAAACAAACATGGAGTCAAGCATTATTTTTTTTAACAATTTCTTTGAACTTTTTGAACATTATTTTCTTGTCTCCGCAATTGTTTATAAGATAAAACAAAAGCTCCAGGCATTTTTATGACAAAATTTTATTTTTTAGGAATAATTTTTTATACAATAAAAAAAAATTAATTTTTTTTTTTTTTTGAACAGCTGATAGAAAGCTGTTTTTTTTTTTTTTTTTTTTTTTTGTTTTTGACATTTACATTTTTTTTCGAACCCAAACTTCGAATACACAAAAACGTGCGGATTTGAGAACACCAATTTATGAATTATGCGGATTCAAAAAAATTTGCGGTTTCAAAACGAGTCGATACCTAGAACAGACCAGTATATCTTTTATTTAAACTTTCCAATTTCTAATTTCTTTACATATTTTGCCATTTAATTACTGGTAATCTGCGCTATCTTTGATTTTTATTACCAGTATTGCTTAATTTTCAAACAATTTTGCGAAAGTTAAAGAGAGTATCAAGTTGGCATTTAGCTTTCGCATCGAAATTGTATTCGCATCGCAATAGATTGTAGCCCCCAGTTTGATTTGCATAAAAGCCTTTAGTCATTTTTGTGCCATTTGAAATATAGTTAGGATTTTTTAATTTTCACAAAATTCTTTCAGCAAATTTTTTCAGGGTACTGATAATTTTTTTCATTTTAAACGAAAGATTACTATTCTAACTAAGTATCCCAAAATTAAAAACAATTAGCGGGATTCATCCTTGATAGTAAAATCCCTAGTAGACACCGCAACAACAAAATATATTAGACTAAAATTTACTACGCTGTGGTTGAAAAATCCAACTCCGAGACCAATGAGGCCATTGTGAATCCCTTCATTAAAGGAGAAAAGAGGAAAAAGAGAAGTAAAGAAGAGTAGAAAATAGAACTAAGATTTGGTACAGATTAGTAACTACGTAGGACAAATTCCCCCTATGGTCCCCCCAACAGAAACAGCCGTCCTATTTCCCTGACAAACACCAGTAGTTCGGTTGGAATGAAACCATTTTTATTTTCATGAAAGGAATGGGAGTTTTCTGTATCTTAAAGGCAAAAAAACTATCGAAATATACTTTCTATCAATATACAAATATGGTTTCTTCGGATCCGAACGGAATTGTACTCTGTGACATGGCTGTATTTTTTAAGGTATCCTGAAACTATTCAAATAACTAATAAAATTATCTTACAGTTTATTTTTAATACTACATAATATTTATGTATTAATTAAAAAATATGTATTACATATTTATGAATTATTTTTTGTTTGCTCGTGTTAGGTCAAGAATTGATATTTTTTCTATGAAAATTTGTTAAATAAACCCTTAATTAATCAAATATATTTTTTAAGAATATGGGGGGCGGGGGGTTAATTTATAAAAAAAACTTTATTAATCGGTTAACCGATAAATTACAAAATTAACCGATTCAACCAAAACCCCGGTTAATTAAACGAGCGATTAGCCGATTAAAGCAAAAGTCCGATAAATGAATACCCTAATAGATCCTGATGATGAAATATATTGAGTATATCAAGTAAATAAATATAATAACGTTTTTTTTTTTTGACGGATTAAAAGAGGCAGTAACTCATTATTATAATTTGATCCAGCAATAAAAAATATGTATATATTTTATTGTCAAAAACTAAAAAATAGATCCTTTGGGGATTTTTCACATTATTAAATTAATTTTTCACTTTAAATTAACCCATATTATCGCAAGCGATCTTCTAGTCATCAGATTTTAATAAACTTGTAAGATGGTATGTAAATACCCTCCTAAACAATAATATAAAATAGTATTATTGTTAATAATAAAATATTTGAGCAAAACAAATACAAGCACACTATTTTACCTAGTAAAGTATACGTTACTTTACATAAGTATTCCAATAACGGGACTACGCATTTATGTAAAAAAACTTTAAATTTATTTTTGTTTTAAAACTATTTTTATATCAACAATAAATTCGTGAGTTTTAAGAAAAATATTCGATTACAAACCATAATATGTAAAATTCTGCGTCGAGACATTTCTTTGCAAAAAACTCAAACAAGCAACACGCAACAAAACAAAAATTGAGTACTGAAAAATATAACACCAGTTTTTTAGTTGAGCACCTCAGAGTTACTGCAGCATAAAAATATTTACAACTGCATTCACAAAAAAAAAAAAAATTTTAAACTTTAAAACTAAAAGCAACCGCTCCAAAAATGGAACACTAGGATGATATGGGTTTAATTTGTATTTATTTAATTTATTTATCCGTTTTTTCACGAAATTTATCTTTTTATTCAAATGTTTACAAAATTGTTTAATTTTTTAGTTCCGATTTCATACGTTTCATAGCAACTCTTCACTCTTGTCTTCTTTTTTTCGCTTTAGGTTTTTGATGGTACGCTTTCTTTTAAAAAGTCTAATAGCTTTAACAGCTTTTTAAGTAAAGATGAGATTTAAAATTTGTTTTTTTTTAATAAATTTTATTGTTGTTGGATAATTTCATGTGGATTTTCGTTTAAATTTTATTTCAATATATTTTGTTCATACACAACATGTCAAGAAAGCCATCATTATAAATTACAATACATATTAATGGTATATAGTAAAGTATAATGTATGTATATAGTATTTGAATTTCTTTTCTCTATTTTATATTAAATATCTTTTTGTAGATACATACATATATAGAAATAATAAAATAATGAATGATATGCGTTAACTATTCATTATTTTATCGGAAAAATAATAAGATTAATTTAATAATTAACTACTTATTATTATTAATTAAATATTAATTAATTAATTAAATACTAATTAATTAATTAAATATTAAATAATTAATTTTATATTAATTAATTAATTTTAATAATAAAATTATAAAACAAAAAGGAGAAAATGTTTTTAAAACGATTTATATCTATAAATTTAAACAAATAATGAAGATACAACAACAAATGAGAAGAACACGACAATTTAAATTAATTGGTTAAAAAATAAACTACATTTGTTTTTATGTTTAATAAAATTTCCGACCTATATAAAATTACTTTAATACACATTTACTAGATAAGAAATGCTTTGAATTATTCCTGTTTTTTATCCGTTGCCGATTTTGGTTTGACAACTTCAGCTGTTTTATCATCTTTTGGTGTATCTTTAAGAGCTTGTGTTGTGCCCTCGAGTTTCTTTTGTGCAGCTTCCTCAGCCATTTCGCCTGAGAAACCAAATTCATTAACACGCTTAAGATCAACACGATATTGCCAGCGTTGATAGAGGAATATAAAGAATACAATATCATCACGGAAGCAACCTAATCTGTACATGGTTGGCATTTTTATAACAAATGCAAAAATGTCATCAATAAATGTATTTAAAAATTTATATGTCATCATGCGCCAAGGCATATGAGCTACAGATTTCAATTTATAATTAATAAATAATTGTGGCGTCATCATAATAAATCCAAATGTTAGCAAATAACCATACAACATGTTTAACAAAAAGGAATACCAGCCTTTATGTTCATTATAGACCATAGAGTAAACAAAATAACCAATTAGAAGAGGGAAACAAATCCAACCCAAATATTTAAATGCTAAATTATCATATGCCTTAGTTTCACTTTCCGAGTAGGAGCCTTTATCCTTAAAAGAGATTTTCGGTAGCACGCCAAAAAGTTTCTGATCCGTGTTGTAATTAATATCAACAACTTTGTGTATTTTCCAAACTTCAATACCTAAACCAATAAAACATGATACCCGAATCATAAAATTGGTTTCATTGTCAAGCACATAGAGTAAAACGATAAGCGATTGGAATACACCGAAAAATACTGAACGTACGGAAAGACCTTCAAGTGATTGACGATTATTCCAAAATTGTATGTCATTTTTAAAGGCCAATAATTCAAAGATTGAGTGCAAAATAGATATGGCAATAGTTAAAGCCAGTAGGTAGATGTTTGTTTCCAACATGGTCTCTTTGAGAGAATCTTGATCTTCATCGTTTTCCTAAAATAAGAAACAAGAGTTAAAAAAGAAAGAGTAAGATTTCATCTTTATATTTAATCAATGCGCTGTTTAAAGCTTATAAATCTAAGTAATAATAGCTTATTAAAATTTGCTTTGAATACAAAGTACTCGTATTATATAGACGTATTTACTAAACTCCGCTTTGTTAATATCGGCAGCTTTGACTTACTCTCCGGGCTCTTCATATCAAAAATATACATACAGTCTGTTTCTCAAAAAAAATTTTCAACCAGTGATTTCCGACTGAGTTCTTATCATGGCCTCCTCCTCAGGAGGAAATTATTTTTCCCATTCTGTATCCGGATAACTCGCCGGAACGTAAAAAGAAGAAAAGGACATACAATGTTAATAGCACCTATGATTTCCCAAAATTAGGAAATAGACAAAATGACAAAAGAGCGAAACAGTATCCAAAGTATATTACTATCAAACATAGCTGGGGAATTTCGATTAGAATTGGAAATCATTACGATTAGATAAATAAAATAATCTAATCATTAGAATTGAATTTTGATAAAAATTTCAGATTACTAATTGATTTGATTAGAAATAATCAAAAATCTAATCACAATTAGTGACGATTAGCATTTCTAATCAAATCTAATCAAAACTAATCCAACAAATAATTGAATAGATTTCTTGATTATTTTTGATTAGATTTGATTAGATCAACTATTTTTAACTATTTTTGTGAAAAGAAAATATTTATTTTTCACATTTGTTGCTATATTTACATAATAGGTGCGTTTGAGTACTTTACCAGTAAAATGCAGTAAATGAGTAAACTTAAAAATTTTCTCTCACAAAAAGCTGTTGTCCAAAAAAGTACGCGAACGCAAAATTTGTAAAAATTCGTAAAATGAAGGCAACAGCTGATCGCAAATAATTGAAGTGTTGAAAAATGTTTACACTTTTGACTACTTAACTCGTTTTCGTATCGGTACTCGATTAAATACTTTTTATAACACGAATATTTTTGGAAAAAAAAAACAAATTATTTTATGTAATCTTTCATATTTGTTTGTTTTTTATGTTATTTGAATTTGCTAATTTGTGTCCGGCTAAATTTGATCAATAGTACACGAATGCTTTTTTTACTATTGATTACTTTAAAAACAAGGGCTGTTCTAAGTACCCTAGTACTTGACACTTTAACAACTCCAAAAAATTAACATAACAAAACAAAGTTTCAAAAGTTGGTATTTAGCCATATAAATTCTTCACAAACAAGTTTAATTAATTAATATTAATTCATTTTTTGTTTTTATTTTAGTTTTATTTCAACTTTTCTTTTTTTAAACATTTTTTTCACAATTTGTATGCCTCTTGTTTGCTACTTTTGTTTGTTTACCTTTTGAAAAATATGTTTTTTTGTTTTACTAAATTTTACTGCAAAAATTTCTGCAGTAAAAATTTGTAAGTACTCAGTCAAGAACTGTCACTTTACGCTCTCAATTTGTGTTCTCATTTACTGTATTTTGTGTACGCGAACGCAATTTAGTAAAATGCAGTAAAGTTCAGTAAAAAATAGTAAAAACTTTTGTGTTCTCGAACGCAGCTATTGTAACAGTTTTTGAATATTGCATAAAATTGCATACGGTGCACCCTGTTCTTAAACTAAACACTTGACACAGCTGGTTCACTTTGTTGTTGTGTTATTTTTAATGTTAATTTTCAATATTCAATATTCAAAAACTGTTACATTATGTAAATATAGCAACAAATGTGAAAAATAAATATTTTCTTTTCACAAAAATAGTTAAAAATAGTTGATCTAATCAAATCTAAACAAAAATAATCAAAAAATCTATTCAATTATTTGTTGGATTAGTTTTGATTAGATTTGATTAGAAATGCTAATCATCACTAATTGTGATTAGATTTTTGATTATTTCTAATCTAATCAATTAGTAATCGTCTAAAATGGCTAACTACTCATAATTAATCAATTTTTCAGCACAATTTAATTTTCTAATCCAATTGCTAATCATTAGGATTTCTAATCATTATTCCCAAGCTATGCTATCAAATCTAAAGTAGCAGAAAAACCTTTAAAAAGTTACAATATTTTCTTAGTTTCTAAAGCCTTTGAAGTTATTTCAAATGAATCTATGGAAAGAATAAGTTTTACAAAAGACGAAAATCTTTTGATTCTTACAAAATTACCTAAAGTTTGCGAAATTGAATGCAGCTTCCATCTCACGCTTAACACCATTAAAAATAACAAAGTTTCAAGACAATAAAATTATTAACACTCCATTACATATTCTACACTTTAATCAATACACCCTAAATTTTCTAAATTGTCAAGTTCAACCACACACTCCCAGCCCAATTCAGTGTAAAAAACTGTTTTAAACTGGACCATACAACAAAATATTGCACAACCGATCCTACATGTGTAGTTTGTACACGATCCCAACCCATGTACAAAATACAATGCACAAAATGCAATCAGGCCCATGGATTCAACAATAAAAAATGCCCAGTAATCATAAAACGCTAAGAAATATTAAAATATAAAGCAACACAGATAATACCAACAGAATCATTTGCAATTCATACAGAAAGCCTAGAATCAGCAATAGAAGAAAGAAAGAAAAGAATAAAACTTCAAAACAATAACAACAACGAAAACTTTACTAACAAATCAGTAAATAGTATACAAACAGCTGCAAATCTACTATCAAAACTAGAACAAGTTATCAACAAAACAAGAAACAGTCATACAACAAACAAATTAACAATAAAAGTAGAAGTACATAACACGCGTTAATTTGCCGGCGAGTATCATGCGTTTAAAAGCTTAAGCGCGTGAAAAATGGTAAGTTACACAACACGCGTTATAAAAGTATTTTCTTTCAGCTTTTTTTTTATTTGTTTAACACTTTTTTTAAAGAATTCCAAGCTTTAGCACCTTTTTATACGATACTGTATGTTTTATAAGCTTTTCAATAAGTTTTTCCTCCATGATTCACAAATTTGTTAAATTATCATTTCTTGTTGTCAGCTGATTACTTATCAAAAATACACAACGCGTTAAAAAGTTCAAAGTTAACCAATTTTTGGCCGCGTGCGCGTCAAAAAGTTTGTTGTGTAACTTGTTCTATGAAAATACACTAGTTTAACTTTTTTTTGACAGAAGTCTACAGAGCGCGCGCGCACTAACGCGTGTTATGTACTTCTACCTTAACAACGGGAAATCAGAAGCAAACTACAAAGCAAACCAAAACAACAATAACAAATGACAAAAAAATTACAAATGTAAATAAAAGCACACGGTCAAGAGAATCCACTCGCGGCAGAAAAGAAGCAAACAACACAAACACACATACCACATATTTTAACAATTACATCGACTTGCAAGTTATCATAAAAGAACAAAACCCACATTTTATTTCATAACAAGAAACACATCTCCCATGCAATACTACTCTTATCCCACCAAAGGGATTTTTCTGTTACCTACATAACCACACTACAAACACCACTGCAAAAAATGCTTATTCCAATTCCATTCCAAATTCCGAACTTCTAAACATCTCGCTAGAAATACTGCTGAACATAAAAATTACAGTAATTTCCGTATATATATACCCTCAAGAAACTTTCTTATTACAAGATTTCAACGAACTTTTTAATAACATTCATATCCCCATCGTCTAATTGGGAGATGTTAATAGCTGGAATGTGTTATGGGGATCAATCGCTAATAACACACGTGGAATTACTTTTGAAAATTCTTTAAACCAAAATAATCAGGTGTGTTCTAGAATCCGAATACACTCGAAAGTGGATTACTTCAGAATTTTTGGTGTTCTGCATTTCACATCCGCATGTTTTTTCATCAGGTAATACAAACAAAAATAATGCTATATTAAAAGCCATTAGATCTGTAGCTAATCATCACATACCCCAAACATCACCTACACAAAAAAGGTACGTTCCCTGGTGGAACGATTTACTAACCAAACTACGAGCTGATAAATCTAAAACGTGGCAAACATTCAAAAAACATCCTTACAATAACCTCGTTTCATACAAAAAATCTAACTCAAAATTTAGGCTAGAATGTAAAACAGCAAAGACCACTAGCTTTGAAAACTGTACTAATACCATATCCAGAGACTCTCCGTTATCCATTATATGGAAAAAAGTCACTATGATCTCAAGCCGCAATTCTTCGAAACCTATAACTGCAATACAAACTAACGATGTTACCCTAACAGATCCGAAAAGAATCGCCGACTTTTTTGCTAGCAAGTGTTCTGCCAACTCATTAGATACTAATTTTTCTCCAGAATTTAAATCATCCAAAGCCAGTTCATTATTTGAATATCCCAACATGCAAGCTTCTAACAACCAAGCCAAAATAAAAGAAACACCACTCAATATATGCGAACTACTAACAGCTATCAACCCCAGGATTTGACCGAATATCATACTGTATAATCAAACACCTCTCATACTCCAAAAAAAACTCACTTCTTCATCACTATAACAACATTTTTGACTCAGGTATAATTCCACACTCATGGAAAACAGCCATTATAGTAGCAATTCCCAAGCCGAACAAAAACTTAACAGATTTGGACGGTTATCGGCCCATTTCCCTGCTTCCATGCCTATCAAAACTAATGGAAAGAATTATATCCAATCCATTACCTGGTACGTTGAATCAAAAAAACTTATCGCCCCAAATCAAGTAGCATTAAAGTTCAATCGTGACTGCACGGACGCGAAACTTCACATAGACTTTTACGTTTCAAAAACACTTTCCTCGAGGAACCACACGCCAATACTAGGTATTGGTTTTTAAAAAGCCTTTGATCGCGTTGGTCTTCACGTTATATTTGATACTTTAATAGCCTGGGGCATTGGACCTAAAATCTTTAATTTTGTTAAATCTTTCTTAACTGGTAGAACTATAAAAGTTAAGATATTTTACGAACTCTCGGATAACTGCCCATTAATCAACGGTATACCTCAAGACTCCCCGCTATCTGTTGTGCTCTTCCAAATAGCCTTCAATCAAATCAGCAACATTATAAACAAACACAAATACGTGGATCATTGTTTTTATGCGGACGGCCTCTATGTTATGTGCAAAGACAACGATACATCGAAAATAAACACTCTATTTGCAAAAGTAATTCTAGATATTGATAATTGGGAAAAAAATAATGGACTCTCAATAATGCAGTCATTCCTTTTGTTAAAGAGCAAAGAATTATAGGAATTATATTAGAACACAACTACCGTTGGAAAACACGAGTTTTAAATCTAAAAAAATCACTTGACTCCAATGTTAAACTTATAAGATACCTCGCCACCAGTAGCTATGCACACATTAACACACCTTTTTGTTTAATAAGGGCACTAATTCTAAGTAAAATCTGTATGGGAATTGGCCTAAAACTTATTTAAAGCTTATTAAAACTTTTAGCAACTTGCCCAAATCTAAGAGTTCTTCAATCAAAACATCTGTTAAATAATGGTCTCGATCTCATTAAAATACCCTCAGAGGATAATATCAACTCCATATACATATAACTTTATATCTAGCATTAATATTAAAATCTAAAATCTGTAAACTTAACCAAATAATAATTGCTGATGGCCCCGGCAGCCAGTGCTAGTATTTCTCTCCCAATATTATTCTTATATTTTACTAATATCATAAATAAATAAATAAATAAAATTTGCTTTAAAAAACTTAAATATACGGGTTTTTAAAATCACACGTGAGATTTTGTGGTGTTCTGAAAATCATTTAGTTTTTGTGTTTCTCGGTGTGCCTTCCGAGATTGGTAATCACACCGAAACAAACGGAAAACGGAACGGAACAGCACATGTGATTTCAAATCACGTGATTTGAATAAAAGTGATTTTCAGAACAGACCATAACAAAACTTAAATTTAAGCTTACCTCACCGCCTCCGGATGTCATAAGTTCGCCCAAAACATTACCGGCGAATTTATTTTTCATTTGTTGAGCAGCATACAATTGCCACTTAAACATACCAATTGGTTGGAAAGTCAAGTGTAATGGTAATTCAGGAGTCGTCTCATTAATCGGATAATAGTCACGATGTAAATTCCAGTAGTCATTTACGAAAACAATGGGCAAATATGTTTTGCCACTATCAACAAACTTGACGTATTCATCCAAAGGTGGTGGCACCGTACCTTGGGCCCAGTTGGTTTGGTCGACAACCAAATTAACTGTTAAATTAGGATGCCAATGAGATACTATTGTGTCCTTTAAATTGGCTTGGGCCAATTCAAAAGCTAATTTTTCTTTTTCGCTTGCTAAAAGATTATAATTACGATTGACGCGTATTTTTTTGAATTTATTTAGCTGTTTCTGTTGATAACCCATTAAACCGTTTTTCGCAAAGTTGGGAGCTTTTGGATCAGGTGATTCCCCAGATTTTGTAACGAAAGCATGTAGAAAAACAGATCCATTATTCATTAGTTTGGGAGAGGCTTTAACGGTAACTTGATGATAAAAGAGACCATCATGATTTGGTCCTGAAATCCAATTGCCATATGTGAGATCTTCTTGCAGCCAAAGTAAATTTGATTTTTGGTGGAAGTTAACGTTGTCAGCATTTTCCGAAAGCCATACATGCAAATCAAATAGTGTACCATTTTCGAAATAATTCCAAGCGTGTATTTTGGGACCAGTGGCAGGGGATTTTTGATTTGAATTGGCGGCAGGTTGTTGACCTTTTCTAAAGAATGATGAGACAAAGTAAATGATAAGCGCACGGAGTATTAAGGACTTCGTCATGGCAAAGAAAGACTCCATTTTGGATTGAGGTCTCGGTTGACCTTCAGTCTGGCCTTCAACGGGAGCATCGCCGTTTTGTTCTGCCACCTAAAATTAAAATAAAACCAGTGCTCTTATGCAGTCTTTTTTCATTGCTCCAATACCTGGCTGAACGATTCTTTGCATTTTATCGACCTTAACATAACTTTCAAAAGTAAGGGCATTCTCGTCACAAGTTGCACCCTTGCAAAAAAGCAAAAACATAACAACCACATAGACACACGAAAAAAAAATAAAAAAGATATGCCACCCAATTCAGAATTAAAAACAAAAAAATCCAAAATTAAAATTTAAGGGAGCGGACCCTAAAAACCGCCCGCCCACTTAGTGGTATGTGTAGGTACTCAAATTAAAGGTAATTGTGTAAGAAAAACGAAAATAACAACATTTAGTGCGGGTTGGACTTCTGGGGCCCTCTGGGGCAGAAAAAGTACCCCCAACCCCTAATATGTATGCGTGGCTACTCAAATTAAAGGTATTTTTCTCACAATTGCAAATATGCATTTTGTTTTTGTATTCGATCATTATTTTCCCCTTTAGATTAGTTTAAGAATCTTTTAGATGCAGACAAGCTTTAGTTAGCGAAGCCGGTATTTGATATACCATAGAGGAAAGTCCTTGCGCCTGGCCGAAGTCCAGCTATTCAGAGCTTAAGTTAGCGAAGCTGGTGTAAGTTATACCATAAAGAAAAAAGCCATTGTTTGTTATACCATAGAGGAGAAAATCTTTGCGCCCGGCCGAAGACCGGCTATGCAGAGAAGATTTACTAAACGAAGTCGGTATTTGTTATACCATCGAGAAAAATTCCTTTTTTTGCCCCAGAAGCCCCGTCTGACCTAAATTTTATTATTTTCGTTTTTCTAATGCAATTACCTTTAATTTTAGTACCCAAACTTACCACTAAGTGGGCGGCGTGGTTTTTTGGATCCAGGCGGCCCACGGTCCCTTAAATTCTATTTTCAGCTGAAGTGCACTTTACGGGGCGTACGAAAAAAAATATAAAAAATATGCCACCCGATCCAGAATTAAAAAAAAAAAAATACCAAAATTAATATTTAAGGGGGCTGAGGCCCGTGGGGACCCCTGGGTCCATAAAACCGCCCCGCCCACTGAATGGTATGTGTGGGTACTCAAATTAAAGGTAATTGTGCAACAAAAACGAAAATAATAAAATTTTGGGTGGGCGGCATTTCTAGGGCCCTCTGGGGCAAAAAAGTGTCCCTCCCATAACACTTATGTATATCTGTGTGGATACTCAAATTAAAGGTAATTTGCTCACGATTGCAAATATGTATTTTGTTTTTGTATTCGTTTAATATTTTCCTCTCTAGGTTAATTTATGTATCTTTTATAGCTATGCAGAGAAGTTTTAGTTAGCGAAGCCGGTCTTTGTTATACCATAGAGGAGAAAATCCTTTTGCCCGGCCGAAGGCCGGCTATGCAGAGAAGCTTTAGTAAGCGAAGCCGGTCTTTGTTATACCATAGAGGAGAAAATCCTTGCGCCCGGCCAAAGGCCGGCTATACAGAGAAGCTTTAGTTAGCGAAGCCGGTCTTTGTTATACCATAGAGGAGAAAATCCTTGCGCCCGGCCGAAGGCCGGCTATACAGAAAAGCTTTAGTTAGCGAAGCCGGTCTTTGTTATACCATAGAGGAGAAAATCCTTGCGCCCGGCCAAAGGCCGGCTATACAGAAAAGCTTTAGTTAGCGAAGCCGGTCTTTGTTATACCATAGAGGAGAAAATCCTTGCGCCCGGCCAAGGCCGGCTATACAAAGAAGCTTTAGTTACAAAAAAATAAAAAAATAATAAAACTCATTTGAAAATTTTAGCGCATAGGTATAACATTAAAAAAGCAAAATAGAAACAAAATATTTACAATCGTAAGCAAAATACCTGTCAAGTGTAATCTAGCCGAACCCTGATTGAGCGACCCTGTCTTATTTTGACAATTGCGATGGCATCATGATTTTCATATTTTAACGTATTCTGCCGTCGCTCAGTTTAGTTATTATTTTACGAGCGTCCTGACAAGAACATAAATTAATACTCAATAGACTTTTGTAAACTTTAGTTACTTTAATTGTTAAATAAACAGTAATATACATAATTAATAAATATCAAACGTGTTATATTATTAATTATACAACCGGTGACCGAATACACAGCTAAATACTCATCATCTGGGTGACATTTATTCAGAAGTGGGATAAAGAATTCAAAGAATCGTGACGACGCTATGGAAAACTTCGAGAATTTAACGTTAAAACTATTACAGGCGAAGTGTCGTGAAGCCGGTATAGCGTGTTCGGGGAGAAAGAACGAGTTAATTGAACGTCTCGAGCGTATTAATAGTGGTAAAGGTGTCGCGGGTATGACTGAACGTATTGCGCAGTTGGAGAAAACTATTGCGGACATGCGTGCGGTGTCATTGCAATTCTGTCCACCTCAATCATCTTCACCAACAGAGATATTTGTATCGCCCAACGGTTCACCATCACGTAATATACCTGCTAGTGTTTCACCCGGAAACATAGCATCCGTTTCTTCACAACACGATTTGCATTGTGGCAGCCGTATGGCCACAGCCGCAAATTTTCGTGATACGTATGGTAATGTTTCAGCTGGAAACTTCGTACCAATTTCAACAACTATCGATCCGTTTAGTGGGAGTCGTACAGCCATGTCCGTGAATAATTATTATTCAACAACACCGTCACAATCGTTGCAGCCGCCACCGCAAAATGTTCCCGTGACTGTCAATCAGGACCAGCAGCCTAACCGTATACCGTATACAGTACCTTTGAATGCCGACCAACAATATATTTCCGTGCAAAATGTACAGGCCCCGTGTCAAGTAACGGGTGCACACCCGCATACATTGTTTTCGGACCATGTACCCGTACGGCGTATCGCACAACAGGAACATATTCCGTTCCCACAACATAACGTATATGCACAACAACAGCAGTTTCCACCGCTTTTACCGACGAATGGTTATTTTGGTAACCCATACGGTAATGTAAGGGAGATGATTGCCATATTGCCCGAATTCAACCCCTCTGTCGAAGAGTCATTAAATTCCTCACAATTTGTGAAACGTGTAAATACTCTTAAGGGTGCTTATGGCTGGGATGATCAAAAGTTGATATTTGCAGTCCAACAGAAAATGTTGGGACCTGCAAAATATTGGATCGACTCCTTACAAACAGTTTTCTTATCATGGAACGAATTCGTTGAAAATTTTTTGAAAGATTTTCCTCATGTGGATAACGCGGCCGATATACACATAAAAATGGCCCAGATGAAACGTCGCTTAAATGAAACGCCACAGGAATACTATTTTAAAATGTTAGCCATCGGTACAAAAGGTAATTTGTCCGAACCGGCTATTGCCAGGCATATTGTGAACGGAATAAACGATCCAAATCTAAAACGTAAGATTTCCAATGACTATCAAACCAGTAACCAATTGTTCCGTGACATAAATAGTTACTGCAATTATAATGACGTCACATCATTTGCAACAGTGCAGAATAAGTCAAGGGTGACGGCGACAAGTGAAAAACCGATCACAACAGCCGCAGCGAAAAGTGTCAACAACGGTAATACTGACAATAAAAAAGGTGTAAAATGCTATAATTGTTTTGGATATGGGCACTACGCAGTAAAGTGTCCTGAACCGCAAAGAAAAGAGAGATGTGGAAATTGTCAACGAACAACACATCGTACGGTCGATTGTGATGCAATTAAATCCAATTCGCAGAAAGGGGTAAACGTGAACAAAATTAATGACAACATAGGCGAATCAGCTGAACTTACAAAAAGCATTATTGTAAGCGGTATCGAAACCGTTGCTTTTATTGATTCCGGCAGTACACGCAATTTGGTAAGAGAATCCTTTGCAAATAAAGTTGGTAAAAATATCGATTGCTCGGTGGTTCTAAATGGATTTGCTGGTGGAAAATACGTATGTACCAATAAAATTATCGTGTCCATTGAAATTGATGGTAATGTTTTTGACACTGAGATGTACGTAGTAGGTGATAACTGTATAACTGAAAATATTCTCATTGGCCGTGATGTTTTATGCCGTCGGGGAAATCGTACGATAATCGAGGGCGATGAATGTTGGATTCGGGATGTAAACGTAATACATTCCACTGAAATTATGACGTCAACTGGGGACGAAAAACTTCAAGCCGTGTTGAAAGAGCATCGAGCAAGTTTCGCGGATAACATTTCTGAACTTGGTAAGTGCAATCTGGTCAAAATGAAGATACAGTTGAACACTGATGTACCCGTATGCTCCCGTCCGTATCGTATTGCTTTCACCAGACGTGCGATTGTTAATGAAATTGTAAACGAGTTGTTGGAAAATGACATAATTCGACAATCAGACTCACCGTATGCATCGGGGATTGTATTAGTCGAAAAGAAAAACAATGAACATCGTCTATGTGTGGACTATAGACAACTGAATAGAATCACCGTGAAAACCCCATATCCGATGCCTATAATGGACGAACAGTTTGCACAGCTAGCTGGAAATATGTATTTTACAACACTTGATCTTCGCATGGGTTACCACCAGATAGAAATTGATGAGGCTTCAAGGAAGTATACCGCTTTTGTTACCACTGAAGGTCATTATGAGTATAACCGCATGCCATTTGGCCTGGTGAACGCTCCTGCCGTTTTCCAGTCGGTGATGAATCAGCTATCTAGGATGATGAGTCCTGGCGAAGTCTTAACTTATCTCGATGACGTAATAATTCCGAGCAAAACCATTGAAGAGGGCGTTGAACGTCTAGACCGTTTCCTGTCTATTTTGGAAAAAAGTGGGCTCCCCCTCCGTATGGATAAATGCAACTTTCTTACTGACGAAATTTCTTATCTTGGTCATAGGATTAGTAGGGATGGTATATCTCCTGGTGACAGCAAGGTGGGCGCCATTCGAAATTTTAAAGTTCCGGCAAACGTGATGGAGGTTCGCCGTTTCTTGGGTCTTACCGGTTTTTTTAGAAAATTTGTCGAGAATTATTCTCTAATATCTCGTCCCCTAACCGTCCTACTACGCAAAACCAACGATCCTAAATTTGTATGGGACAGACCGCAACAGGAATCGTTCGATAAACTGGTAGAAATACTATGTAGTAAACCTGTACTGACGATATATGATCCCAACGCAGAACATGAGGTTCATACGGACGCTAGTAGCGTAGGCCTGGCCGGTGTGCTTCTTCAATCGACTGGTAATAGTGATTGGCATCCCGTGTTTTATTTTAGCCGTCACTGCACCGAAACTGAGGGCAAATATCACAGCTACGAGTTGGAGGTGTTGGCCGTTGTAGAGACACTTGATCGTTTCCGTATATACCTGCTGGGAAAAACTTTTCGTGTTTTAACAGATTGCGCTGCCATAACAAGGGCTAAGACAACAAAGGAGCTACTACCTAAAATTGCACGCTGGCTAATGAAACTTCTCGAATACGATTGTCAATTTGTTCACCGTGAAGGGACACGAATGGCCCACGTGGATGCGCTGAGCAGATCGCCGGATTTGCCGGCAACGGAACCTGAACCAGCTGGTTTTGTTATGAGCATCGAAACAATAGGCGAGGATTGGTTATTTACCATGCAGCTACAGGATAAGGATCTGAACCATATTATTACTGTCCTGAAGGGTACCGTAAAATCCGACCAATTTAAACAAATAAAATCCGATTTTTGTGTACAAAACAACCGCCTCTATAGGAAAAGCGCTGAGGGACCCAAGTTCGTGGTTCCGAAATCAATTCGATGGAGAATCGCCAAACTCTGTCATGATGACGTTGGTCACTTTGGCCTCGACAAAACGTTGGAGAGGATGAAACAGACCTTTTGGTTTAAGCGTATGCGTAAATACGTCAAGGAGTATATCGCTGCTTGTACGGAGTGCTGCTATAATAAATCCAAGGGAGGTAAGCCTGAGGGAGTCCTACATTATGGTGATTTGGAGCCACTCCCGTTCCGACAAATTCACATCGACCATTTGGGTCCATTTGTGCGAAGTACCCACATTCTGGCACTATCTGATGCATTTACGAAATATATCGTTGTGAAGGCTGTTAGAAATACTAAAACCGCACCGGTGCTAAGCGTTTTAAATGAGCTAACGGGGTATTTTGGCCTACCGAAACGCATTATAACTGACCGAGGTACGGCATTCACCGCAAAATTGTTTGAGGAATATTGTGACCATAATAATATACAGCATATAAAAACCGCCGTAAGAACTCCGAGGGCAAATGGTCAAGTAGAGCGGGCGAATCGGAACATCCTAACCTATCTTCGAACAACGACGAATGAACCTAGGGATTGGGATCTGCACTTACATGGGTTACAGTGGTCCGTGAATTCCCAGAGGAATGCTACTTCCAAATTTAGTCCGAATGAATTGATTTTTGATTATAAGCCGATTGATTTGGCGCAAAATCGTGTCCTGGCTGCCATACAAGAAGAAGTAGCCTCAGATGAAAGTATTCCGATTGGCGAAAAACGTAAATTAGCAATTTTGAACATCGGAAGAGAACGTGAAAAATGGAAGAGGCGATTTGACAATAGACATGGTAGTCCAACTGCATACCAGGAAAATGATCTAATAGTACTTGAAAATGAACCGCAAGCTACAGGGGAATCTCGAAAACTGGAGCCTAAGTATCGAGGCCCGTACATCATCACACGGATACTTGGTAACGATCGATACCTAGTAGAAGACGTCCCGGGAATGCAGATTACTTCTCGTAAATTCTGTTCCGTCTACAGTTCCGATAAGATGAAGCGATGGTGCGAAAGTTCCCCGGAACTTGATATCCTAGATGACGAAGAAGCCGAGGACGACTTCAGTTCAGGATTGGCCGAACTGTCAAGTGTAATCTAGCCGAACCCTGATTGAGCGACCCTGTCTTATTTTGACAATTGCGATGGCATCATGATTTTCATATTTTAACGTATTCTGCCGTCGCTCAGTTTAGTTATTATTTTACGAGCGTCCTGACAAGAACATAAATTAATACTCAATAGACTTTTGTAAACTTTAGTTACTTTAATTGTTAAATAAACAGTAATATACATAATTAATAAATATCAAACGTGTTATATTATTAATTATACAACCGGTGACCGAATACACAGCTAAATACTCATCATCTGGGTGACATACCTTTCATTCGAGTACCCACACATAGTTATAAGGGTGGGAGGGGCAATTTTTTTACCCCCAGAGGGACACAGAAGTCCCGCTCGACCTAAATTTTATTAATTTCGTATTTTTTACACAATTACCTTTAATTTGAGTACCCACACATACCACTAAGTGGGCGGGCCGCTTTTTTTGATCCATGGGGCCCAGGGGCCTCAGCCCCCTTAAATTTTAATTTTGGTTTTTTTCTTTTTTTATTCCAGAGGGGGTCCAACTTTTTTTTTTTTTTCCGTACGCTCCGTAAAGTGCACTTTTGCACTATTTTCTTTTTTAATTTCAGAGGGGATCTAAATTTTTTTCGTGTGCCCCGTAAATTTAATTTTTCCATTAGTTGTACATAAATCATTGTCTATGGTTGTTGTCATGTTTTTCACTTTTACTTTATTTGTATGGGTGCAACTTGCGACGTGAATTACCTTAT
This sequence comes from Pollenia amentaria, assembly GCA_943735925.1. Taxonomy (NCBI): domain Eukaryota; kingdom Metazoa; phylum Arthropoda; class Insecta; order Diptera; family Polleniidae; genus Pollenia; species Pollenia amentaria. The sequence goes on along the minus strand of OX031007.1, from coordinate 183,266,644 downwards.
TATCTTTCACACAATTGTTTTTATACATCAAGCTCTTACCTCATTCCCAAGATTTTGTGCTTCTGTAGACATGATTTCTTGTTTATTTGTATATTTTAATAAATTTCTATTAATTAATGAAGATTATTATATTTTCTGTGGTATTCACATATTTTTTACTACAAATAATAAAATTAAACAATTTACAAGAAAACTTTTGCTTTCCCACCACGTAGTTTTTGTTTTAAAAAACAATACGTGGCTCTTACTTTAAAGCGTTTAACTTTTCTTTTAAAAGTAAGAGTATTTTATTACTTCGTTCCACCCAAGTTTTATAAATTAAAATAGTGAATTTTTATTAAAAATACCTAAGCGGCTTTAAAATGTTGATTAAAAATGCGACAATGATTTGCTTTAAAGTGATATTATTTTACTCTCATGAACAGGGTTGTCAAATATAGCGATTTACCCTCCAAAACGTGTCATTTTCTATTTGCTTGGCATCAGAATTTTCGATTAGAATATAAGGCGAATTTGTTGGCTATTTTTGATGAGCCATAAATTTGTTTTTAAAATCGTAGACAGATTTAGAATTTCTAAATTGGAACGATTAATTTAATGATAGTACTCCATCAAATTTCAATCAGATTTGGCCAAAAGTGTATACCTGTAAGGAAACTGCAGGTACGTGCTATTTTAAAGAACTTGCTTTGGCTGTCTTCATATGCTGGTAATTCCAACTGCAAAAGCCCACGTTCAGGGAGTATTTTCAATAATGGAATCTACTAAAACTAGCCTTTGAAATATAAAGCTATATGAACTTCTTGACGTCTTATTATGAGCTATAAATTATATGATTGTAAATAGCACTTTTGCACCATCCGATGATATGGCAATGAAGAATGTCTTGAAGATTAGGATTTAACTTCAAAAATTATTTTTTTTCCTTTATGTAAACATTGTACTCTTATTGTGTTCACTAATCATTTTTGGTTTTTTTAAATAGAAATAAAACAAAATATATATTTATCATGGTGACTTTTTTCCATTTTTGGCGAATTTTAGCGATTCGCAACAAATTTATTTCTTGGATGTAATTAAAATAGTTTTCCAATAGTCAAACAATATTGATTTTATTGTCAAAAACTCATGGGCTATATTGAAAAGTCATGGGCTGTTTTGGCGATTTTTGACATTGAAGTTGGCGAATAAGGTCAAAAGAGATCTGACAACTCTGCTCATGAAAAGATTTACTTTTCTCTTAGTGGTAGGTTCTGTATATATTGTTAAGGTGAGTTTCTTAACACATGATAAAAGAACTTAAGTGAAGTTAGTTGTAGTTACTGAATTTAATTATACGTTGCCAACTATTATGAATTAAATGGGAATTAGACAGTAGTGGCAGAAAAAACTAGTTTTGAATTTTAATCGTTATAATACGGTTCAGCCGTTTTGTAAACAACATCATGCGAAGTAAACAATATGTGCGAAGAGAAGTCGAAATTCCAATTCGCAAAAATCGTAACTCATGTTGTCATTATAAAAATAATCTCTTAATGTTTGAAAAAAATTAGTTAAAAATTTTTTGAGCTGTGCAGCAAACGAGCAACTTGGTTATTCAACTCAATTGTACCACCAGTTGAAACGTGTAAGGGCCGCCTAAGATACAGCGAAAGTATATGGGCATTTCCATGTCATCGTACGTGACATTTGTACGCCCTCGGAGCGATGGAGTTTTTGCGCAAATAGTAGTAACTGGAAAACTTATTAATCTTTATCTTCCTTTTAGAGGGTACTATATATGAAAAAAAAAAATTTTTTACATTCGAAACCTTGTTGTCCAAAATATCTAGCAAAATAGGTGTATATCGTACGTGACATAAAACGGAAGTGATTTTGGGGTGAATGTAAAAAAATCCGAAAATCTGCGAATTGTGGGATGTATTTTTCCTTTTTTAAATTAATTAATTAATCCGTAATTGGAAAGAAAAACATTTTTCTGGATGGTTTTATAATGAACCAAATGTAATATCGTACGTGACATACCGTACGTGACAGATTTTTCACTTATAGTATTTACAAGATATGAAATATATTTTTGGGAAATATGTGCATACAAAAACTTAAAACAAACAAGTCAGAAAGTATAGTCGGCCAAGCCCGACCATATAATACCCTAGACCATAATATTTTAAAAACAAATTTTTGAGTGTCCCTATTTTTGACCCATCGCCAATCATGGTCGCCGGAACAGAATATTATTCAGATATCTTCATCTATATGAGATTTTCTTGCCTTTCAGCGATTTTAGAAAGGGGGTTTATATGGGACCTATAGTTAATTTTGGACCTACCAGCACAGCATTTTATCACGACATAGTACTTGTCGTAAAAGTTATTGTCGCCAATTTTTATGTCAATACCAGCATTTATTAGAAAGTTACAACATTAAAAGCTATTTTCTGGAGTAGTATTTGAATGAGTGCTATGGTCAAATATGGACCGATACCAATTATAATTGTTTAGATAATTAAGACTGCAAAAAAATAATTTTTGATCAAATTTCAACCTAATACCAACATACTAAGATGATACATTTAGTTGAATTTATAGAAATACAATATCGTACGTGACGACGTTTAACAGCTTATAACATTTTTTTTATACCTATTTAAAAAAAATTCCGGTCAATATTTTTTGCAACAAATATCTTGCTTTGAACTTTTATTTTGAAACACGTACGACTGATCAAATACCAATGACATAGACAAATGATGTTTTCGCACCACGTACGTGACATTTGAATAGCACCCAAAGCAAACCAAAAAATATACCGATAATCAAACTATATATTTGGTCTCTCCTCATGAATTTTGTTCATTGTTGTTGTAACATTAATTTTAAGATATAATACCAATGTTACCAGTATCTGTATTTAATCGGCAGAAAAGTGAAAATTGTTGATTGCAGTTACTAAAAATGAATCAAAGAGATAGTCAGTTTTAACTTTTATTTTTTGCTCTTTAAAAATTGTAATAAGCTGTAAACCCCTTTGCATAGTAAAGTTTGAGTGTATTTTTACTTTCTACCATATTAGAAAAATAGTTTCAAGGCTATTTATTTTTAGAGTCGAGGTTGACATTCTCATGGAAATGCCCATATATAACTTTTTCAATTAAGTGTAGGATAAAGAAACTATGTAATGAGAAAATTTAAACATTATTTTTTTTCAAATAATAATTTTAAATTAACCAGATAGGAATGAATTAGTCAATAATAATTTTAAATTAACCAGATAGGAATGAATCAATTATTAAAGAACTTGATTATTTAAATTTCTAATTAATGGAATAATTTTTTGGACAAAATTGTGATCGATAAAAAAGATTTATTAATTGCACATTTATTAGAAATTTTAATAAACTTCTTTTATTTTTCAGAAATATTTGTGAAACAATTATTTAAGTACGTTTGTGAAAATAATTGCAATTAATTCTTTAATATTTAACAATAAAGGCAGTTATTTTTAGACATTTGAGTTTTACACTTTTGACAAACTTGCACAATTATTTTGATCTCATATACTGAAAGGTTTTTAACAAAGAAATGTTGTTTTGATACATTTTCACAGTTATTCTGATTTGATCATGTTCTTATTTTTTTTTTGCAAATAATACCTTTTTTAATGTATAATTTAAGCTATTTATTATATGATGAAGTAACCAATTTAATTTTACCTATATTTTGTTTTTAACCAAAACAACGTTTATATTAAAGCAAATCTAAATTGATTAGTTAGTGAAGGTCGCTATACTTTTTTGCATATTTTAACAACATCTAACTTATTATAATTTAAAATAATTGAAAAGTAAGGACATATTAATATAAATTTTATTAATTAACTTGAATGTGTAAATTTACCATTGTCAACTCACTGTGTTTTTGAAAAAAAACTTGGCAGCTCTTTAGTTTACCTAAATATCCCACAAATAAAAACGTCAATAACTTACCGCCATCTTGGAAATTTCCTTTTTGATTTTGATTAGCATTTGACTGCACGTTTCTTAAGGTAAGAAAATTTTTCTTTACAAAAATTGTGAAATTTATTAAAAAAAATATCCAGGAAACAGTTAAATTATAATAAAATAAAGTAAGTAAGTAGAATAAATGAAAATATGAGAAAAACTGTTAACAAGTTTAAAGTGAAACTACTTTAAAAGAATAAAATACATAACCTAGAAAAAAATTGTTTAAACACGTCGCTTAATTTTTGTGAAATTTTTTTGTACATACTAAATATGTACTACGTATGTAACTTTTGTGATTTAATTTAAACATGTACTTTTCTGTTTCTTACAGATGCAGATCTTCGTTAAAACATTAACTGGTAAAACCATTACCTTGGAGGTCGAGCCTGCCGACACCATCGAAAATGTTAAGGCTAAAATCCAAGACAAAGAAGGTATCCCCCCAGATCAACAGCGTTTGATCTTCGCTGGAAAACAGTTGGAAGATGGTCGCACCTTGTCAGACTACAATATCCAAAAGGAATCCACCTTACATTTGGTTCTCCGTCTTCGTGGTGGTATTATTGAACCTTCCTTGCGAATTTTGGCACAAAAATATAATTGCGATAAAATGATCTGCCGTAAGTGCTATGCTCGACTCCATCCTCGCGCAACCAACTGCCGCAAGAAGAAGTGCGGTCACACTAACAACTTGCGTCCCAAGAAGAAGTTGAAGTAGACTACTGGAATGCGGATGGGTGTCAGAATCGGAATGCTGTGGTAGAGGCGGAATAAAAAAACTCCTTTTTTCTATGTATTAAATTTTAAAATAATTTTAATTTTTTATATTCATTTTAAATAATCAAAAATTAAAATTCCTGTATGCCCATAATTGATAAATATTTGGTGAATATATGCAAAAAACATAAAAATTATACATAGAAAATAAATGTTTATTTTTTTTATTTACATGCAAATTTTTATTTTTAGAATCAAGTTAGGTATGTATATGATGGATGGATATGTACAAGTTTAGTAAAAAAATGTAAATTTTTGTTAAATAAAAGTTTACTTCCTATAAACCAAATTTAGAAGTAATTAACTTTATTACTGTCTGACCGAGTCCACTTTTTCGGACCGAACCCGAACTTTGGTAAATTTCGCAAAGAACACGGTACTATACTGCCATGCTAAGGAAATGCCTTTTTTTTAGTTTTAATGCCGATACAGTGAAGGACTTAAGTCTACATGCAGCCTACTTTTTTTTACGATTTTTGGGAATTGGTATATTGAGAAAAACTTGTATGCAAATATTTAAGGCATTAATAACTACTTTTATTAATGACACAAAAATATAACAAAAGCAATAATAACAAATACATTAAAAGGACAAAAGTGTACATACAGTAAAAAGGAACGATAGAATTAAAAATTACATTAAAAAAATTTATATATTTTAAAACTAAGTATTTAGATGGTTCGCCCTGAGCATCGTTCACAGCTTGCAAATGTCGAGGCATGGAGCTTACCAAATTTTCGGTTATTTCCGCAGTTATGTATTTCTGCCCAAGTTATGTTTAAAGCAGTTTTCAGCCATTCACTGCTGCTTATTTTATATTTTCTGACTTTCTCAAAAACATCGTAGATATTTTTTTATGATTAAAATACCGTGAGTGTGGTGGGGAATTGAGTTGTCTGGGAGCATAATATAGAAGCTACGAGCCTGTTCGGAAATGCATCACTGCGCTGCATCTGATGCGCAGCGCGTCCGATAAAGCATGACTGCAAATGTAAGTTGTTCAAAAATACATAACAAAAGCAGCCGATGCCCAAATAATAACCAAACTGCGCAGCAAACAAGCTTATTTGCAAAAGCATCGCAAACTAACCACAGATGCAGCGCAGTGATGCATTTCCGAACAGGCCCTACATATTAGCGAACAATGTGCGCCGTTTGCTTGGGATCATTGCCTTGCTGAAAAATCCAGTTATTTTCAATACCTATGTAAGATCTTACTTAACCGATGGTTTTAAATTAATATGTTCTTATATTCTTAGATATCGGTCCATTGTGCCTTTAACTTAAACTTAATTGCCACATACAGATGATGCCATGGCTCGACAAACCTTAACACTGCCAACTCCATGTTTGACTGTGGGTATAATATTCTTTGGATCTACATAAGACTGTGTTGGACTGGCAGCTTTTTCACGGTCATATCTTAAATGATTTTCAGTATTTCGATTTTTTTATAGCTTCTAATAACACTGTGCAAGAAATTGACACTTTTTCGTGACAAGCTGGGCACCTGGCGTTTTAACATAATTCGGGTACGCTGAATCCAGTGGTGCCCACGGTTTTTTAAGTTTGGCTCTAGTTTTTGAGATATACCGTTATTTCGAAAATGGAAGAGGTTGCACAGCATATATTCGCTTAACTCAAAAACGCTTAAGCTTATTCAAAAAACTTAAAAAACCGAAATTTCCTTTAAGAAAAGTAAAATTTCTTTCTAATATCCTTAGTCGTTTTAGAAACATAATTTTTTTTTTGGAAAAAAAAATAATTTTTTTAACAAAATTTCGAAATTTTTGTTTTTTAAAAATTCATAAAAAATTGGAAAATGCAGCTATGCTTCTAATTTTTTGCAAACGTATAAGAACTGAAATTCCAAACAAAACAAGCCATAAATGTTTAAAATCTGTTTGCAACTTTTGATTTTATTCACAAAAGTCGACAAATTTTAATTAATTTAAGAATTTCATAAAACGCAATATTTGTATGGGAACCCCCTAAGGGATGGTGATAAAGGGAAAGTATAATTTGAGAAAATGTTAAGAACAAAAAACTAATGGAGGTCAGTCATACATTTTATCTCCCTAGGGGCGACTCCTGGGCATTTATGGGACTTTTTCTTCAATATATTTCTAGTCTGCATTGAACATTTTCTATGGAAGCAACCTTAAGGAATGGAGATAGCGGGTGGATATGTTAGAAATATATGATTGAAATGAAAAATAAAGTGGGGTTGGTCATACATTTAACCCATCTAGGGGCATCCTAGGCGCTGCAGGGGCCAAATTTAAGAATTTCATTAAACGGCCATATTTGTATGGGAGCCCCGTAAAGGGTGGATATATATGGCAACTATGTTTTAAGAAAATGTTAAGAACAAAAAACACTGGAGGTCGGTCATACATTTTATCCCCCTAGGAGTGAATCCTAGGCCTTAGAAATAAATGATGGTAATGAAAAATAAAGTTGCGCTGGTCATACATTTGGCCCGTCTAGGAGTATCTCAGGCGCTGCAGGTGCAAAATTTAAGGCTAGGGTTCTGCGCGTATAAAAAACAAAGTTCCAAACAAAATAAGCTATAAGTGATTAAAGTCTGTCTACAATTTTTTATTTTTTCAGAAAAGATGAAATTTTTTTATTTTTATTTAGAAATTTATTCTTCTTCCTCCTGCAGATTCCAACAAATATCCCCTAATAGCGAATCAAGTTGTTTGCCGCTATACCAGACTCGGCTGGAGATTGTTCATTAAATTTTTCGGCATGGTAATGCAAAAAATTTATTTTCAATGACATTCTAACGTTTAAGTTTTTAAATGCGGTTAGCATATTTTTGATTAAAATTCGCCAGTTTTCAGACCGATGATTTCCTAATACATTTTCTATTACTGATTTCACACAATTCCAGGCAAATAGCTCGATATCATTCAATGCAACCTCAAATTGTTGGTCCTTCATAAGACGACGAATGTCCGGTCCATTAAGAATTCCTGTAAAATAAAAACATTATGATATGAAATATAAATCTAATTTAATAAAGTAGTTAGAGTTCATACCTACTTTTACTTTCATGCCGCTTAATCGTGGAAAAATTCGCAAAGTGAAAGTGTGGTAATAATGCATGCATATTTCTTTAGAATATCATAAATTTGAATATTTGTTCTTTTGTTTTGTATTGTAAATGGCACAAAAACCGCATTTAAAAAATTTTACGTTAAAATGTCATTGAAAATAAATTTTCTGCATTGGCACATTCTTCATATATATGTATGTACATAATATTGAATAAAGAATTTAATAATTAAAAAAAAATCATATGAAATGCTCCATATAAATTATATTCTTCATATATATTAAAGAAAAAGTCCCATAAATGCCCAGGACTCGCCCCTAGGGGGATAAAATGTATGACCGGCCTCAATTTTTTGTCCTTAACATTTTCTCGAGACATACTTGCCCCTTATCACCACTTCTTAGGGGGGCTCCCAGACAAATATTGAGTTTTATGAAATTCTTAAATTAATTAAAATTTGTCGACTTTTGTGAATAAAATCAAAAGTTGCTAACAGTTTTTAATCATTTATGTCTTGTTTTATTTGCAGCTTCGTTTTTTATATGTCTGCAAAAAATTAGAAGCATAGCTGCATTTTCCAATTTTTTATGAATTTTTTATGAAATTAAAAGCCTAGCTGCATTGTTTAATTTTTTATGAATTTTTAAAAAACAAAATTTTCGAAATTTTGATAAAAAAATTAATTTTTTTTTTCAAAAAAAATTATGATTCAATAACGCCTACTCATATTAGAAAAAAAGTTTTACTTTTCTTAAATTAAATTTTATTAGCGGAATAGTAATTTCAATAAACTAAACCGTTTTTGAGTTACGCGAATATATGTTGTGCAACCTCCTCCATTTTCGAAATAACGGTATATCTCGAAAACCAGAGCCAATCTTAAAAAACCGCGGGCACCACTGGATTCAGCGTACCCGAATTATGTTAAAACGCCATGTGCCCGGCTTGTCTGCTTTTTCAACTAGCATAGTGTAATTGTTGTACTGTAAACCGACAGATTTTACCGTTTTTGCAATTTCTCCATAACATATTTTCTCTTTACGAAGATTTTTTTATAAAATTTCTCAATGAAATACCTATATAGTTTTTGACTATTCTCTATTTCAAAGATCGGAACAAGTCCAGTTTACCAACGCAGCTCCAAATAAAAAAAAGTACATAGGGTGATAGAAAATTGAAAAATAAGAAGAAAAAATTAAATGGCAAAATTCTCGGAAACGCATAGTTTCCGAGTTATGGACCGCGGAAGTTTTCATATGAATTTGTGATTTCCCACTACATTTCTGAACGTACCTATATGGCCAATATTGGTATCATTTGAAAGCTTTTGAACAGATCTTTCTGGAAATGCAAAATTTTTTTAAAACTTTTTAACTCTTTAGCTCCTAAAACAGTTGTTACAAAATTTTATATCAAAATGTTACGGAAGTGCACTAGGTAATAAAAATTTTATCAAAAAAATCCCAGCTTCGCTAAATAAAGCTTCTCCACATAGCCGGCCTTTGACCGGGTGCAAGGGTTTTCTCCTCTATGGTATAATAAACACCGGCTTCGCTATATAAAGCTTTTCCACATAGCCGGCCTTCGGCCGGGCGCAAGGATTTTCTCCTCTATGGTATAACAAACACCGGCTTCGCTAAATAAAGCTTCTCCGCATAGCCGGCCTACGGCCGGGCGCAAGGATTTTCTCCTCTATGGTATAACAAACACCGGCTTCGCTAAATAAAGCTTCTCCGCATAGACGGCCTTCGGCCGGATGAAGAGATTTTCTCCTCTATGGTATAACAAACACCGGCTTCGCTTACTAATGCTTTTCTGCATAGGTTTTCTCCCGAATCAGAGAGCGAATAATTTTTTTTTTAATTTCTTAGTGTAGATAGAAATAAGTATGTATGTATGTATAAAAGTTAAGTTAAGTTTATTTTAGAAAAAAGTGAATTAAAAAACAAATTTAAAACATAAATACATATATTGGTTTTTATGCTTACTAAAAACTTTTGTTTTTTCGTAAATTCATCGCCGCTCCTTAATGGATTAAGAATTTTTAAATAAAATGTTTATATCCAGAAAGATCTATTCAAAAGCTTTCAAATGACACCAATATTGGCCATATAAGTTCACAAATGTAATGGGAAATCGCAAATTCATATGAAAACTTCAGAATTTTGCCATTTTATTTTTTCTTCTTATTTTTCAATTTTCTATCACCCTATGTACTTTTTTTTATATTTGGAGCTGCGTTGGTAAACTGGACTTAAGCCTAAAGCTGCCCACACATGAGTGATTTGTGCGTGTGATTTGTTGGCGTACCATTTCTCTACACACGACGAACAAATCACAATAACCTCAGACTTCAACAAGAAAACATGAATTGTGAAGCGAATGTATCAAAATATCACAATGTTGGTACATATAAATCTTCGGATCGTGCTCCAGATTTCTCACTTCATCTAATTTTTTGTAATTCTCGTCTATAGCAAGCTCTTATTCCATGATACTTGTTTTCTGCCATTTCAGTTTAGCATTTTTTTTCAAATTCTCTACAATTTTATAAAAGTTTTCCCATGCTTTTTGTTTTTCGTTTCTGTCTTTACATTTTTCATTTTTACTTTGCCAAATGCATTTACTTCTTTAAAATTTCAATAAATTTAATTAAAAATTGTTTGCTAACAATCTTCGCGACCCATTTACTTTTACCACAAATAAAAATAAAAAATTAAACAAAAATACAAAAAATGTTTGTATGCTAAAAATCTCCGCAATAGATACAATTTGACGTTTTGTTGTACACTTAAATGAAAAAATTATAAAATATCCGCGCACAAGCTCACTAACACATCGAACAAATCACAAGAAATTAAAATTTTCAATTGTGATTTGTGCGCACACAGCCACATTAGCACGTAACAAGACGTCGAGATCAAGCAAATCACACGCACAAATTAACCGTGTGTGGGCAGCTTAAGTTAAATTCAACATCAGTTAAAATAATGGGGTTCCCCTTGTTTCGTTTTTTATTTTTCAGGTTTTCCCAGAAGCAGTCACGTTGTATGTACTTTAGTCCTTCTTAAAATTTAGCTTAACGCTTGAAATTTCCATGTTAAGCTTTTCTTTTTAATTTTGTTTAATAGTGTCTTAAATAGTTGTATAAAAACATTTTTTATTATCGTTACCAATTCCCAAAAATCGTAAAAATGTAGGTTGCATGTAGACACTAGTCCTTCACTGTAAGTTCCTTTAATAATTTTCTACTCAATTATTAAAAAATACATCGTTAAAAAGGTTAGTTTGTAAAATATTTTAAATTAATAACAAAATAGGTACAAAAATACAAAATCTAAATTTCTTTTACCAAGTTGGCATTTAGCTTTCGTATCGAAATTGTATTCGCATCAACAGCATATGAAAATTATAATAAAATAAATTCATCTTTTAAAATTTGTTCCATTAACGTCAGAAGTATTTCATCAATCGATAAATTTAATAAGTTTAAAACTTTTATATCAAAGCTACCATGGCTACCTAATATTATATCTATTCAAGAAACATGGATAAGTTTAGATCTTGTTCAACTTTATAATATACCTGGCTACAAAAGCATTCATTGTTGCAGAGCAGATGGTTACGGTGGAGTTTCTATTTTTATTCAGGAAAACCTGCAATTTTCAGTTGATTTCTGTGAGAGCAAAAATTTTATAGACACAATTGTTGTAACAATAAATGATTTAAAAATAAAAGGTAAACCAGTTAAATTTATGGCATTTTATAGATCCCAAAAGTGCAAAAAGGAAACATTTTTGTTATCCTTGGAAAGTTTTTTAAATTCTTATGGTCGACACCCGTGTATTTTTGCTGGTGATTCAAATATTGATGTCTTACATGGGAACTCATCAGAAGAATTGCTTATTGAAAATTGACATTCAATGCTTACACGCCCAGTTAGTGGAACATCAATTGACCATGTTTACAGCAACATTTCGTCTTGTTTGAGCATAGCATCAGTGGAACATAACATTTCAGATCACAATATTATTTTCTGTCAAGTTGAAGTTGAAATAAAAACAAAAAATGAAGGTGTAGAAATTGTTATTGCTCAAGATTACAATCGTTTAAAATCAATGATAAGAAACCATTTGCCGGTAATGAGTCAAACTGGGGACCCAGCAGTGGATACAGAAAACTTAATATCGTATGTAAAGTATGCTTTGGAAAACTCAACGTATGAAAAAAGACGAAATAAGGTATTGAAAAAAGAAATAGCACCATGGATAAATAGAAATCTATATAATTTGATAAAATGCAAGCAAAGTCTTTTAAAAAAGCGAAGGAAAAATAGAGAAAATCTGGAAATAAATGAACATCTGAAAAGAATTAGCAAGTTTATTAAAAAAGCTTCCAAAGATTCAATGAATAATTTTTACATAAATAGAATAAATTTAATTCAGCACGATCCAAAAAAATGTTGGAAATTTTTAAACGAAACCTTGGGCAAAAATAAATCTACAAAAATTAATTTAAAAGATCAAGCTGGAAATGAAATTGAAAATGATTTGCAAAAAGCAAATATGCTCAACCAATACTTTTTAAACTCAGTCAAAGATCTGAAGTCGAAAATTGATCAAGATTCTGCTGATAACTGCAATACATTAAGAACATTAATTCAGTTCAATGATAGATGTTTTTTTCACAATACAACACACGATGAGATTAGTTTAATTTTAAATAATATAAAATCAAATAAAAGTGGTGGCCACGACAAGATATTGCCAAAAGTACTGCTAAATAATAAAAATGAATTTACGCCATTTTTAGTAAATATATTTAATAATATGATTAGCACAACATTGTATCCAGACATATTAAAAATTCATAAAGTAGTACCCATTCCAAAGTTAAAGCTATCCTGTACAGTGGAGATGTATAGACCAATTTCTGTTTTGCCAGTCATCGATAATGTGTTGGAAAGAGTTTTATACCAGCAGATTTCAATGTATATGAAAAATAATAATTTAATCAATGATTTTCAGTATGGATTTAGAAGCGGATGTGGCACAGAAGAAGCGGTTGTAAATGTTGTTAATTGTATTTGTAAAGGATTAGACGAAGGTTATAGTGGCGTTGTCGGTGTATTCTTTGATTTGTCCAAAGCATTTGATCTAATAGATCATGAAATTATGATAAAGAAATTGCGGTACTATGGTATTTGTGGGAAAGAGATGCTGCTATTAAAAAGTTATTTAACTAATCGGAAACAGTACGTACAAATAATTCACATAAAAGTGCAATTGGTGATGTAGAATATGGTGTACCCCAAGGTAGTGTATTGGGTCCACTTTTATTCTCCATATACTTAAATGACATAAAAAATATAGATACTTTTGGTAAACTTTTTATATATGCAGATGATATTTGTTTATTATACCCTTACAAATATGAAACAGTTGCTAAAGTCTATGTTGAACGAGATGTAGCATTGATATCTGAGTTTGTGAGAATTAACAAACTGTTTTTAAACGCAAATAAAACACGTTTAATCAGATTTAAACCACACAGTCCGACTAACGTCTTTAGTATACTTGTGAATGGGAAAGAAATTTTTGAAAGCTATTCAATTAAATATCTGGGTATACATCTTCAGAGCAATCTTGTGTGGAATCAACATATACTAAACTTAAAGCAAAAAGCTAGTCAAGCAGTTGGTTTTTTGTATAAATTTAAAAACAAGCTTGATACAAGTACCAAGATGTTAATTTACAATTCATTAATTCAAAGTCATTTTGACTATTTAGCAATTATTTATGGATATAAGAACAGCACAGAATTGAAGTCATTACAACGTTTACAAAATAAGGCATTAAGGATTGTTTCCAGCCTTCCTAACACTTATCCAACGCTGCCACTTTTTAAAGATGTATTCAAATCGATTCTTCCAATACGTGCCATATACAAAATGAAGCTGATAATGTATGTATTTAAATGTATCAACAACATTGGTCATCATACAATTTATTTTGCAAGAAATCAACATTTGATAAACACAAGAAATAATAACAGTCTTTTTGTAGCCAGGTGCAGGTTTGAAATTACCAAACAACGTATAGAGTATATTGGTAGTCATGAGTTTAACGATTTGCCGATTTTTTTAAAAACTGAAAATAGAATTTCAAATTTTAAAAGATATTTAAAAAATTTTTTATTGCAACAAATTGAAGAATTTGTAACATGATGAAACTACTTTGTAAAATAATCAATATTTATTATAATTATTTATTATTATTTTTTTTTTTTTTTTTTCTAACTAAATAATTGTACTACTCTACAATGTTATAATGCTAATTTTTATGCAAGTAAGTTTGTTTATTTAATTACTCAATTATTAATTTTTTTTTTGCCAACTTGCTTCAACAATGCCTTTTAGGCGCTGAAGCTCAAAATTGTAAAATTGTTATGAGTTGTGAGTAAATAAAATAAATAAAAAAAAAAAAAAAAAAAAAAAAAAGAGGGTATTAACTTGAAAATTAATTTTCAGTAGAAGCAAACCAATTTTGAATTTAATATTAAAGGCAAATCAAAATCATTACCAAAAAGGAGGCAAAATAACACGATATTTTTACAGTGGGGAATTATGAATATTACGCGTTTTATCAAAACAGTGAAAACATAAAAATTTCGAGTTAATACTATCTTGTTGATCAAGTGCGATATTAGTAGTCAAAATTTAATATTTAATGATTAAAAAGTAATTTGTCTGCATTCGTGCTATGTAGATTATTTCTTCGGTCTGAATAAATTTGTCCAGCTCCACGAAATAGCTGCTCACTAGCAACTCTGTTTGGTGGTGCTAAGCAGGGCTGTCAGATGTGGCGATTTCTCGCCAAACGTGGCGATTTTTAAACTTGTTTGGCGACCTAATTTTCGATTTGGCGATTTTTGGCGATTTATAAAATAGTTGCCGATTTTGTTGGCTATTTTTGATAAGCCATGAATTTGTTTTGAAATTTGTTAAATTCAATACGAAGAAAAAATATTTTTTTTTATTCTAGTATTTCAATGTATGAAATTTGATGGTTGAAATGGCTGATGAAGATAATCTTCGAGAAAATTTTTTATAATAGAACTGAAACTACATACAATGTATTCTATGTATATCCAATATTTGTTTAATACCTACTTACCGGAAAAATTATTTTTTTGTTGCTTTAAGTAGACTACTATAAAATTTTTTAAGCATTTCACTTTTTTTGTGTTAACTAATCAGTCGTCTTTGGTCGACATATGATAAGCATCCAGAAAGGATATGATTAATTGAGAGAGTGTGATTACATTTGGTGCAAGTTGGTTGGGGTATTTTTTTTAAAATCCATTCATGGGAGAAGAAGCGTGGCCAAGGCGTAATCTGGAGAAAGTTTTAATGTTGCACTTGTAAGGCGATGTCGGATAAGTAGGATGGTTATTATTTAAGTTTATATGGGAGTAATGGTGGTGAGTAATTTCTTTCTGATTGAGTTTGACCTTTATGCAGTTTGAGATGTGGCGTCGGATGTCTATTTTTTCCAGTGTGCCGCACATTATTACCGGTGCATATGATGCGTATTTGCAGCTAAGTCAGCCTTTTAATTTCCAAAAATGCCTATGTGGCTTGGAATCCAGTGTATTCGAACCATATTTTCATTGTTGTTGAGAGAGTCTCTTATTCTATTAATAATATTCCATTTTTTATTAAAGGGATTACTAATGGCTTTTATTACCGAAAGGCTGTCGGTAAAGATGACAGTTTTCTTTTTATCGAAAAGTGTTACGAGCATTGCTTGATATATTGCACATGCTTCTGCAGTGAAGACGGATGATTGTCCAGCGAGAGTGCCGAGAACAATATTTTCTCCTTTTTCATTTACTACAGCATAAGCTGGGGCCAAACCTTGAGACTTACTACCGTCTGTATAGATGAAACGCCAATTGTTGTTTTTTAAATAATTTGTTTGTTCTGAGAAATATATTTTTTGGTGTGTCAGTTTTGTTAACGTCTGCAAGCGACGTGTTCAATGAAATGTTTTTCAGATTCCACGGGCGTTTAAGAATGTGTTTTTTGTAGCGATAAGGGGTATATGCAATTCTTCACACAACGATAGAGAATAAGCTATTGCAGATTTGATGCGTCTAGGTATCCTTAAGTTAATGGCAGAGGTAATGTCTTTGTCTATCACTGAATTTGTGCTATTGAGCAGTTTAGGTAGTATTCTGGAATTTTCTTCGTATATTCTATCTTCTATAGATGGAAGATTGGCTTCGCAAAGAATATTGGGGATGGGGGTTGTTCTAAAGGCGTATACAGAGGCTCTGGCAGCTTGATGGTATACGGATTTTATGATTTTGATGCTGGTTTTACAGGTGTTGCCATATATGTATAGACCGTAATCAATTTTGCTTAAAATAAGAGTTTTGGTGAGGTAGGTCAATGTATTTATATGAACAAAACTTTTGGCTGACAAGTATCGTACAATATTGACTCTGGATATTATGCCGTTTTTAAGTTTAAGAAGATATTCTTTCCAAGTGTAGTTTTGTGAGAATATTAGCCCAAGTACTTTGAGCTTGTTAACATTTTGTATAGTTTGAATAACGTGATCGTTGCAGTCGCAATTGCGTTTTCTACAGATGTGCAGCTTTTTTGATTTGGATAAAGAAATTTTCGCGCCTGAATCGGTCCATTCAGTGATGTCTTTAACTATGTTTTCCAAAATGGCTTTTGTTTCGCTGTTGTTGTTTCTTTTGCACAGTATATATAAATCGTCTGCGTACAAACAGTGGTCCACGTAACGTTGTTTATTAACAATATTGCTGAAAAGTACTACTGAAAGCGGAGATCCCTGTGGGATTCCGTTTGTCAGGTTGAACGTTTTTGAAAATTGACCATTTATCCTAATTTTAAAACGTCTGTTTGATAAAAAATAATTTGACAAATTTTAACATTTTTGGGCCAACAGACCAAGATTTCAGTGTATTTAGGATCACGTGGGAGCCGATTCTATCGAATGCTTTTTCGAAATCTATTGATAGGACTGTTACATGATTTTTAGCCGATAGAGCATTTGTGATGTAGTAGTCCATGTGGAGTAGCGCATCATCGCATCCTTTGTTTGCTTTAAAAGCTACTTGCTCTTTGGCAATAAGCTTTTTCTTTTCCATAAACCATGAAAGTCTTGTAGCTACAATCCGTTCAATAATTTTGGAGAGGCAGGGAAGTAACGATATTGGACGATAATCATCAACTGATGCAGAATTTTTTGATTTAGGGATGGGAACTATGGTGGCTAGTTTCCAGGAATGTGGTATATTCCCGCCTTGAAATACGGTGGTTTATACTTCTACGAGTTAGGTTAGGTTGGGTTGGAAAGAGCTTTAATCATCTGGTAAGAGATGCGACCATGACCTGGGGTTGTGCCTTTAACTTTGCTTAGGCAGCAGTTAAGTTCGAGCATGGAAATTGGGACATCTATTAGAAGAGCGTCTTTATCTGGCGTGTAGTTAATGTTAATATTGGATGAGTTTTAAGAAGTGTTGAACAAAGAGGGGAAATTAGCGTCAGATGCGTAGTCCGCCCAAACTCTATCAAAGTGGTTGGCAATTTTGAAAGTATCAATGAGTGTTTCGTTTTGCGTGGCTATTGCCTTAATATTTGTGGGTAGACCCTGGCGGGTTATTCTATTTATTTTGTTCCATATGACTGCTGTTTTTGTGTTTCGGTTTATTGTTTTTGTGCAGTTTTCAAAACTATAGCGTTTGGCGGTTTTTATTTCTTTACGAAATATAGCATTTATTTTTTTGTAGGATACAAGGTTGTCTACCGTTGGATTTGTTTTAAAAAATTGCCATTTCTTCAATTTTTGTTTCCGTAGAGCGGCTAGTGAGGTAAGGAGGCGCCTAGAAATTTCTCTTTCAGTTGTTCGAGAAAAAATTGGCCAGTCAGCTAGGTGGGTTAGAAATTTTTTTATTTTAATTGGTTTACTACTTTCTTCTGACAATTTCAGAGATATTTTTATAGGAAAGTGGTCACTGTTGTGTAGATCGTCTAAGACAGTCCATGATGTTAGCGGTAGTAAGTTGATCGAGCAGAGTGAGATATCTATATTGGTGAACGTATTGTGGGTGGAGAAGTGCGTGGGGTTGCCATCATTTAAAACGCAAAGATTTAGGTAGTGTATTACGTTTTCAAGTAGAATGACATGATTATTATTGCGTGAAGAGCCCCAGATAGTGTTCCAAGCATTAAAATCCCCGACTACTATTAACGGAGTATTGAAAGATGAGATTATATTACTTATTTCAGGTACAGATACGTCTTGGTTGGGTGGGATATAGAAGGATAAGATAGTGAATGTTACATTGAGGTTGATTTTTATTGCGACTACTTGGTATGTAGAGGTAATGGATAGTAGTTTATGTGGTATGTTGGTCTTTATAAGAACTCCAACACCTTGTTTTGATGTGGTGTTATTAGCTACGTTTGCAAAGTAACAACTAAAGTTTTTTTGGTAGGATTGGAGTGAAGTTGTGTGCACAGTGAGTTTCCTGTATCGAGATAAAGCTAGGATCCATTTCCTTCATAAGCAATTGAAGATTGTGGTAGTTGCTTGTGAAGCCGTTGATGTTCCATTCTAATATGACGAAATCCATATTTGCAGTTGTTAATTGTTAGAGGCAGGTTGAGTGGGTGGACTGGTTTGGAAATAGTGTTTTGATGGATTGTTGTTTTATATACATATATGGGGGATTTCATGTCAAGTGACCCAACTTTTAAAATCGATGTCTTCCGATTTGGATGAAATTTGCACACAGGTTAGTCTTATTGGATAGTAGTTTAGACACAAATTTTCAACAAGATCGGACAAAAAGTTTCTGAGTAAGAGGGGGTCAACATTTTACAAACCGGTGTTCTTTCTCGTTCATGTAACTTATTATCTATTGGTTTTAGCAAAATTTGTCCCAAACAAATTAGATAGCTATTCCTTCAAGCTATCGAAAAAAACACCAATGATAAATATTTAAAAAAAAAAAAAAAAAAAATAATACAAAAAACGTTTTTGTGTATTTTTCAAATTTTTGTTTTTTGGTTTCTTTTCATGTACAAAACACATATTGTACTTTAAAAATAAATATCTTTTTTGTGTTTCCTATTTTTTTTTAACTGAAAGAAAAAAAATTTATTTTGTACGCATGAGTTTTGAATTTTTCAAATGAAAAACTTAAATTTTAATTTTTCGGTTCTTAATTTCTGATGCCTGATTTCAATTTTAAAACAAAAAAATTTTTATATCCAAAAATTGTTTGCAAGATATATTGTAAATTTTACAAAAAAATTTCTGTACAAACAATTTGTAAATAAGCTTTCATTACAAAATATTTTTTGTACTGAAACTAAAATTTTGTATATTGTACAAAAAATAATGCTAAAACATTCACAAAATAACTTTGTACATATTACAAAATTTTTTGTTCCGGCGAACCAACAAATAGTTTCGTATAATGTACAAAGGTTTTCGTTTATTTTAGTCATGAAATATTTTCAGTGTAGGTATAAGAAATGGGTACAAATTGCTAACAGCGGCATGATAGCGTCCCGGCGTCACATTTTTATAGGACGAGAAATCACACTGCCAAATTTCGTGAAGATCGGTCCATAATTTACTCTAGGCCCCATATAAATCCTACTCTAGGAAAACAGTTTATTACGTCTAAAACCATATACAGCCCATATTGGGAAAATTATTAAATTCGCCTAAAACCGTAGCAAATATAGATATTGCGGTAAAATTTCTCCCAACTTAGAATTATATGGCCAGAAAAAATATCGTGCAATATATGATATACGGTCCATAACTTACCTTAGATCCCATATTTAGCAGCCTTCTGAAATTCACTTTTAACGCTAAAACTAATTACACTGCTGTATTGAAATTTATTCTAATTTATTTTTTGTTATACCAGAACTTAGTCTTCAGAGTTTAGGGATGATTTTTTAATAATTTACCACAGGTCCAATGCAATTACTAAATTACTCCTAAAAATCATTTTAGTTCGGCTAAAACTGTTACGAGTCATGCTATTTTACTCAAGCCAGTTCCAAGTCCTAAAAAGAAACGCATACAACTTCCTGATTGCCGGTCAATAATTTAATATAGGTCTAAACCTCAGCCAATATTAATGCTGACGTTCGTTTTTGTGAAGATTAGTTAATAATATATGGGTAGATATCATATAGGACCCACACCTGTCGGTGGATGATATGAAAGATTCGGCACAGCCGAATTAGCACTCTAACTTGTTTTTATATAGAACGAAAAATGAGTTTTAAAAAAGGCTTAACTGATGTTTTTATAACGAAGCTCATAGAATTATGAGGTGAAAAGGATAATTAAGAGGAAAAATATTTTTCAATATGGTCACCTCCAACAAGACTATGTTTAACGAAAATTGTTAAAGATACTATGGATAATTCAACAATATTATTATCACCGGTAACCAAATTACGGTTAAATTAGTCCTCCATCACGACCATATTATGGTTGCCTCTAAACTTGTTATAGTTAAATATGACAATAATTTGTTTTTAAATTTACAATAGTATTTTTCTCTTTTCTAAGAGCAACATACTACGTTGAAAAACAACTATGCTATTACAAGTGTTAAAATATTTTTGTTATAATTAAAATGTCTGGAGGCAAACATAATATGGTTCTGGCTTCTTGATGGCGATTAAATTTAACCATAATGTGGTTGAAGGTGACAATAATAAGTTTAAATTAACCATAATATCTTTAAACATTTTCGTTAAACATAGTTTTGTTGGAGGTGACCATATTGAAAAATGTTTTTTCTCTGGGTGTTTTGTTATTTAAATTTATCTACATTTACATTGAACGTATATCTAGTAAAAAATGTTATACATCATTAAACTAAAGAGTACCTGAAGGCTTAACAATTTATATATTATTATATAGAACTTTCGAGCAAACTACAGTGGGATTGAAATACTATTATGCAATTCTTAACTAAAGTTACTTTCGTAACAATATTTTTTGTTTTTTAGTTCTTTTTTAATGAGTACTAAATTTAATGATCTCGGTATTAATTTTTTGTTAAATAAAACACGATCTCAAACAGTGTTCCTCATAAATACTTTAAAAAAATGCACTTTTCACTAGAAACAAAAAGATTTCTGGCTTGGTTTCAATTGAAAACAAAGCAAAACATGTATTTTTACCTAGCCATACAGATACGGAAAAATCGGTTATATATGTTAGTCGTTTCGACTAATAATTAGTGTTCACGTATACAAAATAGCGTTTGTGCTCTAGGGTTAAGATCGTCAACTCAGAATTGGCTTAGCACATATGCCTAAATTCTGTAACGAGAAAAACGTTAATGAAGGTTTACAATAGATTTTCTCAAAATATATACGACAAATATTTTTTATGCTAGTATCAATTCATACTTTGCAAGTCTTAAGGTACGCTCAGACTAATGAAATATTTGACGAAAATATTTGTTCTGATATTTGCTTCAAACAGTGTGGAACAAAAATTTTGTTTAATGTTCAAACTAAGCTCAAATATTTGACAATTTTTGTTTGTTAAAGCAGTTTCAAATAAAATAAATTTAATCATGTTTGCCATGCGTTTAGACTAAAACAAATATTTGCATCAAAAATTTATTTAATGAAAGTGTACAATAAATTAAAAATTTGTTGATGTGCCAATGGTGGATCCAGATCGTACCTATTATCACATTCCCGATGTTTCTGAAAATGGAAAATTTTCCTTCCATGGTATAACTCATGGTATAACATCATCCTTTGAAAAATATCTTAAGGAACTCGATGCAACTTCTCAATCAGACTACTCATTATGGCGTGCAGCTAGAAATCTTAAAAGACCAGTTATCACTAAACCACCATTAAGAAACTCAAATGGAAGTTGGGCACGAAATGATATAGAAAAAGGAAATCTTTTTGTTAATCATTTGAAAACCGTATTTACCCCTCATACATCTCTCGATATTGGGGAGGAGTTACCACCTGTTTCTGTTAGAGCAGCTGTTCCACTAAGATTTGAGATAAGAGAAATCGAAAAGGCTATTCTTGATTTAAACCCCAAGAAAGCCCCTGGTTTTGATAAGATCAGTAAAAAATGCTTTTGGAGCTTCCCAGCATAGCAAAGAAAATTATTCTCTTGATTTTTAATGCTATTTTACGCCTTGAATACTACCCACAAGAATGGAAAATATCCTTAGTTACCATGATACCTAAACCAGGAAAGGATCCTACAAAAGTTGAGTCATATCGACCTATAAGCTTATTGTCTAATATATCAAAGCTGTTTGAGAAGCTGTTAGTGTCAAAATTAGCCCCAATTTTAAATGTAAATAGATGTATTCCTAACCATCAATTCGGCTTTAGAAGAGAACATAGCACAATTGAACAAACCCATCGTATAGTAAACGCCATAACAAAAGCCTTTGAAGAAAAAAAATATTGTTCCGCCCTCTTCATCGATGTTTCTCAAGCTTTTGATAAAGTCTGGCATGAAGGGTTATTACATAAATTGAAGTTAAACTTACCAGTAAACACACACAAGCTGTTAGAAAACTACTTAGTCGGTCGAAGGTTTGTTATTAAAGAAGGTGATTTTATAAGTTCTCCTCAGCCAATTGACGCTGGAGTCCCTCAGGGAAGCATCATGGGCCCACTGTTATACTTAATATATACCTCAGACATGCCAACAAATACCCACACCCTAACTTCAACATTTGCTGATGATACAGCTTTTTTAAGCTTACACGAAAACTGTCATGAAGCATCTCGCTACTTGCAGAATCATATATTTGAATTGGAAAAGTGGTTAAAACAATGGAGGATAAAGGTCAATGAGCAAAAATGCGTACATATATCATTCACCTTGCGTCGGGAGTCATGTCCCCCTATTAAAATCAATAATCAATTAGTGCCCCAACAATCGCATGTAAAATATCTTGGTATTCATCTAGATCGGCGCTTAACATGGAAATGCCATATAGGAGCAAAACTAACACAAATGAAACTAAAAGCAATTCAAATTAATTGGCTTATTGGAAGAAATTCTGTTCTTAGCCTCGATTGCAAGCTTCTACTCTACAACTCTATATTAAAGCCAATCTGGTGCTACGGTATTCAGCTATGGGGCACTGCCTCGGCCTCAAATATCGAAAAAATTCAAAGGCGCCAAAATAAACTTCTTCGAATAATCACAGTCGCTCCCTGGTATGTTAAAAACTCAAATATTCACAAGGATCTCAATGTGCCATTAGTAAAAACTATTATTACGAAGTACGCAGTAAAATATTTAAAAAGGCCTGAGTCGCACCCAAATCCACTTGCTCGAAATATTTTAAATGACAGTGGACACTCTAGATTAAGGAGAAGAGATACCGCAGGACTCATCCGAAGGGAAGACCGCTAAACATCTACATATGTGAATAGAAACCGTGAAGAGAAAAATTTTCGTCTAGCATTGGCAGGACAAAAATAAAGTATTAGTATAAGATTTGATTAATTATTGTTAGTTCATATTTAATATATGAAGATTCAATAAATAAATAATGAAAAAAAAAAAAAAAATGGTATAACTCAAAATGACGTTTTATATAGTTGCTTATCATTAAAGTCAAATGCGGTTGGCTCAGATGGAATACACCCTAAATTCTTTCGGATTTTATTACCACATCTACTCTCTCAAATTACCTTTATTTTTAACAAGATTCTAACATCTAGTTATTATCATGATAAATGGAAAAAGACTAAAATCATACCTTTACCTAAGTCAACATCTGGTTACAGGCCGATAGCTATTTTGCCGTTTCTCTCTAAGGTATTTGAACGCATTGTCCATAATCAAGTTACACTGTTTTTGAACAACAATAGACTACTAAATGATAGGCAATCCGGCTTTCGTAGAAAACACAGCTGCATTACAGCCCTTGTAGATGTTGCGGAGGAGATCAGAAAACAGGTGGATATAAAAAAGATTTATTTTTTAATTCTATTGGATCATTCCAAAGCATTTGATACTGTGGATATTGATATTTTATGTTACAAATTAGAGAATATATTTAAATTTTCATCAAATGCCACACGTCTTATAGCGTCCTATCTAACGAATAGCTGCCAGTATGTTGAATCGAATAATGAGAAATCCAACTGCTTACCAGTGATTATAGGCGTTCCTCAGGGATCAATTATAGGCCCACTTTTGTTTTCATTGTACTCTAACGATCTACCGCTCACTATTGAACAATGTAAGGTTAGAATGTATGCTGATGATGTTCAGCTTTATATAAGTTGCGATGCTGATAACATTGATCAATGTGTCATCACTCTAAATCAAGAATTGCATTGTGTTTACTTTTGGGCTACAACAAACGGGCTAGGTATAAATCCAAAAAAATCCAAATGTATCACCATTCAAAAGCGAATATCGAAAATACAACTAACACCAATCATAGCAATCAATAATCAACCAATAGAAATTGTTAACTCTGCAAAAAATCTTTGAGTATATTTTAACAGCTCCCTCACATGGTCTGACCATATATATTATGCCTGTGGGCGTACCTTTTCAATGCTGAGAATGCTTTGGCAATCTCCATACTGTACACCCATTAAAATAAGGGCACTTCTAGCTAAAACCTATCTTATACCCATATTATTGTATGGATGTGAACTTTTTGGAAATTGTGATGATCACAGTAAGAGAAAACTGAATATTGTATTTAAAAACATTGGGCGGTATGTGTTTGGTCTGAAACGATATAGCAGCACTGCAGCTTTTGCGAAACGGTTATATGACATTTGTTTTGATGACTTCATAAAAACTAGAGTTCTTATCTTTTTGCACAAGATTATATATACTCGTCAACCAGAACATCTTTACGATCGACTGGTTTTCTCAGGATCAACCAGAGGACGAAAATTAATATTATTTCGTCACCACAGCCTTATGTCTGAATGGCAATTCTATATCAATCCAACCCGTCTTTGGAACTTAATTCTTCATAGCTCTCAAGTTATTAGTAACGCACAACAGTTTAAAAAAGACACATTTTTTTTATTTTTCTAATCGAAGTAATTCATTTTGTTTTCTTTTGCATGTTGTTTTACATGTGGATAAATGTTTGAATGTTTTTCCCCTTTTTATATTTTAATTTATATATTCTCAATCGTTATTATTTTTATATTTTTTTCGTATTTTTTTAGTTCTTTTTTTTTATTTGATTTATGTTTAATAACCTTTTATAATTTTTTTTCGATATATTGCATAACGTATACTCAGTCCTATACTGAAATATAAGACATCAAGTCTTGTGTATGGGACAACAAATAAATAAATAAACTAAACTAAACTAAATATTGGTAATTGTGGATATGACATGCTGCTGGAAACAAATGTTTTATGTAATTACAAAAAAAATTTAATTCTTGTAAATTCGATCAGAATTTAATTATGATGTCTCGCAAACTATAATCAATAAAGGGTTGAATTTTTTTTGTTATATAAGTGGAATAGTAGTCTTTAAGAAATGGTTCGTTGTATCACTGTACCATTTATACCTGATGTGTAATTAAATGTTTTCCAAGCGCTATATTTTAGTTAAATCCGAATTTCAGAAGAACTTTCGACTTCTTAGGGTCGAAAGGGGTCAAAAAGATATAACTTCCATTAAAAAGCTAAAACTTTATATATACTTTTGCAACTGTTTGGAACTGTCCGTAGAACACTTTTTTCATTTGCTCTTTTTATTTTACTGCACAGACCTCAGCAGTGCGAGTCCAAAAAATTCTAGGCAGCTTACTTTTCATACCCAAAAAAAAAAATTAAAAAATTATTTTTTTAGCTTTCAATTATTTATTAGAGCTTTTACGATGAAGCTCTATGCCCTGCAATAAATTCTGAAAGTCTGTTGCAGAGGTTGTTAGATTAATGTAAGTATTAGCTAAGGCCACGCCGCCGGATCTGTTTGTAAAAAATCAACTGAAATGTTGCTGGTTTCCAAAAAGGCTAGGCTGGCTTCGGATATTAAATCTTGAATTTGTTTGTTATTAAGCATGTTTTCGGATAATTCAGCTTTTACTAATTCTTAACCGTTGCTTGGTGCGTGTAGATTTTGGACCATAAAACGCAAAGTTTTGGTGTCGATACGTTCATCAACAAATGCTAAGGCAGCCAACTTACCGGATAAGTACCACTGATGCCGCAGAAGAGTTTTCAACGTGGCGCGTGCGAATGATTCGTTAAAGCTTTTGTATTCATCCAATTGGAAAAATGGCATACAAACAAATCATTTAATGAAGAAAAGAACAAAGTTCAGCAATTGTACGTGGTAAGTGATGTCGCAGAACGCGGCGCACAGTGAGACAGCCCTATAGTAGCCGCGGCAAAAAATGGGATGAAATTTTCACAGTATATTAACAGATATATGAGTAACAATTCTCTGAAATTTCAGCCTCATAACTTCATTACTTTTTGGGCTAGAGCAAGTCAAATTTGAGGTATGCCAACGCGCTTGAAATATGTTAGTTCAATATGTAATATTCAAAAAAATAAAAAAAATACATAATTTTTTTATTTAATTTTTTTTTTTAATTTTTTTAATTAATTCAGTTGTTGTAGAATGAGTAGATGAAAAAATGAATTTATAAAAAAAAACACAAGAAAAAATTTCTTAACAACAGAATTGTGGTGTAAAAATTGAACATTTTGCATTTTCAATGGACTAGGAAATATAGAGCAGCCCCTCGCCCTAGGTGCAGACTTATATCAAATGAAAGATTGAAGTCTCAGCTTTCATTTGAAGTAAAGGACATATAGCAAAAGTTTGCAAAAGTACTTTAAACATACAAAAAATACGCAACGCGCACATTCTGTCGCTATACGTACGTATGTTAGCATGCAATAGCATGTTTACAACTTTTTACTTTTATTTTTTTTAATTGTTTACAACTATTCACTTATTGTTTATTATTATTTTATTTACATTATTCATTTGATTGATAATTTTTTTGAAGGGATTGACTTTGGGTTAGATTGTTGCTAATTTTTTATTTAAATAGATAGTGCAAGCTGTTGTTCTTATCTAAGTTATGTTATGCTCACTTTCTAATGTGGTTAGTTTAATTGTTATATATTGAATTTAGTTGTTGCAAAATATTAGCTATCCGGCAAATATTAAGGTTGATGAACGTCTAAGCAGTGTTGGATTACAAGAATTACTTGATCACACTGTTTCAAGAATTTTTCAAACAAAAACAAGAAGTGAGATTGATGAGATTCCAAATGAGTTTAATTTAATAAGTAAATGGAGGTGGGATGGATCATCAGGGCACAGTGAATATCATCAACGTTTCACCGATGAAAATGTTTCTGATAAAAATATGTTTTTAACATCTCTTGTTCCGTTAAAGTTAACTGATCTTTACAATGATTCTTATTTGTGTTGGACAAATTCAGAACCATCTTTAACAAGACTTTGTAGGCCTATGAAATTCGAATTTGTGAAAGAAACAGCAGATGTTATTAACAATGAAGTGAATCGTGTAAATACAGAAATTCAAAATTTAAAAACGACAGAATTCGAAATGTTCAACAAGAAGTTTGCGATATCTCATAGTTTAACTATGACGATGATTGACGAAAAAGTGGCAACAACAGTCAGTAAGAATTGCTCGATGGCTGTTTGTTTCATATGTCGAGCAAAACCTACTGAAATGAATAATTTGGAAGCAGTTATCTTGAGAACAAATTCAGCTGAAGCATTGAAAATTGGAATTTCGCCGCTACATGCTCGAATAAAATTCATGGAATGTATATTACATATCAGTTATAATAAAAGTTTTAAAGCGTGGAGGACAAATAAAGACACAAAAGAACAGAAAGAAGCTGTTAAAACAGAAATAAAAAAAAATTTCAAAATAGTTCTGGGTTTAAAAGTCGATGTGGTGAAACAAGGCATGGGAACAACCAATGATGGTAATGTCTCTAGAAGATTTTTGAACATAACTGGTGTAAATGTAGACTTAATTCACCGATTTAAAATTATATTAAATACTTTAAATACTAGTAAAAATGTAGATGTTGGTAAATTCCATACGTATTGCATGGACACTGCAAAATTGTATGTAGAGCTTTATGGCTGGTATTACATGCCTATCACTGTCCATAAAGTTCTCATTCACGGCAGCAAAATGGTATCTAAGGCTATATTGCCAATAGGTTTGTTTGCAATTTTTATTTTTGAAAGTATTTCTTTAAATTTTATTTAATATTAACTTTTTTTTTTGCTACAGGAATGTTATCCGAAATAGCGCAAAATGCAATGAATAAGGAGTATAGAAACTGTAGACTATTCCGTTCTCGTAAAAATTTACGTATTTCTACGAATGAAGATGTAATGCACTATTTGCAAATATCATCAAATCCTTATATTAATTCATTTAGAATGAGAATGAAATTGAAAAAATTAGAATACCATGATGATGTTAAAAACTTATTGATAGAATGAAAAAAAAATTGTTCTTTTGTATTGCATTTTAATGGGAGGTGGGCGTAATAGTGGGCGTGTTATTGTAATTTTTGCATGAAACATTTTAAATGATATAAATTACACTAATATCAAATTTGAAGGTTGTACCTAAAATATTTTAGAAAATATGGCACTTTTTATGTTGAGGTTGTATGGGTGGTGGGGGTAAAAGTGGGCCAAAGTTCAAAAATTTTTTCCGATGATGTTTGTAACAGTATAATATTCAAGTATACCAAAATTGAAAGTTATACCCAAAGTATTACGGACAATACGGCATTTTACAAATTTCGATTATATGGGAGGTGGGCGTAAAAGTGAGCGAATTTTCTTAATTTTTTTTAAAAAACTGTAATTGTCTCTAGCTAATACTTACATTAATCTAACAACCTCTGCAACAGACTTTCAGAATTTATTGCAGGGCATAGAGTTTCATCGTAAAAGTTCTAATAAATAATTGAAAGCTAAAAAAATAGTTTTTTAATTTTTGTTTTTTGGGTATGAGAAGTAAGCAGCCTACAATTTTTTATACTCGCATTACTGAAGTCTGTGCAACAGAACAAAAAACCACCCATATTTAATATTTTAAAAGAATACCTAATATCTAAATATCTAACATTAAAAAGTTTTTTTAACTTCAATATAAATTTTAAAAGTTACAAAGCTTTATTTTTTAAATTTTTGCTAAATTTGCAAAAAAATGTGATTAAGAGGACCCAAATGAGCAAAAAAATAACAGAAACTTTTAATATCTGCACAGTGAAGTAAAGTTTGAGAAGTTTTCTTTAAAAAATTTGACTTAGTAACAAAGAAAATCGTGCTAATGGGCTGAGTAATCAGCAAAATTCAAAAAAGTCGAGAAAACACGATTTTTGGGTTATATTCGATTTTAGCAACCTCTAAACCTCTTCCGAAAAATCTGAAAAAATCACAAAAATACTTCACACTATAAGCTTTCAAAAGAAGTTGGGGCATAAAATAATATTTTTTTTTGGTACACACTACTGACCATAACAGACCTTTTACAAATTACACTACATGGCAGTTTGTTGACCAAATGTATTTGACATGTCACTTAAATGCAAATATCTTCAAAAATATTAGACAGATTATGTATTTATTTTTTTAATGAAAGCAAATAAAATTAGTAAAATAAAGTCAGAGCTACTTACAGTGGACAAAAGTTCAAACTAAACTAACATTTTTATGATTCTTTGCAATTTTGCTCTTTTCAAGTTATTTTATTTAAACCAACAAATTAAAAACAACGAACATTATGCGCCCAACAAGACATAGATTGGTGCAAAAATGACAAAGCTAAAGAAGATTTAGTGCATTAACCCACATAGTAATTCAACAGGTTTAATCTTTTTTTTTAATATTTATTGTTACTACGCATTTAGCTTTGTATATTTACTTGTTGTGTTTTTTTTTTTGATTTGATAGAAATCAAAGAGTGGGATAATTCAATGTATCTTCTGTAATTTTGTAATTTTTGCACCGATTGTGTCCTTTTGGACACAAAATGCTCGTATTTATCCCAAAAAGTCAAAGTGTTTATTAACACTATGCTAGTTGGAAAAACATACAAATCGGGGACCTGGCGTTTTAACCTAATTTGGGCACGCTGAATTCAGTGGTACTTTTTGAGGTTAGCTCTTGTTTTGGAAATATAACGTTATTTCGAAAATGGAGGAGGTTGCACAACATATGTTTGCGTAACTCAAAACAAACTCAAAAAGCCGAAATTCCGCAATAAACACTGTGTACAACTAAAGACAGACAGAATGAAAATGGATTTTGCTTTAAGAAAGGTAATTTTTTTTTCTCATATGCGCAGTCGTGTTGGAAACAAAATCTTTTTGTAGACAAAAATAAATTATTTTTAGCAACATTTTGAAATTTTTGTTTTTTAAAAATTCATAAAAAATGGGAAAATGCTGCTGTACTTTTGTTTGAAGTTGCAAACAAAACAAGCCATAAATGATTAAAATCTGTTAACAACTTTTGATTTTATTCACAAAAGATTTAAAATTTTAATTAATGGAAGCCCCCCTAAGAAGTGGAGGTAAAGGGCAAGTATGTCTCGAGAAAATGTTAAGGGAAAAACAACTGTTTGAGGTCGGCCATATTATATCCCAGTAGGGGTGACTTCTGGGCATTTATGGCACTTTTTCTTCAATATATTTTTAGTCTGTATTGAACATTATGTATGGGAGCTCCCTTAATGAATGGAGATAGCGGGTAGGTACTCGTATATTAGAAATAAATGATGGCGATGACGATGAAAATCATTGTTAAGCTTATTGACTTTACGAACTGATGTTTTTCAAAAAACTTATTAAAACTGAACATCTCTGCATACACCTGTATCGGAGTGTGCGGAACTTGTCTGGATAAATCATTAGCATATAGTGAATATAGAAGTGGACCAAGTATTGAGCCTTGTGGAACGCCTCTCGAAAGTATAACTGGCTTAGAAACTGTTCCACTATTTGCAACCAATTGCAGTCTGTTAGACAGGTATGATATTATTAACTTAGAAGCCGGTGAAGAAAAGTAAAACATTCTTTTGAGATTGGTTAATGTTTGAATGTTCTAGCAAAACCATGAAAGTTACTTGACTTTCACCCTGTAGAGCTTCGCGGG
The DNA here is from genome assembly GCA_943735925.1 of Pollenia amentaria. NCBI lineage: Eukaryota > Metazoa > Arthropoda > Insecta > Diptera > Polleniidae > Pollenia > Pollenia amentaria. The sequence continues at coordinate 183,235,540 of OX031007.1, read as the reverse complement.
ATTAGCGTAGGAATAAATACAAAATTTTACGTATATTTTCAAATACTTCAGTTAAAGTTGTTGTGCAACTGTCTATCAGTTAATAGCGCTTTTTCATAACTCTATCTTGTGATTTGCTTGTGTAAAAGGCGCTCAAATACCTTAGAGAGATACGAAAGGTTAGAATTGGCTAATGAAATTAATTTCTTAGCCACTGTTCGGTGTTTGAAACTGGTTAAAACACCGAATGTACGATTTTTTTTCCTTCACGCTTTCCAGTATAACCACAAAGCAGATGCAATCAATACAACAAGCAAGTGTTCTCTTGACATTTTTGTTTCATCAGTATAATTTTTCTCGGAAATACTCAAACAGGCATACATCTGTAAGTCCTTAACAAAGTTAAAGTAATGAGTGTAAGTATATTGAACATTGTAAACAAAAAATTGTGTATATTTATTTATATGCAATCTGTAGTACATATAATGATACTTGATTATCTTTTTGTATGGTCAACTGCATACAATCAGAAAGCCCCAACCATTAATTAATGAAAGAGGTAATTTTCACAAATTTACATAAAAGAGGAGTTGAAAGTTTTAATTGAATAAAATAAAATACTTATTCGTGTATAAGTGTATTCGATACAAAAATACAATACCCATACACACTCTATCGTGCACTTTTGTCGGTAAGTATTGTATGTTGTATTTTTCTCCTTGTACGAAAAATTTATTCCTTTCCGTCTGACTGATATTGATTAATACATAAACAATAAATAACAAGGTTCGAGAAATAGTCTACGATAAAAAAATACAACAAATACATGATAAAAATATCGACAAAAAAAAAAAAAAAAAATTAAAATTAAATGAACACATAACATTGCACATTTACAAAACAATAAATCTTTAGGTTCAAGCAAAACGATTAATTTTCGCGTAAAAAAAATAAAAAAAAACAAAATAAAAAGTTGTACAAAAATGTATGGATGGGTTTGAATGGACCGTACATGTACAATAGATTCAAGGTAAAAGCCTAGGATAAGTTGCATTAAAAGTACAAGGGAACAAGGCAACAATGTGAAAAACTAAAGACAGACAGAATGAAAATAAAATAAAAATGACCCCAATGGTATTAAGTATAATTAATTAAAAAATCTATCGAACTAAGTTCACTTAAAAAGAAATATTACGATTCATTACATAAAGTGTTTTAGTAGGAAGTGTTATTGAATATTGGCGATTACCTTAGTTAGTATTATAAACTAAAGCCTTTATAACAAATCATTTTATATACAAGTTGAATACTTACTAATTAATAGCTTGAGCGTTGAATTTCTTGCAAATTATGCAGATTCAACTGGATATCTTGTTAAAATGGTGTCATTGTAATGGACTCGTGATAAATGCTACAAAAACAAAAGTTATGCATATATAACCTCAACATATTAGATACGAAGATATCACGCATAAATTTCACAACCAAGAATGCCTCCACAAAAACTCTAACAATAACAATATAAATTGCAATGATGACTGCAATATATTTATAGAACTTGTAAACACCTATAAATACCCTGGTGTATATGTAAACCACAACTTTAAATGGAAAACCCACGTAGATAGCGTCCAAAAAAAAAAACTACAAAAAACTTCACCTAAGCAACTGTTCAACCTATTTCGTTCTCAGACAGGCTTATTTTTCAATAGCTGAATCTTATATAAGGCACGGAATAACAGCATGGGGGTATTCAACATACTTCACAGGACTACAACACATACAAAATAGGTTGCTTAAAATACTCTGGAAAAATCTGGAAAACATAGGTAGAAACAACGACATCGCCCACAACAACATCGTCAATAGCAATATTGTCTACGACATCATCAACAACAGAAACATTGTAAACAATAACATCGTCACTAACAAAATCGCCAACAACTACACCGTCCACAGCATCGTCGACAATAGCGACGACAACAGCAACATCGTTAACAACATAAACAATAACACCGACAACAGCATCATCGATAACAACGTCGTCAACAGCAATACCGTCAACAACAACATCGCCAACGGGAACAACTACATTCATCGTACAAAGCAAACATCTAACAACCTTGCCAGAGACCTCAAAGTATTAAATTTAAATAGTATATTCTTAACAACAACCGTGAATGAATTTTTTAACGACACAAGATTTCCTCACCTTATCGACCAGCAGCACAATGCAAGGCGTCGGGCGGAAGGAAGATTTTAGGTCGAACGCTTTACAAACAACTATGGAAAAAACACACTGCCTGTAACCTTACCAACAATTTTTAATATGCTTCCAGCTTTTATGATAAACATCCCCAATAAATATAAGAGGAAAAAATTAATTAAAGAACACTTTTTAAATTCGCAATGAATAAATATAATGAATTTTACAAATTTACCTTTCTCCTGCAGACAAGCCTATGGCATCGCGGGTTAGAATTAAGTGAAATGTTAAAATATTTATAGCTTTATTTATATCTTAATTTATATCTTTATTAATATTTTTATCAATATATGTATATGAAAAACTTTTGTTGTATTTTGATTAAACTTATTTTACTTATTAAATAGTTTACAACTAACAAGGGATAATATATTTTTTCATAAAATTTCATATTAAAACTTCACTTACCATTTTTTTTCTTGAACATTATTGGACTCAGCAAGAAATTAAACCTTAGTATTTTTTCTCCAAACTGCATATTTTTTCTTTGTGCTGGTTCACACTCTTCAAATTATAGCCGCCAAATCTTGAGCTTTTAGAATAGAAGGAAAAGAGAATTCCATTTCGTTTCCTCTCTCTCCTAAACACTCAACACCTGACGACTAAGACTTTTACGATAGCTTGGTCCTTGTGTTAATTAGAGCCTATGTACCAAATTTCATTGAATTATTTTCAAATTGCAACTTGTACTTTGCGCACAAGATTTACGTGGACAGCCAGCAAGCGGGACGGACATCATTACATCGACTCAGAAAGTGATTCTGAGTCGATCGGTATACATAAAGGTGGGTTAGTACCAAATATTTTAAGGTGTTACAAACATCAGCACACTCACCTCACCACTATTGTGGTGGGTTTATTAAAACAGGGGATCCGGAAATATGCATAAAAAAACTGTTTTATAACATTTGCATTTAATAAGCAAGTAAAATAGTATAGTCGGTCAGGCCGATAGACAAATTTTCGAGCGTTCCTCTTTGGGTCCTAAGAGCATTAATGGGCCAACCAGAATAAAGTTATATTTTTAGGTTAGGATGCATATAAGAGTTATTTGTGGTAATAATTTTTTTAGTTCGAACTTTTATTTAATTAAACAGAGATATTTGTCAAAATATATGTAACCACTTCATTTGCTATTTATTTTTTAATTTAATTTTGCTTAAAAAGGTTAAACGATTTAAAAGTTCTTTTATTGTTTTATTTAGAAAATTAAAATTTAAAAAAGAAAATGCTTGTATACTTCTTTTTGGACCGCTAAGAATTTACCGCGAGCCCCTGTTTGTAAACCGTTGCTTGGGGGTAAATTGCAGATGCATGGTCGATTGAAATTGAGATAATTAGATTTTCTATATGAAATTCAGAATATAAAAAATTTAAATTTGATTTTTTAATTGAATTTAAGGAAAGACAAAAACATTTAATTTAGAAAAAGTTTCTTTATCTGCACTAATAAACAATACTCTATGAATTTAAAAGGCTCTGGAGACTTTCAAATAAACCCGTCAATCAGTGCATATGTGTTAGTGTCGTTTATTTGAGGCTTTTTCGGAGACGTACAAATAAACACGGCAATCAACAATTCAAAACTTTTTGATTTTCATCAAGCATTGCCGACAACGCGTATGTGTACCCGAAAAAGAACGACTGCACGCACACAACTATGTGATTGATGTATTTATTAGATAGTCTCCCGGGCGTTTAATATAAAAAATTTTTTTTCCAAAAAAGCTTTAAAAAATCTAGCTTTTAAATGATATTTTTCTAAAATATCGAGCACTTACCGCAAAAATAGCTTAAGTGACATTATTTCAACTTTCATTTTTTTAATAAATGAATTTATTGGCAACACTTGTATCATCTCCTAAAATGTCATGGTTACATAAGTTACCAGTAAGATTTCATCGCAAAAACAATTTTAGCTTAAACCCCACTTCATACAAAATTTTTATAAAATAAAATAAAAAAAACCTTCTTGTAAAATTGTGTTTTGTCGCTTAAGCTTTGTTTGCGGTAAGGGCTCGATATAAGAGAAAATTCTAAACTTCAATTGTTGTAGTCCAAATATAAAATTAATAGTATGATTTTAATTTGTTATTTTCTGAAATAACGTTGAAAATGATGTAGAAAAAAAATAGTAATCCCCATATTTTCTGAAACACTTCACCTAACTTTAAACATATTTTCATACAAATTTTAAAAAATTTAATACTAAACATTTTCAAGGTAAGGAAAAATGATTTACAAATGGCCCCTGATTTCACCAAAAACTTTTGAAAAATCATTAAGTACACAAAGAATTCCACTAAAAATAATTTCTTTTACAAGAAAGTGTAATTGTCCTCATCTGAATTCAAAATGAAAAAATCTCATTCTCAAACTTTCATTCCTAAATTTAATGTATAAGATTTTTATTTTCGAACACACTTTTCTGAAATACATTTGAAAAATCTAATTTTTAAATTATTTTTCGAAATAAATCGGAAAATTTTTAATATCAATTGCTGTAGTCTGAATTTTAAATATTTAATTCCATTTTCATTCTAAAACATTGTTGAAAATGGTGTATAAAAAATTTATATATACTAGGGTATTCATTCGGTTAACCGATTAAGTACTACCCGATTAACTGACCGGTTAATTTAAAATTGGCTATTTTCGATTAACGATTAAACCGGTTAATTTCAGTCGATTAACCGATTAACCGAAGTAACAAAATTTTTAATATATTGTAGTATTATAAACTATTTTTTTGTATTTTTAATTATTTGTTTCGTCTCATATACAAAAGGTATGTGTTTAGAAAATATTTTTTCATACAAACAAAGAAGGTGTTCAGTGATCTTCATTTAAAATAAGTGTTTGCTGTCAACAGCGTTTTGTTTTCTTCTAAGAATTAACAGAATTAACCGAAACAATTAGAAGATTTATAATGGCAAAATGGAAGATTTTATACATTTAGAGAAATCCAGAAAAATTACTGAGAAATTAGATATTCTGTATTATGGGTTGCTTTCGTTAAAAGAATTTTTATCAAATCTAAAGAAAATAATCGCTTAAACTCTAAACATTTAAACCAAATAATTTTTTTACAAAATTATTTTGAAATAACTAACAAAATTATTACACAGCTTTTTTTTTAATTAATACATAATATTTATGTATTAATTAAAAAATATGTATTACATATTTATGAATTCTGTTTTTTGTTTGCTCGTGTTAGTTCAAGTACTGTTATGTTTGTTATGTTATTGCTTTTTTTAAACAATAAACTCCAAATAATAAATAATTTATGCATTTTTATGTATTGAAAGTACTTAATTAATAAAAAAATCTTATTAATCGGTTAACCGATCAATAACAAAATTAACCGATTAAACCAAAACCTCGGTTAATTAATCGAGCGATTAACCGATTAAAGCAAAAGCCCGATTAAATGAATACCCTAATATATACCCAAAATTAATTACAAATAAAATATAAAAAATGGTGTAAAACACAAATTTTACACAAAATGTATTAATAATTCTCAAGTATAATGATCATAATTAATTTCTACGTATTTTGTTTTTAAAAAATTTTGCAAAATCTTCTGTATAACTACTAGGGTATTCATTCAATCGGGCTTTTGCTTAAATTAACCGAGGTTTTGGTTTAATCGGTTAATTTTGTAATTGATCGGTTAACCGATTAATAAAGTTTTTTTTTATAAATCAAGTAATTTCAATAATAAAAATGCATATTATTTTTTTTTTTGGTGTTTATTAGTAAAAAAAAAATAATTTCATAACAAACATAACAATTCTTGAACTAAAATAAGCAAACAAAAAAAAAAAAAAATAATTCATATACATATGTATATGTTATACATATTTTTTAATAAAAATATAAATATTATGTAGTAATTAAAAAATAAACTGTAAGATAATTTTATCAGTTATATCAATAGTTTAAGGAGACCTTAAAAAATAATCATTTAGAAAAATGTTTAGGATTTAGGCGATTCTTTTCTTTAGTTTTGAAAAAACTTGACTTGAACAAATTCTTTCACTTCTCGTTGATGTTTGAGAAATCGAAAGCAACCCATAATACATAATATCTAATTACAAAGTCCTTTTCCTGGATTTCTCTAAACGTATAAAATCTTCCACTATGCCATTAGAGTCTTGTTTTATTTTAATTTTTTTTTTATTTTTTAACTCTTCTAATTGTTTCGGTTAATTTTGTTGAAAGATTGATATGAGAAAATATGAAAAGAAACAAATAACTAAACACATTAGGCCATGTTCTGAAAATCGAAATCACGTGAAATTTAAATCGATATAGATTTTCAATTGAATTTTGGTTAAAACGAACGTTGCGATTCGTGATTTTAAAAGTAGTTTTGGTAGCAGAAATTTGTCCTCAAAGTATGAGATATAGAACTGGACATATTTTTATGAACTTTGAACATGGTAGAGTTTCCAAAATAGGTTCGATTTCAAATCCAAGTGATTTCGATTTCCAGAACAGTCCCGACACATATAAAAATTACGTGAAATAAAAAGCTGTTGACAGCAAACACCTAATTAAAATAAAGATCACTAAACACCTTCTTTTCTATGAAAAAATATTTTCTAAGCCCATAACTTTGTATAACATATAATTAAAAACCCAAAAAAATGTTTTATAATGTTAAAAAAATTTCGCTTAATCGCAGCAATTAACCGGTTTAATCGTTAATGGAAAACAGCCCATTTTAAATGAACTGATCAGTTAATCGGGTAGTAATTACTCGGTTAACCGATTAACGTTTATCCGAGTGAATACTGTAATAACTAATAAATGTGACGAAGTAATTAAATTTAGTAAACAATCGAAAAACACTTTACAAATGCTTGGAGGTCCTATTTTTATATAAAAAAGTATCAAATATGTACCCAAACAAATTTAGAAGTATTTGTATCTTGCAGGGCTGTGGAGTCGGAGTTGAAGAGCCGGAGTTGCGGTTTTTGTACCCGAGTCGGAGTCGTAGTACCCACAAAAACAAAAGTTTTTGGCATAACAAATTAAAAAAAAATTTCTAATATATTCCAAAATAAAAATTCCTCGAAATCAGCGATGCAATATCTTAAATATCGATTTGAAATTTTTATAGTATCATTTTCCTGCTATTGTTAACCATTTAAAAGGTACTGCATTAAAATCAAGTTAGAGTGCTATATTAGGCTGTGCCGATTCTTTAATACCCTCCACCAACAGTTAGAATATATGAGAGCTCTAAATGATTAATTTACCTTTATAAACACGGACGTCAGTATAAAAATTGGTTCCTGTTTAAACCAATTGGATGATGATCAGACAGTGGTATGCTTTTATTTCTAGCAATTCAATTTGTTCATCTATATTTGATCCACTGATGTATCATCTTTTTACCACATCTTACCCAATCAAAACGTTAAATTTTTGTAAGCACTGCAGCCCGTTGATTTAAACTTAGTATGCCATAAATGGCCATATAACCAATATTAAAACCACATCTTCTTTGCGTGCAATTTATTTTTATTTAAAGTCCTTTAATGTAAGAGCAGCCTCCGGCATTGAAATGTGTTGTGACTGTAGATGACAAATATATTTATGCAATTTAAAGGCTTGGCTATGTGCCAAAAACAATTCAGAACATGGATCATCAAAATAATTTCTGCAATATCATCGCGCAACTTTGTTGAGAGCGAAAATAGTCTTCCAATAGCATGAACAATTGTAGTGTTCGATCTAAAGGTACGGTCACATGTGGCAAATATTAGCCCCAAATATGTTTGCTTTTATTTGGCAAAATTTTTTTCAAAACAATGTAGGTTTCGTTTTGTGGTCACATTACGCACATTTATTTGCTTATTTTTGTTTGCTCGACCAGATGTCAAATAGCGGCAAACACACATATTAGCAAACATGTTTTCCATATGGTCACACTTAAAAAAATATTTGCCGAAGCAAAATATTTGACCAAACTGTCAAAATATATAAATTTATTGGCCAAAACACTATTATACAAATTGTAATGGAGGAATTTCTTTCAATTAGAGCGTGTTCTATTTTGATCTGACATCAGCTGTTTTGCAAGTCGTCTGTTTGTGGAGGCAAATATACATATATTAAAATCTATTTATTTACACATATTATTAAAAAAAACAACATTTTTAATTAACTAAAATACAATAAAAGGTGAATATAAATATAAATCAGTAAATAGTTTGCTAATGTGAATATTTTTAGGTTATGTCAGGTGAAACCAAAAAGGAACGTGTGAAAGCAAGAATGATAAACCTTCTGTAATTGTCAATTTTGACACACATGAGAAATAACATATGGACTTTACATCTGACAAACCCACCGCAAAATACATATCGTGTAAAATTGCTTAAACATTTTTGAAAAGATTGAGTTTCAAATCGATTATATATGATTTCAGTGTTCTTTTTATATTTCGTAATCCATTTTTGATTTCTTAAAATGGTAATTACTCAAAAAATGGTTTTATACAATTAGTCAATTCACAAGGTATCCTTACATGTCATATTGTCAAAATGTCCTAATATTTCACAATGGTTTAAAAATATTGTTGTTGGTTTGTTAACAAAAAGTGTCTTTAATAAATAGAACGTTGCTTGCTGTGTTTATTGTGCTGTCGTAATTAATCAGAAAAGTCCAGCGCTGAGCGGCTGAGCCGTACAACAATATTTTTAAACCATTGTGAAATATTTGGACATTTTGACAATATGACATATAAGGATACCTTGTGAATTGACTAAATAATTAGATAAATTTTTTATTTTTGATCCAAGGCAGTAACCGCACGACGATTTGGCTACAACAACTTGACGCTGGCATTAATGTTAACCGGCGTGTTTTGCTGTATTAATGTTGCAATTTTGGGATTTCGGGAAAATAAGACTTATAGTTTTTTAATTAAAAGAGTCATAATGTAAAAAAAGGACAATCTACTGTCCTCTTTTTTGAAAAAATCTTAAGGGACATCGTATCAAAAAAAGGCCTGTCCGCTTAAAAGAAGGACGAATGACCACCGTTATTATCACATAAAGCCTATTTACATACATACATACTACGTATATCAAAAAAATTGCATTTGAAAAGCAGAATCCAACAAATTCAGACTTTGTTAAAGGCTTGGGAAACTTATTGTCTAACAAATTCAAATAACACAACATTACGAAATATCATGTCATTTAATCGCGTGGCGTTAGTAGAAAGGAGTTTTGGCATTTTTATGTATTTGATACAAAATTTCGTTCCATTTTTTTTTTGTTTTGCTACTTACAAAAGTATATACACATAAGTACTTTCAAGCAAAAGCATCAATTCACACATACATACATGCAAATATAAACTACAATACAAATAACAGTTGTGCAATTATACTAATGCACTCATTAAGTAATTGAAAATTGTGGTGATTTTCCCAACAACAACCCGTACAACAGAAAGCGACTAACAAACAAAACTAAAAACTAACTTTGGTGCGATTTTTCTGTTCAGCAATACAGTAAGTTACAAAGAAGGCGAGAGGCTGCTTATTTTCTTATGGACACCATGTTGTCGTTGTCCTTATTGTTGAAATATGCATTTACAGATTGTTAAAAAAGTGGAAAAAAAATGAAAAGCTATAGCGTAAAACGAAGTTTGAGACTTAAAAAAAAACAAAAGATTAATGAAAAATCGTTATCGGTTGAAATATGTGTAATGAGTTGGAAAATAACTAAAGAATTGTTGTATATAAGAAAAAACAGAATGTTGATTATTAAAAAGCAACTTAACAAAATTTACAAAAATGAAATCGAAAAAAATTTCGTTTTTGGAAGACTGTTTAAATAAAAGTGAATTACTGCTCATTAAATATCAGAATATGTTAAATGATTTAAAATTGTTTTGGGGGCTTAAACAAGCTAGTTAAAAAAATTTTATTGTAAATAAAAATATTAACTTAAATTAACAAAATTTTAAATGCATGCCATATGGATCACGTTAAATGATTGCCCGATTTATATGGAACAAATAACTCGTTTTATTCGTTAATTAGGAACTTGAAAAGAATGACAACCAGTCATCACTTCTATTTATACCAGAAAAAATAAAAAATATCTATTTACCAAATATATAAATATATTATTTATCGCTCACATGGACACCGGTTATAAGTATTAAACGCTTTTTGAATATTAAATTGTGCAATTATAGTTTATAGTTCGTTATTTAAAATAACCAAAATAGTTTTGTATACACATAAGCATTTTACTGAATCGCATATCCCGCATTAATGCATCACAATATTTAGCAATTTTAATAAATTGCCTTACAGTTGAACCTCGGTTATCCAAATACAGGTGAACCTATTAACCGGTTACATCTGTTAACCGGCATGCTGCTCGTTTCATTTTAGAACAGCCAGGGAAAAAACATTTTTATTGTCACTTTCAACAAAACTATTTTTAACAAAAAAAAAAAATTTAAACATCGGCCCTATTCCCGTTGGCGTTATTGTTTTAAATGTTGTCCTATATATTTGTCGTTTTTATCGTCGTTTCGTTTCTAAATTGACATGCTTGAAATACATTGAAACCCAGACGAGAATTTATTAAAAGCAAACGAAAAATTTGGTAGCACTTTCAATATTTATATATATAAATAATTTTATTATATTAAAAGAATATTCAAAAAGGCCAAAAGAATTGGCGAGCACTGAATTTCATTACTCTAGGTGATGATGACGAAACAATAATGGTGGATATACATCGGATGATTTTACGACAGAACATAAATATCTTTTCCATGTCAGATACAATGTAAGAAACTATTTTTATAAAACCAATTGTAAATAAATCTACACACATACACGTGTGTATTTTCCTTAAGATTTGTGAACACATTTAGGCTTGATAAAATTTGCATTTCAATACGTCATGCAACAAATCGGTCCGAAACTTAAAAGCTGCGTGGGAAAGTCTGCAATTACACCAACAACAAAACTAGCAACAGCCCCGTACAAGGATCATATCAACTCAGCTTTGAGAATGACTTTGATTTGGCCTTGGCTCAATCAATACTTAGTAAAATTGTTACCGGAGTTTTAGACGCGATGAGTTCCACAATTTTTAATAATTGGATAAAATTTAAGTGTCGGAAGATGAAGCAATAGAGTGCAATGGTTTTTTTTTATGAACGAACTGATTTTCCTGGATCCCATATTAAAACGATTGGTCAATGCAAAAGTTTTCAACATTTGTACTATAACAGAAAAGGCTTCTTCAGCATAAATGAAATGTTTGTAAGTACTAGCAATGAATATGCATAAATAGATACACTGAATTTAGTTTTTAAAGATTCATTCTTTACTGTATAAATAAGATACGTATAGAATATGATGATGCCAGACATCCAGGATCTGACTATGACTCTTTAATTTTGAATAACAGCCGAGTTAGAAGATTTCCACGAGAAAAGCTTGCAGCTGGCGAATGTAATTCTTGGATTCTTGGTATGAAATTTCAAATAAATTATATTTAGTTCAATATATAAGCTAACTTTGCTTCATGTACTTACTTTATGCCAACCATCTCAATCACGAACTGGCGGTCCAAGCGGATTTACCTTTTCGGTAATTTCCTTCCAAAAACATATGCGGGATTTTTTTCCATTTCAGAAAGTAAAATTTCAAATTATTTTACAGTCGTTATTTTCATTTTGGTTTTTGTCGTTTCAAATTTAATGATAAAAATTATGACGACAGAAAATCAATGTTTCTTAAGGTACGTTCAGACTGATGAAATATTTGAAAGCAAACATTAAATATTTCATTAACGTAGTCTAAACACAAAATATTTTTGGGTATCAAATAAAATAACAGCTGATTTTGAGCAAATAAAAGTATTTGCCGGCAAACAAATATTTGTCCAATGTGAACATAGTGTGACCACAAAAAATCAAATATTTTAGTAATTTTTGAGCAAACATTTATTTAATATTACAAAAAAATTGTAAGAGCAAACAACGACAAATAATTTTAGCCATGTTCCGGATAGAATCAATTTTTCCTGTAAGTTTTCGGATTCTTTACAATTTTAAAGATTTTTTATAATTATTACAGCCAATTCACATGGAGGCTTTTCCGACGTCGTTTTTTCTTAATTCCCCTTTGAAGCAACTTCCAAAAACCTATTGCGTTTATACGATGATTTTTAGTGCCATGTCGCTTTTTTCAATTTTAATTTTTATTTGCAACCAGGGTTGATTTTTATTGCTTTATCAGTAAATCTGCTTTAGTTGATTTTTCTCATTAAGAAAAATATAAAAGTGTTTTTTTTTTTTTAAATAAGAAATATGTTTAAATTAAAACTCAAACTTTTGTTTTGTATTCTTTTTTCTTATTTCCGTATTTGTTTGCAACCTGACGCTTCAAAGTAAGAAAAAGAATAAAACAAAACAAGAAGAAGAGAAATAAGATTGAAGAGGAATTAAGAAAACGACATGAAAAACACAAAACGAGTCGTTTTGTTTACCCCTCTTTCTTCTCTACACCGCTCGCCATCAAACCAAAAGAGACGTCGACAAAGCGACGTCGCAAAAGCCTCCATGTGAATTGGCTGTTAGACTTCGCTACCGTGCCGCTATTAGCAAATTTTTGCGAATTACCGCTAATTTAGCAATTTTTATAGAATTTTTGCCATTCCTTACAGCCAATTCACATGGAGGCTTTTCCGACGTCGTTTTTTCTTAATTCCCCTTTGAAGCAACTTCCAAAAACCTATTGCGTTTATACGATGATTTTTAGTGCCATGTCGCTTTTTTCAATTTTAATTTTTATTTGCAACCAGGGTTGATTTTTATTGCTTTATCAGTAAATCTGCTTTAGTTGATTTTTCTCATTAAGAAAAATATAAAAGTGTTTTTTTTTTTTTAAATAAGAAATATGTTTAAATTAAAACTCAAACTTTTGTTTTGTATTCTTTTTTCTTATTTCCGTATTTGTTTGCAACCTGACGCTTCAAAGTAAGAAAAAGAATAAAACAAAACAAGAAGAAGAGAAATAAGATTGAAGAGGAATTAAGAAAACGACATGAAAAACACAAAACGAGTCGTTTTGTTTACCCCTCTTTCTTCTCTACACCGCTCGCCATCAAACCAAAAGAGACGTCGACAAAGCGACGTCGCAAAAGCCTCCATGTGAATTGGCTGTTATAGTTTTAGGCACTTTTACTAAATTTTATGGCTTGTTTGAAATATTAAAATGGTTCGCGAATTTTCGCTATTTTTGCAACATTTCTTTTTTTGTTTTCCCCTAAATTTTGTTTTTTAACCAATTTAGAAATTTCAAATATATTTTAGGGTTTGTTTCCAAGTTTTCCATTTTTTGCGAATTTTATCCATGTTCGCAAAAGAAGCGATTTCTTTCTGTGATTCTTTGCAGCTTTAACTATTTTTAAAAATTATGAGTACTTTTTTTTTTTTTTTTTTTTTTTATTCCTACAATAAATCCCGCGAAGCTTTTTTTGCTTGTCTGCAGGAGACCAGAGTCTCTGGCGGGAATTGTCATGTCTCTGTAACGGCTGAAGGTTGTATTTTAATGTAAATGAGAGTAGAGAGGGATCTTACATTAAAATACAACCGTGCAACTGCTAGAATTATTTTTGACAGTTGGCACAGCTGTTCAGGGGGGTGTAAGGAACCTGCGGGGTAGTGAAAATAAAGATGGCGCGAGAATATGGGAAAAAGGCGGGAAAATGAAATGGGGAAGAAGAGGCACAGAAGAAGAGCAAGAGTTTTTTTTTCGAGTTTGAAGTGCCGAAGACACAAGAGGGATATTTCGGAGGAGAGTCTAAAATCCAGCTGAAACAAACAAAAATTTTTATTTTTCTATATTAAAAACAAAAACTAAATTGTTTTTGCCACAAAGCCAATAAATTGTAAAAAAAATAAAGTTAAGTGAACTAAATTTATTTAAAAAAAAAAAAAAAAAATATATTTAAGACTATAAATAAAATAATAGCAGTGTGTATATGAAATTGGAAAAAAAAAACAAATATTCTTTCGAGTTGAATTTTCAAAATTAACAAAATGCAAATGCAGGAGTAAAAAAAAAAAAGTGATACGCACAAGTGTTCTGAAACATGCACCCTATTTAAACACCATACACACCTCATCGTTCATCCATACACAGAATCTCACACCGCACGTACTTACGTTTTCTACACCACCGACCTATGAACAGACGGGACTTGGTCCAAACCGACGGGGGAAAAGGAGAATATTGGTAATCCCTTCACGAATGGTCGAGGACACCAGACCGAGCTCGGACTAGGTTTTTTTTGCGGCGGTTTGCGCGCTTTGGGTAGGGGATGACCTTAATTTCATTTTGATCCTAGGGGTTTGTTTGAACGAACCGGTAGGACAGTTTTCTTGGACGCTATTTCGGGGTGAGTTTCGGAGGTATGGAAATTTTCTGAGGAGGAAGATAAAGGAAATGGAGTGAGGAGGAAAGTCACAGGTAAGTGAGCTAAATTTAAATTTGTAGAGGTAGAAGGTACTTCAAGGGGCAAATCCACATATGGGCCAAGGATTTGCCAAGGTAGGGGGTGGGCAGGCCAGGCAGCAAATCACCAGCTGCCAGCCAAGGAAGTGATAGGTCGCGATGGTCAGGAATCGAGTTATTGCAGGGAATTGGGGACATTGTAGGAGGTTAGTGTTTTCTTCTTTTGTTTGTTAATAATAACTAATTTTCTTTTGAGTTACTTATTTTTTCATTTTGTTTATTTTTCTTCATTTATTGATTTTTTGTGGTTTTTTTTTTACACAAGGTATATTAAATACATGTAATTTTTTTGGACAATAGCTTGTGGATGGTTAAGGTGGCGAATTCACGCCACTCTACCGGCCTAGCCTGGCAAATTTTAAGATCTAAGCGTTGCCATCTTAATCATCCACCGGTCCCGACCAAAAGTTATTGACAAAAATGATAGGTCGCGATGGTCAGGAATCGAGTTATTGCAGGGAATTGGGGACATTGTAGGAGGTTAGTGTTTTCTTCTTTTGTTTGTTAATAATAACTAATTTTCTTTTGAGTTACTTGTTTTTTCATTTTGTTTATTTTTCTTCATTTATTGATTTTTTGTGGTTTTTTTTTTACACAAGGTATATTAAATACATGTAATTTTTTTGGACAATAGCTTGTGGATGGTTAAGGTGGCGAATTCACGCCACTCTACCGGCCTAGCCTGGCAAATTTTAAGATCTAAGCGTTGCCATCTTAATCATCCACCGGTCCCGACCAAAAGTTATTGACAAAAATGGGGCCCCACGTTGGGCTAGGCCGGTAGAGTGGCGTGAATTCGCCACCTTAACCATCCACAAGCTATTGTCCAAAAAAATTACATGTATTTAATATACCTTGTGTAAAAAAAAAACCACAAAAAATCAATAAATGAAGAAAAATAAACAAAATGAAAAAACAAGTAACTCAAAAGAAAATTAGTTATTATTAACAAACAAAAGAAGAAAACACTAACCTCCTACAATGTCCCCAATTCCCTGCAATAACTCGATTCCTGACCATCGCGACCTATCATTTTTGTCAATAACTTTTGGTCGGGACCGGTGGATGATTAAGATGGCAACCTTCAGCCGTTACAGAGACATGACAGAATCGAACCCGCAACCCCGGTACTGATAGACTAGCTCACTTCCAGCTAGCCTACCGGGGCACCCTAACTTTGGTATCATGTCGCTATTAGCAAATTTTTGCGAATTTTCGCTAATTTAGCAATTTTTACCGAATTTTCGCCATTCCTTATACTTTTAGGGACTTTTAATCAATTTTATGGCTTGTTTGAAATATCAAAAATTTTCGCTATTTTTGGAAAAAAATTTTTTTTGTTATTTTCCGACAATCTGTTTTTTTAACCGATTTCAAATAAATTTTAGGGTTTGTTTCTAAGTTTGCAATTTTTCGCGAATTTTAGCCATTCTCGTAAAGTAGCCATTTTTCACTGTGAATCTTTAGAGCTTTAACGATTTTTAATAATTATTAGGCTATAATTATTATAATAATTATTTGCTATCATACCGCTATTAGCAAATTTTTGCGAATTTCCGCTAATATAGCACATTTTATCGAATTTTTGCCATTCCTTTTAGTTTTAGGCACTTTTAATAAATTTTATGGCTTGTTTGAAATATGTAAATTTTTCGCGAATTTTCGGTATTTTTGCAACATTTTTTTTTGTTTTTTTCTTGACATTTTGTTTTTTAACCAATTTAGCATGTTTAAATATATTTTAGGGTTTGTTTCCAACTTTGCAATTTTTCGCAAATTTTAACCATGTTCCCGTTACCCAGTGGCTTCCATTTTTTTTCTTTTAAATTCTCCTGTTCTAACACTATAAGAGATGCTGATCCACAGAATAAAATAAATAAATTAGCTTTTGCGCTCATTTTTACTATTTGAGAAATATATTTTTGAACACTTTCATTAAATAATTATTTGATGCAAATATTTCTTTTAGTCTGAACGCATGGCAAACATGAATTAATTTATTTTATTTAACACTATTTGCCAACTGTTTCATCAAACAAAAATTGTCAAATATTTGAGCTTAGTTTGAACATTAAACAAAATATTTTTTTGTTTCACACAGTTTGAAGCAAATATCAGAACAAATATTTTCGTCAAATATTTCATTAGTCTGAACGTACCTTTAGTCGTTACTATTTTCGTTTCAAAATAGAGAATACCAATATATTTTAAAGAAATGTCAATAACACCAACAGTGATGCCAAACTGTCGTTTTTATTTTGTTTTCAAACGATAACGCCAAATAGGATATTGCCGCATATTATGGTTAATTTAACCACATTATTGTCACCGGCAACCATATTAAGGCTAAACTAGTCCTCCATCAAGTAGCCACAACCATATTATGGTTGGCCTCCGAACATGTTATGGTTAATAAAATCAAACATATGCTTAATAATTATGGTTCTTTTTCAACCATAGAATGTTGCTCCTAAAAAGAGGAAAATACTATTGTTAATTTAAAAACAAATTATTGTCATATTTAACCATAACATGTTTAGAAACAACCATAATATGGTTGTGGCTTCGTGATGGAGCATAAATTTAACCATAATGGGTTTGTCGGTGATAATAAAATGGTTTAATTAATCATAATATGCTTTAAAAATTTTCGTTAATAGATTTGTTGGAGGTGACCATATTGAAAATTTTTTTTTTCTCTGCGTGTAGGTAGTTCATATTTTACTGGGCATTTACACATGAAAGTAGTTTCTTGAAAGTCGCAACACAGTCACACTTTTTCACCAACACATTTACATTTTTCTACTTTCAGTCCAACTTTCAGCTAGCTTTCAATGAAAATTTCAAGAAAGCGATTTCATGAAAGTAAATGACAATAACTAAGCAGTGCTGCCAATTTAAATTTATTTTTATAAATTTAAATAAGAAGAATAGAAATTTTTAATAGAAATTTGCCCTTCGACGACATTTTGAAAATGAAATTTCACTTTCATGAAATTTTATTATTTTTTTGTGAAATTTGTGGTGATAATACGTATACAAAAATTTCATTAAAGCACTTTCATGTGTAAATGCAGCGTTAATGATGCCAACGATAGTATGCAACTTATGCTCTACACTTTATAATTTTCCTCTGTCGCTCCATATTTAATGGGGTGATCGACTATTCGACTTTTTTCAAAAATCGGGTTTCAGTTGCTATTTAAAAATACCGGGTTTCGGCTAAACATTTTAAAACTAACCGGTGAACCGGTTTTAATTCGAATACATAAAATACAAAAATTGAATTGGTTTTTGTAATAAAAAGTTAATTTCAATAAAAAAAGAACATTTCACAACCTGTTCAGACCTGCCAAATATTTGACGATAGGATCCAAAAAAAGCATGACCAGTAAATTTATCTAATTTAAGCTTTATTTTTAACAATTTCTATTTATTTACTAAACTTTATTTGTAAGAAGATATGTAATTGCATAATGTAATTAAGAAACTGTTAAATGATGTTTGATCTAGCCAAACGTTTTGCAAATGCCAAATTTTTTTTCATAAAACTATTGGTTACGCGTAAGACGTCAAATATTTAATAGGTGTGAAAATAGCTTTCAAAGTTTTGAAGAACTTTGGTTTTACAAAATTATAGGAATTTAATAAATTGATTATTTGACATCTTTCAAATTTATTTTAAATAAGTTTTAATTTGTTGGTGGTGTCTATATGAATCAAAACTCTTAGCCAGCTTTGTACGTATATTTCAAATGATATTGTTTCAGCATTTTAGAAACAAATAGTAATTATAATATGCTTTTTGTTTGAAAAATCTGTCTATTCGTCCTTCCTTCCATGTCATTGTTTGATTTCTTCAATTTTGTTTTTTAGTTCTTGGTTTTAATAAATAACTGATGAATTTTTTCCATATCGTTGATTCCGCCGGAATGTTTTAGTTTTAAGGGGTCTGGTAGTATTAGTGAAAATGTGATTGCATATGTGACACCGACGATGCTGGATGGAAAATCAAAAAATTTAGATTTGACGGAGAATATTACGTCCAGTACACGTACACGAGTGAATTAGCCGGCATGACAAGCATTTTGACCGTGTAGACCCCTTTTAGCATGAATATATACTTTTTAAGACTTTTAAGTGCCTTTACGGCCATTCCGTCCTCGGCGACCTTTACTACTTATTATTTTAGGGCACTTTAAACACCCTTGGCATTTAAATCCCGTTCGAAATACCCTCACACAAATTGCAAATTACTTATTAAACTGAACATTTCTTTTGTGACATTTTGAATTGTTTTTACTTTCTTTTACAAGAACGCACGCTTTAATAAGCGATTTGTATTTACATTGTTCATACTTAGGTATGTGATGGAATTCAATTTTAAAGGGAAACGGCTTAAAATCGATAATTTCGTTTTCAGTATCTTTTAAAATTTATTTCTAATACATTTTCCTCTTTTTATCTGTATAATTTCTTTAAAAGTTTATATATTATTGTAAATTATTCGACCATCCATTATATTATTTTTAATTTCTATTAATTTAAGCTTATGGTCTATTTTTTATTTTATAAAAAAGTTTATCTTTATTTTTTCGAATTTTTGTAACTCCGTTGTGTTACGTCTTCAGGATTGAAATTTTTTTTTTTTTTTTTTTTTTTTTTTATGAAAATTCGAAAAAAAAAATAAAGATTAACATTTTTTATAAAATAAAAAATAGACCATAAGCTTAAATAAATAGAAATTAAAAATAATTTAAAAGTTTATATTATATTTGTATATTGAATAGAAAATTTAGCCCTTAATTTAGAAATGGATTTTAAGATCGCTCAAAATTCGTCGCAGCTTTCAAAAACAAATTTGATTTTCGAAGATTGCGTTACCAGGTGCCATACAGTACTTCAAACAATTGAGTTACTAAATAAATTTTTTTGTGAACGCGTGTTTTTGCAGAATGGTCCAATTGTTCACTTATAACTTGCCATTTAAGGTCCATTATTTTATGCAAACAAATCCGATGCTTTAAAAGGCTTGGAGGAAAACGTTGAATTTTTAAAAAGCCATATAGAAAGCCTGGATGAGAAATATTATTGCGGAGACAATCGATTTCGTATTGCGGAAGATACTTCCTTCGAGAAGAAAAGTGTCTCGATGGCAATACTCCCAAGCAATACGAAAGCGATTCTGCTAGACGATAAGCTAGCAATATCGCCCGATAATCACTTATAAGATAATAGGAAGATATCGCCAATAAATCATTAGCCAGATAAAAAGATTTTGCATTTTGAAAAAAATTTTTTTTTTTTTGATTGTTATAATTTTTTTGTGCTTATTATTTAAAACAATTCGTATGAATATTACCTCTAATTGTTTTGATGATTATGCTATTACGCACTGCAGGCTTTAATTTGCCAGTCCTAACCTTGTTGAAAAATCATCGATAAATACTCTTTATTATATTAAGAATTTAAACAGTAATATGTAAATTATCCTCTTTTAATTGCTGTTGTTCGGTTTTCCACCATATTTTTTAAAACGTTCATCTCCTTTCAAATTGCATCCACTATGAGGATTGAGTAATATCTTGAATAAATTGAAAGAAAACAGATTAATAACACTATGCTAGTTGAAAAAACAGACAAGCCGGGCACATGGCGTTTTAACATAACTCGGGTACGCTGAATCCGGTGGTGCCCGCGGTTTTTTAAGATTGGCTCTGGTTTTCGAGATATGCCGTTATTTCGAAAATAGAGGAGGTTGCACAACATAAGTTCGCGTAACTCAAAAACACTTTAGCTTATTGAAAAAACTTAAAAAACCGAAATTTTTTTATCAAAATTTCGAAATTTTTGTTTTTTAAAAATTTATAAAAAATCGAAAAATGCAGCTAGGCTTCTAATTTGCAGACATATAAAAAACGAAGTTGCAAACAAAAAAAGCCATAAATGATTAAAATCTGTTAGCAACTTTTGATTTTATTCACAAAAGTCGACAAATTTTAATTAATTTAAGAATTTCATAAAACGCCCCCCTAAGGGATGATGATAAACGGAAAGTATAATTTGAGAAAAGGTTAAGACCAAAAAAATAATGCAGGTCATTCATATATTTTATCCCCCTAGGGTCGACTCCTGGGCATTTATAGGACTTTTTCTCCAATATATTTCTAGTCTGCATTGAACATTTTGTATGGAAGCCTCCTTAAGGAACGGAGATAGCGGGTGGGTATGTTATAAATAAATGATTGAGATGAAAAATAAAGTGGGGTTGGTCATACATTTGACCCATCTAGGGGCATCCTAGGTACTGCAGGAGCCAAATTTAAGAATTTCATTAAACGGCCATATTTGTATGGGAGCCCCCCTAAGGGGTGGAGATATATGGCAACTATGTTTTAAGAAAATGTTAAGAACAAAAAACATTGGAGGTCGGTCATACATTTTATCCCCCATACATTTTCTTAAAGGAATTTCGGTTTTTTAAGGTTTTTCAATATGCTAAAGCGTTTTTGAGTTACGCGAACATATGTTGTGCAACCTCCTCCATTTTTGAAATAACGGTATATCTCGAAAACCGGAGCCAATCTAAAAAAACCGCGGGCACCACTGGATTCAGCGTACCCGAATTATGTTAAAACGCCAGGGACCAGCTTGTCACGATAAAAAAGTGTAAATTTCATGCACAGTGTAATTAACACATTTATTTACTTAAGTTCAATATCTTTCTTTTGCCAAATATTGAAAATATTTTTTTAAGTTTTAATAATTGGATTCATTTTTAAATTGTTTTTTATTTGACGTATTAAATTAAACATTTTTTCTGTCTATAGTGTGTAATTAAAAAAAAAAACGATAAAAGGAAGAAAATAAAAAATTCTTTGATTATTTTCTTCTATATGACAATTTAGGAATATTGCTAAATTGTTGCCTTAGAGGATATCTTCCATTTGTTTGCAGGAATCAAACTGATGAAATTTTTTGTTATTGAGATTTATAACATTATAAAAAATCGATTGAAAAATTAATTTATTCAAATTTAAATTATATATTTTTTAAATTCTGGACATTAAATTCTCACGTTTCCGTATACAACAAGTTTAGTGAAATAAGAAACCCTAAGTGACAGTCTAATAGGTTTTCCGCCAAACAATCTTCATTTTGTTTTTATATTTCCCTAAGCGTAATAAGTACAAGATGCAATTATTATGAATCTTTAGTAATACATATAATACGGGAAAAACAATCATCGTCAATTTACAATAAGTATCAGCAAGCAATTTTCAAATTAACTGCAATTCATAGTATAAATAGTAAAAGAATTGAGATACAACAAAAAACAAGTAAGAAAGTATAGTCGGTCAAACCCGACCGTTTGATAGCCTACACCACAGTATTGGCCTTAAGTTTTTGAGAGTGTATCCTGATTTGAGACCCATGGGCAATCATGGACCCGGAAAAACATATTTATGCTATGGGGTTAAAATTTATACAAGAGTTACTTGTGCCGAATATTATTTAGATATTTATGTAGATCTAAATGAAAGTTTTTCGTCTCAAAGTGATTTAGGTGAGAGGGTTTAATCATTAAACTTTAATGGAACCTATAGTCAATTCTGACCCAGCTAGCACAAAACTTTGTCGTGACATTATAAAAGTTACAATTATATCAATACAACTTTGAAAAGGAAGTGATGACATTAAAAGCCTTTGTTGGTGTTTGTATAGGAGCTTTCGGTTAATACAAGGGTATTCATTCGGTTAACCGTTAATTGGTTAATCGATTAATTACTACCCGATTAACTGATCGGTTAATTTAAAATTAGCTATCTTCGATTAACGATTAAACCGATTAATTGCAGTCGATTAACCGATGTAGCGAAATTTTTAATTTTTTTTAGTATTATAACATATTTTTTGTGTTTTTAATTATTTGTTTTGTCTCATATACAAAAGGTATATGTTTAGAAAATATTTTTTTATTGAAAAGAAAGTGTTTAGTGATCTTCATTTTAAATAGGTGTTTGCTTACAACAGCTTTTTGTTTCACGTACTTTTTATATGTATCGGGAATGTTCTGGAAATCGAAATCACGTGGAATTGAAATCGAACCTATTTTGGAAACTCTACTATGTTCAAAGTTCATAAAAATATGTCCTGTTCTATATCTCATACTTTGAGAATTAACTTCTGCTACCTTAACTACTTATAAAATCAGGAATCGTTCATTTTAACAAAAATTCAATTGAAAATCTATATCGATTTAAACTTCACGTGATTTCGATTTTCAGAACATGCCCGTATGTATTAAGTTATTTGTATCTTTTCATATTATCTCATATCAATCTTTTAACAAAATTAACATTTAGAAGAGTTTAAAATTAAAAAAAAATTAAAACAGGACTCTAATGGCATAATGGAAGATTTTATACGTTTAGAGAAATCCAGGAAAAGGACTGTGTAATTTGATATTCTGTATTATGGGCTGCTTTCAATTTCTCGAACATCAACGAGAAGTGAAAGAATTTGTTCAAGTCAAGTTTTATCAAAACTAAAGAAAGAATCGCTTAAATCCTTAACATTTTTCTAAAAGATTATTTTTTAAGGTTTCCTTAAACTTTTGATATAACTGATAAAATTATCTTACAGTTTATTTTTTAATTACTACATAATATTTATATTTTAATTAAAAAATATGTATAACATATATATGAATTATTTTTTTTTTGTTTGCTTATTTTAGTTCAAGAATTGTTATGTTTGTTATGTAACTATTTTTTTTTTACTAATAAACACAAAAAAAAAATAATATGCATTTTTAATATTGAAATGACTTGATTTATAAAAAAAAAACTTTATTAATCGGTTAACTGATCAATTACAAAATTAACCGATTATTAACCGATTAAACCAAAACCTTGGTTAATTAATCAAGCGATTAACCGATTAAAGCAAAAGCCCGATTAAATGAATATCCTAGTTAATACGTACTGATTCTGATACAATCTTGTTCTAATAAAATATATTTGGTCCAAATTTAGTCTTAATGCCTCCATAATAATATTTTTTATGGGCACAGGGATCAATTCCTGAAGTAAGTTTGTATGAGGGCTATGTGAAACTATAAACCAATTCTCATCATTTTCAATAGGTATCGTCCTTGTGACAATTAAAACCTAATCTATCAAATTATCTCCAAAATTTTTATTATCTTATACCTTGCGCACAAGGTTTATATATTGACATCAAACCAGGCAGCTGGACAGACATCGTTAGATCGACTCAGAATGTGAGCCTGCGTCGATTGGTGTACTAAAAGGCTTGTTTAGTACCAATATTTTTAGATGTTACAAGCATCAACACAAACGCATAATACCTCCTTCACTATGGTGGTGTGAGTATAAATATTGCGATTTTATCTCAAATACTTAAGTATAAAAACGTGTTTAAGTGCAGACGTTTTTTGCTTTCTCTACCTCTTCTTATTCTCGATTTTTTGTATTTCAACAGTGCAAATAGACAGCTGTTCTTCCTTGTGGATAATTTAGTGCGTTTAATTAATTTCATTTAGTTTTAATGTACAACGAAGTAAAGTGTCTGCCAAAATGTCTAAAGTACGCGAATTTAGTATGTGCAATTTATTACTCAATAGAAGGGCTAAATCAAAATGTTATTGGGAAAGTTCATTAAGTACTCTTAAAGTTAATAAATTTACATTTTGTAATACATAAACGAGTATGTATGTTCATTAGAGCGACTCAAGTTGTATGGAGCCGAAAAAAGTGTTTTAGTTACCCCTCTGAAAATAAAGCTTGATATGTTTTATGATGATTCCCAATATATTTTGGTTCTAGCGTTGACCATCCGTGAGCTGGACCATTTTTAAAAAAGGTCTTTTTTTCATTTTTTTCAATTTTAAAAGCAGAACATTATTTCTATATACGTAGAATTTGTATGAAAACCCGAAACGAAAATATGTATTAAGCTTAATATCTCAATTAGTATGTCGCAAGTGGTCAAGTTTTATATACCATTGGAAGCTGCTTCAAAAACTCTTTTCGATGATACCAAATTTTATTTATGTCGTCTTGGAGCAAAGTACAAAAAAATTCGAAAAACTGAAAAAATACCTTTTTTAAAAATGGTCCAGCTCACGGATGGTCAACGCTAGAACCAAAATATTTTGGGAATCATCATAAAACATATCAAGCTTTATTTTCAGAGGGGTAACAAAATCACTTTTTTTTTGAGTCGCTCTAATATGTACATTATTGTATATTGTTGTACGAGTATATATATTTTTTTTGTAATATTGTATTTTCATTATGACTTTGTTAGCTTGAAGGATCAGGCATGATTTTTAATATTTGTGTAGTCTACTCTACATCCTTCGCTTAAAAAATTCAACGTCATACCTGCTGCCAAAAAATCTAGTCTAAGCATTGAATGTTATATTTATTTAAGTAAATCAAAAGAGTTTGATATGAAATTGGTAAAAAAGTATTTATTTTATTTATTTTGCCATAATATCCAATAACTTGCTTGATTAATTTACTAGACATAGTTATCTTTCCTTTACACTTTAAAGACAAAAATTATTTTAATACGAATATCATTTAATTTTAATTTTCATAATTTTATATATGTATTAATTTAAACTCATTTGGTGCTTTCAGTGAATAAATTAATTAAAAAAGCGAAAATTGGTTTTCAAGGCTTGAAGAAAACGAGAATGTGAAGGAGAATTTATAACGCTGTATAGGGAATTGCTGGATGATGAAACAAAATTGTTTGAATATAAGTATTATAATGTCTCCAAATTAAAACAAGTAAGAAAGTATAGGTAGTCAAGCCCGACTATATGACTACCTACACCACAGTAATTACAATTCAAATTTTCGAGGCCGATTCCAATGAAATTTCGTAACATGATTTGGCTTACAATAAATAACTTTGGACCTAATATAATCTAAATACCAATATAATAAGTTGATTTGTGGGCCCAAAATTTCCCTTTTGAAGAAAAGCTTGTATGAGGACTGTGTGAAATTATGGAACGATTCTTACCATTTTCAATAAACTTAGTTCTTGTGACAATTTGAACTTGTGTACCAAATTACCTCATTATCTTAAAAATTACGTTGTACTTTGCGCACAAGCTTAACATGAACAGCCGCATGGACGGACGGACATCGTTAGATTGATTCAAAAAGTGATTCTGAGTCGAGCGCTATATTAAATGCTAGTTTAGGGTATTACACATATCAGCACAAATGAATACTACACCACCATAGTGGAGGGGGTTTATAAAAATATGAAAAGTAAATGTTAAACAATCATTTCCAACTTCAGGTTGATACTTATGAATTAGAAAGCATAAGAGAATTTCCAAGTACAGGAAAGTCTGTAACCTATGGTATCCTCCCTCCCCTTACACCAATAAGCTCAGACTTTCTATAAGAAAACTTTCATAGTGGTAATCTTGAATATAACTATCAATCGTAATAAAAATTACACTGTGCTGGAATTTGACACTTTTTTTGTGACAAGAGGGGTATCTGACATTTAAACATAATACGCTGAATCCAGTGATGCTAACTAACGTTGCCGTTTTGGTTACTTTTAACCAAAATTGGTTACTTTTTTTCCAATGTGTACTTGTGTACATTTTTTCCAATTTGGTTACTTATTTGCAACACAAAAATAACTAATAATTTTTGTTTTGGAACAAGAATTAGGCGCTCCGCTTTTTTGACCCTTAAAAACTGTGTGTGCTATTTGCCCACACCCAATAATTTTTCATCTACTTAAAAATAATTTTTTAGAAGCTTAAACTTTAACAGACTATCAACTTAATCATAAAAGGTATATACTAGACCGGGTCGACCTCCATACAAAAAAAAAGTTGTGCCAGTCACCCCCTAGAATGAAAGATATGTCAATGAAGTTTCTAAAACAGAAAAACTTTTTTTTTTGCCACGCCCCAAAATACAGCACTTTTGGTTTTTTATATGTAGCGCTGCCATTTAAAGTCCGATCTTATTATATCACATATCGTTGTTCATAGGTTGACAGTGGCTTCATTTTTACCTTAGGTGACTTTTCAATCCGACATCAAACTCTGGGCGCCACTTATGCCATCTCGGATACTTCCCCCAAATATAAATTTTTTAAAACGTGCCAAGAAAGTCCTTGTAAAACTAAGTATGTCTAGCTTTTATTATACTCACTTTTATGCCACGCCTCAAAATTGAGCCCCTTTTTTGTTTTTTACAAACATATTACATTAAACCAGGTATTTATATTTTCTGTTTTAGAAACTTTATTGACATATCTTTCATTCTAGGGGGTGACTGGCACAACTTTTTTTTTGACCCACCCTAGTATATACTTTAAAGTGTAGATGACCATTATTTGCTACTTTTAATGCTTCATAGGTCTAACTGAAACACTTTTCTAGATAAACGATAAGGCCTTTCCGATCCCATCCCGTTTATTATGGTTCCATTTTTTACCGGGCAAAAAGCATTTACATATATATAAAAGATCTACCGCATAAGTTAGCTCAATTTTTCACTTTGATGGCAGAATAACACAGCAAGACTTAAAAAGTATTACTTGTATGAGCTCTTTATAAAAAAAGGTTGAAAGCTAGATAGGCTAGATAATTTTACGAAATATACGAAGTTAACACTTATGGCGATTTCTTTTCTGAGAAAAATGTTGCATAAATGGTACATGCTCTACACAAAAGAGATAGAGAATGTACCATTTATGCAACATATTACTCAGAAAAGAAATCGCCATAAGTGTTAACTTCGTATATTTCGTAAAATTATCTAGCCTATTGTTCATGCCAGACCATCGGTAATATAGGTATAGGTAGTGTATCATATTGTCGGGCTTCACCGACTATAATTTTTTACTTGTTTTTATTTTGGTTTCATATTGTTATATCAAAAACTTTTTCTATTGTTTTAACATCAGTAAAGCCATGCTGTTAACTTAACTAAGCTTCACTTATGTGGACAAAAAAATAAAAATTCGAAAAAAGAAATACATTTTTTATTTTTTTTTTGGGTACAATGTTGTACACTGTTTATATTTTTTTGGGTCAGTTAAAAAAATAATTTTTGTTACTTGTTTGAAACTGATAATTATTCCAGTCACATCTGTTTATGCTAAATACCAACCAAACTTTTATTCAACCGTAAACATAAAAGTTCCACAAAAGGACCAATAAATAAAAAAACAAACACAGGAGTAAATACATGTACAGGGATATCGTTAGATAAATTGCACAAAGGCGTATTTAACAAAAAATTCAAAATCGTGTTTTTGATTGATTATTATGAATGCCATATAACTACATGTTTTGTCAATATTATACACTTCTGCGATCAAAAATGACGCTTTTATTAACAAAATCAAAGGAACGTAACTACAAGTGTGTTTATTTATGAATGCAAAACGAGGTAATTACACTTTTTTCTCACAAAATTTAATGAATTTATTTCTTTGAAATTTTTTTGAACCATTCCATGAACGACTTATCAATGCATGTTTTTCTGACGTGAGAATGAATAAACTTCCTTAAAAATTTTTAAAGTTTTCATTTAACAAAGTTTTTTGCTTATCCTGTAAAATTTTATGTTCGTTAGTTACTTTTTTTTTGCATTTTAGCAAGCGATATATATATAAACATTTATGTATGTACCCAGTAAAAAATTTTGCCAACGAGTCAAATGTCAGTCTGAAACTTTATGACAAAGTTAATCGGTGACATTGAATGAAATGTGGTAACATTTTATTGCTAGCATTTTTTGCACATATTCTGACTATATAAAAGACTGAATTAAGATTAGAGTGCTTATTTTCAGAAGAAAATTATTATAAATACTATATTCTATTATCAAAGTTGTTTTTGGGAATACAATTATTTATTTAAAGATTTTGTTTGTTGTGCTTAATTCCCTTTTTTTAATAATTGATAAAAATACTGAAATTTATTGTTGGAGGATAAGCTGTTCCTATGCGCATTTCACTGGTTGCTTAGGCCAGATTATCAGAAAACGTTCTCCTAAATAATTTTAGAAAAGCCAAAGCTATCAGCAAACAAGACTTCAGAGGGAATGAGAATTACTTACACTCAAAACGTCTTGTTTGCAACGATATCAACGCTTAAACAATATACCAACAATAAAAAAGTGAGTTTATCTTTTCTTACATTCCCCACTACAATAAGTTGGAATTCTCCCAATATTAATTGTTACAACTACAATTGGGTAAAGAAAAAAAAATTAAAAAAAAAAACAAATTGCTTTTATTGTTTTCGCAAGAAATTAAAATAAAAACCATTTGCCAGTTCAGTTTTTTATGCTCGTGCACTTGCAAAAATTTAGGAAAAGATAAACTCTCACTAAATGTGTAATGGCCGTTTTCTCATTAGGCGATTCCCTTTTTTTCCCAACGACAAATTGTACTTAAGAAGTTTCGTTTTCTCAGTGTCTCATTTGCTGCTTTTCTGTCGCGAAATTCACCGGCTCTCAACTGTCAATTATTTATTTGCCATTTATTTGACGTACAGATAAATCCAATCAGCTTACTCCCAACTTGTACATGTTTTTGAGAGGTGCTGCCAACTGAAAATAATGTTTTTTGTCGGTATATTGAGAAAACCAAAATCGTTAACGGACAGTTTATAGGTCTTTTAATTTTTGTCGACATTTAGTAACAGACAGTCTTTCGATACATTGAGAAAATCACCATTAGAGTTTTAACAAAACAGATTGTAAGATTTCTGATCTATTTTTAAAAAATTTTCTGACAAATCTGCTCATAATCAGAACACAGAAAAAATTAATAATTTTCTCCAATCACCAAATTTATACCAAATTCATGATATCAAGCAAACAATTTGTTGATTTTGCACCTATTACCAAAATGATTATATTGATTACTAAAAACTGTAAAATTGTGAATATTTTTTTTTCAATAAATGATATTTTTAATTTTATTTAAAAAAAGTGATCAAACAACTTTGCCATTTCAAACAATGTATTTACAATTTCTAACAACAATTCTACAAGCTTAAATTATTTTATTTTAAACGAAAAAGTCAATTAATATTTTCTGATATTTAATAAATATTTTAATTAAAAATTTATTTCAAAACAACTAAAATGTTAATTAATTCAAAATTTAATTTGTAATTTTCTTTCAACTAAAAAAATAATTGATTCAATTATCACAATAATTAAATTAAAATACTTTTAAAACCATTTTTTTTAATTGATAAAACACTTTTTTCTGTGAAGGATAGTATGATTAGTTTCTTTTTGTATAATTAAAAATGAGAAACACCAAAATTCAATTCTAAAATAGAGTACGAGTTTAAGCCGACAAATATGCACTTAATGGAAAGGAGTTTTTATTTTCTAGATTTACCATTAAGACATTTCTAAAAATTTTCTGAATAATTTTAAGACACTTTTACTTTGCAGTTTCATGGAAGTTCTTGTTAGTTTCGTTTTGTTTTTGGACAATTTTTTTATGTATTTGATATTAAGTAAAACGTTAAGAAATTTTAGCCCTTTAGAAAAATTGTAGTATATATTTAATGTTTTTAAGTTTTTTGTTTTATTTTCAACAATATTGGGTTTTATTCAGATTACAATCAGAAAGTCTGAGTAATAGCTTTTGCAGACTTTTGTCAGTATTGTTGGCGTTTTCTCTGTTATTCGAACAAAGTTTTAACCAACAATATTAAAAAACTCGTAAAAGGTAC
The DNA here is from genome assembly GCA_943735925.1 of Pollenia amentaria. Taxonomy (NCBI): domain Eukaryota; kingdom Metazoa; phylum Arthropoda; class Insecta; order Diptera; family Polleniidae; genus Pollenia; species Pollenia amentaria. Next base: position 183,204,931 of record OX031007.1, on the reverse strand, counting down.
CAGAAATTCTAAAATAATTCTAATATTTAACTGATTTTTCTCCAATAAAAAACAGACGTATCCAAATCTGAAAAGTGTACAGAGTTTCATTAGAAATGTTAACTTGTTTTTAATACCCGGTACGTTTTCGTTTAGACATAATATGCAAAATCCGCAACGTTTGCCGACTGTTTTTTGTAAACACAAATAAAAAGAAATAAATGTATTTATATACACGTATGGGTTAGTTTACTCTAGAGTTTGTTCCCGGGATTTCCCGTCCCGGGAATTCCCGGGATTTTCAATTGTTTTCAATTCCCGCTTTCCCGGGAATAAGTTGCGGGAATCCCGGGAAATTTTGAAGAAAATCTTTTTTTAAAACTTTAGTAAATCTATGTAGGACTAGTGTCTTTAGTAGTTTGATCCAACTTAATTTCACCACATTATTTAAATTTACTACAGTTTAAGGCGTATTAAGCTCATTTTTAAGAATGGGCTTTATAGAGAGCCTATGATAGTTATAAGGCTATTGTTATAACCCTTTTACTATGCACACCAATAACAACCCCTTTAGTATGCATGTCGATAGCAACTCTGTTGCTATTCATTGTAAGCTTCACGTTCATAGTTGCCATTAACCTATGCAAGTACTTATGTTTGTAACTTTCATTCCTTACTTGCAGTTCGTACGTACAACACCTTTTTATATTGTAAATTAGTTTTTAATTGAATTATAATAAATGAATTTTAATAATTGAATTATAAAAAGGTCGTAAGTGTTTTATTACCAATTCACGGTCATAATAAATTGGCGACGAGGGAAAAAAAAAACTAAGGAAAAAAAAAAGATTTTGTTAACACATTATTAAACTGCACATAACAAAATGGACGCCAAGCAGTTCGAGAAAATTCTAGAAATGCAAATGAAGATGCTCGAGCAAATGAGGATGGCGGCAAACAATACAACAACGCAAGTACAGAATCATACATCAAATACAATGTTGGTACCAAATTTTGACCAGTTTGATCCAGCTAAGGAGCCGTACAAAAATTATATCCAACGTTTTCAAAATTACATAGAGATGAAAGGCATCAACTCTAATAAAGAGTATTGTGTAAAACTTCTCCTAAATTCAATAGGGATAAATACGTTCAACACAATTACCGCATTAGCTGCACCGAAAACTCCAGCTGAATTAAATTATGACGATTTAATTAATATGCTGAAGAGTCATTTTTCACCTACAAAAAATATATTAGTGGCACAACACCGTTTTTTATCGAAATACCAGAATGAGCAACAAACAATAGCTGAATATGTTGCAATGCTACGTGCAGAAATAAGCGAATGTAATTTTGTATCCCCTTGTTCCTGTAAAATTTCAATTGCCGACATTTTTCTTCGTGCACAATTTATACGTGGGGTCCGGGACAACAATGTCCGTGAGCAATTACTGCAGGCAAGCTCACTTAAGTTTGATGATATAGTATCCAAAGCCTTAGCGCTTGAAGCCGCGAAAGTAGATGCCAGGGAACTTGCAGATGCAACAGGGCCTTCTCCGAGCGTCACCACCGATATAAACAAAATTTCTAAATCTAGGAAAATTAAACAAAAACGTTCCAACCGACAGTCGAATCATAAAAGGATAAGTTATCAAGATTTAGGAATTGCGGGGTTATGTTTTCGGTGCGGGAGGAATAATCATCAAGCCAAAGAATGCCACACAGACAAGACAAAATTGAAATGCTCAGGCTGCAATAAAAACGGACACGTGAGCAAAGTATGTATAACCTCGTTAAGAACAAACTACGGAAATCGAACGTCAAATAAAATAAGCCAAATTCAAAACGTTGATAACGCAGACTATGGCGTATACAAAATAGTGGATGTGTATCAAAACATTGCTCAAAATTCTGTTACAGAGCGTTATTATGCATACATCCATGTAGAGGGGAAGCCAGTAAAATTCGAGGTCGACTCCGGTTCCGGCTTTACATTTCTTCCAAGGAAACAATTCAAAGAATTGAATCTGGGAAAGAACCTAGACCCCACAAGTTTGATTTTCCGGTCGTATACTCAGAACACATTTGTGCCAGATGGTAAAGTACGTGTAAAAATAAGATTTAATGGCGTGTCAACTTCAGACGAAGTATACATCGTTCCGGATACATGTGCAGCGTTAGTGGGTAGGTCTTGGATTCGAAGACTCCATATCAACCTGACTGAACTAGATCAATTAGATTCAGGTAAGGAAGCAACAAATATTTTATACAATTATAACGTTGTCGAAAACATTATGGACGAATTTTCGGACGTCTTTGAAGAGAAAATTGGACGCATTCCAAATTATGAAGTATCTTTGAAATTAAGGGATAATTGTAGACCCATTTATACGAAAGAGCGTCAGATTCCCTACTCTTTAACAGAGCGTGTGGATAGGGAACTGGACAGTTTAGAAAGCGCCGGCATAATTTCCAAAGTTTCAAGCAGTGATTGGGGTTCACCTCTGGTTGTGATTCCAAAGGCAGATGGAGGGGTTCGACTATGCGTAGACTATAAAATCGGAGTCAATCAGCGGCTGGTAGACGCACATTACCCGGTTAGGAAAACGGAACATATTTTCAACAGTCTTCGTGACGCAAAATATTTTTGTCGATTAGACTTATACAAAGCCTACCTCCACCTCGCCGTTGATGAACCATCAAGTATCGTTCAAACCATTTCTACGCATAAGGGAACGTACCGCATGAACCGGTTGTCTTTCGGGATTAAGACTGCACCTGCAGAATTTAATCGCATAATAGACCAAATCCTGCGCCAGGTACCTAACACCGAATACTATTTTGATGACATAATTATACATGGTAAATCGTTAGGGGAATGCAAGTCAAATTTGATATGCTGTTTACAACAACTTAAAAAGTATAATTTACATTTGAACCGTTCTAAATGCTCATTTTTCAAAACAAAAATAGAATTTTTAGGCCATACCATCGAGCACAATAAAATTATAAAATCCGCTTCAAAGATTAATGCCATTCTACAAATGCCAGAGCCTAAGACGGCTGACGACGTAAAACGGTTTTTAGGGATGGTCACGTACTATTCGCGATTTATACTAAATGTGTCTACAATAACAACGCCCTTGCGAAAACTCCTACACAAAGATTCAAAGTTCAAATGGTCACCCGAATGTAAAAGAGCATTTAATAAATTAAAACAAGAAATTGCGAGCAATCGGGTACTAATGCCTTACAACCCGGAGTTGCCACTTCAGCTGGCGTGTGATGCAAGCCCAAGTGGAATAGCGGGGGTCTTGTCCCACTTAATAGATGGGGAAGAGAGACCTATTTCTTTTGCATCTCGATCACTTACAAATGCGGAGCAAAATTATTCCCAATTAGATAGAGAAGCATTAGCTATTTTTTATGCTGTTCAGCATTTTCACGAATACCTATTTGGCCGCAAGTTTAAGCTTGTTACAGATAACCAACCACTGATGAGAATATTCCATCAGAACAACAAGCTACCACAGATGACATCATCTCGGTTGCAAAGGTATGCCGCATTCTTAAGTGGTTACAATTACGAAATTGTTCACAAAAATGGTCAAGAAAACGTCATTGCCGATTGTTTTTCGAGGGCACCAGCTATTTCGAATGGGGAATTTATAAATCCAATTGATTATGAAGTACATCAACTATGTAGTATTTCTCTTAACCAAATTTGTTCAGAAAAATTAAGTTTCAAAAGAATTCAAGAAGAAACACAAAAAGATGAAACACTTTCTAAACTGCTGCATGAGTTACGTCACAACGCAGCAGCTGATTCTGAATTTACCATTAATGGAAACGTTTTATTTAAAGGGCAACGGATAATGATACCAACCTCTCTACAAGATGCTGTTTTACAGGAGCTTCACTACACCCACATAGGAACTACAAAGATGAAACAATTAGCTAGGCGTTACGTGTATTGGAAAGCAATCGATAAAGACGTTGAGAAATTCGTTCGTGCTTGTCCAGAGTGCGCCTCTACCAAGAACAGTCCTGCAAAAGCGCCACTTCATCCCTGGGCGGAGCCAGACTACAACTGGGAGCGCATACATATTGATTACGCTGGGCCGTACCAAGGCCATTATTTTTTAATTATTGTGGATGCTAAGTCCAAATGGATAGAAGTGGGAGTATGTACTGCAGCACCATCATCAGCCTCAACGATAGAAATTTTGCTTAACACTTTTGCAAGGAACGGATATCCAGACGTAATGGTGTCTGATAACGCAACAGTTTTTAAAAGCGATCAATTTTCATCTTTTTGCCAGGATTGTGGTGTATTCCAAAAATTCATCGCTCCTGGACACCCAGCTACAAACGGTCAAGCTGAAAGAAGTATCCAAACACTCAAGAAGAAGCTAGCAGCCATGGCCAATGAGTCATCATCCATACAGAAGAAAATAAGAGATATCCTTTTTAGATACAGAACCACGCCATTAAAAAATGGTAAAACACCTTCAGAGTTATTCTTAGGCCGACAAATTCGGTCTCGTTTAGATATTTTAAAACCTCCAAAGCTATCAAGTAATGGACACGATCATATTCCGTCAAGACAGTTAAGTGTGGGAGAAAGAGTTCAAGCCCGTTACTACACTCCCAACAAATCGTTATGGAAACTGGGCACAATATGCAAAAAAATTGGCCGTCTTCATTATATTGTAAAATTAGATGATGGATACATTTTCAAGAGACATATAAACCAGTTAGTTAAATTCCAAACGCAAATTCAGCCGGCAACCGACGTCCAACTAGGGCAAGAGCAAGTGATGCCACAGCAATTAGAGATGTTCAATCCTAGTAATGTCAACCACCATACTGGAGATGTGCCAGCAACAAGTCAACCTCAAGAGCCATCAAGTAGAGACGCAGAGTCCACCCAACCTCCACAAGAATCTGAAAGATCACCGTTCAATCAATCACCGAGCTCGACCCGGTCATCAATCCGGCAACGTAAGACTCCAAGGCATCTAGCAGAATATGTTTTGGACTAGACTCATCCGAGTCGTAGTATACTTTCAAGTGTGGGAGAACTGTTATAACCCTTTTACTATGCACACCAATAACAACCCCTTTAGTATGCATGTCGATAGCAACTCTGTTGCTATTCATTGTAAGCTTCACGTTCATAGTTGCCATTAACCTATGCAAGTACTTATGTTTGTAACTTTCATTCCTTACTTGCAGTTCGTACGTACAACACCTTTTTATATTGTAAATTAGTTTTTAATTGAATTATAATAAATGAATTTTAATAATTGAATTATAAAAAGGTCGTAAGTGTTTTATTACCAATTCACGGTCATAATAGCTATCTTCACGAAATTTTATTTCTTGTCTTAGCATACTGAAGTGTAAATTTTACAATAATATTATAAGGTTTTGCGGCTAAGGGCGTAGTATAGTGTTTTCCTAGACTAGATGACCCGTGCGAATATTTCGCACCGTTAGTTGTCATTTTTGTAACATAAAATGAAAATAATTAATAGAAATTTTAGTAACTTCAATACATTTTGTTAAAAGTATAAAAATATTAGAAATCATAATATATATCATACATATTTACATATGTACATACATACATATGTTTAAATAGCGGTATTGCCAGAATGGATTTTAATACATACTATATTATGTAGAACTGCATTACTATTAAGCGACCCCGTATTACCACACTTGAGCAAAAACATATAATCATAATGACAACAGTATTATCATGCAGTTCTATATAAAATATAATTTTTATCAATGAAAATATTAATTTTTCAATTTCTTATTATTTTTCACCATTAGTGTTAGAAATAAGCTTTCAAATGAGATATCATTCATTAAATTTGATGCGGTGGTATGGGAGATATTTGCAACCGACAAAAAAAGTGCTTTAGAAATAATATTGTGCTTTATATGCGGCATTTCAAGTAATTTTAAGTCTTATGAAAGTAGAATATGCTAAATTGCACCACAAAAGAAGTATTCGTTACGCTTTTAGCCATACTTTCATGATTTACAAAATTGATCTAAACAAGGAGCCATAGGTAAATTATGGACCGACATTCACGAAATTTGGTGCCTTATAAAACGAATTTGTGAATTTTTAATGACAAAAGGTGCACTTCGCCACAAATTTATGTTAGTTTTTGTGGAGTTTTTAGGGAGGTAGTTCCACATTTGGGTGCATAACTCTTTCCCTACTGAAGCGATTCTACTGGAATTCACTCCCAAACAGCCTAGAAGATCTAGAAGCAATTTGGCACCCATTTGACTAAATCGGCTTAGAATTAATGAAGGATTCACAATAATATTAAAAATAGGATTCACATGGAATGACAAACTTAGTATACCTACATACACCACTGCTGATTAAGGGTTATAACATTGTAAAAAATATGTTATTAAGTATATGTAGTAAATAACATTTCTCCTTCCTGCTGAATTTGTTAAACGGTAAAATTGTTTCAGAATTCCTATTTCGTAATGTTGTGCTTTTAGTTCCTGATCGCCCTTTCAGAAATGTTATTCCACTAACCGCCGTTTTCACGACTTACCGTTAGCTAAAGGTATGATTTTGTCGGCGGTATAAAAAGTGTTCCCTTATTAAAACTCTACTTTAACCTATCAGGTAGTATGAACCTTTCTTTAACTAATCGCTCACTTTAGGTTAAAGTTAAGTTGGAATAGTGGAACACTTGTTATACGGCCGATAAAATCCTACCTTTAGCTATCGGTAAGTCGTGAAAACGGGCCTAAGACTTCAATACTTTCATTCTAATTATGCAAATGAGCTCTGAATTTGAGAATGTATATATGTACGTATATTGATTTCTATGATCCTATTGGCACCAAAATAACCTCTTAAGTGTCTTTAAATTTCTTTAATCTTAAATTTTTTACGTGTTTTTTATATAATAGATACTAGATTTTATTATTTTAAGCGTAATAGCCAGTACGAAATATTAGTTGCATTGGAGAAATAAGTAAATAAATAAATAACAAATTTTGGGCGGGAATCCCGGGAACCCGGGAATTTGATATTTATTTCTCGCTTTCCCGGGAATCCAAAAAGTGCGGGAAAAAAAAACTCTAGTTTACTCACACCAAAATACCAGTTTTTGTACAAAAAGTACCAGTGCAACAATTTAAGAAAATATAATCTCCATTCAAGTAGAAAATTAATAAGGAGGAGTAGAATACTAAAAATGAGTGCTAAAACAAAGATGATGCTGGCTACGAATGCTGGCATTGTAACGTTAAGCATACAAATTTGTGTTATTTTTTTTCATTAAAATAAAGTTAAAGTTTAAAAAGTAATATTTAAAAAATACCATTAACAATCATAAAATTAAATCACTTAATAATCTTTTTAGCTCAGGTACCTCGGTAGTCTACCAGTTGAGAGTGTCGGATTCGATTTCCACCAGGGTTTGCGTTACTACAACACGCTGAAGGTCTACGTTACAATTGAGCGGTAAATTAAGCTAGCTATTATTTGCCAATATCAGGGTTGGGCAAGTACAAGTATATAAAATTCATATACTTATTTTGTGTTCAGTGTTACCGTTTTAGCATATCTTCTGCAAGATTTAGCAGATTGAGTTGGGGACTTGTCCAAAAGCAGATTTTTTTAAGTATACTTTTACTCTTTAGAAAAGCAGAAGCACCAAGGTTAGTCTTATTGGATAGTAGTTTAGACACAAATTTTCAACAAGATCGGTCAAAAAGTTTCTGAGTTAGAGGGGGTCAAAATTCGACATTTTGGCCAAACCGGTGTTCTTTCTCATCCATGTAACTTATTATCTATTGGTGTTAGCAAAATTTATCCCAAACAAATTAGATAGCTATTTCTTCAAGATATCGAAAAAATTTTTTTTTGTATTTTTTAAAATTTAAAACTTATTTTTTATTTTTTCTTGGAAACGGTATTTTTTTTTCTTTTGCTCAAAAGAAAGCTTATGTATTTTCCTTTTGGGTAGTTTTGGTCGCTTAGTGGGATGCGAGTGGGATATGTATATAAAAAATAATTTCTAACTCAAGACGAGGATTTTTATTTTTTTTTTAGCATTTGACGTCTTGACTTACAAATTATTTTTTTTTATACATATCCCACTCGCATCTCACTAAGCGACCAAAACTACCTTAAAGGAAAAGACCTAAGCTTTCTTTTGAGCAAAAATCATCGATTTCAAAAGTTGGGTCACTTGACATGAAATCCCTCATATATTAAAATTACTTTTTATTTAGCATATAATTCTTATTAAAAATTCAAAAGATTTTTAGTATAATTTTTTTTTGTAAAAATTTAGCATAGTTTTAGCAAATTTAAAATGTTAAATATTTTAGGTGTTAATTTTAGATGATTTTTAGCATATTTTCTTCATTTTACGATAAGGCAGATTTTGGCAGACTTTTTTTGTATTTTTGGTATATTCTCATCAAAGGGTTATGGCAGCACTGGTTTGGTTCGTATTTTAAATAAATTCCTAAAATGTTTTTTATATAAATACCTGTCCGGCAAGTATTTTGTGTTTCAAATAGTTTTGGTCTCAAAATACATTTAAAAAATATATTTACAATAAATAAAAATATATCTAAAAATCTCCTATCACAATTCCAAAATTTTGTACTCAAAATTAAACAATACTTTGCTTTATTTTTATACTTGTTTTTTCTAGTAAATTAAAAATGGTGAATTTAAAAAGTAACGGCAATTTGAATTGAGCTAAATAAGAGAAAATGTTTATAAAAAATATGTAATAATAAAATAAAATATCGCTATTATGAATGAGTGGAGCAGAACATTTGAAATTAAACCTAAAATTAATTATTTCTGAAATGTATAAATCACTCATTAAAAACCATCAACTCGAGCAGATTATAAAGTTCCCTAAAATGAAAACTAAAAATGGATTAACTAAATTTTTTATTAAAGGAAGTTTTCGTTCTTACGGGGTTTCACTTGAATTTTTACCGAAAGCTTAAGCCCCGATTAACGTTTACATCACTGAAATGTTGTGTTGTTTTAGCTAATTTGTTACACCTAATTTGTTATCGATTATGGTTTACATCTAGTTATTGTGTGTCTCATAGGGTTGCATTAAATTTAAGTGCTTAATATCCGTAAATTTACATTCCTGCGTATGAAAAACTGCCAATTTTGAAAAAAAGTTTCAAGACTATGTGTATACGTGCGATATTGTTTAAATTAAAAGTAAAATAATGGATATAAACACCGAATTATTTTTTGATGATGACGATAATAGTAGGAAGGAAACACATATGGCTCGTATACGGAAAAGAATTCGGGATAGTTCCAACCCCTTGGAGCACAAAACAGAATTTAATGAAGAATTGCCTTTTCCATTAGACACAGAAGTAGAAGTTGGAGAACATACAGAAACAAACATTGAAGAGTCTGCGCAACAAATTAGAAATAATTTAATGCTTGCAATTTTAAATGAATAAACATTTTTTATAACATACATATTTATTGCTTTAATTCAGTTGCAATTTAAAAAGAATATAAAAAAAAAAATTAAAAACTTATTCATATGTAATAAAAATATCACCAGATTCTTAAAACTATAACAAAAGGTAGATAATATACACATATTTTTATCACAGCTCCTGAATTCTTTTATTTGCTAATTGAAGTTTGGCTTCTATCAATTTCATTTGTAAGTCAGCCTTCTTTTTTTTTTAATTCATAAATTATTTTGTTCATTTGGTAATTCTTGTATGAATTACTTTCCAACCTTTTCAACGTTTCTAAGATCATCTCCTGATTTTTTTCATGTGTTTTTAAAATTTGTAAACGTTCGTCCTCTTTCTTCCTGCGATTTTTAGGCAATTGTGGTTCCGTAGATTCAATAGTCTGTGAAGGCTCCTCAGGTCTTAATGTTAATTCCGCCCCATCTGAATCTACTTGGTTTTCCAAACCCATTGCAGAACCATTTGGATTAACTTGGGTTTGCATCGAGACAAGTTCCACAGTGCTCTATTCTAATGAGCTCAAGCTTATTTCTGTGGACGGACCTACACCAGTAGCTTAAAAGTTTCTTTTATTTGCAGCCAATTTTCTTTTTAAATTTGCCTTATAGTGAGTCCATACCTATGATAAAATAAAATTTATTTTTAAGTAATATAATATATATCAGATAGTACATCTGCTACTAACTCTTTGGCATTCTTTAGTGCTTTTAATCGGCGGTCCCAAGGTATTTAATTGCTCTTTAAATTTATCCCTTGTGCCCTTAAGTTATAAGTTATACACCTAAAATATTTTTTATGAATATCAACAATAAAGAATATAAAAAAACATTTTATTGTTATGGTAAAAATATTTACCTAATTGATAAATCAAATTAACGGTTGCTAAATAGAACCTACTTCTCAAATTACTTTTAACGATGTTTACTTGGCTAAATATTAGGGTATTCATTCGGTTAATCGGTTAACCGATTAATTACTACCCGATTAACGGATCGGTTGATTTAAAATTGGCTATTTTCGATTAACGATTAAACCGGTTAATTGCAGTCGATTAACCGATGTAGCGAAATTTTTTAGTTTTTTTAGTATTATAACATATAACATATATTATACAAAAGGTATGTGCTTAAAAAATTTTATTTGATAGAAAAGAAGGTGTTTATCTTCAGAAATTGCTACGTTTATTTTCACAAAAATTCAATTGAAAATCTATATTGATTAAATTTCATGTGATTTCGATTTTCAGAACATGGCCGTATGTGTTTAGTTATTTGTTTCTTTTCATATTTTCTCATATCAATCTTTCAACAAAATTAACCGAAATAATTAGAAGAGCTAAAAATTAAAAAAAAAATAAATTAAAACAAGACTCTAATGGCATAATGGAAAATTTTATACGTTTAGAGAAATCCAGGAAAAGGATTGTGTAATTAGATATTCTGTATTATGGATTGCTTTCGATTTCTCCAACATCAACGAGAAGTGGAAGAATTTGTTTAAGTCCAGTTTTATCAAAACTAAAGAAAAGAATCGCTTAAATCCTAAACTTTTTTCTAAAAGATTGTTTTTTAGGACTCCTTAAACTATAATAAATAACTGATAAAATTATTTTACTGTTTATTTTTTAATTACTACGTTATATTTATGTATTAATTTAAAAAAATGTAAAACATATCTATGAATTATTTTTTTGCTTGTTTATTTTAGTTCCAGAACTGTTATGTTTGTTATGTAGTTATTTTTTTTAGTAATAAACTCCAAATAAGCCCGATTTAATGAATACCCTACTAAATATCCTCTCTACTTCAGCATTAGACCATGGAAGTGAGAGCAAGTTGATAATAAATTCGGATGTTTCTAAAAGTTTTTTGTTGCCGTCTGCATCTTTTTATTGAAATACCTTTGACCAGAAAGAAACAGTGTTGTTTGTGTTGATGCAGTTTATAATTTCAATATTAGAATGAATAATGTTCTTTTATTTTGAAAGATCATTATCATCGTTTATCGAAATTTTCAACATTTATAAAAGTTGTGATATAAATGAAATCCTTTTAAATTGTTAAAAATGTTTATTTTACTTTTAGCAATCTTATAAATTTTTATAAGAAAATTAAAATTATATTTTATTCAACTATATTTCATACCTATAGGTTATTAGGGTGCTCATACCCAAACATTTATTTTCTATTCTTTGTCAAATTTTTTTTCGTATTTTGTTTTTATTTGGAATTAAAATATATATCCACAAATCTTCGCCGTCCAACCCTGACCCACCCATTTTTAATCGCGATTTTTGTATGAGCAATATTCAAATAATTCTAAACAGAACGAAGCGGCTTTACCGATAATAATTATGAAATGTTTTATGTATATTTCTTAATGACTGATTTTCAAATTAAATTTGGATAATTTGATAGCGTTGTTCAACATGTCAAAAAGTAAGCGCACCACAGTGGGAGATTTTGAAAAAAAATTTGAAATAATTCCTGGATTTAATAAACGGAAAGTCCGATTGTAGTAAAATTTTAGTTATAGTCGAGTTTAAGTTTTGGACTAAGGATATATAGACTTTTCAGGAGAGGCGCCATAGAATCCCAAGGTAGGACAAAAATTAAAAACGATCCAGAACTCTTCGTTCGTTTGATAGCTTACCCTTTTATAAATTCTATCGGGCTTTAAAAACATCCTTTACATATTAATAAATCTAGTGTTCATTAAAGGAAATACTTGTTTTGCGACGGGGGGTTACCAAACTGAATATTATACATATACATATATGTATATACATGCTTATTGCATATTACATACATATCGCAAAACAATTATTTAAACCTTAAAGGCATATGAAAATTAATTTTTAAGCCAACCGTTTCATTACCAAAAAGTAGACAAAATAGCACGATATTTTTACAGCGGGTAGATATGAATATTATCTGTCGTTTATTTCCAAAATAGGAAAAAATATTTTTTTTTAATTAATTCCTTCTTTATGAGCATCAGCGATATGTACAATATTGTACATTTATTTACAATAAAAAAAATATTTTGTATTTTAAATACATGACTTACTTGAATTTAGTATTTTGTGTTTCAAATACATTAATGCATGTATTTTGCACAATTCTGGCAAATCTGTTGTAATTTGTTAGGCATATTAACAACTTGTGGCAGATTTAACAGGGCCATAACTACCATAAAAGTCATATTGAACAAAATCACTTATTCGACACAAATTCCTTTTATATAAGACAAAACATTACCACAAATGAAATAATTAATATTAATTGTATTTCGACTAGTAGATTCCAAGTATTGCTCTTCTCGTCCTGTATTTTACAAAATGTACAAATTTAAAATGGCTTTATTAACTTCCATAATTTTTAATGATTAAAATAAAGTTTATTTAATTTATTTTTAACATCTGTTATGTCATTAAAAGAAAGGTTGAATTTTTTATTTGCGTGGCCACAGTGTAGTGTGGTTATGCTGGTGTTTGTACATAATATAATCAAATAAAATCACAAATAAGATCTATTCCCAAAAAAGGCTTAAAAATGGAAAATTTCAACAGCTGCCTAAAGGGTTCTATCCCCAAAAATCGCTTGAACTCGCTTGGGGCGGTCCGGCTACTATCAGTTGAATTGGTTGGACACGCCCCATTATTGTGGTAAAATATACTTTGATATAAATATCATCATATATATACTAACCGCCTAAGTTATAAAAAATACAACAGGTTAATAAAGGGTTTATGAAACGGATTTTCATACAAAATCCAAGAAGAATATTTCTTCCACAAAAAAAAAAAAAAAAAAAAATCAAACCCGTATTAATCTTTCAAAAACTTTAGTAACGAGAATTTTTTTCAAAAATATTAGTACCAAAACTTTAAGCCAAAGGCTCTATTAAATGTCTTTAGCATAAATGTCCACACAGACAAATACTTTTAAATAACTTCAAAAATTATTATACACCAAAGTGCTCTAAGGATTCGTATGGTCGGGCTTGACCGACTTTAGTTTGGTACTTGTTATTTAATATTGTTAAGAAAATAAAAGTTACATCATCTATGGAGAATAGATGAAAAATTCCAAAAAGTCTTATTAACCCTTGAAAAAAAGTTTTTTATTCAAGGTTTTTACTCTTTTCATTTTGAGTGTTTAGGTTTAAAAATTTTTAATTAATATCATCAACCCATTTGTTGCTGTTTGCATAAGGTTTGCTTAAATACATAAATAAAGACGAACGAAGATAAAAGCATTTTCTTTGTACAAAATTCGAATTTTGTATTGGTAGTATAAATGAGTTTTATATATATTTTCTTTTATCACAAATTAGGTTTTATTTTAATACTCGTACGATTTTTATTTACAATATTATTAAAAGAATTGTCTAAAATTAGCCATGACTATTAAAATCTTTCTGCCAAAAGTGGGTTTCGCGCCAAAAAAAACTTCTATTCTTTTGAGACCAGAAAGATATCATAACATTTCTGACTTTGTGTTTTGTAGTATACTTTTGTCTTCTCGGTGAATGATCTCTTTAGACTAATAAATTGCTGTTGATACAGTTTTTTGTGATAATCTGGGGAAGTTTCAGCAATGACACATCCTGTTAAACTAACCAAATACAGATCTCTTTTTCATCTCCAGCGTTATTCTCAACGATTTTGGAAGTTCTTTTTGCATTTGACTTGGCACTTTATCGAGTAGTGACTATAATTCTTAATCTATATACTATACGTATTTATATGTATTTATATATGGGCAATTCCAGCGAAAAATCTACTTATGTAACGTAACGCCAGAAGTAATTTAAATTGTTTACAAAAAGTGGACTTTTCGCTGGAAATTTCCATATGTACCTTAAACGAGCAAAGGTTTTTAAATTTGATATCTTAGAAATAAGTCCAAAGCTTACTAAAAAAGGTTTTAAAAAAAAGGTCTTGCGCAATTCGCAAGTCAAAATCCATTTCAGTTTTTTGTAACGTCAAACCAGCGCATATTTTTGCTTATATCTTTAAATTCTAAGGTTGAGAGTTGAAAATTTTTTTTCTAAATATAATGCTACTTCGCTACTTTGAAAATATAAAAAATTTTTTTTTACAAATTTGACTTCTTTTTTATATTTTGTCATGGAATTGCCCATATATTTAAATGTAAATGCGTTTGATTGTATGTATGTATGTTTCTTGTTTGTAAGATTCCTAAAATACAGAATTGATTTTCCTGTCATTTTCACAGTTATTTCCTAATTACCAGGCGCTTAGCATAGACTGTAAATATTTGAAATTTTTAAGTGGGCGTGGAACCTCCCATACAAAGACAATATTAATTACCTTATATCTGAAAAACGGTTACAGTAGAAGTTTTCAAATATGAAACAAATAACTTGGTTTTCAATATACAATATCTGCCAAAAAGTGGGCTTGATTGGAGAAGTGGGCGGGCACAATAAAGATTTCTGTTTGAAGAACGGTAACGGTAATAGTTTCCAAATTTGGTACACATAACATGATAATCAATCTACAACATCTGTCAAATATTTAGAAGGATCAATTAGGAAAGTGGGAATCGCATCTCCCATACAAAGACTGTAGTTCGGTTACCAATACAAAAAATCTATTAAAAAGCGAGATGAACTGGAAAAGTGAACGTGGCACCTCCGATACAAGGGCAATTTTAATGTCTAA
This sequence comes from Pollenia amentaria, assembly GCA_943735925.1. Taxonomy (NCBI): domain Eukaryota; kingdom Metazoa; phylum Arthropoda; class Insecta; order Diptera; family Polleniidae; genus Pollenia; species Pollenia amentaria. Next base: position 183,189,720 of record OX031007.1, on the reverse strand, counting down.
ATATCTGGAGTAGGAGCTAGATGTATCTAAAATTGCTACAAATTGCTTCGTTATCAATACATAAGATCTGTTTTAAAATATATTGGAACGACAAGAAAAATAATATTCCAGTTTCTAAACAAGTGGTTTAAAAATTTTACTAAAGATATAGTCATATTTAATTTTTGAATTTAAAACCTGTAGGTGTAATGGGGACTGACCTGGAAGACATCAATATATGGCACCTCGTGTATATGAAAAATGCACTTCATTTAATTTTAACGTTCGTACTATAAATAAAATTTGTTAGTCTAGAGCTACAAAAAATCTTGCCATATACATACATATATAATATATTTTTAAGAAGGTTTATTTTTTATAGTTTTCTGAAAAACAAATATTTTATAACATTTTCTTTTGTCAAAATTGTGTTTTGTAAATGAATTTTCCTGTGAAATGCCAGAAATACCGAAAAAGTAAATTTTTTATATAAATTAGACTTTCGCATATTTTCAAGAACTGAAAAGCTTATAAAACAAATTTTGATTTTTATAATATCCCCCATATTCATAAAAATATTTTTGATTAATAAAAGGTTTATTAAACAAATTTTCATAAAAAATTTATTTCATAACCCAGATATAAACCTAAAATATTTTTTTTGAATTGTGGGACATACACAGAAAAAAATAAAAATTGATTTCAATAAAAAAGTTTGTGATATTAATTAAAAACTTACTTAAAGTTGCATCAGCCAACAAATGTTTAATTAAAACTGATTTTATTTTTGATTCATAGTTTTATTGAAAAAAATTGCCGAGAATTTTTTCTGTGTAATCTTTTTTACGTCTTATAATTAACAACGAAAAAATTGCCACCTGCTTACAAACAACGAGAGATTATTTGTACCACCAATAAACAACTTTTTAATTATCATTTTTAAAGATGGTTTCTAAAAGAAACCGTCTTGTGTCTTTTATGTATATTATAGTCATATTATTTAAGATAAAGTTAAATTAAAAATCTTAAATTTTAGGTCTATTTGGTTTTAATTTTTTATTGACTATTAATCACAATATTAATTGAGATTGGTTAATAAGATAGAGAGAGAGAAATAAGGGTGGGTATTGGTTTATAATACGGGATTAACCTTTTGAATTTTAAACAAAAGGTTGCCTATAATGAAAAATAATTGCTTAAGTTTATATTAAAAAACTTTTTGGAATGATCTGAGAAATAAAATTTTTGACAAGATTTATGCATCTCGTTAGGATATTATTACTTTAAAAAACTTATTAAAAAAATTCAGCATTCATAGAAAATACTTAAAATTCGTTTAAAATATTTAAATTTGTAAATTATTAATCATTTCTTATGAAGCGTCCTTCTCTGCTCTTTTATTTTTATTATTATATACAAAAATTGTGATAGGAATAAAAACTTAATTACCATATTTTAATTCTTGTTGTCGCCATTTACCAACATCTTGGGGGCATTTAAGATTTATTTTCTTCTAACAAAAAAAAAAAAAAAAAAAAAAAAAAAAAAAAAAAAAATAACTACAAAAAACGAGAATAATTTTAGCTTCACAACATATTGTTACCTTAAAAGTTATTTAGCTCAGTATTAATTTAGTTATTTAACAAGATTGAAAATAACGATAAACCTGGCTAAACATTCTTGCATTTATGTGTCTTAAACTAATGCGAGTAAAAGAGCTATATTCGGCTGTGCCGAACCTTCAATACCCTCCGCCGAGAATAAGCCTTAAAAATATAGACCAATCTTTATAAAAACTGACCTCATAGTATTATAATTCTTTGCTTGACTAGGCGTATTAAGATTTATTCCAAAAGAACGCTTTGTAAGGGACCTATACCAAATTATGGACCAATATTTACGAAATTTAACTACGTGATTTGTAGTTTTATAAAATTACGGCAGTCCAATTAATACTACAATAGCCTTATTCGTTACGGCCATAGTAAACAAACGACAGATCTTCACAAAATTTTGCAGAATGATTTCTAGTCTTATACAACGAATTATTGCAAAATTTTATGAGAATCGGTGCATTCCGTCAAAAGTTTATGAGTTTTTGTAACAGGAAAATAAATTTTTAAGGGAGATTGTTTCACATTTGTGCCTATAACTCTTTGCCGACTGAACTGATTGTGCTAGATTTCAATCCCAAGCTGAGTAGGAGTACTGGAAATAATTTGACACCAATAATGTTCTATTCTTTTGAGTCGTTTGAAAGTAAGCTGGATTAAAAAAGACGGACAGACAGCAGGACACGTCTTAATTGATTTTCTCAAGAACCCAGAATATATATACAATGACGAACTTAGTAAATCATCATTCACCACTAGTAGTGTAGGGTATAAAAAGGGGGTTTTTACGGAAGATTAATTACTCTTTCCCTATAATGCTAATGGAATATTTGCCCTTAAGTTTTACATTGAATAAAAAAAAGGTAATTTCTGTATGTATTTAGTATTTATATAACTATATATTATATAGTATACGGGCATTTCCACATTTTATATTTATATTATATATATATAGAGCGCAAATAGTTTTTAAGTATTTTATCTTTTTAAATATTTTTCAATGAAACAAAAACTAGAAAAAGATACATTAAATAAGTTTTAGAAGCATCTAATCAGTTAACGTTTAACATTTTTTGTATAAGTTTGAATGTCGTTATCACTTCCATTAGCACTAGGGAGATCTAACGGTTATTATTCGACCGGTTTTAACCGGTTATTTTAGTTTTGCCCAAATGACCATTTTTCGAATATCGAATAACCCGGTTATTTTGGTATAAAAACCCGGTTATTTTAATAATGTGTAATTTATATGCGTTTTCCTTACTCTTGTTGTAAATGTAACAATAGTCAACAAACATTATGAACAATGTTAATAAAAATCGCTTATAAAGGCGTGTGTTCTTGTAAAAACCCCCAAAAAAATTCCAATACTACAAAAAAAGTGTTCAGTTAAAAAAACAAATAGCGAGGATATGCTAAATATTAAATTTATTTTTGGATAGGTGTTATCTCTGGAGATATTTCGAACGGGATTAAAAAGACAATGTTAGGTGTCTTAAGTGCCCTAAAACGATAAGTTGCAAAGTTTCTTATAATACCTTACTAAAATACGCTGCCAAATTGGGTGAAATATTAGCCCTTTGTGTTGCCGAGGACGGAATACCCATTAAGGGACTTAAAACTTTTAAGTAATTCAAGCACATCTTCATGCTCAAAACTACAACATTCCGGCGTAATGTACGATATGGAAAAAATTCCTCAGTTTTATTAATAAAAATACCAAGAACTAAAAACCAAAATTGAAGAAATCAAACAATCTCATGGACGGTTTTAATTTGTGGTCGACGAATTGACGAATATTTCATACAAAAAGCTTGTTCGTATTACTATTCGTTTCTATAATGCTAAAACAAAAAATTTTGAAATATATAATCCCGGCTAAGAGGTTTTGTTTGCAACTTTTCAAAAATATGGTTGAATTCTACTGATTCATATATATGTATTTTGTTGGTCCCTTACCTTTTGTTTTATTCAAATTAACGTTTTATTACAAACACTTATTTAATTTTTTTATTTTTATGTATTCGAACTAAAACCGGTAAACCGGTTATTTGAAAAATGCTTACCCGAAAACCGTTTATTTTAAAATAGCGACTATTCGGAATATTCGAAATCCGGTTTTTGAAAAAAGTCAAATAATCGACCTCCCTAATTAGCGCATAATTAACGCTATGATTTATTTAATGAATAACTTTTTTCTATCTAATTGTCTTTAACGTTGACATTTATTAAAATTTAGATTAAGGTTTGGAAATATATTTACATGATGTTTTCAACTAGTGCTCATTGTTTGCTTCGACCTGACTAGCTCTTTCAATTGGCGAACGCGGAAGCCAGTTAAAATCAGAAAACGCGACATTATTCGATCGACAAAAAAGAACCATACCTGGACTAGATGTGTAAACGGGGGCTCCATTTTGTTGACTCCATAATTCTGGATTGTTCTCTACTTACGGAAATTAAAAAAATTGCTTTTATTGCCAGGTATTGAATGCCATTCATATTGACCGCAACTTGATCGTCTATTTCAAAAAAAAAAAAAAAATGATCCAATGATCTTTTCTGTTGATATTCCATACAATACTGTGAATTTAAGTCGGTACATTGTTTTTGTTTATTTACATGACCATTGAGGTTAAAATGGGCCTCATCGCTCGATATGGTCTAATTGCCTAAAAAATAAAATTGACTAACTTTAGTTCTTTGTACTGTACTAAGTACTTCCATCATAAATTTCCAAAATTTTGAAAAGTTAGTTCTGAAAAAAAAACAAAAAAAAAAGTAAATAAAAAATGTATTTACTTATTCAATTATAATGTTACTTATGCGCCACCCTATATTATTTTAGGACGCCGACAAAAAAAAATCATTAATCAAAATTATAATTGCACTCGGTATTTAATTAATTTGGGTTTTAAAAAAATATTTATGTATTTCAGGTTTCAAGAGGAATACGAGTAATAAAGGAAATTATTTCTAAAATTAAACGTAGCCATTTTTGCAAAAGTCAATAGAGAAATATGTACAGATATATTTGTTTTTTTTTCTCGTTTGCGAACTCCCAAAAAAAAATCTGTAATGGAACACAAGGAAGGAAGCCTGTGTTTGTGTAAAACGCTCAACGACGAAAGTCGTGAAGATCGTTCAAAATCAGTTGTTGTGCCAGAAAACATTGATACTGAGCGCAGACTAATAAATCAAGATCGACGTGTGTTATAGCGCGAGATCGCGACATCATTGGGGATTAGTTAGAAGAGACATTTCACAAGTATTTAGCTGTCAAAACATTTGGTCGCGTTGGATCCCGCATAATTTGACAACTAACTACATATTTGACTGGCCAACATTTTTCAAAGCTTAAAAAAACCGTTAATGCATTAAAAACCCTCGTTAATTGTTAATTGTTAAAAAGGCCCTCGTTAATTGTTAAAAAGGCTTCAGTATATTGTTGGTTAAATAATTTCAATAATATATCTCTAGCAGCTACAAATAAAATGTATATAGCAATACTTATTAAACCACTGCTTAATAATCTAAGCAAACAATTACAATATCTTCGATTAAGTTACAAATTTGATTTGGACAACAAATACTTACGAATGGATTTGAATAGTAAAATTTAAGAAGTAAACATTACAAAATTTAAGCACATAACAAAATATTTGGTCATCACAAATGTTTCTTAATACAACATTATAAACTTAATCATCAATATTAACTTTGTCATAATAACAGAAATAGTAGAGATAAATTAACAGGCTCTCGTAAGGTGCTTAAAATACTACGACTAGTGAACGGTGTTTTTTTTTAGCTGCATGAGAACTTAAAATGTTAATACAAGACAGAAAAATTGTTGAAATTAATTTTTTTATTACAATCTGGTTGATATTTCATGGCATATGGCCGCCGCGGCTACGAGTTACACGATCCATTCGATCAGTTAAACTTTTAACAACTTTTCCAATAAATATGGCTGAAGAGAAATGTCAGCACAGTTGGACTGTCCAACTGCCATATTTGCCGATTTATCGACATTTTGCCGATTTTTTGCCTTAAAATTAGCAAAGTGCCTATTTGCCGATTTTTGCTTCAAAAATGACGATTTTTTGATAAAGACTTAAACCACGGTAACTTTGCTTGTTAACGTGTAATTTATTAATTTTGGGTAACTTTGGAGCACTTGTCATAACCTACCAAATGGAAATTCTTTTTAAAATTGAATTAACTAATTTTATTAAAAAGAACGATTAAAAAATTAAATTTTCTTAACGGAATTTATGAACACAAAGAAATTTTTGAACTTTGATGAGGAGTATTTAGACTTATTGGCTAATGAGTTACTATCAAAATTTGTTAATAATTGTATTCATTTTTATATAGAACTTTCAAATTAAATATTAAAAGGTTTTGATTTTGGTACTAAAATCTTATAAATCTTTAAATATGATTAACCCTAACAAAATTATGAAAAAGGAAAATATTTCCTTTATGGAAATTCTGAAAGAGTTCTCCAGCTTTATTGCCGAAAAAGAACAACAAATTTTACACTCTGAATTTAGAGAGCTAAAATTTTTAAAGTTTTAAGAAGATTTAGAAGGAATTGAAGTAAATTTGCAACTTTTTGTCAGACTTGAAACGTGGGGATTCTATGGATGCACTTCCAGTGCTGTCAAAGTTTGTACAACAAATTATGGTCCTTCCACGTTCTTCGGCAAATGTGGAAAGTATTTTTAGCCAAGTCAACCTTAATATCCTTTCATGGAATTCTTTTTTTCTAAAGATTATTTAACATTTAATAATGCAAACTTTATGATGTTGATATTAAAATGGATTTAATTAAACTATTAAACTCATAAATGTCTGTATCTAAAAAATATTTGTTAAAATAAAATGTTGAAAAAAAATTTTGAACTATAAAAACAATTTTAACCTAATGTACAAAATTTTTCTAAATTAACTACAATTTATTTATAAAAATATTCTTTTTTTTTTATTAATTTTTATGTTTTTATATGGGTTATATGTAAGTTAATGCTAAATTATTCTGTTTTGTTATTTTTTGTGTTAATAAAAATATGTTTTATTGTTCTTAAAAGGGATATTTTAAATTTGCCGATTTGCTTTAATTGAATGCCGATTTTTTTTAAGTAGGCCGATTTTTTATCAAAATTATCTGGCACCCCTTGTTGGACATTCTCAGCTGTCAAACTATAGTTATTAATATCAAAAGTTCTCATGAAGCTTAAAAAACACCCGACTATAACAATGTATGACTAAAAGTATGTTTGAATGTGATGAAGAACAAAATCATGTTTTACTAGAAGTTAAGAAAGCATTTTCCTAATACAATTACGAGTTCAAGTATAGGTTTTTGTCTTGATGCTTCCTTACTTGAACAATAACAACAGCTATAAAATAGCAAACACGATGAAAATTTTCATATTTTTCAAGTAGAAATTATACAGACAAAATTAAAGCTTAAAAAACTTGCACAAGTGCGTAGATAACAACATCATCTCTCGGAAAACTTTGTAAGAAAACAACAACAACGGATCAAGACAACAAAGCATACACGACATACAAGAAGTCACAGGTATATTTATGAGTACATACGTTCGTAGTAAATACATATCTAGTAATTGTTGTAGAAGTAGTTAGGAAAACAGCAAAATGCTCTTGCAGTAGCCGTAGAAGTACCAGCATTAGAAGCCACAATAGCTGCTTCTTACATATAACAAGAGAGATAGAGTTGATGATAATTTTCAAGAAATGAAAACATGCGTCACTTCTTTTACTTGACTACATCTTCTTGTTCTCGGTTAGCAGGAGTTTGAAGAAACAATAACAACGACAACAATTTTGATTACATAATAATATTAAATAAGAGATGGTAGCATACATTCGAGGGCACATAGAAAAAGTATTTTTATATGCATTAAAGGGTTTGCTTTATGTGAAGAAAATAGGGAAGATTTAAGGTTTAGATTAAAGAAAATGGGCCAAAAAATTTTTTTTTTTCATTAACATAACTGACCAAAACTTTTTTATAAAAATTATGATGTCATTTGTGATACATATTCTCCATAATGTTACCACAGGATGGTCCAAATATGACCTATTGTAGTCTTTGTTAATAACCTTGCGGTAGCAATGCTTGTAAAATTTGTATTTTCTGTAACGTTTTTTTTTGAAAATGCCAAATTGGCCGAAACGATTATGAGTTGAGGCGGATGGATAATTTTTAACATTCTGCCATACAGATTTAACGTTGCTTTCAGCGCTAATATTTCGATGAGCACCTCTTCCAGGACGGTCGATCACTGAACGTTGTTCCTTAAAATAACTGACTTAATTCCTAATCATAAAGGGGTATCAACTGACAGAAGTGGGCTCTATATTATAAATATATATACATATATTATTTGCTAAGCTTCACAAAAATGAACGTCAGCATTAAAATTAGTTGCGGTTTATACCTGAATTAAATTATTGACCGACAATAAGAAAATTTTATGCATTTCTTGTTAGAACTTTGAATTGGCTTGAGTAAAATATCACGTTAGTAGCAGTTTTAGTCGAACTAAAATGGTTTGTAGGAGGGTAATTTCTATTGGACCTATGGTAAATCATCCAATCATCCCAAGACGGATTTCTGGTATTACAAAAAATAAATTAGAATAAATTTCAATTCAGCAGTGTAATTAGTTTTAGCGTTAACAGGGAATTTCACAAATTTGCATGATATTTCTTCTGGCCACATGAATTTAAGAAATTTTACCGCAATTTCTATATCTGTGATGGTTTTAGGCGAATATAATTATTTTCCCAAAGTGAGCTTTATTTGGTATCAGGCGCAATAAACTATTTTCCGGGAGCAGGGTTTATATGGGGCCTAGGGTAAATTATGGACCAATCTTCACGAAATTTGGCAGTGTGATTTCTCGTCCTATAAAACTGTGACGTACCGAATTTCAATTTGATAGCATTATTTATTACGGTTTTAGGCGTACTAAACGGTTTTCCGGGACCAGGGTTTATATGGGACATAGTGTAAATTATGGACCGATCTTCAAAAAATTTTAAAGTTTGATTTCTGGTCCTATAAAACTGTGACGTACCATATTTTAGTAGGATAGCGTTATTTATTGCGGTTTTAGGCTTAATAAACTGTTTTCCGCGAGAAGGGTTTTTGGGGCCTATGGTCAATTATGGTCCGATCTTCACGAAATTTAACAGTGTGAAGCGAATTAGTGCAAAGTTTTATGTCATTCCGTGTATTATTCTGCCATTTATGTTAGTTTTTGTATCAAAATGATCAATTTTTTTAGGGTGGTGTTTCCACATTTTGATTCATAGTTCCGATCCTACTGAACCGATGTTGCTGGATTTCAATCCCAAACTGCTTAGGATAACTACAAGCAATTTGAGACCAAGTTTGTTCTTTTCTTTTGCGTTTTTCGAAAGCGTGTTTTCAACAGACTGACAGACGGACATGGTTAAATCGACTTAGATTTACTTAAGAAGCCAGAATATATATACTTAATGGGGTCTTAGATTTATTATAAAAAAGTTTCACACGGAATGACAAACTTAGTATACCCTCATTTACCAAAGTGGTGGTGGAGGGTATAATAAAACAGTTAAACTTATTTAGCGTTGGTAGATCTGGGCCACCCTGTTTAATTGAATAACTTTCACTTTTATCTGTGCTGACGTTATTAACGGCAAGTAATTTTTACATTAATTAAGCCTTTATTAGTTTTTGTATCGTACTAATCATGTCAAATTTAACCACTTAAAAACGTTTTACTATAAGCCTTTAAATATTAAAGAAGTAAGGCAGTATAGTCGGTCAAGCACGGCCATACTATATCCTATACCACAGTATTTACAAATAAATTTTCAAAAATGTAACCTATTTGGGAATCAAATGCAATCATGGACCCGCCAGAACAAAAATTTGTTGTGAGATTAAGATTCATTTACAAGTTTGCTTACGCCGAATATTATTTAGATATCTTCATCTATATGAGATTTGTTTGCCTTTAATTGATATCAGTGGATATTAATGCTTAAATCCTGACTTGACAAATACCAGCTCATTAAACTTGGCTATGAGGGGTAATATTTACTGGGATAATGTTAACTCGTATTTTACATAAAATAACTGTAACTTAGTACATTTTAATGTAACGTCGGGAATTCCCAGGATTTAGAAACTCTACACCATATACTTATGGTGCATTACTTTAGCGGAATGAAAATTGCTCGTTGAACTCAAACTACCTTCAAATTGTTAAATCCCGCTCATAGTTCATTGCAAAACTTTTTTTTTGGTTTGTAACACCTGTCGGTACAAGTAATGCCCATACTCTCAAAGGATATGGTAATTTTCTGCAGCAATTTGCTTTCCATTTTCTCGAGCCAAAATTCACCGTAAATTACTTTTTGAGATCAGAAGTTGTCATTGACAGATGTCTTAGGTAAGAACTTGTTTCGGCTTTACCAAAATTTTCTCTTGATGAAAACCCTACAACTGTTTTTACGCTCGTAGAATTCCTTATAAATACAAAAATTTTATTACAAAAATATTTTGTTTTGTTAAAAAAAAAAAATTCTTATCAGTTTAGGAACACACCTTAAAAAATATTTCCAGTTTTTGTTTTTTTTTTCAAATATTTTCTGCACTCTGTACAGAAATAAAAATATCATAAACATGATTTATAATTTCACTGGCATACAATTTATAAAAATATTAGCCAAACCATGTTTTCAAATTTAAGTATAATTGATAACCAGGCCAAGTTTTCGTATGAAAAAACCGGAGCATTATTTAATATCCCAAAAATTTAAGCGAATAAATTGTAAGTCATAGACCATACTCACAATTTTTGTTGCTGCAATTTTTTAAAATTTTGCCTTGCAATTGCATTAGTGTCCATTTTCTGAAATTTTTGAATGTTTATAAATAAATCTAAATACATCTTTAATCAACTTCAAATTGAACGGAGAGAATTTCAAAGCAAGACAGAACTGTAGAGCACAACAAACTGTGTACCCCTCCCTAAACTTCTCACTACTCACACTCATAAGCTCAAGAGTTACTACGGGAAAAAAGCAAAATTCAAGACTGGACAAGGACTTACTGTTACTTTTTTTGAGTTAAAATTATCAGTTGTTGTACAAATCATTAGAGCATAGCAAATATTCTGTTAATTTATATATTTTATTTATACATATCTAGTGTTTTTTTTTTAGCTGCATGAGTACTTTCGATATCTATAACTATTGTTTGACAGCCGAGAATGGCAAACTGTATTGACATTTCTGTTCATAAAGGTTTGTCATATCATCTTGAATCGTTTAACGCTAGAAAAAGGCTTCCAAATTATGGAAATTTACTTTAAAAAAAAAAAAAACAAATCTGTTTGCGAAGTTCATAGAGCACTTCGTCTATCTTGCGAAGCTCATTTCCGATTAAATGGCTACGTTAATCCTCAAGCCGTTTACAAATAACCATTACTTCTATGAAAATTGAGCAAGAAGCTGCCGCTACGGTGAACGGCGAGCGCTATCGAGCCATGCTGACTGAATTTTTGTTTCCGAAAATTAATTAACTAACTTCAGCAACATTTGTATCCTACAAGACGCACTTGACATAAAGAGCGCTTAAAAATCGATTAATTGCAAAATCAATTTGGTGACAACTTTATTTTCAGAAGTGATCCTGTTCATTGGCCCCCTCGTTCGTGCGACTTAACGTCTCTGGGTTACTTTTTAAGGGACTATATTAAGTCATTGGTTTATGCCGACAAACCAGCAACTCTTGAAGCATTGGAAGCCACTATTCAAGCAACCATTGACGCCAATTGGCCATACTTCTTGAAAAAAATTAGTCAATAGTTGGACTGGTCAAATTGAATATGTAACTAAAGGGTCCGCCAAATAACTTTTTTTTTTTGAAAATGCTATAAAAAAAAACTACTGAATATTTTCTCAAATTTCTTTTTTTATTTGAAAGTACAATCCTTCCGGTTAATAATGGATAATAATTTCATTCAAATGGCGTCATACCCAGGTCTTTATGCAAAATTCGTCTCAATGATGTCTCCGAAATGTTCAATTGTTGAGAACGACGGTGAATTGATGTTGATGGCGCTTCACGGACACTTTCTGCCACAGCAGCAATATTCTCAACCATATTCGTTCAGCGGAAGGATAAAACTAATTATCTGTCAAATCAGACATGAGCTAAGTGTTACCATTCACGAAATAAGCAGTAGTTGAAAAAAAAAACGTTAGATGGCGGACCCAAAAAAAAAACGTTAGATGGCGGACCCTTTAGTAGCCGAGGTGGACATATGCGGAAAACACATTTAAAAACTAAACGGCATAAAATTATCTACCAGATTAAAAAAAAGAAGTTCATTCCAACAATATTTCTGTCTTCTGCTATCATTTTATGTTCTCTTGCAACTAAAAAACATCCTCTATATGCAAAAAATTCATTGCGAAATATGCATTTAAATTTTGCCAATTAAGATGTAATCGACTTATTTCAGTAGTTTTGACTCTAGTCTAATATGATAATATTTTGTAAGCAAAGTATTACAATTTTATTATATCGTGATGCATAAATTTAGAATATGCGTATAAGCCAATGGCTTAACCAAAACAAAATAATTTCGTTTTTTTTTTTAAATAGCAAACTCTAATTGCACAAGCTGGGTGTCAGAAAAGCGGTTTAAAAATAAGAGATAAATAGTTGAAAATGTAAAAAGAACGATCGGTCCTTGTGATCGATATCGAGTCCAAGCGCCTAATATGGATGTCACACTCGTATGAGTTAAATATTAAAAATTTGATAAGAAAAAGCTTAGAAAAAAATTCGCTTAAATCGTGTGGCAGCTAACTTGCCAAAAGTTTTATAAGGGCATATGTATAAAAGCAAAGTGAAATGCTTAATTTTTAATTCCATTCCTAATGGTCGCTTTCGTGCAAAAATTTTCGGCGGACACATTTAAATGGAGGCTGGGTAAAATAATAAGCTGACTGGGCCCATTTTCTATATTCAATGATCTTTGTATAATGGAAGTATTAACGTTAAATTAAGTTGCTTTAGCTTGTCCTGTAGGGCTGAAACCGTTTTAAAGTCCTACTTCGCGGGACGTTTGCATGAGGGCCAAGTAAAATAATAAGCCCATTTCATCCATTTGCAGCACCAAACAAATATATTATCTAGTAATTATCTTTTGGCTTATTTACTTTTGTAAAGGCTTCCATTAGAAGGTCTGAGGACAAGCGGGCGTATATTGGCCCACAATATTAATGCTTTATCTCTGATAATAATTTGGGCGTGTTACAAACAGAACTACAATATCAATACTTCCTCATTTTGATGATGGGTATGAGAATAATTTTTTTTTTTAATTTTAAAAGAGTTGCATTACCAGGGAGCGCACTATAGGTAATTTTTGCCTATAAGCGATTTTCAAATAAAAGTTTTGATACAAATAACTTATGATTACAGAAAAGTAAAACTGAAAACTAATGTCGAAAGTGAGTATTTTTTTATGTATTGAAATATTGGGGAATTATTTTATTAGTACGATTATATCGGCAAAATTGAAAAGGATTGAAAATTAATAAATAAAACTATGAATTGGAATTTCACTTGGCCCTTAAAAAAATGATTGCAATTGATAGTTATAAAACTTAATTTTTTCCCTAGGGCAATAAAATATCTTTCAAAGTCCCTTTAAAAAGCGTATTTTTCTAGGTAACTTAAGTGTGCCAAACTTAGAGTTATTTAATTTTTGGCGAGTAGAACGTAACGAAGCTGACAAACGGGCAGCAGTTTATGTCCATTTTATATCATATATTGTTAAAATCAGTTATTCCGAAAATTTTAAGCAACATTTAAAAGATCTGTCGCGAGTATTTTGTTTAAATCTCAGTTATAGATGGCGTAAGAGTCGTCGAAAGCTGCCAACAGGAAGATGAACAATATTCTAAGAGCGAAGTTGAAGAAATTGAGGATCATGTTTTTTTAATTTAATTAATTTATTATCTTTTTAAATTTATGTTTTATTTTTAATTTAATTTATAATTTAGAACTAGGAAACCAAATCTTGCAATAAGACTGTTTAAAACAAGTTTTTTTTTATGTGGGGACAAAAAAAGTAATGGTTAAAATAGAAGTGTTTTAAAACTTTCGCATATGAGCGCGTGTGACCAAAATTTTTTTGGAAGAATGTGCAAGCGATTGTGATAAAACAAAATTTTTTCCGTGAAAGCGCGTGACCAACTTTTTGTCCGTGACAAAAAAATGTTTCGGCCTTAAGAGGGAGGGAGACTTCTAAGGATCGAATCACAAAAATCATTTAATTTGGGCCAGTGGTTTGGCTAAAAATTCGGTTTGGCATAAAAAAAAGGAAAAATTTCCTATAGTCAAGCGTTAAAATAAAAGTTTTAAATGATAAATTTAAATATTCTAAGATAAAGATTTAATAAAGAAAAACTGATTTAATTGCTCATTTCTGAATATCTGATTAATTTTTAAAACCTATCGATAAATTTTTTTTACTATTTCGCAAAGAAACTGCAGTATATTTGCTAAGAGAATCCGGCACATAAATGGAAAATTATAAAATCTGCCCACTTGGGTTTGAATTTTTTCTCTAAACTCGTATAAAGCTTACTTCCTATTTTCCTTCCTTAAAAAAAACGCTTGGCATAATCATCATCAGTTGACAGTGTTTATGTTGTAAGTTTGTTATTGTTAAAGAAAAAAAAAAAAAAAAAAAAACAGTAGAAACTTTAAAGCTTAAATAAAAATGTTTATAATACATGTCGCCCCAAGAACTTGTCAGACTGACTTGGGAACTGCGTAAAAACTGGTTTCAAAAAAAAAAAAAAAAAAAAAAAAATAAATAAAAAAAAAATTAAGAAACGAAAAGTAAATAGTAAAAGGCAGCAACAACAAGCTGATGGATAAAGACTAATGGCAAATTTACCCAAGTTTTAGATCTTAAACAATATTTACCTAAAAAAGAACGTGCGTCTCTCAACTTTAATGATAACTATCTTAAACGTGTTGCATCATCATGTCTTAGCTTGGCAGTGTATGCACTACAATATCTCAGTATTCTAGGGAATAATTTACCCAGATGATTTTGTCGTTTTCATTGTAAATAAAATGTTTTGTAGAAAAGAGAAAATACAGTGTGACATGATTTTTTGGTTAAATGGTTTTTGAATGATATGAACAAGGATAACTAACTTTTCAGGTGGCGTTGAAGACGACAGCAGCAAAAAAATACAATGTTGTGTTTTTGGTGTTTTACCTTTTGTAGTATTGCCACCACCGTTTAAATTAGTCTTGTATATAGACTAGCAATATTATGTATATCAATTTTTAATATTCCCGAATACGAATGCGAATACAAATATCTGCGCCAAAATTCGTGGAATACGAATATCCAATTTGAAACTTAGCGGCACATGATATTTGAAATTTAATTGAAAAATTTCTCTTTTGCGTCGATAACAACAAATTAGAAAAAACTGGCACTGTATTTAACATTATTAATAATTTGAAATGATCAACTTCGCACCTCCACGTCTGATTATTTTTAAATTTTTATACTAACGTTATTAGTACTGGTTCACACTCTTTAAGTTTTAGCCATCAAGACTACAGCTGCCAGATTTTGGGGTCCAAAAATCGAACATTGAGGATCTGACGATTTATACCCAAAATTTGACGATTTTTCAAATGACCAATTTTACACTTATTTACAAAGGTTTTAGTATTATTTCATATTTTTGAATAACCTTTTGGATACTTTCGTTTATTTGATTTACAATTATTTTCCCGGGTAAGCAGTTCATAATATAAATATGTTTAAATATAATAGTTAACGCTTGGGATTCCGGTTATATACAATTTTCAACCATATTTTTAAAGCACTGAAAAGAGTTTCTGATGAGTAAATTCGGTGTTTGATATCTCTCAGTTCAATTTTAAAACTATTTATGAATGATTAAAGATCTTATTCAAGTCAGGTCTCTAATTATACACTCCTTAACTTTTGTAGCATATTCGAATGTATGACATCCTACCCAATACACAACAAGCAAATTCATCTGTTGAAAATCTTCGAATATTAACTTATATGTAATACCAAAATGTTTTTTAAATATTTTCCTATTTTGGATTTTGTAAAAACTGAATTTTTCATATTTAAAAACGCTTGCCACTCTGTGGTAAATAGGAGTGAGAATCGCACTTTTTTTTAAGAGATTCTTAGAGACAAGAAATACATGTATATGATTTTCCTTTTTATTTCAATTAAAACAAATGGAAAATGGCTAAAAGTTTTCAAAAACTTTCAAAAGTTACTGTTATTTAACAATGACGATTTTTGTGACGAATTATGGAAGACAATTTGACTATATTGAAGATTTTTTTTTAAAAAATGCCGATTTTCCACACATTTTATCTGGCAGCTATGGTTAAGGCTTGATACTCAATACTTGACGGCTTCAACTTGCACTTATTATTATACGAGTAGAAAAGCCATAAGCACGGTGACCCAAAAGATCTTTTGTGCAGCCCACTGAATCTTAATATACATGCCAGGGATGTTAAAGTTGGCACAATTGTACTTTTGTTGGTACATTTTGACCTTCTAAAGTACCGTGGCACTACCGTGACTCATTTGGTACAATTTAAAAATTTGTCAAAGTTCCACCTTTTTGAATTTTTAGAATAGCAAACAAATTATTGAGTCCTTTTCATTGCATTTGTGTTGTACAACAAATCGTTAAGGTAATGGGCGCTTAAAAATGCGACTAGTATTGAGGTGTATAGAGCGCTTTGTCCCCTTTTACAATGTGGCAAGTGAAAGGCCGATAGACGATGTTTGTTGGTAAGAGGGCGACGCTGTATGCGTGACACACTTTCTTTTTTCATCTCGCACCTTCGTCTGTCTGCCTTTCGATTTCCACATTGTAAAAGGGCAGCTATGGTACCCACAGACGAGGCAACATTAGTCAAAACCTGTGCTTCTACTTTTGTTTCCTTTTTACCACAGACGATGACACTAAAAGCAAAACATCAGTATTGCGGTTTTTTTGAATATAGAAGTACTACTTAACTTAACAAATATATGTGAAAGAAATTTTTCATATCCAGTAGCTAATTTACAAAATGAGCTGAATGCCCATATGATTCCTGACTTTTCTAGAGTCGTTGCTGGAATTTTATCCATTCCACATTCGTCTGCAAATGTGGAAAGAGTTTTTACTTTTAAAAATATAATAACAACTAAGGAAAGAAACAGAATACAAGTGCCAACATTATCCAGTCTCATACAAACAAAGGATTGGTTAAGATCGACAAATTTATGCTGCTATGATGTAAAAATTCCAACTAGCTTATTAACTTAACATATAAGTGCCTAATTTTGATCTCATGCACAGAAAAAGTTAAAATTGATTTCAATTAAAAATTTTATGATGTTAATTAAAAAATTAATTAAATTTGCACCAGTAAACAAATTAATATTATCCATTAAACGTTTAATTAAACTGAATAATCGCTTAATTCACTTGACTTAACGTTTAATCCACTTGATTAAATTTTTAGTTAAAACTGGTTTTTTTTGATTAATGCTTTAATTGCTCAAAAATTTTGGAGAATTTTTTCTGTGTACATTTATAAGACTTTTATGTACCTTATTTTATTCATCAATATAATGTATGTAAATGTTAAGTTTGGTTTTTTGTGTACAATTGAATTTTTATGCACTTTTTTGTTATTTTAATAAATTAAAAAAAAGGGTACCGTGAAGGTCAAAAAGTACATTTTTTTTGGAAGTTGGTACAAAATTTAAAACCTAATTTAACATTCCTGATACAGTCAGGAAATCAAGCACGGTGAGAGATTTTATACTTCACCTGAAGTCATTAAGATAACTTTCAAGAAACTTCATTCTGTTTGCATACTTATCAGTGTGACCAGATCTTAAAATTGTTTACAGCTTTAAGACAAGGCCCGAGAATGCTAAAAATAATTTAAAGAAATGCTAAATTTTTTCAAGGTAACAGTATGAGCTTTTATCAAAAACTAAATACGTTTTAGGAACTCATTTTTATCAATTTTTATCAAATTTTTAAGAATGACTTTATACACTACCAGACTATTATCTTGTATCTTCTTGTTACATTTTACCTTAGCTTTCCGTTGGATAGCCATGAAGTATATTGTATGTACAGAAAAATTTACAATTATTAGACACCAGCAGAATGTAATGCATTTTCTGGCCCGCTACGGCCTTCGTCAACATACTTTGTGTCACACAGGATAATGATACTTTATAAATTGAATGTATTTAACTCAACTAGTAGATATTGGGAATTATTTCTTTTTCATAAGCAACTTTATTATATTCAACATTTTTATTTTTCGAATTTATTCTATGAGTTAAATTTCAGTTATGTATTTTTTATAAAGCTTTTTGTAATAGTTCAATTCCTTAATGCTGACGAAGGCCGTAGCGGTCCAGAAAATGCATTACGTTCTGCTGGTGTCTAATAATTGTAAATTTTTCTGTACATACAATATACTTCATTACTATCCAACGGAAAGCTAAGGTAAAATGTAACAAGAAAATACAATATAATAGTCTGGTAGTGTATAAAGTAATTTCTAAAAATTAAAGGAATAGAGCTATTACAAAAAGCTTTATAAAATACATAACTGAAATTTAACTCATAGAATAAATTCGAAAAATAAAAATGTTGAATATAATAAAGTTGCTTATGAAAAAGAAATATTTCCGATTATCTAAATGTTAAACTTTTTTTACGAAGTAGGTAAGACGTTTCTTAAGATAAAAGTTATAAATTTTCATACGAAATTGAGTTGAACTATTTGTGGTCCAAATTTGTAGTATGTTATTTATAATAAAAATTCAGTTAATCAATAAAACTATTTCTCCAAACTTTTAAAATTTAACTTAAACAGACTGAAAATAATTTATAAAAACGCTAAGTAAAATGTTAAATGCTAAAATGGTCACACTGATACTT
Source organism: Pollenia amentaria (assembly GCA_943735925.1). Lineage (NCBI taxonomy): Eukaryota > Metazoa > Arthropoda > Insecta > Diptera > Polleniidae > Pollenia > Pollenia amentaria. Next base: position 183,171,031 of record OX031007.1, on the reverse strand, counting down.
TTACTTAAATAGTTTCAGATTTATTTTACTCTTTTTGCGTTTTTAGTTAGTAATTCATTAATGTTAGAGAGAATATGCTTGAATTTGGCGTATACGAATGTCGTAAAATAGGCGAATATTCGGCGATACGAATACGAATTCGTAACATCACTAATATAGACAATTGTAAGGGGTGGTTAAATTTTAAGGGCCGATGTTGAATGTGAGCCACACCTAAACGTCAAGTTTTTTTCTGCATTTCATTTGACATTTCTCAATTTCAGACTTCAATCACATTTTACAATTTAAGTTTTTATTAGTATTGTGGTTATTTTATCGAACTGTTAATGGTTGTTAATCCAAATTTCTTAAGTTTTTGTAGAAAAAAAAGACAAATTTAAACTTGTTCAAGTTCGATTTTTTTTTTAATTTTGCGAATCTAACGATTATTAAGTTTTGCCGATTTGGAGCATTTAATAAGTTAATTAAGCAGTAATTTTTTAAGAATTCCTAAGATTTATGATAAAAATGGGGAAAACAGGTAAAATTGCGTATCTCTATATCTTGTAATTTATGTATATTTTTTTAATCGTCCGGCGGGCGTGCGATAAAAACTCTTATATTTAATAATTTAGCACTTTTTTTTGCTAATTAAAACATCTCAAGCTGGAGTAATGAAATTAAACAAGTATTGTTACGAAATTAGATTTGTCTAAGTATTATTAATGGTTTTAGTTATAAGTTATATTGTAAATTATAGTTTTATTTTATATTAGTTACTATTTTTATGAACGCCACTGTACTAAATTTTCTAGCAATTGTAATTGTAGACTTTAGATTTAGATGTAAATATAACAGTTATTTTAAAATAATTTGAACACAACATTCTAGAATCTACTAGACGGTTCTTGAATCAACTAGGAATAGTTTTGAACTATGAATACAGGCTAACTCATAAAAGTTAAGTTTAGTTTGATTGTAGACATTACACGGTTCAGATCGTTACTTACAATAATGGTTAATTTTTGTGAATTTCAATAAAGTTTGTTAAGTTTAATTCGTGTGTGAATTTATTTTAATTTGCAATTAAAAGAACTCAAAGTTTTAATATAAAGGGAATAAACCTTAACGCGTTTTATAAAGTAAAAACGTAACAGTATATTTGTTTGAAGAGGCGTCCTGTAAAGCGGGGCGGTGATAACTCTGCTGCGCATTATTTACTTTTTCGCAATCCCAAAAATCTCAAGTACTACCATAAGCCTCAGGCAAATGTAGATATCATAATAAAATTTGGTTACCATGTTTGTTATTCAGGTAAAATAATTATAAAAAAGTTTTAATTTCATGACTCCATAATACACTATAGCTTCCACATATGTTTAAACTAAAAACATATTGAAAATTCAATTGTACAACAAATTATCTTTCACATTGTACTATATATAGTTATATCAGTGTTAGTATAAATACCACTTCCTCTAACCATTAGCCAAATAACAAAAGAGTGTCTACTCTTCCTGGTTGTAAAAATTCTCGTTGTAGTTTGTTAATGTTTTTGCCTTACTTTTTAACTTGACAATTTTCTAACTAGTTTTATTTAAACACTATCATTAGAAAATGCACGCAGATGCACAATCTTAAGAATAACATATAACACATTATCACAAAAAGAGATAATTTTAAATTGAAGTTGGAGAAATGTTAATAACCAAACAAAAGAATTTGAAATTATCCAAATATATTAAAATTTTAAAATTGGCTACATTTAGAAAAATGTTAAAAAAATATTTTTTTTCCAACTTAAATGTTACAACTACAATTCGTGTTGGAAAAAAACCAGCCAATTGTATGGGAATGTAAGAAAGAAAAATTGTATGTTTATTGTTGTGTCTTTGTTGAAGCTTTGATATTGTTACATTTAAGACCTGAGTGTTTTAAAATTCTTATTCACTTTATGGTCTTACTTGTATAATATTTTTAGCTTTTCTAAAGTATTTGGAAAAAGTTTCCTGACGAGCTGGCCTAAGCAACCAGCGAAATGCGCATAGGAACTAGCTTTCCCACAACAATAAATTTCAGTGTTTTCATTCAAAAATTGGGATTATTAGCACATCATTACTAAATGAATTAATTAATAAAATATTTCATTCACGAAAATAATTTTTGATATTAAATGTTCATATTTTTGAACGCAAAATCTTTCGAAATAGATAGAATTGATTTTGAGAGCTTATCTTCTTAATTGTTATCTTAATCGAGAAAATGTTGAACATATTTTTATACTTAGTTATATGACACCTCTTTTTGAAGAACTTCAAACTGACTCAAGGATCCAGGCAAGATTCAGGAAATTGTTGCGAGTAAACATTTAAGAGCAAAGATAAAATTCAAGATAAAGTAAAACAACAAAATTATTATTACTTTAAGAATCTTATGATGATGGTCTTATATGGTCATCATTGTCATTAGTATTGTGTAGGGAGATCGATTATTCGACTTTTTTCAATAACCGGTTTTCGAATATTACGAATAGTTGCTATTTTAAAAAACCCGGTTTTCGGTTAAGCAATTTTTAAATAACCGGTTAACCGGTTTTAATTCGAATACTTAAAAACTCAAAAATCAAATAAGTTTTTAAAATAAAACGTTAATTTTAATAAAAACAAAACAATTTGCAAAGGTAGGGAACCAACAAAATACATAGATATGACTTAGATCAGACCTAACAAATATTTTACGATAAAATCGAAGAAAAGTGGGACCAGTCAGTAAATTGGTCAAACTTTAGCTAAATTTTAAAAAAAATTTTATTGATTTACAAAACTTTATTTGTAAGAAGATATTTGTATAATGTAATTTAGAAACGGTTGAATGATATTTGATCTAGACAAACGTTCTGCAAAAGCAAATAAATTATAGGAATTTTATAAAGTTATTATTTAAAATATTCTCTCAAATTTATTTTTGTTGCAAACAAAACCTCTAAGCCAGGATTATCTATTTCAAATTATTTTGTTTCAGCATTATAGAAACGAATAGTGAACTGAACATTTTTTTTGTGTAAAATATTTGTCAATTCGTCGACTACAATTTAAAACATTCCATGACATTGTTTGATTTCTTCAATTTTGTTTTTTGGTTCTTGGTGTTTTAATAAATAAAACTGGTAGACATTTTTCCCATATCGTTGATTCCGCCGTAATGTTGTAGTTTTCAGCATGAAGAGATACTAGAACTACTTAAGAGTTTTAATTGCCTTATCGGGCATTTCGTCCTCGGCAACACAACGGGCTTATATTTCACCCAATAATTCATTTTTTGCAGCGTATTTTAGTAAAGTATTATTTGTCATCTTCTTAGAACTACTTCGAACGGCGTTAAGTTTCATTTGGATCACATTAATGTGACATGGAAGAACCTTTGTAGCTTATAATTTTTGGACACTTCAAGCAATTAACTTTGTCTTTTTAATCGCATTCGAAAAATATCTAGAGATATCATTTATATAAAAATATATTTAATATTTAGAATACTCTTGCACAAATTACAATTTACTTTTTAACTGCACACGTTTTTGTAGTATTTTGAATAGTTTTTTTTCTACAAGAACTCACGCTTTTATAAGCGATTTGTTTTTACAGTGTTCATAATGTTTTTTGACCTTTGTTACATTTTTTTGACATTCTTCATAAAAAGTTTAAGTTTAGCCAATATTCAATTAGAAAATACTTAAATTACGGGTACATCTACAACAAGAGTAAGGAAAATGTATATAAATTACACATTACTAAAATAACCGGTTAATTATACTAAAATAACCGGTTTATTCGATATTCGAAAAATGGACATTTTAAAATAACCGACTTGGGCAAAGCTTAAATAACCGGTTAAAACCGGTCGAATAATAACCGTTCGATCTCCCTAGTATTGTGATCATTATCATTATCATCATCGTCGTCATCATCATCGTCGTCGTCGTCATCTTTCACATAACTGCACTTAGTAAAAAGAAGTATGACGGCTTTAAGGCGTTTTAAAAGAAAAACTGTAATTTGAGAAAATTATTATTATATAAATACTACTTTTACTCTTTTTTTTGCTGAGTATTTCAAATACTTGAAAGAATCTAAAATAAGCTAATAATGCAGCTGAAGTTAAATGTTTTTCCAGAATAGTGGTGAACGTGAGTTTATTTAGTGGAAAATTGCGTATTTTAGCAAAACTATTATTTTTTGCAAGTGAGAGGAAAATATAACTTTTTTTATTGCAACTAATGGTCATGTTTCAATTATAAAAATTAAAAAAAACTGCAGTTAATTTGGAATTATTACAGAATATATTAAAATTTTAGATTGGATTATGTACGAGTAGTTATTTACCATACATTGGTAGTTTTCCTACTTTGAGGAACATTTAGTAAATTGTTTCTTTCAATTCTAAAAAATTTTGGAAATATTTTACAAAGTATTATACTGGAAAACTTTAATTAAATGTATACCAATATTGTAAATTAATGGGAATTTTTTATAAATGTGCTTAATCTAACAAAAATATAATAGATTGGGTTGCTGGGTCTTGTTTAATTTCTTTCATGGCCATTGGAGACCATTTTCTTTTAAAATTGTTGGCATTGCTGTTGGTCTTGATGAATGGCATATACTTGAAATCAGAGCATTAAAAATGATTTATTGAGTAAGTCTAATACTAAAACGTATACCCATTTAAAGTCAAACCAAAATTTCTACAAAACTAAAAGTGCAAAAAAGCAGAAAAATACAATAAATCTTAAAAAATAAAACATTTTCAGGACATTAAAGGGGCGTACCCAAATTGGCAGGGTGTCCGCTTGCGAATGACATTTAAAAAAAACACCCTTTATCAAAGCAAGGACTTTTTTGCATTCTTTGCAACCTTTGCAAACTTTAATGCTTTTCGAGAACAAATCGGTGCCATCTAGGTGTAACCTTTCAGTTATTTGAGGACGAAGGACATGCAGCCCAGCGTGACTTTTTGGTGATAACTTAACGTAAATTCTATTGTTCGTCGAAATAAAAACTGATTAATAATTTCAAGCTCCAAATATTTTACAAGGTCATATCTTTCTATAAATATAACAAGTTTAATAACCTCCGCCGACATTTAGAATATTTCAGATATGGGCTCTATATGGGATCTATAAATTACTTACCAATCCTTATAAAAACGGACGTCAGCATTGAATTTGGTTGCGGTTTAGACCTACATATCGCTCTTATTCAACAATAGTGTATTAACTCAAACTTTTTATTTTTGCACTTTTTGGAAAAAATCGATACGTAATATTCATATATAACCGCTAAAAAAATATCGTTCTATTTGGTCATCTTTTTGGTAATGAAACGGTTGGCTTAAAAATAGTTTATGCCTTTAATGTAAAATTAAAAATTGTTTTGCGTCAACTGAAAATTCTTATATTTTGAGTAAATACAATATTGTTGAACAGGTGCGATATGTTAAATTATTGACCCAGAAACAGAAATTTATATGCTCCTTCTTCTAGTCATATAAAACTTGATTGATCTAAATATCAAGATTCTTTACAGTTTAAACCGTACTAAAATGATTTTCAGAAGGGGAATTTATATTGGGCCATGGTAAATTACACAAACGAACAAGGTTTTTGCCGATTAAGAACCGAATGTTGTTTTTAAGGTTATTTGGGACGCTGAATCCAAATCTGCTGTTAGTTTTTTCTATCAGCTCGACTTTTCGCGATATACCGTTATGTCCAAAATTAAGACACTTCCGCTTCACATATTGAAATAACTTGAAAACGGTTTACCATATTCAGTTAAAAAAAATCCAAAATTCGTCAATAATATTATCTTTAAGCCGTTCTTATATCGGTTTTAAATTTGCCCAGTAGTTTAGAGATAGCGTTGAAGTTTTAAAAAAGACCAATTTAAAAAAATAAAAAAATTTTTGTTCCTTAAAAATTCATAAAAAAAATAAAAATATGACAAAAATCACACTTTCGGTTTAAAAAATTGATAGCTAAATATATTTCGAATGAAATGAGCTTTATTTCATTATAATCGGTGTACAACTTTGATATTATTCACAATTTACTGAGAAAACTAAATAGATACAAATCGCGATTTCCATGCAAAAATTAAATATTTTTATATGTGTGTTTTTTCCTTCACTTAAAAATTAGATACCCTCACTTAATTGTGAATAAATGATAAAAGCTTACATCGATTTTTACGATCTATCAGCCATGTCACAGAGTTCAATTCCGTTCGGAAACGGAATTCATTCCGTATTTTAATGCTTCAGAAAATTACGGAAAAACTTTGCGGAATTAAACCATTTTTGTTTTCATGAATGGAGTGGGAGTTTTCTGTATATTAAAGGCCAAAAAAACTATCAAAATATACTTTCTCCCAATAAAGAAATATGTTTTCTTCGGTTTCGTACGGAATCATTCCGAACGGAATTGTGCTCTGTGACATGGCTGTATATCTCATTTTTTTCATAAATTCTGTGACTTTACGTGAAAATATTAAGACTTTATTTTTTCCCGTTTTGGATTGTTCATGTTTTTTAAAAAAACAAAATTTGTAATTTTTTTAAACAACCATTACTCAGCCATTTTTTCTTTTGGTGATTTTCAAAATTTTGAAAATCGCCTACTGAGGCGACGTAAAGTTATTATTTTTGAAAAAAGTCAAAAATACGATTAGTATCGGGGTTTCCAGTAGGTACTTGACAACTTTGAATTTAATTTGTTAACGCACTATTTCACTGATCATCTAACTGTTACTTCCCTTTTTTTCAGTAAACTCATCATTTTCACCACGAACGAACAACGTAGGCAAATTATAAAAATGTACTACCGAAATTCGGTGTCGGTGACCGCAACTTTAAGAGCGTTAACTCCAATTTTCGGTCGTTATACTAGCCCTAGTAGACAAGCAATAACAAGATTAGTGCAAAAATTTAAGTCTACAAGAGTAAGTTTGGTGAGCGTGCTATATCAAGAAATGGACCAGTCAATTGGCCGCCTCGTTCGTGCGATTTAACGCCTCTAGACTTTTTTCTTTGGGGCTACGTCAAATTATTGGTGTTTGGCAACAAGCCGACGACGTTGGAAGAACTCAGAGCCAACACTGAACGCGAAATAGCAGCCGTTACGGCCGAAATGTGTTACCGAGTCATCGACGTGCCTGCGGTGGCCATATGAACGAAGTCGAGTTCCATTCATAAATGTTTTGATTGTATTGCAAGTTGATCATCAAGTCTTGGACATATCTTAAATGGTTTTGGTTTTATTTAAAAAAAAAGTTGTCAAGTCCTTATTGGAAAACCCTTTACCTATAACTTAAAAAGGCGAGCTGAAGAAAAACGGAACTTAGATTTGAAATCAGCGACATCAAATTAGTAAAAAATTGCATCAAACTTCCAATCAACACAAAACGGTTTTAGGCGTGAGTGGGCTGTCTAATTTCTTCAATAAATATGGATTTAAAAGGAAACAAAATACGCCTACGTTCTTACGACGTTAACTAAGCGGTTTTCCGAGAGTATGAATTGTATGGGGCCTATGGTAAATTATAGACCGAGATTTAAAAAATTCGACAGTGTAATTACTAGTCCTATAAAACTGTGACACACCAATTTTTATTACAAGAGAATTCTGCTTTACGGTATTTATATGGGGTAGATGGTAAATTATGGATCGTTCTTCAGTCCCATACAACTGTGAAATACCAAATTTATTACAATAGCATTATTCGTTACGGTTTTTGGTGTACTGCACGGTTTTCCGAGAGTCAGGTTTTTATGGGTCATATGGTAAATTATTGACCGATGTTTAAGAAATTTCATAGTATAACTTCGAGACAAATTTACACATTACCAAAAGAACGGCTTGCCATATAATGACTTACTTTTTTGGTTGCCAAGTTTGATCACTCGATTACCAAATGCATTACATTACATTATTACAAAAATACGAAGTGGTAAAAGAACTAATTTTTTAAGTAATATAAGAATGTCTGAAAATTTTTACTGTAAAATTGATTATTAATAGGAAAGTATACGAAATTCTGTATTACCTGCGTAATAATTTTGTACAAAAAAATCACTGTTTTTTTCTTTTTAAGATTAAAAAAGTTAGGAAAGTAATAAATTCTTAGGAACTAATTATTTTCGTCTCATACCTTGTAAAAATAATTGATATGGTAATCCACTTTAGAAGTAATTCCGCCTAAAATGCTTAATTCCAAACTCGATTACCTTTTTACAAATATTTTGCTGGGGCATTATTCGTTACGGCTTAAGGCGTACTAAACTCATTTCCGACGGTAGGATTTATATTGGGCATATGGTAAATTAGTGATCGATCTTACCGAAATTAAATGTTAATTTAATGTTAAGGATATTTTAACAAAATTTTCCACATTCTTTGTTTTTTGACACAAAAACGTTGCCCAGTTTAAATGAGAAAATTCGACCCATTTTTGTCGTCGCCCCTGGAGTTGCTTAACAATTGTTTAAATGTGCAGCAGATGTTCCGTAATTAAATTGGACCGAATTAGTAAAATTAAAACAAAAAAACCATTCCATATAATTTTGTATCGCAATTCAATTTGTTATAAAATGGTCTTGTGAACGCTACAATTACAGTTGGAGTGAACCATAACTCCGATATTAACTCAACTATAAGAAACACTCTCACTACCTCTTTAAAGAAAGTTTAACAAATATAACTTTTTATTCCCTACTGTAGGATTTCGGGGAGGAAATTGTCCACACCGGCTATACGGCAAGGCGATATACAGAAGTATTTTAAAACACACTCTGGTCGGATTGCTTTTCCTTAGACCTCATAGCACTTTCCTCTGAAATAAAAGCAATCCAAAGATATAAGGAACAAAGAGAGTAATGACATTTGACTTAAACGGGGATTTTTATAACATACTATCGGGCCAGCTAGTATGTTATAAACACCCGTTTGACCCTTATACGGTTTCGGGTGAAATTTCCCCTATTTTATGTTTCAAAATTTAATATATCTTAAACATTTAAATGAGCTTTTTTTATAATTTTTTAAAATGAGACTTTGCATTAATTACAGTACGTTTTCTTTACAAAACTATTTGAAGAATTACGAAAAAGTCCCTCTGGTGAAATTTCACCCATTTAGAAAAACGTGTAAGTATTACCTACATCCGATTAAATTTTATGGATGATTTTAGTTTATTGTTATCTTATTAAATAGTTTTTTTTTTTGTCTAAAAAGTAAAATAAAAACACCTTCAATGGCTATTTTCATTAAAAAATCAGTATGGGTGATTTTTTACCCGAAGAACGTCCCTGCAAGCTATTTTGAAATATGCAGTAAACCGTAAAAAACCCGGACATAAAATACCGTTTAGATTTCTATGTCGTAAACAATTTTCTTCTTTTACAATATTTAAATGCTTTCTCGATAAATATGTATTTCATAAAATTAAAAAACTTAACGGAATATTAAAATTACATTTGAAAAAAAAACATGATTCTATTAAAAATTTAATTCCTAACACTATATATAACCTTTAAAAAAGTAACCAACATAAAAAATTTTACCAAAAAAAAAAAAAAAAAAAAAACAAACGTATTCCTATAAAAACATACCACAATATAAAACTGGCAGTTTTATTGAAAACATGTCTAGAATAGTTTGTTTTGTTCGCCCAATCATTAAAAATTCGTTGCATGATCGAACAATAACAATATCTTTGTCAAATACATATAAATAACAATTGTAAACCCACACGAGTCGGTGTCCAATCAATATAAAAGTACGATGATATTGAATATTTAACCAAACTGTTCATACACATCTATAATGTCTGTGCCAATAAAAATTCTCTCTTTTCCTTTTAGCCATTGTTTTATCTAGTTGCTCCATTGACTATCCAAGAATCTATTTGTTGTCTTTACTGTTTTGCCCAGAAAATTAAAAGCGTTAAACCCATTTCATCATTTATAGGTCCCTTTTCATTTCGATTTAACAAACTGAATATGATAATATGGAGTATAAAACAAGACAGGGAAAACAAACGTATTGAAATCGGAAACGAACTGCTTAAATTGTAAGGAAACACATTACAATTAAATTATATATAAATTAACATTCCATGTGTGCGATGAACTACTTTTCATTCTCTACTAAATACTCTTGCATGGCACACAGACGAACACTCATACATTCAGATCTGTAAAAAAATCTTAACAACACATTTGTAAGGACAGAGCTGGGAAAGAGTTAATTTTAAAAACTGTCATAGCATATGTCAAACCTATGCATATGACATAATGGACCGATTTAGCCCAGGTGGAAAATTGCCATTTATTGGAAAGATCACTATTTATGGGAAACTTAGCAAAAATTTGTTATTTATAATTTTTTTTTTAGAAAATGTGCTATATACAAAAAAAAATTGGCGAAAAATTCCTATTTATTGTAAATTTTGCAAAAGTTTAGTAATTATAGAAAATTTTGCAAAAATATGGTATACATTAAAAATTTGCTATACAGTGCCAGCTCGCTAATCCGAATTAATGATTGCAGACCCTGATTCTGATTAACGAGATATTCGGATTACTGCATGTGCTGTAATTATGTATTATAATTCACTATATCCGAAAATAAAACACAAGCCAGGGTTCCAAAACAAATTTATTTTATTTTTATTAATCAAGAATGACAACATTAAAGCTTTTTTTAAATATAAGGTTTTTTTAGCATACACTTAAAAGAAAAATCAACCCATCCGTACTCAAATCAATCCGAAGCGGTATCAATAGCACAGTGAGTAAGGAGTTTCTTGAATCAACCACAGAATGATTGATTCTAGTACTATTATTCAATCGCGAAATACTTAACTTCTCCATATTCAATCCACGGCTGGTTTATTGACGATTGAACGACTTATAGCCTAAATATGACGATTTTTGAAATGACAAATTTTATACAAATTTGCAAATGTTTTTAATATAATTTCAAATGTTATTATAGATTCTTAGATACACTTTCATTTATTTGATTGGCAGTAATTGTATTGCCTTAGCTGATCATCATATAAAATTGTTTTTTTTTAGCACAAGGAATATTTTTAAGAGTTATATTTGATCAGTTAGTACTGTTTTATTACATCCATTTTACAACCACTATTTTTAGTCTGGCTTCACACTATAAAAGTTTTCTTTCAGAAATTCTGAGTTCATTTCAACAGACGGACGGACAGACGGACAACCAGATTTGAGCTTCCCTTCTCATAAGGAGCCAGAATATATATACTTTATAGGCTCTAAGATCAATATTGTAGAAATTGCAAACGGAATGACAAAGTTATATATGCCTTTTTACCTTTGGCGAATGGTATAAAAGGTAGGAAAATAAAAATTCGGTTTGCGAGCTTGCAATCAATGCGGACTATAGAGTATGTAATACGTCATAAATTCAATTCGGATTACTGGATAATTCGGATTACTCACCTTCGGATAGGCGAGCTGGCCCTGTATATGAAAAATTTTCGAAAAAAATTCCTATTTATAGAAAAATTTGTTAATTATAGGAAATTTTTTAAGAATTTGTTATTTATAAAATATCTTGCAAGAATTTGTTATTTATAGGATGTTTTATAAGCAATTTTGCAATAACTTGCTTTTTAAGGCTACTTTACACTGTTCTACGAGAACATTTTTTTTGTAGTTGATTTTTAAGTATCTTATTATCCACCGATTTAAATAAAATATATATAATTTTAAAGGTATTTGTGTGAATATATGCACAATATAAATTTATTTTCTAAATTTTTCGAATTAAAGTGGTTAAAAGCGTTTTAATTTATATTGCAAACATACGTGCATATACACATGTACACACACACGGCGGTTATAAAATACAATGCTTTTTGTTGTTTTAAAATATTTTTGTTTTTTTTTGTACTTAAAATGTGTACGTGTTTGTTGTACAACGCACTGTTTCTCTCTTTAGTAAATGCCAAGTGGTCGATTTTCGGCCACCAGGCGAAACTAGCTTGTATAAATACCTGTCAAAAACTCAAGTAATATCCCAGCAGGAAAATGTAATCAATAGAAATCGGGAATGTAATACATATCTTGTTTAATATTTGATTCCAGAACACATTACTCTTAACCAGAGACCCGAAAACTTTTTATTTTTTTATCATATTAATTTCTTTGTTGAGTAAAATTTATTTTCATTTATTGAGAAAAAAATCAAACATTGATATTTATTTTCAAATAAAAATATAATATATAAAATATGGATATATCCATCATGATGAAAAAATAAAAATCCTTAAACGATAAATATCAAAAAAAAAAAAAAAAAAAAAAATTGTCAAACACATAATTATTTTCTTTAAATTTTAAATTAAAAATTTTTTTAAACAAAAAATTCATATAATGCAGCTAAAATTCGTCAATTATAAAAGAACTATTTTATAAATATTTTGCTTCAAATAAAAAAATGCAGATGGATAAATAAAATTTTTTATTCATAACTTTTTTTTTATATCGAAAAAAAAAAAAAAAAAAAAAATTATGGTTTAAAAGTAATTAAATAAGGGGTCTGCTCTTAACACAGAACATGTCCTAGGATTGTAATAAATTGCGAATGAATTAAATAATTCATAACGGATTTTTATTAAGAAAATACATACACATGAATGTAAAAGAAAAAAAATACGATTAACTGTCATGAACAGAAAAATTGTTACGAACAGAAACTACGTATTCCTTGTTCTGCAAATGTGGGAATAAACTCGTACATGGTAATAGAGATGAGCGATCCCGTGATTTTTAAAGATCATCGTGATAAGTGAATGTGATTTAAAAATCACTGCTCCATTAAACTGTGATTGTGATCACGGTTTATCAGTTTTCTGTTCTTTTAAAGCAATTGCGGCCAAGCTATATGTACAATGCGCGAGCTTTTGCAAGAGCTTTTGTAAGCACTTTACAAAGAAACAACAACAAATTGTAAGAGCTTTCAAATCTGTTTACTTTCATATACATACATACTTGTTCAAGACAAATAAATTTTGGCATAAAAAAATTCTAATAAGATAGAAGAGAGAATGAAAGGAACAGTAATATCATTCGACATTTCATTCAAAAAACGCTATTACCCACACAAACAGTGAAATATCATAAATTTGTATATGTAACAAAATACAAAAAGAACGACTTAGAAAGTACCTGTTACTTGAAAAATTTGGTCACAACTGTGATTCGTGATTTTTCAGTAACAGTGATTTAATCACAGGTACAGAAATATCGCTCATCTCTACATGGTAATCAATGCATAAATTACCTTCTCGATTAAAATTAATGCATTATATTCTATCGAAAATAATACATTAACTTTTGTAGTTATTTACGTAATTAATTCTGCAGTGTATTTCAGACGGAGATTCTGGGGGTTATCAGGGCCGTGGAATTGATAGAGGCCAACATTGCCAAGGGCTCTGAGCTCACTATATATGTGGACAGCCAGGTGGCTCTTAGGGTCTTGGTGGGCTGTTGTGTGAACTCCAGGCTAGTGGACGATTGCATGAGGACTGTACGAGATATCTTAGGGAATTTTGTTGTGAGGCTGTGCTGATAAGTTGGCGAGACTGGGCTCTGAACTGGATGGTCCTAACAGCTTGCAGGCCGTCAGGCCTCCAATGGGCTTCTACTTTAGAAGAATTAGGGAATGGGTGCTGAGCGGGATTAATCGGGTTTTGCGGGGCCGAACGGACTGCCGGGTATCACGCACGCTGTGGCCGATGCTTCTACTTTAGAAGAATTAGGGAATGGGTTCTGAGAGGGATTAATCGAGGTTTGCGGGGCCGAACGGACTGCCGGGTATCACGCACGCTGTGGCCGATGCTTAGTAGGTCAAATTCTGAAGCTCTGCTGGGCAAGAGTAGGGCCTGCGTTATAACCATGATAGGTATTATCACGGGCCGCTGTATGGTGTTCAGGATTGCGGTGAGAATGGGATCTGACTTGTGGGATATATGTAGGTTGCATGAGACTTCAGAAGACTTTGAGACAGTTGTGCTCCTGTCCCAGGCTACAGAACTACAGGATGAGGTGGCTGGCTAGCAGATTCCTGCACGAACCGGGAGATGTCACGGGCTGCGGGCTCGGAGAGTCTGACGTGATTCGTAATGGAAATAACCTGTCTGCGCGGCAGGAGACTGGAGACTGGGCACATGTAGGGCCGTTTTCTGTTTGGTAGGGTTATTTTTCCTTGTGCTGTGATAGTTTAAAGTACGCTTTATATGAAATTTTGCAAAATCCTGCTATTTATAAGGATTTTCGCAAGAAGCTCTAAAAGAAAATGTAGGAAAAGTTATAGATTATTTTGCGAAAATTTGCTTTTAATTGGAATTTGTGTTTTCGAAAATTAACTTTTTATAGGAAGTCTAATTTATACCATGAACTCATTGTTTTACATCAACTCTTAAGTATCAATAACTGTATAAAGTACAACTGCTTGGACATTACCAAAAAGTTAATGGTGAATTGGATAAACGTTTGTGTGTGAGCTGGTTTGTTTTTTTATGTGTATGTGTATTAGTGTGGCCTTTCATTGTATAGGGTAAAAAGTGTAACAATTTAGGGTCTCACCTCCTAGAATAATGCGAATACCAAAAAAAATAAGGAAATACTAAATTTTGGGCCAATAAAAAAAATTTAGAGGTGGCTCAAAGCGAGTGAAATCTCAAAATATTTGGATTTTTAAAATTTTTTTATTTTCATTTAACCTGGATACCATTTGTCAGATTTCCTTACCCAGTTCACATTTTCAATAAATTCTATGGTAGATTGCTTATATATAATGCCCAAGATCATAAAAGCTATAAAAGTTTGAGCAAAAAACTTGCAAAAACCACAATTTCTGTGTAATTTTACATATTTGCTTAAAAAAACGTGAGATTTGCTGTTATTATAGTTTATAAATTTTTAATTGTTTGGCGGATTTTTATGATATTTGGCATTTAAGATAGGTAAAACCCATAGAATTAATATAAAATATGAACTGGGTAAGGCAAGCTGACAAATGGTATTCAGGTTTCATGAAAAAAAATTAAAAAATCACAATTTTTTTTGATTTTCAGTCGCTTTGGTCCACCTCTAAATCATTTTTTATACCCTCCACCACCACTGTGGTGAATGAGGGTATACTAAGTTTGTCATTCCGTGTGAATTCTATCGACTTTTTTATTATACAGAACTATGAATCAAAATGTGGAACCACCACCCTGAAAAAATTGATAATTTTGATACTAAAACTAACATAAATGGTTTATTAATGCACGGAATGACATAAAATTTTTCTCGACTGCAAATCATACTGGCAAATTTTGTGACGATCGGTCCATAATTTATCATAGGCCCCATATAAACCCATCTCGAGGAAAACAGCTTAGTACGCCTAAAACCGCAATAAATAACGCTAGCATACTTAAATTCGGTACTTCACAGTTTTATAGGACGAGATATCACATTGCCAAATGTCGTGAAGGTTGGTCCATAATTTACCCTAGGCCACATATAAACCCTACTCTCGGAAAACAGTTTATTGCGCCTAAAACCAAATAAAGCTCACTTTGGGAAAATAATAAAATTCGCTTTAAACCATCACAGATATAGATATTGCGGTAAAATGTCTTACTTAAATTCATATGGCCAGAAAAAATATCATGCAAATTTGTGAAATTTACTGTTAACGCTAAAACTAATTACACTGCTGTATTGCAATTTATTCTAATTTATTTTTTGTAAGACTAGAAATCAGGTTTCAGAATTTTGGGATGATTGGACCATAATTTACCATAGGTCCAATACAAATTACCCTCCTAAAAATTATTTTAGTTCGGCTAAAACTTTTACGAATCATGATATTTTACTCATGCATGTTCAAAGTCCTAACAAGAAACGCATAAAATTTTCTTATTGTCAATAATTTAATTCGTGTTTAAACAGCAACTAATTTTAATGCTGACGCTCGTTTTTCTGAAGCTTAGTTAATAATATATATGTATTTACCATATAGAGCTCACTCCTGTCGGTGGATGGTATCAAAGATTCGGCACAGCCGAATATAGCACTCTAACTGGTTTTTCTTTTATTGGCCCACAACTTTGTACATCTTATGGTGTTTTCTTTCCTACAAAAAAAGGTGACATTTTATTTAAAAAATGCAATTTGGAGTTTGTTTCCTAAAAATTTTTTGCTCTCTTAAAGGGTGGCATGTTTTATTCTAAAAACTCACCCTTAATAATGGCTGTAAAACAGGTCATTTCTGTTTATATATAGGGCTACCAGGCGAAGTTGGGAAAAAATCGCTTGAATCAGGCCAGTATAAAAGTTAAGCGATCAAGTTATTTTTTCTATTATTTTATAGAAAGACATAAGAAAGCATTACATTGTTAATAATAGGTTGTCAGTTAATTGAAATCTAAGTGGATATGGTGTTATAAAATTGTTCTCATAAAAAGTCTTCAAATCAAAAAAATCTTTAAAACATGGTGTCGATAAATCAGCAATCTTGCATCGGTATTTTCCTTTTTTACATATTTTATGAATTTTTGGGTATTTTTAATCATTCTTAAAGGAAAATATGGATATTATCGCATCCATTATACATATCGCACTTATTCAACAAGAGGGTATTAACTCAAAATTTAAAAATTTTCAGTAGAAGCAAAACAATTTTTAATTTAACATTGAAGGCATATGGAAATTAATTTTAAAACCAACCGTTTCATTACCAAAAAGTAGACAAAATAGCAAGATATTTTTACAGCGGGCAGATATGAATATAGCGTGTAGATTTTTTCGAAAAACTGGAAAAATAAAAATTTTGAGATAATACCCTCTTGTTGATTAAGTGCGATATATGTATGTAAAAATAACAATAAATCAAGTATTGAATTCATTAACATTAAAGAGGAAGAAATGTTAATTATGTTTAAATTTCCGCCTAAGCAACCACTAGTTTGCCGACGTTATTTTAAATCTAATTTTTACTTACATTGAACTGTTTTCGAGCAAACTGGAATTTCGCCATTCATTTTGTTGTTGATGAAATAAACAAATTTTAAATTATTTTTTTTTTAAATTTAGAACAACAAACTTTTTGTCAGCTGTTAAAAACAGGGCATTCCACTTTCTGATAACTTGTGTTTAGTTCTCGTCAAATAACAAATAGCATTATTACAGGGTCGGCAAGACCTTTTATACATACACCATTTAACAAGGTGATATTTTTAAGTAGAAAAGAAAACACCATTAGTTTGTTTGGTATTCGGATATTTCTAGGGGGTGAGACCGATAGTTTGAACACTTTTTTTTTAAGGGCCACCCTAGTAGTGTGTATGGTGGCATGTTTTCGTACATGTGTTAGTAAATTGTGTATGATTAAAGTAGGGAATAAAGGATATAAGATTCAATGTAAACATGTTCTTAAAATATGCTTAAAGTGTTGTACATTAAGTTTTCTTTCTGTTTTTTTGTTATTCTTTCTTTCATTTTCTATGTTATTTTCATTAAAGATTTTCGTTTTTTTTATTGTTTTACTTATTCTATCTGAAACTTCAGGATTCAATCTTATGTGCTTAATATTTAATGTAACTTTAATTTTACATGTAATTTTGTTGTGTGGGTCATATTGTATTAAGTGTATATTTGTATGTTATTTTAAGTTTTAATTGAAATGGAATAAAATGTGTAATGAATGAATATTGATGGATAGATTGAAAACGTTGTAGGAGTCAGTTGTTTGGATTTAGAATAATATTTATATTCTTAAGAATTGGAAATTTAAATTGAAATACATATGTATTTATATAAAAAAAATTTTATAATTATAAATATTAAGAAAAGAAATCTTGTAATGTGCTTTTCATTTTGATAGTCATGTATTAAGAAACAAGAAGAAAATACACAGAAAGAAAAACACTCGGGATAAATTAAGCTAGTATAAATAAGTACGAGTCGTACTCAAATATTTAAGTACGAATAACACTAAAACGTTCTCAAGACCATCCTAAATGGAATAACTCTTGAAAATTAATCCCGGAATTTCTTAAACTAAGTATAATATTCTTAAACAAAGTACAAAAAAGATTAAACTTTTCGTTGGTAGCAGTGTTACCACCAGCAAAATTCAAAACTACACAGATGACGCAAAATTACCCAATTTAAATAAAATTACACCTGATATCAAATTAACGTTTAATTATAAAAAAAACTTACAAAAAAAAAAGAAATACGAAAGTATTTACAGACAAATTTTTGAGAGTGTTCCCTTGTTAGAACGCATATGCAATTATGCACCTATTACAAGCAAAGAAAAAACCTGGTTGTGGTAAACATATTCTAAGAGCAACATATTATGATTAGATTCATGATTGTAGTCAACATATTACGATTATTATTGAATCATATTATGACCACATATATTCGTAATATTACATCATAAAATTTTTTCTTAATCCTAATTTGTTTTCATTATATCCTTTTATAATATAATGTAATCATATTATTATCATGTTAATCATAATAAGTTAAGAAGTAATCATATTATTATATTTTATATATAATTAGGCTTATTTACTTACTAACAATTTTAACGTAAAAGTGTTACAGGTATTTCACATCATAATATGATGCAACTATAAACATAATATTTTTAAACTATTTTCGTCGTAGGTCGCAATTATTTATAAATTATTTAATAGAATTTTCATTGTTTTGCTCTAAAATAACACAAAACAATGGTCAATAATTTTGCACCATTTTCAAAAAATATTAAAATTTTTTTAGCATTCATATTTAATTTTGTGACACTTTACAATTTTTTTTAATGTACCTACAATTTCCTTTTTTTTTAATTTCTTTAAACTTTGTTTTTTTAATGACTATTTTTTTTAAATTGTTTAGCCACTGAATAACAAATAATTTGATAGGCAAATTTATTATACAAACGATAACAAAATATAGTTAGAGTAAAGATATTTTGTTTGCATCTTAAACATATTATGAGTACACGTATAGAAAGTTATTATGTTATGGCTATTAAATACCATTAAATGGTTGTGAGGAATATAATATGTTTTCAAAGTTATCATTATTTAGTTGTTATAAAAATTATTATTTTTCAGTGAACCATATATAAATTAATAATTGCGATAAACAATGACATGTTTACAGTAACTATAATATTGTTGATATTAAATAAAAAGAATAATATTTTGTGTACGACAACAAACAATTGCCGTTACCATGCCGAACCATATTTTTGCTCTGCGTGTTAAACAAAATTATTTTATGAGGTTAAGACTAATAATTAGAGAATTCTTAACGCCGAATATTATCTAGGTAACTCCTTCTATTTGAGATTATATCATCTTAAAGTTATTTAAGGGAGGGGGCTTTTATATGGCCTATCATTCCTACATTCCTAAACCTAACAGCACAAAATTTGTTCATGACATAGTAGCTATATTATGGCATTACAAGCTATTGTAGTGAGTACTATTTGTATGGGAGCCATGGTCATTTATGGACTGATTCCAAAATTAATTTCATAGGATAATTATGGTTTAAATAAAATACATTTGGGCCAAATTTTGTCCAAATACCAACATAATATGATGGTTTATGGGCACAAACACTCTATTAGGAAAAGAGTTCGTGTGGGTACTATGTCAAATTATGGATCGATCCTCAAAATTTAAAAAAAAACTAATTTAATTAAATTATCTTAAAAATTTGCCACTTGTACTTTGCGCAGAAGGTCTACAGGGACGGACAACCCGTCAGCAGGATTGACGATACTGATTCTATGTCGCTCGATATAGTACAACAAATATTTGTCTGTGTTTCACACATCAGCATAAACTCATAATACCCTTCTAACTTAAATAAGATAATATTGACTTATACTATTAAACTTCATATGGTAGTTCGAAATAATTTAACAAAAACAACATTAAAAACCTCAAATAAATTTATTAAAATTAAATAAAAACTGAAAATAATAAGGGGTACTTCCATTTATATAGGGAATGGGCAAAATCTTCATGTTCGTCCTTTGTATACTTTATTTAGTTTTTGTAATGGTTTCAGACCGTCTGTTCTTAAATCAGTATTAAGAGCGCTAAAAATTTCTCAACTAAAGCATTTTAAATGTTAAAGCAAACACAAAATTTATTACACAGAAAAAATTATTAAATTTCTCCAATCACCACATTTATTCCAAATTCATAATATCAAACAAACAAGTTGTTGACTTTGCACCTATTACCAAAATGCTTATATTGATTACTAAAAATTTTAAAATTTTGAAAAATATTTTCAATAACTGATATTTTTAATTTTAATAAAAAAAGTGATCAAAAAGCTTTGCCATTTCAAACAATGTGTTAATTTATTTAAATAAATATTGACAATTCCCAACAACAATTCTACATGTTTAAATTATTTTATTTTAAGCGAAAAAAGTCAATTAAAATTTTTTGTTATTTAATTAAAATTATAAATTTTAATTAAAATTTTATTTCAAAACAACTTAAATGTTAATTAAATCAAAATTAAATTTTTAATTTTTTTTCAACTAAAAAAAATAATTGATCCAGTTATCACATTAATTAAATTTAAATACTTTTGAAACCATTTTTTTAATTGATAAAACACTTTTTTCTGTGTACCTTTTTTAATGTTGGAAAAATATCTTTCTCCAGAGGTTTTTAGTATTTATAAATACCTTATTCTTTCAATGCACATCGGGTTTTAAATAACTTTGAAGTTCATATTCATCGAAATCTAATTGTCCATCGGGCGCTATCTTTATCAATCTTTTGGTTGATAAACTATGAAAATCTTTTTTTTTTAATAAACAGTGACTTTGGTTGAATATACTGCAAACTTTTTAGATTAACAATATCTTAATTGGTTTAAATTTTATCACTAAAATCAAACCCTTATATTATATGTTTTGAAATGAAGAAATAAAAGAATTTTAAATTAAACCTGATCTACACCTCAAGAAAATTTCCCACGTTCTACCCACGAGAGTAAAAATTACACCAAATTCGGGTAATTACCCACAAAGTGGAAACACAGGTTGGTAGTGCCACTCTGAGAGTAAAGTAACAAATTATGCGTTTTAATCTCAAATACAGTGTGGCCAGGTCTAAAAAAATTTTACAGCTAAATCTGGCTAAGAGATGGTCAAAAAATGCTAAAAATTATTTTAAAAAATGCTAAATTAATGCTATAAATTTGTTTAAAGATTTTTGTTAAAAATTTATTACCAGTATGAAATTTAAATCGAAACTAAATACATTTCAGTACCTAATTTTGTAACGAAATGGAAATAAAGCAAGTAGCTAGATTTTGGTAAAGCACCTGATACATATAAATATTAAGCACAGGTTGAGTTGAGATTAAATTTTAAATTTAGGGGATCTGCAAACCTCTGATATATGTAAAATTTAAACGATTTATTTCTACATTTTAAACTTTAAAAAGTAAAATTGGAAGCAAGAGTTCTTTTTTAGTTTATATTTTTAGTTAGTTTTTTAAAGTAAAAATCGTATCGGGCATGATGTTGGTGTTTTATAATTGGAACTCTGCAAGGTGTGAAACAGGAAAGTAAATCAATCATAATAATATTATTCTTCTAATTTCACTTTTGGTTTATTTCAAGTACGAATTCGGGATTAAATCCACTTTATACCACTAGAATCAAGCACATTTTGTAATTGATTCAATCTCAGGTTTTCTCAAATCAATCTCATTTTCGGATTATAAAAAGCACAAATTCGCAAAATCAAAAAATAGTTTTGTTGGAGGTGACCATAGCGAAAAATATGAATTCTTAAGGTATGGAGTTATGTGCAATAAACATTTTGGTTTCTTAATTGGTAGTTTTAAGATAATATGAATTCATTCTAATAAATTTTCGTAAAAAGTGGCTTCAAATAAAGCTCTAGAATAACACACAGCTCTTTTATTAAAATTGATTCAGTAGTCTTGCCAAACAAGTTTTTATTAATCTAGTATGCCATTAAATAAGACGTTGTTAACAGGGAAACCAGAAATATGCTCTAAAAACCGCGTTTTATGCTCATTAAATATGCAGTAAAAACTCGAAAATATGCCCTGAAAATTGTTGAAAATATGCCCCAAAAAATCAGAAATTGCTCATTTGAAAACAAAATATTCAAAACATTAGCATTAAAAAAAAAACAATTCTTAAATTATAATCGGTAAAAAACAAAGTTATATTATGAGAGTTATATTGTTTATTAATGTTTACATTTAAAAGGAAGTTAAAGCTATTTATAGAAGGGAGCTTTGGGCAGATGCGAGCCGATTCGAAAATAAATTATTTGCAGTAGAAATATTTTGCGGCGAATTTCAAGCTAATTGGAAAGAAGTTTTTATGGTTAATATGTGAAATTATACACCGGGATTCGGGATTTTTCAGGAAATATGAATTTTTCGGGATTCGGGATTTTTTTCAAATCAAAAGATAAATGCTTTTTATAAACATTTATTTAAAAAAAACGTTGCTGAAAGAGGTTTACAAACACAAGTTTTATAATTCATTTAATATTACAAAGTTGTTTAATGATTATATTGATTACTAAAATTTCCAACAATGTGTTAATCGAATCAATAAAAAAGTAAATTTTACTCAATTAGCTCAGTTGCTTCAAACTTAATAAAAAAATAATTAATATAGCAATTGAATAGAGCAAACTAGTAATTGATTCATTTGTAAGATTCTATTAAAATTTTTATTAAATGAATTCAGATGAATAATTGAATTTTAATTCGAAATTAATTAACCATATCCATTTTTTTAGTTAACCATAACAATCTTATTTTAACAAAAACACATTTTTATACCCAGGATCTACCACTAGTGGTTAGAATTATGTAGAGTACAAATTACACTACCTAATTTGGTGAAATCGTGCCATGAATTATCTTAGGTCCCATGATAATTAGATAATAATTAGATAATAAAACCACACCGAACTTATGGTTTTTCTTTTTGTTTTGTGTATTTTAAAATACATTTCATTCTTTAATGAATTTTCTTCTTTAATTATTTTCAGCACTTCTTATATTAAAATTTCTTTATAATTGTTGGAAGCGATGAAAAAGAATAACAAAGTTTAACTTTTTTCCTTCGTTTTTAATGACATTATTAACGGAGTTAATCAAATAAATATAAAAAGATCAATATTGTGCTCCCTATCCTCTCAAGGGAGAATGTTTTTTTTTATAAAAAAGGGAAAATAAACAAATTAAGTTAACGATTTCGGGATTCGCTGAATTTTGATTTCGGGATTGGCATCCTTTGTACAAATGAAATGTATTTACCAAATTTAAAAAGACTATTACAAAATTGAAACCTGTACTTTGCGCACAAGTTAACATGGACAGACAGCCAGGCAGACGGACGGATGGATATCGTTAGGTCACTTTAAACAGTGGTTCTGAGTAGGTCGGTGTTCTAAAAAATTAGTCCAGATTTCTATGTATTACATCGCCAAAAACGTATATAATTGCTTTTTCTTTAATTATTTTGCTTATATAAATATAATATTTGAAAGAACCTGCTAACAATTTTAGAGTAAAAATTAAAAAGTATACAGTTAGATATTTCAAACAGAAAAACCAGAATTTAAAAAAAATTGTTTTCTTATTTGCTGCGAAAGATTCTTGTAAGCATCTAAAAAATTGAAAATGTATCCAAATATGCCTCAAAAAGGAAAAATATGCGCTATAAACTTAAAAAATCCATCAAAAATGATATTTTAACTAAATTATGCAAAAAATGCTGTAAAGGGTAAAATATGCAATAACAAATCGATGCCAAAATTCATAAAAAGTTCTAAAACTGATAAATATATTGTTTCTGCTTTCATTGGCCGCACATGGAAAAAATGCAATTGCATATTTATGGTTTCCCTGGTAGGACTGTTTTATTCAACTATGCCGAACCTTTGACACCTTCCACCGACAGAATCGTTATTTTTGTTCTAGTTCTTTTAGTTCTCTCTTATATTTAAGAAAAACGCATTTAAAGCTTTTCATACAAAAATCATAAGGAAATTAGTTTTTATTGGAAAAAAGAAGTGATCACAGATAATCGTTATTTTGGCTCTATCTCTTATAGTTGTCAAGAAAAACACATTTACAATTTTTCATACAAATCTCATAAGGAAATTAATTTTTATTGGATAATAGAAGTAATCACAGATAATCGTTATTTTTTCTCTATCTCTTATAGTTTTCAAGAAAAAACGCATTTAAAGTTTTTCATGCAAAAATCATAAGGATATCAATTTTTATTACGAAATAGAAGTGATCACATATAATCGATATTTTTGCTCTAGCTCTTATAGTTTTCAAGAAAAAAACGCATTTAAAGTTTTTCATACAAAAATCATAAGAATATCAATTTTTATTACGAAATAGATGTGATCACAGATAATCGATATTTTTGCACTAGCCCTTATAGTTTTCAAGAAAAACCGCATTTAAAGTTATTCATGCAAAAATCATAAGGATATTAATTTTTATTACGAAATAGATGTGATCACAGATAATCGATATTTTTGCACTAGCCCTTATAGTTTCCAAGAAAAACGCATTTGAAGTTTTTTATACAAGTCATAAGGATATAAATTTTTATTACGAAATAGAAGTGATCACAGATAATCGATATTTTTGCTCTAGCTCTTATAGTTTTCAAGAAAAACGCAATTAAAGTTTTTCTTACAGAAATCATAAGGAGATTAATTTTTATTGGAAAATAGGAGTGATCACAGATAATCTTTATTTTTGCTTTAGCTCTTATAGTTTTCAAGAAAAACGCATTTAAACTTTTTCATACAAAATTCATAACAAAATCAATATTATTGATCACAGATAATCGTTATTTTGCTCTAGCTCTTATAGTTTTCAAGAAAAACGCATTTAAAGTTTTTCATACAAAAATCATAAAGAAATCAATTTTTATTGGAAAAAATAAGTGATCAATGATAAACGTTATTGTTGTTCTAGTTTTCAAGAAAATCGAATTTTTTCATACAAAATCAACCCAAAAATCTATGTTGGGTAAGAAATATGAGTGATCCCAGATTTTCTTTGTTTTTGCTCTAGCTCTTCTAGTTTTCGAGTTCATAGTTTTTCATGCAAAATCAGCCCAAAAATTTACTATTAGTTTTTTTCATATGAGTTTTGACAGCAATTTTACCATCCTTTTGGATGGTGGAAAATTTGAAGTTTAGAGAAAATTTTGCGAAATTCAGGATTTTTGGGAAAATGTTGTGAAATATTTTTTTTTATTTTAGAGAAATGGACACAATTACAACAACACAATATAAGCTACAGGTGAGAAATTTATCTCAAACATTGTTTTATATTAATAATAACTTAAATCGCTCCTTTATTTTACGTAGCTCTAATACTCCAAAATATAAATAAAGCAAAGAGAAAAACTTCAAATACTTATCTTTTATTCCAATGCGTAGATAGAAAATACATATTTAGATGGTAGGGGAGGAAAAAGAATTATAATGAATTGAATGCTATGTTACAAGTAATACCCATTTCTGCTTTTAATAAGTAATCGGGCAAAAAAGTTAATTGCCCATAGGTTTAGAACTTAACTATGTTGTCTGAGGGTGCTTTGTTTAATGTAGAGGTTGAAAGAAAGTAATTTCTATGGAGAAAATATGAAACGTTGCTTTCTTTTGAACTTTATGTTAAGATATTAAGTTGTTTACTCAATTAAATATTTAATTTTGTTTAAAGACAAGATATTAAAATTTGAACATCGTACAACAAACCTCAATGATAAACAAATTCATTTGAAATTCTTCTTTGACATTCAATTATGTAGAATTTAATTGACTTTAATTAATCAATTTGTAAGAATTTATAAACCATAAAATAATTAAACAGTAACTGCTTTAAAATGTAACATTTTAAATGTTAAATTCGAATGAACTTACAAAACCAAAAATAGATTGAAATATGTTGAAAAAAAAACTTAAAAATAACATCAACGAAATCAACAAATTGCCAATTAAAAACAGCCAACTGTCAACATCACCGCAGACATGTCAGTCTGATGATAGAACACTGAACAGTGGGTGGGATTTATTTCTGAATTGCAATGAATGTTGATATTTAAAGTACAATGAAATACGCTGATTCAATCGCTGATATTAGCCATTTATTTTTATTTAATTTAAATTACTCATGTAAGGGAATAGATAATTGCGTGTATATCACAGAAGTTTTTCTGTCAATCTATCTAATTATGTACATAAACATATATTTAAACAATAAGAGCTGGGTATTTATTAGGGTATTCATTTAATCGGGCTTTTGCTTGAATCGATTAACCGCTCGATTAACTACCAAGGTTTTGGTTTAATCGGTTAATAATCGGTTAATTTTGTAATTGATCGCTTAACCGATTAATAATGTTTTTTTGGAAATTAAGAATTTAAATAAATACAAATGAATTAATTATTTATTATTTGGAGTTTATTAGTAAAAGAAACAATAGCATAACAATTTTTAAACTGAAACGAGCAAACAAAAAAATTATTCGTATATGTAATACAAATTTTTTAATTAATACATATGAGGGGACTTAAGTACAAGGGATTAAAGTGCTTTTTTAAAATTTAGATTACTTATTGAATTTGTAGGTGAAGTTTAGAGAAGTTCAGAACACAAGAGGTGAATGTGGAATTCTTATGCGGTAGCGAGATATGGCGACCAATTCTAGCAGCTGTCATTAAAATGCCTGTATCGCTTGGAGCACACTGGGTATATGAGCACTAAATCTCAATTTTTTTAAAAAAGACACTTAAACCCCTTGTGCTTAAGGCCCATCATATTATGTTTTAATAAAAAAATAAACTGTGAGATCATTTTATAATTTATTTCAATAATTTCATATTTCATTGTTTCATTTATCGTAAATATTGGTGAAATCGAAAGCAACCATAATATCAGGCGCGGATTCAGGGGGGGGGGGGGGTGAAAAAAGGAAATTGCGCCCCCCTAAATTATAAAAATATGTTTTTCTTATTTCGATAATACACGAATTTCCGTATTTAAATACATACTATTATACATTCAATCCCAGCAAGTGCCATCTATATCCGAAAAATAAAGGTTTGGGTTGAAAATGCGAGCGGTTGAATTATTAATAAACTCTAGTATATGCAATATTTTTATTTGTGTTATGATAATTATTTATTATATACATTTGAATATAACCGTTTTTCGTATCATAGTTTCGTCATACTAGGCTTTGAATTTGAATTTTATATGCATTGCCATTCTACCTTCACATATGAAAATATGTATTGGTCTAGTAAAAGTTTACCAAAGAAGAATTATATAACTGTTAAATTTCAAGTGCATTAATAAGAAAAGTTCTCTGATATACAAAAATACATAAAAATTAGTGAAACAATGGTGAGTCCGTAATTTTTTTTTAATATAATTCACCTATATAAGTATATATCATTTAGTCGTAAAGGATGTAGGTCCAATGTATAAATTTTATAGGAGAGAGAAAAAACTTTATAAAGTCTTTAGTTCTGAATATATTTTAAGTCTGTAAATCCAGTTTTGCTTCATTGCCGACTCTTTATTGGCTTGCAAACCAACTAAAAATAATACATTTATGTTTTACATAGCTTTTTGAGACTTATCACCTTTTCTATTATATATTTTATATTTTTAATGTACATTTTAGTATGTCAATTTGCAAAAAATAAAATGTACTATAAAATTATTTTGTTTATTTCAATGTTGTCTATTAACAAATATAAACAAATTTTTATTTAAATTTTCACATTTTAATGGGCACTAGCGCTTTTTCTTTAGCATTTTTGGACTTAGAACTTTTACATATCGTTGCAAAACAAGAACTGAAAAAAAATATTTGTATTTTTTTCCGCAAACGATGTATTTTTGTTTACTCTATTGAACTGCATCAAAAACTTAATTTTCAAATATTGAAAATTAGCAGCCAAAATTTTTTGTCTTTCCATTGTTATAAGCTTTAAAATTCCTTTCTAAATAAAAATAATTTAAATAAAAAAATTAACTGTAATCAACTTAAACCAGAATTATTATAATATAATATATAATAATATATTATATTTATCTTTAGATTAAGACCCAAACAGTTCGACTAAAATTCATAACTTAATTTTAAAATTAGTGAAGCATATTCCTTCTTCCAAAATTTTGTTATCAATTGCATATGTTTTTTTTTTGGTCGAAAAATTGTTCAAACAATTTAGTATGATGCAGTCAAATAAATTGTTTCAAATAAAAAAAAAAAAACATTAAAAATAAATAAAATTATTTTTATAGCAAAAACGTTATTTAAAAAGATTAATTTATTTTAATTTTTATTGAACTGATCTTATATTTTATTTTACCTTATTGTTGAGTTTTTTTAATACAATATCAACATATCGTTTTTAATAAACTTTTAAAAACAAATTTTTTACTTGTTTTGTATCATAAAAAATGTAGCGCAACCCCCCCTAAGACTTAAGCTGGATCCGCGTCTGCATAATACAGAATCTAATTTCTCAGTACTTTTCCTAAATTTCTCTAAACATATAAAATCTTCCATTATGCCTTTAGAGTCCTGTTTTAATTTTTTTTTAATTTCTACAGTTCTAATTGCTTCGGTTAAGAAGACCATACTTCAGGAGTTATTGAAGGCATTCTTAGAAATTTTTTAAAATTAATTACCATTCTGATCTAACTGCTAAAAAATGCATCATAGAAGGCATCGCCTCTTCCGTAAAAAAGATGGAATGAGTATCTTTTCCTTCTATGAGAAGGGAGAAGCTCCTTCTCTTCTCCATTCTCATAGAATTTTTTTTTGGCAAAGCAAAAGCCAAAGAATTTAGATTCCGGCTTAAAATCACCATTCTCTGGAAAGTCTTCAAAGAGCCATTAATTTGAATGCCTTTTAGAAGCTTTGGCGAAAGGAGCAAGAGCGGAAGGCCTACCCTGCAATGACAACGTGTCTAAAAAGATTTTAGTATGGAATGGAGCGAGCAGGCCTTGTATATACAAAAGAAGGAGTAAAGATGCCATTTAGAAGGCATATGTACCCCTTTTTTTATTTCTCGCTAAAAAATAACTAATCAAAAAATACTTAAGTTTTTGAGTGAGTTCCATCGCATCTGAAAGATTTTTTTCCACTGCAGGTCTGGTTCGAATTTAAGATTTCCGCAAAAGTCTGGAATACCTTGTATTTTGAACAAAAATCCTATTAATTTAAATTTTAAATATTTATAATCTCTTATACCGTTCTTTTCTATATAAACATTACTTATTTTTTGTTTATATACTACACGCAAAGAAAAAACATGGTTGATGCAATCACAATCGCAAACTATCATTAATGTTTGTGGTTATGATTGTGTCAAACACGTCTTAACCGACAATATATGTTCAGACAGAATGTTTTAAGCTAATTATTGGCTCAACCATATTATTATGTTCAGAAGAAGAACGCAAACGATCTTTCAAACCAAGTTTCTATATTTCCCAAAACCATGCAAAATGTCTTGTTCCACATGTTATATAGTTCTCACAATAAAAACAATAACAAACTTAATATCAATAATTTATGTTTTATTACAAATATACAGCATACATATATTAATAAATAAAACATATTAAAAAATTAAATTAAATACACTCATTTATATATGTACATGTGTGTGTGTTTTAATTTATAAGTTTTATATTATGTTTTGTGGTACAAATATATCCAAAAAATAAGAAATCTAAAATGTAGCCTTATAGTGCATTTACACTTGTAATTTTCAAACTAGTTTATGATCGTAAACTACTTTCATAAACTATATCGTTTACATCAGCAGTCTTGACAGTTAACAGTTTAACAGCCGTGTCACAAAACAGCTGACTTCAGTAAAAAAAACTTAAAAACGTTGGTGCACGTACATTTATACATACGATAAACATACCTTTTATTTTCGTTATCCATATTATATAAAACAATTTTCAATTAATTTTTTTAAACTTTTTCTTGATGTGTTCCTTTTTTTAACGCAAACTTTTTTAACTTAATTTTTTTTTTTTTATGAAATGTCAAATATCACTAGCGTTGCCAGAGCAAAATTTGAAAAGAACAGAGTTGCATTAACAAAAACTGGTTGTTTGTAACTAGTTTATCTCAAAAGCTAGTTACAAACGTGTTTATAATTTGTATGGATAAACAAGTTTCTTAAACTAGTTTATCATCATAAACAACTTATAACCTGTTTATGGTGTAGGTGTAAATGCACTATTAACTTCAGCTGCAATAACACAGACTTAACTTTTATTTCTTTTATAAAATCTACTATATCAATATACTATTAAGCAGCTATTCAAAACAAATCGGAGCTAATGACAAAACTTTGTGTCAAAATTTCTATATCGGGTTCAATGTTGTAGGTTTTTTTTTGGCTGCAAGAAAGGCAAAGTAATTGCACATTTATATATTTTTATAATTATTTATAAATAATAATTTATTTCGTTAGTTTTGCGGGGAGCCTTTTTGTGCCCGCAAAATGTTTTAATGAATTTGTAATCATTCATGATTAACTGACGCTCGCGGACGGAGAAAATTTTATATTTTTTTTATAAGCACACGCTGTCTGTTTTGACAATAAATGTTTGCTCATTACGAGAATGTGTTTAAAAGCAAGAAAATTATGGTATTAAGCGAACCTTTTGTGTGCAACTAATATTATGATTTTAATTGTTTAGTTGAAAATATATATATTATAGTAGCAAACATATCAAATAATTTAATATGTTTAGCTGGATCAGAGTAACTTTTTAGGTGTAAAAGACCATATAATATTATTATATCGAATTTAAAAATGTTAAGGACAAAAAACACTTTTTCAAGTTATATTAGGACTATAATTAATTTATTATGGTAAACATTTTAGGCAAATATGAATAAAAATGGTCGTAGTGACCATTCCTTAATCATGTTTTTTCTCTGCGTGTAGGGTATTCATTTAATGGGGCTTTTGCTTTAATCGGTTAATCTTTCGATTAATTAACCGAGGTTTTGGTTTAATCGGTTAATTTTGTAATTGATCGGTTAACCGATTAATAAAATTTTTTTTTATAAATTAAGTAATTTCAATACATAAAAATGCATAAATTATTTATTATTTGGAGTTAATTGTTTTAAAAAGCAATAACATAACAAACATAACAGATATTGAACTAACACGAGCAAACAAAAAAAAGAATTCATAAATATGTAATACATATTTTTTAATTAATACATAAATATTATGTAGTAATTAAAAAATAAACTGTTTGATAATTTTATTAGTTATTTCAATAGTTTAAGGAGACCTTAAAAATAATCTTTTAGAAAAATGTTTAGAATTTAAGCGATTCTTTTCTTAAGTTTTGATAAATCTTGATCTGGAAAAAATTCTTTCACTAATACATAATACAGAATTTTTAATTTCTCAGTCCCTTTCCTGGATTTCTCTAAACGTATAAAATCTTCCATTATGTGATTAGAGTCTTGTTTTAGTTTTTTTAAATTTTCAACTCTTCTAATTTTTTCGGTTAATTCTGTTAAAAGATTGATATGAGAAAATATGAGAAAAACCAATAACTAAACACATACATACAAATGGGAAGTTCCAGTGAAAAGTCTCCTTTTTGTAACGTAACGCCAGAAGTAATTTAAATCGTTTATAAAAAATTGCATATGTATAATTTACTTTTTTATATGTTGTGTAAAGGGCAAATAGCTCTACATTAAGTTACAAAGGAGATACGTTTTGAACAACATGGTCCTAAAATACAAGCTTATTTGCTTTCTGGCGTTACATGGCAAAAAGTAGACTATTCGCTGGAAATTCCCATATGTACCTCATACGAGAACAGATATTTAAATTTGATAACTTGAAAAATAAATCTTTGTAAGTCCAAAGCGTATTAAAAAAGGTTTTATACAAAAAGTCTTGGAAGTCAAAATCCACTTCTGTTTTTTGTAACGTCACGCCGGCGAATAATTTTTCTTATATCTTCAAATCCTTACGGTTGATTTTTCTGATTATAGTACTTTGTAATATAGAAAAAACTTTTTACAAAATTTGTCTTCTTCATTTAATTTTTTTACATTTCGTCGTACAAATATCACGTCACGTCAGAATGGAAATGCCCATATAAAAAGAACGTGAAACATAAAGCTGTTAACAGCAAATACCTATTTAAAATAAAGATCCCTTCTTTGTTTGTATGAAAAAATATTTTCAAAACACATACCTTTTGTATATTAGACGAAACAAATAATTAAAAACACAAAAAAATATGTTATAATACTACAAAATATTAAAAATTTTGTTACTTCGGTTAATCGGCTTAAATTAACCTGTTTAATCGTTAATCGAAAATAGCCAATTTTTAATGAACCGGGCAGTTAATCGGGTAGTACTTAATCGGTTAACCGGTTACCGAATGAATACCCTAATATATACTCAGCGGGAAAACTCAGAAGACCTTCATGCTTCAGGACTTATTGAAGGGCTGTTTAGAGTGGATTCAGATCCCGTTATAAAACCACCATTCTCTTCTAAGAGCCTTTTTTAATGCCTTTCAGAAGCTCTAGCGAAGGAAGAGAGAGCGGATGGCCTACTTCGCAATGACAATGTGTGTAAAAAGATATGAAAAAATGCGCCTTTTTTCCCCGATGGATACTATAAAATAAAAATCGCTGTCTTTTAAATCATTTAAACTATTTTATATATTAACAATATTCTACACTATAATTTTGTATAATAAAAAATTATTCTACTTGAGTTTTGGTCAAGTTTACCTTGAATTTAAATTTAATATTCGTATCGTAAAAATGTTCCAATATTCGTTAAGTTTTGAATATATCTAATTTTTTTTATAAACATCTTTTCCTAAATTTGCATTTTTTATTATCACGTAATTTTTAATTTCTGTATTGTACACAACTTTATTGATTTAGCCGGTCTTAAACGACATATATTTAGCAGTGTGCTTGTCAAATTTTTCACGGCAAAATGCATGTCGTGTAAAAGAAACATAAATTTGCTTCTGTAAATAAGTACATTCGATTACTTTTACAGTCAAATGCAAGTTAACTGAATAATAACTCTCAAAAAAGGTATTTGGCGAAAAAAGTACGCAAACGTAAAATATTTAAAAATTCGTAAAATTAAGGGAACAGATGATGGAAAATAAATGAAGTTTTAAAATTTTTTTTTTTAAAAAAAATTGTTTGATGTAATATTTTCCAAGCTGGCAATAGGGTGATCATTTGCCATCTAGCATCTTTTTTATGTAACAATCACCCAAATAAGTCTTTTCATATCACTTTTGATTATTAAGCAATGATTTATCACTTGAGCGACTGAAAAAGGATTCATAAATGATATAGTCATATGTTCAAATAATGATATTTAAAAGTTTTGAATTTAAAACTGATTTATGACTTGAGCGATTAAAAGAGGATACACATATGATCTTTGGGGTGATTCATCGGTAGGGTACCATTTTCTCACATACAGGGTATCATTTATGATCGAAATATTAGCTCATTTGCAGTTATTTTTGTAAAAATAACCTAAATTAGTCTTCTGAGATCACACTTGATGATTAAAAACTGATGTATCACTAAATTTTGGTTATTTGTATCTGATCAAATTTTTTTATATACTTCATACTTCACACTTTAACAACTTCAAAGAATTAAAACAAAAAAAAGGCTTAAAGTTAAAAGTTGAAGTTAGAGTTTTTCCAGCGTTTTTTGCATTCCTGGGAAACCGTCCCACAAAGATTTGCTAAAATTAAAAAAGGTTTCTTTCAAGATTTCCCGGGAATTCCGCAATTAACTCCCGGGAAAGCGGGAATTGCAAACAATTCCCGGTAATTGCCGGCAAAAAATCTAGTTGGAATGAATATGACTGCTACACAAATAATATTTATTCACTATTTTATTTCTAAATAAAGAATCTTTCTGAAAGAAGAATCTTTTTAACAATTTTTCAAGGTCAAAGAACTAAATATTTTAGACAGCTTAATTTTTTTACGTATTAATAGTAAATGTATTTTTTTAAAATGTATTTTAATACCAAAAGTATTGGAAATACAAAATACTTTAGCGACGGGTATTTAAAATACAAAATACAAATAACATTTTGGGAATGTATTTATAATGTAATTACAAAATACATATTTGCATTTCAAATACGCGTTTCAAATACTGCCCAACCCTGACCATTGTTCCCATATAAGGACAGCTTCCACCCTTAAATACAATTTGAAACGTATAAAACATTTAGTAATAATAATATTGTCCGATTTATTTTTTTACGGCTACAAATTACTAATCATATTTTGGCGAAATCAATAAAACACCATAAAATTTTGTGGTAATCATAATTAGCTATAGGAAACACATAAAGGCAACTCTCGGTATTCACTTTAATACGCCTTAAGCCCTAACGAATAATAATACTGACATGAAATTTAGCACACAATTAAAAAGTCCACTTCCGAAAAATAACATTCTTGGTAGAGTACATCAAAGATTCGGCATAGCCGAGTGTAGCATATTTAGTTATCTAATTATACTAAATAGTTTCTGTATCAAAATTTCGATTAAATTGGTAAAATTATTAATCATTTAAAAAGTGTAATTACATAACAGTTATTTCATCTTTCTTCGTTTGGAAAAATATTGTGGGTAATTAATATCTATTACAAAATTTCATTGAATCATGGTTATGTGGGTTGGTAAACAAAACAATAAAGCACAAAAAATAAAAAAAAATAAAAAATTCCCACTGCTCTATATGACCAAAAAGATATTATGTTACTTAGGGAGCTACTTTATCACCACGTTCTGAAAAGTGAGATGATGGGAAAAACTTGTTAAAGCAACTATCTAAAGTAAATTTACTGAAATTTTTTTAAGCCAATATCGTGTTGCCAGCCCCCTTAGGAAATATTTAGGTCATACATATCAATTCATTTTTTTCTTACTACATTTTTGTATTGTAACTTTTTCTCATTCGTGATAATTGATTTGTGCGTATTTGATTAACATTTATTCGCAGCTGCATATCTATTTATCTATGTTATTATATGAACTACTATTGTGTAGTATGTATGTATGTATACTAGATGAAAGTATCGTTCTGCTAACGAATTGTAATTTTTATTGTAATTTTCATATACAGAGTTGTCATGACAGTTTGCGTATTTGTATGTGTGTAAAAGTACTTATGTATCAAGTTCATTAAACATTTGTATCAGTTTAATGCTTAATTGGTGCAGAAATTTACGTTCAATAATCGATTGTAGCTTGGAAAATTAATTTCAAAGGTTAATTTTATTTATTCAACGAATTTGAAATATTTTTGGATTAATAGTTATAAAAAATAAGAATAACTAGATGCAGTTGACACCAGGGCTGTGGAGTCGGAGTTGAGGTTTTTCTACCGGAGTCGGAATCGGAATCGGAATCGTAGTACCCACAAAAACTCGCGACTCTGACTTCAAAACTTTTCGGCATACAAATTTTTGACAAAGTTACTAATATTTTCCAAAATAAAAATTCTTCGAAATTGGCGATGCAATATTTCAAATATCGATTTGAAATTTTGAAAGAATCATTTTCTTGCTATATTAAACCATTTAAAAAGTACTGCATTAAAAACAAGTAATAGTACTATATTCGGCTGTAACGAATCTTTGATACCCTCCACCAACAGTTAAAATATATGAGAGCTATAAATTATTAATTAATCTTTATAAAAACGGACGTCAGTATAAAAATTAGTTCCTGTTTAATCCAATTGGACGACAATCGGACAGTGTTATGCTTTTATTTCTAGCAATTTGAACTAACTTGCTTTTCAGGAGGGGAATTCATATAACCCCCATGGTAAATCACGGACTAATCATCACGAAATCCTGTAGAGTGATTTCTTTTATTAAAAATCTAAATGGAACAAATTTCAGTAGTGAAATTTGTTTAAGCGTTTAAAGTGTTTTTCAGAAGGCTACTTAATATGGGATCTAAACTAAATATGTATCGATTATCAGAAAATAAATGATATTATTTCTGGCGATATGAACCAAAATTTTACCACAATATCTATATCTGCTACGGTTTTAGGCGTATCAAAACATTTCCCATAGTGAGCATAATATTGGACATTATATGGTAAATTATGGATCGAGATTCAGGAAATTTTTTAATACGCCTAAAACCGTAGCAGATATATTTATTGTGGTAAAAGTTTATCCAATTTTGGTTCATATCGCCAGAAATAATATCATTAAATTTTCCGATTATCGGTACATATTTAGTTTAGATCCCATATTAAGCAGCCTACTGAAAAACACTTTAAACGCTTAAACAAATTTCACTACTGAAATTTGTTCCATTTAGATTTTTAATAAAAGAAATCACTCTACAGGATTTCGTGATTTCTTTTTAGTTCAATTAATCTTTGACGTACCAAATTGTATTACAATAGCATTATTTGTTACGGTTTTAGGCGTTCCAAACTATTTTCTGTGAGTAGGCTTTATATGGGGCATATGGTAAATATGGTATGATTTTTAGTCCTATAAAACTTTCACGCACCAAAGTTTGTTATGATAGCGTTATTTATAACGGTTTTAGCAGCACTAAACTATTTTCCGATTTATGGACCGATCTTTACGAAATTTGACAGTGTGACTTCTAGTCCTATAAAACTATGACGTAGCACATTTTAATGTGATTGATATATTTATTACGTTTTTAGACGAACATTATGACTTCTAGTCATATAGAACGAGTGTATTCAAAATCCTTATATCATGCCGTCCATTATTCCACCTTCTATGTTAGTTTTTCTCACAAAATTGTCAATTTTTTAGGGTGGTGGTTCTACATTTTGATTCATTGCTCTGATCCTACTGATCGAATTTTGCTGGACTTCAATGCTAAACTGCTTAGGATAACAATTTGACAACAACATTGTTCTTATCTTTTGAGTTTTTTGAAAGTGACCATGGTTTCAACAGACGGACATGGCTGAATCGACGTGGAATTACTCAAGAGGTCTGAGTTGCCTAATAAAAAAGTAACACACGGAGTGACAAACTTAGTATACCCTCATTCACCACTGGTGGTGGAGGGTATAAAAAGAGTTTAACGTCAAATTAGGACCAGTCTCATATACATTTAGCATCAAGGTTAGAGTAGGAATTGGAGTCGAAAACGGAGACGCACTTAACAAATTTCAGCCTTTCGAGTCGGAGTCGGAGTTAGTGCTTTTTTCTGACGACTCCACAGCACTGGTTGGAACTAAAATATATTTTGTCCTAAGATGGTACTTTCATACATACAGTAAAGACACCTTTAGGCAGGGTGGGCCATAATAAAAAATTTTTTCTCGGACTTTTTTCATTTCCCGGGAAAGCGGGATTTGATTTTCAATTTCTAGGGAATTCCCGCTTACTATTAAATGGTTCATAATATAACTTAATTTATATAAACAAAGAACAAAAAGCAATTCAGAAGCGCTATTTAATAATTTTATCAATGCATTAAATGTTATTAATAAATAAAAAAAAATTAAGGGAAATAATTCTGGCAGTCGTGATCGAATATTTTTTCGATTCGAATGCAATCCTATTTGTAATTCTTTGAGTCGATACTGAACGAATCGAAATTATTTTTTCAGTGTTGTGAAAACTCAAATAAATACTTAACAATACTGAAAAAATAATTTCGATTGGTTCACTATCGAAAAAGTTATTCGAACGCGACTGCCAGAATTGGCCCACTGATCTTTATATGGAAGACCAACAGCATTGCATATAAAACCAAAAAGGTAAATTATTTAAACAAAATATTTCAAAATATTTCCTTGTAAATAGGATTTTAGTACAGAATAAGCATTTACAGAAAGTTTAAAAGCTCCCGAGAATTTCGTCGACTCGTAAATGTGCTTCTCAGCTTCAAATGTCCATAAAATGTATTGCTGTTTCCGTACAAGGTACGAATGGTACATGAAATGTTGCCGCAAGACTATGCAACCCGCTTAAGATTTTTAAAAACATTAACCGAATTATCAACGGATTAACTTATGGCCCAACTTGTATTATATATATACATACATAAAACTCATTTACTACCACGTCGTCATAATTCATAAAATAAAATTTTGGAGTTAGTGATGCAGAATTGTTCGCTATATTTATACCCTCCACCGCCACTAGTGGTAGATGAGCGTATACTAAGTTTGTCATTCCGTGTGAAACTTTTTTATTATACATATAAGACCCCATAAAAAATATATATTCTGGTTCGTTGAGTAATTCTTAGTTGACTTACCCATGTCCGCCTGTCCGTCTGTCTGTCCATCAGTCCGTCTGTTGAAAACACGCTCACTTTTGAAAAACGCAAAAAAAAAGAACAAACTTGGTCTCAAATTGCTTGTAGTTATCCTAAGCATCTTGAAATCCACCAACATCGGTTCAGTATGATCAGAACTATGATTCAAAATGTGGAACCACCACCCTAAAAAAATTGATAGTTTTGATACAAAAACTAACATAAATGAATGATATAAAATTATGCACGAATTCGCTTTATACGACTGCAAATCACACTGCTAAATTTCGTGAAGATCGGTCCATAATTAACCCTAGACCCCATACAAACCCTACTCCCGGAAAACCTAAAACCGTAAAAAATAGCACTATCATACTAAAATTTGGTACTTCACAGTTTTATTGGACCAGAAATCACACTGTAAAATTTTTTTAAGATCGGTCCATAATTTACACCCTACCTCCGGAAAACAGTTTTGTACGCCTAAAACCGTTATAAATAATGCTATCATAATTAAATTCGGTACGGTACAGTTTTGTAGGACTTGAAATCACACTGCTTTTCTTCGTGAAGATCGGTCCGTAATTGGGATGATGATTGGTCCATAATTTACCATAGGTCCAATACAAATTACGCTCCTAAAAACCGTTTTAGTTCGGTTAAAACTGTTACGAATCATGATATTTTACTCAAGCTAGTTCAAAGTTCTAACAAGAAATGCATACAACTTTCTTATTGCGGTCAATAATTGAATATAGGTCTAATTCGCAACCAATTAAACGCTGACGTTCATTTTTGTAAAACTTAGTTAATAATATATATGTATTTATCATATAGAGCCCACTCCTATCGGTGGAGGGTATCAAAGATTCGGCACAGCCGAATATAGAACTCTAGCTTTCTTTAAATTGTGTAACCAATTCGTTTTTATTTATTTTTTACTTTCCCCGTTTGACGAGCATGTGTCGTTATATTTTCTAAGTGGTAAGAAAAAATAAAAAACTTTTAATACGTTTATTTCGAAATGTATTTGTTTGATTTATGATGATGTTGCATCAAATGAGCGATATGTGTACGGATACTATTCCTAAAAGTGGTTTGTGTTTCCTATGAAATGAACATCATATTATCCTCTAATTCCTTACCAGGTTTGGCAGATGTGGCAATTTATCGCCAAACGTAGCAATTTTAAAACTTGTTTGGCGTCCTAATATTGAACTTGGCGACATGGCGATTTATAAAATAGTAAGAGATTTTGTTGGTTTTTTAATAATCCATGAATTTGTTCTGGGAATCGTTAAATTCAATGAAAAAAAATAACATTAAAAACTATAAAACTATACTGGTATTTTTATGTATGAAATTTGAATGCCTCAAATGTGTATGCGAACAAATTGATGACTCGTGTAGATGGCGTGTTAAGAACATTTTAGTATATCGGCTTTTATTATGTAAATATTAATATTTGGCAGCCTTTCACTTTTATTTTCTTACATAGAGAATTTAAGCTTTTTTGCCTATTTAAAAAAAACTAGCGGTTAATAGAAGGTATTTTCATAAATACTGTGCGTAAGTCTTATTGATATTTAAAACACTTTTCCTCCACTAAAGGTTATTGATTTTAAGTCAGCATTTAAAACTGAATTAAATAATGTTGAAATGGCTGATGAAGATATTGGACAAAATTGCCGTTTGTTAATAAAAAAGCCTTTTTTAATAATGATATTCCGTCTAATTTAAATCAGTTTTGGCCAAAAAATTTATAGCTTTACTTCCATATTCATAAAAAATATTTTAGGCTTATTTATGGCAGGTTAATAAAACGAATTTTCTATAAAAATTTGTTTAATTAACCTTTTATTAATCAAAAATATTTTTTATGAATATGGATGTTAAACATAACTTCCTTGCGCTGTATTTTGTATGCTGGTAGTTGCAACTAGTAATGCCTGTGTTGGAAGAGTATTTTCAAAGGTAAGCTTCACTAAAACTTGCCTTGGAAATAAAATGCAACACACACTTCACGGAGCGTTATTGCGTGTTATATGTACCTTCGCAAGATTTGTTAAATAAATGTTATATCCACGCAATGGATTCGAAAAAAGAAGGCAATGAGAAATATGTCTTCAATATATAGTGTATAGCGTTTAAGAAATATTATACAACTGCATATTCATACGAACTATAAATATATCCAATAATTGTATGATCGTAACTACAAAAATTATTTTTTTGCTCCTTCAAGTCGACTATTATAAACTATTTTTTTTAAAGTAATATTTATATCTTTTATGTGTTAAATAATCATTAGACAAAATATATATCACTTTTTTTTAATTTATGTCAAATTTAATTGATTAGAAACAAATTATTTTTTTATTATTTATAAAAAATATTTTTAGCAACACAGGTTTGCAAAATTTGGACAAAATCGTACTAACGTATAGTTTTCTAAAAGTTGAAGTTGCGCTGAATACAACTTTTCTATTTTGAAAGTAATTGGTACGACTTTTAGGTCTTAAAAATAAAAATGAATTCGCACAGTTATCACGTCTCGAATATCGCGAAAACCAGGGAATTTTCAAACTTTAAGCAAATATTAAGCGCAACTCAGACCTTAGCCTGTGTAATTTAATACTCTTTTTGTCGAAACTAAAAATAATAAGGCTTTGGCGATTTTTGACATTGAATTTGGCAAAAAGGCCAAAATAAATCTGTTCACTTCTTGTGTTAGACTTGCAAAAAGGAAAAACTTGACAATGGTAACACTGGTTTCAAAAGAAATACCATTTTCTTAGTGATGCCACAATAATAATAGAATTTATTGCCACTTTTCTGGTGATGACACTACAATAATCGGAAGGTGTAGAATGGAATATAATGAGATAGGAACTTCTTGTAAAGATGTTGATTTTCAACTCTATATATT
The DNA here is from genome assembly GCA_943735925.1 of Pollenia amentaria. Classification (NCBI taxonomy): domain Eukaryota; kingdom Metazoa; phylum Arthropoda; class Insecta; order Diptera; family Polleniidae; genus Pollenia; species Pollenia amentaria. The sequence goes on along the minus strand of OX031007.1, from coordinate 183,129,563 downwards.
TCTTCCAGGAAAATTTCAACATATTCGCAAATTGATGTGCTTTTTATATTCGTTTAATTTATTTTCGCATTCACAACACCCCTTATATCATTTTATCGATTATAAATTGTGTTAAACTACATAGTTCACTATTGTTTATTTATACAACATACAATCGATACAAGGGGTTTTGTGAATACGGCATATAGGTCATAATTCGGACAATTTATAAGTCGTACGTTTGTTGGAGTTCATTATTGCAAATACTCTTTGAACACAGGCATTAGCAGTTAGAATTACCAGGCTAAAAAGGCAGCAAAAGCAAGTTCTTTAAGATGGTACCTTTTATATGTATCCTTATACATATAAACGTTTGACCAAAATTGATTTTAATTAGATGGAATCATTAAAATAATAGTTCCATTAAACAAACGGTAAAATTGTCAACGCTTCTCAAAACAAATTCATAGCTCATCAAAAATAGCCAACAAAGTCGCCATATATTTTATAAAGCGCCAAAAAATCACCATGTCGCCAAATCAAAAATGAGGACGCCAAACAAGACATAAAATCGCTATGTTTGGCGAGAAATCGCAAGATCTAACAACCCTGTTTGCAAAAGGTATAAAAATATAAATTTAAAAAAAGTAAATTTGACTAAAACAATAGCTAATATTATTTAAAAGGATATAAAGAAGAATTAGTATACGAAAATAAAGAGCAAATGCGGACCTAAAATAAAATTAAAAAATAGAACTTAAACACGCAACTAGACTAAATCAGCCAACTTCTTAAACAAAAACAAGCTCTTCCATAATACATAAAATATATAAAATTATATAAACTAAGTACAAGGAATGTATATATATACATATATGTATGAATGTATATTAAGTCATAAACATGATCTAAAGACATATACACACACATTAAGTCAAATATGGGTGGAGAGTTGCCAAATAATCCAATTTAATGTAGTTTTTAACCAAAAGTTAAAAACTTTTTGTTGCGGTTAGGTGACCGACACATTCTGTTTGTCATATTCAAACTTTAAGGAAAGGCATTTTAAATATCAGTATGTATGTATGTAGATGTAAATAAAAAAAGTCACAGAAATCTTACATCAATATTGACTACGAGCTTTTAAAATATTATGATTGGCATTTTTGGGGACTAGTTTAATTTTTTCTTTGGTGTCACTTGTAGATCGTCAAAAGCGAATTGATTTTGCCAAGGATGTTTTACAGGGTCACTTAAATCCTTAGGATAAAGCGATTTTCCTAGTTTCTCCACACAAGCTGGTTACCACTTGTACGAAATATGCAAAACTTGCTCTCGGCTGTAAATAGGACCTTTTGCCAGATTTCGTCTGGCTTACTTATTATAAATTACTTGGCAAAAGCAATTCGCTTCTGACGATTTACAAGTGACACCAGAGGCTTTCTACGTGCCAAGGAGTCGAAAATTTGGATCTGTTTACTTCTAAAATGGATACTAAAGTATATTTTGATATATTAATAGAACAATCCTGTCGAACTAAAATCCTTATTTGAGAAGCGTATTTGTATTGTATGATGGCTAAGTGAAACAATAAGACAGTTTTTTTTTTACATTTTCAGAAAAAACAAATTTGCTAGATAGAAATTATTTAAACCAAAGTTACTGTCTTGCGATATAGGTATATATATATATATATTTTTGAGAGATGTCAAAAAAAAAAAAACCAAAATTCGTGAAATCTAAGCTGAAAAAAGAAGTGATTGAGAAGTATATGTGAGTCAACTGATTCGTTACTGCATCATGGAAAATCTTACATTGTAATTTGTCTCTAAAGACATACGAGATTCATATGGTGAACGCACTGAAGACTGAAGATTATCGGAGCAAAGAAAACAAAAAGTTGTTCTCTGACAAAGTTCGTATGCGTTTAAATAAAATAAATAAATTTTTTTTTAAAAGAATACACCGGAGTTGCTTATTTTAACAGTCATCTTAAACCAGCTGTTCAACATTCAAGCATAATCCCCAAAAAAAAAAAAAAAAAAAATATAATAAAATATATTCTACAGATGTCGAGCGTTGACTGAAAGAAGGAGAGTTCGAAGAGAGTGGTAATTGCATAGTTCCCCTCAACTTAAAAATGTATTAAACGAGTTCACAAAAAGCCTAAGAAAGTTACTGCAATCTCAGAAAACGGCTTCCATAAAAATATCTTAAGGAACTGCAACTCCACAGCCAGACTTAAGGATTGCAGCTAGAAATCTTAATAGACCAGCTATCTCCACCATTACGAAATTTGAATAGAAGTTGGGCAAGAAATGATACTGAAAAAAGAAATCTGTTTGTTAATCATTTGAAAAACATATTTATCCCAAATATATGTATCTCAATATATAGCAGATGAGTTACCGCCTCTTAATGTTAGAGCAGCTATTCTCCTAAGATTTGAGATAAGAGGAATAGAAGGGCTATTTGTTAATTAAATACCAAGAAGGCACCTGGTATTGATAAGATCAGTAATAAATTGATTTTGGTCCTACCTCGCATAGCAAAGGACCATAATACAAAGGAACATAATACCAAAGCCAGGAAAGGATCACACAAAAGTTGAGTCATACAGGCCTTTTAGCTTATTATCTAATATTTCAAAGCTATTTGAAAAACTACTAGTGTCAAAATTAACGCCGATTTTAAATGAAAATAGATGTATTTCATACCATCAATTTGGTTTTCGAAGAAAGCACAGCACAATTAAACAAACTCATCGAATAGTTAATGTCATAAGAAAAGCATTTGAAGAAAACAAATATTGCTCTGCACTCTTCATCAGCTTCAGCTTTTTATTGAAGCTTAACTTACCAGCAAACATACATAAACTGCTAGAAAGATACTAAGTCGGTCGAAAATTTATTATTTAAGAAAGCGATTTTCTTAGTTCTCCTCAGCCAATTGGCGTTGGAGTCCCACAAGGCAGCATCCTGGGCACTCTATTTTACTTAATTTATACTTCGGACATGCTAACATTCAACAACACCCAAACTTCAACATTTGCGGATGATACAGATTTTCTAAGCGTACACGGCAAATGTCATGAAGTATCTAGTTACTTACAGGATGATATAACTGAACTGGAAAAGTGGTGACAACAATAGAGGATAAATGCCAATTAGCAAAAATTCGCGAAAGTTATATGTTTCACTTTGCGTTGGAAAGCATTCCCCTCTCTTAAAATCAATAATCAAATAATACCTCAACACTCACATGTAAAATACCCCGGTATACATCTAATCGGCGTTTAACGTGGAAATGGAATAAAGAGGCAAAATAAGCTTCAATGAAACTAAAAGCAATTCAAATTAATTTGCTCATTGAAATAAATTCTGTTCTAAGTCTCGATTGCAAACTTCTGCTTTACAACTCTAGCCTAAAGCCAATCGGGTGCTACGGTATTTAGTTATGGGGCACTACCTCGGCCTCTAATAAAGAACAAATTCAGACGAGCCAAAATAAGCTTCTGAGAAACATTACAGCTGCCCCCTGGTGTGTTAAAAACTCAAATATTCATAAGGATCTCAATGTGCCATTAGTTAAAACTACGATTTATATTAATATTTTAAAACGCTCAAATTGCATCCGATTCCATTAGGTCGAAATATTTTAAATAATGGCAGCCACACTCGCTTAAGGAGAAGAGATACTGCTGGACTCATCCGCAGTGAACAGAAATCGAGAAGAGAAACATTTTCGTCCCCCACTGGCAGGACATAAAATAAGGTATTATAAAAAGATTTGATTAGTTGTTGTTAGTTCATATTTAATATATCAAGATTCAATTAATAAATATTGGAAAAATTGGCATTGGAAATCAATCAAAATTGAATCAATTGAATTAAACGATTACTTATATCAACAACATTACTGCAGAAAATGTAAGTAATATCAAAAAATATTTAAGTAATACTGTTAAATGAGCACCAGTAAACAAACCTTTAATTAATTTTTTAATTGAAATCCATTTTTTATTTTTTTCTGTGTAAGCAGTCGGCCATGTGATGTTATAAAACTATTTTACTTTGAAAAGTATGGAGAGATTATGCTTTTTGAGCATTTATAACACTATATAACATAGATTTTGTCATACCTTATAAACCAAAAAAATAATTGTGCAGAATATTATCTCGATATCAATACTGATAATGAACTGATTACAAAAAAATTGATTTATGGCACGTAAACGAGATGTACATGAGTATATTCGATTTTGCTCTCACTCATATTTTCAATGTTTTTGTTTTTTTTGTAAACAGCAAATTATATTGCTTATACGGTTTTTCTCTGGCAATTGATTGTTATTTACGCATTCCTTTTTGAAGTACCGTCCATTAAAATGATTCGTTCAATAAAAAAGTGACAAATAATACCCTTAAGAAAGTTTAAATTGCTAAATCGATCAGTTTTTTTATACCCTCCACCACCACTAGTGGTGAATGAAGGTATACTAAGTTTGTCATTCTGTGTGAAACTTTTTTAATATTCCTCTAAGACGCCATAAGTAATTATATTTTGATTTCTTGAGTACTTTTAAGTACTCCGCCTGTCTGTCTGTTGAAATCACGCTCACTTTCGTACGACTAAAAAGAAAATAACAATATGGGAATCAAATTATTTGTAGCTCTGCTAAGCAGTTTAATGTATATCGGCTCAGTAGGAAAAGATTTATGTATCAAAATGTGAAACAGCCATCCTTTAAAATTGATAATTTTGTTACAAAAACTGGCATTAAAAGTGACGGAATTCACATATTGATATAAAATATGGCGCAAGTTCGTCTTGTGTGACTAGAAATCGTAACACAAAATTTCGTGAAGCTCAGTCCATAATTTACTATAGGCCCCATATAAAGTCCACTTTTGAAAAAACACTTTGGTACGTCTACAGCCGTAACGAATAATGTAAGTGTAATACATTCTGGCTTGCCATAGTTTAATATGACTAGAAATCACACTGCCTAATTTAATGAAGATCACAGTTATATATGACTAGAAAAAACACTGTCCACTTCCATAAAGATTGGTCCATAATTTATCATAGACCCTATACAAAGCCCACTCTCGGAAACCCCTTAGTATGCGTAAAACCTTATAGAGTTATGCTATTATAATAAAAAAAATTCAGTCATAGTTTTATAAGACTATGATCCACACTGTTATCTTTTGTAAACATCGGCCCATATCTTACCATAGGTCCCATAAAAAGCCCACTTCGGAACACAGCCGAATATAGAAATCTTAATTGTTTTAATTTAAAGTTTTAATACAATAAGGCCCTAATCATGTAAAATGCAACGCAACGCCAAATAATTACATTGAAAGCACAACCAATGTCATACATAAATATTTTCTAATTTTGTTGTTGGGTTCTACAGAAATTCATATTGCGTTTTAAAATTGTTAACGCTGCTTAGCTTGTTACGTTGAAAATTTTAAAACGGTACATGAATTTCTATAGAAAACAACAACAAAATTACAAAATATTTATGATATTGTTTGTGCTTTCAATGTTATTCTTTGGCGTTGCGTTGCGTTTTACATGATTAGGGCCTTAATAAAATCAAAACCTCAACTATGTAAAACTAATGTTGCAAAATAAGAACTTTATTTATTGTTAACACATGCAAACAACAATCATAATTCTTCAATGCTTTTGCGCATAGTATGAATAAACAAAATTTGCCAGCAAGAACATGCATTTTGAAACAGAAAGCATGTTGTGGTAAGTCATGCATTAATATCATTCGTTCGTTTGATGTTTAGTGATATCACTGTCTCCACTTTTTGAAAAACATAAATTTATCATTTGAATGGTATTCATGCGCATCCCTGGTACGTAACTATGTAGTAACAATAAACAAATTCAATCTATTTGCAGAGACTTCAATTAAACAAAATGTGAGCAAAACTTGTTTATATCTATACATTAAGCAATAGTTATTTATTCGACATTTAACTAATATTTGGAAATTTGTTATTAGCAATCCATGAAAAGTTGAAAGCTTTCATTATATCCAGCACATTTTTGCATATTTTTCAGCTGATGGAATCATTAATATACATTGTATTTTAAAAACAAAGACTACTATAATGTAAATTGAGTTTCGGCATATTAAATTCCCAAAAAAGCCTGTAGAATTTTCCAAAAATTAAAAAATGATTTTATTATAAAGGGTGGTCCAAGACGCACGATGTTAATTGTAATTAAAACAAAAAGTTTTCAGAGAATTACCTTAATATATTTTATAATGATAGAAGAATCTATGACAATTATGTGCGAAACAAGATTCCGGCCAAATGCTCGCCATGGTTTCGGTGGCATACTTTTATTCGATGGTCAATATTTTCGATGACTCTCAGACATAAATAAGGTTGAATATCGTTAATGGTCCGAATTATCTCTTCCATTACTTTTTGAATTGATCTTGGCTTAATGACGTACGGTTTTTCTTTTAAATATCCCAAAAAAACAAAGAAGTCCAACGTCGCCACGACGTTAGATAGCACAGTTACCGTGAATGGTGTTCGCTATCGCGAGATGATAAAGGCCTTCTTGTGACCAGAAATTGAGGATATGCACCTGGACAAAAGACTTCTTAAAAGAAAATCTTAACTCGCTGCTCAGTTGTGTACCTCTATGGTTGAATTTGTCAAGCACTTAAACGAAGAAATGTCAAATTAAATTGGCAAAAATTGGGTAAGATTCACAATTACCATTGTTCATTATGGTTGGACCATTCGGTATCTTTAAAGTGTAAATTTCTTGGATAGCGGGACATTAAAAATGGGTCTCCGTAATATAAAAAAGTGCTGCAATAAAAAACCCTACCAGCTTGGCAACTCTATTAACTCGAACTTTGTTTAAAAGTATTATTTTGCATTTTGCAGTTATAAAACCGCCCAATACTTTTTATTGTCTGCTGTTTGGGAGAAAAAAAATTTAAACTGCTTTTGTGGCGTAAGTTGATGTGTTAGTAGCGCGTGTAATTTAATATGTATCTGCATAAATCGATACATTTTGCGTATTTCTAGTTTATGAACTATTTCTTCTTCTATTTTTGTAACAATCATGTATTTTTTTTTGTTGATTTGGATTACACTTTTTGCAACAATAGTATAGATTTTATATTAGAATGAAAAAAGAAAATGTTATTCTATCGCTTCAATTGTGTAGTACAGAGAGATGCAAATTTGGAGACCAAGTGAACCTTAATGTTATTTCAAAGTCAGTAAATAGTTTATAAAATTTATTATTTTGTGCATAAAATTGTGCATTCATTTTGATTAAATTGATGTGTTATTGTAAGTTTTTATTACAATCTATTACATTTAAAAAATGTTTGGGAATCTCTATTTAACTTGCCCGTTCGTTTGTATATGATTATTCTATTTTACATTTTATACTTCAGTATTGTGTTTCGAATGGCATAAATTTCCATTTTCATGCGTTTTGTCTATTGAATCTTTATTTTGATGCGTTGTTATTGTTGTAAATATTTTTTATTCTGCATATTTTATTTTTGTTATTTTTTTAATCTTTATCTTTAAGGTTTGATCTCAGCCGTAACAAGTATGGAACTATAGTTGAAAATCCTAAGCCATAAGATACCCTACTTCAATATGCGGTACTTAAATACTTGTAAAATATAATTGCTCTATTTATGCTTGAGCTTTATAGAAATGTTTTGATAAAATATGGCTCTAGCGCTAGAAAAAAGTTGAGATTGAATTGATTTATATTAATCGACAATAACTCTTGCGATGGCAACTTGGCCATTGCAATATGTCGTGCTAATAGGTGCAGAAACCATAAGTTCTATAGAAACACCCTCCCTAAAAATACTGAAAGACGAAAAAATTTTATTGATAAAATATTTATAACATATGCTTGTACACTTAATTTTTAAATTAAATTTAAATAAAACTTATTGTTAAATTTGTGTTTACACCAAATAAGAAAACGTAAGTGTTACTTTTAATTAAATTTGTCTAAACTTAACTTAAAGATTAACGGCTTTGGAATTTATTAAAAAAAAAAAAATATTTTGGCAAATTTCAGTGACGGTATATTTTGTTAATTTTTAAAGAGGCGAAAGGGTTATCTGGTAAAATAACCAGACAGTAAGCTGAGGATATGGAAAGAACATTTTTCTCAACTGTTGGTATCCGATAGTAGCGGCGACAAAGATGACCCAGAACCAATCCCAGACGATATGGTTAATTTTTTTTGCTGTTCCTTCGAAAACTCGAATACGTTGTGAGCTACAATCTATTATTTGACGTTTAAGTCTTAAATTAAAATTTAACTATTTAATTTAAAAAATTTTTACGAATCATATTAAGGAGGAAAATTAAATTGTTACTTGATTTTACATTTCGTGCGTCATTGTTTACCACGCAAGCGTATCTACACCCCTCGTCTCTAATCTTCTTGTTCTTGAAATATTTCGATGCGACATGCTGCATAGTCTGGCTCAATTACTAGGCAAAAATAAAAGGTACATATGTATATATTTCTTAAGTATTATTTTTTTGAGCATAAATAAAGGTTATTTTTAATTTAAACATGTATTTGATATAAGCAAAAGTACATGTTTAAATAAGAAATAAAAACGAATAAATTGGCAATCAATAAAACTAAATCAATTAATTTTCCAACAACAACCAAAAAAATTTTGAATTGAACAAAAAACATTGATTGTAAAATGAAAATTTTGCTTATTTATTAGGACAGTTGACGATTATTTTTTTTATTTAATTTATTTGCTAAAAAGCCGTATTGTATCATAGCAAAAATGTTTTTGGTCAGTATGTTTCTTGCAACATTATGGCCTCTAGGCCACAATCGGCCTGCAAATTTCTATTTAACCAATTTAATTTAAAACTTTTTCGAACGAACAGTTATTTTCTCGTTTGTACCAGATGTAGATGTAGTTGGGACCTTTTGTAATTTGGTAACCGTTTTTTTTCATCGAATTTAGCTTTTGTTATAAGTTAATTTAAAATAACAAAATAATTTCCTAATCAGAAATAACTTATAAATTTGTCTAAAAAAATGAAAATCAAGTAATAATCGTCACTATTGTTAAAATAAAAATAATTATGAAAAAAGTTATAAAAGTTAGGGTCACTGGTTTATTTTGGTATTTGCCACTTAAGCCCCTTTTACACTATAATACCGAGTATTACGATATGTGAAAAACACAAACAAAATAGAAATGTATAATAGTGTGAAAACAATTTTTTATGATATGTCAAAAAATACGAAGAGAAATAAGACAGTTGTATGGATCTCACCATTTTTTTTTAATTTTTTCGGAGTTCCTCTTTTATAAAAGCACACGAATAAACTTAGTGATAGAAAATTAAAATTTTTTTTTATAAAACAATGTAAAATTATAAAAACACATATAACATTTCGAGTGCTTTCTTTTAACCTTAAATAAATTTATCATATATGTATGTTATAAAAACTTATTAAATACGGTGCACATGCGGAAAAAGACCATTCGCATTAACTTTCCAACACTTGTTGAAAATAGCTGAAAATAAGAAAAACATTTATTGAATAATTTGTCGTCAGCATCAAAATAAAAGTTATTAAGTATTTATGATATATAACATTTTATGAATTTTTATTTATTTTTTTTTTATATTTTTATTTATTTTTTTTATATCTGTTAAAATCACGCCAATATTTCTAGCACCCTTAAAACCAAAAGTTTCAATGTTTTTTTTTATACTTAACAGCTGTTTATATTCTGAAAAGAGTTTTTAGTTTTAGTTCTAAAAATTATAATCCCCTAAGACTTTAATACTTTACGTATAATCAGTTAACCTAGATTTAGGTAATCTGAAAACAGATCTGTGCCGCCATTACCAAGTTTGTATACACAATTTTGAAGGAACACATTAGTTTTGCTTAAAATTTTGGGATTAAATGAACCAATAAAACAAAATCACATTTCGCCTAAAAAATCCGAGTTTTAGAGTACGTTAAACTAAGTTAAAACTTAATCCACATCACAAAAACCAGGCCTTAGTGTCTTAAAAAAATTTCTATTTTTGTTAGATATATACTGAAAAGCTTAGAAATTATTATTTTATGCATACTAGCCAGTAAGAAAAGTCAATTTCATTGGCGAATTTACAAAATAATTAAAAAAAATAAATTTTGGTCGGGAATGCGGCGAATATGATTTTTTCCGGTTTTTTCGGAAACTGATAAAAAATATATTTTTGCAGTTATTAAATCAGCCTTCCCTTTTCAAATTATAGGGCTTGCAAAGTTTATCGGCCATTTACATGTCCACAACAACTTGCCCGTGACTAGGGATGCAACCTCTTTTTGAAAAACATCGATATTTAAAAACAACGATGTTTCTACGATAAGCATCGATGTAAAAAACATCGGTAAAAACACGATACATCGATGTTTCAACATGAATGTTTTATTTATTTTTATTATTGAATGATTTAATATGTACCTAACAAAGAAGTCAGTTAAAAGTTGAGGTGTTTTCTTGACCAAATTACATGAAATGCAAAGTTTTTTCAAATAAATATTATATAATTTCAGTAATAAAAACTATTTTTATTAAAAACTTCATGGCGTTTGGGGCGCGTTCTATTTTAACTATAGCAAATACTAAAAATGGAGTTCTTAATATTTTTCCATGCCCTACACGATTTTTCCTTGGGAGAATTAATATTTGCAAAAAATTAAAAAAGTTATAGCCCTATTACACAGTCTCCAGAATTGTTTTAACATTTATTTAGTTTATAAACAGGGGGTTCCCCTTATTACAAACATATGTATGTATATGTAGTTATGCAGGTATGTGCATGCATATGTACGTACTTTGTACGGCTATGCTTTTAAATACACTTTGTTATATATTTTAATAAAGGGCTTAATTGAAAAAATTAAAATTTAAAATGGTAAAAATATGTACAAAAATTTTAATAAATAAAAACATTAAATGGACGATGTTGATGTCGATGCATCGCCGATGTATGGTCCATCACAACATCGATGTTAAAACCGATGCTTATGAACGATACATCGATATTTTCTAAACAACGATGTATCGTTTGCATCCCTACCCTTGACAGCAAAAGATATCAGTCATTAAATGGTTCTGTTGAATTTCGTATTGGGTTGCATGTAAGCCCAGTAATATAATTGGTGCACTGATTTAGATTTACAATGTAATGAATATATGTAGTTTAAATTTTATGAAAGTTTCCAAAGAAAATTTAATATGAAAATTTCCAAAGTTTCCAAAGCAAATGTTCTAGCAAAATTTCATTTAACCCTAGAACGTTTTCCTTTTTTTTAATTACATTAATGCCATCCTTCGTCATTTTGACTACGACATGTTTTATGCGACTATAAAACACGTCATAAGCAAACATAATTTTTTTATTTAAATTTATTTATTTTTAATTAATATATAAAGATATTCATTTATTTATTTTTTAATCTTCAATTGGCATGGTGTTTTTTTCAATTTAATTTCTCTGAATATAAATGTTAAACTAAAAAATTAATTACTTTCGAAATTAATTACTTCATATAAAGCACGAGGCACAAACTTCAATTTTGTGCTCGCCACACAGCCTTATTCGGCATTTTGCACATACAACATTTGTCATTTTTCGCTTCGAAGAGGGACAAACTCCACATATCTTCCTTTTTCTATTTTGACTTTGTAAAGATAAATTCTCGGAATCTGTGGGGTTATTGACTTGCAGCTCATTTTGAATATCATTTCTTACATTGGTGGTTATTGTTGGCATATCAAGCCTGTCATTCAAATAATTTTTTATAAGTCCCGAAAAAAGTTTTTTCATGAAATTAACACGATTTAGAGGCTTTTGGCCAGCTTGAAGTAGGTAATGCGAGTAAGCTTAACAGACAAATTTTTCAAGTCTTTGGCCCTGGTACTCTTAACAAGCATACAAAAATAATTAACTTTTGACATTTTCAAGTTTAAATGGGGATGATTTAAATGTACGCGAAATTCTCTTTTTCACTTGCCTTTTAATCCCTAAAAGTGCGATTTTTAAAATGTATTTTTTGTGACATGCCGACGTTGGCATATAAATAAAAAAAAAAAAATAGGTTTGATTGAGGATGTAGGGGTACTTCAAAAGAAACAAAATCGGTTTCAGTTTTGTCGAATTAACTATGTCATGGTTCAGACTTGTAATTTATGTTGCAGCAATTCATGATTTTATTCGTAAGATGAATACCCATATCAAATTTTCTTACTGCTCTCACCAGCATACTGAAGAATTGCTGCAACAAAAATTGCAGGTCTGAACTATGACATAGTAATTTCGCTCTACGTTCTATCTTTGAGCCGAATTTCATCAAAATTGGTTTAGCCGTGATGGCGGAACAAACAAATTAACAAACGAACAAGCAAACTTACACCCAATTTTCACAATGATTTTTTCCCCTATTTTCAAATCATGTCTTTTTTAGTCTCTGAGCGAGCGGGGTAGAGAAGTAACCAGGGTAGAAAAAAAGACATGAATAGTATTTTATGTGTTTCTTTTTTGACATTTCTCTTTGCACTTAATTGTGTTTTTTAATTTATGTTTTTTATTCTTATTTAAAAGTGACAAGAGCTTATTAAAATATAAAAAATAAAAAAATTGTTTAAAAAAAATACAAAACATTAGAAAATTATATTGATATTGAAATTTTAAATATTTTTATACGTATAAGCAACTCTGACTGCAAAAAAAAAAGAAACATGGTGAAAATTTATCAAGTTTTTGAAAGTTTCTTTAACCCTAGAATATCATACTTAATTCGTCGAATCGACCACGGTTATACTCAGAAGAGAAAAAGATGATAAAACTACGTTCAAAATATATTTGAAATTTGGCTTGATCAATAACTTGTTATTTACATATGTTAATAGAATTAAATAAATAAATACTCTTATTTTAATATTTTATAATTGTTTTTCAAAACATATGTAGAAAAAAAATTTATGAAAATAGATCATTTAAAATATGTATGTATATATTCATTAAATTTGTTTGCATCTTAGATATAACTTATAAATTAAAAAAAGGATATGGTTTTCAGTAGGTTAAGTCTTAAATTTGTGCAATAGGCTCACTGATTTTGTCCTTCGTTTTTTAAACGGAGAACAAAATACGCATATCAATAATTTCTTTATCGGTTAAAACTGCTCTATTTGATTTTATATACATATGTAAAAAAACACAAAGCCTAAAATACTAACGAAAAAAATATATGCACGGGGAATTTATAGCCTATTTCTAATGTGCGAAAGAATTCTTTCTTTCGTATAACTACATTGAAAACAAAATTCAAAAAATTTGTTTTTGAAAACAAAATTCTAAAAATTTGTTTTTGTTTTCAATGTAGTTATTCGAACGAAAGAATTCTTTCGCACATCGGAAATAGGCTATTAAAGTAAAAGTCACATAAACATCACACTTCATCGTTTCGACGACGCATATGCAAAGAAACCCCTCATCAAGAGTATATCAACTGCAGCCGTCATATGAAAAATCAGCTTGAAAAGAACAAAAATACGAAAAAAGAAATACGAAATAAAAACATGCGTCGTCGATTCGACAAAGTATGACGTTCTAGAGTTAAAAAAGAAATACAAAAAATACATGTCTTAGAAATCATCGTGAAAATTGGGTGTTACACCTCATTTTTAACATAAATTGGAATATAAGGATCCCCTTTTAATTCAACATTTTTTTCACAAATGCTTGAAACATTCGGAAAAAGATACAGATTTTAATTGCTTTTGTGGCCAACGCTTTCTAAAGTGGAATGAAAAATAAAAATATTTTCAAATTGTTTTGTTTTTCTGAAAGCTTTAAAAGAAAACTTAAATATACAACCTGTCTTATCTAAGCCAAATTCTGCAAAAAAGGCAACAAACAAATAAATATACTCCCAGCCGTCATTTAACTTGACATTCCTGTTATTTTAACAAATAAACAAGAAATGGATGATAAAACAAATGAGAAAATATTAAACGACTTGAAGTCTGATTGACTGACAACACACTAACTACTTTATGCCAAGAATTTAAGGCTTGTAATGAATTATTTGTCTAATTTTTTTTTGTCATTTTAAAATATTTATGTTATATACATTATGTTATATATATACAAGACAAAAAGTATACATAGATCGCACTCGTTCACCAATAGTGTATTAACTAAAAACTTTTATATTCCACTTTTTGAAAAAAATTGACAAGTAATATTCATATCTTACCGCTGTAAAAATATCGTGTTATTTTGTCTACTTTTTGGCAATGAAACGGTTGGCTTAAAAATTAATTTTCATATTTATGTTTTTGTTGCCTTCTGCAAAATTCTGAATAAAAAAATCAATGTATTCTTCATAATAATTTTCTATTTTGTCATAAACATTTATTACTTTACCCATAATAAAGAGAAATATATATAGAACAAAAAAATTGTTGCCCTTTTCATTCCAAAGATTTTTTTCAGGTCTATTTTTCTTCCTCAGGTAGCTAATAACATAGTTAAAAGAAATAGAAACACAAAATATAACAAATATTTTCCTATCTTAGTAAAAAATTTAACGGCAAACAGCCCTTATTTCCATTCAAATGCATGTAAATGTATAGGGGTCTGGCCAGACACCATGTGCCAGAACTAAGGGCTCAAAATATGTGCCTGACGAAGGGTTAATATGTTTTAATACCATATTAAACAATGTTTTGCTTTTACTGAACATTTTGAAATTTTGAGTTAATACAGTATTGTTGAACAAGTGCGATATGCATAATTAATTCAACAATAAAGGTTATTCTTCTCTTAAGAGTAGAGTGTACCGAATCTTCATATAATTACCACTTCATAAAACACTCGATTTACATTATTGATATTAAGTACGATTTTTGACTTATGACGTTGTTGCAGCATATGAGCCATATAGCAAACTGATTATACTAAAAAAAATCTTATATCTTGGAATTTAAAGAAAATTATACATTACTTACTGGATTTTTTTATTTTATTTAGGATTCTGATACATTTTAATTTTTCCAAATATTTTTTCTTTAACAAAAAAATTCATTAATTTATAAAATTCCTCTTTAACATGAAAATTGCTTAAATGTTTTGTATTTTAACCCTCAAAAAATAATGATTTGTAAGTACAGAAACGTAAAAAAATTGTTTCGCTTCCGCTTTACATTTAACAATGTTAATTGGTACAGCGACATAAGGACAAACATTATCCTGGTCACTCTAGTATCATAACACTGGTTTACTTAGTATACCAACACCTCCATAGTGAAGAAGTTATTATACGTTAGTGCTGATGTCTGTAATGCATAAAATAATAATTCTGGATCCACTGTTAAGTGTATTGATCGACTCAGAATCACTTGGTGAATCGATCTGGTGATGTCCATTGGTTTGGCTGGCTGTTCATGTAACCGTTGTGCGTATTTGTATTTAATTTAATCAAATTTGGTATATCCGTTTTAATTGTCATAAGGGAAATATAATACAATTTGAGTAAATTGTCTTTCAAGTATTTATTTAAATATGATGTTCATGAAATTAAGCGAGTATAAGTGCTGTATATGCATATAAGCGAGTGAAAATGTAAATATGTAATTGATAAATACTGAATATAAATCATATAATTTAATCTCGTCAAAAAATCTATTTTTTACAAAAACATAAGAAAAAAAAAGCTTTTCAATAGCACAAATGCTTGCTACTTATGCCCAATTTTCAAAGAATACTGTATATACATAAATAATTTTTTAATCGATATAAAAACTTATATACTATAGAAAACTAAAAACTGCAATTTTAGGTACTTTTAACCATAATTTTCAATATTAAATTTTATTGAAACCTGAACTAATCTTAAAAAAAAACTGTAAGCACCACTGGATTCAGGTTGCCTCGCTTGTTTCAAAAAATTTTCCAATTCCAGGACAGTGTTATTGTTAGTTCATATTAAAATAATTGAGCTGCTATATTTAAAAGTAAGTCCATTTTTTCTTGTATCGAGATATTTACGGGTGTGAGTTAATTAAAAAATATTGGTGAACGTTCATCTATTCGAGGGAACACCCTTAAAATTTTATTATGAATAATAAATCATTATAATTATTTAGAAAAATGTTAGATTTTTTTTAAGCTTCAATATACTTTGAAAAATAACATATTATAAGAAGTAAAAACAAGTAAGAGAGTATAGTCGGTCAAACCCGACCACATGCTACCCTACACCACAGTACATATATGCATATTAAGGACACATCTTGGAAAAAGCGTAGCTAATGTGGCTATATGATTAGGTATCTACCTATCTATGTTTTAAATTTAATTAAAATCTGCTAGATAGTTTCGGAGAGGCAGTTTTCGTTGTCTTTTTTTTAAATGCATAGCTTATGTGTCCGTATAAATATGGATCAATCTACGTTTTAAATTTCATTAAAATTTGTTTGATAGTGGACACAAAGACCCTATTCCGGAAAGCAGCTTGTATGGAGGTTATATAAAATTATGGACCAGCCAGCCGGTAGGACGAACATCGTTAGGTCGACTTAGAAAATGATTCCGAGGCGACCGGTGTACTTAAAGGTGGGTGTAGGACCAATATTTTAAGGTGTTACACACATCAGTGCAAATGCATAATACCCTCTCCACTATTGTGTTGTGGGTATAACAAGAAGAAAGTTAAGTTCATATTTGTATAGACATTAAGCTTTACTCAATTGGATTTTGAACGTAAAAAATAATTAATATGATGACATTTGAATACACGATCAACCAAGTTTATTAAGAGTAAATTTCATCTATATTAAAAACTGTTATGCTAAGATAACACAATATAAAATTAAAATATTATATCTTTAACTTATTTCTTCTTTACAGTTAACGAAGTGAATTATTCATGATAAATAGATGAAATGTAAGTGATCATATGCATTTAAATGTATTTCTTATTTGATACATGTCTTGAACTATCATACAGCGGTTACATAGTAATTTTGCTTAGGTTTTTAGATCGCCTTTTTTTCCAAATAAAAAATTATTTTAAATTGAGCATTTTCTTCCATACTAGCTTTGTAAAAGAAAGAAAACTAGACAAAATCAGAGAATTTATTTCTCACCATTTCACAGTATGACTTTTTGTACGTTAAGGTGGACAATGGATGGAGTCTCTGCATTCTAAAAAAATCTTTATAGTGTATCTTTCGAAAACCTTCTTAAAATTAGAGTCCTTATTTTATTGCACAAAGTTGCATACACAAAAAACCCACAATACCTTTATAATTTTATTCAATTTGCTAGATTTACCAGGGCAAGAACATGATTATATTTAGATTTAAATGTCTTGTGTCAGAATGGCAGTTTTTAGTAAACGCCGTTCGTCTTTGGAATCATGTGCCAAACAACCAACACACAAATAGCAACGCAACTCTTTTTAGGAAATTTTAATTCAAAACTTTCGCTTAACTGAAACTAAAAATTCTGTGATTAATTAATAAAATGTTATCCTATCTTTATTTTTTGTGTAATTTTTTTATATTGTTTTTAATCTTTTATTTTTTATACAACTTGTAATATTACTCTTAGTATATTTTCTTTTAAAATTAATCAATCCTTGTGAACCAATATAATCCTGTACTTTAATTATAAGACTTGTTCTTGTTATGCAGGAAATCGATAAATAAATAAAAAATATTAAAAAAAAAATAAAAGTAAAAAATAAAACATTAAAAAACAAGTTATCTCCAAAAATTTATTTACATTTTTTTTGTATATTTAAAATATTATTGCAAAAAGATTAATATTTAATTGAAAATACCGAATGTTCAATCGTATATGAATACGGGGAATAACGTTTAGTGGTATATACAGAAGTGGTTTTTGTGACGGCAATTCGACGATATTTTGCCAATTTTTTCTGGCAACTTTGGCGAAAGTAGTTTTAAATTTATAAGTCCCAAACATAGCAGACAGATAAAATGTGTGGAAAATCGGCAAATTTTGCAAAAAAAAAATTGTAAAAATTGTCAAGTTGACTGACTTAAATCGTATCAAAAATCGTCATTGTTAAAAATACTTACTGCCTGTTTGTAGAACGCGAGTGCAAAAGTGACTCGCTTAATTTACATTTAAAACAAAAACAAACTTTGATAATTTTTGTTTGTTTTAAATGTAAGTTAAACGAGTCTCTTTTTAGCTCGCGTTCTACAAACAGGCAGTTACTTTTGATAGTTTTTAGAAATGTTTAGTTATTTTCCGTTGGTTTAAATTGAATAAAAAAAATTAAATCATCTATGTATGTATTTCTTGTCTCAAAAAAAATTTCTTAAAATACATAAAACCGATTTTCCCAGTCCTATTGACTATAACAGAAAGTTTTCACTTATTTTACGTACCAACTTAAATAAGAGCGGCAAGCGTTTTTAAATATTTTTTCTAATAATCCAAAATGGGAAAATATTTAAAAACCTATTGGTAGTTCATATGTATAAGTTAATTGTCGAAACCTGTCAACAGATGACTTCGCTTGTCTTGTATTGTTAAGGATATCAAATATCCGAATATGCTGCACAAGTTTAAGAATCTAGAATAAGAAACTTGACTCGAAAAAGATCTTTCATGATCATTCATGAATAAGAACGAAAATTAGGTACCATATGAACTGAGATTTTACTAATCTAAGACCGATTTTACTAACCAGAAAACATGTTTCAGTGCTTATACAATTGGTGGAAAAATGGCTCAATAACCAGAATCCCAAGCGTAAACTATTATATTTACATTTGTATTATAAACTGCCCAGAAGTTATTCAAAAATACGAAATAATACTCAAACATTTTATAAATAAGTGCAAAATTTGGCATACGAAAAATCGTCATATTAAACACACACAAGCTGTTAGAAAGCTACTTAGTCGGTAGAAAGTTTATTATTAAAGAAGGGGCTTTTTTTAAGTTCTACTCAGCCAATTGACGCTGGGGTCCCTAAGGGAAGCATCATGGGCCCACTGTTATACTTAATATATACCTCAGACATGCCAACAAATAACCACACCCTAACTTCAACATTTGCTGATGATACAGCTTTTTTAAGCGTACACGAAAACTTTCATGAAGCATCTCGTTACTTGCAGAATCATATATCTAAATTGGAAAAGTGGTTAAAATTATGGAGGATAAGGGTCAATGAGCAAAAATGCGTACATATAACATTCACCTTGCGTCGGGAGTAATGTCCCCCTATTAAAATCAATAATTAATTAGTGCCCCAACAATCGCATGTAAAATATCTTGGTATTCATCTAGATCGGCGTTTAACATGGAAATGCCATATAGAAGCAAAACTAACACAAATGAAACTAAAAGCAATTCAAATTAATTGGCTTATTGGAAGAAATTCTGTTCTTATCCTCGATTGCAAACTTCTACTCTACAACTCTATATTAAAGCCAATCTGGTGCTACGGTATTCAGCTATGGGGCACTCTGCCTCGGCCTCAAATATTTAAAAAATTCAAAGACGCCAAAATAAACTTCTTCGAATAATCAAAGTCGCTCCCTGGTATGATAAAAACTCAAACATTCACAAGGATCTCAATGTGCCATTAGTAAAAACAATTTTTACGAAGTATACAGTAAAATATTTAAAAAGGCTTGAGTCGCACCCAAATCCACTAGCTCGAAATATTTTAAATGACAGCGGCCACTCTAGATTAAGGAGAAGAGATACTGCAGGACTCATCCGACGAGAAGACCGCTAAAAATCTACATACGTGAATAGAAACCGTGAAGAGAAAAATTTTCGTCTAGCATTGGCAGGACAAAAATAAATTATAAGATTTGATTAATTATTGTTAGTTCATATTTAATTTATGAAGATTCAATAAATAAATAATGAAAACAAAATATTTAGGGTATAAGTCGTCAAATCGTCCTCGTGGACCCAAAAATCGCCAAATCTGCCAGCCGTGGCTCCAAAATATAAATAATTTAATTTTTTTAAAACCTATATAGTTTTATTCTTATAATTTTTATTATTCTCGGTATTAAACAGTTATTTTTTGAGAATATCCTATTTTTGTTTAATTTAAATTAATAATTAGGTATCAGAAAAATTTTTTTTTCATTTAAATTTGATATTTTTGTTGTTTCTTCTTTGATTCAAAAGGCTTTTAAAACAAACAGGCATACATAAGGTCTCAAGGGCATTGATTGAAACCAAATTCAAACAATACAAGTTAAGCAAATACACATCCAAGAATTAATAAATATGACAGAATGGATGTATAAATGACCGGCTGAGTGGAGCCTATTTAAAAATTCACGGCCTTTTATTTTAAATCTTATATAAAATGTTTCTGCTGTATGTTTGCATTCATGCGAAACAATAACTTTTGTGGTCAACTCAAGTAATAAGTGCAATGTTCAAACGTGTTTCATTTGCATACAGTTAGTTCAATAAAAATTTGTTTAAATAGTTGAAGAAATTTGTTTACACTTAACCATTAGAATTTAAATAATTTTCTCAGTAGAAATAAGTCCATGATAGTCCGTCTGTCTAGATACAAAGTACAGGCTTGAAATTTTAGAATAATTTGATGAAGAAAATTTTCTTTTTTTTTTCTTAAGTACAAAGTGTATTAACAATTTTGTAAATCTGTTAAAAATTCTACTTCAACGCCTTAAATGTCCTGTTGTTTCGCATTACTATAGAATCTATATAAATTAAAATTAAATGATGTGTGAAAACGGCTGGATCGACTTCGGTAGTTTTTTCTGTAAATTGTATAAAATATTCTGAGGTTTGTTTTTATTGAAAAAAATTGAAAAAGATTCCAGGTAGGCGCTACATAAGCCAAACAAAATTAATATGAATTACCTTATATCTGGAGAACGGTAACAGTAAAAAAAGTTTTCAAATTTGAAGCAAATAACTTGATTATCGGTACATAACATCTTTCAGAGAGTGGGCTGGGTTTAAGAAATAGTCATAGCACTACCCATATAAATACAATGTTGCTTTTTCTCTAAAACGCGTCAAAGGGTGAACATTTACATGAAAAAAAAAAATTACGAAAATTGTTTTGTATAGATACATTTCTCAAATCAAATTAACGTGAGAGCTTTAACGCGTTTCTGTCCCTTTAAAAAATTATAATTTTTTGTATTTTTGCCAATTTGTTTTTTTAATGTAAAATTTCACTCTTTCGACGCATTTTTAAGAATTGCCACCAATATAGATTTCTGTATATCTGCAGAACGGTTAGAGCAAGAGTTTTTAAATTTGGACCAAATAATTAGGTTATTAATACGAAACTTCTGGCCAAATAGTGGAATGGGTTAGATAAGTGGGAGTTACACTTCTCTTACAAAGGCAATATAGATTTTTATATATTTGCAGAAAGGTAACAGTCGGGTTGCGGAAATTCGAACGATGGCAACACTGTCATCAAAAATAACAGGAATCGATAAGGACATTTTGCAAAGATGTACCACAATTCTCCAAGCTTTAAATTCTAGATTTGAAATTGATGCGGAAAAGTTTGAGGAATATGCTGTAGGGACAACCAGAAAACTTGTTGAGGAATATCACTCTACTACCTCCCTCCATCGGTACACAAAATTCTGATGAGGTGATCAAGCATGAATTATTGTCAATAGGTGAATTATCGGAGGAAGCAGCTGAAGCGAAAAATAAGGATATAAAACAGTTTAGATTGCAATATACTAAAAAATGCCGCGCATTGCTACAAATACAGATCTTTTATATAGGCTCTTATTAAGGTCAGATCCATTTATTTCTGGAGCCCGAAACTTACGAACAAAGAAAACAAGTAGTTTAAGTCAAGGAGTTTTTGATTTGCTTAATATTTGATATACATATATTAATATCTTATTTTACATTATTACCTTATTAATTAATAATACTTCACATTGCATTATATAACTTTGTATAACTTTTGAATTTAGTTTTTTTCAGTGTATATTTCGAATGAATTAAAATTATATAAAAATTTACAAAAATTGCTTAAAACGAATATAGATTTTTGACCTCTTGACGATATAAGGCAAACCACTGGGGAATGGTAACAGTAAACGTGTTCAAACTGTGTAGAAATAGCTTGGATTTTTTTACAGAACATCTGAGAAGAAATTCGAGTGCTGCCTTCCATACAAAGACAATATAAATTTTTGTATATCAAAGGAACGTAATAAAAATCTGAGCTTTTCGAAGGAATTAATAATATTTTTTTTTACTGAAATCGGCAGAACTGCTTATTCAGCACTCATATTGCCATTAAATTTTAAATTCATTTTGCAAACTTATAAAACTCCAATATGCAATAATACCAAGAACTCTGCAGTGGCCAAAGTTTTGCAGCAGAGCAAATTGACCATTTGGGATGAACGTACGATCGCACATAAGAAGTCATTGGAAGCACTAAATCGAATGATTTATGATCTACGAAACAATCAGAACCGTGAAATTGTGAAATAAAATTGTTCGCAGGTGATTTTCGCCAAACGTTGCCACTTATTCTACAGTCCACGCCAGCCGATGAATTTGACGCGTGTTTGGAAAACTTTTAAAAACAATTCAGCGTTGATATTTCGACTGGCTGCACTAAATGTCCTGCCAATTCCATGGAGTTCCAAAACTCGGTTGGATAGTTGATAACGTCATCTTGATTAATAATAGAATATACCGATTTGTACGTTATAAATTGGCCAGCAATTTCCCATTGAATTTTAAAGTTGAACTCTTTTTTTTCATTTATATATATAGATTATCACAAAAAAAAAATCATTGAAATTTCGACAGAACAACATCTGTCAGATCAGCTAGTTGATCATAAATATTGAAAAACTATAGGCATTAACTAATTCGCAATTCCTATGTGTAGTTTATAATTCTCTTTAAAATATCGATATTGGTATGAAATTCGTTTCATAAACCGATCTCTAAAATTTTTGTTGCGGATAGTTGATAGCACTGGTCGGCAATAAAATTCGGGAACAAGAACTTTGTTATGTGACTAATTGGCTTTAGCAGAATGATTTTATGACGTTAAGCTTTCGAGATTTTCTTATTTAAATACAAAACTGTGTTTATTTGCTTTACTAGCAGAAACTTGCAATGAGAGAGTAAATTTAAAACTTACAAAAATTTTTCTCCCAATTACTCAAAAAAATTAAAAATAAAATGGACGCTTTACCAGCAAAAACTAGTAAGTTAGAAATATCGACACTTTTCAGCTGTAAGAAACAAGATTTTTTCTTAATAAATTAATTTGTTTTGAACTATTTGCGCAAGAATGTTGCTCCTTAATTTAAAAAATTTATTTTATTGAAATACTTTTACTGCCAATTTCACGATGTCAAAAGAAAAAATAAATTAAAAATTAAAAACTATGAAAATTATTTTTGTTTTGTGAACAAAAACATGAAACAGGACTCTTCAACAATTTGTTTGTTTCCCAAATTTTATCCTCTTTTTTCACTTTCTCGTTGCAAGTTTTTCGAGTTCCTGAACACATACTAGTGAAATTATTGAAAATAATTATTGAACACACCTATTGAAATATTAAATACGTTTTTATTATTATGAAAAAAGTAAAAAAAATCTTTCACACTTATGACTTCTACTATCTAAATTAAAACCTAAAATGACCCAGCGGGAAAACTCAAAAGACCTTCTTACTTCTGGCCTTATTGAAGGCCTGTTTATAATTTTTTTTGATTCAATTACTATTCTTATCTAACTGATAACGAGTGCCTCATAGAAGACCGCTTTTGCAAAAAAGATAAGATACACATTTCACAGTCGCTTTTATGAGAAGGGAGAGAGAAGGAGTAGCATTTTTTGTTTTTTTTTTTTTTGACAAAGTTAATAAAAAAAAATAATAATTTTTTTATCCAGTTGCCATTCTTATGTACCTGCCAAAGAAGCGAGAGCGGAAGGCCTACGCCACAATGACAACGTGTGTAAAAAAGATATGAGTATGGAATAAAGAGTACAGAGGCCCTCTATAAGGCATCCGTACTCTTTATTTTTGCCGCTGGGGAATTGTTATTCCCGCTACTTCTTTAGTGTGGACATATTTATATGCCAAAATTTATGTTTCTAGGTTTTAACACAAAAGTACCAACTTATATTAACTGCCTCTTCATCTATTTCCGAGCGAAGAGTTCGTTCGCTTTACTTACATTTAAAACAAAAAAAATTATAAAATATGATTTTTGTTTTTCATGTAAGTTAAGCGAACGAAGTCTTCGTTCGAAATCGATGAACAAGTAATAAGTCTCGTTTACGTATTCTTACTCATTCGGAACCATTATTGACTGATGAAAAATGTACATTTATTTTACATTAATATAAGACATTGGATTTTAAGGGGGTTTGTTGTTCAAGATCATTAAGACTGATGGACATTTTCTAAAAAAAATTGTAATGAATGAAAGGGGGTACCTTTGTACCCAAAAATGTTACCCGAAAGTCTGAAAGGGATAAATCCATACAAAGCTGGCAAAGGATATGGGATCACTCCACAAAAGGCTTATAAGCTACTACCCAATAGGGGAAGGTGGTTAAAACGCCCACATGACGTGGTAGCATATAACCTGACACAATTCCTTACCGGACATGGAGAGTTCAGGGAATACTTGTTTTAAGTATTACAATTATCATAGGTGTCCAGAACACCCGGAAGGAGATGAGAGTGGTGAACATGTTCTATTCATATACCCTCGTTTTGCACGAGAGCGAATGGTAGTAACCTCGAAAGTGGGAAAAATGTTGACAGCCGGGAACATAATTGATGTATTGCTGGAATCCTAGGATAAATGGAATGATGTTAATTAAGTTAAAACTTGGTTTAACATACTTTGAAACTAGGATTTCCGGCAAAAAGTTTTCTTTTTATTATTTCATTACAGACCAAAACTTTAAGCAATCTAAGCTGTTCCGTCAAAAGTTTGTATATAAAACTTGGTAACAAATATGTTTTTAGATTAACTAAACCTAGTTTAACTGAGATTTCAAAAACCCAGCCTAAAAGGCATTAAAGTTTGTAAATAAATAAACAAATAAAATAAATTTTAAAGTGATAAAAAAACTGCAGCTTGAAAAATATGTAAGAGCGATAAATTTGGATTTATATACATACATCCGCCACCGACAAACATTGTGAGGCCCGTAATTTTGTAAGTACAACCACTACACGTTTATGAATCCGTTTTGATGCAGAAGAGTTTGTGCTATTGGTTCTAAAGCCAGTTTCAATATACCGATCAACTCATATATCACCGTTAACTGTT
Source organism: Pollenia amentaria (assembly GCA_943735925.1). Lineage (NCBI taxonomy): Eukaryota > Metazoa > Arthropoda > Insecta > Diptera > Polleniidae > Pollenia > Pollenia amentaria. Next base: position 183,104,155 of record OX031007.1, on the reverse strand, counting down.
AATCGGTTAACCGATAAATTCTGCCCGATTAACTGATCAGTTAATTTAAAATTGGCTATTTGCGATCAACGATTAAACCGATTAATTTTAGTCGATTAACCTATCCCTGTCAATTGTTCCAACAGGATGGTCCTGGGATTAGTGAAAATAGAACAAGTATAAAAAGAAAGAACTCATGACCAGTGAAGGGAGAACCAATCACTTAACTGGTATATGAAGAACCAAAATGTAGAAAAAGTAGTGAATTACAGTACAGTATTCACCGGTGGTGTGACACATTTTTTTGCGACTTTCTAAAATTTGATTCTTAAATTTAGTTCCAGGACTTGTTTTATGGAAATAAGACTACATTGTTTTGAAATAATACTTCATTTTAGTAACTAACACTAAACACGTACATTGAGAATAGATGTGTGAATTGTGAAATGGTGGCTGTTAGCTGTCAGTTGACCTCCTCCAATTAAAACCCCATATAAAATTGATAGCTCCCATTCATATAAAGTGTTAGAACTAGAACCGGTCTGTACCACCAAAGACCTATACCGGGACTAAATTGCTGTCAGCTCGCTTCCTTCTGGGGAAGTAACAAACTTTTTAATTTTTGTGGTATTATAACATATTTTTTGTGTTTTTAGTTTCGTCTCATATGCAAAAGGTATGTGTTTAGAAAATATTTTTTCATATTTTTTCACAAACAAAGAAGGTGTTTAGTAGGGAGATCGATTATTCGACTTTTTTCAATAACCGGTTTTCGAATATTACGAATTGTAATAGTAAAACCGGATTTTCGGTTAAGCATTTTTTAAATAACCGGTTAACCGGTTTTAATTCGAATACATAAAAACACAAAAACAAATAAGTTTTTGTAATACAACGTTAGTTTGAATAAAAACATAACAATTTGCTAAGGTAAGGAACCAACAAAATGCATATGTAGATATGACTTAGATCAGACCTAACAAATATTTGAACAATTATATATAAATTGATCAAACTTTATCTTAATTTTCAACAATGTTTTATTGATTTACTAAACTTTATTTGTAAAAAGATGTTTGTTTAATGTAATTTAGAAACTGTTGAATGATATTTGATCTAGACAAACGTTTTACAAAATCAAATAAATTATAGGAATTTAATAAAGTTATTATTTGAAATATTCTCCCAAATTTATTTTGAGTGAGTTTTAATTTGTTGGTGGTTATGCATGTCTATATAAATCAACCATATTTTTAAAAAGTTGCAAGCAAAACCTCTTAGAAGCGAATAGTAAAATGAACATGCTTTTTGTTTGAAATATTTGTCAATTCGTCACCTACAATTTAAGACCTTCCATGACATTGTTTGATTTCTTCAATTTTGTTTTTTAGTTCTTGGTGTTTTAATAAATAAAACTGGTAGAAATTTTTCCATATCGTTGATTCCGCCGGAATGTTGTAGCATGAAGAGATGCTAGAACTACTTAAGAGTTTTTAGTGCCTTAAAGTGCATTTCGTCCTCGGCAACACAATGGGCTAATATTCACCAATGATTCATTTTTGGCCGCGTATTTTAGTAAATTATTCTGTGTCGTCTCTTAAGAACTACTTCGAACGGAGTTAAGTTTTATGTGGAGCACATTAATGTCAAGCATGTAGACAAATTAAAGGTGATTTATAAGTCGTGACATGGAAAAACCTTTGTAACTTATCATTTTAGGGCACTTCGAGCACCTAACTTTTTCTTTTAAATCGCGTTCGAAAAATATCTAGAGATAACCTCTATATAAAAATATATATAATATTTAGAATACCCTCGCACAAATTCTAACTTTTTAACTGCACACGTTTTTGTAGTATTTTGAATAGTTTTTGGTTTTTTTTTTACAAGAACACACGATTTTATAAGAGAGACAGTTACATCTACAAACAGAGTAAAGAAAATGTACATTAATCACACAAATAACCGGTTAAAACCGGTCGAATAATAACCGTTCGATCTCCCTAGTGTTTAGTGATCATTTAGTTATTGGCTTCTTCTCATATCAATCTTCTAACAGAATTAACCGAAACAATTAGAAGAGTAAAAATTTTGAAAAATTAAAACAGTTTATTTAGTTAATTTTCCAATCTGTGACGGCCTTCATTAGTATTCTTTCTGTTTTATTGGTTTATACTTCTACGTAAACTTAAGTATTTTTAAGCAAACCAAGCAAGTATGTAATTGAAAAGCATTCAACTACGTAAAGAGCAAAACAACCAAATTAAATTTAAAACTAAACATACAATTTTATATATACATATTATTACTATTATCAACCATAACATGTTTGGATACAACCATATGGTTATGGCTTTTCGATGGATGAATTTAACCCTCATGTGCGCGAACTAATTGTCTCCCAAAAATGCCTTACATATATTTATCGATTTTATGTAAGTAAGATGGCCTCCCCTTCGAAATGCTTGCTAAGTCCATACTGCCACCTATTTGCAGCACTATCCGTCGTTTTAATTGAAGGCTGATGTTTTCGAGTTACATCTCGAATGTGCCTTTCAATAATTTCAATATCATCTGCATAAGCGAGGAGCATATGACTTTTTTCTTGAGCGTTGGTCTTTTATTTCAGAATTGTATTCACAAAGAGGTAGAAATAATTGCACGATAAGTTGTCCCGTTTTCTGAGACCTTTTGTGATAGTAAATAATTCAAAGATTACAGTTCAAATTATTACTTCTAACAACGGTTCAATAATTCCACTAATTACAGAAATACCGTGATAAGACAACAGACTCATATGTATATTAAATTACTAAGCATTTCAGCAATCGTTCAATTAGTACAAACTTTTGTTTTTATTATTATTAATTAAATTGTGGTTTTCTTTGTGTTCCTGTTTTACTATTTTAAATAAATTGTTTACGTTGATATTTTAAATTTAATTTCAATGACCCCATTCCCATATAAAACACGTACAGATACCCGGGTTCCTTTCTGCTCATTTAAGGGTGTTGAGAGAAAATTGGGCTCTCAACAAATTCGGTAGACGGCCGGAAAAATAAATTAATTTTTTAAAGTTATTAGTTCTCAAGAAGTTTCAGATATTCAGATTATCAATTTTAATGGGAAAATTTGGGTTGAAAATGCCAAAGGTACCCGGATACCTTGTTGCGCACATAAGAGTAAACCATAATATGGTAATCGGTAACAATAATATGGTTAAAGTAACCATAATATGTTTAAGTGTATAGTTGTAGCATTAGTTGAAGCACAATCGCGAATAACGTTTTAAGTTACAAAATTATTATTTTTCAGGAGAGCAAAAAAACATTTTTAACTGGCAGGATTATCAAAAATAATAATAATAAAAACAAGAAACTTGAAGAATTTGAACATGCAGTTTATATTTTTTTTTAGTGGAAATATTCATATCCACAATCGCTATGCCAGTTAAAACGTTTTTCCACTACGCAAGCGGCTTTTAAAACGTTATTCCACGTTGCTGAACCATTTCGTTTGTATAAGTTTGTTAGTAACTTACAACGTTCTTCCACTGGTTGACTCTTTGTATCGCATTTTGACGGCGTTAAGGTGCATAATTTTGGGTGATTGTGTAAACAGTGTGAGAGAGTAAAGTTATCGGCAATCTGCAAAATTTTGTTTCTGCAAAAAGTGGCTTTTACAACACTATTCGCGACTTTGCTTCATTTGATTAAAACATATTTGGGGGCTTCACAAGATAGTTATAAAGTCATATGTCTTAAAATAAAAATATGACTACTGTGAGCAAACCCTTCATAATTTTGATTTCAACTGTGTAGTTATGACTAGTTATGACAATAAACACAGTTAAAAAAGTCTTATGACCAATTTAAATCATAGTTAAATTTAGTTTTTCATGAAATTTTATTATTTTTTTTATATTTTTTTTTGACGAATTTTAAACGTAGATTGACATTTAAATAGTTTGGTAAAATTTGCTATTATTATTTTAGGACTTTTTTGCTTGAAACACAGCAATATATTTTTGAATTAATTACAAAGTACTTTTATATGTATCAAACATAATTTTCGTTTTGTCTCCAATAGGATGGATACACACTCGAAACTTTGTCCATATGAAAATATGATAATTTCGATGAACTTAAAAAAAATATTCTATATTTATATTCAAATATATTTTTATCATGAGTTTTAGTTTAAGCATAAATAAATAGTATACGTATTTAAAATTTAGATAATTTTGACAGATAAAAGTAAAACTATATGATAATAAAAAGTACATTAACTACTCTTCTAGATATTTGTTTCACAGCCTTTGGCAAACGAATTGCCCACATTTTGCATTTCAACAACTTAAACAACAGTTTTAACTATTTTTCCACAACTCACTGTATGAATAACAACCGGATCCTTTATTTTAATTCATGGCTTGAGTTTTAAAAAATAACTGCCAGCCAACGAGTCATATTTGCACAACAAGTAAAAAAGTTTTAATAATGCTAATTGCCATTTTTATGTAAAAATGTGTATGCAAATGACACATGCATGAGGTTTTAACTATAAAAAAATGAATAAAAATAAACTTTCACACTTTTACTTTATCCGACTCTCGTTTCGTACTTAAAAAAAAAACTTTATTTTTTCCACACTAAATTTAAAATATATTCCCATGAATGTTTGTATTTACACATTTACTAACTAACAGTGAAACACTCGGACAGAGCGACATTTATGCACACACATATTGTAGACGTAAACTTACTTTTCTACATATGCTGATGACGTTAAACTCCCTTATGATGGTCTTTCACATACAATGATGACAGCTACTACAAACTCATATCGCACTTAGCATATGAATGTACTCGTATGCCTGAACGAGGAGGAACTATTTTACTTTTGCTACAGACAGTTGCAAATTGCATACGTTGTTGTATGTATGTATTTACATATGGCTTTATTACATTTGTGTGTGACCATGCATTGGTATGCATTTATGTGTGTGTGAGTATGAATAATTTCCGTTTGTTTCTTATTGTTGTTCGGATTTTTTGCCTTATATCATGAATGCGCGTTCGCGTAATTTTGTATGCGTGTCCGTTTCCGTTTCCTGTAGAACTTTTTTTGCAGTAATCTTTGTTTAAAATATTCCATAGTAGTTGTTACTTTGTTGGCGTTGTTTTCATTGAATGAAATTGTTTCCTTTTTTCCTTTTCAATTTTTTGATGTCATCATATGATTTGTTGTTGACATTTCTACATCAATGTGGTTGTCATTGTTGTGGTTGTTCTAACACTTCAGGGCAATGTCTGGACTGTCCGTAAGCACGGTGTGAGCAAAAATAAAATATTGTGCTTGAGGTCTAACATTAACATTGTTATTCTGATATTTGTGTTGGGGATTTGATTGTTGTGTTTATTATTATTATTTTTTTTTTGGTAGGAATAGGTTTTAATTAAACGATGTCTGGTTATTTGATGGCTGGCTATATATTTAATATTTTTTTTTATGTGCGAGTGAACTTTAAAAGGTTAGACATTTATCTTTGTTAGCTGTTTAATTACACTAATAATTTAATTTTTTATGAAATGTTCTTATTACTGCTAAATTTTAGTAATTTGAAGCAACATAAAAATTGATTATAGTTTTATTTTAAACCTATCTTTTTATTGTATGTTTGTGTGGTCCAATTAGGGCCATTATTACAACTTAATTAAAGGTGGGATTTTGTACCACGTATTAAAAGTTTTTCACTATTACAACTTTGATTTAAACTAAAGTGGGAAATATATTAGAGGCAAGTTCATCATGTAGGTTTAAGTTAAGTTGAAATAATAAATAAATTGTTATACGTATTATAGCCTTTTTCGTAAAAGGCTATAATAACAGCTGCCTAAAGTTGTACCGCGCTACTTAGACTAAAAAACAACTTCAGTTGCAATATTCCGTTTCTAAGTCCCTATTAAAATTCAAAGTTAGGTGGCATAAATGATGTTACCCAGCTAGCAAAGAGCAAATGGTTCTTAACCCTGTATTTAAACGCGAAGACATATTAGGTATAAGGTTATATGCAACAAAAGTATACTTAAAGTTTATTTAACACGGCTCGATGTAAAGCCACATAAGGTGCACTTTTCCATACCCTGTTTTATCGTCTAATACACCAATGACATTCTTAACACCTTTGAATTTTCACGATTGTCCCTAAAGAAGCATAGATACCATAATTATATTTATATTTCAAACGCATTGTCATTCCCATTATTTTAAAATTTAGCAATTCATTGTTTTTATTAAAATAATTCCTTCAAAAAAAAAAAAAAAAAAAAAAAAAAAAAAATAATAGTAAATTGATTTTGTATTAATACTACAATTCATTGGAACCCAAAAGAAGATAAAATAAATTAACCATTTTAAACGAATGTTTTCTTAAGCAAAGAAAAAAAAGAATAAAAAAAAGATAAAAAGAAAATAATAGCAAAACAAAAAACTTACAATGCACTATGCCGTGGATTTAAATAAAAAAATCTAAGTTATAATTTATTGCTAAAATCCAGAGTAATTAATGTGATCTCACATACATGGCTCAGCTCTTTTCTGTTCTTACGTTTTAATTCATGTTTGTTCCAATGATGGGCCCAGCAAGGAATGAACATGAGCTAAATAATTTTGATTTAAAACAATTTGTGTTTGAATGATTTTACAATAGCGAATAATTAAGGTAGTTTAGATATTAGCAGCCGTATTCATAACAAAAAGTTAGCCACAGTTTGTACACTACTTACAACGAGCTGCTAACTAGAATGCCGATTAAGCTTAGCAGCTTGTTAGCACAGAGTTTATTAATAACAAAATTTATCCGTCTGCTAACTTTTAATAAATCAACTCTGAATATTAATGATGCCACATTATAATCCTCAAAAATGCAACACGTTTTGCATTAATCATCGCTGGTTTTTTCATTTCATTTCATTTATTTTTATTTTCCCTCTTCATATAAAAATTTGAAATGTTTTTAAATTAAAATATATTTAAAAAAGGACTCTAAACTAAAAAAAACAGTGTATTAAAAAAAAAAACAAACAAAATTATTCAACATAAAAAGGCTGTTTATCACAAGTTGGCAAACGTTTGGCAGCTTGTTAACAAGAGTTTAGCAAATCGTTAGCCAGAGGTTGTTAAGTGTATTATGAATAAACTTTGCGCTAACTTCATGCCAAATTTTCGTTATGAATACGGCTGTAGATTTTTAGTTAAATATTTGGTTTTAAAGTATATGATAAGTTGTTAAGCTAAGGTTAGCAAGAAAAAATAATAAGGAAACTCTCGAATGTATTTTGGTACTTATGTATCGATGAGTCAAAACTATTGTGGTGATATTAAAATGGGCCTTTTGCAAAGGTGTCACTATAATTCAGGGGTTGATTACTTCAATTGCTGAACCAAGTTTATTTCCAACATAAACATTTGTGTCCACTTTAGCCTGTGTAGATCTTTCTACATCCACTAGGTGAAAGGATGATTGGAACTTATTTCCCCAGATTCTTGATATTTACATATATGTATAGAAGATATACCACTTGGTTAAATTTTCGTATTGCCAAAGTAGGTGATAAAACACGTGACTCCAACTAAACAGAATGTTCCAGAAATTCCTATTTCCCAACTGGTCCATAGAAATCTGGATGACTTTAGGTTTTTTGATTCGTATTAGTTTCTAAATAAAATAAAAAGTCTTATTTAGAAAAAATAGTCGAATTTTTAATTTCCACTTTGTTGGAAAATAACTTTTTACCCTTTTGGTATTAGGAAAACTGTGTAGGTATTTTAATTTAAAATATTTCCACGTGTACATAAATGTACTATCTTTAATATTTTAGCAACTTTTTGCACTTAAAAAAACTTCCGATTATTTTCTTTGGCTCTTGGGACACAAATGAATTCGAAAACAAGTATAGAACAGCATTAAGCCCAACTTTTTTTTTTCTTTTTTTTTATATTTGGCGCAATAAGGTAAATAAGAAAATAAACGGCATTCAATGTGTATTTTTTTTTTCTTTTTCTCTCAAAATTTAATGGTTCAATTTGATCATCTCTTTTCAACGTATCTAATTGTGACAAATTAATACGCTATTAAGATGCGTGTATAAGAGATAATGTATTAAATAAAGAAGAAAAATCTAAATATCTCATGCTATTTAATCTGCCTTTCATTCCTCTGCTAGGGTTTCAGTTTGCAAAAAACCCACTTCAAGAAAAATCATAACAAAGTAGTTTTTTTTCAAAATTAAAGAAAAAACAATTTTTTGTTCACTTTTTCAAAAAAAAAAAAAAAAAATTAAAAGATTTTTGAAAGTGAAGGTAATCGCTAGCCTAAAAATGTTATACATCACGATCAAATTTGAAAGCTCTTCTTTTAGACTCAAATTTTTAGTGATTTTTTTGAAAATTCTACCTTTATTCTGTAAGTAAGTAAGAAACCTTTTTGTCAGTAATAAAATGTTTTGGTTTTTAATAATTGTTCTTTTCTTGTCTTTTATTGAAATTAAAAAAAAAAAGAATTTGCGAAACAGTAATTTTCACCCACTCATAATGTTTTATGTTTAAAATTATTTTTAAAACTATTAAAGACAAAAACAAAATTTAATAAAAAAAAAACAAATCTACAGGTACAAAGTATTTTTACTATTTATTGTGTTTAATTGCACAAAATTGTTATCAAAACACTTTTTAGACTTTTAAAGTAAAATGGAAAAAGTGTATATAAGAGTTGTTCCAAATAGTACAGAAATGAAATGCTACACCCGTTAAATAGAAATTTCAATTTTTAGTTAGAAAATTATTATGGGAAATTTCATATGTCAACATCTATATACTTAACTTAATTAATCGTATATTATAGAACATTGGTTCCTGCAGCCGAACGTAGAATAGATTTCCAAGCGCCTTGCTCTTCTGCTCTTCTTCCCCAATTTGTGACACCTTCTTTTGCTCTTCTTCCCCAAGTTTCAAGATGTCTTCCTCCACTTGATCTTTCCACCGGATTTTGGTCAGTAGGTTCGTATTCAAATTACCTTTTAGCTGGAGCATCTTCGTTCATTCCCACAACATCATCTTGCCAACGTAATCACTGCAAATCAATACGCTTAGCAACGTCTATGTCGGCATGTAGCTCGTACAGCTCTTGTTTGGTACGACACCGATATTCTCCACCAACACAGATTGAGCCATATATTTTACGAAGAATTTTTCTCTCTAATACTCCAAGTACAGACTCGCCTGCTTTCGCAAGTACCATGCTTTAGAACCATATAGCAGCACGGGTAGTATACTGAAAGTCGTTGTGGTAGATACTATCAACTTTGTTTTATCTCCGTTTACTGCCAGACACGCTTTGGCAGATTTCTTTTCGACTTTCTCAAGGGTTGCAGTTACTGCTCGCAATGTTCGAACAATGATGTCGATATCGTCGGTTTACGAAAGCAGCATGTGTTGCTTTGTGTATAGTGTGCCAGTCCTATTCACATCTGCGTCTCGTATCGCCTTCTCCAGCGGGATGTTACAAAGATAACCCGAGAGACTATCTCCTTGTCTGAAACCTATTTTGGTACTGAATGGCTCGGAGAGCTTCTTTCCTATTTTAACTGAGGATCTTGTATTAGTTAAGGTCATCCTGCAAATCCGTATCAGCTTTGCAGGGATACCAAACTCAGACATGGCTTCAAGCACCTTTGAACGTATGGGGCTGTCGAAAGAGGCCTTGTAGCCGACAAACAGATGGTAGGTGTCGATCTTTTTTATGATTTGGCGTAGTGTGAATATCTGGTTTGTGGTGGATTTATCAGGTCTAAAGCCGCATTGATATGGCCCAACTATCTGACCGACTTTAGTTTTCAATCTCTCACACACTACGCTCGACAGTTTGCGATGGGAAGGAGACTTTTTCTTCTGTTATTGGCACATACTGTCTTGTTTCCTTTATTGTGCAAGGGACATAATATACTGAGGTGCCAATCATCGGGAATGCGTTCTTCTAACCAGATTCTAGAAACAAGCTGCTTTATACGACTTATCAGTGTGTCAGTACCGATCTTTAATAGTACAGCGGGCAATCCATCGGTTCCTACTGCCCTATTATTCTTCAGCCGGGATACTGCTATTTTGACCTCATTCCGGCTAGGCGGTTTACATTCAATACCGTCGTTGGTATTGGTTCTGGGGTATTTTCTTCGCCACTACTTTCGGATACCAACAGGAACTTTTACCAAAAAGTACCAAGAGCTCAACATTTTACTTCCTTTGTCCTCCACAGTCAAAACGTTTGAAATATATACTCCTAGCTTTATATTCTAGAAGAAATGAACAAAATTTTTAAATTTCAGGTCTCTGTAATTTAATTATGTATTGTCTTTAATTGGATTAAACGTCAATTATATTTCTATATACATATTCCATAAAATTATTACTTCTTTTTTATTTACCCCGTTCTGCCCATTTAAGTTAAATTTTTTATATGCATACATGTATGTCCCTGGTGATAGTTTAGGCATAACATTAATTAACTTTTTAAATTTTGAAGTCTAAATGGCTGAAATAAAAAGTACCCAAAATTAACATTTTTAACCCCTGAAAGGCCGACTTTCACAATGTACTTTCTATGTGATATGCTGACTAGGCTTTTGCACTAAGTACATTTAAATTCAAAAACATTTGCCTTTTTAAAAATTCTCAGAGTAAAGGAAATCAAAGCAAATAAATTTAAAACAAAAAAAAAAACACAAAGAAAAAAATTATTCTCGTTATACGCTCAGAGTTCTTGTATTTACTTATTCTTACTCCCTATAAATAAGTAAAAGTAAACATTTTTTTTGCTAATGTTCTGTAAGTATTTTGCAATATTCTTATATTACTATATGGGTATTTTAAGCAATAAATGCAAGCAATGGTTATTGCTTTTAAATTTGTCTTATTTGCAGATTATTACTAATTTTTAAAATAAAAACTATTACTATATTTAACCGCTATTTATATTTTGTTTTATTTTTTTGGTAATTTTTATAGTTTTAATACAGAAATTCTCTTGGTTTTTTTCACAAATTCTCTTGGTTTTTATTTTTAGCACTTAATTTTATGGAATATATGTACATATGTACATACCTATCTACATAGTATACAACTAGTATGCCGACTCTTTGACAGGTACATAACTCAACTGTCAGTGGTACATTTTTATGTTTGGATTAGTAAGATTTTTTTCAAATGTATTGGTGTATAAAACTATTTCCACCACTAAACATAGTTGCATAAAATCGTATTTTCCAAAATAAAATTTTCTTAGTTCAATAAATTTTCAATTTATTGAATGCTGGCTGCATTTATAAACTTTTAAAAGCCATGTTTGCTAAATTTTTATTCTGCAATATCGGATAATATATAAATAATTAATGATTTCAAATATTATTTTTATACCACAAAATGCTACTCTGCTGGCTTTAATAATATTAACAATAGAAAAAATTTAGTGTCAAAAAAATTTATTTAAAAATTTTTAGTTTGTGAAAAATAAAAACATTTTGTAAAAGCAAATTAGCAAAATGTATTGAAAAAAATTATTAATTATGTGTTTAAGTCATAAAATTAAACATGAAGTGTTATATTGTGAAAAATTTTAAATTAAAAAATTTCAAATTTTGTTTTGTTTTTGTTGTTCTTAAGTGTGTTGAATTCACACAGAACCTATATGTGTGATGAGAGTTATAAAAAAAAGAGAACGTTCTCACCAGTCGGCATACTAGTTATATACTATGCCTATCTAGGTATATATAACTATTGATATGTTGATAATTTGATCTTAAAATAAAATTAAACAAAAGCGAAATTTCATACAAACAAAATAAAACTTACAAAAATACTTAAGTATTTTAGTAAATGGTTTAAGAACTTCTTGTCTTAACTCTAAACATGTGCATGTGCTGGTTTTTATTTTGCTTACTTCTTACCATGCTTAAATCTTGCTTTATTTATTTCGTACAGAAACAATATTTATTGTTTTTGTGTCTTATAATAGAGAACAGAAATTTGCTTTATAAAGCAGGGGTGTCAGCGTCATGCACAATTGTGTCAGCAAAACTCACATGCCCAGCGGTCAAAAAGTTATTACAAATTGAAACACATCCGATTGTTTACAATAATGTCAATAGGAAAAATAAAAAACAAGTTCGTTAATCGCATACAACTTGCATCCAAATCAGATTAGTCTTATTGATATCCCGTTGTTAAATAAAATGTAAATAAGAATCAAAAACAAAACAAACGCGAATAAAATGTAGCCATCGCACTTGCATCTGATTTGGATGGCTTAGTAATGTATCATATTTTTTTGTACATTTTCAATTGTGTATTTTGCTTGTTTTCTTCTACTTTTTGTTCCGTTATTTTTTCAATTTGTTCTTTGAAAATTTTAAAGTAAAAGTTCAAAGTGTAAAGTGCGTTCAAAAGTGCAAGTGAATAAACCGTGTAATTGTTATTAAACAAAATAAATAAAAATTTGTTGAAAAATACCTATTTTTAATATTAAAAATATAAAAAATTAATTAATTACATAGGTACATATATTATTTTCAAGTTAATTAACCAACACAAATATAAATATAAAATCGTTTAAAAAAACATGGATTTCTACTTTATTCAAATAGATTAAACCCATCCGATGATTTATCTTATTCGGACCCATCTAATACTTATACAATGTCTGCTACAAAGGACTGATTACATCGAGACAAATCTTAGTACCCTCTGAATCACCACAATCATTGGACCCATCCAACCTTCACTTACAATGTATGCAGTGTCGGATCAATCTGATAGCCTAGGCCATCTCTGTGTAATTGTAAGTAGGAATTGAATACAGACTTTGGATGGGTCGCACTTACATTGTCGTTAGTCTCAGACCGAAGATGTATGTAATAAAAAGTCCACTGGGTGTACGCTTACGCTCTTTTATTTTGCGAGCGTAAAATATAATTTTGTACTGCAAAACACTCTCATTCAGCGGGAAATATCGAAATATCGCACGGCCTGTTTTGAGGCCTCTAAACAGAAATAATATATTTATTATTTATTATCTTTGTTTATGTTTTGTTTTATTTCTGTTTTTGACATTGTACAATGATTGACAAATAATATCTACATTGTTTTGCATTTAAGCTAACGATATGTGTTTTGTTTGTGAAAAAATTCTTTGTTGCCTTTTAAAGGGTCCCTTTTTCTTTCGTTAAAAAGACGTACCTAAATGCAGAAATTATTAAGAAAAAAATAGCCACAAGAATTTGTTGGTATTTTGTGCTTGTAAAAATATTTTTCTTTCTGTACCAATCGCGTCAATGGGTTTTTTTTCCTTTGAAAACACTTTTCTCAAGTAAGTAAAAATATTTAAAAAAGTCTTGTTTTCCTATGTGTAAACCTATACACATAAAGCAAATGTGACAGCAGGTAAAATTTTTGGGTAAGAAGATGTGTATTATTAATGTATTAATGAAACTTTATTGTTTAACGTCCACAAACCTAAAAAATGTTTTGTTGTTTCGAAACTGCAATTTAAATTTAGAAGATATTATTGGTAAATAAAAGTATATTTTTATAGGCTAGTAAAATCTTCTCTTTTTATAATGGTGGTTAATAATTATAGAATATTTTTAAACTTAATGGGGTTATTATTTGCATTAGTATGTGCAAATGAATTTTCATTGTTGGCATTCGCAAAGATATGTTGAGCACCAAATTAAAAATTTTGGAAAGAATTGTATAAGGTTGTAAAAAGACTTCAAATATTGTCAAATGCTCAATTTTTCCAAAAAATAAGCAAAGTTTCTGCGAAATGCAGGTTCCAAATTAAATTTATTTAAATAATAACTGATTGTGTCTGTCCATAACTCAACATTTTTCGATAATTGTATTATTATTAATTGCTCTTAAGTCTTCATAGCAAAATATGTATGTTAATTAGGCCTCGTAATAGGCCTCGCAACCGCAAATTCCTCCCGCTGAGAATAAAAGAGACAAGAGTATTCGCACCAATACAATCATAATTGACACCACTGTTATAAAGAGAAGGTATAATAAAACAAATACACGAAAAAAAGAGAATGTGTTTAAGTATTTGTTTTTTGTACTTTTGCAAAAGCCTAATGCTGACGTATCTATAGAGATTCGTACAAACAAAAATTGTTAATTAATGATCTCAAAATTATTTAAAAAACTTTTTTATAAAAAGTACCAAACGTATAGATTGTAAGCCTGTTTTTTCTTTTTAGTTAAAATTTTTAAAATCTATGTCCGTGGTGATAGTTTAAGCACAAAAATATATATACTTTTTTAAATTTTTGCCGTCTTATTGGGGTTGATTTAAATGTACTCAAAATTACCCTTTTAACACCATGAAAGGTTGACTTTAAAGATGTACTTTTTATGTAACATGCTGACGTAGCTATAGAAATTCATACAAGCAAAGGATCTTGAAGTTATTTAAAAAAAAGAATTTACAAAAAATACGAATTCTTACCTTTATTTGCCCTTTCATGTTATCATTATTCAAATTTATTTCCCTTGTGGTAGCTTCAGTCAAAAACTAAATAAACTTTTAAAAGCCTAAATGGGTATGATTAAAATTTACCTAAACTTTCCATTTTCAACTATTTTTACACCTTAAAAACTCGATTATCAAAACGTCATTTTTTGTGACATGCTCACGCTAAAGGAATTTGCCGAAAAAATTGTTGAACCCCAATATACGTCGAACATTGCGAGCAGTAGCTGCAACCTTTGACAAAGTCGAAAAGGAATCTTCCAAAGTGGGTCTGGCAGTAAACGGAGATAAAACCAAGATACCACCAAGACTTCCAGCAGACTCGGGCGAACAGAACAGTGGAAGTTTAAAACCACAACTGTGAGATAGATAATGATTTGATCTGCCTCGTCACCATCATAAACGAAACAATACACATCAGCTTTGAGATAAAATGAAGAACAATCCTGGTTAATATATGCTATTTCGGACTGAGCAAGCCATTTGACAACAAAGCCACCTCTCGACAGACAAAAATCAACATCTACAAGACACTGATACTACCCGTACTTTTATATGGTTTCGAAAACAGTACTTGGAGTATGCGAGAAATCTTCGCAAATCTTCGGTGTCGTACGAACCAAGAGCTGTACAAGAGCTACATGCAGACATCGTTGAGCTACATGCGATTACGTTGGCTTGAGAACGAACGACCATGATTCAGCTAAAAGGTCATTTGAATACGACTGTAGTGACAGTACACGCAGAAGGGGAATACCATATCATCGGTGGAAAGATCAGGTGGATGAAGACATCCCGAAACTTGGTGTCACAGATTGGAGAAGAAGCGCAGAAGTTTCAAGCGTTCGGCTGCAGGAACCAATGCTAATAAAATAATAAAGTGTTATTGGCTTCTACTCTGGAAGAATTAAGGAATGAGTTCTGAGCGGGACTAATCGGGTTTTGCGGGGCCGAACGGACTGCTAGGTATCAAGCACGCTGTGGGCGGTGCTGAGTAGGTCGAATTCGACTCTGTAATAGCCGATTTATTAAGTAGCACATATATTCTATTTATATATTAGTTAAAAAAATAATAAAGTGTTATTGGCTTCTACTTTGGAAGAATTAAGGAATGAGTTCTGAGCGGGACTAATCGGGTTTTGTGGGGCCGAACGGACTGCCGGGTATCAAGCACGCTGTGGGCGGTGCTGAGTAGGTCGAATTCAAACGCGTTGCTGGGCAAGAGAAGAGCCTGCGTCAGGACCATGATAGGTATTATAATGGGCCACTGTATGATAGGCAGAATGGCGGTGAGAATGGGAACAGGCTTGTTGGATATATGTAGGTTGGCTGAGGACCCAGAGGAGTTGGAGACAGTTTAATACTTTCTTTGCCACTATCCCATGCTACAGAAGGTTGAGTTGCTGGGAAGCAGATTCCTGCATGAATTGGGAGCTGTCTCGGGCTGTGGGCTCGAGAAGCTGACGGGACTTGTAGTGGGAATGAACTGGCTGCGTGGCAGGAGACTGGGCACATGTACGGCAGTTTTTTCTGTTTGGCAGGGTTGTTTTTGCTTGTTATGTCCGATTTTTTATTTTCCACTCTCTTCTTTTCCTGTGCTAGAATTCTTTCTCTAATTAAGGCTTCACAATGGACCATATTGGTCTCAGGGTGAGGGTGTGAAGTTTACTGCGCACCAGCCTGCCTAACCTAACCTATTAAAGCGCTGAATTTTTAATACCGGCATTGGGAAATCGGTATTACAGGCTTAAAATAAATAAATTTAAAATACCCAAACCTTGGTATTAATGACATTAATAAACCACCCCGACGTAAGACATTTAATGTGCATACGTTGAGAAATGAGACTTGTTATTTGTTGAGACATTCCATTAAATAGTTAATCTTTAATTGCACGAATACAAATATTATTTCTTCATCTTCAATACTTGTTGATGAGGGATACTATTTCTGTTGTTTGTATTTAAGTTAATGTCAAAATAATTAATTAATTTAATACCATACTTATTTTTTACTTTTAACAAATGCTTATTACTTTTTTTTTAATGTATCGTAATGATAAATTCTTATTCAAAGAAAAAAAAAAAAGGAATCCTCTCTTTTAAATTTTATATACATATGTATTATATTATGTGACCAAAAAAAAAAAACCGTTGTAATCCATTGTCATACTATTTTTGGTGTTTAAGTTGTCATTGGAAATATCAATTATTTTTCTGCATAGCCAACTTTTTTTATTCTATCCGTATTTGCAATTTATACAGCTTTTTTTTTTAATGTGGTGGTTCTATCCTGATGAACTACAGTGTGTGTGAATTGTTATTGTAAAATATCAATTTCAGCCGGCTAATGATTCCGTCAATAGCGGACCGCCACTGCCGGCTTCCTCACGGCATAGATTTCTGAGTTCATATTTTTTAATAATGAAAACAGCTGATGTCAGAAGAAAGTAGAGCAAACTCTTAAGCCCCAGTTAGCTGACAGTAATAGTAACGTTGAAAATCCGCTGCTTCATTTTGTTGTATGTAAACAATTAGACCGGTTATAGTTGGCAGGAAGACCGTAACGTCAAAATCTGTAGGAAATAGATTTTCTTTCTTTTTTACTGTACGTTAACATTACTGTAACTGTCAGCTCACTGGGGCTTTACTGAGATTTTGTAAGCCGACTTTGTGTTGAATTTTACAGAAGCAATGGCATAAAGGTAACACACGGCATGTAGTATGTATTTTGTAGTGGGAATGTTTTTGTAAAAAACATGTCGTGTACCTTAAATGAACCAACTCTTAATAAATTTTATAATAAAATAACGCTAAAAGTTCCACGGCAATCCTATAATACAAGGCAGGTTTGTAAGGGTGAGAATTAAAGAATTACTGAAACAACAAAAAAATTGAGCTGATCGCGCTTTTTGTGCCAAAAATGTATTGCTTAAAGTGAAAGCGATCCATTAAAAATTTATGCCTTTTGTAAGTGAGATGCTAAGAGAAACTTTTACATTTTCCCCTTACAAGCCTGCTGCGTTTGAAGCTCAATTTTTTATTGGGATGTCATGGTCTCGGTAAAAGATATTTTCCAAATAGCTGATTTAACCAAAAATTTCTGAATAAA
Source organism: Pollenia amentaria (assembly GCA_943735925.1). Classification (NCBI taxonomy): domain Eukaryota; kingdom Metazoa; phylum Arthropoda; class Insecta; order Diptera; family Polleniidae; genus Pollenia; species Pollenia amentaria. The sequence continues at coordinate 183,086,478 of OX031007.1, read as the reverse complement.
TGTTATTGTTAGTAGATCGATAACACTGTCCAACACACAAAACAATAACAATGTTCTGCCAACTGATTATTGTAGAGGGGACTAAAAAAGATATATGTACATGTATCGGCGATTTAAAAGTTTACATCTGAAACTCATTCTACGGGCTATTTAAAGTTGCACCATGTGTAGTAAAAAAACTTAGAAAATCGTGTGATACTTCAGTTTTTGGTTTATAGTGTCTTCAGCAGATTTATTCAGAATATTTAAACCAACATTTTGTTGGTTTAAATGAAAAAAAAAGCAAAATTCACCCTTAAAACAAGAATGTTTGTAGTTGTAATATTCCGCGAAAATATTTTTCAGAAATTCTACTTTACGCCTCCGAAAACACTTATGTCGAAAATTCAACTTAAAAGGTGGTTAAAGGGTTAATATAGGTAAAATATAATACAAAAAGGTATTGAGCGGATTAGTTTCTACCTACAGATATATACATACATAAAATAAAAGAGAAATGGGAGTAGCAAAGCATTTATTATTTAGCTCTAGGTAATTCTTACTGAGCTTCCTAAATAAGAGCGGCAAACGTTTTTTGTATGTCAAAACTTTTCATTTGCATAAAGTTTATACGGAAAAAACATTTACAACGCATTAGACACCACCCGGCTGGAAAATCCTATTTGACAAATCGCTATGTCGATTTGTCTTATTGAAAATGTATTTGAAATAGAATTTTCATGTTTAAAAATACGCTTGCCGCCCTTGTTTAGGTAGCTCAGTTAATGATTATCAAATAATGCCCAACATATTTCAGCTATAAGAGAATGTATACTTTTCTTTTTATAGCGCTCTTAATGAAATCACCATGTTCATCGAATTCTGTGGCCAACTGACGCTCAAAATTTTATGAGAATCAAACAATTAATTTTTTTTTGTTTTCAAAAACATTCATGATGCCAACGTATTATCAAGCAATAAGAGAACGCTTTTTACCTAGAACTTACCTAGGACATTATTAATGACTTCTTTTACACTTTTCCACGAGAAGAGTTCTATTGATGAGAGCACTTGATTTAAATTCACAATTTTTCATTAGCTTTCTTATATTAGGACCAACTAAAATACCTGTTGTAATGAAGACATAATTCTGAAACAAAAAATTTTATTTCGCATCGCAAAGTTTTGGAAAAATTGTTAAAAGTAAATTGAATGCCGATTCATTTGGGTTCAAACACTTATGCGCTGTTTTCACAACACAAGTGATTGGACGTGTAGTAAAATTTATATGGAAAACACTCAAAAAACTGAGTGCTTTTCATATAAATTTTACTACACGTTCAATCACTCGTGTTGTGAAAACAGCACATTAATAAAGTTTTTTTTTTACAATTTTATATGCATTGGTGGCAAAATAACTTTTTAGTTAATATAATATTTTTATTTATTAAATCAGTTAACCTTAAGTTTGAAAGTAGACTGCGTTTTTAAGGCGTCAAAACTTGTGTAAATGATAACGGTAGAGTTAAGAGCAAAATATTTTTAACTTTAGTTTTTTATTTGCTTTTCTTAGCTTTGGCTTTCTATTAACATAAATTTTCTGGATATTTGATCACCATGTTGGCATAAGTATATCATTAATCCTTAAGCCACCTTCTACATTTTTGCTAATTTCTGGAATAAAAGTTGAATTTTCGTGTTTGAAAACCTTTAGTAGAATTTCATGAAAAATATTTTTGCAGTATAATTCACCTGCATACATCCCTATTTTGAAAATGATTTTTGGTTTTGTGAAAAAAATACAGAAAAGACCCATTTCCAGAAGAGTTTGACGGTCAATATATACCAACAAAATGTTGCGTGTATTACTCTCAATAAATCTTCTTAAGACACTATCTACGAAAAATCTAAGTATAACACGATTTTGTACGTTTTTTTTAATACACAAGGGTGCAACTAGGCCGTAAAATGAGTTTCAGACGTAAGCTTTTAAAGCGCCGATACACGTAAATTTTGTTTAGTCCCCTCTGCAAGAATGAGTTGGCAGAACATTGTTTTTTTGAAAAAAATTCATTTTGTTGTACAGTGTAATAAGTCTATACATCATAAAGGTTTTAGTTTTTGTGAGTTCTGTTATGAAAAGTAACATTTGCTATAAGCATTAAGGGCCATTATTACATATTGGCGTCAGGTACTGTAAACGTTCTCCACGTATATAGAAATTGATGGTGCCTTTGTATGGGAAATGCCATGCAACGTTTTTAATTGAACCTCCTTTTTGGCTGATTTTGTTTATTTATAATAATGATATTTTTACCATATGTCAGGTGTCAAGCCCATTTCTTTGCAATATCAAGGATATAGGTTCAGTAGTTAAGGGGTATATAAGGAACAATCCAACAAAATGCTTTCCTTTTAAATATCTTTGAAGTTAGGCAAAATGGTCTTAAGTCAAAAACTGAAGTTTTTCGCATTGTTTAATTAAAAATTATTTAATTGCCTTATTTAATTGACTCGCTGCCTAGAAACCAAACGGTTACGATTGAATGCTGTTGTGCTTGACTCTATTTATAGAGACCAAACGAAAGAGAAAAAAAAATCAAATACTAAAAATGGCTTTTTTTGACTTAATACGTTTTTGTCTAACGTCAACGATATATCTGTAGGTATGAATTTTTCTAACCAATATACTTAAAGCTTTTTGAAAATTTCTTGTGTATTTATTTTTTTTTTAACTTAAATAAGTTTAACAATCAATCCTTTCCTACACATGTTTCATTATAACTCACATACATTACAATCAACTAGTATTCCACAACATTCTAAACTCTATAATGTTTTTAAAAAACAAAATTTATAAAACCTTTTTATAACTTTTTTGATGTATTGTAAGTTTCTTAAAATTGTTTTTGAAACACATGGACAAATATAAATTGTATGTATAACATGTTGCTACGAGTAAAACATTCACAAATAACCTCATTGAACTAAATTGTTGGGTGTACTTTAACAAAACATTTTGATTTATTTGAAAGAATAACAAAATTTGTTTGGCAATCAGGCCATATGTTGTCTATTAAAATTGTTAAAGTTTTGTAGGAACAAAATATATTTATACCATAATGTGGCAGAATGACGATGATGATGGGTTTGTAACATAATGGAAAAATTGTTGTATTAAAAGTAATATAATACTTTAATTTAGTTTGAAAATAAAGTAGGTACTTATTAAAGTTATTAATTTTACTTGTTGTTAAAAAATTACTCTAAATTGTTTCTTGTTTATGTTAAGTCCTTGAATACTTAATTGCTAGTTCAAAAGTATTAATTTTACTTGGGAGTTAACATTTTTTAGATTGCTCCATGTTTATGTTAAGTATTTAACTACTGAATTGTTAGTTCGTGACTAGATTACATAAATAATGATTAGGCCACTTTTAGAGTATGATAAGACCATGTCTAAACTATACATTAATTACATTTAGGTAACATCTAATAGATCATGAGAAAACTAAATTAATCATGTTAAGTTTACAACTAGACCGTGAACAGTGCATAATTAGTCCTTGTTTAGTATACGACTAGGACTTCCATGTAAGTAAGAATTAAAGAACTTGTAGAGATCTTCATAATAGACCATGCTCCTTAATTCAAACGAATTTTTCATCATATAATCGCATTGTATTCTATTTAAAATTGTACATATTGTGATTTATTTTTCCAAGAATTGAAAACATACAATCCAACTTGTTACTCTTAACATCGTATTGATGTAAAAACTGAATTCATCTGAATATTGAAAATGAAAAATCAACTCAAGTACAAAATCAACTATGAAAATACATACATACAGAATATGTATTACACATACATAAAACAATTATATAGATATGGCTACTGATCTTGAAAAGCTCGAAATAAGGAGTATTTATGTTAAAAAAAAATTTTTTTAACGTGATTTTAGTGTAAAAACTAAAAGATGTTTACATAATTTTTTTAATTTAAATTTTAGTTTAAAATTTTAAAGAAATATAAAATGGATCCTTCAGCATTTGAGTAAGCCATATATGAATTAATACTGCTTAAAGTTTGTATACACACTCAAATATGTATGTATCTGCATATATGTGTTTTTGCGTGTAAGCCCATCATATTGTTTATATGACTGCGTATTTATGTACAAAGTAGAATCAACAAAAATAACAGAAACATCTGGTCAAAATTAACAACTTGTTTAACTGTTTATTTTTCAACAAAAGAAAAAACAATAACAAAAATTTAAAATGAAATTTTGCAAATTGTTGTTTTAAGGATATTATTTTATTTTTTGTTATTTTCCTTTTAACTACATAAGATATATAAAATATATTCGAAACTTTTGAAATTTTAAAACAAAACTCTGCCTAAGAAATACAATCTAGAGTTAAATTTATTTTATAGCAAAGTAATCGGATTTATAAAAAGAGCTTTAAATACTGTAGTTTGGAGTTAGTACTTAGTACATACAATGTACACTATGGTAGCGTATGAGTATACGCTACCTTCACCGAAGGTAAAAGGGTATATATTAAAGGGCTGCAAGAATACATTCATTTGTTTATCACACACAAGCATCCCAATATTCATTCAAATATTTAAATAGTTAAAGAGTGGTTTACAGAGCTTAAGAGTTAAAATATAAAAGAGAGTGTAGTCTGTGTTTTACTTTATCATAACAAGGGCACACATTCTATTCACTCTTTTTCTTTGAATATTTATTTACTTAATTTACAAATGCAAGCAAACACAAGTATATGGTAACAGTTAGACTGTGTGCAAGAAATACTACATAGTAAAATTAGTACTTGAGTAAATTCTCATTACAAATATATCTCTATTAAACAGAATTTTGTAACAAAAATTATAAAAATTGGATTGAAAGTATATTAAAAAGGACTTTAAAATTCTTGCGTTTTACGTTTTCGATTAACCACAATACTAATTATTGTTTTCGATTTCCATAATAAAAGTTACTATTAATAATATTAATATATTCATGTAAGGAGTAAACGTTCAAATAATATTATATTCGAAACTTATACACATTTTATTTGAATGTGGTAGTATTTTTTTTGCTCAAATACAGTTGTTTTCTTTTCTCTTTCGCTTTGTGTATTCATTCATTTGTTTTTTTAACACAATATGTTAAGCACTGCGTACTTAACTTTACCTGCTTAAAAAACAAATGAATGAATTCATATGCCTTTTAAAGGTTGCCATGCAGACCTTTAGTATATATTTATAAGATTGTCATTCCATTTGTAATGTCTACAATATTGATCTTAGACCCTATAAAGTATGTATACATTCTGGGTCCTTATGAGTAGTGAAGTGGATTTTACGACGTCCGTCTGTCAGTCTGTCCGTGCGTGTGTAGGTCTATTACGAAGACCCCATAAATGATGGGGACTAGGTTAATGTATATTTATGTCACACATACTCCGTTAAAGTATGCTATTGAGATTCAGCGAGATCGGGCTATAAATGACTAAGATATGAGCGAAAAATTAGGACTGTTTCTAATTTTATCCACAAATACCTTGTTGCTGTTTTTTATATTTATTTTCCTTTATCGAGGAGAACGTTTTAAATAACGTTTAAGCATCTAGGTTATCAATACACAGCCTCTCTAAAAATGGGTGGGCTTAAAGAAGTGGGCGTGGAAGTTCCCATACAAATGCATTATACATTCCAAATTAATGCGGTGGGATTGGAAAAGTGGGCTTGGCATAAAATAGATTTATTTATATCTAAAATAACTTTCTGTTCTTATCGCACCATGGTTAAGGCTATATAAGATTCGAATGAACCAATTTCATGGTAGCCCCATGTTATTTTCCCGCATTCAGTTTGTAAAACTTCCATCGAAATATTTTTGGATATTTTGATAAAAATCTGATGACAATTAAGTTCGGCTTTAAAGTATCGAGATAAACTGTTTTACCAATAGTGGACTAAACTCCAGCTTACCTACCCGTTAGCCGATTTATATTCCAAAACCACTTTCACCGCCATGTTTGCCTATACCTTACAGATTAACTTTATCTAGTGCTGTATTATAATTTCTCGATACAACTCAACAACGTATTATTCTAAAAAGCCATATTTTCTTTCATTCGGGAATACAACCTATTTCGAAAACTCTAAAGGCTTATTTAAGTGCTCGTTCGCGAATTAAATTCTCTCTTCCCTTTGTTTTAATGAAATGAAAAGTTATATGAGCATAAATCCCATGGAATAGCCTGGAATGGGCTGTATTGTCCAGTTTTTTATGGGTCTTGTGCATTTAATGATGCTTAGTATTTTTTTCACTAGCATTAAACAAATCGAGTGGTATTGCAAATTTTTTCACTATCACTTAATGTGATTGAATGCATAAAATCTGCACTCCATTCATATTTGACGACTATTTCTGGTTTTTTGTATATTGCTTAATAAAAACCATTATTTTTATATTATGCTTAATAATAACTATTATTTCTATTAAAATGAAATTTGCAGATTCACATTTCAAGAATCACTTTCTGAGTCAATTTCCGTCCGGATGGCTAGCACGCTGGCTGGCTGTCCAGGTAAACCTTGTGCACAAAGTACAATTTTGGCACAAGGACCAAGACTATTAAAAATGGGGCTAATCGTTCTATTACATCACATAGCCCCCATACAAGCTTGTTTCTGGAATAGGGTTTTTCTGTCCAAACGCTGAAAAAATATGGTTGGGGGTAACCATATTCTAAAAGCAACATACTATGGTTGCATTCTAACAATGTTTATGTTTGCAGGTAACCATATTATGGTTTAATTTGACCATAATATAGTTAAAATATGGTAGAAAATAACCATGATTTGTTTAAAATTAACCATATTTCGGTCAATATCAATCGTAATAATGGTCAAATTAACCATATTATGTTCAATGTTAATCATAATATGGTCACGATTTTACCAGAATTTGGACAAAATTAACCATATTATGGTCAGAATTAATAATGATAGGATCGATGTTAACCATATTACGGTTATTTATTTCCACGATTTATTTTCATTTTGCTTATTAAGTATCAAGTTTTATTTTTTTGTTCCTGTTTCGTGTTATGTTCCACTTTTCTAAGCAAACCGCTTTAATTCATTTTCAGGCCTGTGTCGACCTTCATAGGCATTCTTGCTATACTACTACGTAAATTTATGTATTTAAATCAAAAATTAAAATGCGAGCAAACTAACCGAGTATGTAATTGAAAAGCATTCAGCTATTGTAGAGAGAAAAACCACCACAATTCTGCTGATTTAATCATATTATTTTTAATTTTAAATCAAACAGCAAATGTTTGAAAGTATTAAAATTTTAAACATATTATTGTTATTATCAAAGTTGTTTTTGGGAATACAAATATTTATTAAAAGATTTTGTTTGTTGTGCTTAATTCCCTTTTTTAATAATTGATAAAAATACTGAAATTTATTGTTGGACGATAAGCTGTTCCTATGCGCATTTCACTGGTTGCTTAGGCCAGATCGTCAGGAAACGTTCTCCTAAATAATTTTAGAAAAGCCAAAGCTATCAGCAAACAAAACTACAGAAGGAATGAGAATTACCTACAATACCCTCAAAAAGTTTTATTTGCAACGATATCAAAGCTTAAACAAAATACCAAACAATAAAACAGTGATGAGTTTTTATCTTTTCTTACATTTCCCACTACAATTAGTTGGAATTCTCCCAACATTAATTGTAGCTGTAAGTGGGTAAAGAAAAAACATATTAAAAACAAAAACAAAGTACTTTTATTGTTTTCGCAAGAAAACAAAATAAAAACAATTTGTCCGTTCAGTTTTTTATGCACGTGCACTTGCAAAAATTTATCATCAAAGTTGTTTTTGGGAAAACAAATATTTATTAAAAGATTTTGTTTGTTGTGCTTAATTCCCTTTTTTAATAATTTTGAGGGTATTGTACGTAATTCTCATTCCTTCTGTAGTTTTGTTTGCTGATAGCTTTGACTTTTCTTAAATTATTTAGGAGAACGTTTCCTGACGATCTGGCCTAAGCAACCAGTGAAATGCGCATAGGAACAGCTTATCCTCCAACAATAAATTTCAGTATTTTTATCAATTATTAAAAAAGGGAATTAAGCACAACAAACAAAATCTTTCAATAAATATTATTGTTATAATTAACTTTAACATGTTTGGAGACAACCATAATATAGTAATGGCTACCATAGTTACCATAATATGGTAAAGAGTATGGTTGTAGCTTTATTTTATTAAAACAATTTATTGTAAAATTCACCATATTTGAAGTTTCCAAGTATTACCCAGTATTATTAATCGCGATATAAGTAATGTTAAAAACTACCGTAGTTTGTTTGTTGCCATTGCGGGGACCATAATATGTTTTTTTCCATACTTCAACCATGTTTTTTCTCTGCGTGAATAAACCATCTTATTATGTTGGTATCAGATTAAATTTGGCCCAAACTTATTTTATTGCAATCAAAATCAACTTACAAAATTTTATTCGAAACGGTCCATATTTGACCATAGCTCTTATACAAATACTGTTCCCGAAAATAGATTTGAATGCCATAACTTACTTATAAATGTTGAAATTAACATACAAATTGGCGATAATAATTTTTACGACAGCTATTATGTCCTGACAAATCCCCATCCTAAAATCTCATATAGATGAAGATATCTAAATAATATTCGGCACAAATACCCCTTATAAGAAACTTATCCTCATAACATAATTTCGTTAAGGTGGGTCAATGATTACCCATGGATCCTAAATAGGGTACATAAGCAAAAATTCTTTCTATATACTGTGGTGAAGTGTATCATATAGTCGCGCTCGACCGAATATACTTTCTTACTTGTTTACAATTAGATTTAGTAAGTTAAGATTTGGCTTATGCACATGCACTTATTTGACGATCGTGTCTTCAACAGACGGTCAGACAGACGGACACCGCTAAATCGACTTAGAATAACTCGAAGAGCCAGAATATTTATATATATAAAGTTTCGCATGGAATGACAAACTTAGTATATTCTCATGGGATTAAATAATTCACGCAAGTTTCAACTTACCTTTAAATTTAAATTGCATATAGTACCAACTATAACAACCAATATTTTTGTTTGTTTAACTGCCTGTTTTAAAAAAAATGAAAACAGACAGTAAGTTAAACCAGTAGTCATCAGATATGAATATCAGGAGCAGCCTCTGTTTTATGTATTCTACTGTCAATTTTTTTCTTTTATCCGGCACTGCTAAGTTTACAGCCGAAGCAACTCCTTCGGACGATACTATGGAAGCCTGACGGATCAAATATTTTTAAACAATTTAGGAAAGAGCAGGCGGGAAATTTCAACGATTCACCAAAAACTTTACAGGATCTGATTTTCTTTTGAGAATTTTTAATATGTCTTTCTTAATAATTTACAGGAAGAAGTTCGTTATTTTCTGTTTTTTTAAATTTCCACAAGGAAGACATAATTCTTTACACAAACCCACAATTTTTATATCAAAACTACACAAAATTTTTTTTTGTTTCTTCGCCTGCTTAAATTATGAAAATGTACAGGAGAAAACCTCCTTTTATTTCTGAATTATAGCTAGAAACATATGATGCAATTCTTAAAAAGCAATAGTATTGTAAACAGTTGAAAAACGGCTAAAATGTTGAATATTCTTGTTAAGAGTTCCCGGCTTTTATTAAACTGTGGAAAATTTAAAGTAAAGTTAAGGTTAGAGTAAGACTAGAGTTAGAGTATAGTAAAAGAAGAGTTATAGTAGAGCAGAGTTAGAGTTAGAGTAGAGTCAGAGTAAAGTTAGATTGGAGTTAGAGTAGAGTTAAAGAAGAGTTGGAACAGAGTTAGAGTTGAGTTAGAGTAGATGTAGAGTAGACTAGAGTTAGAGAAGAGTTAGAGTAGAGTTAGAGTAGAGTTAGAGTAGAGTTAGAGTAGGGTTAGAGTAGAGTTAGAGTAGAGTTAGAGTAGAGTTTGAGTAGAGTTAGAGTTAGAGTAGAGTTAGAGTTAGAGTAGAGTTAGAGTAGAGTTAGAGTAGAGTAAGAGTAGAGTAAGAGTAGAGTTAGAGTAGAGTTAGAGTAGAGTTAGAGTAGAGTTAGAGTAGAGTTAGAGTAGAGTTAGACTAGAGTTAGAGTAGAGTTAGAGTAGAGTTAGAGTAGAGTTAGAGTAGAGTTAGAGTAGAGTTAGAGTAGAGTTAGAGTAGAGTTAGAGTAGAGTTAGAGTAGAGTTAGAGTAGAGTTAGAGTAGAGTTAGAGTAGAGTTAGAGTAGAGTTAGAGTAGAGTTAGAGTAGAGTTAGAGTAGAGTTAGAGTAGAGTTAGAGTAGAGTTAGAGTAGAGTTAGAGTAGAGTTAGAGTAGAGTTAGAGTAGAGTTAGAGTAGAGTTAGAGTAGAGTTAGAGTAGAGTTAGAGTAGAGTTAGAGTAGAGTTAGAGTAGAGTTAGAGTAGAGTTAGAGTAGAGTTAGAATAGAGCTAGAGTAGAGTTAGAGTAGAGTTAGAGTAGAGTTAGAGTCGAGTTAGAGTAGAGTTAGAGTAGAGTTAGAGTAGAGTTAGAGTAGAGTAGAGTTAGAGTAGAGTTAGAGTAGAGTTAGAGTAGAGTTAGAGTAGAGTTAGAGTAGAGTTAGAGTAGAGTTAGAGTAGAGTTAGAGTAGAAGAGTAGAGTTAGAGTAGAGTTAGAGTAGAGTTAGAGTAGAGTTAGAGTAGAGTTAGAGTAGAGTTAGAGTAGAGTTAGAGTAGAGTTAGAGTAGAGTTAGAGTAGAGTTAGAGTAGAGTTAGAGTTGAGTTAGAGTAGAGTTAGAGTAGAGTTAGAGTAGAGTTAGAGTAGAGTTAGAGTAGAGTTAGAGTAGAGTTAGAGTAGAGTTAGAGTAGAGTTAGAGTTAGAGTAGAGTTAGAGTAGAGTTAGAGTAGAGTTAGAGTAGAGTTAGAGTAGAGTTAGAGTAGAGTTAGAGTAGAGTTAGAGTAGAGTTAGAGTAGAGTTAGAGTAGAGTTTTTTTTTTTATTTATTTTATTTGGTCTATAGATTGTAAATCCATACAGACTAAAGAATGTAATACAGGTGTGAATACAATTAACTATTTAAATACAAAATTAGTTTTCTTTTTAAAATATCATTGCTTTCAGAAAAATCTATATGATACAATTTATTAAAATTTTCACAAATGCGACGAAAGGAGTCATTATTAGCATAAACGGATCTGTAGTAGTTAAGACTGATGAGCTGAAAGTTACGAGTTGGCCTATTTGGAACCCAAAAGTTAATTTTACTAAGCAGGAACGTAGAATCAATTTCACCATGAATCAATCCAAGAAGAAAAGTTATACTCAGTATAATACGGCGGCTTTTTAAAGTTGGCAGCCTTATAAGAGCAAGTCTATTTACATACTATGGCAGAACATACGAATTCCAACCAAGGCCACGTAAAAATATCAAAAATTGGACCACCGTTTCATAAAACCAAGAACACCTTTAGCTTTGTTAACAGTTAACGCAATATGATTACGGAAATTTAGCCTATGATTCAACTAAAAGCCCAGATCAGTTATGCAGTCCACTTTTTCAAGTATTATTCCATGAACATAGTACCGAGAATCTAATATGTTATTTCTGTAGAATGTCATATGTTTACATTTTTTAAGATTAAGGTCAACTAAATTAATTGTACACCATCTGAAAAATTTATCAATATCAGACTGTAGTAAAAGTTGTTGATTAGAGTCGGTAAAGCTTTTGAATATTTTGACATCATCTGCATACATAAGTACATTTGAATACAAGATAACAGATGGGAGGTCATTTATAAATAACGTGAACAGTGAAGGGCCAAGATGACTTCCCTAGGGAACACCAGAAGTGACGTATATGTCTGTTGAGGTAACATTTCCAAACTTTACTTGTTGAGTTCTATCAAATAAATAAGAACGCAGGCACTTTAGGGCTGAACAACTAAATCCCATTAGTGATAATTTGCATAGTAACATTTCATGGTTGACTTTGTCAAAGGCTTTACTGAAATCCGTGTAAATTACATCCGTTATCATGTTTTTTAAAAATCCATCATTTACCATAGTAGTAAGTTCCAGAATATTAGTTGTCGCCGAACGCGACATGCAAAATCCATGTTGACAAGGAGATAACAGCGAAGAAATTTGGTGTGATAAGCTGTCGGTTAAAATTTTTTCTAAGAGTTTAGGAATATTATTCAGCTTAGCAATTCCTCTATAGTTTGCAAGATCGAATTTATTGCCACTTTTAAACAATTTGATAATAAACGATTGTTTCCATTCGACGGGTAAATAGCACAATTCAATAGATTTGTTGAAGATAGTAGTAAGTACAAAGTTTCAGCACAATTTTTAAGAATACAACTAGGCATTCCATCAGGGCCAGAATTATTGTTTGGTTTTAATGATCTTAAGTTTAATAGAACTGTTTCATTACTCAAAAATAAAAAATGTATACCAGCTGAATGCGATATATTAAATGGATAGGGAGAATTACGATCGTACTATTTTTAGAATATGTAATAGCAAAGAAATTCGCGAACATGTTGGTAATCAGTGTGTCGTCATCAGTTAGAGTAGAGTTAGAGTAGGGTTATAGTAGAGTTAGAGAAGAGTTAAAGTAGAGTTAGAGTAGAGTAAGAGTAGAGTTAGAGTAGAGTTAGAGTAGAGTTAGAGTAGAGTTAGAGTAGAGTTAGAGTAGCGTTAGAGTTGGAGTAGAGTTAGTTTAAATAAAATTAAGTTCTAGCAGTTTTAGTATCCATATTAAATTTAAAATTTTTAATATACATATTAAAGCTTTTCTGGTATGTGCTTGGAATATTTCATAAGAAAGTTATTTTTAGTATTTTCCATTTTTATTATTACCCATGCCAAATTTTTTTTTTTTGATTTTAAAAGGGCATTAAAAAATTTAACACAAGCACCAAAACATGACACCAAAACAAATTAACTAACGAGCGAACAAACAAAACATGGATAAAAAAAAAATAAAAAAAATTAAATTAAACTTATTGAAGAGTACGTGTCAAGATTAGCATAAACACAGTAACTATTAAAATTGAGACCGCCTTCAAAGACCGACAGCCAAGTTTGCACAAAAAGGATGCCATTTAAATATTAAACAACCCCCATTTTGTATGAATAAATTCATGACATCAATAAGTCACGTTAAACGTAAAAAAGTTTAAATTTATCAAGCTACATCATCAAAAAAAAAAAAATTGTATTATATTAGTGGACTTGTTTAAAATCTCGAAGTAAGTTTATATATATTTTTTGAAACTAGTGGCGAATGAGGGTATATTAAGTTCGTCATTCCGTGTAAAACTTTTTTATTATTCGTCTCAGAGTCTATAAAGTGTATATATTCAGGCTCCTTGAGTTATTCTAAGTCGATTTAGGCATGTCCGTCTTTTGAAAACACGCTCACTTTCGAAAAACACAAAAGAAAAGAACAAGCTTGGTGTCAAATTGCTTGTGGTTATCCTACGCAGTTTGGGATTGAAATCCACCAAAATTGGTTCAGTAGGATAAGAGTTATGAATCCAAATGTGGAATCACTACCCTCAACAATTTTTATATTTTTTTTACAAAAACTAACATAAATGATTTTTATATATGATAAGATATTTTTCACGAATTCGTTTAATATGATCGGTCCATTATTACCCATATGCACCACATAAAGCCTGCACTCGGAAAAGAGTTTAGTATGCCTAAACCTGTAACAATTAATGCTTCTTTAATAAAATTTGGAACGTCACAGTTTTATAGGAAAGGAAATCACACTGTTAAGGTTCGTAAAGATCGGTGCATAGTGAACTATAGGCCCCATTTAAGCCAACTCTCGAAAAAAAGTTTAGTCCGCCTTAAAACGTAACGAATAATGTTTTTTGTTAGCCGAATTTGGTATTTCCAAGTTCCAAGAGGCTTTAAATTAGTAGAGGTATCTTATAAAATTAAAATAAAATTATTTAAAGACAAAAAAATTTTTGGGAAAAACCTTTCCTGATGATCTGGCCTAAGCAACCAGTAAAATGCGGATGGAAACAGCTAATCCTCCAACAATAAATGTTCAGTTGTTTCATCAAGAATAAAAATTGGGAATTAAGCACAACAAATAAAATCTCTTAATAAATAATTGTGTTCCCCAAAAACAATTTTGATAATTATTTAAATACGTCTAAAACCGTAGCAGATATATATATTGGGGTAAGTTTGGTCAAATGAATCTTCATATTACCATTCATAGTACCATGCAATTTTGTAATAATCAGTCCATAATTTACCTTAGGTCCCATATTATGCAGCCTTCGAAAACCGCTTTAAAACTATAAAATGCTATAACAAATTTCACTACAAAGGATCTCAACATATTAAACGTCAAAAGCATCTTTTTTACTACAATAGCAACAGAATTTTATAATGACTCCAGGTGTCTAAAAAGAATAGAACACAATTATCAGACTCGTATGAATGCTGAGGGTAGATACTGTGTACGTAGACACAAAAACAACTATGGGAAAAGCACTCTATCCGTAATGCTACCAACAATATTTAACAAATTGCCTCTTGAAATTCTTAATACAGCCAATTACAATATTTGAAATAAAATATTTAAAAAGTTTTTTATAAATCAGCAGTGAATGCTGTAAAACTTTTAATTTAACTAAAGCTTAACTAAAAAAAAAATAAGTAAAAAAAAAAAAAAAATAGGAAAAAGGAAAAACCTAACTTAACTTTAAATAAATCAGCAATGAATGCTCCAAAACTTAAAATTTAACCTTTAACCCATGCCTGCAGACAAGCTTTAATAGCTTCCTGTAAATTAAAGAAAAAAAATATAAATAAAAATATTAAAAAAAATTACTATATCGAGATGTTTTCTAATTAAGCTTTTTAGTACCAAAAAAAAAAAACACTCTTCAGAATTTTTTGATAATTAGTCCATAATTTACCATGGGTCCAATACAAATGCCCCTCTCGAAAATAATTTTAGTTCGGCTAAAACTGTTACGAATCATGGAATTTTCTCAAATTTGTTCAAATTTAGTTTTACGAGTATATGATCAGAAATAAATGCATAAAGCTTTCTGATTGTCGACCAAAAATTTACCATATGTAGTATTTACTAAGCCGCAACCAATTTTAATACTGACGTCTGTTTTTATAAAGAGTAATTAATAATTTATAGATGCCATATAACTCACGCCTAAAATATTCTTACTGTCGTTGGAGGGTATCAAAGATTCGGCACAGCCGAATATAGTAATCTTACTTGTTTATATTGGTTCTCCTTAATTGTGTTGTTTTTCGACACTGTATTCGTTGCCTGTAGTCATCTATGTATTTAAAATATATTTTGCTGAATTAGAAATAAAAGCAACCAATAAAAAGAAGAATTAATTATTCCTAAGTTTTAGTGGCCCATAAATACATATTAAGGTTTATTTTAACTTTAAATGTCAATTGGTCGAAATTCTACCACCGGGCGAACCTAGTAAATCTAAGAGATACTAAACTATAAAGTTAACACCACACTGCAAACATAAATATATACATTTTTCGCTTGTAAAAAAAAATTTACAACAGTGTAGTCGTAAAACTTATCTCTTATTATATGTCGTATATTTGAGTGAAAAAACATGTTATTTTAAAATAACAAAAAAAAAAAAAAAAAAAAAAAAATTAGGAAACATTGTAAAGTTTAATTTTATTTTCATACAAAAATAAACTTATATATAAATCTAACAAGATTTTCGTCTCCCTTTCATTTCATTTTTATATTCATTTATTTATGACTTTATTCGATGACAACGATCGACAAAAAACAGTTTCCTAATAAAGTTTGCAACTAAAACGTGTCTACTTTGAACAAATTTTGTTCTTCCTTTTTTTTTTGTAAAATACTTTTTATCTTTTATGTTGGCTGGTAAGCATTAAAACAACAGCATCAACTTTAAAACATTTTTTTATGTTCTGCATTTATAGTTTATATTCTTAAGTCTATTCAGAGAAACAAGGATTAAATAAAAAAAAAAAACGGAAAATTTGTATATTCAAACGGTGTACGTTAGACCATAAAATAAACCCAGTTTCCACCCTCACTCCGTTTGTGTTAACTCCTTTGGGGGAAAATCTCCCACTCAGTTTTTTCTAAAAGATTAGGCGAAGAGCTAAACCTTTTTTGGATTATGTAGTATAACATTTGGTGCTTTTTCTAGACTTGTTTATTTTGTTTGCTAAAATTTGCAAAGTTTTTAAAAATAAACGAACCAAGACAAATGGAAATATATAAAAAGAGCATATTTTCAATTTAGTATGATAAATTATTAAAAATTTTTTTATTCTTATTGGTTTTGTTTTTTTTTTGTAAAGAGTAAAATTTTAACAAGCGTTTGATATAATTTTTAATATTTAAGTCTGTTTAAAATTAAAGTTTAATTGTGATATTTAAATCGGACTTACTATGGAAGTGGCGTTATTTTTTATCACGTGTGCACAAAGTTAGCAATAGTTTTGTTTGCAAACGCGTTAGTTTTTGAAGGAAGAAATATTTATTCGTACTTCGACATTGTTATATTCATATAACATAGAGTTAAACTAAATCGTCAACCCAATTTAACTTAAGTATTTATATTTAGTCATTATATGTTACAAATATGTTTGCCATGCAATAGTAACGTACAATTTCATGCCAATTGTTGACGAACAAATCAAAGTATCAGGCTGAAAGCGAACCCACAACCGCCATCTAATATACTATAGGTATTTTTTTATAAATTCGTATTAATCTACAATAAATTAATAAAAATCAAAGCAATCATAAGTAATTATTAAGATATTTTCAAGCCCCTTTTATTATGCTAAAATAAATTTTCAAGATCACACATTCGAATTAATATAAAAATTTATAACAAAAATGAAACTCAACATGCGAACTAAAATTCCCAGATTCTATTTGTTAAAATAATTAAGTTAAATACGTAAAATTTACAATAAGCACTATCCAGTTATACAAAGAATGCTGCCGAAGGCCGTAGCGGGCCAAAAAATGCATTAAATTCTGCTGGTATCTAATAGTTGTATAAATTTTCTGTACAATTTACTTCATTGCTAGCCAAAGTATAGCTAAAGTAAGCCTGGTAATATAAATATACAAACAAACAGAATTGTGAAAGTACATAGAAAATATTCCTGGAAAATATTTAATGAATAAGACTTAAAGAATTAAAGTATAAGGGTAATTCCATGTCAAATCGACCAAGAGTGGGACCCGACCCCTTTCGATTTGAATGATATTTGGTGAAAAGGTTCTTTTAATCATGTAAGGAACATACAAATTGGTTTTTCAAAAGACAAACGTCATATTTAAAACGTCATATTCAAAATGTCATAATTTCGCCGAATTAGCCGAATGTGTTGAGTTTATTTTTTCAATATCTCAAAAACTACTGCACATACGAAGATGATTTGTATGTCATTTTAAAGAGAATACTTGGGGCTGTAAACGATATATAAAATTTTGTTTAAATGTAATATCTACAAAATATTAAATTTTAAAAATGAGCTAATTCAAAAACCTAATTTATTTTGGCTGATTTTTTTTTTATGTAATTCCTCAAACTGCCCTTTAAAAACCCTGAAACTTTGAAGGAGGTGTTTTTTTTAGATATGAATATTTTTCTTTTGCAACCTGTAAAAAATAATCCTAAAATAAAATTTTAATATTGTAATTTTGAGCAATATGTATTGATCAATTATGATTTATGTGTTAAAAAATGTAACGACATTGATTAAGTTTTTTATGTTTATTTGTTCCATTTTTTGTTGGAGCTCAGTGTGGGTGAGCACTTTCAGAGAAAAGTAAACTTCTTGCACGTTACATCTCCAAGGCATAAAATGAGTTTTATACACTATCGATTTTTGGTCGATTTTTCTTTGGTCCTTTTCCTACCGTTCGTGTCATGCAGCCATTCCTATTTCGAATGAATATATTAAAATAAAGCCTTAATCTTCTTTTAGCGAAGAAGAGGATGTTAAATTGAAAAATACTTATATCGCAAGTTTCTGAACGAAGTAGGCATTAAAAATAGGTACAAAATAACGATTTAAATGCAAATTTCGGATTTACATTGAATTATGCTTCAATGTTCATATCATTTTAAGTAAAAGCAGCCAGTCATCAACGGTAGGAAAAGAGACAAAGAAAAAACGACTTCGCTAAAATCTATGCATATATATATATATATATATATATATAAATTAAACGGCCCATCTAATCGCGAGAACGTCTGGCGCTGATCTGGAGATGTAAAGAAAGAATAATTTTGGTTAAACTCAGAAAATTCAAGTATTAATATATTGCCTACTATTCACTTCTCAGTTTTTTAAGCATAAGCTAATTTAAGGGGATAAGTTAAATATTTAATATTTTTCTAAGTATGAAAAATGCTTAGGAGGAACTTGAAGAACACAACACACTGCCTCCTTTTCATTCCTTATTAGTAAGTTGTTTCCGAGCGAAGCCAATAAAATTTATAAAACTTATTTAATTTCTTGCAGATGTAACGTCATATTTAAAAATAAACATAAAAAACTTTATCAATGTCGTTACTTTTTTTACCACCAAATATGACACAAATCAGGTTTAATAAATACCTATTGCTCAAAATTACAATATTAAAATGATATTTTAGAATTTTTTTTACATGTTGCAAAAGAAATGAAATCATATCTTAAAAAAAAAAAAAAAAAAAAATACCTCCTTCAAAGTTTCAGGATTTTTAAAGAACAGTTTGAGGAATTACATAAAAAAATCAGCAAAAAAAAAAAAAAATTAGGTTTTTGACTTAGTTAATTTTTGAAATTTAATATTTTGTAGATACAACATTTTAAAAATGTTTCTTTTAATATATCGTTTGTAGTATTGTCTTTAAAATGACTTCCAAATCATCTTCGTATGTGCAGTAGTTTTTGAGATATTGAAAAAATAAACTCAACACATTCGGCTAATTCGGCGAAATTATGACATTTTGCATATGACGTAACTTTTGAAAAAAAATTTTTCATTCTTTTTCGTTAATATATCGAACTTGTTCCTCTAAACAGCGTCAACTCGAAATTTTTCAATTTTCACTTTTTGCAAGAAAACGATAAACAGTGGCCATATCTACCCACTGTAAAAATCTTAGATCTATTTCTCTAGTATTTTGGCTATAAAATATAGTTTAATCCCCATGAAAAAAAAGTTTTTTGTCTCTTCTGAAAATTTATAAATTTTGAGTTGACTCTGTTTCGAGGAACAAGTGCGGAATGTTCCTTATAGGATGAAAGGCACCTTCACACCAAATTTCAGCCAAATCGAAAGGAGTCGGGTCCCTTGGTCGAATTGACATGGAATTACCCACAAAAACTTTTTAAATTGTAATTTTACTTAGAATACACATTCGAATTAATATAAAAATTTATAATTTTATAAAATAATTTTACATGTATAATAACACTGTATGACATGATTTTTCACCCAGACTCAAACTGCCCAGCTTCTGAAAATATAGCTTAAAAAATATACGTATGTTTCAGTTTTTCGAGATCAATTAATTTCGGAGGAATAACATTTTTAATGTGCATCCAGCAGTCTATCACTTGGGGAAGTTATGATTACACCCACACCCGCTGATCGATACGGCAGATTTTTACCAAAATACTTGGTATTATTCAGATGTAATGTGTGAAAAATGAGCAATATCAGTCCAGGGATTCAAAGATTATGACGATATTTCTTAAATTTTAATACAACTTATTATTTATTACAACTTACATATATCTTATATATCAGTGTACGTGAAGTGTTGAAATTTTTCGTACAGTGTAACAGATATTAAATTTATGATGAGTTGTGTATTTTGTATTGCACTCTGCATGATAAAGTGTTGTACTATTTGCTTTGTGGTTAGGTTTTACTTTACAATTTGGTTTTGTTTGTTAATTTGTCTTTATATTTAATACACTCATTTGCTTATTTATTGATTGAGGTTAATTTGTGTTGATACCACATTATTTATATACATACTACATACATACCTATATATATTTACACAAAAGCAGACTGGTTACTTTGAAGATTTGAAAAATAATTTGCAAGTAAATTAAAGAAATTTATTATCAAAGAATAACAAGAGGGGAGAGTTCTTAAAAAAATTCAACTGTAATACAACTCTAAGGCTGGAGGTTTACACCAATCTGTCAATCTGTCCATACAGTCGATACTCTCTATGCATTTTATACTTTTCTTAATTCAAGTTACACGCAACGCGTTTTATGCGCTTAATTGCTTACGTTAATATTTTCATCAAATAAAAACGATTTTGGAAAAACGGAATCTACTACACAAACATATTTATCCATAACATTGAAAATAAAATATAATTTGTCATCCTTTGCTATCAAAAACAGCTGACTGTTTGCAACACGCATGCGACGCACACTGGGGATTTCGCGGAAAAAGTCAAATTGTCAACATACTCTTCATGCAATATGCAGTGATATTTTGAAATTTGAGACTAAATGGTACAATCAAATCAAAAAGAATTACTCCGATCTGACTGCCAGTTTTTTTTTTATATCCGTCTCAAACTCCAACTTAATTTAAACCTAAGAATTTAAAAATGAATATTATTTTATTATGTGAGCTAACGTTTTTCTTTTTATTTTTTATTTAAAGTAGGATATTTCAGTATGCTAAAATTGAAAAAAAAATCTGCAGAGACTTAATTTTTTTTTTTTTGTGTATTTTTATGAACATATAACAAAAATCCCTTTTTTCTCCAAACATTTGGACCTGCAATTTTAGCCTTACTTTCCCACAGTTGGAAATCACTACTAATACATTGTCTCATATCTGTTTTTACATTTTTAATCCATTTCAAGTGCCACCAGGTGCCACCTTTCAATTTGTTGCATTACACAGTACAACATTTTTCATCTGATTGATTCGGGACTCAATTCTGATAAGGCTCTTTTATTTAACATAACTCGAGAACCACTAGTCGGATTTTGCTGAAACAAATTTAGAAAAATCAAGAATTACAATTACTTTCATCTGTTTATATAACGTTTTGCTACATAAGCAGCAGTTTCGCAGTTATAAATAAATGTATGAAGAAAAAAAAATATTTTTTGCCTTAAAAATTAAATTTTTTTTTTTTAATTCATAAAAAACCAAAACGGTAAAACGTGTCAAGTCCTATTACTTTCACGTAAAGTCGCCTAACCTATGAACAAAATGAGACATAAATCATGAAAATCAATGAACACATTTCGCTTTTATTCACAATTAAGTGAAGGTATGCATTTCAAAAAATTTGCTCGAGATATGCACGAAATTCTTTGGAAAAAACATTTATGACTTTTTTTATGATTCTCAGAATTAAAAAAAAAGTAATAAAAAAAAGGTTATTTGATATTTATGATTGCGGTAGCAAAGTAATAAACGATGATAAATGTGCGTGGACAATTGAAAGGAAAAAAGGAAAGTGCGCTTTTTTCATTATTTGGGGTTTTCCGTTGGCTACCTTTTTTAGTGCTCATGTTTTGGAACGTACCTGTCAGTAAAATATTGAAAATACGTAGTGTTTATAGGTGTTTATTGATTGAACGAATGCGAAAAGTACAACCCATTTTTATCCGGGTTTTTAATTATAACTGAAACTAAGGCCCAAGAGTTTAATCGCAATGGAAAGTTTTTCTATTTCTCATGGGGTTTTATGCTCGAAGCTTCTGGAGTTTGACAAAGACAGAACAAAATTAAAACAGTTTTTGCAACAATCGCACGTTGGCTTAAACGATACTAGAGCATGTGAAATTTTGGATACAATATATAAAAGCTTTTACTCTAACTTCAAACAAAGATGGCAGGATTCTAAGCGTACGAAGTCGCAATTTGAAAAAAGAATGCAAATTGGCTTGAAGGCACATTTCCGAAATCACGGGTCTAGATGAAGACATAATCAAGAGGTTATCAATAATTCTCGAAGCTATAACAATTACCGAGGCAGTAGATGCGAAAAATGTTGGTGATTTTTGGCTGAAGACGGCAAAAGAGTATGTTGCACTGTACAAGTGGACCATTATGCCACCTACACTCCACAAAATTCTGATTCATGGAAAATATATAATTGAAAAGTGTAGTTTTCCTGTAGGCTTACTATCCGAAGAGGCTCAGGAAAGTCGTAACAAAGACTATAATAAATATCGCCTTATACACTCCAGAAAATTCAGTCGAATTACCACAAACGAAGATATTATGCACCGAATGATGGTAACATCAGATCCCATGATATCACACTAAACTCCTTCCTTTAGACAGAAAAAGCATAGTAATATAAGCAACGAAGTTAAGGCTCTTAGAATAATAAATTAAAAATATATTTAAAATAAATAATAAATTAAAAATTAAAAAAATCATTTAATATTTTTTGTTAGTTGGGGCGTTTTACATTTTAGGTAACGATATACATTTTTCTAGCTTTCTTTATTTTGATTACTTTTGTGTATTACTATATAAATAAAACTAAATTTGTGATGAAATTAAAAATAGATTTAAAATAAATAATGAATTAAAAATTAAAAAAAAATCATTTAAATTTTTTTTGTTAGTTAGGGCTTTTTACATTGTAAGTAACGATATACGTTTTTCTAGCTTTCTGTATTTTGATTACTTTTGTGTATTACTATATAAATAAAACTAAAGTTGTGATGAAATTAAAAATAGATTTAAAATAAATAATGAATTAAAAATTAAAAAAATCATTTATTAGTTAGGGCTTTTTACATTGTAGGTAACGATATACATTTCTCTACCTTTCTTTATTTTGATTACTTTTGTGTATTACTATATAAATAAAACTAAATTTGTCAAGAAATCATTACATTTTTTGACAAATATATTTTTTTCCTCACCTCCATACAAAAATCCCCAGTGTGCGACGTACACAAAAGTTGAAAGTAAATCTACTTAATGCGTTCGAGATGTTAGATATTCATTCTTTGCGTTTTGCTGTGTAAGTTGTCACATACAATTACACTGATTCTACTTTTTTTGAAATCGGAGTATAAAATTACACAAATTAAATAAGACTAGATGCCACATGATATTTACAGTTAAAATACTTCTTTATATGTACGTACGTTCATGCTATTCTTTCTTAAACTAAGCACTATTTAAATTAAAAAAAACAATTACGAATGGCTTTTTATATTTCCTTTTATTGGTTACTCTTTTTTGTAGTTCAGCAAAAACGATTCAAAATATATGACTACATCTAACGACTACAGTGTAGCAACAAACAAATTTTAAGAGAACCAATAAAAAAAAAATAATTTAAAGATCGTTTATAACTTGAGTGTACATAAAGGCCGGGATTCGCTATCCTACACAATCGTACGATTAATTCACATGAAAATCTGACGAAATTCCATCCGACATAAAATAAATGTCTGCAAAATCTGCTGTCAATGCCACACTATCCCACAAAAAAGATGCAAACTAAAATGACTCAGCTACTTTACAAGAAAATGCAACTCTGACCGCATAGAATCTTAGAATATTATGAAAATTTTCATAAAAATTTCAAGTCGAACAGACTTGTCCAAAATATCTGTCACTCAATTAATTTTTAAGCCACACTATCATATCTTTTGGGCTCACACGATTTTTTTGACAACTTGTACGACTGAGTAGAATAGTGTATCGGCAGCTTTAGGGTGGATCGTCGTCTCTGAAGGGAAATAAGATTTCGAATGCCTCCATAATGTTGCATCTACCCAAATTGTATACAAAAATAATATTTTTCATTTCTTCCAACATATCGTTTAGCCTTCTATCAGGGGTGGAAGATGAAGTAGTTTGATTAATTTTATTTTAATTTGCTTAACTAATATGAAAGCTTTTATTAATTATTTTTTTAAGCCTTCATATTAAAAATAATTTTATGCTAAATAAAAGAAATTTAAAATAGATGTGATTTGATATACAGGAATGTTTATACAATACATGTGTGTTTGCAAGTTCAAAACCAAGGCGAATTCACTAGAAGGTGGGGTAAATTCAACATATGGCTTTTTTTCGATGGTCGAGTTGTCAAAGTTTGTATACAAACTATAGTTTTTAATGTTTACAGCCTTTTTTTACTAGCAATATTGTTGACAATCAAACAACAAAAGTAGTGTTATTGTAGACTTGATCTCATCGCCTTGTTCAAGACTAAAATAAACACATTTTAAGATTACAACAAAAATCATGTGCTCTCTTTTTAAAGAACGTTTATAAATGTGTGTACGGTGTACATGTCTGTTTCCAAGAAATTGATACGTATTGCATAAATAAGTGTAATGCATTTGGTTTGTTCCTTTTCAATCAGGTTTAAAATGCATTTTTACCACTTTTATGCTAAGAATTTAGAAAAAACCTTTAAAACCAGCGTTTTCAGTTTTGGAGATTTTTCCATCAATAGGGAATTCCTTTTGTAATTGGCAATTAAAATTTCTTCAAAATACCAAGGAGATTATATGGGGGAAAAAATTTTTTTTTTCACTGAAGACTTTTGGCGAGAATATATTCTGGTCCAGATATTTCTTGATACCTGTACGTTCTGGACGTTCGTAACCTTTTCAAGAGCGTGCTTAAATAGTTTTATATATACTTTCTGTAGCAACAAGTAATGCCTTTGTTGAACTGACGTTTTCTATATTGAATACAACCGAAGCGGAAATTCGTAACAGAATGCAGTATGAGTTATTAGAAGCTCTTCTTAGAATAAAATTCAGCTTGCTGTGATAAATTTATTTCAACTTCTCAAGTGCTAACACTTTTTAATACACACAACATGTAAAACAGAATATCATTGACTGATAAATCGTGAGATCTTGATTCTGATTTTTTTTTCGATTGAAGATAAACATTGAAGCATAATTATTATTCTTGTGCGTTTTTTGTGTTACTCTTTTTTTATTCAGGTGTATGTAGATTATTAAACATATTTTATTAAATAAATAAATGTATGCATATTATATAATATTATTTTGATTTTAAAGACCTGTGGGCATTTTTGGGGAAAACAAAATAGCTATTACCGGGATTTTAGGAAATAAGGAATAAGATTAAAATACGAACCCTGTTTAAACCAGACATCGACAAACACATATATGTAAAGCTTTTGTTTTTTGTGCGATAAAACCCAGCGGGAAAACTGAGAAGACCTTCTTACTTCAGACCTTATTAAAGGCCTGCTTAAAAATATTTTTGATTCAATTACCATTCTTATCTAAAGCCTAGTACTCTGTTCAACATTTCACGTAAAATGCTGTCAAAACCCATATGAAAAAAACTTGTGCGGAATTTCTATGAAAAAATGTTGATAGAGTTGTACTCTCTTTAATTTGTGAAAAAGTTGCGAAATGTTTCTGGCAACATTTTTTTACAACTGCGAAATAATATAAGCTGCACTTATTTCACGTGGAATTTTAAGCATATGAAAACAGTTTAAACTAAATATTAAAATGAGAACTGCAAAACATAAATAACAAAACCGGTAACAGTTTTTCATCAATATTTATTTAATTTTTACTTAATTTTTTATTTAAAAAAATACTTTTTAGTGAAATACATGTGGGTTTTGTTAACTTATGCAAAATAATGTCGCATACTTTGAAAGATTAAAAACATCAAATTGTGCAAACTCTCGAGATAGGTAGCATTGATACATGTCAAATTTTTCGCATGAAATAATAGATGTTGCTGAACATTTTTCACAAGTTGGAACAGAGTACTAGGCTTAACTGCTTAAAAATGACTCATAGAAGGCCTCGGTTCTTTTTTATACAAGATAAGATACACATTCCACACTCGCTTCTATGAGATAGGAGAAGCGAAGGAGTAGAATTTTTTGTTTTGTTATTTGCCAAAGCAAAAGTCAATAAATTATTTTTTTATCCAGTTTCCATTCATTTGTACCTGCCAAAGCAACGAGAGGGGAACCCCTGCCCCGCAATGACAAAGTGTGTAAAAAAGATATGAGTATGGAATGGATCCAGCACGCCTTGTACATTCAAAAGAAGGAGGCCTTCTAGAAGGCATCAGTGCTCCTTCTTTTTCTTGCTGGGTAGGTACTATCTCTCTCAAAAGCACTTTAAGAAAATTTTGTGTTATTCGCTTCTTGTGAAAATCAATATGGTTTTAAATGTAAAAACTTAATAAGTATATGTTTTACTAAAAATAAAAAAAAAAAATTTTAATTAAATAATACACATTCTTTAAGGAAAAAATATATGACCTTTTTCCATTTTTAAGTAAAGAATAAAATTGATATAACAATTGTATAAACATTTTATAGAAATGTGTGTTAATATATTGAAATAAAAAAAAATTAAAAATACGTTGACATTCAGGCTTGCCAAAAAATTTTCGGTTTCACATTCTGCTTTAAACATTCCCCACAGTGTAATTTCAACAAGAAGCAACAGCACAACCTCCTTGTTGGAATGCAGGTGCAAGACTGCATGATTTTGGTTGTTTTTTTTATAAGCTGTTGGCAAATGTTTAACAAAGAAAAAAACATGATGTAGTAGTTTGGCCGAGCTCTGCTTCAAACCATGATGCTTCATCAATATTGGTGGATTTGAAGATTCTATAAATCCTACGATCTTGTATTTATATGCATAAAGGTGCTTAGTCTTAAACTTGATCAATATATTTTAAACAGTTTAATGTATAATTAGTTCACTCATTTTATTCTACAATTTTAAAATTAAATAAATAAAAATATTTTTAAAAAAATTTCATTTTTTTAGAGCCTTTACCTCTTTATACTCTCTGTTTATTACTTTAAGTTTTAATATAACATTTTTTTATTTATACCCTTCACCGAAGATAAAATATATAAGTCAGTCAATCCGTTTATAATTTCTACAATATTGATAGGCCCTCTAAGGTCCTTATGAGTAGCGAAGTTGATGTCTGCCCGTGTGTGTATTGAAATGGGTTTTCCGAAGACCCCAAAAATAATTTGGACCAGGTTGTAATATATTTAAGTCACATATAGTTTGTTACAGTTCGGTCCATTAATGAATGAGGTATGAGCAAAAAACCGACTGCATCTAATTTTACTCAAAAAGCCCATGTTGTTTCAAAAGCATCTTGTTTATCATTACACAACCTCTCCAAAAAAAAATGGAGAAGTGGGCGTTGCACTTCCTATACAAAGACATTAAAGATTTGATGAGTTATCTGGAGAACACCAACAAAAATTGATTTCTGTACATCTGAAGAAAAGTTTCAAAATTTTTTTAAATAGCTTTGGTGTCAATGCATTGAATTTGGCAAAAAAAAAAAAAAAAAAATGGTCGAAATTGGAGAGTAGGCGTAGCAAAAAAAAAATTTCTTTTTATCTGGAGAACTGTAGGAGAAATTTTTCCAAATTGGGTACAAATAACCAAATAAATGGATTGCCAATACACAACATTCTTAAAAAAGTGGTTTTCCCATACAAATACAAAATAGATTAGTAAAAGTAACAAAATATAGTACAACTTGTTGCGATACCAATATAAGATATTGGATAGAAGTGGGCGGTATTCGTTTATATAACTTTCTGTTCTTATCGAACCATGATGAATGGTATATAAGATTCGGTATAGCCGCATAAAGTCCTCTGACTTGTTTTTTTTTTTACTAAATTGTATTGATTCATATGCATAAAGTCGGTATATTTGTATTTATTTTTAATAATGATTTGTTTTTCTATACATAGTTCTTAAATAGTTTTAAGTTTTCCCATATATGAAATTATTTGGGATAAATACATGCATAGTTTTCGTATATATGTATGTATACTGTTTGTACGTGGTTATGAACTATTACTCTCAAGTACACTGGTCATAATCAGGGTAAGTAAAATCGGTTCCATAATAATTATCATTAATAAACATTATTATTGAAAAATTCTTGAAAAAATAGGTACTCGTAATTATATTAATTTGTTATTAATTTTTTTGTATACGCTGTACCTCTGATAATAAATATTAACAAAAGATTACAGGAGTTCTAAGCGGTGGAAAAATAAGTTAGAAAGTATCGTCGCGCAATGCCGATCATATGAATCTCTACACCACCGTATAATATTATTTTTTAAAAGTGAATATTTTGTAGCACAAAATTTACTTAAAGGTTAAGGATTAAAAGATTCATAGTTATTTGTAGCAAATTTTGTCTTCATACCAATATTTAGAAAAATATTAATTCAAGTTATAATCATTTTTGTAAGTGGGCCTATACAAAACTTATGGCTAATTTAGGATCTGCCATCATTAAATACTGAGAAATAAGCATGAATACCATAAAACACTACACCATTTTTCATTGAAATTGAGAAAATTCCAAATGAAAATGAGAATTTCAATTTGAAATTGAGAAAATTCCAATTGAAATTGAGAATATCAATTTGAAATTGAGAAAATTCCAATTGAAATTGAGAATATCAATTTGAAATTCAGAAAATTCCAATTGAAATTGAGAATATCAATTTGAAATTGAGAAAATTCCAATTGAAATTGAGAATATCAACTTGAAATTGAGAAATTTTAATTTGAAATTGAGAAAAATCCAAATGAAATTGAGAAATTTTAATTTTAAATTGATAAAACTGAATTATATGATTTTTATTATATTCATACAACAAACATCAGGATAAAGAAATTAAATACAAATCGCAGTATTATTGACCACATCTGCCAGATCCAAAGCTGATTGATAAAACGTTGTAGTATGTTGTATGGCTCTACTGCAATCTCCAGTAGACAGTAAGAAATGTATACTTAGAAGCCTTAATCACCTCTTCTAAAAAGGCAAGCCTTTGCTCTTCTACATTGGGGGGAATTACGTTCGGTACATTCATATTTGTTTTCGCCATACTTTTTATTTTTAACCAAATAATTTCAATGGGGTTAAGCATCGGTCAATAGGGGCTCAAACGCAGGAGTGTAGCTGGAGAGTATTGTGAAAACAAAGATGATACCAAACGTTATTCCCCCAATTTAGTAGAAGAGCAGAGACTTGACTTTTTAGAAGAGGTGATGCTTCTAAGACATGTACAACTACTGGATATTGCAGTAGAGCCATACAACATACTACAAAGTTTTACCAATCTGCTCTGGATCTGAAAGATGTGACTGTTGGTCAATAATACTGCGATTTGTATTTATTTTAATTTTTTCCATCATTATGTTTGTTATGTACGTTCGCTGTATGAATATTAAAAAATATATATAATTCAATTTTATAAATTAAAATTTCACAATTTCATTTGGAATTTTCTCAATTTCAAATTAAATTTTCCCAATTTCATTTGGAATTTTCTCAATTTCAAATTAAATTTTCCCAATTTCATTTGGAATTTTCTCAATTTCAAATTGATATTCTCAATTTCAATTGGAATTTTCTCAATTTCAAAATGATATTCTCAATTTCAATTGGAATTTTCTCAATTTTAAATTGATATTCTCAATTTCAATTGCAATTTTCTCAATTTCAAATTGAAATTCTCATTTTCATTTGGAATTTTCTCAATTTCATCTGGAATTTTCTCATTTTCAATGAAAAATGGTGTAGCTAATAAACAATTTTATTTTTTCAATTCAATTCAATTTATTGTGTTTAGTGAGATTTACAAAATTTACTTACAAAACTATATACGTATTTACAAAGAGTTTAAGGATTTTTCTTTTTTCTACTTTGTAATACAATTTCGTTTTATGGTATATTTAATTTTTAATATAGTATTTAAGTTAAGGTAAAAATTTTCAAAAAACCTTGTGAAATTTTTTAGTATGATAAAAACTTAAAAACTACTTAACTGACTAATCTAAAGCGGGGGCTAGCTCAGCTATATAGTTATGTTCAGAATATAAACAACTAGTTTTGAAATTTTCATAGAATTTGTATATCTTAACAGCAACCAAATCAACATTTGCGATTTGGTGCAGTCTTGCTGTGGAATAATGCCTGGGAAGATTATAAATTAACTTTAGAAGTTTGTTTTGAAGAATTTGTAGTCTTTTTATGTGGCATTTCGCACTTTTTGCCCAAACGGGAACTGTATTAAATATAATTGCCTGAAATATAAGTTAAAATATTAACATTTAATTGTCAATACTTAAAGTTGAGTTCCTATTTATTAGAGAGTAAAGGGTTCTTATAAGTACGTTACATTTATTAACGATGTATGATACGTGATCTCTATAAGTTAATTTTGGGTCTAGAGCTACACCTAGATACTTTACGTTGTTTTCCCATTCGATTTCGGAATTGTTTACACTTATACCATTTTGGGGAATAAAACATGATTTCCTTTTATTTATTTTTATTATGCCGATTGCAGGTTTGCTAATATTTCAGATGAAAAATTACCTGAGCATAAGACTGCAGTATCGTCTACAAACATGGATATAACACAGTGATTTATAGTAGGTATAATCGCATTGTATATATTATGCAAAATTGGTGCTAAGCAGGATCCCTGAGGACATCCTGCATGTATTTGAAAAACGTTTGAACATTTCGAGCCTATGTAAACTCTTAATGACCTTGAAGATAAATAACTTTGAATTATTTTAATAATATTTGGTGGGAAATTAGACTGTATTAATTTAAATATTAAGCCATCGTGCCATACATTGTCGAATGCAGGCTTTATATCCATCAATATCATTCCAGTCGAATTTTCTTGATTAAAGTTAGACTTTACAATGTGCCTCATGCGTACTAACGCGTGTACGGTATTATGTGCTTTGCGAAGCCCAAATTGTTGGGGAGGTAAAATATCTCTACAGTCTAAGAAATTAATAATTATATCTTTTATAACTCTTTCTAAAACTTTACACAATTTTATTTAATATCAATATTTATAACTAATATGTGCTAGTCAAGGAGATTTTTGGGAGTTAATGGGATCTGTGGTCAAATATAGGCGGTTTCCCTTAGTAAATAATGGTAGCATTATTTTTTTAAAGTTAATTATTTTACTCTGAGCTTATCTAAATACCAAAATATTTAAAACACGCTAAAGGTATATTTCAAGGGTCGAAAACGTATTCATAAGTATAAGTATGATACATAACTCTATAATATTCTAAGTATACATATTTTGGGCTCATTTAAAATTTTTTCTTTTGATGTAGCGTACTTTATAGAGAAATTTCTAAAACACAAATTACTTGTGAAAAAATCTCAATGTTTATTTATCGATGATAAATTCTTAGTAAATTTATCAATGCCCGCCAGGCTTCCCGTCTGTTGAAAATATTCTCATTTCCGAAAAACTCACAAGAAAAGAACAATTTTTGCGGAAAATTATTTCTAATTATCCAGCAGAATCAAAAAGGAGTTATATACACAAATGTGAAACAACCACCCTAAAAATTCACAAACTAGCACAAATTTGGGTTCGCAATGCAGCGATTCTCATTCAAATTTGTACACAAATTAGAACAAGAGCACACTAGATATAACCGCAACGAATGTCAATACCGCGAAGAGCTCAGTTTTTATGAATCCCACATCTGAAATATTCTTAGTCTCAGTGGAGGGTTTCAAACATTCGATAAAGCCAAATATATCACTTATTTTAGTTTTTTATGAATACAGCAGTTATATTGTAGCACTATTAGTTCACAACAAAAAATTTTAAAAACTTTAATAACTAAATTAAGAGTTTTTAATGAGTTTTTTAAAAGTTATTGAACTTCGAATAGCTTGTACGCTGTAAGTTAAATAGTTGCTCTCACAATATTCTGTACATAAATTAACTGAAATTGTAATATAAAATGAATGAAAATTCAGTTATAAACCGGTCAACTTATTTTTCAGTTATTTTTAACGAAAAGTTCATTTGAGTTTTACTGTCAAAAATTCAACAGCGAATTCCGTAAAAACAAATGAATTTTCATTTATTTTATATAATTTAACTATTAGTGCATATAATTAACTCCTATACAAATATAACTCCGGAAAAATGATTTGAATGCCATAATTTCCTTACAAGTGTTGGTATTTATATAAAATTAATCAATAGTAACTTTTATATTAGATACTTTTATGAGGAGGTTAAAAGTAAATCTAAGTGAACCCCCTCTCGAAAATCACTTTAAGACGAGTAAATTTCACAAATAACTCTAATAAGTCTCCTTAACTGATAGCACAATTCTGTTCTGGGACCCAAAAAGGACACACTCATTAACATTTGTCTGCAAATACTGTGGTGTAGGGTATTATATAGTTGGGCTTATGTTTTGGTTTAATATATGTTAAAATAAATTAAAATCGGTCTTGATCGTAGATAATTATGAAAATGCTGGGGAATACTTGATTGACTAAAGGAAATACTTTTTTCTAACATTTATATAGAAATTTTAAAAACTATTAAAAAATTTTGTTTGTTGTGCTTATTTCCCTTTATTTAATAATGGATACAAAATACTGAAACTATCCTCCAACAATAAATTATACTATTTTTTTTATCAATTATTAAATAAAGGGAATTAAGCACGACAAACAAAATCTTTTAATAAATAATAGTATTCCCAAAACCGACTTTGATAATAAATTCTAAAAACTTCCTTGACTTTCAAATTATTTGAAAATACTCAAACAATTTTCTTGCTACAAATGTTATCATGAAAAATGTATATTTCCTTTCCTGTTAAACAGATTAACCATTGCAAATGAATGATGAAGCCGTAATAACTACTTATTGCAACAATTTAATGAATTTCTCAATAAATACTTTCAATGTTGGATTTTAAGTAATTCTAATTAAGATTTATTATTGTACTGTTGATTAATAAATGTTCATTGCTGTGGTTTTTCTTTTGGCGCCTTTTAGTTTTACATAGTCACACACATACATACGATTAATTTGTTTGATGTATAAAATTTAACTTGTAATTAATATTTAACCAAAATGTTAGTTTTTAATTACAATTTTTAATTAAATTTGTTAAACAGTTTTAAATCTATAGCAATTAATAATAATAAAATAATTTAATTAGATTATATTCGATAGTAAATATAAATAATTAAAATAAATTTAACTAAAAACTTTGCTTATTTTACTTAAATTTAAATTAAATAAATTCAAGTAAGCCATTTTGTATAGCTTTCTAAACTAACATGTCACTATTATTCATAACTTCATACTTAACTTCATGACACTGCAAAAAATCCAATCTCGGGATCCCAAGATTTTACGTGATCGCGGGACTTTTTCGGGATATCGTTGTTTTACGGGATTCAGGCTTCTTGAAGTTAAAAGATAAGTGCTTTTTAAAGATAGTTATTAAAAAACAAACGTCTTTAAAAGTTGTTTGACGTGTAATTTTTTTAATAACTGAAAAACGTAATCTTTGCCTTCATCTTTGTATTCATAACATCGAGAATTGTCCAAGAATGCCGGATGTCTGTGGGGGAGATAGCGAGACATTCAGTGGTTAAGTTAGGTTAAGAAGAGTAATGCGCCCAAGAGCACATCTCCAATCGGAGACCAATGCAGTCCATTGTGAATCCCTTCAGTATAGGAAAAGAAAAGAGAGAAGTGAAGAACAAATCAGTTGACAGGTTCAAGACAGTTAGTAGGCAGATAAAAAAAAGATACTACGTAGGCCAAGTACCCCCAACAATCTCCCGTCAAAAACAGCCGACCTATTTCCTTGACAAACCGCAGTAGATCGGTAGATCGGATTACATCCAGCAATACACCACAGTTCGTCCTAACAAAGCGATGCCCCGTAAAGAACCCTATAAGGGTCCTCAGACCACTCCTATCCAATCCTAATAGAACCCTGGTTGCCCCTGCGTCCAATCCGGGCCACAACGCCCTCGACACCCTGCAATCCGTTCTATCCCTCCAGGACCGGTTAACGGCATCACGGAATCTTTCCCGTATTGCGCCATAGTAGTGACATACGGGATGCTTTACCGTTCTGTCCCTTACCTCTTAGTCTAGATTCGAACCCACACCCGCGAGTTCGTACGCCATCTCATTGCCATCCACCTTGCTGTGTCCGGGTACCCAACACAGCCTTATTGTAAATGCCACCATGAGCACCATAAAATTTGTCAATGCTTTTAGCGCAGCCTGGCTATCGACGTAAATTGCCGCCACAGACCCCCTCCCTACGATCTAGGTCTGGAAGACACTGCACTCATCCGGGAGTCTGAATAACCTTTTCACGTCAGTGTCAGATATATAATAGCTAGCCTATAGCTATCCACGCTCAACGCATCCTACCAAACAAAGCATCCATAAGTAAGAATAGACCTAACCTCCGATGTATAAATCCAGTTTACCATATCCGGTCTTAGTCCCCAGTTCATACCGATGGAGTTTATGCATGTGTAGTAGGCGTGGAGTCCTTTTTAAACCTCTCATGAGTATTTCTCTTCTAAGACAGTTTACAGTCGAGGAAGTTACCTAAATACTTAGCACTGTCAGATAGAGTTAACTTGACGCTATGCATCACTGGCCCCATAAAACCTTCCATCTTATACCTTCTGGTAAAAAGCACCAGTTCAGTCTTCCAGGATTTACCCCCAGCCCCTATCCTTCGACCATGCCGAGAGTTTGCCCAACATCACCTGCATAAATTCACCAGTCGTGGACAAAATATTTACCCTGACCAGACTACCCATGGAATCAAATGACATGAGAATCCCGTTGACCGCAAGCAACCACAGTAGTGGCCTGTCCTGCCAGCCTTGGGTATACAAATTACCCTGACCCCACTCCACCCACCTACTGAGGCATTTCCTAAATATATTCACCAGCAGAAATAATGCGTCGTCCGGGATATTGCAGAGCATGGCCGGAAAAGTACCTTCCCGACCCGGTGATTTACACGGGTCGAAGGTTTTGACCACCCACTCAATCTTTTCCCTTGTGACTATTTCCTTGACGGATGCGGACGTATGACTCGATATCACATACATTTCGTCCCATTGACCATCGTTCATACCCCCGGCTTCCGTACACCCAGGAAAGTGCTCCTTCCTGAGTAAAGTTAGGGTCTCAGAGCTAGACTCAGTCCATGAGCCATCATGCCTTTGGACATACCGCAGGGTCCTCGGATCCTTGGATAAAATCCACCGGAAACTAGACAACTTGTTGACATTATAGATGGATTCGCAGAACTTCCACAATGAGTGCCGTTTTGCCCTTTTAAGATCCGCCTTATACTTATTGAAATGCACCCTATGGGTGTTCCAATCACTCGGATCTCCCGTGAGCTTGGCCCTGTAAAACAGCCTTCTTACCGTCGATCTTTGAACCTGAACTTCCCTGGTCCACCAGTTGGGCTGTTGTCGCCTACCCGGAAATGTAGGCGGGCAGGACAGCTCGTAGTTTTCTCTGAGCAGATGAGTGAATCTGTTCACAGAACCTTCCACATCAGTCGGCAGTAAGTCGCACAGAGATCATTGCGCCAACCCAGAGCGGACCCTTTCATTAAAGGAGTCCCATTTCGTCCCCCTTGGGTTCCCAAACGTTTCAACCCTAGACAGGTCAAAATTCAGTATAAAGGTTAGGCGACTATCGTACAGTCCGTTGCCACCCTCCAATCCACAACAAGTTGCTCATCGCGGTCCATTAATCTCAGATCTATCGATGCCTGCCTATCCTTATTTCTGAACGTCTGAGTGTTACCCATATTACAAATAATAATATTGTTAGCTGTAATAAAATCAACTATTACCTCACCGCTTTTGATAATATCAGCGCTCCCCCATTGGTTATGAAGTGCATTTGCATCATACCCTAAAACCAGGATGGCCCCTCCTTCAAGCATACGCCACCCATTCTTCTACCTCTGCGCCAGGTGGATCTATTGCCTTGTACGGCATATACACCCAAGCCATTGTAAGAGTGGGCTTACCTCTGACTTCTCTATGACATTTAGTGGTTACCCTAAAGAGGGTCCTCGGACATAGGCACATACATGTAAACTGCATGGCGGACTCGTTGGTACATGCAGATCGAGACGGTTCAACACATAATATAGGTGTTTTGCTCCCAAGGAGTAAGCAACTTATTGCGCACAAATTTCATATTATTACCAGTCAGAGATGGTTTGATGAAACTGCATGTCGGGAAACCAGGGAAATCTGGCCCATCATAGACGAAAAAAGGACACGACGTACACTTCAGCTGTTAAGACATTACCTCAGAAATCGAATTGTCGTTGTCATTGTCATTGTCTGGCAATCGGAGATCTAAGACTTAAACTGTTTTGCCTTCGGGACAAAACTTGTCTCTCTGGAATTGATTTGAACAGGATCCACTCCTTTATTGAATCAACCAAGTGGCTGAGTGAGAATATTAGCAGCCAGGTAACATAGGGCCCTTGGAAGATGGTGTAATATGGTAACACAACGTGAACTAATTAATAGACCCATGTGAGTTGTACTTGATTTCGGCTGCCAATGGAACATAACCTAAACTTTGCCTTTTGATTGTATTTATTTGATGTTGAAGTTTTTTTTTCATGAAATGTAAGTTTTTTCTCATAAAGGAGAATTGTTGACCACACCGACCCGATTTATGGACTTTCCATCGCTGCTGCCAGAAGTTTCGGTGATAGGTTTCCGCATTCCTAACGGATATTTTCTTGAGAGTCTTTAACTTATTAACATATACTCGTGACTTCTACCACAAAAAGAAGTCTAGGTGAGTTAGTTTGGCGATATTTCCGGCCAACAGACAAAAAGAGAGATTAGGCGCCTCGGATATGCAGCTCGCAGAAAATGGAAATAATTATTCCGTGTTCTTTAGAAGTATAGAGGTCTATTTATTCTTGGCATGTATTTTGTATCTGTTGACTTTACAGATGTCAGAGCACAACTGACCTTTACCGTCATTTGTAAAAATTACACCTTCCGATAGGAAGATTGATGATTTTTGCGCCACTTTTTAATTTAATATTTACTTTTGTAAATATGTATGTATAAAAAATTATGAGTTATCTGCCTGCAGGCAGAGAAACCGCGATTTTTCTTTATGTTCCCTTCCAATAAATCTTTTTGTTTTTATCGAAAAGTTTTTAAATATATTATGATTACTTTAACCATATTTTTGTGACGCGCAATCATGTTATGGTTAAATTATGCCTCCATCAAGGAGTATACAACCATATAATGGTTTCTTCTAAACATGTTTTGTTTAATTTTAACAATTATATGTTTAACCATAATAATATTATGGCTGTTTTTTAATCATAATATGTTGTCCTTGGAGAAGCCATGGCCAGTCATGTCGTATTTATTGAATTATTGGAGAAAGAAAAACAGTAAACGGCTAACTTTTTGCAGTGTTAAAGTTATAAATTTGGAAAAATATAACAGTGAATGCTGCTTTTCACACATTCACTATGACGATGGTTTAAGAATTATACTTCGAATTGTGTTTTCTATGTAAGGTTTGCTAATTTTGGGATCGCCCTCGTAAATACCAAAATCTATATGAGTTTTCGGTTTTGTGTGATTCTGAGAGATGTCCAATATTCTGAAGAATAGCAATACAAAAAGCAGATATCAGAAAACAAAAAACCAATTGGAAAGATTTTTAATGCAAGAACTCAAATCGTCACGCACGCCACAGAAACCAATATGTTTTTTTTTTATTTTAGAATTTGAAAAAATTTTTTTTTTGCTTAAAAGCAGAAAATAACATTCATTTAAAATTATAGTCGACTTGCAAAAAGAAATTCATTCTCCCCACAATATAAAAAACCTTATTTTCCTTGACGCACCCTACAAAACATGGAAATGGCATTTCATACCTGGTTTCAATAGTAAACAAAAAAATTTTATGCCCAAATTGACGAAAATTAAGTGAACAAATTTATGGCGTTTAATCGGACCATCTATATTAACGAATAATTTATGATGTGGACACCGAAAAATAAAAATTTTTTTTTTATAATATTAAGAGATCTGAGGTAGGGTAGGATTTGGTAAAAGTTTTATATTAACGATCATTGAAATTCATTCTTTTATATTTTTAAAATAATACACTTAATTTCAATATTTTTGTTCTGTTTGGTGAACTGTTTCTTGGAATTGCCCATTCAACATTTGTTTGTAATAAGAAATATCACAAGTCGATCCATTACACAAGGGAACAAGGTTTTTGTTTATTAAGAACTGAATGTTGCTCTTAAGGTTATTTGGGACGCTGAATCCAAATTTGCATTTAGTTTTTGCACTTAGCTCGACTTTTCGCGATATACCGTTATGTCCAAAATTAACGCACTTCCGCTACATTTATTGGAATAACTTGAAAACGGTTCACCATATTTAGTTAAAAAAAGTTCAAAACTCTTCAACAATATTATCTTTAAGTCGTTCTTACATTGGTTTTAAATTTGCCCTGTAGTTTCTGCGATATTGTTGAAGTTTTGAAAAAAGAACAATTAAAAAAAAAAATAGCATTTTGTTATTTTAAAATTCATAAAAAATAAAAATGCCACAAAAATCGCAGTTTTGGTCTAAAAACATTTACTTAAATATATTTTTAAAAATCGCGATTTCCATACAAAAATAAAATTTTTAAATGTCTGTGTGGTTTCTGCTGTTCTTTTTATGGACGTTTTTTCCTGTACTTAAAAATGGAAACCTTCTCTTAATTGTGAAGGAAAGCGAAATGCGTTAAGTAATAAGACTTTAACTTTTTCTTACTTTAGATTGGAAATTTTAAAGAGTAAAGTTATGATTTTTTGAACTTTTAATTTTTGGAAAAAAGTCAAAAATATGATTAGTAAATGTAACTTAAAAATGCGGGCTGATGAAGAAAAACGGAGATAAGATTTAAAATCAGCGACTCAAATAAGTAAAAACTTGTATCAAACTTCCAATCAACATCATAATGTTTAATTTTGTTCCCTTGTGTTATTCTACTTATTCCCAATACAACAAAAGCGTTAATAGCGAAACAATTAACTGCATGATTCTGAATATTCAAATGTAGATTAAAAATATTTATGCGAAAATTTGTTTGTATATATAGGGTGATTCAATGTAGAGATACTTTTTTCAATAGCTGTCATGTTATTTTTGTTTAGTATTGTTTGGCATTTCATAATGGAAAGACTTACGCCTGAACAACGTTTACAAATCGTTCAACTTTATTACGAAAATTCACGTTCTGTGAGGAATGTGTTTCGTGCACATCGCTCAACTTATGGTCAACATAATCGGCCTACTGAGCGTACTATTCACAACACCATCACCCAGTGTGAGACCCAGCATTCATTATTGGATAATATTCGACCCAAAAGACCACGTCCAGCATGCTGTGAAGAAAATATAGCGGCCGTAGCTGAGAGTGTACACGAAGACCGTGGAGAGTCGATTCGGCGCCGTTTGCAGCAATTAGGACCGTTATCGTGCCATGATAACCGACTATTTTATGCCTGAAATTGAAGCTCGTGATCATTTGGTTTCAGCAAGATGGCGCCACTTCCCACACAATACATTAATCAATGGATTTATGGAAAGAACACTTCGGTGAGCACATAATTTCACGTTTTGGGCCGGTCGATTGGCCACCAAGATCGTAAGACTTTTTCCTGTAGGGATATGTAAAGTCTAAAGTTTATGCGGGCAAACCCGCTTCGATTCAGGCCTTGGAGGAAAACATCACGCGTGTCATTCGCCAGTTATCAGTCGAAATGCTCGAACGATTCATCGAAAATTGGACTCAACGGATGGACCATCTGCGACGTAGCAACGGCCAACATTTGATAGACATAATCTTTAAAAAATAAATGCCAAAGAATGTTTTTTCAAATGATAATAAACATTCACCATTAAATTTGAATTTTCTGTGTTTTTTTCTTTAAAAAGAAATAGAGCAAATATTTCTAATTTTTTCTTTTAGCCTCTATTAAAATTCAAAAGTGCCCCAGGATTTCAAAATCAATCTTGCAAATAAATTTTAAATCTATTAGTTGGACTTTAATCCAAATTTTCGGTGCCTGAGAAGTTACGTTCTATTTCCTTAAATAAAAGAAGAATTTTTGGTTAGTTCTTTTCTTCACAGAAAAAATTAATAATTTTCTCCAATCGACAAATTTATACCAAATGCATAATAGCAAGCAAACAAGTTATTAATTTTGCACCTATTACCAAAATTATTATACTGATTACTAAAAATTTTAAAATGGTGAATTTTTTTTTTTAATAAATGATATTTTTCAATTAATATTTTTTGATATTTAAATAATATTTTAATTAAAAATTTATTTCAAAACAACTTACATATTAACTAAATCAAAATTATATTTTTAATTTCCTTTCAATTAAAAAAATAATTGATTCAATTATCACATTAATTAAATTTAAATACTTTTTAAACCATTTTTTTAATTGATAAAAACTATTTTTCTGTGCTCTCTGAATTTTGAATTTCTAAATATTTTTGCAATACTTAAAATTCATCACAAGTTAATCGCTTTTGAGTAATATATTGATTGATTGATTATAAACGTTATTCACTGTAAAAGAATTTTTAAGCAGATGTGCTTACAAACACACACTTTATATTTTATCGACTACTCTCTGTTGCAGAAGATGTTTCGATATATTTTTTTATCCATCTTGAATGCGTACAAGTATTTTCTAACTCAATTTAATAGAACAAGTAGTGAATAAATGCAAAAATGCACAAAACTGAATTATAATATTATGAATATACAAGAAAAATAACATGTATACGCATTTCTGTAGGGGTTTTGATAACGCAGTAGATCTGAAACTTTCCAAATACATCAGAACAACCTGAAGTTAATTAACTTATTCTATTTAAAATATATATTTAGTTAATACAAAAAAAGGTCATTAAAAATTATCTTAAATTATCTGATAATAAGGAAGGTAACCCATTAAATTGTATGTAGGAAATTAGATAGAATAGGGCACACATTTTGTATGTTCTATATACCTAACAAAATTTGTAAAGGCTGATATTTTTGCTATTTGGTTTTAAGCTGTACAATTTTTCAGTGTAAAAAAAGATTCAATATGGCAACGCCAAAAATGTTCAGTAAGGTTTGCCATTTTAACTTGATAGACTAACAAACATGCAAGTAATTGAATTTTATTATAAAAATTCTTGCTGTGTGAGAAATGTGTTTCGAATAGGCCATTGCGACCACATTTTGCACCAGTTTTACTTTATTGGATATTAATTCACCAGCCGGTATGCGGAGAATGCGTACCGAGAAGAATATTGATGCTGTATCAGCAAGAGCCAAGAACAATGAAAACCGCAATGTTACAAGCAATAGAGCAGGGTACAGTGCGATGATTTACGATTTTTTTCCCCAAAATTTTAGAATTGGACTAAGTTGAAATGTGGCTTTAACAAGACGGTGCCACATGCCACAAGGCACGCGATACCATGAACCTATTAAGAGGCAAGTTAGTGGGAAATTATTCTCACGTTTTGGATCATTCCCTTGGATACCAAGATAATGCGTTTTAACCAAAATTGAGTATTTCAAGTGGATATACGTGATGTCTCTCGTAATCAGGGATAAGCCAGCCACAATTTCAGCCCTGGAACACAATACTCGTATTACAGCTGCCATTGATGGGATACCGGCCAAAATGATGGAAAAAGTATGTCAAAATTGCAGCTCATGGAAGGACCACCTACAGTTCACATGAAATAACCACTAAAGAGTAAATGACAGGCAATTATTTACCGTCGCAAAAGAATGTTTCATTTACTTTTGCAAATTTTCGGTTTTTTTTTCAATTTTTAAAACCCAAACGGTTACAAAATCACCCGTTACAAAGCTAGCATTTTGTACAAATTTTGCTGAGTACGATCAAAGTTAGCACTTTCGCCAAGATGCCACTAATATGAGGGCTAAATGTATTCTCTATAAAAAACTTTATAAAATTATTTAGAATAAGGAGACATACATTCTATTATCTGTGAGTGCAAAAAGCGTCTCCTTTGAATTTTACATTACTAGCGCCGCCATCCTATTTTTGTCCCATCTACAAGTTTATTTTATAAAGGCAAAATAATATGATTTTTTATTTGAATATGTTGTGTTTTTGTTTTTCAAAGAGATTAGATCTTAAATTTTGTTTAAAAAATGTGTTTAATTGGGGATCGTTTTTTCGACGTTTCTTTTGCTGATCAATAAATCATTAACAAAAAGTACACAAAACTAGGCTACGCTAATTAGTTAAACATAAATTATCGAATATTTGAAGCGATATTAAAAGGGTAAATTTAACGATTACTTTGTCAGACTACTTCTAGTTCCTGTACTATGATAACATCATCAGGAAGTGTATTTCAGGGCGAACAAATAGGATCTGCAGGACTGGGATTGACGGTCAAAAACCTAGGTAACTGTAGCCTGAAGTAAACGCAGCCAACTCTATAACATTTCCCGAAAATAATTTTTGATAATAAATTTGCATGTGCCCGGCAAATAAAAAACTGAAATGGCAAGCTGCTTTATTTAAGCAACTTGTTTTTTTTAATTTTGTTTTTTTCTTTCTATCCTCTTATAACTACAATTCGTGTTGGAAAAAAACCAGCCAATTGTAGGGGAATGTAAGAAAGAAAAGATTGACGGTTTATTGTTGTGACTTTGTTGAAGCTTTGATATTGTTACATTTAAGACCT
Organism: Pollenia amentaria; assembly: GCA_943735925.1. Taxonomy (NCBI): domain Eukaryota; kingdom Metazoa; phylum Arthropoda; class Insecta; order Diptera; family Polleniidae; genus Pollenia; species Pollenia amentaria. The sequence goes on along the minus strand of OX031007.1, from coordinate 183,043,672 downwards.
GAGTGTTTTAAAATTCTTATTCACTTTATGGTCTTGTTTGTATATAATTTTTAGCTTTTCTAAAGTATTTGGAAAAAGTTTCCTGACGAGCTGGCCTAAGCAACCAGCGAAATGCGCATAGGAACTAGCTTTCCCACAACAATAAATTTCAGTATTTTCATTCAAAAATTGGGATTATTAGCACATCATTAATAAATGAATTAATTAATAAAATATTTCATTCCCGAAAATAATTTTTGATAATTATCAGCTGTTATTTTTTAAAATTGCTTTGCCATAAATTAAGATATTATTCGGTATAAATAACACCTTAAATAAATAATACTTAAAACCTTTTATCGAGGGCCTATATTCAAAATCCTCTATCTTAAAAAACACAACTTTTCAGGAGAGCCAAAAAACTGTTTTTTTTCGTGTATTACTTGATTTATTAAAATTCGCTGTTCTACAATATTTTTTAAATCAACTACTGAATCTTACGGATAATTGGTTCATAAAATTTTGCATTATTGGGGACTTTATGCGAAATAGAGGGTTTTGCTTCTCAAAAATTTTCAATATGTATGTATAAAAATTAAAATTATTTTGATTTTATTTATGCCATCTGTCGGTCTTTAACGTAATTTATTTAAGATAATACAACATAAGATAAAAAAAATTAACAATTAACAATATTAAACAAAAAGTTATAGCAACAATTTTGTTTTTGCTTTTTTAAGTTTTTTTGGAATTTGATTGGTGTAAATGATCGTAAAAATAATGTTATTCCGGTGGTATAACGTCAAATTCATGTCCAGCTTGCAAAAAATAGTAAAAAAACATGTATTGCAAGAACAAGTTATTCCAAAAAATAATTGAGAATTAATTATTAGAAAAGATAGAGGGTTTTGCATTCAGAAAAATTAATTGTGTAAGATAGAGAAAGTACAAAAATGCAAATAAAACAGCAAAAAAAAAAAATATGTTTGTTATGAAAATCACTCCATAGATGAGGGTTATTTTACTGAACATTTTACCATTAAAAAGTAATTTTCGTGAAAATCAAAGATAGAGGGTTTTGAATATAGGCCTTCGTTATGGTTATTGTTCAAATTTTTATCTGCAGAAAATTTTAATTTTTATTATTCATGATTTGTTCTTTTTAAATTTTGATTTTTAAATAAAAATTTTTGGATTCAAAATTTTTCCAATTATCCTCGAAAATATTAGGAGAAAGTGTAAAAAATACATGCAAAGCCTGTAAAAAGGTTTAAAAGTAATAATAAAATAGTTTTTGTAGTTCCGATTAGTTAAAAATTGTGTGCAGTGGGCATAGAAAAGTTAAACAATAAATATTGGTATATTATATTTTTTTTCATATGTTGATATAATGAAATTATCCGTTGATACACAATTATATTTTTAGAGATTCAAAATAGTTTTCTATTGTGTAGCACTTTAACATTTTATATTGCTAATGCCTTTCACTATTTACAAGTACAACAATAGTTGTGTATGACCGTAAAGTTGAAAGTGTATAGGCCATCTAATAGTTAGTTTCGTAGCTTTTACTTTTTATCAGATACTTTTCTAGCTTTTCTACATCACATACTACTTTATAGCAAAGGCGAAAATTAAGTTATCATCAGTGGCAAAAATACAAACGTGCTGACACTTACCCATACAACAAAACACGCGTGTGCATAAACATAAATATACTATGATATCACAATATGACATGGCAAGCTGCTGCCATATGATGCTGTTGTCATTGTTTAAGTGTTGAAATAACATACAACAATATTCACTTTTATTTTCCCCAGTTGGCCATGGCTTTAGGATATTCTTGAAAATGGGAGCGTGGCGTTATAAAATTCTATGACGCCAAATAAGGAACAGCCAAAACAAATTGTCAATGCCATTTTCAGGCAAGTGTCACAAAATCATCCAAGACAATAAGAGCAATAAGATTGCTTATCGCTGTGCCAATACTTCTTTATTTTTATGAATGTGTGTGGGCTACATCATAGTAGATAACTTCCCTTAAACATATTCCTGCATAATGGGTATTTAAATACTCAAAAATTTAAGACAGTACACAAATTCGAACAAAGGCCCGGAAAAGATAATTGCTACCACTGGAATTTTTATCTAAAAGTAGACATTGGTTAACCTGATCAATATTAAAACTGTAAAATTTTTTGGTTTTTGCATATAGTTAAGGTTTCTTCTATATCCTTTATCTTCTACGCCCCTGAGTCAACTTGATTTTATGACCTATATAACAAAAACCCTGCCGTTATCTCCCGAACCAGTTACAAACACCGAATGAACTTTGTCCGATGCAAAGTTGTAATGCAAGGAGCACACTGCCTTTACATGTGCTAAGGGTAATGCAAATTTACATATGGGTTATTGATTTATGGCCTACCACAAAAAATTAAAATAATTTTTTAATTAATAAAATAAAAAATAATTTTTTTTTTAATTATTTAAGCTTGAGGTCTTTTTATTTATAAAAAATATTATATTTATTTATTGTTTCAATATTTCTCTAACCTTTGGTTAGCATCTTCAGGAAATTAACAAAATATCTTATAACGAAAAAACAAACAATTACAAAATTATGAAAAAATTATTTGTCATAAATTAAATTCAAAAACCTTTTTGTCTTGCATCTTTCATTACTGAGAGAATAAAAAAAATCGAGAATCTTTGACACTGACAAATATAAGGTAGCATACAAGGCTTATAACACACTGAACAGTTTTTTTTAGCAAGACAAAGGATAGAACTAGTAAATGGGATATGTCGAACATTGTCTATAAAATTTCTTGTTAGGGAAATGATAATGAAAGATGCAACCAGGTTTACATAGGTACAACCAAGAAGAAATTAAGGACTAGAGTTGCAGGACATAAATCGGATCAGAAATATAGGGACATTAATTCTAAAATAACAGCATTAAGTCATCATTGTCATCAATTTAATCACTATCTAAATTTTGAAGCAGCATCGGTTTTAAACACTGAAACTAACTACAAACGCAGATATATTTTAGAAATGTTACACATAATTAATAAACCAATAACACAAAGAATAAATTTTAAAGCCGACGCAGAACATATAGCGAATTATTATAGGAATTTAGTTATTAAGAGATAAAAGATAAGATATACTATAAATATACCAATCGCAGCCTTAGAACAAGAGGGTTCAATTTTTGCACCTAAATTATATTAAAATATTAGGACCTTCTTGACCTTAGGTCACGATTAGGTATGTTAGATTAAAAATAAGTTTCATTAAACATGTTTTAATAAGTATGTAAGCTAAAAATGAGTTTAGTTAAACAAATTTTATATGTTATAGGAATTTTCTTTACTGAAACTATTTTTTAATATTGTAAATATAGTTTTTGAATTAGATTTATAGATAATAAATTTTTTCAGTTTATATGAATTGTTATACTTTAGTTATATTTTATTTTTTTTTTGTTATTATGTTTTTGAAATTTTTTATGACAAATAGGTTTTTGAATTTAATTTATGACAAATAATTTTTTCATAATTTTGTAATTGTTTGTTTTTTCGTTATATAAAACTTTGTTAATTTATTGAAGATGCTAACCAAAGGTTAGCGAAATATTGAAAAAATAAATAAATATAGTATTTTTTATAAATAAAAAGGCTTCAAGCTTAAATAATTAAAAATAATTATAAAAAAAATAAAGGTCAAATAAGACTTAATAACATTTAAAATAAAAAGTAGTAACTTTTCATATTAATTCGAATGTGTATTCTAAGTCAAATTACAATTTATAAAGCCTTCATACTTTAATAGTATTATTCCCTCAATATTTTTCCAGGAATATTTTCTATGCAATATCAGAATTTTTGTTTGCATATTTCTGTTACGAGGCCTCCTAGCTATCGTTTGGCTAGCAATGAAGTAAATTGTACAGAAAATGTATACAACTATTAGATACCAGCGGAATGTAATGTATTTTCTGGCCCGCTACGGCCTTCTCCAGCAGTCTTTGTATCTTATATCTGGATGGTGCTTACTGTAAATTTTATGTATTTAACTTAATTATTTTAACAAATAGAATCTGAAAATATACAAACAAAAATTCTGATAGTGCATAGAAAATATTTTTAGGAAAATATTGAGGGAATAATACTATTAAAGTATGAAAGCTTTATAATATAATATAATATGAAAATTTATAATAAAAAATGATACTGAACATGAGAACTACAATTCCTAGATTCTATTTGTTAAAAAATAATAATTTAATTCCTCGATTTTGTTTTTAAATTTAGCTCTAGCTCTCATATTTACGATTTCATAATGAAATGCACCATTTATTTTATTATATTTCTTAGCATTACATAGATATCATATTACACACAAAACTGACTGCTCTGGTTATCCCGGCGCACGAGAGCGTTCAGGACTTAACGCTTATATCGACGTGCTGAAAATTGTCTTTAATTTTATATAATATAATATATTTTTGTATTAATTCGAGTGAATATTCTAAGTCAAATTACAGTTTAAAATGCTTTTATACTTTAATAGGCTTATTCCTTTAATATTTTCGAGGAATATTTTCTATGCACTATACACAGAAAAAATTAATAATTTTCTCCAATCAATAAATTTATACCAAATTCATAATATCAAGCAAACAATTTGTTGATTTTGCACCTATTACCTAAATGATTATATTGATTACTAAAAATTGTGAATATTTTTTTTTAATAAATGATATTTTTAATTTTAATTATATAAAAGATCAAAAAACTCTGCCATTTAAAGCAATGTGTTAAATTATTTAATTAAAACAATTCTACATGTTTAAATTATTTTATTTTATACGAAAAAAGTCAATTAAGATTTTTTGTTATTTAATTAAAATTTTAATTGAAAATTTATTTCAAAACAACTAAAATGTTAATTAAATCAAAATTAAATTTTTAATTTTCTTTCAACTAAAAAGTTAATGGATTCAATTATCGTATTAATTAAAGTTAAATACTTTTTAAACCATTTTTTTTTAATTGATAAAACACTTTGTTCTGTGTAACAATTTTGTTTGTTTGTATATTTCTATTATTTAATATAGAACAGTAGTAATAACTTCTTGCTTTTGTTTGCTGTTTAAAGTTAAAAAAAACGCTGAATACATTGTTATTTCTGTATATCGTCGTCGGTTAACATATTATAATCGCTAAGGATGGCGGAAGAAACCTTGACGGTCTTCTTATCCCTAAAGGACAAATTAAAAAAATCAAGAATTTATCATTCATCATATCGTCAGCTTTCTGTTAAAATATCTTCGAAAACCCGTAAACTATAAAAAGACAAACACAAATATTTCCTGCATAAATCTTTGGTGACTATGCAAAATTGGTCAACTGGGCTACACGTGACACATGTTGTTTCTTTGTAAACTTTTTGCGTCTTACTTAACCAAAAGCTTTTAGAATGTTTTTTTTTTTGTTGTTTTTTTATTTATTTATTTTTCGCTTACATTGCGATAGAAAAGATGAAGCATACAAATTAGTTTAAACAAAATGATGCAGAAAATCACTATTTTACATATTTATACATATTCATGCATAAATGCATACCAGTACGTATGAGTAATATTTGTTAATTGTGATGCTCATGCGTTCTGTATTATACAGAAGATGGAGCAATTTACGGCATTCGATATCGATCGAAATTGCAATGCAATTCGAACAGAAATTTCGCTCCATATCGAATTCCGTAATTTGCTGCAATTTAGAGCTTTGGTTTGTGTGATTTATTTTTAAGTCAAAACAATAAAATAATTCTGTATTTTAGTCATTGTCTGTATTACTACTGTATTTTATAAAATAGCTAAAACAAATAAAGAATTTTATTAAACACCTGTAATCTCCATGAAAGCTTCTTCGTTAATAATTAATCGAAATTATTTTAACTATAGTTCAACGAATTAGAGTAGTTTCATGGATTATATTGACAGCAGAATAACCCTACATATTGATATGTATAATTCTAAAGAAGTTATTAATCAGGAAATAGAAAAATTAATAAATACCATTTTAATTGCAAGAGACTCTTCAACACCCAACATAGCTCAAGAAAACAGTTATGTAATGAATAAAAAAGTAATGAAATTTATTAAGTTAAGGAGAAGCTATAAACGGAAAAGTCAAAGATCCAATGATATAAATGAGAAAAATTTCTACAAACAGCATGTTAACTTACTGAGCAAAATGATAGACGAACACATCAATGACGAACGTAACAGAAAATGGGAAAATTTATTGTCAAAATTAAAACCAGGCGATAAGTCATTTTGGAAATTAAGCAGAAGTTTGCGTGGTAAAGGCAAATATACAATTCCACATATTAATGTTGGAAACACCAAAGTAACTTCAGATCACGAAAAAGCTGAAATACTAGCAACGACTTTTTCCCAAGCTAATAAGCTTACTATTAATTATAAACATCGAATAGACAACTTAGTTAACTCAACGGTTAACGACTTTAAATCCGAAGGAATATGCTCGCAATCCGTCAACTATACAACATTCAATGAAGTGACAGGTATAATATCATCACTTAAAGTCACGAAATCCCCTGGGTTTGATAACGTTCCCAATCTGCTACTAAAAAAACTTCCAGCTAAAGCTCTGAAGTTACTTGTTGTAATTTTTAACAGTTGCATAAGACTAAACTACTTCCCGAAAATATTTAAAAATGCTAAAGTAGTAGCCATATGCAAACCAAACAAACCAAAAAACAACCCTAATAGTTACAGACCTATAAGCTTACTAAGCAATATAGGAAAAGTTTTTGAAAAAATTATTTTTGCTCGTCTCAATGAATTTGCATCTGCTAACTCAGTTATCGCTAAAGAACAATTTGGATTTAGAAAAGAACACAGTACAACCCATCAAATAAACCGGATAAAGAACGAAATACTAACCAATAGAAAAAACAAAAGATCTACCGGACTAATACTATTGGATATAGAAAAGGCTTTCGATACCGTCTGGCATAATGGCCTCATATATAAGCTCATGGCTGCGAACATTCCTAAATATCTTTGTCAACTAATTTCTGACTTCATTGACTCCAGAACGTTTCAGGTTGCCATCAATAACGAAACTTCATCAGGAAAAATTATTTCTGCAGGGTTGCCCCAAGGATCAGTTCTGTCGCCATTACTCTATGCGATCTACACATCTGACTTTCAGGTTCCAAATAATTTCAAAATTGCATATTACGCTGATGATACAGCATTAATTTTTTCAAGCAAACTTACAAGTGCATTGATGAAAAAGATGGAAAAAGGATACGTAAGTTGCATGAAATATCTTCAAAAATGGAAAATCAAAAGTCATCCAGACAAGATGCAAACAATAATTTTCCCTTTTAATAAATCCCCCAATAGGCTGCCTAGTCGCCAGCTAGTTGTTGGAAATAACACCATAAATATAGTAAACGAAGCTAAATATCTCGGCGTAGTTTTGGATAAAAAACTAATTTTCAATCGCCATATTAACGAAATATGTTCTAAAGCAATAAAATCTTTTAGAGCCTTATGGCCATTGTTAAACAGGCGTTCATATCTAAATTGCAAAAACAAAAACCTTCTCTTTAAAAGCGTTATCAGGCCTATATTAACATATGCTTGTCCTGTTTGGAGCACTGCCGCAAAATGTCACTTAAAACGGTTACAAGTCATTCAAAACAAATGCCTTTAAATGATCAACAATAAACCCTGGTTATACCCAACGCATCTCATCCATGAGGAACCCTGTTTCCTAAAAAATTATAGATTTTATAAATAGATTAAAAAATAAATATTTTGAGAAAAACGAAAATTCTTCCTATCTATTAATAAGAAAATGTAATGGCTTAAACCAAAATTAACAATCAACCAACCAGGTAGATTAGGTTTAAGTAAAAGTAAAGTTGTAAGAGTGGAACACTTTTCATACGGCCGATAAAATCCCACCTTTAGCTATCGGCAAGTTGTGAAAAGGGCCCAACTCTAATAGTGTTAAAGAAATGTGTAAGAAATATTTTTTTGCGTGGCATTAATTGCCTGGCCACAAAATTAACCATTTACTCAAAATAATATTTTTGGGTATCTTTAACTAATATTTAAACTCGTATTTTATTTTTCGCTTTGAAGCATGTGGTCCAAGGTCTAAGCAATATGTCTGCTTGGTGCTACAACAATACAAAAAACAACATGCATTTTGTTTGTGTACAATTCATGCATGTGTGGCGAAAAGCAAAAATATACATGTATAAGCAAAATGAAAAAACTTTCGACAGCCTAAGGGAAAAGGCAAAATCAACATCTGGCTCCTTGGGCAGACCTATTGGATAGGCCATGATGTGGTCGTAGGAATTTAAAATTAATTTTGTCGATTTTTGCCAAAAAGAAAGGAATGGCCCGATTTGAGGCATTAAAAAAAGTACTTTGCGTGTAGAAAATATTTCGGCCTGCCTACCAGTTTAAGAATTTAAAAAATTTCAATGCTTGGATGTTGTCAAACATATGGAAACACTGGTTTAGAGTTAATTTATTTTTCATTTCATTTTAAAACCTTTTAATTTTTGACATTTACTTTGAGTAATATGTGTATTCTGCGAAATATATTTTCTATTAAACTTTATTCAATGCTGTGAAATTACCTTTGATTTTTGACTTACATATAAATTATCATTTTCAATGTCAAAACAGAGAGTCCAATAAAATACACCAGACAATTATTTGTTAGTATTGCATATTGAAAAGATATAAAAACATTAAAATGGCTCTTTTACGATTTAAATAAAAGTTTTCAAACATTTGTACAAATTGTATATCGTAGAGAATTTTGCTAGATTTATTTTTGCTGTTTGGCAAGTGTATTTTAAGTTTATTGTTTTTGTGTTTTTTAAAGTATGTAGGTTTATTTTAGGGATTGCAAAATAGTTAAGTAAATACATTTTTAATTAAATGTGCTAGGTTTTGCATTGATATCAATCTAAATAAATTACCATCTTCTCAACACAAAGTAAAAAGTTCAATAATTTGTTTTGTATTTAATATTAAAGGTGCTGAAAAAGGTTAATTGATTTGCGCTATTTAGATAATATATATTTTTCTCTAATTTGATTAATCAAAATTTGTATTAATATTTAGAAATTTAGCCTTAGAATAGAAAATACCACAAAAAAATAAAAAAAAATAAGAAAAAACTTAAAACTTCTCATTATTTAACTCTACTTCAATATATGTAGATGGCACATCAATATAAGCTCTTTTGACCTAAGGTTAGAGTCAATTGAAATTTGTAAAAAAATGTTCAATGATTTTACCAATAGGAAAAGTATAATAAATGATTGTCTGGATTAAAATTTAACTAACATAAGTCCCTTTTAAATGTCTGTATTGGCTAAAAATACGTCAGAAGTAATTACTATTTTAGTATTGAATTTTATTTCTGAAAGACCCATAATTTATCAATTAACAGATAAAAACCAAATAATATATCAAGTAGTTCTTCTCTTGCTGAAGAGTGTCAAGATAAATTAATAGATTAGCCCACGATATCGACCGCTACTGCTTGCTTACATTTTCAACAGATGGATATTTAAAAAAGAAAAACCATCTGTTAACCAGAATTTAAAAAGATTTTGCATATAATTCGCTGCGAAGCAATTGTAGGCATTTATAAAATTTAACATGTATCAAAATATGCCTTAAAAAGGTGAAATATGCTCCATAAACATACAAAATGCTTTAAAAATTCTCTTTTTACTAATATATGCGAACAAAAATTGCTAGAAGGGGTAAAATATACAAAAACGGATGAGTATATTGCCTCTGCACTTAGTGGTCGCACAAGTAGAAACCTGCAATTGCATATTTACGGTTTCCCTGCTGATATGCCAAACCTCATCAAGAGCGTATACTATGTCAGGATCAGTATCAGGATCAGTAGTGTTAATTTTCTTGTTTAACAAAATCCATATAATAGAAATAAAAAAATGGAGATCAAACCGCTAGATTGACCAAAAATAGATTAATCGCCACTATTTATTTATAATAGCTGCCAACTTCGCTATTAAATCAAAATCGGATTTACCAAGTGCAAAGCGTTAACGCCGCGCAATTTAGGAATGCTTCAAACAAATTGTACTGGATTGAAAATATTTAACAACTGGAAAACACACCCAGAGTAAAAACATGTTTAAATATGGTCACCTCCAACAAAACTATTTTTAAAGAGAATTTAAGACATATTATTTTTAATTTAACCATATTATTGTCGCCGGCAACCATATTATGGTTAAATTAGTCCACCATCATGAATCCACAACCATATTATGGTAGCTTCCGAACATGTTATGATTAATAATAACTAAAACATGGTTAACACTTATAAAAAGCATGGTTGTTTTTCAATCATAGCATGTTGCTCTTGGAAAAGAGAAAAATACTATTGTTAATTTAAAAACAAAATCTTAATGGATAACTAATATAACCATAATATGGTTATCGTTAATGATAATATGGTTAGTGTAAACATAATATGTTTAAAATTTTCTTTAAAAAATAGTTTTGTTGGAGGTGACCATATTTTTTCTCTGCGTACACGTGCCGCTTTTGCTTAAGCTCACTGTACTGTGGCTGAAAATTGAATTTCATCGGCCAAAAGTACAATTTTTTGTTATCGCCGATTACAATAATTTTAATAAAATTCGATAGCAAGCATATCAGAACTACGGTGTCCAAAAAACTAGGTTAAAATATTGGTAATTGTGGGTACCGCATGCTGCGGCAAACAAATATTTTATGTTGTTTTAGAAAAATTTTAATTTTTGTAAATTTGATCAGAAGTAAATTACGATTTCTCGCGAACTGCTATCAAAAATGGGTCGAATTTTTTTTTTGTTAAATTAGTCTTTAAGAATTGGTTTGTTACATTACTGGTATTTATACCTGATATGTTATTAAATGTTTCCCCAGGTTCTATATTTAAGTTAAATCCGAGTTGCAGAGGAATAGAACTTGTTAGGGTCAAAGGGGGTTAAAGAGATTTTAGTACCATCAGAAAGCTGAAAGTGTCCTCTATAGCCCCATATATACTTATGCAACTGTTTGGAACTGTCTGTTAAACACTTTTTTCATTTTAATGAAATTACACGCAATATTTTTTTTGCTCTTGTTATTTTACTGAAATATAACACAATGGTTTATGAACGTTATGTTTTGAAAAAAATTTATATTTATATAAAATATATATCGTTGGTCTCAAGTAGAAAGGCCCTAACTCGCATTTTTTACAAAATTGAGTTTTCCAGTGATTCCAATAAATTTTACACAAATACACCTTGTCACAAAAATTCATTGCAATATTGTAAAGAATAACGGCTTTGCAAGCAGTTGTATGAGCAAGTTTACATTATGATACATACAGTTTCTATTATGTTTTTACCTTTTCCTATACAGTTACAATTATCTGAGTTAGGGCCTTTCTACTTGAGACCAACGATATGTATCCGGCCAGCGTTTGAGTTGATTTGAAAGAACACGAGTCGGGAGATTGACTTGTGGACCTCTAAAATTGGTAACTTTTAAAACATTCGCCAAAAAAATGTGTATTTATGGATTGCAAAAAAATTTTAATTTAGCTGACCTACAAAAAATATACTTAAATGTTTGGGTTATCTCCTTTGCCTTTAGAGATATTCGGATTTTTGGGATGATTTTTTTTTAACGATTTTTCGAGTTTTTTAATCGGGTGCATGTTTAATATCAAACTGTTATGAATAGTGTGTTAAACATTTTTTATATTGGTATGAAAGCAGACTTTAAGCGATGGTATATTAAATTATTAAATGCTTATGCATTTTTCTATAAGTACAGTGGTATCTTCGAGTGGAATGTACATATATGCGTATAAAGGTAATTATATGAATACTCATTTTACTATCTCACCAAAAGATGGCCACGTTCTTTCGCTGATAACAAATATTTTCTCCAGAAATATATAAAAATGTTTATATGTTTCGAAAGAAAACGCTATAAGTATGCTTTTAGATGCAAGGTTTGGTCAATTTGACATTTGTTTCTCCCACATGTCCTATCCAAAAAAAAAAAAAATTAAATAAAATTTTTCAACAAAAAAAAAAAAAAAAAAAAAAAAATTAAGAAAAATATTCTAATAATTCAACACACTGATTTTCATAAAATTAGAACAGTAATGTTTTGTAATATGTCCGTAATTTTCGGAAAATTCTGATCAATATCGAGTGGTAAATAGTGACGGAAACCACATTTTTTTAAAAGCGTTTTTCCGGGACTGGGAATTTTGGGTATTTCTTAATCAAAACTGGTGGTGCCTTTTGGTCCACAGTTTTAAGATCTTTTCGGTCTACATAATGTCAAAATTTCATTGTGATATCTCTATCCATGTCAGATTAATGGAATGTCGAACATTATTATTTCTATAGTGTAAATGAATGAAAGGGCTTTTAATATGGCTTTTAATTAATTAGTAATTTTAAGGTTTTAGGTTTAGTAATTTTAAGGTTTTAGGTTTATAGAATATCTGACATTTAAAAAGATATCATAACGAAATTTGGCAGTTATGTAGATTAAAAAGTTCTTAAAACAGTGCACTTAAAAACAGCCCCCTTTTTGAACAAAATAATACCGCAATTCTCAGTCTCTATCAAGAGCATTTCCATACTAAATGCTAAAAAACATCAAAAGTTCAACTTTGACATTAAATTTCTCAACAACTGCTAAGCCGATACTAATAAAATTAACACTGTAGCAAAGTTCAAGAAGTCTTCTCTCTAGGAAAATTGAGTAGCCCTATCGTTTCAAAAGATTTTTGTCCGATAAAAAATGATTTTCAGCCACTGTGCGGGTGTAAAAATCCTTCGAGAGATTGGTAAAAAACAACATCAGTGACATTATGGTTTTTTCACGTCTTTTTTCATTTTAGCTATTCAAATGCGTTTTCCTTTGTATATTTTATTTGTTTAAATAAAAATGCATCCCTGATCTTATGAAGTATGATGCTTTTTGAAAAATTAAAAAAAAAAAAAAAGAGAGCCGTATCACTGCAAAATTTTCATCCGTATTTTTAATCAGTTGCGTAAGCTCTTATTACATGTTAATTCTACACGATACTTTGCTCTCTCTTCTACACAAAAATTTGAGATATCCATTACCGTCCGTCTGCACCAAAGTTTCATATTGCTACATATGTATGTTGCAGTAAATGTCAAAATTATGTCATCTTTAGGCAGCACTTTTTGTATAAATTTATTGGCGGCAATATATGTTGCAATAATTGTTAGTCAATTTTCGTTGACAATTATTGCTAACATAAAACGTAAAATTTGGTTGTCAATTGAAAAAGAAGAAGCAAAAGAAAAAAAATAGGATGAAATTGTGTTGAAGAGAAATTGAGATTGGGAAATAATAGCAAATTAAAATTGAAGTAACAGAATTAAATAATTAAAAATAAATACTAAAATATATATTTTAAAAAATAAACCCTTATTTTTTGCAAAATAAAACTGCAAAAACACTGAAATTTATTGTTGTGGGAAATCTAGTTTCTATGCGCATTTCGCTGGTTGCTTAGGCCAGCTCGTCAGAAAACTTTTTCCAAATACTTTAGAAAAGCTAAAAATATTATACAAGTAAGACCATAAAGTGAATAAGAATTTTAAACACTCAGCTCTTACTTGTAACAATATCAAAGCTTCAACAAAGCCACAACAATAAACAGTGAATTTTTCTAATAATAATAAATAAAGATTGGGATTATTAGCACATCCTTAATAAATGAATTAATTAATAATAAATATTTCATTCCCGGAAATTATTTTTGATAATAAATTTGCATGTGCCCGACAAATAAAAAACTGAAATGGCAAGCTGCTTTATTAAGCAATTTGTTTTTTTAATTTTGTTTTTTTCTTTCTATCCTCTTACAACTACAATTCGTGTTGGAAAAAACCAGCTAATTGTAGGGGAATGTAAGAAAGAAAAATTCACTGTTTATTGTTGTGGCTTTGTTGAAGCTTTGACATTGTTACAAGTAAGACCTGAGTGTTTAAAATTCTTATTCACTTTATGGTCTTACTTGTATAATATTTTTAGCTTTTCTAAAGTATTTTAAAAAAGTTTTCTGACGAGCTGGCCTAAGGAACCAGCGAAATGCGCATGGAAACTAACTTTCCCACAACAATAAATTTTCAGAGTTTTAAATCATAAATAAATATTGGGACTATTAGCACATTATTAATAAATGAATTAATTAATAATAAATATTTCATTCCCGAAAATAATTTTTGAAAACTGCAAAGATTATTTTTATTTAAATTTTTATTAAATCAAGCCAAAGCTTACAGTGCACAGTGACAATAAGCCTTTTTCCTTTGTTTTTTATTTAAATAAATCCCCTGAAGATGAGCAACGGAGTTTCCTCGTACTATTGGGTAAAAAAAAATATTACAAATTAAAATTAAAATCGTTTTTTAATTTATAATAAATGACCTCAAGCCGAAACAAATATAAACCGCAACAACAAAAAAGGTCAACAATACATACCGTTAACAATTTATATTAATTTTTTTAAGCCTGGAGTATTTTCTTTTATAAAAACTTACTGACCCGGCAAACGTTATTCTGCCACTCAATTTATTTCTAGTAAATACTTTGGCTGTTCAATAAAAATTATGGAATATTTTTTTTCTTATGCTAGTCCCGCAAGGCCCGACGCTTGTCTGCAGGAGGCCAGAGGGTCTGACGGGAATCGAGCCCGCAACCCCTGCACTGATAGACTGGCTCACTACCAACTAGAATATCGGGGCACCCATGTATTTTAAGTGTGTGGGAATTGGATATATGACAGAAAGGGGAATGTACCGCTGAAGACGAATACCGTTGATGAACAAAAGCAAAAACACGAACCATTTAGTTTTTTAATTGAATGTACATAGTTCATTAACGTAACAGACATATGTATTGCTTGACCTCTTAAAAGGTATAAAATATAATTTTGATTTAATTAATTAAGTTGTTTTGCAATAAAGTTTTAATTAAAATACTAATTAAATATCGAAAAATATTTATTGACTTTTTCGTTTCAAATAAAACAATTTAAACTTGTAGAATTTTTGTTGGGAATTGTCAATACTTAATCAAATAAATTAACACACTGTTTAAAACGGCAAAGTTTTTTGATAATTTTTTTATTAAAACTTAAAATATCATTTATTGAAAAAAAATATGCACAATTTTATAATTTTTAGTAAACAATATAATCATTTTGGTAGTAGGTGCAAAACTTGTTGCTTGATATTGTGAATTTGGTATTAATTTGGAGATTAGAAACAATTTTAAATTTTTTCTGTGATTGAACACAAATAAGCTCGATGGTTTGCCAATGCGAGAATTGTTCGTGTGAAAAACATGGTAATCCCAAATCTAAGCCGCACGTCGTTTGACCTTGCGAATTATTGATTATCATTGCGAATTCCAATCTAATAAAAAAATTTAACGCATTTGAATTCAATTGGCATGACTGTAAGAATCATTGGAAATCATGGCTGCAAAACCTTTTCAAAAATTTACCATTTAGAAATTTGGCTTCGGTAACATTTTGCATCAACTTTTTTATGATCAATCGCTTATCATTGCACAACCGTGCTTGGTTCAAATTCGAAGTAAAATAACCGGAGATCAAACTTTTAGTCGTAGAAGATGTGGTGACATGCCTGGCAAATTCAGTTAGTTCAAAAACTCTGTTGGATAATTTATAGCTTCTTTGGCATTACAAACTGAATCGATCGATTTATATAGTAAGAAGTTGCCTGGCAACGACTGTTTTATCTTGCAGTTTAAATCAGTCACTTCAATATTTTTTGCTGCCAAAATGCCTTGTTCTGTCAGACACGGATGATTTGTGTATGTTGTGCTTACATCAGAAAATATGAGATCAATGAAAGCGTTTTGGGGATCAACAACTGTTCAAAAATTAGTGGGCAATTTTATGCATCCAGCATTTTCATAGACCGACATTTTTCCATTGCCGATATCTAGTAGTTGGTGTATTTTTTTGATGCCAAATAAAAAACTGCAAAAAAAATTTTTGACAAAGAAATGGAAAAAAATCTGCATAGGGACACCCTTATGACCTATTCCTACATTTACCAAATATATTTACATAAGAAATTTCATACGAATCAGTAGAGCTGTTGGCAAAAGTGCACTTTACGGGGCGTACGAAAAAAAAAAAAAAAAAAAAATTTGACCCCCTCTGGAATAAAAAAAGAAAAAAACCAAAATTAAAATTTAAGGGGGCTGAGGCCCCTGGGACCCCATGGATCAAAAAAAGCGGCCCGCCCACTTAGTGGTATGTGTGGGTACTCAAATTAAAGGTAATTGTGTAAAAAATACGAAATTAATAAAATTTAGGTCGAGCGGGACTTCTGGGTTACTCCGGTAAAAAAATTGCCCCTCCCACCCTTATAACTATGTGTGGGTACTCGAATGAAAGGTATTTTGCTTACGATTGTAAATATTTTGTTTTTATTTTGCTTTTTTAATGTTATACCTATGCGCCGTAGACAAACAATTTGTTATAAAAATCGCGGGATTTTTTTTATTTTTTTGTAACTAAATCCTTCGGCCGGGTGCCAGGATTTTCTCCTCTATGGTATAACAAAGACTGGCTTCGCTAACTAAAGCTTTTCTGTATAGCCGGCCTTCGGCCGGGCGCAAGGATTTTCTCCTCTATGGTATAACAAAGACCGGCTTCGCTAACTAAAGCTTCTCTGTATAGCCGGCCTTCGGCCGGGCGCAAGGATTTTCTCCTCTATGGTATAACAAAGACCGGCTTCGCTAACTAAAGCTTCTCTGCATAGCCGGCCTTCGGCCGGGCAAAAGGATTTTCTCCTCTATGGTATAACAAAGACCGGCTTCGCTAACTAAAACTTCTCTGCATACCTATAAAAGATTCATAAATTAACCTAGAGAGGAAAATATTAAACAAATACAAGTACCCACACAGATATACATAAGTGTTATGGGGGGGACACTTTTTTTGCCCCAGAGGGCCCTAGATGTGCCGCCCACCCAAAATTTTATTATTTTCGTTTTTGTTGCACAATTACCTTTAATTTGAGTACCCACACATACCATTCAGTGGGCGGGGCGGTTTTTTGGACCCAGGGGTCCCCACGGGCCTCAGCCCCCTTAAATATTAATTTTGGTATTTTTTTTTTAATTCTGGATCGGGTGGCATATTTTTTATATTTTTTTTTCGTACGCCCCGTAAAGTGCACTTCAGCCGAGCTGTTTCGTTCTTTTTTAAATTATTTGAATATTGCTCATACAAAAATTTTAAAATTGTGATTAAAATTGGGGCTTCAAGGTAGGAGTAAAAATTTGTGGTTATAGGTATTTTTGCCAAATGCCAAATAAAAACAAAGTCCGAAAAAAATTTTTGAAGAAAATGAAAAAAAAATTTTTTTTGCTAGGGGCCCCCTAATATCCTAGCGGTGTGAAATATACTTTACCCTTTCTTATACTTACCAAGTATTAATACAAAATTTTATAAAAATATACTTAAAAAAAAAAAATAAAAAAAATTGAATGCATACTTTTATATAAAAGGCCTCAAGCTCAAGAAATTTATATAAATTCGTCAAGTTAGCTGTTTGTGTTAAGTAAACGAAAACTTTTTTAATGTTCGTTATTTATTGTTTAATATCGAAAAAGTTTTAAAATTTTGTATAAATTTTATTTTATTCAACCTTAACTTTTTTATATAAAAAAGAAAAACCTCAAGCTCAATAAATTATACAACAAATTAGAAAACTTTATTTTACAGAAATAATACATATATCTTTAAAATAGCAATTTTAAAATGCAAATTTTGCATTTAATTTTATACTAAAAAGCTAAAAAATCTGTGTAGTTTAAATATTTCATTTGATTCCTGTATTCCTCTTTGTGCTTTTCGTTTATTTTGCCTTTTTTTGACAATGACGTTAATTTCTGTCTCGTTAGTCGTTAGTGCAAACAATAGAACAGTACCCATGTTCTGTAACTCTCGCTTCGATAAATTTTTCGATTGAAATGCGAGAAATGAGACAAAAATGCCATAAATTGAAACTAACAACTGTTTTTCTCACTTAACTGCGTCTGTAACATTTTTAACGAGTAATAGCTGTCACGTAAGGAAATCTCTCGCCAATTTACAGAAAAAGTGTGTCTGTAAAATTTTTGTAAGAAAGTTCCCACTTTGAACTGTCAAATAAACTCACGCATAAAAACGGGGTGAAAAAAAATATTACCACTAACAAATATATTAAATATGCAAAAGGCAATGAATAATAACATGAAAGAGATAAGTATTTTATTTTTGACTGATTTTTTCATTCTTAATTTATTTTGCTTTTTACATTTTTGAAAAATATACGAATGTTTTCAAAGCAATTTTTTAAACAACAAAAATTAAAGTCGCACTCTACATTATTTGCTATAGCCGACGGTTGTATTTTCGCCGCCGTCATTGAAAATTTTCCAATTTTAATAATTTTGGCCGCCGTCAACGATATGTGTTACTGGCGTTCTCAACGTCTGTAAGTTCCCATCGGCTTCGAGTGGAATATTATGACATTTATAACGTAACGACGTAATCTCTTTTGATAGTTTTCGATATGAGTTACAGACCCACTTTTTTCTCACTTTTCTAGAAACGATGGAATATTTTGTTTCACATCTTTTCGACGCGAGAAGTTCTCACTAAAGTTACAGAACATGGGTATAGGTTGACAATTGTAGCAACTGTTGTTATTGTTAAAAGTTACAGAATCTCATTACTTGGGTCTAATTCTTGCAGTCGTGATCGAATACTTTTTCGATTCGAAAGAAAGCAATTTTATTTTAAATTCTTTCCGTCGATGCTAAACGAATCGAAATTATTTCTTCAGTGGTTTAAAACATTTATATAATTTTCACAGCACTAAAAAAATAATATCGATTTCTTCAGTACACCCAGAGAAAAAACATGTTTATATATGGTCACCTCCAACTATTTTAATAGAAACAATTTAAACATATTATGTGTGTATAACACTTTTGTCACTGACAAACCTATTATTTGTCCTCCATCGAGCAGCCACAACCATATTATGGTTGCTTCGAAAAATGTTTTGGTTAATAATAACTAAAATATGCTTAACACTTATAATAGCATGGTTGGTTTTCAACCAGAGCTTGTTGCTCTTTGAAAAGAGGAAAATACTATAATTTAAAAACAAATTATTGTCATATTTAACCATAACATGCTTAGAGACAACCATAATATGGTTGTGACTTCTTGATGGAGGACCAATTTAACAATAATCTGGTTTTCGGGTGACAATAATATGGCTACATTAAATATAATATGTTTAAAAATTTTCTTTAAAAATAGTTTTGTTGGAGGTGACCATTTTTAAACATGTTTTTTCTATGCGTGTATCGACTGAAAGAATTTGAAATAAAATTGCTTTCGAATCGAAAAGTATTCGATCACGACTGCCAGAATTAGCCTTTGAATACCGAGAAGTCGATAGTTAGTGGGACTCTTATGACACCGATAATGCGTCACTTGTTATCGTGCGCTTAAGTTATCGATCGACTTTGTATATATATAAACGCCTGTTTAGTTGCGTCTTATTTTCCTTATGTTATAACTAGGGAGATCGATTATTCGACTTTTTTCAATAACCGGTTTTCGAATCTTACGAATAGTTGCTATTTTAAAAAACCCGGTTTTCGGTTAAGCAATTTTTAAATAACTGGTTAATCGGTTTTAATTCGAATACTTAAAAACACAAAAATCAAATAAGATTTAAAAATAAAACGTTAATTTGAATAAAAACAAACCAATTTGCAAAGGTAAGGAACCAACAAAATACATTAATATGACTAAGATCAGACCTAACATATATTTTACGATAAAATCAAAGAAAAGTGGGACCAGTAAATTGGTCAAACTTTAGCTAAATTTTCAAAAATTTTTTATTGATTTACTAAACTTTATTTGTAAGAAGATATTTGTATAATGTAATTTAGAAACGGTTAAATGATATTTGATCTAGACAAACGTTTTGCAAAAGCAAATAAATTATAGGAATTTTATAAAGTTATTATTTGAAATATTCTCTTAATTTTATTTTGAATGAGTTTTAATTTGTTGGTGGTTAAGGATGTCTAAATAAATCCACCATATTTTTTAAAAGTTGCAAACAAAACCTCTTAGCCAGGATTATCTATTTCAAATTATTTTGTTTCAGCATTATAGAAACGAATAGTGAACTGAAAATTTTTTTTGTGTAAAATATTTGTCAATTCATCGACTACAATTTAAAACATTCCATGAAATTGTTTGATTTCTTCAATTTTGTGTTTTAGTTCTTGGTGTTTTAATAAATAAAACTGGTGACTATTTTCCATATCAATGACTCCGCCGGAATGTTGTAGTTTTCAGCATGAAGAGCTGCTAGAACTACTAAAGAGTTTTTAGTGCCTTAACGGGTATTTCGTCCTCGGCAACACAACGGGCTAATATTTCACCCAATGATTCATTTTTTGCAGCGTATTTTAGTAAAGTATTATTTGTCGTCTCCTTAGAACTACTTCAAACGGAGTTGTTTCATTTAGATCACATTAATGTCAAGCATGTATACTAATTAAAGGTGATTAATAAGTCGTGACATGGAAGAACCTTTGTAACTTATCATTTTAGGGCACTTAAAGCACTTAACTTTGTCTTTTAAATCGCGTTCGAAAAATATCTAGAGATAACCTTTATATAAAAATTTGTTTAATTTTTAGAATACTCTTGCACAAATTACTATTTACTTTTTAACTGCACACGTTTTTGTAGTATTTTGAATAGTTTTGGGTTTATTTTTCTACAAGAACACACGCTTTTGTAAGTGATTTGTATTTACAGTGTTCATAATGTTTTTTGACCTTTGTTACATTTTGTTTTGACATTCTTCATTAAAAGTTTAAGTTTAGCCAATATTCAATTAGAAAATACTTAAATTACGGGTACATCTACAACAAGAGTAAGGAAAATGTATATAAATTACAAATTACTAAAATTACCGGTTAATTATACCAAAATAACCGGTTTATTCGATATTCGAAAAATGGACATTTTAAAATAACCGACTTGGCAAAGCTAAAATAACCGGTTAAAACCGGTCGAATAATAACCGTTCGATCTCCCTAGTTATAACCCAACTAAATTTGCCCAGACTTAAAATTTTTCTACAATTTAAAATGTCTGCTTGTAAACCATTCAAGTAGTCAATATTCGGTTAGCTTGACTAAATTTAAATTGAACTTAATTTTTTGGCATCCTTACAGGGGGAGTAGATACAAATCTATTGAATGTTCTTTTATTAAAAGAACTATGTTCATACTCGTATGTCATTGGAATAAATTTCAAACAAGTAAGCAAGTTAATGTGTGTGTAATAGCCTTTGTTACATGTGAAGCTATGACCGACCAACCCATAAGTTGATGCACAAAACTCACAATTCCCTCGAAAACTTTAGCAATTTCATGCATTTCTGATTAATGTCCAAAATAAGTAAACAATCGTTTCGTTCGCTTGGCTGGTTTAGTACTTTCGTTGTTGTGCAGTTGTAGTTGAACGGATGAATGTTGGTGGCTGCTGAAGTTGTACTAGTTGGCATAGAAATGAATCATGCAGAATGTAAACATTTGCCTAAACTTTTGCATCTGCAGGCTGCGTTTTTTCTGTTTCTCTCTGTTTAAGAATATAAAGAAAGTTTGTAATTCTTCAAAGTTTTTCAGTTGTGTTTTCTAGGCTTTAGAATATTAGAATGTTTTAAAGTGTGTGTGATAACATTTTGCTATTGGTAACACTTGCCATGTAATGAATGCGGCTGAGTGTTTGGAGGGGTAAATATACTGAACTTATTTATGGCAGTTATATGTTTAGGGCAATAAGAAAAACTTCAACTTATGAGAATGCTATAGTTGACATCGACTATCAGCTTGTCCACATATCGTCGGCTGATAATTTAATTGTCGTATGTGGATTCCGATAGTTTCGAGTAAATTGAGTTTGAACACATTTTGCTTCAGCAAATACCACATACGACAAACTCAACACTCCATATCTCGAAAACCGTATGAGGTATCGAAAAACTGATTATGCCAAATGAAAGATCAGGTCGGAAAACCTAAGGAATCGATCTTAACTCAAAACCGCAAAAAATCCACATACGACATTTAAATTATCAAGCGACAATATGTCAATTATAGCAACCTCACAAGTTGACATTCTTCTGTCACTAAAATATTTCACCATGCAAATATAACGAATAGCGTATTTTAAATAAAAGATTTACCATATATTAAACATTTGTGAATTACTGCTAGCGTAGTAAAAAACTCTAAGGAAATTAAAACCGGAATTCCCGGGGTTTTGTTTAATTATGCCAACTTAATTGCTGATATAATTATTAATAAGTTATATCAAGAAATAGATGTAAATTTAAATCCAATGTGTAAGGCAATGTTTTATGTTTGATATTCTGCAATTTCAAAATAGTGAAAGCAGAGGAGTAAAAATGTGCCTAATTTAATATTTTAAAAGACCCAGACTTATTTTATAAAAACTGAAAAAATTTATTTCCACTTGATTCAAAAAATTTTATGATTTCATATGCCGAACAGCTGCATAAAAGACTTTTTGGATTAGATTCTATGCAGTTAATACTATTTTTGTAAGAGATGATGACAAAAGAGAAAAATAATCATTTACGAATATTTTGAATGTAGCAATTAGTACAGAAAACGCTTATTCGAATCAAGGAAACCCATTTTATTTCAAATAGAAATAACAGGTTTTTGAAGGAAGAGGTGAAAAAAACTAAAGGTGTCCAAAGATGAAAAATTACCTTTTGACTAAAACGTTAAACGCCCGTAAAACGTAAAACTCTTCTTGATTAAAGTTAGAAAAAAGCTTTTAAGCGATTTTGTAAATGCTTATTCTGTACTAAAATGATTTTTTCAAAGAAATATTTTGTAATAATTTGTTAAATTATTTAACTATTCTGGTTGGCTTCTCATATCAAGAACCAAATTTGTTTTATTTTTTACGTACGCTTAATGCTTAAGGTGCCATATTGATAAACGCCAAATGATGTCATTTCTTGTTTTGCTTGACCATTCGAAAGCATATGATACTGTGCACCATTCCATTCTTTGCCTTAAGCTAAAACAAATGTGCAATTTCTCGTCAACAGCATTAAAACTCTTATCCTCATACCTAAGTGATAGAAGTCAAAGCGTATACTACAACAAAAGTGTCTCCAGAAGTTGTATGATGCCAAGAGGAGTACCCCAGGGATCGATACTTGGGCCACTGTTGTACTCTATATACGCTAATGATTTACCTTTACAAATAAAACATTGTCAAACACAAATGTATGCTGATGATGTACAACTGTATATAAGTTGTAATGTATCAGACGCATCTAATTGTGTACAACTAATAAACCAAGATCTACATCAAATTTATCTATGGGCATCTGCAAATGGCTTGAGTTTAAACCCACGGAAATCTGTTGCTTTAGTGATTAAATCATCAAGACACCTTACAACGTATCTTCCGCCAATACAGATTAATAACACAACTATAAATTATGTAGACACTGCAAAAAATCTTGGTGTAACTTTTAATAATGAACTTAATTGGTCAGATCATATTAAAATAAACTGTGGAAAAACTTTTTCAATGTTAAGAAACCTATGGATGTCGCAACATTTTACACCGACACACATCCGAATGCTACTTGCCAAAATGTATTTACTGCCAACTCTAATGTATGGTTGCGAGCTATTTGCTAGTTGTAATGCTGAATGTAGGCGAAGGCTGAATGTAACATATAACAACATTGCAAGATATACTTTTGGTGTTAGAAGATACGAAAGCATTTCACGATTTGCATATAAAATTTATAATGTCACCTTTGATAATTTATTAAAGTGCCGAACACTTATCTTCTTACATAAAATAATATACAACCGACAACTACCATATCTCTACGAGAAAATAACATTCTCAAGGTCGAATAGAGGTAACAAGATAAATAGCATTAAGTATACAAAAGCGATATCTGAGCAACACTTTTTCATTAATTCAATTCGTCTTTGGAGCCAATTACCCCCTCAAATACAAATTATTAGCAATGCAAGCCATTTCAAATCTGCCATATTTAAGCACTTCACGCAATTATTTTACCTTTTAAATAAGCACTTGTGCCTTAATTTTTGTCTATTTTTTATGTTAATTATAAATAAATTAAAATTGTTAGTTATTATTATTATTTTTTTTTTAAATAATAATTGTTTTTGCTTAAATTTACGAAAATATTTACATATCTATAAATGTGCCAAATAACTAAGCAATACTTTAATATAAGACTTGTTCTTGTTGTATTGTAATAACATAAGTAATAAATAAAATAAATAAATAAATAAATAAATGTATTGATAAACTTATTTAATAGATCTCATGAAATGCTATTTGTTTTTTGTGCAAATAAATTATATTATATTGTGCACCGTTTTATGCTAAGCGGGAATTCCCCAGAATTTTTTTTTTTATAAATAGCAAATTTTTGTAAAATTTGCTGTAGATAGGAAAAATGTCCTATAATTAGCGAATTTATGCAAAATTTCCTGCAGATATGAAAAAATTTCCTATAAATAGACAACTTTTCAAAAATCCTAGAAATATTAACTTTTTGCAAAATTTTCTATAAATAGCAAATTGATGGAAAATTTCCTACAAATAGCAAATTGTTGCAAAATTTCTTATAAATAGCAAATTTGTGCAAAATTTCCTAGAAATATCAAGTTGTTGCAAAATTTTCTATTAATAGAAAAGTATATAAGTAGCCTATTTATGCATTGTATCCTACAAATATATCCTATAAATAAAAATTTTTTTTTGAAATTTCTTTTTAATAGTAAATTTTCCTCAATTTCCTTTATATATAAAATTTTTGGGAAAATTGCAAGTTCTCCTTAATATAAAATTTTGTTGCAAGTTTAACAAGTTTTCACTAAATTTCCTATAAATAGAAAATGTTTGCAAAGTTTCCTATAAATAACAAGTTTTCACTTAATTTTCTATAAATAGCAAATTCTCTTAAAATTTTTGATATATATTTTCAAAATTTCCTATAACTTTAAAATTTTTTTGGTGATTTGGTTATAAATATTATATTATTGCAAACTTTTCTAAAAATATAAAATTTTTGGAAATTTTTTTTATTATATTTTTTTTTTTTTTTGCAAATTTTTGTAACAATATAGAATTTTTGGAATTTTTTTAAAGGAATTTCAGAAAAATTTCTACATATAGCAGATTTCTGGAAAATCATTTATAAGTGGTAACTTCTTG
The DNA here is from genome assembly GCA_943735925.1 of Pollenia amentaria. NCBI lineage: Eukaryota > Metazoa > Arthropoda > Insecta > Diptera > Polleniidae > Pollenia > Pollenia amentaria. The sequence continues at coordinate 183,018,149 of OX031007.1, read as the reverse complement.
CAAAATTTTCTGTAAATAGAAAATTTTTGGGGAGTACTAAATTTTTTTTTTACAATTTTCAATATATAGCAAATGTTTGCAAAGTTTTCTATAAGTAGGGTATATTATCAGATATAGAAACTTGCCTCTTTAAGCTCATGGACGCCACTGGTTTACTACATACAGAATAAAGCAGATTGGAGAAACGAATAAATGAAAGAAATAACAGCATTATGCCATTGGCAAATTGTTCCATCATCAATGGTCGCTCAGCGTAAACGATGAAATGTAATGAACTACACACACCAACGTACAAAATGCTCGCCAATGGAAAAATACCATGTTGCCATATGTGCTTTAGTTAAAAGTACTTTCAAACTTATACTATAAAATACTCATAAGGATATATTAAAGTCATAGTTGCGAGACAGTAGTTCGAATACTCGCAGTGTCCTGCATTATATCTTGTATTTGTATTGTATATTTGTGTATATGTAGTAAGTGTTTTTGTTTTTTTTTTAGCAAAGTTTGCTTGTTTTGCAATTCATGTGTTACGGTTAAATTGCTTGGCATGTCATTAAGAGTGACATACTCTGGGTCAACATGCAAAACTTTTCACCACAATTCTCTCAAGTCTTTTGATGGGCTTCTATATTAAACGGCTGTTCAGTATGTCTGTAGTTCAAATTGGCCTTATTTTTTGTGTCTTCTCTTACAACTTCCTTGTTCATTTTTTTTGCAGCCCAAAAGAGTTTGTTGTTATTTAGGCATGTTTATAATGTTTGTAGTTCCATTAAAATGTTTTGCATGCAACATATGCGTTTTTTTTTGTTTTGTTAAATTGTTTTCTATAAAAAATGTGAGATTTTTTTGTTTGGGGTTTCTTTTTGCATACTACTGTATGTATTTTAGGCATGTAGTATTTATTTTGTTTTTCATACTATTATTTTTATTTTTTATTTTTAATGTTCTTGCCAAAATGTTTCTTTAGCATTGTTTATGACACAAGTTTGAAATTGTTAGAAATAGTTGTGTTTGTGATTGCATAAGAAAAATTTGTTAAAAAGCGAGGTTGAAAGAAAAATCTCTTTAAATTCTTATGTTAAATTAATTAAGCAAAATGGTAGCAAGCTAGATTTGTATATCTATGCTAAAAACGAAAAAGTGCCTATGTTGACTTAAGCTAGACTTGAGTTAATGGCACCGTTAAGATCTTCATGTTTGAAAGTACCCATGGTCAAAGGTTCAATAATTTTGTACAATTTTTTAGGAAGTAATAGCAAAAACTACTTTCTGTTCATCTTTTTTTAATGTGCAATATCATTTGATATAAAACCTTAAGCTTACTTTCGATCTATGACATTAGGAATATTTAGAAACTAAAGCTTAGAATAGGAATAAATTAAAAAATCTCGTTTAAGGCTTCGCAGAAACATTTTCGTTTTTTCATATTTCTTCTTAAGGTATTTCATATATTTTCCTTTCATTTTTCGAACAAAAATGTTTTTTTTTTTTTTTTTTTTTTTTTTTTTTAAAGTTTAGTCTACTTCAGCAATAATTTGTATGACATTATAAATTACGTTTCGAAAAATTTTATTAAGTTTGGAATTAACAAAATGTTTTTGAAAACACTAATACTAAAAGCAAGGCGAATTCATTCCAGGTAATCTCTGTTGTACAAGAAGTACAACTCGTACAAAAATCACAAGCAATTTGTTTTTGTAAAATCATTGTACAATGTCAAAAACCGAAACAAATCAAAACAGAAACAAAGATAATAAACAAAATTTTGACATCCAACAATTATAAAGCTAAAGAAAAAAAGTTACCAGCAGGGCTTTTAGGAACACCTGTAATGAATTCGCCTTGTACTAAAAGTCAAGAATGAAAAATTATCAATAAAATTTCATGTTGTAAAATTCCTGTCTTCATAAAAATAATTTAATGAAAATTAAATTCAATGAACTTAAGCCTAATTAACAATATCTAAATTTGGATTAAAAACCATTAACAGTTCAATAATATAACCACAATACTAATATTGTTAACAGCTAAGGCACGAGCTATGTTTACATTTGTCCTTCAAGTTGTGCTGAAAAAGGTCAACAAGACAAAAAGAAAGAAAAAAAAAGGAAAAACAAAAATGTACTTTGGATTTCAAGAAGATTTCTTGACAAAAAGTACGAAAAAACAGAAGTTAGGAAGAACATGTAAATCAATTAAAATAGATAATAATTCATTCAAAAAGCAAATTTCGATCTTCCAAGGTGAAATACCATTTGGTTTAAAGATTGATGTTTGACTATTGACGTCATCCCATATTGTGTGGTTACAATCGAAACTAGTCTGGGCAACCTGTCCATGAAAGCCTTGGTTCAAATCTTAGTGCAGTCAAGAATGAAAAATTATCAATAAAATTTCATGTTGTAAAATTCCTGTCTTCATAAAAATAATTTAATGAAAATTAAATTCAATGAACTTAAGACTAATTAAAAATATCTTAATTTGGATTGAAAAACTAATAAATATCAACATATGTATATACATATGTACCTCATTTTGTTCTGGCAAAATTTTCAAAAGATTTTTTAATGGAGAATGTGTGTGGTCTCGGAAAAAATTGTTGCTTTATTGTGAACGCCAAATTAAAATATTGCTGCCATTCTGTACGAAGTTTTAAATTTGTATTGTACAAAACTAAAACATAGGCTTAGACCCCTTTCAGGCTCGGCAAGAAAATTGGGCTATTCTTGGTTTGGTTATCACAGAGGTAAGGTCGGGCTAGGGGAAGAAATTTGAGTACAGACTTGGTTGTACTCGGGAGTTATTTTATTCTTTCACTTTTTCCATTTATTAAAAATAGTTAATTTCGTTACCTTAATTTGCAAAAGGTGTATCTGAAAGCCTCGTACGCAATGCGAGTAGTTTTTTCTTCTATCTTATTTCTTCCCAAAGTATTTAATTTATTTTCCTTTTATTTTTCGAACAAAAATGTTACTAAATTTTTTTTTTAAAAAGTTGAGTCTACTTCTACTTCAGCAACAATTTGTATGAAAATGTATATGACGTTTATAATAATTTTATTTATGTCCTGTTTTTACAACTCAAGTGATTGAACGTGTAGTAAAATTTGTATGAAAAGCATTCGGTTTTTTGAGTGTGTTTCATATAAATTTTACTACACGTTCTAGCACTTGTGTTGTACAAACAGCACATTAGTCTTGAATAAAAATTTCAGCAAAATATTTTAAAAAATGTATTATCAAAGTTGTTTTTGGGGAAACAATTATTTATTAAAAGATTTTGCTTGTTGTGCTTAATTCCCATTTTTTTTAATAATTGATAAAAATACTGACATTTATTGTTGGTGGATAAGCTGTTCCTATGCGCATTTAACTGGTTGCTTAGACCAGATCATCAGGATACGTTCTCCTAAATAAATTTGAAAATATGTTTGGTTACGAAAAAAATTGTTGCTCTATTTTGAACACCAGTGAAAATGCTGCTGCCTAGTGTGTACGAGGCTTAAATATAAAAATATAAATATACATATAAAAAAGAACTACAAAACAAAACTAATAAATATGTAGAAAAGATACTTTCCTATATTTCTTATTTTTCTAAAACTTAACATAAGCTTTTTTATATAATTTTTTTCACCAAGTTTTATGTCTAAAACTCAAAATTTTTTTTATATGTTAGACACGTCTTTTGCAAATTAAAGTAGAGATTAAAATTATGCTTTTCATTTTCCTACACTTGTTATTTTTATTTCTCTTGTTTCTTTAAGACACTATGATTCTGTAGAAATCGATTTAGCTAAGTCTGTTTTTCCGTACGAAAATCTGTCTATGGGAAACACATTTCCTTTTGCAAGACAAATTGGAATATTTCATTGAGAAATTTATTATAGTTTTCAAAGAAACTTCGGAAGGTAAACCTGAATTATCTTCCTAATAGCTAAAAGGCTCTTAAGAATTTTCTATTAAGTGTTTAAGAAACTAAATTTTAGTAGGAGTAGACGCATTAATTTATTGAGGATAATTGACCATGGTTGCGTTATAAGGCCGGCAGGCCCCGTAACAAATCTTTAAAACATATACAATTTGAACTCATCTAGTTTTGAATTCTCGGGTTAATAAGTTGTAATTATTATGAGGCAGAAGAAATCGCCGTTACAAACTGTTCTAGGATTAAAACTATATTTAAAACAAAAAAGCAAAATTTCAAAATTTGTTTTTGTTTTAAATGTAAATTAAGCGAGTCACTTTTGCGCTCGCGTTCTACAAACAGGCAGTTAGAATGGAATTACGTGTAAAATATATATTAAGTATATTAAGTTTTTAAATTTGGTAATAATTTCAGCTTACTACGTTCGATACATCGATATATCGATATTTTAAATTAATAAATACCGATACTCTTAAAAAATATCGATACGATAAATATCGATATACTTTTTCAATTTGCCCATCCCTTCTTTTAGGCAGCAAAATACTTGCCAAAAGGGCAAAAAATATGAATGTAAAAAGGAGAAAATGAAAAATCTATTTTAATTAAAGAAAAGTTTTTAATTTTTTAATCACTTTTGTTGCCATTTTTGCTACTTTGAACCAAAATTGGTTATATTTTTACAATGTGTACTTGTGTACTTTTTTCCATTTTTGTTACTTTTTCATCTCAAAAATAACCAATTTTTTGTTTTAGTACTACCATTACCTGCTACGATGCTCCAGACATTTTGCTTTTGTTAATGTGTATGATTATGAATTTCTAAATATGTCTGTATGTAAACGAAAAAAAAAAAAAATTTGGCTGAAGGGGTAAACTTTTCCCAGCTGCTACCAAAGCAATTTTGAACCTGAGTATGGAAATTAATATTCAAAAAGTTTAAGGACTTCAGCTTTTATTATTTTTTTCGTAAGAGACCAAAGTAATTTTAAGCCTGCTAATGGCTTAATGAATACCTTATTATTAACGCTCAAAATAATTTGAAGATCTATCCTTTATATTTTTTATAATAAATTGTTTACTTTTAATAGGGGGTAATTATCCGCCGGCACCTATCAAATCAATTTAAATCCTGGTAATGCAGATTGGAATCTAATTAATACTCAATTGGTTTGAAAAGATATCTGTTATGGTTTTCTCAGTAAGTACTGGGAATATTTTTCTTTACTTCTGCTGAGGCAATACGAAACCTGAAAATGTACATTGGTTGATTCTTAGACAGCTCTAGCTCATACAGATATTTAAATAAACAAAAATAGTTGTCATCTTTCTATGGGAGGTGTCACGTTAACTTAAACATTTTAAAAATTATATAGCCTATTATTCTTTCCAAACCATCAATAATGTATTGTCAAAATTTTATAAAAATGTATGCAGCGTTTTAATAGCCTTTTACACTTGATCACATCTTAGGTGTCTATTAAAAAAAACAGAATATGTTTTAACTGAATTGCATATAAAATAGTATTTTTAATATATAAATATTTTGGTTACTTTTTTGTTTTGGTTACTTTATTTTAACATGTTTGTTAAAAAATTTTTTGGTCGTGACAACGCTGGTTGTAAGTGATTATTTTATTCATTAATATAATGACTTATACATGGAATATATTACAAGGAGGAGTAATTTTGTAGCTGCTTGTAACGCAAATAGTAGCGATGGAGGCTACTAAATATTGAGTGAAAGAAGATATACATTTTGAAAAATTAATTAACATTTTTACTGGGTACAGAACCCAAAAATTTGATGTTATGCAAATAGATCATATTGATATATGGCTTTGCCGTGATGAGCCAAATACGGAATTAGTTTTTAACTTTAACCCGTTTTATAACCAAAATTGCTGTAAAGAACTTTCGAATAGGCAATTATGTTTTTAAACATTTCGCTTTTAAACAAAAAAAAAAAAAAAAAAACGAAAAAAAGTATCAATGATAAATTTGTCTATAATCGAGAAATAATATTAGCGAAATTTAAACGGGATATTTTTTTAAAAATTAATATATATCAATAAATTTACATAACGTTTAATGTGTATTAATTCGAATTGTCTTTAATTCTTTCTTGGATACTCAAAAACTCAGAGTCAAAATGAGTGTTTATGAGCCCGAAGTGCTCATTAGAATAAAATAAAATAAGACATTATTATTCCTTTAAAGTTTTCGAAAAGAATTGTGCAAGTTTTGAGTAATGAAACAAGTTAGATAAATTGGGAATGTACTTTTTCAGTTATTTTATTAAATGCAGAGCAATTCAAAGTTTTTGACTTGAAAATTATTCACACAGAACAAAGTTCTAAAATGCAGAAATATTCTGATGGTCACCGTTTGTTGACGTTTAAAATGTCTAAATGTCATACTAGCGAAGTGTATTTAGACTATATATATACTTTGGCAAATCACCATGCAAAGACTAGCACCAGAACAACTTTAATAAATGCTAGAAATTTAATATTAAAATTCGCCTAACTTATAAAGCACATAGTCAATTTTACGGTGCGCATAATCGTCCATCTAAGCAGCCAATACGCAATACTATACATCGATTCATGACGACATTTTCTCTCTTGGATTCAATATTCAATACAAAGCTCGTACCGTGCATACAGAAGAAGCCATCGCCGCTGTAGAAGTGAGTGTTACAGAGGACTCGTTATACCATAGAGGAAAAAATCCTTGCGCCGGGCCGAAGGCCGGCTATGCAAAAAAGCTTTCGTAAGCGAAGCTGGTGTTTGTTATACCATAAAGGAAAAAGTCTTTGCGCCCGGCCGTAATCTTAACCATGCTATCTATCGCGCAAATTTTAAAACCAAAACTGAACAATATGTAATTTATTGGGGTCTTATTTCATTTCTGGAATTGGGGATTTATTTCATATGAAATAAGTCCCTAAATATTGGGGACTTATTTCATTTTAATTTTGGGAGTTATATCATTTCATTAGGGATTTATTTCATTTTAGGAATTGGGGATTTATTTCATATGAAGTAAGTCCCCAAAAATTGGGAATTTATTTCATAATTTTTTTGGGGACTTATTTCGTGGGAAGTTATTTCATGGAGCCAAAATTATTACTTAAGTATGCAATTTTGGTGGAAATATTACTGGCTTACTTCATTTCAAATCTATTTGTAGATTCTTAAACCAACTATGAAGACATGGGTAGGCTAGTTCGTAGTGTGATAGTCTATCAGTGCGCGGCTTGCGGGTTAGATTCTCTTCAGAGACTCTAACCTGTTATACTACAAGGTGCTGAAGGTCTTAGTTACTATTGCTCAATTAATTAAGTAAGAATATAATTTTGAAAAGTATTTGTTTAAAACACAAATAATTTTTGAACATTTAGGAGGGTAATTGAGATGTGGAACTCGAATTTTTCCGGCGAAATGTAACATTTTTGTATACAAACTTGGCAATGGTGGCACAAATCTGTTTCAGATTTACCGAACCCAGTTCAACTGAGATCTCAAAACCCCGCCTTAAAATTCTTAGATTTAAATTTATACAAGATCATAGTTTTATTGAGGTTTTATTTAAATTAGCTATTTTTAAATTTTATTGTTGCTATAAAGTGTTCTTTATATAAAAGTATCTATTACATCCATAATGTCATATGGGCATTTCCTCCGAATGGTCAACCGGGAATGAAAAATAAAATGTTGATAATCTTCGTGTTTTATTGTTTATAATTATAAAAAAGTCTATGTTTTTATAATAGAATGGTTTCATAGAATATCGCAGCTGTTTTACTTGAGGAAATAGGGCTGGGGACTGGAAAATTTTAAGCTACATCTTAAGACATTTTTATATTTAACTATTTATATTATGTTTGCACTCTTTCTTCAAAATTTTTCTATTGCAATCAATTAAGAAGGGAAAAGTGTAGGGAGAACAAAAAAGTTCGACTAACGGTTAATTAACGGTTAAAACGTATGGAAAAATCATACGTTCGCTATCCGTACGTTTGCGACAGGTACTTAAGCCAATTGAGCAAAAACTAATAGAGACATTTTATTGAGCAAATACTGAATAGAGACCTGCATTAATACAATTTTAAAATAAATTAATCACTTTTGAATATTCCGTTCCCTTTCGCAAATTTTTACATTTCACTACTGTCAGCCAAAGTTGACTTCTATTTTGCGTACGTTCGTGACCACATGTTTATAACTATCATTATAAAAACTTAAACTCGATGCAATCCATCTTTTGCACTAAACATAGAGTTACCAAAATGCTATCGAATTGCAAAAATAAGCTAAGAAAAGTTTTGTTTTCTATATTAAATGTACATCAAAAGTGTACGCACGTACGTTCGTGATCGCAGGAAATGCCCATATGTATATTTATATCTGTATTTTTAAAATTTTATTGAAACATTTTCTTTATCCTAAAAAAAAATTATTTATTTTTTTTGCCTTGGATATGAACTTAAAATAAAATTAAAAAAAAATTGTTTCAAGTGCATTTTTTTTTTGCCTTGGATATGAACTTAAAATAAAATTAAAAAAAAATTGTTTCAAGTGCATTTTTTTTTGTTTAATAATTTTTCAAATTTATGCAAAGAGAAAGTTATTACAACACACAAATAAAATAAAACGTAGCAGTTTTTAAATAATTTTGAAGTATTTTTGTTGAATGTATAGCAAAAGCAAATATTTTTCATACAACACATATCAACTGCAAACAAAACTTTTCGTAAAACTTTTGCCTTTTAACACTGAAACAAATAAAGAACTATGAATATGTAACAGGTGGCGCAAAATGTATCACCCTATCGGAAGATGCTATAATTTTTGCAAATGAAGGTAAATATCAGTTCTGCTTTGGCATTTGTGAAGTAAAGTGATACAAAATACATATCAATAAGAAATGCAGCGCTATACTCCTCAAAACCGTAAAATAATTGTCTCGACGACGAGGAAGATAACTTTTTATCGAAAATAATCAGAATGCCCACCGCCATATCTGTGAATACGCGAATAAGTAGAATTGTCGCTTCTAGGGAAATTCCACGTACAACATGGCTCTTCGTGTGTTGTACGTGTTACGTCGATTTTTTTTTCGGAAATGCCGTGGTCCAAACGACTACTGTGAACGACGAGCGCTACAGAGCCACACTCAACGACTTGCTTCTACATCAAATGTGCAAATTGCGACTGAAGAACATGTTTTTCTAACAGGATGGAAAAGCGGCGCAAACTGCACGACTTACAGCCAATATTCTGAGGGCCGCATTAACGAGTCGCCTAATCTCACGCTTTTATGATTTACACTAGCCGGAAAGATGTAAAGTTTCTTCAAGTCATTCGTCTATATCAACCAGGCGTGGATCCAGTTTTACTGTTTGTTGAGGGTATAATATTTAGAAATTTATTTAAGCAAAACAAAGTACTTTTGCTTTTAACAGCTTATTTAAATATGGTAAAAATATTAAAAAAAAAAAAAAACTGCAATAGAGTTTAGATTAAATTAAGTAAATATTAAATATAAGACAACAATATAACTTATATTATATTTAAGAAACAAATAATTATTATATAAAAATTGACTATTGTGATTTGTGAAGTGTACTTGACGTTTAGGTGTGGTTCACAATCAATATCGGCCCTTAAAATTTCTATTTATTAAAAAAATTTTGAATAGAAATACTTTATTTTCCATTAAAATTTAATAAATAATGTTAATATTGGTAATGAGAAATAATAATAAGAATAATATGTAGTTATAAATACAAATAATAATAATTACAACGCATTATTTAGATTTGTTATTCAAAGTGAAAATATCGCCTAAAAAAATGCTTGGCTTCCTTTTCTAGTTCGATTTGGGTTAATTTCCACATATGACGAATGCTGGACATATATGGATCTGAAGTACAAAGCAGAATATTAAAAAGATCTTCATTGGTATTGCATTTGTACATATTTCTTGTGTTGTACTCGCGAAAGAATCTGTAGTCCTTATTTCGTTTCTCTTGAGCTTCCTTTGACAAATCTCAAATTGGTAGCATATTGTGTTCAATGATTTTCTCACCATGATATAAGACAGTATGAACTGTTGAAGGCATGTATCTACATCCATATTTTTTGTTATAAAATTTGGATGTTGCACTTTCATTAATACCTAATTAATTGGGACTTACTTTTCTACTGGCTCTTCGTGGCTAATACCTAATTAATTGGGACTTACTTTTCTACTGCACGAGAGTACAATGTACTATGATTTTAAGTTTGTAAATTAATTTAAAATATGCTCCAAATTATAGTTACATGTCCGAAGCTTGTGTAGGACTTCTCTGTACTGATTTTGATAGCCGTATCTGTATGGCATAAATGTGTCTTTCGCGACTTGGAGTTATATGTGGGGTATGATAAAATGTGGACCGATTGTAATACAATTTACTGTAGTATTTGATATTGATTCAATAGTTATTCTGGCTTAATTCGATTTATCTGTTTTTGCTAGACATTAATAAGCTTTTAATTGGTTTACGAAAGGTCATTTTTATGGAAGGTACCAGCAAAAGTGCACTGATTTACGTTCAAGTCAACAAAGTTCCTTCTTGCTAAAAATTATTACAGTATACAAAATTTCAAAATGAAGGAAGGAGTACCTACTAGAGTATTAATTCGGTTAGCCGTTAATCGGTTAACCGATTAATTACTACCCGATTAACTGATCGGTTAATTTAAAATTGGCTATTTTCGATTAACGATTAAACCGGTTAATTTCAGTCGATTAACCGATGCAGCGAAATTTTTAAGTTTTTGTAGTATTATCAGGCCTGTTCTGGGAATCACTTTAATTCAAATAGCGTGATTTCAAATCACATGTGCCTTTTAAAATCTTACGTGAGATATTGTGGTGTTCCGTTTGTAATTTTCAAAAGCACACTGAGAAACACAAAAAGGGCGTGATTTTAAAAGGACGTGATTTGAAACAACGTGATTTCCAGAACAGGCCTGTATAACACATTTTTTTGTGTTTTTAATTATTTGTTTCGTCTCATATACAAAAGGTATGTGTTTAGTAAATATTTTTTCATACAAACAAAGAAGGTGTTCAGTGATCTTCATTTTAAATAAGGGTTTGCTATCCACAGCTTTTTGTTTCACGTACTTTTTATATTTATGTGTTTAGTTATTTGTTTCTTCTCATATCAATCTTTTGACAGAATTACGGAAACAATTACAAGTTTTTGAAATTTAAAAAAAAAAAAATAAAACAGGACTCTAAAGGCATAATGGAAGATTTTATATGTCTTATTATATATTTTATATATATAATCCAGAAAAAAGTCTGAGAAATTAGATATTCTGTAAATGGGTTGTATTATGGATTGATTTCTTGAACATCTACAATAAGTGAAAGAATTTGTTCAAAGTCAAGTTTAATCAAAACTAAAAATAATAATCGCTTAAGTCCTAAACCAAATTATTTTTCTAAAAAATTATTTTATAAGATCTCCGTAAACTATTGAAATAACTAATAAAATGATATCAGTTTATTTTTTTTATTAAACCATAATATGTATGGAGCTGAAAAAAGTTTTTTTTGGAATCCCTCTGAAAATAAAGCTTGATATGTTTTATGATGATTCCCATAATATTTTTGTTCAAGCGTTGACCATCCGTGAGCTGGACCATTTTTAAAAAAGGTTTTTTTCCAGTTTTTTTTGTACTTTGCTCCTAGACGACATAAATAAAATTTGGTATAATTGGAAATAGTTTTTGAAGCAGCATCCAATGGTATATAAAACTTAACCACTTGCGACCTACTAATTGAGATATTTAACTAAATACATATTTTCGTTTCGGGTTTTCATACAAATTCTACGTATGTGAAAATAATGTTCTGCTTTTCAAATTGAATCTGTTTTAAGTTGGATGCTGCTTCAAAAACTCTTTTCGATGATACCAAATATAATTTATGTCGTCTTCGAGCCAAACACAAAAAAATTCGAAAAACTTCGAAATTCGAAAAATATCTTTTTTAACAATTGTCCAGCTCACGGATGGTCAATGCTAGAACCAAAATATTTTGGGAATCATCATAAAACATATCAAGCTTTATTTTCAGAGGGGTAACAAAATCACTTTTTTTTGAGTGGCTGTAGTATATATTAATTAAAAAATATTTATTACATATTCATGAATTATTTTTGTGTTTGCTCGTTTTAGTTCAAGAATTGTTTTGTTTGAATTGTTATGTTTGCTATGTTATTCGTTTTTTTTCCTAAAAACTTCAAATAAGAAATAATTGTGCATTTTAATTCATTGAAATTAATTATTTTATAAAAAAAAACTTTATTAATCGGTTAACCGATCAATAACACATTTAACCGATTATTAACCGATTAAACAAAACCTCGGTTAATTAATCGAGCGATTAACCGATTAAAGCAAAAGCCCGATTAAATGAATACCCTAGTACGTACATTTAAATGGTACTAGTTATTTTACAAAATATTAGGAATTCCCTAAGGTTTTTTACATCAATCTTTATATTTATGTAAAATTTAATTTATTTTTAAAAATAATATTAAAGCGATTTCAAAAGTGGCGGAAACATTTATCTCTATTGACATTAAAGCTTAGAAATAGTTATAACCAAAACAGTTTATTTCATAAAAATCTCTTTTGAAAATATAAATTTATAAGCAATAGAATTTTTCACAATTTGTTACAAAATCATACTTTTCTGTCAGATAATAAAAGGGTGCCTATTTTACCACCCTGTTTATAGGGAAAAAGTTAACGATCTGAATTTTTGGCTTCTGAGGTTCTCAGCTTTTTACTTTAATATGATTATTTGAAATTAAAAATTGGCGGCAAAAACAGACTTTTGTGCGGCGGCCACTAGGCCGATACTATTTTTTCTACTTAATGACCCAAAAAGAAAAATTTGTCATCAAACAAACACAATGCAAAAGAAAAACTAAAGTTTTTTATTTATTAAAAAATTACAGTCAAAGAATAATGGGTGGCAACTTTTGCGCCACCTTGTAGAAACGTTGAGGTCCAAAATTGCAACACAAAATTGACGTATACTCACAAACGACACACACATAATTCTTAATTTTTAAATAAATTCTAATAAACTTCGTCGGTCTGCAAAAGTATCACTTGAGTTTTAAATTTAGCAATAGGCAGCGCAACAACAATATTAAACATGTTTGTACAAAATTCCAAAATTTTTTATTTTTTCACAAGCACTCAAACATTCTTAATAACAAATCAAAAGATTTGAATATACACACTTCAAATTAAAACCAAACCGATTGTATAGCTCTGAAGAAGTACTGGTACTGCAAAGTGCCCATCTTTGATAGCTCATTTGGCCATTCGGGTAGGTCGTATCTGTGTTAAATTTTTCGATAAAAGCAAAGTGTTATAAAACTAAAGAATGTGAACCAAGTTAGTCTAAAATCTTTATCAACTGGCAGATTTTTGCTTCACTTAACTAAAGCAATTTCTTTTTAACCAACATAAAAGACTTAAAGAAATCCAACAAGAAATATTTACTCAGATCACATAGCAGATCATTCTTCGAAAATTATGGTTAAATCTGAAAAAATAATATACTTATTATCCTGGGAATTTATCATTTAAATTATTTAAATACATATTTTACAATTTTACCTAACAACATAAGTTTTTTGTTTTAAATATTTATCTTAAAATATTCAAGGATCATGTTCAATGTTTAATCGTGGCGAATTTCCTTAAGGGCTTCTCTTCTTTTTATTATTTGTCCTTCTTGCCATGACGAGCAAACCAATGTTGCTTAGTGTGTTGATTTTATTTTAGTTTTGCAATTTTTTTTTGCAAAGGAATATAATGAAAAAAGTTCTTCATATTCTTCCTTGTACTTTTGATTCTTAGTAGTTGGAAAAAACCTTTAGGTCTCTTGCTGTTATGCTTAGCTAACTGTCTAAGATGTCCTTTGTGCAAACAAGTACGAAGTATAGAAAAAAGGAAGCAAAAATAATAATAATAAAAAAAAATTATCCGTTGGGCAACGACTTGGAAGTGAATGCACCACATGAGCTTCAATTTACAAACACACACACACACAAATGCACCTAAACATTGGTGAATAGTGGAAGGTGGCAAGTGGCAAGGGCGGCTAGTGTTGATAGAACAAACTATACAATTTATTTTCTTCATTTTGCTGTCAATGCATTTGGGAAAAGTGTAAAGTAAAGATTTTCATTATACATACGAAATATGAACAAATGTTTGCATATATGAATAGTTATACAATAAATATATATACACTTCATAAAAGCCAACAAAAATATAACAAAAATAAAAGGTTCGTAGAAAATTATATTTTTGTTTAATATAATTCATGGTTTTTTTTCAGTTATTTCTTTACTTAATGTTTATGACACACTAAAGAGGAAGTAATATTCCTTTCAAAGTTAAGGAAATTAAAAATTTTAATATGTTTTAAGCAAACGCTTTGAATAAAATAAAATTGTTAACATGCCAAGAAAATTTTATTATTGGTTTTTTTTTAATAAATTTCCAAGCAATTTCTTTTGAGTTTATAGGACGCTCTTTAAATAAATGGTAAAAATGCTGAGTTAGTTTTAAAAATATGTAATTTTTCTGAATAAAAAGGGAAGCAAATGTGACAAAAATTATGGATGCTTATGAAGTTTTCAAAATCAAAATTGGTCTTGATTTCAATCTTTTGTATTAAGCCTTAGCATACTTGCAGTTATTTGTCCTATAATGGAAAAATCGTTCTTAACTAATAAATTTATGATAATTTTTTACGTCAATGACTAGTGAAAAAACACTATGCTAAATATCTTTTTCAAGGGGTTTTCTTGCATATTTATACCCACACCACAATAGTGGCGATGGTATTATGAGTTTGTGCTGATGTGTGTCACAAAATAAAATATGGGTCCTTGAACGTTTAAGTATACCTATCGACTCAAAAGCATTTTTGAGTCGTACTAAATATGTGCGTCCGTCTGGCTGGCGGTTCATGTTAACCTTGTGCGCAAAGTACATGTCACCATTTTAAAGGTTAATGATGAAGTTTGTACACACGTCTTAATTGCCATAGGAATGAAGCCTATTAAAAGAGACGAATCGGCTTATAATTTCACATGGCCCCCCCCCCAAAAAAAAAACTTATTTTGGGAATAGTCTTTGTGCCCATAAATTATCTTATTATGTTGTATTTAGATTAAATTGGGCTCACAAATATATTTTTGAAAACTACAAAATGTTTGTCAAATTAGTCCATATATGAACATAGCTCCCATATCATCACTCTCGAAAATAGCTTAAAATGCCATAACTTCCTCATTAATGTTGGTATTGATGTAATATTTGGATACAATAACCTTTATAATAGCTACTATGGTGCCTATTATGAACTTAATTCGATTTTCGACAGCAGTCGAATTAGATGATCGAACGAATTTTCATTTGGTATTATGGCACACATTCGAAAAAAAAGTACTATTGTGATTTAGTTTATATACAGTAGTACATTTGCTGTCACTTTAAATAAAAAATTTTTGTTAACAAATTTAAAAAATAAAACTATTATAAATCATGACAACGACGGAATTATGGTACGATGATTCATCTGATGGAGATAATCGCTTACTGGAACTGGCCAGAAGTAGAAAAAGGTTAAGGGACGCTTCCAATATATTGGAAATGGACGCCACTACGTAAGTATGTACATATGTATATTTTTCAATTATGTCTTCCTCAATATTGGTAAAAACTTGAAAATTGCTTGGTTCTCCTCCTGTTGCACGGTATTCAGCTCTGTTTTGGCTTATTTTCTTTTTTGTTTTGGACTTAATATCAGCCCAGACCTGTTAAAGCCAGTTATTTAAATTTATTTCTCTAATCAACCCAATAATAAATAAAAATGTCTAGGAGTTTTGTCCTTTTTCCCAATTTTTCCTATTTCAACTCAATTGTAAAAATGAGAGAAAACTACCGGGGAATGTTTTGCACAATTTGGTTGAATATATATTTAATTACCTTAATCCACTTTGCTGTCGTCCTAACGGGTGGTCCCAAACAATTTAGCTCCTGCGAGATTTCATCCCACTTTTTGGTAGCCTGAACTTTTGTAAAAATTCCTTTTGCCAACAAAGGATAAGGGAAACAAGCTTTTCCAACTGCTGCTTATTACTGACGACTTTAGACCTGCATAAAATAACCAAAAATAATTAAGAATGTGGAACTTGCACACTAAAACTAATAAATTAACAAAAACTTACATTTTCAAAAATTTTTTTTCAAATTATTTACACCGTCGAAAGCAAATTTATTTTCGTTCACAAATTCGATGCACAACGAAATTTTCGACAGTGCTGCCAACTCATAATACCAAATTAACATTCGATAACCAGCGAAAATCGTTTATCGAATGTTACTCATAATAGGGGCCTATGTCATGGCTGGTAGGTCCAGAATTGTCCAGAGGTCCTTTGTAAACACATTTTCCAAAACCGCATTAAGGCGAAAACATTTCATATAGATTTTGACATTTGGTTAATAATCGGCACATAGAACTGTCTGTTCCTCGATCTTGAAAGAAGGCCTTATTCGTTTAACTTACATTTCTAACAATATATGTTTTTAAAATTTCGTTTTCGTCTTAAATGTAAATTAAGCTTTGTTGAAAATTAAGATATTGCTAAAGTAAAAAATCATTTATCCTTGAAGAAGCATTTTTGAGGTGCAAAATCAGCTTTCGACTGTTATCGTCTCCGTTATTCCAAATTGGTGTCTTAATTTTAAAAGCAGCAAACACACAAATTTTCATTCGTTCTAGCAAGAGTGATTAGTTGACAGGAAGTTAATCGAGAATGGGGTGAATCTGTGCAGTATATTTTAATAAGAAAAATTCCGAACCGAAATGCTTTTTTGACTTAATTTTCTTCTTTGTAATGCAGTGAAAAGTGTTTGGATAATAACAGTTCGCTGTATATAATTTTTAATGCAGCCAACAAAAATAAGTTAACTTTAAAAATTGTATGTATGTTAGTAGAAGTAACTTTAATTAACTTAAAATTTAAAAATGTATATATAAAAAAATATGTCAGTTTTCCTTTAAATAATAAATGCAATATTTTATTAATTGCCTGTTCAACGATTTCGAACGTTAACGTTCGCATATAAAATAACATTTAAAACAAAAAGAAATTTTAAAATTTTGTTGCTGCTTTAAATGTAATTTTCTATGCGAACCTTAACGTTCGAAATCGATGAACTGGCTGTAAGTTTTTTTTACCATGTTCTTAGCTTTTTAACTCTGGATGGTTACTGTTTGTCGAATCGACGAAGCTCATTTACACTTTGTCATATAACTTTTTGATTTGTATTCAAATTAGGCTCTTTTTTCAATAACGTTAGCTAAAAAAGCTTTAACAAATAAATAAATTTTAAAACACAAAAATTAGTTAAAATTCTTATAAAATTTAGAGAGAGAAGAAAGACTTTTACTTTTTGCTTTATTTTATTTTATATATGTATATACATATAAACGTCTGTGCCAAATTTCTTCATTTTATTCTAATTTGCCGGCACTTCAGAAGTGATGTATTTTTTTGTGTATGTATAAAGGGACCCGATATGTAGTGCTATGGTGATGCTATTTAGTAGAAAAAACTGTGTTATGAGGTTAAAATTTATATCCGAGCTCTTCACGCCGAATATTTGGAATGGGACCTACCAGTAAAAAGTTTGTTCGTAAAGCTGTTATATAAGTTATCGTCGCCAAGTTTTATATAAATATTGGCTTTTATGGTATTGACTTAATGGTATATTGGAGGCTATGCGAATTCCAATAAAATTTGAATATGTGATTTTTGGGCCTTAATTCATCTAATCGATCCATAACCGCAAAAAAAGCTCAAGCGACAAAAACAAAATTTTACAGAAGGTTTTTTTTTATTATATTTCATACAAATTTTGTATGAAAATTGGAGCTTAAACTAAAATTGTTTTTGCTATAAAATCGTAACCTTCTGTAACCATGAGATTTTAGGAGATGATGCAAGTGTTGCCAATAAATTCATTTATTAAAAAAAAATCGAAAATTGAAAATGTTGTCGCTTAAGCTTTTTTTTTTGCAGTTATGGCTTGTAATAATAAGCATAATTAGATGACTTATGAAATTAAAAATTTATATGGGGACTATTTGAAATTCTGAACCATTTTCCACTTGGTTTAATAGACTTAGTCCTAGTGACAATTAGATTAAATAAACATATGAATTATAAATGTTGTTCTATATCTACTTGTGAATACATGACGGTTAGTCATTGCAGAATGTCTTTATAAAACTTTTGGAAATTTCCATTTTAGATATCATTCTTCTCCGAGCAGCTGGATTCACTAATTTTCAAAAAAAAAAAAAGTTTTCTCCTGAAACGGTGTTCACTATTCAGATTTTTTTAATAATGGCAAAATCTAAAATAGTTTTTCATAATAAATTGACCACATATTCAAAACTAGCCTCCCAATGAAAAATTTTTAAATACAAGGGCTTCCATTGCTAACTAAAACACACATATTAAATATTCTAAATAAAGGCCCAACAAAAATATGCTTAAATTGGCTTAAGCAATTGTACGAATACATGCGATTCACATGTATCGAACCATATTGAACTTAAGAAAACTTTTTGTTAAATTTTATGAAACTGTCATTTGCTTAATAAGGCCGTAATCATGTAAAACGCAACGCACATGTAAAAGCAACAACACAATTTCAAAATATTTATGACATTGTTTTTGTTTTCAATATAAATCTTTGGCATTGCTTTGCGTTTTACATGATTAGGGCCTAAGCAAAGTGCGAATGCATTTTAGAGGCGTTTCGTTAATTTTTGACAGCAACTAATGCAAGCTCATGTATATTATAGTTGGACCTTAAATATGAATATGACCCCTTTACGAAATTCATTTTAAAAAGCAACCAGTTCTTAACCACTCCGAAATGGATATATAAGCCCTTCATTCTCACAGTATATCAGTCTATATGTGTAACTCCAAAAAAAGCAAAATCCAATTTTTGAGCCCTTTTCGAAATACATGAGTCAATTGTAATTAAACAATTTTTCTTTTGCTTTTATAAGTTGTTTTGTTAATCAATGTGTATAAAACTTGAAATTAAAATTGCAATTAGCTGTCTTGTAACCTGCAAATCGAAACAGACAATTTCGGAAAAAAGTTTGAAGCAAATTCTCATCAAAACTAAGAATGACTTAGTAAAGAAGTGTAAAGGGCCAAATAAACGATACGCAGCCAACAAGGTGTTTGCGTGGATATTAAAAATTTTTAATTTCCCAGAGGTAAACTTTTGGAGCCCTAAAATATAAGGTCTTCTGTAAGACCTTCCTATATCTCTTTTTAGAACCAATACTCAAGCTTGCTTGAATTCTCAGGCAGGCCTTATGGAAGGCCTTCTCCCTTCTACACACATAGATTGTTTGTTCTAATGTGTATGTGTACATACATTTTGTGCGCTTACTACGTTTGTAGCAACAAAACTAATGAACCGGTACCAAAAAAACAAAACGCATTTCGAAGATAAACAACAAAAATTAAATAAAAAAGTGAAAGAAAAAAAAAGAAGTAAATTTAAATTAGTTTTTAATACATTCTGTGACAAAGCGGTTGTGTGAATTTTTTACGTGGTAATAATTAAAATTTTTATTAACTAATAACATAAAGATCACTCAGATGTTTATCAAAATTAGAATTATATAATTCAAAGAAAATTGTTAAAAACCAAAAATAAAAAAGAATTTGAAATAATATTATATTTTTAGTATTTTAAGACAATTTTAATTTTTCGGCAGAAGGCCTTGGCTGGCTAGGACATCGTGTTTAAAAAATGTATGACTATGAAAAAGGCCTTGTGTCAGAGAAATGAGGGTTTCCAGGACGCCTGCTTACTACTTCTTTTTACCGCTGGGTTATTCTTTTTTCGTATCTTTGTGTAACCATGGCTTATTTGGCCCTAAAGAGCATTGCAACTTGAAACAAAATTTGATCTGTGCCCCCAAGTTGGTTTCAAATATTTCAAAGGTAAATCATAACAAAATTTTACCAACCTATTACTTTTATGGACCGATCAATAGTAAATAAAAAAAACTTTTGTATGTATTTGTTAACCATTTTTATTTATTCTTAGTTCCCTTGTTATTAATTGTCGGTTTTTGACGCGTGCATAAATTATTGCTAAAATGCACATACACAATACATTGTTGCATTTTTTACCCTAGGAAATGTTGCTGTGCTGCTTCCTTTCTTTTGAGCACTGATCTTTAAAAGTAATTTTCAATATCTTGTAAAATTCGTGATTTTAATTCAACGGGTTTCAAAAATTATTAATATATTTTAATAGCAATTTGGTACAATTTTATAAGAAATTAAAAATTAATATTCTGAAAAATGCCAAATGGCAAAATATTTTTATTTAATGTTTCAGCTCAGCAAGGTGAAAAATTGCTTAAAAAAATGGCTTATGTCATAAAAGTCATTGAAAAATATGTTTAGAATTTTGTGGCTAAACAAGGTAAAAAATGGCTTATTATAGCCACGTAAGGGCAAAATTGGCAAAACTGTGTGTTGCACACATCAGCATAAACGCATAATACCGTCCTGAGCCATAGTGGTGTAGGGTATAACAATGCGGAAGTTTAAGACCGAATTAACATCCACAGTTATTTCGCTTAAAGAATATAACATTATTCTGTAACTTAAAATGTTTCGAAAAGGCAAAATATTTTTTTTTTATTACAGAGTATAATCATAATTAAATATCACTTATACGCTGTGGTGTATTTTAAACACCTTAGCCCCCTTTAATTTTCATATATGATGATTTTCCAGGCAATTAAAATTAACAAAAAATGTTTTTAACTTGAACAACAATTTAAAAAAAGTATTTCCTATATAACTTTCACATCTATAACTTTTATTTCAAATTATCCTTATTTAAATTTCCCATAGACCATACAAAATTAATTATTGCCAAATTCTCATAACATTGTTTCATATAAAATATTATTTAGTTTGAAAATATTTAATTAGAAAATATTTAATTAGAAAAACTTTTCAACAAAATACTGCTTAAAACAAATTTTCTCCCATTAACACATTTAATTTTCAAGTTTAAATAAAAAAAAAAATAGGGCAAAATAATTAATATGTAACGAAAGTCGGTTCTGTTTAAACAGAGAAAAGGGCAAATAATGAGAAAAAACTGGAATAAACAAATTTTTTCTTACTGGATTTTTAAAAAGTCAATTGTTTAACATTTCCTATTATCCTTCTGACTTGTGTGTGTGTTGGTACACAGAATAAGAGAAAGGGAGAGAGAAGATTAGTGTAAATAAAGGGAAATTTAGCATAGAAATGAACAAATACAGCCACCATATAAAGTAATTAAATGCTGTATAGTTTTCTCTAATGGAAGTACTGCTTTTTGCATTATATTCGTTAACCTCGCAAGCATTTGCTATCACCGAACTTCAAAAGATGAGTCACTATTCAATTAAAATCATTGCTTATTATATGATGAACTATCATACCTCTTCCAGTTGTAACTAAAAAGATACTTTATAAAATTCCATTTAAGTATCAAATTATGATGATACATTTTTATTTTTTTTTTACAACTTTTTAAACTAAACGTTTATTATTTAAAAAAAAAAAGATTTACACTTTTTGGTCTAGTACACAATTTTTACTAAGCGTCTTTGTTAAATTATTCACTCCTACAGTGAATGTAAATGTAAATTTAATGACGTATTCTATACAAAAAGAAAGAAAAAAAATAATAAATGCATTAAAAAATATTGTTACGAAATTATATTTGTCTAAGAATTATTTATGGTTTTAGTTATAAGTTATCTTGTAAATTAAGTTTATGTCATATTAGTTACTATTTTTATGAATGCCACTGTACTAAATTATCTAGCAATTGTAATTGTAGACTTTAGTTATTTTAAAATAATTCGAACACAACATTCTAGAAAATACTAGACGGTTCTTAAATCAACTAGGAATAGTTTTGAACTATGATTACAGGCTAACTCATAAAAGTTTAGTTTAGTTTGATTGGAGACATTAAACGGTTCAAATCGATACTTACAATAGTGGTTAAAATTTGTGAACATTATAATTAATTTCAATAAAGTTTGTTTTCTTGAATTCGCGTGTGTAATTATTTTTATTTGCAATTAAAAGAACTCAAAACTTTATTATAAAGGGAGTAAACCTTAACGCGTTTTATAAAGTAAAAACGTAACAATATTATTAAATATGAAATTAACCATCTGTTATATTTTATCCAAAAGCAGTGATTTGAATACTTCCTATAAAAGTGAATACTGTTTACATGTTTTATAAATAATACCAAGGCAGCGTAGATCACGAAGGTCCAGTAACTAGTTCCCGTTATATTACCATAAGACACTATCACACAAATGTCCTATATCTAAAGACCGGAATCATTATTTCTCAACCGACTGGTCGATTCAATAAAAGAACAAATTTCAATTAAATCTGTATTAACTAACATTTATACTAAAATCGAGTTAATGTGAGGTGTGGGCCGCTGGTGTAGTGTTTTAACAGCGTTGTTAAGAAATCGATCATAAAATCTCTTTTGTAACATAATTTCACGTTTGAGTTTGACAGAACCCTTTTCTTTGATGCTTTTTATTGTTTTTGTTAATTTAATTTGTCAAAAATACAATCGTGGATAATGAGATATTTAAAAAGCGCTTAAACAATGGAAAATGCAAACTAATAGGAAATATATTAAATTTTCGTTAAATATTAGCTCTCCGAAAGGAAATTTATTCGAGAAAAATGTTATAACCAGGGTAACCAAATATATGCTCTAAAATTAAATATGCAATAAAAACTTGAAAATATGCCGTAAAAATTATAAAAAATATGCTCCAAAAAAGGATTCGAAATGTTCAGTCAAGAATTATCAAAAAATGTAACAAAACATTTCATGTTGTAAATTCCTTCCTTCAATAAAAATAATTTAACGAAAATTAAATATGATGAACTTAAGCCTAATTAAAATATCAAAAACTTCAATATTCAACAATATAAAAATATTTGCCATTAAAAAAAAAAACAAGTTAGAAATTATTATCGGTAAAGCCCAGACACCATAATATTTACGGATACATTTTCGAGATTGTAACATATTTGGATTTCATGGGTCATAGTCATGAGCCAAAACAAAGTTATGTTATGAGGTTTAAATAAAATTTAAAAAGAAGTTAAAGAGCTATGGTCAAATGTACATTAATTTAAAAAAAAAAAATTTCTTTGAGCTTCGAATGCCGGATAATGCCAGAGAATTAAATAACGAAATTATTAGCTCTGGCATGTTCATAATTTCTATTTTTATAAATCAATCCCTAATTTAATGAAATGTTCGTTTTCTACATATGAAAAAAATTATGTCATAATGAAACATTTCACCAAGAATTTTAAGAAAATTTAACTAAAACCACAAACATAAAAATTTTTAATTTAAAACAAAATGTGAAGCAGTTGTGTTTTTAAGTTCATCAAATGTTTATATTTCTTATTTCATGTACAAAATTATCATTATATTTTTTAGGGTGGTGGTTCCACATTTGGATTCAGTACTCTTATCGTACTAAGCCATTTTTGGTTAATTTCAATCCAAAACTGCTCTGGATAACTTGAAGCAATTTGACACCAATATTGTTAATTTCTTTTCAGTTTGTTGAAAGTAAGCGTGTTTCAACAGACGGACAGACAGACGAACATGGCTTAATAGACTTAAAATTACTCAAGGACCCAGAATATATGTACTTTATGGGATCTTAGATAAATATTAAAAAAGTTTCACACGGAATGAAAGGCATGAGGGCATACCTCTTCACAACTAGTTGTGGAGGGTATAAAAATATTCTAAAAATTAGTAAGATATTAGAAAATATTGGTGTACTCATTATTCTTGAATAAAAAATTTTCTTTGTTATAATTGCACAGAAATTTTTAAATAACTTTCAACTTTAAATTATATAAAAATAAACTTGCGGGTTCCAAATTATGACACAACACTTAATAATAATAAAACCGCTGTTAAAAAGGTTCTGGCGGATCTCGACACGAACAAGTCTCCTGGGCAGGATGGTATACCTGTACTAGTCTTGAAGCATTGCTCTTCGACGCTAGCTCGCCCCTTAGCAAATCTTTTAAGCACTTTATACCATGCCGGGGAATTTTCCGTCTGCTGGAAAGTTGCTAATGTAACGCCAATTCCTAAAAAAAGGAGTGACTAATAACCCTGAAAATTACCGCCCAATTGCAATTTGTTCGGCACTTTCCAAAGTTATGGAGAGTATGGTAAATCACCATCTTGTCAAATTTGAAGATTCAGACTACCTTCTAAGCGAAGGTAGTCTGGCTCTGTTACAATTTTGGCGAAAGTAAGGTAGTTGCTTTAGATATTTCCGAGGGGCTTGGCAGAGTCTGGCATGGTGCACTCTTATAAAAAGTTGTTGCATTTGGTGTCGGTGATCATTTCTCTCGATTTATACCGAGCTTTCTCAGAGATCGCGCTATAGGAGTTGTTATAGATGGGGTTTCTTTAAACGAGTTCAAGATTCATTCAGGGGTGCCGCAAGGCTATAATCTTTTTAATACTCTATTTGTTATTTTTCTTAATAACCTCCTATGTCAAACTTCCAACCCTATATATTCTTTTGCAGATGACAGCAGCCTTTGCCATTCGTATTCATTTGATTATATACCAAGCGTATCCGATGTTGGTGTTATGAGGCAGAACGTTAATGGTACGCTTGGCCGAGACCTAGACATAATCTCAGAATGGGGTCGTGCGAATAGGGTCGAGTTTAATGCCCGAAAGACCCAATGTTGCGTGCTAATCTGTATATTTGGGTGGTATAATTATTGAGGAATCAGAATCTCTCGATGTTCTAGGCATGATGATACAATGTGATGTCCTTTGGACAGAACATATAGTTAAGGTGTTGAAAGAAGCATTCAAGTGCCTCGGTTTTTTGAAACGGTGTAAGATATACTTCACCCCCATCTGATCTCCTTACTATTTATACCACCTATATCTGACCGCGAATGGAATACAACTCTCATGTGTGGGCTGGTGCTTCAAAGTTTATTTTTAAGCTTCTCGACAGCGTGTATCAAATTCTATTGACTCCCTTGAGCACCGTCGCAATGTGGGTTGTATTTGCTCGTTTTATCGATACTACAACGGGATGTGTTCTGATGAAATTAGCGATTTGGCTCCCGAAGCCCATACCTTTGTTCGTAATATACGTTTTTCTTCAACAGCCTAGCCTTTTGTGGTCGATTGGCCGGTGAATCGTACAACGCATTACAGGGAAAATTCTTTTTTTGGCCAGACTGTTCGTATGTGGAATAGCCTTCCTGCTGAAGTCTTCCCTTTCACTTTCAACATGAATAAATTCAAGTCGAATCTTCACTGTTCATAAGCAATACTCACTCTTTCCTCCATCCCATTACCTATTTTCCTAGTTCCAACACAATGCAATGAATAAGTAGGGGACATCTCCTGAGTCCTTAGAAAAAAAAAAAAAAAAAAAAAAAAAGAGAAAAAAAAAATAAAAAAATATCTACAACATTATTGTTGAAAATGCCGTTAATATTTCACAAAATCTTATTTAAATTTTTAAATTGACATGCTGCCAATGCCGGAGGAAAATCCTCCCAATCACGGTTTCCCTTCAAGTAGGGGCTTAGTTAGCGCTCTTCTGATTGGATAAGTGCTGCAGTGTCTATAGCGAATGTTTCGAACTAGTGGATTTCGGTGCAGTTCAATCCTTTTAAGATATATTATTAATTTATTATTTTGTGATTATAGTTTTTACTGATGGCACATTTAGATCTTTTTGAATGTTCGAGCGTTTTACATAGCAGGGAGCAATGCAATGAATCGAAGAATTTTGTATTGACGCATTTGGATTTTTTCTATATTGGAGGCCGAGGCATTGCCCAATAACTGAAAACCATAGCACCAGAATGGCTTTAAGATTTAGTTGTAAAGTAGAAGTTTGCAGTCCAGACTAAGGGCAGAATTTCCTCCAAATTAATTGGCATTTTCATGTCTATATGGCATTTTCATGTTAAACGTCGATCGAGATGAGATGTGTTACATTAGAATGTTGAGGTATTATTTGATTATTGATTTTAATGGCAGGACATGATTCTCTACGCAACGTTAAGATTATATGAACACATTTTTGTTCGTTAACATTTATGAGCTCTTAGATTGCTTCCCTGTAGGACTCCTGCATTAATCGGTTAAGGAGAAGGAATTTCCTTCTTTAATAATAAATTACCGACCAATCAAATAGCTCTCTGTGAGTGTTTATGGGTACGTTTAGCTTCTGTTTATGTATTAAACCTTCATGCCACACTTTACCAAAAGTTAGAACACCATCATTAGAGAGTGCAGAAGAAGGTTTTCAAAAGGTTTTCTAATGACGTTGACTTTTATATATGTTTGTTCGATTGTGCTGTATTTTTTCTGAATCCAAATTGATAATTTGGAATACATGTATTTTTATCCAGATTTGGGGTAAATTTGGAAATCAATACTTTCTCAAATAGCTTTAAAATGTTCCATAATAAGTAAGTAGGCATATATATGATCTTTCACGGGCTTAGGTATAATAGTAAGTAGAGTGGCTTTCCATCCTGAATGATAGTTTTTAATTCGTAAAATAGCATTAAAAATAAGAAGGATTATTTTTATGTCAATGCGGGGCAGCATTTTGTTTCTTATTTTATCAATATCAGGGGATTTCTTCGGGTTTAATTAAGCAATAGCCATCTCAATTTCCTTTATCTCAAATCTTATGGGTATAGCGGTTTCTGAAACGACAGGTGGTAACTCTATCGTTTGGTATATTTTATTTTAAATGTTCAAGAAACAGGCTTCTTTTTCAACTTTATTTCTTGTCCAAATGTAATTCGAGTTTTGCAAGGCGGGCTTAGAAATTACCGCTCTTTTAAGATTTTTAGTTGCACGCCATAATGAGAAGTCAGACTATGGAGTTGCATCAAAAAGACTTTTTTTAGATGATGAAAATTTGGATTTTGTTTAATGTGTGGAATCTTCTTTTAATCCTTCAGAAGTGGATAAAAAGTGATGCCCGGTACCATTCATCTTTAAAAAATCGTTTAAATGCTTGCATGGATGCATGTATTGAACACACATACACATACTTATACAAACCAATGCAAACATGAAAATCCATAGTATGAATGTTTGTTATAATTCTTGTTTTTTCAATTTAGTTTATTTTTTTTTTTTTTTTGTTAACCACAACAATGCAAAAGCCTGTTGGCTTTTTAAAGCGTCAAATATGTGAAACTTTATCCTTACATCAACATCAATGTTAAAACTACAAACTAACAGATAGATAAGTGTATACATATGTATGTATGTATGTACAATGTACATACAATTTTTATTTACACTGCGAATCACTTCAATAAGGAATTGATTTTTATCAATTTTGGTCGAATATACTCGTAGTATTTATGTGTAGAATATTGTAAACCAGATATTGGGGACTTTAAGCCATATGTTTACAATTAATTTAGTGAAATTAGTAACCGGATTATTTTGCTCTTAAATAAATTTTCTTTTTGTTCCGATGTATAATAAATGAATATTTTTTTCATGTATAAGGAAAAATTCGTTTTAGATTAAATCGTCTAAATAAGAGTAGTAAAATACCATAAGTTAGGAAGTCCTCATCCAAAATTTTAAATATTTTCTGCAGAAACTTTCTTCGATTCTTTTTTGATATTGGATTCATTTCCGTACAATGCAGTTTTTGTTTTGCAGCTTTAAAGCTTTTTTCTTGCATTCTCTCCTCCTTTTTCTTCTTCCATGCAATAAGAAACTCTCAAAAACTGCTTCTGCATGAAACAAACAACATTCACTCTTCTTTCCCCTTTCACCAGCATCCTTTAATATTTTATAGCAACTGTTTCATAGAATGGACGGGGACGAATGGGTACTTCCTATGGAGATCGATTATTTGACTTTTTTCAAAAACCGGGTTTCGGTTTATCCGAATTGCTTATATTTTTAATAAATCGGTTTTCGGTTAAGAACTTATAAAATAACTGAATAACCGGTGTTATTTAAATATATATAAACACAAAAATCAAATAAGTTTTTGAAACAAAAAGTTTTGTTGAAAAAAAAAAAAACAAAACAATTCACTAAGGTAGTGAACCAACAAAATACATAGTTACATCACAATATTCTGTACGTATAATTAACTGAAATTGTAACACAAAATAAATGAATATTCAGTTAAACCGGTCTACTTATTTTTCATTTATTTTTAACGAAAAGGTCATATAATTTTTACTGTCAAAAATTCAACCTCGAATTCCATAAAAACAAATGAGTTTTCAGTTATTTAATGTAATTCAGTTCCCAATAAAAAATGGAGCTTCCAACGAAGCCGGTTTGTAAGGGAGAAACGTAAAAGTTTCGCTTACCATATCGCTTACGAAAGACATGAATTTTATATAGCGAGTTCCCACTTTGATGCAATACATTTTTGACATAGAAAGCGCTTTATTCAGCGCATATAAAAATTGGTAAATGTAACAATCAGCTTTGCACACTGAAATTTTTGTTACTGTTATTCATTTTAATGCTCCCTTACAAGCATTCGTAGTAAGGGAATGTCGTGGCACTTCAAATATAATTTTTTTTTAAATTTGTTCACTTCCGTTACTGCATCTCTGTATGTCTTATTGCGAAGCGCAAAAATTTGTGCTTACTTTTTAAAAAGTACCATTAGTGCTTCGCAAAATAACAACTCGAATTTCTAAAAAAAATACCAGACACCCATCCGCTTGTTTTTCTAATGAGAGAGAGAGAATATTATTATTTACTTACCCCGTTATACATTTTTATTTTACTTTTGTTTTACTGACCACTTTGTTTACAGAAAAACTCTCAATTATAAGAAATCAGCAGCATGACCGATAAGGTATTCGCAATCATTTTACTTTAAAAATTTGATGTATTTAGATAAATAATTTTAACAAATAGAATATGGGAATTTTCTACACAAAACAAGCAAATCGTTTTTTTTACTTTTACTCTTTGACACAGATCATTAAGAAGATAACAGAAAATGTATTTTTTGATAGTTAAATTATATAAAATGACTGAAAATTTATTTGCTTTTACGGAATTTGTGGTTAATTTTTTACGGAATTCGCGGTTGACTTTTTTACAGTAAAAATTAAATGAACTTTTCGTTAAAATTTAATTTAAAATTAGTAGATCGGGTTTTAAGTAAAATTACAGTTGTTTTAAATTACATTTAAATTACATATTTAAACAAAACAACCAGGATATTTATATAATCGACTTATCTTCTCTAGATCAAATAGGGGAAGAAAGATAAACAGTTATCGATATCGTAGTCAGTTATCTGAAAGGCATTTTTTTATTAACTCAATCCCTTTTGGGAACCGATTACCCCCCAATATACAAACAACAAGCAATGCACAGCACTTTAAGCGCGAAGTGTTAAAACTTTTTTGGTAACTTTTTTAAATTAAATTATTTGTTATTTATTTGTTTCCTACTGTAATTTGCCCTATTTTATATTAATCTATTATATTACTAAAAAAAATTTATATGTTTTGTATATGTTACATTTGTGATTAACGTTATATTTGGGTGCCCCGGTAGGCTAGCTGGTAGTGAACTAGTCTATCAGTGCCGGGGTTGCGGTTTCGATTCCCGCCAGAGACACTGGTCTGGTCTCCTGCAGACAAGCGTAGAGGTTTGCGAGATTAGCATAAGGAATAAAATAAAAAATAAAAAAAATAATTACATTATGCCCAATATGTACAGTGCTATAAAAAGACTAGTTCTGGTTGTACTGTGTACCAAATAAATAAAAAAAGTATATTTACAACAAAATTAAGGAAAACGGTTATTAATTACACATTTTTTAAATTACCGGCTTATTCGATATTCGAAAAATGGACCTTTAAAATTAAACCGTCAAAAAACC